>CM063180.1:30605000-33100000 GCA_031835075.1 Saguinus oedipus | reverse complement strand
AGGCCAAGGTGGGTGGATCACCTGAGTTTGGCAGTTCAAGACCAGCCTGACCAACATGGTAAAACTCCATCTTTAAAAAAAAAAATACAAATGGGACCCAAACAAAAAAGCGGCGAACAGGAGTGGACTTACCTCACCTTCTTCCTTTTCCATGTACATCTTGGCCTGGCCGCTGAACCCAAGGAGTGGTCCAACTATGTCCAACATGGAGAAACACCTGTTTAACCTAAATTTTATGGCCAAAGAACTGAGCAGAAGTGCCAAAAAATGTGATAAGGTGGAAAAGCCCGAAAAGGCCAAAATTAAAAAGGCCATTCAGAAGGGCAACATGAAAGTTGCGTGAGGATACACACCGAAAATGCCATTCACTAGAAGAACCAAGTGGTGAATTTCTTGAGAATGAGTGTGCGAGTTGATGCAGTGGCTGCCAGGGTCCAGACAGCGGTGACGATGGGCAAGGTGACCAAGTCAGTGGCTGGTTTGGTTCAGTGGATGAATGCGACATTGAAGACCATGAACCTGGAGAAGATTTCCACCTTGATGGAAAAATTCAAACACCAGTTTGAGACTCTGGACATCCAGACGCAGCAGATGGAAGACACCATGTGCAGCACGATGATGCTCACCACTCCCCAGAACCAAGTGGATATGCTGCTCCAGGAAATGGCAGATGAGGTGGGCATCAATCTCAGCATGGAGCTGCTGCAGGGGCAGACTGGCTTGGTGGGCACAAGTGTGGCTTTGGCGGAACAGAATGAACTGTCTCAGAGACTGGTCCACCTTCAGGATCAAGTGTGACTGCAAAACCCACTCTGAGGTTTGCTGTTCATAGCCACCCTTTAAATGCTCTCTGTGTGTTAGAGAGATAGTATACCCTAAAAACTCTGAACACGCCAGTATGCTGAAATGCCCTTCTGCCTTTGGGTTTACAGTTCCTTCCAGATAAATTAAGAAATTCAGTCTTTCTGCTCTCTTAGCTGGATTCTGAAGTTCTGTATAGCTCCTAATGATGGTATTTTTATAGCAGCCTTTTAACAGAACTAGTTAATTTGGTGTATGTGAATCTTTCTCAGAGATCTGGTCATAACTGTATTCAGTTTTCTGCCCAGAATGATCAGATTGAAGGTGGTTGGTTTTTATTATTAATATTATTTAGTGTGATTGATAATATTGAGAATGGCAGATGGTGCATAAAAGGTAAAGATGGGAAATATTACTTAGTTTGGTTTTACAGCTATAAACTCCATTCAGCATAGTCGGACAGTGCTGTTTCTGTTTATCGTTTGGGTTTTGGTTTTTGTTTTTGCCTTCACATTGAGACTGCAATTGACTGTTCTCATAATGTATATTATTAATAAATCTGGTCTCATAACTTATACTGAAATTACCTTAGGAAATTTTTGCATAATACTCTCTTAATGCTTACATTCTATAAATTTTTCATGTGATAATTGTGTAACTGGGAAAAATGCCAAATAACTTCCTTTATTATCTGGAAAAATTAAATTTGTTCATTTATGTCTTTTACTTACTAAATTGAGTTCTTAAAAAGAATAAAATAAATACATAAATAAATAAATAAATAAAATAATATTAAATTAAATTTAAAAAAAAGAAGAAGACATAGAATTGTCCACCGTGGAGAAAGTTGATAGACCTCAGCTATAAAACTTGTGTAGAAATTTTTAGGGTAGGCAGGGCCCAGTGGCTTACATCTGTAATCCCAGCACTTTGGGGGGGTGAGGGGGGCAGATCACCTGAGGTCATGAATTCAATACCAGCCTGGCCAACATGGTAAAACCATGTCTGTACTAAAAATACAAAAATGAAAACAAACAAACAAACAAAAAAACAATATCTTGGATAGGGGGCAGGGAAGAAAAGAAAAGAAAAATAAATAAATAAAAACAAGATCTTGCAATTTACAACATTGAGGATATTATGCTAAGTAATATAAGTCAGACGGAAAGAAAAATACGGGCGGGTGTGGTGGCTCTTGAGTGTAATCCCAGCACTTTGATTACCTGAGGTCAGGAGTTTGAGACTAGCATGGCTAACATGGTGAAACCCCGTTTCTACTAGAAATAACAAAAAAAAAATAATTAAATAAGCATGGTGGTGGATGCCTGTAATCCCAGTTACTTGGAAGGCTGAGGCAGGAGAATCACTTGAACCCAGAAGAAAGGTTGCAATGAGCCGAGATCATGCCATTGCACTCTAGCTTGGGCAACAAAAGCAAAACTTTGTCATAAAATAAAAGAAGAAAGGAAGGAAGGGGAAAAGGAAGGGAAAGGGGAAGGTAAGAAAGAAAAGAAATAGGAGGGTGGGGAGTTGGGGAGAGAGAGCATGGGGAGAAATGCCAGATATAGGTGATGGGGAGAAAGGCAGCAAATCACACTGCCATGTGTGTACCTAGGCAACAATCTTGCATGTTCTTCACATGTACCCCAAAACCTAAAATGCAAGAAAAAAATAAAGAAATTAAAAAATGAAAATAAATAAACAAATAAACAAATAAAACTTTAAGAAAGAAAGGAAATAAAGAAAAAATAGAAAAAATGAATGAACGTGCACACCCTGCTATGACCTAATAATTTCAGTTCTTCTTGTAGTCCCTGGAGACATTCCTACATGTGTGCACAAGGAGATATATGAAAAGGTGGTCATTGTCACATTGTTTGTAAAATAAATAATTGATAGGTGGCAGGGGCTCACGCCTGTAATTCCAGGACTTTGAAAGGCCAAAGCAGGTGGATCACGAGGTCAGGAGTTCAAGATCAGCCTGGGCAATATGGTGAAACCCTATGTGTACTAAAAATACAAAAAATAGCTGAGTGTGGTGGCTGGTGCCTATAGTCCCAGCTACTCAGGAGGCTGATGCAGAAGAATCACTTAACTCGAAGAGGCAAAAGTTGCAGTGAAGCCAGATTGTGCCATTGCACTCCAGTCTAGGTGACAGAGCAAGACTGTGTCTCAAAATTATAGTGTACAACATTTACACTGGGAAATAATTTATACTGTGAAATAATTTGTGGGTTTTTGGTTTTTTTTTTGTGTGTGTGTGTGATGGAATCTCACTCTGTTGCCCAGGCTGTAGTGCAATGGTAAGCTCTTGGCTCACTCTAGCCTCCACCTCCCAGATTCAAAAGATCGTTCTGCCTCAGTCTCCCAAGTAGCTGGGATTACAGGCTTGGGCCACCATGCCTGGCTAATTTTTGCATTTTTAGTTGAGATGGGGTTTCACCATGTTGGTCAGGCTTCTCTCAAACCCCTTACCTCATGATCCACCTGCGTAAACCTCCCAAAGAACTGGGATTATGGGTGTGAGCCACTGTGCCCAGACTTTTTAAATTTTTTATTTTATATATATATATATATATATATATATATATATATATATATATATGTGTGTGTGTGTGTGTGTGTGTGTGTGTATTTACATATATATATATAATTTTTTTTTTTTTTTTTTTTTTTTTAGAGACGGGGTTTCACAATGTTGGCTAGGCTGGTCTCGAACTCCTGACCTTGTGATCCGTCTGACTTTTATTTTTTTTTAATGAAATGAAACAAAATCTTTTAAGGTTTTCTTCAAAAAGTTTTAATATATATTTTTTGTACCTGTGTAATGGTTTTATACATTTTGGTTAGATTTCTTTGTTTTTCTATTATTATTATTATTATTATTATTATTATTATTATTATTATTTTGAGACGGAGTTTCACTCTTACCCAGGCTGGAGTGCAATGGTGTGATCTCAGCTCACCACAACCTCCACCTCCTGGTTTCAGGCAATTCTCCTGCCTCAGCCTCCTGAGTAGCTGAGATTACAGGCATGTGCCATCGTGCCAAGCTAATTTTTTGTACTTTTAGTAGAGACGGGGTTTCACCATGTTGACCAGGATTGTCTCAATCTCTTATCCACCTGCCTTGGCCTCCCAAAGTGCTGGGATTACAGGCTTGAGCCACCGAGCCTGGCCTTTTTTCTTTTTTTTTAAGATGGAGTTTCTATATGATGGCCAGGCTGTTTTTGAACTCCTGACCTCAGGCAATCCACCTACCTTGGCCTCCCAAAGTGCTAGAATTACAGGATTGAGCCACCACACCCGGACAGGCTGATAATTTTAAAGAATTTATTGACTGGGTACGGTGGCTCACACTTTTATTTTTATATTTTTAGTAGAAATGGGGTTTCACCATGTTGACCAGGCTGGTCTTCAGCTGCTGACTTCAAGTGATCTGTCTGTCCCAGCTTCCCAAATTCCTGGTATTACAGGTGTGAGCCACCAGGCATTTTTTTTTTAAACAGGGTCTTATCCTGTCACCTAGGCCAAAATACAGTGGCATAATCAAGACTCCTTGCATCCTTGACCTCCTGGGCTCAAATAATCCTCCCACCTCAGCTTCCTGAGTAACTGGGACCACAGACATGCATCATCGTGCCCTGCTTATTAAAAAATAATAATTGACTGGGCATGGTGGCTCACACCTGTAATCCCAGCACTTTGGTAGGCTGAGGTGGGCAGTTCACCTGAGATCAGCAGTTTGAGACCAGCCTGACCAATATGGTGAAACCCCATCTTATATAAAAGAAAGTATATATATATCTCCAGACAACTGTCACTTTTTACCATCATCTCTCAACTAAATATAGTTTATCTCATAACTCAACCTGTTTCTGCCTTTGTTTATCCCACTCTAAAATCTACTTCCAACATAGCAGAAAGAGTAACCCTTTAAAAATGTAAATCAGGGCAAGGCATGGTGGCTGACACCTGTAATTTCCACACTTTTGGGAGGCCAAGGCGGGCAGATCATGTGAGGACAAAAGTTCCAGATTAGCCTGGCCAACATGGTGAAGCCTCCTATTTACTAAAAATACAAAAATTAGCCAGGTGTGGTGGCAAATGCCTGTAACCCCAGCTACTCAGGAGACTGAGGTAAGAGAAGCCTTTGAACTCGGGAGGTAGAGGGTGCAGTAAGCTGAGATCATGCCACTGCACTCCAGATCAAATGACAATGAGACTCTGTCTCCAAAAAAAAAAAGACAAAGAAAAAATGCATATTAGAGTCTATTATACCCTGGCTAAAAACTTGAATGGCTTCCTCCCTCAGAGTCAAAGCCGAGGACCTCACAATGTAGGATTGTAGAATTTAGTCCCTTGCCACCTTTTCCTTTTCTTTTTTTTTTTTTTGAGACAAAATCTTGCTCTGTTGCCCAGGTTGGAGTGCAATTGCATGATCTCAGCTTACCACAAACTCCACCACTCAGGTTCCAGCAATTCTCCTGCCTCAGCCTCCTGAGTAGCTGGGATTACAAAAATGCACCATCAGGCCTGGCTAGTTTTGTATTTGTAATAAAGACAGTGTTTCTCCATGTTATTCGGGTTGATCTCAAACTCCCAACCTCAGGTGATAAGCCTGCCTCAGCCTTCCAAAGTACTGGGATTATAGGCACGAGCCACCATGCCTGGCCCCCTTACCACCTTTCTGATTTATAGCAGTGTTTTTCTTCATTTTTTTTTTTTTGAGACAGAGTCTCACTCTGTCACCCAGGCTGGTGTGCAGTAGCTCGATCTTGGCTCACTGCACCTACACCTCCCGGGTTCAAGCAATTCTCTGCCTCAGCCTCCTGAGTGGCTGGAATTACAGGCACCTACAACTACACCTGGCTAAATTTTGTACATTTAGTAGAGATGGGGTTTCACTATCTTGGCCAAGCTGGTCTTGAACTCCTGACCTCATGATCCACCCATGTCAACCTCCCAAAGTGCTGGGATTATAGGCATGAGCCACCATGCCTGGCCCCTTCATTAAACTTTGCTCGATTCACTAGCTTTTCAGTAAACAAGCCAAACCTGGTCCCAGCTTAAGCCTTTGCATTTGTTATTTGCTCTGCCAAAAGCTCTTTATGCAAATAAAATCACTTTATCCCTTCCCTTCTTCAGGTTACTCTTGAAAGCTACTCATCAGCAAGGCCTTTCTGGAACTCTGTATTCAGAAAGCAAGCACCCTTTCTCTCACACTCCCTGGTCTCATTCTCTGATTTATTTTTCTCTTTGTTACTTACACCGTCTTCCATATCATCTGTTACTTGTTTTTTCTCCTGTTTGTCTCTAGAAAGATGAGCTTGTTGAATTCGGAGCTTTTAGTTTCGTTTGGTTCTCCATGCCCAGTAAGAACACATAGTAGGTGCTCAATAGTTGTTGAATGCATGAGTGAGTATTGCAAGAAGATGAGAATAGTGGTTATTTCTGAGAAGGAAAAATAATAAGAGAAAAGGACAACCTTATTTTATTTATTTATTTTTTGAGTCAGGTTTTGCTCTTGTTGCCCAAGCTGGAGTGCAATGACCCTATCTCGGCTCACTGCAACCTCTGCCTCCTGGGTTCAAGTGATTCCTCTGTCTCAGCCTCCCAAGTAGCTGGGATTACAGGTGCCACCAGGCCTGGCTAATGTTCTGTATTTTTAGTAGAAATTGGGGTTGTGGGGGGTGGGTTCCTTTCACCATGTTAGCCATGCTGGTCTCTAACTCTTGACCTCAGGTGATCTTCCTGCCTTGGCCTCCCAAATTGCTGGGATTACAGGCATGAGTCACTGCAGCTGAACAGGACAGCATTACTTTACATTTTACACTTCAATATTGTTATTCAGTATATATGTGAACAATAGCCAGACATAAGGCTTGAGTCAGTATTTAATGAGGCATTTATGGCTTTTAAATTTGAGTTTAAGGGTAAAATAGGAGCTACCAGGGAGTTGTGTTAATCTGTGTTGTGATCAGGTAAACCTTCAACTGGAGAGTTGACTAAAGCTGTTCTAAACTGGAGACCATGCAAGAAGCTGAAGGATTTTCAAATCAGGCTGAAGATTTTGTGTTAAATAAATACTTAAGACCACCAGGCAAGGTGGCTCACACCTATAATGCCCAGCAATTTGGGAGGCTGAGGCAGGTGAAACATGTAAAGCCTGGCCAATATGGTGAAATTTGTCTTTACTAAAAATACAAAACAAGTGGGCACAGTCGCTCACTCCTGTAATCCTGGCACTTTGTGAGGCCAACACAGGTGTATTACCTGAGGTCAGGAGTTCAAAGCCATCTTGGCTAATATGGTAAAACCCTGTATCTATTAAAAATACAAAAATTAGGTGGGTGTGGTGGCATGCACATTTAGTCCCAGCTACTGGGTGGTGGTGGGGGTGCTGAGGCAGAAGAATCACTTAAACCCAGGAGGTGGAGGTTGCAGTGAGCTGAGATAGCATCACTGCAGTCCATCCTGATGATGAGCAAGACTCCATTTTTTTTTTAATTTCAAAAACACTCCAGGCTGGGAGACAGAGTAGGAATGAAATGGAATGGAATGGAATAGCGTACAGTAGCATGGAATGGCATGGATTGGTGTGGCATGGAGTGGAATTGAGTGAAATGGCATGGTATGGAATGGAATGAAATTGGAATGGTGTGGAATGGAGTGGCAGGGCATGGAATGGAATGAAATGGCATGGCATGGAATGAAATAGCATGCACAAAATGGAATGAAATGGCATAGAATGGAGTGGCAGGGCATGGAATGGAATGAAATGGCATAGAATGGAATGGCATGGCATAGAATGGTATGTCATGGAATGGCATGAAGTGGAATGGCATGGCATGGAAGGGAAGGGAAGAAAGAAAGATATATAAAATAATCTTCCAGGGAAATTGTGGGGACTGTTTTAGACCTCTTATGTACAAGCACTAGGTAGATCCAGGTCTACTTAATGGTTTGCCATATTCAAGAACATGCTAAGAAAGTGTGGCACACAGTTGTCTCTATTTTTTTATCTCTTAAAATTGGGCATCCTCTTACATTCCCAAATCTTGGACTTTACCTGAGGTGGACTCAAGTTGCAACTCCCCCTTTGTTCACACTCAAAACTCCTTTTCTGTTTTTTTTTTTTTTTAATAACTTTTTCTTCTTATTATTATTTTTTTCTGAGTCACAGTTTTGCTCTTGTTACCCAAGCTGGAGTACAATAGTGTGATCTCAGCTCACAGTAACCTCTGCCTCCTGGGTTCAAGCAATTCTCCTTCCTCACCCTCCTGAGTATCTGGGACTAAAGGCATGTGCCACCATGCCCAGCTAATTTTTGTATTTTTAGTAGAGATGGTTTCACCTTGTTGACCAGGATGGTCTCGATCTCTTGACCTCATGATACACCCACCTCAGCCTCCCAAAGTGCTGGGATTATAGGCATGAGCCACCGTGCCCAGCCCTTTTTTTTAATTAAAGATGAGCTTTCACCATGTTGGTTAGGCTGGTCTTGAACTCCAGACCTCAGGTGATCCACCCACCATGGCCTCCAAAGTGCTTGGATTACAGGCATGAGCCACCATGCCCTGCCTTTTTTTTTTCTTAAGACAGAGTCTCACCTCTGTCCCCCAGGCTGAAGTACAGTGGCATGATTTCTGCTCACTGCAACTTCTACCTCTCTGGTTCAAGCAATTCTCCTGCCTTGTTCTACTGAGTAGCTAGGATTACTGGTGCCTGCCACCATGCCCAGCTAATTTTTGTTTTCAGTAAAGACAGGATTGCACCATGTTGGCCAGACTGGTCTGGAAATCCTGGCCTCAAGTGAACTTCCCACCTCAGCCTCCCAAAGTCCTGTAATTATAGGCATAAGCCCTCATTTCAGCACCTTCTTATTTCTTCTTATTATTATTTTTTTTGATGGAGTCTCGCTCAGTTGCCCAGGCTGGAGTGCAGTGGTGTTGATATCCACTCACTGTAACCTCTGCCTTTTAAGCTCAAGCCTCTTGGGATTATAGACACATGCCACCACACCCTGCTAATGTCCAGAGTATTTTAGTAAAGATGGTGTTTCCTGATGTTGGCCAGGCTAATCTGAAACTCCTGACCTCAGGTGATCCACCCACCTCAGCCTCCAAAAGTGCTGGGATTACAGGCATGAACCACTGCATACAGTCAAAATTATTATTTTTGTGTGTGTGTGTCCATCTCTGCAAAAATATTTGAAGTATGTATAGCAGAAAAAGTTGGTTCTGCTTAAAAAGAAAGTTTGTTTTACTTAATTCAATCTTCTTTAAAATCTTGTTTTAATAAATTTTTTGACATAGGATCTCACTTTGTCACCCCAGCTAGAGTGCAGTTGTGCAATCTCAGCTCACTGCAACCTCCACCTCCCAGAATAAAATAATTCTCATGCTTTAGCCTCCTGAGTAGCTGGAGTCATAGGCATGCACAACCAAGCCCAGCAAAATTTTTTTTTAATATTTTTCATAGAGACAGGATTTTGCCATGTTGGCCAGGCTGGTCTCCAACTCCTGGCCTCAAGTGATCTGCCAGCCCTGGCTGCTCAAAGTGTTGGGATTACAGGCACAAGCCACCATGCCTGGCCAGAATCTTTTATCTTAAACCATACTGTACATTGTGGACTTAGAAGCAAATAATTTAGGCATTTTTACTCTCTGATATTGCCATGCCTGAGCTGGGAGTAAGGCTCTGTACAAGTAAATAAATTAGGACTTCAGGGTCCATAGGGAAGAGACAATCATTAATTCTTGGCATGTCATTCTGCCTCAGTGAGGCTAGTGGTGGAAACTTTGGTTTCTCTTTCTTTTTTCTTTTTTTTGAGTGGGAGGGAAGGAGAGAGAGAGGGCAGGTGAGGAAGGAAAAGAAGAGGAGGTGGAAACTCTCTAGTTTCTAGCTTGGTGCATGGTAATTCCAACAATGGAAACAATCCCTCAAGCAGATGTTGCAGGAGAAACAGGTATGTGAGTCAGTTTCAGACATTAGGAGTTTGCAATATGGGTGCAGATATATTACTGGCAGTTAGAAATAGTCAGTAACCTTTGGTATTGCCATTCATGGTGGCTTATGCCCAGAACTTTCAGAGGCTGAGGTGGCCAGATCACTTGAGGCCAGGAGTTTGAGACCATCATGGCCAATATGACAAAATGCTGTTTCTATCCAAAAATACAAGAACTACCCAGGCACAGTGGCACAAGTTTGTAGCACCAGCTATGGGGGAGGCTGAGGCTGGAGAATCACTGGAATCTGGGAGGTGCAGGTTGCAGTAAGCTGAGATCACTGCATTGCAGCCTGGGCAATACAATGGAACTCTATCTCAAAATAAACAAAACAAAATGAAAAACTTGGGAGTAGGGGAGGAAGACAGCAAAACACACTGCCATGTGTGTACCTATGCAACTATCTTGCACGTTCTGCACATGTACCCCAAAACCTAAAATGCAATAAAAATTAAAAAAAAAAAAACTTGGGAGTCATCAACATGATACTGAATGACTAGTTTGGATGAGAAACATCCAAAGACTTTGTGAAAAACATCAGTTTTCAGAGTTTTTGGGGGAACAACAACTTTAAAGAATAACAATGTGTGGCTGGGTGTGGTGGCTCATGTCTGTAATCTCAGCACTTTGTGAGGCTGAGGCAGGTGGGTCACGAGGTCAAGAGATCGAGACCATCCTGGTCAACAATGTGAAACCCCGTCTCTACTAAAAATACAAAAATTAGCTGGGCATGGTGGTGTGTGCCTGTAGTCTCAGCTCTCGGGAGGCTGAAGCAAGAGAATTGCTTGAACCCAGGAAGTGGAGGTTGTGATGAGCCGAGATTGTGCCATTGCACTCCAGTCTGGATAACAACAGTGAAACTCAATCTCAAAAAAAAAAAAAGAATGACAATGTGTTTGGTTGGATGAAGATCATCACTGGCAACTTCATATAAACATTTTCTGTCTCATTGGGAAGAAATGGACAAATACAAGTAACCATTTTCAAAATTTCAGACACAAAAGGTGGGGAGAAACAGGTGAAAATTTGTGGGTTATTTATTTATTTATTTTCTTTTCTTTTTTCTTTTTTGAGAGGGAGTTTTGCTCTTGTCTTCCAGCAAGAGTGCAATGCAATAGCACAATCTCAACTCACTGTAACCTCCACCTCCTGGGTTCAAGTGATTCTCCTGCCTCAGCCTTCTAAGTAACTGGGACTACAGGTGTCTGCCACCATGCCTGGCTAATTACTTTGTATTTTTTAGTAGAAAGGAGGGTTCACTGTGTTGGCCAGGCTGATCTCAAACTCCTGACCTTAAGTGACCTGTCTGCCTTGGCCTCCTAAAGTACTGGGATTATAGGCGAGGGCCTCCATGCCCAGCCCTGTACATTTTTTAATATAAAAACTTTCTAAAAAGTTAAGATTATGGCCCGGCACTGTAATCCAAACACTTTGGGAGGCAGAGATGGGTGGATCATGAGGTCAGCAATTCAAGGTCAGCCTGACTAACATGGGGAAAGCCTGTCTCTACTAAAACACAACAATTAGCAAGGGATGGTGGTATGCGTCTGTAATCCCAGCTACTCAGAAAGCTGAGGCAGGAGAAACACTTGAACCCGGATGGCAGAGGTTGCAGTGAGCCAGGATCCCACCACCACACTCCAGCCTGGGTGACAAAGCAAGAGTCTGTCTCAAAAAAAAAGCTTATATTTGTTTACATTTTACAGAAATAATCTTGCTCTGTCCCTCAGGCTGGAGTGCAGTGGTGCAATCATAGCTTATTGCAGCCTCCTACCTCTAGGTCTTAAGCAATTCTCCCACCTCAGCTTCCTGAGTAGCTAGGACTACAGGTGCAAAGCACCACACCCAGCAATTGTTTTGTAAAGATGGGACCTTGTTTTGTCACCCTGGCTGGTTTCAAAATCCTAGCCTCAAGCAATCGTCCTTTCTCAGTCTCCCAAACTGCTGGGATTACAGGGGTGAGCCACTTTGCTGAGTCTTAACTTTATTATTATTTTTTAATGTATTTTTGAGACAGAGTTTTGTTCTTGTTTTCTAGGCTGCAGTACAGTGTCAGAATCTTGGCTCACTGCAACCTCTGCCTCCCAGGTTCCAGTGATTCTCCTTCCTCAGTCTCCTAGCTGAGAGTACAGGTCCTTGCCACCATGCTCAACTAATTTTTTGCATTTTTAGAAGAGACTGAGTTTCATCATGTTGGCCAGGTTGCTTTTGAACTGCTGACCACAGGTGATCTACCCACCTCAGTCTCCCAAAATGCAGGGATTACAGGTGTAATCCACCACACCCAGATTAATTTAATTTATTTTTTAGTTTTTTTTTTTTTTTAAAGATGGGGTTTCACCATGTTGGTCAGGCTGGTCTTGAACTCACAACCTCAGGTGATCCACCCGCCTTGGTCTCCAAAGTGCTTGGATTATGGGTGTGAGCCACCATGCCTGGCCAACTTTATTTTTAAAAATCAGAGACATAGGGCTGGGTGCTGTGGCTCACACCAGTAATCCCAGCACTTTGGGAGGGAGGCCAAGGTGGGTGGATCACCTGAGGTCAGGAATTCAAGATTGGTCTGGCCATTATGGTGAAACCCCATCATATTTAAAAAAAAAATCAGACAGATCAGTGTCTCCAATTGTAAAAACGAGGTGCTGGATAATTCCCTCCGGCCCCGTCTTTTTAATGAGATAGAGTTTCCCTCTTGTTACCCAGGCTGGAGTGCAATGGTGAGATCTTGGCTCTTTGCAACCTCTGCCTCCTTGGTTAAAGTGATTCTCCTGCCTCAGCCTCCCAGGTAACTGGGATTACAGGAGTCCACCACCATGCCAAGCTAATTTTAATATATATATATATATTTTGAGACGGAGTTTCGCTGTTGTTACCCAGACTGGAGTGCAATGGCAAGATCTCGGCTCACTGCAACCTCCGCCTTCTGGGTTCAAGCAATTCTTCTGCCTCAGCCTCCTGAGTCGCTTGAACTACAGGCACAAACCACCATGCCCAGCTAACTTTTGTATTTTTAGTACATGACCAGGATGGTCTCGATTTCTTGACCTCGTGATCCACCCACCTCAGCCTCCCAAAGTGCTGGGATTATAGGCATGAGCCTCCGTACCCGGCCTAATTTTAATTTTTTTATTCTAAATTTAAATTTATTTCTATTTGATTTTTACAAAACAACAACAAAAAACTATGGAACCCTTCACAAATTTGCATGTCATCTTTGCGCAGGAGCCATGCTAATATTCTCTGTATTGTTCCAATTGTAGTGTATGTGCTGCCAAAGAGAAAATATGCCCAGCTAATTATTTTTATTTATTTTATTGTTATTATTTTACAGAGAATGAGTTTCTTTTTTTTTTTTTTTAAATTTTTATTGCATTATAGGTTTTGGGGTACATGTGCAGAACGTGCAAGATAGTTGCATAGGTACACACATGGCAGTGTGTTTTGCTGCCTTTCTCCCCTTCACCCACACTTGGTATTCATCCCCAGGCTATCTCCCTCAGCCCCCCCCGCTGTCTCTCCCCCATTTCCCCCAACAGTCCCCAGTGTATAGTAGACCACCTCTCTGTGTCCATGTGTTCTCATTTTTTCACCCACCTATGAGTGAGTATATGCAGTATTTCTTTTTCTGTTCTTGTGTCAGTTTGCTGAGAATGATGTTCTCCAGATTCATCCATGTCCCTACAAAGGAAACAAACTCATCATTTTTGATTGCTGCATAATATTCCATGGTGTATATGTGCCACATTTTCCCAGTCCAGTCTATCATTGATGGGCATTTGGGTTGGTTCCAGGTCTTTGCTATTGTAAACAGTGCTGCAATGAACATTCGTGTGCATGTGTCCTTATAGTATAATGATTTATAGTCTTTTGGATAGATACCCAGTAATGGGATTGCTGGGTCAAATGGAATTTCTATCTGGGAAAACTGGCTAGCCATGTGCAGAAAGCAGAAACTGGACCCTTTTCTGACACCTTACACTAAAATTAACTCCAGATGGATTAAAGACTTAAACGTAAGACCTGACACCATAAAAACCCTAGAAGAAAATCTAGGCAAAACCGTTCAGGACATAGGAGTAGGCAAGGACTTCATGAACAAAACACCAAAAGCATTGGCAACAAAAGCCAAAATAGACAAATGGGACCTAATCAAACTCCACAGCTTCTGCACGGCAAAAGAAACAGTCACTAGAGTGAATCGGCAACCATCAGAATGGGAAAAAATCTTTGCAGTTTACACATCTGACAAAGGGCTGATATCCAGAATTTACAAAGAACTCAAACAGATTTACAGAAAAAAAACAAACAAGCCCATTCAAAAATGGGCAAAGGATATGAACAGAAACTTTACAAAAGAAGACATACATGAGGCCAACAAACATATGAAAAAGTGCTCATCATCACTGGTCATTAGAGAGATGCAAATCAAAACCACATTGAGATATCATCTCACACCAGTTAGAATGGCAATCATTAAAAAATCTGGAGACAGCAGATGCTGGAGAGGATGTGGAGAAATAGGAACACTCTTACATTGTTGGTGGGAGTGTAAATTAGTTCAACCATTGTGGAAGACAGTGTGGCGATTCCTCAGGGACCTAGAAATGAGTTTCATTATGTTGGTTAGGCTAGTCTCGAACATCTTACCTCATGATTCTCCAACCTCAGCCTTCCAAAGTGCTAGGATTACAGGTGTGAGCTGTGGAACCTGACTTAATTTTTGAATTTTTTTTTAAGACAGGGTTTCACCATGTTGGTAAGGCTGGTCTTGAACTCCCGACCTCAGGTGATCCACCTGCCTTGGCCTCCAAAATGTTTTGATTACAGGTGTGAGCCACGACTCCCGGCCTATATTTGTATTTTTGTTAGAGACTAGGTTTCACTATGTTGGCCGGCTGGTCTTGAACTCCTGACCTCAGGTGATCCACCCGCCTCTACCTCATAAAGTGCTGGAAATACAGGCATGAGCCATGATGCATGGCTAATCTTCCTTTTACAGACAATTTACATTTTTTTTTTTTTTGAAATGGAGTCTTGCTGTTTCACCCAGGCTGGAGTGCAGTGGCACAATGGCTCGATCTTGGTTCACTGCAACCTCCACCTCCTGAATTCAAGCAATTCTCCTACCTTAGCCTCCCTGAACAGATGGGACTACAGGAACACACCATCACACCTGGCTTATTTTTTTGTGTTTATAGTAGAGATGGGGTTTTACCATGTTGGGCAGGCTGGTCTCAAGCTCCTGACCACAGGTGATCTGCCCGTCTCCACCTCCCAAAGTGCTGAAATTACAGGTGTGAACCACTGCAATCAGCTGACAATATACTTTTGCTTTGTAGTTGGAGTTAAAGTAGATTTTACCTTAATTCAATCAGGCATTGAGTTTATTCAAAATTAATTTCAAAATTTTAGGCAGGGCTCAGTGACTACCGCCTGTGATCCCAATATGTTGGGAGGCTGAGGTGAGTGGATCACTTAGCCCAGGAATTTGAGACCAGTCTCAGTCACATAGAAAAACCTGTCTCTACTTAAAGTACAAAGATTAGCTGGGTGGTGGCTATGCCTATAATTCCAGCTATATGGGAGACTGAGGCATGAGAATCACTTGAACTCATGAAGTGCAGGCTGCAGTCAGCTGAGGTTTTACCACTTCACTTCAGCCTGGGTGACAGAGCCAGACAATACTCCATCTCAAAACAATAAAAATAGATAGGTGTGGTGGCTCACACTTGTAATCCAGCACATTGGGAGGCCAAGGCCAGCGGATCACCTGAGGTCAGGTGTTTGAGACCAGCCTGATCAAAGTAGTGAAACCTCATCTCTACCAAAAATACAAAAATTGGCCAGGCATGGTGACATGCACCCATAGTCCCAGCTACTCAGGAGGCTGATGCAGGAGAATTGCTTGAACCTGGGAGACAGAGGTTTCAGTGAGCTGAAATTGCATCACTGCACTCCAAACTGGGCAACAGAGGAAGAATTTGTCTCAAATAAATAAATAAATATCTCTAGGCACGGTGGCTTATGCCTGTAATCCCAGCATTTTGGGAGTCCAAGAAGGGTGAATCACAAGGTCAGGAGTTAAAGACCAGTCAGGCCAACATGGTAACAACCCATCTCTATAAAAAAAATTAAAATAGCTTATACATATTTGTTCATTAATTCTGATAACTACACTAATATCTTACTAACAGGGGAAATTGGGTGTGCAGTATATGGGAACTCTGTATTCTCAATTTTTTTTTCTTTTAGACAGAGACTTGTTTTGTTGCTCAGGCTGAAATGCAGTGGCACAATCTCAGCTTACTGCATCACCCACTTCCTGGGTTTAAGTGATTCTCCTGCCTCAGCCGTCTCAGTAAATGCAATTACAGGTGTCTGC
Source organism: Saguinus oedipus (assembly GCA_031835075.1). Lineage (NCBI taxonomy): Eukaryota > Metazoa > Chordata > Mammalia > Primates > Cebidae > Saguinus > Saguinus oedipus. The sequence goes on along the minus strand of CM063180.1, from coordinate 33,083,806 downwards.
CACTATGCCTGGCTAATTACTTTGTATTCTTTAGTAGAGAGGGGGTTTCACTGTGTTGGCCAGGCTGGTCTCAAACTCCTGACCTCAAGCGATCTGCCTGCCTCGGCCTCCCAAAGTGCTGGGATTGTAGACAAGAGCCTCCATGCCTAGCCCTGTAAATTTTTTAATCTAAAATCCTTCTAAAAAATTAAGATTATAGGCCCAGGTGCAGTGGCTCATGCCTATAGTCCCAGCACTTTGGGAGGCCAAGGTGGGTGGATCACGAGGTCAAGAGATCGAGACTATCCTGGTCAACAAGGTGAAAACCCATCTCCACTAAAAATACAAAAATTAGCTGGGCATGGTGGTGTGCACCTGTAGTCCCAGCTACTCGGGAGGCTGAGGCAGGAGAATTGCTTGAACCCAGAAGGTGGAGGTTGCGATGAGCTGAGATTGTGCCATTGCACTCCAGTCTGGGTAACAAGAGCAAAACTTCATCTGAAAAAAAAAATTAAGATTATGCCCCAGTGCAGTGGGTCACACCTGTAATCCCAACACTTTCAGAGGCAGAGATGGATGGATCATGAGGTCAGCAGTTCAAGGCCAGCCTGACCAACATGGGGAAAGCCTGTCTCTACTAAAACACAACAATTAGCTGGGGATGGTGGTGTGCATCTGTAATCCCAGCTACTCATGAGGGTGAGGCAGAAAAATCAATTAAACCCAGGTGGCAGAGGTTGCAGTGAGCTGAGATTGCACCATGGCACTTCAGCCAGGGTAACAGAGCAAGACTCTGTCTTAAAAAAAAAAAAAGCTTATATTTGTTTATTTTATTTTTTTTACAGAAATGATCTTGCTCTGTCTCTCAGGCTAAAGTGCAGTGGTGCAATCATAGCTTACTGCAGCCTCCCATGTCTAGAACTGAAGCAACCCTCCCACCTTAGCTTCCTGAGTAGCTAAGACTACAGGTGCACAGCACCATGCCCAGCAGACGTTTTGTAGAGACGGAAACTTGCTCTGTCAACCTGACTGGTTTCAAACTCTTAGCCTCAAGCAATCTTTATTTCTCAGTCTCCCAAACTACTGGTATTACAGGGAGAAGCCACTGTGCCCAGTCTTAACTTTATTATTATTTCTTTTTTTATGTATTTTTGAAACAGAGTTTTGTTCTTGTTGCCTAGGCTGCAGTATGGTGGCAAAATCTTGGTTCAGATTTTAGTGATCCTCCTCCCTCAGTCTCTTGAGTAGCTGAGATTACAGGTTTTTGCCACCATGCTCAACTAATTTTTTGCATTATTAGAAGAGACCAAGTTTCATCATGTTGGCCAGGCTGCTTTTGGACTGCTGACCTCAGGTGATTACAGGCATGTGCCACCATGCCCAGCTAATTTTTTGTATTTTTAGAAGAGAAGAGGTTTCACCATGTTGATCTGGCCAACATGGTGAAACCTCATCTTTAGAAAAAAAAATAAAAGTAGGGCCATGTGTGGTGGCTCATGCCTGTAATTCCAGCACTTTGGGAGGCCGAGATGGGTGGATCACAAGGTCAAGAGATCGAGACCATCCTGGTCAACATGGTGAAACACTGTCTCTACTAAAGTTACAAAATTTAGCTGGGCATGGTGGCTCATGCCTGTAGTCTCAGCTACTTGGGAGACTGAGGCAGATGAATTGCTTGATCCCAGGAGATGGAGGTTGTGATGAGCCAAGATTGCACCATTGCACTCCAGCAACTGGGTATAAAGAGCAAAACTCTGTCTCAAAAAAAAAAATAATAAAATAAAAATAACTTATACATATTTGTTCATTAATTCTGATAACTGTATTACACTAATATCTTACTAACAGGGGAAACTGGGTGTGCAGTGTACAGGAACTGTGTATTCTCAATTTATTTTTTCTTTTAGACAGAGTCTTGCCCTGTTGCTCAGGCTGGAATGCAGTGGTGCAATCTCAGCTTACTGCATTTTCCACTTCCCAGGTTCAAGTGATTCTCCTGCCTCAGTCCTCTCAGAAAGCTGGAGTGCGTGCTGCAGACTCAACCTCCTGCATTAGATTGAAAGGAACACATAGTAATAAATGCAATGTAGAAAAAATAATAATTTAATTTAAGGGATGACAGTGGTGGACATTGCCCACATTTGGCAACTTCTTCAACATTTGAAATAAGACAAATGTTTTCAACATCAGAAATTCTCAGGTCAAAAGAGAAACCCTGAATTTAAAGGACATTCTAGAACCTCCTCAACATGACCCTGATTTTTCCATGAGCTTGTAAGTCTCCTGAAAGTAAAGAATACATCTGATTTTGCTTAATATTATAGCAGCAACACTTAGCACAAGGCCTGAGACCTAGTCAGCACTTAATAAATGATTACTGAATGAAGAAATATCATCCTGTACTTAATCTCCAGCTCTCCCAGTATCAGTGGATCCCTCTGTTGATGAGTGATCCTTACACAAGACTTGATTTTTACATTTATACTTTTCCCTCAGAAAGCAATCTTGGCCTATATTGCCTCTTTTTGTTTGTCCTAGAACTGTTGAAATGAGAGTCTTTAAGGCCAACATCCAAAATTGTATCTGTTATAATTCCCGTGTAATGGGACCTGTGTGTGAGTGAGATGCTGGTGACTGTGGCATCTCAGGGTGAGTAGATAGATGTTTGTCTCTCCCTTGGGCTGACAGAGCCCTGGACTTTGTTCAGGAATTGGGAAATTGGGAAAGTCCTTCTTGCCTACCCTAGATTCCCAGGAACTCTTGACCAGCAAGAGGGTTCCAACCTGAATGGGGAATATGCTGGAAATGATAAAGTAGACAAAAAGCAGGGTCAGGAGGGATGAAGAGACATTGCTCTCTCATCAAGTTTATTATCTGAGGGCTAAGAATATATAGTTTTCAGGGTCTGATTGACATCATGGTAAAAAGAAAAATAAGTAGCTAAATCATCAATTCTATACAATAAATTGACAGCTAAGCGAAAGGTGACTATTGAAGATAATAATATCTTTGGTGCTCATAAGCAAGTTTCTTGTAGAAAAAAAGTGTGTTCCTCATGAATGCAGGGGCCATCTGGTTTCACCCATCTGGTTATCTTTTAGCTAGATTCTCCTTTTTTCCTGTCCTTGACTTCCCTATCTCTACTTCCCTCTGCCTAGGGTCTCTGCTTCTGGGGTCAACTTCCCATATAGTGAACACTGCTTTGCAGTCTCACACAGGAGGGCCCCCAACAGGTCCCCCTTCTTTTACTTTTAGTTGCAACTCATACAAGCCAAGTTGCAGCTGATGGAGAAAGGAGAACAGGAGTCAAACAACTAAAGATAAAAGGAGAACCAAAAGAAGGACCAAAACTCGTAAGCCAATTAAGGATAAAAAGGATGGTGAATTTGACCACTGCATCCATGAGGACAATGTATCCACAATATCTTTGGCTATATTAGTATCTACAGGAAGTTTTTCTTTAGAAGCATCAATTGCATGAATTTGTTTTTGCAATTTATAAATATCCAAAGACAAATTATTATGAGACCATATACCTTGCAAATGAGCCTTAAATAAAGGCCATTGCCATTCAGAGGCATCATATTCCTTATTAGTGATACAAATGAAAGCAAATTCAGCATGGCACTGAAGTTCAAGATAATTTTGCATATTATACACTTTGTTTCCAAGAAGAGCAACAGTTTCTTCCAGGACATTTAACTTTGCTTCTAGTTTCTTATCTATATTTATTTGAGTTTCTAAAGACATAAAAATATACTTAGCTAAATGATTAACATATGCAGCAGTTTGTATAATCTATGCTAAACTAACAGTAACAGTGGCAGCAGGCACAATAATTGTGACTATAGCAATGATACTAGCAATGAGCAATCCTAAAAATCTTTTTGGATGCATTATTAAGTCCCTAACCTGTTGCAAAACTTGTAATTTTCTATCATCATACCAAGATTCAGAAATATTAACAGGAAGCATAATATAAGGAGGTTGATGTACAATCATAATAACTGGAGTTGGAAAAACAGTTGAATCAATAAAACTAGTAAGAATACAATCAGCAAGTTATAAAATAATGTCCATTGATTTCACTTATAGCTATAGCTATGAACATTACAGTTGGAGTTCTTGGGGTACCCTGAGAGTCCAAAACTGGGTCTGCTTCAGCACAAAGGTGCTTCAGTTGACCTCAAGTGGGAAGATGCTGTGTGTTCTGGGCAGGCCGATGTCTCCTTTGATGATGATGTGGCAGTGGAGGGGACAAATGCAGTCATCTCAGTTGAGGAATCAGTGTCCCGGGCTTTTTCTCTGAGAGGAGATCCATGTTTCACCAACCACTCTGGTACCCACAGAGGCCTTTCAGCAGATCTAGAAAAAACACAAACATGTTTCTGTCCCCATATTAGGATGGGATCAGGTACATTCCATTTGTTAGTCAGTACATCCTTCCATAGCACTTCAGCTTGTGCTCTGGGACTATGGTGCCAAAAACGTTCAGCAGCAGAATGTCTTTCTGCATCAAAAGTTAAAAAATTTAAAACATAGAGAGCATGTCTGAGCCATGTATGAGGAGTCCTATATAAATCAGCTTCTGACTCCCATTTCTTTATTTTTTGTAAAGTTATTTTTAAAATTGCATGAGCACATTCAACAATTTCTTGTCCCTGTGGATTATAAGGTATACCTGTATGATGTTGAATGTCAAATTGAGAACAAAAATGATTAAATCCTTTGCTGGTGTAAGCAGGAGCATTATCTGTTTTAAGGATTTAAGGAGGTCCTAAAATAGAAAAAACTAATAAACAATGAGCTATGAAATCTTTAACAGCTTCTCCAGTATGAACAGATGCCACTAGAGAATGAGAAAAGCTGTCAATGGTTACATGTATATATTGAAATTTACCAAAGGGTGTAAAATGAGTAACATCCATTTGATATATGTGGCCACTCTGTAGCCCTCAAAGATTAACTCCATAATGAACAGGAACTGGCAAGTGAGAAAGACAGGCAGAGCATTGTTTAACAATTTGTCGAGCCTGTTCTCAGGTAATTTTAAATTGTAAATGAAGACTGTGGGCATTTTGATGATGCAAGGCATGAGATGCTTGTGCCTGTTGTAAAGAGGTTTAAACAGGAAACAGAGTGAGTGAGTGTATCAGCTTGTTGATTACCGTCACTGAGAGGTCCTGGTAGGTTAGAGTGAGCTCTAATATGTCCTATGAAAAAGGAATGACAGCGCTGTCAAATGGAGTCCTGCAATAAAATTAAAAGATAAATAATGGCAGAAGAGTCTGAGGAACACAAAGAAGTAGTCTCCAGAGTTTGCACAAGCTGCACAATATACTGACTGTCAGAATAGATGTTAAGAAAAATATCCCATTGGAGCAGAAAAAAATGTACTACAAGGAGCTCAACTCTTTGAGCTGAAGTTTCCCACATCTGAAAAGAAAAGGGTTGCTTGTCAACAGTCCCAGCGGCAATGCCAGATTAGGATCCATTTGTGAATGCCAGTTGTGCCTGTGACAAAGGTGTTTTAACACATTTTTGGGGAAATATAAGATAATTTAGAGCATAAAATTGTAAAATTTTATCAGCTGGAAGATGACAGCTAATGTTTCCTGGAAATACAGCAAAAGCAATTTGTCAAGTTTCTGAGAATTGCCAAAGGCTCATAATCAAACAGTGCAAGAGCATGAGTTCTGCCTTTAGCAAACAGGGCAGCAACCAAATCATAATAAGGAGTGACTACTTTTCCATGACTAGCAGAAAGATGTAACCATTCTAATATTCCTTGTTGCCAGAAAACACCTGTAGGTGTATATTGTGTATGCAACACACAAAAGCTCCAGGGTGCCTTGTCTTCTAATCTATTTAATTTTTTGCTTTGTTAAGGCCTCTTGAACAACTTGTAGTGTCTGCATAGCTTCAGGAGAAAGCAGGCATGGGGAAGTAGGGTTAGAAGTTCCTTTTAAAATGTCAAATAAGGGTTTTAAGTCTCCTGTGGTAAGTTTGAGGCTAGGTCTGATCCAATTTAAATCACCCAAAAATTTTTGAAAATTATTAAAAATTTTTAACTGAGAAGTATTTAATTTTAAAATTTCATAAGATATTTTTTGTGATTCAATTATTTTTCCTAAATAATGATAAGGAGCAGTGGATTGACTTTTTTCTGGAGCAATTACCAATCCAGCATTAGCCAAACAATTCTGCAATTGCACAGAGGCAGACTGTAAGAGATTATTGGATGAAGCAGCAATTAAAATATCATCCATGTAATGAATAAGCATAATATTAGAATGTTGTTGTCTTACAGGAAGAATGGCCTTTGCAATGAAAGTTTGACATAGAGTAGGACAATTGGCCATGCCCTGAGGCAGCACTACACATTCATATCTGTCCCCAGGTTGTTCATAATTAGTAGATGGGATGCTAAAAGCAAATCTTTTACAGTCTTGTGGTGTAAAAGGTATGGTAAATAAACAGTCCTTTAAATCAATAAAAATTAGTTTCCAACTCTGAGGTATTGCCACAGGACATGGCAGGCCTTGTTGAAGAGGCCCCATTATTTCCATAGTTTCATTAACTTTTCTTAAATCCTTAAATCTCCATTTGCCATATTTTTTTTAATAACAAAAATTGGAGAATTCCAAGAGTTTTGAGTTGGTTGGATATGTCCTGCCTCAAGTTGTTCCCAAAGCAACTCTCTAGCGGCAGATTTTTTTTCCTTAGATAAAGGCCACTGTTCTACCCACACTGGAGAGTCAGATTTCCAGAAAATAGCATGAGCATGGGCATCAGGAGGATAAGTGGCCCCTAAGAAAAATATTCTAAACCCCATTTTTCATATTTTTGGGAAGGACAAACAGGTTTTGTTATTCCTTGTAAGTTTTTACCCAGACCTTTCCCTTCTTGATAGCCTTGGAGTGGGGGCCACCCCTGCGAGAGACTAACAACTTGGCCTCTGCCATTAGGTGAGCTTGACTCCTTACACATTTTCCCTGGCTGGAGGCTGTCAAGCTATGAGTGAGAGGAAATTAAGAAGAGAAGGAAAAAGGAAATTGAAAATGATTAAGCAGGACACTATCCTCAGCCTTTTTGGATGGTGAGAAATTGGCCAAGTGAATGCTGAAGTGAGTTAATTGGGTATTGTGTTCCCCTTTCTGGCTCCTGATTTAAGACTTTGTTTACCAGGCATTGTTTCAGCCTAGCGACCTCCCCTGTGGTTTTTGTCTTTCACAGATGCATGGTTTACTGCTGAGCTTTTGACTTCTAGTTAATTAAAGATTGTTATCCAAGTTACTGATTGTTCTGACAATATTGATTATCGGCATCACCTGTTTCCCCCTTAATCCTTTACATTAATATTTGTTCCCTTTGACAGTTCCTTTGAATCATCCCCCAAGGAATTTTCTGTCCCTTTCATTGTTTGAGTAATGATCTGCATTGAGATAATTATGTTAAAGAAAAAAGTATATAAGAAAACCTACTGCACAAATAAAATCACCGTATGGGCATAGCCCATCCAGTCATCAAGGCCCTTCCTCTTTCTGTCTCCTTTCTTTTCCATGCATGCCCTCTGCTAGGTTCTGGACCCCCTTGCTGGATGAGATTCCCAGGCTTGCATTCAGTTCACAACACCTTGGTCTCTCATAAGTTGCCAAGCAATATTTTCTGTGACAAGTTTAAATCCCATTGTCTCTAAAACATCTCGACCCCATAAATTAAATGGAAGTCCTGGGAGGACATAAGGATGAAAATGTCCCTCATGTCCTTGATCATTAGTCCATTTTAGTAAATTAGTAGATTGTTAAGGATTTTTACTCATTCCAATTTCTTGTAAGAAAGTCATAGAAGAAGAACAAGGTCATTTTAAAGGCTAATGATTAGCAGAGATAATAGAAATATCAGCTCCAGTGTCTAGCAGTGCTTTAAAAGTCTTGCCATTAATCCATAATGTCAGTTCAGGGTGAGAAGCAGTAATAGATTGCACCCAATAGGCATGATCTGAGGACCCAAAACCTGAACGTCCTCGAGTATCAGTGGAAAGAGATCTGCCTATGGTAGTATTTATAGGTATCAAAAGGAGCTGAGCAATAGGCTTCTCAGGAGTCAAAGTAAATATTCCTGGAGGTTCCCATGCCATAACCTTAATTTCTCTTGTATACTCTGCATCTATGACCCCAGGAAGAACTTGTAGTTCTTTCATAGTCCATCCACTCCTGCCTAACAGGAGACCAAAATGACCTTGAGGCAAAGGGCCAAAAATTCCTGTAGGAATAGCTTGTGGACTCATTTCTGGAGTTAATACTTCTTGGGAGGAGATAATCACCACCAGAAAGGCACGCTTTAGCAAGCCGACCCCAGTCATGAGGAGGAAGTGCTTCTTCAGCTAAGTTTTCTAAAAGAGAAACAGTGTATGGGGCTGTAGGGCCATATTGAGCACAGCCTCTTTTAACTCTTTTAATGTTTTAGGAGAAATAGGCTGATATCTATGAACTACTTGTCCTTGAGCATCATGAACTTCCATAACAGAAAAAAGAGAAGGAAACATGCTATCTACATTAGAAAACCCTCTTTTATTTGACAACAAAGCATGCGTTAAAGGACTCACAGAAGCAGCATCTGTAACTCACAAAATTAAAGGCATACCTCCAAGAGAGTAAATGCCCATATTTGTTTCATTTCTCTGCACCACAGGAAAGCACTGTTGATTAGTAACAGCATGGGAACAAAGCAAAAGTAAGTTCTGAAACCGCTTTAAAAAATCGGGGTAGGGTAAGCATAATGGGACCAGGTTTCCAGTTAGGCACAATATCTGGATGTTCAGGGGTCTGCACCACAACCTCCTCAAGAAAAACATCATAAAAAACCGAATCATACTCACTATGATGACTACAAAAGCCTCTTTCAGCCATTTCCTCTTGCTCCAGCAGTATCGGAGGAAATGCTGAGACTTCTGGCATCGGGCCTTCTTTTTTTTTTTTTTTTTTTTTTTTTTTTTTTTTTTTTTTTTTTTTTTTTTAAATTTTTATTGCATTATAGGTTTTGGGGTACATGTGCAGAACGTGCAAGATAGTTGCATAGGTACACACATGGCAGTGTGTTTTGCTGCCTTCCTCCCCCTCACCCACACTTGGTATTCATCCCCTGGCTATCCCCCCCAGCCCCCCCCGGGGCCTTCTTATACCTGGCAAGCCATGGGTGCAGAGACAGGCAAAGGCGGCATAAAATTAAGAGGGGCAGGGGGCAGCAGAGAAGAACAAACACAGCCATGAAGCATACTCCAAACAGTAGTTAATATAGCAGTTTGAGGTAGACTATTATTTTGAGAACAAAATTGATTAATTTTTTCTTCAATACATCCACAAGCTTTTTCTTCTCTTTTTTTTCTTTTTCTTTTTAAATTTTTAAATTTTTATAGCATTATACGTTTTGGGGTACATGTGCAGAACGTGCAAGACAGTTGTATAGGTACACACATGCCAGTGTGTTTTGCTGCCTTCCTCCCCTTCACCCACACTTGGCATTTATCCCCAGGATATCCCTCCCCAGAACCCCCACTGCCCCTCCCCCAATAGACCCCAGTGTGTAGTAGACCCCCTCCCTGTGTCCATGTGTTCTCATTTTTCTCACCTGCCTATGAGTGAGAATATGCGGTATTTCTTTTCCTGTTCTTGTGTCAGTTTGCTGAGAATGATGTTCTCCAGATTCATCCATGACCTTACAAAGGACACAAACTCATCATTTTTGATTGCTGCATAGTATTCCATGGTGTATATGTGCCACACTTTCCCAGTCCAGCCTATCATCGATGGGCATTTGGGTTGGTTCCAGGTCTTTGCTATTGTAAACAGTGCTGCAATGAACATTCGTGTGCATGTGTCCTTATAGTAGAACGATTTATAGTTCTTTGGATATATACCCAGTAAAGGGATTGCTGGATCAAATGGAATTTCTATTTCTAGGTCTTTGAGGAATCGCCACACTGTCTTCCACAATGGTTGAATTAACTTACACTTCCACCAACAGTGTAAGAGTGTTCCAATTTCTCCACATCCTCTCCAGTATCTGCTGTCTCCAGATTTTTAATGCTCACCATTCTAACCGACATAAGATGGAATCTCAATGGGGTTTGGTTTGCATCTCTCTAATGACCAGTGATCATGAGCATTTTTTCATGTGTTTGTTGGCCTCATGTATGTCTTCTTCTGTAAAGTGTCTGTTCATATTCTTTGCCCATTTTTGAATGGGCTTGTTTGTTTTTTTTCTGTAAATCTGTTTGAGTTCTTTGTAAATTCCGGTTATCAGCCCTTTGTCAGATGCATAAACTGCAAAGATTTGTTTCCATTCTGATGGTTGCCAATTCACTCTAGTGACTGTTTCTTTTGCTGTAAAGAAGCTGTGGAGTTTGATTAGGTCCCATTTGTCTATTTTGGCTTCTGTTGCCAATGCTTTTGGTGTTTCGGTCATGAAGTCCTTGCATTCTCCTATGTCCTGAATGGTTTTGCCTAGATTTTCTTCTAGGGTTTTTATGGTGTCAGGTCTTATGTTTAAGTCCTTAATCCATCTGGAGTTCATTTTAGTGTAAAATGTCAGGAAGAAGTGCAGTTTCTGCATTCTGCACATGGCTAGCCAGTTTTCTCAACACCATTTATTAAACAGGGAATCCTTTCCCCATTGCTTGTTTTTGTCTGGTTTATCAAAGATTATATGTTTTTAGATATGTTGTGTTGCCTCCTATGCCTCTGTTCTGTTCCATTGGTGTATATCTCTGTTTTGGTGCCAGTACCATGCTGTTTTGATTACTGTAGCCTTGTAGTATAGTTTGAAGTCTGGTAGTGTGATGCCTCCCGCTGTGTTCTTTTTGCTTAGAATTGACTTGGCTATGCGGGCTGTCTTTTGGTTCCATACGAAGTTCATGGTGGTTATTTCCAGTTCTGCAAAGAAATTCAATGGTAGTTTGATGGGGATAGCATTGATTGTGTAAATTACTTTGGGCAGTAGAGCTATTTTCACAATATTGATTCTTCCTAACCACGAACATGTAATGTTTCTCCATCTGTTTCTGTCCTCTCTTATTTCGTTGAGCACTGGTTTGTAGTTTTTCTTAAAGAGGTCCCTTACATTCCTTGTGAGTTGTATTCCTAGGTATTTTATTTTCTTTGTAGCAATTGCGAATGGCAGTTCATTCTTCATTTGGTTCTCTTTAAGTCTGCTATTAGTGTATAAAAATGCTTGTGATTTTTGCACATTGATTTTATATTCTGAGAGTTTACTGAAGTTGCTTATTTCAGGAGCTTTTGGGCTGAGGTGATGGAGTATTCTAAATATACTATTATGTCATCTGCAAATAGAGACAATTTGGCTTCTACCTTTCCGATTTGAATACCCTTTATTTCTTTTTCTTGCCTGATTGCTCTGTCTAGAACTTCCAGTACTATGTTGAATATGAGTGTTGAGAAAGGACATCCTTGTCTAGTGCCAGATTTCAAAATAAATGCTTCCAGTTTTTGCCCATTCAGTATGATATTGGCTGTTGGTTTGTCATAAATAGATTTTATTACTTTGAGATATGTTCCATCAATACCAAGTTTATTGAGGGTTTTTAGCATAAAGGGCTGTTGAATTTTGTCAAGTGCCTTCTCTGCGTCAATTGAGATAATCATGTGGTTTTTGTTTTTGCTTCTGTTTATGTGGTGAATTACATTTATAGACTTGCGTATGTTGAACCAGTCTTGCATCCCTGGGATGAATCCTACTTGATCATGATAGATAAGTTTTTTAATGTGCTGTTGCCATCGGTTTGCCAGTATTTTATTGAAGATTTTTACATCTATGTTTATCATGGATATTGGCCTGAAGTTTTCTTTTCTTGTTGAGTCTCTGCCGGGTTTTGGTATTAAGATGATGGTGGTCTCATAAAATAATTTGGGAAGGGTTCCCTCTTTTTGAAGTATTTGGAATAGTTTTAGAAGGAATGGTATCAGATCCTCTTTGTGTGTCTGGTGGAATTCGGCTGTGAACCCATCTGGACCTGGGATTTTTTTGTGTAGTAGGCTCTTAGTTGCTGCCTCAACTTTAGACATTGTTATTGGTCTATTCATAGTTTCGGCTTCCTCCTTCTTTAGGCTTGGGAGTACTCAGACGTCCAGGAACTTATCCATTTCTTTCTGGTTTACTAATTTATGTGCATAGAGTTGTTTGTAGTATTCTCTGATGATGGTTTGAATTTCTGTGAAATCTGTGGTGATTTCCCCATTATTGTTTTTTATTGCATCTATTTGGTTGTTCTCTCTTTTCATTTTTATCAGTCTCACTAGTGGTCTGTCAATTATTTTTTATCTTTTTGGAAAACCAGCTCTTGGTATATTGATTTTTTGAAGGGTTTTCTTGTCTCGATCTCTTTCAGATCTGCTCTGATCTTAGTTATTTCTTGTCTTTGGCTAGGTTTTGAGCTTTTTTGATCTTGCTCCTCTAGCTCCTTCTATTTTGACAATAGGGTGTCCATTTTGGATCTCTCCACTCTTCTCATGTTGGCATTTATTGCTATATATTTTCCTCTACAGACTGCTCTCCATGTGTCCCAGAGATTCTGGTATGTTTTGTCTTCGTTTTCATTGGTTTGGAAGAACTTCTTTATTTCTGCCTTCATTTCATTGTTTATTCAATCAACATTCAAGAGCCAGTTGTTCAGTTTCCATGAAGCTCTGCGGTTCTGAGTTATTTTCTTAATTCTGAGTTCCAGCTTAATTGCACTATGGTCTGAGTGACTGTTTGTTATAATTTCAGTTGTTTTTGCATTTTCTGAGGAGTGCTTTACTTCCAATTATGTGGTCAGTTTTGGAGTAGGCGTGATGTGGTGCTGAGAATAATGTATATTCTGTGGATTTGGGGTGGAGAGTTCTGTAAATGTCTATCAGGTTTGCTTGTTCCAGGTCTGAGTTCAAGTCCTGGATATCCTTGTTAATTTTCTGTCTATTTGATCTGTCTGCTATTGACAGTGGAGTGTTAAAGTCTCCCACTATTATTGTGTGGGAGTCTAAGTCTCTTTGTAAGTCATTAAGAACTTGCTTTATATATCTCGGTGCTCCTGCATTGGGTCCATATATATTTAGAATCATTAGCTCTTCTTGTTGTATCAATCCTTTTACCATTATGTAATGACCTTCTTTGTCCCTTTTGATCTTTGTTGCTTTGAAGTTTATTTTATCAGATATGAGAATTGCAACTCCTGCTTTTTATTGCTCTCCATTTGCTTGGTAAATCTTCCTCCATCCTTTTATTTTGAGCCTTTGTGTATCTTTGAATGTGAGGTGGGTTTCCTGGATACAGCACACCTATGGGTTTCGGTTTTTTATCCAATTTGCCAGTCTGTGTCTTTTGATTGGTGTATTTAGCCCATTTACGTTTAGGGTTAATATTGTTATGTTTGAATTTGATACTGCCATTTTGATGCTAACTGGCTGTTTTGCCCATTGGTTCATGTACATTCTTCATTTTGTTGATGCTCTTTAGTGTTTGGTATGCTTTTAGGATGGCTGGTACTGGTTGTTCCTTTCTATGTGTAGTGCCTCTTTCAGGAGGTCTTGTAAAGCAGGCCTAGTGTTGACAAAATCTCTGAGTACTTGTTTGTTCTGAAGGATTTTATTTTTCCTTCACTTATGAGCTCAGTTTGGCTGGATATGAAATTTTGGGTTGAAATTCTTTTCTTTAAGGATGTTGAATATTGGCCCCCACTCTCTTCTGGCTTGTAGAGTCTCTGCCGAGAGATCTGCGTTGAGTCTGATGGGCTTTCCTTTGTGGGTGACCTGACCTTTCTCTCTGGCTGCCCTTAGTATTTTCTCCTTCATTTCAACCCTGGTGAATCTGACGATTATGTGCTTTGGGGTTGCTCTTCTTGCGGAGTATCTTTGTGGTGTTCTCTGTGGGCATTTTTGAAACCCCACCAGAACTTTTCTTAGCCTGGTTAGGTCTGCTGGATTTCTAATATCCCAGGGCCATGGCAATGATTGCCCAAAGAGGAAGGGCATTGAACAATGCCAAGGCACTGCCACACAGGGCCCCTGTTTACCAAGCTTCTTACACCATTCCTCAGGCAGTGGTGGCTTTCAGCATGATGCGAGCCCTGGCTCAGCACTTGGCACTTGCCTCGGGCTTCTTGCACACGTGCATTTGTGTACCCAGCTGGGGAGCTGCAGCATCGGCTCTGTCCAGCCACTGCCACACAGGTGCACAGTAGAGGTGGTGCCAGCTGTGGCTCCTAAAAGGATGCTGCATGCCAGAAGCAGCACAGGACACCAGTGTTGACCTCAGTAACTCTTTGAGCCCACCTTCCTGTTCTGCTTAGCTGGAGGAGGAGCGTGTTTCTGACCATGAGGTGGGCACTCTTTTCATTGCAAGAGGAGCTGTTCTTCCCATGGAATTCCAGATCAAATGGTGTGGGCAGGTTTTGGGTCCCATGGGGCTGGAGATTCAGTTTCTTGAAGTGTGGCCTGGGGTTGATGGACCACAGAAAGCTACCTGAGATCTTACAGGAGGCTTTCAGGAGAATTATCACTGGCTCCAAGAGCTGACTGCCTCCCTTCGACCTTGGCCACACACCAAGGGGCCTTGTCTTGGTCTCTAAGCCCAGGCACTCCTGCTTTTCAGCACGGTTTTGCAGAAAAGAATGGAACAATCACAAAAAGGCAAGCCTAGTGTGCAGCAGAGTCGGCAGCACCTGGATCTTGCATATCATGGGGGCAAATCAGGTGGAAAGGGTGTCTCAGAAATTTTCTGGGATGAATCCAAGCCTGAGACGGATGTCCAGGCATGCATCTGGGAACCCCCAAGAAAGCCAAGCAGAAGCAGATTACACTGTGCTACAGTTCAAGCCTTCTTCAGGGGCTTACCACCAGAGGAGCCAGGAGGATCCCAAAAAGTGCAAAGGAGCTCCAATCCCCACTGGAATTACTACCCACCACCTGGCCTGGACCCAGCCACCCTCTAGTCTTTTTAGATGGGTGAACTCCCTGGCAACCAACAGGTTCACTGCTGATAAAACTTGTAGGACCTACAAAAGAACCTCAATCAATCTCATATTTAAAAAAAAATTAGTCCCGATAAACACATATAGGTTTAGTTCTACAGCAAAAAGTCCTCAATAAATCTCACATTTAAAAGAAAATCAGTACAGCAATGTAGATACTCATAAAGTTTCAAAGACATATAGTTTCAAATCAATTATAAGAGGATCACAAGCTCTCTAAGTTTTTAACTACTCTTTCATATTAATTATAATCCTCAACTCCATCCTCAACCTCAAAGCAATTTTTCAGAATTTAATTGTTCATTATAGAAGATTGTTACTATTTTTTTTTTAATTTTGGATGTTTTACTTACTCCATTGTATTAGTTATATGGTTGAAATTTCATTTTTGACTTACTGCAAAGTCATACTGCAGTCAGAATAATTCTTGTGTATATCCTGAACTTGGAACTACTTACTACTTTATTCCACATTTTAGGAAACTTCACCTTCATGATAGCTGCCACGTCATTCAACATAAACTACCTCAAAAATATTAGCCAATTACTGTAAACTTTCTTAGATTTCTTGAAGGACTTTGTTTTTCTCTACTATATTTATTTGATCTTTCTCATTGGTGGTATAAAAATATCATAAAATTTAAGACTTCATGACTTTCTTTGAGAAACTAAGACAAAGTATGTTTTTAATAACCAAGAGAGATTACATACTTTGAAAGTAAATAGCTAAAAATGTAAAAACACTAATATATTTGTTTTATCAATATTTGTATTCTTTCTGAAATCAAGTCAAGTTTTTAAGTAAATATTTAAATTTTAAATACAATATTTAAAAATGTAACAGTACTAATGTATTTGTTTTATCAATATGTTTATTCTTTCTTAAAGGTTTAATTGCTGCATTCTCAGTTAATTTAACAGGGCTTTACCAGAAGACAATTTTTTGGTAAGAAATCAGTATGGGGTTTTTTTACACAGTCCCTGTAACAAGCCTAAGAACCTTTGTGCCATGGTTCTTTAAAACTCTGATGCCTCTTTTAAATTAGCTCTGTTTTTGTTCACAGACTCACTCAACCACCACACCTGCTACTTTAATCAATTTCTTCTGGACTGTTGAGAAGAGCCAATGGGATGCATCAACCAAAACTCCCAATTGGCATTATAACTCACTAAAAGAAAAAAGTACGAGACCAACAAAGAATGGAAAACAAAACAAACACAAAATCTACCTGGGACATCTTTTCACCTTTCTTTATTTTGTCAGACAGAAGCATTTCACACAATTGCTTTGGTAAGCAATCACAAAGTGCAAATTGTGTTCCTGTCAATAGAACTTCGGTCTTCTCACCGTTGCTTACATAATTCATCTTTAACAGTATGCTAACAGAGCTTAGTAATTTTATTGTTTTGACATGAAACATCATAATCTTAGTACAAATTGTTTAGGTCAAATCATTTTTATGGCTTCTAAAGGGAGACCTTTGTCAACATCTCTTGCCAAGATAGCAGCAAGTACCTGTGTCATATTATCACTCTTGTTTACATCTACATCCAGATTGTAACCATGTGTGAGAGTTTAATAAGTGCATGAAATCTGTTTGTGAAGTACTGTCTCCACTACATAATATTTTCAGAAAAGGCCTGCCTTGCAAATGTTGTTACATTTGTTTTGTGAGGAGAAAATAAGGAACATGGAAACATAACCCCTAAGACAATGTTTTAGTGTCCAATATACCTGACAAGATTTTTCTTGTCTCCAGTTTGCTTCCAAAGTTGCATATTCAGTTCTCCAATCTTCAGCCTTGTGTTTTTTTTCTCAACACCGACTGCCTTTGCATTCTCTCTCTAGGAACTCTTTCCTGCCATACAAAAAATAATCAAATAAAACTTAAAAAGATAAGATAAAAATATGAGAGAAGCAATTTTAAAGAACATTTCTCAAACTTAACACTGTGTCAAAGTGCTTAAATTATTCCAGTCTCATGCTTTTCTTCCTCAGAATCAAAACATTGTTTTTCTCCTCTGGCTCTTTGGAGAAAAACATATATATCCAATATTTAATTAATGAAAGATTATAGCTTAAGTTAGGTACTTGAAAACTTAGCTAATTCTCACTAATACTATATTGGACCCCTCCATATTATTCCCATTTCTGCCACAGAAAATAAAAAGTAACAAATTAAGTATACTTTATAGAGCTTTACTGGTAAGTAAACATATATCTGCTAGAATAAATCAATTATACATAATTATTTTAAAGGTTTTTCTCAACATTTCATAATTGTTTGTAATTATGATTTACTCAGAGCATTTAAGTTTTCAGAAATTATCAACTATGACTTTTATAGCTGAAATGCTGAACGTGGGATTACACTTCACACATCATTTGCTCACACATGTGCATGTTCTTTCATGTTTATTAGAGAAATAATTTTTAGGCAAGCAAAAGAGAAGGAAAAAGTCTCACATATCCTAATTAATGTAAAACAAATTAAAATGTCATATAAAATTATTTTTAAACTAACTGCTAAAATTCACATTCTATATTTCAGAATATATTTACCATTTAAAGAACACATTCAAACCTTGAAAAAACTCTAACTACATGAGCATTTGCTACCAATATGTTAGAACCCTCCACCAATCAGAGCAAAGCCTCTGTGTATATTTTGTAATTCTCAGATGCAGACTGCTGTTCCTTAGAGACTGAAGCAGGCCATATTGTAAAAAATTACCGAGACAGCTGAGATCAAGGAACATTCCCAAGCTAGAGTAAACACCAAATAATGCTGAAGTGAATTATGTTATAGTATAAATATATTAATGTTTTCTTACATTAGTGATATTTCTATTCTTTGTGATATCAACCCCACTGTTATTTCATACCTAACTCATACTATATACTCTGTCCCTAAATATCCCAGATTCAAATGAATTAGCCATTCTGAAGGAGTAAATTGATGAACTCTCTATCTGTTTATGTTTACATTGCCAGTCAGTGTGTTTTAGTTATAACACAAGAGTAATTAGCAAGAAAAATGAAGATTATATTTAGAAAAGGCCTTTAAATGCAGACCCTACGTCAACACTTCTTATTTCAAAAGAACAAAACGGAGACTCTCTCTTCGAAATATCAATCATGACTCAAAATCACTGGAATCCCCTGAGTGCCTCCAAGAAATACAAAATCACAGGCTCACTCTGACACACGAATTGCAACGTGTGTTTTAACAAGAATTCTAAGTATATGAAATACACATAAATTTGAGGACACCAGTGTATCCCCTCAAGGAGACCTGAGGATGGGAAGGCTAGGGTTCCCCCATGCCTAGATATGCCGCAAGACCAAGGGCCCTTGGAGGAGTTTGATTTTAGGTGTGTTGTGCCTGTCTTCTTTCTTTAGGAGTGACGGGCCTCGTAATGAAAAGATTAGGAAACCTGCAGGTGGCAGCCAGACCCCACTACACTGAGGCTTTAGAAACCATCAGCAAAACAAAGAATGGCCCCGCAACCCCCAAGCTGCGCCAAAGGCAGATTTGCCCCAGAATGCAGGCGGAGTACAGAGAAACCACACTGAAGCACACTGGCCACACTCGTGTCAGCATATCGCACACACACATGCACACACACACAGACACAGGCACTCATCAACATACTCATGAACACACTCAGAAAGATACATGCACACATGCATACACACACACACACACACACACACACACACACACACACACACAAAGACTCGCGGAGACATCCAACGATCTCACGGAAAACACCCTGCCAGCCATCTCCTGAGGTTGCCGGGTTCTGCTCTTTGCTGGGTAGCCCTCGGGGAGAGAGCAGCCCGGCGGCAGGCAGGCAGGCCTTACCTGGAAATCCCAGCTGGAAGAGTTTTCAATGAGAGGCATTTTTGCACTGTCTAGGCAGGCCTGAAGCATCCTGGGGATTCCTGTGGATCACCCTGGGCGTCTTTGAAGCCCCTTCGGAACTTCTCTCAGCCTGACTCGGCCTGCCAGATTCCTAAAATCTCGGGACAATGGCATGATCTCGCGGAGAGAAAGGGCCTTTGCCAAACGCTGAGGCACTGCCGCAGAGGGCCTCTGCTTGCCTAAGACGCTCAGACCGTTCTCCAGGCAATGGTGGCGGTTTTTGTGACGCGAGCCCCGGCTCAGCGCTGGCGCTTGCCTCAGGCTGCTTGCACATGCGCATTCAGGTATCCGGCTGGGGAGAGGCAATGTTGGCACTTTCCAGAGCTGCTGCCGCACAGGTGGACGAAGGAGGAGATGCCAGGGGCGGCTCTGGGTAGGGGGCTAATTGCCACCAGTAGTGCTGGACCCCAACAGTCCTGACCTCAGTAATTCCTTGAGCCGGCTTTCCTCTTTGGGTCGGGTTGGGAGGAGCGCATTTCAGATCGTTAGGTGGGCACTCGGGACTGCTCTTTGCATTGAATTTCGGATCAGATGGCGTGGGCAGTGATCAAGTCCCGTGGGGCTGGAGATTCAGTTTGATAAGATGTGACGTGGGTCGTTGAACCACCTAAATACACCTGAGACCCTCGGTGAGGGTGTCAGCAGAACATTTCCTGGCTCCATGAGCTGACTGCTTCCCTGTGACCTGGGCCACCCACCATGAGGCCCTGCCTTGGTCTCCAAACCCAGGGACTCCTGCTTCTCAGCACTGCTGTCCAGATAAGGCAGGAACAACCACAAAGAGGCGAGCCTACTGTGCAGCAGAGTTGACAACACCTGGAATTGGTCTCCCACTGGGGCAGATCAGGTGGAGAGTGTCTCACAAGCTTTCTGGGGCACATTCCAGCTCAAAACGGATGTCAAAGAATGCCACCAAAGACTCCCGAGGAAGCCAAGCAAAAGCAGAACACATCTATGATTGCAGGAGGGCTTGTGCAAGACTCCAAGCCTCCTTCAGGGATTCCCACCAGAGGAGCTAGGTGAAAATCACCCCCAACCCCACATGGGGATCACTACCCAACACCTGGTCTGCACCCAGCTACCCTCCCCCAGTCCCATCACATCCGTGAAATCCCTGGCAGCCAGCAGGTTCAGTGCTGAGTGGTTGTCCCAGCCAGGAACAGAGCAATGAGAGCCCTCAACTCTAAGAAAACAACAGCAGATGAAAGGAAACAGCCTTGATGAGAAGATCAAGATCAAAGCTAGCCATGGCTGGCACCCCCTTCTCCTGTGGAAAGCATGCAGCCATCTGATGGAATAAAGAGACCAGGGGTTTCCTTGGTGGTGGGAGCTACAGGGCATGCAGGAATTCAGAAGCGTCACAGCTATCCAGTCACTGAGAAATGTGAGTGTTGAGATAGAAGCAGTTTCTTTGTCATCTGTCAGAATACATCCTGTAGGTGAAGGTGCTAGACCCCCTCCACACCTCAGCGAAGTGTATCTTCACCTTCTCCAACCTTGTAATTTCTTCACACATCCTCTGACACGGAAAGAAATCCGAAGAGGAGGAAGGAGTGCTGGACTCTCCCCCTGAAGCTTCAGCTCCACAAGCCCTAAAATTAGAAGTGGGTTCAAAGGGATCCTGAGGACAGGATGGCTAGGATTCATCCAGCCCTAGATGTGCAGCCGTCACAAGGGCACTTGGCAGAGTTTGGTTTTGGGTGTGTTATGACCCTCTTCTCTCTCACGGAGTGACCCCCTCGGGATAGGCAGGTGATTAGGATCCTGCAGGTATGAGTCAGACCCTGCTACACTGAGGCTTTAGAAATTACCAGCAATACAAAGAACGCAGGGCCACAGCCCCTAAGCTAAGCCAAAGGAGACCGGCACCAGAAGGTAGGTGGACTACAAATGGTGCTGGAGTGCACTGTCCACACTTGTGTCAGCATGTTGCACCCAAACACCCATGCACACACTCCACACGCTCAGAAGAATACATGCATACACACACTTACAGACTTACAGGAAGACATACGGACACATGCAACACTCACACGGAGACACACACTGCCAGGCAGCTCCTGAGGCTGTGGGGTTCTGCTCTCTGCTGGGAAGCCCTTCAGGGAGAGAGTAGCCTCACTGCAGGCAGGCAGGAGGTACCTGGAAATTCCAGCCGGGAGGGCTTTCAACGCAGGGTACCTTCACACTGTCTGGACAGGCCCAAAACATTGTGAGGACACTTGGGGATTGCCATGGGCATCCTCAAAATCCCACTGGAACTTTTCACAGCCTGTTAGGCCTGCCGGATTCCTAAAATTTTAGGGCCATGGTGACGATTGCCCAAAGAGGGAGGGCATTGTCCAACGCCGAGACCATGCCACACAGGGACCCTGTTTATTAAACTGCTTAGACCGTTCCCCAGGCAACGGTGGCTATCAGCGCGATGTGAGCCCTGGCTCAGCACTGGCACTTGCCTCAGGCTACCTGCGCATGCACATTCGCACACCCGGCTCGGGAACTGCAACATGAGCTCTGTCCAGCTGCTGCCACACAGGTGCCAGGTGGAGGCAGTGCCAGGGGTGGCCCCTGAAAGGACGCTGGATGCCAGAAGCAGCACAGGACACTGGTGTTTATCTCAGTACCTCTTTGAGCCCACCTTTCTGTTCCACTTGGTGGAATAGGAGCACGCCTCAGATCGTGAGGTGGACACTCCTCCCATTGGAAGAGGGGCTGCTCTTCCCATTGGATTTCAGACCAAATGGCATTGGCAGAGTTTGGGTTCCATGGTGCTGGAGATTCAGTTAGATGAAGTGTGGCACGGGGTTGATGGACCACAGAAACATACCTGAGAACCTATGGGAGGCTGTCAGGAGAACGATTGCCGGCTCCAAGAGCTGACTGCCTCCCTTCAACCTGGGCCACCCACCAAGGGGCGTTGTCTTGGTCTCTAAGCCCAAGCACTCCTGCTTCTCAGCATGGCTTTGTGGAAAAGAATGGAACAATCAAACAAAGGCAAGCCTAGTGTGCAACAGAGTTGGCAGCACCTGGAGCTGGCCTTTCATGGGGGCAGATCAGGTGGACAGGGTATCTCAGACATTTTCTGGGATGAGTCCAAGCCTGAGATGGATGTCCAGGCATGCAGCTGGGAACCCCCAAGAATGCCAAGCAGAAGGAGATCACACTTGTGACCACAGCAGGGCCTGTGCTACAGTTCAAGCCTTCTTCAGGGGCTTACCACCACGGGAGCCAGGAGGATCCCCACCGGGATCACTACCCACCACCTGGCCTGCATCCAGCCACCTTCTAGTCTCCTTAGATGGGTGAACTCCCTGGCAACCAACAGGTTCACTGCTGATAAAACCTGTAAAACCTACAGAAAAAAGACCTCCATCAATCTCATATTTAAAAAAATATTAGTCCTGATAAACACATATAGGTTTAGTTCTACAGCAAAAAGTCCCCAATCAATCTTATATTTAAAAGAAAATCAGTACAGCACAGTAGATACTCATAAAGATTCTAAGACATATAATTTCAAGTCAAGTATAAGAGGATCATAATCTCTGTAAATTTTTAACTACACTTTCATATTTATCATAATCCTCAACTCCATCCTCAACCTCAAAGCAATTTTTCAGAATTTAATTGTTGTTCATTTTTTTTAAAAAAATTTTATTGCATTTTAAGTTTTGGGGTGCATGTGTAGAATGTGCAAGATAGTTGCATAGGTACACACATGGCAGTGTGTTTTGCTGCCTTCCTCCACTTCACCCACACTTGGCATTTCTCCCCAGGCTATACCTCCCCAGCTCCCCCCATGCTGTCCCTCCTCCATTCCCCCCAATAGACCCCAGTGTGTAGTAGGCCCCCTCCCTGTGTCCATGTGTTCTCATTTCTCTCACCTGCCTATGAGTGAGAATATGCGGTATTTCCTTTTCTGTTATTGTGTCATTATAGAAGATTTTTATATTTTTCCTTATTTTGGATGTTTTACTTACTCTATTTGTATTAGTTTTATGGTTGGGATTTCATTTTTGACTTACTGCAAAGTCATACTGCAGTCAGAGAAACTCTTGTGTATCTCCTGAACTTGGAACTACTTACTACTTTATCCTATATTTTAGGAAACTTCACCTTCATGATATCTGCCAAGCCATTCAATATAAAGTACCTCAAACACATTAGCCAATTACTCTAAACCTTCTTAGATTTGTTGAAGATCTTTGTCTTTCCCTACTATAATTGTATAATTCATAATTGTAAAGGTAAAAAGAAGATAATTATATAATGATAAAGGGATCAATTCAGCAAGAAGATATAACAATTGCCACTATGTATGTTCTCAAAATTTCGGAACCTAGATACATAAAGGAAATAATTTTAGAGCTAAAAAGAGAGCGATATCCCAGTATAATAATAGTGAACAATTCAACATCACAACTTCACCATTAGACAGATCTTCCAGACAGAAAATAAAGATAAATTTTCACTATAGACCTTGTATTAAAGACCTTAGTTTGCACTATAGATCAAATAGACCTTATAAATATTTATGAAACTTTTTTTATTTTAAATTTTTATTGCATTTTATGTTCTGGGGTACATGTTATGAACCTGGAAGATAGCTGCATAGGTACACACATGGCAGTGTGTTTTGCTGCCTTCCTCCCCTTCACCCACACTTGGCATTTCACCCCAGGCTATGATTCCCCAGCTCTCCAAATGCTGATTCTGCCCCATTCCCCCAAATAGGCCACAGTGTGTATTAGACCCCCTCCCTGTGTCCATGTGTTTTCATTTTTCTCACCCACCTATGAGTGAGAATATGTGGTATTTTCTTTTCTGTTCCTGTGTCAGTTTGCTGAAAATGATGTTCCCCAGATTCATCCATGTCCTTACAATAGACAAAAACTCATCATTTTTGATTGCTGCATAATATTCCATGGTGTATATGTGCCACATTTTCCCAGTCCAGTCTATCATCGATGGGCATTTGGGTTGGTTCCAGGTCTTTGCTATTGTAAACAGTGCTGCAATGAATATTCGTGTGC
This sequence comes from Saguinus oedipus, assembly GCA_031835075.1. Classification (NCBI taxonomy): domain Eukaryota; kingdom Metazoa; phylum Chordata; class Mammalia; order Primates; family Cebidae; genus Saguinus; species Saguinus oedipus. Next base: position 33,059,844 of record CM063180.1, on the reverse strand, counting down.
ATGTGTCCTTATAGTAGAATGATTTATAGTCCTTTGGATATATACCCAGTAAAGGGATTGCTGGGTCAAATGGAATTTCTATTTCTAGGTCCCTGAGGAATCGCCACACTGTCTTCCACAATGGTTGAACTAACTTACACTCCCACCAACAGTGTAAGAGTGTTCCTATTTCTCCACATCCTCTCCAGCATCTGTTGTCTCCAGATTCTTTAATGATCGCCATTGTAATTGGTGTGAGATGGTATCTCAATGTGGTTTTGATTTGCATCTCCCTAATGACCAGTGGTGATGAGCGTTTTTTTCACGAGTTTGTTGGCCTCATGTATGTCTTCTTTTGTAAAGTGTCTGTTCATATCCTTTGCCCATTTTTGAATGGGCTTGTTTGTGTTTTTTCCTGTAAATCTGTTTGAGTTCTTTGTAAATTCTGGATATCAGCCCTTTGTCAGATGGGTAAACTGCAAAGATTTTTTTCCCCATTCTGATGGTAGCCTGTTAACTCTTGTGACGGTTTCTTTTGCTGTAAAAAGCTGTGGAGTCTGATTAGGTCCCATTTGTCTATTTTGGCTTTTGTTGCTAATGCTTTTTGTGTGTTGGTCATGAAGTCCTTGCCTACTCCTATGTCCTGAACGGTTTTGCCTAGATTTTCTTCTAGGGTTTTTCTGGTGCCAGGTCTTATGTTTAAGTCCTTAATCCATCTGGAGTTAATTTTAGTGTAAGGTGTCAGGAAAGGGTCCAGTTTCTGCTTTCTGCACATGGCTAGCCAGTTTTCCCAACACCATTTATTAAACAGAAAATCCTTTCCCCATTGCTTGTTTTTGTCTGGTTTATCAAAGATTATATGGTTGTAGATATGTTGTGTTGCCTCTGATGCCTCTGTTCTGTTCCATTGGTCTATATCTCTGTTTTGGTATCAGTACCATGCTGTTTTGATTACTGTAGCCTTGTAGTATAGTTTGAAGTCTGGTAGTGTGATGCCTCCCGCTGTGTTCTTATTGCTTAGAATTGACTTGGCTATGCGGGCTCTCTTTTGGTTCCATATTATATTTATGGTGTTTTTTGTCAGTTCTGTGAAGAAATTCAATGGTAGTTTGATGGGGATAGCATTGATTGTGTAAATTATTTTGGGCAGTATAACCATTTTCACAATATTGATTCTTCCTAACCACAAACATGGAATGTTTCTCCATCTGTTTGTGTCCTCTCTTATTTCCTTGAGAAGTGGTTTGTAGTTTTCCTTAAATAGGCCCCTTACATTTCTTGTAAGTTGTATTCCTAGGTATTTTATTTTCTTTCTAGCAATTGTGAATAGCAGTTCGTTTTTGATTTTGTTCTCTTTAAGTCTGTTATTGGTGCATAGGAATGCTTGTGATTTTTGCACATTGATTTTATATCCTGAAACTTTGCTGAAGTTACTTATTAGTTTCAGGAGTTTTTGGGCTGAGGTGATGGAATCTCTGAGGTATACTATCATGTCTTCTGCAAATAGAGACAATTTGGCTTCCACCTTTCCTATTTGAATACACTTTATTTCTTTTTCTTGCCTGATTGCTCTGGCTAGAACTTCCAATACTATGTTGAATAGGAGTGGTGAGAGAGAATGTCCTTGTCTAGTGCCGGATTTCAAAGGGAATGCTTCCAGTTTTTGCTGGTTAAGTATGATATTGGCTGTTGGTTTGTCATAAGTAGCTTTTATTACTTTGAGATATGTTCCATCAATACCAAGTTTATTGAGGGATTTGAGCATAAAGGGCTGTTGAATTTTCTCAAATGCCTTCTCTGCATCAATTGAGATAATCATGTGGTTTTTGTTTTTGCTTCTGTTTATGTGGTGAATTACATTTATAGACTTGCATATGTTGAACCAGCCTTGCATCCCCAGGATGAATCCTACTTGATCATAATGGATAAATTTTTTAATGTGCTGTTGCAATCAGTTTGCCTGTATTTTATTGAAGATTTTTGCATCTATGCTCATCATGGATATTGGCCTGAAGTTTTCTTTTCTTGTTGGGTCTCTGCCGGGTTTTGGTATCAGGATGATATTGGTCTCATAAAATAGTTTGGGAAGGGTTTCCTCTTTTTGAATTATTTGGAATAGTTTCAGAAGAAATGGTACCAGATCCTCTTTGTGTGTTGGCAGAATTCTGCTGTGAACCTATCTGGACTTGGACTTTTTGTGTGGTAGGCTCTTAGTTGCTGCATCAACTTCAGACCTTGTTATTGGTCTATTCACTTATGGCTTCCTCCTGGTTTAGGCTTGAGAGGACACTGGCGTCCAGGAATTTCTTCCTGGTTTACTAGTTTATGTGCATAGAGTTGTTTGTAGTATTCTCTGATGATGGTTTGAATTTCTGTGGAATCTGTGGTGATTTCCCCTTTATCTTTTATTATTGCATCTATTTGGTTGTTTTCTTTATTCTTTTATATCTGTCTGGCTAGTGGTCTATTTTGTTGATCTTTTCAAAAAAGCAGCTCTTGGATTTATTGATTCTTTGTAGCGTTTTTTGTGTCTCTATCTCCTTCAGTTCTGCTCTGATCTTAGTTATTTCTTGTCTTCAGCTAGGTTTTGAGCTTTTTTGATCTTGCTCCTCTAGCTCTTTCAATTTTGATGATAGGGTGTCAATTTTGGATCTCTCCACTCTTCTCATGTGGACACTTATTTCTATATATTTTCCTCTACAGACTGCTTTACATGTGTCCCAGAGATTCTGGTATGTTGTTTCTTCATTCTCATTTGTTTTGAAGAACTTCTTTATTTCTGCCTTCATTTCATTGTTTATCCAATCAACATTCAAGAGCCAGTTGTTCAGTTTCCATGAAGCTGTGTGGTTCTGATTTAGTTTCTGAATTCTGAGTTATTACTTGATTGCACTTTTGTCTGAGAGACTGTTTGTTACGATTTCAGTTGTTTTGCATTTTCTGAGGAGTGCTTTACTTCCATTTATGTGGTCAGTTTTGGAGTAGGTGTGATGTGGTGCTGAGAAGAATGGATATTCTGTGGATTTGGGGTGGAGAGTTCTGTAAATATCTATCAGGTTTGCTTGTTCCAGTTCTGAGTTCAAGTCCTGGATATCCTTGTTAATTTTCTCTCTATTTGATCTGTCTGCTATTGACAGTGGAGTCTTAAAGTCTCCCACTATTATTGTGTGGGAGTCTAAGTCTCTTTGTATGTCATTAAGAACTTGTCTTATATATTTGGGTGCTCCTACATTGGGTCCATATATATTTAGAATCGTTAGCTCTTCTTGTTCTATCAATCCTTTTACCATTTTGTAATGACCTTCTTTGTCTCTTTTGATCTTTGTTGCTTTAAAGTCAATTTTATCAGAGATGACAATTGCACCTCCTGCTTTTTATTGCTCTCCATTTGCTTGGTAAATCTTCCTACATCCCTTTATTTTGAGCCTTTGTGTATCCTTGTGTGTGAGGTGGGTTTACTGGATACAGCACACCAATGTGTTTTGATTTTTTATTCAATTTTCCAGTCTGTGTCTTTTGATTGTTGCATTTATTTCATTTACATTTAGGGTTAATATTTTTATGTGTAAATTTGATAGTGCCATTTGATTCTAGTTGGCTGTTTTGCCCATTGGTTCATGTAGATTCTTCATTTTGTTGATGCTCTATAGCATTTGGTATGCTTGTAGGATGGCTGGTACTGGTTGTTTCTTTCTTTGTGTAGTGCCTCTATCAAGAGCTCTTGTAAAGCATGCCTAGTTTGGTGAGAAAATCTGAGTACTTGCTTGTTTGTGAAGGATTTTATTTTTCTTTCACTTATGAAGCTCAATTTGGCTGGATATAAAATTCTGGGTTGAAAATTCTTTTCTTTAAGGATGTTAAATATTGGCCCCCACTCTCTTCTGGCTTGTATAGTCTCTGCCGAGAGATATTCTGTGAGTCTGATGGGCTTCTGTTTGTGGGTGACCCGACCCTTCTCTCTGGCTGCCCTTAGTATTTTCTCCTTCATTTCAACCCTGGCGAATCTGACGATTATATGCCTTGGGGTTGCCCTTCTTGTGCAGTATCTTTGTGGTGTTCTCTGTATTTTCTGTGCTTGAGTATTCACCTGCCTTCCAGGTTGGGGAACTTTTCCTGGATAATATCCTGAAAAGTATTTTTCACATGGATTCATTCTCTTCATCACATTCTTGTACGCCTGTCAAATGTAGGTTGGGTCTCTTCAGATAGTCTCACATTTCTTGGAGATTTTGTTCATTCCTCTTTGAGCCTTTTTTCTCTAATCTTGGTTTCTCATTTTATTTCATTGAGTTGATCTTTGAATTCTGATATTGTTTCTTCTACTCTGTCAATTTGGCTGTTGAAACTTGTGCATGCTTCACGCAGTTCTCGTGTTGTGTTCTTTAGCTCCTTCAATTCATTCATATTCCTCTCTAAGTTGTCCATTCTTGTTATCATTTCCTCGAATCTTTTTTCAAATCTTTTTTCAAGGTTCTTAGTTTTTTTGCATTGATTTAGAACATGTTCTTTTAGCTCACTTAAGTTTGTCATTATCCACTTTCTGAAGTCTGATTCTGTCATTTATTCACACTCATTCTTTGTCCAGCTTTGTTCCCTTGCTGGTGAGGAGTTTTGGTCCTTTGTAGAAGGTGAGCTGTTTTGGTTTCTGGTTTTTTCTTTTTTTTTGTGCTAGTTTCTTTTCATCTTTGTGGATTTATCCACCTGTCATCTTAGTAGTTGCTGATTTTTTAATTGGGTCTCTGAGTGGATGTTCAGATTGTTGATGATGAATTATTTCTGTTACTTAGTTTTTCTTCTAATAATCTAGCCCCTCTGCTGTATGAGTGCTGAGGTCCACTCCAGGCCCTGCTTGTCTGGGGTACACCTGTAGCAGCTGTGGAACCATGAGAAATGCTAGCAGTTTCTTCTGCTATCTTTTTCCCAAAATGATGCCTGCCAAATGTCAGTCTAATTAGTCCTTTTTTTGAGGTGATTCTTTGGATATACATGGGTCAGGGAGCTGCTTGAGGAGACGGTCTGTACTTTATAGGAGCTCCAGTGCTGAGCTGTGAGCTTCGTTGTTTATTTCAGGTTGTTGGGCACCTGTGTTTTGGTCTTCTGCAGCAGAACTTATAACCCCCTTTTTTTCCCTCAGATGCTTTGTCTCAGGGAGTTGGGGCTTTCTTTATGAGTATCTGTTGCACTGTCCTGTCCGGCTAGTAGGTAGTCTATTCACTATTTGCCTGCTGAGGCTCTGCCCTGCTAGTGTGGGTCTGCCCTGCTGCCACACGGCTTTGTTCTGCTGTGGTGTGCTCTGCCCTGCTGGCAGAGTCTCTCTGTTATGGCGGGTTGCCTCGGCAATGGCAGGCTGCATCAGCACTGGGTGGTACTTCAGTAGGGGAGGATTGCATCCATAGTGGGGGACGCCCCTTCCCTACCGGGCTGCACCATTTTAGATTCAGCTGTGCCTACAGCAAATATCTCAACCTCGAGTGTCTCCAATTGCCACCCTGCTTGTCCCCATGAGGTTGGGACCTGCCGAGCCTGATCACTTGGCTCCCTGCCTCAGAGTCTGTCCTCTCTCTCTATCTCTTTTTCTCTTCAATTTGAATGGTTGACTCTCTCACTGGCACTCCAGTATCCTGGTGGTAGGGCATGGGGATCCGTGTGATCTCCCGTGCTGCTGCCCACTGCACTGGCTCAAATTGCACTTCCTGGGAATCTCCTGGTCTGGCTCATTGTCCAAGTCTCATTTAATCAGATGGACATGTCAATATGCCCTTCCAAATCTCAGATTGCCAGTTTAACAGGGCACCCAGAACAGTGAGTTTTGTGCCAGGTGCTGCTGCACTGTGGTGCCAGCCATACAGGTCGCACGAGCCAAAACACCGGGTATGCTGGTGTCCCATGTCTCTCCTACACCTGGTACTTTCCCTGTTCTGTGGGCAACAAAGGTCCATCTGAGAATGCGGGTAGGACTCACCCTCTGCTCCTTCAGTGAGATCTGCAATCCTGAGTTGTTTCTATGGCGCCATCTTGGACTCAACTGATTTTATGGAACATTTTATCCAAGAGCTGCTGATTATACATTCTTATTCTCAGCATTTGGATCACTATAGGTTAGACCACAAAATAAGTCTAGAAAATTTTTTAAAAAATTGAAACCCTATCAAGTATCTTCTCTGACCACCGTGAAATAAAATTAAAAATGAATAACAAGAGGAACTTTGGAAACTATAAATATACACAGATATTCAACAGTATGCTCCTGAATATCCAGTGTATCAATAAAGAAATTGCAAATAAAATTTAAAAATTTCTCAAAACAAATGAAAATGGAAACACAATGTACCAAAATCTGTAAGATAAAGCAGAAGCAGTATTATGAGGAAAGTTTGTAACAATAAGTTTCTAAAACAAAAGAAGGAAAACTTAAAATAAACAATCTAAAAATTTATCTTAAAGAACTAAAGAAGCATGAGCAAACCAAATCTAAAATTAGTACAATAAAAGAAATAATAAATATCAGAGCAAAAGAAATTAAACTGAAATAAAGAATACAAAAAATCAACATAATCAAAAGTTGTTCTATAAAGATAAACAAAATTAATAAACCTTTAGCTAAACTAAGAAAAAAGAGAGAATACATAAATAAATTCAAGATGGAAAAGAAGATATTTCAACTGACATCACAAAAATTTCAAGGATTATAAGCTAATGTACCCATGTATATGCCAATTGGAAAATCTAAAAGAAGTTGATATATTCCTAGACACTAGCAAGTCTCCTAACAGTGAAAAGCCTAGGATCCAATTCCTTTGCTGCTGAATTATACCAAACATTTTTTTTTAAAAAAATAGTAGCATTCCTACTGAAAATATTCCAAAAAGTAGAATAGGTGGAAAGAATTTCAAGCTTATTTTATGAGGCCAGTATTATCCTCATAAAAAGACCAGAAAAAAAGCATCAAAAAATAAAAAAGAAAATTACTGATTGATATTGCTGATAAGCATTAATGCAAAAGTCCTCAACAAGCCTAGCAAACAAAATTCAATAATATGTTAAAAACAGTATTCATCATGACCAAGTGGGATTTATCCCAGGAATGCAAGGATAGTTCAACATATGCAAATCAATCAATGTAATATATTGCATCAGCAAAATGAAGGACATACATATACGAGCATTTTAATTGATGCTGAAAAAGCATTTGATAAAATACAGTATTTCCTCATGATAAAAACACTCAGAAAACAGTATGGAAAAAAGCATGCCTCAACATAATAAAAGCCATAGTATATTGCAGACACACAGCTATTATCACATACTGAATGGGGAAAAACATAAAGCTTTTTCTCAAAGATCTGGAATGAGACAAAAATTCCCAATTTTACAACTGTGTTTAGCATAGCACTAAAAGTTCTAGCCTCAGCAATCAGACAAAGGAAAGGAATAAAAGGAATCGAAATTTAAAATGAAAAATTAAAATTATTTTCATGTGCATATTATATGATATTATATTCGAAAAACTCTTACAGGATCCTCCAAAACACTGTTAGAACTAATAAACAAATTCAGTAAATTTGAAGGATGCAAAATACACATATAAAAATTAGCAGCATTAATATATGCCAACAGCAATCAGTCTGAAAATGAAATCATAAAAATAACTTTATTTGCAACAGTTAAAAAAAAGAACAATATAGGGGCCCAAAGTGGCTCTTGCCACATGTCGTGGTACTTGTGAAGGCAAGGCCAAGAGTTCAAGGCCAACCTCAGCAACCTTACAAGCTCTCATTGATTGGCAAAAAAAAAAAGAAGAAAAAAGAAAAAAAGAAAAAACAATTTTAACCAAAGAAGTGAAAGATTTCTGCAATAATCTGCAACCATAAAACACTGATGCAAGGAGATTGAAAAGGACACACACACACACAAAGACATTCCCTGTTCATCAATTGGAAGAATCAATATTGTTAAAATGTTTACAGTGCCCAAAGTGATCTACATATTCAGTGCCATCTCTATCAAGATACTAATAAAATTCTTCAAAGAAATAAAAAAAATAATTCTCAAATTTATATGGCATCACAAAAGACCCAAAATAACCAAATCTATCCTGAGCAAAAGTAACAACACTGGCGGATAACATTATCTGTATTTACATAGTACTAATGAGCTATAATAATCAAAATAGTGTGGTACTATCATAAAAACAGATACATATACTAATGGAACAGAACAGAGAACCCAGAAATCAATTTAATCACCTAGAGTAAGCTAACTTGTAACAAAAGTGCCAAGAGCATACATTGGGAAAAAGAGAGTCTCTTCAATAAATTATGCTGGGAAAACTGTATATCCATATGAGGAAGAATAAAACTAGACCCCTATCTTTCACCAAAAACAACAACAACAAAAATCAAATCAAAAGGAATTAAACACTTTAATCTAAGGCCTCAAATTCTGAAACTACTAAATTAAAATATCAGAAAATCTCTACAGGACATTTGCCTAGGCAATGATTGCTTCTGCAATACTTTGAAAGCACAGGCAACTAAAGCAAAAACAGACAAATGAGATCACATCAAGTTAAAAACCTTCTGCAAAGCAAAGGAAATAATTAAGGTGAAGAGACAACCCACAGAACAGAATAAAATATTTGCAATATCCTCTGACAAGGGATTAAGAACCAGAATATATAAGGAGATCAAATAACTAAATAGGAAAAAATCTAATAATCTTATTAAAAATGGGCAAATTATCTGAACAGACATTTCTCAAAAGAAGACATAAATTGCAAACAGATATATGCAAAGGTGCTCAACATCATTGATCAGAGAAATACAAATAAAATTAAAACTACAATGAGATATTATTTCATCCCAGTTAAAATAGTTCATATCCAGCCCAGCATGGTGACTCATGCCTGTAATTACAGCAATTTGGGAAGCCGAAATGGGTGGATTGCCTGAGCAAATGCCTTAGGGAGTTGGAGACCAGCCTGGGCAACATGGTGAAACCCTGTCTCTACTAAAATACAAAAAATTAGTTGGACATGGCTACATGCACTCATAGTCCCAGCTACTCGGGAGGCTGAGGCAGGAGAATTGCTTGAATCTGGGAACCGGAGGTTGAAGTAAGCTGAGATGTCATCATTGCATTCCAGCCTCAGTGACAGAGTGAGACACTGTCTCAAAAAAATGTGTATGTCTAAAAGACAGGCAATAACATATGTTACCAAAGATTAAAAAAGGGGAAACTCCATACACTTTGGTGGCAATATAAATTAGTAAAGCCACCATAGGAACAGTATGGAGGTTCCTCTAAAAAATTAAAATAGAACTACCCTATGATCCAGCAATCCCAATGCTAGGGATTTTCTTTTCCAAAGAAAGAAAATCAGTATTTCAAAGATAGTAGCTGCCCCCTCATATTTACTGCAGCACTCTTCACAATGGACAAGAGTGGGAAACAACTTCAATGACTATCAACAGATGAATAAACAAAGAAAATACGATTCTTATATAAAAAGAGTACTAATCAGCCATAAACAAGAATAGAATCCTGACATTTGCAACAACATGTATGGAATCGGAGTATATTATGTTAAGTGAAATTAACCAGGTACAGAAAGACAAACTTCCGACGTTCTCATTCATTTTCAGAGAATAAAAATTAAAACAATGAGTTCATGGAGATAGAGAGTAGAATACTGGTTATTAGAGGTTATTATAGGCTGGGAAGTAGTACGGGGGGGACATCTTGGATGGTTAATAAAATGCAGTTAGAATGAGTAAGATTTAATATTTTGTAGCACAACAGGATGACTATCATCAGCAATAATTTGTTGTACATTTTGAATCACTGAGGATGTACAGTTAGAATGTAACACAAAGAAATTATGAATTCTGATGTGATTATTACACATTGTATACTTGTATCAAAATATCTCATGTGTCCCATAAATGTATAAATCTACTATGTACTTATAAGTATTTTCTAAGCCAACCTAAAAAACGCTTTAGAAGTATACCAATAAGTTTTATAAGCAGTTCTACTCAATAGTCATCTGGTAAAGCAATCTGTAATTATTATTTTGTGTTCATGCCCAGCTACACAAAAGTACTTTTTCTTTAATTAAAAAAATTAATATATACATATTTTCAGTTCAAAATTTTTATTAAATTCTGGGGCAATTGCCTTGACATGATAAAATATGGCCTCGGATATTTTTACGTTTGTTAATATTTTGGGGAAGAAAATGTATATTTTATTTGTTAACTAATTTGAAAAAAAAATTACTAATCGGTAACTGTTGGAAACCACATCCTATAAGTAACTTTAAATAAAAATAATTAATATTGCTTCTAATTAGTATTTCTAAATTTTTTTAAATCTTCAAGCGTCTTGTTTTAAAATATGTTTTGTTTATTTTATGAATTTACCACAATTCTATTTTTTTCTTGATTTAGCTAACTTTAATAGAGTGTTTTCTTATCAGTTACTTATCTTTTAAAACTCTATCTTGTAAACTGTTTGGAAGAATTATGTTTTCATTTTTCTTTTGTAATATAGCTCATGAATCTAGAACAACCTGATATTTTTATTTCCTTATCATGAATTGGATTATATTTCATATTCATGCTGACATGTAGATTAATAAAAAATAAAATTATATGCGTTGCTCTTCCTCATTCTCATCACGGAAACATACTTTCTTTTAAATTCTACTGCTGGCTCCTTACAAAGTTAACTATTCTTTAAAGTTTATTTATCAAATTTATAGAGTTTGAAACACTGTTTTATTTCATTCTTTATGCAACAAGGTCTTTATTATATTTTGATTTTTATCATCCATGAATATTTAGAGCCAAATTTTTATAGTCTTTATAAATTTATTCTTGCTATATTATCTCTGTCTAGAATACTTATTTATGTACGTATTTGTTAAATAAGATTTACATAAAATGTTGAACCATTTATTTTAGAATTAATTCATTGCTCTTTGCATGTAATTTTATTCCAAGGCTTTGCTATTCTTAAGTTCTTAATTTTAATTCCTCTGACTGTGATTTAGAATAAAGTCATATTTCTTCAAGTTTTGAAAACTCTGTCAGGCATAATTTCTTTTTATTGAAATTTGTCCAGAATATAGTGTACCCTATGAATCTTCATAAATACATATTTCAAACAAAAATAGTTATTTTTTTATTAATGTAATCATGCACATACCTTTAGAATAAAATACTACCAGGAAACGTTAAAATAAATACAGCAGTCATTTTTGTTCTTTATTTTTGCTATGCAGATAATACAGTATTTGATATTTTTACATTCCATGTAAACTTTACTTCTATATTTCAAATAATATGTTTGATAATTGTTCCTTTTGCTTTAATTCTTAACCATATTGACTGTAAACAATAAGTAACAGACAGTATCTCTTAAACCATCCAGTGTTTTTTCCTACCTATAATAAAAACTTCCTTATATTTAATTAATTATTTACTGTAGCAATCACTAAATCATCACCATAATGCTCAATATACAGTGTTTTTAGCATAGTGTAGATTGGCTATAAACCTTATGATTTTTAAAAAGTGTGTTTATTACTGTACATCTCTAGCCTCTTGTTTCATTTGAGGCTTTCATTATTAGCACAGCTGAGGTTTTTCAACCAAAAACAAGTCCAAACATCAGAACTGCTGCTGTAAACTACCAAGAAGAGCAAAAACTGTCTTGAGTCTTCACTTCTAATCAGATATCTTAACAATCAGAATTATTTTTATCTCAGAAGAAATATAAACTCAAACAAAGAAATTATTTGTTATGTAATTAAAAGCAAGCACAGTGAACATGTCAAGGGAATTCAGCTTGACATTGAAATTAAAAGCAAGAATAATATTATAAAGAACAAATTAGAGAAGTAGAAATCAGACAAGTAGAAATTGATATAAAGAACTCAGTGAATGATTTGAGAATAGAATGGTTGCCAAAAAAATCAATAATGTAGAAAATTGGCTGGATAATCTTATCTAGATGATATCGATAAGCAATAAATTAAAAAAATGAAAAAACTAACTAAAAAAAAATTTAGGAGAAGTACATATCACAAAAATTGATGCAAAATAAGTCAACTGCATTCCAAAACTTTGGCCCATTAGAACTTACCACTCATCTCTCATCTGTGGAAGACATGTCTGCATGTATCTCCCTCACCCAGAAATGCCACTGTTGTCTTCTTTGATAAAGGAGCTGCCACATCTTCCAATCACTTGTGTGCCTAAACCTGGAACTATGGAAACCCCAAAAGTGCTCAAACTTCAAACCCATCCTCTGCAGCTACACTACACTTACCCACTTCTTAGGTATTGGAACCGTCACCAAAAGTACCTTAGCCGTCATCACCACCAGACTCTTAACAACTCTCACAATCACTGTAAATATCCATAGCATTTGTGATTGAAGATTCCTTATCTCTGTTTATACTATCTCAGCTCACATAGCTGCAGAGACATTATGTAGGAACCTACATAGGGATCCCCTCACTGGTGCCAGAACTGTTGCATGCCACCTTCAAAATGTTTTTAAACCTCCAATAGGGAAAAATTTTCCTTAACAAAACTGGACCACCATGTCTGCAAAAGGTGGAAACTCAACAAATATGCAGAAATCAACATAAGGCAACAAAAACATGAGAAAACGAGAAGACATGAAACCACCAAAGAACAGAATAATCTCCTAGTACTGAACTTAAAGAAATGAATTTTCACTACTAACCAGGAATTCAAATTAATTGTTTTAGGAAAGCTTAGGGTCATCAATAAAATACAGTGAAACAATTAAATAATATTAGGAAAACAATAAATGTCCAAAGCTAGAAACTTATCAGATAGATTAAAATTATATTAGAAAACTAAATTCTGGAACTGAAAAAACAGTGAACAAAATGAAAAATGCAATACAGAGGGCCAATAGCAGAATTGGCAATTAGAAGAAAGAAGCTCTAAACTCAAAAACAAGTTATTTGACAGTATACATCCAGAGGAGAGGAGAGAAGAAAAAATAAGAAGAAATAAGAAAGACTTACAAAAAAACTTATGGAATTTATAGGATATTATCAAAAGAGAAAATATTTGTGTTAGGAGTTCAAGTAGAAAAATAGAAAAACAATGTTAGAAAGATTATTTGAAAAACAATAGCAAAAAACTTTCTAAATCCTGGGAATCCTAAAAATATTTAGAAATTGCAAGATAAAACTCTCCGATAAGACTCAATTTAAATAAGTCTAGTACATATTATAATAAAACTATCAAAAATCAAAGACAAAGAGACAATTGTGAAATTATCAAAAGAAAAGAAACAAATCACATATAAGAAATTTTCACGGGAGGTTCCAAGATGGCGCTGTAGAAAAAACTCAGAATTGCAGCTCTTAGTGAAGGCACAGAGGGTGAGTCCTAGCCGCATTTTCAGATGGACCATTGTTGCCCACAGAATGGGGAAATTCCAAGGTGTAGGAGAGACACAGGACAGCAGCACAGCCCTTTTGGCTTGGGTGGCCATATCCGCCAGTGCCGTGGCACAGCAGCAGCCCACACAAAGCTCACTGGTCTGGGTGCCCTGTTAAATGGGCAATCTGAGTTTTGGGAGGGCAGATTGACATGTCCATCTGATTGAACAGGACATGGATGGTGAGCCAGACAAGGAGATTCCTGAGAAGAGTGATTTGAGATGGTGCAGTGGGGCACCACAGGGGAGATCACACAGATCCCGGTGGCCAATCAGCAGGCGACTGGGGCACCTGTGAGAGAGTCAACCATTGAATTTGGAAAGAAAAAGAGAGAGAGGAGGAACTCTGAGGCAGAAAGCCAGGTAATCAAGCTTGGAGGGTCCCACCCTCACAGGGACAAGCAGGAAGGCGATTCGAGGTGCTCGGGGTTGAGAGTTTGCTGTGGGGTCAGATGAATCAAGGACAGTGCAGCTCGGTGGGGGAGGGGCGTCTGCCACTACAGATGCAATCCACCCCTACTGAGGTACCACCCATTGCTGACACAGCCTGTTGTTGCTGAGGCAACCAGCCATAACAAAGACTCTGCCAACAGGGCAGAGTGCATCACAGTAGAACAGAGCCCTGTGGCAGCAAGGAGGACCCATGCTAGCAGGGTAGAGGACCAGCAGTCAAATAGTGCATAGACTGCCTCCTAGCTGGGCAGGACAGTGCAACAGAGACTCATAAAAAAAACCCCAACTCCCTGAAACAGAGCATCTGAGGGAAAAAAGGGGGTTTTATAAGTTCTGCTGCAGCAGACATAAACACATCCACCCAGCAAACCTGAATGAACAACGAAACTCACAGCTCAGCACTGGAGCTCCAATAAAATACAAACTGTATCCTCAAGCAGATCTCTGAACCCTGTATATCCAAAGATCCAGCTCAAAAAAGAAATAATCAGACTGAGATTTGGCAGGCATCATTCTTGGACAAAGATAGCAGAAGAAGAAACTGGTAGCATCCCTCACTGTTCCACAGCTGCTACAGGTGTACCACAGAAAAGCAGGGCCTGGAGTGGACCTCAGCACTCATACAGCAGAGGGGCTAAACCATTAGAAGAAAAACTAAGTAACAGAAATACTTCATCATCAACAATCTGGGCATCTACTCAGAAACCCAATAGAAAAGTCAGCAACTACTAAGATGACAGGTGGATAAATCCACAAAGATAGGGAGAAACCAGCGCAAAAAAAAGAGAAAAACACCCAAAACCAAAACACCTCACCTCCTACAAAAGACCAAAACTCCTCACCAGCAAGGGAACAAAGCTGGACAAAGAATGAGTGTGACACAATGACATAATCAGACTTCAGAAAGTGGATAATGAGAAACTTCAGTGAGCTACAAGAATATGTTCTAAATCAATGCAAAGAAATTAAGAACCTTGAAAAAAGATTCGAGGAAATGTTAACAAGAATGGACAACTTAGAGAGGAATATGAATGAATGGAAGGAGCTGAAAAACACAACAAGAGAACTTCGCGAAGCATGCACAAGTTTTAACAGCCGAATTGACCAAGCAGAAGAAAGAATATCAGAAGTCGAAGATCAACTCAATCAAGAGAAACAAAGATTAGAGAAAAAAAGCGCAAAGAGGAAAGAACAAAATCTCCACGAAAGGCGGGACTATGTGAAGAGACCTAACCTACGTTTGATAGGTGTAGCAGAATGTGACAAAGAGAATGAATCCAAGCTGGAAAACACTCTTCAGGATATTATCCAGAAAAAATTTTCCAACCTAGCAAGGCAGGCCAATACTCAACTCCAGGAAATACAGAGAACACTACAAAGATACTCCACAAGAAGAGAAACTCCAAGGCACATAATCGTCAGATTCCCCAGGGTTGAAGTGAAGGAGAAAAACCTAAGGGCAGCCAGAGAGAAGGGTTGGGTTACCCACAAACAGAAGCCCATCAGACTCACAGCGGATCTCTTGCAGAGACTCTACAAGCCAGAAGAGAGTGGGAGCCAATATTCAACATCCTTAATAAAAAGAAATTTCAACCCAGAATTTTATATCCAGCTAAACTTAGCTTCATAAGTGAAGGAAGAATAAAATCTTTTGCCAACAAGCAAGAACTCAGAGATTTTGTCACCACCAGGCCTGCTTACAAGAGCTCCTGAAAGAGATACTACACATAGTAAAAACAATCAGTACCAGCCAATCTAAAAACATACCAAATGCTAAAGAGCATCAACAAAATGAAGAATCTGCATCAAACAATGGGCAAAACAGCCAGGTAGCATCAAAATGGCAGTACCAAACTCACACATAACAATATTAACCCTGAAGGGGTGTTTCCAAGATGGCGTCGTAGAGGCAACTCAGGATTGCAGCTCCCAGTGAAGGCACAGAGGGTGAGTGCTAGCCGCATTCTCGGACTAACCTTTTTTGCCCACAGAAAGTTGAAAGTCCCATGTGTGGGAGAGACACGGGAAGCCAGCACAGCCGGCTCGCCTGGCCAGCTCACGTGGCTCGGCTGGTGCCACAGCGCCTCAGCTCCCAAACAAAACTCACTGGTCTGGGTGCCCTGTTAAACCAGCAATCTGAAATTTGGAAGGGCAGATTGACATGTCCATCTGATTGAACGGGACTCGGACAATGAGCCAGACCAGGAGATTTTTGGGAAGCATAATCTGAGCTGGCACAGTGGGCAGCGGTATGGGAGATTGCGTGGATCCCAGTGCCCTATCAGCAGGCTACTGGGATGCCAGTGAGAGAGTCGACCATTCACCTTGGGGAGAGGAAGAGAGAGGAGAGAAAACGGACTCTGAGTCAGGGAGCTGGGTGATTGGGCTCGGCGGGTCCCACCATCATGGGGACAAGCAGGGTGGCGATTGGAGGTGCTCCAGGCTGAGATCTTTGCTGCCAGCAGAGTTGAATCTAGAACGGTGCAGCCTGGTGGGGGAAGGGCATCCACCACTATGGACGCAATCCACCCCTATTGAAGTACCGCCCAGTACCGACGCAGCCTGCCATTGCCGAGGTAACCCACCATAACAGAGAGACTCCCTCAGCTGGGGAGAGCACCACAGCAGAATGGGGCCGGTGGCAGCAGGGCAGACCCACGCTAGCAGGGCAAAGCCTCAGCAGGCAAATAGTGAATAGACTACCTCCTAGCCGGGCAGGACAGTGCAACAGATACTCATGAAGAAAGCCCCAATCCCCTGGAACAGAGCATCTAAGGGGAAAAAAAGGGGTATTTTATGAGTTCTGCTTCAGCAGACATAAACACATCCTCCTAACAACCCTGAATGAACAACGGAGCTCACAGCTTAGGACTGGAGCTTCTATAAAGCACAGACCGTCCCCTCAAGCAGCTCCCTGACCCCTGTATATCCAAAGAGTCACCCCACAAAAGGACTAATCAGACTGACATTTGGCGGGCATCATTCTGGAAAAAAGACAGTAGAAGAAAAAACTGGTAGCATCCCTCACTGTTCTGCAGCTGCTACAGGTGTACCCCAGACAAGCAGGGCCTGGAGTGGACCTCAGCACTTGTACAGCAGAGGGGCTAGACACTTAGAAGGAAAACTAAGTAACAGAAATACTTCATCATCAATAATCAGGGCATCCACTCAGAAACCCAATTGAAAAATCAGCAACTACTAAGATGACAGGTGGATAAATCCACAAAGATGGGAAGAAACTAGCACAAAAAGGAGGAAAACACCCAAAACCAAAACACCTCACCTCCAACAAAGGATGAAAACTCCTCACCAGCAAGGGAACGAAGCTGGATGGAGAATGACTGTGATGAAATGACGGAATCAGACTTCAAAAGGTGGATAATAAGAAACTTCAGTGAGCTAAAAGAACATGTTCTAAATCAGTGCAAAGAAACTAAGAACCTTGAAAAAAGATTTGAAAATAGATTTGAGGAAATGATAACAAGAATGGACAACTTAGAGAGGAATATGAATGAATCGAAGGAGCTGAAAAACACAACATGAGAACTTCGTGAAGCATGCACAAGTTTCAACAGCCAAATTGACCAAGCAGAAGAAAGAATATCAGAAGTCGAAGATCAACTCAATGAAATAAAACGAGAAACCAAGATTAGAGAAAAAAGCACAAAAAGGAATGAACAAAATCTCCAAGAAATGTGGGACTATGTGAAGAGACCCAACCTACGTTTGATAGTTGTACCAGAATGTGATGAAGAAAATGAAACCAAGCTGGAAAATACTCTTTGGGATATTATCCAGGAAAATTTCTCCAACCTAGCAAGACAGGTCAATACTCAACTCCAGGAAATACAGAGAACACCACAAAGATACTCCGCAAGAAGAGCAACCCCAAGGCACATAATGGTCAGATTCACCAGAGTTGAAATGAAGGAGAAAATACTAAGGACAGCCAGAGAGAAAGGTCGGGTCACCCACAAAGGGAAGCCCATCAGACTCAACGGAGATCTTTTGGTGGAGACTCCACAAGCCAGAAGAGAGTGGGGGCCAATATTCCGCATATTTAAAGAAAAAAGCTTTAAACCCAGAATTTCATATCCAGCCAAACTGAACTTCATAAGTGAAAGAAAAATAAAATCCTTCATGAACAACAAGTACTCAGAAATTTTGTCACCACTGGGCCTGCCTTACAAGAGCTCCTGAAAGAGGCACTACACATAGGAAGAAACAACAAGTACCAGCCATCCTAAAAGCATACCAAATGCTAAAGAGCATCAATAAAATGAAGAATCAACATGAACCAATGGGCAAAACAGCCGGCTAGCATCAAAATGGCAGTATCAAATTCACATATAACAATATTAACCCTAAATGTAAATGGGCTAAATGCTCCAATCAAAAGATACAGACTGGAAAATTGTATAAAAAAACAAAATCCATTGGTGTGCTGTATCCAGGAAACCCACCTCACACGCAAGGATAAACAAAGGCTCAAAATAAAGGGATGGAGGAAGATTTACCAAGCAAATGGAGAGCAAAAAAAAAAAAAAAAGCAGGAGATGCAATTCTCAACTCTGATAAAATAGACTTTAAAGCAACAGAGATCAAAAGAGACAAAGAAAGTCATTAAAAAATCGTAAAAGGATCGATACAACAAAAAGAGCTAACGATTCTAAATATATATGGAGCCAATGCAGGAGCACCCAAATATATAAGGCAAGTTCTTAATGACTTACAAAGAGACTTAGACTCCCACACAATAATAGTGGGAGACTTTAACACTCCACTGTCAATAGAAGACAGATAAACCAGACAAAAAATTAACAAGGATATCCAGGACTTGAACTCAGACCTGGAACAAGCAAACCTGATAGACATTTACAGAACTCTCCACCCCAAATCCACAGAATATATATTCTTCTCAGCACCACATAAAACCTACTCCAAACTGACCACATAATTGGAAGTAAAGCACTCATCAGCAAATGCAAAACAACTAAAATCATAACAAACAGTCTCTCAGACCATAGTGCAATCAAGTTGGAACTCAGAATTAAGAAAATAACTCATAATTGCACAGCTTCATGGAAACTGAACAACTGACTCTTGAATGTTGATTGGATAAACAATGAAATAAAGGCAGAAATAAAGAAGTTCTTCGAACCCAACGAGAACGAAGACAAAACATACCAGAATCTCTGGAACACATTTAAAGCATTCTGTAGAAAAAAATATATAGCAATAAGTGCCCAAATGAGAAGAGTGGAGAGATCCAAAATTGACACCCTATGGTCAAAATTGAAAGAGCTAGAGGAGCAAAATCAAAAAAGCTCAAAACCTAGCTGAAGACAAAAAATAACTAAAATCAGAGCAGAACTGAAGGAGATAGAGACAAGAAAAACCCTTCAAAAAATCAATAAATGCAAGAGCTGGTTTTTTGAAAAGATCAACAAAATAGACCACTAGCCAGACTGATAAAAATGAAAAGAGAGTATAACCAAATAGATGCAATAAAAAACGATAATGGGGAAATCACCACAGATTCCACAGAAATTCAAACCATCATCAGAGAATACTACAAACAACTCTATGCACACAAACTAGTAAATCAGGAAGAAATGGATAAATTCCTGGACTCCTGTGTCCTCCCAAGCCTAAACCAGGAAGAGTCCGAAACTATGAATAGACCAATAACAAGGTCTGAAGTTGAGGTAGCAATTAAGAGCCTACCACACAAAAAAAGTTCAGGTCCAGATGGGTTCACAGCCGAATTCTACCAGACACACAATGAAGATCTGGTACCATTCCTTCTGAAACTATTCCACATAATCCGAAAAGAGAGAACCCTTCCCAGATCATTTTATGAGACCAACATCATCCTGATACCAAAACCCGGCAGAGACTCAACAAGAAAAGCAAACTTCAGGCCAATATCCATGATGAACATAGATGCAAAAATCTTCAATAAAATACTGGCAAACCGATTGCAACAGCACATTAAAAACTTATCTATCATAATCAAGTAGGATTCATCCCGGGGATGCAAGGCTGGTTCAACATATGGAAGTCTATAAATGTAATTCACCACATAAACAGAAGCAAAAACAAAAACCACATGATTATCTCAATTGATGCAGAGAAGGCATTTGACAAAATTCAACAGCCATTTATGCTGAAAACCCTCAATAAACTTGTTATTGATGGAATATATCTCAAAGTAATAAAAGCTATTTATGACAAACGAGCAGCCAATATCATACTTAACCAGCAAAAACTGGAAGCATTCCCTTTGAAATACAGCACTAGAAAAGGATGTCCTCTCTCACCACTTCTATTCAACATAGTATTGGAAGTTCTGGCAAGAGCAATCAGGAAAGGAAAAGAAATAAAGGTATTCAAATAGGAAAGGTGGAAGCCAAATTGTCTCTATTTGCAGACGACATGATAGTATACCTAAAGACTACATCACCTCAGCCCAAAAACTCCTGAAACTGATAAGCAACTTCAGAAAAGTCTCAGGATATAAAATAAATGTGCAAAAATTACAAGCATACGTATACACCAATAATAGACTTAAAAAGAACCAAATATAGAACAAACTGCCATTCACAATTGCTACAAAGAAAATAAAATACTTAGGAATACAACTCACAAGAAACGTAAGGGACCTCTTTAAGAAAAACTACAAACCACTGCTCAATGAAATAAAAGAGGACACAATCAGATGGAGAAACATTCCATGTTTGTGGTTGGGAAGAATTAATATCGTGAAAATGGTTATACTGCCCAAAGTAATTTACACAATCAATGCTATCCCCATCAAACTACCATTGAATTTCTTCACAGAACTGTAAAAAACCACCATGAACTTCATATGGAACCAAAAGAGAGCCCGAATAGCCAAGTCAATTCTAAGCAAAAAGAACACAGCGGGAGGCATCACACTACCAGACTTCAAACTATACTACAAGGCTACAGTGATCAAAACAGCATGGTACTGATACCAAATCAGAGATATAGACCAATGGAACAGAACAAAGGCATCGGAGGCAACACAGCATACCTACAACCATATAATCTTTGATAAACCAGACAAAAACAAGCAAAGGGGAAACGATTCTCTGTTTAATAAATAGTGTTGGGAAAACTGGCTAGTCATGTGCAGAAAGCAGAAATTGGATCCCTTCCTGACACCTTACACTAAAATTAACTCCAGATGGATTAAAGACTTAAACATAAAACCTCATAGAATAAAAACCCTAGAAAAAAATCTAGGCAAAACCATTCAGGACATAGGAGTAGGCATAGACTTCATAACCAAAACCCCAAAAGCATTGGCAACAAAAGCCAAAATAGACAAATGGGACCTAATCAAACTTCACAGCTTCTGCACAGCAAAAGAAACAGTCACTAGAGTGAATCGGCAACCATCAGAATGGGAAAAAATCTTTGAAGTTTACACATCTGACAAAGGGCTGATATCCAGAATTTACAAAAAACACAAACAGATTTACAGGAAAAAAACAAACAAGCCCATTCAAAAATGGTCAAATGATATGAACAGACACTTTACCAAAGAAGACATACATGAGGCCACCAAACACATGAAAAAATGCTCATCATCACTGGTCATTAGAGAGATGCAAATCAAAACCACATTGAGATACCATCTCACACCAGTTTGAATGGCGATCATTAAAAAATCTGGAGGCAGCAGATGCTGGAGAGGATGTGGAGAAATAGGAACACTCTTACACTGTTGATGGGAGTTTAAATTAGTTCAACTATTGTGGAAGACAGTGTGGCGATTCCTCAAGAACCTAGAAGTAGAAATTCCATTTTACCCAGAAATTCCATTACTGGGTATATATCCAAAGTACTGTAAATTGTTCTACTATAAGGACACATGCACACGAATGTTCATTGCAGCACTGTTTACAATAGCAAAGACCTGGAACCAACCCAAATGCCCATCGATGATAGACTGGACTGGGAAAATGTGGCACATATACACCTTGGAATATTATGCTGCAATTAAAAATGACGAGTTTATGTCCTTTGAAAGGACATGGATGAGTCTGGAGAACATAATTCTCAGCAAACTGACAGAAGAACAGAAAAGGAAATACCACATATTTTCACTCATAGGCGGGTGAGAGAAATGAGAACACATGGACAGAGGGAGGGGGTACTACACACTGGGGTCTATTGTGGGGAATAGGAGAGGAACAGCGGGGGGGGGTGGGATATCCTGGGGAGTAATGCCAAATGTGGGTGAAAGGAAGGAAAGCAGCAAAACACACTGCCTTGTGTGTACCTATGCAACTATCTTGCACGTTTTTCACATGTACCCCAAAACCTAAAATGCAATAAAAATTAAAAATATACATTAATTTTCAATAACTCTAGTTGCAGTTTTTCAGCAGAAATCTTACAGACTAGGAGAGAGTAGTATGCCATATCAGTGCTAAAGAAACAAACGAAAGAAAACACTTTACCTGGCATAACTGTTTTTTAGAAATGAAGGAGAGATGAAGTTGGCTCTAGACAAACAAAATCTGAGGACGATTTTCAGTCTCAGGCCTGTTTTCCAAGATATAGTTGAGGTAGTTCTTTAAGCTGAAAAGAAAATAAAGGGAAGAATGGTAGAAATCTCACTGGTAAAAGGAAGTATATAGTCCAATTTACAATGTTTTAATACTGTAATTGTGGTATGTAAAAATCATTTATATTTAGTGTAAAGGTTAAAAAAGACAGATATAAATAATAATAGCTATTGTAATTTTTAAGGATTACACAATATAAAAAGTTGTAAATTGCGACATCAAAACCATAAAATGTGTGATGCATATGTGGGAAGAGAAAAGTTATGAGATTAAAGTTAAGTTGTCATTGGCTTGAATAGTCTGTTATATTTCCATTTTCTGAAAACCTCATGGTAACTATACAGCAAAAACCTAAAATAAAACAAAAATGTTATAAAGTAAGGAATCAAAGCATAGCATCATAGAAAATCACCAAATCACAAAAGAAGGCAGGAAGAGACTAAAACAGAAGCAAAGGATCTATGAAACTACCTGAAAATAATTAACAAAATGACACTAAGTGTTTAGCTATAAATAATTACGTTGAATGTAAATGGATTGCATTTCTCAATCAAAAAGTATAGGCTGAATGGATTTGAAAAACACAGAAGAAATCACCACTATCAACAGCAACAAAAACAAAAAAAGGACCCCTTTATATATAATTTACAGGAAACTCAGTTCCTCTGTAAGGACAAGTGTAGAATGAAAGCAAAACAATGGAAAAATATTTTCAATGCATATGAAAACCAAAATAGAGCAGGGGTAGCTATGCTCATGTCAAATAAAACAGACTTTCAGTCAGAAACTATAAAATGAGATAAAGAGGTTATGGCATAATGCTTATGACGATCAATTCATGAAGAATATGTAACAATTATAAATACATATATATCCAACATCAGAGCACCACCTTAACATATGAAGCCTAATATTAATAGATCTGAAGAGGGAGATATACAGCAATACAATATTAGTATGGAAATTCAACCATCAATTTCTGAAATAAAAAGGTCATCCAGACAGAAAATCAATAAGGAAACACTAGACTTGAGCAACACTTTAGATCAAATAAATCTAATGAACCTATACTAATCATTCCTTACAGCATGAGCAGAATACGAATTATTCTCAGGCACACATAGAATATTCTCCAGGATAGATCATATGGTAAGCAGCAAAATAAGTCTTAACAAATTTCTAAAATATAAAACTATATTATTTCCTATCTAACCACAATGAAATGAAACTATAAATCCATCATAAAATTATTTTTGAAAAATTTACCTATATCTGAAAATTAAACAACCTGTTCCTGTACAACCAACGGATTAAAGAAGAAATTCAACAGAAAAATTTTAAGTACCTTGAGACAAATGAAAATGGTAATGGAACATGCTAAAATGTATGGGATGAAGTAAAATTAGGTTATTGAGGAACTAATAAATATTTATGGTAATAAATGTCTACATAAAATATGAAAATGCTTCCAAATACACAGTCTAGCATTACACATCAACGGACGAAAAAAGAGGAAGTTAATATTAAGGAAGAGGCTGGGCATGGTGATTCACACCTGTAATCCCAGCACTTTGGTAGGACAAAGTAGGCAGACCACCAGGGCAGGAGATCAAGACCATCCTGGCCAACATTGTTGAACCCTGACTTAACTAATAGGACCAAAAAACAAAACAAAAAACAAAAAAAAACAACTATCCAGGCATGGCAGTGTGCACCTGTAGTCCCACCTACTTAAGTGGCTGAGGCAGGAGAATTGCTTGAACTTGGGAGGCAGAGGCTGCAGTGAGCCAAGATAGCACCACTGCACTCTATCCCGGGTAACAGAGCCAGACTCTGTTTCAAAAATAATAATAACAATAATATAATAAGGAAGGAAGAATAAAATAAAAATAAAAGCAGAAATAAATATAGATAATAGGACATAAGGTCAAAGTAGATAAATGAAATAGAGACTAAAAAAACAATAGTAAAGGTCAGCAAAACTGAATTGGTTTTTGAAAAGGTAAACAAACTTACAAACTTTTAGCTAAAATGAGAAGATTCACATACAAGCATCAGAAATTAGAGAGAAGCTATTATAACTCATATGGGTGAGTACCACAAAAATACAAAGGATTCTGCATCAACTATGAACAATTTTATGCCAAATAATTTGATAACTTGAAAGAAATTATGAGACACACAATTTGCCAAAACTGAATTATGAGGACATAGAAAATTTAATCAGACCACTAATGAGCAGGAAGATTGAAACAATAACAAAAAAGTATTAATCAAGGAAAAACCCTGGTCCTCATGACTTCAATCCTAATTTACACTAAATATTTTAAGAAGAACTAATGCAAACCTGTCTCACACTCTTACAAAAACTGGAAGAGAGAATTACTCATAAACTCGCTTTTTGAGGCCAGCATTTCATAATAACAAAGCCAGATAAGGACATTACAAGAAATGAAAATTATAGGCCAATATTCTTGGTAAACATAGATTTGAATATTTCCACAAAACACAAGTGAATTGAATTCAACAACACATTAAATAAATAATTCACCAGATTAAGAAAAACTTATTTGTAAGTGGTAAAGATGGTTTTTCATCACAAATTCATAAATATGAAACACCACACTGGTGAATGAAGAATACAAACCATAACATCTGGCTGTCTATTATTGGTATATGGGAACGCTTCAGATTTTTGCACATTGATTTTGTATCCTGAGACTTTGCTGAAGTTGCTTATCAGCTTAAGGAGATTTTGGGAGAAGATGATGGGGTTTTCTAAATATATAATTATGTGATCTGCAAACAGAGATAAGTTGACTTTCTCTCTTTCTATTTGAATACGCTTTACTTCTTTCTCTTGCCTGATTGCCCTGGCCAGAGCTTCCAATACTCTGTTGAATAGGAGTGGTGACATCATTATCTTTTGCCAGTTTTCAAAGGGAATGGTACTAGGTTTTGCTCATTCAGTGTGATACTGGCTGTGACTTTGCCATAAATAGCTCTTATTATTTTGAGATGTGTTCCATGGATACCTAGTTTATTGAGAGTTTTTGACATAAAGAGATGTTGAATTTTATCAAAGGCCTTTTCTCCATATATTGAGATAATCATGTAGTTTTTGTCATTGGTTCTGTTGGTGTGATGGATTACTTTTATTGGTTTGTATATGTTGAACCAGCCTTGCACCCCAGAGATGAAGCTGACTTGGTTGTGGTGAATAATATTTTTGATGTGATGCTGGATTCAGTTTGTCAGTATTTTATGGAAAATGTATGCATTGATGTCGGTTAAGAATATTGGCCCCAAATTTTCTTTTTTGTTGTATCTATGTCATATTTTTGTATCAGGATGATGCTGGTCTCATAAAATGAGTTAGGGAAGATTCCCTATTTATACATTGTTTGAAATTGTTTCAGAAGAAATGGTACCAGTTTCTCTTTGTACCAATGCTAGAATTCGGCTGTGAATCCATCAGGTCCTGAAATGTTTTGGGTTGGTAGGATATTAATTACTACCTCAATTTCAGAATTTATTATTGTTCTATTCAGTGATTCAACTCCTTCCTGATTTAGTCTTGGGAGGATGAATATGTCCAGAAATGTATCCATTTCTTGGTGATTTTCTAGTTAATTTATGTAGATGTGTATATAGTATTCTCTGATAATAGTTTGTATGTCTGTGGGATCAGTGATAATATTCTGTTTTTATTTTTTATTGTGTCTTTTTAATTTTTTTCTCTTTTTCTTATTAGTCTCAGTACTGGTCTATCTATTTTGTTAGTCTTTTCAAAATCGAGCTTCTTGAATCATTGACTTTTGCAGGTTTTTTTGTGTCTCTATGTATGATTCACAATTTCTACAAAGAGAATAAAATACTCAGGCATACCACTTACAATAACAAGGGATGTGAATGACCTCTTCAAGGAGAAATACAAACCACTGTTCAAGGAAATAAGAGAGAACACAAAAAGGTAGAAAAAACATCTTATGCTCATGTGGAAGAATAAATATTGTGAAAATGGCCATACTGCACAAAGTAATTTATAGATTCAATTTCTTCACAGAATTAGGAAAACTACTTCAAATTTTATATGAAACCCAAAAAAATCCCATATAGCCAAAACAATCTTAAACAAAAAGGGCAATGCTGAAGGCATAATGTTACCTGGCTTCAAACTATACTACAAGGCCACAGTAACCAAAGCAGCATGGTACTGGTGCAAAAACAGATATATAGACCAATGGAACAGAACAGAGGCCTCAGAAAGAGGACCACACATCTACAAACATCTGATCTTTGACAAACCTGACAAAAACAGGCAATGGGGAAAGGATTCCCTATTTAATAAATGGTGTTGGAAAAACTGGCTAGCCATATGCAGAAAACTGAAACTGGACCCCTTCCTTATACCTTGCATTAAAAATAGCTCAAGATGGATTAAAGACTTAACAATAAGAGCTAAAACTATAAAAACCCTGGAAGAAAACCTAGGCAGTACCATTCAGGACATAGGCCTGGGCAAAAACTTTATGACTGAAACACCAAAAACAATGGAAACAAAAAACAAAATTGACTAATGGGATATAATTAAACTAAAGAGCTACTTCACAGCAAGAGGAACCATCATTACAGACAGTAGGCAACCTACAGAACAGTAGAAAATTTTAGCAATCTATCCATCTGACAAAGGGTTAATATCCAGAATCTACAAAGAACTTAAAAAAATTTACAAGAAAAAAACAAACAACCCTATAAAAAATGGGTGAAAAGTATGAACAGACACTTCTCAAACGAAGACATTTATGCGGTCAGCAAACAAATAAAAATGGTTCATTATCACTGGTCATTAGAGAAATGCAAATCAAAACCACAATGAGATACCATCTCATGCCAGTTAGAAAGGCAATCATTAAGAAGTCAGAAAACAACTCATGCTGAGGAGGATGTGGAGAAATAGGAATGCTTTTACACTGTTGGTGGGAAGTGTAAATTAGTTCAACCATTGTAGAAGACAATGTGGTGATTCTTTTAGGATCTAGAACCAGAAATACCATTTGACCCAGCAATCCCATTACTGGGTATATAGCCAAAGGATTATAAATCATTCTACTATAAAGACACATGCACATGTATGTTTATTACAGCAATGTTCACAATAGCAAAGACTTGGAACCAACTCAAATGCCCATCAAAGATGGAATGAATAATGAAAATTTGGCATATATACACCATGGAATACTATGCAGCCATAAAGAATAAACTCATACCTTTTACAGGGACTTGAATGAAGCTAGACACCATTATTCTCAGCAAAGTAACAAAAAAAACACATGGACCAGGGAGGGGAACATCACACACTGGCGTCTTTCATAAGGTGGGGGGCCTAGAGGAGCTAGAGCATTAGGAGAAATACCTAATGTAGATGACAGATTGATGTATGCAACTAACCATCATGGCATGTAAATACCTATGTAACAAACCTGCAGGTTCTACACATGTACCCCAGAACTTAACGTATAATTTGCAACGGGAAAAAATTCAATATTTTTCTATGGTAAAGCCTCCAAAAAAATAATTTTAAAAGAAATATAACACAATATAATGAAGACCATATCTGACAATATCATAGCTGGCATCATACTCAATGTTAAAGTTAAAAACATTTTCTCTAAAATCAAGAAGATTTCTACCCACTTTTGCTGCTTCTATTCAATGTAGTCTTAGACACAGAAATTAAGCAAGAGAAAGAAATAAATGACATCGCTGAAGTCAGAAAAAAAATCTTAAAGTGTCTCTGCAGACACCATAATCTTATATATAAAGATATTTTTAATTCCACCAGAAAAATGGTGAGAACTAATATACTCAATGAGTTTCAGAATATAAAATCAACATATCAGAATCAGTTGCGATTTTTTTTTCACTAACAAATCATCTGAAAAAGAAATATAAAAACTTTTATTTACAATAGTTACAAGAAAATGAAATACTTAGTCATCAATTTAACCATATTTGAAAGATCAGTACATGGAAAATTATAAAACATTTATGAAGGAAATTTAACATGGCCCAAACAAGTGAAACAATATCCTTGGCTCATGGATTGAAAGCATTAATGTTGTCAAAATGTTCACACAACCCAACAGTAAGTATTACAGTAAATTTAGCTACCTGTAACTTTTTTGCTGTATAACTTTCTAATTTTTTGGGGGGAGGGAATGCATTTTAAAAACCTAACTTTTTTTTTTTTGAAAAACAATGCATTTTATTTTATTTATTTTATTTTTTAAAAATTTTTATTGCATTATAGGTTTTGGGGTACATGTGCAGAACGTGCAAGATAGTTACATAGGTACACATATGGCAATGTGTTTTGCTGCTTTCCTGCCCTTCATCCACACTTAGCATTCATCCCCAGGCTATCCCTCACCAGCCCCCCCGCTGTCCCTCCCCCATTCCCCCCAATAGACCCCAGTGTATAGTAGACCACCTCTCTGTGTCCATGTGCATTTTAAAAACCTAACTTTTTTTGTTTTGCTGTGTGTTTTGCTGCCTTCCTTCCCTTCACCCACATTTGGCATTTCTTCCCAGGTTGTTCCTCCCCAGCTCATCCCCAGATGTCCCTCCCCTATTCCCCCCAATAGAACCAGTGTGAAGTACTCCCCTTCCTGTGTCCAAGTATTCTCGTTTTTCTCACCCACCTATGAGTGAGAATATGTGGTATTGTGTTTTCTGTTTTATTGTCAGTTTGCTGAGAATGATGTTCTACAGATTCATCCATGTCCTTACAAAGGACAAAAAGTCATCATTTTTAATAGCTGCATAATATTCCATGGTGTATATGTGCCACATTTTCCCAGTCCAGTCCATCATTGATAGCCACTTGAGTTGGTACCAGGTCTTCGCTATTGTAAACAGGGCTGCAATGAACATTAGTGTGCATGTGTCCTTATAGTAGAAAGATTTATAGTCCTTTGGATATATACCAAGTAATGGGATTGCTAGGCCAAATAAAATTTTGATTTCTAGGACCTTGAGGAATCGCCACAGTGTCTTCCACAATGGTAGAACTAATTTACACTCCCACCAACAGTGTAAGAGTGTTCCTAATTCTCTGCATCCTCTCCAGCATCTCTTGTCTCCAGATTTTTTAATGATCACCATTGTAACTGGCGTGAGATGGTATCTCAATGTGGTTTTGATTTGCATCTCTCTAATGACCACTGATAATGAGCATTTTCTCTTTTCTTTTACTTTATTTAAAATTTTTATGGCATTATAGGTTTTGGGGTACATGTGCAGAACGTGAAACATAGTTGCATAGGTACACATATGGCAGTGTGCTTTGCTGGCTTCCTCCCCTTCACCCACACTTGGCATTCATCCCAAGGCTATCCCTCCCCAGCGCCCCTTGCTGTCCCTTCCCCATTCCATCCAATAGACCCAGTGTGTATTACACCCCCTCCCTGTGTCCATGTGTTCTCATTTTTCTCACACGCCTATAAAGAAGAATATGCGGTATTTCTTTTTCTGTTCTTGTGTCAGTTTGCTGAGAATGATGTTCTCCAGATTCATCCATGACCTTACAAAGGACACAAACTCATCATTTTTAATAGCTGCATAATATTCCATGGCGTTTATGTGCCACATTTTCCCAGTCCAGTCTATCATCGTTGGGCATTTGGGCTGGTTCCAGGTCTTTGCTATTGTAAACAGTGCTGCAATAAACATTTGTGTACATGTGTCCTTATAGTAGAACAATTTATAGTTCTTTGGATATATACCCAGTAATGGGATTGCTGGGTTAAATGGAATTTCTATTTCTAGGTCCTTGAGGAATCGCCACACTGTCTTCCACAGTGATTGAACTAATTTACACTTCCACCAACAGTGTAAGAGTGTTCCTATTCCTCCACATCCTCTCCAGCATCTGCTTCTCCAGATTTTTTAATAATCGCCATTCTAACTGGCGTGAGATGGTATCTCAATGTGGTTTTGATTTGCATCTCTCCAATGACCAGTGATGATGAGCATTTTTTTGTGTGTTTGTTTGCCTCATGTATGTCTTCTTTTGTAAAGTGTCTGTTCATATCTTTTGCCCATTTTTGAATGGGCTTGTTTGATTTTTTCCTGTAAATCTATTTTAGGTCTTTGTAAATTCTGGATATCAGCCCTTTGTCAGATGCATAAACTGCAAAATTTTTTTCCCATTCTGATGGTTGCCTATTCACTGTAGTGACTGTTTCCTTTGCCATGCAGAAGCTGTGGAGTTTGATTAGGTCCCATTTGTCTATTTTGGCTTTTGTTGCCAATGCTTTTGGGGTTTTGTTCATGAAGACCTTGCCTACTCCTATGTCCTGAATGGTTTTGCCTAGATTTTCTTCTTGGGTTTTTATGGTGTCAGGTCTTACGTTTAAGTCTTTAATCGATCTGGAGTTAATTTTAGTGTAAGATGTCAGGAAGGGGTCCAGTTTCTGCTTTCTGCACATGGGTAGCCAGTTTTCCCAACACCATTAATTAAATAGGGAATCATTTCCCCATTGCTTGTTTTTGTCTGGTTTATCAAAGATTATATGGTTGTAGATATGTTGTGTTGCCTCCGATGCTTCTGTTTTGTTCCATTGGTCTATATCTCTGTTTTGGTACCATTGCCATGCTGTTTTGATTACAGTAGCCCTGTAGTATAGTTTGAAGTCTGGTAGTGTGATGCCTCCCGCTGTGTTCTTATTGCTTAGAATTGACTTGGCTATGCGGGCTCTCTTTTGGTTCCACATGAAGTTCATGGTGTTTTTTTCCAGTTCTGCGAAGAAATTCAATGGTAGTTTGATGGGGATAGCATTGATTATGTAAATTACTTTGGGAAGTATAGCCATTTTCACGATATTGATTCTTCCTCATCACGATCATGGAATATTTCTCCATCTGTTTGTGTCCTCTCTTATTTCGTTGAACAGTGGTTTGTACTCTTACTTAAAGAGGTCCCTTACGTTCCTTGTGAGTTGTATTCCTAGGTATTTTATTTTCTTTGTAGCAATTGTGAATGGCAGTTCATTCCTGATTTGGTTCTCTTTATGTCTGTTATTGGTGTATAGGAATGCTTGTCATTTTTTGCCCATTGATTTTATATCCTGAGACTTTGCTGCAGTTGCTTATCAGTTTCAGGAGTTTTTGAGCTGAGGTGATAGGGTCTTCTAGGTATACTCTCATGTCGTCTGCAAATAGAGACAATTTGGCTTCCAACTTTCCTATTTGAATACCCTTTATTTCTTTTTTTTTGCCTGATTGCTCTGGCTAGAACTTTCAGTAATATGTGGAATAGGAGTGGTGAGAGAGGGCATCCTTGTCTAGTGCCAGATTTCAAAGGAATGCTTCCAGTTTTTGCCCATTAAGTATGATATTGGCTGTTGGTTTTTCATAAATAGCTTTTATTACTTTGAGATATGTTTCATTGATACCAAGTTTATTGAGGCTTTTAGCATAAAGGGCTGTTAAATATTGTCAAATGCCTTCTCTGCATCAATTGAGATAATCATGTGGTTTTTGTTTTTCTTCTGTTTATGTGGTGAATTACATTTATAGACTTGCGTATGTTGAACCAGCCTTGAATCCCTGAGATGAATCCTACTTGATCATGATGGATATGTTTTTTAATGTGCTGTTGCAATCGGTCTGCCAGTATTTTATTGAAGATTTTTGCATCTATGTTCATCGTGGATATTGGCCTGAAGTTTTCTTTTCTTGTTGAGTCTCTGCCAGGTTTTGGTATCAGGATGATGTTGGTCTCATAAAATGATTTGGGAAGGTTTCCCTCTTTTTGAATTATTTGGAATAGTTTCAGAAGGAATGGTACCAGATCCTCTTTGTGTGTCTAGTAGAATTCAGCTGTGAACCCATATGAACCTGGGCTTTTTTTGCGTTTTAGGCTCTTAATTGCTGCCTCAACTTCAGACCTTGTTATTAGTCTATTCATAGTATCGGCTTCCTCCTCGTTTAGGCTTGGGAGGACATAGGCGTCCAGGAATTTTTCCGTTTCTTTCTGGTTTACTGGTTTATGTGCATAGAGCTGTTTGTAGTATTTTCTGATGATGGTTTGAATATCTGTGGAATCTGTGGTAATTTCCTCATTTTAGATTTTTATTGCATCTGTTTGGTTGTTGTCTCTGTTTTTATTTTTACCAGTCTGGCTAGTGGTCTGTCTATTTGGTTGAGTTTTTGAAAAACCAGCTCTTGGATTTATTGATATTTTGAAAAGATTTTCTTGTCTCTATCTCCTTCAGTTCAGCTCTGATCTTAGTTATTTCTTGTCTTCAGCCAGGTTTTGAGCTTGTTTTGATCTTGCTTCTGTAACTCTTTCAATTTTGACGATAGGGTGTCAATTTTGGATCTCTCCACTCTTCTCATGTGGGCACTTATTGCTATATATTTTCCTCTACAGACCGCTTTAAATGTGTCCCAGAGATTCTGGTACGTTGTGTCTTCATTCTCATTGGTTTCAAAGATCTTTTTTATTTCTGCTTTCATTGCATTGTTTATCCAATCAACATTCAAGAGCCAGTAGTTCAGTTTCCATGAAGCTGTGCGGTTCTGAGTTATTTTCTAAATTCTGAGTTCCAATTTGATGGCACTGTTGTCTGAGAGACTGTTTGTTATGATTTCAGTTGTTTTGCGTTTTCTGAGGAGTGCTTTACTTCCAATTATGTGGTCAGTTTTGGAATAGGCGTGATGTGGTGCTATAAAGAATGTATATTCTGTGGATTTGGGGTGGAGAGTTCTGTAAATGTCTATCAGGTTTGCTTGTTCCAGGTCTGAGTTCAAGTCCTGGATATTCTTGTTAATTTTCTGTCTGGTTGATCTGTCTGCTATTGACCGTGGAGTGTAAAAGTCTTCCACTCTTATTGTGTGGGAGTCTAAGTCTCTTTGTAAGTCATTAAGAACTTGCCTCATGGGGAGGACTAGCAAGATGGCGTCGTAGAAGCGACTCAGGATTGCAGCTCTCAGGGAAGGCGCAGAGGGTGAGTCCTAGCCGCATTCTTGAATGGACCTTTTTTTTCCCCACAGAGCGTTGAAAGTTCCAGGTGTGGGAGAGACATGGGACGCTACTACAGCCGGCTAGCGTGGCCAATTAAAAGTCAAAAAAGAACTTGCCTTATATATCTGGGTGCTCCTGCATTGGTTCCATATATATTTATAATCGTTAGCTCTTCTTGTTGTATCGATCTTTTTATCATTATGTAATGACTTTCTTTGTCCCTTTTTTTATTACTTTTAAATTTTTATTGCATTATAGGTTTTAGGGTACATGTGCAGAATGTTCAAGATAGTTGCATAGGTACACACATGGCAGTGTGTTTTGCTGCCTTCCTCCCCTTCACCGAAACATGGCATTCATCCCCAGGCTATTTCTCCCCAGTCCGGCTTCTGTTCCTCCCACATTCCCCCCAATAGACCCCAGTGCATAGTAGACCCCCTGTCTATGTCCACGTGTTCTCATTTTTCTCACCCACTTATGAGTGAGTATATGTGGTATTACTTTTTCTGTTCTTGTGTCAGTTTGCTGAGAATGATGTTCTCCAGATTCATCCATGTCCTTACATAGGACACAAACTCATCATTTTTGATTGCCGCATAATATTCCATGGTGTATATGTGCCACATTTTTCCAGTCCAGTCTATCATAATTGGGCATTTGGGTTGGTTCCAGTTCTTTGCTATTGTAAACAGTGCTGCAATGAACATTTGTGTGCATGTGTCCTTATAGTAGAACGATTTATACTCCTTTGAATATATACCAAGTAATGGGATTGCTAGGCCAAATAACATTTCTATTTCTAGGTCCTTGAGGAATCGCTACACTGTCTTCCACAATGGTTGAACTAATTTACACTCCCACCAACAGTGTAAGAGTGTTCCTATTTCTCCAAATTCTCTCCAGCATCTTCTGTCTCCAGATACTTTAATGATCACCATTCTAACTGGCTTGAGATGGTATCTCAATGTGGTTTTGATTTGCATCTCTCTAATGACCAGTGATGATGAGCATTTTTTCATGTGTTTGTTGGCCTCATGTAGGTCTTCTTTTTTTTTTTTTTTTTTTTTTAAATTTTTATTTCATTATAGGTTTGGGGGTACATGTGCAGAACGAGCAAGATAGTTGCATAGGTACACACATGGCAGTGTGCTTTGCTGCTTTCCTCCCCTTCACCCACACTTGGTAGTCATCCCCAGGCTATCCCCCCCAGCCCCCCGCTGCTGTCCCTCCCCCATTCCCCCCAACAGTCCCCAGTGTATAGTAGACCACCTCTCTGTGTCCACGTGTTCTCATTTTTCTCACCCACCTATGAGTGAGTATATGCGGTATTTCTTTTTCTGTTCTTGTGTCAGTTTGCTGAGAATGATGTTCTCCAGATTAATCCATGTCCCTACAAAGGACACAAACTCATCATTTTTGATTGCTGCATAATATTCCATGGTGTATATGTGCCACATTTTCCCAGTCCAGTCTATCATCGATGGGCATTTGGGTTGGTTCCAGGTCTTTGCTATTGTAAACAGTGCTGCAATGAACATTCGTGTGCATGTGTCCTTATAGTAGAATGATTTATAGTCCTTTGGATAGATACCCAGTAATGGGATTGCTGGGTCAAATGGAATTTCTATTTCTAGGACCCTGAGGAATCGCCACACTGTCTTCCACAATGGTTGAACTAAATTACACTCCCACCAACAGTGTAAGAGTGTTCCTATTTCTCCACATCCTCTCCAGCATCTGCTGTCTCCAGATTTTTTAATGATTGCCATTCTAACTGGCCTGAGATGGTATCTCAATGTGGTTTTGATTTGCATCTCTCTAATGACCAATGACGATGAGCACTTTTTCAGGTTTTCTGGCCTCATGTATGTCTGCTTTCGTAAAGTTTCTGTTCATATCCTTTGCCCATTTTTGAATGTGCTTGTTTGTTTTTTCCTGTAAATCTGTTTGAGTTCTTTGTAAATTCTGGATATCAGCCCTTTGTCAGATGCGTAAACTGCAAAGATTTTTTTCCTATTCTGATGGTTGCCGATTCACTCTAGTGACTGTTTGTTTTGCTGTGCAGAAGCTGTGGAGTTTGATTAGGTCCCATTTGTCTATTTTGGCTTTTGTTGCCAATGCTTTTGGTGTTTTGTTCATGAAGTCCTTGCCTACTCCTATGTCCTGAATGGTTTTGCCTAGATTTTCTTCTAGGGTTTTTATGGTGTCAGGTCTTACGTTGAAGTCTTTAATCCATCTGGAGTTAATTTTAGTGTAAGGTGTCAGGAAGGGGTCCAGTTTCTGCTTTCTGCACATGGCTAGCCAGTTTTCCCAACACCATTTATTAAATAGGGAATCCTTTCCCCATTGCCTGTTTT
Source organism: Saguinus oedipus (assembly GCA_031835075.1). Classification (NCBI taxonomy): domain Eukaryota; kingdom Metazoa; phylum Chordata; class Mammalia; order Primates; family Cebidae; genus Saguinus; species Saguinus oedipus. The sequence continues at coordinate 33,023,929 of CM063180.1, read as the reverse complement.
TGTCTGGTTTATCAAAGATAATATGGTTGTAGATGTGCTGTGTTGCCTCCGATGCCTCTGTTCTGTTCCATTGGTCTATTTCTCTGTTTTGGTACCAGTACCATGCTGTTTTGATTACTGTAGCCTTGTAGTATAGTTTGAAGTCTGGTAGCGTGATGCCTCCTGCTGTGTTCTTTTTGCTTAGAATTGACTTGGCTATGCGGGCTCTTTTTTGGTTCCATATGAAATTCATGGTGGTTTTTTCCAGTTCTGTGAAGAAATTCAGTGGTAGTTTGATGGGGATAGCATTGATTGTGTAAATTACTTTGGGCAGTATAGCCATTTTCACGATATTGATTCTTCTTAACCACGAACATGGAATGTTTCTCCATCTGTTTGTGTCCTCTCTTATTTCATTGAGCAGTTGTTTGTAGTTTTCCTTAAAGAGGTCCCTTACATTCCTAGTGAGTTGTATTCCTAGGTATTTTATTTTCTTTGTAGCAATTGTGAATGGCAGTTCGTTCTTGATTTGGTTCTCTTTAAGTCTGTTATTGGTGTATAGGAATGCTTGTGATTTTTGAACATTGATTTTATATCCTGAGACTTTGCTGAAGTTGCTTATCAGTTGGAGGAGCTTTTGGGCTGAGGTGATGGGGTCTTCTAGGTATACTATCATGTCGTCTGCAAATAGAGACAATTTGGCTTCCACCTTTCCTATTTGAATACACTTTATTTCTTTTTCTTGCCTGATTGCTCTGGCTAGAACTTCCAGTACTATGTTGAATAGAAGTGGTGAGAGAGGGCATCCTTGTCTAGTGCCAGATTTCAAAGGGAATGCTTCCAGTTTTTGCCCATTTAGTGTGATATTGGCTGTTGGTTTGTCATAAATAGCTTTTATTACTTTGAGATATGTTCCATCAATACCAAGTTTATTGAGGGTTTTTGGCATAAAGGACTGTTGAATTTTGTCAAATGCCTTCTCTGCATCAATTGAGATAATCATGTGGTTTTTGTTTTTGCTTCTGTTTATGTGGTGAATTACATTTATAGACTTGCGTATGTTGAACCAGCCTTGCATCCCCGGGATGAATCCTACTTGATCATGATGGATAAGTTTTTTAATGTGCTGTTGCCATCGGTTTGCCAGTATTTTATTGAAGATTTTTGCATCTATGTTCATCATGGATATTGGCCTGAAGTTTTCTTTTCTTGTTGAGTCTCTGCCAGGTTTTGGTATCAGGATGATGTTGGTCTCATAAAATGATTTGGGAAGGGTTCCCTCTTTTTGGATTATTTGGAATACTTTCAGAAGTAATGGTACCAGATCCTCTTTGTGTGTCTGGTAGAATTCGGCTGTGAACCCATCTGGACCTGGGCTTTTTTTGTGTGGTAGGCTCTTAATTGCTGCCTCAACTTCAGACCTTGTTATTGGTCTATTCATAGTTTCGGCTTCCTCCTGGTTTAGGCTTGGGAGGAAACAGGCGTCCAGGAATTTATCCATTTCTTCCTGATTTACTGGTTTATGTGCATAGAGTTGTTTGTAGTATTCTCTGATGATGGTTTGAATTTCTGTGGAATCTGTGGTGATTTCCCCTTTATCGTTTTTTATTGCATCTATTTGGTTGTTCTCTTTCTTCTTTTTTATCAGTCTGGCTAGTGGTCTGTCTATTTTGTTGATCTTATCGAAAAACCAGCTCTTGGATTTATTGATTTTTTGAAGGGTTTTTCTTGTCTCTATCTCCTTCAGTTCTGCTCTGATCTTAGTTATTTCTTGTCTTCGGCTAGGTTTTGAGCTTTTTTTGATCTTGCTCCTCTAGCTCTTTCAATTTTGATGATAGGGTGTCAATTTTGGATCTCTCCACTCTTCTCATGTGGGCACTTATTGCTATATATTTTCCTCTACAGACTGCTTTAAATGTGTCCCAGAGATTCTGGTACGTTGTGTCTTCATTCTCGTTGGTTTCAAAGAACTTCTTTATTTCTGCCTTCATTTCATTGTTTATCCAATCAACATTCAAGAGCCAGTTATTCAGTTTCCATGAAGCTGTGTGGTTCTGAGTTATTTTCTGAATTCTGAGTTCCAACTTGATTGCACTATGGTCTGAGAGACTGTTTGTTATGATTTCAGTTGTTTTGCATTTGCTGAGGACTGCTTTACTTCCAATTATGTGGTCAATTTTGGAGTAGGTGTGATGTGGTGCTGAGAAGAATGTATATTCTGTGGATTTGGGGTGGAGAGTTCTGTAAATGTCTATCAGGTTTGCTTGTTCCAGGTCTGAGTTCAAGTCCTGGATATCCTTGTTAATTTTCTGTCTGGTTGATCTGTCTGCTATTGACAGTGGAGTGTTAAAGTCCCCCACTATTATTGTGTGGGAGTCTAAGTCCCTTTGTAAGTCATTAAGAACTTGCCTTATATATCTGGGTGCTCCTACATTGGGTCCATATATATTTAGAATCGTTATCTCTTCTTGTTGTATCGATCCTTTTTACCATTATGTAGTGACCTTCTTTGTCCCTTTTGATCTTTGTTACTTTAAAGTCTATTTTATCAGAGATGAAAATTGCAACTCCTGCTTTTTTTTGCTCTCCATTTGCTTGGTAAATCTTCCTCCATCCCTTTATTTTGAGCCTTTGTGTATCTTTGCGTGTGAGGTGGGTTTCCTGGATACAGCACACCGATGGGTTTTGTTTTTTTATCCAATTTGCCATTCTGTGTCTTTTGATTGGTGCATTTAGCCTATTCCCATTCAGGGTTAATATTGTTATGTGTGAATTTGATACTGCCATTTTGATGCTAGCTGGCTGTTTTTCCCATTGGTTCATGTACATTCTTCATTTTCTTGATGGTCTTTAGCATTTGGTATGCTTTTAGGATGGCTGGAACTGGTTGTTTCTTTCTATATGTAGTGCCTCTTTCAGGAGCTCTTGTAAAGCAGGCCTAGTGGTGACAAAATCTCTGAGTACTTGCTTGTTCGTGAAGGATTTTATTTTTCCTTCACTTATGAAGCTCAGTTTCGCTGGATATGAAATTCTGGGTTGAAAGCTCTTTTCTTTAAGGATGTTGAATATTGGCCCCCACTCTCTTCTGGCTTGTAGAGTCTCTGCCGAGAGATCTGCTGTGAGTCTGATGGGCTTCCCTTTGTGGGTGACCTGACCTTTCTCTCTGGCTGCCCTTAGTATTTTCTCCTTCGTTTCAACCCTGGTGAATCTGACGATTATGTGCCTTGGGGTTGCTCTTCTTGCAGAGTATCTTTGTGGTGTTCTCTGTATTTCCTGGAGTTGAGTATTGACCTGTCTTGCTAGGTTGGGGAAATTTTCCTGGATAATATCCTGAAGAGTGTTTTCCAGCTTGGATTCATTCTCTTCGTCACATTCTGGTACACCTATCAAACGTAGGTTGGGTCTCTTCACATATTCACACATTTATTGGAGATTTTGTTCATTCCTTTTTGTGCTTTTTTCTTTAATCTTGGTTTCTCGTTTTATTTCATTGAGTTGATCTTCAACTTCTGATATTCTTTCTTCTGCTTGGTCAATTCGGCTGTTGAAACTTGTGCATGCTTCGCGAAGTTCTCGTGTTGTGTTTTTCAGCTCCTTCAATTCATTCATATTCCTCTCTAAGTTGTCCATTCTCATTATCAATTCCTCGAATCTTTTTTCAAAGCTTTTTTCAAGGTTCTTAGTTTCTTTGCACTGGTTTAGAACATGTTCCTTTAGCTCACTGAAGTTTCTCATTATCCACTTTCTGAAGTCTGATTCCGTCATTTCGTCACATTCATTCTCTGTCCAGCTTTGTTCCCTTGCTGGTGAGGGGTTTTGGTCCTTTTTTGGAGGTGATGTGTTTTGGTTTCGGGTGTTTTCCTCCTTTTTGCGCTGGTTTCTTCCCATCTTTATGGATTTATCCGCCTGTCGTCTTAGTAGTGGCTGATTTTTCAATTGGGTCTCTGTGTGGACACTGAGATTGTTGATGATGAAGTATTTCTGTTACTTAGTTTTCCCTCTAATGATCTATCCTCTCTGCTGTATGAGTGCTGAGGTCCACTCCAGGCCCTGCTTGTCTGGGGTATACCTGCAGCAGCTGCAGAACAGTGAGGGATGATATCAGTTTCTTTTTCTGCTGCCCTTGTTCCAGAATGATGCCAGCCAAATGTCAGTCTGATTAGTCCTTTTCTGGGGTGACTCCTTGGATATACAGGGGTCAGGGAGCTGCTTGAGGAGACAGTCTGTGCTTTATAGGAGCTCCAGTGCCGAGCTGTGAGCTCCGTTGTTCATTCAGCGTTGTTGGGAGGTTATATCTGCTGCAATAGAACTCATAAAACACCACTCTTTTTTTTTTCACCCTTAGATGCTCTTTCTCAGGGAGTTGGGGCTTTCTTTATGAGTATCTGTTGCACTGTCCTGCCCCACTAGGTGGCAGTCTATTCACTATTTGCCTGCTGGGGCTCTGACCTGCTTACGCGGGTCCGCCCTGTTGCTGCGTGGCGGACTCTCTCTGTTATGGCAGGTTGCCTCGGCAACGGCAGGCTGCGTCAGTCCTGGGCGGTACTTAAGTGGGGGTGCACTTCGTCAGGCATGGTGGACGCCCCTCCCTGATGGGGCTGCACTGTCCTAAATGCCGGCAACAGAACTCTCAGCCCCAAGCGCCTCCAGTCGCCGCCCTGCTTGTCCCCTTGAGCGTGGGACCCTCCAAGCCCGATCACCCAGCTCCCTGCCTCAGAGTCCGTCCTCTCTCTCTCTCTCTTCCTCTCCCCAAGCTGAAAGGTCGACTCTCTCACTGGCGCCCCAGGAGCCTGCCGCTAGGGCACTGGGATCCGTGCGATCTCCCGTGCCGCTGCCCACTACCCCGGCTCAGATCACGCTTCCCAGGAAACTCCTGGTCTGGCTCATTGTCCTAGTCCCGTTCAATCAGATGGACATGCCAATCTGCCCTTCCAAATCTCAGATTGCCGGTTTAACAGGGCACCCAGACCAGTGAGTTCCGCGCCGGGTCCCGCTGCGGCGCCGGCTGAAGAGGCGGCGGGAGCCGGTTGCATTAGCCGGCTGCTAGCGTCCCGTGTCTCTCCCACACCTGGGACTTTCAAGGCTCTGTGGGCATAAAAGGAACATCCGAGAATGCAGCTAGGACTCACCCTCTGCGCCTTCACCGAGAGCTGCAATTTTGAGTCACCTCTATGATGCCATCTTGCCTCCCAATCCCCATGTATGTCTTCTTTTGTAAAGTGTCTGTTCATCTCCTTTGCCCATTTTTGAATGGGCTTGTTTTATTTTTTCCTGCAAATCTGTTTGAGTTCTTTGTAAATTCTGGATATCAGCCCTTTGTCAGATGTGTGAACTGCAAAGATTTTTTTCCCATTCTGATGCTTGCTGATTTACTCTAGTGACAGTTTCTTTTGCCATGCAGAAGCTGTGGAGTTTGATTAGGATCCATTTGTCTATTTTGGCTTTTGTTGCCAATGCTTTTGGTGTTTTGGTCATGAAGTTTTTGCCTACTCCTATGTCCTGAATGGTTTTGCCTAGATTTTCTTCTAGGGTTTTTATAGTGTCAGGTCTTATGTTTAAGTCCTTAATTCATCTGGAGTTAATTTTAGTGTAAGGTGTCAGGAAGAGCTCCAGTTTCTGCTTTCTGCACATGGCTAGCCAGTTTTCCCAACACCATTTATTAAACAGGAAATCCTTTCCCCATTGCCTGTTTTTGTCTGGTTTATCAAAGGTTATATGTTTGTAGATATGTTGTGTTGCCTCTGATGCCTCTGTTCTGTTTCATTGGCCTATATCTCTGTTTTGGTACGATTACCATGCTGTTTTGATTACTGTTGCTTTGTAGTATAGTTTGAAGAGTGGTAGTGTGATGCCTCCTGCTGTGTTTTTTTTCCTTAGTATTGACTTGGCTATGTGGGCTCCATTGTGGTTCCATATAAGGTTCACGGTGGTTTTTTCCAGTTCTGTGAAGAAATTCAATGGTAATTTGAAGGGGATAGCATTGATTTTGTTAATTACTCTGGGCAGTATAGCCATTTTTATGATATTAATTCTTCCTAACCATGAACATGGTATGTTTCTCCATCTGTTTTTGTCATCTCTTATTTCGTTGAGCAGTGGTTTGTAGTTTTCCTTGAAGAGGTCCCTTACGTTCCTTGTGAGTTTTATTCCTAGGAATTTTATTTTTTGTACCAATTGTGAATGGCAGTGCGTTCTTGATTTGGTTCTCTTTAAGTCTGTTATTGGTGTATAGGAATGCTTGTGATTTTTGCACATTGATTTTATATCCTGAGACTTTGCTGAAGTTGCTTATCAGTTTCAGGAGTTTTTGAGCTGAGGTGATGGAGTATTCTAAGTATACTATCATGTCGTCTGCAAATAGAGACAATTTGGCTTCCACCTTTCCTATTTGAATACCCTTTATTTCTTTTTCTTGCCTGATTGCTCTGGCTAGAACTTTCAGTAATATGTTGAATAGGAGTGGTGAGAGAGGGCATCCTTCTCTAGTGTTGGATTTCAAAGGGAATGCTTTTAGTTTTTGCCCATTAAGTGTGATATTGGCTGTTGGTTTGTCGTAAATAGCTTTTATTACTTTGAGATATTTTCCATCAATACCAAGTTTATTGAGGGCTTTTAGCATAAAGGGCTTTTGAATTTTGTCAAATGCCTTCTCTGCATCAATTGAGATAATTATGTGCTTTTTGTTTCTGCTTCTGTTTATGTGGTGAATTACATTTATAGACTTGTGTATGTTGAACCAGCCTTGCATCCCCGGGATGAATCCTACTTGATTATGATGGATAAGTTTTTTGATGTGCTCTTTCAATCGGTTTGTCAGTATTTTATTGAAGATTTTTGCATCTATGTTCATCATGGATATTGGCCTGAAGTTTTCTTTTCCTGTTGAGTCTCTGCCGGGTTTTGGTATCAGGATGATGTTGGCCTCATAAAATGATTTGTGAAGGGTTCCCTCTATTTGAATTATTTGGAATAGTTTCAGAAGGAATGGCACCAGATCCTCCTTGTGTGTCTGGTTGAATTCGGCTTTGAAGCCATCTGGACCTAGGCTTTTTTGTGTGTTGTAGGTTCTTTATTGCTGCCTCAACTTCAGACCTTGTTATTGGTCTATTCATATTTTCGGCTTCCTCCTGGTTTAGGCTTTGGAGGACACAGGCGTCCAGGAATTCATCCCTTTCTTCCTGGTTTACTAGTTTTTGTGCATAGAGTTGTTTGTAGTATTCTCTGATGATGGTTTGAATTTCTGTGGAATCTCTGGTGACTTCCCCAATATCGTTTTTTATTGCATCTATTTGGTTGTTCTCTCTTTTCTTTTTCATCAGTCTGGCTAGTGCTCTATTTTGTTGATCTTTTTGAAAACCCAGCTTTTGGATTTATTGATTTTTTGAAGGGTTTTTTGTGTCTTTATCTGCTTCAAATCTGCTCTGATCTTTGTTATTTCTTGTCTTCTGCTAGGTTTTGAGCTTTTTTGATCTTGCTCCTCTAGCTCTTTCAATTTTGACGATAGAGTGTTAATTTTGCATCTCTCCACTCTTCTCATGGGGGCACTTATTGCTATATATTTTCCTCTACAGACTGCTTTAAATGTGTCCCAGAGATTCTGGTATGGTTTGTCTTCAATAACCATAGAAGTTTTTTTTTTTTTTTTGCTGGTGTCACAAAGTTTTATTGCATTCACTGGGGGAAAGGGAGACGGTTGGAATGAAAAAGATCCATCAGTGTCCTGACAGGAAGATGTTATAGGGGCTCCAACCCCTAACTGGGTACTCCTCTTGCTACCTCCTTTGGAGCAGAAGATGAAGAGGAGAGAGAGCTTCTCCCTATTGCCTCATGGCTTCTTGGGAGACAGATCAGTCCAGCCAGATACAGAGCAAAGCAGCTTTGCATCACCACAGGACAGTTGCTGGTGCCCATATTAAGGTTAAAAAAAAAAGTGGAAGCCTCAGGGGGATGGAGGATAGCAAGATGAATGGGTGCCTTGGCTTCAGAGGCATTGTAGGGTGGGGAAGACAATGTATCTCATCTCATCAGGGTTCTTAACATTATGAGAATATCACACATCATCAACTCAACTATCTCTGGAGGGGCTGAGTGATTGAGTTATGGCTCTGACTCCTCTCTGGGGGTGGAGAGTGAAGATGACAAAGAAGTCCATCTGTCCCCTAAGAGACACAGTAGCAGTATAAGACAGGACAGAAGAGAACAGAACAACAAATCCAACTGGAAAAAGGGTTTGAGAAGGGGTGGGAGAGGGAAGTGTGCTAGGCACTCACATCCAGGGAGTAGGGGAGGTTCCCACACTGAGGCCTCTATCCTCTTTAAATGACCAGAATTGATCCAAGTAGAGATATTCCCTTCTTCTGAAAATATAACTTGGGGATGGCTAGGCAGGACGAAAGGCAACTTTTTTTTTTTGAGATGAAATTTCACTCTTGTTACCCAGACTGGAGTGCAATGGCACCATCTTGGCTCACCGAAACCTCCGCCTCCTGGGTTCAAGCGATTCTTCTGCCTCAGCCTCCCAAGTAGCTGGGACTACAAGCATGGCATAGGCTTTTTTTTTTTTTTGAGGAATTTGTTTCAAAGAACTTCTTTATTTCTTTCTTCAAATGTCATTCTCATTTGTTTCAAAGAACTTCTTTATTTCTGTCGTCATTTCATTGTTTATCCAATCAACATTCAAGAGCCAGTTGTTCAGTTTCCATGAAGCTCTGCGGTTCTGAGTTATTTTCTAAATTCTGAGTTCCAACTTGATTGCACTTTGGTCAGAGAGACTGTTTGTTATGATTTCAGTTGTTTTGCATTTGTTGAGGAGTGCTTTTCTTCCAATTATGTGGTCTTTTTTGGAGTTGGAGTGATGTGGTGCTGAGAAGAATGTATAATCTGTGGATTTGTGGTGGAAAGTTCTGTAAATGTCTATCAGGTTTGATTGTTCCAGGTCTGAGTTTAAGTCCTGAATATCTTTGTTAATTTTCTGTCTGGTTGATTTGTCTGATATTGACAGTGGAGTGTTAAAGTCTCCCACTATTATTGTGTGGGAGTCTAAGTCTCTTTGTAAGTCATTAAGATCTTGCCTTATATATCTGGGTGCTCCTGCATTGGCGCGATATATATTTAGAATTGTTAGCTCTTCTTGTTGTATGGATCATTTTGCCAATATGTTATGACGTTCTTTGTCCCTTTTGATCTTTGTTGCTTTAAAGTTTATTTTATCAGAGACGAGAATTGCAACTCCTGGTTTTCATTTTGCTCTCCACTTGCTTGGTAAATTTTCCTCCATCCCTTTATTTTGAGCCTTTGTGTATCCTTGCGTGTGAGGTGGGTTTCCTGGATACAGCAAACCGATGGGTTTTGGTTTTTTATTCAATTTGCCAGTCTGTGTCTTTTGACTGGTGCATTTAGCCCATTTCCATTTAGGGTTAATATTGTTATGTGTGAATTTGATACTGCCATTTTGAAGCTAGCCGGCTGTTTTGTTCATTGGTTCATGTAGATTCTTCATTTTGTTGATGCACTTTGGCATTTGGTATGCTTTTTGGATGGCTGGTACTGGTTGTTCCTTTCTACGTGTAGTGCCTCTTTCAGGAGCTCTTGTAAAGCAGGCCTGGTGGTGACCAAATCTCTGAGTATTTTTTTGTTTATGAAGGATTTTATTTTTCCTTTACTTATGAAGCTCAGTTTGGCTGGATATGAAATTCTGGGTTGAAAGTTCCTTTCTATAAAATGTTGAATATTGGTCCCCACTCTCTTCTGGCTTGTAGAGTCTCTGCTGAGAGATTTGCGTTGAGTCTGAAGGGCTTCCCTTTGTGGGTGACCCGACTTTTCTCTCTGGCTGCCCTTAGTATTTTCTTCTTCATTCCAACCCTGGTGAATCTGACGATTATGTGCCTTGGGATTGCTCTTCTTGCAGAGTATCTTTGTGGTGTTCTCTGTATTTCCTGGAGTTGAGTATTTACCTGTATTGCTAGGTTGGGGAAATTTTTCTGGATAATATCCTGAAGAGTATTTTCCAGCTTGGATTCATTCTCTTCATTACATTCTGGTACACCTATCAAACGTAGGTTGGGTCTCTTCAGATAGTCCCACATTTCTTGGAGATTTTGTTCATTCCTTTTTGTGCTTTTTTCTCTAATCTTGGTTTTTCGTTTTATTTCATTGAGTTGATCTTCAACTTCTGATATTTTTTCTTCTGCTTGGTCAATTCGGCTGTTGAAACTTGTGCATGCTTCGTGAAGTTCTCGTGTTGTGTTTTTCAGCTCCTTCAATTCATTCATATTCCTCTCTAAGTTGTCCATTCTTGTTATCAATTTCTCGAATCTTTTTTCAAATAATTTTTCACGGTTCTTAGTTTCCTTGCACTGATTCAGAACATGTTCTTTTAGCTCACTGAAGTTTCTCATTATCCACTTTCTGAAGTCTGATTCCATCATTTCGTCACACTCATTCTCCATCCAGCTTTGTTCCCTTGCTATTGAGGAATTTTGGTCCTTTTTAAGAGGTGAGGTGTTTTGGTTTCCGGTGTTTTCCTTCTTTTGGCGCTGGTTTCTTCCCATCTTTATGGATTTATCCACCTGTCATCTTAGTTGTTGCTGATTTTTCAATTGGGTCTCTGTGTGGATGCCCAGATTGTTGTTGATGATGTATTTCTGTTACTTAGTTTTTCTTTCAGTGATCTAGCCCCTCTTCTGTATGAGTTCTGAGGTCCACTCCATGCCCTGCTTTTCTGGGGTACACCTGTAGCAGCCTCTGCGCCTTCAATGAGAGCTGCAATCCCGAATCGCCTCTACGACGCCATCTTGGAACCCCCTCTTTGTCCCTTTTTATCTTTGTTGCTTTAAAGTCTATTTTATCAGAGACTAGATTTGAAACTCCTGCTTTATTTACTCTCCATTTGCTCGGTACATCTTCCTCCATCCCTTTATTTTGAGCCTTTGTGTATACTTGCGTGTAAGGTGCGTTTCCTGGATACAGTACACCGATGGGTTTTTTTTTTTTTTTATCCAATCTGCTAGTCTGTGTCTTTTTATTGGTGCATTTATCTCATTTACATTTAGGGTTATTATTATTTGTGAATTTGATACTGTCATTTTGATGCTCGCTGGCTTCTTTGTGCATTGGTTCATGTAGATTTTTATTTTGTTCATGCTATTTGGCATTTGCTATGCTTTTAAAATGGCTGGTACTGGTTGTTTCTTTCTATGTGTACTGCCTTTTTCAGGAGCTCTTGTAAAGCAGGCCTAGTGGTGACAAAATCTCTGAGTACTTTCTTGTTTGTGAAGGATTTTACTTTTCCTTCACTTATGAAGCTCAGTTTGGCTGGATATGAAATTCTGGGTTGAAAATTCTTTTCTTTAAGGATGTTGAATATTGGCCTCCACTCTCTTCTGGCTTGTAGAGTCTCTGCCGAGAGATCTGCATCGAGTCTGATGGGCTTTCCTTTGTGGGTGACCCGACCTTTCTCTCTGGCTGCCGTTAGTATTTTCTCCTTCATTTCGATCCTGGTGAATCTGACGATTATGTGCCTTGGGATTGCTCTTCTTGCGGAGTATCTTTGTGGTGTTCTCTGTCTTTCCTGGAGTTGAGTATTTACCTGTATTGCTAGGTTGGGGAAATTTTTCTGGATAATATCCTGAAGAGTATTTTCCAGCTTGGATTCATTCTCTTCATTACATTCTGGTACACCTATCAAACATAGGTTGGGTCTCTTCACATAGTCCCACATTTCTTGGAGATTTTGTTCTTTCCTTTTTGTGCTTTTTTCTTTAATCTTGGTTTCTCGTTTTATTTCATTGAGTTGATTTTCAACTTCTGATATTCTTTCTTCTGCTTGGTCAATTTGGCTGTTGAAACTTGTGCATGCTTCGTGAAGTTCTCATGTCGTGTTTTTCAGCTCCTTCAATTCATTCATATTCCTCTCTAAATGTCCATTCTTTTTATCAATTCCTCGAATCTTTTTTAAAATCTTTTTTCATGGTTCTTAGTTTCTTTGCACTGATTTAGAACATGTTCTTTTGGCCAGGCGTGGTGTCTCAAGCCTGTAATCTCAGCACTTTGGGAGGCCGAGGTGGGTGGATCATGAGGTCAAGATATTAAGACCATCGTGGTCAACATGGTGAAACCCTGTCTCTACTACAAAGAAAAAAGATACCAAAAATTAGCTGGGCACAGTAGGGCATGCCTGTAATTCCAGCTACTCAGGAGGCTGAGGCAGGAGAATTGCCTGAACCCAGGAGGTGTAGGTTACGGTGAGCTGAGATCGTGCCATTGCACTCCAGCCTTGGTAAGGAGTGAAACTCCGTCTCAAAAAAAAAAGAACATGTTCTTTTAGCTCAGTGAAGTTTCTCATTATCCACTTTCTGAAGTTTGATTCCATCATTTCGTCACACTCATTCTCCGTCCAGGTTTTTTCCCTTGCTGTTGAGGAGTTTTGGTCCTTTGTAGGAGGTGAGGTTTTTTTGGTTTTGGGTGTTTTCCTCCTTTATGCACTTGTTTCTTTCCATCTTTATGGATTTATCCACCTGTCGTCTTAGTAGTTGCTAATTTTTCAATTGGGTCTCTGTGTGGTTGCTGAGATTGTTGATGATGAAGTATTTCTGTTACTTAGTTTTCCTTCTAGTGGTCTAGCCCCTCTGCTGTATGAGTTCTGAGGTCCACTCCAGGCCCTGCTTTTCTGGGGTACACCTGTAGCAGCTGTGGAACATTGAGGGATGCTACCAGTTTCTTCTTCTGCTATCTTTGTTCCGGAATGATGCCCTCCAAATGTCAGTCTGATTAGTCCTTTTTTGGGGTGACTCTTCGGATATACAGGGGTCAGGGTGCTGCTTGAGGAGACGGTCTGTGCTTTATAGGAGTTCCAGTGCTGAGTTGTGAGCTCCGTTGTTCATTCAAGGTTTTTGGGAGGATGCGCTTATATCTGCTGCAACAGAACTCATACAATTCCCCCCGTTTTTTTCCCCCTTTGATATTCTGTCTTAGGGAGTTGTGGCTTTCTTTATGAGTATCTGTTGCAGTGTCCTGCCCGCTATTGAATAGGAGGCAGTCTATTCAATATTTGCCTTCCGGTGTTCTGCCCTGCTAGCGTGGGTCTGCCCTGCTGTGGCGGGGCTCCGTTCTGCTGTAGCGTGCTCCGTCTTGCTGGCAGTGTGTCTCTGTTATGGCAGGTTGCCTTGGCCACGGCAGGCTGTGGCAGCCCTGGGCAGTACTTCAGCAGGGGCAGATTGCATCCGTAGTGGCGGACGCCCCTCCCCCACCGGGCTGCACCGTCCTAGATGCCGGCAGCAAAACTCTCAGCCCCAAGTGCATCCAATCGCCGCATTGCTTTTCCCTGTGAGGGTGGGACTCGCTGAGCCCGATCACCCAGCTCCCTGCCTCAGAGTCTGTCCTCTCTCTCTTTCTCTTCCCCTCCCCAAGCTGAACGGTCGACTCTCTCACTGTCGCCCCAGTAGCCTGCTAATAGGGCACTGGGATCCATGTGATCTCCTGTGCCACTGCCCACTGCACCGGCTCAGATTACGTTTCCCAGAAATCTCCTGGTCTAGCTCATTGTCCAAGTCCTGTTCAATCAGATGAACATGCCAATCTGCCCTTCCAAATCTCAGATTGCTGGTTTAACAGGGAACCCACACCAGTGAGTTCCTTGCTGGGTCCCGCTGCACTATGGCACCGGCCAAACCGACTGCACATGCTGGCTGCCCTAGTGTCCCGTGTCTCTCCCACACCTGGGACTTTCAACGCTCTGTGGGCAAAAAAAAGCTCCATTCGAGAATGCGGCTAGGACTCACCCTCTGTGCCTTCACTGAGAGCTTCAATCCTGAGTCGCCTCTACAATGCCATCTTGGAACACATATCTGATGAGCATTTTTTCATGTGTTTGTTGGCCTCATGTATGTCTTCTATTGTAAAGTGTCTGATCATATCTTTTGCCCATTTTTGAATGGGCTTTTTTTTCTGTAAATATGTTTGAGTTCTTTGTAAATTCTGGATATCAGCCCTTTGTCAGATGGGTAAACTGGAAAGATTTTTTCCCATTCTGTTGGTTGCCGTTTTACTCTATTGAGTGTTTCTTCTGCTGTGCAAAAGCTGTGGAGTTTGGTTAAGTCACATTTGTCTATTTTAGCTTTTGTGGCCAATGCTTTTGGTGTTCTGGTCATGAAGTGTTTGCCTACTTCTATGTCCTGAATGGTTTTGCCTAGATTTTCTTCTAGGGTTTTAATGGTGCCAGGTGTTATGTTTAAGTCTTTATTTCATCTGGAGTTAATTTTAGTGTAAGGTTTCAGGAAGGTGTCCAGTTTCTGCTTTCTGTAAATGACTAGCCAGTTTTTCCAACACCATTTATTAAACAGAAAATCCTTTCTCCATTCCTTGTTTTTGTATGGTTTATTAAAAAATACATGTTTGTAGAGATGTTGATTTGCCTTCGATGACTCTGTTCTGTTCCATTGGTCTATATCTCTGTTTTGGTACCAGTACCATGCTTTTTTGATTACTGTAGCCTTGTAGTATAGTTTGAAGTCTGGTAGTGTGATGCCTCCCACTGTGTTCTTTCTGCTTAGAATTTACTTGGCTATTCGGGCTCTCTTTTGGTTCCATATGAAGCTCAAGGTGTTTTTTTCCAGTTCTGTGAGGAAATTCAATGGTAGCTTGATGGAGATAGCTTTGATTCTGTGAATTACTTTGGGCAGTATAGCCATTTTTATGATATTCATTCTTCCTTATCATGAACATGGAATGTTTCTCCATCTGTTTGTGTCCTCCCTTATTTCGTTTAGTGGTGCTTTGTATTTTCCTTGAAGGGGTCCCTTACATTCATTGTAAGTTCTATTGCCAGGTCTTTTATTCACTTTCTAGCAATTGTGAATGGCAGTCAGTTCTTGATTCGGTTCTCTTTAAGTATGTTATTGGTGTATAGGAATGCTTGTAATTTTTTGCACATTGATTTTATATCCTGAGACTTGGCTAAAGTTCCTTAACAGTTTCAGGAATTTTGGGGCTGAGGTGATGGGGTCTTTAGGTATACAATCATGTCTTCTGCAAATAGAGACAATTTGGCTTTCACCTTTCCTATTTGAATACTCTTTATTTCTTTTTCTTGCCTGATTGCTCTGGCTAGAACTTCCAGTACTATGTTGAATAGGAGTGGTGAGAGAGGGCATCCTTGTCTAGTGCCAGATTTCAAAGGGAATGCTTCCAGTTTTTGCCCATTAAGTATGATATTGGCTGTTGGTTTGTCTTAAATAACTTTTATTACTTTGAGATATGTTCCATCAATACCAAGTTTATTGAGGGTTTTTAGCATAAAGGGCTTTTGAATTTTGTCAAATGCCTTCTCTGCGTCAATTGAGAAAATCATTTGGTTTTGGTTTTGGTTCTGTTTATGTGGTGAATTACATTTATAGACTTGTTTATGTTGAACCAGCCTTGCGTCCCTGGGGTGAATCCTACTTGATCATGATGGATAAGTTTTTTAATGTGCTGTTGCAATCGGTTTGCCAGTATTTTATTGAAGATTTTTGCATTTATGTTTATCATGGATATTGACCTGAAGTTTCCTTTTCTTTTTGAATCTCTGCCGGGTTTTGGTATCAGGATGATGTTGGGCTCATAAAATGATTTGGGAAGGGTTTCCTCTTTTTGAATTATTTGGAATAGTTTCAGAAGAAATGGTACCAGATTCTCTTTGTGTGTCTGGTAGAATTCGGCTGTGAACCCATCTGGACCAGGGCTTTTTTTGGTGTCGTAGGCTCTTAATTGCTGCCTCAACTTCAGACCTTGTTATTGGTCTATTCATAGTTTCAGCTTCCTCGTGATTTAAGCTTGGGGGGACACGTGTGCAGGAAT
The DNA here is from genome assembly GCA_031835075.1 of Saguinus oedipus. Taxonomy (NCBI): domain Eukaryota; kingdom Metazoa; phylum Chordata; class Mammalia; order Primates; family Cebidae; genus Saguinus; species Saguinus oedipus. The sequence goes on along the minus strand of CM063180.1, from coordinate 33,008,116 downwards.
TTATCCATTTCTTCCTGGTTTACTAGTTGATGTGCATAGAGTTGTTTGTAGTATTCTCTGATAATGGTTTGAATTTCTGTGGAATCTGTGGTGATTTCCCCTTTATTGTTTTTTATTACATTTATTTGGTTGTTCTCTCCATTCTTTTTTATCAGTCTGGCTAGTGGTCTGTCTATTTTGTTGATCTTTTTGAAAAACCAACTCTTGGATTTATTTATTTTTTGAAAGGTTTTTCTTGTCTCTATCTCCTTTAGTTCTGCTCTGATCTTAGTTATTTCTTGTCTTCGGCTATGTTTTGAGTTTTCTTTATCTTGCTCCTCTAGCTCTTTCAATTTTGACGATAGGGTGTTAATTTTGGATCTCTCCACTCTTCTCATTTGGGCCCTTATTGCTATATATTTTTCTCTACTGATTGCTTGAAATGCGTCCCAGAGATTCTGGTATGTTGTGTCTTCGTTCTCGTTGGTTTCAAAGAACTTCTTTATTTCTGCCTTCATTTCATTGTTTATCCAATCAACATTCAAGAGCCAGTTGTTCAGTTTCCATGAAGCTGTGCGGTTCTGAGTTATTTTCTGAATTTTGAGTTCTAGCTTGATTGCCCTTTGGTCTGAGAGACTGTTTGTTATGATTTCAGTTGTTTTGCATTTGCTAAGGAGTGCTTTACTTCCAATTATGTGGTCAATTTTGGAGTAGGTGTGATGTGGTGTTGAGAAGAATGTATATTCTGTTGATTTGTGGTGAATAGTTCTGAAAATATTCTTCAGGTTTGCTTGTTCCAGGTCTGAGTTCAAGCCCTGGGTATCCTTGTTAGTTTTCTGTCTGGTTGATCTGTCTGATAGTGACAGTGGAGTGTTAAAGTCTCCCACTGTTATTGTGTGAGAGTCTAAGTCTATTTGTAAGTCATTAAGAAGTTGCCTTATGTATCTGGGTGCTCCTGCATTGGGTCCATATACATTTAGAATCTTTAGCTCTTTTTGTTGTATTGATCCTTTTACCATTATGTAATGACCTTCTTTGTCTCCTTTGATCTTTGTTGCTTTAAAGTCTATTTTATCAGAGATGAGAATTGCAACTCCTGTTTTTTTTTTTTTTTTGCTCTCCATTTTCTTGGTAAATCTTCCTCCATCTCTTTATTTTAAGGCTTTTTGTATATTTGCATGTGAGATGGGTTTCCTGGATATAGCACACCGATAAGTTTTGGTTTTTTATCCAATTTGCCAGTCTGTGTCTTTTGATTTGTGCATTTAGCTCATTTACATTTAGGGTTAATATTGTTATGTGTGAATTTGATACTGCCATTTTGATGCTATCTGGCTGTTTTGCTCATTGGTTGATGCAGATTCTTCATTTGTTGATTCTCTTCAGCATTTGTATGTTTTTAGACTGGCTGGTACTGGTTGTTCCTTTCTATGTGTAGTGCCTCTTTAATGAGCTCTTGTAAAGCAGGCCTGGTGGTGACAAAATCTCTGAGTTCTTGCTTGTTTGCAAAATATTTTATTCTTCTTTCACTTATGAAGCTCAGTTTTGCTGGATATGAAATTCTGAGTTGAAAGCTTTTTTCTTTAAGGATGTTTAATATTGGCTTCCACTCTCTTCTGGCTTGTAGAATTTCTGCCAAGAGATCTGCTGTGAGTCTGATGGGCTTCCCTTTGTGGCTGAGCCTACCTTTCTCTCTGGCTGCCCTGAGTATTTTCTCTTTTATTTCAACCCTGGTGAATCTGACGATTATGTGCCTTGGGGTTGCTCTTCTTGCAGAATATCTTTGTAGTGTTCTCTGTATTTCCTGGAGTTGAGTATTTGCCTGCCTTGCTAGGTTGGGGAAATTTTTCTGGATAATATTCTGAAGAATGTTTTTCAGGTTGGATTCATTATCTTTGTCACATTCTGGTACACCTATAAAACATAGGTTAGGTCTCTTCACATAGTCCCACATTTCTTGAAGATTGTGATCATTCCTTATTGCGCTTTTTTTTTCTAATCTTTGTTTCTCGTTTTATTTCATTGAGTTGATCTTCGACTTCTGATATTCTTTCTTCTGCTTGATCAATTCGGCTGTTGAAACTTGTGCATGCTTCGCGAAGTTCTCATGTGTTTTTCAGCTCCTTTAATTCATTTGTATTCCTCTCTAAGTTGTCCATTCTTGTTACCATTTTATCGAATCCTTTTTCAAATTCTATTTCAACTCAGGGATTTGGGGCTTTCTTTATGAGTATCTGTTGCACTGTCCTGCCCAGGTCCAAGGCAGTCAGTTAGTATTTGCCTGCCGAGGATCCTCTCTGCTGTCACGGGGTCTGCACTGGTGCCACGGGGCTTTGCACTACGGTGGTGTGCTCCTTTCTGTTGGCAGAATATCTCTTTTATGGCGGATTGCCTCAGCAATGGCAGGCTGCTTCTGCAATGGGCGCGTACCTCAGTAGGGGTGGTATGCATCCATAGAGGTGAGCGCTCCTCCCCGACCGAGCTGCACCATCCTGGATTCAGCTGAGCCCCCAGTAAAACTTTCAACCCTGAGCGTTTTCAATAGCCATTTTGTTTGTCCCTGTGGTGGCGGGCTCCCATAGAGCCTGATCACCTGGCTCCCTTTCTCCAAGTCTTTTCTCTCTCTCTGTCTCTCTTTTTCCTTTTAAGTTGATCAGTTTACTCTCTCATAGGTGTTTCAGTCGCCTGCTGATAGGACACGAGGATCTGTGTAATTTCCCATGCTGTGACTCACTGCACTGGCTCAAATCACGCTTTCCAGGAATCTCCTGGTTTGGCTCACTGCCCAAGTCCCGTTTAATCAGATGGATATGTTAATCTGCCCTCCCAAATCTCAGATTGCCAGTTTAACAGGGAATCCAGACCAGTAAATTTTTTTGTGCATTGCCACTGTGCCAGGGCACCAGACGAAATGGCCGCACCAGCTGAAAGGGTTGTGCTGGTGTCCCATGTCTCCCCTACACCTGGGAATTTCCCCGTTCTGTGGGCAACAAAGGTCCATCTGAAAATGCGGCTAGGACTCACCCTCTGAGCCTTCACTGAGAGCTGCAACCCTGAGTTGTTCCTACTGCACCATCTTGAAAATCCCCAACTTTTTAATTGTTAAAAATCTTTTTGGTTCTTTTATAGCATTTATCTTAAAGCCAAACACATTGTTCAACTCTATGAGAATATTTTATTTCTCTAGATTTTTATTCTAAAAGCTTTTTCTATTTTCATAAATTTCTATTTTATTTTTACTTTTTAAACATTTTTTAAAAAACTATGGCACAAACACTCACATTAGCCTAGACCTATACCGGGTCAGTATCATCAATTTCACTGTCTTTCACTTCCACATTTGTCTCACTGGAAGGTCCTCAGTGTCAGTAACACATATGGACCTGTCATCTTCTATGCTACCAATGTATTCATCTGGAATACCTCCTGAAGAAACAGCCAGAGGCCATTTTACAGTTAATTTTTGTTTTTAATAAGCAGAAGAAGTACACTGTAAAGTAAGAATGAAAATTATAGTACAATAAATCCTAGGTGATACAAATTTTTCCATTTAATTATAATCTATGAGATAACTGTGGTATATATAATATGTCTCTTTGAAATATTGGTATGGGGTGCATGACAGTGCTCAAATATTATTATTGTCTTAGCATGCCAATAATAAAACATTTCTAACTATCAACTGCATTTTAATAATTTCTAAGAGTTAAACCACTTTGTATTTTCAGTTTACTTAACCAGCCTCACATATTGAAATTAATTCTAAATGGCTCACCAAAACCTCCATCTTCTGGGTTCAAGTGATTCTTCTGCTTCTGCCTCCTGAGTAGCTGGATTTACAAGCAAGTGTCACCATACCCAGCTAATTTTTACATTTTTAGTAGAGAGGAGGTTTCACCATATCTGTAAGGCTGGTTTTAAACTCCTGATCTCAGGTGATCTGCCCACCTCAGCCTTCCAAAGTGCTGGGATTACAGGCATGAGCCATTGCACCCAGCCTATTTCTTTTATATTATACTATTTTAATCTCCATTTTTAGTGAATATTAGAATATATTAATAAAAATATATTTATTTGCTTTCAATTCAGGTAAATGCAATTTACTAATCTAAGCAGTGTTTTATAGTGAAAGTGAGTAAATGAAACAATTATAACTGATTCAATAATTAATTTCTCACAATTTTCCACTTTAAGATGTGTTTGGTCCGCAGGTACACTTGAGCTGTGCCCTGGAAAAACAAATATTTACAGTGTTGATGTGAAGAACCTGTACAGAAGTAGCAAATAGTGTGTCTTGTCCAAATTCCTGCAACATATTATTTTTAACTTCAGATCAGTCAGACTTCTAAATGCAAATTTTTTTTTCTGGGGTCTGTCTATGATGACCTGAATGATTACTTTCAGGAAAGTTTGAAAGTTCCAGGCGTTTAACTAATTACTAAAAAATTTGGTGGATAAAAAATTGAGTTTTCTCTTTCTCAGATAACATCACAATTAGTAAGTCTCACCTAGGTTGAACGAAAACTGCAAACAGGTAGAAAATTCACTGGACAAAGTGATATTATTTGCCTTTGAGAATTTTCAGGGGTAGTGATTCTAGAAGTAGTGAAGGAAGTCCTTTTTAAGCTATTATTATCATGCTGGAAGAGAGGACTCAGAGAGTCAAGTAAGCCAAATAACAAAGAAAGGGACAGTGTGAAAGTCAGATGGGCTCTTTATAAGCATTGATAGATTTTTTTCTTGGACAGTCAGATAGCCAATTGTGATAGAAAATCAGGCTGAGGATATAACAGAAAAATAGCTAAATTTCTAAACTGGCTGAATTCACAGTCTATGCAAGACCCAATACTAGAGCCAGTCTCTCAAAGGGAAGGAGATTTGCAGTCACATAAGATGAGAATACGTGAGAGAGGAACTTTAATCTCCAGATTCCCTTGAAGCCTCTGGCAAGCACAAATTTATTCATTTTCCTTGCTGTAGAACAGTTTTCTTTTGTTTGTTTGGAGACTTTGCAGAGGATTACCTGAGTTAGATATCTTGCCAAAGAATGTTTGTTGCATTAAGAATTGTGAAGTGTCTGACATTTTTTCTATTTGCCAGCTACTGTGTTAGTATACCATAGTTTTACAGATTCAAATAAAAAAAAAAAACAGAGACAAAAGATAGTATTACTCACACCATGACAAACATCAGCATATTTGCCTTTTTTTCTTAGCATCACAAGCTCTCACACACTTTTCCACCATTTGCATACACCAACTACTGTTCAACAGACAGAATTGCAGAACATACCCTTCTTCTCTGAGCTAAGAAAAATGACATCTTGCATGTTTAATCTGAAAATATGCACATGTATGTTATTGATGTAAAAACCAGTGGAAAAATAGATCAACATAGCATGGTGTCCAGCACTTGATATGTGTGACTATCATTTACCTCCATGATTTATATTAGTTAAGATTAAGCTACACTGTTGGTGCCAACAAAAAAATCCCCAAATAAGTGCAGCTTAAAATGATAGAAATTTATTTATTTCTACAATACAAGTTCAGAGGAATGCAATTTTGAGAAGAAGGCAAACTGCCATGTTAGGTACTCAGAGAATCAGTATCAAGGTTTTTTCACCACTCCACCTTCTGTAATGTGAGTTTTGTCATTGTTGTTCCCTACTCTGACCACATCCAAGCTAGAAAAAGAATAAAGAAAAGGAAATGAGCAAAATAAACAAAGACTCTTCACAAGCTCCTTTCTAAAGGAAGATTCCGGAAACTGGCACACAATACTTCCACTTATTCCCAACTGGTCAGGATTTAGTCATATGTACCTAAGTAGCTGCAAAATAAGGTTGGGAGTGATTTCATTTTAGAACATCATGTGCAATGGAGAAAGATGAAAAGCAGGAACTTCAGAAACAGCTATCAGTTGCAATTCAAATAGCTGGTTTTCACTTCAACACCTCATTGCTTCCTTCAGCTAACCTGCAGATAACAGTCCCACAACACGCATCCCAACCGGTATTTGTCTCAAAGCCTATTATATATAGCTTATCTAGAGTCTTTTCAATCAAGTCTGAAAGTGGCCCCTCTTCGTCTGAGAAAGTGCCATAACCAAGAGAATCCTAAGGAAACATAACAACTAAATGTGATATAATAGGATTCTGGGACAGAAAAAGATAATCACATGGAAGCTAAGAAAATCTGAATAAATTATGGATTATAAGAAAATAGAGTATTAATAATTTTTAATAATTGCAAAAGCTGTCACATACTATTGTAAAATGTCCATATTACAGAGAACCAGGTGTGGCATGTATGTAAACTCTCTGCGCCATTTTGTTATTTTCTATAAATTTAAAATTATTTAAAGAAATAAAGTCTATTTAAAATTATATAAAGTTAGGTGCAATGGCACACAATTGTAATCTTAGAACTTTAGGAGGCTGAGGTAGGCGGATCATGAGGTCAGGAGATTGAGGCCTGGTGAAACTCCATCTTTACTAAAGTACAAAAAATCAGCCAGGCATGGTGGAGCATGCTTATAGTCCCAGCTACTTGGGAGGCTGAGTCAGGAGAATCACTTGAACCCTGTAGATGGATGTTGCAGTGAGTCAAGATCACACCACTGCAATCCAGCCAGGTGACAGAGCAAGACTCCACATTAAAAGAATTATAGAAATAAGTAGGTGCTCAATAAAGACCTGCTAAAGTACATATGGATTTGAAATATATTTTTAAGGTAAACCATAAATGTATTCCAGTTGATCAGAAATGTAGAAAAATAAATCAAGGATAAATTATATGTGCATACTGTGAAAATCTGGAGAATGTGTCATTTAAAAGAGTAGAGAGCACTAGGAAAGTATCTCATTGTAGGAACTGTTACTTGGAGTTCTTCTTAGACATTTTATTATCATATACCCATTAACATTCTAGTGGAGATGTCGTTTGGGTAGTTTGGTATCTGAGTTTCAAGCTCAAAGTCGTGAGTCCCCTGTGACTTTGCAGAATATAGCCGCACTCCCAGCTGCCTTCAAAGGCTGGTTTTCTGTATCTGTGGTTTTTCCAGGCAAATGGTTCAAGCTTTCAGTGGATTTACCATTCTGTGCTCTGGTGACCCTCTTTTCACAGGTCCACTAGGCAGTGCAGTAATAGAGACTCTGTGTGGGAGCTCTGAATCCACATTTATATTCTGCACTGGCCTAGCAGAGGTTCTCCATGAGGGTCCTGCCCCTGAAGCAAACTTCTGCATCCAGGTGTTTCCATACATCCTCTTAAATCCAAGCAGAGGTTTCCAAACCTCAATTCTTGACTTCTGTGCACTTGCAGTCTCAACATCACATAAAAGTTGGCAAAATTTGAGGTTTCCACTATCTAAAGCAACAGCGTGAGCTGTACCATGGCTTTTAGTCATGACTAGAGTAGCTGGGAAAAAGGGCACAAAGTCCATTGATTGCACACAGCAGAGGAACCCTGAGCCCAGCCCATGGAACCACTTTTTCTTCCTGAACCTCTGGGCCTGTGATGGGAGAAGCTTCTATGAGTCCTTTGACATGCCCTGGAGACATTTTCCCTATTGTCTTGGCTATTTATATTCTGCTCCATATTATTTATGCAAGTTTCTGCTGCCAGCTTTTATTTTCTTTTACATTGTCAGGCTGCAAATTTTATAAACTGTTTATGTTTTGTTTCCCTTTTAATTGAATGTCTTTAACAGTACCCAAGTCACATCTTGAATGCTTTGCTGCTTAGAAATTTTTTCTGTCATATACCCTGAATCATATCTCTCAAGTTCAAAATTCCACAAATCTCTACACCAGGGGCAAAATGCCACTAGTCTTGTTGCTGAAACATAACGAATCACTGTTGCTCCAGTTTTCAACAAGTTTCTCATCCACATCTGAAATCACCTCAGCCTAGATTTTATTGCCCTTATTATCAGCATTTTGGTCAATGCCATTCAAAAGTCTCTAAAAAGTTTCAAACTTTTCCACATTTTTCTTTCTTTTTTTTGATCCCTCCAAACTATCTAAACTTTGCCTGTTATCCTGTTCCAAAGTTGCTTCCACATTTTCAAGTATCTTTTCAACAGTGCCCCACTCTACTGGTACCAGTTTACTGTATTAGTCTGTTTTCACATGGCTGATAAAGATATATTCAAGACTGGACAATTTACAAGAGAAAACAGTTTAATGGACTTAATTTTCACATGGCTGGGGAGGCCTAACAATTACAGTGGAAGATGAAAGCATGTTTCACATGGTGGCAGATAAGAGAAAAGCTTGTGCAGGGGAACCCCTCTTTGTAAAACCATCAGATCTCCTAAGACTTATTCACTTTTATAAGAACAACACAGGACAGATTTGCCCCCATGATTCAATTACCTCCTACCTCCCACCAGGTTCCTCCCACAACACATGGAATTCAAAATGAGAAAGAGATGTGAGCACAGTCAAATTATATCACATGGCAAGAAATGTGGGTGGCCTCTAAGACTTTAGAGTATAACCAAACTGATGATCAAGTAATCAAGGTATCTGTCTTACAACTGCCAGAAACAAACTTTTGACAACTTGAGTATACTTAGAATTGATTCTTTCTCAATGCCTTTAAAATAACACAGTCCATATTATTATATTCTAATGTTACCTTGTGAGTATCTAATCAGAGAAAACTGTTAAACTCTGACTAGACTTTTAACCTATAGAAACTGAGAGATAATACATAGGTGCTGTGTAATTGTCTACACAGATGTTTACTTGTTATAGAGCAAAAGAGAACTAACATATTTGTCTTCATTATTCTTCTCAATATTTTACGGCAGGAATAATATTGTCAGAGTACCTAAGAAATCAAATTTCTGATTTTCTATCCTTAATATGTGAACTTAAGTAATAGCGATTGGTAGTTAGTTAACTTTATTTATTTTTTTATTTGTTATTTTTATTTTTTTTAAATTTTTATTGCATTATAGGTTTGGGGGTACATGTGCAGAACGAGCAAGATAGCTGCATAGGTACACACATGGCAGTGTGCTTTGCTGCTTAGACCGCCTCTCTGTGTCCACGTGTTCTCATTTTTCTCACCCACCTATGAGTGAGTATATGCGGTATTTCTTTTTCTGTTCTTGTGTCAGTTTGCTGAGAATGATGTTCTCTAGATTCACCCATGTCCTTACAAAGGACACAAACTCATCATTTCTGATTGCTGCATAATATTCCATGGTGTATATGTGCCACATTTTCCCAGTCCAGTCTATCATCGTTGGGCATTTGGGTTGGTTCCAGGTCTTTGCTATTGTAAACAGTGCTGCAATGAACATTCGTGTGCATGTGTCCTTATAGTAGAACGGTTTATAGTCCTTTGGATAGATACCCAGTAATGGGATTGCTGGGTCAAATGGAATTTCTATTTCTAGGTCCCTGAGGAATCGCCACACTGTCTTCCACAATGGTTGAACTAATTTACACTCCCACCAACAGTGTAAGAGTGTTCCTATTTCTCCACATCCTCTCCAGCATCTGCTGTCTCCAGATTTTTTAATGATCGCCATTCTAACTGGCGTGAGATGGTATCTCAATGTGGTTTTGATTTGCATCTCTCTAATGACCAATGACGATGAGCACTTTTTCATATGTTTGCTGGCCTCATGTATGTCTGCTTTCGTAAAGTTTCTGTTCATATCCTTTGCCCATTTTTGAATGGGCTTGTTTGTTTTTTTCCTGTAAATCTTTAAAAATATTAGAGATGTGTTTTAAGAAGTTAATAAAAAGTAGAATTTAACTGCATGCATAATGCTGTGTGTTTCTACACGTTCTAGAATTCCACATAATTAATCACTCACTAGTTGGGAACCTCATTATTTAGTATGTGAATTGCTCTATGCATAAAAGCATTGAATTAATAGCACAGGATCCTTGGGGTGTCCCTTCATTGACCAGAAACCTCTGTGGTCACTGGCACCTTTGACTGAGTTTTGCTCTGGCCTGCAGGGCTCAATCTGCCCAGTCAGCCTGGCAGACCATGCTCAGCTCCTGCAACTGGCCTGGATAACATGCCTGCCAAGATCAATCTAGGCATAAAGCAGCAAGGAATGTAAAAATGATCATGGGGTCTGGCCACTGAGCACAGCCAGGCACAGAGGCTGTGAGGGGTTAAGCAATTCCAGGCATTGCCACAGGCACTGGCTCCTTGCAAGGCTGTGGCTGCACCAGGTGTACCATAAGCAATTTCTACAGCTGAAAGAGGGTAGCCTTGCCTTGCCTGAAATTGCCTTGACTAAAATTTCCTTACCATGACGTGCCTTGTCTTACCTAGAATTGCCCTGCCCAAAATTGCCTTGCCTTGACTTGTCTTGCCTTACCTTGTCTGTAATTGCCTTGTTTTTACTTGCTTTGCCTTACCTCAAATTGCCTTGCCTTGTGTTGCATTGCCTTGCCTGAAATTGTGTTGCCTGGAATAGCAAGGCAAGGCAAGGCAAGGCAAGGCAAGGCAAGGCAATTATAGTCAAGGCAAGGCAAGGAAATGCAAGTCAAGGCAATTCTAGTCAAGGCAATTAAAGGCGAGGAAAGGCAAGGCAAGGCAATTCCACTCAAGGCTATTCCAGAAAAGTTAAGACAGAGCATTCCAAGCAAGAAAAAGCAAGGCAATGCAAGGCAATTCCAGGAAAGGCAATTTCAGGAAATGTAATTAAAGGTAAGGCAAGAAAAGACAATTTCAGGCAAGGCAATTTTAGGCAAGGCACTTCTAGGCAAGGCAAGGCAAGGTAAGTCAAGGCAAGGCAAGACAAGGCAAGGAGAGACAAGGCAATTCCAGCAAAAGCAAGGCAAGACAAGGCAGAGAAAGGCTATTTCAGGCAAAGCAATTTTAGGTAAGGCAAGGCAGTTCGATGGAAGGCAACTCCAGGCAATGCAAGGCAGGGCAATTCCAGGCAAGGAAATTGCTGGAACAGCAATACCAGAAAAATTAAGGCAAGAGAAGGCAGGGATAGGCAATCTTAGGAAAGGCAATTCCAGGTTAGGCAAGGCAAGGCAATTCCAGGGGAGAAAACTCCAGACAAGGGAAGGCAAGGCAATTCCAAGCAAGGGAATTACAGACAAGGGAAGAAAACACCGCGCAAGGCAATTCCAATCAAGGCAAGGCAAGGCACGGCTATTTCAGACAAGGCAATTCCAGGCAATGCAAGGCAAGACAAGGCAAAAAAAATTCCAGGTAAGAAAATTCCAGGCAAGGCAAGGCAAGGTAAGGCAAGGCAAGGACATTACATGCAAGGCAATCTCAGGCAAGGGAAGGCACTGCAATGCAAGACAATTCCAAGCAATGAAATTCCAGACAAAACAAGGCAATGCAGGAAAAGGCATGTCAAGGCAAGGCAAGGCAAGACAAGGCAAGGCAGCGCAATTCTAAGCAAAGCAATTCCAGGCAAGTCAGAGCAAGTGTATGTAGGGCAATTCCAGGTAAGGCTCTTTTAGACAATGCAAGGCAATGCAATGCAATTTTGGAAAAGTCAATTATAGTCACATCAAGCAAGGCAAGGCAAGACAATTCCCGGAAAGGCAAGACAAGACAGGGAAATTGCAGGCAGGGCAATTTCAGGCAAGGCAAGGCAAGGCAGGGCAATTCCAGGCAGGGAAATTTCAGACAAGACACCACAAGGCAAGGCAATTCTAGGCAAGACAAGTCAAGGCATGGCAATTCAAGACAGGGAAATTCCAGCCTAGGCCAAACAAGGCAATGGAAGAAAATTTTCAGCAAGAAATGAAAATTTCATGCAAGGCAATTGCAGGCAAGGCAATGCATAGCAATTGCAGGCAAGTCAATTCCAGGCAAGACAAAACAAGGCAAGGCAGGAAAATTCCAGGCAATATAATTGGAGGTAAAGAAAGGCAAGGCAAAGCAGGGCAATTTCAGGCAAAGTAATCCGAGGTGAGGCAAGACAGAAAAATTCCAAGCAAGGAAATTAGAGGCAAGGCAAAGAACGGCAGAAAAGGTCAATTCCAGGCAAGGCAATTTCACACAAGGCAAGTCAAGGCAACTAAAGGCAAGACAACTCCAGACAAGGTAATTCCAGGCAAGACAAATAAAGACAATTCCAAGCAAGGCAAGGTAAGAAAAGGCAATGCAATTCGACGCCAGGCAATTTCAGGCAAGGAAAAGCAATGCAAAACAAGGCAATTCCAGGTAGGTAAAGGCAAGGCAGGGCAATTCCAGACAGGTCAATTCCTGGCTAGACAAGACAAGGCAATGCAATAAAACTCCCAGCATGGCAAATAATTTAGGCACAGCAATTTCAGGCAAGAAAAAGCATGGAAATTCCAGGCAAGGGCATTCCATGCAAGGCAAAACAAGGCAAGGCAGGACAATTTCAAACATGGCAATTCGAGATAAGAAAATTCAAGGCAAAGCAGGAGAACTCCAGGAAAGGGAATTCGAAGCAAAACAAGGCAGGGAAATTTCAAACAAGGTAATTCAACGCAGAAAAAAACAAGGCAAAAAAGGGCAATTCCAGGGAAGGTTATTTGAGGCAAGGCAAGACAAGGCAATTCCACACAAAGCTATTCCAGGGAAGTCAATGCATGGCAATTACAGGCAAGGAAAATCAAGGCAATGCAAGGCAATTTCCGGCAAGGCAATTCCAGGTAAGGCATGGAAAGACAATTCCAGGCACGGCAATTCCAGGCAAAACAAATTCCAGAAAAGACAAGTCAAGTCAAGTCAAGGCAATTCTAGGCAAAAGAATTCTATGCAAGGCAAAGCAAGCCACGAGTAGGCAATTCCAGACAGGGCAATTCCAGGCTAGGCAAGGCAAGGCAATGCAAGAAAATTTTCAGCAAGACATGGAAATTCCAAGCAAGGCAATTTCAGGCAAGGCAAGGCAAGGCAATTCCAGGCAAGGAAAAGCCAGGCAAGGCAAAGCAATTCTAGGCAAGGCAATTCCAGGCAAGGCAATGCATGGCATCCACAGGCAAGCCAATGCCAGGCAAGGCAGGCCAATTCCAGGCAAGGTAATTCGATGTAAGGCAAGGTAAGGCCGAGCAGAGCAATTCCAGGTAAAGCAATTCTAGGTAAGCCAAGGCAGGGAAATTCCAAGCCAGGCAATTTGAGGCAAGGCAAAAGAAAAGGCAATTCCAGGCAAGGCAATTTGAGGCAAGGCAAGTCAAGGCAATTAAAGACAAGACAACTCCAGACAAGGTAATTCCAGGCGAGGCAAGAAAAGGCAATTCCAGGCAAAAAAAGGTTAAGTAAATCAATGCAATTTTAGGCAAGGCAATTCCATGCAAGGCTATTCCAGGAAGGGCAGGGAAGGGTAATTTTAGGCAAGAAAAAGCAATAAAATGCAAGGCAATTCCAGGCAAGGCATTTCCAGGTAAGGCAAGGCAAAACAATTCTAGGCAAGACAATTTCAGGCAAAGCAAGACAAAACAAGAAAATTCCAGGAAAGGCAATCCCAGGCATGGCAATTCTAGGCAAGGCAAAGGAAGGAAAGGCAAAGCAAGGTAAGACAATGCAATACAAGGCAAATCCATGCAAGGGAGTTTCAGGCATGGCAAGGCAAGGCAATTCCAGTCCAGAAAATTGCAGAAAAGGCAATTCTAGGCAAGACAAGGCAGAGAAAGGCAATTCCAAGAAAGGCAATTTTATGTTAGGCAAGACAAGGAAATTTCATGTAAGGCAACTCCAAGAAATGCAAGGCAGGGAAATTCCAGACAAGGAAGTTGCCAGAAAGGCAATTCCAGAAAAATTAAGTCAAGAGAAAACAGGGAAAGGCAATCCCAGGCAAGGAAATTCCAGGTAAGGCAAGGCAAGACAATGCAGGGCAAGGCAATTCCAATCAAGGCAAGGCAAAAATAATTCTATTTCAGGCAAGGCAATTCCAGAAAATGCAGTGCAAAGCAAGGCAAAAAAAATTTCAGGTAAGAAAATTCCAGGCAAGGCAAGGAAAGGCAAGGCAAGGGAATGTTATTCCAGACAAGGCAATTTTAGGCAAGAAAAAGCAATGCAATTCCAGGCAATTCCAAGCAAAGCAATTCCAGGCAAGACAAGACAAGAAAAGGCAAGGCAAGGAAAGGCAGGGAAATTCTAAGCAAGGCAATTCAAGGCAAGGCAGGGAAAATGTATGTAGGGAAATTCCAGGCATGGCTCTTTTAGGCAAGGCAAGGCAACGCAAGGCAATTTCAGAAAAGTCAATATTAGGCACAGCAAGGCAAGGAGAGGCAAAGAAATTTCAGAAAAGGCAAGGCAAGGCAGAGCAATTCCAGGCAGGGCATTTCAGGCAAGGAAAAGCAAGACACAGCAATTCTATGCAAGGAAATTTCAGGGAAGGCAAGGCAAGCCAAGACAAGAAAATTCCAGACAGGGCAATTTCAGGCTAGGCAAGGCAAGGCAATTCCAGACAAGGTATTTCCAGGCAAGGCAAGAGAAGCCAATTCGAGGCAAGGCAATTCCAGTCAAGAAAATGTAAGGCAATTCAAAGCAAGGCAAGGCAAGACAAGGCAGGGTAAAACAATTCCAGACAAGGCAATTCCAGCTAAGGCAAGGAAAGGCAATTCCAAGCAAGACAATTTTAGTCAAGGCAAGGCAAAGCAATGCAAGGCAAGGTAATTCTTGGCAAAGCAATTCCAGGCGAGGAAATGCAAGGCAAGGCAAATCAAAACAAGGCAAGGCAATTCAAAACAAGGCAACTTCATTCAAGGCAAGGCAAGACAAGGCAAGTACAGGCAAGGCTATTCCAGGGAAGGCAAGGCAGGGCAATTCCAGACAAGGCAAGGCAAGGCAATTTCAGGCAAGGCCATTCTAGGCTAGGCAAGGCAAGTCACGAAAAGGCAGTGCAATTTTAGGCAAGGCAATTTCAGGCAAGGCAATTGAGGGCAATTCCAGGCAAGACTCTTTTATGTAACAGAAGGCAACACAAGGCAAATTCAGGAACGTCAATTTTAGGCATGGCAAAACAATTGCACATAAGGCAGGGCAGGGAAGTCCCAGCAAAGGCAAATCCAGGCAAGGCAAGGCAAGGCAAGGCAAGGAAATTCCAGGAAAGGAAATTCCAGGCAAGGCCAGGAAAGGCAAGGAAATTTCAGGCAAGGCAAGACAAGGCAAGACAAGGCAAGGCAATTTTATTCAAGAAAATTTCTGACAATGCAAGTCAATGCAAGGCAATTCCAGGCAATGCTAGGCAAGATAATTTCAGGAAAGGCAAATTCATGCAAGGCAAGGCAAGACAAGAAAATAGCAGGCAAGTCAAAGCAAGGTAAAGCAATTCCAGGCAAGAAAAAACAAGGCAAGGCAAGGCAAGGCAAGGCAAGGCAATGGAATGCAAGGCAATTCTAAAAAACTAAATTCCAGGACTTCATGACCAAAACACCAAAAGCATTGGCAATGAAAACCAAAATAGACAAATGGAACCTAATCAAACTCCTCAGCTTTTCCACGGCAAAAGAAGCAGTCACTAGAGTGAATCAGCAACCATCAGAATGGAAAAAATCTTTGCAGTTTACCCATCTGACAAAGGGCTGATATCCAGAATTTACAAAGAACTCAAACAGATTTACAGGAAGAAAACAAACAAGCCCATTCAAAAATGGGCAAAGGATATGAACAGACACTTTACAAAAGAAGACATACATGAGGCCAACAAACACATAAAAAATGCTCATCATCACTGGTCATTAGAGAGATGCAAATCAAAACCACATTGAGATACCATCTCACACCAGTTAGAATGGCGATCATTAAAAAATCGGGAGGCAGCAGATGCTGGAGAGGATGTGGACAAATAGGAACACTTACACTGTTGGTGGGAGTGTAAATTAGTTCAACCATTGTGGAAGACAGTGTGACAATTTCTCAAGTACCTAGAAATAGAAATTCCATTTTACCCAGCAATTCCATTACTGGGTATATATCCAAAGGACTATAAATCATTCTACAATAAGGACACATGCACACGAATGTTCATTGCAGCACTGTTTACAATAGCAAAGTCCTGGAACCAACCCAAATGCCCATCGATGATAGACTGGACTGAAAAAATGTGGCACATATACACCATGGAATATTACGCAGCAATCAAGAATGAGTTTATGTCCTTTGTAAGGACATGGATGAATCTGGAGAACATCATTCTCAGCAAACTTACACAGGAACAGAAAATAAAATACCGCATATTCTTACTCATAGGCGGGTGAGAAAAATGAGAACACATGGACAAAGAGAGGGTGCCTACTACACACTGGGGTCTGTTGGGGGGAATGGGGGAGGGACAGCGTGGGGGAAGCTGGGGAGGGCTACCTGGGAATAAATGTCAAGTGTGGGTGAAGGGGAGGAAGGCAGAAAATCACACTGCCATGTGTGTACCTATGCAACTATCTTGCCCCTTCTGTACATGTATTTCCAAACCTAAAATGCAATAAAAATTTAAAATTAAAAAAAAAACACACTAAATTTCAGACAAGGCAAGGCAAGGCAAACCAGGCAAGGCAATTCTAGTCTAGGTAAGGCAAGGCAAGGGAACGCAGTGCAATTCTAGGCAAGGCAATTTCAGGCAGGGCAAGGAAAGGCAATGAAGGGCAATTCTAGGCAAGGCTCTTTTAGATAATGCAAGGAAACACAAGACAATTTCAGAAAAGTGAATTTTAGGCACGGCAAGGCAACGCAAGGCAAAGCAAGGCAAGGCAATTCCAGTCTAGGCAATGCCAGGCAAGGCAAGGCAAGCCAACCCAATACAAGGCAAGGCAATTTCAGGCAAGACAATTCCAGCCAAAGCAATTCCACGCAAAAAAAAAAAAATGCAAGGCAATTGAGACAATTGCGGGAAAATCAATTCCAGGCAGGAAAATACAAGGCAAATCCAGGCAAGGCAAAGCAAGGATATTCCATGAAAGGCATTTACAGGAAAGGCAATTCCAGGCATGGTTATTTCTGGCAAGGCAAGGCAAGGCAATTCCAGGCAAGGAAAGGCAAGGCAAGGCAGGGGAATTCCAGGCAAGGTAATTCCAAGCAAAGCAAGAAAAGGCAATTTGAGGCAAGGCAATTGTAGGGAAGACAAGGTAAAGCAAGGCAATGCAATTCTAGGCAAGGAAATTCCAAGCAAGGCAAGACAGTGTAAGGCAAGGCAATTCCAGTCAAGGCAATTTTTGGCAATGCAAGGCAGGGCAATTCCAGGCAAGGTAATTCTAGGCTAGGCAAGGCAAGGCAATGTAGGGCCAATCCAGGCAAGGCTCTTTTAGGCAAGGCAAGGCAATTTCAGGAAAGTCAATTTTATTCACAGCAAGGCAAGGCAAAACAAGGAGAGTCAATTCCAGGCAAGTTAATTTCAGGCAATGCAAGGCAAGCAATTTCAAAGTAGGCAATTCCAGGCAATGGAAGGCAACACAAGGCAAGGCAAGGCAATTGCAGGAAAGGCAAGACAAAACAATTCTAGGCATAAAAATTCCAGGCAAGGCAAATGTATGCCAAAGAAGGCAAGGCAAGACAAGGCAAGGCAAGGCAAGACAAGACAAGGCAAGGCAAGGCAAGGCAAGACAAGGCAAGGTAAGGTAAGGTAAGGCAATCAAGTTAAGGCAAGACAAGGCAAGTCAATGACAGGCAAGGCAATTTCAGGGAAGGCAAGGTAAGGGAAAGAAAGGCAAGGCAATGAAATTCTAGGCAAGGCAATTGCAGGAAAGGCAACCTAAATTCTAGGCAAGGCAATTGCAGGAAAGGCAATTTCAGGTAAGGCAAGGTAAGGAAACACAAATAAAGGTAATTCCAGGAAAGGCAATTTTAGGTTAGGCAACACAAGGCAATTTCAGTTAAGGCAACTCTAGGCAATGCAACACAGGGAAATTCCAGGCAAGTCAATTGCCAGAAAGGCAATTCCAGAAAAATTAAGGCAAGAGAAGGCAGGGAAAGGCAGCCACAGGTAAGTCAATTTCAGGTTAGGCAAGGTAAGGCAACCCCAGACAAGGCAAAGCAAGGCAAGGCAATTCCAGGCAAGGCAATACAATGCAGGGCAAGGCAATTTAAATCAAGGCAAGGCAAGGAAAGTCTATTCCAGGCAAGGCAATTTCAGGCAATGCAAGGCAAGGTAAGGCAAAATATTCTAGGTAAGGGAATTTCAGGCAAGGCAAGAAAAGGAAAGGAAAGGGAAGGACATTTCAGGCAAGGGAAGGCAATGCAATGCAAGGCAATTCCAAGCAAGGCAATTTTAGGCAAGGCAAGGGAATGCAAGACAAGGCAAGGCAAGGAAAGGAAAGGCAAGTCAGGACAATGCTAAGAAAGGCAATTCCAGGCAAGGCAGGTCAAGTGTGTGTAGAGAAATTCCAGGCAAGACTCTTTTGGGCAAGGCAAGGCAAGGCAAGGCAATTTTAGAAAAGTCAATTTTAGGCATGGCTAGGCAAGACAAGGCAAGGCAATTCCAGGCAAGGCAAGGCTAGGCAAGACAGGGCAATTCCAGACAGGGCAATTTCAGGCAAGGCAAGGCAAAACAGGGCCATTTCAGGCAAAACATTTTCAAACAAGACAAGGAAAGGCAAGGCAATTTTAGGCAAGGCAATTTCAGACAGGGCAATTTCAGACTGGGCAAAGCAAGGAAATTCCAGGCAAGGTGTTTTCAGGCAAGGAAAGGAAAGGAAATTTAAGGCAAGGCAATTCCAATCAAGGCAAGTAAGATAATTTGAGGAGAGGAAAGGCAAGGCAAGGTAAGACAAGGAAGGTAAAAACAATTACAGGCAAGGCAATTCCAGACAAGGCAAGGAAAGGCAATCTACACAAGGCAATTCCAGTCAAGGCAAAGAAAACATGTCAAGGCACTTCCAGGCGAGGAAATGCAAGGCAAGGCAATTTGAAACAAGGCAACTCCATTCAAGGCAAAACAAGACAAGGCAAGTACAGGCAAGCCTATTTCAGAAAAGGCAAGGCAGGGCAATTGCAGGCAAGAAAAAGCAAGGCAAGGCAAGGCAATGCAATGCAAGACAATTCCAAGCAAGAAAATTTCAGGCAAGGCAATTACATGCAAGACCATTCTAGGCTAAGCAAGGCAAGGGAAGGCAGTGCAATTCTAGGCAAGGCAATTCCAGGTAAGGCAGGGCAAGGCAATTTAGGGAAATTCCAGGCAATGCTTTTTTAGGTAAGGCAACACAAGGCTATTCCAGGAAAGTAAATTTTAGACACAAGAAGGCAAGGCAAGGCAAGTAGAGTCAATTCCAGGCAAGGCAAGGCAAGGCAAGGCAAGGCAAGTTCAGGCTAGGCAATTCCAGGCAAAGCAAAGCAAAGCAAGGCAAGGCAAGACAATTTCAGGCAAGGCAATATCATGCAAGGAAAGGCAAGGCAATGCAAGGCAATTCCCAGAAAGTTAATTCCAGGCAGAAAATGGAAGGCAATTCCAGGCAAGGCTAGCCAAGGCAAGGCAAGGCAAGGCAAGGAAATTTCAGTCAAGGAAATTCCTGGCAAGGCAAGTCAATGTAAGGCAATTTCAGACAAGTAAATTCCAGGCAATGCTAGGCAAGGAAATTTTAGGCAAGGCAAATCCAGACAAGGCAAGGCAAGGCAAGACAGGACAATTCCAGGCAAAGAAAAGCAAGGAAAGGCAATGCAAGGCATTTTCAAGCAACTAAATTACAGGCAATGCAAGGCAAGGCAAACTAGGCAAGGCAATTCTAGACTAGACAAGGCAAGGCAAAGGAATGCAGAGCAATTCTAGCAAAGCAATTTCAGGCAATACAGGGCAAGGCAGTGTAGGGAAATGCTAGGCAAGACTCCTTTAGGCAAGGCAAGGCAATCCAAGGCAATTTCAGAAAATTCAATTTTAGGCATAGCAAGGCAATGCAAAGGCAAGGTAAGACAAGACAAAGAGATGCAATTCCAGGAAAGGCAATTCTATGCAAGGCAAGGAAAGGCAAGGCAATTCCAGCCAACGCAATACCAGGTAACAAAACCCAAGGCAAGGCAAGGCAATTCCAGGAAAGACAATTCAATGCAATGCAATCCCATGCAAAAAAAGGCAAGGCAATGCAAGGCAATTGCAGGAAAGTCAATTCCAGGCAAGGCAAGGCAAGGCAATTCCAGACAAAATAATTCCAGACATGGCAAGGACAGGCAAATCGAGGAAAGGCAATTCCAGGGAAGGCAAGGTAAGGCAATGCAATTTTAGGCAAGGAAAGACTAGGCAAGGCAAGGCAATGTAAGGCAAGGCAATTTCAGTCAATTTTTGACAATGGAAGGCAGGGCAATTTCAGGCAAGGCAATTCTAGGCTAGGGGAGTCAAAGCAAGGCAAGGCAAGGCAACTCCAGTCAAGACAAGACAATTCCAGGCAAGGATATTCCAGGGAAGGCAAGGCAGTGCAATTCCAGGCAAGGCAAGATAATGCAATGCAATCAAATTCCAAGCAAGGAAATTCTAGGCAAGGCAAGGCAAGGCAATTCCAGGCAATGCAATTCTAGGCTAGGCAAGGCAAGGCAGTGTAAAGCAAATCCAGGCAAGACTCTTTTAGGCAAGGCAGGCAAAGCAAGACAATTTCAGGAAAGTTAATTTTAGTCAAGACAAGGCAAGACAAGCAAGGCAAGGCAAGGAGAGTCAATTCCAGGCAAGGCAAGGCAAGGCAATTTCAAGCTAGGCAATTCCAGACAACGCAAGGCAAGACAAGGCAATTCCAGGCAAGACAATTCCAGGCAAGGCAATCACATGCAAAGAAAGGCAAGGCAATGCAAGGCCTTTCTGGGAAAGTCAATTCCAGGCAAGGCTAGGCAAGGCAAAACAATTCCAGGCAGGTCAAATCCAGGCTAGGCAAATAAAGGCAATGGAAAAATATTCCAGGAAAGGCAAGGCAATACCAGGCAAGGCAAGGGAGGGCATGGCAAAGAAAGGCAAGGCAAGAAAATCCAAGGCCATTCCAGCCAAGGCAATTCCAGGCAAGGGAATTCTAGGCAAGACAAGGGAAGGCAAGGCAAGACAAGTCAAGACAAAGCAAATTTAAGCAAGGCAGTTCCTTGCAAGGCAAGGCAAGCCAAGCAAGGCAATTCCAGAAGGGGAAATTCCAGGCTAGGCAAGGCAAGGCAATGCAAGAAAATTTCTGACAAGGCATAAAAATTCCAAACAAGGCAATATCAGGCAAGGCAATTTCAGGCAAGGCAATAACAAACAAGTCAAAGCCAGGCAAGGCAGGGCAATTTTAGGCAAGGCAATTCCAGGCAAGGCAAAAGAAGGCAATGCAGGCCAATTGGGTAATTCGAGGTATGGAAAGGAAAGGCAAATCAGGTCAATTCCATGCAAAGCAATTTGAGGCAAGGCAAGGCAGAGAAATTCCAAGCAAGGCAATCTGAAGCAAGACAAAGAAAGGCAAAAAATGGCAATTCCAGGCAAGGTTATTTTAGACAAGGCAAGTCAAGTTAATCAAAGGCAAGACAACTCCAGACAAGATAATTCCAGTTGAAGCAAAAAAGGCAATTCCAGGCTAGGCAAGGCAAGGCAAAACAAAACAATCCCAGGCAAGGCAAGGCAGGGAAATTCTAGGCAGGGCAATTTCAGACAAGGAAAGGCAAGGCAATTCTAGGCAAGGCAATTTCAGGCAAGGCAACAGCCAGAAAGGCAATTCCAGGAAAGACAAGGCAAGACAAGGCAGAAAAATGTTTTTTCAGACAAGGCAATTCCAGTCAAGGCAAGGCAATTCCAGTCAAGGCAAGGCAAGGAAATGCAAGGCAAGGCAATTCTAGGCAAGTGAATTCAAGGCGAGGAAAGGCAAGGCAAGAAAGTTTGAAGCAAGGCAATTGCAGTCAAGGTAAGGCAAGACAAGGTATTTTATGCAAGGCTATTCCAGGCAAGGGAAGGCAGGGAAATTCCAGGCAAGGAAAAGCAAGGCAATACAAGGCAATTTCAGACAAAGCAGTTCCAGCTAAGACAAGGCAAGCCAATTCCAGGCAAGGCAATTCCAGACCAGGCAATTCTAGGTAAGGCAAGGCAAGGCAAGGCAAAACAAGACAAGACAAGGCAATGTCACACAAGGTGATTCCAGGCAAGGGAAGGCAAGTCAAGGCAATGCAATTCTAGGCAAGGAAATTGAAGGAAAGGCAATTCCGGGCAACACAAGGTAAGACAAGGCAGAGAAGGTCAATTCCAGGCAAGGCAATTGTAGGTAAGGCAAGGCAAGGCAATTCCAGGGAAGGCAACTCCAGAAAATGCAAGGGAGGGCAATTCCAGGCAAGGAAATTGACAGAAAGAAAATTCCAGAAACATTAAAGCAAGAGAAGGCACAGAAAGGCAATACCAGGCAAGGCAAATTCAGGTACAGCAAGCCAAGGCAATTCCAAAGAAGGCAACTCCAGAGAAGGCTAGGAAAGTCAATTTCAGGCAAGGCAATTCCAGGCAAGGCAAAACAATGCAAGGGAAGGCAATTCTAAAAAATTCATGGCTATTCCAGGCTTAGCAATTTCAGGCAATGCAAGGCAAGGCAATGCAAAACAATTCCAGGTACAGAAATTCCAGACAAGGCAAGGCAAAGCAAGGCAAGGACATTCCAGGCAAGGCAAGGCAAAAAACGGCAAGGCAGGGCAATTCTAAGCAAGGCAATTCCAGGCAGGGCAGGGCAAGGGAATGTAAGGCGATTCCAGGCATGGCTCATTTAGGCAAGGAAAGGCAAGGAAAGGCAATTTCAGGAAAGTCAATTTTAGGCACAGCAAAGCAAGACAAGACAAGGCAATTCCAGGAAAGGTAAGACAAGACAGAACAAGTCCAGGCAGGGCAATTTCAAGTAAGGCAAGGCAAGGCAGGGCAATTCCAGGCAGGGCAATTTCAGAGAAGGCAAGGCAAGCCAAGTCAAGCCAATGTAAGCCAATTCCAAATAGGGCAATTCCAGGCTAGTCAAAGCAATGCAATGCAAGAAAATTTCAAACAAGGCATGAAAATTTCAAGCAAGGCAATTTCAGGCAAGGCAAGGCAAAGCAAGGCAATTCCAGACAAGGTATTTCCAGGCAAGGCAAGGATAGTCAAGGCAATTCAATTATAGGCAAATGAATTTCAGTCAAGGACAGACAATGCAAGGCAAAGCAATTCCAAGCAAGGTAATTTTTGGCAATGCAAGGCAGGGCAATTTCAGGCAAAGCAAGAGAAGACAAGGCAGAGAAAGGCAATTCCAGACAAGGCAATTGTAGCTAAGGCAAGGTAAGGAAATGCAAAACAAGACAATTCAAGGCAAGGCAATTCCAGGCAAGGAAAGGCAAGTGAAGTGAATTCGAAACAAGAAAAATACAGTCAAGGCAAATAAATACAAGGCAATTCCAGACAAGGCTATTCCAGGGAAGACAAGTCAGGGCAATTTCAGGAAAGGAAAAGCAAGGCAAGGAAAGGGAGTGCAATGCAAGGCAATTCCAAGCAAGAAAATTTCAGGCAAGGAAAGGCAAGGCAAAGCAGGCAAGGAAATTCTAGGCTAGGCAAGGCAAGGCAAGAGAAGGCAACACAATTCTAGGCAAGGCAATTCCAGGCAAGGCAGGACAAGGCAAAGTAGGGCAATACTAAACAAGGCTTTATTAGGCAAGAAAAGGCAATGCAAGGCAATTTGAGGAAAGACAATTTTAGGCATGGCAAGACAATGAAAGACAAGGCCAGGCAAGGCAAAAAGAGGCAATTCCAGTCAAGGCAATTCCAGGCAAAGCAAGAAAGGCAATTTCAGGCAAAGCAAGAAAGGCAATTCCAGGGTAGGCAATACCAGACAAGGCATGGAAAGGCAAGGCAAGGCAAGGCAATTCCAGGCAAGACAATTACAGGCAAGGCAATCCCAGGCAAGGCAGAGCAAGGCAAGGCAAGGCAATTCCAGGCAAGACAATTACAGGCAAGGCAATCCCATGCAAGAAAAGGCAAGGCAATGCAATTCCAGGCAAGAAAAGATGAGGCAAATCTAGGCAAGGCAAGGCAAGGCAACTTCAGGAAAGGCAATTCTAGGCAAGGCGACTTCAGGCAAGGCAAGGCAAGGCAAGGCAATTTAAGGGAAGGTAAGGCAAGACAAGGCAATTCCAGACAATGTAATTCCAGGCAAGGCAAAGAAAGGCAATTGGAACCAAGGCAAATTCAGGAAAGGCAAGGCAAGGCAATACAATTCCAGGCAAGACAATTTCAGGCAAGGCAAGGCAAGGTAAGGCAAGGCAAGGCAATATAAGGCAAGGCAATTTTAGTCAAGGCAAGATAAGGTGACACAAGGCAAGGCAGTTCTAGGCAAGGCAATTACAGGCAAGGAAAGTCAAGGCAAGGTAATTGGAAACAAGGCAACTCCATTCAAGGCAAGGCAAAACTAGGCAAGTACAGGCAAGACTATTCCACGGAAGGCAAGGCAAGGCAATTTCTAGCAAAAAAAAACAAGGCAATGCAATGCAAGGCAACTCCAAGCAAGAAAATTTCAGGCATGGAAAGAAAAGGCAATTCCATGCAAGGAAATTCTAGGCTATGCAAGGCAAGACAAGGGAAGGCAGTGCAATTCTAGGCAAGGCAATTCCAGGCAAGGCAGGGCAAGGTAATTTAGGGCAATTTCAGGCAAGCCATTTTTAGGCAAGGCAAGACAATTTCAGAAAAGTCAATTTTAGGCACAGCAAGGCAAGGAAAGGCAAGAAGAGTCAATTCTAGGCAAGGCAATTCCAGGCAAGGCGAGGCAAGGCAATTTCAGGCTAGGCTATTCCAGACAACATAAGGCAACGCAAGGAAAGCTAAGGCAATTCTAGGCAAGACAATTTCAGGTGAAACAATTCCAGGCAAGGCAATTCCATGCAAGGAAAGGCAAGGCAATGCAAGGCAATTCTGGGAAAGTCAATTCAAGGCAAGGCAAGAAATGGTAATTCCAGGCAAGGTAAGGCAATGCCATGCAATTCCAGGCAGGAAAATTTCAGGCAAGCTAATGCAAGGCAGGTCAGTTCTTGGCAAGACAAGGCAAGGCAATTACAGGCAAGGCAATTTCAGGCAAGACAAGGCAATTCAAAGAAAAAAAAATACAGGCAGGGCAATTCCAGCCTAGGAAAAGCAAGGCAATGCAAAAAAATGCAGGCAAGGCAAGGCAATATCAAGCAAGGAAAGGAAAGGTAAGGCAAAACAATGTCAAGGCAAGAAAAAGCAAGACAATTCCAGGCAAGGCAATTTCTGGCAAGGCAATCATAGGCAAGCAAAGGCAAGAAAAGTCAAGGAAAGGCAAGACAAGGCAAGATAAGGCAAATCCAGGCAAGGCAGTTTCAGAGAAGGCAAGGCAGTTTCAGACAAGGCAAGGCAAGGCAATTCCAGACTAGGCAATTGCAGGAAAGGCAATTCCAGGCAATGCAAGGCAATTCCAGGCAAGGCAATTTCACATAAGAAAAGGCATGGCAATTTCAGAAAAGGCAAATCCAGGCAAGGCAACTCCAGTAAGGCAAAGCAAGACAATTCCAGGCAAGGCAATTTCAGAAAAAATAAGTCGAGGCAATCCCAGGAAAGGCAATTCCATGCAAGGCAAGGCAATTCCAGGCAAAAAAAATTTTTGGTCAGGCAAGTCAAGGCAAGGCAATTTCAGGCAAGTAAATTCCAGGCAAGGCTAGAAAAAAAATTGCAGGCAAGGTAAATGCAAGCAAGGCAAGGCAAGGTAAGATAAGGCAATTCCATGCATGGCAAGGCAAGGCAGGGGATTTGCATGCAGGGCAATTTCAGGCAAGGCAAGGCAGGGTAATTTCAGGCAGGGCAATTAAAAGCAATGCAAGGCAATGCAAGACAATTCTAGGCAAGGCAATTCCAGGCCAGGCAAGGCAAGCCAAAGCTAGGCAATTCCAGAGAGGGCAATTCCAGGCTATGCAAGAAAAGACAATGCAAGAGAATTCCCAGCAAGAAAATAAAACTCCATGCAAGAAAATCAAGGCAAGGCAAAATAAGGCAAGGCAGGCCAATTCAAAGAAAGGCAATTTGAGGTAAAGAAAGGCGAGGCAAAGCAGGGCAATTCCAGGCAAGACAGGGCAATTCCAAGCAAGGCAATTCAAGCCAAGGCAAGGACAGGCAAAAAAGGGCAATTCTAGACAAGGCAAGACAAGACAAAGAAGGCAATTTCAGATAAGAAAATTCCAGGCAAGGCAAGAAAAAGCAATTACAGGAAAGGCAATTCCAGGCAAGGCAAGGTAAGAAAAGGCAAAGCAATTCTAGGCAAGGCAAGGCAAGCCAATCCAACAGAATTTCAGGCTAGGCAATTCCTGACAATGCAAGCCAAGGCAATTCCAGGCAAAGCAATTGCCAGAAAGGCAATTCCAGGCAAGGCAAGGCAAGACAAGGCAGAGAAAGGTGTTTCCAAGCAAGGCAATTCCAGTTAAGGCAAGGCAATTGCAGAAAAGTCAATTTGAAGTAGACTCTTGACTATTTTCCAGGGGTGTATTATTCAATGAGGCCTTGAACGAGTGACATATGAAATAAACTCACTGAATGAAACACACCTGGGGAAGAGCCAGAGTCCATGTCATATGGCCACTCAATCAGAGAATTACTGAATGATGCACACCTGGGAAATAATCAGGATTCTATTTTATGTGACCACTGATTGAGAGCCTCATTGAATAATGCACACCCAGACATTAATCAGGTGGCTATGTCATATGAACACTTTTCCAGAGCCTCCATGAATAATACACACCTAGGGAATACTCAGGAGTCTATTACACAGGCCCTCTCATTCAAAGCCTCACTGAGCAATGCACACCTGTTGGGTACTCAGGAGTCTGTTTCATATGGCCACCCATTCAGCACCTCACTGAATAATACGCACGTGGGGAATAGTCGGGATTCTATTTAATATGAACACCCGTTATAAGCCTCGCTGAATTATGTATGCCTTGGAATCCTGAGGAGTCTATTTCCTATTGAGCCCCTTTCCGAGTCTAATGGAAAAATTAACACATGCGGAATTGTAAAGAGTAAATTTTGTATAGCCCCTCCTTCAGAGCCTCATTAAATAATGTATACCTGGAGAAAAATTTGGAGTCTCTTTAATATGGCCATTTATTCAGAGCATCAGTAAAGAATGCACACTTTTGGAATGGCCAGGTGTCTATTTGCTTTGGCCGCATATTCAGAACATCAGTGAATTATACACATAAATGGGATAGTCAGGAGTCTATTAAGTAAATCCCCTCATTCAGAGGCTGAGCGAATAATACACACCTGGGAAATAGTCAGGAATCCATAATATATTGTCACTTATTCAGAGCCTCAGTGAATAATGCACACCTGGGAAACACTCAGGAGCCTATTTCATATGAACACTCTTTCAGAGCCTCCCTGAATAATACAAACATTGGAAAGAGCCAGGAATCTGTTTCTTATGGCCACTCACTGAGACTCCAAGGGAATAGTGCACACTTGGGAAATTGTCAGGAGTCTGTTTTGTATGGCAACTCATACAGAAACTCAGTGAATAAGACACACCTGGGGAATAGTCAGAAGTGTATTTCAATTAAGCACACACTAAAAGGCTCAGTGAATTATACAGAACTGGGGGAGAATCAGGAGTCAATTTCATCTGGCCTCTCACTCAGAGCTTCATTGAATAATGCACTCCTGTGGAATAGACAGGAGCCTAAGTGTTATAGCTACTCATTCAGAGCCTCTCTGAATAATATGCACCTCAGGGATATTTAGGTGTCTATTTTATATTACCACTGATTGAACGCCTTAGTAAATAATGCATACCTGGGGAGAACTGAGCAATATATTTCATATGGCCACTCATCCCTCACCTCAGTGAATAATGCACACTGGGGTATTAGTCAAGATTCTATTTCTTATGGACATTAATTCAGACCTTCACTGAATAAAGCACACATTTGGAAAAGTGAGGATTCTGTTTTATATGACCACTCATTCAGCACCTCACTTAATGGTACACACCTGTGGAATACTCAGGAGACTATTTTATATAGCCTCTCATTTGGAACCTCAGTGAATCTTGCATTCCTGGGGAGTAATGAGGATTTTATTTCAAATTACCCTTCATTCAAAACCTCAGTGAAAATACACACCTGGGGAATAGTCAAGGGTCTATTTCATATGGTAACTAGTTTAGAGCCTCAGTGAATAACACACACTTGGGAAATAATCAGGATTCTATTTCATATGACCCATATTGAGAGCCAAACTGAATAATGCACACCTTGGGAATAGTGATGACTCTCATAGGAACACACTTTTAGTGCCTCGGTGAATAATACACACCAGAATAATACTCAGAAGTCTTTTTTATATTGCCACTCATTCACAGCCTTTCGAAGTAGTGCAAGTTTGGGGAATTGGCAGGACTTTATTTAGAATGACCACTCATTCAGAGACTCAGTAAAAAACACACACCTAGGGAATAGTGAAGATTCAATTTCCAATGGAAACCCATTCAGAGCCTCAGTGAATAATGCACACTTGAGGAATAGTCAGGAGTCTATTTCATATGCCCACGCTTTCAGAGTCTCACTAAATAACTCACCCCTGTGGAGTACTGAGAGGTCTATTTCATATGATCACTCATTTTGAGACTCGCTGAATAATACACACCTGGGTAACAGCCAGGAGTTTATTTCTTCAGGCCAACCATTCAGAGGCACAGTGAATTATACACACCTGGGACATAGTCAGGAGTCTACTTCATATTGTTCCTCATTCAAAGCCTAAGTGAACAATGAACAGCTGTTGAGTCCTCAGAAATGTATGTCATATGGCTACTCATTCAGCACTTCACTGAATGATATGCACATGGGGAATCGTCGGGATTCTATTTCATATGGACACACATTTTGAGACTCACTGAATAAGCTATACCGTAGAATAGTGAGGAGTTTATTTCATATCGCCCCACCTTTCGAGTCTCACTGAGTAACACACACCTGGGTAATAGTCAGCAGTCTATTTTGTATGGCCTACATTCAGAGCCTCACTGAATAATGCATACTGGGAGAGAAATTTGGAGTATCTTTCTTTGGCCATCCATTCAGAGCGTCGGTGAATAATGTACACATGTGGAGTAGCTAGGTGTCTATTTCCTTTGGCCACACATTGAAAACCTCAGAAAATCATACATACCAAGAGTCTATTTCACACAGCCCCTCATTCAGTGCCCGTGTGAATAAAATCCACCTGGAAAATAATCAGGAGTCTATTTCACATTGCCTCCCATTCATATCCTTAGTAAATAATCCACACCTGGGGAATAGTCAGCAATCTATTTCATAGGGATACATTTTCAGAACCTCCCTTAATAATGCACACATAGGAGATATTCAGAAGTCTATTCCACATTGCCACTGATTCACAACTTCCGTGAATAATGCATATCTGGGGTTACTCAGGAATCTATTTCATATGGCCACTCATTCAGCACCTCAGTGAATAGTGCACACCTGGGAAATAGACGGGATTTTATTTCTTATGGTCACTCATTTAGACCTTCACTGAATAATGCACACGTTTGGAATACTCAGGACTCTCTTTCATATGGCCACTCATTCAGAGCCTCAGTGAATTGCACACACCTGTGGAGTAGTCAAGAGTCGATTTCATATTTTCACTCATTCAGTCACAGTAAATAATTCACGCCTGGGGAGTACTGAGGATTCTATTTTAAATGACCCCTCATTCAGAGCCTCAGTGAATAATACACACATAGGGAATATTCAAGGCTCTATGTCATATGGCCATTCATTCAGAGCCTCAGTGAATGATACATGCCTTGGGAATAATCAACATCTTATTCCATATGACCTGTGATTCAGAGCCAAACTGAGTAATGCACACCTTGGGAATAGACAGGTTTCTCTTTCATATGGACATTCTTTAGAGGCTCAGTGTATAATACACACCAGGGGAATATTGATTAGGTTATTTCATATTGCCACTCATTCAGAGCCCTCCGAATAGTGCAAGTTTGGGGAATTGTCAGGAGTTTATATACAGTATCCTCTCATTCAGAGCCTCATTGAATAATGCATACCTGAAAAAATGTTGGAGTCTCTTTCACATGGCCATTCATTCAGTGCATTAGTGAAGAACACACATTTGTGGAGTAGCCAAGGGTCTATTTTCTTTGATGACACATTCAGAACACCAGTGAATAAAACACACCTGTGGAATAGTCAGGAGTCTATTTCATACGGCCCCTCATTCAGAGCCCGTGTGAATAAAACACACCTGGAGAATAGTCCGGAGTGTATTTTATATTGAAACTAATTCAGAGCCTCAGTGAATAATGCACACCTGGGGAATAGACGGGAGTGCATTTCATATAGACACTCTTGCAGAGACACTCTGAATAATACACACATGGGGTAGCGACAGGAGTTTATTTTATATGGTTACTCAGTGAGAGCCTCAGGGAGTAGTGCACATCTGGGGAATGGTCAGGAGTCTATTTTGTATGACAACTCATACAGAACCACAGTGAATAACACACACCTGGGAATAATCAGGAGTGTATTTCAATTGGCCACACATTCAGAAGCTCAGTGAATAATACACACCAGGGAAATAGTCTGGAGACAACTTCATTTGACTTCTCATAAAGTGCTTCACTGAATAATTCACTCCTGTGGAGTAATCAGCAGCCTAATTGATATAGCCATTCAATCAGAGCCTCTCTGAGTAATATGCTTTAAGCAAATATTTAGGAATCCCTTTCATATGACCACTCAGACCACAGTGAATGGTACACACCAGTGGAATAGTCATATGGCCACTGATTCAGAATCTCATGGAGTAATGCACACTGGTGGATAAGTGAGTATTCTCTTTTATATGGCCACTCATTCAGAGCCTCATTGAGTAATACACACCTGTAAAATTGTCAAGAGTCTATTTCATATTGCCACTCATTCAGAACGTCACTGAATAATGTACACCTGGGGAGTACTGAGGATTCTACTGTAAATAATAGACACTTGGGGAATAGTCAATGGTCTGTTTTATATTGTCACACATTCAGAGCCTCATTGAATGATACACACCTGAGGAATAGTCAGAATTCTATTTTATTTGACAAGTCATTGAAAGCCAAGCTAAATAATGCACAGCTTGGGAATAGCCAGGTTTCTCTTTCATGGGGAAACTGTTTCAGACACTCAGTGAATAATGCACACCTGGGGAATAGTCAAAGGTTTGTTTGAAATGACCACTCATTACAAGCCTCAGTGAATAAAGTATGTTTGTGGAGTACTGAGGAGACTCATTTATATCACCCCCAATGCTGAGACTCCCTGAATAATGCATACATGGGAAACAGTCAGAAGTCTATTTCACATGGTCACTCAGTAAAATCCCCACGGAATAATACAAATCTGGGAAATAGTCAGGAGTCTTTTTCATATGGCCACTCAGAGAATCAGGGAATCATGCAGACTTGGGAAATACTCGGGAGTCTATTTCCCATGGCCAATAATTCAGAGCCACAGTAAATAATGCACTCCAGGGTAATAGTCAAAAGCCTCTTTCATATGGCCACTCATTCAGTGCCTCACTGAATAATACAAACCTGGGGAATCGTCAGGATTCTATTTCATACTAACACTCATTCAGAGCCTTTTTGAAGAATTCACAATGAGGCAATAGTCCGGAATCTATTTTATATGGCCTCTAATTCAGAGCTTCAGTGAATAATAAACCCCTATGGATTAGTCAGGATGTAGTTTAAGATAGCCACAAATTAAGTGCCTCCCTGAATAATACACACCTGGGTGATAGTCAAGAGTCTATTTCATATGATCTCTCATTCTGGGCCTCACGGAATAATACACACCTGGGAAAGTGACAGGAGTCTATGTGGTATGGACACTCATACAGAACCTGTTGGAATAATGCACACATGGAGAATAATAGAAGTCTATGTCATATGGCTACTCATTCAGAAAATTAGTGAATAACGCACACAGGTGGGGTAATACGGTGTCTGTTTCATATGGCCAATCTTTCACAGCCTCGCTGAATATTACACACTTGTGTTATAGTTTGGAGTCTATTACTTATGAACACTCATTCAGAGCCTCATTGAATAATGCACACCCGGTAAGAGGAGACTATTTCATATAGGAACTAATTCAGAATCTCACTGAATATAACATACCTGGGGAATTGTCAGGAGTCTATTTTATATGGCCATTTTATCACAGCCTCACAGAATAATGCACACCTGTGGAAGAATCAGAAGTCTCTTTTATATGGCCACTCATTGAGAGTCTCCAAAAATGTACACACCTGGGAAAATAGAATTCTGTTTTTCCCCTCATTCAGAGTCTCTCTGAATAATGCACACATAAGGAATAGTCAGGAATATTTTTCATATGGCCTCTCATTCGGAGTGTCAATGACTAATGTGGAGTAGTCAGGAGTCTATTTCCTGTAGCCAAATATTCAGAGCCTCAGTGAATAATACACACCTGTGGGATAGTAAGGGATTTAATTAATATGGCCACTGATTCTGAAACTCACTGAATAATCCACACCTGGAGAATAATTTGAAGTCTATTTCCAATGAACATTCATTCAAACCCTCAGTGAGTAATACACACCTGTGGAGTAGCCAGGAGGCTATTTCATTTGGACACTCATTCATAGCCTCAAGGAATAATATGCACCTGTATTATAGTCAGGAGTCTGTTTCATATGGCGACTCATTCAGAGTCTAAAGTGAATAATACACACTTGGGAAATAGTCAAGTGTCTATCTTATATGGCCAATTTTTTTTTTAAATTTTATTGCATTTTAGGTTTTGGGGTACATGTGCAGAACGTGCAAGATAGTTGCATAGGTACACACATGGCAGTGTGTTTTGCTGCCTTCCTCCCTTTCACCCACATTTGGCGTTTCTCCTGAGGCTATCCCTCAACAGCTCCACCCCCACTGTCCCTCTCCCATTCCCTCCAATAGACCCGTGTGTAGTAGACCCCCTCCCTGTGTCCATGTGTTTTCATTTTTCTCACCCACCTGTGAGTGAAAATATGCGGTATTTCCTTTTCTGTGCTTGTGTCAGTTTGTTGAGAATGATGTTCTGCAGATTCATCCATGTCCTTACAAAGGACACAAACTCATCATTTTTGATGGCTGCATAATATTCCATGGTGTATATGTGCCACATTTTCCCAGTCCAGTCTATCGTCGATAAGAATTTGGGTTGATTCCAGGACTTTGCTATTGTAAACAGTGCTGAAATGAACACTCGTGTGCATGTGTAGAACGATTTATAGTCCTTTGGATATATACCCAGTAATGGGATTGCTGAGTCAAATGGAATTTCTATTTCTAGGTCCTTGAGGAATCGCCACACTGTCTTCCACAATGGTTGAACTAATTTACACTCCCACCAACAGTGTAAGAGTGTTCCTATTTCTCCACATCCTCTCCAGCATCTGCTGTCTCCAGATTTTTTAATGATCGCCATTCTAACTGGCGTGAGATGGTATCTCAATGTGGTTTCGATTTGCATCTCTCTAATGACCAGTGATGAAGAGCATTTTTTCATGCTTTTGTTGGCCACATGTATGTCTTCTTTCGTAAAGTGTCTGTTCATATCCTTTGCCCATTTTTGAATGGGCTTGTTTGATTTTGTCCTGTAGATCTGTTTGAGTTCTTTGTAAATTCTGGATATCAGCCCTTTGTCGGATGGGTAAACTGCAAATATTTTTTCCCATTCTGATGGTTGTCAATTCACTCTAGTGGCTGTTTCTTTTGCCATGCAAAACTGTGGAGTTTGATTAGGTCCCATTTATCTATTGTGGCTTTTGTTGCCAATGCTTTTAATGTTTTGGACATGAAGTCATTGCCTACTCCTATGTCCTGAATGATTTTGCCAAGATTTTCTTCTAGGGATTTTATTGTGCCAGGTCTTATGTTTAAGTCTTTAATCCATCTGGAGTTAATTTTAGTGTAAGGTGTCAGGAAGGGGTCCAGTTTCTGCTTTCTGCACATGGCTAGCCAGTTTTCCCAACACCATTTATTAAACAGAAAATCCTTTCCCCATTGCTTGTTTTTGTCTGGTTTATTAAAGATTATATGGTTGTAGGTATGTTGTGTTGCCTCCGATGCCTCTGTTCTGTTCCATTGGTCTATATCTCTGTTTTGGTACCAGTACCATGCTGTTTTGATTACTGTAGCCTTGTAGTATAGTTTGAAGTCTGGTAGTGTGATGCCTCCCGCTGTGTTCTTATTGCTTAGAATTGACTTGGCTATGCGGGCTCTCTTTTGGTTCCATATGAAGTTCATGGTGGTTTTTTTGCAGTTCTTTGAAAAAATTCAGTGGTAGCTTGACGGGGATAGCATTGATTGTGTAAATAACTTTGAGCATTATAGCCATTTTTATGATATTGATTCTTCCTAACCATGAACATGGAATATTTCTCCATCTGTTTGTGTCCTCTCTTATTTCCTTGAGCAGTGGCTTGTAGTTTTTCTTAAAGAGGGCCCTTATATTCTTTGTGAGTTGTATTCCCAGGTATTTTATTCTCTTTGCAGCAATTGTGAATGACAGTTCATTTTTGATTTGGTTCACTTTAAGTCTGTTATTGGTGTATAAGAATGCTTGTGATTTTTGCACATTGATTTTGTATCCTGATACTTTGCTGAAGTTGCTTATCAGTTTCAGGAGTTTTGGGGTTGAGGTGATGGGGTCTTCTAGGTATACTATTATATCGTCTGCAAATAGAGACAATTTGGCTTCCACATTTTCTATTCGAATACCCTTTATT
This sequence comes from Saguinus oedipus, assembly GCA_031835075.1. Classification (NCBI taxonomy): domain Eukaryota; kingdom Metazoa; phylum Chordata; class Mammalia; order Primates; family Cebidae; genus Saguinus; species Saguinus oedipus. The sequence goes on along the minus strand of CM063180.1, from coordinate 32,973,472 downwards.
TCTTTTTCTTGCCTGATTGCTCTGGCTATAACTTCCAGTACTATGTTCAATAGGAGTGGTGAGAGAGGGCATTGTTGTCTAGTGCCTGATTTCAAAGGGAATGCTTCCAGTTTTTGCCCAGTAAGTATGATGTTGGCTCTTGGTTTGTCGTAAATAGCTTTTATTACTTTGAGATATGTTCCATCAATACCAAGTTTATTGAGGGTTTTTAGCATAATGGGCTGCTGAATTTTGTCAAATGCCTTCTCTGCGTCAATTGAGATAATCGCGTGTTTTTTTTTTATTTGCTTCTGTTTATGTGGTGAATGACGTTTATAGACTTGTGTATGTTGAACCAGCCTTGCATCCCCGGGATGAATCCTACTTGATCATGATGGATAAGTTTTTTAATGTGCTGTTGCAATCGATTTGCCAGTATTTTATTGAAGATTTTTGCATCTATGTTCATCACGGATATTGGCCTAAAAGTTTCTTTCCTTGTTGAATCCCTGCCGGGTTTTGTGTGTATTTGCCATTCCTTGATTTGCCCTGCCTTGCCTTGACTTGCCTGGATTTGCCATGCCTATATATTTTTTGTCTTGTTTTTCCTTGCCTGAATTTGCTTTTCCTTCTCTTGCCTTGCCTCGATTTGCCTTCACTTGCCTTGCCTTGCCTGGATTTGCCTTGCCTGGATTTTCCTTGCCTTGCCATGCCTGGATTTGTTTTGTGTGGATTTGCTTTGCTTGGCTTGCCTTGCCTTGTCTTGCCTTTCTTGAATTTGTCTTGCCTGAATTTTCATTGACTTGCCTGGATTTTCCTTGCCTTGATTTGCCTTGCCTTACATTCCTTTGCCTTGATTTATCCTGTCTTGCATTGACTTGCCTGAATTTGTCATGCCTAGTTTTGCTGTGTTTTGCCTTGACTTGCCTGGATTTGCCATTCCTAGTTTTGCTGTGTTTTGCCTTGCCTTGCCTGGATTTGCCTTGCGTGTACTTGTCTTTTCTTTCCTTGCCTTGCTGGAACTCGCCTTTCCTGGATTTGACCTGCCTTACTTTGCTTTGCCTGGATTTGACTTGACTTGCCTCGAATTGCCTTGTGTTGCCTTCTCTCGCCTGGATTTGCCCTGTATGGATTTGCATTTTTTTGCAATGCCTTGAATGGGTTTTTCTTGCTTTGCCTTGCCAGAATACATCTTTCCTGGATTTCACCTGCCTTACCTTCCTTTGCTTGGATTTGCCTTGCCTTGCCTGGCCTGGAATTGCCTTGCTTGTGTTTGGCTTACCTTGCTGTGCCTTACTTGAATTTGCCTTGCCTTGACTTGCCTGAATTTGCCTTGCTTGGATTTACCTTAACTTGCCTTGCCTTGACTGAATTTTCCTTGCCTTGATTTGCCTGGTTTTACATTGCCTTGCCTTGATTTGTCCTGTCTTTCCTTTACTTGACTGGATTTGCCATACCTGGTTTTGGTGTCTTTTGCCTTGCCTTGCCTGGATTGGTCTTGCCTGAATTTGTCTTGCCTTGCCTTGCCTTTCTTTTGCCTGGATTTCCCTTGCCTGAATTTGCCTTGCCTGGATTTGCCTTGACTTGCCTTTCCTTGTATAAGTTTGCCTTGCCTAAATTTGCCTTGTCTTGCCTAGGTTTGCCTTACCTTACATTGCTTTGCATGGATTTGCCTTGTTTTTATTTTCTATGCCTTGCCTTGAAGTGCCTTGATTTGACATGCCTGCATTTGCCATGTTTTGCCTTGCCTTGCCAGGATTTTTCTTGCCTGGATTTTTCTTGTCTTGCCTTGCTTTGCATGAATTCGCCTTGCCTGGATTTGTCTTCTCTTGCCTTGTCTTGCCTGGATTTGCCTTGTCTCTATTTGTCTTGCCTTGTCTTGCCTGGCCTGGCCTGAATTTGCCTTGGGTAGGTTGGTCTTGCCTTGCCTTTTCTTTCCTGAATTTGCCTTTCCTCGATTTGCCTTTCCTTTCCTTGATTTGCCTTTCCTTTCCCTGCCTGGCATTGCCTGGCCTGGATTTGACTTTCCTGGATTTGACTTACCTTACCTTTCCTTGCCTGGATTTCCCTTGCCTTGCCTTTCCTTGCCTGAATTTGCCCTGCCTGGATTTGCTTTTTTTCCCCATGCCTTTGCATGGATTTTCCTTGCCTTGCCTTAATTTGTCAGGCCTTGCCTTGCCTTGTCTAGATTTGCTTTTCCTGGATTTTTCTTGTCTTTCCTTGCCTTGTCTTCTATTGTCTAAATTTGCCTTGCCTAAATTTGCCTTTCCTTGCCGTGCCTTTCCTGAATTTTCCTTGACTTGCCTTGCCTAGCCTGGATTTGCCTTCCCTTGATTTGCCTTGCCTTACGTTGCCTTGTTTTGATTTGGCCTGCCTTGCCTTGCCTTGCCTGGACTTGCCATGCCTGGTTTTGCTGTTTTGCCTTGCCTTGCCTGGATTTGCCTTGGGTGGATTTGCCTTGCCTTGCCTTGCCCTAATTCATCTTTCCTGGATTTGACCTGCCTTACTTGCTTTGCCTAGATTTGCTTTGCATGGATTTGCCTTGACTCGACTCGAATTGCCTTGCCTTGCCTTCCCTTGCCTGAATTTACCCTGCATGAATTTACTTTTTTGCCATGCCTTGCATGGGTTTGCCTTGCCTAGATTTGCCTTGCCTTAAATTGCCTTGCGTGGATTTGCCTTGCCTTGATTTGCCCTGCATTGATTTGCCTTGCGTTGCCTTGACATGCCTTAATGTGAAATGCCTGGATTTACCATGTTTTGCCTTGACTTTTTGGAATTGGCTTTGCCTGGATTTACCATGTTTTGCCTTGACTTTTTGGAATTGGCTTTGCCTGGATTTCCCTTGCCTTGCCTTGCTTGAATTTGCCTTTCCTTGATTTTCCTTGCCTTGCCTTGCCTTTCCTGGCATGGCCTGGATTTGCCTTGGGTGGATTTGTCTTCCCTTGTATTGCCTTGCCTGGATTTTCCTTGCCTCGAGTTGCCTTTCCTTGTTTTGATTTGCATTGCCTTTCCTTGCCTGGCATTGCTTGGCCTGAATTTGCCTAGCCTGGATTTGCCTTCCCTTGATTTGCCTTGCCTTACGTTGCCTTGTTTTGATTTGGCCTGCCTTGCCTTGCCTTGCCTGGACTTGCCATGCCTGGTTTTGCTGTGTTTTGCCTTGCCTTGCCTGGATATGCCTTGGGTGGATTTGCCTTGCCTTGCCTGAATTCATCTTTCCTGGATTTGACCTGCCTTACTTGCTTTGCCTAGATTTGCTTTGCATGGATTTGCCTTGACTCGACTCGAATTGCCTTGCCTTGCCTTCCCTTGCCTGAATTTACCCTGCCTGAATTTACTTTTTTGCCATGCCTTGCATGGGTTTTCCTTGCCTAGATTTGCTTTGCCTTAAATTGCCTTGCGTGGATTTGCCTTGTCTTGATTTGCCCTGCGTTGATTTGCCTTGCATTGCCTTGACATGCCTTAATGTGAAATGCCTGGATTTGCCGTGTTTTGCCTTGACTTTTCGGGATTGGCTTTGCCTGGATTTCCCTTGCCTTGCCTTGCCTTGCCTGAATTTGCCTTTCCTGGATTTGCCTTGCCTTGCCTTGCCTTTCCTGGCATGGCCTGGATTTGCCTTGGGTGGATTTGTCTTGCCTTGTCTTGCCTTGCCTGGATTTGCTTTGCCTCGAGTTGTCTTTCCTTGTTTTGATTTGCATTGCCTTTCCTTGCCTGGCATTGCTTGGCCTGAATTTGCCTTGCCTGGATTTGACTTACCTTACCTTGCATTGTCTGGATTTGCCTTGCCTGGATTTGCCTTGCCTTGCCTTGCATTGTCTGGATTTGCCTTGCCTGGATTTGCCTTGCCTTGCCTTCCCTTACCTGGATTTCCCCTGCCTGGATTTGCATTTTATTCCATGCCTTTCATGGATTTGCCTCTCCGTGCCCTGCCTGGATTTTCCTTGCCTTGCCTTGCCTTGTCTTGCCTGGATTTGCCTTGCCTGGGTTTGCCTTGACTTGCCTTGCCTTGCCTGGATTTGCCTTGCCTTGATTTGCCTTGCTTTACATTGCCTTGCCTTGATTTGGCCTGCCTTGCCTTGACTTCCCTGAATTTGCCATGCTTGGTTTTGCTGTATTTTGCCTTGCCTTGCCTGGATTTGCCTTATTTCCCTTGCATGGATTTGCCTTGCCTTGCCTAGCCTTGCCTGAATTCGTTTTTCCTGGATTTGACCTGCCTTACCTTGCTTAGCCTGGATTTGCCTTGCCTTGACTTGACTGAATTTGCCTTTTCTGGATTTGACCTGCCTTAACTTGCTTTGCCTGGATTTTCCTTGCCTGGATTTGCCTTGATTTGCCTCGAATTGCTTTGCCTTGCCTTCCCTTGCCTGGATTTTCCCTGTCTAGATTTGCTTTTTTTGCCATGCCTTGCATGGGTTTGCCTTTCCTTTCCTTGCCTATTCTGGATTTGCCTGGCATTACCTTGCCTGGATTTGCCTTGCCTGGATTTGCCTTGCCTTTCCTTGCATTGTATGGATTTGCCATTCCTGGATTTACTTTGCCATCCGTAGCCTTGTCTTGTGTGTATTTGCCTTTCCTGATTTGCTCTGCTTTGCCTTGACGTGGCTGAAATTGCCATGCCTGGTTTTACCGTGTTTTGCCGTGCCTAGCCTGAATTTGCCTTGCCTTGCCTTGCCTGGATTTGCCTTGCCTTATATTGCCTTGACTTGATTTAACCTGCCTTGCCTTGACTTGGCTGGAATTGCCATGCCTGGTTTTGCTGTGTTTTGACGTGCCTAGCCTGGATTTGCCTTGCATTGCCTTGCCTGGATTTGCCTTGCCTTGCCTTGCCATGTATGGATTTGCCATTCCTGGATTTGTCCTGCCATTTGTAGCCTTGTCTTGTGTGTATTTGCCTTTCCTTGATTTGCCTTGCCTTGCTTTGCCTTGCCTGAATTTGTCGTGCCTGGATTGGTCTTGTCTTGCCTTTTCTTGCCTGAATTTGCTTTTTCTTCACTTGCCTTGCCTGGATTTGCCTTTCATGAATTTGCTTTTCCTGGATGTGCCTTGCCTTGCCTGTATTTACCTTGCCTCTATTTGCCTTGACTTGCTTTGCTTTGCCTGGATTTGCCTTGCCTTGATTTGCCTGGCCTTATGTTGCTTTGCCTTGGTTTTCCCTGCCTTTCCTCGACTTGGCTGAAGTTTCCATGTCTGTTTTTGTTGTGTTTTGCCTTGCCTTGCCTGGATTTGCCTTGCGTGGACTTGCCTTGCTTTGCCTTGCCTTGCCTTGCATGAATTCGCTTTTCGTGGATTTGCCTTGCTTTGCCTTGCCTCGCCTTGCCTGAATTCGCCTTTCCTGGATTTTACCTGCCTTACCTTGCTTTGCCTGGATTTGTCTTGCCTGGCGTCCAATTACATTGCCTTGCCTTCCCTTGCCTGGATTTGTCATGCCTGGATTTGCTTATTTTGTCATGTTTTGAATAGATTTGCCTTGCCTTGCCTTGCCTGGATTTGCCTTGCCTAGATTTGCCTCACCTTACCTGGATTTGCATTGCCTTGCCTTGCCTTGCCTTGTTTTGCCTGGATTTGCCTTGCCTGAATTTTTCTTGCCTCAATTTGCCTTGACTTGCCTTGTCTTGCATAAGTTTGCCTTGCCTGGATTTGCCTTGTCTTTCCTTGCCTTGCTTGGATTTGCCTTGCCTAGGTTTGCCTTGCCTTACATTGCCTTTCCTGGATTTGCCTTGTTTTGATTTTCTCTGTTTTGCCTTGAAGTGCCTTGATTTTACATGCCTGGATTTGCATTGCCTTGCCTTGCTGGAATTTTCCTTGCCTGGATTTCCCTTGCCTTGCCTTGCCTTGTTTTGCCTCAATTCACCTTGCCTAAATTTGTCTTTTCTTCCCTTTCCTTGCCTGGATTTGCCTTGCCTCGATTTGCCTTGCGTTGCCTCTCCTTGCTTGGCCTGGCCTGGATTTGCCTTTGATGGATTTATCTTGCCTTGTCTTGCTTTTCCTAAATTTGCCTTGCCTTGATTTGCCTTGCCTTGCCTCGATTTGCCTTGCCTTGCCTCGATTTGCCTTGCCTTTTCTTGCCTGGCATAGCCTGGCCTGGATTTGCCTAGCCTGGATTTGACTTACCTTACCTTGCCTTGCCTGGATTTGCCTTGCCTGGATTTGCCTTGCCTTGCTTTCCCTTGCCTGAATTTTCCCTGCCTGGATTTGCTTTTTTCCCCATGCCTTGCCTTGCCTTGCCTTGATTTGTCTTGCCTTGCCTTGACTTGTCTATATTTGCCTTGCCTGGATTTGTCTTGCCTTTTCTTACCTTGCCTTCCCTGGTATAAATTTGCCTTGCCTAAATTTGCCTTGCCTAGCCGTGCCTTGCCTGGATTTGATTTGCCTTGCCTTGTCTTGCCTGGATTTGCCTTGCCATGATATGCCTTGACTTGCCTTGCCTAGCCTGAATTTGCCTTTTCTTGATTTTCCTTGCCTTATGTTGCCTTGTTTTGATTTGGCCTTCCTTGCCTTGCCTCGAATTGCCTTGTCTTTTCTGGCCTGGCATTACCTGGCCTGAATTTGCCTTGCCTGGATTTGACTTACCTTACCTTGTCTTGCCTGGATTTGACTTACCTTACCTTGCCTTGCCTGGATTTGCCTTGCCTTGTCTTGCCTAGCTTGGATTTGCCCGCTCTTGATTTAATTTTCCTTATGTTGCTTTGCCTTAATTTGCCCTGCCTTGCCTTGCTGTGCCTAAAATTGACTTTCCTGAAATTGCCTTGCATTGCCTTGCCTTGCCTAAAATTTCTTTGCCTAAAATTGGCTTGCATTGTGTTACCTTGCTTTGCCTTAATTTGCCTTTTCATAAATGTCCTCGCCTTGCCTTGTCTTTCCATGCCTTGCTTGGAATTTCCTTACCTGGAATTATTTTGCCTTGCCTTGATGAAAATTATTCTACCTGTAATTGCCCTGCCTTGCCTTACCTTGCCTTGAATTGCCTTGCCTGCAATTTCCTTGCCTAGCCTTGCATGGAAATTAGTTGCCTGGAATTGCCTTACATTGACTTGCTTTGCCAGGAATTTTTCTGCCTGGAATATTCTTGCATTACCTTGCCTTACCTTGCTTTGTCTTGCCTTGCCTGGAATTGCCTTGACTTTTCTGGCCTTGCCTAAAATTGCCTTTCTTGGAATTTCCTTTCCTTTCCTTGCCTTTTCTGGAATTGCCTTGCCTTGATTTCTTCAGAGTTGCCTTGCCTGGAATTGCCTTTCCTAGAATTGCCCTGGTTTTCCTTAAGTAAAATTGTCTCACCTCTAATGGCCTTGCCTTGCCTTGCGTTGCCTGGAATTGACTTTCCTGAAAATGCATAGTCTGGAATTGCCTTGCCTTGCCTGGAACTGCCTTGTTTTTCCTTGTCTTGCCTTTCCTTTTTTTGGTTTGCCTAAAATTTTCTTGCCTGGAATTGTCTTGCCTGGAGTTTTCTTGCCTTTCCTTGCCTTGACGTTCTTTGCCTTGCCTTTTCTTGCCTTGCCTTGCCTGAAAAGTTTTTGCATTTCCTTGCTTTGCCTAGCCTGAAATTTCCCTGCTGAAATTTGTTTATTTTGGCTTGTCTTGCCTTGCCTGGAATTTTCTTACCTATAATCATCTTGTTTTTTCTTGGCCGGAACTGACCTGCCTTGCATGACCTTGCCTGAAATTTTCTGCCTAGAATAACACCATCTTGCCTTGCCTTGTCTGGAATTGCCTTGCCTTTCCTTGCATGGGATTGCCTTGCCTGGAGTTGTCTTGCCTGAAATTGCCTTGCCTTGGTTTGTGTTGCCTTGTGTTTTCTGGAATTGCCTAGCCTGGGATTGCCTTGCCTTGCCTTCCCTAGATTTGCCTCTCCTTGCCTTGCCTTGCCTTGCCATGCCTAAAATTGACATTCCAGAAATTGCATTGTGTTGCCTTGCCTTGCCTATAAGATTCTTGCATTGAATTGCCCTACATTGCCTGCCCTGCCTTGCTGGAATTGACTAGCCTAAAATTGCACTGCCTTCCCTTGCCTTGCCTAGCCTAGAATTGCCTTGCCTTGCCTGGAGTTTCCTTGCTTGGAATTGCATTGCATTGCATTGCCCTGACTTGCCTTGCTTTTCCTTGCCTGGAATTGCCCTGCCTTTCCTTTCCTAGAATAGCCTTGCATAAAATTATCTTGTCTTTCCTGCCTTGACTGTAATTTTCTTGCTTCGAATTGCCTTGCCTTGCCTTTCCTCGACTGAAATTTTCTTGCCTAGAATTGCCTTGCCTTGCATTGCCTTGTCTTGCCTTGACTGGAAATGCCTTGCCTGGACTTGTCTTGCCTTGCCTTAGATGGAATTGCCTTGCCCAAAAATACCTTTTTCTGCCTTGTCTTGCCTTGCCTTACCTGAAATTTTTTTCCGGCAATTGCTTTGCCCAGAAATACCTTTCCCTGTCTTGTCTTGCCTTGCCTTGCCTGGCAAGACCTTGCCTTGCCTGGCAAGACCTTGCCTTTCTGGCAATTCCCTTTTCTAAAATTGCCTTGCCTTGCATTGCCATGAATTGCCTTGCCTGAAATTGCCTTGCCTTGTATTGCCTTGCTTTGCCTGCAGTTGCATTGCATAGAATTGCATTGCTTTGCCTTAATTGCCTTGCCTAGAATTGCCTTTTCTTTCCTTGCCTGGAATTTTCTTGTCTAGAATTGCCTTGCCTCATTTTGTTTTACCTTGCCTGGAATTCCCTTGACTTGCCTGGCCTAAAATCTCCTTGCCTGGAATTGACCTTTTCTGCCTTGCCTTGCCTTGTGTCAAATTGCCTTGCTTGAAATTTCTCTAACTTGCCTTGCCTCGAATTGCCTTGCCTGGAATTTTCCTGGTTTACCTTGCCTTTTCTTACCTCAAATTGCCTTGCCTGGAATTGGCCTTATGTGCCTTGTTTTGCCTTGCCTTGAATTCCCTTGCCTGGAAATTTTATGCCTTGCTGGGAATTTTCTTGCCTTGCTTTTCCTTGTCTTGCCTGAAATTTTCCTGTCTGGAATTGCCTTGCTTTGGCTTGCCTTGCTTGCCTGGAATTGCCTTACCTAGAATTGTCTTGCCTTGCCTTGCATTATCTGGAATTGTCCTGCCTGCAATTGCCCTGCCTGGCCTTGCCTTGCCTGGAGTTGACTTTCCCTGCCTTGTGTTGTTTTGCCTGAATTTGCCTTGCCTGAAAATTTCTTGCCTAGACTTGCCTGGAATTTACTTGCCTCGAATTGCCTTGCATTGACTTGCCTTGCCAGAAATTTTCTTCCCTAGAATTGCTTTGTCTTGCCTTACCTTGCTTTGTTTTGCTTTGCCTTGCCTAGAATTACCTTGTCTGGAATTTTCTTGCTTAAAATTGTCTTGCTTTGCCTCACCTGGAATTGCTTTGCCTAAAATTGCCTTGCATTGTCTTGCTTTTCCTTGCCTAGAATTGCCCTGCCTTGCCTTCCCTGGAATATCCTTGCGTGAAATTGCCTTGTCTTGCCTTGTTTTGACTGCAATTTTCTTGCTTCTAATTGCCTTGCATTGCCTTTCCTCGCCTGAAATCTCCCTGCCTAGAATTTCCTTGCCTTGCATTGCCTTGCCTCGCCTTGACTGGAATTGACTTGCCTGGAATTGTATTGCCTTGCCTTAGCTGAAACTGTCTTGCCTGGAAATAACTTTTTGTGACTTGTCTTGCCTTGCATTTTCTGGAATTGCCTTTCCAGTAATTTTCTTTCCTGGAATTGCCTTGCCTTGCATTGCCAGGAATTGCCTTGCCTGAAATTCTCTTGCCTTGCATTGTATTGCCTTGCCTGCAATTGCCTTGCCTAAAATTGCATTGCCTTGCCTTACCTTGCCTTGCCTGGAATTGCCTTTTCTATAATTGCCTTGCCTTGTCTTTTCTTGCTCGAAACTGACCTGCCTTGCATTACTTTGCCTAAAATTTTCTGACTGGAATTCCATTACCTTGCCTTGCCTTATCTGGAATTGCATTGCCTTTTTTTGCCTGGAATTAAATTTTTCAAAATTTCCTTGCAGTTCCTTGTCTTTCCTTGCATGGAATTGCCTTGTCTGGAATTGTATTGCCTGGAATTGGCTTGCCTGAAATTACCTTGCCTTGCCTTGCCTTTGATTGCCCTGTGTTGCCTGGAATTTACTAGCCTGAAATTTCCTTGCCTTTAATTGACTCTCTTTGCCTCGCCTTGCCTTCCATGCCTAAAATTGACTTTCCTGAAATTGACTTGCTTTGCCCTGTGTTGCCTAATAAATCATTGCCTGAAATTTCCCTACATTGCCTTGCCATGCCTTGCCTAGAATTGCACTGCCTTCCCATGCCTTTCCTTGTCTAGCCTAGAATTGCCTTGCCTGGAATATCATTGCTTGGAATTGCCTTTCATTGCATTGCCTTGTCTTGCCTTGCTTTTCCTTTCCTGGAATTTCCCTGCCTTGCCTTCCCTGAATAACCTTGTGTGGAATTGCCTTGTCTTGCGTTGCCTTGCCTGGAGTTGCCTTGTTTCAAATTGCCTTGCCTTTCCTCATCTCGAATTGCCTTACCTAGAATTTCCTTGCCTTGCCTTTTCTCGCCTCGAATTATCTTGCCTAGAATTGCCTTGTTTTGTGTTACTTTATTTTGCCTTTACTGGAATTGCCTTGCCTTGCCTTACCTTGCCTTCCCTCGAATGGCCTTGCCTCTCATTGCCTTTCCTTGCCTTCCCTGGAATTACTTTGTCTGGAATTGCCTTGCCTTGTCTTGCCTTGCCTTGCTTGAAATTGCCTTGCCTTGCCTTGCTTGAAATCGCCTTGCCTGGAATTGCCTTTCCTGCAATTGTCTTGCCTGGAATTGCCTTGCCTTGCCTTGCCTGAATTTGTCTTGCCTTTCCTTGCCTGGGATTGACTTTCCCACAATTGTTTAGCATTGCCTTGCCTTTTCTTGCATGGGATTGCCTTGCCTGGAATTTTCTTTCCTGGAATTACCTTCGCTTGACTTTAATTGTTTGAAATTGCCTAGCCTGGAATTGGCTTGCCCTGTCTTGCCTAAAATTATCTTAACTGGAATTACCTCTTTTTGCCTTTTCTTGCTTTGCCTTACCATGCCTTGCATTGCCCTGCGGTTTTTAAAGTTGTCTTTCCTGAAATTGCCTTGTGTTGCCTTGTTTTGCATAAAAGAGCCTTGCCTAGAATTGCCCTACTTTGCCTTGCCCTGCCTTGCCTGGAATTACAATGCCTAGATTTGTGCTGCATTCCCTTGTTTTACCTTGCCTAGCCTAGAATTGCCTTGCCTGGACTTGTCTTGCCTTGCCTTGCCTGGAATTTCCTTGCTTGAAATTGCCTTGCATTGCCTTGCCTTGCCTTGCCTGGCCTGGCCTTCTTTGAAATTGCCCTGCCTTGCCATCCCTGGAATAGCCTTAAGTGGAATTGATTTGTCTTGCTTTGCCTTGACTGGAATTGCCTTGCTTCGAATTTGCTTACCTTTCATTTACTCAACTAAAATTGCCTTGCTTAGAATTGCCTTGCCTTGCTTTGCCTTGCCTTGGCTTGACTGGAATTCCCTTGCCTGGCATTGTCTTGCCTTGCCTTAGCTGAAATTGCCTTGCCTGGAAATACCTTTCCCTTCCTTTCCTTGCCTTACCTTGCCTAAAATTGCCTTTTTGGCAATTGCCTTGTGTAGAATTGCCTTGTATTGCATTGTCAGGAGTTACCTTCCCTGAAACTGCCTTGCCTTGCATTGCCTGGAATTGCTTTGCATAGAATAATATTGCCTTGCCTTACCTTGCCTTTCCTGGAACTGCCTTGTCTGAAATTTCGTTTCTGTGCCTTGCCTGAAATTTCCTTGTCTAAAATTATTCTGCCTTGCCTTGTCTTGCCTTGCCTGGAACTGTTTTGCCTTGACTTGCCTGAAATTGCCTTGCCAAGAATTGTCCTTTTTTGCTTTGCCTTGCCTTGCCTAAAATTGCCTTGCATGGAATTGCCTTTCCCTGCCTTCTTTTTTCTTAATTTTCCTGGAATTGCCTTTCAAGGAATTTCTTTGCCTGGAATTGCCCTGACTTGCATTGCCTGGAGTTGCCTTCCTTGGAATTGCCTTGCCTTGCCTGGGATTGCCTTTCTCTGACTTGCTTTGCCTTGCCTTGCCTGGAATTAAATTTTCTGCAATTGTTTTGCCTAAAATTGCATTGCCTTGCTTTGCCTTATGTTGCCTTGCCTTGCCTTGATTTTTCTTGCCAAGAATTGCCCTGCCTTGCATTCCCTGGAATAGCCTTGTGTGGAATTGCCTTGTCTTGCATTTCCTTGATTGAAACTGCCTTGCTTCAAATTGTCTTGCCTTGTCATTCCTCACCTGAAATTTTCTTGCCTAGAATTGCCTTGCCTTGCATTGTCTTGTCTTGCCTTGCCTGGAATTTACTTGCCTTGTCTTAGCTGAAATTGCCTTGCCTGGAAATACCATTTCCTGCCTTGTCTTGCCTTGCTTTGCCTGAAATTGCCTTGCCTTGCCTTGAATTACATTGCCTTGACTTGCTGAAATTGCCTTTCCTAGAATTTTATTGCCTTGCCTTAGCTTGCCTTGGCTGGAATTGCTTTGCCTGGAATTGCCTTTTCTTGCCTTACCTAATTTTTTTTTGTCTGGAATTTCCTTGCCTTGTTTTGTCTTTTCTTGCCTGGAATTGCCTTGCCTTGCCTGACATTGCCTTTCCTGGAATTGTACTTTTTTGCCTTGCCTTGCTTTGCCTCAAATTGCCTTGATTGGAATTTCCCTACCGTTCATTGCCTAGGATGGCCTTGCCTGGAATTGCCCTGCTTTGCATTGCCTTTCCTTACCTCGAATTGCCTTGGCTGAAATTGGCCTGTCTTGCTTTGTTTTGCCTTGCCTTGAATTCCCATACCAGAAATTTTTTTGCCTTGCTAATATTTTTTTTGCATTTCCTTTTCTAGCCTGGCCTGAATTGCCCTGTCTGAAATTGCCTTGCTTTGGCTTGCTTGCCTTGCCGGAAATTGCCTTGCCTAGAATTCTCTTGCCTTTCCTTGCATTTTCTGGATTTTCCCTGCCTAGAGTTGTCCTGCCTTGCCTTGCCCTGCATGAAATTGCCCGGCCTGCAATTTCTCTGTCTTTCCTGAGTTTGCCTGGATTTTCCTTGCCTTACCTTGCCTTGCCACGCTTGAATTTGCTTTTCCTGCAATTTTCTTGCCTAGCATTGCCTGGAATTCACTTGCCTGGAATTGCCTTGCATTGACTTGCTTTGCAAAAAATATTCTTGCTCGGAATTGCCTTGCCTTGATTTGCCTTTCCTAAAATTGCCTTGCCTGGAATTGGCTTTCCTTGCATTACCTGAAATTGTCTTGCCTGGAATTGCCTTGCTTGAAATTTCCCTGCCTTGCCTTGCCTCGAATTGCCTTTCCTGAAATTGCCCTGCTTTGCCTTGCCTTTTTTTTTACCTCTAATTAACTTGCCTGGAATTGGCCTGACTTGCCTTGTTTTGTCTTGCCTTGAATTCCCTTGCCTGGAATATGTTTGCCTTGCTGGGAATTTTTCTTCATTGCTTTTCCTTGCCTAGCCTGGAATTGCCATGTCTGGAATTGCCTTGCTTTGGCTTGCCTTGCCTTGCCTGCAATTGCCTTGCCTGCAATTGCCCTGCCTTGCTTGCCTTGCCTGGAATTGCCTTGCCTTCCCTTGCCTTGCCTGGATTTGCCTTGACTGCAATTTTCTTGCCTAGACTTGCCTGAAATTTCCTTGCATTTCCTTGTCTTGCCAGGAATTTTCTTGCCAGGAAATTCCTTGCTTTGCCTATAATTGCCTTTCCTGGAATTGTCTTGCCTGGAATTCTTTTGCCTTTCCTTACCTGGAACTGCTTTTTCTGGAATTGCCTTTTATTGCCTTGCTTTTTCTTGCCTGGAATTGTCCGGCTTTGCCTCCACTGGAAGAGCCTTGCGTTGAATTGCCATGTCTTGCCTCGCCTTGACTAGAATTGCCTTGCTTCGAATTATCTTCTTTTGCCTTTTCTAGCCTGGAATTCCCTTGTCTAAAATTGCCTTGCCTTGTGTTGCCTTGCCTTGCCTTGACTGGAATTGCCTTACCTGGAATTGTCTTGCCTTGCATTAGCTGGAATTGCATTGACTGAAAATACCTTTCCCTGTTTTATCTTGCCTTGCCTTTCCTGGAGTTGCCTTTTTGGCATTTGCCTTGCCTGGAGTTGCCTTGCCTTGCATTACCAGGAATTGTCTTGCCTGAAATTGCCTTGCCTTTCCTGGAATTTTATTGCCTGAAATTGCATTGCCTTGCCTTGCCTTGTCTGAATTTTTGCCTGGAATTGCCTGTTTTTGCCTTGTATGGAATTGCCTTGCCTTGTCTTGCCTTGTGTGGAATTGCCTTGCTTTGCCTTGCCTTTTGATGCCTTGTGTAGCCTGGAATTGCCTAGGATGAGATTGCCTTGCCCTGCCTTACCTTGAATTGCTTTGTCTATAATTGTGTTGCATTTTCTTGCCTTGCCTGGCCTAGCCTAGAATTGACTTGCCTGGTATTACCTTGCCTGAAATTTCTTTGCTTGGAATTGCCTTGCATTGCATTGCATTGCCTTCCCTGGAATTGCCTTGTCTTGCCTTGCCTTGACTGGATTTCTCTTGTTTTGAAATGTCTTGCCTTGCCTTTCCTCGCCTAGAATTGCCATGCCTAGGTTTTCTTGCCTTGCGTTGCCTTACCTTGCCATGACTTAAATTGCCTTGCTTTACATTGCTTGCCTTACCTGGAATTGCCTTGCCTAGAATTTTATTGAGTTGCCTTACCTTGACTTGCCTGAAATCGCCTTGCTTTGAATTGCCTTTTCTTGCCTTGCCTTTAATTACCCAGTCTGGAATTGCCTTTCCTTGCCTGGAATTGCCTTTCCTTGCCTTGCCTAAAATCAGTTTGCCTTCATTTGCCTTTTCTGCAGTTGTTTTGCCTGGACTTACCTTGCCATGCCTTGCCTGGATTTGACTTGCCTTTTCTTGCCTGGAATTGTCGGTCACTCAATTGACTTGCATTGCCTTGCCTTTTCTTCCATGGGATTGCTCTGCTTGCAATTGTCTTGCCTGAAATTGCCTGGTCTTGCCTTGCCTTGGCTTGGCTTGCCAGGAATTGCCTTGAGTTTCCTGGCCTTTTCTGAAATTGTCTTTCCTGGAATTGCCTTGCCTTGCCTGGAATTGCCTTGTCTTCTCTTGCCTGAATCTTTTTCCCTGGAATTGCCCTGTCTTGCCTTATGTAAAATTGCCTTGCCTGGAGTTGCCTTATTTTTCCATGCCTTGCCTTGAATTGCCTTTCCTGCAATTGTCGAGCCTGGAATTGCCTTGCCTTGCCTTGCCTTGTTTTGCCTGGAACTGCCTTGACTGGATATGCCTTGTCTTTCCTTGTCTTGTCTTACCTTGCCTTTCCTTCCCTTGCTTCGTCTGAAATATCCTTGCCTGGCATTGTATTGCCTTTTCTTGCCTCTACTTTCTTTTCCTTGCTCTTCCTTGCCTTGCCTTGCCTGGGATTTCTTTGAGTTGCTTTTATTTGTCTCGCCTGGAATTTTCCTGCCTGAAATTGTTTTACCTTGGCTTTACTTTACTCTCCTGGATTTTCCTTGCCTATAATTGTCTTGCCTTGTCTTGCCCAAAAGTGATCTGCCTTGCATTGCCTGTAATTGCCTTGCATTTTCTTGCCTGGAATTGACTTTCCCTGAATTGCCTTGCATTGCCTTGCCTTTTCTTCCATGGGATTGCCTTGCCTGAAATTGCCTTGCCTTGCCTTTCTTTGCCTTGCATTGCCTGGAATTGACGTTCCTTAAATTGCCTTGCCTTGCCTTGCCTTGCCTGGAATTGACTCTCCTTACCTTGCCTTGCCTTGCCTTTTCATGTCTAAAATTGACTTTCCTGAAATTGCCTTGCGTTGCCTTGCCTTACCTAAAAGGGCATTGCCTGGATTTGCCATACATTGCCTTGCCTTTCTTAGCCTAGAATTGCCTTGCCAGGAATTGCCTTGCCTTGATTTTCCTGAAATTTTCTCGCTTGGAATTTCTTTGCATTGCATTGCCTTGCTTTGCTTGGAATTGCCCTGCCTCGCCTTTCCTGGAATAGCTTTGCCTGAAATTGATTTCTCTTGCCTTGCATTTATTAGAGTCTCCTTGACTTGCCAAGCCTAGAATTGCCTTGCCTGGAATTGCCCTGTTTTGCATTGCCAAAAATTGTCTTGACTGGAATTGCCTTGCCTTACATTGCCTTGTTTTGCCTGGAATTGTCTTGCCTAGAATTGCATTGCCTTGCTTTATCTTGCCTTCCCTGGAATTGCCTTGCCTCAAATTGACCTTTCTTGCCTTGCCTGAAATTACCTTGTCTGGAATTGCCTTCCCTGCAATTGCTTTCCCTGGAATTGCCTTGCCTTTCCTTGCCTGAATTTGCATTGCCTTGCTTTGCCTGGAATTGACTTTACCTCAGTTGCCTTCCATTGTTTTGCCTTTCTTTGCATGGCATTGCATTGCCTGGATTTCTCTTGCCTGGAATTGCCTTGCCTTGCTTTGGGTTGCCTTGCCCTGCCTTGCCTGGTATTGCTTAGCTTGGAATTGCCTTGCCTTGCATTGCCTAGAACTGCCTTGCCTGGAATTGATTTTTTTCCCTTTATTTACGTTGTTTTGCCTTGCCTAAAATTGACTTTCCTGAAATTGCCTTGCGTGGACTTGCCTTGCCTAAAAGAGCCTTGCCTAGAATTGCCCTACATTGCCTTGCCCTGCCTTGCCTTGAATTGCCTTGCCTAGAATTGCGCTGCATTCTCTTGCTTGGTCTTGCTTAGCCTAGAATTGCCTTGCCTTTTCTTGCCTTGCCTTGCCTTCCCTGGAATTTAGTTGCTTGGAATTGCTTTGCATTGCATTGACTTCCCTTGTCTTGTTTTTTCTTGCCTGGAATTGCCGTTTCGTTCCTTGACTTGCCTGCAATTGCTTTGCCATGCCTTGCCTTTTCTTGCCCAGCGTTGCCTGGAATTCACTTGCCTGGAATTGCCTTGCATTGACTTTACTTTGCCAGAAATTTTCTTGCTTTGCCTTGCCTTGTCTTGTCTTGCCTGGAATTGCCTTGCCTTTCCTGGTCTTTTCTGGAATTGCCTTTCCTGGAATTTTCTTGCCTTGACTGGTATTGCCTTGCCTTGCCTTGCCTTGCCTTGCCAAGAATTGCCTTGCCTAGATTTGCCTTGCCTGGAATTGCCCTGCCTTGTTTTATGTGGAACTGCCTTGCCTGGAATTGCCTTGTCTTGCCTTGCCTTGCCTTGCCTGAAATTGTCTTTCCTGCAATTGCCTAGCCTGGAATTGCCTTGCCTCGCCTTGCCTGGAACTGCCTTGCTTGAATTTGCCTGGTATTTTTTGTCTTCCCTTGCCTTGCCTAAAATTTTCTTGCATGGAATTGTCCTGCCTGGAATTACCTTGCCTTTCATTGCTTTGAATATTTTTTTCTTGCTTTTATTTCCATGCCTGGTATTGCCTTGCCTTGCCTGGAATTTTTTTGCTTTGCCTTTCTTTGCCTAGCCTGAAATTGCCCTACCTGGAATTGTTTTGACTTGGCTTGCCTTGCCTTTCCTGGAATTGCCTTGCCTATAATTGCCTTGCCTTGTCTTGCTCAGAACTGACCTGCCTTGCATTACCTTAACTGAAATTTTTCTGCCTGGAATTGCACTGTCTTGCCTTTCCTTGACTGGAATTCCCTTGCCTTTCTTGCCCAGGATTGACTTTTCAGTAGTTGCCTTGCATTGTCTTGCTTTTCCTTGCATGGGATTGCCTTGCCTGGAATTGGCTTGCCTGTAATTGCCTTACCTTGCCTTGCGTTGCCTTAAGTTGCCTGGAATTGCCTAGCCGGAACTTGTCTTGTCTGAAATTGCCTTACCTAGAATTGACTCTGCTTGCCTTGCTGTGCCTAAAATTTATTTTTCTGAAATTGCCTTGTGTTGCCTTGCCTTATCTAACAGCCCCTTTCCCTGACTTGCCTGAAATTGCCTTGCCTAGAATTTTGTTTTCTTCCCTTGCCTTGCCTTGGCGAGCTTAGAATGGCCTTGCCTGCAATTTTCTAGCTTGGAATTGCCTTGCATTGCATTGCCTTGCTTTGCCTTGCTTTTCGTTGCCTGGAATTGCCCTGCCTTGCCTTTTCTGGAATAGCCTTGCCTGTACTTGCCTTGTCTTGCCTTGCCTTGAATGGAGTTGCCTTGTTTCAAATTGCTTTGCCTTGCATTTCCTCGCCTAAAATTGCCTTGCCTTGTGTTACCTTGCCTTGCCTTGCCTTGACTGGAATTGACTTGTCTTGCCTTAGCTGGAATTGTTTTGCCTGGAATTGATTTCCTCTGCCCTGTCTGGCCTTGCCTTGCCTGAAATTGCCTTACCTTGCTTTGACTAAAATTGCCTTGCCTCGAATTGCCTTTCCTTGCCTTGCCTGGAAATACTTTATCTGGAATTACGTTGCCTTGCCTAGCCTGAAATTGCCCTGTCTGGAATTGCCTTGTCTTTGCTTGCTTTGCCTTGTTTGGAAATGCTTTGCCTATAATTGCCTTCCCTTACCTTGATGTGTCTGGAAATGTCCTGTCTGGAATTGCACTGCCTTGCCTTGCCTTGCCTGAAATCGCCTTGCCTTGCCTGAAATCACCTTGCCTGGAATTACCCTGTTTTATCTTGCCTTTCCTGGAATTTCCTTTCCTTGCCTTTCCTTGTTTTTTTGTCTTGCCTTTTCTTTTCTTGCCTTGCCATGCTTAAAATTGAGTTTCCTGAAATTGCCTTGCTTTGTCTTGCCTTGCCTAAAAGAGGCTTGCCTGAAATTTTTCTACATACACTTGCTTTGTCTTGCCTGTAATTTCCTTGCTTAGAATTGCCAAGCATTGCCTTGCCTTGCCTTTTCTTGCCTTGCCTTGTTTTGCTTGGAATTGCCTTGCATTCCATTGCCTTCCCTTGCCTGAAATTGCCTTGCCTGAAATTGCCTTGCCTGGAATGCACTTGCCTTTCCTTGCCTTGACTGAAATTTTTTACCTGGAATATTTTGCCTTGCCTTGAGTTGCATTGCCTGGAATTGCCTTGCCTTTAATAGACTTGCCCTGCCTTGCCTTGAATAAAATTGCCTTGCATCTAATTGCCTTTCCTTTCTTTGTCTGGAGTTGCCTTCCATGGAATTGTCTTGCCTTGCCTTACCTGGAATTACCTTGCCTGGGATTGCTTTTCCCTGCCTTCTCTTGCCTTAATTTTTCTGAAATTGCCTTTCCAGCAATTTCCTTGCCTGGAATTGTTATGCCTTTACTTGCCTGGAATTGTCTTGCCTAAAATTGCCCTGCCTTGGCTGGCTTTGCCTAGCCTGGAATTGCCTTGCCTTACCTTGCCTAAAATTGCCTTGATTGAAATTTCCATGTCTTGCTGGAAATTCCCTTGCATTTTCTTTTTGGCCTATCCTGGAATTGTCCTCTCTGAAATTGGTTTGCTTTGAATTGCCTTGTCTGTAATTGCCCTGCCTAGAATTGCCCTGCATTGCCTTATCTTGCCTGAAATTGCCCTGCCTGGAATGGACATGCCTTGCCTTACCTAGCTTGAAATTACCCTGTCTGCAATTGCCTTGCCTTTGATTGCCTTGTCGTGCCTGGAATTGCCTTGCCTGGAATTGACTCTCCTTGCCTTGCTTTGCCTTGCTGTGCCTAAAATTGACTTTCCTGAAATTTCTTTGCGTTGCCTTTCCTTACCTAAAAGAGTCTTGCCTAAAATTGCCCTACATTGCCTTGCCCTGTCTTTCCTGGAATTGCCTTGCCTAGAATTGTGCTGCCTTCCCTTGACTTGCCTTGCCTCGCCTAGCCTAAAATGGCCTTGCCAGGAATTGCTTTACCTTGCCTTGCTGAGAGTTTCTATGCTTAAAATTGCCTTTCATTGCATTGCCTTGCCTTGCCTTGTCTTGTTTTTTCTTGCCTGGAATAGTCCTGACTTGCCTTCCCTGGAATAGCCTAGCGTGTACTTGCCTTGCCTTGCCTTGCCTTGAGTAAAGTTGCCTTGTTTCTAATTGCCTTGCCGTGCATATCCTCGCCTGGAATTGCCTTGCCTATAATTGCCTTGCCTTGCATTGCCTTGCCTTGCCTTAACTGAAATTGCCTTGCCTTGCCTTAGCTGAAATTGCCTTGCCTGGAATTGTTTTCTTCTGCCATGTCTTTCCTTGCCTTGCCTTGCATTGCCTTGCCTTGCCTTGACTGAAATTGCCTTGCATCGAATTGCCTTTCCTTACCTTGCCTGAAAATACCTTTTTTGGAATTGCCTTTCCTTGCCTAGCCTGGAGTTGCCCTGTCTGAAATTTTCTTGCCTTGCCTGAAATGCCCTGCCTGGAATTGCCCGGCCTCACCTTGCCTTTCCTGGAATTGCCTTGCCTTGCCGTGCCTAATAATGATTTCCTGAAATTTCCTTGCTTTGCCTTGCATTGCCTTAAAGAGCTTGCCTGGAATTTCCCTAAATACCTTTGCCCTGCCTTGCTTGGAATTGCCTTGCTTATAATTTTCCTGCCTTGTCTTGCCTTGCCTTGCCTGGAATTGCTTTACTTGGAATTGCCTTGCATTGCATTGCCTTGCCTTGCCTGAAATTGCCTTGCCTGGAATGTCCTTCCCTTTTTTTGCATTTTTTTTGCCTTGTCTGGAATTTATTATCTGGAATTTTTCACCTTGCCTTGACTTGCATTGTCTGAAATTGCCTAGCTTGGAATTGCCTTGCCTTGCCTTGTCTGTGGTTGCCGTCCCTGGAATTGCTTTGCCTTGACTTAACTGGAATTGCCTTGCCTGGGATTGCCTTTTCCCACCTTCTCATGCCTTATTTTTTTTTTTGGAATTGGCTTTCCTAAAATTGCCTTGCTTGGAATTGCCCTGCCTTGAATTTCCTGGGGTTGCCTTTCCTGGAATTGCCTTGTCTTGCCTAACCTAAAATTGTATTTCCTGGAATTGCCTTTCTCTGTCTTGTCTTGTCTTTTCTTTTCTGCAATTGCCTTTCCTGCAATTGCCTTGCCTAGAATTGTATTGCCTTGCTTTGTCTTCCCTTCCCTTGCCTTGACTGTCATTGCCTTGCTTTGACTTGCCTTACCTTGCCTTGTCTAAAATTGCCTTGCCTGAAATTGCCTTGCCTGGAATTGTCTTGCCTTGCCTTTTCTGAAATTTCCTTGCCTGTAATTGCCTTGCATGGCCTTGATTTTTCTTGTCTGGAAATTCCCTGCCTTGCTTTTCCTGGAATAGCCTTGTGTGGAATTGCCTTGTCTTGGCTTGCCTTGACTAAAATTGCCTTGCTTTGAATTGCCTTGCCTTGCCTTACCTTGCCTGGAATTGCCTTGCTTTACGTTGCCTTGCCTTGCCTTGACTAAAATTGCCTTGCCTGGAATTGTCTTGCATTGCATTAGCTGGAATTGCTTTCCCTGGAAATAATTTTTTCTGCCTTGTCTTTCTTTGCCTTGCCTGGAATTGCCTTTCCATCAATTGCCTTGCCTGGAATTGCCTTGCCTTGCATTGCCAGGAAATGCCTTGCCTAGAATTATATTGCCTTGCTTTGCGTTGTCTGGAATTGCCTAGCCTGAAATTACATTGCCTTTTCTTGACTGAAATTACCTTGCCTGTAGTTGACTCCCCTTGCCTTGCCTTGCCTTGCCTTGCCTTGCCTTGCCGTGCCGTGCCTAAAATTGTCTTTCCTGAAATTGCCTTGCATTGCCTTGCCTTGCCTAAAAGAGCCTTGCCTGGAATCTTTCTACCTTGCCTTGCCCTGCTTTGCCTAGAATTGCCTTACCTAGAATTGTGCTGTTTTACCTTTGCTTGTCTAGCCTAGAATTGCCTTGCCTGAAATAGCCTTGCCTTGCCTGAAATTTTCTTGCTTGGAATTGACTTACATTGAATTGTTTTGCCTTGCCTTGTTTTCCGTGCCTGGAATTGTTCTGCCTTGCCTTCCCTGGAATTGTCTTGCCTTGCCTTGACTGGAATTGCCTTGTTTTAAATTGACTTCTTTTAGTGTTCCATGCCTGGAATTGCCTTGCCCAGAATTGACTTCCTTGCGTGGACTTGCCTTGCCCTACCTTGAATTGCCTTGCCTGGAATTGCCTTGCCTTGCCTTAGCTGGAATTGTCTTGCCTGGAAATACCTTTCCCTGCCTTGTCTTGCCTTGTCTTGCCTGTAATTGCCTTTCTGGCAATTATCTTTCCTGGAATTGCCCTGTCTTGCATTGCCAGGAATTGCCTTGTCTGGAATTGCCTTGTTTTATATTGACTTGTCTTACCTGAAATTGCCTTGTCTAGAATTGCATTGCCTTGCCTTACCTTGCCTTGCCTGGAATTCTTTTGCCTCGTATTGCCTTTTCTTGTCTTGTCTGAAATTACATTGTCTGAAATTGCCTTGCCTTGTCTTGCCTTACATTCCCTGGAATTGCCTTGCCTTGCCTTGCCTTTCCTGAAATAGCCTTGCCTGGAGTTTGTTCCTTTTGCCTTGCCTTGCTTCGCCTTGAATTGCCTTGTTTGGAATTTCCCTGCCTTGCCTTGGCTCGAATTTCCTTGTCTGGAGTTGCCCTGCTTTGCCTTGCCTTTCGTTACAAAGTATTGCCTTGTCTGGAATTGGCCTGTCTTTTCTTGTTTTGCCTTTCCTGGAATGCCCTTGACTAAATTTGCCATGCCTTGACTTGCCTGAAATTTCCTTGCCTGAAATCTTCTTGCCTTGCTGAAAGATTTCTTGCATTGTATTGCCTTGCTTAGCCTGGAATTGCCCTGTCTGGAATTGCCTTGTTTAGGCTTACCTTGCCTGCCTGAAATTGACATGCCTAAACTTGCATTGCCTTTCCTTGTCTGAAATTGCCCTACCTTGCCTTGCCTTGCCAGAAATTGACTTTCCAGGAATTTTCCTGTCTTGTCTTGCCATGCCTGGAAGTTTCTTGTTTTGCTTTGCCTTTCCTTGCCTGGAATTGCCTTGCCTAGAATTGCATTGCCTTACCTTACCTTGCCTTGCCTGAAATTGCCTTTCCTTACCTTGCCTGGAATTACCTTGTCTAGAGTTGTCTTGCATTTAATTGTCTTGACTTGCCTTGCCTGAAATCGCCTTGCCTGGAATTATTCTTCTTTGCATTTTCTTGCCTTGCCTAGAATTGCCTTGCTTGAAATTTCCCTGCCTTGCCTTGCCTCAAATTGCTTTGCCTGAAATTTTCCTGCTTTGCCTTGCCTTTTCTTACCTCAAATTATCTAGCCTGGAATTGCCATGCCATGCCTTGTCTTGAATTGCCTTGCCTAGAATTGTCCTGCCTTGCCTAGAATTGTCCTGCCTTGCCTGGTTTCGCCTAGCCTGGAGTTGCCTTGCCTTGAATTTCCTTGCCTTGACTTGCCTGAAATTGCCTTGATTGGAATTTCCATGCCTTTCCGGAAATTTCCTTGCATTGCCTTTTCTTCCTAGCCTGGAATTTCCCTGCCTGAAATTATCCTGCCTTGCCTTGCCTTCCCTGAAATTTCTCTGCCTGGAATTGCCCTGCCTTGCAATACCTAGCCTGGAATTTCCCTGTCTAAAATTGCCTTGCCTTGGCTTGCCTTGTCTGGAATTGCCCTGCCTTTAATTACCCTGAATTTTCTTGCCTTGCCTGTATTTTCCCTGCCTGGAATTGCCCTGGCTTGCCTTGCCTTTCCTGGAATTGACTTTCCTTGACTTGCCTTGTCTTGCCTGAAGTCGACTTTTCTGAAATTGCCTTGCATTGCCTTGTCTTGCCTAAAAGAGCCTTGCCTGGAATTGACCTACATACCCTTGCTCTGTATTGCCTGGAATTGGCTTGCTTAAGTTGCCCTGCCTTGCCTTGCCTTGCCTTGCCTTGCCTGTATTTTTTTTTTTGCTTGGAATTGCCTTGCATTGCATTGCCTTGCTTTGCCAAAATTGCCTTGCCTTGAATGTCTTTGCCTTGCTGTGCCTTGCCTGGAATTTCCTTACCGGAAATTTTTTTGAATTGCTTTTTCTTGCCTTGCCTGGAATTTTCTTACCTGGAATTTTTGGCCTTCCCTTGCCTTTCATTGCCTGGAATTGCCTTTCCTGGAATAGACTTGCCTTTCCTTGCCTTGATTGAAATTACCTTTCCCTGCATTGTCTTGCCTTGTCTGGAATTGCCTCTCCTGTGATTTCCTTGCCTGTGATTACCTTGCCTTGCCTTGTCTGAAGTTGCATTCTGTGGAATTGCCTTGGCTTACCTTACCTGGAATTGCCTTCCCTGTGATTGCCTTTCCCTTTCTTCTCTTGCTTTATTTTTTCTGGAATTGCTTTTATGGCAATTGCCTTGTCTGGAATTGCCCTACCTTGCATTGCCTGGAGTTGTCTTCCATTGAATTTTCTTGCCTTGCCTTACCTAAAATTACCTTTCCTGAAAATGCTTTTATCTGCCTTGTCTTGCCTCGCCTTGCTGGGAATTGCCTTTCTGGAAATTGCCTTGCCTGAAATTGCTCTACCCTTGATTGCCAGGAATTGCCTTGCCTTGCATTTTCTTGCCTTGTCTTTCCTGGAATTGTCTTGCCTTGCCTTGCCTTGTCGTGCCAAAATTTGGCTGTCCTGAAATTGCATTGCATTGCCTTTCCTTGCCTCGCCTTGCCTAAAAGAGCCTTGCCTGGAATTGCCCTACATACACTTGCCCTGCCTTGCCTTGCCTTGCCTTGCTTTGCCTTGCCTTACCTAAAATTGCCTTGCCTGGAATTGTCTTTCCCTGCCTTGTCTTTCCTTGCCTTGCCTGGAATTACCTTTCCAGCAATTTCCTAGCCTGAAGTTGCCCTGCCTTGCATTGCCAAGAATTACCTTGCCTGGAATCTCCTTTCCTTGGAATTTTCTTTCTTGAAATTGCCTTGCATTGCATTGTCTTGCCTTGCCTTCATTTTCCTTGCCTGGAATTGCCCTGCCTTGCCTTCCCTGATATAGCCTTGCCTGGAATTGCCTTGTCTTTTCTTACCTTGACTGGAGTTGCCTTGTTTCGAATTGCCTTGCTTTGCCTTTCTTCGCCTGGAATTGAATTGCCTAGAATTGCCTTGTTTTGCTTTGCCTTACCTTGCTTTGCCTGGAATTGCCTTATCTTATGTTGCCTTGACTCGCCTGGATTTGACTTGCCTAGAATTGCATTCCCTTGTCTTATTTTGATTTGTCTGGAATTTCCTTACCTCCAATTGCCTTTCCTTGTCTTGCCTGGAATTATCTTATCTAAAATTGCCTTGTCTTGTCTTGCCTTGCCTTGCCTTGCCTTGTCTCGCCTTGCCTTATCTGGAATAGCCTTGCCTGGAATTGCCCTTTTTTGCCTTGTCTTGCCTTGCCTGGAATGTCATTCTTTGAAATTTCCTTGCTTTGCCTTGCCTTGGCTCGAATTGCCTTGTCTGGAGATTTCTGCTTTGCCTTTCCTTTGCTTTCCTTTCCTCGAATTGCCTTGCCTGGAATTTGCCTGCCTTGCCTTGTTTTGCCTTGCCTGGAATGCCCTTGCCTGGTATTGCCATGCCTTGCCTTGCCTAAAATAGTTTTGCCTGAAATTTTCTTGCCTTCTCTGGAGTTTTCTTGCATTGCCTTGCCTTGCCTAGCCTGGAATTGTTCTGTCTCAAATTGCCTTGTTTTGGCTTGCCTTGCTATGCCTGGAATTGTCTTCCCAAAAATTCCCTTGTCTTTCCTTTTCTGAATTTTTTCTGCCTGGAATTGCCCTGTCTTGCCTTGCCTCGCCTGGAATTACCTTGTTTTAAGTTGCCTTGCCTTGCCTTGTCTTGCTTTGCCTGGAATTGCTTTGACTTTTGTGGCCTTTCCTGGAATTTCTTTTTTTTTTAAATTGACTTGCCCTGCCTTGCCTTATCTGGAATTGCCTTCCCTGAAATTTCCCTGCCTCTCCTTGTCTTATCTTGCCTTGTCTACAATTGCCTTGCCTTACCTGGAATTGCCTAGCCTGAAATTGCCTTTCCTTGCCTTGTATGGATTTTCCTTTCCTGGAATTTTTCTGCGTTTCTTTATGTGAAATTGCCTTGCCTGAAATTGCCTTGTCTTGCCTTGCCTTGCCTGGAAGTGCCTTTTTTTGCAATTGTGTAGCCTCAAATTGCCTTGCCTTGTCTGAAACTGCCTTGCGTGGATGTGCCTTGTCTTGCTTGTTGTGCCTTTCCTTGCCTTATCTTGTCTTTCTTTGCCTTGCCTAGAATTGTCTTGCCTGGAATTGCCTTGCCTGGAATTTCCGTGCCTTTCCTTGCCTTCACTCTCTTTTCCTTGCCTTTCCTTGTCTTGACTGGAATTACCTTGCATTACCTGGAATTTTTTGCATTGCCATGCTTTGCCTATCCTGGAATTGCCCTGCGTGGAATTGTTTTGCCTTGGATTTCCTTGACTTGCCTGGAATTGTCTTGCATAAAATTTCGTTGTTTTCTTTTGCCCAGAACCGTCCTGCCTTGCATTTCTTTGCCTAAAATTTTCCTGCCTGTAATGACACTGCCTCACCTGGAATTGCCTTGCCTTTCCTTGCCTGGAATTGACTTTGCCAAAATAGCCTTGCTTTGCCTTGCTTTTCCATGCATGGAATTGACTGGCCTGGAATTTTCTTGCCTGGAATTCTGTTGCCTGAAATTAACTTGCCTTGCCCTGTGCTGCCTTTCATTGCCTGGAGGTGCCTTCCCTGGAAT
The DNA here is from genome assembly GCA_031835075.1 of Saguinus oedipus. Classification (NCBI taxonomy): domain Eukaryota; kingdom Metazoa; phylum Chordata; class Mammalia; order Primates; family Cebidae; genus Saguinus; species Saguinus oedipus. The sequence continues at coordinate 32,946,932 of CM063180.1, read as the reverse complement.
TTCTTTGCCTTGCCTTACCTTTCCTGAAAAAATTGCCTTTCCTGAAATTGCCTTTCTCTACTTTGTCTTGCCTTCACTTGCCTGGTATTGCCTTTCCTGCAATTGTGTTTCCTAGAATTGCATTGCCTTGATTTGCCTTGCCTTGCCTTCCCTTGCCTTGCCTGGATTTGTCTTGTCTTTCCTTGTCTTGCCTTACCTAGAATTACCTTGCCTGGAATTGCCTTGCCTGAAATTGTCTTGCCTTGTGTTACATGGAATTGTCTTGCATTGCCTTGATTTTTCTTGCCTGGAATTGTTCTATCTTGCCATCTTTGGATTAGAATTACATTGAATTGCCTTGTGTTGACTTGCCTTGACTGAAATTGTCTTTCTTCGATTTGTGCTGCCTTGCCTTTCCTTGCCTGGAATTGCCTTGCCTTGCATTACCTTGCCTTGGCTTAGCTGAAATTGCCTTGCCTGGAAATACCTTTCCTTGCCTTGTCTTGCCTTGCCTTGTCTAAAATTGACTCACCTTACATTTTCTTTTTTTTCTGTGCTTAAATTTGACTTTCCTGAAATTGCCCTTCGTTGCCTTCCCTTGCCTAAAACAGCCTTGCCTGGAATTGCCTTACATTGCTTTGCCCTGCCTTGCCTGAAATTGCCTTGCCTAGAATTGCACTGTCTTCCCTTGTCTTGTCTTCCCTAGCCTAGATTTGCCTTGCCTGGAATTGTTTTGCCTTGCCTTGCCTGAAATTTCCTTACTTGGAATTGCCTTGCCTTGCCTTGCCTTACTTTTCCTTGCCTGGAATTGCCCTGCCTTACTTTCCGTGGAATAGGCTTGCATGGAATTGCCTTGTCTTGCCTTGCCTTGACTGGAGTTGCCTTGTTTCAAATTGCCTTGCCTTTATTTTTCTCACCTGAAATTGTCTTGCCTAGAATTGCCTTGCCTTGTGTTGCCTTACTTTGTCTTGCCTGAAATTGCCCTGCCTTACATTGCCTTGACTTGCCTGAAATTGCCTGGCATAAAATTGTATTGCCTTCCCTTTTCTTGCTTTCCCTGGAATTGCCTTGCCTCGAATTGCTTTCCTTGCCTTGCCTTGAATTGCCTTGCCTTGTCTTGCCTTCCTGTGCCTGAAAATGCCTTGCCTTGCCTGAAATCTCCCTGCCTGGAGTTGCCTTTTCTGCAATTGCCTTGCCTGGAATTGCCTTGCTTTGCCTTGCCTGTATTTGCCTTGCCATTCCTTGCCTGGAATTGACTTTCCCACAATTGCCTTGCATTGCCTTGCCTTCTCTTGCATTGGAATGCCTTGCCTGGAATTGTCTGGCCTGGAATTGCCTTGCCTTGCCTTGGGTTCACTTACCTTTTCTTGCCTGGTATTGCCTAGCATGGAATTGCCTTGCCTTGCTTGTATCATTCAGTGAGGCTCTGAATGAGTGGCCATATGAAAAAGAATACTCACGTATCCACTGGTGTGCATTACTCCATGACATTGTGAGTTAGTGGCCATATGACCATTCCACAGGTGTGTACCATTCAGTGCGGCTCTGAGTGGCCATATTAAAGAGATTCCTGAATATCCACAAGGGACTTATTATGCAGAGAGGCTCTGAATGAATGGCTATATCAATTAGGCTGCTGACTACTCCACAGGAGTGCATTATTCAGTGAAGCTCTGCATTCGAGGCCAGATAAAATTATCTCCTGACAATTCACCTGGTGTGTATTGTTCACTGAGCTTCTGAATGTTTGGCCAATTGAAGTACACTCCTGACTATTCCCCCCGGTTTCTGTTATTCACTGAGGTTCTGTATGAGTTGCCATACCCAATAGACTTTTGACAATTCCACAGGTGTGCAGTACTCCCTGAGGCTCTCACTGAGTGACCATATGAAATAGACTCCTGACTCTACCCTGCGTGCGTATTATTCAGAGAGACTCTGAAAAAGTGTCCATATGAAATACACTCTTGTCTATTCCCCAGGTGTGCATTATTCACTGAGGCTCTGAATGACTTTCAATATGAAATACACTCCTGACTGTTCTGCACGTGTGCTTTATTCACATGGGCTCTGAATGAGGGACTGTATGAAATAGACTCCTGACTATTCCACATGTCTGTATTATTCACTGATGTTCTGAATGTGTCACCAAATAAAATAGACACATGGCTACTCCGCACATGTGCATTCTTCACTGATGCTCTGAATGAATGTCCATGTGAAAGAGATTCCAAGATTTTTCCAGGTATGCATTATTCAATGAGTCTCCAAATGCGGACACTGTAAATAAACTCCTGACAATTTTCAAAACTTGCACTATTCAGAGCGCTCTGAATGAGTGACAATATGAAATAACCTAATCAATATTTCCTGGGTGTGTATTATTCACTGAAACTCTAAAAGAGTGTGAAAAGAAACCTGTATGAAAAAGGTTGAGAAAGAGAATATGAAATATGAAAAGAAAAACCTAATATGAAAGAGATACTTTCTTTTCCCAAGGAGTGTATTATTCAGTTTGGCTCTGAATCACAGGTCATATGGAATAAGATACTGATTATTCCCCAGGTGTATATCATTCACTGAGGCTCTGAATGAGTGGTCATATAATATAGAGCCTTGAATATTCCCCTTGTGTGTATTATTCACTGAGGCTCTGAATGAGGTCATTTGAAATAGAATTCTCAGTACTCCCCAGGCGTGCATTATTCACTGTGGCTCTGAATGAGTGAAAATGTGAAATAGACTCCTGACTATTGCACAGGCATGTACCATTCAGTGAGGCTCTGAATGAGTGGTCATATAAAAGAGTATCCTGACTATTCCAAACGTATGCATTATTCAGTGAAGGTCTAAATAAGTGACCATAAGAAATAAAATCCTGACTATTCCCCAGGTGTGCATTATTCACTGAGGTGCTGAAAGAGTGGCCATATGATATATATTGCTGAGTACTCCCCAGGTATGCATTATTCACGGAGGTTGTGAATCAGTGGCCATGTGAAATAGACTTCTGAATATTTTCCATGTGTGCATTATTAAGGGAGGTTCTGAAAAAGTATCCCTATGAAATAGATTGCTGACTATTCCCCAGGTGTGGAATATTCACTGAGGCTATAAATGGGAAGCAATGTGAAAAAGACTCCTAATTATTTTCCACGTGGGTTTTATTCACAGGGGCACTGAATGAGGGGCCGTGTGAAATATACTCCTCTCATTTGCACAGGTATGTATAATTTACAGAGATTCTCAATGTGTGGTCAAAGGAAGTAGACACCTGGCTACTCCGTATGTGTACATTATTCACCGACGCTCTGAATGAATGGCTATATGAAAGAGACTTCAAAATTTTCTCCAGGTATGCATTATTCATTGAGGCTCTGAATGCAGGCCATACTAAATAGACTCCTGACAATTCCCCAGATGTGTATTACTCAGTGAGACTCAGAAGGAGAGAGATATGAAATAGCCTTCTCACTATTCTACAGGTATAGGTTATTCAGTGAGTCTCAAAATGGGTGTCCATATAAAATAGATTACCGACTATTCCTTACTTGTGTAACATTCAGTGAGGTGCTGAATGAGTGGCCATATGACAATATTCCTGTGGACTCAACAGGTGTTCATTTTTCACTAAGGGTTTGGATGAGGAGCAATATGCAGTAGACTCCTGACTATGTCCCAGGTGTGTATAATACACTGACCCTCTGAACGATTGGCCTGAAGAAATAAAAATTCTGGCTATTACCCAGCTGTGTATTATTCAGTGAGGCACAAAATGAGTGGCCACATGAAATAGATCTCTCAGTACTCCACAGGGGTGAGTTATTCAGTGAGACTCTAAAAGAGTGGGCATATGAAATAGACTCCTGACTATTCCTCAGGTGTTCATTACTCATTGAGGCTCTGAATGTGTGGCCATTGGAAATAGAATACTCACTATTCCCTAGGTATGTATTTTTCACTAAGTCTCTGAATATGTGGCCATTCAAAATAATCTCCTGACAATTCCCCAAACTTGCACAACTTTGAGAGATTGTGAATGAGTGGCAATATTAAAAAGACTCCTTAGTATTCCCCTGGTGTGTACTACTCACTGAGTCACTGAAAGAGTTCTTATCAGATTCCTCATTATTCCCAAGGTATGCATTATTCATTTTGGCTCTAAATATTGGTCGTATGAAATACAGTAATGACTATTCTTTTTTTAAAATTTAATTTAATTTTATTATTTTTATTTTTTTTCAGTTTTCTTTTAAATTTTTATTGCATTATAGGTTTTGGGGTACATGTGCAGAACGTGCAAGATAGTTGCATAGATACACACATGGCAGTGTGTTTTGCTACACTCCCCCCCTTCACCCACACTTGGCATTTCTCCCCAGGCTATACCTCCCCAGCCCCACCGCTGTCCCTCCCCCATTTCCCCCCAAACACCAAAGTGTGTAGTAGACCCCCTCCCTGTGTCCATGTGTTCTCATTTCTCTCACACACCTATGAGTGAGAATATTCGGTAATTTTTTTTCTGTTCTTGTGTCAGTTTGCTGAGAATGATGCTCTCCAGAATCATCTATGTCCTTACAAAGGACACAAACTCATGATTTTTGATTGCTGCATAATATTCCATGGTGTATATATGCCACATTTTCCCAGTCCAGTCTATCACTGATGGGCATTTGGGTTGGTTCCAGGTCTTTGCTATTGTAAACAGTGCTGCAATGAACATTCATGTGCATGTGTCCTTACAGTAGAATGATTTATAGTCCTTTATATATATACCCAGTAATAGGATTGCTAGGTCAAGTGGAGTTTCTATTTCTAGGTCCTTGAGGAATCGCCACACTATCTTCCACAATGGTTGAAATAATTTACACTCCCACCAACAGTGTAAGAGTGTTCCTATTTCTCCACACCCTCTCCAGCATCTGCTGTCTCCAGATTTTTTAATGATCGCCATTCTAACTGGCGTGAGATGGTATCTTAATGTGGTTTTGATTTGCATCTCTCTACTGACCAGTGATGATGAGCATTTTTCATGTGTTTGTTGGCCTCATGTATGTCTTCTTTGGTAAAGTGTCTGTTCACATCTTTTGCTTTTTTCTGAATGGGTTTGCTTGTTTTGTTTTTTTGTTTTTTTTTTTTTTTTCCTGTAAATCTGCTTGAGTTCTTTGTAAATTCTGGATATCAGAACTTTGCCAGATACATAAACTGCAAAGAATTTTTTTCATTCTGATGGTTGCTGACTCACTCTAGTGACGGTTTCCTTTGCCATGTGAAAGCTGTGGAGTTTGATTAGGTCCCATTTGTCTATTTTGGCTTTTGTTGCTAATGCTTTTGGTGTTTTGGTCATTAAGTTTTTGCCTACTCCTATGTCCTGAATGGTTTTGCCTAGATTTTCTTCTAGGGTTTTTATGGTGCCAGGTCTTATGTTTAAGGCTTTAATCCATCTGGAGTTAATTTTAGTGTGAGGTGTCAGGGAGGGGTCCAGTTTCTGCTTTCTGCACATGGCTACCAGTTTTCTCAACACCATTCATTAAATAGGGAATACTTTCCCCATTGCTTGTTTTTGTCTGGTTTATCAAAGATTATATGGTTGTAGATATGTTGTGTTTCCTCCAATGCCTCTGTTCTGATCCATTGGTCTATATCTCTGTTTTGGTACCAGTACCATGCTGTTCTGATTACTGTAGCCCTGTAGTATAGTTTGAAATCTGGTAGTGTGATTCCTCCCGCTGTGCTCATTTTGCATAGAATTGACTTGGCTATGCGGGCTCTCTTTTGGTTTCATATAATGTTCATGGTGGTTTTTTCCAGTTCTGTGTAAAAATTCTATGGTAGTTTGATGGGGATAGCATTGATTGTGTAAATTAATTTGAGCAGTAAAGGAATTTTCACGATATTGATTCTTCCTAACCACAAACATGGAATGTTTCTCCATCTGTTTGTGTCCTCTCATATTTTGTTGAGCAGAGGTTTGTAGTTTTCCTTAAAAGGTCCCTTACGTTTCTTGTGAGTTGTATTCCTAGGTATTTTATTCTTTTCGTAGCAATTGTGAATGGCAGTTCGTTCTTGATTTACTTCTCTTTAAGTCTGTTATTGGTGTATCGGAATGCCTGTGATTTTTGCACATTGATTTTATATCCTGAGACTTTGCTGAAGTTGCTTATCAGTGTCAGGTGTTTTTGGGCTGAGGTGATGGGGTCTTCTAGGTATACCATCATGTCGTCTGCAAATAGAGACAATTTGGCTTCCGCCTTTCCTATTTGAATAATTTTTATTTCTATTTCTTGAAAGACTGCTCGGCTAGAACTTCCAGTACTATGTTTAATAGGAGTGGTGATAGAGGGCATCCTTGTCTAGTGCCAGATTTCAAAGGGAATGCTTCCAGTTTTTGCCCATTCAGTATGATATTGGCTGTTGGTTTGTCGTAAATAGCTTTTATTACTTTGAGATATGTTCCATCAGTACAAAGTTTATTGAGGGTTTTTAGCATAAAGGGCTGTTGAATTTTGTCAAATACCTTCTCTTCATCAATTGAGATAATCATGTGGTTTTTGTTTCTGCTTCTGTTTATGTGGTGAATGACGTTTATAGACTTCCTTATGTTGAACCAGCCTTGCATGCCCGGGATAAATCCTGCTTGATCATGATGAATAAGTTTTTTAATGTGCTGTTGCAATCGTTTTGCCAGTATTTTATTGAAGATTTTTGCATCTTTGTTCATCATGGATATTGGCCTGAAGTTTCCTTTTCTTGTTGATTCTCTGCCGGGTTTTGGTATCAGGATGATGTTGGTCTCATAAAATGATTTGAGAAGGGTTCCCTTTTTTAAAATTATTTGGAATAGTTTCATAAGGAATGGTACCAGATCCTTTTTGTGTGTCTGGTAGAATTCGGCTGTGAACCCATCTGGACCTGGGCTTTTTTTGTTTGGTAGGCTCTTAATTGCTGCCTCAACTTCAGACCTTTTTATTGGTCTATTCATAGTTTTGGCTTCCTCCTGGTTTAGGCTTGGGAGGACACAGGCGTCCAGGAATTTATCCATTTCTTCCTGTTTTACTAGTTTATGTGCATAGAGTTTTTTGTAGTATTCTCTGATGATGGTTTGAATTTCTGTGGAATCTGTGGTGATTTCCCCATTATCATTTTTTATTGCATCTATTTGGTTTTTCTCTCTTTTCTTTTTTATCAGTCTGGCTAGTGGTCTGTCTATTTGGTTGATCTTTTCGAAAATCCAGCTCTTGGATTTATTGATTTTTTGAAGGGATTTTCTTGTCTCTATCTTTTTCACTTGTGCTCTGATATTAGTTATTTCTTGTCTTCGGCTATGTTTTAGCTTTTTGATCTTGCTTCTGTAGCTCTTTCAATTTTGACCATAGGGTGTCAATTTTGGATCTCTCCATTCTTCTCATGTGGGCACTTATTGCTATATATATTTTCTCTACAGACTGCTTTAAATGTGTTCTAGAGATTCTGCTACGTTGTGTCTTTGTTCTTGTTGGTTTCAAAGAACTTCTTTATTTCTGCCTTCATTTCATTGTTTATCCAAACAAAATTCAAGAGCCGGTTGTTCAGTTTCCATGAAGCTTTGCGGTTTTGAGTTATTTTCTGAATTCTGAGTTCCACCTTGATTGTACTATCGTCTGAGAGACTGTTTGTTATGATTTCAGTTGTTTTGCATTTCCTCAGAAGTGCTTTACTTCCAATTATGTGGTCAATTTTGGAGTAGGTGTGATGTGGTGCTCAGAAAAATGTATATTCTATGGATTTGGGGTGGAGAGTTCTGTAAATATATATCAGGTTTGCTTGTTTCAGGTCTGAGTTCAAGTCCTGGATATTTTTGTTAAGTTTTTGTCTGGTTGATCTTTCTGATATTGACAGTGGAGTGTTAAAATCTCCCACCATTATTGTGTGGGAATCTAAGTCTCTTTGTAAGTCATTAAGAACTTGCCTTATATATCTGGGTGCTCCGGCATTGGGTCCATATATATTTAGAGTCGTTAGCTCTTCTTGTTGTATCGATCCTTTTACCATTATGTAATGACCTTCTTTGTCCCTTTTGATCTTTGTTGATTAAAACTCTTTTTTATCAGAGACGAGTATTGCAACTCCTGCTTTTTTTTGCCCTCCATTTGCTTGGTAAATCTTCCTCCATTCCTTTATTTTGAGGCTTTGTGTATTCTTGCATGTGAGGTGGTTTTTCTGGATAAAGCACACCTAGGGGATTTGGCTTTTTATTTAATATGCCAGTCTGTGTCTTTTTATTGGTGCATTTAGCCCATTTCCATTTAGGGTTAATATTGTTATGTGTGAATTTGATACTGCCATTTTGATTCTAGCCGGCTGTTTTGCTCATTGGTTCATGTAGACTCTTCATTTTGTTGATGCACTTTATCATTTGGTATGCTTTTAGGATGGCTGCTACTGGTTGTTTCTTTCTATGTACTGTGCGTCTTTCAGGAGCTCTTGTAAAGCAGGCCTAGTGGTGACAAAATCTCTGAGTACTTGCTTGTTCATGAAGAATTTTATTTTTCCTTCGCTTATGAAGCTCAGTTTGGCTAGATATGAAATTCTGGGTTGAAAGTTCTTTGCTTTAAGGATGTTGAATATTGGCCCCCACTCTCTTCTGCCTTGTAGAGTCTCTGCCGAGAAATCTGCTGTGAGTCTGATGGTCTTCCCTTTGTGGGTTACCCGACCTTTCTCTCTGGCTGCCCTTAGTATTTTCTCCTTCATTTCAACCCTGGTGAATCTGACGATTATGTGCCTTGGGGTTGTTCTTCTTGTGGAGTATCTTTGTGGTGTTCTCTGTATTTCCTGGAGTTGAGTATTGACCTGTCTTGCTAGGTTGGGGAAATTTTCCTGGATAATATCCTGAAGAGTGTTTTCCAGCTTGGATTCATTCTCTTTATCACATTCTGCTACACCAATGAAACGTAGGTTGGGTCTCTTCACATAGTACCACATTTCTTGGAGGTTTTGTTCATTCCTTTTTGTGCTTTTTTCTTTAATCTTGGTTTCTCGTTTTATTTCATTGAGTTGATCTTCGACTTCTTATATTCTTTCTTCTGCTTGGTCAATTCGGCTGTTGAAACTTGTGCATACTTCGTGAAGTTCTCATTTTGGGTTTTTCAGCTCCTTCAATTCATTCATATTTCTCTCTAAGTTGTCCATTCTTGTTTTCATTTCCTCGAATCTTTTTTCAAGGTTCTTATTTTCTTTGCACTGATTTAGAACTTTTTTTTAGCTCACTGAAATTTCTCATTATCCACTTTCTGAAGTCTGATTTTGTCATTTCCTCACACTCATTGTCCGTCCAGCTTTGTCTCCTTGCTGATTCGGAGTTTTGGTCCATTGTAGGAGGTGAAGTGTTTTGGTTTCGGGTGTTTTCCTCCTCTTTGCGCTGGTTTTTTCCCATCTGTATTGATTTATCCACCTGTCGTCTTAGCAGTTGCTGATTTGTCAATTGGGTCTCTGTGTGGACACCCAGATTATTGATGATGAGGTATTTCTGTTACTTAGTTTTCCTTCTAATGGTCTAGCCCCTCTGCTGTATGAGTGCTGAGGTCCACTCCAGGCCCTGCTTCTCTGGGGTTCACCTGTTGCAGCTGTGGAACTCTGAGGGATGCTACCAGTGTCTTCTTCTGCTATCTTTATTTGAGAATGATGCCCACTAAATGTCAGTCCGATAAGCCCTTATTTGGGGTGAAGACTCTTTGGTTATACAGGGGTCAGGGAGGTGCTTGAGGAGATGGTCTGTGCTTTATAGGAGCTCCAGTGCTGAGCTGTGAGCTCCGTTGTTTATTCAGTGTTGTTTGGGAGGATGTGTTTATGTCTGCTGCAACAGAACTCAAAACACCCCCCTTTTTGTCCCCCTTAGATGCTCTGTCTCAGGGAGTTGGGGCTTTCTTTATGAGTATCTGTTGCACTGTGCTGCCCAGCTAGGAGGTACACTATTCACTATTTTTCTGCTTGGGCTCCGCCCTGCTAGTGCAGGTCCTCCCTGTTTTTGCGGGGCTCCATTCTGCTGTGGCTTGCTCCTCCCTGCTGTGGCTTGCTCCGCCCTGCTGACGGAGTCTCTTTGTTATGGCGGGTTGCCTGGCAACAGCAGGCTGCATCAGCCCTGGGCGGTACTTCAGTATCGGTGGATTGCGTCAGTAGTGGCGGACATCCCTCCCGCACCAGGCTGCACCGTCCTAGATGCCGGCAGCAAAACTCTCAGCCCCGAGCACCTCCAATCGCTGCCCTGCTTGTCCCCATCAGGGTGGGACCAGCCGAGCCCCATCACCCAGCTCCCTGATGGGCTTCCCTTTTTGGGTGACCCGACCCTTCTCTCTGGCCGCCCTTAGTATTTTCTCCTTCATTTCAATCCTGGTGAATCTGACGGTTATGTGCGTTGGGGTTCCTCTTCTTGCAAAGTATCTTTGTGTAGTTCTCTGTATTTCCTGGAGTTGAGTATTTACCTGTCATGCTAGGTTGGGGAACTTTTCCTGAATAATATTCTGAAGAGTATTTTCCAGCTTGTATTCATTCTCTTCATTACATTCTGGTACGCCTATCAAACGTAGGTTGGGTCTCTTCACATAGTCCCACATTTCTTGGAGATTTTGTTCATTCCTCTTTGCACTTTTTTCTCTAATCTTGGTTTCTCATTTTATTTCATTGAGTTGATCTTCAGCTTCTGATATTCTTTCTTCTGCTTGGTCAATTTGGCTGTTGAAACTTGTGCATGCTTTGCGAAGTTCTCATGTTGTGTTTTTCAGCTCCTTCAATTCATTCATATTCCTCTCTAAGTTGTCCATTCTTGTTATCATTTCCTCGAATATTTTTTGAATCTTTTTTCACGGTTTTTAGTTTCTTTGCATTGATTTAGAAATTTTTTTTTAGCTCACTGAAGTTTCTCATTATCCACCTTCTGAAGTGTTATTCTGTCATTTCATCACACTCATTCTCCATCCAGCTTTGTTCCCTTGCTGATGAGAAGTGTTGGTCCTTTTAGGAAGTGAGGTGTTTTGGTTTTGGGTGTTTTCCTCCTTTTTGCGCTGGTTTCTTCCCATCTTTATGGATTTATCCACCTGTCATCTTAGTAGTTGCTGATTTTTCAATTGGGTCTCTGAGTGGACTCCCAGATTGTTGATGATGAAGTATTTCTGTTACTTAGTTTTTCTTCTAATGGTCTAGCCCCTCTGTTGTATGACTGCTGAGGTTCACTCCAGGTCCTGCTTGTCTGGGGTACACCTGTAGCAGCTGCAAAACTGTGAGGGATGCTACAAGTTTCTTCTGCTATCTTTGTTCTAGAATGATGCCCGCTGAATGTCAGTCTGATTAGTTCTTTTTTTGAGGTGACTCTTTGGATATACAAGGGTCAGGGAGATGCTTGAGGATACGGTCTGTGCTTTATAGGAGCTCCAGTGCTGAGCTCATTCAGGGTTGTTGGGAGGATGTGTTTATGTCTGCTGCAGCAGAACTCATAACCCCCCTTTTTTACCCTTTTAGATGCTCTGTCTCAGGGAGTTGGGGCTTTTTTAATGAATATCTGTTGCACTGTCCTGCCCGGCTAGGAGGTAGTCTATTCACTATTTGCTTGCTGAGGCTCTGCCCTGCTAGCAAGGGTCCTCCCTGCTTCCATGGGGCTCCGTTTTGCTGTGGTGCACTTTGCCCAGCTGGTGGAGTCTCTCTGTTATGGCGGGTTGCCTCGGCAATGGCAGGCTGTGTCAACACTGGGCGGTACTTCAGTAGGGGTGAATTGCATTTGTAGTGGTGGACACCCCTCCCCCACCGGGCTTCACCATCCTAAATTCAGCTGTGCCAGCAGCAAAACTCTCAACCCTGAGTGCCTTCAATTGCCGCCCTGCTTGTCTATGTGAGGGTGGAACCCACCGAGCCCTATCACCTGGCTCCCTGTCTCAGTCTGTCCTCTCTCTCTCTCTCTTTTTCTCCCCAATTTGAACGGTTGAATTTCTCACTGATTCTCCAGTAGCCTCCTGATATGGCACTGGTATCTGTGCAATCTCCCGTGCCACTGCCCACTGCACCAGCTCAAATCACGCTTTCCAGGAATCTCCTGATCTGGCTCATTGTCCAAGTCTCGTTTAATCAGATGGACATGCCAATCTGCTCTTCCAAATCTCAGATTGCCAGTTTAACAGGTCACCCAGACCAGTGAGTTTTGTGCCTGGTGCTGCTGTACTGTGGTGCTGGCCGAACCGGCCACATGAGCCGGCTGCCCTGGCATCCCATGTATCTCCTACACCTAGGACTTTCAAAGTTCTGTGGGCAAAACAGGTCCGTCTGAGAATGCGGCTAGGACTCATCCTCTGTGTCTTCAGTGAGAGCTGCAATCCTGAGTTGTTTCTACGGCGCCATCTTGGACTAAAAACCCGATTATTCTTTAAGTGCGTTCATTCACTGAGGCACTGAATGAATGGCCATATGAAATAAAGCCTTGACTATTCCCCAGGTATGAATTATTTACTCATGCTTTGAAGGAAGTGTCATTTGAAATAAAATCCTCTGTACTCCTCAGGCTTGCATGATTCACTGGGGCTCTGGATGACTGGCTACATAAAATAGTCTCCTGACTATTCCAGAGGTGGGTACCATTCAATGACACTCTGAATGAATGGCCATATGAAACAGAATCCTCACTATTCCCAATGTGTGCATTATTCAGTGAAGGTCTGAATGCGTGTCCATAAGAAATAGAATCCTGACTATTCCCCTGGTGTGCATTATTCACTGTGGTGAGGAATAATGGTTATATGAAATAGATAGATTAATAGTCCCCAGGTAAGTTATGCATTATTTACTAAAGCATTGAATCAGTGGTAATAGGAAATAGACTCCTAAATATCCCCAAGGTGCATATTATATGGAGAAGCTCTGAATGAGTGGCTATATCAAGTAGGCTCCTGACTATTCCACAGGAGTGCATTATTCAATGAAGCTCTAAGTGAGAGGCCAGAAGAAATTGAATCCCGATCCTTCCCCAGTTGTGTATAATTCACTCAGCCTCTTAGTGTGTGCTTAATTGAAATACACTCCTGACAAATTTCCAGATGTGTGTTATTCACTGAGATTCTGTATGAGTTGCCATATGAAATAGATTCCTGACAATTCCACAAGTGTGCACTATTTCATGGGAGACTCACTGAGTGGCCATAAGAAACAGATTCCTGACTCTCCCCAATGTGTGCATTATTCAGGGAGACTCTGAAAGAGTGTCCATATGAAATAGACTCCTGACTATTTCCCAGGTGTGCATTATTCACTAAGGCTCTGAATAAGTGGCAATATATAATAGATTCCTGACTATTTTCCTGCTGTGTATCGTTTACTCAGCCTCTGAATGAGGGGGCCTTATGAAATAGACTCCTGACTAAGGTTTGTATTATTCACTGATGTTCTGAATGTGTGGCCAAAGCAAATAGACACTTGGCCACTCCACAGGTGTGCATTCTTTACTGATGCTCTGAATGAATGGTTATATAAAAGAGATTCCAATTTTTCTCCAGGTATACATTACTCAATTAGTCTCTGAAAAAGGGGCCATACAAAATCTACTCCTTACAATTCTACATGTGATAATTTTTCTGTTAGACTTGGAAAGGAGGTCGATAAGAAATAGATTCCTTAGGATTCAAAGGCATACATAATTCAGAGAGGCTCATAATGGGCGTTCATATTAAATAGAATCCTGACTATTCCATACATGTGTATCATTCAGTGAGGTGCTGAATGTGTGGCCATATGAAATAGACTCCTGAGTACCCAATAGGTGTGCATTGTTCAGTGAGTCTTTGAATGAGAGGGCCTATGAAATAGACTCCTGAGTATTCTCTAGGTTTGTATTATTCACTAAGGCTCTGAAGGAGTGTTCATATGACATAGCCTCCTGATTATTGCTCAGGTGTGCATAATTCAATGAGGCTCTTAAACATGGTCATATGAAATAAAATCCTGACTATTCCCAAGGTGTGCACCTTCTGTAATGGCTGATTGAGTGGCCATATGACATAGACTCTGACTATTCCCCATGTGTGTATCATTCAGTGAGTTTCTGAGTAAGTGACCACATGAAATAGACTTCTGAGTATTCCGCTGGTGTGTATTACTTACTAAGTGTATGGATGAGTGGCTACATAAAATAGCCTCTTGCCTATTTTTCACATGTGCATTTTCCACAGAGGCACGGAATGAACAATCATCTCAAATAAACTCCAGACTATTTTGCAGGTGTGTATCATTCTATAAGCCTCTGAATGAGTGGCTATATGAAATAGACTCCTGAGTATTCCCCAGGTATGTATGATTCACTGAAGCTCTGAATGAGTGGCCATGTAAAATACACTCCTGACTTTTCCATAGATGTGTATTATTCAATGAGGCTCTGAATGAGTGGCCATAGAAAAGAGACTCCTGAATACTCCCAGGAGTGCATATTTAGGTAGGGCTCTAAAAGAGTGTCTTTATGAAATAGGATCCTGACTTTCCCTCAGGTGTGTATTATTCAGTGAGGCTCTGAGTGTGTAGCTATATGAAACAGATTTCTGAGTACTCTACAGGTTTTCATTATTCAGTGAAGATCTGAATGAGAGGCCATATGTAATAGTGTCCTCAGTATTTCTTGGTATGCATTATTCACTGAGGCTCTTAAAGTTTGTCCATATGAAATACCCTCCTGACTATTTCACAGGTGCGTATTATTTAATGAGGCTTTGAGTTAGTGATTAGATGAAATATATTTCTTACTATTCCTTAAGTGTGTATTATTGACTGAGACACTGATTAAGTGGGCATATGTAATAGACTCCTCACTATTTCAAAGTTATGCTTTACTCACTCAGGCTTTAATTTTGCCATACAAAATAGACTAGTGTCTATTCTATAGGTGTGCATTATTCACTGAGGCTCTAAATGAGTGGCTATATAAAGTAGGCTCTTAAATCTTCCCAAGGTGTGTATTATTCAATGAGACTCTGAATAAGTGGGCATAAGAAAGAGACTCCTGACTATTCCCCAGGTGTGCATTATTTACAGAGACTCTAAATGTGTAGACATTTGAAGTAGACTCTTGACTATTTCCCAGGGCTGCATTATTCACTGAGGCCCTGAATGAGTGGCCTTATGAAAGAGATTCATGGCTATTCCAGATATGTATATATTATTCATTGAAACACTGAAAGAGTGGCCATATGAAATAGACCCGATTTTACTCCACAGTGTGCGTTATTCATTGATTCTCCAAAGGAATCACCATATGAAATAGACTAGTGATTATCCCCCACATGTGCATTATTCAAAGAGGTTCTGTATGAGTGTCCATATCAAATAGACTCCTGACTATCACCTCTGTGTGTATCATTGAGGGAGGTGCTTAATTTGTGGCTATCTTAAATAGGTTCTGACTACTCCACAGGTGTTCATTATTCACTGAAGCTCTGAATGAGAGGCCATATGAAATAGACTCCTGACTATTGCCCCATTGTGAATTATTCAGAAAGGCTCTGAATGAGTGGTCTTATGGAATAGAATCCTGACGACTCCCCAGGTGTGTATCATTCAGTGAGATGCTGAATCAGTGGTCATATGAAAGAGAATCTTGACTAATACCGTGATGTGCATTATTCACTGAGGCTCTGAGTGGCCTTATGAAATAGACTCCTGATATTCACTGAGTATTTATCATGTGTGCATTATTCACTGATTCTCTGAGTGGCCATATGAAATAGACTCCTGGTCCCATTGTGAATTATTCAATAAGGCTCTGAATGAGTGGTAGTACGGAATAGAATCCTTAAGATTTCCCAAGTGTTTATCATTCAGTGAGGCACTGAATGAGTGGCTATATAAAAGAGGCTCCTCACTATTACCCTGGTGTGTATTATTCACTGAGGATCTAAATGAGTGGCAACATGAAAAAGACTCTTGACAATTCCAAATGTGTGTATAATTCAGTGAGGCTCTGAATGAGGGGCCATATAAAACAGAATTCTCACTTATCCACTGGTGTGCATTAGTTGATAAGATTCTGAATCAGTGGCCATAAGACTATTTAACAGATGTGTACCATAAAGTGAGGCTCTGAGTGGCCATATTAAAGAGATTCCTTAATATCCACAAGGAGCTTATTACTCAGAGAGTTTCTATCAATTAGGCTGCTGACTACTCCACAAGATTGCATTATTCAATGAAGCTCTGCATGAGAGGCCAGATGAAACAGTCTCCTGAACATTCCCAAGGTGTGTATTATTCACTTAGCTTCTGAATGTGTGGCCAACTGAAATACACTCCTGACTATTCTGCCGGTGTGTATTACTTAATAAGTGTGTGGATAAATTGCTACAAGAACAGCCTCCTAACTATTCCTCAGGTGTGCATTTTCAACTGAGGCATTGAATGAATCAACATCTCAAATAGACTCCAGACTATTTCACAGGTGTTCATTATTCCATGAGTCTCTGAATGAGTTGCTATATGAAATAGACTCCCGAGTTTTCCCCAGGTATGTATGATTCACTGAGGCTCTGAATGAGTGGCCATGTGAAATACGCTCCTGACATTTCAATTGATATGTATTATTCAATGAGGCTCTAAATGAGTGGCCATAGGAAGGAGACTCCTGAATTTTTCTAGGAGTGAATTTTTAAGTTGGGTTCTGAAAGTGACATTATAAAATAGAATTCTAACTTTCCTTCAGGTGTGTATTATTCAGTGAGTCTTTGAATGTCTAGCTATATGAAATAGACTTCTACATACGATGGAGAGTTCCAAGATGGCGTCATAGAGGTGACTCAGGATTGCAGCTCTAAGTGAAGGCACAGAGGGTGAGTCCTAGCCGCATTCTCAGACGGAACGTTTTTGCCCACAGAAAGTTGAAAGTCCCAGGTGTGGGAGAGACATGTAACACTAGTGCAGCCGGCTTGCATGGCTGGTTCAGCCAGCGCCACACTGCAGTGGCACCAGGCACAAAACTCACTGGTCCTGTTGCCCTGTTAAACTGACAATCTGAGATATGGAAGGGCAGATAGGCATGTCCATCTGATTGAATGGGACTTGGACAATAAGACAGACCAGGAGATTCCTGGGAAACGTGATCTGAGCTGGTGCAGAGGGCAGTGGCATGGAAGATCACAGGGATCCCAGTGCCCTATCAGCAGGCTACTGGGGCACCAGTGAGAGAGTCAACCATTCAGCTTGGGGAGAGGAAGAGAGAGAGAGGATGGACTCTGAGGCAGGGAGCTGGGTGATGAGGCTCGGTAGGTCCCACCCTCATGGGGACAAGCAGGGCAGCGATTGGAGGCACTCGGGGCTGAGAGTTTTGCTGCCAGCATCCAGGACGGTGCAGCCTGGTGGGGGAGGAGCGTCTGCCACTACGGATGCAATTCGTCCCTACTGAAGTACCGTCCAGGGATGATGCAGCCTGCTGTGGCCGAGGCAACACGCCATAATGAGAGACTCCACCAGCAGGGTGGAGCACACCACAGCAGAACGAAGCCCCACGGAAACAGGGTGGACCTGTGCTAACAGGGCAAAGCCCCGGCAGGCAAATAGTGAATAGACTGCCTCCTAGCTGGGCAGGACAGTGCAACAGATACTCATAAAGAAAGACCCAACTCCCTGAGACAGAGCATTTAAGGGGGGGAAGGAAGGGTTTTATGAGTTCTGTTGCAGCAGAGTTAAACACATACTCCAAACAACCCTGAATGAACAACGAAGCTCACAGCTCACCACTGGAGCTTCTATAAAGCACAGACCGTCTTGTCAAGCAGCTCACTGACACGTGAATATCGAAAGAGTCACCCCAAAAAAGGACTAATAAAAATGACCTTTGGCAGGGATCGTTCTGAAACAAAGATAGCAGAAGAAGAAACTGGTATCATCCCTCACTGTTCTGCAGCTGCTACAGGTGTACCCCAGACAAGCAGGGCCAGGAGTGGACCTCAGCACTCGTACAGCCGAGGGGCTAGACCATTAGAAGAAAAACTAAGTAACAAAAATACCTCATTATCAACAATCTGGGGGTCCACACAGAGACCTAATTGAAAAATCAGCAACTACTAAGATGACAGGTGGATAAATCCATAAAGATGGGAAGGAACCCATGCAAAAAGGAGAAAAACACCCAAAACCAAAACACTTCACCTCCTACAAAGGATCAAAACTCCTCACCAGCAAGGGAACAAAGATGGACAGAGAATGAGTATGACAAAATGACAGAATTAGACTTCAGAAAGTGGATAATGAAAAACTTCAGGGAGCTAAAAGAACATGTTCTAAATCAGTGCAAAGGAACAAAGAACCTTGAAAAAAGATTGGAAAAAATATTCGAGAAAATGATAACAAGAATGGACAACTTAGAGAGGAATATGAATGAATTGAAGGAGATGAAAAACACAACACGAGAACTTTGCGAAGCATACACAAGTTTCAACAGCCGAATTGGCCAAGCAGAAGAAAGAATATCAAAAGTCGAAGATCAACTCAATGAAATAAAATGAGAAACCAAGATTAAAGAAAAAAGTGCAAAGAGGAATGAACAAAATCTCCAAGAAATGTGGGACTATGTGAAGAGACTCAACCTACGTTTGATAGGTGTACCAGAATGTGATGAAGATAATGAATCCAAGCTGGAAAATACTCTTCAGGATATTATCCAGGAAAATGTCCCCAACCTAGCAAGACACGTCAATACTCAACTCCAGGAAATACAGAGAACACAACAAAGATACTCTGCAAGAAGAGTAACCCTAAGGCACATAATTGTCAGATTCACCAGTGTTGAAATGAAGGAGAAAATACAAAGGACAGCCAGAGAGAAAGGACGGGTCACCCACAAAAAAAAGCCCATCAAACTCACAGCAGATATCTCGGCAGACACTCTACAAGCCAGAAGAGAGTGGGGGCCAATATTCAACATCCTTAAAGAAAAAAACTTTCAACCCAGAGTTTCATATCCAGCCAAATTGAGCTTCGTACGTGAAGGAAAATAAAATCCTCCATAAACAAGCAAGTACTCAGAGATTTTGTCACCCCTAGGCCTGCTTTAAAAGAGCTCCTGCAAAAGGCACTACACATAGAAAGAAACAACCAGTACCAGCCATCCTAAAAGCATACCAAATGCTAAAGAGCATTAACAAAATGAAGAATCTACAAGAACCAATGGGCAAAACAGCCAGCTAGCATCAAAATGGCAGTATCAAATTCACACATAACAATATTAACCCAAAATGTAAATGAACTAAATGCACCAAAAAAAAAGACACAGACTGGTAAATTGGACAAAAAACCAAAACCCATCAGTGTGCTGTATCTAGGAAACCCACCTCAAACACAAGAATACAGAAAGCCTCAAAATAAAGGGATGGAGAAAAATTTACCAAGCAAATGGAGAGCAAAAAAAGGCAAAAGTTGCAATTTTCGTCTCTGATAAAATAAAATTTAAAGCAACAAAGTTCAAAAGAAACAAAGAAGGTCATTACATAATGGTAAAAAGAAAACTACAACAAGGAAAGCTAACGATTCTAAATATATATGGACCCAATGCAGGATCACTCAGATATATAAGACATGTTCTCAATGACTTAAAAAGAGACTTAGACTTCCACACAATAATAGTGGGAGACTTTAACACTCCACTGTCAATATCAGACAGATCAACCAGACAGAAAATAAACAAGGACATCCAGGACTTGATCTCAGGCCTGGAACAAGCAAACCTGATAGATATTTACAGAACTCTCCACCCCAAATCCACAGAATATACATTCTTCTCAGCACCACATCAAACCTATTCCAAAATTGACCACATAATTGGAAGTAAAGCACTCCTCAGCAAATGCAAAACAACTAAAATTATAACAAACAGTCTCTCAGATCATAGTGCAATCAAGTTGGAACCCAGAATTCAGAAAATAACCCAGAACCATACAGCTTCATGGAAACTGAACAACTGGCTCTTGAATGTTGATTGGATAAACAATGAAATAAAGGCAGAAATAAAGATCGTCGAAACCAACGAGAACGAAGACACAACGTACCAGAATCACTGGGACACATATAAAGCAGTCTGTAGAGGAAAATATATAGCAATAAGTGCCCACATAAGCAGAGTGGAGAGAATCAAAATGGACACCCTATCGTCAAAATTGAAAGAGCTAGAGGAACAATATCAAAAAAGCTCAAAACCTAGCCAAAGACAAGAAATAACTAAGATCAGAGCAGAACTGAAAGAGATAGAGAGAAGAAAAACCCTTCAAAAAATCAATAAATCTAAGAGCTGGATTTTTGAAAAGATCAACAAAATAGACATATCACTAGCCAGATAGATAATAAAGAAAAGAGAGAACAACGAAATAGATGCAATAAATAACGATAATGGGGAAATCACCACAGATTCCACAGAAATTCAAACCATCATCAGAGAATACTACAAACAACTCTATGCACATACACTAGTAAACCAGGAAGAAATGGATAACTTCCTGGACGCCTGTGTCCTGCCAAGCCTAAACCAGGAGGAAGCCGAAACTATGAATAGACCAATAACAAGGTCTGAAGTTGAGGCAGCAATTAAGAGACTACCACACAAAAAAGCCCAGGTCCAGATGGGTTCACAGCCGAATTCTACCAGACACACAACGAGAATCTGGTACCATTGCTTCTAAAACCATTCCAAAGAATTCAAAAAGAGGGAACCCTTCCCAGATCATTTTATGAGACCAACATCATCCTGATACCAAAACCCGGCAGAGACTCAACAAGAAAAGCAAACTTCAGGCCAATATCCATGATGAACATAGATGCAAAAATCTTCAATAAAATACTGGCAAACCGATTGCAACACCACATTAAAAAACTTATCCATCATGATCAAGTAGGATTCATTCCGGGGATGCAAGGCTGGTTCAACATACGCAAGTCTATAAATGTAATTCACCACATAAACAGAAGCAAAACAAAAATCACATGATTATCTCAATTGACGCAGAGAAGGCATTTTAGAAAATCCAACAGCCCTTTATGCTAAAAACCCTCAATAAACATGGTATTGATGGAACATATCTCAAAGTAATAAAAGCTATTTGTGACAAACCAACAGTCAATATCATACTGAATGGGCAAAAACTGGAAGCATTCCCTTTGAAATATGGCACTAGACAAGGATGCCCTCTCTCACCAGTCCTATTCAACATAGTACTGGAAATTATAGCCAGAGCAATTATGCAAGAAAAAGAAATAAAGGGTATTCCAATAGAAAAGGTGAAAGCCAAATTGTCTCTATTTGCAGACGACATGATACTATAAATGGAAGACCCCATCACCTCAGCCCAAAAGCTCCTGAAACTGATGAGCAACTTCAGTAAACTCTCAAGATATAAAATCAGTGTGCAAAAATCACAAGCGTTCCTATACACCAATAACAGACTTAAAGAGAACCAAATCAAGAACGAACTGCCATTCACAATTGCTACAAAGAAAATAAAAAACCTAGGAATAAAGCTTACAAGGAACATAAGGGACCTCTTTAAGAAAAACTACAAACCACTGCTCAACGAAATAAGAGAGGACACAAACAGATGGAGAAACATTCCACGATCGTGGATAGGAAGAATCAATATCGTGAAAATGGCTATACTGCTCAAAGTAATTTACACAATCAATGCTATCCCCATCAAACTACCATTGAATTTCTTCACAGAACTGGAAAAAAACACCATGAACTTCATATGGAACCAAAAGAGAGCCCGCATAGCCAAGTCAATTATAGGCAAAAAGAAAACAGCGGGAGGCATCACACTACCAGACTTCAAATTATACTACAAGGCTACACTAATCAAAACAGCATGGTACTGCTACCAAAACAGAGATATAGACCAATGGAACAGAACAGAGACATTGGAGGCAACACAACATATCTACAACCTTATAATCTTTGATAAACCAGACAAAAACAAGCAATGGGGAAAGATTCCCTGTTTAATAAATGGTGTTGGGAAAACTGGCTGGCTATGTGCAGAAAGCAGAAACTGGACCCCTTCCTGACACCTTACACCAAAATTAACTCCAGATGGATTAAAGACTTAAACATAAGACCTGACACCAGAAAAACTCTAGAAGAAAATTTAGGCAAAACCATTCAGGACATAGGAGTAGCCAAGGACTTCATGACCAAAACACCAAAAGCATTGGCAACAAAAGCCAAAATAGACAAATGGGACCTAATCAAACTCCACACCTTCTGCATGGCAAAAGAAACAGTCACTAGAGTGAATCAGCAACCATCCGAATGGGAAAAAATCGTTGCAGTTTACACATTTGACAAAGGTCTGATATCCAGAATTTACAAAGAACTCAAACAGATTTACAGGAAGAAAACAAACAAGCCCATTCAAAAATGGGCAAAGGATATGAAAAGACACTTTACAAAAGAGGACATACATGAGGCCAACAAACACCTGAAAAAATGCTCATCATCACTGGTCATTAGAGAGATGCAAATCAAAACCACATTGAGATACCATCTCACGCCAGTTAGAATGGCGATCATTAAAAAATCTGGAGACAGCAGATGCTGAAGAGGATGTGGAGAAATAGGAACACTCTTACACTGTTGGTGGGAGTGTATATTAGTTCAACCATTGTGGAAGACAGTGTGGCGATTCCTCAGGGACCTAGAAACAGGAATTCCGTTTGGCCCAGCATTCTTATTACTGGGTATATATCCAAAGGACTATAAATCGTTCTACTATAAGGACACATGCACACGAATGTTCATTGCAGCACTGTTTACAATAGCAAAGACCTGGAACCAACCCAAATGCCCATAGATGATGGACTGGACTGGGAAAATATGGCACATGTACACCATGGAATATTATGCAGCAATCAAAAATGATGAGTTATTTTCCTTTGTAAGGACATGAATGAATCTGGAGAACATAATCCTCAGCAAACTGACACAGGAACAGAAAAAGAAATACCGCATATTCTCACTCATAGGTGGGTGAGCAAAATGAGAACACATGGACACAGGGAGGGGGTCTACTACCACTGGGGTCTAATGGGGGAATGGGTGAAGGACAGCGGGTGGTGAGGGGAGGGATAGCCTGGGGATGAATGCCAAGTGTGGGTGAAGGGGAGGAAGGCAGCAAAACACACCGCCATGTGGGTACCTATGCAATTATCTTGCACGTTCTGCACATGTACCCCAAAACCTATAATGCAATAAAAATTTAAAGAAAAGAAACATAAAAGTAAAAAAAAAGAGATAGACTTCTGTGTACTCTACAGGTGTTCATTATTCAGTGAAGCTGTGAATCAGAGGCCATATGTCATAGTGTCCTGAGTATTTCTGGGTATGCATTATTCACGGAGGCTCTGAAAGTGTGGCAATATAAAATACTCTGCTGTCTATTCCACAGGTGTGTATTATTATTAATTCTTTATTTTTTACTGCATTTTAGGTTTTCGAGTACATGTGCAGAACGTGCAAGATAGTTGCATAGGTACACACATGGCAGTGTGTTATGCTGCCTTCCTCCCCTTCAACCACACTTGGCATTTCTCCCAAAGCTATTTCTCCCCAGCTCCCCCCACGCTGTCTCTCCTCCTTTCTCCCAAGTAGACACCACTGTGTAGTAGAACCCTTCCCTGTTTCCATGTGTTCTCAATTTTCTCACCCGCCTATGACTGAGAATATGCAGTATTTCCTTTTCTGTTCTTGTGTCAGTTTGATGAGAATGATGTTCTACAGATTCATCCATGTCCTTACAAAGAACACAAACTCATCATTTTTTATTGCTGCATAATATTCCATGGTGTATTTGTGTCACATTTTCCCATTCCAGTCTATTATTGATGGGCATTTGGGTTGGTTCCAGGTCTTTGCTATTGTAAACAGTGCTGCAATGAACATTCTTGTGCATGTGTCCTTATAGTAGTACGATTTATAGTCTTTTGGATATATACCAAGTAAAGGAATTGCTGGGTCAAATGGAATTTCTATTTCTAGATCCTTGAGGAATCGCCACACTGTATTCCACAGTGGTTGAACTAATTTACATTCCCACCAACAGTGTCAGAGTGTTCCTATTTCTCCACATCCTCTCCAGCATCTGTTTTCTACAGACTTTTTAATGATCGACATTCTAACTGGCGTGAGATGGTATCTCAATATGGTTTTGATTTGCATCTCTCTAATAATCAGTGATGATGGGCATTTTTTCATGGGTTTGTTGGCCTCACGTATGTCTTCTTTTATAAAGTGTCTGTTCATTTCCTTTGCCCATTTTTGAAAGGGGTTGTTTGATTTTTTCCTGTAAATCTTTTTGAGTTATTTGTAAATTCTGAATATCAGCCTTTTGTCAGATGGGTAAACTGCAAAGATTTTCTCCCATTTTGTTGTTTGTAGATTCACTCTAGTAAAGGTTTCCTTTGCTGTGCAAAATCTGTGGAGTTTGATTAGGTCCCATTTGTCTATTTTGGCTTTTGTTGCAAATGCTTTTGGTGTTTTTTTGATGAAGTCTTTGCCTACATCTAGGTCCTGAATGGTTTTGCCTAGAATTTCTTCTAGGGTTTTTATGGTGCCAGGTCTTATGTTTAAGTGTTTAATCCATCTGGAGTTAATTTTGGTGTAAGGTGTTAGGAAGGGGTCCAGTTTCTGCTTTCTGCACATGGCTAGCCAGTTTTCCCAACACCATTTATTAAACAGGGAATCATTTCCCCATTGCTTGTTTTTGTCTGGTTTATCAAAGATTATATGGTTTTAGATATGTTGTGTTGCCTCCGATGCCTCTGTTCTGTTCCATTGGTCTATATCTCTGTTTTGGTACCAGTACCATGCTGTTTTGATTACTGTAGCCTTGTAGTATTGTTTGAAGTCCGGTAGTGAGATGCCTCCCGCTGTGTTCTTTTTGCTTAGAATTCACTTGGCTCTGCGGGATCTCTTTTGGTTCCATATGAAGTTCATGGTGGTTTTTTCCAGTTCTGTGAAGAAATTCAATGGTAGTTTAATGGGGATAGCATTGATTGTGTAAATTACTTTGGACAGTATAACAATTTTCACGTTATTGATTTTTCCTAACCACGAACATGGAATGTTTCTCCATCTGTTTGTGTCCTATCTTATTTCGTTGAGCAGTGGTTTGTAGTTTTTCTTAAAGAGGTCCCTTACATTCCTTGTGAGTTGTATTCCTAGGTATTTCTTTTCTTTGTAGCAATTGTGAATGGCAGTTCATTCTTGATATGGTTCTCTTTTAGTCTGTTTTTGGTGTATAGGAATGCTTGTGATTTTTGCACATTGATTTTACATCCTGAGACTTTGCTGAAGTTGCTTATCAGTTTAAGGAGCTTTTGGGCTGAGGTAATGGGGTCTTCTAGGTATACTATCTTGTTGTCTGAAAATAGAGAAAATTTTGCTTTCTCCTTTCCTATTTAAATACCCTTTATTTCTTTTTCTTGCCTGATTGCTCTGGCTAGAACTTCCAGTACTATGTTGAATAGGAGTGGTGAGAGAGGGCATCCTTGTCTAGTTGCAGATTTCAAAGGGAATGCTTCCGGTTTTTGCCCATTAATTATGATATTGGCTGTTAGTGTGTCGAAAATAGCGTTTATTACTTTGAGATATGTTCCATCAATACCAAGTTTATTGAGGGTTTTTAGCAGAAAGGGCTGTTGAATTTTGTCAAATGTCTTCTCTGCGTAAATTGAGATAATCATGTGGTTTTTGTTTTTGCTTCTGTTTATGTGGTGAATTACTTTTATAGACTTGCATATGTTGAACCAACCTTGCATCCCCAGAATGAATCCTACTTGATATGATGGATAAGTTTTTAATGTGCTGTTGCAATCGTTTTGCCAGTATTGTATTGAAGATTTTTGCATCTATGTTCATAATGAATATTGGCCTGAAGTTTTCTTTTCTTGTTTAGTCTCTGTCAGGTTTTGGTATCAGGATGATGTTTGTCTGATAAAGTGATTCGGGAACGGTTCCCTCTTTTTGGATTATATGGAATAGTTTCCGAAGGAATGGTACCAGATCCTCTTTGTGTGTCTGGTAGAATTCAGCTGTGAACCCATCTGGACCTGGGCTTTTTTTGTGTGTGGTAGGCTCTTAATTGCTGTCTCAACTTCAGACCTTGTTATTGGTCTATTCGTTGTTTCAGCTTCCTCCTGATTTAGGCT
This sequence comes from Saguinus oedipus, assembly GCA_031835075.1. NCBI lineage: Eukaryota > Metazoa > Chordata > Mammalia > Primates > Cebidae > Saguinus > Saguinus oedipus. Next base: position 32,920,775 of record CM063180.1, on the reverse strand, counting down.
TGGGAGGACACAGGCGTCCAGGAATTTATCCATTTCTTTGTGGTTTACTAGTTTATGTGCGTAGAGTTGTTTGGAGTATTCTCTGATGATGGTTTGAATTATTGTGGAAGTTTTGGTGATTTCCCCATTATCGTTTTTTATTGCATCTCTTTGGTTGTTCTCTCTTTTCTTTTTTATCAGTCTGGCTAGTTGTCTGTCTATATTGTTGATCTTTTCGAAAAACCAGCTATTGGATTTCTTGATTTTTTGAAGGGTTTTTCTTGTCTCTATCTCCTTCAGTTCTGCTCTGATCTTAGTTATTTCTTGTCTTCTGCTAGATTTTGAGCTTTTTAATCTTTCTCCTCTAGCTCTTTCAATTTTGACGATAGGGTGTCAATTTTGGATCTCTCCACTCTTCTCATGTGGGCACTTATTGCTATATATTTTCCTCTACAGACTGCTTTAAATGTGTCCCAGAGATTCTGGTGCATTGTGTCTTCATTCTCGTTGGTTTCAAATAACTTCTTTATTTCTGCCTTCATTTCATTGTTTATCCAATCAACATTCAAGAGCCAGTTGTTCAGTTTCCATGAAGCTGTTCGGTTCTGAGATATTTTCTGAATTCTGAGTTCCAACTTGATTGCACTATGGTCTGAGAGACTGTTTGTTATGATTTCCTTTGTTTTCCCTTTGCTGAGGAGTGCTTTACTTCCAATTATGTGGTCAATTTTGGAGTAGGTGTGAAGTGGTGCTGAGAAGAATGTATATTCTGTGGATTTGGGATAGAGAGTTCTGTAAATGTCTATCAGGTTTGCTTGTTCCAGGTCTGAGTTCAAGTCCTGGATATTCTTGTTAATTTTCTGTCTGGTTGATCTGTCTGCTATTGACAGTGGAGTGTTAAAGTCTCCCACTATTACTGTGTGGGAGTCTAAATCTCTTTGTAAGTCATTAAGAACTTGCCTTATATATCTTGGTGCTTCTACATTGGGTCCATATATATTTAGAATTGTTAGCTCTTCTTGTTGTATCGATTCTTTTTCCATTATGTAATGACCATCTTTGTCCTTTTGGATCTTTGTTGCTTTAAAGTCTTTTTTATCAGAGACGAGAATTGCAACTCCTGCTTTTTTTTTGCTCTTTATTTGCTTGGTAAATCTTCCTCCATCCTTTTATTTTGAGCTTTTTTGTATCTTTGCGTGTGAGGTGGGTTTCCTGGATACAGCACACCGATGGGTTTTGTTTTTTTATTCAATTTGCCAGTCTGTGTCTTTTGATTCGTGCATTTAGCCCATTTATATTTAGGGTTAATATTGTTATGTGTGAATTTGATACTGCCATTTTGATGCTAGCTGGCTGTTTTGCCCGATGGTTCATGTACATTCTTCATTTTGTTGATGGTCTTTAGCATTTGGTATGCTTTTAGGATGGCTGGTACTGGTTGTTTCTTTCTATGTGTAGTGCCTCTTTCAGGAGCTCTTGTAAAGCAGGCCTAGTGGTGACAAAGTCTCTGAGTACTTGCTTGTTTGTGAAATATTTTATTTTTCCTTCACTTATGAAACTCAGTTTGGCTGGATATGAAATTCTGGGTTGAAAGTTCTTTTCTTTAAGAATGTTGAATATTGGCCCCCCCCCTCTCTTCTGGCTTGTAGAATCTCTGCTGAGAGTTCTGCTGTGAGTCTGATGGGCTTCCCTTTGTGGGTGACCCGGCTTTTCTCTCTGGCTGCCCTTAGTATTTTCTCCTTCTTTTCAACCCTGGTGAATCTGACTATTATGTGCCTTGGGGTTGCTCTTCTTGTGGAGTATCTTTGTGGTGTTCTCTGTATTTCCTGGAGTTGAGTATTGGCCTGCCTTACTAGGTTGGAAAAATTTTTCTGGATAATATTCTGAAGAGTATTTTCCAGCTTGGATTCATTTTCTTCATCACATTCTGGTACACCTGTCAAATATAGATTGGCTCTCTTCACATAGTCATTTTGTTCATTTCTTGGAGATTTTGTTCATTTCTTTTTGCATTTTTTTCTCTAATCTTGGTTTCTCATTTTATTTCTTTGGGTTGTTCTTCGACTTCTGATATTCTTTCTTCTGCTTGGCCAATTCGGCTGTTGAAAGTTGTGCATGCTTTGCGAAGTTCTCGTGTTGTGTTTTTCAGCTCCTTCAATTCATTCATATTCCTCTCAGAGTTGTCCATTCTAGTTATTATTTCCTCGAATCTTTTTTCAAATCCTTTTTCATGGTTCTTAGTTTCTTTGCATTGATTTAGAAGATGTTCTTTTAGTTCACTGAAGTTTCTCATTATCCATCTTCTGAAGTCTGATTCTGTCATTTTGTCACACTCATTCTCCATCCAGGTTTGTTCCCTTACTTGTGAGGAGTTTTGGTCCTTTGTAGGAGGTGAGGTGTTTTGGTTTCGGGTGTTTTAATCCTATTTTCGCTGGTTTCTTCTCATCTTTGTGGTTTTATCCACCTGTCATCTTTGTAGTTACTGACTTTTCAATTTGCTCTCTGAGTGGATGCCAAGATTGTTGATGATGAAGCGTTTCTGTTACTTCATTTTTTTAACTGTCTAGCCCCTCTGCACCCCCTTTTTTTCTCACATGCTCTGTCTCAGTGATTTGTGGCTTTCTTTTTGAGTATCTGTTGCACTGTCCTGCCCCACTAGGTTGCAGTCTATTCACTATTTGCCTGCCGAAGCTCCATCCTGTTAGCCCAGGTCTGCCCTGCTGCTGCAGGGCTTTGTTCTACTGTGGTGTGCTGTGCCCTTTTGGCAAAGTCTCTATGTTATGACGGGTTGTCTCGCCTACGGCATGGTGTGTCAGCAATGGGCTTGTACCTCAGTATGGGAGAATTACGTCTGTAGTGCCGGACGCCTCTCCCCACCGAGCTGCACTGTCCTTGATTCAGCTGATTCTGCAGCAAAGGTCTCAACTCCAAGCACCTCCAATCGCCGCCCTCTTTGTCCCCATAAGGGTGGGACCCTTCCAGCCCAATTACCTGGCTCCCTGCCTCAGAGTTCATCCTCTCTCTCTCTTTTTATCCCCAAGTTGAATGGTTGACTCTCTCACTGGCTCCCCAGTAGCCTGCTGGTAGGACGCTGGTATCTGTTTGATCTCCCGTGTGGCTGCCCTCTGCACCGGTTCATATCATACTTCTCAGGAATCTCCTGCTCTGGTCTCACTGTCCAATTCCCGTTTAATCAGATGGACATGTCAATCTGATCTTCCAAATCTCAGATTCCCCGTTTAACAGGGCACCCAGACTAGTGAGTTTTGTTCTGGGTGTCGCTGTGCTGTGACGCCAGCTGGACCGGCTGCGCAAGCCAAAACCACGGCTGGGCTGGTGTCCCCTGTCTCTCCTACATCTGGGAATTTCCGCTTTCTGTCGGTAACAAAGGTCCATCCGAGAATGTGGCTAGGACTCACCCTCTGTGCCTTCACTGAGAGCTGCAATCCTGAGTTATTTCTATGGAGCCATTTTGAAAAAAAATCCCAGGTGTGTATTATTTAATGAGGCTTTGAGTTAGTGACCATATGAAATAGATTCCTGATTATTCCTCAGGTGTTTATTATTGACTGAGACTCTGATTAAGTGGGCATATGGAATATGTTCCTCACTATTCCAAAGTTGTGCATTACTCACTCAGGCTGTGATATTGTGGCCATACAAAATAGACAAGTGACTATTCCCCAGGTTTGCATTATTTACAGAGGCTCTAAATGAGTAGCTATATAAAGTAGACTCTTAACTTTTCCCCAGGTGTGTATTACTGAATGACACTCTGAATAAGTGGACATAAAAGAGACTCCTGGCTTTCCCCAGGTGTACATTATTTACAGAGACTCTGAAAGTGTAGCCATTTGAAGTAGACTCTTGACTATTTCCCAGGGGAGTGTTATTCACTGAGGCCCTGAACAAGTGGCCATATAAAAGAGATTTCTGACTATTCCAAATATATATATATTATTCACTGAAACACTGAAAGAGTGGCCATATGAAATAGACCACATTTTACTCCACAGGTGTGCGTTATTCCTTGTTTCTCCAAACAAATCACCATATGAAATAGAATAGTAATTATTCCACACATGTGCATTATTCAAAGAGGTTCTGTATGGCTGTCCATATAAAATAGTTTCCTGACTATCACCCATGTGTGTATCATTCAGAGAGGTGCTTAATTTGTGGCTATCTTAAATAGAGTCCTGACTACTTTACAGGTGTTCATTATTTACTGAATATTTGAATGAGAGGCCATATGAAATAGACTCCAGACTATTGCCCCATTGTGCATTATTCAGTAATGCTGTGATTGGCCATATGGAATGGACTCTGACTATTTCCCAGGTGTGTATCATTCAGTGAGTTTCTGAACGAGTGACCACATGAAATAGATTTCTGACTATATCATCTTGTCTATTTCTCAGGTGTGCATTTTCCACTGAGGCACTGAGTGAATGGTCATATCAAAAGGACTCTAGACTATTCTTCAGGTGTACATTATTCAGTGAGTCTCTTTATAAGTGGCTATATGAAATAGAATCTTGAGTATTCTCCAGGTATATATAATTCTTCACAGAGGTTCTGAATGTGTGACCATGTAAAATACACTCCTGAATTTTCCATACGTCTGTATTATTCCGTGAGGCTCTGAATGCATGGCCATAGAAAAGAGATTCCTGAATACCTTTCAGGCGTGCATTTTTAGGTTCGTCTCTGAATGAGTGGCTATGCGAAATAGAATCCTGACTTTTCCCAAGGTGTGTGTTATTCAGTGAGGCTTTGAATGTGTGGCTACATGAAATAGACTTCTGACTACAATACAGGTGTTTCTTATTCAGTGAAGCTCTGAAAGAAAGGCCATATGTAATAGCGTCCTGAGTATTTTCCAGGTATGCATTATTTACTGAGGGTTTAAAATTTTGGTCATATGAAATAATCTCCTGACTAGTCCACAGGTATGTATTATTTAATTAGGCTTTGAGGTAGTGACCATATGAAATAGAGTCCTGACTATTCCCCAGGTGTGGATTATTGACTGCGACTCTGAATATGTGGGCATATGGAAGAAACTGCTGAATATTCCAAAGTTGTGCATTATTCAATAAGGCTTTGATATTGTGGCCATATAAAAGAGACTAGTGTCTATTCCACAGGTATGCATTATTCACTGAGGCTGTAAATGAATGGCTATATAAAATAGACATATAACTCTTCCCCAGGTGTGTAGTACTCAGTGAGGCTCTGCTTGTGTGGTCATATGAAATAGGATGCTGAATTTCCCACATATTTGTATTATTCAGTGAATCTCTGAATGAGTGCCTATATGAAATAGACTGCTGAGTACTGTACATTTGTGCATTATTCACTGAGGCTATGAGTCACTGGCCATATGAAATGAAATCCTGACTATTCCACAGGTGTGTATAATTCACTGAGGCTCCGAATGAGTGGCTGTATGAAATACACTGCTCGCTACTCCACAGGTGTGCATTACTCACTGAGGCTCTGTATGAGTGTAAATATGACATAGCCTCCTGATTATTGACCAGATGTGCATTACTCAATGAGGCTCTTAATCAATAGTCATATGAAATAGAATTCTGACTATTTTCCAGGTTTGTATCATTCAGTAATGCTCTGATTAAGTGGCCATATGTCATAGACTAACTAGTCCACAGGTGTGTATCATTCACTGAGTTTCTGAATAAGTGGTCACATGTAATAGACTCATGACTATTCCCCAGGTGTGTTAATTACTAAGGGTATGGATGAGTGGCTACATAAAATAGCCTCTTGACTATTCCTCATGTGTACATTTTACACTGAGGCACTAAATGAACCATCATATCAAATAGACTCCAGACTACTTTGCTGGTGTGAATTATTCCACGAGTCTCTGAATGAGTGGTTATATGAAATAGTCTCCTGTGTATTCCCCAGGTACGTATGATTCACTGAGGCTCTAAATGAATGGCCATGTGGAATACACTTTACACATTTCCATAGATGTGTATTATTCAATGAGGCTCTGAATAAGTGGCCATAGAAAAGAGACTCCTGAATACTCCCAGGAGTGCGTTTTTAGGTTGGGCTCTGAAAGAGTGTCTTTATGAAATAAAATGCTGACTTTCCCCAGGTTTGTATTATTCAGTGAGGCTCTGAGTGTGTAGCTATATGAAACAGACTTCTGAGTACTCTACAGGTGTTCATTATTCAGTGAAGCTCTGAATGAGAGGCCATATGTAATAGTGTTGTGAGTATTCCCCGGTATGCATTATTCACTGAGACTCTGAAAGTTTGGCCATATGTAATAGCCTCCTGATTATTCCCCAGGTGTGCACTATGCACAGAGACACTGAATGTGTAGCCATTTGAAGTAGACTCTTGACTATTTCCCAGGGGTGTATTATTCACTGAGTCCCTGAACGAGTGGCCCTATGAAAGAGATTCCTGGATATTCCAGATATATATATTATTCACTGAAAGACTGAAAGGGTGGCCATATGAAATAGACTCGATTTTACTCCATAGGTGTGCCTCATTCATTGATTCTCTAAAGTAATCACCATATAAAATAGACTAGTGATTATTCCCCACATGTGCATTATTCAAAGAGGTTCTGTATGAGTGTCCATATCAAATAGACTCCTGACTAAAACACATGTGTATTATTTAGGGCTGTGCTTAATCTATGGCTATCATAAATAAGGTCCTGACTATTTCACAGGTGTTCATTATTCACTGAAGCTCTGAATGAGAGACCATATGATATAGAGTCCTGACTATTGGCCCAATGTGCATTTTTTAGTAAGAATCTGAATAAGTGGTCCTATGGAATAGAATACTTAAAATTCCCCAGGTGTGTATCATTCAGTCAGATGCTGAATCAGTTTTCATATAAAAGAGCATACTGACTATTACAGTGGTGTGCATTATTCACTGAGGGTCTGAATGGCCATATGAAATAAACTTCTAATATTCACTAAGTACTCCTCATGTGTGCATTATTTACTGATTCTCTGAGTGGCCATATAAAATAGACTTCTCATTATTCCACAGGTGTGTATTATCCAGGGAATCTCAGAATTGGGGGCTGATATAAATTAGTATACTCAGTACTCCACAAACATGTGTTATTCACTGAGGCTTATAATGAGTGTTCATATTAAACAGGATCCTGACTATTCCCAAGCGGTGTATTATTCAGTGAGCCATTGAATGATTCACCATATGAGAAAGACTACTGAGTACTTAACAGATGTAAAACATTCACTGATCTTCTGAATGAGTGGCCATGTGAAATACACCCCTGACTTTTTCCCAGTTGTGTACTATTCAATGAGGCACGAAATGAGTGGCCATATAAAACAGACCCCTCAGTACTTGGCAAATGTTCATTATTCACTGCGGGGATGAGCAATAGATAGGGCATAAGCAATAGACTCCTGAATATTTCCCCAGTGTGCATTATTTACTGAGGCTCCGAATATGTGGCAATTTGGAAGAGATTCCTCACTATTGCCTAGGTGTGTATTCTTCACAGAGTCTGTGAATGCATTGCCATTCCAAATAGACTCTTGACTATTCTCCAGATGTGGAGAATAGTCAGGTGTCTATTTTATATGGCCTCTCATTCAGAGCTTCAGTGAATAATAAACTTCTATGGAGTAGTCAGGACGCTTTTTAAGATAGCCACAAATTAAGTGCCTCCCTGAATGATACACACCTGGGTGATAGTTTCCTGACTAATCCACAGGTGTGTATTACTGATTGAGGCTTTGAGTCAGTGACCATATGAAATAGACTTTTGACTATTCCAAAGCTGTGAATTACTCACTCAGGCTTTGATTTTATGGCCATTTAAAAGAGACTACTGTCTATTCCACACGTGTGCATTATTCACTGAGGCTGTAAATGAGTGGCTATGTAAAGTAGACTGCTAACTCTTCCCCAGGTGTGTAGTAGTCAGTGAGGCTCTTTTTGTGTCGTCATATAAAACAGGATGCTGTTTATCCCAAATATTTGTATTATTCAGTGAATCTCTGAATGAGTGCCTATATAAAATAGGCTTCTCAGTACTGTACATTTGTGCATTATTCACTGAGGCTATGAGTCAGTGGTCATATGAAATGGAATCCTGACTATTCCACAGGTGTGTATTATTCACTGAGGCTCTGAATGTGTGTTTATATGACAGAGCCTCCTGATTGCTGACCAGATGTGCATTACTCAATGAGGCTCTTAAACAATGGTCATATGAAATAGAATCCTGACTATTTCACAGGTGTGAATCATTCAGTAATGCTCTGATTGAGTGGCCATATGTCACAGACTCTAACTAGTCCACAGGTGTGTATCATTCACTGAGTTTCTGAATAAGTGGCCTCATGAAATAGACTCCTGACTATTCCCCAGGTGTGTATTACTTATTAAGCATATGGAGGAGTGGCTACATAAAATAGCCACTTGAATATTTCTCAAGTGTGCATTTTCCACTGAGGCACTTAATGAACCATCATATCAAATAGACTCCAGACTATTATGTAAGTGTGCATTATTCCATAAGTCTCTGAATGAGTGGCCATATGAAATAGACTCCTGAGTATTCTCCAGGTATATATGATTTAATGAGGCTCTGAATGAGTGGCCAAAATAAAGAGACTCCTGAATAGTCGCAGGAGTGCATTTTTAGGTTAGGCTCTGAAAGTGTATCTTTATGAAAGAGAATCCTGACTTTCCTCTTGGTGTTTATTATTTAGTGAAGTTCTGAATGAGAAGCCAAATGTAATAGTGTCCAGAGTATTCCACGGGATGCATTAGTCACTGAGGCTCTGAACGTTTGGCTACATGAAATAGCCTCCTGTTTATTCCACAGGTATGTATTATTTAATGATGCTTTGAGGTAGTGATTATATGAAATAGATTCCTTAGAATTAATAAGGACTGTATTATTGACTGAGACACTGACTAAGTGGGCATACAGAATAAACTCCACACTATTCAAAAGTTGTGCATTACTCACTCAGGCTTTGATTTTGTGGCCATACAACATAGACCAGTGTCTGTTCCATAGGGGTGCATTATTCACTGAGCCACTAAATGAGTGGCCATATGAAGTAGACCCTTAACTCTTCCCCAGGTGTGTATTATTAAATGAGACTGAATAAGTGGGCATAAGAAAGAGGCTCCTGACTATTCCCCAGGTGTGCATTATATACAGAGACTCTCGATGTGTGGCCATTTGAAGTAGATTTTTGACTATTTCCCAGGGGTGTATTATTCATTGAGGCCCTGAACGAGTGGCCATATGAAAGAGCCTCCTGGCTATTACAGATATATACATTATTCACTGAAACACTGAAAGGGTGTCCATATAAATCAGACTCGATTTTACTCCACAGGCGTCCGTTATTCATTGATTCTCTAAAGGAATCACAATATGAAAGAGACTAGTGATTATTTTTCACATGTGCATTATTCAAAGAGGTCCTGTATGTGTGTCCATATCAAATAAACTCCTGACCGTCACCCAGGTGTGTATCATTCAGGGAGGTGCTTAATTTGTGTCAATCTTAAACAGGGTCCTGACTACCCCACAGCTGTTCACTATTCACTGAAGTTCTGAATGAAAGGCCATATGAAATAAACACCTATTACCCCATTAGGCATTATTCAGTAAGGCTCTAAATGAGTGGTCCTATGGAATATAATCCTGACGATACCCTGGTGTGTATCATTCTGTGAGATACTGACTCAGTGGTCATATGAAACAGGATTCTGACTATTACCATGGTGTGCATTATTCAGTGAGGCTCTGAGTGGCCATATGAAATAGACTCTTGCCTATTTCCCAGTAGTGTATTATTTCTTGCAGTCCCTAATGACTGGCCATATGAAATAAACTTCTAAGTATTCTACAAGTGTGTACTATTCAGAAAATCTCAGAATTGCAGGGAGATATAAATAAGTATCCACAGTACTTTTAAGTCTGCTATTGGTGTAAAAGAACGCTTGTGATTTTTGAACATTGATTTTGTATCCTGAGACTTTGCTGAAGTTGCTTATCAGTTTTGGGAGTTTTTGGGCTGAGGTGATAAGGTCTTCTAGGTATACTATCATGTCGTCTGCAAATAGAGACAATTTGGCTTCCACCTTTCCTATTTGAATACCCTATATTTCTTTTCCTTGCCTGAATGCTCTGGCTAGGACTTCCAGTACTATGTTAAATAGGAGTGGCGAGAGAGGACATCCTTGTCTAGTGCCGGCTTTCAAAGGGAATGCTTCCAGTTTTTGCCCGTTAAGTATGATATTGGCTGTTGGTTTGTCGTCAACAGCTTTTATTACTTTGAGATATGTTCCATCAATACCAAGTTTATTGAGGGTTTTCAGCATAAAGGGCTGTTGAATTTTGTCAAATGCCTTCTCTGCGTCAATTGAGATAATCATGTGGTTTTTGTTTTTGCTTCTGTTTATGTGGTGAATGACATTTATAGACTTGCATATGTTGAACCAGCCTTGCATCCCCGGGATGAATCCTGCTTGATCATGATGGATAAGTTTTTTAATGTGCTGTTGCAATCTGTTTGACAGTATTTTATTGAAGATTTTTGCATCTATGTTCATCATGGATATTGGCCTGAAGTTTTCTTTTCTTGTTGAGTCTCTTCCGGGTTTCAGTATCAGGAGGATGTTGGTCTCATAAAATAATTTGGGAAGGGTTTCCTCTTTTTGAATTATTTTTAATAGTTTCAGAAGAAATGGTACCAGATACTCTTTGTGTGTCTGGTAGAATTCGGCTGTGAACCCATCTGGATCAGGGCTTTTATTGTGTGGTAGGATCTTAATTTCTGCCTCGACTTCAGACCTTGTTATTGGCCTATTCAGAGTTTCGGCTTCCTCCTGGTTTAGGCTTGGGAGGACTCAGGCGTCCAGGAATTTATCCATTTCTTCCTGATTTACTAGTTTGTGTGCATAGAGTTGTTTGTAGTATTCTCTGATGATGGTTTCAATTTCTGTGGACTCTGTGGTGATTTCCCCTTTATCGTTTTTTATTGCATCTCTTTGGTTGTTCTCTCTTTTCTTTTTTATCAGTCTGGCCAGTGGTCTGTCTATTTTGTTGATCTTTTCAAAAAACCAGCTCTTGGATTTATTGATTTTTTGAAGGGTTTTTCTTGTCTCTATCTCCTTCAGTTCTGCTCTGATCTTAGTTATTTCTTGTCTTCGGCTAGGTTTTGAGCTTTTTTGATCTTGCTCCTCTAGCTCTTTCAATTTTGATGATAGGGTGTCAATTTTGGATCTCTCCACTCTTCTCATGTGGGCACTTATTGCTATATATTTTTCTCTACAGACTGCTTTAAATGTGTCACAATGATTCTGGTACGTTGTATCTTCCTTCTCGTTGGCTTCAAAGAACTTCTTTATTTCTGCCTTCATTTTGTTGTTTATCCAATCAACATTCAAGAGCCAGTTGTTCAGTTTCCATGAAGCTTTACGGTTCTGAGTTATTTTCTGAGTTCTGAGTTCTAACTTGATTGCACTGTGGTCTGACAGACTGTTTGTTATGATTTCCGTTGTTTTGCATTTGCTGAGGAGTGCTTTACTTCCAAGTATGTGGTCAATTTTGGAGTAGGTGTGATGTGGTGCTGAGAAGAACGTATACTCTGTGGATTTGGGGTGGAGAGTTCTGTAAATGTCTGTCAGGTTTGCTTGTTCCAGGTCTGAGTTCACATCCTGGATATCCTGGTTAATTTTCTGTCTGGTTGATCTGTCTGCTATTGATAGTGGAGTGTTAAGGTCTCACACTATTATTGTGTGGGAGTCTAAGTCTCTTTGTAAGTCATTAAGACCTTGCCTCATATATCTGGGTGCTCCTGCATTGGGTCCATATATATTTAGGATCGTTAGCTCTTCTTGTTGTATCGATTGTTTTACCATGATGTAATGACCTTTTCTTGTCTCTTTTGACCTTTGTTGCTTTAAAGTCTATTTTATCAGAGATGAGAATTGCAACTCCTGCTTTTTTTTGCTCTCAATTTTCTTGGTAAATCTTCCTCCAACCCTTTATTTTGAGCCTTTGTGTATCCTTGGGTGTGAGATGTGTTTTCTGTATACAGTACTCCGATGGGTTTTGGTTTTTTATCCAATTTGCCAGTCTGTGTCTTTTGATTGGTGCATTTAGCGCATTTATATTTAGGGTTAATATTGTTATGTGTGAATTTGATACTGCCATTTTGATGCTAGCTGGCTGTTTTGCCCATTGGTTCATGTAGATTCTTCATTTTGTTGATGCTATTTAGCATTTGGTATGCTTTTAGGATGCCTGGTACTGGTTGTTTCTTTCTATGTGTAGTGCCTGTTTCAGGAGCTCTTGTAAAGCAGACCTAGTGGTGACAAAATCTCTGAGTACTTGCGTTTTCATGAAGGATTTTATTTTTCCTTCACTTATGAAGCTCAGTTTGGCTGGCCATGAAATTCTGCGTTGAAAGTTCTTTTCTTTAAGGATGTTGAATATTGGCCCCCACTCTCTTCTGGCTTGTAGAGTCTCTGCCGAGAGATCTGCTGTGAGTCTGATGGGCTTCCCTTTGTGGGTGACCCGGCCTTTCTCTCTGTCTGCCCTTAGTATTTTCTCCTTCATTTCAATCCTGGTGAATCTGAGGATTTTATGCCTTGGTGTTGCTCTTTTTGCAGAGTATCTTTGTGGTGTTCTCTGTATTTCCTGGAGTTGCGTATTGACCAGTGTTGCTAGGTTGGAAAAATTTTTCTTGATAATATCCTGAAGAGTATTTTCCAGCTTAGATTCTTTCTCTTCATCACATTCTGGTACACCTGTCAAACGTAGGTTGGGTCTCTTCACATAGTACCACATTTCTTGGAGATTTTGTTCATTCTTTTTGTGCTTTTTTCTCTAATATTTGTTTATCATTTTATTTCTTTGAGTTGATCTTTGAATTCTTATATTCTTTCTACTGCTTGGTCAATTCGGCTGTTGAAACTTGTGCATGCTTTGCGAAGTTCTCGTGTTGTGTTTTTCAGCTTCTTCAATTCTTTCATATTTCTCTCTAAGTTGTCCATTCTTGTTATCATTTCCTTGAATCTTTTTTCAAATCATTTTTCAAGGTTCTTAGTTTCTTTACATTGATTTACAACATGTTCTTCTGGCTCACTGAAGTTTCTCATTATCCAGTTTCTGAAGTCTGATTCCGTCATTTCATCACACTCATTCTCTGTCCAGCTTTTTTCCGTTGCTGGTGAGGAGTTTTGGTCCTTTGTAGGAGGTGAGGTGTTTTGGTTTCAAGTGGTTTCCTTCTTTTTGTGCTTGTTTCTTCCCATCTTTATGGATTTATCCACCTGTCGTCTTAGTAGTTGCTGATTTTCCATTGGGTCTCTGATTGGATGCCCAGATTGTTGATGATGAAGTATTTCTGTTACTTAGTTTTCTTTCTAATTGTCCAGCCCCTCTGCTGTACGAGTGATTAGGTCCACTCCATGCCCTGCTTGTCTGTGTTACACCTGTAGCAGCTGCAGAATGGTGAGGGATGCTACCAGTTTCTTCTTCTGCTATTTTTGTTGTAGAATGTTGCCCGCCAAATGTCAGTCTGATTAGATTTTGTTTTTTAGTTTACTCTTTGGATACACAGGGGTCAGGGAGCTGTTTGAGGAGATGGTCTGGTCTTTTTTTAAAAAAAATTTTGTTGCATTATAGGTTTTTGGGTACATGTGCAGAAAGTGCAAGATAGTTGCATAGGTACACACATGGCAGTGTGTTTTGCTGCCTTCCTCCCCTTCACCCACACTTGGTATTCATTCCCAGGCTATCCCCCCAAGCCCCCTTCGCTGTCCCTCCCCCATTTCCCCCAACAGTCCCCAGTGTATAGTAGACCACCTCTCTGTGTCCATGTGTTCTCATTTTTCTCACCCACCTATGAGTGAGTATATGCAGTATTTCTTTTTCTGTTCTTGTGTCAGTTTGCTGAGAATGATGTTCTCCAGATTCATCCATGTCCTTACAAAGGACACAAACTCATCAGTTTTGATTGCTGCATAATATTCCATGGTGTATATGTGCCACATTTTCCCAGTCCAGTCTATCATCGATGGGCATTTGGGTTGGTTCCAGGTCTTTGCTATTGTAAACAGTGCTGCAATGAACATTCGTGTGCATGTGTCCTTATAGTAGAACGATTTATAGTCTTTTGGATAGATACCCAGTAATGGGATTGCTGGGTCAAATGGATTTTCTATTTCTAGGTCCCTGAGAAATCGCCACACTGTCTTCCACAATGGTTGAACTAATTTACACTCCCACCAACAGTGTAAGAGTGTTCCTATTTCTCCACATCCTCTCCAGCATCTGCTGTCTCCAGATTTTTTTAATGATCGCCATTCTAACTGGTGTGAGATGATATCTCAATGTGGTTTTGATTTGCATCTCTCTAATGACCAATGATGATGAGCACCTTTTCATATGTTTGTTGGCCTCATGTATGTCTTCTTTTGTAAAGTTTCTGTTCATATCCTTTGCCCATTTTTTGAATGGGCTTCTTTGTTTTTTTTCTGTAAATCTGTTTGAGTTCTTTGTAAATTCTGGATATCAGCCCTTTGTCAGATGTGTAAACTGCAAAGATTTTTTCCCATTCTGATGGTTGCCGATTCACTCTAGTGACTGTTTCTTTTGCTGTGCAGAAGCTGTGGAGTTTGATTAGGTCCCATTTGTCTATTTTGGCTTTTGTTGCCAATGCTTTTGTTGTTTTGTTCATGAAGTCCTTGCCTACTCCTATGTCCTGAACGGTTTTGCCTAGATTTTCTTCTAGGGTTTTTATGGTGTCAGGTCTTACATTTAAGTCTTTAATCCATCTGGAGTTAATTTTAGTGTAAGTTGTCAGGAAGGGGTCCAGTTTCTGCTTTCTGCACATGGCTAGCCAGTTTTCCAACACCATTTATTAAATAGGGAATCCTTTCTTCATTGCCTGTTTTTGTCTGGTTTATCAAAGATAATATGGTTGTAGATATGCTGTGTTGCCTCCGATGCTTCTGTTCTGTTCTATTGGTCTATATCTCTGTTTTGGTACCAGTACCATGCTCTTTTGATTACTGTAGCCTTGTAGTATAGTTTGAAGTCTGGTAGCGTGATGCCTCCCACTGTGTTCTTTTTGGTTAGAATTGACTTGGCTATGCGGGCTCTTTTTTGGTTCCATAGGAAATTCATGGTGTTTTTTTCCAGTTCTGTGAAGAAATTCAATGGTAGTTTGATGGGGATAGCATCGATTGTGTAAATTCCTTTAGGCAGTATAGCCATTTTTACAATATTCATTATTCCTAACCATGAACATGGAATGTTTCTCCATCTGTTTGTGTCCTCTCTTATTTCGTTGAGCAGTTTTTTGTAGTTTTCCTTAAAGAGGTTCCTTACATTCCTAGTGAGTTGTATTCCTAGGTATTTTATTTTCTTTGTAGCAATTGTGAATGGCAGTTCGTTCTTAATTTGGTTCTCTTTAAGTCTGTTATTGGTGTATAGGAATGCTTGTGATTTTTGAACACTGATTTTATATCCTGAGACTTTGCTGAAGTTTCTTATCAGTTTCAGGAGCTTTTGGGCTGAGGTGATGGGGTCTTCTAGGTATACTATCATGTCGTCTGCAAATAGACAATTTGGCTTCCACCTTTCCTATTTGAATACCCTTTAATTCTTTTTCTTGCCTGATTGCTCTGGCTAGAACTTCCAGTACTATGTTGAATAGAAGTGGTGAGAGAGGGCATCCTTGTCTAGTGGCGGATTTCAAAGGGAATGCTTCCAGTTTTTGCCCATTAAGTATGATAATGGCTGTTGGTTTGTCATAAATAGCTTTTATTACTTTGAGATGTGTTCCATCAATATCAAGTTTATTGAGGGTTTTTAGCATAAAGGGCTGTTGAGTTTTGTCAAATGCCTTCTCTGCATCAATTGAGATAATCATGTGGTTTTTGTTTTTGCTTCTGTTTATGTGGTGATTGACCTTTATAGACTTGTGTATGTTGAACCAGCCTTGCATCCCCGGGATGAATCCTACTTGATCATGATGGATAAGTTTTTTAATGTGCTGTTGCAATTGATTTGCCAGTATTTTATTGAAGATTATTGCATCTATGTTCATCCTGGATATTGGCCTGAAGTGTTCTTTTCTTGTTGAGTCTCTGCCAGGTTTTGATATCAGGATGATGTTGGTCTTATAAAACGATTTGGGAAGGGTACCCTCTTTTTGGATTATTTGGAATAGTTTCAGAAGAAATGGTACGAGATCCTCTTTTTGTGTCTTGTAGAATTCAGCTGTGAACCCATCTGGTCCTGGGGTTTTTTTGTGTGGTAGGCTCTTAATTGCTGCGTCAACTTCTGACCTTGTTATTGGTCTATTCATAATTTCGGCTTCCTCCTGCTTTAGGCTTGGGAGGACACAGGCGTCCAGGAATTTATCCATTTCTTCCTGATTTACTAGTTTATGTGCATAGAGTTGTTTGTGGTATTCTCTGATGATGGTTTCAATTTCTGTGGACTCTGTGGTGATTTCTCCTTTATCGTTTTTTATTGCATCTATTTGGTTGTTCTCTCTTTTCTTTTTTATCTGTCTGGCTAGTGGTCTGTCTACTTTGTTGATCTTTTCAAAAAACCAGCTCTTGGATTTATTGATTTTTTGAAGGGGTTTTTTTGTCTTTATCTTCTTCAGTTCTGCTCTGATCTTAGTTATTTCTTGTCTTTGGCTAGGTTTTGAGCTTTTTTGATCTTGCTCCTCTAGCTCTTTCAATTTTGACGATAGGGTGTCAATTTTGGATCTGTCCACTCTTCTCGTGTGGGCACTTATTGCTATATATTTTCCTCTACAGACTTCTTTAAATGTGTCCCAGAGATTCTGATACGTGTTGTCTTCATTCTTGTTGGTTTCAATGAACTTTTTTATTTCTTCCTTCATTTCATTGTTTATCCACTCAACATTCAAGAGCCAGTTGTTCAGTTTCCATGAAGCTGTGCGGTTCTGAGTTATTTTCTGAATTCTGAGTTCCAACTTGATTTCACTATGGACTGAGAGACTGTTTGTTATGATTTCCGTTGTTTTGCATTTGCTGAGGAGTGCTTTACTTCCAATTATGATGTCAATTTTGGAGTAGGTGTAATGTGGTGCTGAGAAGAATGTATATTCTGTGGATTTGGGATGGAGAGTTTTATAAATATCTATCAGGTTTGCTTGTTCCACGTCTGAGTTCAAGTTCTGGATATCCTTGTTAATTTTCTGTCTGATTGATCTGTCTGCTATTGACAGTGGAGTGTTAAAGTCTCCCACTATTACTTTGTGGGAGTCTAATTCTCTTTTTAAGTTATTAAGAACTTGCCTTATATATCTTGGTGTTCCTACATTGGGTCCATATATATTTAGAATTCTTAGCTCTTCTTGTTGTATCGATCCTTTTACCATTATGTAATGACCTTCTTTGTCCCTTTTGATCTTTGTTGCTTTACAGTCTATTTTATCAGAGATGAGAATTGCAACTCCTGCTTTTTTTTCCTCTCCGTTTTCTTGGTAAATCTTCCTCCATCCTTTTATATTGAGCTTTTGTGTATCTTTGCATGTGAGGTGGGTTTCCTGAATAAAGCACATTTATGGGTTTTGTTTTTTATCCAGTTTGCCAGTCTGTGTCTTTTGATTGGTGCATTTAACCCATTTTCATTCAGGGTTAATATTGTTATGTGTGAATTTGATACTGCCTTTGATGCTAGCTGGCTGTTTTGCCCGTTGGTTCATGTACATTCTTCATTTTGTTGTTGGTCTTTAGCATTTGGTATGCTTTTATGATGGCTGAAACCGGTTGTTTCTGTCTATGTGTAGTGCCTCTTTCATGAGCTCTTGTAAAGCAGGCCTCGTGGTGAAAAAATCTCTGAGTACTTGCGTTTTCGTGAAGGATTTTATTTTTTCTTCACTTATGAAGCTCAGTTTGGCTGGATATGAAATTCTGGGTTGAAAGCTCTTTTCTTTAAGGATGTTGAATATTGGCCTCCACTCTCTTCTGGCTTGTAGAGTCTCTGCCGAGAGATCTGCTGTGAGTCTGTTGGGCTTCCCTTTGTGGGTGACCCGACCTTTCTCTCTGGCTGCCCTTAGTATTTTCTTTTTCGTTTCAACCCTGGTGAATCTGACGATTATGTGCCTTGGGGTTGCTCTTCTTACAGAGTATCTTTGTGGTGTTCTCTGTATTGCCTGGAGTTGAGTATTGACCTGTCTTTCTAGGTTGGAGAAATTTTCCTGGATAATATCCTGAAGAGTGTTTTCCAGCTTTGATTCATTCTCTTCGTCACATTCTGGTACACCTATCAAACGTAGGTTGGGTCTCTTCACATAGTCCCACGTTTCTTGGAGATTTTGTTCATTCCTTTTTGTACTTTTTTTTAAAATTTTCTTTTCTCGTTTTATTTCATTGAGTTGATCTTCAACTTCTGATATTCTTTCTTCTGCTTGTTCAATTCGCCTGTTGAAACTTGTGTTGTGTTTTTCAGCTCCTTCATTTCATTCATATTCCTCTCTAAGTTGTCCTTTCTTGTTATCAATTCCTCGAATCTTTTTTCAAATCTTTTTTTAAGGTTCTTAGTTTCTTTGCACTGGTTTAGTACATGTTCCTTTAGCTCACTGAAGTTTCTCATTATCCACTTTCTGAAGTCTGATTCCGTCATTTCATCACATTCGTTCTTTGTCCAGCTTTGTACCCTTGCTGGTGAGGAGTTTTGGTCCTTTTTTGGAGGTGAGGTGTTTTGGTTTCGGGTGCTTTCCTCTTTTTTGCGCTGGTTTCTTCCCATCTTTATGGATTTATCCGCCTGTCGTCTTAGTAGTTGCTGATTTTTCAATTGAGTCTCTGTGTGGATGCTGAGATTGTTGATGATGAAGTATTTCTGTTACTTAGTTTTCCCTCTAATGGTCTATCTCCTCTGCTGTATGAGTGCTGAGGTCCACTCCAGGCCCTGCTTTTCTGGGGTATACCTGCAGCAGCTGTGGAACAGTGAGGGATGATACCAGTTTCTTCTTCTGCTGTCCTTGTTCTTGAATAATGCCAGCCAAATGTCAGTCTGATTAGTCCTTTTCTGGGGTGACTCCTTGGATATACAGGGGTCAGGGAGCTGCTTGAGGAGACAGTCTGTGCTTTATAGGAGCTCCAGTGCTGAGCTGTGAGCTCCGTTGTTCATTCAGGGTTCTTGGGAGTTTGTTTATGTCTGCTGCAATAGAACTCATAAAACACCACCCTTTTTTCCCCCCCTTAGATGCTCTGTTTCAGGGAGTTGGGGCTTTCTTTATGAGTATCTGTTGCACTGTCCTGCCCCACTAGGCTGCAGTCTATTCACTATTTGCCTGCCGGGGCTCTGACCTGCTAGCGTGGTTCCGCCCTGTTGCTGCTGGGCTCCCTTCTGCTGTGGAGCACTCCCAGCTCCTGGCGGTGTCTCTCTGTTATGGCAGGTTGCCTTGGCAACGGCAGGCTGCGTCAGTCCTGGGTGGTACTTCAGTGGGGGTGGACTGCGTCAGTAATGGTGGATGCCCCTCCCTCACCGGGCTGCACCGTCCTAGATGCTGGCAGCAAAACTCTCAGCCCCAAGCACCTCCAGTCGCTGCCCTGCTTGTCCCCATGAGCGTGGGACCCGCCGAGCCTGATCACCCAACTCCCTGCCACAGAGTCCGTCCTCTCTCTCTCTCTCTTCCTCTCCCCAAGCTAAAAGGTCGACTCTCTCACTGGCTCCCCAGTACCCTGCTGATAGGGCATTGGGATCCCTGCGATCTCCCGTGCCACTGCCCACTACCTTGGCTCAGATCTTGCTTCCCAGGAAACTCCTGGTCTGGCTCATTGTCCAAGTCCCGTTCAATCAGATGAGCATGCCAATCTGCCCTTCCAAATCTCAGATTGCCGGTTTAACAGGGCACCCAGACCAGTGAGTTTCACGCTGGGTCCCGCTGCGGCGCCAGCCGAAGAGGCGGCAGGAGCCAGCTGCATTAGCCGGCTGCGCTAGCGTCCCATGTCTCTCCCACACCTGGGACTTTCAACGCTCTGTGGGCATAAAAGGAACATCCGAGGATGCAGCTAGGACTCACCCTCTGCGCCTTCACTGAGAGCTGCAATCCTGAGTCACATCTATGATGCCATCTTGCCTCCTCCACCCATCTGTTCTTTATAGGAGCTCCAGTGCTGAGCTGTGAGCTCCATTGTTCATTCACGGTTGTTTGGAGGATGTGTTTATTTCTGCTGCAGCAGAACTCATAAACCCCCCCTTTTTTTCTTCTTAGATGCTCTGTCTCAGGGAGTTGTGGCTTTCTTTATGAGTATCTGTTGAACTGTCCTGCCTGGCTAGGAGGTAGTCTATTCACTATTTGCCTGCCGGGGTTCTGCCCTGCTACTGCAGCTCAGCCCTGCTCCCAGGGGGCTCTGTTTTGCTGTGGTGCACTCTGCCCTGCTGGTGGAGTCTCTCTGTTATGGCGGGTTGCCTCGGCAATGGCAGGCTGTGTCAGCACTGGGCGATACTTCAGTAGGGGTGGATTGCATCCGTAGTGGTGAACGGCCCTTCCCCACCGGCTGCACCATCCTAAATTCAGCTGTGCCTGCAGCAAAACTCTCAACCCCGAGTGCCTCCAATCGCCATTCTACCTGTCCCCGTGAGGGCAGAACACGCCGAGCCTCATCACCTGGCTCCCTTCTTCAGAGTCCATCCTCTATCTCTCTCTCTTTTTCTCCCCAATTTGAATGGTTTACTCTCTCACTGACGCCCCAGTAGCCTCCTGATAGGGCACTGGAATCCATGTGATCTCCTGTGCCACTGCCTACTGCACTGGCTCAAATCACGCTTTTCAGGAATCTCCTGGTTTGGCTCATTGTCCAAGTCCCATTTCATCAGATGGACATGTCAATCTGCCTTTCCAAATCTCAGATTGCTGGTTTAACAGGGCACCCAGACCAGTGAGTTTTGTGCCCAGTGCCACTGTGCAGCAGCACCAACCAAACATACCAAGTAAGCCAGCTGCGCTGGCATCACATGTCTCTCCTACACCTGGGACTTTCAACGTTCTGTGGGCAAAAAAGATCCGTCTGGGAATGCGGCTAGGACTCCCCCTCTGCGGCTTCACTGAGAGCTGCAATTCTGAGGTTTTCTCTATGGCGCCATCTTGGAAGATCTTTTCCAGGTGTGTATTATTGAATGAGAGTGTATAAGTGGGTATAATAAAGAGACTCCTGACTATTCCCCAGGTGTGCATTATATACAGAGACTCTCAATGTGTGGCGATTTGAAGTAGATTCTTGACTATTTCCCAGGGGTGTATTATCCACTGAGGCCCTGAACGAGTGGCCATATGAAAGATATTCCTGGCTATTCCAGATATATATATTATTCACTGAAACACTGAAAGGATATCCATATGAAACATACTCGATTTTACTCCACAAGTTTCCGTTATTCATTGATTCTCTAAAGGAATCACTATATGAAAGAGACTACTGATTATTCTTTACATGTGCATTATTGAAAGAGGTTCTGTATGAGTGTCCATATCAAATAAAATCCTGACTGTTGCCCAGGTGTGTATCATTCAGGGAGATGCTTAATTTGTGGCTATTTTATCCTGACTACCCCACAAGTGTTCATTACGCATGGAAACTCTGAATGAGAGGCCATATGAAATAAACTGCTGACTATTGCCCCACTGTGCATTATTCAGTAAGGCTCTAAATAAGTGGTCCTATGAAATAGAATCCTGACAATACCCCAATGTGTATCATTCTGTGAGATACTGACTCAGTGGTTATACAAAACAGGATTCTGACTATTACCGTGGTGTGCATTATTCATTGAGGTTCTGAGTGGCCATATAAAATAGACTTCTAATATTCACTGAGTATTCCTCATGTGTGCATTTTACACTGATTCTCTGAGTGGCCATATGAAATAAACTCCTGACTATTCTTCAGTAGTCTATTATTCCTTGGGGTCCCTAATGACTGGCCATATGAAATGGACATCTGATTATTTTACAGGTGTGTATTATTCAGGGAATCTCATAATTTCAGGGAGACATAAATTAGAATTCGCAGTACTCCACAGACATGTGTTATACACTGAGGCTCATAATGAGTGTTCATATTAAACAGAATCCTGACTATTCCCAAGCTGCGTAGCATTCAGCAAGGCTCTGAATGATTTGCCATATGAGAAAGGCTCCTGAGTACTCAACAGCTGTGAGTTATTCACTGAGCCTCTGAATAAGTTGCCATGTAAATTACACGCTTGACTTTTTCCCAGTTGTGTACTATTCAGTGAGGCTCAAAATGAGTGGCCATATAAAACGGATCTCTCAGTACTCAACAGATGTGCATTATTCACTGAGGGGCTGAATGAGAGGGCATAAGCAATAGATTCCTGATTATTTCCACTATGTGCATCATTCTCTGAGGCTCTGAATATGTGGCTATTTGGAAGAGATTTCTTGCAATTCCCTAGGTGTGTGTTCTTCACAGAATCTCTGAATGCATTGCCATTCCAAATAGACTCTTGAGAATTCTCCAGGTGTGCACTATTCTGTGAGGCTCTGAATGACTGGCGACATGAAATAGACTCCTCACTGTTTTCTAGGTGTGTATTATTCACTGAGACTCTGAAAGAGTTACCAAATAAAATAGATTCCTGACTATTCCACAGGTGTACATTATTCAGTGAGGCACTCATTCAGTGTCCATATGAAACTGTCCTGACTATTCCCCTGGTGTGTATCAGTCAGTGAGGTGCTGAGAGAGTGGCCATATATACTAGACTCTTGACTATTCCCCAAGTGTGTATTATTCACTGAGGCTCTGAATGAGTGGCCATAAGAAATAGACTCCTGTCTATTTCACAGTTCCATATTATCCACTGAGGTTATGAATGGGTGTCCAAATAAAATAGACTCCTGGCTACTCCACAGGTGTGCATAATTCACCGAGGCTCTGAATGAATGTCCATCAAAAATAGACCCCGAGTACTCGCAAGATGGCATCATAAAAGTGACTCAGAATTGCAGCTCTCAGTGACGGCACAGAGGGTAAGACCTAGCTGCATTCTTGGATGGACCTTTTTTGCCCACAGAGCGTTGAAAGTCCCAGGTGTGAAAGAGACACGGGATGCTAGTACAGCCAGCAAGCACAGCCGGCTAGCACAGCTGGCTTGCGTGGCAGCTTCGGCCGGCACTGCAGCAGGACCCAGCACGGAATGCACTGGTCTGTGTGCCCTGTTTAACTGGCAATCTGAGATTTGGAAGAGAAGATTGGCATGTCCATCTGATTGAAAGGGACTTGGACAATGAGCCAGACCAGGAGTTTCCTGGGAAGAATTATCTGAGCCGGTGCAGTGGGCAGTGGCACGGGAGATCGCATGGATCCCAGTGCCCTATCGGCAGGCTACTGGGGCGCCAGTGAGAGAGTCGACATTTCAGTTAATGGAGAGGAAGAGAGAGAGAGAGAGTACAGACTCTGAGGCAGGGAGCTGGGTGATCAGGCTTGGTGGGTCGCACCCTCATGGGGACAAGAAGGGTGGCGACTGGAAGCACTTGGGGCTGAGAGTTTTGTTGCTGGCATCTAGAACAGTGCAGCCCAGTGAAAGAGGGGTGTCCGCCATTACTGACGCAATCCACCCCTACTGAAGTACTGCCCAGGGCTGACACAGTCTGCCGTTGCCAAAACAATGTGCCTTAACAGAAAATTTCCGCCAGGAGTGGGGAGCACTCCACATCAGAAGGGAGCCCAACAGCAACAGTGCGGACCCACGCTAGCAGGTCAGAGCCACGGCAGGCAAACAGGGAATTGACTGCCTCCCAGTGGGGCAGGACAGTGCAACAGATACTCATAAAGAAAGCCCCAACTCCCTGAGACAGAGCATCTAAGGGGAAAAAAAAGGTGGTGTTTTATGAGTTCTATTGCAGCAGACATAAACAACCTCCCAACAACCCTGAATTAAAAACGGAGCTCACAGCTCAGCACTGGAGCTCCTATAAAGCACAGACCGTCTCCTCATGCAGCTCTCTGACCCTGTATATACAAAGAGTCATTCCAAAAAAGGACTAATCAGACTGACATTTGGCAAGCATCATTCTGGAACAAAGACAGAAGAAGAAAAACTGGTATCATCCCTCACTGTTCCGCAGCTGCTACAGGTATACCCCAGACAAGCAGGGCCTGGAGTGGACCTCAGCACTTATACAGCAGAAGGGCTAGACCATTAGAAGGAAAACTAAGTAACAGAAATACTTCATCATCAACAATCTCAGCGTCCACACAGAGACCCAACTGAAAAATCAGCAACTACTAAGACGACAGGCGGATAAATCCATAAAGATGGGAAGAAACCAGCGCAAAAAGGAGGAAAACACCCGAAACCAAAACACCTCACCTCCTACAAAGGACAAAAACTCCTCACAAACAAGGGAACAAAGCTGGACGGAGAATGAGTGTGAGGAAATGACGGAATCAGACTTCAGAAAGTGGATAATGAGAAACGTCAGTGAGCTAAAAGAATATGTTCTAAACCAGTGCAAGGAAACCAAGAACCTTGAAAAAAGATTATAGAAAAGATTCTAGGAATTGATAACAAGAAAGGACAACTTAGAGAGGAATATGAATGAATTGAAGGAGCTGAAAAACACAACACAAGAACTTCCCAAAGCATGCACAAGTTTCAACAGCCGAATTGACCAAGCAGAAGAAAGAATATCAGAAGTTGAAGATCAACTCAATGAAATAAAATGAGAAACGAAAATTAAAGAAAGAAGCACAAAAAGGAATGAACAAAATCTCCAAGAAATGTGAGACTATATGAACAGACCCAACATACGTTTGATAGGTGTACCAGAATGTGATGAAGAGAATGAATCCAAGCTGGAAAACACTCTTCAGGATATTATCCAGGAAAATTTCTCCAACCTAGCAAGACAGGTCAATACTCAACTCCAAGAAACACAGAGAACACCACAAAGATATTTCGCAAGAAGAGCAACCCCAAGGCACATAATCATCAGATTCACCAGGGTTGAAATGAAGGAGAAAATACTAAGGGCAGCCAGAGAGAAAGGTCGGGTCACCCACAAAGGGAAGCCCATCAGACTCACAGCAGATCTCTCAGCAGAGTCTCTACAAGCCAGAAGAGAGTGGGGGCCAATATTCAACATCCTTAAAGAAAAGAAGTTTCAATCCAGAATTTCATATCCAGCCAAACTGAGCTTCATAAGTGAAGGAAAAATAAAATTCTTCATAAACAAGCAAGTACTCAGTGATTTTGTCACCACTAGGCCTGCTTTACAAGAGCTCCTGAAAGAGGCACTACACATAGAAAGAAACAATCAGTACCAGGCATCCTAAAAGCATACCAAATGCTAAAGACCATCAACAAAATGAAGAATGTACATGAGGGCCGGGCGCAGTGGCTCACGCCTGTAATCCCAGCACTTTGGGAGGCCGGGGTGGGTGGATCACGAGGTCAAGAGATCGAGACCATCCTGGTCAAAATGATGAAACCCCGTCTCTACTAAAAATATAAAAAATTAGCTGGGTATGGTGGCGTGTGCCTGTAATCCCAGCTACTCAGGAGGCTGAGGCTGGAGAATTGCCTGAACCCAGAAGGTAGAAGTTTTGGTGAGCCAAGATTGCGCCATTGCACTCCAGCCTGGGTAACAAGAATGAAACTCCTTCTCAAAAAAAAAAAAAAAGAATGTACATGAACCAACGGACAAAACAGCCAGCTAGCATCAAAATGGCAGTATCAAATTCACACATAGCAATATTAACCCTTAATGTAAGTGGGCTAAATGCACCAATCAAAAGACACAGACTGGAAAATTGGTTAAAAACCAAAACCCGGGGGAGACCCGGCAAGATGGCGTCGTAGAAGCGACTCAGGATTGCAGCTCTCAGTGACGGAGCAGAGGGTGAGTCCTAGCCGCATTCTCGGATGGACTTTTCTAGCCCACAGAGCATTGAAAGTCCCACAGGACGCTAGTAAAGTAAAACCGGCTAACGCAGCCCTCTGGCGCGGCCGCTTTGGCCGGCGCCGCTTCGGCCGGCACCGCAGCAGGACCCGGCACGGAACTCACTGGTCTGGGCGCCCTGTTAAACCGGCAATCTGAGAGTTTGAAGGGCAGATTGGCGCGTCCATTTGATTGAACGGGACTTGGACAGTGAGCCAGACCAGGAGTTTCCAGGGAGTTTCCTGGGAAGCGTGATCTGAGCCGGAGAAGTGGGCAGTGGCACGGGAGATCGCACAGATCCCAGTGCCCTATCCGCAGGCTCCTGGGGCGCCAGTGAGAGAGTCGAACTTTAAGCTCGCGGAGAGGGAGGGAGAGAGAGAGAGGACGGACTCTGAGGCAGGGAGCTGGGTAATCGGGCTCAGCGGGTCACACCCTCACAGGGACAAGCAGGGCAATGACTGGAGACGCTTGGCGCTGAGAGTTTTGCTGCCGGCATCTAGGACAGTGCAGCCCGGTGAGGGAGGGGCGTCAATCACCGCTGACACAATCCGCCCCTATTGAAGCACCACCCGGGGCCGAAGCAGCCTGCCGTTGCCGAGGTAACCTGCCATAACAGAGAG
Organism: Saguinus oedipus; assembly: GCA_031835075.1. Taxonomy (NCBI): domain Eukaryota; kingdom Metazoa; phylum Chordata; class Mammalia; order Primates; family Cebidae; genus Saguinus; species Saguinus oedipus. Next base: position 32,894,203 of record CM063180.1, on the reverse strand, counting down.
ACTCCCAGGAGACGGGAGCTCTCCACAGCAGAAGGGAGCCCAGCAGCAACAGGGCAGAACCGCGCTAGTGGGTCAGAGCCCCGGCAGGCAAATAGTGAATAGACTGCCACCTAGTGAGGCAGGACAGTGCAACAAATACTTATAAAGAAAGCCCCAACTCCCTGAAACAGTGCATATAAGCGGGGGAAATAAAAGGGTGGTGTTTTATGAGTTCTATTGCAGCAGACATAAACAACCTCCCAACCAACCCTGAATGAACAACGGAGCTCACAGCTCAGCAGTGGAGCTACTATAAAGCACAAACCGTCTCCTTAAGCAGCTCCCTGACCCCTGTATATCCAAAGAGTCACCGCAAAAAAAAAGGACTAATCAGACTGACATTTGGCGGGCATCATTCTGGAACAAAGACAGCAGAAGAAGAAACTGGTATCATCCCTCACTCTCCCACAGCTGCTACAGGGCCTGGAGTGGACCTCAGCACTCATACAGCAGAGGGGCTAGACCACTAGAAGGAAAACTAAGTAACAGAAATACTTCATCATCAACAATCTCAGCATCCACACAGAGACCCAATTGAAAAATCAGCAACTACAAAGACGACAGGCAGATAAATCCATAAAGATGGGAAGAAACCAGCGCAAAAAGGAGGAAAACACCCGAAACCAAAACACCACACCTCCTCCAAAAAGCAAAACTCCTCACCAGCAAGGGAACAAAGCTGGACGGAGAATGAGTGTGACGAAATGACGGAATCAGACTTCAGAAAGTGGATAATGAGAAACTTCATTGAGCTAAAAGAACATGTTCTAAATCAGTGCAAAGAAACTAAGAACCTTGAAAAAAGATTTGAAAAAAAATTCGAGGAATTGATAACAAGAATGGAAAACTTAGAGAGGAATATGAATGAATTGAAGGAGCTGAAAAACACAACACGAGAACTTCGTGAAGCATGCACAAGTATCAACAGCCGAATTGACCAAGCAGAAGAAAGAATATCAGAAATTGAAGATCAACTCAATGAAATAAAACGAGAAACCAAGATTAAAGAAAAAAGCACAAAAAGGAATGAACAAAATCTCCAAGAAATGTGGGACTATGTGAAGAGACCCAACCTACGTTTGATAGGTGTACCAGAATGTGATCAACAGAATGAATCTAAGCTGGAAAACACTCTTCAGGATATTATCCAGGAAAATTTCCCCAACCTAGAAAGACAGGTCAATACTCAACTCCAGGAAATACAGAGAACACCACAAAGATACTCCGCAAGAAGAGCAACCCCAAGGCACATAATCGTCAGATTCACCAGGGTTGAAACGAAAAAGAAAATACTAAGGGCAGCCAGAGAGAAAGGTCGGGTCACCCACAAAGGGAAGCCCATCAGACTCACAGCAGATCTCTCGGCAGAGACTCTACAAGCCAGAAGAGAGTGGGGGCCAATATTCAACATCCTTAAAGAAAAGAGCTTTCAACCCAGAATTTCATATCCAGCGAAACTGAGCTTCATAAATGAAGGAAAAATAAAATCCTTCACGAACAAGCAAGTATTCAGAGATTTTGTCACCACTAGGCCTGCTTTACAAGAGCTCCTGAAAGAGGCACTACACATAGAAAGAAACAACCAGTTCCAGCCATCCTAAAAGCATATCAAATGCTAAAGACCATCAACAAAATGAGGAATGTACATGAACCAATGGGCAAAACAGCCAGATAGCATCAAAATGGCAGTATCAAATTCACACATAACAATATTAACCCTGAATGTAAATGGGCTAAATGCACCAATCAAAAGACACAGACTGGCACATTGGATAAAAAACCAAAACCCATCAGTGTGCTGTATCCAGGAAACCCACCTCACACACAAAGATACACAAAGGCTCAAAATAAAAGGATGGAGGAAGATTTACCAAGCAAATGGAGAGCAAAAAAAAGCAGGAGTTGCAATTCTCATCTCTGATAAAATAGACTTTAAAGCAACAAAGATCAAAAGGGACAAAGAAGGTCACTACATAATGGTAAAAGGATCGATACAACAAGAAGAGCTAACGATTCTAAATATATATGGACCCAATGTAGGAGCACCCAGGTATATAAGGCAAGTTCTTAATGACTTACAAAGAGACTTAGACTCCCACACAATAATAGTGGGAGACTTTAACACTCCACTGTCAATAGCAGACAGATCAAACAGACAGAAAATTAACAAGGATATCCAGGACTCGAACTCAGACCTGGAACAAGCAAACCTGATGGACATTTACAGAACTCTCCACCCCAAATCCACAGAATATACATTCTTCTCAGCACCACATCACACCTACTCCAAAATTGACCACATAATTGGAAGTAAAGCACTCCTCAGCAAATGCAAAACAACGGAAATCATAACAAACAGTCTCTCAGACCATAGTACAATCAAGTTGGAACTCAGAATTCAGAAAATAACTCAGAACCGCACAGCTTCATGGAAACTGAACAACTGGCTCTTGAATGTTGATTGGATAAACAATGAAATGAAGGCAGAAATAAAGAAGTTCTTTGAAACCAACGAGAATGAAGACACAACGTACCAGAATCTCTGGGACACATTTAAAGCAGTCTGTAGAGGAAAATATATTGCAATAAGTGCCCAAATGAGAAAAGTGGAGAGATCCAAAATTGACACCCTATCGTCAAAATTGAAAGAGCTAGAGGAGCAAAATCAAAAAAGCTCAAAACCTAGCCGAAGACAAGAAATAACTAAGATCAGAGCAGAACTGAAGGAGATAGAGACAAGAAAAACCCTTCAAAAAATCAACAAATCTAAGAGCTGGTTTTTAGAAAAGATCAACAAAATAGACAGAACACTAGCCAGACTGATAAAAAAGAAAAGAGAGAACAACCAAATAGATGCAATAAAAAACGATAAAGGGGAAATCACCACAGATTCCACAGAAATTGAAACCATCATCAGAGAATACTACAAACAACTCGATGCACACAAACTAGTAAATCAGGAAGAAATGGATAAATTCCTGGATGCCTGTGTCCTCCCAAGCCTAAACCAGGAGGAAGCCGAAACTATGAATAGACCAATAACAAGGTCAGAAGTTGAGGCAGCAATTAAGAGCCTACCACACAAAAAAAGCCCAGGTCCAGATGGGTTCACAGCTGAATTCTACCAGACACACAAAGAGGATCTGGTACCATTCCTTCTGAAACTATTCCAAATAATCCAAAAAGAGGGAGCCCTTCCCAAATCATTTTATGAGACCAACATCATCCTGATACCAAAACCTGGCAGAGACTCAACAAGAAAAGAAAACTTCAGGCCAATATCCATGATGAAAATAGATGCAAAAATCTTCAATAAAATACTGGCAAATCGATTGCAACAGCACATTAAAAAACTTATCCATCATGATCAAGTAGGATTCATCCTGGGCATGCAAGGCTGGTTCAACATACAAAAGTCTATAAATGTAATTCACCACATAAACAGAAGCAAAAACAAAAACCACATGATTATCTCAATTGACGCAGAGAAGGCATTTGACAAAATTCAACAGCCCTTTATGCTAAAAACCCTCAATAAACTTGGTATTGATGGAACATATCTCAAAGTAATAAAAGCTATTTATGACAAACCAACAGCCAATATCATACTTAATGTGCAAAAACTGGAAGCATTCCCTTTGAAATCCGGCAATAGACAAGGATGCCCTCTCTCACCACTTCTATTCAACATAGAACTGGAAGTTCTAGCCAGAGCAATCAGGCAAGACAAAGAAATAAAAGGTATTCAAATAGGAAAGGTGGAAGCCAAATTGTCTCTATTTGCAGACGACATGATAGTATACCTAGAAGACCCCATCACCTCAGCCTAAAAGCTCCTGCAACTGATAAGCAACTTCAGCAAAGTCTCAGGATATAAAATCAATGTGCAAAAATCACAAGCATTCCTATACACCAACAACAGACTTAAAGAGAACCAAATTAAGAACGAACTGCCATTCACAATCGCTACAAAGAAAATAAAATACCTAGGAATACAACTCACTAGGAATGTAAGGGACTTTTTTAAGGAAAACTACAAACACCTGCTCAATGAAATAAGAGAGGACACAAACAGATGGAGAAACATTCCATGTTCGTGGTTAGGAAGAATCAATATTGTGAAAATGGCTATACTGACCAAAGTAATTTACACATTCAATGCTATCCCCATCAAACTACCATTGAATTTCTTCATAGAACTGGAAAAAAACACCATGAATTTCATATGGAACCAAAAAAGGGCCCGCATAGTCAAGTCAATTCTAAGCAAAAAGAACACAGCGGGAGGAATCACGCTATCGGACTTTAAACTATACTACAAGGCTACAGTAATCAAAACAGCATGGTACTGGTACCAAATCAGAGATATAGACCAATGGAACAGAACAGAAACATCGGAGGCAACACAACATATCTACAACCATATCATCTTTGATAAACCAGACAAAAACAGGCAATGGGGAAAGGATTCCCTATTTAACAAATGGTGTTGGAAAAACTGGCTAGCCATGTGCAGAAAGCAGAAACTGGACCCCTTCCTGACACCTTACACTAAAATTAACTCCAGATGGATTAACGACTTAAATGTAAGACCTGACACCATAAAAACCCTAGAAGAAAATCTAGGCAAAACCGTTCAGGACATAGGAGTAGGCAAGGACTTCATGAACAAAACACCAAAAGCATTGGCAACAAAAGCCAAAATAGCCAAATGGGACCTAATCAAACTCCACAGCTTCTGCACGGCAAAAGAAACAGTCACTAGAGTGAATCGACAACCATCAGAATGGGAAAAAATCTTTGCTGTTTACGCATCGGACAAAGGGCTGATATCCAGAATTTACAAAGAACTCAAACAGATTTACAGAAAAAAAAACAAACAAGCCCATTCAAAAGTGGGGAAAGGATATGAAAAGAAACTTTACAAAAGAAGACATACATGAGGCCAACAAACATATGAAAAAGTGCTCATCATCATTGGTCATTAGAGAGATGCAAATCAAAACCACATTGAGATATCATCTCACACCAGTTAGAATGGCGATCATTAAAAAATCTGGAGACAGCAGATGCTGGAGAGGATGTGGAGAAATAGGAACACTCTTACACTGTTGGTGGGAGTGTAAATTAGTTCAACCATTGTGGAAGACAGTGTGGCGATTCCTCAGGGACCTAGAAATAGAAATTCCATTTGACCCAGCAATCCCATTACTGGGTATCTATCCAAAAGACTGTGAATCGTACTACTATAAGGAATACGATTGTTCCTTATAGGAAACACGAATGTTCATAGCAGCACTGTTTACAATAGCAAAGACCTGAAACCAACCCAAATGCCCATCGATGATAGACTGGACTGGGAAAATGTGGCACATATATACCATGGAATATTATGCAGCAATCAGAAATGATGAGTTTGTGTCCTTTGTAGGGACATGGATGAATCTGGAGAACATCATTCTCAGCAAACTGACACAAGAACAGAAAAAGAAATACCGCATATACTCACTCATAGGCGGGTGAGAAAAATGAGAACACATAGACACAGAGAGGCGGTCTACTATACACTGGGGACTGTTGGGGGAAATGGGGGAGGGACAGCGGGGGGGGCTGGGGGGTATAGCCTGGGGATGAATACCAAGTGTGGGTAAGGGGGAGGAAGGCAGCAAAACACACTGCCATGTGTGTACCTATGCAATTATCTTGCACGTTCTGCACATGTACCCCAAATCCTATAATGCAATAAAAATTAAAAAAAAAAAAAACCAAAACCAAAACCTATCGGTGGGGTATATCCAGGAAACCCACCTCACACGCAAAGATACACAAAGGCTCAAAATAAAAGGATGGAGGGAGATTTACCAAGCAAATGGAGAACAAAAAAAAGCAGGAGTTGCAATTCTCGTCTCTGATAAAAACGACTTTAAAGCAACAAAGATCAAAAGGGACAAAGAAAGTCATTACATAATGGAAAAGGATCGATACAACAAGAAGAGCTAACGATTCTAAATATATATGGACCCAATGTAGGAGCACCCAGACATATAAGGCAAGTTATTAATGACGTACAAAGAGACTTAGACTCCCACACAATAATATTGGGAGACTTTAACACTCCACTGTCAATAGCAGACAGAACAACCAGACAGAAAATTAACAAGGATATCCAGGACTTGAACTCAGACCTGGAACAAGCAAACCTGATAGACATTTACAGAACTCTCCATCCCAAATCCACAGAATATACATTCATCTCAGCACCACATCACACCTACTCCAAAATTGACCACATAATTGAAAGTAAAGCACTCCCCAGCAAATGCAAAATAATGGAAATCATAAAAAACAGTCTCTCAGACCATAGTGCAATCAAGTTGGAACTCAGAATTCAGAAAATAACTCAGAACCGCACAGCTTCATGGAAACAGAACAACTGGCCCTTGAATGTTGATTGGAGAAACAATGAAATGAAGGCAGAAATAAAGAAGTTCTTTGAATCCAAGGAGAATGAAGACACAACGTACCAGAATCTCTCAGACATATTTAAAGCAGTCTGTAGAGAAAAACATATAGCAATAAATGCCAACATGAGAAGAGTGGAGAGATCCAAAATTGACACCCTATCATCAAAATTGAAAGAGCTAGAGAAGCAATATCAAAAAAGCTCAAAACCTAGCCAAAGACAAGAAATAACTAAGATCAGAGCAGAACTGAAGGAGATAGAGACAAGAAAAACCCTTCAAAAAAATCAATAAATCTAATAGCTGGTTTTTCGAAAAGATCAACAAAATAGACAGACCACTAGCCAGACTCATAAAAAAGAAAAGAGAGAACAACCAAATAGATGCAATAAATAATGAAAGTGGGCAAATCACCACAGATTCCACAGAAATTCAAACCATCATCAGAGAATACTACAAACAACTCTATGCATATAAACTTGTAAATCAGGAAGAAATGGATAAATTCCTGGACTCCTGTGTCCTCCCAAGCCTAAACCAGGAGGAAGCTGAAACTATGAATAGACCAATAACAAGGTCTGAAGTTGAGGCAGCAATTAAGAGCCCACCACACAAAAAAAGCCCAGGTCCAGATGGGTTCACAGCTGAATTCTACCAGACACACAAAGAGGATCTGGTACCATTCTTTCTGAAACTATTCCAAAGAATCCAAAAGGAGGGAACCCTTTTCAAATCATTTTATGAGACCAACATCATCCTGACACGAAAACCTGGCAGAGAATGAACAAGAAAATAAAACTTCAGGCCAATTTTCATGATGAACATAGATGCAAAACTCTTCAATAAAATACTGGCAAACCGATTGTAACAGCACATTAAAAAACTTATCTATCATGATTAAGTAGGATTCATCTCGGGGATGCAAGGCTGGTTCAACATACACAAGTCTCTGAATGTAATTCACCACATCAACAGAAACAAAAACCAAAACCACATGATTATCTCAATTGATGCAGAGAAGGCATTTGACAAAATTCAACAGCGCTTTATGCTAAAAACTTTCAATAAACTTGGTATTGATGGAACATATCTCAAAGTAATAAAAGCTATTTACGACAAACCAACAGTCAATATCATACTAAAGGGCAAAAACTGGAAGCATTCCCTTTGAAATTTGGCACTAGACAAAGATGCCCTCTCTCATCACTCCTATTGAATATAGTACTGGAATTTCTAGCCAGTGCAATCAGGCAAGAAAAAGAAATAAAGGGTATTCAAATAGGAAAGGCGGAAGCCAAATTGTCTCTATTTGCAGACGACATGATAGTATACCTAGAAGACCTCATCACCTCAGCCCAAAAGCTCCTGCAACTGATAAGCAACTTCAGCAAAGTCTCAGGATATAAAATCAATGTTCAAAAATCACAAGCATTGCTATACACCAAATGACAGACTTAAAGAGAATAAAATCAAGAACGAACTGCCATTCACAATTGCTACAAAGAAAATAAAATACCTAGGAATACAACTCACAAGAATGTAAGGGACCTCTTTAAGGAAAACTGCAAACCACTGCTGAACGAAATCGAGAGGACACAAACAGATGGAGAAATATTCCATGTTCGTGGTTAGAAAGAATCAATATCGTGAAAATGGCTATACTGCCCAAAGTCAGTTACACAATCAATGCTATCCCAATCAAACTACCATTGAATTTCTTCACAGAACTGGAAAAAGCCACCAAGAATTTCCTATGGAACCAAAAAAGAGCCCGCATAGCCGAGTCAATTCTAAGCAAAAAGAACACAGCGGGACACATCACGCTACCAGACATCAAACTATACTACAAGGCTACAGTAATCAAAACAGCATGGTACTGGTACCAAAACAGAGATACAGACCAATGGAATAGAACAGAAGCATCGGAGGCAACACAACATATCTACAACCATATTATCTTTGATAAACCAGACAAAAACAGGCAATGGGGAAAGGATTCCCTATTCAATAAATGGTGTTGGGAAAACTGGCTAGCCATGTTCAGAAAGCAGAAACTGGACCCCTTCCTGACACCTTACACTAATATTATCTCCAGATGGATTAAAGACTTAAACGTAAGACCTGACACCATAAAAACCCTAAATGAAAATCTAGGCAAAATCATTCAGGACATAGGAGTAGGCAAGGACTTCATGAACAAAACACCAAAAGCATTGGCAACAAAAGCCAAAATAGACAAATGGGACCTAATCAAACTCCACAGCTTCTGCACAGCAAAAGAAACTGTCACTAGAGTGAATCGGCAACCATCAGAATGAGAAAAAAATCTTTGCAGTTTACACGTCTGACAAACGGTTGATATCCAGAATTTACAAAGAACTCAAACAGATTTCCAGGAAAAAAAACAAAGAAGCCCATTCAAAAATGGGAAATGGATATGAACAGACACTTTACAAAAGATAACATACATGAGGCCAACAAACATATACAAAAGTGCTCATCATCACTGGTCATTAGAGAGATGCAAATCAAAACCACATTGAGATACCATCTCACGCCAGTTAGAATGACGATCATTAAAAATCTGGAGACGGCAGATGCTGGAGAGGATGTGGAGAAAGAGGAACACTCTTACACTGTTGGTGGGAGTGCAAATTAGTTCAATCATTGTGGAAGACTGTGTGGCGATTCCTCAGGGACCTAGAAATAGAAATTCCATTTGACCCAGCAATCCCATTACTTGGTATATATACAAAGGACTATAAATCGTTCTACTATAAGGACACATGCACAAGAATGTTCATTGCAGCACTGTTTACAATAGCAAAGACCTGGAACCAACCCAAATGCCCAACGATGATAAACTGGACTGGAAAAATGTGGCACATATACACCATGGAATATTATGCAGCAATCAAAAATGATGAGTTTTTGTCCTTTGTACGGACATGGATGAATCTGGAGAACATCATTCTCAGCAAACTGACACAAGAACAGAAAAAGAAATACCGCATATACTCACTCATAGGTGCGTGAGAAAAATGAGAACACATGAACACAGAGAGGCGGTCTACTATACACTGGGGTCTATTGGGGGAATGGGGAAGGGACAGCGTGGGGGGGGCTGGGGAGACATAGCCTCGGGATGAATGCCAAGTGTGGGTGAAGGGGAGGAAGTCAGCAAAACACACTGCCATGTGTGTACCTATGCAACTATCTTGCACGTTCTGCACATGTACCTCAAAACCTATAATGCAATAGTAATTAAATAATAATAATAATAATAATAATAATAATAGACCCCAAATTATTCTCCAGGTGTGTGTTATTCAGTGCTGCTCAGAATATGTGGCCATATTAATTAGATTCCTTACTATCCCACGGGTGTGTATTATTCACTGAGGCTCTGAATATGTGTGTACATGAAATAGACTCCTGACTGCTCCACATCATTCAGTGACACTCCGAATGAGAGGCCACATAAGAAAGACTCCTGACTATTCCACAGGTGTATATTATTCACTGTGGCTCTGAATGAGTGGCTGTGTGAAATACACTCCTGGCTACTCCAAAGGAGTGCATTATTCACTGAGGCTCTGAATGAGTGTTCATATAACATAGCCTCCTGATTACTGACTAGATGTGCATTACTCAATAAGGCTCTTAAACAATGGTCATATGAAATAGAATTTTATTTTTGAGGTGTGCATCTTTCAGTAATGCTCTGATTGAGTGGCCAAATATCATAGACTCTAACTAGTCCACAGGTGTGTATCATTCACTGCGTTTCTAAATAAGTGGCCACATGAAATAGACTCCGGACTATTCCCCAAATGTGTATTACTTCCTAAGTGTATGGATAAGTGTGTACATAAAATATCCACTTGACTATTTCTAAAGTGTGCATTTTCCATTGAGGCACTGAATGAACAATCATATCAAATAGACTCCAGACTATTTCTCAGGTGTGCATAATTTCATGAGTCTCTGAATGAGTGGCCATATGAAATAGACTCCTGAGTATTCCCCAGGTATGTATGATTCAATGAGGCTCTAAGCGAGTGGTCATAAAAAAGAGAGTCCTGAATATTCGCAGGAGTGCATTTTTAGGTTGGGCTCTGAAAGGGTGTCTTTATGAAATAGAATCCTGACTTTCCCCCTGGTGTTCATTATTGAGTGAAGCTCTGAATGAGAGGCAATAGGTAATAGTGTCATGAGTATTCCTCAGTATGCATTAGTCACTGAGGCTCTGAATGTTTGGCCATATGAAATACCCTTCTGACTATTCCACATGTGTGTATTATTTAATGAGTCTTTGATGTAGTAATTAGATGAAATAGATATTTTACTATTAATAAGATGTGTACTATTGACTGAGACACTGATTAACTGGGCATACGGAATAGACTCATCACTTTTCCAAAGTTGTGCATTACTCACTCAGGCTTTGATTTTGTGGCCATACAAAATAGACCAGTGTATGTTCCACAGGTGTGCATTATTCACTGAGGCTCTAAATGAGTGGCCATATGAAGGAGACTCTTAACTCTTCCCCAGGTGTGTATTATTGAGTCAGATTGAATAAGTGGGCATAAGAAAAACACTCCTTACTATTCCCCAGGTGTGCATTATATACAGAGACTCTCAATGTGTGGTCATTTAAAGTAGATTCTTGACTATTCTTATGGCGTGTATTATTCACTGAGGCCCGGAACGAGTGCCCATATGAAAGAGATTCCTGGCTATTCCAGATATATACATTATTCACTGAAACACTAAAAGTGTGGCCATATAAAATAGACTCGATTTTACTCCACAGGTGTTTGTTATTAATTGATTCTCTAAAGGAATCACCATATGAAAGAGACTAGTGATTATTCTTCACATGTGCTTTATTCAAAGAGGTTCTCTTTGAGTGTCCATATCAAATAGACTCCTGACTGTCACCCAGGTGTGTATCATCCAGGGACGTGCTTAATTTGTGGCTATCTTATACAGGGTCCTGACTACCCAACAGGTGTTCATTATTCACTGGATCTCTGAATGAGAGGCTATATAAAATAAACTCTTGAGTATTGCCCCATTGGGCATTATTCAGTAAGGCTCTAAATGTGTGGTCCTATGGAATAGAATTCTGATGATTCCCCAGTGTGTATTATTTAGTGAAATACTGACTCAGTGGACATATAAAACAGGATCCTGACTATTACCGTGGTGTGCATTACTCACTGAGGCTCTGAGTCGCCATATGAAATAGACTCCTAATATTCACTGCATATTCCTCATGTGTGCATTATTCACTGATTCTCTGAGTGGCCATATAAAATAGACTCCTGACTATTCCACAGGTGCATATTATCCACTGAGGTTATGGATGAGTGTTCAAATAAAATAGACTCCTGGTACTTCACAGGTGTGCATTATACACCGAGGCTCTGAATGAATATCCATCGCGAATAGACTCCAAATTATTCTTTAGGTGTGTATTATTTAGTAAGAATCAGAATATGTGGCTATATTAATTAGATTCCTTACTATTCCACAGGTGTGTATTATTCACTGAGGCTCTGAATATGTGTCTACATAAAATAGACTCCTGACTACTCCTCATTATTCAAGGACACTCTGAATGACAGGTCACATGAAAAAGACTCCTGACTATTCCACAGGTGTGCATTGTTCAGTGAGACTCTGAGTGTGGGTATAAAACAAAGTCTTGACACATTTTCCAGGTGTTTACATTTAGTGAGGCTCTCAATGATTGGACATAAGAAAGAGACTTCTGACTATTCCGCAGGTGTACATTATTCAGAGATTCTCTGAATGAGTGCCCATAAGAAATAGTCACCAGACTATATCACAGGTGTGTAATCTTCAGCGAGGCTGTGAAAGACTGGCCATTTGAAACACACTTCTTATTACTCCACATGTGGGCATTATTCACTGATTGTCAGAATCAGTAACCATATGACATAGACTGCTAATTATTCTTCACGTGTGCATTATTCAAACAGGCTCTGTATGAGTGTCCATACCAAATAGAAGTTTGACACTCCCCCAGATGTGTATTATTCAGTGATTCCCAGAATGAGGGGTCGAATGAAATAGAATCCTGACTATCACCCAGGTGTGTATCTTTCAGAGAGGCACTTAATTCATGGCTATCTTAAACAGCGTCCTTACTACTCCATAGAAGTTTATTATTCACTGAAGCTCTGAATGAGAGGCCATATAAAATAGACACCTGACTATTGCCCTGTTGTGAATTATTCATTAAGGCTGTGAATGAATGGTAGTATATAATAGAATCCTGATAATTCCCCAGGTGTGTATCATTCAGTGAGGCACTGAATGAGTGGCCACATGAAAGAGGCTCCAGACTATTACCCTGGTGTGCATTATTCACTGAGGCTCTAAATGAGTGGCTATATAAAATAGACTCTGAACTCCTCCCTAGGTGTGTATTATTGAGTGAGACCCTGAATTAGTGGGCATTAAAAACAGAGACTCCTGTCTATTGCCCAAGTGTGCATTATTTACAGAGACTCTTAATGTGTAGCCATTTGAAGTAGACTCTTGACTATTTCTCAGAGGTGTATTATTCACGGAGGCCCTGAATGAGTGGCCATATGAACGAGATTCCTGACTATTCAGATATACATATTATTCACTGAAACACTGAAAGAGTAGCCATATGAAATAGACCCCATTTTACTCCACAGGTGTGCATTATTTCTTGATTCTCCAAACGAATCACCATATGAAACATACTAGTGATTATTCCCCACATGTGCAGTATTTGAAGAAGTTTTGTATGAGTGTCCATATCAGATACTCTCCTTTCACTCATGTGTATATCATTCAGGGAGGTGCTAGTTTGGAAATACTTTAAATAGGGTCCTTACTACTCCACAGCTGTTTATTATGCACTGAAACTCTGAATGAGAGGCCATATAAAATAGACTTCTGACTATTTCTCCATTGTTCATTATTCGGTAATGCTGAGATTGATTGGCCATATGGCATGGACTCTATTTTCCAGGTGTGTATCATTCAGTGTGTTTCTGAACGAGTGGCCATGTAAAATAGACTCCTGACTATATTTTCTTGACTATTTCTCAGCTGTTCATTTTTCACTGATGCACTAGGTGCATGATATAGACTCCAGACTATTCCCCAGGTGTGCATTATTTAGTGTGTCTCTGAATAATTGGCTATATGAAATACAATCCTGAGTATTCCCTAGGTTTAGATAATTATTTACTGAGGTTCTGAATGAGTGTCCATGTGAAATACACTCCTGAATTTTCCAGAGGTCTGTATTATTCGGTGACGCTCTGAATGAGTGGCCATAGTAGTGACACTCCTGAATACTCCTCAGGCATACATTTTTAGGTTTGGCTCTGAATGAGTGGAAATACAAAATAGAATACTTACTTTCCCCAAGGTGTATGTTATTCAGTGAGGTTCTGAATATGTGGCTATATAAAATAGAATTCTGAATACTCTACAGGTGTTCCTTATTCAGTGATGCTCTGAAGGAGAGGCCATATATAATTGCGTCCTGAGAGTTCCACAGGTATGCATTATTCACTGAGGCTCTGAAACTTTTGCAATATAAAAGAGTCTCCTAACTAGTCCACAGCTGGGTATTTTTTTAATGAGTCTTAGAGTTAGTGACCATAAGAAGTAGACACCTGACTATTTCCCAGTTGTGTATTATTGACTCAGAATCTGTATATGTGGGCATATGGAATAGACTACTGACTATTCCAAAGTTGTACATTACTCACTCAGGCTTTGATTTTGTGGCCATTTAAAAGAGACTAGTATCTATTCCACACGTATGCATTATTCACTGAGGCTGTAAATGAGTGGCTATATAAAGTAAACTGCTAACTCTTCCCCAGGTGTGTATTAATTAGTAAGGCTCTGCTTGTGTTGTCATATGAAATTGGATGCTGACTATTGCACATGTTTGTATTATTCAGTGAATCTCTGAATGAGTAGCTATGTGAAATAGACTGCTGAGTACTGTACATTTGTGCATTATTCACTGAGGCTATGAGTCAGTGGCCATATGAAATGGAATTCTGACTATTTCACAAGTGTGTGTTTTTCACTGAGGCTCTGAATGAGTCGCTGTATTAATTACACTACTGGCTACTTCACAGGTGTGCATTATTCACTGAGGCTCTGAAAGAGTGTTCATATGACATAGCCTCCTGATTATTGACCAGATGTGCATTACTCAATGAGGCGCTTAATCAACGGTCATATGAAATAGAATCCTGACTATTTCCCAGGTGTGCATCCTTCAGTAATGCTCTGATTGAATGGCCATATTTCATAGACTCTACCTAGTCCCCAGGTGTGTATCATTCATTTAGTTTCTGAATAAGCGGCCACATGAAGTAGACTCCTGACTATTTCCCAGTTGTGTATTACTTACTAAAAGTGTGGATGAGTGGCTACGTAAAATAGCCTCCTGTCTATGCCTCACATGTGCATTTTCCACTGAGGCACTGAATGAATCATCATATCAAATAAACTCCAGACTATTTCACAGATGTGAATTATTCCAGGAGAGTCTGAATGAGCGGCTATATGAAATAAACTCCTGAGTATTCCCAAGGTATGTATGATTTACTGAGGCTCTGAATGAGTGCTCTGAATGTGTGGCCATGGGAAAGAAAATTCTGCATACTCCCAGGACTGCGTTTTTAGGTTGGGTTTTAAAAGCGTGGCTTTATGAAATAGAATTTTGACTTTCCTTCAAGTGTGTATTACTCAGTGAGTCTTTCAATGTGTACCTATATGAAATAGACTTCTGAGTACTCTATAGGTGTTCATTATTCTGAGAAGCTCTGAATGAGAGGCCATATGAAATAGTGTCCTGAGTATGCCCCTGTGTGCATTATACACAGAAACTCTGAAAGTTTGGTCATAAAAAGTAGCCTCCTGACTATTCCACAGGTGTGTTTTATTAACTGAGACTCTGATTAAGTGGGCATATGAAATAGACTCCTCACTATTCCAAAGTTGTTTATTACTCACTGAGGCTTTGATTTGGTGGCCATACAAAATAGGCTAATGTCTATTCCACAGCTGTGCATTATTCACTGAGGCTCTAAATGAGTGGCTACATAAAGTAGACTCTTAACTCTTCCCCAGGTGTGTATTATGAAATGAGACTCTGAATAAGTGAGCATAAGAAAGAGACTTCTCACTATTCCCCAGGTGTGCATTATTTACAGACTCCGAACATGTAGCCATTTGAAGTAGACCCTTGACTATTTCCCAGGGGTGTGTTATTCACTGGGGCACTGAAGAAGTGGCCATATGAAAAAGATTTCTTCTATTCCAGATATATACATTATTCACTGAAACACTAAAAGTGTGGCTATATGAAACAGAATCCATGTTACTTCACAGGTGTGCATTATTCATTGATTCTCTAAAGGAATAACCGTATGAAATAGACTAGTGATTATTCCCCACATGTGCATTATTCAAAAAGTTTCTTTATGAGTGTCCATATCAAATAGACTCCTGACTATCACCCAGGTGTGTATCCTTCAAGGAGGTGCTTAATTTGTGGCTATCTTAAATAGGGTTCTGACTACTCCACAGGAGTTCATTATTCACTGAAACTTTGAATGAGAGGGCATATGAAATAGACTCCTGACTATTGCCCCATTGTGCATTATTCAATAAGACTCTGAATGAGTGGTCCTATGGAATAGAATCCTGACGACTTTCCAGGTGTGTATCATTCAGTAAGATGCTGAATTAGTGGTTATGTGAAAGAAGCTCCTGACTATTGCTGTGGTGTGAATTATTCACTGAGGCTCTGAGTGGCATAGGAAATAGACTCCTAATATTCACTGAGTATTTCTCATGTGTGCATTATTAACTGATTTTCTGAGTGACCATATGAAATAGACTTCTTAATATTCCCTAGTTGTGCATTATTTCTTGTGGTTCCCAATGGGTTTCCATATAAAATAGATTTCTGATAATTCCACAGGTGTGTATTATTCATGGAATCTCAGAATTGAGGGGCGATATGAATTAGTATCCTCAGTATTCCACAGACATGTGTTTTTGTTTAGGCTCATAATGAGTGGTCATAGTAAACAGAATCCTGACTATTCCTAAGGTGTATATTATTCAGTGCAGCTCTGAATGATTCACCATATAAAAATGACTGCTGAGTACTCAACAGGTGTGAATTATTTACTGAGCCTCAGAATGAGTGGCCATGTGAAATACACTCCTGACTTTTTCCCAGGTGTGTACTATTCAGTGAGGCTCGAAATGAGTGGCCATATGAAACAGACCCCTCAGTACTCGACAGACTTGTGTTATTCTCTGAGAGGCTGAATAAGGGGCCATAAGCAATAGACTCCTGATTATTCCCCAGGTGTTCATTATTCACGGAGGCTCTGAACATGTCGCCATTTTGAATAGATTCCTCATTATTCCCTAGGTTTGTGTTATTCACAGTCACTGAATGCATTGCCATTCCAAATAGAATCTTGACAATTCTCCAGGTGTGCACTATTCCGTGAAGCTCTGAATGAGTAGCCACATGAAATAGACTCCTCACTGTTTCCCAGGTGTGTATTATTTACTGAGGCTCTGAAAGAATGACCAAATTAAATAGATTCCTGACTGTTTTACAGGTGTGCATTATTATGTGAGGCTCTCAATCAGTGTTAATATGAAACTGTCCTGACTATTTTCCAGGTGTGTGTCACTCAGTGAGGCGCTGAAAGTGTGGCCATATAAAATAGACACTTGACTATTCCCCAAGTGTGTATTGTTCACTAAGGCTCTGAATATGTGGCTGCATTAAATAGACTCCTGACTACTCCATATTATTAAGTGACATTCCAAATGAGAGGCCACATGAAAAAGACTCCTGACTATTCCGCAGGTGTGCATTATTCAGTGAGATTCTGAATGAGAGGATAAAACAGAATTCTGACAATTTCCTCAGGTATGTACATTTACTGAGGCTCTCAATGACTGGCCATATGAAAAAAACTTCTGACTATTCCACAGGTGTGCATTATTCCGTGAGGCTGTGAAAAAGTGTCTATATGAAATAGACTCCCGATTATTCTCCAGGTATGTAACATTCAGTGAGTTTCTAAATGATTTTCCATATGAAATAGTCTCACGTTACCTGGTGTGCATTATTCAGTGAGGCTCTGAATGCGTGGCCATAAGAAATAGACCCCAGACTATATCACAAGTGTGTAATATTCAGTGAGACTGTGAAAGAGTGGCCATATGAAACAGACTCTTTATTTCTCCACATGTGTGCTTTATTTACTGATTATCTGAATGTGTAGCCACGTGTGCATTATTCACTGATTGTCTGAATGAGTAGCCATGTTACATAAACTCCTAATTGTTCTGTGTGGATTATTCAAAGATAATCTGTATGTGAGTCCATACTAAAGGGACTCCTGATACTCCACCAAGTGCGTATTATTCATTGAGGCCCAGAATGAGAGGTCATATGAAATAGTCTCCTGTCTGTCACACAGATGTGTATCATTCAGGGAGGCACTTAATTCATGGCTATCTTAAACAGCGTCCTGACCACTACAGAGGAGTTCATTATTCACTGAAGGTTTGAAGGAGAGGCCATATAAAATAGATTTCTAACTATTGCCTGGTTGTGAATTATTTAAAAGGCTCTGAATGAGTGGTAGTATGGAATAGAATCCTGATGATTTTTAGGTGTGTATCATTCAGTGAGGCACTGAATGAGTGGCCATATGAAAGAGGCTCCTGACTATTACCCTGGTGTGCATTATTCACTGTGGCTCTGAATTATTAGCCATGTGAAATAGACTACTGAGTATTCCCCATGTCTGCATGATTCCCTGATTCTCTGTGTGGCCATTTAAAATAGACTTCTGACTATTCTGCACTTGTGTATTATTCCATGTGTGTCCTACTGAGTGACCAAATGAAATAGACTTCTGACTGTTCCCCATGTGTGCATTATTCAGGGAGCCTCAGAATCGGGGATGATATAAATTAGACTCCTCAGTGCTCCACAGTCGTGCATTATTCACTGAGGTTCATAATGAGTGGTCATGCTAAACAGACTCCCGACTATTTCCCAGGTGTGCATTATTAACTGAGGCTCTGAAACAGTGTCCCTATGAAAGAGACACATGACTATTTTCAAGGTGTGCATTATTCAGCTTGGTTCTCAATGACTGGTCACATAAAATAGAATCCGGATTATTCCCCAGGTGTGTATTATTCAGTGAGGCTCTGAATGGGTGACCATATAAAATAGACCATTGACTATTCCCCAAGTGTCTGTTATTTACAAAAGAATCCTCAGTACTCCACAGGTATGCATTAGTCACCGAGGCTCTGAATGAGTGGCAATATGAAATAGACTCTTGACAATTCCACAGGTGTGCATTATTCCGTGAGGCTCTGAATGAGTGACCATATAAAAAATAATCCTCACTTATCCTCCGGTGTGCATTACTCTATGAGATTTCAAATTAGTGGCCATATGACAATTCCACAGTTATGTACCATTCAGTGAAACTCTGAATGGCCATATTCAAGAGATTTCTGAATATCCGCAAGGAACTTATTACTCAGAGAGGCTGTGAATGAGTGGCTATATAAATTAGGCTGATGACTACTCCACAGGAGGGCATTATTAAGTGAAGCTCTGCATGAGACGCCAGATGAAATTGTCTCCTAACAATTCCCTGGGTGTGTATTATTAGCTGAGCTTCTGAATGCGTGGCCAATTGAAATACATTCCTGACTATTCCCCAGGTGTGTGTTATTCACTGAGGTTCTGTATGAGTTGCCATACAAAATAGACTCCTGACAATTCCCCAGGTGTGCACTACTCCCTGAGGCTTCTACTGAGTGGCCATATGAAATAGACTCCTGACTATATCCTCTTGACTCTTTCTCAGCTGTTCATTTTCCACTGAAGCACTGGGTGAACAGTCATATTAAATAGACTCCAGACTATTCCCTAGGTGTGCATTATTCCGTGAGTCTCTGAATAAGTGGCTACATGAAATAGAATCCTGAGTATTCCCCAGGTATATATGATTCTTTACTGAGGTTGAGAATGAGTGGCCATGTAAAATAAACTCCTAACATTTTCATAAGTCTGTATTATTCAGTGAGGCTCTGAATGAGTGGCCATAGGAAAGAGACTCCTGAATACTTCTCAGGTGTACATTTTCAGGTTCGGCTCTAAATGAGTGGCTATACAAAATTGAATCCTGACTTTCCTCTAGGTGTGTGTTGTTCAGTGAGGCTCTGAATATGTGGCTATATGAAATAGAATTCTGACTACAATACAGGTGTTCCTTATGTAGTGAAGCTGTGAAGGAGAGGACATATGTAATAGCGTCCTGAGTATTCCCCAGGTATGCATTATTCACTGAGGCACTAAAACTTTGACCATATGAAAATGTCTCCTGACTAGTCCACAGGTGTGTATTATTTAATGAGGCTTTGAGTTTGTGACCATATGAAATAGACTGGTGACCATTCCTCAGGTATGTATGATTGACTCAGGCTCTGAAAATGTAAGCATAGGAAATAAACTAATGACTATTTTAAAGTTGTGCATTACTCACACAGCCTTTAATTTTGTGGCCATTTAAGAGACTAGTGTATATTCCACACATGTGCATTATTCACAGAGGCTGTAAATGACTGGCTGTATAAAGTAGACTGCTAACTCTTCCCCAGGTGTGTGTTACTTAGTCAGGCTCACCTTGTGTGATCATATGAAACAGGATGCTGTCTATCCCAAATATTTGTATTATACAGTGAATCTCTGAATGAGTGTCTATATGAAATAGACTGCTGAGTACTGTACATTTATGCATTATTCACTGATGCTATGAGTCATTGGCCTTATGAAATGAAATCCTGACTATTCCACAGGTGTATATTATTCACTGTGGCTCTGAATGAGTGGCTATATAAAATAGACTGCTGAGTACTGTATATTTGTGCATTATTCACTGAGGCTATGAGTCATTGGCCATATAAAATTGAATCCTGATTATTCCACAGGTGTGCATTATTCACTGAGGCTCTGAATGAGTGTTCATATGACATAGCCTCCTGATTACTGACCAGATGTGCATTACTCAATGAGGCTCTTAAGCAATGGTTATATGAAATAGAATCCTGACTCTTTCCCAGGTGTGCATCATTCAATAATTCTCTAATTGAGTGGCCATATGTTATAGCCTCTATCTAGTCCACAGGTGTTTATCATTAACTGAGTTTCTGAATAAGTGGCCACATGAAATAGACACCTGACTATTCCCCAGGTGTGTATTACTTACTCAGGGTATGGATGAGTGGCTACAGAAAATAGACCTTTGTCTATTCCTCACGTGTGCATTTTCCACTGAGGCACTGAATGAGCCATCATATACAATAGATTCCAGACTATTTCTCAGGTGTGCATTATTCCATGAGTCGCTGAATGAGAGGCCATATGAAATAGACTCCTGAGTATTCCCCAGGTATGTATGATTCAATGAGAGTCTGAATGAGTGGCCATAGAGAACAGGATCCTGAATAATCGCGGGAGTGAATTTTTAGGTTAGGCTCTGAAAAAGTGTCTTTATGAAATAGAATGCTGACTTTCCCCTCGGTGTTCATTATACAGTGAAGCTCTGAATGAGACGTCATATATAATAGTGTACTGAGTATTCCCCTGTATGCATTAGTCACTGAGACTCTGAATGTTTGGCCATATGAAATAGCCTCCTGACTATTCCACATGTGTGTATTGTTTAATGAGTTTTTGAGGTAGTGATAAGATGAAATAGATTCCTTACTATTAAGAAGGTGTGTATTATTGACTTAGAAACTTATTAAGTGGGCATACGGAATAGACTAATCACTATTCCAAAGTTTTGCATTACTCACTGAGGCTTTGATTTTGTGGCAATACAAAATAGACCAGTGTCTTTTCCAAAGGGGTGCATTATTCACTGAGGCTCTATATGAGTGGCCATATGAAGTAGACTCTTAACTCTTCCCCAGGTGTGTATTACTGAATGAGACAGAATAATGGAGCATAAGAAGAAGACTCCTTACTCTTCCCCAGGTGTGCGTTATATACAAAGACTCTCAATGTTTGGCCATTTAAGGTAGATTCTTGACTATTTCCCAGGGGTGTATTACTCACTGAGGCCCTGAACGAGTGGTCATATGAAAGAGATTCCTGGCGATTCCAGATATATACATTATTCACTAAAACACTGAAAGTGTGAGCATATGAAATACACTCGATTTTACTCCACAGGTGTCTGTTATTCATTGATTCTCTAAAGGAATCACAATATGAAAGAGACTAGTGATTATTCTTCACATGTGCATTATTCAAAAAGGTTCTATATGAGTGTCCATATCAAATAGATTCCTGACTGTAACCCAGGTGTGTATGATTCAGGGAGCTGGTTAATTTGTGGCTATCTTAAACAGGGTCCTGACTACCCCACAGGTGTTTATTATTCATTGAAGCTCTAAATGAGAGGCCATATGAAGTAAACTCTTGACTATTGCCTCATTGTGCATTATTCAGTAAGGCTCTAAATGAGTGGTCCTACGGAAGAGAATCCTGATGGTTTCCCGGTGTATATCATTCAGTGAGATACTAAATCAGTGGACATATGAAACAGGATCCTCACTACTACCGTGGTGTGCATTATTCACTAAGTCTCTGAGTGGCCATATGAAGTAGACTCCTAATATTCACTGAGTATTCCGCATGTGTGCATTATTCACTGATTCTCTGAGTGACAATATGAAATAGACTCCTGACTATTCCAGAGGTACATATTATCCACTGAGGCTATGAATGAGTGTCCAAATTAAATAGACTCCTGGCTACTCCACAGGTGTGCATTATTCACCGAGGCTCTGAATGAATGTCCATCAAAAATAGACCCCAAATTATTCTCCAGGTGTGTATTATTTAGTGAGAATCAGAATGTGTGGCTATATTAATTAGATTCCTTACTATCCCACAGATGTGTATTATTCACTGAGGCTCTGAATATGTCTACATGAAATAGACTCCTGATTACTCCACATTATTCAGTGACACTCCGAATGAGAGGCCACATGAAAAAGACTCCTGACTATTCCACAGGTGTACATTTTTCAGTGAGACTCTCAATGAGGGTATAAAACAGAGTCTTGACTATTTTTCCAGGTGTGTACATTTAGTGAGGCTCTCAATGAGTGGCCATAGGAAAGACTTCTGACTATTCCGGAGGTGTGCATTATTCAGTGATTCTCTGAATGAGTGGCCATAAGAAATAAACTCCAGACTATATCACAAGTGTGTAATATTCAGTGAGGCCATGAAAGAGTGGCCAGATGAAAAAGACTTCTTATTACTCCACATGTGTGCATTATTCACTGATTGTCAGAATGAGTAGCCATATGACATAGACTCCTAATTATTCTCTATGTGTGCATTATTCAAACAGGCTCTGGATGAGTTTCCATACCAAATAGACTCCTGACCCTTGCACAGGTGTGTATTGTTCAGTGACTCCCAGAGTGAGAGGTCATATAAAATAGACTCCTGACTATCAACCAGGTGTGTATCATTCAGGGAGGCACTTAATAGGTGGCTATCTTAAACAGCGTCCTGACTACTCTATAGAAGTTCATTATTTACTGAAGCTCTGTATGAGAGGCCATATAAAATAGACACCTGACTATTGCCCCATTATGAATTATTCATTAAGGCTCTGAATGAGTGTTAGTATGGAATAGAATCCTGATGATTCCCCAGGTGTATATCATTCAGAGAGGCAATGAATGAGTGGCCACATGAAAGAGGTTACAGATTATTACACTGTTGTGCATTATTCACTGAGGATCTAAATGAGTGTCTATATGAAGTAGACGATTAACTCTTCCCCAGGTGTGTATTATTGAATGAGACTCCAAATAAGTGGGCACAAAAAAACAGAAACTCCTGTCTATTTCCCAAGTGTGCATTATTTACAGAATCTGAATGTGTAGCCATTTGAAGTAGATTCTTGACTATTTCCCAGGGAGGTATTATTCACTGAGGCCCTAAACGATTGGCCATATGAATGAGATTTTTGACTATTCAGATATACTTATTATTCACTGAAGCACTGAAAGAGTGGCCATATAAAGTAGACCCCATTTTACTCCACAGGTGTGCGTTATTCCTTGATTCTCTAAACGAATCACCATATGAAATAGACTAGTGATTATTCCCCACATGTGAAGTATTCGAAGTGGTTCTGTATGAGTGTACATATCAAATAGTCTCCTATTACTCATGTGTGGATCATTCGGGAAGGTGCTTAATTTGGGGTTACCTTAAATTGGATCCTGACTATTTCAGAGCTTTTTATTACACACTGAAGATTTGAATGAGAAGCCATATAAAATAGACTCCTGACTAGTGCCCCATTGTGCATTATTTGGTAATGCTGTGATTGAGTGGCCATATGGCATGGACTCTGACTATTCCTCAGGTGTGTATCATTCAGCGAGTTTCTGAATGAATGACCATATAAAATAGACTCCTGACTATATACTCTTGGCTATTTCTCAGCTGTGCATCTACCACTGAGGCACTGGGTGAACGGTCATATAAAATAGACTCCACACTATTTTCCAGGTGTGCATGACTCAGTGAGTCTCTGAATAAGTGGCTATATGAAACAGAATCTTGAGTATTTCCGAGGTATATAAAATTCTTCACAGAGGTTGTGAATTAGTGGCCATGTGAAATGAACTCCTGACTTTTCAATAGGTCTGTATTATTCAGTGAGGCTCTGAATGAGTGGCCATAGGAAAGAGACTCCTGAATACTCCTCAGGCGTGCATTTTTAAATTCGGATCTAAATGAGTGGCTATACAAAATAGAATCCTGGCATTCCCTGAGGAGTGTGTTATTCAGTGAGGCTCTGAATATGTGGCTATTTGAAATAGAATTCTGACTACAATACAGGTGTTCCTTATTCAGTGAAGTTCTGAAGGAGAGGTCATATGAAATAGAGTTCCTGAGTATTCCCCTGGAATGAATTTTACACTGAGGCTCTGAAACTTTGGCCATATGAAAGAGTCTCCTGACTAGTCCACGGGTGTGTATTATGTAATGAGGCTTTGAGTTAGTGACCATACGTAATAGCCTGCTGAGTATTCCCAAGGTGTTTATTTTTGACTCAGACTCTGCATATGTGGGCATATGGAATAGACTACTGACTATTCCAAAGTTGTGCATTACTCACTCAGGCTTTGATTTTGTGGCAATTTGAAAAAGACTAGTTTCTACTCCACACGTGTGCATTATTTACTGAGGCTGTAAATGTGTGGCTATATAAAGTAGACTGCTTACTCTTCCCCAGGTGTGTAGTACTCAGTGAGGCTCTTTTTAGTGATCATACAAAACAGGGTTCTGTCTATACCAAATATTTGTATTATTCAGTAAATCTCTGATTGAAAGGCTATATGAAAAAGACTCCTGAGTACTGTACATTTGTGCATTATTCACTGAGGGTATGAGTCAGTGGCCATATGAAATGAAATCCTGACTATTCCACAGGTGTGTATTATTCACTGAATCTCTGAATGAGTGGCTGTGTAAAATACACTCTTGACTACTCCACAGGTGTGTATTATTCACGGAGGCTCTGAAGGAACGTTCATATGACATAGCCTCCTGATTACTGACAAGATGTGCATTACTCACTGAGGCTCTTAAACAATGGTCATATGAAATAGAATCCTGACTATTTCCCAGGTTTGCCTCATTCAGTAATGCTCTGATTGAGTGGTCATATGTCATATATTCTAAGTAGTCAAAAGTGTGTATCATTCACTGAGTTTCTGGATAAGTGGCCGCATGAAATAGACTCCTGAAAATTCCCCAGGTGTGTATTACTTACTAAGGGTATGGATGAGTGGCTACATAAAATAGCCGCTTGCCTATTCCTCATGTGTGCATTTTCCACTGAGGCACTTAATGAACCATCATATCAAATAGACTCCAGACTATTTTTCAGTTGTGCATTATTCCGTGAGTCTCTGGATGAGTGGCCATGTGAAATAGACTTTTGAGTATTTCCCAGGTATGTGTGATTCACTGAGGCTCTGAATGAATGGCCATGTGAAATACACTCCTGACATTTCCATAGATATGTATTATTCCATAAGGCTCTGAATCAGTGGCCATAGGAAGGAGACTTCTGAATATTCACAGGAGTGCATTTTTAGGTTGGGCTCTGAAAGAGTGTCTTTATGAAATAGATACCTGACTTTCCCCCAGGTGTTCATTATTCAGTGAATCTCTGAATGAGAGGTCATATATAAAATTGTCCTTAGTATTCCCCAGTATACATTAGTCACTGAGACTATGAATGTTTGACCATATGAAATAGCTTCCTGACTATTCCACAGGTGTGTGTTATTTAATGAGGCTTTGAGTTAGTGATGAGATAAAGTAGAATATTTACTATTCCTAAGGTGGATATTATTGACTGAGACACTGATTAAGTGGGAATATGGAAGAGACTCCTCACTATTCCAAAGTTGTGCATTATTCACTCAGGCTTAGATATTGTGGCCATACAAAATAGACCAGTGTCTGTTCCATAGGTGTGAATTATTCCCTGAGGCTCTAACTGTGTGGCTATACAAAATATACACTTATCTCTTTCCCAGGTGTGAATTATTAAATGAGACTGAATAAGTGGCATAAGAAAGAGACTCCTGACTCTTTCCCAGGTGTGCATTAGGTACAGAGACTCTCAATGTGTGGCCATTTGAAGTAGATTCTTGACTATTTCCCAGAGGTGTATTATTCACTGAGGCCCTGAACGAGTGGCCGTATGAAAGAGATTCCTGGTTATTCCAGATATGTATACTATTCACTGAAACACTGAAAGGGTGTCCATGTTAAATAGACTTGATTTTACTCCACAGGTGTGTGTTATTCATTGATTCTCTAAAGAAATCACCATATGAAAGAGAATAGTGATTATTCTCTCTTTTTTAATTTTTATTGCATTTTAGGTTTTGGAGTACATGTGCAGAAAGTGCAAGATAGTTGCGTAGGTGTACACATGACAGTGTGTTTTGCTGCCTTCCTCCCTTAAACCAAATTTGGCATTTCTCCCCAGGAAATAACTCTCCAGCTACCCCCCCCGCTGTTTCTCCCTTATTCCCCCAATAGACCCCAGTGTGTAGTACCCCCATCCCTTGGTCCATGTGTTCTCATTTTTCTCACCCGCCTATGAGTGAGAATACGTGGTATTTTTTTCTGTTCTTGTGTCAGTTTGCTGAGAATGATGTTTTCCAGATTCATCCATGTCCTTACAAAGGACATAAACTCGTCATTTATGATTGCTGCATAATATTCCATGGTGTATATCTGCCATATTTTCCCAGTCCAGCCTATCATCGATGGGCATTTGGGTTGGTTTCAGGTCTTTGCTATAGTAAACAGTGCTGCAATGAACATTCGTGTGCATGTGTTCTTATAGTAGAATGATTTATATTTCTTTGGATACATACCCAGTAATGGAATTGCTGATTCAAATGGAATTTCTATTTCTAGGTCCTTAAGTAATTGCCATACTGTCTTCCACAATGGTTGAACTAATTTACATTTCTACCAACAGTGTAAGAGTGTTCCTATTTCTTCACATCCTCTCCAGCATCTGTTGTCTCCAGCTGTTTAATGATCGCCATTCTAACCGATGTGAGAAGGTATCTCAATGTGGTTTTGATTTGCATCTCTATAATGACCAGTGATGATGAGCATCTTTTTATGTGTTTGTTGGCCTCATGTATGTCTTCTTTTGTAAAATGTCTGTTCATGTCCTTTGCCCATTTTTGAATGGGCTTGTTTGTTTTTTCCTGTAAATCTGTTTGAGTTCTTTGTAAATTCTGGATATCAGCCCTTTGTCAGTTGGGTAAACTGCAAAGATATTTTCCCAATCTGTTGGTTGCCAATTCATTCTAGTGACTTTTTCTTCTGCCATGCAAAAGCTGTGGAGTTTTATTAGGTCACATTTGTCTATATTGGCTTTTGTTACCAATGCTTTTGGTGTTTTGGTCATGAAGTCCTTGCCTACTACTATGTCCTGAATGGTTTTGCCTAGATTTTCTTCTAGGGTTTTTATGGTGCCAGGTTTTATGTTTAAGTCTTTAATCCATCTGGAGTTAATTTTAGTGTAAGTTGTCCAGAAGGGGTCAAGTTTCTGCTTTCTGCACAAGGTTAACCAGTTTTCCCAACACCATTTGTTAAACAGGGAATCCTTTCCCCATTGCATGTTTTTGCCTCGTTTATCAAAGATTATATGGTTGTAGATATGTTGATTTGCCTCCGATGCCTCTGTTCTCTTCCATTGGTCTATATCTCTGTTTTGGTACCAGTACCATGCTGTTTTGATTACTGTAGCCTTGTAGTATAGTTTGAAGTCCGGTAGTGTGATGCCTCCTGCTGTGTTCTTTTTGCTTAGAATTGACTTGGCTATGTGCACTCTCTTTTGGTTCCATATTAAGTTCATGGTAGTTTTTTCCAGTTCTGTGAGGAAATTTAATGGTAGCTTGATGGGGATAGTGTTGATTCTGTAAATTACTTTGGGCAGTATAGCCATTTTTACAATATTGATTCTTTCTAACCATGAACATGTAATGTTTCTCCATCTGTTTGTGTCCTCTCTAATTTTGTTTAGTAGTAGTTTGTCTTTTTTCTAGAAGAGGTCTCTTACGTTCCTTGTAATTTTATTCCTAGGTATTTTATTCTCTTTTTAGCAATTGTGAATGGCAGTTTGTTCTTGATTTGGTCCTCTTTAAGACTGTTATTTGTGTATAGGAATGCTTGTGATTTTGCACATTGATTTTATATCCCGAGACTTTGCTGAAGTTGCTTATCAGTTTCAGGAGATTTTGTTCAGAGGTGATGGGGTCTTCTAGGTATACTATCATGTCGTCTGTGAATAGAGACAATTTGGCTTCCTCCTTTCCTATTCGAATACCATTTATTTCATTTTCTTGTCTGATTGCTCTGGCTAGAACTTCCAGTACTATGTTGAATAGGAGTGGTGAGGGAGGGCATCCTTGTCTCATGCCGGATTTCACAGGGAATGATTTCAGTTTTTGCCCATTAAGTATGATATTGGCTGTTGGTTTGTTGTAAATAGCTTTTATCACTTTGAGATATGTTCCATCAATACCGAGTTTACTGAGAGCTTTTAGCATAAAGGGCTGTTGAATTTTGTCAAATGCCTTCTCTGCATCAATTGAGATAATCATTTGGTTTTCGTTTTTGGTTCTGTTAATGTGGTGGATAACGTTTATAGACTTGCATATGTTGAACCACCCTTGCACGCCCGGGATGAATCCTACTTGATCATGATGGATAAGTTTTTTAATGTGCTGTTGCCATCAGTTTGCCGGTATTTTATTGAAGATTTTTGCATCTATGTTCATCATGGATATAGGCCTGAAGTTTTTTTTTCTTGTTGAGTCTCTGCCGAGTTTTAATATCAGGTGATGTTGTTCTCATAAAATGATTTGGGAAGGGTTTCATCTTTTTGGATTATTTTGAATAGTTTCAGAAGAAATGGTACCAGCTCCTTTTTGTGTGTCTGGTAGAATTCTGCTGTGAATTCATCTGGACCTGGGCTTTTCTTGTGTGGTAGGCTCTTAATTGCTCCCTCGACTTCAGCTCTTGTTATTGGTCTACTCATAGTTTTGGCTTTCTCATGGTTTAGGCTTGGGAGGACACAGGTGTCCAGGAATTTATCCATTTCTTCCTGATTTACTAGTGTATGTGCATAGAGTTGTTTGTAGTATTCTCTGATGATGGTTTGAATTTCTGCGGAATCTGTGGTGATTTCCCCTTTATCATTTTATATTGCATCTATTTGGTTGTTCTCTCTTTTCTTTTTTATCAGTCTGGCTAGTGGTCTGTCTATTTTGTTGATCTTTTCAAAAAACCAGCTCTTGGATTTATTGATTTTTTGAAGGAATTGTCGTGTCTCTATATTCTTCAGTTCTGCTCTGATCTTAGTTATTTCTTGTCTTCTGCTAGGTTTTGAGTTTTTTTGATCTTGCTCCTCTAGCTCTTTCAATTTTGATGGTAGGGTGTCAATTTTGGATCTCTCCACTCTTCTCATGTGGGCACTTATTGCTATATATTTTTCTCTACAAACTGCTTTAAATGTGTCCCAGAGATTCTAGTATATTGTGTCTTCGTTCTTATTGGTTTTGAAGAACTTCTTTATTTCTGCCTTCATTTCATTGTTTATCCAATCAATATTCAAGAGCCAGTTGTTCAGTTTCTATGAAGCTGTGTGGTTCTGAGTTAGTTTCTGAATTCTGAGTTCTAAATTGATTGCACTATGGTCTGAGAGATTGTTATAATTTCAGTTGTTATGCATTTGATGAGTAGTGCTTTACTTTCAATTATGTGGTCAATTTTGGAGTAGGTGTGATTTGGTGCTGAGAAGAATGTATAATCTGTGGATTTGGGGTGGAGAGTTCCGTAAATGTCTATCAGGATTTCTTGTTCCATGTCTGAGTTCAAGCCCTGAATATCCTTGTTAATTTTCTGTTTGGTTGAACTGTCTGATATTGACAGTGGAGTGTTAAATTATCCCACCATTATTGTGTGTGAGTCTAAGTTTCTTTGTAAGTCCTTAAGAACTTGCCTTATATATCTGCGTGCTCCTGTATTGGGTCCATGTATATTTAGGATTATTAGCTTTTCTTGTTGTATCGATCCTTTTACCATTATGTAATGACCTTCTTTGTCTCTTTTGGTCTTTGTTGCTTTAAAGTCTATTTTATCAGAGATGAGAACTGCAACTCTTGCTTTCTTTTTGCTCTCCATTTGCTTGGTAAATCTTCCTCCATCCCCTTATTTTGAGCCTTTGTGAATCTGTGCATGTGAGATGGGTTTTCTTAATACAGCACGCGGATGGGTTTTGGTTTTTTATCCAATTTGCCAGTCTGTGTCTTTTGATTGGTGCGTTTAGCCCATTTACATTTAGGGATAATATTGTTACGTGTGAGATTTATACTGCCATTTTGATGCCAGCTGGCTGTTTTGCACATTGGTTCATGTAGGTTCTTTATTTTCTTGATGCTCTTTAGCATTCTGTATGTTTTTAGAATGGCTGGAACTGGTTGTTTTTTACTATGTGTAGTGCCTCTTTCAGGAGCTCTTGTAAAGCAGGCCTGTTGGTGAGAAAATTTCTGAGTTCTTCCTAGTTGGAAAAAAATTTGAATCTTCCTTCACTTATGAAGCTCGGTTTGGCTGGATATGAAATTCTGGGTTGAAAGTTCTTTTCTTTAAGGATGTTGAATATTGGCCGCCACTCTCTTCTGGCTTGTAGAGTTTCTGCCGAGAAATCTGCTGTGAGTCTGATGGGCTTCCCTTTATGGGTGACCCGACCCTTCTCTCTGGCTGCCCTTAGTATTTTCTCCTTTATTTCAACCCTGGCGAATCTGACAATTATGTGCCTTGAGGTTGCTCTTCTTGCAGAATATCTCTGTGGTGTTCTCTGTATTTCCTGGAGTTGAGTATTGGCCTGCCTTGCTAGGTTGGGGAAATTTTCATGGA
This sequence comes from Saguinus oedipus, assembly GCA_031835075.1. Taxonomy (NCBI): domain Eukaryota; kingdom Metazoa; phylum Chordata; class Mammalia; order Primates; family Cebidae; genus Saguinus; species Saguinus oedipus. The sequence goes on along the minus strand of CM063180.1, from coordinate 32,863,027 downwards.
TAATATCCTGAAGAGTGTTTTCCAGCTTGGATTCATTCTGTTCGTCACATTCTGGTACACCTATCAAACGTAGGTTAGGTCTTTTCACATAGTCCCACATTTCTTGGAGATTTTGTTCATTCCTCTTTGTGCTTTTTTCTCTAATCTTGGTTTCTCTTTTTATTTGATTGAGTCGATCTTCGCGTTCTGATATTCTTTCTTCTGCTTGGTCATTTCGGCTGTTAAAACTTGTGCATGCTTCACGAAATTCTCGTGTTTTGTTTTTCAGCTCCTTCAATTCATTCATATTCCTCTCTAAGTTGTCCATTCTTTTTATGTTTTCCTCGAATCTTTTTTCAAGGCTTTTTTCAAGGTTCTTAGTTTCTTTGCATTGATTTAGAACATGTTTTTTAGCTCACTGAGTTTTCTCATCATCCACCTTCTGAAGTCTGATTTCATCATTTTGTCACTCTCATTCTCCATCCAGGTTTGTTCCCTTGCTGGTGAGGAATTTTGGTCCTTTGTAGGAGGGGAGGTGTTTTGGTTTCGGGTATTTTCCTCTATCTTGCGCTAGTTTCTTTCCATCTTTGTGTATTTATTCACCTGTCGTCTTAGTAGTTTCTGACTTTTTGATTGGGTCTCTGAGTGGACACCCAGATTTTTGATGATGAATTATTTCTGTTACTTAGTTTTCCTTCTAACCGTTTAGCTCCTCTGCTCTATGAGTGCTGAGGTCCACTCCAGGCCTTGCTTGCCTGGGGTACACCTGTAGCAATTGCAGGACAGTGAGGGATGCTACCAGTTTATTTTTCTGGTATCTTTTTCCCAGATTGATGCCCGCCAAATGTCAGTCTGATTAGTCTTTTTTTGAGGTGGCTCTTTGGATATACAGTGGTCAGGGAGCTGCTTGAGGAGACGGTCTGTACTTTTTGGGAGCTTTAGTGCTGAGCTGTGAACTCCGTTTTTCATTCAGAGTTGCTAGGTGGATGTGTTTTGGTCTGCTGCAGCAGAACTTATAACCCCCCCTTTTTTCTTTCAGATGCTCTGTCTCAGGGAGTTGGGGCTTTCTTTATGAGTTTTTGTTGCACTGTCCTGCTGAGCTAGCAGGCAGTCTATTCACTGTTTTCCTGCCGGGGCTCCACCCTGCTAGCATGGGTCTGCCCTGCTACCACGGGGTTTTATTCTACTGTGTTGCACTCCGCCCTGTTGGCGGTGTCTCTCTGTTATGCCTGGTTGCCTCTGCAATGGCAAGCTGCGTCAGCAGTGGATGGTACCTCAGTAGGGGTGGATTGCATCCATAGTGGCGGATGCTTCTCCCCTACTGAGCTGCACCATCCTGGATTCAGCTGACCCTGCAGCAAAACTCTCAACCCCGAGTACCTCAAATCACCTTGCTGCTTGTCCCCGTGAGGGTGGGACCCACCGCGCCCGATCACCTGGCTCTCTGCCTCAGGGTCCCTCCTTTCTCTCTTTCTCTTTTTCTTTCCAAATTGAATAGTTGAGTCTCTCACAGATGCCCCAGTCACCTGCTGATTGGCCACTTGGATCCATGCGATCTCCCCTGCAGTGGCCTACTGCACTGGCTTAAATTGCTCTTCCCAAGAATCTTCTTGTCTGGCTCACCGTCCAAGTCACATTCAATCAAATGGACATGTCAATCTGCCCTCCCAAATCTCAGATTGCTGGTTTAACTGGGCACCCAGACCAGTGATCTTTGTGCAGGCTACCGCTGTGCAGTGGCACCAGCTGAAATGGCCACGGAAGCCTAAAGGGCTTTGTTGCTGGCCTGTGTCTCTCCTACACCTGGGAATTTCCCGTTCAATGGGCAACAAAGGTCCATTTGAAAATGTGGCTAGAACTCACCCTCTGCACCTTCACTGAGAGCTGCAATCCTGAGTTGTTTCAACAACGCCATCTTGGAACCTCCCCTGTGATTATTCTTTACATGTGCATTATTCAAAGAGGTTCTGTATGAGGGTCCATATCAAATTGACTCCTGACCATCACCCAGGTGAGTATCATTCAGGGAGGTGCTTAATTTGTGGCTATCTTAAATAGGGTCCTGACTACTCCACAGGAGTTCATTATTCACTGAACATCTGAATGCAAGGCCATATGAAATAAACTTTTTACTGTTGCCCCATTGTACAGTATTCAGTAAGGCTCTGAATGAGTGGTCTTATGGAATAGAATCCTGACGATTTCCCGGTGTGTATCATTAAGTGAGATACTGAATCATTGGTCATATGAAACAGGATCCTGACTATTACCATGGTGTGCATTATTCACTGAGGCTCTGAGTGGCCATATAAAATAGACTCCTAATATTCACTGAGTATTCCTCATGTGTGCATTATTCACTGATTCTCTGAGTGGCCATATGATATTGACTCCTGACTATTCCACAGGTGCCTATTATTCACTGTGGCTATGAGTGAGCATCCAAATAAAAGAGACTCCTGCCTACTCCACATGTGTGCAGTATTCACCGAGGCTCTGAATGAATGTTTATCGGAAATAGACTCCAAATTATTCTCTAGGTGTGTATTATTCAGTGAGGCTCAGAATATGTGGCTATATTAATTTGATTCCTTACTATCTTACAGGTTGTATTATTCACAGAGACTCTGAATATGTGTCTACACGAAATAGACTCCTGAGTACTCCACATTCTTCAGTGAAACTCTGAATGAGAAGCCATATGAAAAAGACTCCTGACTATTCCACAGGTGTGCATTTTTCAGTGAGACTCTGAATGAGGGGATAAAACGTAGTCTTGACTATTTCCCTAGGTGTGTTCATTTAGTGAGGCTCTTAATAAATGGCCACAGGAAAGAGTCTTCTGACTATTCCATAGGTGTGCATTATTCAGTGATTCTTTGAATAATTGGCCATAAGAAATAGACTCCAGACTATATCACAAATGTGTAATATTCAGTGAGGCTGTGAAAGAGTGGCCATATGAAATAGACTTCTTATTACTCCACATGTGTGCATTATTCACTGATATTCAGAATGAGTAGCCATTTGACATAGACTCCTAATTATTCTCCTTGTTTGCATTATTCAAACAGGTTCTGTATGATTGTCCATACCAAATGGACTCTTGACACTCCACCAGGTGTGTTTTATTCAAAGAGGCACTTAATTCGTGGATATCTTAAACAGCGTCCTGACTACTCCATAGAAGTTCATTATTCACTGAGGCTCTGAATGAGAGGCCATATAAAATAGACACCTGACTCTTGCCCTGTTGTGAATTATTCATTAAGGCTCTGAATGAGTGGTAATATGGAATATAATCCTGATCACTCCCCAGGTGTGTATCACTCAGTGAGGCACTGAATGAGTGCCCATATGAAAGAGGCTCCAGACTATTACCCTGGTATGCATTATTCACTGAGTCTCTAAATGAGTGGCTATATGAAGTAGATTCTTAACTCTTCCTCATGCGTTTATTAATGAATGAGACTCTGAATAAGGGGGCATAAAAGAGAGACTCCTGACTATTCCCCATATGTGCATTATTTAGAGAGACTCTGAATTTGTTGCCATTTGAAGTAGACTCGACTATTATTCAGGGCTGTTTTATTCACAAGGGCCCTAAACGAGTGGCCATATGAAAGAGAATTTTGACTATTCCAAAGTACATATAATTCAATGAAACACTGAAAGAGTGGCCATATAAAATACATGACATTTCACTCCACTGGAGTGCGTTATTTCTTGATTCCTTAAACAAATCACCATATGAAATAGAACAGTGATTATTTCCCGCATGTGCATTATTGAAAGAGGTTGTGTATGAGTGTCCATATCAAATTGTCTCCTTAGTATCACCCATGTGTGTATCATTCAGGGAGGTGCTTAATTTGTGGCTATCTTAAATAGGGTCCTGACTCCTCTACAGGTGTTCATTATTCACTGAAACTCGAAATGAGAGGCCATGTGAAATAGACTCCTGACAATTGTTTCATTGTGCATTATTCGGTAATGCTGTGATTGAGTGGCCATATGACATGGACTCTGACTATTGCCCAGGTGTGTATCATTTAGTGAGTTTCTGAACCAGTAACCATAAGAAATAGACTCCTGACTATATACTCTTGACAATTTCTCAGCTGTGCATTTTACACGGAGTCACTGGCTGAATGGTCATATCAAATAGTCTCCAGACTATTCCCCAGGTGTGCATTATTGAGTGAATCTCTGAATAATTGGCTTTATGAAATAGAATCCTGAGTATTCCCTAGGTATATATAATTCTTCACTGAGGTTCTGATTGAGTGGCCATGTGAAATACACTCCTGACTTTTCCATAGGTCTGTATTATTTGGTGACGCTCTGAATGAGTGGCCATAGTATTGAGACTCCTGAATACTCCGCAGGCATGCATTTTTAGGTTCAGCTCTGAATGAGTGGAGATACAAAATTGAATCCTGACTTTCCCCAAGGTGTATGTTATTCCGTGAGGCTCTGAATATGTGTCTATATAAAATAGACTTCTCTCTACTCTACAGGTGTTCCTTATTCAGTGATGCTCTGAAGGAGAGGCCATATGTAATAGCGTCCTGAGAGTTTTACCGGTATGCATTATTCACTGAGGCTCTGAAACTTTTGCCATATAAAAGTGTCTCCTGACTAGTCCACAGGTGTGTATTTTTTAATGCATCTTTGAGTTAGTGACCATATAAAATAGACTCCTGACTATTTCACAGGTGTGTATTATTGACTCAGACTCTGTATATGTGGGCATATGGAATAGACTCCTGACTATTCTAAAGCTGTGCGTTACTCACTCAGGCTTTGATTTTGTGGCCATTTAAAAGAGACTAGTGTCTATTCCACACGTGTGCATTATTTACTGAGGCTGTAAATGAGTGGCTATATAAAGTAGACTGCTAACTCTTCCCCAGGTGTATATTACTCAGTAAGGCTCTGCTTGTGTAGTCATATGAAATTGGATGCTGACTATTCCACATATTTGTATTATTCAGTGAATCTCTGAATGAGTGGCTATATGAAATAGACTGCGGAGTACTGTACATTTGTGCATTATTCATTGAGGGTATGAGTCAGTGGCCATATAAAATGGAATCCTGACTATTTCACAGGTGTGTATTATTCACTGAGGCTCTGAATGTGTGTTCATATGACTGAGCCTCCTGATTGCTGACCAGATGTGCATTACTCAATGAGGCTCTTAATCAATGGTATTATGAAATAGAATCCTGACTATTTCCCAGGTTTGCATCATTCAGTAATGCTCTGATTGAATGGCCATATGTCATAGACTCTACCTAGTTCCCTGGTGTGTATCATTCATTTAGTTTCTGAATAAGCGGCCACATGAAGTAGACTCCTGACTATTTCCCAGTTGTGTATTACTTACTAAAAGTGTGGATGAGTGGCTACGTAAAATAGCCTCCTGTCTACGCCTCACATGTTCATTTTCCACTGAGGCACTGAATGAATCATCATATCAAATATGTTCCAGACTATTTCACAGGTGTGAGTTATTCCAGGAGACTCTGAATGAGTGGCTATATGAAATAAACTCCTGAGTATTTCCAAGGTTTGTATGATTTACTGAGGCTCTGAATGAGTGCTCTGAATGTGTGGCTATGGGAAAGAGAATCCTTAATACTTCAAGGAGTGCGTTTTTAGGTTGGGTTCTGAAAGCCTGGCTTTATGAAATGGAATTTTGACTTTCCCTTAAGTGTGTATTATTCAGTGAGTCTTTGAATGTGTAGCTATGTGAAATAGACTTCTGAGTACTCTACAGGTGTTCATTATTCTGAGAAGCTCTGAATGAGAGGCCATATATAATAGTGTCCTGAGTATGCCCCTGTGTGCATTATACACAGAAACTCTGAAAGTTTGGTCATAAAAAGTAGCCTCCTGACTATTCCACAGGTGTGTTTTATTAACTGAGACTCCGATTAAGTGGGCATATGGAATAGACTCCTCACTATTCCAAAGTTGTTTATTACTCACTGAGGTTTTAATTCAGTGGTCATACAAAATAGACTAATGTCTATTCCACAGGTGTGCATTATTCACTGAGGCTCTAAATGAGTGGCTACATAAAGTAGACTCTTAACTCTTCCCCAGGTGTGTATTATGGAATGAGACTCTGAGTAAGAAAGAAACTCCTCACTATTTCCCAGGTGTGCATTATTTACAGAGACCCTGAATATGTAGCCATTTGAAGTAGACCCTTGACTATTTCCCAGAGGTGCGTTATTCACTGGAGCACGGAAGGAGTGGGCATATGAAAAAAGATTTCTGACTATTCCAGATATATATATATATATATATATATATATATATATATATATATATATAATTCACTGAAACACTGAGAGTGTGGCTAAATGAAACATAATCCTTTATTTCACAGGTGTGCATTATTCATTGATTCTCTAAAGGAATAACTGCATGAAATAGACTAGTAATTATTCCCCACATGTGCATTATTCAAGGAGTTTCTGTATGAGTGTTCATATCAAATAGACTCCTGACTATCACCCAGGTGTGTATCATTCAAGGAGGTGATTAATTTGTGGCTATCTTAAACAGGGTCCTGACTACTCCACAAAAGTTTATTGTTTCCTGAAGCTTTGAATGAGAGACCATATGAAATGGCCTGACTATTGCCTCATTGTACATTATTCAGTAAGGCTCCGAATGAGTGGTCCTATGGAATAGAATCCTGACGACTCCCCAGGTGTATTACATTCAGTGAGATGCTGAATTAGTGGTCATGTGAAAGAGGCTCCTGACAATTGCTGTGGTGTGAATTATTCACTGAGGCTCTGACTGGCATAGAAAATAGACTCCTAATATTCACTGAGTATTTCTCATGTGTGCATTATTCACTGATTTTCTGAGTGACCATATAAAATAGACTTCCTAATCTTTCCTAGTTGTGTATTGTTTCTTGTGGTTCCCAATCGGATTCCATATAAAATAGATTTCTGATAATTTCACAGGTTTGTATTATTTATGGAATCTCAGAATTGTGGGGTGATATAAATTAGCATCCTCAGTATTCCGCAGACATGTGTTATTTATTTAGGCTCATAATAAGTGGTCATATTAAACAGAATCCTGACTATTCCTAAGGTGTGTATCATTCAGTGTGGCTCTGAATGATTCGCCATATAAAAAAGACTCCTGGGTACTCAACGGGTGCGAATTATTCACAGAGCCTCGGAATGAGTGGCCATGTGAAATACACTCCTGACTTTTTCCCAGGTGTGTACTATTCAGTGAGGCTCGAAATGAGTGGCCATATGAAGCAGAGTTCTCAACACTCCACAGACTTGCGTTATTCTCTGAGGGGCTGAATAAGGGGCCATAAGCAATAGACTCCTGATTATTTCCCAGGTGTTCATTATTTGCAGAGGCTCTGAATATGTCACCATTTTGAATAGATTCCTCAGTATTCCCTAGGTTTGTGTTATTCACAGAGTCACTGAATACATTGCCATTCCAAAAAGGCTCTTGAGAATTCTCCAGGTGTGCACTATTCTGTGAAGCTCTGAATGAGTGGCCACATGAAATAGACTCCTCACTGTTCCCCAGGTGTGTATTATTCACTGAGGCTCTGAAAGAATGACCAAACTAAATAGATTCCTGACTGTATAACATGTGTGCATTATTCTATGAGGCTCTCAATGAGTGTTAATGTAAAACTGTCCTGGCTATTTCCCAGGTGTGTGTCACTCAGTGAGGTGCTGAAAGTGTGGCCATATAAAATAGACACTTGACTATTCCCCAAGTGTGTATTGTTCACTGAGGCTCTGAATATGTGGCTGCATTAAATAGACTCCTGACTATTCCACATTATTAAGTGACATTCCAAATGATAGGCCTCATGAAAAATACTCTTGACTATTCCACAGGCGTGAATTATTCAGTGAGATTCTGAATGAGAGGACAAAACAGAATCCTGACTATTTTCCCAGCGATGTACATTTAGTGAGGCTCTCAATGACTGGCCACATGAAAGAAATTTTTGACTATTTCATAGGTGTGCATTTTTCAGTGAGGCTCTGAAAATGTGTCCATATGAAATAGACTCCTGATGATTCTCCAAGTATGGAACTTTCAGTGAGGTTCTAAATGAATTTCCATAGGAAATAGTCCCACCTTACCTGTTGTGCATTATTCAGTGAGGCTTTAAATGAGTGGCCATAAAAGATAGATCCCAGGCTATATCACAAGTGTGTAATATTCAGTGAGACTGTGAAAGAGTGGCTATATGAAACAGACTCTTTGTTTTTCCACATGTGTGCTTTACTTACTGATTATCTGAATGTGTAGCCATGTGTGCATTATTCATTGATTGTCTGAATGAGTAGCCATATTACATAGACTTCTGAACTAAACATGAGCCCGGGAATCTTGTCCAGCGAGGGGTCCCAATTCTGGAAGAGGGCGTGTGCAGAAAAGAAAGGAGACTGAAAAAGGTGAGGTCTGAGGTACTGGATTGGGTAGGCCCATTCAGCAATTCTATTTGTGCAGTAGGTTTTCTTATATACTTTTTGCTTTAACATCATTACCACAATGCAGATTATTACTCAAACAATAAAAGGGACAGAAAATTCCTTGGGGGATGATTCTAAGAAACTGTCAAAAGGAAACAAATATTAATGTAAAGGATTAAGGGGGAAACAGGTGATGCGGATTATCAATATTGTCTGAACAATCAGTAACTTGGATAACAATCTTTAATTAACTACAAATCACAAACTAGCAGTAAACTGTGCATCTGCAAGAGACAAGGACTTCAGGAGAGGTCGCTAGGCAAAAGCAATGCCTGGTAAGCAAAGTATTAGATCAGGAGCCAGAAAGGGGAACACAATACCCAATTAACTCACTTCAGCGTTCACCTGGCCATTATCTCTGCAGCCAAGAAGGCTGAGGATAGTGTTTGCTTAATCATTCTAAATTTCTTTTTTTCTTCTCTTCCTAATTTCCTCTCACCCATAGCTCAACAGCCTCCAGCCAGGGAAAATGAGTAAGGAGTCAAGCTCACCTAATGGCGGAGGCCAAGTTGTTAGCCTCTCGCATGGGCGACTCCCACATTATTCTCTCTTTTCTTGGTTTTTAAATAAAGCTTAAATAATTGGAGCTGAAAATGCTGGAGGGTGGAGAACACAATGTGAAATAGCAATGGTAAAAGAAGAATGAGAAAAAGGATACAAGCACTAAGAGTAATTATGGATGAGATGGAGAAAAGGTGAAAGCTGGTGAACTAGGAAGACAAAGTGTAACCAATATCATGGGCAATTGTGTCATCTTCAGGCAGCTCCTGATGAGAAAAATCAATGGCATGAATTTCCTGCTGAAGCTTGAAAACATCTAGAAATAAACTGTTATGAGTCTAAATTTCTTGTAAATGGGCCTTAACAAGAGGCCACTGCCATTTAGTGTCTTTGTAAGGAGTATTAGTAACATAAACATATTTATAACCAGCATGGCAATGAAGGGCTAGGCAATTTTGAATATTATAAAGTTTATCACTAAGAGTAGTAACATTTTGTTCTAAACCATTAAGTCTCTCATCAATTTTCTTATTAATATCCATTTGAGTTCTCATTGTAACAGAAATATTCTTTGCAAGATGATTAACATAAGTAGCAGTTTGAACACTGTAAACAAGTCCAACAGCTGTGGTAGCAGCAGTAGCTATAACTGAAACAACAGCAATAATGCTAGCAATGAGAATACTAAGAAAACATTTAGGGTGAATTATAAGATCGTGGACTTGTTGAAAAATAGAAAGGGCTTTTTTCATCGTACTAGGGTCCAGAATCATGAACAAGTAACATAACGTAGCGGGGCTGGTGTACAAGAAGAAGGGCATGAACAGGGAAAAATGAAGAATCAATGCAGTTGGTAAGAATACAATTTTCACAATAAATGGAATATGAGCCAGAAGCTCGGGTGATGGAAACATTACTAGCAATAATAGCATAAGGAGAAGCAATGTAGGATTGAGTATAAATGGTATGATCAGTGGGAGACGATAAACTATGGGAACCGGTGCAAACAAAGGTAGGAAATAAGAATACAAACAGCTTCTAGAGAAAAGTGTATGCTTTGCTGGAGAAGGTAGTGTAAATGAGAGTGCTCTAACCACTAGGTGTTTTATAACGAGCTAATGCAATGTCAAGAGGATGAGGAACAGACTAGTAAAATAAGGAGAAATTAGAAGGCAGGGTATAATTAATAGCTTGCTTTTGGTTAGGGAAACAAAACTGCTAGTGTGGGGAAGGGTCTAAAGAGGAGTTAGAAGGTTGACAACGCCGGTACCTAATGAGGGGAAATGCTGAGCAGAGGGAAAGTTGTAAGTTTCTCTAATTCCTACATAGTTGAGTATCTAATCACGAGAATAAACTGTTTTACTTGGGAAGAGGTTGGAGAGGCTAGAAAAGGTATGAAGTCAGTGAATTCCAAGATCGAAACAATAAGAACCAGAAAAAGAGAGAGGAATAGAAGGAGGGGAATAGGCATTGGCAGAGAAATTATGATCCTAGATTTTGGAGGTGTAGAAGCACATGGGAGGGGCAGCAGCTTGGGTAGAATAAGTATAGGTAGCAACTTGAGGAGTAATATGAGAAGAAGAGGGGAAGCCAAGAAGAGAAGTATCATTAATTTAGATGATGAAGGTGGGATTATTTTAGGTAACAGGTCGAAGAAAAAAAGGGTTGGGAACATAAGTCCACATAACATGAAAATTAGGGAGAGGGAAGGCCTGTGCTAAATGACAAGACAATATGGCCATTATAGCAATAAACAAAACAGTAGGAAAACGGGATTGTCTGGAAGATGAGACCAGGGTGGCTGCTTCAGCAGTCAGACTGTGCATCTGGGCCTACGTCAACAGGGGGCTGCCTTGTTGTGGATTCTGAAAGTTTGCTGATTGAGCTGCTTGGCGACTTTGGTGGCAGTGGCGAGGTGGGGGTGGCATCAGCCAGAGACAACGAAGATGGGGTATCAGGGCGTTTGCACTGCCTGATGGAAAATTCATGCTTGACAAGGTGTTTAGGAATTCAAATTGGAGAGGGAGCAGACTTGGGAAAAACACAAATATTTCCTTGTCCTCATATTAGGACTGGAACTGGACCATGCTACTGGTTAGTGGGAGCATCTTTTCACAAGACCTGGGGATGAGATACATTATTAGGGTGCCAATGATGATCCGCCAAAGAGAGTCCATCAGCATCTAAAGTTAAGAAATTAAGAACATAAACAGCATGTTTAAGCTAAGTGTGAGGGGTTTTATGTAATGAATCACAAATTGGGCCATGTTTTAATGTATGTAATAAATTCTTCAAAACAGCATGGCTTCTTTTGATGATACTTTGGTCTTGAGGATTAAAAGGAATGCCTGTACAGTGAGAAATCTGAAAATGAGAGCAAAAAGAAGCAAAACTTTTACTGGTATAAGCAGGTCTATTGTCTGTCTTTAGGATCTTAGGTGGGCCAATAATAGGAAAAACGGTTAGGCAATGTGCAAAAACATTATTAACTGCTTCCTCAGCATGAGCGGTAACAAGTATAAAATGAGAAAAAGTGTCAATGGAAACATGTATATATTGCAATTTACTAAAAGGGGGAAAGTGAGTAACATCTATCTGATATACATGACTAGCTTGCAGTCTTCGAGGATTTACCCCACAGTGGCGAGCAACAGGCAAGTAAGGCAGACAGGATGTGTATTGTTTAACAACTTTGTGGGCCTGTTCTCTGGTAATCTGAAATTGCAATCGCAGACTGCAAGCGTTCTGATGGTGCAAGGCCTGAGAAGTCTCGGCTTGCTGTACAGGGGACAGAACAGGAAAAATACATTGAGTGAACACTTAGCTTGGGCGATGCCCTCAGTTAGAGGACCTGGCAGGGAAGAATGGGCTCTGATGTGACTAATGAAAAAAGGACGTGATCTGAGGTGAAGTGTCTGCTGTAAAGGGAGCAAAAGTTGTATTATAGAAGAGGAGTCAGGAAAGGATAAGGGGGATGTTTCTAGATTTTGAACTAAATTAACAACATATTGACTATCAGAGTAAATATTCAAAGGGACATCCCAATTAGTCAGGACATGTTGAACTGCCAGGAGCTCTATGCACTGAGCGGAGCGTTCTGTGGTCTGAAACGAAAAAGGGTGTGCATTAACAGTGCCTGAGGTGATACTAGAAGAGGAGCCATCTGTAAAGGCTAAGAGTGCTTCAGAAAATGGCGACTTGAGGCAGGTCTGTGGAAAAGTAAGGAAGTTTTGAGAATACAAATGTAACAATTTATCAGCAGGATAATGGCACAGTATTTGGCCTGAAAAGCCAGCAAAGGCTAATTGCCAGGAGTCAGAGAACTTCCAAAGCCACTGTTGCTGAGTAATAGAATAAGGAACAATGATTTCAGTAGGATCAATACCAAAAAGAGAAAGAGCCCATACACGACTTTTACCTACCAAAACAGAAACTAATTCAAAGTAAGGGGTTAAAACTTTTCCATTGCTGGCTGGGAGATGAAGCCATTCCAGGATACCCTGTTGCCAAAAAATCTTAGTGGGTGTATAAACAGTAGGAAGAACACAATAACACTAGCGGGAGTTGTTCTTAATATGAGAAAGTTTTTGCTGGGACAAGGCATCATGAACTAATTGCAAAGATTTCTTGGCGGGAGCTGTCAAAGAATGAGGGGAAGTTGGACTAGAGGGTCCTTTAAGAATATCAAATAAAGGCTTCAATTGTCTTGTGGTAAGCTTCAAGCTTGGGTGAATCCAGTTAATATCTCCTAAAAATTTCTGAAAGTCATGCAGTGTGGTTAAATTTGCTGTGGAGAGTATAGGGGTCTTAAAGGAAACTTGGTTAAATTCAATAAGCTTTCCCAAGTAATGGTAGGGAGTGGCAGTCTAAACTTTATCTGGTGCGATAACAAGGTTATATTTGTCAGACAGGTTTGCAAACACTCAAAGGCTTGATAAAGAAGGATCTCAGTTGGAGCAGCTAAGAGGAGATCATCCATATAATGTAATAGTTGAATATCAGGGAATTGTCGATGAACGGGTAGAATGGCTTTAGACACAAAAGTCTGACACAAGGTGGGGCTGTTAGCCATAACTTGAGGCAACACAATCCACTCATACCGCCCATACGGTCGATCAAAATTAGTGGAAGGTATGCTAAAGGCAAAATGATGACAATCTGAGGGATGCAAAGGAATGGAAAATAAACAATCTTTTAAATTAATCACTAACAGTTTCTAAGTCTGAGGCATAACAATAGGGGAAGGTAGGCCGGGATGTAAGGGGCCCATGACTTCCATAGTAGCATTAATTTTTCTTAAATCCTGTAAAAGCCTCCATTTACCAGAATGCTTCTTAATAACAAAGATAGGGGAATTCCAAGGACTATTAGTAGGTCTAATATGACCCTCAGAGAGTTGTTTCTGAACCAACTCGAGAGCCGCTGTAATCTTTTCATTATAGAGGGGCCAATGCTCCACCTACACTGGAGTATCTGATAACTAAGTAATTTTATCAGCATGAAAGTGGGGAATCACGGTTACCCCTAGGAAAAATATCCTAGGCCAGAACGGTCAGTTTTCTGGGAAAGGGTAAGAGTCTCACGATTTCCCTGCAAAGTTTTTCCCAAGCCCTTGCCAGACAAGTAGTCCTGTTTTGTCATTATGTCAAGAGCAACGGCATTGGTCACCAATTGAGCTCCCATGGCTTCTAAAACATCACGGCCCTAAAGATTGAGTGGGATGCCAGGAATTACATAGGGGCGAAATTAGTCAGAGTGACCCTCACCATCATTCCATGTTAATAAACTTGTAGATTGCATAGAATTGTTAGTAATTCCCATGCTTTGTAAAGAAGTCATGGCAATAGTTGTAAGCCATTGAGAAGGCCAATATTTATGAAAAATTACACACACATTGGCCCCTGTGTCCAAGAGGCCTTGAAATGTTTTGCCATTAATTATTATTTATTTATTTATTTATTTATTTATTTATTTATTTATTTAAATTTGTATTGAATTTTAGGTTTTGGGGTACATGTGCAGAACTTGCAAGATAGTTGCATAGGTACACACATGGCAGTGTGTTTTGCTGCCTTCCTTCCCTTCACCCACACTTGGCATTTCTCCCCAGGCTATCACTCCCCATCTCCCCCCACCACTGTCCCTCCCACATTCCCCCCAATAGACACCTATGTGAAGTGGACCCCCTCTCTGTGTCCATGTATTCTCATTTTTCTCACCCGCCTATGGGTGAGAATATGCAGTATTTCTTTTTCTGTTCCTGGGTCAGTTTGCTGAGAATGATGTTTTCCAGATTCAACCATATTCTTACAAGGGACACAAACTCATCATTTTTTATTGCTGCATAGTATTCCATGGTGTATATATGACACATTTTTTCAGTCCAGTCTATCATCGATGGGCATTTAGGTTGGTTCCAGGTCCTTGCTATTGTAAACAGTGCCGCAAAGAACATTGGTGTGCATGTGTCCTTATAGTAGAAAGATTTATAGTCCTTTGGATATATACCTAGTAAAGGGATTGCTGGGTCAAATGGAATTTCCATTTCTAGGTCCTTGAGGAATTGCCACACTGTCTTCAACAATGGTTGAATTAATTTACACTTCCACCAACACTGTAAGAGTGTTCCTATTTCTCCACATCCTCTCCAGCATCAGTTGGCTCCAGATTTTTTAATGATCGCCATTCTAACTGGCGTGAGATGGTATCTCAATGTGGTTTTGATTTGCATCTCTCTACTGACCAGTGATGATGAGCATTTTTTCATGTGTTTGTTGGCCTCATGCGTGTCTTCTTTTGTAAAGTGTCTGTTCATATTCTTTGCCCATTTTTGAATGGGCTTCTTTGTTTTTTTTCCTGTAAATCTGTTTGAGTTCTTTGTAAATTCTGGATATCAACCGTTTTTCAGATGCATACACTGCAAAGATTTTTTTCCATTCTGATGGTTGCTGATTCACTCTGGTGACTGTTTCTTTTGGCATGTAGAATCTGTGGAGTTTGTTTAGGTCCCATTTGTCTATTTTGGCTTTTGTTGCCAATGCTTTTGGTGTTTTGGTCATGAAGTCTTTGCCTACTCCTATGTCTTGAATGGTTTTGCCTAGATTTTCTTCTAGGGTTTTTATGGTGCCAGGTTTTATGTTTAAGTCTTTTATCCATCTGAAGTTAATTTTAGTGTAAGGTGTCAGGAAGGGGTCCAGGTTCTGCTTTCTGCACATGGCTAGCCAGTTTTCCCAACACCATTTATTCAACAGGGAATCCTTTCTCCATTGCTTGTTTCTGTCTGGTTTATCAAAGATTATATGATTGTAGGTATGTTGCGTTGCCTCCGATGTCTCTGTTCTGTTTCTTTGGTGTATATCTCTGTTTTGGTACCAGTACCATGCTGTTTTGATTACTGTAGGCTTGTAGTATAGTTTGAAATCTGGTAGTGTGATGCCTCCCGCTGTGTTCTTTTTGCTTAGAATTGACTTGGCTATGCAGGCTCTCTATTGGTTCCATATGAATTCATGGTGTTTTTTACCAGTTCTGTGAAGAAATTCAGTGGTAGTTTGATGGAGATAGCATTGATTGTGTAAATTACTTTGGTCTGTATAGCCATTTTCACGATATTGATTGTTCCTAACCACGAACATGGAATGTTTCTCCATCTGTTTTTGTCCTCTCTTGTTTCGTTGAGCAGTGGTTTGTAGTTTTTCTTGAAGAGGTCCCTTACATTCCTTGTGAGTTGTATTGCTAGGTATTTTATTTTCTTTGTAGCAATTGTGAATGGCAATTCGTTCTTGATTTGGTTCTCTTTAAGTCTGTTATTGGTATATAGAAATGCTTGTGATTTTTGCACATTGATTTTATATCCCGAGACTTTGCTGAAGTTACTTATCAGTTTCAGGAGTTTCTGGGCTGAGACGATGAGGTCTTCTAGGTATACTATCAACATGTCTTCTGCGAATAGAGACAACTTGTCTTCCACGTTTCCTATTTGAATACCCTTTATTTTTTTTTCTTGCCTTATTTCTCTGGGTGGACCTTCCAGTACTATGTTGAATAGGAGTGGTGAGAGAGTGCATCCTTGTCTAGTGCAAGATTTCAAAGTGAATGCTTCCAGTTTTTGCCCATTAAGTATGATATTGGCTGTTGGTTTGTCATAAATAGCTTTTATTACTTTGAGATATGTTCCATCAATACCAAGTTTATTGAGGGTTTTTACCATAAAGGGCTGCTGAGTTTTGTCTAATGCCTTCTCTGCGTCAATTGAGATAATCATGTGGTTTTTGTTTTTGCTTCTGTTTATGTGGTGAATTACATTTATAGACTTGTGTATGTTGAACCAGCCTTGCATGCTTGGGATGAATCCTACTTAATCATGATGGATAAGTTTTTTAATGTGCTGTTGCAATCGGTTTGCCAGTATTTTATTGAAGATTTTTGCATCTATGTTCATTATGGATATTGGCATGAAGTTTTCTTTTCTTGTAGAGTCTCTGCCGTGTTTTGGTATCAGGATGATGTTGGTCTCATAAAATGATTTGGGAAGGGTTCCCTCATTTTGAATTATTTGGAATAGTTTCAGATGGAATGGTACCAGATCCTCTTTGTGTGTCTGGTAGAATTCGGCTGTAAACCCATGTATACCTGGGCTTTTTTTATGTTGTAGGTTCTTAATTGCTGCCTCAACTATAGACCTCGTTATTGATCTATTCATAGTTTTGGCCTTCTTCTTGTTTAGGCTTGGGAGGACACAGGCATCCAGGAATTTATCCATTTCTTCCTGGTTTACTAGTTTATGTGCATAGAGTTGTTTGTAGTATTCTCTAATGATGGTTTGAATTTCTGTGGAATCTGTGTTGATTTCCCCATTATTGTTTTTTATTGCCTCTATTTGGTTGTTCTCTCTTTTCTTTTTTATCAATCTGGCTAGTGGTCTGCCTATTTTGTTGGTCTTTTCGAAAAACTAGTTCTTGGATTTATTGATTTTTTGAAGGGATTTTCTTGTCTCTATCTCCTTCAGTTCTGCTCTGATCTTAGTTAATTCTTTTTTTTTTTTTTTTTTTTTAATTTTTATTGCATTATAGGTTTGGGGGTACATGTGCAGAACAAGCAAGATAGTTGCATAGGTACACACATGGCAGTGCGCTCCGCTGCTCTCCTCCCCTTCACCCACACTTGGCATTCATCCCCAGGCCATCCCCCCCAGCCCCCCCCCGCTGTCCCTCCCCCATTCCCCCCAACAGTCCCCAGTGTATAGTAGACCGCCCCTCTGTGTCCACGTGTTCTCATTTTTCTCACCCACCTATGAGTGAGTATATGCGGTATTTCTTTTTCTGTTCTTGTGTCAGTTTGCTGAGAATGATGTTCTCCAGATTCATCCATGTCCCTACAAAGGACACAAACTCATCATTTTTGATTGCTGCATAATATTCCATGGTGTATATGTGCCACATTTTCCCAGTCCAGTCTATCATCGTTGGGCATTTGGGTTGGTTCCAGGTCTTTGCTATTGTAAACAGTGCTGCAATGAACATTCGTGTGCATGTGTCCGATCTTAGTTAATTCTTGACTTCGGCTAGGTTTTCAGCTTTTTTGATCTTACTCCTCTAGCTCTTTCAATTTTGATGATTGGGTGTCAATTTTGGATCCCTCCAGTCTTCTTATGTTGGCACCAATTGCTATATGTTTTCCTCTACAGACTGCTCTAAATGTGTCCCAGCGATTCTGGTACGTGTGTCTTTGTTCTCGTTGGTTTTGAAGAACTTCTTTATTTCTGCCTTCATTTCATTGTTTATTCAATCAACATTCAAGAGCCAGTTGTTCTGTTTCCATGAAGCTGTGCGGTTCTGAGTTATTTTCTGAATTCTTACTTCCAACTTGATTGCACTATGTTGTCAGGGACTGTTTGTTATGATTTCAGTTGTTTTGTATTTGCTGAGGAGTGCTTTACTTCCAATTATGTGGTCAATTTTGGAGTAGGTGTGATGTGGTGCTGAGAAGAATGTATATTCTGTGGATTTGTGATGGAGAGTTCTCTAGATGTCTATCAGGTTTGCTTGTTCCAGGTCTGAGTTTAAGTCCTAGATATCCTTGTTAATTTTCTGTCTGGTTGATCTGTCTGCTATTGACAGTGGAGTGTTAAAGTCTCCCACTATTATTGTGTGGGAGTCTAAGTCTCTTTGTAAGTCATTAAGAACTCGCCTTATATATCTGTGTGCTCCTGCATTGGATTCATATATATTTAGAATCGTTAGCTCTTCTTGTTGTATCGATTCTTTTACCATTATGTAATGACCTTCTTTGTCTCTTTTGATCTTTGTTGCTTTAAAGTCTATTTTTATCAGAGATGAGAATTGCAACTCCTGCTTTTTTATTTGCTCTCCATTTGCTTGGTAAATGTTTCTCCATCCCTTTATTTTGAGCCTTTGTGTATCCTTGCATGTGAGGTGGGTTTCCTGGATACAGCACACCAATGTTTTTTTTTTTTTTAATCCAATTTGCCAGTGTGTGTCTTTTGATTGGTACATTTAGCCCATTTACATTTAGGGTTAGTATTGTTATGTTTGAATTTGATACTGCCATTTTGATGCTAGCTGGGTGTTTTTCTCATTGGTTTATGGAGGTTCTTCATTTTGTTGATGCTCTTTAGCATTTGGTATTTTTTTCGAATGCCTGGTGCAGGTTGTTTCTTTCTATGTGTAGTGCCTGTTTCAGGAGCTCTTGTATAGCAGGCCTGGTGGCCACAAATTCTCTGAATGTTTGCTCGTTGGCAAAAGATTTTCTTCTTCCTTCACTTATGAAGCTCATATTGGCTGGATATGAAATTCTAGGTTAAAAGTTATTTTCTTTAAGGATGTTGAATATTGGCCCCCACTCTCTTTTGGCTTGTAGAGTTTTTGCCGAGAGATCTGCTGTGAGTCTGATGGACTTCCCTTTGTGGGTGACCCGACCCTTTTCTCTGGCTGCCCTTAGTATTTTCTCCTACATTTCAACCCTGGTGAATGGGACGATTATGTGCCTTGGGGTTGCTCTTCTTGCAGAATATCTTTGTGGTGTTCTCTCTGTTTCCTGGAGTTGAGTATTGGCCTGCCTTGCTAGGTTGGGGAAATTTTCGTGGATAATATCCTGAAGAGTGTTTTCCAGGTTCGGTTCATTCTCTTCTTCACATTCTGGTACACCTATGAAACGTAGGGTAGTTCTCTTCACATAGTCCCACATTTCTTTAAGATTTTGTTCATTCATCTTTGCCCTTTTTTCTCTTATCTTGTTTTCTCTTTTTATTTCATTGAGATGATTTTCAACTTTTGATATTATTTTTTCTTCCTGGTCAATTCGGCTGTTGAAACCGGTGCATTCTTTGCGAAGTACTCATGTTGTGTTTTTCAGCTCCTTCAATTCATTCATATTCCTCTCTATGTTGTCCATTCTTGTCATCATCTTCTCGAATCTTTTGTCAAATTTTTTTCAAGGTTCTTAGTTTCTTTGCATTGATTTAGAAAATGTTATTTTAGCTCACTGAACTTTCTCATTATCCATCTTCTGAAGTCTATTTCCATCATTTCGTCACTCTCTTTCTCCGTCCAGCTTTGTTCCCTTGCTAGTGAGGAGTTTTGGTCCTTTGTAGGAGGTGAGGTGTTTTGGTTTGGGTTGTTTTTCTTTTATTTGCGTTGGTTTCTTCTCATCTTTGTGGATTTATCCACCTGTCTTCTTAGTAGTTGATGAACTTTCGTTTGGGTCTCTGAGTGGATGCCCAAATTGTTCATGATGAAGTATTTCTGTTACTTAGGTTTCTTTCTAACGATTTAGCTCCTCTGTTGTATGAGTGCTGAGGTCCACTCCAGGCCCTGCTTCTCAGGGATACACCTGTAGCAGCTGTTGAACAGTGAGGGATGCTACCAGTTTCTTCTTCTGCTAACTTTGTCCCAGAATAATGCTCGCCAAATGTCAGTCTGATCAGTTTGTTTTTGAGGTGACTCTTTGGATATACAGTGGTCAGGGAGCTGCCTGAGGAGTCGTTCTGTACTATACAGGAGCTCCAGTGCTGAGCTGTGAGCTCCGTTGTTCATTCAGGTTGCTATGCGAATGTGTCTGCTGTAAAAGAAATTATAAAAGACCCCCTTTTTTCCCCTCAGTTGCTCTGTCTCAGGGAGTTGGGGTTTTTTTTATGAGTATCTGTTTCACTGTCCTGCCCAGCTAGGAGGCAGTCTGTTCACTATTTGCCTGCCAGGGCTCCACCCTGGTAGCGCGGGTCCACCCTACCTCCATGGCATTGCATTCTACTGTGGTGCACTCTGCCCTGTAGGCGGCGTCTTTCTGTTATGGCTGGTTGCCTCAGCAATGGCAGGCTGTGTCAGCAGTGGGAGGTACCTCAGTAGGGGTGGATTGCATTCCTCGTTGCGGACGCTTCTCCCCCTCCGAGCTGCACCATCCTGGATTCAGCTGAGCCTGCAGCAAAAGTCTCAAACCCGAGCGCCTCGAATCACCGTGCTGCTTGTCCCCATGAGGGTGGGACCCACCGAGCTTGATCACCTGGCTCCCTGCCTCAGATTCTCTCCTCTCTCTCTCTTTTTCTTTCCAAATTGAATGGTTGACTCTCTCACAGGTGCCCCAGTCGCCTGCTGATAGGCCACGGGGATCCATGCGATCTCCCCTGCTGTGGCTTACTCCACTGGCACAAATCGCTCTTCCCAGGAATCTCCTGCTCTGGCTCACCAGCCAAGTCCCATTCAGTCAAATGGACATGTCAATCTGCCCTCCCAAAACTCAGATTTCTGGTTTAACAGGGCACCCAGACCAGTGAGCTTTGTGTGGGCTGCCACTGTGCCCCAGCGCGGCGCTGGCTTAAACGGCCATGCAAGCAGGCTGCACTGCTCTCCGGTGTCTCTTTTACACCTGGGAATTTGCCAGTTCTGTGGGCAACAAAAGTCTGTCTGAGAATTCAGCTAGGACTCACCCTCTGCGCCTTTACTGAGAGCTACAATCCTGAGTTGTTTCTATGGCGCCATCTTGGAACTTTCTGACCAAAATAGCCTCTTGACTATTTTTCACGGGTGCATTTTCCACTGAGGCACTGAATAAACTATCATATCAAATAGACTCCAGACTATTTTTCAAGTGTGCATTATTCCATCAGTCTCTGAATGAGTGGCCATATGAAATAGACTCCTGAGTATTTCCCAGGTATGTATGATTCACTGAGGCTCTGAATGAATGGCCATGTAAAATACACTCCTGACATTTCCAAAGATATGTATTATTTAATGAGGCTCTGAATCAGTGGCCATATGAAGGAGACTCCTGAATACTCGCAGGAGGGCATCTTCAGGTTGGGCTCTGAAAGAGTGTCTTTATAAAATAGATTCCTGAGTTTCCCCCACGTGTTCATTATTCAGTTAAGCTCTGAATGAGAGGCCATATTTAATAGTGTCCTGAGTATTCCCAGTATTCATTAGTCACTGATGCTTTGAATGTTTGGTTTTATGAAATAGCCTCCTGACTATTCCACAGGTGTGTGTTATTTAATGAGAATTTAAGTTACTGGTTAGATAAAGTAGATTCTTTACTATTCCTAAGGTGGGTATTATTGACTGAGACACTGATTAATTGAAAATATGTAATAGACTTCTCACTATTCCAAAGTTCTGCATTACTCATTCAGGCTTTGATTTTGTGGCCATACAAAATAGACCAGTGTCTGTTCCACAGTTGTGAATTATGCACTGAGGCTCTAACTGAGTGGCCATATGAAGTAGACCCTTAAATCTTCCCCAGGTGTGTATTATTGAATGAGACTGAATAAGTGGGCATAAGAAAGAGACTCCTGACTATTAGCAGGTGTGCATTATTTACAAAGACTCTAAATTTGTGACCATTTGAAGTGAATTCTTGACTATTTCCCAAGGGTGTATTATTCACTGAGGCCCTGAACAAGTGGCCATACGAAAGAGATTCTTGGCTATTCCAGATATATACAATATTTATTGAAACAATAAAAGTGTGGCCATATGAATTGTACACGATTTCACTCCACAGGTGTCTGTTATTCATTGATTCTCTAAAGCAATCACCATATGAAAGAGATTAGTGTTTATTCTTCACATGTGCATTATTCAAAGATGTTCTGTATGAGTGTCCATAGCAAATAGACTCCTGACTGTCACCGAGGTGTGTATCATTCAGGGAGGTGCTTAATTTGTGGCTATCATAAACATGGTCTTGTTTTTTTCTTTTTTAAAATTTTTATTGCATTATAGGTTTTGGGGTACATGTACAGAACGTGCAAGATAGTTGCATAGGTACACACATGGCAGTGTGTTTTGCTGCCGTCCGCCCCTTCACCCACACTTGGTATTCATCCCCAGGCTATCCCCCCAGCCCTCCCCGCTGTCCCTCCCCCATTTCCCCCAACAGTCCCCAGTGTATAGTAGACCGCCTCTCTGTGTCCATCTGTTCTCATTTTTCTCACCCACCTATGAGTGAGTATATGCAGTATTGCTTTTTCTGTTCTTGTGTCAGTTTGCTGAGAATGATGTTCTCCAGATTCATCCATGTCCTTACAAAGGACACAAACTCATCATTTTTGATTGCTGCATAATATTCCATGGTGTATATGTGCCACATTTTCCGAGTCCAGTCTATCATCGATGGGCATTTGGGTTGGTTCCAGGTCTTTGCTATTGTAAACAGTGCTGCAATGAACAATCGTGTGCATGTGTCCTTATAGTAGAACGATTTATAGTCTTTTGGATAGATACCCAGTAATGGGATTGATGGGTCAAATGGAATTTCTATTTCTAGGTCCCTGATGAATTGCCACACTGTCTTCCACAATGGTTGAACTAATTTACACTCCCACCAACAGTGTAAGAGTGTTCCTATTTCTCCACATTCTCTCCAGCATCTGCTGTCTCCAGATTTTTTAATGATCGCCATTCTAACTGGTGTGAGATGATATCTCAATGTGGTTTTGATTTGCATCTCTCTAATGACCAATGATGATGAGCACTTTTTCATATGTTTGTTGGCCTCATGTATGTCTTCCTTTGTGAAGTTTCTGTTCATATCCTTTGCCCATTTTTGAATGAGCTTGTTTGTTTTTTTTCTGTAAATCTGTTTGAGTTCTTTGTAAATTCTTGATATCAACCACCAACAGTGTAAGAGTGTTCCTATTTCTCCAAATTCTCTTCAGCATCTGCTGTCTCCAGATTTTTTAATGATCGCCATTCTAACTGGTGTGAGATGATATCTCAATGTGGTTTTGATTTGCATCTCTCTAATGACCAATGATGATGAGCACTTTTTCATATGTTTGTTGGCCTCATGTATGTCTTCCTTTGTGAAGTTTCTGTTCATATCCTTTGCCCATTTTTGAATGAGCTTGTTTGTTTTTTTTCTGTAAATCTGTTTGAGTTCTTTGTAAATTCTGGATATCAACCCTTTGTCAGATGTGTAAACTGCAAAGATTTTTTCCCATTCTGATGGTTGCCGATTCACTCTAGTGACTGTTTCTTTTGCCGTGCAGAAGCTGTGGAGTTTGATTAGGTCCGATTTGTCTATTTTGGCTTTTGTTGCCAATGCTTTTGGTGTTTTGGTCATGAAGTCCTTGCCTACTCCTATGTCCTGAACGGTTTTGCCTAGATTTTCTTCTAGTGGTTTTATGGTGTCAGGTCTTACGTTTAAGCCTTTAATCCATCTGGAGCTAATTTTAGTGTAAGGTGTCAGAAAGGGGTCCAGTTTCTGCTTTCTGCACATGGCTAGCCAGTTTTCCCAACACCATTTATTAAATAGGGAATCCTTTCCCCATTGCCTGTTTTTGTCTGGTTTATCAAAGATAATATGTTTGTAGATATGTTGTGTTGCCTCTGATGCCTCTGTTCTGTTCCCTTGGTCTATATCTCTGTTTTGGTACCAGTACCATGCTGTTTTGATTACTGTAGCTTTGCAGTATAGTTTGAAGTCTGGTAGCGTGATGCCTCCCTTGAATTGACTTAGAATTGACTTGGCTATGCGGGCTCTTTTTTGGTTCCATATGAAATTCATGGTGGTTTTTTCCAGTTCTGTGAAGAAATTCAATGGTAGTTTGATGGGGATAGAATTGAATGTGTAAATTACTTTGGGCAGTGTAGCCATTTTCACAATATTGATTTTTCCTAACCACGAACATGGAATGTTTCTCCATCTGTTTGTGTCCTCTCTTATTTCGTTGAGCAGTGGTTTGTAGTTTTCCTTAAAGAGGTCCCTTACATTCCTAGTGAGATATATTCCTAGGTATTTTATTTTCTTTGTAGCAATTGTGAATGGCAGTTCGTTCTTAATTTGGTTCTCTTTAAGTCTGTTATTGGTGTATAGGAATGCTTGTAATTTTTGCACATTGATTTTATATCCTGAGACTTTGCTGAAGTTGCTTATCAGTTGCGAAAGCTTTTGGGCTGAGGTGATGGGGGTCTTTCGGTATACTATCATATCTTCTGCAAATAGATACAATTTGGCTTCCACCTTTCCTATTTGTATACCCTTTACTTCTTTTTCTTGCCTGATTGCTCTGGCTATAACTTCCAGGACTATGTTGAATAGAAGTGGTGAGAGAGGGCATCCCTGTCTAGTGCCGGATTTCAAAGGGAATGCTTCCAGTTTTTGCCCATTAAGTATGATATTGGCTGTTGGTTTGTCGTAAATAGCTTTTATTACTTTGAGATATGTTCCATCAATACCAAGTTTATTGAGGGTTTTTAGCATAAAGGGCTGTTGAATTTTGTCAAATGCCTTCTCTGCGTCAATTGAGATAATCATGTGGTTTTTGTTTTTGCTTCTGTTTATGTGGTGAATTACATTTATAGACTTGCGTATGTTGAACCAGCCTTGCATCCCCGGGATGAATCCTACTTGATCATGATGGATAAGTTTTTTAATGTGCTGTTGTAATCGATTTGCCAGTATTTTATTGAAGATTTTTGCATCTATTTTCATCATGGATATTGGCCTGAAGTTTTCTTTTCTTGTTGAGTCTCTGCCAGGTTTTGGTATCAGGATGATGTTGGTCTCATAAAATGATTTGGGAAGGGTTCACTCTTTTTGGATTATTTGGAATAGTTTCAGGAAAAATAGTACCAGATCCTCTTTGTGTGTCTGGTAGAATTCAGCTGTGAACCCTTCTGGATCTGGGCTTTTTTTGTGTGGTAGGCTCTTAATTGCTGCCTCAACTTCTGACCTTTTTATTGGTCTATTCATAGTTTCAGCTTCCTCCTGGTTTAGGCTTGGAAGGACACAGGCGTCCAGGAATTTATCCATTTCTTCCTGATTTACTAGTTTGTGTGCATAGAGTTGTTTGTAGTATTCTCTGATGATGGTTTGAATTTCTGTGGATTCTGTGGTGATTTCCCCTTTATAGTTTTTTTATTGCATCTATTTTGTTGTTCTCTCTTTTCTTTTTTATCATTCTGGCTAGTGGTCTGTCTATTTTGTTGATCTTTTCAAAAAACCAACTCTTAAATTTATAGATTTTTTGAAGGGATTTTCTTGTCTCTATCTCCTTCAGTTCTGCTCTGATCTTAGTTATTTCTTGTCTTTGGCTAGGTTTTGAGCTTTTTTGATCTTGTTCCTCTAGCTCTTTCAATTTTGACGATAGGGTGTCAATTTTGGATCTCTCCACTCTTCTCATGTGGGCACATAACAATATTAACCCTGAATGTTAATGGGCTAAATGTACCAATCAAAAGACACAGACTGGCAAATTGGATAAAAAACAAAACCCATCAGTGTGCTGTATCCAGGAAACCCACCTCACACGCAAAGATACACAAAGGCTCAAAATAAAAGAATGGAGAAAGATTTACCAAGCAAATGGAGAGTAAAAAAAAGCAGGAGTTGCAATTCTCATCTCTGATAAAATAGACTTTAAAGCAACAAAGATCAAAAGGGACAAAGAAGGTCATTACATAATGGTAAAAGGATCGATACAAGAAGAAGAGCTAACGATTCTAAATATATATGGTCCCAATGTAGGAGCACCCAGATATATAAGGCAAGTTCTTAATGACTTACAAAGAGACTTAGACTCCCACATAATAATAGTGAGAGACTTTAACACTCCACTGTCAGTAGCAGACAGATCAACCAGACCAAAAATTAACAAGGATATCCAGGACTTGAACTCAGACCTGGAACAAGCAAACCTGATAGACATTTACAGAACTCTCCACACCAAATCCACAGAATATACATTCTTCTCAGTACCACATCACACCTACTCCAAAATTGACCACATAATTGGAAGTAAAGCACTTCTCAGCAAATGCAAAACAACTGAAATCATAACAAACAGTCTCTCAGACCATAGTGCAATCAAGTTGGAACTCAGAATTCAGAAAATAACTCAGAACCGCACAGCTTCATGGAAACTGAACAACTGGCTTTTGAATGTTGATTGGATAAACAATGAAATGATGGCAGAAATAAAGAAGTTCTTTGAAACCAACGAGAATGAAGACACAACGTACCAGAATCTCTGGGACACATTTAAAGCAGTCTGTAGAGGAAAATATATAACAGGGTCTTGACTACCCTACAGGTGTTCATTATTCACTGAAGCTCTGAATGAGATGCCATATAAAATTAACTCTTGACTATTGCCCCATTGTGCATTATTCAGTAAGGCTCTAAATGAGTGGTTTTATGGAATAGAATCCTGACGATTTTCTGGTCTGTATCATTCAGTAGATACTGAATCAGTGGTCATATGAAACAGGCTCCTGACTATTACCGTAGTGTGCATTATTCACTGAGGCTCTGAGTGGCCATATATAATAGTTTCCTAATATTCACTGAGTATTCCTCATGTGTGCATTATTCACTGATTCTCTGAGTGGCCATATTTAATAGACTCCTGACTATTTTACAGGTGCATATTATCCACTGAGACTATGAATTAGTGTCCAGATAAAATAGACTCCTTGCTACTCCACAGCTCTGCATTATTCAAGGAGGCTTTGAATGAATGTCCATCGGGAATAGACTCCAAATTATTCTCCAGGTGTGTATCATTTAGTGAGAATTAGAATATGTGGCTATATTAATTAGATTCCATACTATCCCACAGGTGTGTATTATTCACTGAGGCTCTGAATATATGTCTACATGAAATAGACTCCTGATTACTCCACATTATTCAGTGACACTCCGAATGAGAGGCCACATGAAAAAGACTCCTGACTATTGTACAGGTGTGTATTTTTCAGTGAGACTCTGAATGAGGGTATAAAACAGAGTCTTTACTACTTACCCTGGTGTGTACATTTAGTGAGGCTCTCAATGTGTGCCCATAGAAAAGAGACTTCTGACTATTTTTCAGGTGTGCATTATTCAGTGATTCTCTGAATGAGTGGGCATAAGAAATAGACTCCAGGCTATATCACAAGTGTGTAATATTCAGTGAGGCTGTAAAAGATTGGCTATATGAAACAGACGTCTTATCACTCCACATATGTGTGTTATTCACTGATTGTCCAAATGAGTAGCCATATAACATAGACTCCAAATTATTCTTGATGTGTGCATTATTCAAACAGGCTCTGTATGAGTGTCCATACCAAATAGACTCCTGACACTCCACAAGGTGAGTATTATTCAGTGATTCCCAGAATAAGAGATCATATGAAATAGAATTATGACTATCACCCAGGTGTATATCATTCAGGGAGGCACTTAATTTGTGGGTATCTTAAACAGCATCCTGACTACTCCTTAGAAGTTCATTATTCACTGAAGCTCTGAATGAGAGGCCATATAAAATAGACACCTGACTATTGCCCCATTATGAATCATTCATTAAGGCTCTGAATGTGTGGTAGTATGGAAGAGAATCCTGATAATTTCCTAGGTGTGTATTATTCAGAGAGGCAAAGAGTGAGTGGCCACATGAAAGAGGCTACAGATTATTACACTGGTGTGCATTATTTACTGAGGCTCTAAATGAGTGGGTATGTGAAGTAGACTATTAACTCTTCCCACGGCGAGTATTATTGAATGAGACTCTGAATAAGTGAGCATAAAAAACAGAGACTCCTGTCTATTGCCCAAGTGTGTATTATTTACAGAGACTCTGAATATGTAGACATTTGAAGTAGACTCTTTACTATTTCCCAGGGGTGTATTATTCACTGAGGCCCTGAATGAGTGGCCATAAGAACGAGATTCCTGACTATTCAGATATTCATATTATTCACTGAAACAATGCAAGATTGCCATATAAAATAGACCTTAATTTAATTTACAGGTGTGAGTTACTTTTTGATTCTCCAAATGAATCATCATATGAAAGAGACTAGTGATTATTCCTCACATGTGCAGTATTCGAAGTGGTTCTGTATGAGTGTACATATCAAATAGTCTCCTATCACTCATGTGTGTATCATTCAGGGAAGTGCTTAATTTGGGGCTACCTTAAATAGGGTCCTGACTTCTCCAAGGCTGTTGATTATGCACTGAAGCTCTGAATGAGAGGCCATATAAAATAGACTTCTGACTAGTGCCCCATTGTGCATTATTTGGTAATGCTGTGATAGAGTGGCCATATGGCAATGACTATTTTCCAGGTTGGTATCATTCAGCGAGTTTCTGAATGAATGACCATCTAAAATAGACTCCTGACTATACCCGAGGTGTGTATTATTCAGGGAGTCACTTAATTCTTGGCTATCTTAACCAGCGTCCTGATTACTCCATAGAACTACATTATTAACTAAAGCTCTGAATAAGAGGCCATATAAAATAGACACCTGAATATTGCCCCATTGTGTATTATTCATTAAGGCTTTGAATGAGTGGTAATATGGAAGATAATTCTGATTATTCCCCAGGTGTGTATCATTCAGAGAGGCAATGAATGAGTGGCCACATGTAAGAGGCTACAGATTATTACACTGGTGTGCATTATTCACTGAGGCTCTAAATGGGTGGCTATATGAAGTAGACTATTAACTCTTCCACAGGTTTGTTATTGAATGAGACTCTGAATTAATGGGCATAAAAAAACAGAGTTTCCTGTCTATTGCCCAAGTGTGCATTATTTACAGAGACTCTGAACGTGTAGCCATTTGAAGTAGACTCTTGACTATTTCCCAGGGGTGTATTATACACTGAGGCTCTTAACGAGCGGGCATAGGAACGAGATCGCTGACTTTTCAGATATACATATTATTTACTGAATCACTGAAAGAGTGGCCATATAAAATAGACCCCATTTTACTCCACAGGTGTGTGTTATTATTCCTTGATTCTCCAAATGAATCACCATATGAAATAGACTAGTGATCATTTCCCACATGTGCAGTATTCGAAGTGGTTCTGTATGAGTGTACATATCAAATAGTCTCCTGACTATCACTCATGTGTGTATAATTCAGGAAGGTGCTTAATTTGGGGCTACCTTAAATTGGGTCTTGACTACTCCAGAGCTATTTATTATGCACTGAAGCTCTGAATGGGAAGCCATATAAAATAGACTCCTGACTAGTGCCCCATTGTGCATTATTTGGTAATTCTGTGATAGGGTGGCCATATGAAAGAGTCTCCTGACTAGTCCACAGGTGTGTATTATTTAATGAGGCTTTGAGTTAGTGATCATATGTAATAGACTGCTGACTATTCCTCAGGTGTTTATTATTTACTCAGACTCTGTATATGTGGGCATATGGAATAGACAACTTCCTATTCCAAAGTTGTGCATTACTCACACAGGCTTTGATTTTGTGACCATTTAAAAGATACTAGTGTCTGTTCCACACGTGTGCATTATTCACTGGAATATGGCATGGACTCTGACTATTCCCCAGGTTTTTACCATTCAGCGTGTTTCTGAATGAATGACAATATAAAATAGACTCCTGACTATATCCTCTGGGCTATATCTCAGCTGTGCATTTTCCACTGAGGCACTGGGTGAACGGCCATATCAAATAGACTCCAGAGTATTCCCCACGTTTGCATTATTCAGTGACTCTCTGAATCAGTGGCTATATGAAATAGAATCCTGAGTATTCCCCAGGTATATATAATTCTTCACTGAGGTTGTGAGTTACTGGCCATGTGAAATACACTCCTGACTTTTCCATAGGTCTGTATTGTTCAGTGAGGCTCTGAATGAGTGGCCATAGGAAAGAGACTCCTGAATACTTTTCAGGCATGCATTTTTAGATTCGGCTATACTAAATAAAATCCTGAAATTCCCTGAGGTGTATTTTATTCAGTGAGGCTCTGAATATGAGGCTATATGAAATAAAATTCTGACTACAATACAGGTGTTCCTAATTCAGTGAAGTTCTGAAGGAGAGGTTATATAAAATAGAGTTCCTGAGTATTCTCCAGGTATGCATTATTCACTGAGGCTCTGAAATTTTGGCCATATGAAAGAGTCTCTTGACTTGTCCACAGGTGTCTATTATTTAATGAGTCTTTGAGTTAGTTACCAGAGGTAATAGATGGCTGAGTATTTTCCAGGTGTTTATTGTTGACTGAGACTCTGTGTATGTGGGCATATGGAATAGACTACTGACTATTCCAAAGTTGTGCATTACTCACTCAGGCTTTGATTTTGTGGCCATTTAAAGGAGATTAGTGTCAGGGGAATTTCCAAGATGGCGCCATAGAAACAGCTCAAAATAGCAGCTTCAGTGAAGGCGCAGAGGGTGAGTCCTAGCCGCATTTTCAGATGAAAATTTGTTGCCCATGGAACGCGGAAATTTTCTGGTGTAGGAGAGACACAGGACAGCAGTGCAGCTCTTTCACCTTGTATGGCTGTTTTGGCTGGTGCCGCAGCACAGTGGCACCAGGCACAAAACTCACTGGCGTGGGTGCCCTGTGAAACCAGCAATCTGAGATTTGGGAAGGCAGATTGACATGCCCATCTGATTGAACAAAACTTGGACGGTGAGCCAGATGAGGAGATTTCTGTGAAACACGATTTGAGCCGGTGCAGTGGGCCATCACATGGAAGATCACATGGATCAGGGTGCCCAATCAGAAGGCAACTAGAGCGCCTGTGAGAGAGTGAACCATTTAACTTGGAGATAAAAAGAGACAGAGAGAGAGGAGAGACTCTGAGGTTGGGAGCTAGATGATTGGGCTTGGCGGGTCCCACCCTCACAGGGACAATCAGGGCAGCGATTCTAGGAGCTCGGAATTCAGAGTTTTGCTGCGGGCTCAGCTGACTCCAGGACAGTGCAGCTCGGAGGGGGAGGGGCGTCCACCAGTATGAATGCAATCCGCCCCTATTGAGATACACGCTCATAGCTGACCCAGCCTGCCGTTTCCAAGGCAACAAGCCATAAAAGATAGACTCCGCCAACAGGGTGAAACGCAACACAGTAGAATGCAGCCCCATAGCAGAAGGGAGGACCTGCGCTAGCAGGGCAGAGCCATGGCAGGCAAATAGTAAATAGACTGCCTCCAGCTGGGCAGGACAGTGAAACAGATACTCATGAAGAAAGCCCCAACTCCCTGAGACAGAGAATCTGAGGGGAAATAAATGAGGGGTTTTATAAGTTCTGCTGTAGCAGATCTAAACACATCCTCCCAGAAACGCTGAATGAACAACAGAGCTCACAGCTCAGCACAGGAGCTCCTATACAGTACAGACCATCTCCTCAAGCAGCTCCTTGACCCCTGTATATCCAAAGAGTCACTTCTGAAAAGGACTAATCAAACAGACATTTGGCAGGCATCATTCTGGGACAAAGACAGCAGAAAAAGAAACCAGTAGCATCCCTCACTGTTTGGCAGCTGCTACAGGAGTACCCCAAACTAGCAAGGCCTGGAGTGGCCCTCAACACTCGTACAGCAGAGGGGCTAGACTGTTAGAAGGAAAACTAAGTAACTGAAACACTTCATCATCAACAATCTGGGCGTCCACTCAGAAACCCAAACGAAAAGTCAGCAACTACTAAGATGACAGGTGGATAAATCCACAAATACGGGAAGAAACCAGCGCAAAAAGGAGGAAAACACCCGAATCCAAAACACCTCACCTCCTACAAAGGACCAAAACTCCTCACCAGAAAGAAAACAAAGCTGGACGAAGAATGAGTGTGACGAAATGAGGGAATCAGACTTCAGAAGGTGGATAATGAGAAACTTCAGTGAGCTAAAAGAACATGTTCTAAATCAATGCAACGAAACTAAGAACCTTGAAAAAAAGATTTGAAAAAATGATTCGAGGAAATGATAACAAGAATGGACAACTAAGA
This sequence comes from Saguinus oedipus, assembly GCA_031835075.1. Lineage (NCBI taxonomy): Eukaryota > Metazoa > Chordata > Mammalia > Primates > Cebidae > Saguinus > Saguinus oedipus. The sequence goes on along the minus strand of CM063180.1, from coordinate 32,830,770 downwards.
GAGGAATATGAATAAATTGAAGAAGATAAAAAACACAACACGACAACTTCACGAAGCATGCACAAGCTTTAACAGCCAAATTGACCAAGCAGAAGAAAGAATACAAGAAAATGAAGATCAACTCAATGAAATAAAAAGAGAAACCAAGATAAGAGAAAAAAGGGCAAACAGGAATGAACAAAATCTCAAAGAAATGTGGGACTATGTTAAGAGACCTAACCTATATTTCATAGGTGTACCAGAATGTGATGAAGAGAATGAATCCAAGCTGGAAAACAATCTTCAGGATATTATCCATGAAAATTTCCCCAACTGAGCAAGGCAGGTCAATACTCAACACCAGAAAATAGAGAGAACACCACAAAGATATTCTGCAAGAAGAGCAACCCCAAGGCACATGATCTTCAGATATGCCAGCGTTGAAATGAAGGAGAAAATACTAAGGGCAGCCAGAGAAAAGGGTCGGGCCACCCACAAAGGGAAGCCCATCATACTCACAGCAGATCTCTTGGCAGAAACTCTACAAGCCAGAAGAGAGTGGCAGCCAATATTCAATATCGTTAAACAAAAGAACTTTCAACGCAGAATTTCATATCCAGCCAAACTGAGCTTCATAAGTGAAGGAAGAATAAAATATTTTGCCAAAAAGCAAGTACTCAGACATTTTGTCACCACCAGGCCTGCTTTACAAGAGCTTCTGATAGAGACACTACACATAGAAAGGAACAACCAGTACCAGCCATTCTTAAAACATAACAAATGCTAAATAGCATCAATAAAATAAAGAATCTGCATCAACCAATAGACAAAACTCCCAGCGAGCATCAAAATGGCAGTATCAAATTCAAACATAAAAATATTAACCCTAAATGTAAATGGACTAAATGCACCAATCAAAAGACACAGACTGGCAAATTGGATAAAAAAACAAAACCCATCGGTGTGCTTTATGCAGGAAACCCATCTCACACGCAAGGATTCACAAAGGCTAAAGATAAAGGGATGGAGGAAGATTTACCAAGCAAATGGAGAGCAAAAAAAAAGCAGGAGTTGCAATTCTCATCTCTGAGAAAATAGACTTTAAAGCAACAAAGATCAAAAGAGACAAAGAAGGTCATTACATAATGGTAAAAGTATCGATACAACAAGAAGAGCTAACAATCCTAAATATATATGGACCCTATGCAGGAGCACCCAGATATATAAGACACGTTCTCAATGACTTAAAAAGAGACTTAGACTCCCACACAATAATAGTGGGAAACTTTAACACTCCACAGTCAATATCAGACAGATCAACTAGACAGAAAATTAACAAGGATATACAGGGCTTGAACTCAGACCTGGAACACGCAAACCTGATAGACATTTACAGAACTCTCCACCCCAAATCCACAGAATATACATTCTTCTCAGCATTGCGTCACACCTCCTGCAAAATTGTCCAAATATTTGGCAGTAAAGCACTTCTCAGCAAATGCAAAACAACTGAAATCATAACGAACAGTCTCTCAGAACATAGTGCAATCAAGTTAGAACTAAGAATTCAGAAACTAACTCAGAACCACACAGCTTCATGGAAACTGAACAACTGGCCTTGAATATTGACTGGATAAACAATGAAATGATGGCAGAAATAAAGAAGTTCTTCAAAACCACAAGAATGAAGATGCAACGTACCAGAATTTCTGGGACACATTTAAAGCAGTCTGTAGAGGAAAATATATAGCAATAAGTGCCCACATGAGAAGAGTGGAGAGATCCAAAATTGATACCGTATTGTCAAAATTGAAAGACCTAGAGGAGCAAGATGTAAAAATCTATAAACCTTGCAGAAGACAAAAAATAACTAAGATCAGAGCAGAACTGAAGGAGATAGAGACAAGAAAAACCCTTCAAAAAATCAGTAAATCCAAGAGCTGGTTTTTTGAAAAGATCAACAAAATAGACCACTAGCCAGACTGATAAAAAAGAAGAGAGAGAACAACCAAATAGATTCAATAAAAAACGATAAAGGGGAAATCACCACAGATTCCGCAGAAATTCAAACCAACATCGGAGAATACTACAAACAACTCTTTGCACATAAACTACTAAACCAGAAAAGAATTGATAAATTCCTGGAAACCTGTGTCCTCCAAAGCCTAATCCAGGAGGAAGCTGAAACTATGAATAGATCAATAACAAGGTCTGAAGTTGAAGCAGAAATTAGGAACCTACCACACACAAAAAAGCCCAGGTCCAGATGGGTTCACAGCCGAATTCTACCAGACACACAAAGAGGATCTGGTACCATTCCTTCTGAAACTATTCCACATACTTCACAAAGAGGGAACCCTTCCCAAATCATTTTATGAGGCCAACATCACCCTGATACCAAAACTCGGAAGAGATTCAACAAGAAAAGAAAACTTCAGTCCAATATCCATGATGAACATAAATGCAGAAATCTTCAATAAAATACTGGCAAACCAATTGCAACAGTACATTAAAAAACTTATCCATCATGATCAAGTAGAATTTATCCCGGGAATGCAAGGCTGGTTCAATATATGCGAGTCTATAAACATCATTCACCACATTAACAGAACCAGAAACAAAAACCACATGATTAACTCAATTGATGCAGAGAAGACATTTGACACAATTCAACAGCCCTTTATGCTAAAAAGCCTCAATAAACTCGGTATTGATGGAACATATCTCAAAGTAATAAAAGCGGTTTGTGACAAACCAACAGCCAATATCATATTTAATGGGCAAAAACTGGAAGCATTCCCTTTGAAATCTGGCACTAGACAAGAAAGCCCTCTCTCACCACTCCTATTCAACATAGCACTGGAAGTTCTAGCCAGAGCAATCAGGAAAATAAAAGAGATAATGTGTATTCGAATAGGAAAGATGGAAGCCAAATTGTCTCTATTTGCAGAAAACATGTTGATAGTATACCTAGAAGACCCGATCATCTCAGCCCAGAAACTCCTGAAACTGATAAGCAACTTCAGCAAAGCCTCGGGATATAAAATCAATGTGCAAAAATCACAAGCATTCCTATACACCAATAACAGACTTAAAGAGATCCAAATCAAGAACGAACTGCCATTCACAATTGCTACAAAAAGAAAAAGTAAAATACCTAGGAATACAACTTACAAGGAACGTAAGAAACATCTTCAAGGAAAACTACAAACCACTGTTCAACGAAATAAGACACGACACGAACACATGGAGAAATATTCCATGTTCATTGTTAGAAATAATCAATATCGTGAAAATGGCTATACTGACCAAAGTAATTTACAGAATAAACGCTATCCCAATCAAGCTACCTTTGAATTTCCTCACAGAACTGGAAAAAAACAACATGAACTTCATATGGAACCAAAAGAGAACCCACATAGCCAAATCAATTCTAAGCAAAAAGAACACAGCGTGAGGCATCACACTACCAGACTTCAAACTATACTACAAGGCTACAGTAATCAAAACAGCATGGTACTGGTACCAAAACAGAGATAAAGAACAATGAAACAAAACAGAGTCATCAGAAACAAATCAACATATCTACAACCATGTAATCTTTGATAAACTCGACAAAAACAAGCAGTGGGAATAGGATTCCCTGTTTAATAAATGTTGTTGAGAAAACTGGCTCGCCATGTGCAGAAAGCAGAAACTGGACCCCTTCCTGACACCTTACACTAAAATTAACACCAGATGAATTAAAGACTTAAATGTAAGACCTGGTCCCATAAAAACCCTAGAAGAAAATCTAGGCAAAACCATTCAGGACATAGGAGTAGACCAAAACTTCATGACCAAAACATCAAAAGCATTGGCAACAAAAGCCAAAATAGACAAATGGGACCTAATCAAACTCCAAAGCTTTTGCACAGCAACAGAAAGAGTCACTAGAGTGAATCGGTAACCAACAGATTGGGAAAAAATTTTTAGAGTTTACCCAATGACAAAGGGCTGATATCCAGAATTTACAAAGAACTCAAACAGATTTACAGGAAAAAAAACAAACAACCCCATTCAGAAATGGGCAAAGGATATGAACAGACACTTTACAAAAGAAGACAGGCATGAGGCCAAGAAGCACATGAAAAAATGCTCATCATCACTTGTCAGTAGAGAGATGCAAATCAAAACCACATTGAGATACCATCTCACGCCGGTTAGAATGGCGATCATTAAACAGCTTGAGAAAACAGATGCTGGAGAGGATGTGGAGAAATAGGAACACTCTTACACTGTTGGTGGAAGTGTAAATTAGTTCAACCATTGTGGAAGACAGTGTGGCGATTCCTTAGGGACCTAGAAATAGAAATTCCATTTTACCTAGCAATCCCATTACTGGGTATATATCCAAAGGAATATAAATTGTTCTACTATAAGAACACATGCACACGAATGTTCATTGCAGCACTGTTTACAATAGCAAAGACCTGAAACCAACCCAAATGCCCATCGATGATAGACTGGACTGGGAAAATGTGGCACATATACACCATGGAATATTATGCAAAATTTAAAAATGACTAGTTTATGTACTTTGAAAGGACATGGATGAATCTGGAGAACATCATTCTTAGAAAACTGACACAAGAACAGAAAAGGAAATACCACGTATTCTCACTCATAGGTGGGTGAGAAAAATGAGAACACATGGACCCAATGAAGGCGGTACTACACACTGAGGTTTATTGGGGGGAATACGGGAGGGACAGTGGAAGGGAATATGGGGAGGGATAGACTGTGGAGAAATGCCAAATGTGGGTGAAGGAGAGAAAGGCAGCAAAACACACTGCCATGTGTTTACTTATGCAACTCTATTGCACGTTCTGCACATGCACCCCAAAACCTAATATGCAATAAAATTAAAATAAAAAGAGACTAGTGTCTATTTCACAGGAGTGCATTATTCACTGAGGCTGTAAATGAGTGGCTATATAATGTAGACTGCAAACACTTCCCCAGGTGTTTAGTACTCAGTGAGGCTCTTCCTTTTGTGACCATATGAATCATGGTGCTGTCTATCCTAAATATTTTTGTTACTTAATAAATCTATGAATGAGTGGCTATATGAAATAGACTGCTGCATTTTGTACATTTTTGCATTATTTATTGAGGGTATGAGTCAGTGGCTATATAAAGTGGAATCCTCACTATTCCACAGGTTTGTATTATTCACTGAGTCTCTGAATGAGTGGCTGTGTGAAATAAACTTTTGGCTACTCCACAGGTGTGCATTATTTACTGAGGCTCTGAATGAGTGTTCATATGAAATAGCCTCCTGATTAATAACCAGATGTACATTACTCAATGAGGCTCTTAAACAATGGCCATAAGAAATAGAATTCTATTTCCCAGGTGTGCATCTTTCAGTAATTCTCTGATTGAGTGGCCATATATCATAGATTCTAACTAGTCCACAGTTGTGTATCATTCACTGAGTTTCTGAATAAGTGGCCACATAAAATAGACTCCTGACTATTCCCCAGCTGTGTATTACTAACTAAGGGTATGGATGAGTGAATACATAAAATAGATTCTTGACTATTCCTCAAGTGTGCATTTTCCACTGAGGCACTGAATGAACCATCATATCAAAGAGACTCCAGACTACTTCTCAGATGTGCATTATTCCATGGGTTTCTAAATGAGTGGCCATATGAAATAGACTCCTAAGTATTTCTCAGGTATGCATGATTCACTGAGACGCTGAATGAATGCCCATGTGAAATACAATCCTGACATTTCCATAGATATGTATTATTCAATGAGCCTCTGAATCAGTGGCCAGAGAAAGGAGACTCATGAATACTCATAGGAGGGCATGTTTTGGTTGGACTCTGAAAGACTGTCTTTATTTTTTTTTTTTTTTTTTTTTTTTTTTTTTTTTTTTTTTTTTTTTTTTGTATTTTTTTTTTTTTTTTATTGCATTATAGGTTTGGGGGTACATGTGCAGAACGAGCAAGATAGTTGCATAGGTACACACATGGCAGTGTGCTTTGCTGCTTTCCTCCCCTTCACCCACACTTGGTATTCATCCCCAGGCTATCCCCCCCAGCCCCCCCCTGCTGTCCCTCCCCCATTCCCCCCAACAGTCCCCAGTGTATAGTAGACCGCCTCTCTGTGTCCACATGTTCTCATTTTTCTCACCCACCTATGAGCGAGTATATGCGGTATTTCTTTTTCTGTTCTTGTGTCAGTTTGCTGAGAATGATGTTCTCCAGATTCATCCATGTCCCTACAAAGGACACAAACTCATCATTTTTGATTGCTGCATAATATTCCATGGTGTATATGTGCCACATTTTCCCAGTCCAGTCTATCATCGTTGGGCATTTGGGTTGGTTCCAGGTCTTTGCTATTGTAAACAGTGCTGCAATGAACATTCGTGTGCATGTGTCCTTATAGTAGAACGATTTATAATCCTTTGGATAGATACCCAGTAATGGGATTGCTGGGTCAAATGGAATTTCTATTTCTAGGTCCCTGAGGAATCGCCACACTGTCTTCCACAATGGTTGAACTAATTTACACTCCCACCAACAGTGTAAGAGTGTTCCTATTTCTCCACATCCTCTCCAGCATCTGCTGTCTCCAGATTTTTTAATGATCGCCATTCTAACTGGTGTGAGATGGTATCTCAATGTGGTTTTGATTTGCATCTCTCTAATGACCAATGACGATGAGCACTTTTTCATATGTTTGCTGGCCTCATGTATGTCTGCTTTCGTAAAGTTTCTGTTCATATCCTTTGCCCATTTTTGAATGGGCTTGTTTGTTTTTTTCCTGTAAATCTGTTTGAGTTCTTTGTAAATTCTGGATATCAGCCCTTTGTCGGATGCGTAAACTGCAAAGATTTTTTCCCATTCTGATGGTTGCCGATTCACTCTAGTGACTGTTTGTTTTGCTGTGCAGAAGCTGTGGAGTTTGATTAGGTCCCATTTGTCTATTTTGGCTTTTGTTGCCAATGCTTTGGGAGTTTTGTTCATGAAGTCCTTGCCTACTCCTATGTCCTGAATGGTTTTGCCTAGATTTTCTTCTAGGGTTTTTATGGTGTCGGGTCTTACGTTTAAGTCTTTAATCCATCTGGAGTTAATTTTAGTGTAAGGTGTCAGGAAGGGGTCCAATTTCTGCTTTCTGCACATGGCTAGCCAGTTTTCCCAACACCATTTATTAAATAGGGAATCCTTTCCCCATTGCCTGTTTTTGTCTGGTTTATCAAAGATAATATGGTTGTAGATGTGTTGTGTTGCCTCCGATGCCTCTGTTCTGTTCCATTGGTCTATATCTCTGTTTTGGTACCAGTACCATGCTGTTTTGATTACTGTAGCCTTGTAGTATAGTTTGAAGTCTGGTAGTGTGATGCCTCCCGCTGTGTTCTTTTTGCTTAGAATTGACTTGGCTATGCGGGCTCTTTTTTGGTTCCATATGAAATTCATGGTGGTTTTTTCCAGTTCTGTGAAGAAATTCAATGGTAGTTTGATGGGGATAGCATTGATTGTGTAAATTACTTTGGGCAGTATAGCCATTTTCACGATATTGATTCTTCCTAACCACGAACATGGAATGTTTCTCCATCTGTTTGTGTCCTCTCTTATTTCATTGAGCAGTTGTTTGTAGTTTTCCTTAAAGAGGTCCCTTACATTCCTAGTGAGTTGTATTCCTAGGTATTTTATTTTCTTTGTAGCAATTGTGAATGGCAGTTCATTCTTGATTTGGTTCTCTTTAAGTCTGTTATTGGTGTATAGGAATGCTTGTGATTTTTGCACATTGATTTTATATCCTGAGACTTTGCTGAAGTTGCTTATCAGTTGCAGGAGCTTTTGGGCTGAGGTGATGGGGTCTTCTAGGTATACTATCATGTCGTCTGCAAATAGAGACAATTTGGCTTCCACCTTTCCTATTTGAATACCCTTTATTTCTTTTTCTTGCCTGATTGCTCTGGCTAGAACTTCCAGTACTATGTTGAATAGAAGTGGTGAGAGAGGGCATCCTTGTCTAGTGCCAGATTTCAAAGGGAATGCTTCCAGTTTTTGCCCATTAAGTATGATATTGGCTGTTGGTTTGTCATAAATAGCTTTTATTACTTTGAGATATGTTCCATCAATACCAAGTTTATTGAGGGTTTTTAGCATAAAGGGCTGTTGAATTTTGTCAAATGCCTTCTCTGCATCAATTGAGATAATCATGTGGTTTTTGTTTTTGCTTCTGTTTATGTGGTGAATTACATTTATAGACTTGCGTATGTTGAACCAGCCTTGCATCCCCGGGATAAATCCTACTTGATCATGATGGATAAGTTTTTTAATGTGCTGTTGCAATCGGTTTGCCAGTATTTTATTGAAGATTTTTGCATCTATGTTCATCATGGATATTGGCCTGAAGTTTTCTTTTCTTGTTGAGTCTCTGCCAGGTTTTGGTATCAGGATGATGTTGGTCTCATAAAATGATTTGGGAAGGGTTCCCTCTTTTTGGATTATTTGGAATAGTTTCAGAAGGAATGGTACCAGATCCTCTTTGTGTGTCTGGTAGAATTCGGCTGTGAACCCATCTGGACCTGGGCTTTTTTTGTGTGGTAGGCTCTTAATTGCTGCCTCAACTTCAGACCTTGTTATTGGTCTATTCATAGTTTCGGCTTCCTCCTGGTTTAGGCTTGGGAGGACACAGGCATCCAGGAATTTATCCATTTCTTCCTGATTTACTGGTTTATGTGCATAGAGTTGTTTGTAGTATTCTCTGATGATGGTTTGAATTTCTGTGGAATCTGTGGTGATTTCCCCTTTATCGTTTTTTATTGCATCTATTTGGTTGTTCTCTCTCTTCTTTTTTATCAGTCTGGCTAGTGGTCTGTCTATTTTGTTGATCTTTTCGAAAAACCAGCTCTTAGATTTATTGATTTTTTGAAGGGTTTTTCTTGTCTCTATCTCCTTCAGTTCTGCTCTGATCTTAGTTATTTCTTGTCTTCGGCTAGGTTTTGAGCTTTTTTGATCTTGCTCCTCTAGCTCTTTCAATTTTGACGATAGGGTGTCAATTTTGGATCTCTCCACTCTTCTCATGTGGGCACTTATTGCTATATATTTTCCTCTACAGACTGCTTTAAATGTGTCCCAGAGATTCTGGTACGTTGTGTCTTCATTCTCATTGGTTTCAAAGAACTTCTTTATTTCTGCCTTCATTTCATTGTTTATCCAATCAACATTCAAGAGCCAATTGTTCAGTTTCCATGAAGCTGTGCGGTTCTGAGTTATTTTCTGAATTCTGAGTTCCAACTTGATTGCACTATGGTCTGAGAGACTGTTTGTTATGATTTCAGTTGTTTTGCATTTGCTGAGGAGTGCTTTACTTCCAATTATGTGGTCAATTTTGGAGTAGGTGTGATGTGGTGCTGAGAAGAATGTATATTCTGTGGATTTGGGGTGGAGAGTTCTGTAAATGTCTATCAGGTTTGCTTGTTCCAGGTCTGAGTTCAAGTCCTGGATATCCTTGTTAATTTTCTGTCTGGTTGATCTGTCTGCTATTGACAGTGGAGTGTTAAAGTCTCCCACTATTATTGTGTGGGAGTCTAAGTCCCTTTGTAAGTCATTAAGAACTTGCCTTATATATCTGGGTGCTCCTACATTGGGTCCATATATATTTAGAATCGTTATCTCTTCTTGTTGTATCGATCCTTTTACCATTATGTAATGACCTTCTTTGTCCCTTTTGATCTTTGTTACTTTAAAGTCTATTTTATCAGAGATGAGAATTGCAACTCCTGCTTTTTTTTGCTCTCCATTTGCTTGGTAAATCTTCCTCCATCCCTTTATTTTGAGCCTTTGTGTATCTTTGCATGTGAGGTGGGTTTCCTGGATACAGCACACCGATGGGTTTTGGTTTTTTATCCAATTTGCCAGTCTGTGTCTTTTGATTGGTGCATTTAGCCCATTTACATTCAGGGTTAATATTGTTATGTGTGAATTTGATACTGCCATTTTGATGCTAGCTGGCTGTTTTGCCCGTTGGTTCATGTACATTCTTCATTTTGTTGATGGTCTTTAGCATTTGGTATGCTTTTAGGATGGCTGGAACTGGTTGTTTCTTTCTATGTGTAGTGCCTCTTTCAGGAGCTCTTGTAAAGCAGGCCTAGTGGTGACAAAATCTCTGAGTACTTGCTTGTTCGTGAAGGATTTTATTTTTCCTTCACTTATGAAGCTCAGTTTCGCTGGATATGAAATTCTGGGTTGAAAGCTCTTTTCTTTAAGGATGTTGAATATTGGCCCCCACTCTCTTCTGGCTTGTAGAGTCTCTGCTGAGAGATCTGCTGTGAGTCTGATGGGCTTCCCTTTGTGGGTGACCCGACCTTTCTCTCTGGCTGCCCTTAGTATTTTCTCCTTCGTTTCAACCCTGGTGAATCTGACGATTATGTGCCTTGGGGTTGCTCTTCTTGCAGAGTATCTTTGTGGTGTTCTCTGTATTTCCTGGAGTTGAGTATTGACCTGTCTTGCTAGGTTGGGGAAATTTTCCTGGATAATATCCTGAAGAGTGTTTTCCAGCTTGGATTCATTCTCTTCGTCACATTCTGGTACACCTATCAAACGTAGGTTGGGTCTCTTCACATAGTCCCACATTTCTTGGAGATTTTGTTCATTCCTTTTTGTGCTTTTTTCTTTAATCTTGGTTTCTCGTTTTATTTCATTGAGTTGATCTTCAACTTCTGATATTCTTTCTTCTGCTTGGTCAATTCGGCTGTTGATACTTGTGCATGCTTCGCGAAGTTCTCCTGTTGAGTTTTTCAGCTCCTTCAAATCATTCATATTCCTCTCTAAGTTGTCCATTCTCGTTATCAATTCCTCGAATCTTTTTTCAAATCTTTTTTCAAGGTTCTTAGTTTCTTTGCACTGGTTTAGAACATGTTCCTTTAGCTCACTGAAGTTTCTCATTATCCACTTTCTGAAGTCTGATTCCGTCATTTCGTCACATTCATTCTCCGTCCAGCTTTGTTCCCTTGCTGGTGAGGAGTTTTGGTCCTTTTTTGGAGGTGAGGTGTTTTGGTTTCGGGTGCTTTCCTCCTTTTTGCGCTGGTTTCTTCCCATCTTTATGGATTTATCCGCCTGTTGTCTTAGTAGTGGCTGATTTTTCAATTGGGTCTCTGTGTGGACACTGAGATTGTTGATGATGAAGTATTTCTGTTACTTAGTTTTCCCTCTAATGATCTATCCTCTCTGCTGTATGAGTGCTGAGGTCCACTCCAGGCCCTGCTTGTCTGGGGTATACCTGCAGCAGCTGCAGAACAGTGAGGGATGATATCAGTTTCTTTTTCTGCTGCCCTTGTTCCAGAATGATGCCAGCCAAATGTCAGTCTGATTAGTCCTTTTCTGGGGTGACTCCTTGGATATACAGAGGTCAGGGAGCTGCTTGAGGAGACAGTCTGTGCTTTATAGGAGCTCCAGTGCTTAGCTGTGAGCTCCGTTGTTCATTCAGGGTTGTTGGGAGGTTATGTCTGCTGCAATAGAACTCATAAAACACCACTCTTTTTTTTTTTTTTTTTCCACCCTTAGATGCTCTGTCTCAGGGAGTTGGGGCTTTCTTTATGAGTATCTGTTGCACTGTCCTGCCCCACTAGGTGGCAGTCTATTCACTATTTGCCTGCCGGGGCTCTGACCTCCTAAGGCGGGTCCGCCCTGTTGCGGCCCGGCGGACTCTCTCTGTTATGGCAGGTTGCCTCGGCAACGGCAGGCTGCGTCAGTCCTGGGCGGTACTTAAGTGGGGGTGCACTTTGTCAGGAATGGTGGACGCCCCTCCCTGACCGGGCTGCACCGTCCTAAATGCCGGCAACAAAACTCTCAGCCCCAAGCGCCTCCAGTCGCCGCCCTGCTTGTCCCCGTGAGCGTGGGACCCGCCGAGCCCGATCACCCTGCTCCCTGCCTCAGAGTCCGTCCTCTCTCTCTCTCTCTCTTCCTCTCCCCAAGCTGAAAGGTCGACTCTCTCACTGGCGCCCCAGGAGCCTGCCGATAGGGCACTGGGATCCGTGCGATCTCCCGTGCTGCTGCCCACTACCCCGGCTCAGATCACGCTTCCCAGGAAACTCCTGGTCTGGCTCATTGTCCAAGTCCTGTTCAATCAGATGGACATGCCAATCTGCCCTTGCAAATCTCAGATTGCCGGTTTAACAGGGCACCCAGACCAGTGAGTTCCGCGCCGGGTCCCGCTGCGGCGCCGGCCGAAGAGGCGGCGGGAGCTGGTTGCGTTAGCCGGCTGCTAGCGTCCCGTGTCTCTCCCACACCTGGGACTTTCAACGCTCTGTGGGCATAAAAGGAACATCCGAGAATGCGGCTAGGACTCACCCTCTGCGCCTTCACCGAGAGCTGCAATCCTGAGTCACCTCTACGACGCCATCTTGCCTCCCTTCCATCGACCATTCAAGACTGTCTTTATAATATAGATTCCTGACTTTCCCCCAGGTGATCATTATTCAGTTAAGCTCTGAATGAGAGGCCATATGTAACAGCGTTATGAGTATTCCCTAGTACGCATTAGTAACTGAGGCCCTGAATGTTTCGCCATATGAAATAGCCTCCTGACTATTACACAGGTGTGTTCTATTTAATGAGACTTTGAGTTAGTGATTAGATAAAGTAGATTATTTCCTATTTTTAAGGTGTGTATTATTGACTGAGACACTGATTAAGTGGAAATATAAAATAGACTCCACACTATTTCAAAGTTGTGCATTACTCACTCAGGCTTTGATGTTGTTGCCACAAAAAATAGACCAGTGTCTGTTTTACAAGTGTGAAATATTCACTGAGGCTCTAACTGAGTGGCCATATGAATTAGACTCTTAACTCTTCCCCAGGTGCTTATTACTGAATGCAACTGAAAAAGTGGGCATAAGAAAGAGACTCCTACAAAAACCCTAGAGAAAAATCTAGACAAAAGCATTCAGTACATAGGAGTAGGCAAGTACTTCATGACCAAAACACCAACGGCATTGGCAACAAAAGCCAAAATAGACAAATAAGACATAATTAAACTCCACAGCTTCTGCACATCAAAAGAAAGAGTCACTAGAGTGAATCGGAAACCATCAGAATGGGAAATCTTTGCAGTTTACCCATCTGTCAAAGGGCTGATATCCAGAATTTACAAGGAACTCAAACAGATTTACAAGAAAAAAACAAACAAGCCCATTCAAAAATGGGGAAAGGATATGAACAGACACTTTACAAAAAAAGACATACATGAGGCCAACAAACACATGAAAAAGTTCTCATCATCACTGGTCATGAGAGAGATGCAAATCAAAATCACATTGAGATACCATCTCATGCCAGTTAGAATGGCGATCATTAAAAAATCTGGAGACAGCAGATGCTGGAGAGGATGTGGAGAAATAGGAACACTCTTACACTGTTGGTGGGAGTGTAAATTAGTTCAACCATTGTGGAAGACAGTGTGGCGATTCATCAAGGACCTAGAAATAGAAATTCCATTTGAGCCAGTAATCCCATTACTGGGTATATATCCAAAAGACTATAAATCGCTCTACTATCAGGACAAATGAACACGTATGTTCATTGCAGCACTGTTTACAATAGCAAAGACCTGGAACCAACCCAAATGCCCATCGATGACAGACTGGACTGGGAAAATGTGGCACATATACACCATGGAATATTATGTAGCAATCAAAAATGATGAGTTTATGTCCTTTGTAAGGACATGGATGAATCTGGAGAACATCATTCTCAGCAAACTGACACAAGAACAGAAAAAGAAATACCGCATATTCTCACTCACAGGAGAGTGAGTAAAATGAGAACACATGGACACAGGGAGGAGGTCTACTACACACTGGGGTCTATAGGGGAAAATGGGGGAGGGACAGTCGGGGGGGCTGGAAAGGGATAGAATGGGGATAAATGCCAAGTGTGGGTGAAGGAGAGGAAGGCAGCAAAACAAACTGCCATGTGTGTGCCTATGTAACTATCTTGCACACTCTGCACATGTACCCCAAAACCTATAATGCAATAAAAATTAAAAAAAGGGAGACTCCTGACTATTTCCCAGGTGTGCATTATAGACAGAGACTCTATATGTGTGGCCATTTGAATTAGATTCTTGACTATTTCCCAGTGGTGTATTATTAATTGAGGCCCTGAACGAGGGGCAATATGAAAGAAATTCTTGAATATTCCAGATACATACATTATGCACTAAAACACTGAAAAGGTGGCCATATGAAATATACTATATTTTACTTTATATATGTCCGTTATTCATTTATTCATTATTTCTCATGTGTGCGTTATTCACTGATTCTCTGAGTGGCCACATGAAATAGACTCCCGACTATTGCAGAGGTGCATATTATCCACTGAGGCTATGAATGAGTGTCCAAAAAAAATAGACTCCTGGTTACTCCACAAATGTATATTATTTACAGAAGCTCGGAATTAATGTCCATCGGAAAGAGACTCCAAATTATTCTCCATGTGTGTATTATTTAGTGAGACTCAGAATATGTGGCTATATTAATTAGATTCCCTACTATCCCACAGGTGTGTATTATTCACTGAGACTCTGAATATGTGTCTACATGAAATAGACTCCTGACTACTCCACATTATTCAGTGACACGTCGAATGAGAGGCCACATGGAAAAGACTCCTGACTAATTGACAGGTGTGCATTTTTCAGTGAGACTCTGAATGAGGGTATAAGACAGAGTCTTGACTATTTCCCCAGGTGTGTACCTTTAGTGAGACTCTCAAAGAGTGGCCATAGGAAAGAGACTTCTGACTATTTCGCAGGTGTGCATTATTCAGTGATTATCTGAATGAGTGGCCATAAGAAATAGACTCCAGACTCTATCACAAGTGTGTAATATTTAGTGACGCTGAGAAAGGGTGGCCATATGAAACAGCCTTCTTATTATTTCACATGTTTGCATTATTCACCGATGGTCAGAATCAGTAACCATATGACATAGACTCCTAATTGTGCTCCATGCAGGCATAATTCAAACAGGCTCTGTATGAGTGTCCATACCAAATATACTCTTGACTCTCCTTAAAGTGTGTATCATTCAGTGATTCCCTGAATGAGAGGTCATATGAAATAGAATTCTGACTATCACACATGTGTGAATCTTTCAGGGAGGCACTTAATTCATGGCTATCTTAAACAGCGTCCTGACTACTCCATAGAAGTTCATTATTCACTGAAGCTCTAAATGAGAATCCATATAAAATAGACACATGACTATTGCCTCGTTGTGAATTATTTGTTAAGGCTCTGAATGAGTAGTAGTATGGAATAGAAACATGATGATTCCCCACATGTGTATCATTCAGAGAGGCAATGAATGAGTGGCCACATGAAAGAGGCTACAGATTATTACACTGGTGTGCATTATTCACTGAAACTCTAAAAGAGTGGCTATATGAAGTAGACTATGAACTTATCTCCAGGTGTTTATTATTAATTGAAACTCTGAATAAGTGGGCATAAAAAACAGAGACTCCTGTCTATTGCCCAAGTGTGCATTATTTACAGAGACTCTGAATGTGTAGCCATTTGAAGTAGACTCTTGACTATTTCCCAGGGGTATATTATTCACTGAGGCCCTGAATGAGTGGCCATAAAAACGAGATTTCTAACTATTCATAAATATATACATAATTTACTGAAACACTGAAAGAGTAGTTCTATAAAATAGCCCACATTTTACTCCAAAGTTGTGGGTTATACTGTTGATTCTCCAAATGAATCACCATATGAAATAGACTAGTGATTATTCCTCACATGTGCAGTATTCGAAGTGGTTCTGTATGAGTGTACATATCAAATAGTCTCCTGACTATCACTCATGTGTGTATCATTCAGGGAAGTGCTTAATTTGTGGCTACCTTAAATAGGGTCCTGACTTCTCCAGAGCTTTTTCTTATGCACTGAAGCTCTGAATGAGAAGCCATATAAAATAGACTTCTGACTAGTGCCCCATTGTGCATTATTTGGTAATGCTGTGATAGGGTTGCCATATGACAATGACTATTTTCCAGGTTGGTATCATTCAGCGAGTTTCTGAATGAATGACCCTCTAAAATAGACTCCAGACTGTATCCTCATTGCTATTTCTTAGCTGTGCATTTTCCATTGAGACACTGGTTGAATGGTCATATCAAATAGACTTCAGACTATTCTTCAGGTGTGCATTACTCAGTGATTCTCTGAATAAGTGGCAATATGAAATAGAGTCCTGAGTATTCCCCAGGTGTATATAATTCTTCACTGAGGTTGTGAGTTACTGGCCATGTGAAATACACTCCTGACTTGTACATAAGTCTGTATTATTCAGTGAGTCTCTGAATGAGTGGCCACAGGAAAGAGACTCCTGAATACTCCCCAGGTGTGCACATTTAGATTTGGCTATAAATGTGTGGCCATACAAAATGCAATCCACACATTTCATGAGGTGTATGTTATTCAGCGAGGCTCTGAATATGTGCTTATTTGAAACAGAATTCTGACTATAATTTACTTGTTTCTTATTCAGTGTAGTTCTGAAGGAGATGCCATATGTTATAGAGTTCCTGAGTATTTTCCAGGTATGCATTATTCACTGAGGCTCTGAAACTTCAGACATATGAAAGAGTCTCCTGACTAGTCCACAGGTGTGTATTATTTAATGAGGCTTTCAGTTAGTGATCATATGTAATAGACTTCTGACTATTCCTCAGTTGTTTATAATTGACTCAGACCCTGTATATGTGGGCATATGGAATAGACAACTGCCTATTCCAAAGCTGTGCATTACTCACACAGGCTTTGATTTTGTGGCCATTTAAAAGATACTAGTGTCTGTTCCACACGTGTGCATTATTCACTGAGGCTGTAAATGAGTGGCTATATAGAGTAGACTGCTAACTCTTCCCCATGTGTGTAGTACTCAGTGAATCTCCTCTTTGGGATCATATAAAACAGGGTGCTGTCTTTCCCCAAAATTTGTATTATTCAGTAAAATTCTGAATGTGTGGCTATATGAAATAGACTGCTGAGTAATGTACATTTGTGCATTATTCACTGAGGGTATGAGTCAGTGGCCATATGAAATGGAATTCTGACTATTTCACCGGTGTGTATTATTCACTGAGTCTCTGAATGTGTGGCTGTGTAAAATACACTCCTGGCTACTCCACAGGTGTGCATTATTCACTGAGGCTCTCAATGAGTGTTCACATGACATAGCCTCCTGATTATTGACCAGATGTGCATTACTCAATGAGGCTCTTCAACAATGGTCATATGAGATAGAATCCTGATTATTTCCCAGGTGTGCATCATTCAGTAATGCTCTGATTAAGGGACCATATGTCATATATTCTACCTAGTCAAAAGGTGTGTATCATTCACTGAGTTTCTGAATAAGTGGCCACATAAAATAGACTCCTGACTATTTCCCAGGTGTGCATTACTTACTAAGGGTATGCGGGAGTGGCTACATAAAACAGACTCTTGGCTATTCGTCAAGTGTGCATTTTCCACTGAGGCACTGAATGAACCATCATGTCAAATAGACTCCAGACTATTTCTCACGTGTGCATAATTCCATGAGACTCTGAATGAGTGGCCATATGGAATAGACTACTGAGTATTTCCTAGGTATGTATGATTCACTGAGGCTCTGAATGAATGGCCATGTGAAATACACTCCTGACATTTCCATAGATATGTATTATTCAATGAGGTTCTGAATCAGTGGCGATAGGAAGGAGATTCCTGAATACTCGTACGAGGCCATCTTTAGGTTGGGCTCTGAAAGAGTGATTTAATGAAACAGATTCCTTACTTTCTCCCAGGTGTTCAATATTCAGTTAAGCTCTGAATGAGAGGACATATGTAATAGTGTCCTGAGTATCCCCCAGTATGCTTTAGTCACTGAGGCTATGAATGTTTGGCCATATGAAATAGCCTCCTGACTATTCCACAGGTGTGTGTTATTTAATGAGGCTTTGAGTTAGTGCTTAGATAGAGTAGATTCTTTACTATTCCTAAGGTGGGTATTATTGAATGAGACACCGATTAAGTGGGAATATGAAAAAGACTCCTCACTATTCCAAATTTGTGCATTACTCACTCATGCTTTGATTTTGTGGCTATACAATATCGACCATTGTCTGTTACACAGGTCTGAATTACTCACTGAGGCTCTAACTGAGTGGCCATATGAAGTAGACCCTTACATCTTCCCCAGGTGTGTATTATTGAATGAGACTGAAAAAGCGGCATAAGAAAGAGACTCCTGAGTCTTCCCCAGGTGTGCATTATATACAAAAACTGTCAATGTGTGGACATTTGAATTGGATTCTTGACTATTTCCCAGGGGTGTATTATTCACTGAGGCCCTGAACGAGTGGCCATATGAAAGACCCTCCTGGCTATTACAGATATATACATTATTCACTGAAACACTGAAAGGGTGGCCATATGAAATTAACTCGATTTTACTGCACAGGTGACCGTTATTCATTGATTCTCTAAAGGAATCACCATATGAAAAGACGAGTGATTATTCTTCACATGTGCATTATTCAAAGAGGTTCTGTATTAGTGTCCATATCAAATAGACTCCTGACTGTCACCCAGGCTTTTTTCATTCAGGGATGTGCTTAATTTGTGGCTATCTTAAACAGGGTCCTGACTACCCCACAGGTGTTCATCATTCACTGAAACTCTGAATGAGATGCCATATGAAATTAACTCTTGACTATTGCCCCATTGTGCGTTATTCAGTAAGGCACTAAATAAGTGGTCCTATGGAATAGAACCCTGATGATTTCCCGGTCTGTATCATACAGTGAGATACTGAATCAGTGGACATATGAAACAGGATCCTGACTATTGCCATGGTGTGCATTATTCACTGAGGCTCTGAGTGGCCATATGAAAGACTCCCGACTATTCCAGAGGTGCATATTATCCACTGAGGCTATGAATGAGTGTCCAAATGAAATAGACTCCTGGTTACTCCACAAATGTGCATTATTCACAGAGGCTCTGAATGAATGTCCACCGGAAAGAGACTCCAAATTATTCTCCAGGTGTGTATTATTTAGGGAGAATCAGAATATGTGGCTATATTAATTAGATTCCCTACTATCCCACAGGTGTGTATTATTCACTGAGGCTCTGAATATGTGTCTACATGAAATAGACTCCTGACTACTCCACATTATTCAGTGACACGTCGAATGAGAGGCCACATGGAAAAGACTCCTGACTAATTGACAGGTGTGCATTTTTCAGTGAGACTCTGAATGAGGGTATAAGACAGAGTCTTGACTATTTCCCCAGGTGTGTACCTTTAGTGAGACTCTCAAAGAGTGGCCATAGGAAAGAGACTTCTGACTATTTCGCAGGTGTGCGTTATTCAGTGATTATCTGAATGAGTGGCCATAAGAAATAGACTCCAGACTCTATCACAAGTGTGTAATATTTAGTGACGCTGAGAAAGAGTGGCCATATGAAACAGACTTCTTATTACTTCACATGTGTGCATTATTCACCGATGATCTGAATCAGTAGACATATGACATAGACCCCTAATTGTGCTCCAAGTGGGCATAATTCAAACAGGCTCTGTATGAGTGTCCATACCAAATATACTCTTGACTCTCCTTAAAGTGTGTATCATTCAGTGATTCCCCGAATGAGAGGTCATATGAAATAGAATTCTGATTATCACCCAGGTGTGTATCCTTCAGGGAGGCACTTAATTTGTGTCTATCTTAAACAGCGTCCTGACTACTCCATAGAAGTTCATTATTCACTGAAGCTCTAAATGAGAAGCCATATAAAATAGACACAAGACTATTGCCTCGTTGTTAATTATTCCTTAAGGCTCTGAATGAGTAGTAGTATGGAATAGAATCATGGTGATTCCCCACATGTGTATCATTCAGAGAGGCAATGAATGAGTGGCCACATGAAAGAGGCTACAGATTATTACACTGGTGTGCATTATTCACTGAAACTCTAAAACAGTGGCTATATGAGGTAGACTATGAACTTATCTCCAGGTGTTTATTATTAAATGAAACTCTCAATAAGTGGGCATAAAAAACAGATTCCTGTCTATTGCCCAAGTGTTCATTATTTACACAGACTCTGAATGTGTAGCCATTTGAAGTAGACTCTTAACTATTTCCCAGGTGTATATCATTCACTGAGGTCCTGAATGAGTGGCCATATGAATGAGATTTCTGACTATTCAGATATATATATATATATATATATATATATATATATATATATATATATTATTCACTGAAAACTGAAAGATTGGTTTTTTAAAATAGCTCACATTTTCCTCCAAAGTTGTGGGTTATATTTTGATTCTCCAAAAGAACCACCATATGAAATAGACTAGTGATTATTCCTCACATGTGCAGTATTCGAAGTGGTTCAGTATGAGTGTACATATCAAATAGTCTCCTGACTATCACTCATGTGTGTATCATTCAGGGAAGTGCTTAATTTGGGGCTACCTTAAATAGGGTCCTGACTTCTCCAGAGCTTTTTCTTATGCACTGAAGCTCTGAATGAGAAGCCATATAAAATAGACTTCTGACTAGTGCCCCATTGTGCATTATTTGGTAATGCTGTGATAGGGTTGCCATATGACAATAACTATTTTCCAGGTTGGTATCATTCAGCGAGTTTCTGAATGAATGACCCTCTAAAATAGACTCCAGACTGTATCCTCATTGCTATTTCTTAGCTGTGCATTTTCCATTGAGACACTGGTTGAATGGTCATATCAAATAGACTTCAGACTATTCTTCAGGTGTGCATTACTCAGTGATTCTCTGAATAAGTGGCAATATGAAATAGAGTCCTGAGTATTCCCCAGGTGTATATAATTCTTCACTGAGGTTGTGAGTTACTGGCCATGTGAAATACACTCCTGACTTGTACATAAGTCTGTATTATTCAGTGAGTCTCTGAATGAGTGGCCACAGGAAAGAGACTCCTGAATACTCCCCAGGTGTGCACATTTAGATTTGGCTATAAATGTGTGGCCATACAAAATGCAATCCACACATTTCATGAGGTGTACGTTATTCAGCGAGGCTCTGAATATGTGCTTATTTGAAACAGAATTCTGACTATAATTTACTTGTTTCTTATTCAGTGTAGTTCTGAAGGAGACGCCATATGTTATAGAGTTCCTGAGTATTTTCCAGGTATGCATTATTCACTGAGGCTCTGAAACTTCAGACATATGAAAGAGTCTCCTGACTAGTCCACAGGTGTGTATTATTTAATGAGGCTTTGAGTTAGTGATCATATGTAATAGACTTCTGACTATTCCTCAGTTGTTTATAATTGACTCAGACCCTGTATATGTGGGCATATGGAATAGACAACTGCCTATTCCAAAGCTGTGCATTACTCACACAGGCTTTGATTTTGTGGCCATTTAAAAGATACTAGTGTCTGTTCCACACGTGTGCATTATTCACTGAGGCTGTAAATGAGTGGCTATATAGAGTAGACTGCTAACTCTTCCCCATGTGTGTAGTACTCAGTGAAACTCCTCTTTGGGATCATATAAAACAGGGTGCTGTCTTTCCCAAAAATTTGTATTATTCAGTAAAATTCTGAATGTGTGGCTATATGAAATAGACTGCTGAGTAATGTACATTTGTGCATTATTCACTGAGGGTATGAGTCAGTGGCCATATGAAATGGAATTCTGACTATTTCACCGGTGTGTATTATTCACTGAATCTCTGAATGAGTGGCTGTGTAAAATACACTCCTGGCTACTCCACAGGTGTGCATTATTCACTGAGGCACTCAATGAGTGTTCACATGACATAGCCTCCTGATTATTGACCAGAGGTGCATTACTCAATGAGGCTCTTCAACAATGGTCATATGAGATAGAATCCTGACTATTTCCCAGGTGTGCATCATTCAGTAATGCTCTGATTAAGGGACCATATGTCATATATTCTACCTAGTCAAAAGGTGTGTATCATTCACTGAGTTTCTGAATAAGTGGCCACATAAAATAGACTCCTGACTCTTTCCCAGGTGTGCATTACTTACTAAGGGTATACGGGAGTGGCTACATAAAACAGACTCTTGGCTATTCGTCAAGTGTGCATTTTCCACTGAGGCACTGAATGAACCATCATGTCAAATAGACTCCAGACTATTTCTCACGTGTGCATAATTCCATGAGACTCTGAATGAGTGGCCATATGGAATAGACTACTGAGTATTTCCTAGGTATGTATGATTCACTGAGGCTCTGAATGAATGGCCATGTGAAATACACTCCTGACATTTCCATCGATATGTATTATTCAATGAGGTTCTGAATCAGTGGCGATAGGAAGGAGATTCCTGAATACTCGTACGAGGCCATCTTTAGGTTGGGCTCTGAAAGAGTGTTTTAATGAAACAGATTCCTTACTTTCTCCCAGGTGTTCAATATTCAGTTAAGCTCTGAATGAGAGGCCATATGTAATAGTGTCCTGAGTATCCCCCAGTATGCTTTAGTCACTGAGGCTATGAATGTTTGGCCATATGAAATAGCCTCCTGACTATTCCACAGGTGTGTGTTATTTAATGAGGCTTTGAGTTAGTGCTTAGATAGAGTAGATTCTTTACTATTCCTAAGGTGGGTATTATTGAATGAGACACCGATTAAGTGGGAATATGAAATAGACTCCTCACTATTCCAAATTTGTGCATTACTCCCTCATGCTTTGATTTTGTGGCTATACAATATCGACCATTGTCTGTTACACAGGTCTGAATTACTCACTGAGGCTCTAACAGAGTGGCCATATGAAGCAGACCCTTACATCTTCCCCCGGTGTGTATTATTGAATGAGACTGAAAAAGCGGCATAAGAAAGAGACTCCTGAGTCTTCCCCAGGTGTACATTATATACAAAAACTGTCAATGTGTGGACATTTGAAGTGGATTCTTGACTATTTTCCAGGGGTGTATTATTCACTGAGGCCCTGAACGAGTGGCCATATGAAAGAGCCTCCTGGCTATTACAGATATATTCATTATTCACTGAAACACTGAAAGGGTGGCCAGATGAAATTAACTCGATTTTACTGCACAGGTGACCGTTATTCATTGATTCTCTAAAGGAATCACCATATGAAAAGACGAGTGATTATTCTTCACATGTGCATTATTCAAAGAGGTTCTGTATTACTGTCCATATCAAATAGATTCCTGACTGTCACCCAGGCTTTTATCATTCATGGATGTGCTTAATTTGTGCCTATCTTAAACAGGGTCCTGACTACCCCACAGGTGTTCATCATTCACTGAAGCTCTGAATGAGATGCCATATGAAATTAACTCTTGACTATTGCCCCATTGTGCGTTATTCAGTAAGGCACTAAATAAGTGGTCCTATGGAATAGAACCCTGATGTTTTCCCGGTCTGTATCATACAGTGAGATACTGAATCAGTGGACATATGAAACAGGATCCTGACTATTGCCATGGTGTGCATTATTCACTGAGGCTCTGAGTGGCCATATGAAAGACTCCCGACTATTCCAGAGGTGCATATTATCCACTGAGGCTATGAATGAGTGTCCAAATGAAATAGACACCTGGTTACTCCACAAATGTGCATTATTCACAGAGGCTCTGAATGAATGTCCACCAGAAAGAGACTCCAAATTATTCTCCAGGTGTGTATTATT
The DNA here is from genome assembly GCA_031835075.1 of Saguinus oedipus. NCBI lineage: Eukaryota > Metazoa > Chordata > Mammalia > Primates > Cebidae > Saguinus > Saguinus oedipus. The sequence continues at coordinate 32,807,020 of CM063180.1, read as the reverse complement.
TAGGGAGAATCAGAATATGTGGCTATATTAATTAGATTCCCTACTATCCCACAGGTGTGTATTATTCACTGAGGCTCTGAATATGTGTCTACATGAAATAGACTCCTGACTACTCCACATTATTCAGTGACACGTCGAATGAGAGGCCACATGGAAAAGACTCCTGACTAATTGACAGGTGTGCATTTTTCAGTGAGACTCTGAATGAGGGTATAAGACAGAGTCTTGACTATTTCCCCAGGTGTGTACCTTTAGTGAGACTCTCAAAGAGTGGCCATAGGAAAGAGACTTCTGACTATTTCACAGGTGTGCGTTATTCAGTGATTATCTGAATGAGTGGCCATAAGAAATAGACTCCAGACTCTATCACAAGTGTGTAATATTTAGTGACGCTGAGAAAGAGTGGCCATATGAAACAGACTTCTTATTACTTCACATGTGTGCATTATTCACCGATGATCTGAATCAGTAGACATATGACATAGACCCCTAATTGTGCTCCAAGTGGGCATAATTCAAACAGGCTCTGTATGAGTGTCCATACCAAATATACTCTTGACTCTCCTTAAAGTGTGTATCATTCAGTGATTCCCCGAATGAGAGGTCATATGAAATAGAATTCTGATTATCACCCAGGTGTGTATCCTTCAGGGAGGCACTTAATTTGTGTCTATCTTAAACAGCGTCCTGACTACTCCATAGAAGTTCATTATTCACTGAAGCTCTAAATGAGAAGCCATATAAAATAGACACAAGACTATTGCCTCGTTGTTAATTATTCCTTAAGGCTCTGAATGAGTAGTAGTATGGAATAGAATCATGGTGATTCCCCACATGTGTATCATTCAGAGAGGCAATGAATGAGTGGCCACATGAAAGAGGCTACAGATTATTACACTGGTGTGCATTATTCACTGAAACTCTAAAACAGTGGCTATATGAGGTAGACTATGAACTTATCTCCAGGTGTTTATTATTAAATGAAACTCTCAATAAGTGGGCATAAAAAACAGATTCCTGTCTATTGCCCAAGTGTTCATTATTTACACAGACTCTGAATGTGTAGCCATTTGAAGTAGACTCTTAACTATTTCCCAGGTGTATATCATTCACTGAGGTCCTGAATGAGTGGCCATATGAATGAGATTTCTGACTATTCAGAGATATATATATATATATATATATATATATATATATATATATATATATTATTCACTGAAAACTGAAAGATTGGTTTTTTAAAATAGCTCACATTTTCCTCCAAAGTTGTGGGTTATATTTTGATTCTCCAAAAGAACCACCATATGAAATAGACTAGTGATTATTCCTCACATGTGCAGTATTCGAAGTGGTTCTGTATGAGTGTACATATCAAATAGTCTCCTGACTATCACTCATGTGTGTATCATTCAGGGAAGTGCTTAATTTGGGGCTACCTTAAATAGGGTCCTGACTTCTCCAGAGCTTTTTCTTATGCACTGAAGCTCTGAATGAGAAGCCATATAAAATAGACTTCTGACTAGTGCCCCATTGTGCATTATTTGGTAATGCTGTGATAGGGTTGCCATATGACAATGACTATTTTCCAGGTTGGTATCATTCAGCGAGTTTCTGAATGAATGACCCTCTAAAATAGACTCCAGACTGTATCCTCATTGCTATTTCTTAGCTGTGCATTTTCCATTGAGACACTGGTTGAATGGTCATATCAAATAGACTTCAGACTATTCTTCAGGTGTGCATTACTCAGTGATTCTCTGAATAAGTGGCAATATGAAATAGAGTCCTGAGTATTCCCCAGGTGTATATAATTCTTCACTGAGGTTGTGAGTTACTGGCCATGTGAAATACACTCCTGACTTGTACGTAAGTCTGTATTATTCAGTGAGTCTCTGAATGAGTGGCCATAGGAAAGAGACTCCTGAATACTCCCCAGGTGTGCACATTTAGATTTGGCTATAAATGTGTGGCCATACAAAATGTAATCCACACATTTCATGAGGTGTATGTTATTCAGCGAGGCTCTGAATATGTGCTTATTTGAAACAGAATTCTGACTATAATTTACTTGTTTCTTATTCAGTGTAGTTCTGAAGGAGATGCCATATGTTATAGAGTTCCTGTGTATTTTCCAGGTATGCATTATTCACTGAGGCTCTGAAACTTCAGACATATGAAAGAGTCTCCTGACTAGTCCACAGGTGTGTATTATTTAATGAGGCTTTGAGTTAGTGATCATATGTAATAGACTTCTGACTATTCCTCAGTTGTTTATAATTGACTCAGACCCTGTATATGTGGGCATATGGAATAGACAACTGCCTATTCCAAAGCTGTGCATTACTCACACAGGCTTTGATTTTGTGGCCATTTAAAAGATACTAGTGTCTGTTCCACACGTGTGCATTATTCGCTGAGGCTGTAAATGAGTGGCTATATAGAGTAGACTGCTAACTCTTCCCCATGTGTGTAGTACTCAGTGAAACTCCTCTTTGGGATCATATAAAACAGGGTGCTGTCTTTCCCAAAAATTTGTATTATTCAGTAAAATTCTGAATGTGTGGCTATATGAAATAGACTGCTGAGTAATGTACATTTGTGCATTATTCACTGAGGGTATGAGTCAGTGGCCATATGAAATGGAATTCTGACTATTTCACCGGTGTGTATTATTCACTGAGTCTCTGAATGAGTGGCTGTGTAAAATACACTCCTGGCTACTCCACAGGTGTGCATTATTCACTGAGGCTCTCAATGAGTGTTCACATGACATAGCCTCCTGATTATTGACCAGATGTGCATTTCTCAATGAGGCTCTTCAACAATGGTCATATGAGATAGAATCCTGACTATTTCCCAGGTGTGCATCATTCTGTAATGCTCTGATTAAGGGACCATATGTCATATATTCTACCTAGTCAAAAGGTGTGTATCATTCACTGAGTTTCTGAATAAGTGGCCACATAAAATAGACTCCTGCCTATTTCCCAGGTGTGCATTACTTACTAAGGGTATGCGGGAGTGGCTACATAAAACAGACTCTTGGCTATTCGTCAAGTGTTCATTTTCCCCTGAGGCACTGAATGAACCATCATGTCAAATAGACTCCAGACTATTTCTCACGTGTGCATAATTCCATGAGACTCTGAATGAGTGGCCATATGGAATAGACTACAGAGTATTTCCTAGGTATGTATGATTCACGGAGGCTCTGAATGAATGGCCATGTGAAATACACTCCTGACATTTCCATAGATATGTATTATTCAATGAGGTTCTGAATCAGTGGCGATAGGAAGGAGATTCCTGAATACTCATACGAGGCCATCTTTAGGTTGGGCTCTGAAAGAGTGTTTTAATGAAACAGATTCCTTTCTTTCTCCCAGGTGTTCAATATTCAGTTAAGCTCTGAATGAGAGGCCATATGTAATAGTGTCCTGAGTATCCCCCAGTATGCTTTAGTCACTGAGGCTATGAATGTTTGGCCATATGAAATAGCCTCCTGACTATTCCACATGTGTGTGTTATTTAATGAGGCTTTGAGTTAGTGCTTAGATAGAGTAGATTCTTTACTATTCCTAAGGTGGGTATTATTGAATGAGACACCGATTAAGTGGGAATATGAAATAGACTCCTCACTATTCCAAATTTGTGCATTACTCACTCATGCTTTGATTTTGTGGCTATACAATATCGACCATTGTCTGTTACACAGGTCTGAATTACTCACTGAGGCTCTAACTGAGTGGCCATATGAAGTAGACCCTTACATCTTCCCCAGGTGTGTATTATTGAATGAGACTGAAAAAGCGGCATAAGAAAGAGACTCCTGAGTCTTCCCCAGGTGTGCATTATATACAAAAACTGTCAATGTGTGGACATTTGAAGTGGATTCTTGACTATTTCCCAGGGGTGTATTATTCACTGAGGCCCTGAACGAGTGGCCATATGAAAGAGCCTCCTGGCTATTACAGATATATACATTATTCACTGAAACACTGAAAGGGTGGCCATATGAAATTAACTCGATTTTACTGCACAGGTGACCGTTATTCATTGATTCTCTAAAGGAATCACCATATGAAAAGACGAGTGATTATTCTTCACATGTGCATTATTCAAAGAGGTTCTGTATTAGTGTCCATATCAAATAGACTCCTGACTGTCACCCAGGCTTTTATCATTCAGGGATGTGCTTAATTTGTGGCTATCTTAAACAGGGTCCTGACTACCCCACAGGTGTTCATCATTCACTGAAGCTCTGAATGAGATGCCATATGAAATTAACTCTTGACTATTGCCCCATTGTGCGTTATTCAGTAAGGCACTAAATAAGTGGTCCTATGGAATAGAACCCTGATGATTTCCCGGTCTGTATCATACAGTGAGATACTGAATCAGTGGACATATGAAAGAGGATCCTGACTATTGCCATGGTGTACATTTTTCGCTGAGGCTCTGAGTGGCCATATGAAAGACTCCCGACAATTCCAGAGGTGCATATTATCCACTGAGGCTATGAATGAGTGTCCAAATGAAATAGACTCCTGGTTACTCCACAAATGTGCATTATTCACAGAGGCTCTGAATGAATGTCCACCGGAAAGAGACTCCAAATTATTCTCCAGGTGTGTATTATTTAGGGAGAATCAGAATATGTGGCTATATTAATTAGATTCCCTACTATCCCACAGGTGTGTATTATTCACTGAGGCTCTGAATATGTGTCTACATGAAATAGACTCCTGACTACTCCACATTATTCAGTGACACGTCGAATGAGAGGCCACATGGAAAAGACTCCTGACTAATTGACAGGTGTGCATTTTTCAGTGAGACTCTGAATGAGGGTATAAGACAGAGTCTTGACTATTTCCCCAGGTGTGTACCTTTAGTGAGACTCTCAAAGAGTGGCCATAGGAAAGAGACTTCTGTCTATTTCGCAGGTGTGCGTTATTCAGTGATTATCTGAATGAGTGGCCATAAGAAATAGACTCCAGACTCTATCACAAGTGTGTAATATTTAGTGACGATGAGAAAGAGTGGCCATATGAAACAGACTTCTTATTACTTCACATGTGTGCATTATTCACCGATGATCTGAATCTGTAGACATATGACATAGACCCCTAATTGTGCTCCAAGTGGGCATAATTCAAACAGGCTCTGTATGAGTGTCCATACCAAATATACTCTTGACTCTCCTTAAAGTGTGTATCATTCAGTGATTCCCCGAATGAGAGGTCATATGAAATAGAATTCTGATTATCACCCAGGTGTGTATCCTTCAGGGAGGCACTTAATTTGTGTCTATCTTAAACAGCGTCCTGACTACTCCATAGAAGTTCATTATTCACTGAAGCTCTAAATGAGAAGCCATATAAAATAGACACAAGACTATTGCCTCGTTGTTAATTATTCCTTAAGGCTCTGAATGAGTAGTAGTATGGAATAGAATCATGGTGGTTCCCCACATGTGTATCATTCAGAGAGGCAATGAATGAGTGGCCACATGAAAGAGGCTACAGATTATTACACTGGTGTGCATTATTCACTGAAACTCTAAAACAGTGGCTATATGAGGTAGACTATGAACTTATCTCCAGGTGTTTATTATTAAATGAAACTCTCAATAAGTGGGCATAAAAAACAGATTCCTGTCTATTGCCCAAGTGTTCATTATTTACACAGACTCTGAATGTGTAGCCATTTGAAGTAGACTCTTAACTATTTCCCAGGTGTATATCATTCACTGAGGTCCTGAATGAGTGGCCATATGAATGAGATTTCTGACTATTCAGAGATATATATATATATATATATATATATATATATATATATATTATTCACTGAAAACTGAAAGATTGGTTTTTTAAAATAGCTCACATTTTCCTCCAAAGTTGTGGGTTATATTTTGATTCTCCAAAAGAACCACCATATGAAATAGACTAGTGATTATTCCTCACATGTGCAGTATTCGAAGTGGTTCTGTATGAGTGTACATATCAAATAGTCTCCTGACTATCACTCATGTGTGTATCATTCAGGGAAGTGCTTAATTTGGGGCTACCTTAAATAGGGTCCTGACTTCTCCAGAGCTTTTTCTTATGCACTGAAGCTCTGAATGAGAAGCCATATAAAATAGACTTCTGACTAGTGCCCCATTGTGCATTATTTGGTAATGCTGTGATAGGGTTGCCATATGACAATGACTATTTTCCAGGTTGGTATCATTCAGCGAGTTTCTGAATGAATGACCCTCTAAAATAGACTCCAGACTGTATCCTCATTGCTATTTCTTAGCTGTGCATTTTCCATTGAGACACTGGTTGAATGGTCATATCAAATAGACTTCAGACTATTCTTCAGGTGTGCATTACTCAGTGATTCTCTGAATAAGTGGCAATATGAAATAGAGTCCTGAGTATTCCCCAGGTGTATATAATTCTTCACTGAGGTTGTGAGTTACTGGCCATGTGAAATACACTCCTGACTTGTACATAAGTCTGTATTATTCAGTGAGTCTCTGAATGAGTGGCCATAGGAAAGAGACTCCTGAATACTCCCCAGGTGTGCACATTTAGATTTGGCTATAAATGTGTGGCCATACAAAATGTAATCCACACATTTCATGAGGTGTATGTTATTCAGCGAGGCTCTGAATATGTGCTTATTTGAAACAGAATTCTGACTATAATTTACTTGTTTCTTATTCAGTGTAGTTCTGAAGGAGATGCCATATGTTATAGAGTTCCTGAGTATTTTCCAGGTATGCATTATTCACTGAGGCTCTGAAACTTCAGACATATGAAAGAGTCTCCTGACTAGTCCACAGGTGTCTATTATTTAATGAGGCTTTGAGTTAGTGATCATATGTAATAGACTTCTGACTATTCCTCAGTTGTTTATAATTGACTCAGACCCTGTATATGTGGGCATATGGAATAGACAACTGCCTATTCCAAAGCTGTGCATTACTCACACAGGCTTTGATTTTGTGGCCATTTAAAAGATACTAGTGTCTGTTCCACACGTGTGCATTATTCGCTGAGGCTGTAAATGAGTGGCTATATAGAGTAGACTGCTAACTCTTCCCCATGTGTGTAGTACTCAGTGAATCTCCTCTTTGGGATCATATAAAACAGGGTGCTGTCTTTCCCAAAAATTTTTATTATTCAGTAAAATTCTGAATGTGTGGCTATATGAAATAGACTGCTGAGTAATGTACATTTGTGCATTATTCACTGAGGGTATGAGTCAGTGGCCATATGAAATGGAATTCTGACTATTTCACCGGTGTGTATTATTCACTGAGTCTCTGAATGAGTGGCTGTGTAAAATACACTCCTGGCTACTCCACAGGTGTGCATTATTCACTGAGGCTCTCAATGAGTGTTCACATGACATAGCCTCCTGATTATTGACCAGATGTGCATTACTCAATGAGGCTCTTCAACAATGGTCATATGAGATAGAATCCTGACTATTTCCCAGGTGTGCATCATTCTGTAATGCTCTGATTAAGGGACCATATGTCATATATTCTACCTAGTCAAAAGGTGTGTATCATTCACTGAGTTTCTGAATAAGTGGCCACATAAAATAGACTCCTGCCTATTTCCCAGGTGTGCATTACTTACTAAGGGTATGCGGGAGTGGCTACATAAAACAGACTCTTGGCTATTCGTCAAGTGTTCATTTTTCCCTGAGGCACTGAATGAACCATCATGTCAAATAGACTCCAGACTATTTCTCACGTGTGCATAATTCCATGAGACTCTGAATGAGTGGCCATATGGAATAGACTACAGAGTATTTCCTAGGTATGTATGATTCATGGAGGCTCTGAATGAATGGCCATGTGAAATACACTCCTGACATTTCCATAGATATGTATTATTCAATGAGGTTCTGAATCAGTGGCGATAGGAAGGAGATTCCTGAATACTCGTACGAGGCCATCTTTAGGTTGGGCTCTGAAAGAGTGTTTTAATGAAACAGATTCCTTTCTTTCTCCCAGGTGTTCAATATTCAGTTAAGCTCTGAATGAGAGGCCATATGTAATAGTGTCCTGAGTATCCCCCAGTATGCTTTAGTCACTGAGGCTATGAATGTTTGGCCATATGAAATAGCCTCCTGACTATTCCACATGTGTGTGTTATTTAATGAGGCTTTGAGTTAGTGCTTAGATAGAGTAGATTCTTTACTATTCCTAAGGTGGGTATTATTGAATGAGACACCGATTAAGTGGGAATATGAAATAGACTCCTCACTATTCCAAATTTGTGCATTACTCACTCATTCTTTGATTTTGTGGCTATACAATATCGACCATTGTCTGTTACACAGGTCTGAATTACTCACTGAGGCTCTAACTGAGTGGCCATATGAAGTAGTCCCTTACATCTTCCCCAGGTGTGTATTATTGAATGAGACTGAAAAAGCGGCATAAGAAAGAGACTCCTGAGTCTTCCCCAGGTGTGCATTATATACAAAAACTGTCAATGTGTGGACATTTGAAGTGGATTCTTGACTATTTCCCAGGGGTGTATTATTCATTGAGGACCTGAACGAGTGGCCATATGAAAGAGCCTCCTGGCTATTACAGATATATACATTATTCACTGAAACACTGAAAGGGTGGCCATATGAAATTAACTCGATTTTACTGCACAGGTGACCGTTATTCATTGATTCTCTAAAGGAATCACCATATGAAAAGACGAGTGATTATTCTTCACATGTGCATTATTCAAAGAGGTTCTGTATTAGTGTCCATATCAAATAGACTCCTGACTGTCACCCAGGCTTTTATCATTCAGGGATGTGCTTAATTTGTGGCTATCTTAAACAGGGTCCTGACTACCCCACAGGTGTTCATCATTCACTGAAGCTCTGAATGAGATGCCATATGAAATTAACTCTTGACTATTGCCCCATTGTGCGTTATTCAGTAAGGCACTAAATAAGTGGTCCTATGGAATAGAACCCTGATGATTTCCCGGTCTGTATCATACAGTGAGATACTGAATCAGTGGACATATGAAAGAGGATCCTGACTATTGCCATGGTGTACATTTTTCGCTGAGGCTCTGAGTGGCCATATGAAAGACTCCCGACTATTCCAGAGGTGCATATTATCCACTGAGGCTATGAATGAGTGTCCAAATGAAATAGACTCCTGGTTACTCCACAAATGTGCATTATTCACAGAGGCTCTGAATGAATGTCCACCGGAAAGAGACTCCAAATTATTCTCCAGGTGTGTATTATTTAGGGAGAATCAGAATATGTGGCTATATTAATTAGATTCCCTACTATCCCACAGGTGTGTATTATTCACTGAGGCTCTGAATATGTGTCTACATGAAATAGACTCCTGACTACTCCACATTATTCAGTGACACGTCGAATGAGAGGCCACATGGAAAAGACTCCTGACTAATTGACAGGTGTGCATTTTTCAGTGAGACTCTGAATGAGGGTATAAGACAGAGTCTTGACTATTTCCCCAGGTGTGTACCTTTAGTGAGACTCTCAAAGAGTGGCCATAGGAAAGAGACTTCTGACTATTTCGCAGGTGTGCGTTATTCAGTGATTATCTGAATGAGTGGCCATAAGAAATAGACTCCAGACTCTATCACAAGTGTGTAATATTTAGTGACGCTGAGAAAGAGTGGCCATATGAAACAGACTTCTTATTACTTCACATGTGTGCATTATTCACCGATGATCTGAATCAGTAGACATATGACATAGACCCCTAATTGTGCTCCAAGTGGGCATAATTCAAACAGGCTCTGTATGAGTGTCCATACCAAATATACTCTTGACTCTCCTTAAAGTGTGTATCATTCAGTGATTCCCCGAATGAGAGGTCATATGAAATAGAATTCTGATTATCACCCAGGTGTGTATCCTTCAGGGAGGCACTTAATTTGTGTCTATCTTAAACAGCGTCCTGACTACTCCATAGAAGTTCATTATTCACTGAAGCTCTAAATGAGAAGCCATATAAAATAGACACAAGACTATTGCCTCGTTGTTAATTATTCCTTAAGGCTCTGAATGAGTAGTAGTATGGAATAGAATCATGGTGATTCCCCACATGTGTATCATTCAGAGAGGCAATGAATGAGTGGCCACATGAAAGAGGCTACAGATTATTACACTGGTGTGCATTATTCACTGAAACTCTAAAACAGTGGCTATATGAGGTAGACTATGAACTTATCTCCAGGTGTTTATTATTAAATGAAACTCTCAATAAGTGGGCATAAAAAACAGATTCCTGTCTATTGCCCAAGTGTTCATTATTTACACAGACTCTGAATGTGTAGCCATTTGAAGTAGACTCTTAACTATTTCCCAGGTGTATATCATTCACTGAGGTCCTGAATGAGTGGCCATATGAATGAGATTTCTGACTATTCAGATATATATATATATATATATATATATATATATATATATATATATATATATATTATTCACTGAAAACTGAAAGATTGGTTTTTTAAAATAGCTCACATTTTCCTCCAAAGTTGTGGGTTATATTTTGATTCTCCAAAAGAACCACCATATGAAATAGACTAGTGATTATTCCTCACATGTGCAGTATTCGAAGTGGTTCTGTATGAGTGTACATATCAAATAGTCTCCTGACTATCACTCATGTGTGTATCACTCAGGGAAGTGCTTAATTTGTGGCTACCTTAAATAGGGTCCTGACTTCTCCAGAGCTTTTTCTTATGCACTGAAGCTCTGAATGAGAAGCCATATAAAATAGACTTCTGACTAGTGCCCCATTGTGCATTATTTGGTAATGCTGTGATAGGGTTGCCATATGACAATGACTATTTTCCAGGTTGGTATCATTCAGCGAGTTTCTGAATGAATGACCCTCTAAAATAGACTCCAGACTGTATCCTCATTGCTATTTCTTAGCTGTGCATTTTCCATTGAGACACTGGTTGAATGGTCATATCAAATAGACTTCAGACTATTCTTCAGGTGTGCATTACTCAGTGATTCTCTGAATAAGTGGCAATATGAAATAGAGTCCTGAGTATTCCCCAGGTGTATATAATTCTTCACTGAGGTTGTGAGTTACTGGCAATGTGAAATACACTCCTGACTTGTACATAAGCCTGTATTATTCAGTGAGTCTCTGAATGAGTGGCCATAGGAAAGAGACTCCTGAATACTCCCCAGGTGTGCACATTTAGATTTGGCTATAAATGTGTGGCCATACAAAATGCAATCCACACATTTCATGAGGTGTATGTTATTCAGCGAGGCTCTGAATATGTGCTTATTTGAAACAGAATTCTGACTATAATTTATTTGTTTCTTATTCAGTGTAGTTCTGAAGGAGACGCCATATGTTATAGAGTTCCTGAGTATTTTCCAGGTATGCATTATTCACTGAGGCTCTGAAACTTCAGACATATGAAAGAGTCTCCTGACTAGTCCACAGGTGTGTATTATTTAAAGAGGCTTTGAGTTAGCGATCATATGTAATAGACTTCTGACTATTCCTCAGTTGTTTATAATTGACTCAGACCCTGTATATGTGGGCATATGGAATAGACAACTGCCTATTCCAAAGCTGTGCATTACTCACACAGGCTTTGATTTTGTGGCCATTTAAAAGATACTAGTGTCTGTTCCACACGTGTGCATTATTCGTTGACGCTGTAAATGAGTGTCTATATAGAGTAGACTGCTAACTCTTCCCCATGTGTGTAGTACTCAGTGAAACTCCTCTTTGGGATCATATAAAACAGGGTGCTGTCTTTCCCAAAAATTTGTATTATTCAGTAAAATTCTGAATGTGTGGCTATATGAAATATACTGCTGAGTAATGTACATTTGTGCATTATTCACTGAGGGTATGAGTCAGTGGCCATATGAAATGGAATTCTGACTATTTCACCGGTGTGTATTATTCACTGAGTCTCTGAATGAATGGCTGTGTAAAATACACTCCTGTCTACTCCACAGGTGTGTATTATTTAATGAGGCTTTGAGTTAGTGATCATATGTAATTGACTTCTCACTATTCCTCAGTTGTTTATAATTGACTCAGACCCTGTATATGTGGGCATATGGAATAGACAACTGCCTATTCCAAAGCTGTGCATTACTCACACAGGCTTTGATTTTGTGGCCATTTAAAAGATACTAGTGTCTGTTCCACACGTGTGCATTATTCGCTGACGCTGTAAATGAGTGGCTATATAGAGTAGACTGCTAACTCTTCCCCATGTGTGTAGTACTCAGTGAAACTCCTCTTTGGGATCATATAAAACAGGGTGCTGTCTTTCCCAAAAATTTGTATTATTCAGTAAAATTCTGAATGTGTGGCTATATGAAATAGACTGCTGAGTAATGTACATTTGTGCATTATTCACTGAGGGTATGAGTCAGTGGCCATATGAAATGGAATTCTGACTATTTCACCGGTGTGTATTATTCACTGAGTCTCTGAATGAATGGCTGTGTAAAATACCCTCCTGTCTACTCCACAGGTGTGTATTATTTAATGAGGCTTTGAGTTAGTGATCATATGTAATAGACTTCTCACTATTCTTCAGTTGTTTATAATTGACTCAGACCCTGTATATGTGGGCATATGGAATAGACAACTGCCTATTCCAAAGCTGTTCATTACTCACACAGGCTTTGATTTTGTGGCCATTTAAAAGATACCAGTGTCTGTTCCACACGTGTGCATTATTCACTGAGGCTGTAAATGAGTGGCTATATAGAGTAGACTGCTAACTCTTCCCCATGTGTGTAGTACTCAGTGAAACTCCTCTTTGGGATCATATAAAACAGGGTGCTGTCTTTCCCAAAAATTTGTATTATTCAGTAAAATTCTGAATGTGTGGCTATATGAAATAGACTGCTGAGTAATGTACATTTGTGCATTATTCACTGAGGGTATGAGTCAGTGGCCATATGAAATGGAATTCTGACTATTTCACCGGTGTGTATTATTCACTGAGTCTCTGAATGAGTGGCTGTGTAAAATACACTCCTGGCTACTCCACAGGTGTGCATTATTCACTGAGGCTCTCAATGAGTGTTCACATGACATAGCCTCCTGATTATTGACCAGATGTGCATTACTCAATGAGGCTCTTCAACAATGGTCATATGAGATAGAATCCTGACTATTTCCCAGGTGTGCATCATTCAGTAATGCTCTGATTAAGGGACCATATGTCATATATTCTACCTAGTCAAAAGGTGTGTATCATTCACTGAGTTTCTGAATAAGTGGCCACATAAAATAGACTCCTGACTATTTCCCAGGTGTGCATTACTTACTAAGGGTATGCGGGAGTGGCTACATAAAACAGACTCTTGGCTATGCTTCAAGTGTTCATTTTCCACTGAGGCACTGAATGAACCATCATGTCAAATAGACTCCAGACTATTTCTCACGTGTGCATAATTCCATGAGACTCTGAATGAGTGGCCATATGGAATAGACTACAGAGTATTTCCTAGGTATGTATGATTCACTGAGGCTCTGAATGAATGGCCATGTGAAATACACTCCTGACATTTCCATAGATATGTATTATTCAATGAGGTTCTGAATCAGTGGCGATAGGAAGGAGATTCCTGAATACTCGTACGAGGCCATCTTTAGGTTGGGCTCTGAAAGAGTGTTTTAATGAAACAGATTCCTTACTTTCTCCCAGGTGTTCAATATTCAGTTAAGCTCTGAATGAGAGGCCATATGTAATAGTGTCCTGAGTATCCCCCAGTATGCTTTAGTCACTGAGGCTATGAATGTTTGGCCATATGAAATAGCCTCCTGACTATTCCACAGGTGTGTGTTATTTAATGAGGCTTTGAGTTAGTGCTTAGATAGAGTAGATTCTTTACTATTCCTAAGGTGGGTATTATTGAATGAGACACCGATTAAGTGGGAATATGAAATAGACTCCTCACTATTCCAAATTTGTGCATTACTCACTCATGCTTTGATTTTGTGGCTATACAATATCGACCATTGTCTGTTACACAGGTCTGAATTACTCACTGAGGCTCTAACTGAGTGGCCATATGAAGTAGACCCTTACATCTTCCCCAGGTGTGTATTATTGAATGAGACTGAAAAAGCGGCATAAGGAAGAGACTCCTGAGTCTTCCCCAGGTGTGCATTATATACAAAAACTGTCAATGTGTGGACATTTGAAGTGGATTCTTGACTATTTCCCAGGGGTGTATTATTCACTGAGGCCCTGAACGAGTGGCCATATGAAAGAGCCTCCTGGCTATTACAGATATATACATTATTCACTGAAACACTGAAAGGGTGGCCATATGAAATTAACTCGATTTTACTGCACAGGTGACCGTTATTCATTGATTCTCTAAAGGAATCACCATATGAAAAGACGAGTGATTATTCTTCACATGTGCATTATTCAAAGAGGTTCTGTATTAGTGTCCATATCAAATAGACTCCTGACTGTCACCCAGGCTTTTATCATTCAGGGATGTGCTTAATTTGTGGCTATCTTAAACAGGGTCCTGACTACCCCACAGGTGTTCATCATTCACTGAAGCTCTGAATGAGATGCCATATGAAATTAACTCTTGACTATTGCCCCATTGTGCGTTATTCAGTAAGGCACTAAATAAGTGGTCCTATGGAATAGAACCCTGATGATTTCCCGGTCTGTATCATACAGTGAGATACTGAATCAGTGGACATATGAAAGAGGATCCTGACTATTGCCATGGTGTGCATTATTCGCTGAGGCTCTGAGTGGCCATATGAAAGACTCCCGACTATTCCAGAGGTGCATATTATCCACTGAGGCTATGAATGAGTGTCCAAATGAAATAGACTCCTGGTTACTCCACAAATGTGCATTATTCACAGATGCTCTGAATGAATGTCCACCGGAAAGAGACTCCAAATTATTCTCCAGGTGTGTATTATTTAGGGAGAATCAGAAAATGTGGCTATATTAATTAGATACCCTACTATCCCACAGGTGTGTATTATTCACTGAGGCTCTGAATATGTGTCTACATGAAATAGACTCCTGACTACTCCACATTATTCAGTGACATGTCGAATGAGAGACCACATGGAAAAGACTCCTGACTAATTGACAGGTGTGCATTTTTCAGTGAGACTCTGAATGAGGGTATAAACCAAGTGTGGGTGAAGGGGAGGAAAGCAGCAAAGCACACTGCCATGTGTGTACCTATGCAACTATCTTGCTCGTTCTGCACATGTACCCCCAAACCTATAATGCAATAAAAAAATAAATAAATAAATAAATAAAAAAAAAAAAAAAAGACAGAGTCTTGACTATTTCCCCAGGTGTGTACCTTTAGTGAGACTCTCAAAGAGTGGCCATAGGAAAGAGACTTCTGACTATTTCGCAGGTGTGCATTATTCAGTGATTATCTGAATGAGTGGCCATAAGAAATAGACTCCAGACTCTATCACAAGTGTGTAATATTTATTGACGCTGAGAAAGAGTGGCCATATGAAACAGACTTCTTATTACTTCAAATGTGTGCATTATTCACCGATGATCTGAATCAGTAGACATATGACATAGACCCCTAATTGTGCTCCAAGTGGGCATAATTCAAACAGGCTCTGTATGAGTGTCCATACCAAATATACTCTTGACTCTCCTTAAAGTGTGTATCATTCAGTGATTCCCCGAATGAGAGGTCATACGAAATAGAATTCTGATTATCACCCAGGTGTGTATCCTTCAGGGAGGCACTTAATTTGTGTCTATCTTAAACAGCGTCCTGACTACTCCATAGAAGTTCATTATTCACTGAAGCTCTAAATGAGAAGCCATATAAAATAGACACAAGACTATTGCCTCGTTGTTAATTATTCCTTAAGGCTCTGAATGAGTAGTAGTATGGAATAGAATCATGGTGATTCCCCACATGTGTATCATTCAGAGAGGCAATGAATGAGTGGCCACATGAAAGAGGCTACAGATTATTACACTGGTGTGCATTATTCACTGAAACTCTAAAACAGTGGCTATATGAGGTAGACTATGAACTTATCTCCAGGTGTTTATTATTAAATGAAACTCTCAATAAGTGGGCATAAAAAACAGATTCCTGTCTATTGCCCAAGTGTTCATTATTTACACAGACTCTGAATGTGTAGCCATTTGAAGTAGACTCTTAACTATTTCCCAGGTGTATATCATTCACTGAGGTCCTGAATGAGTGGCCATATGAATGAGATTTCTGACTATTCAGATATATATATATATATATATATATATATATTTATATATATATATATTATTCACTGAAAACTGAAAGATTGGTTTTTTAAAATAGCTCACATTTTCCTCCAAAGTTGTGGGTTATATTTTGATTCTCCAAAAGAACCACCATATGAAATAGACTAGTGATTATTCCTCACATGTGCAGTATTCGAAGTGGTTCTGTATGAGTGTACATACCAAATATTCTCCTGACTATCACTCATGTGTGTATCACTCAGGGAAGTGCTTAATTTGTGGCTACCTTAAATAGGGTCCTGACTTCTCCAGAGCTTTTTCTTATGCACTGAAGCTCTGAATGAGAAGCCATATAAAATAGACTTCTGACTAGTGCCCCATTGTGCATTATTTGGTAATGCTGTGATAGGGTTGCCATATGACAATGACTATTTTCCAGGTTGGTATCATTCAGCGAGTTTCTGAATGAATGACCCTCTAAAATAGACTCCAGACTGTATCCTCATTGCTATTTCTTAGCTGTGCATTTTCCATTGAGACACTGGTTGAATGGTCATATCAAATAGACTTCAGACTATTCTTCAGGTGTGCATTACTCAGTGATTCTCTGAATAAGTGGCAATATGAAATAGAGTCCTGAGTATTCCCCAGGTGTATATAATTCTTCACTGAGGTTGTGAGTTACTGGCCATGTGAAATACACTCCTGACTTGTACATAAGCCTGTATTATTCAGTGAGTCTCTGAATGAGTGGCCATAGGAAAGAGACTCCTGAATACTCCCCAGGTGTGCACATTTAGATTTGGCTATAAATGTGTGGCCATACAAAATGCAATCCACACATTTCATGAGGTGTATGTTATTCAGCGAGGCTCTGAATATGTGCTTATTTGAAACAGAATTCTGACTATAATTTATTTGTTTCTTATTCAGTGTAGTTCTGAAGGAGACGCCATATGTTATAGAGTTCCTGAGTATTTTCCAGGTATGCATTATTCACTGAGGCTCTGAAACTTTAGACATATGAAAGAGTCTCCTGACTAGTCCACAGGTGTGTATTATTTAATGAGGCTTTGAGTTAGCGATCATATGTAATAGACTTCTGACTATTCCTCAGTTGTTTATAATTGACTCAGACCCTGTATATGTGGGCATATGGAATAGACAACTGCCTATTCCAAAGCTGTGCATTACTCACACAGGCTTTGAATTTGTGGCCATTTAAAAGATACTAGTGTCTGTTCCACACGTGTGCATTATTCGCTGACGCTGTAAATGAGTGGCTATATAGAGTAGACTGCTAACTCTTCCCCATGTGTGTAGTACTCAGTGAAACTCCTCTTTGGGATCATATAAAACAGGGTGCTGTCTTTCCCAAAAATTTGTATTATTCAGTAAAATTCTGAATGTGTGGCTATATGAAATAGACTGCTGAGTAATGTACATTTGTGCATTATTCACTGAGGGTATGAGTCAGTGGCCATATGAAATGGAATTCTGACTATTTCACCGGTGTGTATTATTCACTGAGTCTCTGAATGAATGGCTGTGTAAAATACCCTCCTGTCTACTCCACAGGTGTGTATTATTTAATGAGGCTTTGAGTTAGTGATCATATGTAATAGACTTCTCACTATTCTTCAGTTGTTTATAATTGACTCAGACCCTGTATATGTGGGCATATGGAATAGACAACTGCCTATTCCAAAGCTGTGCATTACTCACACAGGCTTTGATTTTGTGGCCATTTAAAAGATACCAGTGTCTGTTCCACACGTGTGCATTATTCACTGAGGCTGTAAATGAGTGGCTATATAGAGTAGACTGCTAACTCTTCCCCATGTGTGTAGTACTCAGTGAAATTCCTCTTTGGGATCATATAAAACAGGGTCCTGTCTTTCCCAAAAATTTGTATTATTCAGTAAAATTCTGAATGTGTGGCTATATGAAATAGACTGCTGAGTAATGTACATTTGTGCATTATTCACGGAGGGTATGAGTCAGTGGCCATATGAAATGGAATTCTGACTATTTCACCGGTGTGTATTATTCACTGAGTCTCTGAATGAGTGGCTGTGTAAAATACACTCCTGGCTACTCCACAGGTGTGCATTATTCACTGAGGCTCTCAATGAGTGTTCACATGACATAGCCTCCTGATTATTGACCAGATGTGCATTACTCAATGAGGCTCTTCAACAATGGTCATATGAGATTGAATCCTGACTATTTCCCAGGTGTGCATCATTCAGTAATGCTCTGATTAAGGGACCATATGTCATATATTCTACCTAGTCAAAAGGTGTGTATCATTCACTGAGTTTCTGAATAAGTATCCACATAAAATAGACTCCTGACTATTTCCCAGGTGTGCATTACTTACTAAGGGTATGCGGGAGTGGCTACATAAAACAGACTCTTGGCTATTCGTCAAGTGTGCATTTTCCACTGAGGCACTGAATGACCCATCATGTCAAATAGACTCCAGACTATTTCTCACGTGTGCATAATTCCATGAGACTCTGAATGAGTGGCCATATGGAATAGACTACTGAGTATTTCCTAGGTATGTATGATTCACTGAGGCTCTGAATGAATGGCCATGTGAAATACACTCCTGACATTTCCATAGATATGTATTATTCAATGAGGTTCTGAATCAGTGGCGATAGGAAGGAGATTCCTGAATACTCGTACGAGGCCATCTTTAGGTTGGGCTCTGAAAGAGTGTTTTAATGAAACAGATTCCTTACTTTCTCCCAGGTGTTCAATATTCAGTTAAGCTCTGAATGAGAGGCCATATGTAATAGTGTCCTGAGTATCCCCCAGTAGGCTTTAGTCACTGAGGCTATGAATGTTTGGCCATATGAAATAGCCTCCTGACTATTCCACAGGTGTGTGTTATTTAATGAGGCTTTGAGTTAGTGCTTAGATAGAGTAGATTCTTTACTATTCCTAAGGTGGGTATTATTGAATGAGACACCGATTAAGTGGGAATATGAAATAGACTCCTCACTATTCCAAATTTGTGCATTACTCACTCATGCTTTGATTTTGTGGCTATACAATATCGACCATTGTCTGTTACACAGGTCTGAATTACTCACTGAGGCTCTAACTGAGTGGCCATATGAAGCAGACCCTTACATCTTCCCCAGGTGTGTATTATTGAATGAGACTGAAAAAGCGGCATAGGAAAGAGACTCCTGAGTCTTCCCCAGGTGTGCATTATATACAAAAACTGTCAATGTGTGGACATTTGAAGTGGATTCTTGACTATTTCCCAGGGGTGTATTATTCACTGAGGCCCTGAACGAGTGGCCATATGAAAGAGCCTCCTGGCTATTACAGATATATACATTATTCACTGAAACACTGAAAGGGTGGCCATATGAAATTAACTCGATTTTACTGCACAGGTGACCGTTATTCATTGATTCTCTAAAGGAATCACCATATGAAAAGACGAGTGATTATTCTTCACATGTGCATTATTCAAAGAGGTTCTGTATTAGTGTCCATATCAAATAGACTCCTGACTGTCACCCAGGCTTTTATCATTCAGGGATGTGCTTAATTTGTGGCTATCTTAAACAGGGTCCTGACTACCCCACAGGTGTTCATCATTCACTGAAGCTCTGAATGAGATGCCATATGAAATTAACTCTTGACTATTGCCCCATTGTGCGTTATTCAGTAAGGCACTAAGTAAGTGGTCCTATGGAATAGAACCCTGCTGATTTCCCGGTCTGTATCATACAGTGAGATACTGAATCAGTGGACATATGAAACAGGATCCTGACTATTGCCATGGTGTGCATTATTCACTGAGTCTCTGAGTGGCCATATGAAAGACTCCCGACTATTCCAGAGGTGCATATTATCCACTGAGGCTATGAATGAGTGTCCAAATGAAATAGACTCCTGGTTACTCCACAAATGTGCATTATTCACAGAGGCTCTGAATGAATGTCCACCGGAAAGAGACTCCAAATTATTCTCCAGGTGTGTATTATTTAGGGAGAATCAGAATATGTGGCTATATTAATTAGATTCCCTACTATCCCACAGGTGTGTATTATTCACTGAGGCTCTGAATATGTGTCTACATGAAATAGACTCCTGACTACTCCACATTATTCAGTGACACGTCGAATGAGAGGCCACATGGAAAAGACTCCTGACTAATTGACAGGTGTGCATTTTTCAGTGAGACTCTGAATGAGGGTATAAGACAGAGTCTTGACTATTTCCCCAGGTGTGTACCTTTAGTGAGACTCTCAAAGAGTGGCCATAGGAAAGAGACTTCTGACTATTTCGCAGGTGTGCATTATTCAGTGATTATCTGAATGAGTGGCCATAAGAAATAGACTCCAGACTCTATCACATGTGTGTAATATTTAGTGACGCTGAGAAAGAGTGGCCATATGAAACAGACTTCTTATTACTTCACATGTGTGCATTATTCACCGATGATCTGAATCAGTAGACATATGACATAGACCCCTAATTGTGCTCCAAGTGGGCATAATTCAAACAGGCTCTGTATGAGTGTCCATACCAAATATACTCTTGACTCTCCTTAAAGTGTGTATCATTCAGTGATTCCCCGAATGAGAGGTCATATGAAATAGAATTCTGATTATCACCCAGGTGTGTATCCTTCAGGGAGGCACTTAATTTGTGTCTATCTTAAACAGCGTCCTGACTACTCCATAGAAGTTCATTATTCACTGAAGCTCTAAATGAGAAGCCATATAAAATAGACACAAGACTATTGCCTCGTTGTTAATTATTCCTTAAGGCTCTGAATGAGTAGTAGTATGGAATAGAATCATGGTGATTCCCCACATGTGTATCATTCAGAGAGGCAATGAATGAGTGGCCACATGAAAGAGGCTACAGATTATTACACTGGTGTGCATTATTCACTGAAACTCTAAAACAGTGGCTATATGAGGTAGACTATGAACTTATCTCCAGGTGTTTATTATTAAATGAAACTCTCAATAAATGGGCATAAAAAACAGATTCCTGTCTATTGCCCAAGTGTTCATTATTTACACAGACTCTGAATGTGTAGCCATTTGAAGTAGACTCTTAACTATTTCCCAGGTGTATATCATTCACTGAGGTCCTGAATGAGTGGCCATATGAATGAGATTTCTGACTGTTCAGATATATATATATATATATATATATATATATATATATATATATATATTATTCACTGAAAACTGAAAGATTGGTTTTTTAAAATAGCTCACATTTTCCTCCAAAGTTGTGGGTTATATTTTGATTCTCCAAAAGAACCACCATATGAAATAGACTAGTGATTATTCCTCACATGTGCAGTATTCGAAGTGGTTCTGTATGAGTGTACATATCAAATAGTCTCCTGACTATCACTCATGTGTGTATCATTCAGGGAAGTGCTTAATTTGGGGCTACCTTAAATAGGGTCCTGACTTCTCCAGAGCTTTTTCTTATGCACTGAAGCTCTGAATGAGAAGCCATATAAAATAGACTTCTGACTAGTGCCCCATTGTGCATTATTTGGTAATGCTGTGATAGGGTTGCCATATGACAATGACTATTTTCCAGGTTGGTATCATTCAGCGAGTTTCTGAATGAATGACCCTCTAAAATAGACTCCAGACTGTATCCTCATTGCTATTTCTTAGCTGTGCATTTTCCATTGAGACACTGGTTGAATGGTCATATCAAATAGACTTCAGACTATTCTTCAGGTGTGCATTACTCAGTGATTCTCTGAATAAGTGGCAATATGAAATAGAGTCCTGAGTATTCCCCAGGTGTATATAATTCTTCACTGAGGTTGTGAGTTACTGGCCATGTGAAATACACTCCTGACTTGTACATAAGTCTGTATTATTCAGTGAGTCTCTGAATGAGTGGCCATAGGAAAGAGACTCCTGAATACTCCCCAGGTGTGCACATTTAGATTTGGCTATAAATGTGTGGCCATACAAAATGCAATCCACACATTTCATGAGGTGTATGTTATTCAGCGAGGCTCTGAATATGTGCTTATTTGAAACAGAATTCTGACTATAATTTATTTGTTTCTTATTCAGTGTAGTTCTGAAGGAGACGCCATATGTTATAGAGTTCCTGAGTATTTTCCAGGTATGCATTATTCACTGAGGCTCTGAAACTTCAGACATATGAAAGAGTCTCCTGACTAGTCCACAGGTGTGTATTATTTAATGAGGCTTTGAGTTAGTGATCATATGTAATAGACTTCTGACTTTTCCTCAGTTGTTTATAATTGACTCAGACCCTGTATATGTGGGCATATGGAATAGACAACTGCCTATTCCAAAGCTGTGCATTACTCACACAGGCTTTGATTTTGTGGCCATTTAAAAGATACCAGTGTCTGTTCCACACGTGTGCATTATTCACTGAGGCTGTAAATGAGTGGCTATATAGAGTAGACTGCTAACTCTTCCCCATGTGTGTAGTACTCAGGGAAACTCCTCTTTGGGATCATATAAAACAGGGTGCCGTCTTTCCCCAAAATTATTATTCAGTAAAATTCTGAATGTGTGGCTATATGAAATAGACTGCTGAGTAATGTACATTTGTGCATTATTCACTGAGGGTATGAGTCAGTGGCCATATGAAATGGAATTCTGACTAATTCACCGGTGTGTATTATTCACTGAGTCTCTGAATGAGTGGCTGTGTAAAATACACTCCTGGCTAATCCACAGGTGTGCATTATTCACTGAGGCTCTCAATGAGTGTTCACATGACATAGCCTCCTGATTATTGACCAGATGTGCATTACTCAATGAGGCTCTTCAACAATGGTCATATGAGATAGAATCCTGACTATTTCCCAGGTGTGCATCATTCTGTAATGCTCTGATTAAGGGACCATATGTCATATATTCTACCTAGTCAAAAGGTGTGTATCATTCACTGAGTTTCTGAATAAGTGGCCACATAAAATAGACTCCTGCCTATTTCCCAGGTGTGCATTACTTACTAAGGGTATGCGGGAGTGGCTTCATAAAACAGACTCTTGGCTATTCTTCAAGTGTTCATTTTCCACTGAGGCACTGAATGAACCATCATGTCAAATAGACTCCAGACTATTTCTCACGTGTGCATAATTCCATGAGACTCTGAATGAGTGGCCATATGGAATAGACTACAGAGTATTTCCTAGGTATGTATGATTCACTGAGGCTCTGAATGAATGGCCATGTGAAATACACTCCTGACATTTCCATAGATATGTATTATTCAATGAGGTTCTGAATCAGTGGCGATAGGAAGGAGATTCCTGAATACTCGTACGAGGCCATCTTTAGGTTGGGCTCTGAAAGAGTGTTTTAATGAAACAGATTCCTTTCTTTCTCCCAGGTGTTCAATATTCAGTTAAGCTCTGAATGAGAGGCCATATGTAATAGTGTCCTGAGTATCCCCCAGTATGCTTTAGTCACTGAGGCTATGAATGTTTGGCCATATGAAATAGCCTCCTGACTATTCCACATGTGTGTGTTATTTAATGAGGCTTTGAGTTAGTGCTTAGATAGAGTAGATTCTTTACTATTCCTAAGGTGGGTATTATTGAATGAGACACCGATTAAGTGGGAATATGAAATAGACTCCTCACTATTCCAAATTTGTGCATTACTCACTCATGCTTTGATTTTGTGGCTATACAATATCGACCATTGTCTGTTACACAGGTCTGAATTACTCACTGAGGCTCTAACTGAGTGGCCATATGAAGTAGACCCTTACATCTTCCCCAGGTGTGTATTATTGAATGAGACTGAAAAAGCGGCATAAGAAAGAGACTCCTGAGTCTTCCCCAGGTGTGCATTATATACAAAAACTGTCAATGTGTGGACATTTGAAGTGGATTCTTGACTATTTCCCAGGGGTGTATTATTCACTGAGGCCCTGAACGAGTGGCCATATGAAAGAGCCTCCTGGCTATTACAGATATATACATTATTCACTGAAACACTGAAAGGGTGGCCATATGAAATTAACTCGATTTTACTGCACAGGTGACCGTTATTCATTGATTCTCTAAAGGAATCACCATATGAAAAGACGAGTGATTATTCTTCACATGTGCATTATTCAAAGAGGTTCTGTATTAGTGTCCATATCAAATAGACTCCTGACTGTCACCCAGGCTTTTATCATTCAGGGATGTGCTTAATTTGTGGCTATCTTAAACAGGGTCCTGACTACCCCACAGGTGTTCATCATTCACTGAAGCTCTGAATGAGATGCCATATGAAATTAACTCTTGACTATTGCCCCATTGTGCGTTATTCAGTAAGGCACTAAATAAGTGGTCCTATGGAATAGAACCCTGATGATTTCCCGGTCTGTATCATACAGTGAGATACTGAATCAGTGGACATATGAAAGAGGATCCTGACTATTGCCATGGTGTGCATTATTCGCTGAGGCTCTGAGTGGCCATATGAAAGACTCCCGACTATTCCAGAGGTGCATATTATCCACTGAGGCTATGAATGAGTGTCCAAATGAAATAGACTTCTGGTTACTCCACAAATGTGCATTATTCACAGAGGCTCTGAATGAATGTCCACCGGAAAGAGACTCCAAATTATTCTCCAGGTGTGTATTATTTAGGGAGAATCAGAATATGTGGCTATATTAATTAGATTCCCTACTATCCCACAGGTGTGTATTACTCACTGAGGCTCTGAATATGTGTCTACATGAAATAGACTCCTGACTACTCCACATTATTCAGTGACATGTCGAATGAGAGACCACATGGAAAAGACTCCTGACTAATTGACAGGTGTGCATTTTTCAGTGAGACTCTGAATGAGGGTATAAGACAGAGTCTTGACTATTTCCCCAGGTGTGTACCTTTAGTGAGACTCTCAAAGAGTGGCCATAGGAAAGAGACTTCTGACTATTTCGCAGGTGTGCATTATTCAGTGATTATCTGAATGAGTGGCCATAAGAAATAGACTCCAGACTCTATCACAAGTGTGTAATATTTATTGACGCTGAGAAAGAGTAGCCATATGAAACAGACTTCTTATTACTTCACATGTGTGCATTATTCACCGATGATCTGAATCAGTAGACATATGACATAGAACCCTAATTGTGCTCCAAGTGGGCATAATTCAAACAGGCTCTGTATGAGTGTCCATACCAAATATACTCTTGACTCTCCTTAAAGTGTGTATCATTCAGTGATTCCCCGAATGAGAGGTCATATGAAATAGAATTCTGATTATCACCCAGGTGTGTATCCTTCAGGGAGGCACTTAATTTGTGTCTATCTTAAACAGCGTCCTGACTACTCCATAGAAGTTCATTATTCACTGAATCTCTAAATGAGAAGCCATATAAAATAGACACAAGACTATTGCCTCGTTGTTAATTATTCCTTAAGGCTCTGAATGAGTAGTAGTATGGAATAGAATCATGGTGATTCCCCACATGTGTATCATTCAGAGAGGCAATGAATGAGTGGCCACATGAAAGAGGCTACAGATTATTACACTGGTGTGCATTATTCACTGAAACTCTAAAACAGTGGCTATATGCGGTAGACTATGAACTTATCTCCAGGTGTTTATTATTAAATGAAACTCTCAATAAGTGGGCATAAAAAACAGATTCCTGTCTATTGCCCAAGTGTTCATTATTTACACAGACTCTGAATGTGTAGCCATTTGAAGTAGACTCTTAACTATTTCCCAGGTGTATATCATTCACTGAGGTCCTGAATGAGTGGCCATATGAATGAGATTTCTGACTATTCAGATATATATATATATATATATATATATATATATATATATATATATATTATTCACTGAAAACTGAAAGATTGGTTTTTTAAAATAGCTCACATTTTCCTCCAAAGTTGTGGGTTATATTTTGATTCTCCAAAAGAACCACCATATGAAATAGACTAGTGATTATTCCTCACATGTGCAGTATTCGAAGTGGTTCTGTATGAGTGTACATATCAAATAGTCCCCTGACTATCACTCATGTGTGTATCATTCAGGGAAGTGCTTAATTTGGGGCTACCTTAAATAGGGTCCTGACTTCTCCAGAGCTTTTTCTTATGCACTGAAGCTCTGAATGAGAAGCCATATAAAATAGACTTCTGACTAGTGCCCCATTGTGCATTATTTGGTAATGCTGTGATAGGGTTGCCATATGACAATGACTATTTTCCAGGTTGGTATCATTCAGCGAGTTTCTGAATGAATGACCCTCTAAAATAGACTCCAGACTGTATCCTCATTGCTATTTCTTAGCTGTACATTTTCCATTGAGACACTTGTTGAATGGTCATATCAAATAGACTTCAGACTATTCTTCAGGTGTGCATTACTCAGTGATTCTCTGAATAAGTGGCAATATGAAATAGAGTCCTGAGTATTCCCCAGGTGTATATAATTCTTCACTGAGGTTGTGAGTTACTGGCCATGTGAAATACACTCCTGACTTGTACATAAGTCTGTATTATTCAGTGAGTCTCTGAATGAGTGGCCATAGGAAAGAGACTCCTGAATACTCCCCAGGTGTGCACATTTAGATTTGGCTATAAATGTCTGGCCATACAAAATGTAATCCACACATTTCATGAGGTGTATGTTATTCAGCGAGACTCTGAATATGTGCTTATTTGAAACAGAATTCTGACTATAATTTACTTGTTTCTTATTCAGTGTAGTTCTGAAGGAGATGCCATATGTTATAGAGTTCCTGAGTATTTTCCAGGTATGCATTATTCACTGAGGCTCTGAAACTTCAGACATATGAAAGAGTCTCCTGACTAGTCCACAGGTGTGTATTATTTAATGAGGCTTTGAGTTAGTGATCATATGTAATAGACTTCTGACTATTCCTCAGTTGTTTATAATTGACTCAGACCCTGTATATGTGGGCATATGGAATAGACAACTGCCTATTCCAAAGCTGTGCATTACTCACACAGGCTTTGATTTTGTGGCCATTTAAAAGATACCAGTGTCTGTTCCACACGTGTGCATTATTCGCTGAGGCTGTAAATGAGTGGCTATATAGAGTAGACTGCTAACTCTTCCCCATGTGTGTAGTACTCAGTGAAACTCCTCTTTGGGATCATATAAAACAGGGTGCTGTCTTTCCCAAAAATTTGTATTATTCAGTAAAATTCTGAATGTGTGGCTATATGAAATAGACTGCTGAGTAATGTACATTTGTGCATTATTCACGGAGGGTATGAGTCAGTGGCCATATGAACTGGAATTCTGACTATTTCACCGGTGTGTATTATTCACTGAGTCTCTGAATGAGTGGCTGTGTAAAATACACTCCTGGCTACTCCACAGGTGTGCATTATTCACTGAGGCTCTCAATGAGTGTTCACATGACATAGCCTCCTGATTATTGACCAGATGTGCATTACTCAATGAGGCTCTTCAACAATGGTCATATGAGATTGAATCCTGACTATTTCCCAGGTGTGCATCATTCAGTAATGCTCTGATTAAGGGACCATATGTCATATATTCTACCTAGTCAAAAGGTGTGTATCATTCACTGAGTTTCTGAATAAGTGGCCACATAAAATAGACTCCTGACTATTTCCCAGGTGTGCATTACTTACTAAGGGTATGCGGGAGTGGCTACATAAAACAGACTCTTGGCTATTCATCAAGTGTGCATTTTCCACTGAGGCACTGAATGAACCATCATGTCAAATAGACTCCAGACTATTTCTCACGTGTGCATAATTCCATGAGACTCTGAATGAGTGGCCATATGGAATAGACTACAGAGTATTTCCTAGGTATGTATGATTCACTGAGGCTCTGAATGAATGGCCATGTGAAATACACTCCTGACATTTCCATAGATATGTATTATTCAATGAGGTTCTGAATCAGTGGCGATAGGAAGGAGATTCCTGAATACTCGTACGAGGCCATCTTTAGGTTGGGCTCTGAAAGAGTGTTTTAATGAAACAGATTCCTTTCTTTCTCCCAGGTGTTCAATATTCAGTTAAGCTCTGAATGAGAGGCCATATGTAATAGTGTCCTGAGTATCCCCCAGTATGCTTTAGTCACTGAGGCTATGAATGTTTGGCCATATGAAATAGCCTCCTGACTATTCCACATGTGTGTGTTATTTAATGAGGCTTTGAGTTAGTGCTTAGATAGAGTAGATTCTTTACTATTCCTAAGGTGGGTATTATTGAATGAGACACCGATTAAGTGGGAATATGAAATAGACTCCTCACTATTCCAAATTTGTGCATTACTCACTCATGCTTTGATTTTGTGGCTATACAATATCGACCATTGTCTGTTACACAGGTCTGAATTACTCACTGAGGCTCTAACTGAGTGGCCATATGAAGTAGACCCTTACATCTTCCCCAGGTGTGTATTATTGAATGAGACTGAAAAAGCGGCATAAGAAAGAGACTCCTGAGTCTTCCCCAGGTGTGCATTATATACAAAAACTGTCAATGTGTGGACATTTGAAGTGGATTCTTGACTATTTCCCAGGGGTGTATTATTCACTGAGGCCCTGAACGAGTGGCCATATGAAAGAGCCTCCTGGCTATTACAGATATATACATTATTCACTGAAACACTGAAAGGGTGGCCATATGAAATTAACTCGATTTTACTGCACAGGTGACCGTTATTCATTGATTCTCTAAAGGAATCACCATATGAAAAGACGAGTGATTATTCTTCACATGTGCATTATTCAAAGAGGTTCTGTATTAGTGTCCATATCAAATAGACTCCTGACTGTCACCCAGGCTTTTATCATTCAGGGATGTGCTTAATTTGTGGCTATCTTAAACAGGGTCCTGACTACCCCACAGGTGTTCATCATTCACTGAAGCTCTGAATGAGATGCCATATGAAATTAACTCTTGACTATTGCCCCATTGTGCGTTATTCAGTAAGGCACTAAATAAGTGGTCCTATGGAATAGAACCCTGATGATTTCCCGGTCTGTATCATACAGTGAGATACTGAATCAGTGGACATATGAAAGAGGATCCTGACTATTGCCATGGTGTGCATTATTCGCTGAGGCTCTGAGTGGCCATATGAAAGACTCCCGACTATTCCAGAGGTGCATATTATCCACTGAGGCTATGAATGAGTGTCCAAATGAAATAGACTCCTGGTTACTCCACAAATGTGCATTATTCACAGAGGCTCTGAATGAATGTCCACCGGAAAGAGACTCCAAATTATTCTCCAGGTGTGTATTATTTAGGGAGAATCAGAATATGTGGCTATATTAATTAGATTCCCTACTATCCCACAGGTGTGTATTATTCACTGAGGCTCTGAATATGTGTCTACATGAAATAGACTCCTGACTACTCCACATTATTCAGTGACATGTCGAATGAGAGGCCACATGGAAAAGACTCCTGACTAATTGTCAGGTGTGCATTTTTCAGTGAGACTCTGAATGAGGGTATAAGACAGAGTCTTGACTATTTCCCCAGGTGTGTACCTTTAGTGAGACTCTCAAAGAGTGGCCATAGGAAAGAGACTTCTGACTATTTCGCAGGTGTGCGTTATTCAGTGATTATCTGAATGAGTGGCCATAAGAAATAGACTCCAGACTCTATCACAAGTGTGTAATATTTATTGACGCTGAGAAAGAGTGGCCATATGAAACAGACTTCTTATTACTTCACATGTGTGCATTATTCACCGATGATCTGAATCAGTAGACATATGACATAGACCCCTAATTGTGCTCCAAGTGGGCATAATTCAAACAGGCTCTGTATGAGTGTCCATACCAAATATACTCTTGACTCTCCTTAAAGTGTGTATCATTCAGTGATTCCCCGAATGAGAGGTCATATGAAATAGAATTCTGATTATCACCCAGGTGTGTATCCTTCAGGGAGGCACTTAATTTGTGTCTATCTTAAACAGCGTCCTGACTACTCCATAGAAGTTCATTATTCACTGAAGCTCTAAATGAGAAGCCATATAAAATAGACACAAGACTATTGCCTCGTTGTTAATTATTCCTTAAGGCTCTGAATGAGTAGTAGTATGGAATAGAATCATGGTGATTCCCCACATGTGTATCATTCAGAGAGGCAATGAATGAGTGGCCACATGAAAGAGGCTACAGATTATTACACTGGTGTGCATTATTCACTGAAACTCTAAAACAGTGGCTATATGAGGTAGACTATGAACTTATCTCCAGGTGTTTATTATTAAATGAAACTCTCAATAAGTGGGCATAAAAAACAGATTCCTGTCTATTGCCCAAGTGTTCATTATTTACACAGACTCTGAATGTGTAGCCATTTGAAGTAGACTCTTAACTATTTCCCAGGTGTATATCATTCACTGAGGTCCTGAATGAGTGGCCATATGAATGAGATTTCTGACTATTCAGATATATATATATATATATATATATATATATATATATATATATATTATTCACTGAAAACTGAAAGATTGGTTTTTTAAAATAGCTCACATTTTCCTCCAAAGTTGTGGGTTATATTTTGATTCTCCAAAAGAACCACCATATGAAATAGACTAGTGATTATTCCTCACATGTGCAGTATTCGAAGTGGTTCTGTATGAGTGTACATATCAAATAGTCTCCTGACTATCATTCATGTGTGTATCACTCAGGGAAGTGCTTAATTTGTGGCTACCTTAAATAGGGTCCTGACTTCTCCAGAGCTTTTTCTTATGCACTGAAGCTCTGAATGAGAAGCCATATAAAATAGACTTCTGACTAGTGCCCCATTGTGCATTATTTGGTAATGCTGTGATAGGGTTGCCATATGACAATGACTATTTTCCAGGTTGGTATCATTCAGCGAGTTTCTGAATGAATGACCCTCTAAAATAGACTCCAGACTGTATCCTCATTGCTATTTCTTAGCTGTGCATTTTCCATTGAGACACTGGTTGAATGGTCATATCAAATAGACTTCAGACTATTCTTCAGGTGTGCATTACTCAGTGATTCTCTGAATAAGTGGCAATATGAAATAGAGTCCTGAGTATTCCCCAGGTGTATATAATTCTACACTGAGGTTGTGAGTTACTGGCCATGTGAAATACACTCCTGACTTGTACATAAGCCTGTATTATTCAGTGAGTCTCTGAATGAGTGGCCATAGGAAAGAGACTCCTGAATACTCCCCAGGTGTGCACATTTAGATTTGGCTATAAATGTGTGGCCATACAAAATGCAATCCACACATTTCATGAGGTGTATGTTATTCAGCGAGGCTCTGAATATGTGCTTATTTGAAACAGAATTCTGACTATAATTTATTTGTTTCTTATTCAGTGTAGTTCTGAAGGAGACGCCATATGTTATAGAGTTCCTGAGTATTTTCCAGGTATGCATTATTCACTGAGGCTCTGAAACTTCAGACATATGAAAGAGTCTCCTGACTAGTCCACAGGTGTGTATTATTTAATGAGGCTTTGAGTTAGTGATCATATGTAATAGACTTCTGACTATTCCTCAGTTGTTTATAATTGACTCAGACCCTGTATATGTGGGCATATGGAATAGACAACTGCCTATTCCAAAGCTGTGCATTACTCACACAGGCTTTGATTTTGTGGCCATTTAAAAGATACTAGTGTCTGTTCCACACGTGTGCATTATTCGCTGACGGTGTAAATTAGTGTCTATATAGAGTAGACTGCTAAATCTTCCCCATGTGTGTAGTACTCAGTGAAACTCCTCTTTGGGATCATATAAAACAGGGTGTTGTCTTTCCCAAAAATTTGTATTATTCAGTAAAATTCTGAATGTGTGGCTATATGAAATAGACTGCTGAGTAATGTACATTTGTGCATTATTCACTGAGGGTATGAGTCAGTGGCCATATGAAATGGAATTCTGACTATTTCACCGGTGTGTATTATTCACTGAGTCTATGAATGAATGGCTGTGTAAAATACACTCCTGGCTACTCCACAGGTGTGTATTATTTAATGAGGCTTTGAGTTAGTGATCATATGTAATAGACTTCTCACTATTCCTCAGTTGTTTATAATTGACTCAGACCCTGTATATGTGGGCATATGGAATAGACAACTGCCTATTCCAAAGCTGTGCATTACTCACACAGGCTTTGATTTTGTGGCCATTTAAAAGATACTAGTGTCTGTTCCACACGTGTGCATTATTCGCTGACGCTGTAAATGGGTGGCTATATAGAGTAGACTGCTAACTCTTCCCCATGTGTGTAGTACTCAGTGAAACTCCTCTTTGGGATCATATAAAACAGGGTGCTGTCTTTCCCAAAAATTTGTATTATTCAGTAAAATTCTGAATGTGTGGCTATATGAAATAGACTGCTGAGTAATGTATATTTGTGCATTATTCACTGAGGGTATGAGTCAGTGGCCATATGAAATGGAATTCTGACTATTTCACCGGTGTGTATTATTCACTGAGTCTCTGAATGAATGGCTGTGTAAAATACACTCCTGGCTACTCCACAGGTGTGTATTATTTAATGAGGCTTTGAGTTAGTGATCATATGTAATAGACTTCTGACTATTCCTCAGTTGTTTATAATTGACTCAGACCCTGTATATGTGGGCATATGGAATAGACAACTGCCTATTCCAAAGCTGTGCATTACTCACACAGGCTTTGATTTTGTGGCCATTTAAAAGATACCAGTGTCTGTTCCACACGTGTGCATTATTCACTGAGGCTGTAAATGAGTGGCTATATAGAGTAGACTGCTAACTCTTCCCCATGTGTGTAGTACTCAGTGAAACTCCTCTTTGGGATCATATAAAACAGGGTGCTGTCTTTCCCAAAAATTTGTATTATTCAGTAAAATTCTGAATGTGTGGCTATATGAAATAGACTGCTGAGTAATGTACATTTGTGCATTATTCACGGAGGGTATGAGTCAGTGGCCATATGAACTGGAATTCTGACTATTTCACCGGTGTGTATTATTCACTGA
This sequence comes from Saguinus oedipus, assembly GCA_031835075.1. NCBI lineage: Eukaryota > Metazoa > Chordata > Mammalia > Primates > Cebidae > Saguinus > Saguinus oedipus. The sequence goes on along the minus strand of CM063180.1, from coordinate 32,773,732 downwards.
GTTTCTGAATGAGTGGCTGTGTAAAATACACTCCTGGCTACGCCACAGGTGTGCATTATTCACTGAGGCTCTCAATGAGTGTTCACATGGCATAGCCTCCTGATTATTGACCAGATGTGCATTACTCAATGAGGCTCTTCAACAATGGTCATATGAGATTGATTCCTGACTATTTCCCAGGTGTGCATCATTCAGTAATGCTCTGATTAAGGGACCATATGTCATATATTCTACCTAGTCAAAAGGTGTGTATCATTCACTGAGTTTCTGAATAAGTGGCCACATAAAATAGACTCCTGACTATTTCCCAGGTGTGCATTACTTACTAAGGGTATGCGGGAGTGGCTACATAAAACAGACTCTTGGCTATTCGTCAAGTGTGCATTTTCCACTGAGGCACTGAATGAACCATCATGTCAAGTAGACTCCAGACTATTTCTCACGTGTGCATAATTCCATGAGACTCTGAATGAGTGGCCATATGGAATAGACTACTGAGTATTTCCTAGGTATGTATGATTCACTGAGGCTCTGAATGAATGGCCATGTGAAATACACTCCTGACATTTCCATAGATATGTATTATTCAATGAGGTTCTGAATCAGTGGCGATAGGAAGGAGATTCCTGAATACTCGTACGAGGCCATCTTTAGGTTGGGCTCTGAAAGAGTGTTTTAATGAAACAGATTCCTTACTTTCTCCCAGGTGTTCAATATTCAGTTAAGCTCTGAATGAGAGGCCATATGTAATAGTGTCCTGAGTATCCCCCAGTATGCTTTAGTCACTGAGGCTATGAATGTTTGGCCATATGAAATAGCCTCCTGACTATTCCACAGGTGTGTGTTATTTAATGAGGCTTTGAGTTAGTGCTTAGATAGAGTAGATTCTTTACTATTCCTAAGGTGGGTATTATTGAATGAGACACCGATTAAGTGGGAATATGAAATAGACTCCTCACTATTCCAAATTTGTGCATTACTCACTCATGCTTTGATTTTGTGGCTATACAATATCGACCATTGTCTGTTACACAGGTCTGAATTACTCACTGAGGCTCTAACTGAGTGGCCATATGAAGCAGACCCTTACATCTTCCCCAGGTGTGTATTATTGAATGAGACTGAAAAAGCGGCATAGGAAAGAGACTCCTGAGTCTTCCCCAGGTGTGCATTATATACAAAAACTGTCAATGTGTGGACATTTGAAGTGGATTCTTGACTATTTCCCAGGGGTGTATTATTCACTGAGGCCCTGAACGAGTGGCCATATGAAAGAGCCTCCTGGCTATTACAGATATATACATTATTCACTGAAACACTGAAAGGGTGGCCATATGAAATTAACTCGATTTTACTGCACAGGTGACCGTTATTCATTGATTCTCTAAAGGAATCACCATATGAAAAGACGAGTGATTATTCTTCACATGTGCATTATTCAAAGAGGTTCTGTATTAGTGTCCATATCAAATAGACTCCTGACTGTCACCCAGGCTTTTATCATTCAGGGATGTGCTTAATTTGTGGCTATCTTAAACAGGGTCCTGACTACCCCACAGGTGTTCATCATTCACTGAAGCTCTGAATGAGATGCCATATGAAATTAACTCTTGACTATTGCCCCATTGTGCGTTATTCAGTAAGGCACTAAGTAAGTGGTCCTATGGAATAGAACCCTGCTGATTTCCCGGTCTGTATCATACAGTGAGATACTGAATCAGTGGACATATGAAACAGGATCCTGACTATTGCCATGGTGTGCATTATTCACTGAGGCTCTGAGTGGCCATATGAAAGACTCCCGACTATTCCAGAGGTGCATATTATCCACTGAGGCTATGAATGAGTGTCCAAATGAAATAGACTCCTGGTTACTCCACAAATGTGCATTATTCACAGAGGCTCTGAATGAATGTCCACCGGAAAGAGACTCCAAATTATTCTCCAGGTGTGTATTATTTAGGGAGAATCAGAATATGTGGCTATATTAATTAGATTCCCTACTATCCCACAGGTGTGTATTATTCACTGAGGCTCTGAATATGTGTCTACATGAAATAGACTCCTGACTACTCCACATTCTTCAGTGACATGTCGAATGAGAGACCACATGGAAAAGACTCCTGACTAATTGACAGGTGTGCATTTTTCAGTGAGACTCTGAATGAGGGTATAAGACAGAGTCTTGACTATTTCCCCAGGTGTGTACCTTTAGTGAGACTCTCAAAGAGTGGCCATAGGAAAGAGACTTCTGACTATTTCGCAGGTGTGCATTATTCAGTGATTATCTGAATGAGTGGCCATAAGAAATAGACTCCAGACTCTATCACAAGTGTGTAATATTTATTGACGCTGAGAAAGAGTGGCCATATGAAACAGACTTCTTATTACTTCACATGTGTGCATTATTCACCGATGATCTGAATCAGTAGACATATGACATAGACCCCTAATTGTGCTCCAAGTGGGCATAATTCAAACAGGCTCTGTATGAGTGTCCATACCAACTATACTCTTGACTCTCCTTAAAGTGTGTATCATTCAGTGATTCCCCGAATGAGAGGTCATATGAAATAGAATTCTGATTATCACCCAGGTGTGTATCCTTCAGGGAAGCACTTAATTTGTGTCTATCTTAAACAGCGTCCTGACTACTCCATAGAAGTTCATTATTCACTGAAGCTCTAAATGAGAAGCCATATAAAATAGACACAAGACTATTGCCTCGTTGTTAATTATTCCTTAAGGCTCTGAATGAGTAGTAGTATGGAATAGAATCATGGTGATTCCCCACATGTGTATCATTCAGAGAGGCAATGAATGAGTGGCCACATGAAAGAGGCTACAGATTATTACACTGGTGTGCATTATTCACTGAAACTCTAAAACAGTGGCTATATGCGGTAGACTATGAACTTATCTCCAGGTGTTTATTATTAAATGAAAGTCTCAATAAGTGGGCATAAAAAACAGATTCCTGTCTATTGCCCAAGTGTTCATTATTTACACAGACTCTGAATGTGTAGCCATTTGAAGTAGACTCTTAACTATTTCCCAGGTGTATATCATTCACTGAGGTCCTGAATGAGTGGCCATATGAATGAGATTTCTGACTATTCAGATATATATATATATATATATATATATATATATATATATATATATATTATTCACTGAAAACTGAAAGATTGGTTTTTTAAAATAGCTCACATTTTCCTCCAAAGTTGTGGGTTATATTTTGATTCTCCAAAAGAACCACCATATGAAATAGACTAGTGATTATTCCTCACATGTGCAGTATTCGAAGTGGTTCTGTATGAGTGTACATATCAAATAGTCCCCTGACTATCACTCATGTGTGTATCATTCAGGGAAGTGCTTAATTTGGGGCTACCTTAAATAGGGTCCTGACTTCTCCAGAGCTTTTTCTTATGCACTGAAGCTCTGAATGAGAAGCCATATAAAATAGACTTCTGACTAGTGCCCCATTGTGCATTATTTGGTAATGCTGTGATAGGGTTGCCATATGACAATGACTATTTTCCAGGTTGGTATCATTCAGCGAGTTTCTGAATGAATGACCCTCTAAAATAGACTCCAGACTGTATCCTCATTGCTATTTCTTAGCTGTGCATTTTCCATTGAGACACTGGTTGAATGGTCATATCAAATAGACTTCAGACTACTCTTCAGGTGTGCATTACTCAGTGATTCTCTGAATAAGTGGCAATATGAAATAGAGTCCTGAGTATTCCCCAGGTGTATATAATTCTTCACTGAGGTTGTGAGTTACTGGCCATGTGAAATACACTCCTGACTTGTACATAAGTCTGTATTATTCAGTGAGTCTCTGAATGAGTGGCCATAGGAAAGAGACTCCTGAATACTCCCCAGGTGTGCACATTTAGATTTGGCTATAAATGTCTGGCCATACAAAATGTAATCCACACATTTCATGAGGTGTATGTTATTCAGCGAGACTCTGAATATGTGCTTATTTGAAACAGAATTCTGACTATAATTTACTTGTTTCTTATTCAGTGTAGTTCTGAAGGAGATGCCATATGTTATAGAGTTCCTGAGTATTTTCCAGGTATGCATTATTCACTGAGGCTCTGAAACTTCAGACATATGAAAGAGTCTCCTGACTAGTCCACAGGTGTGTATTATTTAATGAGGCTTTGAGTTAGTGATCATATGTAATAGACTTCTGACTATTCCTCAGTTGTTTATAATTGACTCAGACCCTGTATATGTGGGCATATGGAATAGACAACTGCCTATTCCAAAGCTGTGCATTACTCACACAGGCTTTGATTTTGTGGCCATTTAAAAGATACCAGTGTCTGTTCCACACGTGTGCATTATTCGCTGAGGCTGTAAATGAGTGGCTATATAGAGTAGACTGCTAACTCTTCCCCATGTGTGTAGTACTCAGTGAAACTCCTCTTTGGGATCATATAAAACAGGGTGCTGTCTTTCCCAAAAATTTGTATTATTCAGTAAAATTCTGAATGTGTGGCTATATGAAATAGACTGCTGAGTAATGTACATTTGTGCATTATTCACGGAGGGTATGAGTCAGTGGCCATATGAACTGGAATTCTGACTATTTCACCGGTGTGTATTATTCACTGAGTCTCTGAATGAGTGGCTGTGTAAAATACACTCCTGGCTACTCCACAGGTGTGCATTATTCACTGAGGCTCTCAATGAGTGTTCACATGACATAGCCTCCTGATTATTGACCAGATGTGCATTACTCAATGAGGCTCTTCAACAATGGTCATATGAGATTGAATCCTGACTATTTCCCAGGTGTGCATCATTCAGTAATGCTCTGATTAAGGGACCATATGTCATATATTCTACCTAGTCAAAAGGTGTGTATCATTCACTGAGTTTCTGAATAAGTGGCCACATAAAATAGACTCCTGACTATTTCCCAGGTGTGCATTACTTACTAAGGGTATGCGGGAGTGGCTACATAAAACAGACTCTTGGCTATTCATCAAGTGTGCATTTTCCACTGAGGCACTGAATGAACCATCATGTCAAATAGACTCCAGACTATTTCTCACGTGTGCATAATTCCATGAGACTCTGAATGAGTGGCCATATGGAATAGACTACAGAGTATTTCCTAGGTATGTATGATTCACTGAGGCTCTGAATGAATGGCCATGTGAAATACACTCCTGACATTTCCATAGATATGTATTATTCAATGAGGTTCTGAATCAGTGGCGATAGGAAGGAGATTCCTGAATACTCGTACGAGGCCATCTTTAGGTTGGGCTCTGAAAGAGTGTTTTAATGAAACAGATTCCTTTCTTTCTCCCAGGTGTTCAATATTCAGTTAAGCTCTGAATGAGAGGCCATATGTAATAGTGTCCTGAGTATCCCCCAGTATGCTTTAGTCACTGAGGCTATGAATGTTTGGCCATATGAAATAGCCTCCTGACTATTCCACATGTGTGTGTTATTTAATGAGGCTTTGAGTTAGTGCTTAGATAGAGTAGATTCTTTACTATTCCTAAGGTGGGTATTATTGAATGAGACACCGATTAAGTGGGAATATGAAATAGACTCCTCACTATTCCAAATTTGTGCATTACTCACTCATGCTTTGATTTTGTGGCTATACAATATCGACCATTGTCTGTTACACAGGTCTGAATTACTCACTGAGGCTCTAACTGAGTGGCCATATGAAGTAGACCCTTACATCTTCCCCAGGTGTGTATTATTGAATGAGACTGAAAAAGCGGCATAAGAAAGAGACTCCTGAGTCTTCCCCAGGTGTGCATTATATACAAAAACTGTCAATGTGTGGACATTTGAAGTGGATTCTTGACTATTTCCCAGGGGTGTATTATTCACTGAGGCCCTGAACGAGTGGCCATATGAAAGAGCCTCCTGGCTATTACAGATATATACATTATTCACTGAAACACTGAAAGGGTGGCCATATGAAATTAACTCGATTTTACTGCACAGGTGACCGTTATTCATTGATTCTCTAAAGGAATCACCATATGAAAAGACGAGTGATTATTCTTCACATGTGCATTATTCAAAGAGGTTCTGTATTAGTGTCCATATCAAATAGACTCCTGACTGTCACCCAGGCTTTTATCATTCAGGGATGTGCTTAATTTGTGGCTATCTTAAACAGGGTCCTGACTACCCCACAGGTGTTCATCATTCACTGAAGCTCTGAATGAGATGCCATATGAAATTAACTCTTGACTATTGCCCCATTGTGCGTTATTCAGTAAGGCACTAAATAAGTGGTCCTATGGAATAGAACCCTGATGATTTCCCGGTCTGTATCATACAGTGAGATACTGAATCAGTGGACATATGAAAGAGGATCCTGACTATTGCCATGGTGTGCATTATTCGCTGAGGCTCTGAGTGGCCATATGAAAGACTCCCGACTATTCCAGAGGTGCATATTATCCACTGAGGCTATGAATGAGTGTCCAAATGAAATAGACTCCTGGATACTCCACAAATGTGCATTATTCACAGAGGCTCTGAATGAATGTCCACCGGAAAGAGACTCCAAATTATTCTCCAGGTGTGTATTATTTAGGGAGAATCAGAATATGTGGCTATATTAATTAGATTCCCTACTATCCCACAGGTGTGTATTATTCACTGAGGCTCTGAATATGTGTCTACATGAAATAGACTCCTGACTACTCCACATTATTCAGTGACATGTCGAATGAGAGACCACATGGAAAAGACTCCTGACTAATTGTCAGGTGTGCATTTTTCAGTGAGACTCTGAATGAGGGTATAAGACAGAGTCTTGACTATTTCCCCAGGTGTGTACCTTTAGTGAGACTCTCAAAGAGTGGCCATAGGAAAGAGACTTCTGACTATTTCGCAGGTGTGCATTATTCAGTGATTATCTGAATGAGTGGCCATAAGAAATAGACTCCAGACTCTATCACAAGTGTGTAATATTTATTGACGCTGAGAAAGAGTGGCCATATGAAACAGACTTCTTATTACTTCACATGTGTGCATTATTCACCGATGATCTGAATCAGTAGACATATGACATAGACCCCTAATTGTGCTCCAAGTGGGCATAATTCAAACAGGCTCTGTATGAGTGTCCATACCAAATATACTCTTGACTCTCCTTAAAGTGTGTATCATTCAGTGATTCCCCGAATGAGAGGTCATATGAAATAGAATTCTGATTATCACCCAGGTGTGTATCCTTCAGGGAGGCACTTAATTTGTGTCTATCTTAAACAGCGTCCTGACTACTCCATAGAAGTTCATTATTCACTGAAGCTCTAAATGAGAAGCCATATAAAATAGACACAAGACTATTGCCTCGTTGTTAATTATTCCTTAAGGCTCTGAATGAGTAGTAGTATGGAATAGAATCATGGTGATTCCCCACATGTGTATCATTCAGAGAGGCAATGAATGAGTTGCCACATGAAAGAGGCTACAGATTATTACACTGGTGTGCATTATTCACTGAAACTCTAAAACAGTGGCTATATGAGGTAGACTATGAACTTATCTCCAGGTGTTTATTATTAAATGAAACTCTCAATAAGTGGGCATAAAAAACAGATTCCTGTCTATTGCCCAAGTGTTCATTATTTACACAGACTCTGAATGTGTAGCCATTTGAAGTAGACTCTTAACTATTTCCCAGGTGTATATCATTCACTGAGGTCCTGAATGAGTGGCCATATGAATGAGATTTCTGACTATTCAGATATATATATATATATATATATATATATATATATATATATATATATATTATTCACTGAAAACTGAAAGATTGGTTTTTTAAAATAGCTCACATTTTCCTCCAAAGTTGTGGGTTATATTTTGATTCTCCAAAAGAACCACCATATGAAATAGACTAGTGATTATTCCTCACATGTGCAGTATTCGAAGTGGTTCTGTATGAGTGTACATATCAAATAGTCTCCTGACTATCACTCATGTGTGTATCACTCAGGGAAGTGCTTAATTTGTGGCTACCTTAAATAGGGTCCTGACTTCTCCAGAGCTTTTTCTTATGCACTGAAGCTCTGAATGAGAAGCCATATAAAATAGACTTCTGACTAGTGCCCCATTGTGCATTATTTGGTAATGCTGTGATAGGGTTGCCATATGACAATGACTATTTTCCAGGTTGGTATCATTCAGCGAGTTTCTGAATGAATGACCCTCTAAAATAGACTCCAGACTGTATCCTCATTGCTATTTCTTAGCTGTGCATTTTCCATTGAGACACTGGTTGAATGGTCATATCAAATAGACTTCAGACTATTCTTCAGGTGTGCATTACTCAGTGATTCTCTGAATAAGTGGCAATATGAAATAGAGTCCTGAGTATTCCCCAGGTGTATATAATTCTACACTGAGGTTGTGAGTTACTGGCCATGTGAAATACACTCCTGACTTGTACATAAGCCTGTATTATTCAGTGAGTCTCTGAATGAGTGGCCATAGGAAAGAGACTCCTGAATACTCCCCAGGTGTGCACATTTAGATTTGGCTATAAATGTGTGGCCATACAAAATGCAATCCACACATTTCATGAGGTGTATGTTATTCAGCGAGGCTCTGAATATGTGCTTATTTGAAACAGAATTCTGACTATAATTTATTTGTTTCTTATTCAGTGTAGTTCTGAAGGAGACGCCATATGTTATAGAGTTCCTGAGTATTTTCCAGGTATGCATTATTCACTGAGGCTCTGAAACTTCAGACATATGAAAGAGTCTCCTGACTAGTCCACAGGTGTGTATTATTTAATGAGGCTTTGAGTTAGTGATCATATGTAATAGACTTCTGACTATTCCTCAGTTGTTTATAATTGACTCAGACCCTGTATATGTGGGCATATGGAATAGACAACTGCCTATTCCAAAGCTGTGCATTACTCACACAGGCTTTGATTTTGTGGCCATTTAAAAGATACTAGTGTCTGTTCCACACGTGTGCATTATTCGCTGACGGTGTAAATTAGTGTCTATATAGAGTAGACTGCTAAATCTTCCCCATGTGTGTAGTACTCAGTGAAACACCTCTTTGGGATCATATAAAACAGGGTGTTGTCTTTCCCAAAAATTTGTATTATTCAGTAAAATTCTGAATGTGTGGCTATATGAAATAGACTGCTGAGTAATGTACATTTGTGCATTATTCACTGAGGGTATGAGTCAGTGGCCATATGAAATGGAATTCTGACTATTTCACCGGTGTGTATTATTCACTGAGTCTATGAATGAATGGCTGTGTAAAATACACTCCTGGCTACTCCACAGGTGTGTATTATTTAATGAGGCTTTGAGTTAGTGATCATATGTAATAGACTTCTCACTATTCCTCAGTTGTTTATAATTGACTCAGACCCTGTATAAGTGGGCATATGGAATAGACAACTGCCTATTCCAAAGCTGTGCATTACTCACACAGGCTTTGATTTTGTGGCCATTTAAAAGATACTAGTGTCTGTTCCACACGTGTGCATTATTCGCTGACGCTGTAAATGGGTGGCTATATAGAGTAGACTGCTAACTCTTCCCCATGTGTGTAGTACTCAGTGAAACTCCTCTTTGGGATCATATAAAACAGGGTGCTGTCTTTCCCAAAAATTTGTATTATTCAGTAAAATTCTGAATGTGTGGCTATATGAAATAGACTGCTGAGTAATGTACATTTGTGCATTATTCACTGAGGGTATGAGTCAGTGGCCATATGAAATGGAATTCTGACTATTTCACCGGTGTGTATTATTCACTGAGTCTCTGAATGAATGGCTGTGTAAAATACACTCCTGGCTACTCCACAGGTGTGTATTATTTAATGAGGCTTTGAGTTAGTGATCATATGTAATAGACTTCTGACTATTCCTCAGTTGTTTATAATTGACTCAGACCCTGTATATGTGGGCATATGGAATAGACAACTGCCTATTCCAAAGCTGTGCATTACTCACACAGGCTTTGATTTTGTGGCCATTTAAAAGATACCAGTGTCTGTTCCACACGTGTGCATTATTCACTGAGGCTGTAAATGAGTGGCTATATAGAGTAGACTGCTAACTCTTCCCCATGTGTGTAGTACTCAGTGAAACTCCTCTTTGGGATCATATAAAACAGGGTGCTGTCTTTCCCAAAAATTTGTATTATTCAGTAAAATTCTGAATGTGTGGCTATATGAAATAGACTGCTGAGTAATGTACATTTGTGCATTATTCACGGAGGGTATGAGTCAGTGGCCATATGAACTGGAATTCTGACTATTTCACCGGTGTGTATTATTCACTGAGTTTCTGAATGAGTGGCTGTGTAAAATACACTCCTGGCTACTCCACAGGTGTGCATTATTCACTGAGGCTCTCAATGAGTGTTCACATGGCATAGCCTCCTGATTATTGACCAGATGTGCATTACTCAATGAGGCTCTTCAACAATGGTCATATGAGATTGAATCCTGACTATTTCCCAGGTGTGCATCATTCAGTAATGCTCTGATTAAGGGACCATATGTCATATATTCTACCTAGTCAAAAGGTGTGTATCATTCACTGAGTTTCTGAATAAGTGGCCACATAAAATAGACTCCTGACTATTTCCCAGGTGTGCATTACTTACTAAGGGTATGCGGGAGTGGCTACATAAAACAGACTCTTGGCTATTCGTCAAGTGTGCATTTTCCACTGAGGCACTGAATGAACCATCATGTCAAATAGACTCCAGACTATTTCTCACGTGTGCATAATTCCATGAGACTCTGAATGAGTGGCCATATGGAATAGACTACTGAGTATTTCCTAGGTATGTATGATTCACTGAGGCTCTGAATGAATGGCCATGTGAAATACACTCCTGACATTTCCATAGATATGTATTATTCAATGAGGTTCTGAATCAGTGGCGATAGGAAGGAGATTCCTGAATACTCGTACGAGGCCATCTTTAGGTTGGGCTCTGAAAGAGTGTTTTAATGAAACAGATTCCTTACTTTCTCCCAGGTGTTCAATATTCAGTTAAGCTCTGAATGAGAGGCCATATGTAATAGTGTCCTGAGTATCCCCCAGTATGCTTTAGTCACTGAGGCTATGAATGTTTGGCCATATGAAATAGCCTCCTGACTATTCCACAGGTGTGTGTTATTTAATGAGGCTTTGAGTTAGTGCTTAGATAGAGTAGATTCTTTACTATTCCTAAGGTGGGTATTATTGAATGAGACACCGATTAAGTGGGAATATGAAATAGACTCCTCACTATTCCAAATTTGTGCATTACTCACTCATGCTTTGATTTTGTGGCTATACAATATCGACCATTGTCTGTTACACAGGTCTGAATTACTCACTGAGGCTCTAACTGAGTGGCCATATGAAGCAGACCCTTACATCTTCCCCAGGTGTGTATTATTGAATGAGACTGAAAAAGCGGCATAGGAAAGAGACTCCTGAGTCTTCCCCAGGTGTGCATTATATACAAAAACTGTCAATGTGTGGACATTTGAAGTGGATTCTTGACTATTTCCCAGGGGTGTATTATTCACTGAGGCCCTGAACGAGTGGCCATATGAAAGAGCCTCCTGGCTATTACAGATATATACATTATTCACTGAAACACTGAAAGGGTGGCCATATGAAATTAACTCGATTTTACTGCACAGGTGACCGTTATTCATTGATTCTCTAAAGGAATCACCATATGAAAAGACGAGTGATTATTCTTCACATGTGCATTATTCAAAGAGGTTCTGTATTAGTGTCCATATCAAATAGACTCCTGACTGTCACCCAGGCTTTTATCATTCAGGGATGTGCTTAATTTGTGGCTATCTTAAACAGGGTCCTGACTACCCCACAGGTGTTCATCATTCACTGAAGCTCTGAATGAGATGCCATATGAAATTAACTCTTGACTATTGCCCCATTGTGCGTTATTCAGTAAGGCACTAAGTAAGTGGTCCTATGGAATAGAACCCTGCTGATTTCCCGGTCTGTATCATACAGTGAGATACTGAATCAGTGGACATATGAAACAGGATCCTGACTATTGCCATGGTGTGCATTATTCACTGAGGCTCTGAGTGGCCATATGAAAGACTCCCGACTATTCCAGAGGTGCATATTATCCACTGAGGCTATGAATGAGTGTCCAAATGAAATAGACTCCTGGTTACTCCACAAATGTGCATTATTCACAGAGGCTCTGAATGAATGTCCACCGGAAAGAGACTCCAAATTATTCTCCAGGTGTGTATTATTTAGGGAGAATCAGAATATGTGGCTATATTAATTAGATTCCCTACTATCCCACAGGTGTGTATTATTCACTGAGGCTCTGAATATGTGGCTACATGAAATAGACTCCTGACTACTCCACATTATTCAGTGACACGTCAAATGAGAGGCCACATGGAAAAGACTCCTGACTAATTGACAGGTGTGCATTTTTCAGTGAGACTCTGAATGAGGGTATAAGACAGAGTCTTGACTATTTCCCCAGGTGTGTACCTTTAGTGAGACTCTCAAAGAGTGGCCATAGGAAAGAGACTTCGGACTATTTCGCAGGTGTGCATTATTCAGTGATTATCTGAATGAGTGGCCATAAGAAATAGACTCCAGACTCTATCACATGTGTGTAATATTTAGTGACGCTGAGAAAGAGTGGCCATATGAAACAGACTTCTTATTACTTCACATGTGTGCATTATTCACCGATGATCTGAATCAGTAGACATATGACATAGACCCCTAATTGTGCTCCAAGTGGGCATAATTCAAACAGGCTCTGTATGAGTGTCCATACCAAATATACTCTTGACTCTCCTTAAAGTGTGTATCATTCAGTGATTCCCCGAATGAGAGGTCATATGAAATAGAATTCTGATTATCACCCAGGTGTGTATCCTTCAGGGAGGCACTTAATTTGTGTCTATCTTAAACAGCGTCCTGACTACTCCATAGAAGTTCATTATTCACTGAAGCTCTAAATGAGAAGCCATATAAAATAGACACAAGACTATTGCCTCGTTGTTAATTATTCCTTAAGGCTCTGAATGAGTAGTAGTATGGAATAGAATCATGGTGATTCCCCACATGTGTATCATTCAGAGAGGCAATGAATGAGTGGCCACATGAAAGAGGCTACAGATTATTACACTGGTGTGCATTATTCACTGAAACTCTAAAACAGTGGCTATATGAGGTAGACTATGAACTTATCTCCAGGTGTTTATTATTAAATGAAACTCTCAATAAGTGGGCATAAAAAACAGATTCCTGTCTATTGCCCAAGTGTTCATTATTTACACAGACTCTGAATGTGTAGCCATTTGAAGTAGACTCTTAACTATTTCCCAGGTGTATATCATTCACTGAGGTCCTGAATGAGTGGCCATATGAATGAGATTTCTGACTATTCAGATATATATATATATATTATTCACTGAAAACTGAAAGATTGGTTTTTTAAAATAGCTCACATTTTCCTCCAAAGTTGTGGGTTATATTTTGATTCTCCAAAAGAACCACCAAATGAAATAGACTAGTGATTATTCCTCACATGTGCAGTATTCGAAGTGGTTCTGTATGAGTGTACATATCAAATAGTCTCCTGACTATCACTCATGTGTGTATCATTCAGGGAAGTGCTTAATTTGGGGCTACCTTAAATAGGGTCCTGACTTCTCCAGAGCTTTTTCTTATGCACTGAAGCTCTGAATGAGAAGCCATATAAAATAGACTTCTGACTAGTGCCCCATTGTGCATTATTTGGTAATGCTGTGATAGGGTTGCCATATGACAATGACTATTTTCCAGGTTGGTATCATTCAGCGAGTTTCTGAATGAATGACCCTCTAAAATAGACTCCAGACTGTATCCTCATTGCTATTTCTTAGCTGTGCATTTTCCATTGAGACACTGGTTGAATGGTCATATCAAATAGACTTCAGACTATTTTTCAGGTGTGCATTACTCAGTGATTCTCTGAATAAGTTGCAATATGAAATAGAGTCCTGAGTATTCCCCAGGTGTATATAATTCTTCACTGAGGTTGTGAGTTACTGGCCATGTGAAATACACTCCTGACTTGTACATAAGTCTGTATTATTCAGTGAGTCTCTGAATGAGTGGCCATAGGAAAGAGACTCCTGAATACTCCCCAGGTGTGCACATTTAGATTTGGCTATAAATGTGTGGCCATACAAAATGCAATCCACACATTTCATGAGGTGTATGTTATTCAGCGAGGCTCTGAATATGTGCTTATTTGAAACAGAATTCTGACTATAATTTATTTGTTTCTTATTCAGTGTAATTCTGAAGGAGACGCCATATGTTATAGAGTTCCTGAGTATTTTCCAGGTATGCATTATTCACTGAGGCTCTGAAACTTCAGACATATGAAAGAGTCTCCTGACTAGTCCACAGGTGTGTATTATTTAATGAGGCTTTGAGTTAGTGATCATATGTAATAGACTTCTGACTATTCCTCAGTTGTTTATAATTGACTCAGACCCTGTATATGTGGGCATATGGAATAGACAACTGCCTATTCCAAAGCTGTGCATTACTCACACAGGCTTTGATTTTGTGGCCATTTAAAAGATACTAGTGTCTGTTCCACACGTGTGCATTATTCGCTGATGCTGTAAATGAGTGGCTATATAGAGTAGACTGCTAACTCTTCCCCATGTGTGTAGTACTCAGTGAAACTCCTCTTTGGGATCATATAAAACAGGGTGCTGTCATTCCCAAAAATTTGTATTATTCAGTAAAATTCTGAATGTGTGGCTATATGAAATAGACTGCTGAGTAATGTACATTTGTGCATTATTCACTGAGGGTATGAGTCAGTGGCCATATGAAATGGAATTCTGACTATTTCACCGGTGTGTATTATTCACTGAGTCTCTGAATGAGTGGCTGTGTAAAATACACTCCTGGCTACTCCACAGGTTTGTATTATTTAATGAGGCTTTGAGTTAGTGATCATATGTAATAGACTTCTGACTATTCCTCAGTTGTTTATAATTGACTCAGACCCTGTATATGTGGGCATATGGAATAGACAACTGTCTATTCCTAAGCTGTGCATTACTCACACAGGCTTTGATTTTGTGGCCATTTAAAAGATACCGGTGTCTGTTCCACACGTGTGCATTATTCACTGAGGCTGTAAATGAGTGGCTATATAGAGTAGACTGCTAACTCTTCACCATGTGTGTAGTACTCAGTGAAACTCCTCTTTGGGATCATATAAAACAGGGTGCTGTCTTTCCCAAAAATTTTTATTATTCAGTAAAATTCTGAATGTGTGGCTATATGAAATAGACTGCTGAGTAATGTACATTTGTGCATTAATCACTGAGGGTATGAGTCAGTGGCCATATGAAATGGAATTCTGACTATTTCACCGGTGTGTATTATTCACTGAGTCTCTGAATGAGTGGCTGTGTAAAATACACTCCTGGCTACTCCACAGGTGTGCATTATTCACTGAGGCTCTCAATGAGTGTTCACATGACATAGCCTCCTGATTATTGACCAGATGTGCATTACTCAATGAGGCTCTTCAACAATGGTCATATGAGATAGAATCCTGACTATTTCCCAGGTGTGCATCATTCAGTAATGCTCTGATTAAGGGACCATATGTCATATATTCTACCTAGTCAAAAGGTGTGTATCATTCACTGAGTTTCTGAATAAGTGGCCACATAAAATAGACTCCTGACTATTTCCCAGGTGTGCATTACTTACTAAGGGTATGCGGGAGTGGCTACATAAAACAGACTCTTGGCTATTCGTCACGTGTGCATTTTCCACTGAGGCACTGATTGAACCATCATGTCAAATAGACTCCAGACTATTTCTCACGTGTGCATAATTCCATGAGACTCTGAATGAGTGGCCATATGGAATAGACTACTGAGTATTTCCTTGGTATGTATGATTCACTGAGGCTCTGAATGAATGGCCATGTGAAATACACTCCTGACATTTCCATAGATATGTATTATTCAATGAGGTTCTGAATCAGTGGCGATAGGAAGGAGATTCCTGAATACTCGTACGAGGCCATCTTTAGGTTGGGCTCTGAAAGAGTGTTTTAACGGAACAGATTCCTTACTTTCTCCCAGGTGTTCAATATTCAGTTAAGCTCTGAATGAGAGGCCATATGTAATAGTGTCCTGAGTATCCCCCAGTATGCTTTAGTCACTGAGGCTATGAATGTTTGGCCATATGAAATAGCCTCCTGACTATTCCACAGGTGTGTGTTATTTAATGAGGCTTTGAGTTAGTGCTTAGATAGAGTAGATTCTTTACTATTCCTAAGGTGGGTATTATTGAATGAGACACCGATTAAGTGGGAATATGAAATAGACTCCTCACTATTCCAAATTTGTGCATTACTCACTCATGCTTCGATTTTGTGGCTATACAATATCGACCATTGTCTGTTACACAGGTCTGAATTACTCACTGAGGCTCTAACTGAGTGGCCATATGAAGTAGACCCTTACATCTTCCCCAGGTGTGTATTATTGAATGAGACTGAAAATGCGGCATAAGAAAGAGACTCCTGAGTCTTCCCCAGGTGTGCATTATATACAAAAACTGTCAATGTGTGGACATTTGAAGTGGATTCTTGACTATTTCCCAGGGGTGTATTATTCACTGAGGCCCTGAACGAGTGGCCGTATGAAAGAGCCTCCTGGCTATCACAGATATATACATTATTCACTGAAACACTGAAAGGGTGGCCATATGAAATTAACTCGATTTTACTGCACAGGTGACCGTTATTCATTGATTCTCTAAAGGAATCACCATATGAAAAGACGAGTGATTATTCTTCACATGTGCATTATTCAAAGAGGTTCTGTATTAGTGTCCATATCAAATAGACTCCTGACTGTCACCCAGGCTTTTATCATTCAGGGATGTGCTTAATTTGTGGCTATCTTAAACAGGGTCCTGACTACCCCACAGGTGTTCATCATTCACTGAAGCTCTGAATGAGATGCCATATGAAATTAACTCTTGACTATTGCCCCATTGTGCGTTATTCAGTAAGGCACTAAATAAGTGGTCCTATGGAATAGAACCCTGATGATTTCCCGGTCTGTATCATACAGTGCGATACTGAATCAGTGGACATATGAAAGAGGATCCTGACTATTGCCATGGTGTGCATTATTCGCTGAGGCTCTGAGTGGCCATATGAAAGACTCCCGACTATTCCAGAGGTGCATATTATCCACTGAGGCTATGAATGAGTGTCCAAATGAAATAGACTCCTGGTTACTCCACAAATGTGCATTATTCACAGAGGCTCTGAATGAATGTCCACCGGAAAGAGACTCCAAATTATTCTCCAGGTGTGTATTATTTAGGGAGAATCAGAATATGTGGCTATATTAATTAGATTCCCTACTATCCCACAGGTGTGTATTATTCACTGAGGCTCTGAATATGTGTCTACATGAAATAGACTCCTGACTACTCCACATTATTCAGTGACACGTCGAATGAGAGGCCACATGGAAAAGACTCCTGACTAATTGACAGGTGTGCATTTTTCAGTGAGACTCTGAATGAGGGTGTAAGACAGAGTCTTGACAATTTCCCCAGGTGTGTACCTTTAGTGAGACTCTCAAAGAGTGGCCATAGGAAAGAGACTTCTGACTATTTCGCAGGTGTGCGTTATTCAGTGATTATCTGAATGAGTGGCCATAAGAAATAGACTCCAGACTCTATCACAAGTGTGTAATATTTATTGACGCTGAGAAAGAGTGGCCATATGAAACAGACTTCTTATTACTTCACATGTGTGCATTATTCACCGATGATCTGAATCAGTAGACATATGACATAGACCCCTAATTGTGCTCCAAGTGGGCATAATTCAAACAGGCTCTGTATGAGTGTCCATACCAAATATACTCTTGACTCTCCTTAAAGTGTGTATCATTCAGTGATTCCCCGAATGAGAGGTCATATGAAATAGAATTCTGATTATCACCCAGGTGTGTATCCTTCAGGGAGGCACTTAATTTGTGTCTATCTTAAACAGCGTCCTGACTACTCCATAGAAGTTCATTATTCACTGAAGCTCTAAATGAGAAGCCATATAAAATAGACACAAGACTATTGCCTCGTTGTTAATTATTCCTTAAGGCTCTGAATGAGTAGTAGTATGGAATAGAATCATGGTGATTCCCCACATGTGTATCATTCAGAGAGGCAATGAATGAGTGGCCACATGAAAGAGGCTACAGATTATTACACTGGTGTGCATTATTCACTGAAACTCTAAAACAGTGGCTATATGAGGTAGACTATGAACTTATCTCCAGGTGTTTATTATTAAATGAAACTCTCAATAAGTGGGCATAATAAACAGATTCCTGTCTATTGCCCAAGTGTTCATTATTTACACAGACTCTGAATGTGTAGCCATTTGAAGTAGACTCTTAACTATTTCCCAGGTGTATATCATTCACTGAGGTCCTGAATGAGTGGCCATATGAATGAGATTTCTGACTATTCAGATATATATATATATATATATATATATATATATATATATATATATATATATTATTCACTGAAAACTGAAAGATTGGTTTTTTAAAATAGCTCACATTTTCCTCCAAAGTTGTGGGTTATATTTTGATTCTCCAAAAGAACCACCATATGAAATAGACTAGTGATTATTCCTCACATGTGCAGTATTCGAAGTGGTTCTGTATGAGTGTACATATCAAATAGTCTCCTGACTATCACTCATGTGTGTATCATTCAGGGAAGTGCTTAATTTGTGGCTACCTTAAATAGGGTCCTGACCTCTCCAGAGCTTTTTCTTATGCACTGAAGCTCTGAATGAGAAGCCATATAAAATAGACTTCTGACTAGTGCCCCATTGTGCATTATTTGGTAATGCTGTGATAGGGTTGCCATATGACAATGACTATTTTCCAGGTTGGTATCATTCAGCGAGTTTCTGAATGAATGACCCTCTAAAATAGACTCCAGACTGTATCCTCATTGCTATTTCTTAGCTGTGCACTTTCCATTGAGACACTTGTTGAATGGTCATATCAAATAGACTTCAGACTATTCTTCAGGTGTGCATTACTCAGTGATTCTCTGAATAAGTGGCAATATGAAATAGAGTCCTGAGTATTCCCCAGGTGTATATAATTCTTCACTGAGGTTGTGAGTTACTGGCCATGTGAAATACACTCCTGACTTGTACATAAGTCTGTATTATTCAGTGAGTCTCTGAATGAGTGGCCATAGGAAAGAGACTCCTGAATACTCCCCAGGTGTGCACATTTAGATTTGGCTATAAATGTGTGGCCATACAAAATGCAATCCACACATTTCATGAGGTGTATGTTATTCAGCGAGGCTCTGAATATGTGCTTATTTGAAACAGAATTCTGACTATAATTTATTTGTTTCTTATTCAGTGTAGTTCTGAAGGAGACGCCATATGTTATAGAGTTCCTGAGTATTTTCCAGGTATGCATTATTCACTGAGGCTCTGAAACTTCAGACATATGAAAGAGTCTCCTGACTAGTCCACAGGTGTGTATTATTTAATGAGGCTTTGAGTTAGTGATCATATGTAATAGACTTCTGACTATTCCTCAGTTGTTTATAATTGACTCAGACCCTGTATATGTGGGCATATGGAATAGACAACTGCCTATTCCAAAGCTGTGCATTACTCACACAGGCTTTGATTTTGTGGCCATTTAAAAGATACTAGTGTCTGTTCCACACGTGTGCATTATTCGCTGACGCTGTAAATGAGTGGCTATATAGAGTAGACTGCTAACTCTTCCCCATGTGTGTAGTACTCAGTGAAACTCCTCTTTGGGATCATATAAAACAGGGTGCTGTCTTTCCCAAAACTTTGTATTATTCAGTAAAATTCTGAATGTGTGGCTATATGAAATAGACTGCTGAGTAATGTACATTTGTGCATTATTCACTGAGGGTATGAGTCAGTGGCCATATGAAATGGAATTCTGACTATTTCACCGGTGTGTATTATTCACTGAGTCTCTGAATAAATGGCTGTGTAAAATACACTCCTGGCTACTCCACAGGTGTGTATTATTTAATGAGGCTTTGAGTTAGTGATCATATGTAATAGACTTCTCACTATTCCTCAGTTGTTTATAATTGACTCAGACCCTGTATATGTGGGCATATGGAATAGACAACTGCCTATTCCAAAGCTGTGCATTACTCACACAGGCTTTGATTTTGTGGCCATTTAAAAGATACCAGTGTCTGTTCCACACGTGTGCATTATTCACTGAGGCTGTAAATGAGTGGCTATATAGAGTAGACTGCTAACTCTTCCCCATGTGTGTAGTACTCAGTGAAACTCCTATTTGGGATCATATAAAACAGGGTGCTGTCTTTCCCAAAAATTTGTATTATTCAGTAAAATTCTGAATGTGTGGCTATATGAAATAGACTGCTGAGTAATGTACATTTGTGCATTATTTATGGAGGGTATGAGTCAGTGGCCATATGAAATGGAATTCTGACTATTTCACCGGTGTGTATTATTCACTGAGTCTCTGAATGAGTGGCTGTGTAAAATACACTCCTGGCTACTCCACAGGTGTGTATTATTTAATGAGGCATTGAGTTAGTGATCATATGTAATAGATTTCTGACTATTCCTCAGTTGTTTATAATTGACTCAGACCCTGTATATGTGGGCATATGGAATAGACAACTGCCTATTCCAAAGCTGTGCATTACTCACACAGGCTTTGATTTTGTGGCCATTTAAAAGATACTAGTGTCTGTTCCACACGTGTGCATTATTCGCTGATGCTGTAAATGAGTGGCTATATAGAGTAGACTGCTAACTCTTCCCCATGTGTGTAGTACTCAGTGAAACTCCTCTTTGGGATCATATAAAACAGGGTGCTGTCTTTCCCAAAAATTTGTATTATTCAGTAAAATTCTGAATGTGTGGCTATATGAAATAGACTGCTGAGTAATGTACATTTGTGCATTATTCACTGAGGGTATGAGTCAGTGGCAATATGAAATGGAATTCTGACTATTTCACCGGTGTGTATTATTCACTGAGTCTCTGAATGAGTGGCTGTGTAAAATACACTCCTGGCTACTCCACAGGTGTGTATTATTTAATGAGGCTTTGAGTTAGTGATCATATGTAATAGACTTCTGACTATTCCTCAGTTGTTTATAATGGACTCAGACCCTGTATATGTGGGCATATGGAATAGACAACTGCCTATTCCAAAGCTGTGCATTACTCACACAGGCTTTGATTTTGTGGCCATTTAAAAGATACCAGTGTCTGTTCCACACGTGTGCATTATTCACTGAGGCTGTAAATGAGTGGCTATATAGAGTAGACTGCTAACTCTTCCCCATGTGTGTAGTACTCAGTGAAACTCCTCTTTGGGATCATATAAAACAGGGTGCTGTCTTTCCCAAAAATTTTTATTATTCAGTAAAATTCTGAATGTGTGGCTATATGAAATAGACTGCTGAGTAATGTACATTTGTGCATTATTCACTGAGGGTATGAGTCAGTGGCCATATGAAATGGAATTCTGACTATTTCACCGGTGTGTATTATTCACTGAGTCTCTGAATGAGTGGCTGTGTAAAATACACTCCTGGCTACTCCACAGGTGTGCATTATTCACTGAGGCTCTCAATGAGTGTTCACATGACATAGCCTCCTGATTATTGACCAGATGTGCATTACTCAATGAGGCTCTTCAACAATGGTCATATGAGATAGAATCCTGACTATTTCCCAGGTGTGCATCATTCAGTAATGCTCTGATTAAGCGACCATATGTCATATATTCTACCTAGTCAAAAGGTGTGTATCATTCACTGAGTTTCTGAATAAGTGGCCACATAAAATAGACTCCTGACTATTTCCCAGGTGTGCATTACTTACTAAGGGTATGCGGGAGTGGCTACATAAACAGACTCTTGGCTATTCGTCACGTGTGCATTTTCCACTGAGGCACTGATTGAACCATCATGTCAAATAGACTCCAGACTATTTCTCACGTGTGCATAATTCCATGAGACTCTGAATGAGTGGCCATATGGAATAGACTACTGAGTATTTCCTTGGTATGTATGATTCACTGAGGCTCTGAATGAATGGCCATGTGAAATACACTCCTGACATTTCCATAGATATGTATTATTCAATGAGGTTCTGAATCAGTGGCGATAGGAAGGAGATTCCTGAATACTCGTACGAGGCCATCTTTAGGTTGGGCTCTGAAAGAGTGTTTTAACGGAACAGATTCCTTACTTTCTCCCAGGTGTTCAATATTCAGTTAAGCTCTGAATGAGAGGCCATATGTAATAGTGTCCTGAGTATCCCCCAGTATGCTTTAGTCACTGAGGCTATGAATGTTTGGCCATATGAAATAGCCTCCTGACTATTCCACAGGTGTGTGTTATTTAATGAGGCTTTGAGTTAGTGCTTAGATAGAGTAGATTCTTTACTATTCCTAAGGTGGGTATTATTGAATGAGACACCGATTTAGTGGGAATATGAAATAGACTCCTCACTATTCCAAATTTGTGCATTACTCACTCATGCTTCGATTTTGTGGCTATACAATATCGACCATTGTCTGTTACACAGGTCTGAATTACTCACTGAGGCTCTAACTGAGTGGCCATATGAAGTAGACCCTTACATCTTCCCCAGGTGTGTATTATTGAATGAGACTGAAAATGCGGCATAAGAAAGAGACTCCTGAGTCTTCCCCAGGTGTGCATTATATACAAAAACTGTCAATGTGTGGACATTTGAAGTGGATTCTTGACTATTTCCCAGGGGTGTATTATTCACTGAGGCCCTGAACGAGTGGCCGTATGAAAGAGCCTCCTGGCTATCACAGATATATACATTATTCACTGAAACACTGAAAGGGTGGCCATATGAAATTAACTCGATTTTACTGCACAGGTGACCGTTATTCATTGATTCTCTAAAGGAATCACCATATGAAAAGACGAGTGATTATTCTTCACATGTGCATTATTCAAAGAGGTTCTGTATTAGTGTCCATATCAAATAGACTCCTGACTGTCACCCAGGCTTTTATCATTCAGGGATGTGCTTAATTTGTGGCTATCTTAAACAGGGTCCTGACTACCCCACAGGTGTTCATCATTCACTGAAGCTCTGAATGAGATGCCATATGAAATTAACTCTTGACTATTGCCCCATTGTGCGTTATTCAGTAAGGCACTAAATAAGTGGTCCTATGGAATAGAACCCTGATGATTTCCCGGTCTGTATCATACAGTGCGATACTGAATCAGTGGACATATGAAAGAGGATCCTGACTATTGCCATGGTGTGCATTATTCACTGAGGCTCTGAGTGGCCATATGAAAGACTCCCGACTATTCCAGAGGTGCATATTATCCACTGAGGCTATGAATGAGTGTCCAAATGAAATAGACTCCTGGTTACTCCACAAATGTGCACTATTCACAGAGGCTCTGAATGAATGTCCACCGGAAAGAGACTCCAAATTATTCTCCAGGTGTGTATTATTTAGGGAGAATCAGAATATGTGGCTATATTAATTAGATTCCCTACTATCCCACAGGTGTGTATTATTCACTGAGGCTCTGAATATGTGTCTACATGAAATAGACTCCTGACTACTCCACATTATTCAGTGACACGTCGAATGAGAGGCCACATGGAAAAGACTCCTGACTAATTGACAGGTGTGCATTTTTCAGTGAGAATCTGAATGAGGGTGTAAGACAGAGTCTTGACAATTTCCCCAGGTGTGTACCTTTAGTGAGACTCTCAAAGAGTGGCCATAGGAAAGAGACTTCTGACTATTTCGCAGGTGTGCGTTATTCAGTGATTATCTGAATGAGTGGCCATAAGAAATAGACTCCAGACTCTATCACAAGTGTGTAATATTTAGTGACGCTGAGAAAGAGTGGCCATATGAAACAGACTTCTTATTACTTCACATGTGTGCATTATTCACCGATGATCTGAATCAGTAGACATATGACATAGACCCCTAATTGTGCTCCAAGTGGGCATAATTCAAACAGGCTCTGTATGAGTGTCCATACCAAATATACTCTTGACTCTCCTTAAAGTGTGTATCATTCAGTGATTCCCCGAATGAGAGGTCATATGAAATAGAATTCTGATTATCACCCAGGTGTGTATCCTTCAGGGAGGCACTTAATTTGTGTCTATCTTAAACAGCGTCCTGACTACTCCATAGAAGTTCATTATTCACTGAAGCTCTAAATGAGAAGCCATATAAAATAGACACAAGACTATTGCCTCGTTGTTAATTATTCCTTAAGGCTCTGAATGAGTAGTAGTATGGAATAGAATCATGGTGATTCCCCACATGTGTATCATTCAGAGAGGCAATGAATGAGTGGCCACATGAAAGAGGCTACAGATTATTACACTGGTGTGCATTATTCACTGAAACTCTAAAACAGTGGCTATATGAGGTAGACTATGAACTTATCTCCAGGTGTTTATTATTAAATGAAACTCTCAATAAGTGGGCATAATAAACAGATTCCTGTCTATTGCCCAAGTGTTCATTATTTACACAGACTCTGAATGTGTAGCCATTTGAAGTAGACTCTTAACTATTTCCCAGGTGTATATCATTCACTGAGGTCCTGAATGAGTGGCCATATGAATGAGATTTCTGACTATTCAGAGATATATATATATATATATATATATATATATATATATATATATATTATTCACTGAAAACTGAAAGATTGGTTTTTTAAAATAGCTCACATTTTCCTCCAAAGTTGTGGGTTATATTTTGATTCTCCAAAAGAACCACCATATGAAATAGACTAGTGATTATTCCTCACATGTGCAGTATTCGAAGTGGTTCTGTATGAGTGTACATATCAAATAGTCTCCTGACTATCACTCATGTGTGTATCATTCAGGGAAGTGCTTAATTTGTGGCTACCTTAAATAGGGTCCTGACCTCTCCAGAGCTTTTTCTTATGCACTGAAGCTCTGAATGAGAAGCCATATAAAATAGACTTCTGACTAGTGCCCCATTGTGCATTATTTGGTAATGCTGTGATAGGGTTGCCATATGACAATGACTATTTTCCAGGTTGGTATCATTCAGCGAGTTTCTGAATGAATGACCCTCTAAAATAGACTCCAGACTGTATCCTCATTGCTATTTCTTAGCTGTGCACTTTCCATTGAGACACTTGTTGAATGGTCATATCAAATAGACTTCAGACTATTCTTCAGGTGTGCATTACTCAGTGATTCTCTGAATAAGTGGCAATATGAAATAGAGTCCTGAGTATTCCCCAGGTGTATATAATTCTTCACTGAGGTTGTGAGTTACTGGCCATGTGAAATACACTCCTGACTTGTACATAAGTCTGTATTATTCAGTGAGTCTCTGAATGAGTGGCCATAGGAAAGAGACTCCTGAATACTCCCCAGGTGTGCACATTTAGATTTGGCTATAAATGTGTGGCCATACAAAATGCAATCCACACATTTCATGAGGTGTATGTTATTCAGCGAGGCTCTGAATATGTGCTTATTTGAAACAGAATTCTGACTATAATTTATTTGTTTCTTATTCAGTGTAGTTCTGAAGGAGACGCCATATGTTATAGAGTTCCTGAGTATTTTCCAGGTATGCATTATTCACTGAGGCTCTGAAACTTCAGACATATGAAAGAGTCTCCTGACTAGTCCACAGGTGTGTATTATTTAATGAGGCTTTGAGTTAGTGATCATATGTAATAGACTTCTGACTATTCCTCAGTTGTTTATAATTGACTCAGACCCTGTATATGTGGGCATATGGAATAGACAACTGCCTATTCCAAAGCTGTGCATTACTCACACAGGCTTTGATTTTGTGGCCATTTAAAAGATACTAGTGTCTGTTCCACACGTGTGCATTATTCGCTGACGCTGTAAATGAGTGGCTATATAGAGTAGACTGCTAACTCTTCCCCATGTGTGTAGTACTCAGTGAAACTCCTCTTTGGGATCATATAAAACAGGGTGCTGTCTTTCCCAAAACTTTGTATTATTCAGTAAAATTCTGAATGTGTGGCTATATGAAATAGACTGCTGAGTAATGTACATTTGTGCATTATTCACTGAGGGTATGAGTCAGTGGCCATATGAAATGGAATTCTGACTATTTCACCGGTGTGTATTATTCACTGAGTCTCTGAATGAATGGCTGTGTAAAATACACTCCTGGCTACTCCACAGGTGTGTATTATTTAATGAGGCTTTGAGTTAGTGATCATATGTAATAGACTTCTCACTATTCCTCAGTTGTTTATAATTGACTCAGACCCTGTATATGTGGGCATATGGAATAGACAACTGCCTATTCCAAAGCTGTGCATTACTCACACAGGCTTTGATTTTGTGGCCATTTAAAAGATACCAGTGTCTGTTCCACACGTGTGCATTATTCGCTGACGCTGTAAATGAGTGGCTATATAGAGTAGACTGCTAACTCTTCCCCATGTGTGTAGTACTCAGTGAAACTCCTCTTTGGGATCATATAAAACAGGGTGCTGTCTTTCCCAAAAATTTGTATTATTCAGTAAAATTCTGAATGTGTGGCTATATGAAATAGACTGCTGAGTAATGTACATTTGTGCATTATTCACTGAGGGTATGAGTCAGTGGCCATATGAAATGGAATTCTGACTATTTCACCGGTGTGTATTATTCACTGAGTCTCTGAATGAATGGCTGTGTAAAATACACTCCTGGCTACTCCACAGGTGTGTATTATTTAATGAGGCTTTGAGTTAGTGATCATATGTAATAGACTTCTGACTATTCCTCAGTTGTTTATAATTGACTCAGACCCTGTATATGTGGGCATATGGAATAGACAACTGCCTATTCCAAAGCTGTGCATTACTCACACAGGCTTTGATTTTGTGGCCATTTAAAAGATACCAGTGTCTGTTCCACACGTGTGCATTATTCACTGAGGCTGTAAATGAGTGGCTATATAGAGTAGACTGCTAACTCTTCCCCATGTGTGTAGTACTCAGTGAAACTCCTATTTGGGATCATATAAAACAGGGTGCTGTCTTTCCCAAAAATTTGTATTATTCAGTAAAATTCTGAATGTGTGGCTATATGAAATAGACTGCTGAGTAATGTACATTTGTGCATTATTTACGGAGGGTATGAGTCAGTGGCCATATGAAATGGAATTCTGACTATTTCACCGGTGTGTATTATTCACTGAGTCTCTGAATGAGTGGCTGTGTAAAATACACTCCTGGCTACTCCACAGGTGTGTATTATTTAATGAGGCTTTGAGTTAGTGATCATATGTAATAGACTTCTGACTATTCCTCAGTTGTTTATAATTGACTCAGACCCTGTATATGTGGGCATATGGAATAGACAACTGCCTATTCCAAAGCTGTGCATTACTCACACAGGCTTTGTTTTTGTTGCCATTTAAAAGATACTAGTGTCTGTTCCACACGTGTGCATTATTCGCTGAGGGTGTAAATGAGTGGCTTTATAGAGTAGACTGCTAACTCTTCCCCATGTGTGTAGTACTCAGTGAAACTCCTCTTTGGGATCATATAAAACAGGGTGCTGTCTTTCCCAAAAATTTGTATTATTCAGTAAAATTCTGAATGTGTGGCTATATGAAATAGACTGCTGAGTAATGTACATTTGTGCATTATTCACTGAGGGTATGAGTCAGTGGCCATATGAAATGGAATTCTGACTATTTCACCGGTGTGTATTATTCACTGAGTCTCTGAATGAGTCGCTGTGTAAAATACACTCCTGGCTACTCCACAGGTGTGTATTATTTAATGAGGCTTTGAGTTAGTGATCATATGTAATAGACTTCTGACTATTCCTCAGTTTTTTATAATTGACTCAGACCCTGTATATGTGGGCATATGGAATAGACAACTGCCTATTCCAAAGCTGTGCATTACTCACACAGGCTTTGATTTTGTGGCCATTTAAAAGATACCAGTGTCTGTTCCACACGTGTGCATTATTCACTGAGGCTGTAAATGAGTGGCTATATAGAGTAGACTGCTAACTCTTCCCCATGTGTGTAGTACTCAGTGAAACTCCTCTTTGGGATCATATAAAACAGGGTGCTGTCTTTCCCAAAAATTTGTATTATTCAGTAAAATTCTGAATGTGTGGCTATATGAAATAGACTGCTGAGTAATGTACATTTGTGCATTATTCACTGAGGGTATGAGTCAGTGGCCATATGAAATGGAATTCTGACTATTTCACCGGTGTGTATTATTCACTGAGTCTCTGAATGAGTGGCTGTGTAAAATACACTCCTGGCTACTCCACAGGTGTGCATTATTCACTGAGGCTCTCAATGAGTGTTCACATGACATAGCCTCCTGATTATTGACCAGATGTGCATTACTCAATGAGGCTCTTCAACAATGGTCATATGAGATAGAATCCTGACTATTTCCCAGGTGTGCATCATTCAGTAATGCTCTGATTAAGGGACCATATGTCATATATTCTACCTAGTCAAAAGGTGTGTATCATTCACTGAGTTTCTGAATAAGTGGCCACATAAAATAGACTCCTGACTATTTCCCAGGTGTGCATTACTTACTAAGGGTATGCGGGAGTGGCTATATAAAACAGACTCTTGGCTATTCGTCAAGTGTGCATTTTCCACTGAGGCACTGAATGAACCATCATGTCAAATAGACTCCAGACTATTTCTCACGTGTGCATAATTCCATGAGACTCTGAATGAGTGGCCATATGGAATAGACTACTGAGTATTTCCTAGGTATGTATGATTCACTGAGGCTCTGAATGAATGACCATGTGAAATACACTCCTGACATTTCCATCGATATGTATTATTCAATGAGGTTCTGAATCAGTGGCGATAGGAAGGAGATTCCTGAATACTCGTACGAGGCCATCTTTAGGTTGGGCTCTGAAAGAGTGTTTTAATGAAACAGATTCCTTACTTTCTCCCAGGTGTTCAATATTCAGTTAAGCTCTGAATGAGAGGCCATATGTAATAGTGTCCTGATTATCCCCCAATATGCTTTAGTCACTGAGGCTATGAATGTTTGGCCATATGAAATAGCCTCCTGACTATTCCACAGGTGTGTGTTATTTAATGAGGCTTTGAGTTAGTGCTTAGATAAAGTAGATTCTTTACTATTCCTAAGGTGGGTATTATTGAATGAGACACCGATTAAGTGGGAATATGAAATAGACTCCTCACTATTCCAAATTTGTGTATTACTCACTCATGCTTTGATTTTGTGGCTATACAATATCGACCATTGTCTGTTACACAGGTCTGAATTACTCACTGAGGCTCTAACTGAGTGGCCATATGAAGTAGACACTTACATCTTCCCCAGGTGTGTATTATTGAATGAGACTGAAAAAGCGGCATAAGAAAGAGACTCCTGAGTCTTCCCCAGGTGTGCATTATATACAAAAACTGTCAATGTGTGGACATTTGAAGTGGATTCTTGACTATTTCCCAGGGGTGTATTATTCACTGAGGCCCTGAACGAGTGGCCATATGAAAGAGCCTCCTGGCTATTACAGATATATACATTATTCACTGAAACACTGAAAGGGTGGCCATATGAAATTAACTCGATTTTACTGCACAGGTGACCGTTATTCATTGATTCTCTAAAGGAATCACCATATGAAAAGACGAGTGATTATTCTTCACATGTGCATTATTCAAAGAGGTTCTGTATTAGTGTCCATATCAAATAGATTCCTGACTGTCACCCAGGCTTTTATCATTCAGGGATGTGCTTAATTTGTGGCTATCTTAAACAGGGTCCTGACTACCCCACAGGTGTTCATCATTCACTGAAGCTCTGAATGAGATGCCATATGAAATTAACTCTTGACTATTGCCCCATTGTGCGTTATTCAGTAAGGCACTTAATAAGTGGTCCTATGGAATAGAACCCTGATGATTTCCCGGTCTGTATCATACAGTGAGATACTGAATCAGTGGACATATGAAACAGGATCCTGACTATTGCCATGGTGTGCATTATTCACTGAGGCTCTGAGTGGCCATATGAAAGACTCCCGACTATTCCAGAGGTGCATATTATCCACTGAGGCTATGAATGAGTGTCCAAATGAAATAGACTCCTGGTTACTCCACAAATGTGCATTATTCACAGATGCTCTGAATTAATGTCCACCGGAAAGAGACTCCAAATTATTCTCCAGGTGTGTATTATTTAGGGAGAATCAGAATATGTGGCTATATTAATTAGATTCCCTACTATCCCACAGGTGTGTATTATTCACTGAGGCTCTGAATATGTGTCTACATGAGATAGACTCCTGACTACTCCACATTATTCAGTGACACGTCGAATGAGAGGCCACATGGAAAAGACTCCTGACTAATTGACAGGTGTGCATTTTTCAGTGAGACTCTGAATGAGGGTATAAGACAGAGTCTTGACTATTTCCCCAGGTGTGTACCTTTAGTGAGACTCTCAAAGAGTGGCCATAGGAAAGAGACTTCTGACTATTTTGCAGGTGTGCATTATTCAGTGATTATCTGAATGAGTGGCCATAAGAAATAGACTCCAGACTCTATCACAAGTGTGTAATATTTAGTGACGCTGAGTAAGAGTGGCCATATGAAACAGACTTCTTTTTACTTCACATGTGTGCATTATTCACCGATGGTCAGAATCAGTAGCCATATGAACTAGACTCCTAATTGTGCTCCATGTGGGCATAATTCAAATGAATCACCATATGAAATAGACTAGTGATTATTCCTCACATGTGCAGTATTCAAAGTGGTTCTGTATGAGTGTACATATCAAATAGTCTCCTGCCTATCACTCTTTTGTCCATACCAGATATACTCTTGACACTCCTTAAAATGTGTATCATTCAGTGATTCCCCGAATGAGATGTCATATGAAATAGAATTCTGACTATCACCCAGGTGTGTATCCTTCAGTGTGGCACTTAATTCGTGGCTATCTTAAACAGCGTCCTGACTATTCCATAGAAGTTCATTATTCACTGAAGCTCTAACTGAGAAGCCATATAAAATAGACACATGACTCTTGCCTCGTTGTTAATTATTCATTAAGGCTCGGAATGAGTAGTAGTATGAAATAGAATCATGGTGATTTTCCACATGTGTATCATTCAGAGAGGCAATGAATGAGTGGCTACATGAAAGAGGCTACAGATTATTACACTGGTGTGCATTATTCACTGAAACTCTAAAGCAGTGGCTATATGAGGTAGACTATGACCTTATCTCCAGGTGTTTATTATTAAATGAAACTCTGAATAAGTGGGCATAAAAAACAGAGACTCCTGTCTATTTCCCAACTGTGCATTATTTACAGAGACTCTGAATGGGCAGCCATTTGAAGTAGACTCTTGACTATTTCCCAGGTGTATATCATTCACTGAGGTCCTGAATGAGTGGCCATAAGAACGACATTTCTGTCTATACAAATATATATATTATTCACTGAAACACTGAAAGAGTGGCCCTATAAAATAGCCCACATTTTACTCCAAAGTTGTGGGTTATCTTTTTGATTCTCCAAATGAATCACCATATGAAATAGACTAGTGATTATTCCTCACATGTGCAGTATTAAAAGTGGTTCTGTATGAGTGTACATATCAAATAGTCTCCTGACTATCACTCATGTGTGTATCATTCAGGGAAGTGCTTAATTTGGGGCTACCTTAAATAGGGTCCTGACTTCTCCAGGGCTGTTTATTATGCACTGAAGCTCTGAATGAGGGGCCATACAAAATAGGCTTCTCACTAGTGCCCCATTGTGCATTATTTGGTAGTGCTGTGATAGAGTGGCCATATGACAATAACAATTTTCTAGGTTGGTATCATTCAGCGAGTTTCTGATTGAATGACCATCTAAAATACACTGCTGACTGTATCCTCTTGGCTATTTATTAGCTGTGTATTTTCCATTGAGACACTGGGTGAATGGTCATATCCAATAGACTTCAGACTATTCCTCAGGTGTGCATTACTCAGTGAGTCTCTGAATAAGTGGCAATATGAAATAGTGTCCTGAGTATTCCCCATGTATATATAATTCTTCACTGAGTTTATGAGTTACTGGCCATGTGAAATACACTCCCGACTTGTACATAAGTCTGTATTATTCAGTGAGGCTCTGAATGTGTGGCCATAGGAAAGAGACTCCTCAATACTCCTCAGGTGTGCATTTTTAGATTTGGGTATAAATGGATGGCTATACCAAATAGAATCCTGACATTCCATGAGGTGTATGTTATTCAGCGAGGCTCTTAATATGTGGTTACATGAAACAGAATTCTGACTACAATATATTTGTTTCTTATTCAGTGTAGTTCTGAAGGAGAGGCCATATGTTATAGAGTTCCTGAGTATTTCCCAGTTATGCATTATTCTCTGAGGCTCTGAAACTTCAGACATATGAAAGAGTCTCCTGACTAGTCCACAGGTGTGTATTATTAAATGAGGCTTTGTGTTAGTGACCATATGAAATAGACTGCTGACTGTTCCCTATGTGTTTATTATTGACTCAGACTCTGTATATGTGGGCATATATAATAGACTACTGCCTCTTCCAAACTTGTGCATTACTCACTCAGGCATTGATTTTGTGGCCATTTAAAAGAGAGTGGTCTTTATTCCACACGTGTGCATTATTCACTGAGGCTGTAAATGAATGGCTATATAAAGTAGACTGCTAACTGTTCCCCAGGTGTGTAGTACTCAGTGGGGTTACTGTATTGTGATCATATAAACAGGGTGCTTTCTATCCCAAATATTCATATTACTCAGTAAATCTCTGAATGATGGTCTATATCAAATAGACTGTGAGTACTGTACATTTGTTCCTTATTCACTGAGGGTCTGAGTCAGTGGCCATATGAAATGGAATGCTGACTATTCCCCTGATGTGTATTATTCACTGAGTCTCTGAATGACTCCCTGTGTGTAATACACTCGTGTCTACTCCTCAGGTGTGCACTACACACTGAGGCTCTGAATGAGTGTTCATATGACATAGCGTCCTGATTACTGACCAGATGTGCATTACTCAATGAGGCTCTTAAACAATGGTCATATGAAATGGAATTCTATTTCCCAGGTGTGCATCATTCAGTAATGCTCTGATTGATTGGCCATATGTCATAGATTCTAACTAGTCAAAAGTGTGTATCATTCACTAAGTTTCTGAATAATTGGCCACATAAAATAGACTCCTGACTATGCCCCAGGTGTGTATTACTTACTAAAATATGGATGAGTGGCTACATAAAATAGGCTCTTGACTTTTTCTCAAGTGTGAATTTTCCACTGAGTCACTGAATGAACCATCATATCAAATACACTGTAGACTATTTCTCAGGTGTGCATTATTTCATGAGTCTCTGAATGAGCGGCTATATGAAATAGACTCCTGAGTATTTTCCAGGTATGTATGATTCACTGAGGCTCTGAATAAATGGCCATGTGAAATACATTTCTGTCATTTCCATAAATATGTATTATTTAATGAGGCTCTAAATCAGTGGCCATAGCAAGGGGATCCCTGAATACTCGCAGGAGGTCACCTTTAGGTTGGGCTCTGAAAAAGTGTCTTTATGAAATTGATTCCTGATTTCCCCCAGGTGATCATTATTCAGTTAAGCTCTGAATGAGAGGCCATATGTCATAGTGTCCTGAGTATTCCCCATTATGCATTATTCACTGAGGCTATGAATGTTTGGCCATCTTAAATAGCCTCCTGACTATTCCACAAGTGTCTGTAATTTAATGAGGCTTTGAGTAAGTGATTAGATAAAGTAGATTCTTTACTATTTCTATGGTAAATATTATTGACTGAGACACTGATTATGTGGGAATATGGAATAGACTCTTCACTATTCCACAGTTGTTCATTACTCACTCAGGCTTTGATTTTGTGGCCATGCAAAATAGGCCAGTGTCTGTTCCACAGATATGACTTATTCACTGAGGCTCTAATTGAGTGGCCATATAAAGTAGACACTTAAGTCTTCCCAGTTGTGTATTATTGAATGAGACTGAATAAGTGGGCTTAAGAAAGAGAGTCCTGACTATTTCCCAGGTGTGCCTTATATACAAAGACTCTTAACGTGTGGCCATTTGAAGAAGATTCTTGACTATTTCTCAGGGGTGTATTATTCAATGAGGCCCTGAACGAGTTGCTATATGAAAAAGATACCTGGCTATTATTGATATATACGTTATTCACTGAGACCCTGAAAGGATGGCCATATGAAAAAGACTGGATTTTACTCCACACGTGTCCATTATTCATTGATTCTCTAAAGGAATCGCCATATGAAAAATACTAGTGATTATTCTTCACATGTGCATTATTCAAAAAGAATCTTTATGAGTGTTCATATCAAATAGATTTCTGACTGTCACCCAGATGTGTATCATTCAGGGAGGTGCTTAATTTTTGGCTAATTAAACTGGGTCCTGACTACTTCGCAGGTTTTCATTATTCACTGAAGCTCTGAATGAGAGGCCATATGAAATAAACCCTTTACTACTGCCCCGTTTTGCAATATTCAGTAAAGCTCTAAATGAGTGGTCCTATGGAATAGAATCCTGATGATTCCCTGGTGTGTGTCATTCAGCGAGATACTGACTCAGTGGTCATATGAAACAGGATCCTGACTATTACTGTGGTGTGCATTATTCACTTGGGCTCTGAGTGGCCATATGAAATAGACTCCTGACTATTCCCCAGACGTGTATTATTTCCTGGGGTTCCAAATGACTGGCCATATGAAATAGACTTCTGATTATTCCACAGGTGTGTATTATTCAGGGAATCTCAGTATTGGAGGTAGATATAAATTTGTATCTGCAGTACTTCACAGACATGTGTTATTCACTGAGGCTCATAATAAGTGTTCATATTAAACAGAATCCTGACTATTCCCAAGCTGTGTAGCATTCAGTGAGGTTCTAAATTATTTGCCATATGAGAAAGTCTCCTGAGTACTGAACAGATGTGAGTTATTCACTGAGCCTCTGAATGAGTGGCAATGTGAAATATACCCCTGACTTATTCTCAGTTGTGTACTATTCAGTGAATCTCAAAATGAGTGGCCATATGAAACAGATGCCTCAGTACTCGACAGACGTGCATTATTCACTGAAAGGCTGAATGAGAGGGGATAAGAAATAGACTCCTGATTATTTCTTCAGTGTGCATAATTCACTGAGGCTCTGAATATGTGGCCATTTGCAAGAGATTTCTCATAATTCTTTAGGTGTGTGTTCTTTACAGAATCTCTGAATGCATTGTCATTCTAAATATACTCTTGAGAATTCTCCAGGTGTGCACTATTCCGTGAGGCTCTGAATGAGTGGCGGCATGAAATAGACTCCTCAGTGTTTTCTAGGTGTGTATTTATTATTCACTGAGGCTCTAAAAGAGTGACTAAATAAAATAGATTCCTGACTATTACACAGGTGTGCATTATTCAGTGAGGCATTCATTGAGTGTCCCTATGAAACTTACCTGATTATTTCCCAGGTGTGTATCAGCCAGTGAGGTGCTGAGAGATGAGCCATATCAAATAGACTCTTGACTATTTCACAAGTGTGTATTATTCACTGAGGCTCTAAATGAGTGGCTATAAGAAATAGACTCCTGTCTATTCCACAGGTGCATATTATCCACTGAGAATATAAATGAGGGTCCAAAGGAAATAGACTCTTGGCTACACCACAGGTGTGCATTATTCACTGAGGCTCTTAATAAATTCCCATCTGAAATAGTCTCCGAATTATTCTTCAGGTGTGTATTACTCAGTGAGGCTCAGAATATGTGGTCATATTAATTAGAATTTTTACTATCCCACGGGTGTGTATTATTCACTGAGGCTCTGAATATGTGTCTACATGAAATAGACTCCTGACTACTCTACATTATTCAGTGACACTCCGAATAATAGGCCACATATAAAAGACTACTGACTATTCCACAGGTGTGCATTATTTAGTGAGACGCTGAATGAGGGTATAAAACAGAATTCTGTCTATTTCCCCACGTGTGTACATTTAGTGCGGCTCTCAATGTGTGGCCATAGGAGAGAGACTTCTGACTATTCTGTAGGTGTGCATTATTCAGTGATTCTCTGAATGAGTGGCCATAAGAAATAGACTCCTTATGATTCTCCAGGTATGTAATATTCAGTGAGGTTCTAAATGAATTTCCATATGAAATAGTCTCACGTTACCTGGTGTGCATTATTCAGTGAGGCTCTGAATGAGCGGCCATAAGAAATAGACCCCAGACTATATCAGAAGTGTGTAATATTCAGTGATACTGTGAAAGAGTGGCCATATGAAACAGACTATTTCTCCACATGTGTGCTTTATTTACTTATTATCTTAATGTGTAGCCATGTGTGCATTATTAACTGATTGTCTGAATGAGTAGCCATATTACATAGACTTGTGAACTGAACGTGAGCCCAGGAATCTCATCCAGTGAGGGGTATCAAACGTGGAAGAGGGCATGTGTGGAAAAGAAAGGAGACTGAAAATGGAGAGGTCTGGAGGACTGGATCGGCTAGGCCCATTCAGCAATTTTATTTGTGCAGTAGGTTTTCTTATATAATTTTTGCTTTAAAATCATTACCTCAATGCAGATTATTACTCAAACAATAAAAGGGACAGAAAATTATTTAGGGGATGATTCAAAGAAACTGTCAAAAGGGAACAAATATTAATGTAAAGGATTAAGGGGGAAACAGGTGATGCTGATTATCAATATTGTCTGAACAATCAGTAACTTGGAGAACAATTTTTAATTAACTAGAAGTAACAAACTCAGCAGTAAAAAAGTGCATCTGCGAGAAACAAGGACCACAGGGGAGGTCGCTAGGCTGAAACAATGCCTGGTAAACAAAGTATTAGATCAGGAGCCAGAAAGGGGAACACATTACCCAATTAACTAACTTCAGCATTCACTTGGTCATTATCTCATTGGCCAAGAAGGCTGAGGATAGTGTTTGCTTAATCATTCTCAATTTCCTTTTTCCTTCTCTTCTTAATTTCCTCTCACTCATAGCTTGACAGCCTCCAGTCAGGGAAAATGTGTAAGAAGTCAAGCTCACCTAATGGTGGAGGACAAGTTGTTAGCCTCTCACAGGGGTGACTCCCACATTATTTTCTCTTTTCTTTGTTTTTAAATGAAGCTTAAATAATTGGAGCTGAAAATGCTGGAAGGTGGAGAACACAAGGCAAAATAGGAATGGTAAGGGAAAGATGAGACAAAGGACACAAGCACTATCAGAATTATGGACGAGAGGAAGAAAAGGTGGAAGGTGGTGAACTAGGAAGACAAAGTGTCAACAATATCATGGGCGATTGTGTCATCTTCAGGCAGCTACTGATGAGAAAAATTAATGGCATGAATTTCCTGCTGAAACTTAAAAACATCTAGGAATAAATTGTTATGAGTCTAAATTTCTTGTAAATGGGCCTTAACAAGAGGCCATTGCCATTTAGTCTCATTGTAAAAAGTATTAGTAACATAAATATATTTATAACCATCACAGCAATGAAGGGCTAGGTGGTTTTGAATATTATAAAATTTATCACTAAGAGTAGTAACAGTTTGTTCTAAAGCATTAAGTCTCTCATCACTTTTCTTATTAATATACATTTGAGTTTTCATTGTAACAGAAATATTCTTTGCAAGATGATTAACATAAGCAGCAGTTTAAACACTGTGAGCAAGTCCAACAGCTGTGGTAGCAGCAGTAGCTATAACTGAAACAACAGCAATAATGCTAGCAATGAGAATACTAAGGAAATGTTTAGGGCGGATTATGAGATTGTGAACTTGTTGGAAAATAAGAAGGGCTTTTTCATCATAATAGGATCCAGAAAAATTAACAGGTAACATAACATAGGGGGGCTGGTGTACAAGAAGAAGGGTGTGAACAGGAAAAAAGGAAGAATCAATGCAGTTGGTAAGAATACAATTTTCACAATAAATAGAATATGAGCCAGAAGCTTGGGTGATGGAAACATTACTGGCAATAATAACATAAGGAGAAGCAATGTAGGATTGAGTATAAATGGTCTGATTAGCGGGAGAAGATAAACTATGGGAACCAGCGCAAACAAAGGTAGGAGATAAGGATACAAACAGCTTCTAGAGAAAAGTGTATGCTTTGTCAGAGAAGGTAGTGTCAATGAGAGTGCTCTAACCACTAGGTGTTTTATAATGAGCTAAGGCAATATCAAGAGGATGAGGAACAGACTAGTAAAATAAGGAGAAACTAGAAGGCAGGGTATAATTAATAGATTGCTTTTGGTTAGGGAAACAGAACTGCTAGTGTGGGGAAGGGTCTAAAGAAGAGTTAGAAGTTCGACAATGCTGGTGCTGAATGAGGGGCAAATGCTGAGCGGAGGAAAAGTTGTAAGTTTCTCTAATTCCTACATGGTTGAGTATCTAATCACGAGAATAAACGGTTTCACTTGGGAAGTGGTTGGAGGGGTTAGAAACGGTATGAAGTCAGTGAATTCTAAGATCGAAGCAATAAGAACCAGAAAAAGAGAGAGGAATAGAAGGAGGGGAATATGCATTGGCAGACAAATTACGATCCTAGATTTTGGAGGTGTAGAGGCACATGGGAGGGGCAGCATCTTGGGTAGAATAAGTATAGGCAGCAATATGAGGAGTAATATGAGAAGAAGAGGGAAACCCAAGAATAGAAGTATCATTAATGTAGATGGTGAAGGCGGGATTATTTTAGGTAACAGGTCAAAGAAAAGGAGGGTTCAGAACATAAGCCCACATAACATGAGAATTAGGGAGAGGGAAGTCCTGTGCTAAATGACAAGACAATATAGCCATTATAGCAATAAACAAAACAGTAGGACAATGGGATTGGTCGGAAGATGAGACCAGGGCAGCTGCTTCAGCAGTCAGATGGTGCATCTGGGCTTACGTCCACAGGGGGCTGCCTCATTGTGGATTCTGGAAGTTCATCAATTGAGCTTCTTGGCGAGTTGGGTGGCAGTGGTGAGGCAGGGATGGCGTCAGCCGGAAACAACGAAGATGGGATATCAGGGCGTTTTCACTGCCTGGTGGAGAATTTATGCTTGACAAGGCATTTAGAAACCCAAATTGGAGAGGGAGCAGACTTGGGAGAAACACAAACATTTCCTTGTCCTCATATTAGGACTGGATCTGGACTGTGCTACTGGTTAGTTAGAGCGTCTTTTCACAGACCTGAGGATGAGATACATTATTAGGGTGCCAATGATGATTGGCTGCAGAGAGTCCATCAGCATCAAAAGTTAAGAAATTAAGGAGAGAGATCCAAGATGGCTGATCGCTAACAGCTCGGGATTGTAGCTCCCAGTGAAAGCTCGGAAAATGTGAGGACGCCACATTTTCAGAGAACTTTTCATCGCCCACGGATCAGAAGATTTCCAGTGGAGGAGCCCCGCAGGTCGCCAGCGCGACTTCTGTGGCTGGTGCAGCGGTTTTGCTGTCGCCTCAGCGCGGCAGCTCTTCGTGCACAGTGAGCGGGACTGGTTCCCCTACTGACTGGTGTTTGGAGCTCCGGGAAGGCAGAGCCGCTTGTGGACTCAAGAAGGAAGCCCGACCGGAGATTTCCAGGCAGAAGAGCACCATCAGTCTTATCGCTGTTGTTTTGGCTGGCACAGTGGGTTGCTCGGATTCCAGCACTGGGAATCAATAAATTGGATATCCTCTCAGGAACTTAATGAGAAAGGCGCAAATTGTAATGATATCAGATGGATAAAATCACAACAAAGGGAAAAATACAGCCTAAAAAGGCCGAGAAAACTGAAAGTCAGAACCCCTCTCCCTCTACAGGGGATAGTAATTCCTCATCAGCAATGGAATAAGCCCTAATGGAAGAGGACTGTGTTCCAGTATCTGAAGGAGGTTTTAGAAGGTGGATGGTAAAAAAACTCTGGGAATTGAAACAAATTGTTCTAAACCAAGGCAAAGAAACTAAGAACTTTGAAAAAAGGTTAGACAAAATGTTTAAAAGAATGGACAATATAGAAAGGAATATAAATGAACTAATGGAGTTGAAAAATACAACACGAGAACTTAGTGAAATATGCACAAGTTTGAATAGCCGAATTGATCAAGCAGAAGAAAGTATATTAGAGGTCGAAGATCAACTTAATGAAATGGAATGAGAAGACAAGAATAGAGAAAAAAGAATAAAAAGGAATGAGCAAAGTCTCCAAGAATTATGGGACTATGTGAAAAGACCTAATCTACGTTTCATAGGTGTATCTGAATGTGATGGAGAGAATGAATCCAAGCTGGAAAATATTCTTCAGGATATTATCCAGGAGAATTTTCCCAATTTAGCAAAGCAGGATACCATTCAACCTCAGGTAATACAGAGAACACCACAAAGATATTCCTTAAGAAGAGCAACCCCAAGACACATAATCATTAGATTCACCAGGGTTGAAACAAAGGAGAAAATACTAAGGGCAGCCAGAGAGAAAGGTCAGGTTACCCACAAAGGGAAGCCTATTAGACTTACAGCAGATCTCTCAGCAGAAACCCTACAAGCCAGAAGAGAGTGGGAGCTGATATTTAACATCCTCAAAGAACAGAAATTTCAGCCCAGAATTTCATATCCTGCCAAACTAAGCTTCACAATTGAAGGAAAAATAAAATCTTTTATGAACAAGCAAGTACTCAGAGATTTTATTACCACCAGGCCTGTTTTACCAAAACTTCCGAAAGAAGCATTACACACAGAAAGGAACAACCAGTATTAGCCTTTCTAAAAATGTACCAAAAAGTAAAGAACATCAACAGAAAGAAGAATTTACATCAACAAATGGATAAAATAGCCAGTTAACATCAAATGGCAGTAATCTTAAATGGAAATCGACTAAATTTTCTAATTAAAAGATACAGCCAAAATCTAACAGTATACTATATCCAGACCTATTTCATATCCAAAGATATACATAGACTAAAAACAAAGGGTTGGAGAAAGATTTACCAATCAAATACAGAAAAATAAATAAATAAACAAAAAGGAGTTGCAATTCATGCATTTGATAAAACAGATTTCAAACCAAAAAAGATAGAGTGGTATAAGGATCAATGCATTCTAACACCCAGATACATAAGACCCTTAAAGAGATTCAAACTTAACGAAACAGAAAATTAATAAGGATATCCAGAATCTGAACTCAGATCAGTAACAAGTAAACTTAATAAGCAAACTCTCCACTTTAGATAAATAAAATATACATTCTCCATTTTAAATACATAAAATAATGATCGGCCATTATTAATAGCCATTTATAGAATAAAGCAATATTTCTGTTCTCTCTCCCTCTTTTTCTTCCTCTCTTTTCCTTTCAAAAAAAAGACCCTCTATATCCTCTCTTGCTCTCAGAAAATAAATAAATAAATAAATAAAAATAAAATAAAAACTTTGTAGAGGGGAAGCATGCTCAAGTGCCAGCTCGCAGCACAGTGAATGTCCTCCAGCCAAACACACAGGGTCGGGGCAGGCATACCCCTGCTTAGCCTGTGCCCACGTTGTCCTCGGGCTGGGCCTTCCCAACTGCACCCTTAGCAGCTCCTCACCCCCATGGCCCGCCCGAGCAGAAAGAGGGCCCGCCAGGATGTGGGCCGCTCCTGGCTCTGCTCCTGGCTTCTGCTTCAGGAGGGCTCCAGCAAGGGCACCAGTGCCTGTGGCCTCCTCTCCTGCCCTACTCCCTGCTGCTGCCTTACAACTCCAGGCATCTTTTATGTCAGGAACCCCCTTCTTAGCCTCACCCCAGTTCCTGAAACTCAAAAAAAAAAAAAAAAGAAAGAAATTAAGAACATAAACAGCATGTTTAAGCTAAGTGTGAGGGGTTTTACGTAATGAATCAGAAATTGGGCCATGTTTTAGTTTATGTAATCAATTTTTTAAAAAAGCATGGCTTCTTTTGATGATACTTTGGCCTGGAGGATTAATAGGAATGCCTGTACGGTGAGAAATCTGAAAATGAAAGCAAAAAGAAGCGAAACTTTTGCTGGTATAAGCAGGTCCATTGTCTGTCTTCAGGATCTTAGGTGGGCCAATTATAGATAAAACGGTTAGGCAATGTGCTACAACATCCTTAACTGCGTCCTCAGCATGAGCGGTAGCAACTATAAAATGAGAAAAAGTGTCAATCGAAACATGTATATACTGCAATTTACTAAAAGGGGGAAGTGAGTAACATCTATCTGATATACATGACTAGCTTGCAGTCTTCGAGGATTTACACCATAGTGGTGAGCAAAAGGCAAGTAAGGCAGACAGGCTGTGTATTGTTTAACAACTTTGAGGGCCTGTTCTCTGGTAGTATGAAATTGAAATCGCAGACTGCAAGCGTTCTGATGTTACAAGGTATGAGAAGTCTCGGCTTGCTGTACAGGGGACAGAACAGGAAAAATACATTGAGTGAGCTGATTAGCTTGGGCGTTGCCCTCAGTTAGAGGACCTGGCAGGGAGGAATGGGCTCTGATGTGACTAATGAAAAAAGGACGTGATCTGCGTTGAAGTGTCTGCTGTAAAGGGAGCAAAAGATGAATTATAGAAGAGGAGTCAGAAAAGGATAAGGGGGCTGTTTTTTGATTTTGAACTAAATTAACACCATATTGACTATCAGAGTAAATATTCAAAGGGACATCCCAATTAGTCA
Source organism: Saguinus oedipus (assembly GCA_031835075.1). Taxonomy (NCBI): domain Eukaryota; kingdom Metazoa; phylum Chordata; class Mammalia; order Primates; family Cebidae; genus Saguinus; species Saguinus oedipus. The sequence continues at coordinate 32,730,817 of CM063180.1, read as the reverse complement.
GGATATGTTGAACTGCCAGGAGCTCTACGCACTGAGCAGAGCATTCTGTGGTCTGAAACGAAAAAGGGTGTGCATTAACAGTGCCTGAGGTGATACTAGAAGAGGAGCCGTTTGTAAAGGCTAAGAATGCTTCAGATAATGGTGACTTGAGGCAGGTCTGTAGAAAAATAAGAAAGTTTTGGGAGTAAAAAGTTAACAATTTATCAGCAGGGTAATGGCACAGCATTTGGCTTGAAAAGCCAGCAAAGGCTAATTGCCAGGAGTCAGAGAACTTCCAAAGCCACTGTTGCTGTGTATTAGAGTAAGGAACAATGATTTCAGGAGGATCAATACCAAAAAGAGAAAGAGTTCGTACACGACTTTTACCTACCAAAACAGAAACTAATTCAAAGTAAGGGGTTACAACTTTCCCACTGCTGGCTGGGAAATGAAGCCAGTCCAGGATACCCTGTTGCCAAAAAATTCTAGTGGGTGTATAAACAGTAGGAAGAACACAATAACACTAGCAGGAGTTGTTCTGAATACCAGAAAGTTTTTGCTTGGAAAAGGCATCATGAACAAATTGCAAAGCTATTTTAGTGGGAGCTGTTAAAGAACAAGGGGAAGTTGATCTAGGGGGTCATGTGACAATATCAAATAAAGGCTTCAATTGTTTTCTGGTAAGCTTCAAGCTCGAGCGAATCCAGTTAATATATCCTAAAAATTACTGAAAGTCATGCAGTGTGGTTAAATTTTCTGTGGAGAGAAGAGGAGTCTTAAAGGAAACTTGATTAGATTCAATAACCTTTCCCAAGTAATTCTATGGAGTGGCAGTCTGAACTTTATTTGGTGCGATAACAAGCTTATTATTTGTCAGACAGTTTTGCAAATATTCAAAGGCTTGATAAAGAAGGGATTCTTTTTTTTTAATTTTTCTTGCATTATAGGTTTTGGGGTACATGTACAGAACGTGCAAGATAGTTGCATAGGTACACACATGGAAGTGTGTTTTGCTGCCTTCCTCCCCTTCACCCACACTTGGCATTCATCCCCAGGCTATCCCTCCCCAGCCCCCCACGCTGTCCCTCCCCCATTCCCCCCAATAGACCCCCGTGTATAGTAGACCGCCTCTCTGTGTCCATGTATTCTCATTTTTCTCTCCCCCCTATGAGTGAGTATATGCGGTATTTCTTTTTCTGTTCTTGTGTCAGTTTGCTGAGAATGATGTTCTCCAGATTCATCTATGTCCTTACAAAGGACACAAACTCGTCATTTTTGATTGCTGCATAATATTCTATGGTGTATATGGGCCACATTTTCCCAGTCCACTCTATCATCGTTGGGCATTTGGGTTGGTTCCAGGTCTTTGCTATTGTAAACAGTGCTGCAATGAACATTCGTGTGCATGTGTCCTTATGGTAGAATGATTTATAGTCCTTTGAATATATACCCAGTAATGGGATTGATGGGTCAAATGGAATTTCTATTTCTAGGTCCCTGAGGAATCGCCACACTGTCTTCCACAATGTTTGAACTAATTTACACTCCCACCAACAGTGTAAGAGTGTTCCTATTTCTCCACACCCTCTCCAGCATCTGCTGTCTCCAGATTTTTTAATGATCGCCATTCTAACTGGTGTGAGATGGTATCTCAATGTGGTTTTGATTTGCATCTCTCTAATGACCAGTGATGATGAGCATTTTTTCATATGTTTGTTGGCCTCATGTATGTCTTCTTTTGTAAAGTGTCTGTTCATATCCTTTGCCCATTTTTGAATGGGCTTCTTTGTTTTTTTCCTGTAAATCTGTTTGAGTTCTTTGTAAATTCTGGATATCAGCCCTGTGTCAGATGCGTAAACTGCAAAGATTTTTTTCCATTCTGATGGTTGCCAATTCACTCTAGTGACTATTTTTTTGTCGTGCAGAATCTGTGGAATTTGATTAGGTCCCATTTGTCTATTTTGGCTTTTGTGGCCAATGCTTTTGGTGTTTTGTTCATGAAGTCCTTGCCTACTCCTATGTCCTGAATGGTTTTGCCTAGATTCTTTTCTAGGGCTTTTATGCTGTCAGGTCTCATGTTTAAGGCATTAATCCATCTGGAGTTAATTTTAGTGTAAGGTGTCAGGAAGGGGTCCAGTTTCTGCTTTCTGCACATGGCTAGCCAGTTTTCCCAACACCATTTATTAAATAGGGAATCCTTTCCCCATTGCTTGTTTTTGTCTGGTTTATCGAAGATAATATGGTTGTAGATATGTTGTGTTGCCTCTGATGCTTCTGTTCTGTTCCATTGGTCTATATCTCTGTTTTGATACCAGTACCATGCTGTTTTGACTACTGTAGCCTTGTAGTATAGTTTGAAGTCTGGTAGTGTGATGCCTCCCGCTGTGTTCTTTTTGCTTAGAATTGACTTGGCTATGCGGGCTTTTTTTTGGTTTCATATGAAATTCATGGTGGTTTTCTCCAGTTCTGCGAATAAATTCAGTGGTAGTTTGACGGGGATCATATTGATTGTGAAAATTACTTTGGGCAATATAGCCATTTTCATGATTTTGATTCTTCCTAACCACGAACATGGAATATTTCTGCATCTGTTTGTGTCCTCTCTTATTTCGTTGAACAGTGGTTTGCAGTTTTTCTTAAAGAGGTCCCTTACATTTCTTGTGAGTTTTATTCCTAGGTATTTTATTTTCTTTGTAGCAATTGTGAATGACAGTTCATTCTTGATTTGGTTTTCTTTAAGTCTGTTATTGATGTATAGGAATGCTTGTGATTTTTGAACATTGATTTTATATCCTGAGACTTTGCTGAAGTTGCTTATCAGTTGCAGGAGCTTTTGGGCTGAGGTGATGGGGTCTTCTAAGTATACTATCATGTCGTCTGCAAATAGAGACAATTTGGCTTCCACCTTTCCTATTTGAATATCCTTTATTTCTTTTTCTTGCCTGATTGCTCTGGCTAGAACTTCCAGTATTATGTTGAATAGGAGTGGTGAGAGAGTGCATCCTTGTCTAGTGCCAGATTTCAAAGGGAATGCTTCCAGTTTTTGCCCATTAAGTATGATATTGGTTGTTGGTTTGTCATAAATAGCTTTTATTACTTTGAGATATGTTCCATCAATACCAAGTTTATTGAGGGTTTTTAGCATAAAGGGCTGTTGAATTTTGTCAAATGCTTTCTCTGCGTCAATTGAGATAATCATGTGGTTTTTGTTTTTGCTTCTGTTTATGTGGTGAATTGCATTTATAGACTTGCATGTGTTGAACCAGCCTTGCATCCCCGGGATGAATCCTACTTCATCATGATGGATAAGTTCTTTCATGTGCCATTGCAATCGGTTTGCCAGTATTTTATGGAAGATTTTTGCATCTATGTTTATCATGGATATTGGCCTGAAGTTTTCTTTTCTTGTTGAGTCTCTGTCAGGTTTTGGTATCAGGATGATGTTGGTCCCATAAAATGATTTGGGAAGGGTTCCCTCTTCTTGGATTCTTTGGAATAGTTTCAGAAGGAATGGTCCCAGATCCTCTTTGTGTGTCTGGTAGAATTCAGCTGTGAACCTATCTGGACATGGGCTTTTTCTGTGTGGTAGGATCTTAATTGCTGCCTCAACTTCAGACCTTGTTATTGGTCTATTCATAGTTTCGGCTTCCTCCTGGTTTAGGCTTGGTTGGACACAGGTGTCCAGGAATTTATTTATTTCTTCCTGATTTACTAGTTTATGTGCATAGAGTTCTTTGTAGTATTCTCTGATGATGGTTTGAATTTCTGTGGAATCTGTGGTGATTTCCCCATTATGGTTTATTATTGAATCTATTTGGTTGTTCTCTCTTTTCTTTTTTATCAGTCTGGCTAGTGGTCTGTCTATTTTGTTGATCTTTTCGAAAAACCAGCTCTTAGATTTATTGATTTTTTGAAAGATTTTTCTTGTCTCTATCTTCTTCATTTCTGCTCTGATCTTAGTTATTTCTTCTCTTCGGCTAGGTTTTGAGCTTTTTTGATCTTGCTCCTCTAGCTCTTTCAATTTTGATGATAAGGTGTCAATTTTAGATCTCTCCACTCTTCTCACGGGGGCACTTATTGCTATATATTTTCCTCTACAGACTGCTTTAAATGTGTCCCAGAGATTCTGGTACGTTGTGTCTTCATTTTCGTTGGTTTCAAAGAATTCTTTATTTCTGCCTTCATTTCATTTTTTATCCAGTCAACATTCCGGAGCCAGTTGTTCAGTTTCCATGAAGCTGTGCGGTTCTGAGTTATTTTCTGAATTCTGAGTTCTAACTTGATTGCACTATTGTCTGACAGACTGTTTTTTATAATTTCAGTTGTTTTGCATTTCCTGAAGAGTGCTTTACTTCCAATTATATGGTCAATTCGGAGTAGGTGTGATGTGGTGCTGAGAGGAATGTATATTCTGTGGATTTGGCATGGAGAGTTCTGTAAATGTATATCAGGTTTGCTTCTTCCAGGTCTGAGTTCAAGTCCTGGATATCCTTGTTAATTTTCTTTCTGGTTGATCTGTCTGCTATTGACAATGGAGTGTTAAAGTCTCCCACTATTATTGTGTGGGAGTATAAGTGTCTTTGTAAGTCATTAAGAACTTGCCTTATATATCTGGATGCTCCTACATTGGGTCCATAAATATTTAGAATCGTTAGCTCTTCTTGTTGTATCGATCCTTTTACTATTATGTAATGACCTTGTTTGTCCTTTTGATCTTTGTTGATTTAAAGTCTATTTTATCAGAGATGAGAATTGCAACTTCTGCTTCTTTTTTGCTCTCCGTTTGCTTGGTAAATCTTCCTCCATCCTTTTATTTTTAGCCTTTGTGTATCTTTGCCTGTGAGGTGGGTTTCCTGGATTCAGCACACCGATGAGTTTTGGTTTTTTATCCAATTTGCCAGTCTGTGTCTTTTGATTGGTGCATTTAGCCCATTTACATTTAGGGTTAATATTGTTATGTGTGAATTTGATACTGCCATTTTGATGCTAGCTGGCTGTTTTGCCCGTTGGTTCATGTAGATTCTTCATTTTGTTGATGTTCTTTAGCATTTGGTATGCTTTTAGGATGGCTGGTACTGGTTGTTTCTTTCTATGTGTAGTGCCTCTTTCAGGAGCTCTTGTAAAGCAGGCCTAGTGGTGACAAAATCTCTGAGTACTTGCTTGTTCATGAAGGATTTTATTTTTCCTTCACTTATGAAGCTCAGTTTGGCTGGATATAAAATTCTGGGTTGAAAGTTCTTTGCTTTAAAAATGTTGAATATTGGCCTCCACTCTTTTCTGGCTTGTAGAGTCTCTGCCGAGAGATCTGCTGTGAGTCTGATGGGTTTTCCTTTGTGGGTGACCCGACCTTTTTCTCTGGCTGCCCTTAGTATTTTCTTCTTCATTTTAACCCTGGTGAATCTGACGATTACGTGCCTTGGGGTTTCTCTTCTTGCGGAGTATCTTTGTGGTGTTCTCTGTATTTCCTGGAGTTGAGTATTGACCTGTCTTGCTAGGTTGGGGAAATTTTCCTGGATAATATCCTGAAGAGTGCTTTCCAGCTTGGCTTCATTCTTTTCATCACATTCTGGTACACCTATCAAACATAGGTTGGGTGTCATTACATAGTCCCACATTTCTTGGAGATTTCGTCCATTCCTTTTTGTGCTTTTTTCTTTAATCTTGGTTTCACGTTTTATTTCATTGAGTTGATCTTCAACTTCTGATATTCTTTCTTCTGCTTGGTCAATTCTGCTGTTGCAACTTGTGGATGCTTTGCGAAGTTCTCATGTTGTGTTTTTCAGCTCCTTCAATTCATTCATATTCCTCTCTAAGTTGTCCATTCTTGTTATCAATTCCTCGAATCTTTTTTCAAATCTTTTTTCAAGGTTCTTAGTTTCTTTGCACTGATTTAGAACATGTTCTTCTAGTTCAATGAAGTTTCTCATTATCCACTTTCTGAAGTCTGATTTTATCATTTTGTCACACTCATTCTCTGTCCAGCTTGGTTCCCTTGCTGGTGAGGAGTTTTAGTCGTTTGTAGGAGGTGAGGTGTTTTGGTTTAGGGTGTTTTTCTTCTTTTTGCGCTGGTTTCTTCCCATCTTTATGGATTTATCCGCTTGTCGTCTTACTAGTTGCTGATTTTTCAATTGGGTCTCTGTGTGGATGCTGAGATTGTTGATGATGATGTATTTCTGTTACTTAGTTTTCCTTCTAATGGTCTAGCCCCTCTGCTCTATAAGTACTGAGGTCCACTCCAGGCCCTGCGTGTCTGGGGTATACCTGTAGCAGCTGTGGAACAGTGAGGGATGATACCAGCTTCTTCTTCTGCTGTCTTTGTTCCAGAATGATGCCCGCCAATTGTTAGTCTGATTAGTCCTTTTTTGGGGTGACTCTTTGGATATACAGGGGTCAGGGAGCGGCTTAAGGGGACGGCCTGTGCTTTATAGGAGTTCCAATGCTGAGCTATGAGCTTTGTTGTTCATTCAGGGTTTTTGGGAGGTTGTTTATGTCTGCTGCAATAGAACTGATAACACACCACCCGTTTTTTTCTCCCTTTTAGATGCTCTGTCTCAGGGAGTTGGGGCTTTCTTTATGAGTATCTGTTGCACTGTCCTGCCCCACTAGGTGGCAGTCTATTCACTATTTGCCTGCCGGGGCTCTGACCTGCTAGCGCGGGTCCGCCCTGTTGCTGCCTGGTGGAGTCTCTCTGTTATGGCTGGTTGCCTCGGCAACGGCAGGCTGCGTCAGCCCTGCGTGGTACTTCAGTAGGGGCGGATTGTGTCAATTATGTCAGACGCCCTTCCCTCACTGGGCTGCACCGTCCTACATGCTGGCAGCAAAACTCTCAGCCCCAAGCACCTCCAGTCGCTGCCCTGCTTGTCCCCATGATGGTGGAACCCGCTGAGCCCGATCACGCAGCTCCCTGCCTCAGAGTCCGTCCTATCTCTCTCTCTCTCCCTCTCCACAAGCTGAAAAGTCGACTCTCTCACTGGCGCCCCAGTAGCCTGCTGATAGTGCACCGTGATCTGTGCAATCTCCTGTGCCACTGCCCACTGCACCAGCTCAGATCACGCTTCCCAGGAAACTCCTGGACTGGCTCACTGTCCAAGTCCCATTCAATCTGATGGACATGCCAATCTGCCCTTCCAAATCTCAGATTGCCAGTTCAACAGGGCAACCAGACCAGTGAGTTCCATGTTGGTTTCTGCTGCGGCGCCATCCGAAGCGGCTGCGTGAGCCAGCTGCATTAGCTGGCTTTACTAGCATCCTGTGTCTCTCCCACACCCGGGCCTTTCAACGCTCTGTGGGCCAAAAAGGTCCATCCAAGGATGCGGCTAGGATCTCCCTCTGCGCCTTCACTGAGAGCTGCAATCCTGAGTCGCTTCTACAACACCATCTTGCGAGTTCCCACGACATAACATTTAAGGTTTCTGTAACTTCGATAAAGAAGGGTTTCATTTGGAGCAGCTAATAGGAGATCATCCATATACTGTAATAGTTGAATATCAGGGAATTATTGACGAATGGGTAGGATGGCTTTAGACACAAAAGTGTGACACAAGGTGGGGCTGTTAGCCATAACTTGAGGCAACACCATCCACTCATACCGCTCATATCGTTTTTTAAAATTAGTGGAAGGTATGCTAAAGGCAAAACAATGACAATCTGAGGGATGCAAAGGAATGGAAAAGAAACAATCTTTTAAGTTAATCAGTAAAGTTTCTAACTCTGAGGCATAACAATAGGAGAAGTTAGGCCAGGTTGTAAGTGGCCCATGTCTTTCATAGCAGCATTAACTTTTCTTAAATCTTGTAAAAGCCTCCATTTAATGGAATGATTCTTAATAACAAAGATGGGGTATTCTAAGGACTATTAGTAGGACTAATATGACCCAGAGAGAGTTATTTCTGAACCAACTCACGAGCCACTGTAATCTTTTCATTAGAGAGGGGCCACTGCTCCACCTACACTGAAGTATTTGATAACTAAGTAATTTTATCAGCATGGGAGTTGGGAATGACAGTGACCCCTAGGAAAAATATCCTAGGTCAGAACGGTCAGTTTTCTGGGAAAGGGCAAGAGGCTGAGGATTTCCCTGAAAGCTTTTCCCAAGCCCTTGCCAGGCAAGTAGCCCTGTTTAGTCATAACTTCAAAAGCAACGGGATTGGTCACCAATTGAGCTCCCATGGCTTCTAAAACATCACAGCCCTAAAGATTGAGTGGGATACCAGGAATTACTTAGGGATGAAATGAGTCAGAGTGACCCTCATCATCAGTCCATGTTAATAAACTTGTAGATTGCATAGGATTGTTAGTCATTCCTATGCTTTGTAAAGAAGTCATGTCAGTAGTTGTATGCCATTGAGAAGGCCAATATTTATGGGAAATTACACACAAGTTGGCCCCTGTGTCCAGGAGGCCTTTAAATGTTTTGCCATTAATTTTAATGGTAAGTTCAGGTCTGGTAGATGAAATAGCTTTAACCTAGTAAGCATAAGAAGAGGAAGGATCAGGACCTTGGTTACTTATAACTTTAGTTGACAATTGAGAGCCAGCTGATGTATCAACAGGAATGAGAAGCAGTTGAGCAAAGGACAATTCAGGACTCAGAGTGAAAACACTTGTAGGTGACTAAGCAAACACCTTAATTTCTCCTGAGTAATCAGCATTAACAACTCCAGGTGGTACATGTAGACCTCTTAAGGAACAGTTACTATGACCTGAAATAAGACTAATATATCCTGAGGGAAGAGAACTAAAAATGCCCATAGAGATGGCTTGAGGTCCCATGTCAGGGATTAATACCTGTTGGGCAGTGGGACGGAGGTCAAGTCCTGTGCTGTTTGGTGTTGCTCTGCAGAGTTGAGAAACAGATTTGTGCTCGAACTCAGGATGGGAACTTGAACATAAGGTGTCCCAATATTTTGCGGGGGCTGGGACCGCCCTCACCTGGGAGTTTCCCAACTGCTGAGGGAGGGGATTGCCCTGGGCATCATGCTTAGAATGGCACTCATAGGCCCAATGGGTTCCACAGCGACAGTGAGGGCACAAACCTGGTTGACATGGTTGGGGTGATGGAATGATAGGAGAAGGAGAAGCAGGAGTAGTATCTAGGGGTGTTGGCAAAGCTAACATCTGAGGCTGTGGAGTAAAAAGAACTTGACACTGTCTAGCCACATGGCCTAGACCACCACAATGAAAACGTTTAAGGGGTGTTCTAGGTTGGTTGGGTCTTTGTTTTAGAAAGACGGCAATAGGCATTCCTGCTTGAGCAGCTGCTAGAGCAATACCTTGCTGATAAGCAGGTTCGATATCAGCCCAGAGGTGAATATAATCAGTTAAGGTTCCTTTATGTTTAAAGGGCCTCATGGTTGCCTGGTATGCTGAATTAGCATTTTCAAAAGCCAATTGCTTTAATAAAAAAGAGCTAGCATCATCATTGCTAACCTGGCATGTAACAGTTTGGAGGAGGCACGAGACAAACTCCTGAAAAGGCTCATCAGGTCCCTGACGAATTTTAGCAAGCTCCTCTGTCCTAACACTGGATGATGGTAATTGCGTCTATGCATGAATTGCTAAGGAGGTAATCTGCATATAAACCTCAGTAGGGTAGTTTGGCTGGTTGGGCAATTCCGAATGTGCTTTTCTCCTTAAAATCATGTCTAGAGTCACTGGGGACTGCAGTCGGCGGTTTTGAATTGATTGGTCCAAAGCCGCGTCCTCATCATAAGCCTTTCAAAGCAGAAAATCACTACCAGAAAGAAGCCATGGCAAAAAGACCCCAATCTCCCGGAGGGAGGGCTACAATGCAAAGGTTATCTAAGATCGTTAAAGTGTAGGGAGCAGTTGGGTCATATTGAGAAACAGCATCGTTCAGGTTCTTTAAAGTCTTAGGAGGGAGGGGTTCATAATTTTTGACTGGATTACTATCATTGCTCACAGTTTCAATAATGGGGTATGTAAGAGAAGCTTCAGGGCCCGTAAGTCCTCTGCGAAGGGACATAAAGGCATGAGACAGTGGTAAAATAGGAGAAAGGGTAGTGGATTGCAAATGAAATGGAACAGGTGGTCCAAGGTGTTGTGACTGCTGGGTGATAGGAAAACACTTGTGCTGTTGAGAGAGAGCACGGGAGAAAAGCGGAAGTAAATCTTGAAACTGGCAAATTAAATCAGGAGGAAGAGTATGGCTGGAATGACCAGGAGTCTATTGTGCAGGAGGGGAAGAACTGTCCACGACTACTTCAGACACGGTCTCAAAGTCATCCATAGGTGCAGGCGCAGCGTAAGAATGATGAGAGCCTCGTTCTGTTAAATCAAGGGGAGCAGGAGATAGTGGAGGAGGAGAGGCAAAAGCAGCCTCGGGGTATAAGGCGGGGCTGAGGAAGAAGTCTGACTAGAACAAAGGGAATCACGCAACTTAGGCCAAACAGAAAGCAAAATATCATTTAGAGGTAGCGATGCACTGCGGGTAGAAAAGTGATCAAGTTTTTCACCTATAACTTTCCAAGTGTCTTCATCCCAGAATCTACCCTTTGGAATCCACAGACAAAGCTCACACACTATCTGCACAAATACCTCAACAGTTTTCAGTTTAATCTCATGACCATGTGACTTAATCATATGTTTCAAAAACTGTAAAAAAATTTATGCTCTTTAGATTCTATTTGCCGCATGTTTTATTCCAGATTAAAAAGAAAAATTATTCACTTACTTACACTGAAGCTTCACCTCTATAGTTTGTAAGCATCACGATTGTCCCTCGTATCCAGGTCTGATGTTCAGAGCGCCAGCTGTTGTGACCTGAACGCCATCCCGGGAATCTCGTCCAGTGAGGGGTCCCAAGCCTGGAAGAGGGCGTGCGTGGAAACGAAAGGAGACATAAAGAGGAGAGGTCTGGAGGACTGTATCGGCTAGGCCCATTCAGCAATTTTATTTTTGCAGTAGGTTTTTTTATATAGTTTTTGCTTTAATATCATTATCTCAATGCAGATTATTACTCAAATAATAAAAGGGACAGAAAATTTCTTGGGGGATGATTCTAAGAAACTATCAAAAGGGAACAAATATTAATGTAAAGGATTAAGGGGGAAACAGGTGATGCTGATTATCGATATTGTCCAAACAGTCAGTAACTTGGATAACAATCTTTAACTAGAAGTCACAAACTCAGCAGTAAACCATGCATCTGTAAAAGACAAGGACCGCAGGGGAGGTCGCTGGGCTGAAACAATGCCTAGTAAACAAAGTCTTAGATCAGGAGCCAGAAAGGAGAACACAATATCCAACTAACTCACTTCAGCATTGACCTGGTTATTATCTCATCAGCCAAGAAAGCTGAGGATAGTGTCCTGCTTAATCATTCTCAATTTCCTTTTTCCTTCTCTTCTTAATTTCCTCTCACTCATAGCTCAACAGTCTCCAGCCAGAGAAAATGTAAGGAGTCAAGCTCACCTAATGGCAGGGGCCAAGTTGTTAGCCTCTCTCAGGGGTGACTCCCACAGAGACTCCTTATTGTTCTGTGTGGATTATTCAAAGAGGATCTCTGTGTGAGTCCATACCAAAGAAATTCCTGATATTCCACCAAGTGCATATTATTCAGTGAGGCCCGGAATGAGAGGTTATATGAAATAGTCTCCTGACTATCACACAGATTTGTATCATTCAGGGAGGCACTTAAGCTGTGGCTATCTTAAACAGCGTCCTGACTACTACATAGGAGTTCATGATTCACTGAAGGTCTGAATGAGAGGTCATACAAAATAGACTTCTAACTATTGCCTGGTTGTGAATTATTCAAAAGGCTCTGAATGAGTGGTAGTATGGAATAGAATCCCGAAGATTTTTAGGTTTGTATTCTTCAGTGAGGCACTGAATGAGTGGCCATATGAAATAGGCTTCAGACTATTACCATGGTGTGCATTATGCACTGTGGCTCTGAATTACTGGCCATGTGAAATAAACTCCTGAGTGTTCCCCATGTCTGCGTGATTCACTGATTCTCTGAGTGGCCATATAAAATAGACTTCTGACTATTATGCACTTGTGTATTATTCCGTTTGGGTTCTACTGAGTGACCATATGAAATAGACTTCTGGCTGTTCCCCATGTGTGCATTATTTAGGGAGTCTTAGAAATGGGGATTATATAAATTAGACTCCTCAGTTCTCCACAGTCGTGCATTATTCACTGAGGGTCATAATGAGTGGTCATGTTAAACAGATTCCCAACTATTTTTTAGGTGTGCATTATAAACTGAGGCTCTGAAACAGTATCCCTATGAAAGAGACACATGATTATTTTCAAGGTGTGCATTGTTCAGCTTAGTTCTCAATGACTGGTCATATGAAACAGAATCTGGATTATTCCCCAGGTGTGTATCATTCAGTGAGGCTCTGAATGAGTGATCATATAAAATAGACCATTGACTATTCCCCAAGTGTCTATTATTTACAATAGAATCCTCAGTACTCCCCAGGTGTGCATTAGTCACTGAGGCTCTGAATGAGTGGCAATATGAAATAGACTCTTGACATTTCCACAGATGTGTATAATTCCGTGAGGCTCTGAATGAGTGGCCATATGAAAAAGAATCCTCACTTATCCTCCAGTGTGCATTACTCCAAAAGATTCCAAATTAGTGGAGGAGGTTCCAAGATGGCGACATAGAAACAACTCAGTATTGCAGCTCTCCGTGAAGGCGCAGAGGGTGAGTCCAAGCTGCATTTTCAGACGGACTTTTCTTGCCCACAGTACTGGCAAATTCCCAGGTATAGGAGAGACACAAAAGAGAAGCTCAGCCCTTTCGGCCGGTGCCACAGTGCAGCAGCAGCCCGCACAAAGCTCACTTGTTTGGGTGCCCTGTTAAACTGGCAATCTGAGTTCTAGGAGGGCAGATTGACATGTCTATTTGATTGAACGGGACTTGGATGGTGAGCCAGACGAGGAGATTCCTGGGAAGAGAGATTTGTGCTACTGCACTGGGCTGCCACAGGGGAGATTGCATGGATCCCAGTGGCGAATCAGCAGGTGACTGGGGTGCCTGCAAGACAGTCAACCATTCAATTTTGAAAGAAAAAGAGAGACAGAGAGAGAGAGGACGGACTTTGAGGCAGGAAGCCAGGTGATCAGGCTTGGTGGGTCCCACCCTCACGGGGACAAGCAGTGTGGTGATTCATGGTGCTCGGCGTTGAAAATGTTCCTGTGGGGTCAGCTGAATTCAGGACAGTGCAGCTCGGTGGGTAAGGGGCGTCCACCACTATGGAAGCAATCTGCCCCTACTGAGGTACCGCCCACTGCTGACACAGCCTGCCATTGCTGAGGAAACCAGCCATAACAGAGAAATGCCGCCAACAGGGCAGAGCGCACCACAGTAGAATGGAGTCCCATGGCAGCAGGGTGGACCCGTGCTAGCAGGGTGGAGCCCCGGCAGGCAAATATTGAATAGACGGCCTCCTAGCTATGCAGGACAGTGCAACAGATACTCATAAAGAAAGTCCCAATTCCCTGAGACAGTGCATCTGAGAAAAAAAAGGGGTTTTATAAGTTCTGCTGCAGCAGACATAAACACATCTGCCCAGCAACCCTGAATAAACAACGGAGCTCACAGCTCAGCACTGGAGCTCCTATAAAGCACAGACCGTCTCCTGAAGCAGCTCCCTGACCCCTGTATATCCAAAGAGCCACCTCAAAAAAAGGACTAATCAGACTGATATTTGGCGGGCATAATTCAGGGACAAAGATAGCAGAAGAAGAAACTGGTAGCATCCCTCACTGTTCCACAGCTGCTACAGGTGTACCCCAGACAAGCAGGGCCTGAAGTGCACCTCAGCACTCGTACAGAAGAGGGGCTAAACCGTTAGAAGAAAAATTAAATAACAGAAATACTTTATCATCAGAAAGCTGGGGGTCCACTCAGAGACACAATCGAAAACTCAGCAACTACTAAAACGACAGGTGAATAAATCCACAAAGATGGAAAGAAACCAGCGCAAAAAGAATAAAAACACCCAAAACCGAAACACATCACCTCCTAAAAAGGGCCAAAACACGTCACCAGCAAGGGAACAAACCTGGATGGAGAATCACAGTGATGAAATGACAGAATCAGACTTCAGAAAGCGGATAATGAGAAACTTCAGTGAGCTAAAAGAAAATGTCCTAAATCAATGCAAAGAAACAAAGAACCTTGAAAAAAGATTTAAAAAAAGATTCGAGGAAATGATAACAAGAATGGACAACTTAGAGAGGTATATGAATGTATTGAAGGAGCTGAAAAACACAACACGAGAACTTCACGAAGCATGCACAAGTTTCAACAGCTGAATTGACCAGGCAGAAGAAAGAATATCAGAAGTCGAAGATCAACTCAATAAAATAAAAAGAGAAAGCAAGATTAGACAAAAAAGCACAGAGAGAAATGAAGAAAATCTCCAAGAAATGTGGGACTATGTGAAGACACCTAACCTACGTTTGATAGGTTTACCAGAATGTGACGAAGAGAATGAATCCAAGCTGGAAAACACTCTTCAGAATATTATCCACGAAAATTGCCCCAACCTAAAAAGTCAGGCCAATACTCAACTCCAGGAAATACAGAGAACCCCAAAAAGATATTCTGCAAAAAGAGCAACCCCAAGGCACATAGTCGTCATATTCGACAGGGTTGAAATGAAGTAGAAAATACTAAAAGCAGCCAAAGAAAAGGGACCGGTCACCCATAAAGGGAAGCCCATCAGACTCACAGCAGATCTCTCGGCAGAAACTCTAGAAGCCAAAAGAGAGTGAAGGCCAATGTTCAACATCCTTAAAGAAAAGAACTTTCAACCCAGAATTACATATCCAGCCAAACTGAGCTTTATAAGTGAAGGAAGTATAAAATCTTTTGCCAAGAGGCAAGAACTCAGAGATTTTGTCACCATCAGGACTGCTTTACAAGAGATCCTGAAAGGGGCACTACACATAGAAAGGAACAACTAGTACCAGCCATTCTAAAAACACACCAAATGCTAAAGAGCATCAACAAAATGAAGAATCTGAATTAACCAAAAGACAAAACAGCCAGCTAGCATCAAAATGACAGTATCAAACTCACACATAACAATATTAACCCTAAATGTAAATGGGCTAAATGCACCAATCAAAAGGCACAGACTGGCAAATTGGATAAAAAACCAAAACCCATCGATGTGCTGTATCCAGGAAACCCACCTCACATGCAAAGATTCACAAAGGCTCAAAATAAAGGGATGGAGAAAGATTTGCCAAGCAAACGGAGAGCAAGAAAAAAGCAGGAGTTGCAATTCTCATCTCTGATAAAATAGACTTTAAAGCAACAAAGATCAAAAGGACAAACAAGGTCATTACATAATGGTAAAAGGATTGATACAACAAGAAGAGCTAACGATTCTAAATATATATGGACCCAATACAGGAGCACCCAGATATATAAGGCAAGTTCTTAATGACTTACAAAGAGACTCAGACTCCCACACAATAATAGTGGGAGACTTTAACACGCCACTGTAAATATCAAACAGAAAAAACAGACAGAAAATTAACAAGGATATCCAGGACTTGAACTCAGACCTGGAACAAGCAAACCTGATAGACATTTACAGAACTCTCCACCCCAAATCCACAGAATATACATTGTTCTCAGCACCACATCACACCTAATCCAAAATTCACCACATAATTGGAAGTAAAGAACTCTTCAGCTAATGCAAAACAACTGAAATTATAACAAACAGTCTCTCAGATCATAGTGCAAACAAGTTAGAACTCAGAATTCAGAAACTAACTCAGAGATGCACAGCTTCATGAAACCTGAATAACTGGCTCTTGAATGTTGATTGCATAAACAATGAAATGAAGGCAGAAATAAAGAAGTTCCTCAAAACCATCAAGAATGAAGACACAACATACCAGAATCTCTGGGACACATTTAAAGCAATCAGTAGAGAAAAATATATAACAATAAGTGCCCACATGAGAAGAGTGCAGAGATCCAAAATTCACAGCCTATGGTCTAAATCGAAAGAGCTAGAGGAGCAAGATAAAAAAAAAAAACCTCAAAACGTACCCGAAGACAAAAAATAACTAAGATCAGAGAGGAAGATAGAAACACGAAAAACCCTTCAAAGAATCAATAAATTCAAGAGCTGGTTTTTTGAAAAGATCAACAAAATAGACAGACCACTAGCCAGACACATAAAAAAGAAGAGAAAGAACAACCAAATAGATTCAATAAAAAACGATAAAGGGGAAATCACCACAGATTCCACAGCAATTCAAACCATCATCAGAGAAAACTACAAAAAGCTCTATGCAAATAAACTAGTAAACCTGGAAGAAATGGATAAATTCCTGGACACCTGTGTCCTCCCAAGCCTTATCCACGAGGAAGCTGAAACTTTGAATAGACCAATAACATGGTGTGAAGTCAAGGGAGCAATTAAGAGCCTACCACACAAAAAAAGCCCTGGTCCAGATGGGTTCACAGCCGAATTCTACAGGACACACAAAAAAATCTGGTACCATTCCTTCTGAAACTATTCCAAATAATCCAAAAAGAGTGAACCCTTCCCAAATCATTTTATGAGACCAACATCATCCTGATACCGAATCCCGGCAGAGACTCAACAAGAAAAGAAAACTTCAGGCCAATATCCATGATGAATATAGACGCAAAAATCTTCAATAAAATACTGGCTAACCGATTGCAACAGCCCATTAAAATCTTTTACATTATGATCAAGTAGGATTCATCCCGGGCATGCAAGGCTGGTTCAACATACGCAAGTCTATAAATGTAATTCACCAAATAAACACAAGCAAAAACAAAAACCATATGATTATCTCAATTGATGCAGAGAAGGCATTTGACAAAATTCAACAGCCCTTTATGCTAAAAGCCCTCAATAAACTTGGTATTGATGGAACATATCTCAAAGTAATAAAAGCTATTTACAACAAACCAACAGCCAATATCATACTTAATGGGCAGAAATTGGAAGCATTCCCTTTGAAATCTGGCACTAGACAAGGATGCCCTCTCTCACCACTCCTATTCAACATAGTACTGGAAGTTCTAGCCAGAGCAATGAGACAAGAAAAAGAAATAAAGGGTATTTAAATAGAAAAGGAGGAAGCCAAATTGTCTCTATTTGCAGACAACATGATAGTATACCTAGAAGACCCCATCACCTCAGCCCAAAAACTCCTGCAACTGATAAGCAACTTCAGCAAAGTCTCAGGATATAAAATCAATGTGCAAAAATCACAAGCATTCCTATGCACCAATAACAGACTTAAAGAGAACCAAATCAAGAACGAACTGCCATTCACAATTGCTACAAAGAAAATAAAATACCTAGGAATACAACTTACAAGGTATGTAGGGGACCTCTTCAAGGAAAACTACAAACCACTGCTCAACGAAATAAGAGAGGACACAAACAGATGGAGAAACATTCCATGTTCATTGTTCGGAAGAATCAATATCGTGAAAATGGCTATACTGCCCAAAGTAATTTACACACTCAATGCTATCCCCATCAAGCTACCATTGAGTTTTCTCACATAACTGGAAAAAAGCACTATGAACTTCATATGGAACCAAAAGCGAGCCCGCATAGCCAAGTCAATTCTAAGCAAAAAGAACACAGCGGGAGGCATCACACTACCAGACTTCAAAGTATACTACAAGGCTACAGTAATCAAAACACCATGGTACTGGTACCAAAACAGAGATATAGACCAATGGAACAGGACAGAGGCATTGGAGGCAAATCAACATATCTACAAACATATAATCTTTGATAAACCAGACAAAAACAAGCAATGGGGAAAGGATATCCTGTTTAACAAATGGTGTTGGGAAAACTGGTTAGCCATGTCCAGAAAGCAGAAACTGGACCCCTTCCTGACACCTTACACTAAAATTAACTCCAGATAAATTAAAGACTTAAACATAAGAACTGGCACCATAAAAACCCTTGTAGAAAATCTAGGCAAAACCATTCAGGACATAGGAGTAGGCAAGGGCTTCATGACCAAAACACCAAAAGCATTGGCAACAAAAGCCAAAATAGACAAATGGGGCCTAATCAATCTCCACAGCATTTGCACAGCAAAAGAGACAGTCCCTAGAGTGATTTGGCAACCAACAGATTGGGAAAAAGTCTTTGCAGTTTACCCAACTGACAAAGGGCTGATATCCAGAATTTACAAAAAAATCAAACAGATTTACAGGGGAAAAAGAAAAAACAAACAAGCCCATTCAAAAATGGGCAAAGGACATGAACAGAAACTTTACATAAGAAGACATACATGAGGACAACAAACACATGAAAAAATGCTCATCATCCCTGGTCAGTAGTGAGATGCAAATCAAAACCACATTTAGATACCATCTCACGCCGCTTAGAATGGCGATCATGAAAAAAGCCGGAGACAACAGATGCTGGAGAGGATGTGGAGAAATAGGAACACTCTTACACTGTTGGTGGGAGTGTAATTTAGTTCAAACATTGTGGAAGACAGTGTGGTGATTCCTCAAGGACCTAGAAATAGAAATTCCATTTGACCCAGCAATCCCATTACTGGGTATATATCCAAATGACTATAAATCGTTCTACTGTAAGGACACATGCACACGAATATTTATTGCAGCACTATTTACAATAGCAAAGACCTGGAACCAACCCAAATGCCCATCGAATACAGACTGGACTGAGAGAATGTGGCACATATACACTATGAAATTTTATGCAGCAATCAAAACTGATGAGTTTATGTTCTTTGTAAAAACATGGATGAATCTGGAGAACATCATTCTCAGCAAACTGACACAAGAACAGAAAATGAAATACCACATATTCTCACTCATAGGCGGGTGAGAAAAATGAGAACACATGGACACGGGGAGGGTGTACTACACACTGGGTTCTATTGGGGGGAATAGGGGTTGGATAGCTTGGTGGGGAAGTGGGGTGGGATATCCTGGGAAGAATTGCCAAATGTAGGTTAATGGCAGGAAGGCAGCAAAACACACTGCTATGTTTGTACCTATGCAACACTCTTGCACGTTCTGCACATGTATCCAAAAACGTAAAATGCAATAAAAATTAAAAAAATAAAATACATTGACTCCTAATATTCACTGAGTTTTTCTCATGTGTGCATTATTCACTGATTCTCTGAGTTGCCCTATTAAATAGACTCCTGACTATTCCACAGATGCATATTATTCACTGAGACTCTGAATGAGTGTCTAAATGAAATAGACTCCTGGCTACTCCACAGGTGTGCATTATTCACCGAGGCTCTGAATGAATGTCCATTGGAATTAGACTCCAAATTATTCTCCAGGTGTGTATTATCTAGTGAGAATCAGAATATGTGGCTATATTAATTAGGATCTTTACTATCTTACAGGTGTTTACAATTCACTGAGGCTCTGAATATGTCTCTACATGAAACAAACTCCTGAATACTCCACATTATTCAGTGACACTCCGAATGAGAGGCCACATGATAAAGAATTCTGGCTACTCCACAGGTGTGCATTTTTCATTGATACTCTTAATGAGGGTGTAAAACAGAGTCTTGACTATTTCCCCAGGTGTGTATATTTAGTGAGGCTCTCAATGAGTGGCCATAGAAAAGAGACTTCTGACTATTCCACAGTTGTGCATTATTCAGTAATTCTCTGAATGAGTGGCTATTAGAAATAGACACCAGACTATGTCACAAGTGTAATATTCAGTGAGGCTGTGAAAGAGTGGCCATATGAAACAGACTTTTTATTACTCCACATGTGTGCGTTATTCACTGATTGTCAAAATGAGTAGCCATATGACACATACTCCTAATTACTGTCCATGTGTGCGTTATTGAAACAGGCTCTGGATGAGTGTTCATAAAAAATAGACTCCTGACACTACTCCAGGTGTGTATTATTCATTGAATCTCAGAATGAGAGGTCATATGAAATAGACATCTGACTATCACCCAGGTGTGTATCATTCAGGGAGGCACTTAATTCGTGGCTAACTTAAACAGCGTCCTGACTCCTCCATAGAAGTTCATTATTCACTGAAGCTCTGAATGAGAGGCCATATAAAATAGAAACCTGACTATTGCTCCCTTGTGAATTATTCATTTAGGCTCTGAATGAGTGATAGTATGAAAGAGAATCCTGATGATTCCCCAGGAGTGTATCATTCAGAGAGACAATGAATGAGTGTCTACATGAAAGAGGCTACAGATTATTACACTGTTGTGCATTATTCACTGATGCTCTAAATGAGTGGCTATATGAAATAGACTATTAACTCTTCCCCAGCTGTGTATTACTGAATGAAACTCTGAATAAGTGGGCATAAAAAACAGAGACTCCTGTCTATTGCCCAAGTGTGCATTATTTACAGAAACTCTGAATGTGTAGCCATTTGAAGTAGACTCTTGAGTATTTCCCAGGGGTGTATTATTCACTGAGGTGCTAAACAAGTGGCCATATGAGCGAGATCCCTGACTGTTCATATATACGTATTATTCACTGAAACACTGAAAGGGTGTCCATATAAAATAGACCACATTTTACTCCCCAGGTGTGCGTTATTCCTTGATTCTCCAAACCAATCACCATATGAAATAGACTAGCGATTATTCCCCACATGTCCAGTATTCGAAGTGGTTCTGTATGAGTGTACATATCAAATAGTCTTCTGACTATTACTCTTGTGTGTATTATTCAGACAGGTGCTTAATTTGGGGCTACCTTAAATAGGGTCCTGACTACTTCAGAGCTGTTTATTATGCACAGAAGCTCTGAATGAGAGGCCATATAAAATAGACTCCTGATAAGTGCCCCATTGTGCACCCATATTTGGTAATACAATGATTTAGTGGCCATATGGCATGGACTCTGACTATTCCCCAGGTGTGTATTATTCAGTGAGATTCTGAATGTATGACCATATAAAATAAAGTTCTGACTATATCCTCTTGTCTATTTCTCAGCTGTGCATTTTCCACTGAGGCCCTGGCTGAAGGGTCATATCAAATAGACTCCAGACTATTCCCCAGGTGTGCATTATTCAGTGAGTCTCTAAATAAGTGGCTATATGAAATAGAATCTTGAATACTCCTTAGGTATATATAATTCTTCACTGAGGTTGTGAATGAGTTGCCATGTGAAATACACTCCTGACTTTTCCATAGGTCTGTATTATTCAGTGAGGCTCTGAATGAGTGGCCATAGAAAAGAGACTCCTGAATACTCCTTAGGCGTGCATTTTGTGATTTGGCTATGAATGAATGGCTATACGAAATAGAATCCTGACATTCCCTGAGGTGTATGTTATTCAGTGAGGCTCTGAATATGTGGCTACATAAAATAGAATTCTGACTACAATACAGGTGTTCCGTATTCAGTGATGTTCTGAAGAAGAGGCCATATGAAATAGAGTTTCTGGGTACTTTCCAGTTATGCATTATTCACTCTAAAACTTTGGTCATATGAAAGACTCTCCTGTCTATTCCACAGGTGTGTATTATGTAATGAAGCTTTGAGTTAGTAACCATAGGTAATAGACTGCTGAGTATTCCTCAGCATTTTATTATTGACTCAGATTCTGTATATGTGGGCATATGGAAAAGACTACTGACTATTCCAAAGTTGTGCATTACTCACTCAGGGTTTGACTTTGTGGCCATTTAAAAGAGACTACTGTCTATTCCACACGTGGACATTATTCACTGAGGCTGTAAATGAGTGGCTATATAAAGGAGACTGCTAACTCTTCCCCAGGTGTGTAGTACTCAGTGAGGCTCTTTTTCTTGTGATCATAAGAAAAAGGGTGCTGTCTATCCCAAATACTTTTTTTATTCAGTAAATCTCTGAATGAGTGGCTATATGAAATAGGCTGCTGAGTACTGTACATTTGTGCATTATTCACTGAGGGTATGAGTCAGTGGCCATATGGAATGGAATCCTGACTATTCCACAGGTGTGTATTATTCACCGAGTCTCCGAATGAGTGGCCGTGGGAAATACACTCCTGGCTACTCCACAGGTGTGCATTATTTACTGACGCTCTGAATGAGTGTTCATATGACATAGCCTCCTGATTACTGACCATATGTGCATTACTCAATGAGACTCTTAAACAATGGTCATATGAAATAGAATCCTGACTATTTCCCAGGTGTGCATCATTCAGTAGTGCTGTGATTGAGTGGCCATATGTCATAGATTCTAACTAGTCCACAGGTGTGTATCATTCACTGAGTTTCTGAATAAGTGGCCACATAAAATAGACTCCTGACTATTCCCCAAATGTGTATTACTTACTAAGGGTATGGATTAGTGTCTACATAAAATAGACTCTTTACTATTCCTCATGTGTGCATTTTCCACTGAGGCACTGAATGAACCATCATATCAAATAGACTCCAGACTATTTCTCAGGTGTGCATTATTCCATGAGTTTCTGAATGAGTGGCCATAAGAAATAGACTCCTGAGTATTTCCCAGGTATGTATGATTCACTGAGGCTCTGAATGAATGATCATGTGAAATACACTCCTGACATTTCCATAGATATGTATTATTAAATGAGGCTCTGAATCAGTGGCCATAGGAAGAAGACCCCTGAATACTCGAAGGAGGGCATCTTTAGTTTGGGCTCTGAAAGAGTTTCTTTATGAAAAAGATACCTGACTTTCCCCCAGGTGTTCATTATTTAGTTAAGGTCTGAATGAGAGGCCATATGTAATAGTGGCCTGAGTATTCCCCAGTATGCATTAGTCACTGAGGCTCTGAATGTTTGGCCGTATAAAATAGCCTCCTGACTATTCCACAGTTGTGTATTATCTAATGAGGCTTTGAGTTAGTGATTAGATAAAGTGGATTCTTTACTATTCCTAAAGTGGGTATTATTGACTGAGACACTGGTTAAGTGAGTATATGGAATAGACTCCTCACTATTTCAAAGTTGTGCATTACTCAGTCTGATTTTGTGGCCATACGAAATAGACCAGTGTCTGTTGCACAGGTGTGAATTACTCACTGAGGCTCTAACTGAGTGGCCATATGAAGTAGACTCTTAACTCTTCCCCAGGTGTGTATTATTGAATGAGACTGAATAAGTGGGCATAAGAAAGAGACTCCTGACTCTTCCCCAGGTGTGCATTATATACAGAAACTCTCAATGTGTGGCCATTTGAAATAGATTCTTGACTATTTCCGATGGGTGTATTATTCACTGAGTTTCTGATGGAGTGGCCATATGAAAGAGATTCCTGGCTATTCCAGATATAGACATTATTCACAGAAACACTGAAAGGGTGGCCCTATGAAATAGACCCAACTTTACTCCGCAGGTGTCTGTTATTCATTGCTTCTCTAGAGGAAACACCATATGAAAGAGACTAGTGATTATTCTTCACATGTGCATTATTCAAAGAGGTTCTGCATGAGTGTCCATATCAAATAGACTCCTGACTGTCATCCAGGTGTGTATCATTCAGGGAAGTGCTTAATATGTGGCTATCTTAAACAGGGTTCTGACTACCCCAGAGGTGTTCATTATTCCCTGAAACTCTGAATGAGATGCAGTATAAAATAAACTCTTGACTATTGCCCCATTGTGCATTATTCAGTAAGGCTCTAAATAAGTGGTCCTATGTAATAGAATCCTGACTATTCCCCAGTCTGTATCATTCAGTGAGATACTGAATCAGTGGACATATGAAACAGGATTCTGAATATTACCGTGGTGTGCATTATTCACTGAGGCTCTGAGTGGTCATATGAAATAGACTCCTAATATTCACTGAGTTTTTCTCATGTGTGCATTATTCACTGATTCTCTGAGTGCCTATATGAAATAGACGCCTGACTATTCCACAGTGCATATTATCCACTGTGGCTCTGAATGAGTGTCCAAATAAAAGAGACTCCTTGCTACTCCACAGGTGTGCATTATTCATCCAGGCTCTGAATGAATGTCCATCGGAAATAGACTTCAAATTATTCTCCAGGTGTGTATTATTTAGTGAGAATCAGAATGTGTGGCTATATTTATTAGATTCCTTACTATCCCACAGGTGTGTATTATTCACTGAGGCTCTGAATATGTGTCTACATGAAACAAACTCCTGAATACTCAACATTATTCAGGGACACTCTGAATGAGAGGCCACATGAAAAAGACTTCTGACTATTCCACAGGTGTGAATTTTTCAGTGATACTTTGAATGAGTGTATAAAACAGAATCTTGACTATTTCCCCAGGTGTGTACATTTAGTGAGGCTCTCAAGGGGTGGCCATAGAAAAGAGACTTCTGACTATTCCACAGGTGTGCATTATTCAGTAATTCTCTGAGTGAGTGGCCATAAGAAATAGACTCCAGACTATATCACAAGTGTGTAATATTCAGTGAGACTGTGAGTGTCCATATAAAACAGACTTCTTATTACTCCACATGTGTGTGTTATTCAGTGATTGTCAGAATGAGTAGCCTTATGACATAAACTCCTAATTATTCTCCATGTGTTCATTATTCAGAAAGTCTTTGGATGAGTGTTCATAACAAATAGATTCCTGACACTGGTCCAGGTGTGTATTATTCAGTGATTCTCAGAATGAGAGGTCATATGAAATAGACCCCTGACTATCACTCGGGTGGGTATCATTCAGGAAGGCACTTAATTCGTGCCTATGTTAAACAGCATTCTGAATACTCCATAGAAGTTAATTATTCACTGAAGCTCTGAAAGAGAGGTCATATAAAATAGACACCTGACTATTTCCCATTGTGAATTTTTCATTTAGGCTCTGAATGAGTGCTAGTATGAAAGAGAATTCTGATGATTTTCCAGGTGTGTATCATTCAGAGAAGCAATGAATGAGTGATTACATATGGCATCTATTTCAGAGCTTCATTGGATAAGAAACACGTGTATTGTAGTCAGAATTCTATTTCATCAAGCCACATATTCAGAGCCTAACTGAATAACATACAACTTGGGGAAAGTCAGGATTCTATTTCGTATAGCCACTCACTTAGAGCCCAATGTAAAAAGGAACACTTGAAGAGTATTCAGGAGTCTCTATTTTATGGCCACACATTCAGAGCCTCACAGAGTAATACAGACCTACGGAAAAGTCAGGAGTGTATTACACATGACCACTCATTCAGAACCTCAGTGAAGAATTATATATATATGGAAAATACTCAGGATTCTATTATATATAGCCACTTATTCAGAGACTCACGGAATAATGCACACCTGGGGAATAGTCTGGAGGTTATTTGATGAGACCGTTCACCCAGTGACTCAGTGAAAATTGCACAGCTGAGAAATTGTCAAGAGGATAGAGTCAGGAGTCTATTTTACTTCGTCACAGGTTCAGAGACCTACTGAAGAATACACAACTTAGGAATAGTCAGAGCCCAGGTCATATGGCCTCTCAATCACAGCCTTACCGAATAATGCACAATGGGGCAATAGTAAGGAATATATTTCATATGGCCTCTCATTTAGAGCTTCAGTGCATAATAAACAGCTGTGGAGTAGTCAGGACTCTATTTAAGGTAGCCGGAAATAAAGCAACTCCATGAATGATACACACATATGTGACAGTCAGGAGACTATTTGATATGGACACTCATACAGAACCTCTTCGAATACTGCACATGTGGGAAATAATCACTAGTCTATTCCATATGATGATTCATTTGGAGAGTCAAAAAATAACTCACATCTGTGGAGTAAAATGGGGTCTATTTTATGAGGCCACTCTTTCAGTGTTTCAGTGAATAATATGTATATCTGATAAGTCAGGAATCTCTTTCACATGGCCACACGTTCAGGGCCTCTGTGAATAATACTCTCTTCAGAAATAGTCAAGAATCTACTTCAAATGGCTACACATTCAAAGCCTCTGTAAGTAATGAACACCTGGGCAATACAGAGGAGTCTCTTTTTTATGCCCACTTAGTCAAGGTCTCATTCAATAGTACACATACAAAAAAATGTTGAGAGTCTTCTTCATGTAGCCACTCATTTAGAGCCTCAGCGAATAACGCACACCAGGGTAATAGTCGAGCGGTTTTTATATGGCCACTCATTCTGTGCCTCCCTGAATAATACACACCTTAGAAATCCTAAGGATTCTATTTCATATTACCACTCTTTTAGAACATTATTTTATAATTCACAATGGAACAATAGTCAGGTGTCTACGTTATATGGCCACTTATTCAATGTTTCAATTAATAATTAACTTCTATGGAGTAATCAGGATGCTGTTTAAGATAGCGATGAATTAAGGGCCTTCCTGAATAATACACACCTGGGTGATAGTCAGGAGTCTATTTCATATAAACTCTACTTCTGGGCATTGCTGAGTAATACACACCTGTGGAGTTTCAGGAGTCTATTTGGTATGGACACTCATACAGAACCTGTTTGAATAATGCACACATGCAGAATAATGAGAAGTCTATGTCATATGGCTATTTATTCAGACAAACAGTGAGTAACGCACATGTGGAGAAATTAGAAGTCTGTTTCATATGGTCCCTCTTTCTCAGACTCACTGTTGCACACTTGTGATATACTCTGGATACTAATTTTTATGGCCACTCATTCAGAGAATCACTGAATAACGCACACCTGTGGAATAGTCAGAAGTCTCTTTTCTGTGAGCACCTATTGAGAGAATTACTAAATAATGCCCACCTGTGAAAGTCAGGAGACTTTTACATGTGGCCTCTCTTTCAGAGTGTCACTGAATAATGTGGTGTCATCAGGAGTCTATTTCATGTAGACAAATATTCAGAGCCTCAGTTAATAACACGCACCTGTGGGATAGTGAGGAATCTAAATAGTATAGCCACATATTCTGATACTCACTAAATAATACACACCTGGAGAATAATATGGAGTCTAATTTCGATAGATATTCATTCAGAGCCTCGGTGAATAATTCACACCTATAGAGTAGCCAAGAGTCTATTCCATTTTGTCACTTATTTATAGCCTAAGTGGACAATATGCACGTGTGAATTAGTCAGGATACCATTTCATATGGCCACTGACTCGTAATTTTAGTGAATAGTGCACAAATGTAAAGTACTCAGCAGTCTATTTCATGTAGACTTTCATTCAGTGATTCACGGAATAATACGAATATTTACTATAGACAGCATTCTGTTTCATATGGTCACAGAAGAAGAGCCTCACTTTGTAAAACACACCTGGGGAAGAGTTAGGAGTCTACTTTATATAGCCTCTCATTTACAGCCTCAGCGAATAATGCACACGTGTGGAATAGACGCTAGTCTATTTTATAAGGCTACAAAATCAAAGCCTGATTAAGTAATACACATCTTTGAATAGTCACTAGTCTATTCCATATGCCCAAATATTCAGAGTCAGTGTCAATAATACACATTTGTGGACTAGTGAGAAAACAATGTTATATGGCCAAAATTTCAGAGCCTCAGTGAATATTACATACCTGGGGAATACTAAGGATGCTATTACATATGACATCTATTTTAGAGATTTATTGAAAGGGAACACCTATATTGTAGTCAGAATTCTATTTTATATAGCCACATATTCAGAGCCAAACTGAATAATATATACTTTGGGTAAAGTCTAAATTCTATTTTGTATAGCCACTCATTTAGAGCCGAATGTATAAACACACGCCTGTGGAGTATTCAGGAGTCTTTATTTTATGGCCAATCATTCAGAGCCTCGAAGAATAATACAGACATATGAAAAAGTCAGGAGTGTATTTTACATGGCCACTTATTCAGAAACTC
Organism: Saguinus oedipus; assembly: GCA_031835075.1. Lineage (NCBI taxonomy): Eukaryota > Metazoa > Chordata > Mammalia > Primates > Cebidae > Saguinus > Saguinus oedipus. The sequence continues at coordinate 32,703,007 of CM063180.1, read as the reverse complement.
AGTGAGGAATTGTATATATCTGGAAAATGCTCAGTATTCTATTATATATATCCACTTTTTCAGAGATTCACTGAATAATGCACACCTGGGTAATAGTCTGGAGGCTATTGGATATGACCATTCACCCAGCGACTCAGTGAAAATTGCACAGCTGAGAAATAGTCAAGAAAATACAGTCAGGAGTCTATTATATGTGGTCACACGTTCAGAAACTCACTGAAGAATACACACCAAGGAAATAGTTAGAGTCCAGGTCATATGGCCACTCAATAACAGCATTACTGAATAATGCACAATGGGGCAATAGTAAACCTTACTATGAAATAGTAAGGTGTCTATTTCATAGGGCCTCTCATTTAAAGTTTCAGTGCATAATAAACAGCTGTGGAATAGTCACGACCCTATTTCAGGTAGCCCCAAATTAAGGAGCTCCGTGAATGATACACATACGTATTTTAGCTAGAATAAACATACACATTTTAACTCATTTTCTAATGATGCATCGTTACTGTACTTATAGTTAGTAAAGTGAACAGCCTAGTATTATAACCTATTAATATTCAAGGAACACAGTAAACTAGCTGACAAGATTTACCTATCTTAAAAGAAAAATCTCAGTCAGTTGAGATTGAAACAGTAGCATTAGCTTTCTAATGCAGAGGACAACTCTTGGCATAACATGAATGTTAGTAAAGAAGCTCACTGCCATGAATACTTACATAGGTATTTGGCCAACTCCAGACCTAAGGGCAATATAAAGCTACTCCAAACAAAACACCCCACAAATCATAAAAACCCAATTCCCTATCAGAGCTTTGGTTCTCTTCTGTCGTTTAATCCTCAGAGTACATCCGGTACAGTGCTGCATTAGGGTGGCACACAAAAGCTTCAGTTTGTCTTCCCAACTCCGTTAGCTGTTCTAATGAAGACACGCAAGGATAATGATCTTTTAACATATCTGGCAATTTAGAAGTTTTCTCTTGAAGACGTTGAGAACGTCTCACTGGTGTTAAAAACTTCAGCTCCTTAAATGCGGAATTTGTTTCATCAAACTGCACCTTCTTTTTCATACTTTGCAAGTACGGCGTAGTAGACACATTATATTTAATTAAGCAACTTGTCCTCATTTCTGTATTGGGGGTTTTATTGTCATGACTTGGATCTTTTGTTTTGCTGTCTTGCTCTTTTTCACAGTCTTGGAATAGCACATTTCTATGATGTTTACTCTCCATTTCCAGTTTTTCTGGATCTACATCAACACCTGTATCTTCAATACTGAGTTCTGTGACTAATTCCTTGGTTGCACAAGCCTTCTCCATATTTTCTTCCAAATTTACTTTTTCTTGACTCTTCATTGTTAGAATATCTACAATTGTGTGTCGCATCTCTTAAATAGGCTGAGCCCCTGCCAGAATGGCTTTCTCATAGATTGCAATAATATTTTCAACAGGACTTGTGATTGGTTCCATATGTACAAGACATATCCAATACTTAACAAGCTTTTTGACATCTGGAATATTTTTAATCAGGTCATTAAGTGTGACCAGTATATCTTCTTTTGGACATCCCTCATTAATCAAGTTCAGGCATTCAGAAAATGTGTTGTTTACTTTTTCAGTAAATAATCTTTGTTCATCTTCTTCTGCCATGGTAGTCCAAAAAGACCCAACTGGTTTTTCTTTTTGTCCTTCAGGCTCATGCTGAATAACTACTGAGTTTGGAGACCTTTTTAGCACTCTTCCTTTGCCAGCTTTCCACTCACTCAGATGAGCTTTTCTCTCTTCTGCGGTTTCTTTGGGATGAGCTGATCTATCAACAGTTGCTTTTCCTACAGTATGTCTTCGCTGGTCAGTGGGCTTCAACTTTTCCATCAGTTTGTCATTAGACAATGAAGCAGGTCTGGCCACAACTTCAGATGCTATGCTTCCTGACAGTGTCTTACTTCCTATTACATCTTGACAAGAACTGGTTTTGACACTAGGTAAAGCTGTTTTTGATTCTAACATTTCTTTTTCATGAGGCACTTTCTGGATTGTAACATGGGCAGAGGCTCTACTGATGCCTTGTTTCACAGTGTCCTGGGTATTACTGTGATGACTTTTAATTGGAGGTCGCACAAGTTGTGTGTTCTGAGATGTAGTGCTTACAGATTTCATGGTGCCAGTCATACTTGAGGATCTATTACTTTACCTGCTGGTGTTTACAGGCTGAGGCTTTGTGACTTTAGGGACAGTGGTTGAACGTTTCTTTGTTGTTGCAGAACTCTCATCTTTGACCTGTAGAGGTTTTCTAAATGAATTCACCTTAGACTAAACAATCTGGCCACGATAAGATCCAAGCACAGGTTTCTTGGGCATGTTAGCATCTTGCTTTGTTTTTTCTGCAGTTATCTGTTTCTTTTTACTAATGTTTTTCAGGTGAAATGCCTGGCTTAATGTCATATGGTGACTTTGGGGATAATCTTCAGTCAGTAACAACTGCAGATTTTGATTACTATCCTTAAGTTTATGTGTGTCAAGTACTACAGTTGAATTGGTTAGTTCATTTAAAAGTTTTAAAGGAATACAATTTCTTCCCACTATTATACTATATTTTGCTCCCTGTAGGTCTCTTCACGTTTTCTTTATCAGCCATTTTTGTTTTAAGTTTCAGCACTGTAGTCCCTTCTTGAACTTGGACCTCAGATGTCACAGCTCTCTGACCTCTATTGGATAAAATCTCATATACCTACTTGTATGCAAAAAGTGTTTTTCTTCTCAGCAGATGTTCCTGGGCAATACACAAGAGTCTCTATTTTATGCCAACTTAGAACCTTATAGAATAATTCACAATGGAGCAATAGTCAGGTGTCTATTTCATATGGCCTCTCATTCAAAGTTTCAGTGTATAATGAACTTCTATGGAGTAATCAGGACGCTGTTTAAGATAGCCACGAATTGAGTGCCTTCTGAATGACACACAACTGTGTTATAGGATTCTATTTCATATGAACTCTAACTCTGGGAACTGCTGAGTAATACCCACGTGGGATAGTGTAAGGAGTTTATTTGTTATGGGCACTCATAGAGAACCTGTTTGAATAATGAACATGGCGAATAATAAGAATTCCATGTTGTACGGCTAGTCATTCAGAGAAAAAGTGAATAACGCACATGTGGATTATTAGAAGTCTGTTTCATATGCCCCTCTTTCACAGCCTCACTTAATATTACACACTTGAGATATAGTCTGAAGTCTATTCTTCATGGCCATTCATTCAGAGAATCACTGAATAATGAACACCTGTGGAATAGTCAGAAGTCTCTTTACGACCGCTACTCACTGAAAGCCTCACTAAATGTACCGACCTTTAAAAAGAGTCAGGATTTACTTCTATTCTTGCATTCAGAGCCTCAATAAATAATGCACACGTGTGGAATTGTTAGGAGAATTTTTAATGTGGCCTCTCATTCCGAGTGTCACTGAACAATATGCTGTAGTCTGGAGTCTATTTCATGGAGACACATATTCAGAGATTCAGTGAATAAGACAGAACCTTGCTATCTTAAAGATTCTAATTAATATGGACACATCTTCTGAGCCTCACTGAATAATACACACCTGTAGAATAACTGGGAGTCTATTTTCAATGGACATTCATTCAGAGGCTCTGTGAATAATGCACACTCCTGGGGTAGCCAGAAGTCTATTTCATTTTTACACTCATCCACAGCCTCAGTTTATAAAATGCAAGTGTGGATTAGTTGGGGTTTCATTTCATATAGCCACGGACTCATAAACTCAGTGAATAATGCACATATTTAACGTACTCAGCACTCTGTTTCATAAAGCCACTCATTCAGAGATTCATTGGATAATAAAATTATTTAAGATAGACAGAATCCCGTTTCATATGGTCACACAAGAAGAACCTCACTGAGTAATACACACCTGGGAAAATTTGAGGAGTCTACTATATATAGCCTCTAATTTACAGCCTCAGGGAATAATGCACATGTGTGGAGTAGGCACTAATCTATTTTATATGGCCGCAAAATCAAACACTGAGTGAGCAATACACAAGTGGGAAGAGTCACTAGTCTATTCCATAGGCAAAAATATTCAAAGTCAGAGGCAATAATTCACTCCTGTGGACTAGTCAGAAAAAAATTTCATATGGACACAGTTTTAGAGCTTCAGCGAATAATATATACCTGGGAAATAGTCAGGACGCTGTTTCATATGGTGTCTATTTCAGAGATTCATTGAATAAGGAACACCTGTATCGTAGTCATAATTTTCCTTGAATAGCCACATCTTCAGAGCCTAACTGAGTGACATAAACCTTGGGAAAAGTCAGGATTCTATTTCATACAGCCACTCATATAGAGCCGAATGTAAAAACGCATGTCTGTGGAGTATTCAGGAGTCTCTACATTTTTTTTTTAATTTTTATTGCATTATAGGTTTGGGGGTACCTGTGCAGAACGTGCAAGATAGCTGCATAGGTACACACATGGCAGTGTGCTTTGCTGCTTTCCTCCCCTTCACCCACACTTGGTATTCATCCCCAGGCTATCCCCCCCAGTACCCCCTTGCTGTCCCTCCCCCATTCCCCCCAACAGTCCCCACTGTATAGTAGACCACCTCTCTGTGTCCATGTGTTGTCATTTTTCTCATCCACATATGAGTGAGTATATGCGGTATTTCTTTTTCTGTTCTTGTGTCAGTTTGCTGAGAATGATGTTCTCCAGATTCATCCATGTCCTTACAAAGGACACAAACTCATCATTTTTGATTGATGCATAATATTCCATGGTGTATATGTGCCACATTTTCCCAGTCCAGTCTATCATCGTTGGGCATTTGGGTTGGTTCCAGGTCTTTGCTATTGTAAACAGTGCTGCAGTGAACATTCGTGTGCATGTGTCCTTATAGTAGAACGACTTAAAGTCCTTCGGATAGATACCCAGTAATGGGATTGCTGGATCAAATGGAATTTCTATTTCTAGGTCCCTGAGGAATCACCACACTGTCTTCCACAATGGTTGAACTAATTTACACTCCCACCAACAGTGTAAGAGTGTTCCTATTTCTCCACATCCTCTCCAGCATCTGCTGTCTCCAGATTTTTTAATGAACGCCATTCTAACTGGTGTGAGATGGTATCTCAATGTGGTTTTGATTTGCATCTCTCTAATGACCAATTATGATGAGCACTTTTCCATATGTTTGTTGGCCTCATGTATGTCTTCTTTTGTAAAGTTTCTGTTCATATCCTTTGCCCATTTTTGAATGGGCTTGTTTGTTTTTTTTTCCTGTAAATCTGTTTGAGTTCTTTGTAAATTCTGGATATCAGCCCTTTGTCAGATGTGTAAACTGCAAAGATTTTTTTCAATTCTGTTGGTTGCCGATTCACTCTAGTGACAGTTTCTTTTGCCCTGCAGAAGCTGTGGAGTTTGATAAGCTCCCATTTGTCTATTTTGGCTTTTGTTGCCAATGCTTTTGGTGTTTTGTTCATGAAGTCCTTGCCTACTCCTTTGTCCTGAAAGGTTTTGCCTAGATTTTCTTCTAGGGTTTTGATGGTGTCAGGTCTTATGTTTAAGTCTTTAATCCATCTGGAGTTAATTTTAGTGTAAGGTGTCAGGAAGAAGTCCAGTTTCTGCTTTCTGCACATGGCTAGCCAGTTTTCCCAAAACCATTTATTAAATAGGGAATCCTTTCCCCATAGCCTGTTTTTGTCTGGTTTATCAAAGATAATATGGTTGTAGATATTTTGTGTTGCCTCCGATGCTTCTGTTCTGTTCCATTGGTCTATATCTCTGTTTTGGTACCAGTAAAATGCTGTTTTGATTACTGTAGCCTTGTAGTATAGTTCGAAGTCTGGTAGCATGATGCCTCCCGCTGTGTTCTTTTTGCTTAGAATTGACTTGGCTATGCGGGCTCTTTTTTGGTTCCATATGAAACTCATGGTGGTTTGTTCCAGTTCTGTGAAGAACTTCAATGGTAGTTTGATGGGGATAGCATTGATTGTGTGAATTACTTTGGGCAGTATAGCCATTTTCACGATATTGATTCTTCCTAACCACGAACATGGAATGTTTCTCCATCTGTTTGTGTCCTCTCTTATTTCGTTGAACAGTTGTTTGTAGTTTTCCTTAAAGAGGTTCCTTACATACCTAGTGAGTTGTATTCCTAGGTATTTTATTTTCTTTGTAGCAATGGTGAATGGCAGTTCGTTCTTGATTTGGTTCTTTTTAAGTCTGTTATTGGTGTATAGGAATGCTTGTGATTTTTGAACATTGATTTTATATCCTGAGACTTTGCTGAAGTTGCTTATCAGTTTTAGGAGCTTTTGGGCTGAGGTGATGGGGTCTTCTAGGTATACTATCCTGTCGTCTGCAAATAGAGACAATTTGGCTTCCACCTTTCCTATTTGAATACACTTTATTTCTTTTTCTTGCCTGATTGCTCTGGCTAGAATTTCCAGTACTATGTTGAATAGAAGTGGTGAGAGAGGGCATCGTTGTCTAGTGCCGGATTTCCAAGGGAATGCTTCCAGTTTTTGCCCATTAAGTATGATATTGGCTGTTGGTTTGTCGTAAATACCTTTTATTACTTTGAGATATGTTCCATCAATACCAAGTTTATTGAGGGTTTTTAGCATAAAGGGCTGTTGAATTTTGTCAAATGCCTTCTCTGCATCAATTGAGATAATCATCTGGTTTTTGTTTTTGCTTCTGTTTCTGTGGTGAATTACATTTATAGAATTGTGTATGTTGAAACAGCCTTGCATCCCCGGGATGAATCCTATTGATCATGTTGGATAAGTTTTTTAATGTGCTGTTGCAATCGGTTTTCCAGTATTTTATTGAAGGTTTTTGCATCTATGTTCATCATGGATATTGGCCTGAAGTTTTTTTTCTTGTTGAGTCTCTGCCAGGTTGTGGTATCAGGATGATGTTGGTCTCATAAAATGATTTGGGAAGGGTTCACTTTTTTTGGATTATTTGGAAGAGTTTCAGGAGGTATGGTACCAGATCCTCTTTGTGTGTCTGGTAGAATTCAGCTGTGAACCCATCTGGACCTGGGCTTTTTTTGTGTGGTAGGCTCTTAATTGCTGCCTCAATTTCAGACCTGGTTATTGGTCTATTCATAGTTTCGGCTTCCTCCTGGTTTAGGCTTGGGAGGTCACAGGCGTGCAGGAATTTATCCATTTCTTCCTGATTTACTAGTTTATGTGCATAGAGTTGTTTGCAGTATTCTCTGATGATGGTTAGAATTTCTGTGGTATCTGTGGTGATTTCCCCTTTATCATTTTTTATTGCATCTATTTGGTTGTTCTCTCTCTTCTATTTTATCAGTCTGGCTAGTGGTCTGTCTATTTTGTTGATCTTTTCAAAAAACCAGCTCTTAGATTTATTGATTTTTTGAAGGGTTTTTCTTGTCTCTATCTCCTTCAGTTCTGCTCTGATCTTAGTTATTTCTTGTCTTTGGCTAGGTTTTGAGCTTTTTTGATCTTGCTCCTCTAGCTTTTTCAATTTTGAGGATAGGGTGTCAATTTTAGATCTCTCCACTCTTCTCATGTGGGCACTTATTGCTATATATTTTCCTCTACAGACTGCTTTAAATGTGTCCCAGAAATTCTGGTATGTTGTGTCTTCATTCTCGTTGGTTTCAAATAACTTCTTTATTTCTGCTTTCATTTCATTGTTTATCCAATCAACATTCAAGGGCCGGTTGTTCAGTTTCCATGAAGCTGTGCGGTTCTGAGTTAGTTTCTGAATTCTGAGTTGCAACTTGATTGCACTATGGTCTGAGAGACTGTTTGTTATGATTTCCGTTGTTTTGCATTTGCTGAGGAGTGCTTTACTTCCGATTATGTGGTCAATTTTGGAGTAGGTGTGATGTGGTGCTGAGAAGAATGTATATTCTGTGGATTTGGGGTGGAGAGTTCTGTAAATGCCTATCAGGTTTGCTTGTTCCAGGTCTGAGTTCAAGTCCTGGATATCCTTGTTAATTTTCTCTCTGGTTGATCTGTCTGCTATTGACAGTGGAGTGTTAAAGTCTCCCACTATTATTGTGTGGGAGTCTAAGTCTCTTTGTAAGTCATTAAGAACTTGCCTTATATATCTGGGTGCTCCTACATTGGGTCCATATATATTTAGAATCTTTATCTCTTCTTGTTGTATCGATCCTTTTACCATTATGTAATGACCTTCTTTGTCCCTTTTGATCTTTGTTACTTTAAAGTCTATTTTATCAGAGATGAGAATTGCAACTCCTGCTTTTTTTGCTCTCCCTTTGTTTGGTAAATCTTCCTCCATCCCTTTATTTTGAGCCTTTGTGTATCTTTGCATTTGAGATGGGTTTCCTGGATACAGCACACCGATGGGTTTTGGTTTTTTATCCAATTTGCCAGTCTGTGTTTTTGATTGGTGCATTTAGCCCATTTACATTCAGGGTTAATATTGTTATGTGTGAATTTGATACTGCCATTTTGATGCTATCTGGCTGTTTTGCCCATTGGTTCATGTACGTTCTTCATTTTGTTGATGGTCTTTAGCATTTGGTGTGCTTTTAGGATGGCTGGAACTGGTTGTTTCTTTCTATGTGTAGTGCCTCTTTCAGGAGCTCTTGTAAACAAGGCCTAGTGGTGACAAAATCTCTGAGTACTTGTTTGTTCGTGAAGGGTTTTATTTTTCCTTCACTTATGAAGCTCAGTTTCGCTGGATATGAAATTCTGGGTTGAAAGCTCTTTTCTTTAAGGATGTTGAATATTGGCCCCCACTCTCTTCTGGCTTGTAGAGTCTCTGCCAGGAGATCAGCTGTGAGTCTGATGGGCTTCCCTTTGTAGGTGACCCGACCTTTCTCTCTGGCTGCCCTTAGTATTTTCTCCTTCGTTTCAACCCTGGTGAATCTGACGATTATGTGCCTTGGGGTTGCTCTTCTTGCAGAGTATCTTTGTGGTGTTCTCTGTATTTCCTGGAGTTGAGTATTGACCTGTCTTGCTAGATTGGGGAAATTTTCCTGGATAATATCCTGAAGAGTGTTTTCCAGCTTGGATTCATTCTCTTCGTTACATTCTGGTACTCCTATCAAACGTAGGTTGGGTCTCTTCACATAGTCCCACATTTCTTGGAGATTTTGTTCATTCCTTTTTGTGCTTTTTTCTTTAATCTTGGTTTCTCGTTTTATTTCATTGAGTTGATCTTCAACTTCCGATATTCTTTCTTCTGCTTGGTCAATTCGGCTGTTGAAACTTGTGCATGCTTCGCGAAGTTCTCGTGTTGTGTTTTTCAGCTCCTTCAATTCATTCATATTCCTCTCTAAATTGTCCATTCTTTTTATCAATTTCTCGAATCTTTTTTCAAATCTTTTTTCAAGGTTGTTAGTTTCTTTGCACTGGTTTAGAACATGTTCCTTAGCTCACTGAAGTTTCTCATTATCCACTTTCTGAAGTCTGATTCTGACATTTCATCACATTCATTCTCCGTCTAGCTTTGTTCTCTTGCTGGTGAGAAGTTTTGGTCCTTTTTTGGAGGTGAGGTGTTTTGGTTTCGGGTGCTTTCCTCCTTTTTGCGCTGGTTTCTTTCCATCTTTATGGATTTATCCGCCTGTCGTCTTAGTAGTGGCTGATTTTTTAATTGGGTCTCTGTGTGGACACTGAGATTGTTGATAATGAAGTATTTCTGTTACTTAGTTTTCCCTCTAATGATCTATCCTCTCTGCTGTATGAGTGCTGAGGTCCACTCCAGGCCCTGCTTGTCTTGGGTATACCTGCAGCAGATGCAGAACAGTGAGGAATGATACCAGTTTCTTCTTCTGCTGCCCTTGTTCCAGAATGATGCCAGCCAAATTTCAGTCTGATTAGTCCTTTTCTGGGGTGACTCCTTGGATATACAGGTGTCAGGGAGCTGCTTCAGGAGACAGTCTGTGCTTTATAGGCGCTCCAGTTCTGAGCTGTGAGCTCTGTTGTTCATTCAGGGTTGTTGGGAGGTTGTTTATGTCTGCTGCAATAGAACTCATAAAACACCACTCTTTTTTTTTTCACCCTTAGATGCTCTGTCTTAGGGAGTTGGGGCTTTCTTTATGAGTATCTGTTGCACTGTCCTGCCCCACTAGGTGGCAGTCTATTCACTATTTGCCTGCCGGGGCTCTGACCTGCTCGTGCGGGTCCGCCCTGTTGCTGCCTGGCGGAGTCTCTCTGTTATGGCAGGTTGCATGGGCAACGGCGGGCTGCGTCAGTCCTGGGCGCTACTTAAGTGGGGGTGCACTTTGTCAAAAATGGTGGACGCCCCTCCCTCACTGGGCTGCACCGTCCTAGATGCCGGCAGCAAAACTCTCAGCTCCAAGTGGCTCTAGTCGCCGTCCTGCTTTTCCCCATGAGCATGGGACCTGCCGAGCCTGATCACCCAGCTCCCTGCCTCAGAGTCCGTCCTCTCTCTCTCTCTCTTTCTCTCCCCAAGCTGAAAAGTCGACTCTCTCACTGGCACCCCAGGAGCCTGCCGATAGGGCACTGGGACCTGTGCAATCTCCCGTGCCACTGCCCACTACCCCGGCTCAGATCACACTTCCCAGGAAACTCCTGGTCTGGCTCCTTGTCCAAGTCCCATTCAATCAGATGGAATGCCAATCTGCCCCTCCAAATCTCAGATTGCCGGTTTAACAGGGCACCCAGACCAGTGAGTTCCGCATCGGGTCCCGCTGTGGCACCAGCCAAAGAGGCAGCGGAAGCCGGCTGTGTTAGCTGGCTGCACTAGGGTCCCGTGTCTCTCCCACACCTGGGACATTCAACACTCTGTGGGCATAAAAGATCCATCCGAGAATGCGGCTAGGACTCACCCTCTGCGCCTTCACTGAGAGCTGCAATCCTGAGTCACCTCTACAACACCATCTTGCCTCCCTCTCAGGAGTCTCTACTTTATGGACACTCATTCAGAGCATCACAGAATAATACAAACCTATGGAAAAGTCAGGGGTTTATTTCAAATGGCCACTTATTCAGAACCGCAATGAAGGATCATATACATCTGGAAAATACTCAGAATACTTTTATAAATTGCCACTTATTCAGAGACTCAGTGAATAATGCACATCTGGGGTAGAGTCTGGAGACTATTTGATATGATTGTTCCCTAAGCGCTCAGTGGAAAATGGAGAGCTGAAATATAGTCAGGATGACAGAGTCAGGAGTCTGCTTTACGTGGTCACTCGTTCAGAAACGCACTGAAGAATACACAGGTTAAGAATAGTCAGAGATCAGGTATTATGGCTACTCAATCACAGAATTACAGAATAATGCACAATTGGGCAAGAGTAAGGAGTCTATATCATATGGCTTCTAATTCAGAGCTTCAGTGCATAATCAGCAGCTGTGTAGTAGTCAGGACCCTATTTCAGCTTGCCCCAAATTAAGCAGCTCCGTGAATGATACATATATGTGTGATAGTCAGGAGACTCTTTGATATGGACACTCATACAGAACCTCTTCAAATACTGTGCATGTGGGGAATAATCACTAGTGTATTCCATATGGTGATTCCTTTGGAGTGTCAAACAATAACGCACAATTGTGGAGTAAAATGGGGTCTATTACATAAGGCCACTCTTTCAGTGTTGCAGGGAATTATATGTATATCTGATAAGTCAGGAATCTCTTTCACATGGCCACTCGTTCTGGGCCTTTGTGAATAATACTCCCCTCAGAAATAGTCAAGGTTCTACTTCAAATGGCTACACATTAAGGGTCTCTGTAACTAATGCACACCTGGGCAATGCACAATAGCCTCTTTTTATGCCCACTTAGTCAGAGGCTCATTCAATTATACACACCCGGGGAAGAGTTAAGAGTATACCTCACGGAACCAATCATTTAGAGCCTCAGTGAATAATGCACACCATGGTTATAGTCGAGCATTTTTTATATGGCCACTCATTCTGTGCCTCCCTTAATGATACACACCTGGAGAATCCTCAAGATTCAATTTCATATTACCACGCATTTAGAATCTTACAGAATAATTCACAAAGTAGCAATAGTCAGGTGTCTATTTCAAATGGCCTCTCATTCAAAGTTTCAGTGTATAATGAACTTCTATGGAGTAGTCAGGACGCTGTTTAAGATAGCCACGAATTGAGTGCCTTCCTGAATGATACACAACTGGGCTATCGGATTCTATTTCATATGAACTCTAATTCTGAGTACCGCTGAGTAATACCCACGTGGGATAGTGTAAGGAGTTTATTTGTTATGGGCACTCATAGAGAACCTGTTTGAATAATGCACACATGGTGAATAATAAATATTCTATGTTGTATGGCTAGACATTCAGACAAAAAGTGCATAACGCACATGTGGATTATGAGAAGTCTCTTTCATATGCCCCTCTTTCACAGCCTCACTTAATATTACACACTTGAGTTATAGTCTGGAGTTTCTTCTTTATGGCCATTCATTCAGAGAATCACTGAATAATGAACACCTGTGGAATAGTCAGAAGTCTCTTTCTGACCGCGACTCATTAAAAGCCTCAAGCCTCACTAAAAGTACCCACCTGAAAAAAGAGTCAGGATTTACTTCTATTCCCTCATTCAGAGTTTCACTAAATAATGCACACGTCTGAAATTGTCAGGAGAATTTTTCATGCGGCCTCTCATTCCGAGTGTCACTGAATAATGTGATGTAGTCTATACTCTGTTTCATGTAGACACATATTCAGAGCCTCAGTGAATAAGACAGAATCTCTCTATCGAAAAGATTCTAATTAATATGGAAACATATTTTAGATAGACAGAATCCCATTTGATATGGTCACACAAGAAGAGCCTCACTGAGTAATACACACCTGGGAAAATGTGAGTAGTCTACTATATATAGCCTCTCAATTACAGCATCAGGGAATAATGCACACGTGTGGTGAAGGCAATAATATATTTTATATCACCACAAAATGAAACCTTGAGTGAGCAGTACACAAGTTGGGAATAGTCACTAGTCTATTCCATATGCCCAAATATTTAAAGTCAGAGTCAATAATTCACTCCTGTGGACTAGTCAGGAAACAATTTCTTATGGAGAAAGTTTTAGAGCTTCAGTGAATAATATATACCTGGGAAACACTCAGGACGCTATTTCATATGGCGTCTATTTCAGATCATCATTGAAGAAGGAACACCTGTATCGTAGTCAGAATTTTCTTTTCACAGCCACATCTTCAGAGCCTCACTGAATATCATACCCATCAGGAAAAGTCAGGATTCTATTTCCTATAGCCACTCATTTGCAGCCAAATGTAAAAACTCACGCCTGTGGAGTATTCAGGAGTCTCTTCTTTATGGAAACACATTCAGAGAGTCACAGAATAATACAGACCTATGGAAAAGTCAGGAGTGTATTTCCCATGGCCACTTATTCAGAACCGCAGTGAAAAATCATATACATCTGGAAAATACTCAGGATTCTTTTATATATGGCCACTTTTTCAGAGACTCAGTGAATAATGCACACCTGGGGTATAGTCAGGAGACTATTTGGTATGACCCTTCCCTAAACACTTAGTAGAAAATTGAGAGCTTAAATGTAGTCAGGATGATAGAGTCAGGAGTCTACTTTATGTGGTCACTGGTTCAGAAACTCATCGAAAAATATACACCTTAATAGTAGTCAGTGTCCGGATATTATGGCCACTCCATCACAGCATTACCGAATAATGAACAATTGGGCAATAGTAAGGAGTCTATATCATATGGCTTCTAATTCGGAGCTTCAGAACATAATCAGCAGCTGTGTATTAGTCAGGACACTATCTCAGCTTGCCCCAAATTAAGCAGCTCCGTGAATGATACATATATGTGTGATAGTCAGGAGACTCTTTAATATGGACACTCATACAGAACCTCTTCGAATACTGCATATGTGGTGAATAATCACTAGTGTATTTCATATGGTGAATCATTTGGAGGGTCAAACAATAACGCAAACCTGTGGAGTAAAATGGGGTCTAATACATAAGGCCACTCTTTCAGTGTTGCAGGGCATCATATGTATATCTGATAAGTCAGGAATCTCTTTCACATGGCCACTTGTTCAGGGCCTCTGTGAATAATACCCCCTAGGAAATAGTCAAGGTTCTACTTCAAAGGGCTACACATTCAGAGTCTCTGTAAGTAATGCACACCTGGGCAATACACAAGAGTCTCTTTTTTATGCCCACTTAGTCTGAGTTTCATTTAATTATACACACCCAGGGACGAGTTAAGAGTATACCTCAGGGAGAGAGAGATCCAAGATGGCTGATCGCTAATAGCTCGGGATTGTAGCTCCCAGTTATAGCTCGGAAATAGTGAGGAAGCCACATTTTCAGAGAAATTTTCGTCGCCCACGGACCAGAAGATTTCCAGTGGAGGAGCCCCACGGGTGGCCAGTGCGACTTCTGTGGCCAGCGCATCAGTTTTGTCGTCGCCTTGGCACGGCAGCTTTTCGTGCACAGTGAGCGAGACTGATTCCCCTACTGACTGATGTTTGGAGCTCCCGGAAGGCAGCGCCGCTTGTTTCATACTCAAGAAGGAAGCCAGACCGTAGATTCCCAGGCAGAAGAGCACCATCATTCTTATCGCTGCTGTTTTGGCTGGCGCAGTGGGTTGCTCGGATTCCACCACTGGGAATCAATAAATTGGACGTCCTCTCAGGAACTTAATCAGAAAGGCGTTAATTGTAAAGACATCAGATGGATAAAATCACAATAAAGGGAAAAAACAGCCTAAAAAGGCCGAGAAAACCGAAAGTCAGAACCCCTCTCCCTCTACAGGGGATAGTAACTCCTCATCAGCAATGGAACAAGCCCTAATGGAAGAGGACTGTGTTCCAGTATCTGAAGGAGGCTTTAGAAGGTGGATGGTAAAAAACTTCTGGGAATTGAAACAACTTCTTCTAACCCAATGTAAAGAAACTAAGAACTTTGAAAAAAAGCTTGACGAAATATTAAAAAGAATGGACGATATAGAGAGGAATATAAATGAACTAATGGAATTGAAAAATACAACAGGAGAATTTAGTAAAATATTCACAAGTTTGAATAGCCGAATTGATCAAGCAGAAGAAACGATGTCAGAGGTTGAAGACCGACTTAATAAAATGGAACGAGAAGACAAGAATAGAGAAAAAAGGATAAAAAGGAATGAGCAAAGTCTCCAAGAATTATGGGACTATGTTAAAAGACCTAATCTGCGTTTTATAGGTGTACCTGAATGTGATGGAGAGAATGAATCCCAACTGGAAAATACTCTTCAGGATATTATCCAGGAGAATTTTCCCAAACTAGCAAAGCAGGATACTATTCAACTTCAGGTAATACAGAGAACACCACAAAGATATTCCTTAAGAAGAGCAACCCCAAGACACATAATCATTAGATTCGCCAGGGTTGAAACAAAGGAGAAAATACTAAGGGAAGCCAGAGAGTAAATGTCAGGTAACCCACAAAGGGAAGCCTATTAGCCTTACAGCAGATCTCTCAGCAGAAACCCTACAAGCCAGAAGAGAGTGGGGGCCGATATTTAACATCCTTAAAGAACAGAACTTTCAGCCCAGAATTTCATATTCTGCCAAACTAAGCTTCACAATTGAAGAAAAAATAAAATCTTTTATGAACAAGCAAGTATTCAGAGATTTTATTACCACCAGGCCTGCTTTACAAAAACTTCTGAAAGAAGCATTACACACAGAAAGGAACAAACAGTATTAGCTTTTCTAAAAACATACCAAAAAGTAAAGAGCATCTACATAAAGAAAAATTTACATCAATGAATAAATGAAATAGCCAGTTAACATCAAATGACAGTAATCCTAAATTGAAATCGACTAAATTCCCCAATCAAAAGATACAGCTAAAACCTCACGGTATACTATATACAGACCCATTTCATATCCAAAGATACACAAAGACTCAAAACAAAGGGTTGGAGAAAGATCTACTAACCAAATGGAAAACAAAAACAAATAAATAAACAAAAAGGAGTTGCAATTCATGCATTTGATAAAACAGATTTCAAAGCAACAAAGATAGAGTGGTATAAGGATCAATGCATTCTAACACCCAGATACACAAGACTTATAAAGAGATTTAGACTCAACGAGACAAAAAATTAATAAGGATATCCAGAATTTGAACTCAGATCATTAACAAGTATACTTAATAAGCATTTGTAGAGCTCTCGAGTTTAGATACATAAAACATGTATTCTCCACTTTAAATACACAAACTAATGATCGGACATTATTAATACACATTCATAGAATAAAACAATATTCCTGTTCTCTCTCCCTCTTTTTATTTCCCTCTTTTTCTTTCCTTCTAAAAAAATAGAGTATACCTCACGGAACCAATCATTTAGAGCCTCAGTGTATAATGCACACCAGGGCAATAGTCGAGCATTCTTTATATGGCCACTCATTCTGTGCCTCCCTGAATGATAAACACCTGGGGAATACTCAGGATTCCATTTCATACCACCACTCATGTAGAACATTATAGAAAAATTTGCAATGGAGCAATAGTCAGGTGTCTATGTCATATGGCCTCTCATTCAAAGGTTCAGTGTATAATGAACTTCTAGGGAGTAATCAGGACGCTGTTTAAGACAGCAACGAATTGAGTGCCTTTCTGAATAATACACACTTGGGTTATAGGATTCAATTTTATATAAACTCTAATTCTGGGTACTGCTGAGTAATACACACGTGGGATAGTGTGAGGAGTTTATTTGTAATGGGCACTCATAGAGAACCTGTTTGAATAATGCACACACAGTGAATAATAAGGATTCTATGTTGTATGGCTAGTCATTCTTACAAAAAGTGAATAACGCACATGTGGATTATTAGAAGTGTGTTTCATATGCCCCTCTTTCACAGCCTCACTGAATATTACGCATTGAGACATAGTCTGGAGTCTATTCTTTATGGCCATTCATTCAGAGAATCACTGAATAATGAACACCTGTGGAATAGTCAGAAGTCTCTTTCTGACCGCCACTCATTGAAAGTCTCACTAAATGTACCCACCTGTGGAAAGAGTTAGGATGTACTTCTCTTCTCTCATTCAGAGTCTCACTAAATAAGGCACACCTGTGGAATTGTCAGGAGAATTTTTCATGTGACCTCTCATTCCCAGTGTCACTGAAAAATGTGCTGTAGTCTGGAGTCTATTTCATGTAGACACATATTCAGAGCCTCCGTTAATAAGACAGACCTTGCTATCGAAAAGATTCTAATTAAAATAGACACATCTTCTGAGCCTCACTGAATAATACACACCTGTAGAATAATTTGGAGTCTATTTTCGATGGACATTCATTCAGAGCCTCGGTGAAGAATGCCCACCGCTGGAATAGCCAGAAGTCCATTTCATTTGTACACTCATCCATAGCCTCAGCTTATAATATGCACCCGTGGAATAGTTGGGGTTCTATTTCATAGAGCCACGGACTCGTAACCCCAGTGAATAATGCACAAATGTAACGTACTCAGCAGTCTGTTTCATGTAGCCACTCATTCAGAGATTCATTGGATAAAAAAATTATTTAAGATAGACAGAATCCCGTTTCATATGGTCACACAAGAAGAGCCTCACTGAGTAATACACACCTGAGAAAATGTGAGGAGTCTACTATATATAGCCTCTCATTTACAGCCTCAGGGAATAATGCACACGTGTGGAGTAGGCACTAATCTATTTTATATAACCACAAAATCAAACCCTGAGAAGCAATTAACAAGTTGGGAAGAGTCACTAGTCTATTCCATGTGCCCAAATATTCAAAGTCAGAGTCAATAATTCACTCCTGTGGACTACTCAGGAAACAATTTCATATGGACAAAGTTTTAGAGCTTCAGTGAATAAAATGTACCTGGGAAATACTCAGGACGCTATTTCAAACGGCGTCTATTTCAGAGTTTCATTGAATAAGGAACACCTGTATCATAGTCAGAATTTTCTTTAAAAGCCACATCTTCAGAGCCTAACTGAATAATATACTACTTGGGAAAAGTCAGGATTCTATTTCGTATGGCCACTCATTCAGAGCCGAATGAAATAAAGCACGCCTGTGGAGTATTCAGAAGTCTCTCCTTTATGGACACTCATTCAGAGCGTCACAGAATAGTACAAACGTATGGAAATGTCAGGAGTGTATTTCACATGGACACTTATTCAGAACCACAGGGAAGGATCATATACATCTGGAAAATACTCAGGATTCTTTTATATATGGCCACTTATTCAAAGACTCAGTGAATAATGCACAATTGGGGTATAGTCTGGAGACTATTGGATTTGACCGTTCCCTAAGCACTCAGTGGAAAATGGAGAGCTGATATATAGTAAGGATGATAGAGTCAGGAGTCTACTTTATGTGGTCACTCTTTCAGAAACTAACTTAAGAATACAAACCTTAAAAATAGTCAGAGTCCAGGTATTATGGCCCCTCAATCACAGCATTACCGAATAATGTACAATTGGGCAATAGTAAGGACTCTATATCATTTGGCTTCTAATTCAGAGATTCAGTGCATAATCAGCAGCTGTGTAGTAGTCAGGAACCTTTCTCAGCTTGCCCCAAATTAATCAGCTCCATGAATTATACATATATGTGTGATAGTCAGAAGTCTCTTTGATATGGACACTCATACAGAACCTCTTTGAATACTGCACATGTGGGGAATAATCACTAGTGTATTTCATATGGTGATTCCTTTGGAGGGTCAAATAATAATGCGCAACTGTGGAGTAAAATGGGGTCTATTATGTAAGGCCACTCTTTCAGTGTTGCAGGGAATAATATGTATATCTGATAAGTCAGGAATCCCTTTCACATGGCCATTCGTTCAGGGCCTCTGTGAATAATACTCCCCTCAGAAATAGTCAAGGTTCTACTTCAAATGGCTACACATTCAGAGTCTCTGTATGTAATCCACACCTGGGCAATACACAATAGTCTCTTTTTTTATGCCCACTTAGTCAGAGTCTCATTCAATTATACAGACCCGGGGAAAAGTTAAGAATATACCTCAGGGAACCAATCATTTAGAGCCTCATTGAACAATGCACACCAGGGTCATAGTAGAGCATTTTTTATATAGGCACTCATTCTGTGCCTCCCTGAATAATACACACCTGGGGAATCCTCAGGATTCTATTTCATACTACCACTCATTAAGAACCTCATAGAATAATTCACAATGGGCAATAGTCAGGTGTCTATTTCATATGGCCTCTCATTCAAAGTTTCAGTGTATAATGAACTTCTATGGAGCAATCAGGACGCCTTTTAAGATAGCCAAGAATTGAGGGCCTTCCTGCATGATACACACCTGGGTTTTAGGATTCTTTAAGGAAAACTACAAACCACTGCTCAACAAAATAAAAGAGGACACAAACAGATGTAGAAACATTCCATGTTCGTGGTTAGAAAGAATCAATATCGTGAAAATGGCTATACTGCCCAATGTAATTTACAAAATCAATGTTTTCCCCATCAAACTACCATGGAATTTCTTCACAGAACTGGAAAAAAAACAGCATGAATTTCATATGTAACCAAAAAGAGCCTGCATAGCCAAATAAATTTTAAGCAAAAAGAACACAGCGAGAGGCATCACACTACCAGACTTCAAACTATACTACAAGGCTACAGTAATCAAAACAGCATGGTACTGCTACCAAAACAGTGATATAGACCAATGGAATAGAACAGAAACATCGGAGGCAACACAAAACATCTACAACCATATTATCTTTGATGAACCAAACAAAAACAAGCAATGGGGAAAGTATTCCCTATTTAATAAATGGTGTTGAGAAAATTCGCTAGCCATGTGCAGAAAGCAGAAAGTGGACCCCTTCCTAACACCTTACCCTAAAATTAACTCCAGATGGCTTAAATACTTCAGCATAAAACCTGACACCATAAAAACTCGAGAAGAAAATCTAGGCAAATCCATTCAGGACATACGAGTAGGCAAAGACTTCATGAACAAAACACCAAAGGCATTGGCAACAAAAGGCAAAATAAACAAATGGGACCTAATCAAACTCCACAGCTTCTGAACAGCAAAAGTAACAATCACTAGAGTTAATTGGCAACCATCAGAATGGGAAAAAATCTTTGCAGTTTACATATCTGACAAAGGTCTGATATTCAGAATTTACATAGAACTCAATCAGATTTACAGGAAAAATACAAACAAGCCCATTCAAAAATGGGCAAAGGATATGAACAGATGCTTTACAAAAGAAGACATACATGAGGCCAAGAAACACATGAAAAAATGCTCATCATCTCTGGTCATTAGAGAGATGCAAATCAAACCCACATTGAGATACCATCTCACACCAGTTAGAATGGCGATCATTAAAAAATCTGGAGACAGCAGATGCTGGAGAGGATGCGGAGAAATAGGAACGCTCTTACACTGTTGGTGGGAGTGTAAATTAGTTCAACCATAGCGGAAGACAGTGTGGAGATTCCTCAGGGACCTAGAAGTAGAAATTTCATTTGAAGCAGCAGTCTTATTACTGGGTATATATCCAAAGGACTATAAATCGTTCTACTATAAGGACACATGCACACGAATGTTCATTGCAGCACTGTTTACAATAGCAAAGAACTGGAACCAACCCAAATGCCCAACGATGATAGACTGGACTGGGAAACAATTTTATATGGACAAAATTTTAGAGCTTCAGTGAATAATATGTACCTTGGAAATACTCAGGACGCTATTTCATATGGCATCTATTTTAGAGCTTCATTAAATAAAGAACACCTGTATGGTAGTCAGAATTTTCTTTTAATAGTCACATCTTCAGAGCCCCACTGAATAACATACAGCTTTGGAAAAGTCAGGATTCTATTTCGTACAGACACTCATTTAGAGCCAAATGTAAAACGCATGCCTGTGGAGTATTCAGGAGTCTTTACTTTATGGATACTCACTCATAGAGTCACAGAATAATACAGACCTATGGAAAAGTCAGGAGTGTATTTCACAAGGCCACTTATTCATAACTGCAGTGAAGGATTATATATATCTGGAAAATACTCTGGATTCTTTTATATATGGCCACTTATTCAGAGACTCAGTGAATAATGCACACCTGGGGTATAGTCTGGAGACTATTTGATATGACCGTTCCCTAAGCAGTCAGTGGAAAATGGAGAGCTGGAATATAGTCAGGATGATAGATTCAGGAGTCTACTTAATGTGGTCACTCGTTCAGAAATTCACTGAAGAATACACACCTTAAGAATAGTCAGAGTCCAGGTATTATTGCCACTCAATCACAGCATTACCGAATAATGCACAATTGGGCAATAGTAAGGAGTCTATATCACATGGCTTCTAATTCAGAGGTTAAGTGCATAATCAGCAGCTGTGTAGTAGTCAGGACCCTTTCTCAGCTTGCCCTAAATTAAGCAGTTCCGTGAATGATACATATATTTGTGATAATCAGGACACTCTTTGATATGGACACTCATACAAAACCTATTCAAACATGGCACATGTGGGAAATAATCACTAGTGTATTTCATATGGTGATTCCTTTGTAGGGTCAAACAATAACGCGCAACTGTGGAGTAAAATGGGGTCTATTACATAAGGCCACTCTTTCAGTGTTGCAGGGAATAATATGTATATCTGATAATCCAGGAATCTCTTTTACATAGCCACACGTTCAGGGCCTCTGTGAATAATACTCCCCTCAGAAATAGTCACGGTTCTACTTCAAATGGCTAAACATTCAGAGTCTCTGTAAGTAATGCACACCTGGGAAATACACAGGGGTCTCTTTTTTATGCCCACTTAGTCAGAGTCTCATTTAATTATACACACCCCGGGAAGAGTTAAGAGTATACCTCACGGAAGCAATCATTTAGAGCCTCAGTGAATAATGCACACCAGAATTATAGTCGAGAATTTTTTATATGTCATTCATTCTGTGCCTCCCTGCATGATACACACCTGGGGAAGCCTCAGGATTCAATTTCATACTACCACTCATTTAGAAACTTGTAGAATAATTCAAAATGGAGCAATAGTCAGGTATCTATTTCATATGGTCTCTCATTCAAAGTTTCAGTGTATAATGAACTCCTAAGGAGTAATCAAAACGCTGTTTAAGATAGAAACGAATTGAGTTTCTTCCTGAATGATAGACACCTGGATTATAAAATTCTATTTTATATGAACTGTAATTCTGGGTACCGCTGAGTAATACACACGTGGGATAGTGTAAGGAGTTTATTTGTTATGGGCACTCATAGAGAACCTGTTTGAATAATGCACACATGGCGAATAATAAGGATTCTATGTTGTACAGCTAGTCATTCAGACAAAAATTGAATAAGGCAAATGTGGATTATTAGAAGTCTGTTTCATATGCCACTCTTTCGCAGCCTCACTGAATATTACACACTTGAGATATAGTCTGGAGTCTGTTATTTATGAAAATTCATTCAGAGAATCACTGAATAATGAACACCTGTGAAATAGTCAGAAGTCTCTTCCCGACCGCCACTCATTGAAAGCTTCACTAAGTGTACCCACCTGTGGAAAGAGTCAGGATTTACTTCTATTCCCTCATTCAGAGTCTCACTAAATAATGCAAACCTCTGGAATTGTCAAAAGAAATTTTCATGTGCCCTCTCATTCCAAATGTCACTGAACAATATGCTGTAGTCAGGAGTCTATTTTATGTAGACACATATTTAGAGCCTCGGTGAGTAAGACAGGCCCTTGCTATTGTAAAGATTCTAATGAATATGGACACATCCTCTGAGCCTCACTGAATAATACACACCTGTACAGAAATTTGGAGTCTGTTTTCGATGGACATTCATTCAGAGCCTCGGTGAAGAATGCACACCTCTGGGGTAGCAAGAAGTCCATTTTATTTGTACACACATCCATAACCTTAGTTTATAATATGCACGTGTGGATTAGTTGCGGTTCAATTTCATATAGCCACGGACTCGTAACCTCAGTGAATAATGCACATATGTAACGTACTCAGCATTATGTTTCATATAGCCACTCATTCAGAGACTCATTGGATAATTAAATTATTTAAGACAGACAGAATCCCGTTTCATATGGTCACACAGGAAGAGCCTCACTGAGTAATACACACCTGGGAAAATGTGAGGAGTCTACTATATATAGCTTCTCATTTACAGCCTCAGGGAATAATGCACACGTGTGGCGTAGGTACTAATATATTTTATATGGCCACAAAATCAAACCCTGAGTGAGCAATACACAAGTTGGGAATAGTCAGTAGTCTATTCCATATGCCCAAATATTCAAAGTCAGAGTCAATAATTCACTCCTGTGAACTAGTCAGAAAACAATTTCATATGGACAAGGGTTTAGAGCTTCGGTGAATAATATGTACCTGGGAAATACTCAGGACGCTATTTCATATGGCGTCTATTTCAGAGCTTCATTAAATAAGAAACACCTGTATCATAGTCAGAATTTTCTTTTAACAGCCACACCTTCGGAAATAACTGAATAACATACACCTTGGGAAATTCAGGATTCTATTTCCTATAGACACTCATTAAAAGCCGAATGTCAAAACGCACGCCTGTTGAGTATTCAGGAGTCTCTACTTTATGGACACTCATTCAGAGTGTCAGACAATAATACAGACCTATGGAAATGTCAGGAGTGTATTTCACATGGCCACTTATTCAGAACCGCAGTGAAGGATCATATACATCTGGAAAATACTCAGGATTCTTTTACATATGGCCACTTTTTCAGAGACTAAGTGAACAATGCACAGCTGTGGTACAGTCTGTAGACTATTTGATATGACCATTCCCTAAGTACTCAGTGGAAAATGTAGAGCTGAAATATAGTCAAGATGATAGAGTCAGGAGTCTACTTTATGTGATCTCTCATTCAGAAACTCACTGAAGAATACACACATTAAGAATAGCCAGAGTCTAGGTATTATGGCCACTCAATCACAGCATTACCGAATAATGCACAATTTGGGCAATAGTAAGGAGTCTATATCATATGGCTTCTAATTCAGAGCTTCAGTGCATAATCAGCAGTTGTGTAGTTGTCAAGACCCTATTTCAGCTTGCCCCAAATTAAGCAGCATCGTGAATGATGCATACATGTGTGATAGTCAGGAGACTCTTTGATATGGACACTCCTACAGAACCTCTTCGAATAGTGCACATGTGGGGAATAATCACTAGTGTATTTCATATGGTGATTGTATGTAGGGTCAAACAATAACACGCAACTGTGGAGTAAAATGAGGTCTATTATATAAGGCCAGTCTTTCAGTGTTGCAGCGAATAATATGTTTATCTAATAACTGAGGAGGCTCTTTCACATGGCCACTCGTTCAGGGCCTCTGTGAATAATACTTTTTTCAGAAATAGTCAAGGTTCTACTTCAAATGGCTACACATTCAGAGTCTCTGTAAATATTGCACACCTGGGCAACTCACAGGAGTCTCCTTTTTATGCCCACTTAGTCAGAGTCTCATTCAATTATACACAACCGGGGAAGAGTTAAGAGTATACCTCACGGAAGCAATCATTTAGAGCCTCAGTGAATAATGCACACCAGGGTTTACAAGGCCACTCATTCTGTGCCTCCCTGAATGATACACACCTGGGGAATACTCAGTACTCAATTTCATACTACCACTCATTTAGAACCTTATAGAATAATTCACAATGGAGCAATAGTCAGGTGTCTATTTCATATGGCCTCTCATTAAAAGTTTCAGTGTATAATGAAATTCTTTGGAGTAATCAGGGCTCTGATTAAGATAGATACGAATTGAGTCCCTTCCTGAATGATACACACCTGGGTTATAGGAATCTATTTCATATGAACTTTAATTCTGTGTATCGCTGAGTAATACACACGTCGGATAGTGTAAGGAGTTTATTTGTTATGGGCATTCATAGAGAACCTGTTTGAATAATGCACACATGGCGAATAATAAGGATTCTATGTTTTAGGGCTAGTCATTCAGACAAAAAGTGAACAACGCACATGTGGATTATTAGAAGTCTGTTTCATATGCCCCTCTTTCACAGCCTCCCTGAATATTACACACATGAGATATAGTCTGGAGTCTATTCTTTATGGCCATTCATTCAGAGAATCACTGAATAATGAACACCAGCGGAATAGTCAGAAGTCTCTTTCCGACTGCCACTCATTGAAAGCCTCACTAAATTTACCCACCAGTGGAAAGAGTCAGGATTTACTTCTATTTCCTCATTTGGAGTCTCACTAAATAATGCACACCTGTGGAATTGTCAGGAGAATTTTTCATGCGGCCTCTCATTCCGAGTATCACTGAACAATGTGCTGTAGTATGGAGTCTGTTTCATGTAGACAAATATTCGGAGCCTCAGTTATTAAGACAGACCCTTGCTATTGTAAAGATTCTCATTAATATGGACACATCTTCTGGGCCTCACTGAATAATACACACCTGTAGAATAATTTGGAGTCTATTTTCGATGGACATTCATTCAGAGCCACGGTAAATATTGCACACCCCTGGGGTAGCCAGAAGTCCATTTCATTTGTACAGTCATCCATAGACTCAGTTTATAATATGCAAGTGTGGATTAGTTGGGGTTCCATTTCATATAGCCGCAGACTCGTAACCTCAGTGAATAATTCACGTATGTAATGTACTCAACAGTCTGTTTCATATAGCCACTTATTCAGAGATTCATTGCATAATAAAATAATTTAAGATAGAATCTCGTTTCATATGGTCACACAAGAAGAGCCTCACTGAGTAATACACACCTTGGAAAATGTTAGGAGTCTAATATATATAGCCTCTCTTTTACAGCCTTAGGGAATAATTCACACATGTGGGGTAGGCACAAATCAGTTTTATACGGCCACAAAATCACACCCTGAGTGAGCAATACACAAGTTGGGAATAGTCACTAGTCTATTCCATATGCCCAAATATTCAACCTCAGAGTTAATAATTCAGTCCTGTAAACCAGTCAGGAAACAATTTCATATGGACAAAGATTTAGAGCTTCAGTGAATAATATATACCTTGGAAACACTCAGGACGCCATTTCATATGGTGTCTATTTCAGAGCTTCATTGAATAAGGAACACCTGTATCGTAGGCAGAATTTTCTTTCAACAGCCACATCTTCAGAGCCTATCTGAATAACATACACCATGGAAAAATTCAAGATTCTATTTTGTATAGCCACTCATTTAGAGCCGAATGTAAAAACGCATGGCTGTGGAGTATTCAGAAGTCTCTATTTTATGGACACTCATTCAGAGCGTCACAGAATAATACAGACCTATGAAAAATTCAGAAGTTTATTTCACATGGCCAGTTATTCACGACCGCAGTGCAGGATCATATACATCTGGAAAATACTCAGGATTCTTTTATATATGGCTACTTATTCAGAGATTCAGTGAATAATGCACACATGGGATATAGTCTGAAGACTATTTGATATGACTGTTCCCTAAATACTCAGTGGAAAATGGAGAGCTGAAATATAGTCAGGATGATAGAGTCAGGAGTCTACTTTATGTGGTCACTCGTTCAGAAACTCACTGAAGAATACACACCTTAAGAATAGTGAGAGTCCAGGTATTATGGTCACTCAATCAAGGCATTACCAAGAAATGCATGATTGGGCAATAGTAAGGAGTCTATATCATATGGCTTCTAGTTCACAGCTTCAGTGAATAGCCAACAGCTTTGTAGTAGTCAGAACCCTATTTCAGGTTACCCCAAATTAAGCAGCTCCGTGAATGATACATATATGTGTGATAGTCAGAAGACTCTTTGATATGGACACTCATACAGAACCTATTTGAATACTGCACATGTGGGGAATAATCACTAGTGTATTTCATATGGTGATTCCGTTGGAGGGTCAAACAATAACGCACAACTGTGGAGTAAAATGGGGTCTATTACATAAGGCCACTCTTTCAGTGTTGTAGGGTATAATATGTATATCTGATAAGTCAGGAATCTCTTTCACATGGCCCCTCGTTCAGGGCCTCTGTGAATAATACTCCCCTCAGAAATAGTCAAGGTTCTACTTCAAAGGGCTACACATTCAGAGTCTCTGTAAGTAATGCACACCTGGGCAGTACACAAGAGTCTCCTTTTCATGCCCACTTAGTCAGAGTCTCATTCAATAATACAGACCCAGAGAAGAGTTAAGAGTATACCTCACGAAACCAATCATTTAGAGCCTCAGTGATTAATGCACACCAGTCGAGCATTTTTTATATGACCACTCATTCTGTTCCTCCCTTATTGATGCACACCTGGGGAATCCTCAGGATTCACTTTCATACTACCACTCATGTAGAACCCCATAGAAAAATTCACAATGGAGCAATAGTCAGGTTTCCATTTGATATGGTCTCTTATTTTAATTTTCAGTGTATATTGAACTTCTATGGAATAATCAGGACACTTTTTAAGATAGCCACAAATTGAGTGCCTTCCTGAAAAATACACAGCTGTGTTATAGGATTCTATTTCATATGAACTCTAATTCTGGGTTCCGCGGAGTTACACAAAGGTGGGATAGTGTAAGGAGTTTACTTGTTATGGGCACTCATAGAAAACCAGTTTGAATAATGCACACATGGCGAATAATAAGGATTCTATGTCGTATGACTAGTCTTTCAGACAAAAAGTGAGTAACGCACATGTGGATTATTAGAAGTGTGTTTCATATGCCCCTCTTTCACAGCCTCACTGAATATTACACACCTGAGATATAGTCTGGAGTCTATTCTTTATGGCCTTTCATTCAGAGAATCACTGAATAATGAACACCTGTGGAATAGTCAGAATTCTCTTTTTGACCGCCACTAATTGAAAGCCTCACTAAATGTACCCACCTGTGGAAAGAGTCAGGATTTTCCTCTATTCCCTCATTCAGAGTCTCACAAAATAATGCACACCTGTGGAATTGTCAGGAGAATTTTTCATGCGGCCTCTCATTCCGAGTTCACTGAAAAATGTGCTGTAGTCTGGTGTCTATTTCATGAAGAAACACATTCAGAGCCTCAGTGAATAAGACAGAACCTTGCTATTGTAAAGATTCTCATTAATATGGACACAACTTCTGAGGCTCACTGAATAATACACACCTGTAGAATAATTTGGAGTCTATTTTCGATGGACATTCATTCAGAGCCTCGGTGAAGAATGCACACCTTTGGGGTAGCAAGAAGTCCATTTTATTTGTACACTCATCCATAGCCTCAGTTTATAATATGCACATGTGGATTAGTTGGGGTTCCATTTTTTTTTTCCTGTGTGTAATTTTTTTTTAATTGCATTCTAGGTTTTGGGTTACATGTGCAGAACGTGCAAGATAGTTGTATAGGTATACACGTGTCAGTGTGTTTGCTGCCTTTCTCCCCATCACCCACACTTGGTATTTATCCCCTGGGTATTCCTACCCAGCCCCCCGCCACTGTCCCTCCCCCATTCCCTTCAATAGACCCCTTCTCGGTGTCCATGTGTTCTCATTTTCTCACCCATCTATTACTGAGTATATGCGGTATTTCTTTTTCTTTTCTTGTGTCAGTTTGCTCAGAATGATGTTTCATATAGCCACGGACTCGTAACATGAGTGAATAATGCACATATGTAACATACTCAGCAGTCTGTTTCATATAGCCAATCATTCAGAGATTCATTGGATAATAAAATTATTTAACATAGACAGAAACCCGTTTCATATAGTCACACAAGAAGCGCCTCACTGAGTAATACACACCTGGGAAAATGTGAGGAGTCTACTATATATAGCCTCTCATTTACAGCCTCAGGGAATAATGCACACGTGTGGAGTAGGCACAAATCAATTTTATATGGCCAAAAAATCAAACAGAGAGTGAGCAATACACAAGTTGGAAATAGTCACTAGTCTATTCCATATGCCCAAATATTCAAAGTCAGAGTCAATAATTCACTCTTGTGGACTAGTCAGGAAACAATTTTATATGGACAATGATTTAGAGCTTCAGTGAATAATATGTACCTGGGAAACACTCAGGACGCCACTTCACATGGCGTCTATTTCAGAGATTCATTGAATAAAAAACACCTGTATCGTAAGCAGAATTTCCATTCAACAGCCACATCTTCAGAGCCTTACTGAATAACATACACCATGAGAAAAGTCAGGATTCTATTTTGTATAGCCACTCATTTAGAGCCGAATGTATAAACGCACGCCTGTGGAGTATTCAGAAGTCTCTATTTTATGGACACCCATTCAGAGCGTCACAGTATAATACAGACCTATGAAAAATTCAGGAGTTTATTTCACATGGCCACTTATTCACGACCGCAGTGAAGGATCATATATATCTGGAAAATACTCAGGATTCTTTTATATATGTCTACGTATTCAGAGACTCATTGAATAATGCACACCTGGGGTATAGTCTGAAGACTATTTGATATGACCCTTCCCTAAGCACTCAGTGGCAAATGAAGGGCTGAAATATAGTCAGGATGATAGAATCAGGAGTCTACTTTATGTGGTCACTCGTTGAGAAACTCACTGAAAAATACACACATAAAAATAGTCAGAGTCAAGGTATTATGGTCACTGAATCAATGCATTACCGAAAAATGCACAATTGGGCAATAGTAAGGAGTATATATCATATGGCTTCTAATTCAGAGCTTCAGTGAATAATCAACAGCTGTGTAGTTGTCAGAACCCGATTTTATCTTGCCCCAAATTAAGCAGCTCCGTAAATGATAAATATATATGTGATAGTCAGGAGACTCTTTCATATGGACACTCATACAGAACCTCTTCGAATACTGATCATGTGGGGAATAATTACTAGTTTATTTCATATGGCGATTAATTTGGAGGGTCAAACAATAACGCACAACTGTGGAGTAAAATGGGGTCCAGTACATAAGGTCACTCTTTCAGTGTTGCAGGGAATAATATGTATATCTGATAAGTCAGGAATCTCTTTCACAAGGCCACTTGTTCATTGCCTCTGTGAATAATACTCCCCTCAGAAATAGTCAAGGTTCTACTTCAAATGGCTACACATTCAGAGTCTCTGTAAGTAATGCACACTTGGGAAATACACAAGAGTCTCTTTTTTATGCCCTCTTAGTCAGAGTCTCATTCAATTATACACACCTGAGAAAGAGTTAAGTGTACACCTCATGGAACCAATCATTTAGAGCCTCAGTGAATAATGCACACCAGGGTTATAGTCAAGTATTTTTGATATGGCCACTCATTCTGGGCCTCCCTGAATGATACACACCTGGGGAATCCTCAGGATTCAATTTCATACTACCGCTCATGAACCACCTTATAGAATAATTAACAATGGAGCAATATTCAGGTGTCTATATCATATGGCCTCTCATTCTAAGTTTCAGTGTATAATAATCTTCTATGGAGTAATCAGGATGCTGTTTAACTTAGACACAAATTGAGTGCCTTCCTGAAGGATACACACCTGGGTTATAGAATTCTTTTTTATATGAACTCTAATTCTATGTACCGCTGAGTAATACACACGTGGGATAGTGTAAGGAGATTATTTGTTATGGGCACTCACAGAGAACCTGTTTGAATAATGCACTCATGGCGAATAATAAGGATTCAATGTTGTACAGCTAGTCATTCAGACAAAAACTGAATAACGCACATGTGGATTATTAGAAGTGTGTTTCATATGCCCCCCTTTCACAGCCTCACTGAATATTACACACTTGACATATAGTCTGAAGTATATTCTTTATGGACATTCATTCAGAGAATCACTGAATAATGAACACCTGTGGAATAGTCAGAAGTCTCTTTCCGACCACCACTCATTGAAAGCCTCACTAAATGTACCCACCTGTGGAAAGAGTCAGGATTTACTTCCATTCCCTCATTGAGAGTCTCACTAAATAATGCACACCTGTGGAATTGTCAGGAGAATTATTCATGAGGACTCTCATTCCGAGTGTCACTGAACAACGTGCTGTAGTCTGGAGTCTATTTCATGTAGATACATATTCAGAGCCTCAGTGAATAAGACCGACCCCTGCTATCATAAAGATTCTAATTAATATGGACACATCTTCTGAGCCTCACTGAATAATACACACCTGTAGAATAATTTGGAGTCTATTTTCGATGGACATTCATTCAGAGCCTCGGTGAATAATGCACACCTCTAGGGTTTTTAGAAGTCCATTTCATTTGTACACTCATCCATAGCCTCAGTTTATAATATGCACGTGTGGATTAGTTGGGGTTCCATTTCATATAGCCACAGACTCGGAAACTCAGTGAATAATGCACATATGAAATGTACTCAGTAATCTGTTTCATATAGCCACGCATTCATAGATTCATTGAATAATAAAATTCTTTAAGATAGACAGAATCCCGTTTCATATGGTCAACCAAGAAGAGCCTCACTGAGTAATACACACCTGGGAAAATGTGAGGAGTCTACCATATATAGCCTCTCATTTAGAGCCTCAGGGAATAATGCACACGTGTGGAGTGGGCACTAGTCTCTTTTATATGGCCACGAAATCAAACACTGAGTGAGCAATACACAAGTTTGGAATAGTGCCTAGTGTATTCCACATGCCGAAATATTCAAATTTAGAGTAAATAATGAACCCCTGTGGAATAATCAGGAAACAATTTCATATGGACAAAGATTTTGAGCTTCACTGAATAATATATACCTGGGAAATACTATGGACGCTATTTCATATGGCATCTTTTTCAGAGTTTTATTGAATAAAGAACACCTGTATCGTAGTCAGAATTTTCTTTTAATAGCCACATCTTCAGAGCCTAACTGAATAACATACACCATGGGAAAAGTCAGGATTCTATTCCGTATAGCCACTCATTTAGAGCCGAATGTAAAAACGCATGCCTGTGGAGTGTTCAGGAGTCTCTATTTTATGGACACACATTCAGAGCGTCAAAGAATAATACACACCCATGGAAAAGTCAGGAGTGTATTTCACATGGCCACTTATTCAGAAACGCAGTGATGGAATATATACATCTGGAAAATACTCAGGATTCTTTTATATATGGCTACTTATTCACAGACTCAGTGAATAATGCACTCCTGGGGTATAATCAGGAGACTATTTGATATGACCATTCCCTAAGCACTCAGTGGAGAATGGAGAGCTGAAATATAGTCAGGATGATAGATTCGGGAGTCTAATTTTTGTGGTCACTCGTTCAGAATCTCACTGAAGAATAGTCAGAGTCCAGGTATTATGGGCACTCAAACACAGCATTACCGAATAATGCACAATTTGGGCAATACTAAGGAGTCTATATCATATGGCTACTAATTCATAGCTTCAGTGCATAATCAGCAGCTGTGTAGTAGTCAGGACCCTATTTCAGCTTGCCCCAAATTAAGAAGCTCCGTGAATGATACATATATGTGTGATAGTCAGAAAACTCTTTGATATGGACACTCATTCAGAACCTCTTCGAATACTGCACATGTGGAGAATAATCACTAGTGTATTTCGTATGGTAATTCTTTTGGAGGGTCAAACAATAACGCGAAACTGTGGAGTAAAATGCGGTCTATCACATAAGGCCACTCTTTCTGTGTTG
This sequence comes from Saguinus oedipus, assembly GCA_031835075.1. NCBI lineage: Eukaryota > Metazoa > Chordata > Mammalia > Primates > Cebidae > Saguinus > Saguinus oedipus. The sequence goes on along the minus strand of CM063180.1, from coordinate 32,670,301 downwards.
CAGGGAATAATATGTATATCTGATAATTCAGAAATCTCTTTCACATGTCCACACGTTCAGGTCCTCTGTGAATAATACTCCTGTCAGAAATAGTCAAGGTTCTACTTTAAATGGCTACACATTCAGAGTCTCTGTAAGAAATGCACACCTGGGCAATACACAAGAGTCGCTTTTTTATGCCCACTTAATCAGAGTTTCATTCAATTATACACACCCGGGGAATAGTTAAGAGTATATCTCAAGGAACCAATCATTTAGAGCCTCAGTGAATAATGCACCCCAAGATTATAGTCGAGGATTTTTTATATGGCCACTAATTCTGTGCCTCCCTGAATGACACACACCTGGGGAATCCTCAGGATTCAATTTCATACTACCACTCATGTAGAACCTTATCAAATAATTCACAATGGAGCAATAGTCAGGTTTCTATTTCATATGGCCTCTCATTCAAAGTTTCAGTGTAAAATGGACTTCTATGGAGTAATCAGGATGCTGTTTATGATAGCCACGAATTGAGTGCCTTCCTGAAGGATACACACCTGGCTTATATTATTCTGTTTCATATGAACTCTAATTCCGGGTATCGTGTTGTAATACAGAAGTGGGATAGTGTAAGGAGTTTATTTGTTATGGGCACTCATAAAGAACCTGTTTGAATAATGCAGACACAGCGAATAATAAGAATTCTATGTTGTACGGCTAGCCATTCAGACAAAAAGTAAAAAACGCATATGTGGATTATTAGAAGTGTGTTTCACATGCCCCTCTTTCACAGCCTCACTGAATATTACACATTTGAGATATAGATTTGAGTGTATTCTTTGTGGCCATTCATTCAGAGAATCACTGAATAATGAACACCTGTGGAATAGTCAGAAATCTTTCTGACCGCCACTCATTGAAAGCCTCATTAAAGGTACCCACCTGTCGAAAGAGTCAGGATTTACTTCTATTCCCTCATTCAGACTCTCACTAAATAATGCACACCTGTGGACTTCTCAGGAGAATTTTTCATGCGGCCTCTCATTCCGAGTGTCACTGAACAATGAACTGTAGTCTGGGGTCTATTTCATGTAGAAACATATTCAGAACCTCAGTGAATAAGACAGACCCTGGCTATCCTACAGATTCTAATTAACATGGACACATCTTCTGAGCCTCATTGAATAATACACACCTGTAGAATAATTTGGAGTCTATTTTCGATGGACATTTATTCAGAGCCTTGGTGAAGAATGCACACCCTTGGGGTAGCCAGAAGTTTATTTCATTTGTACACTCATCCATAGCCTCAGATTATAATATGCACGTGTGGGGAGAGTGATCCAAGATGGCTGATTGCTAACAGCTCGGGATTGTATCTCACAGTGAAAGCTTTGAAAACGTGAGGATGCCACATTTTCAGAGAAATTGTCGTCGCCCACCGACCAGAAGATTTCCAGTGGAGGAGCCTTGCGGGTCGCCAGCGCGAATTCTGTGGCTGGCACAGCGGTTTTGTCGTCGCCTCGGTGCAGCAGCTCTTCCTGCACAGTGAGCGGGACTGGTTCCCTTACTGACTGCTGTTTGGAGCTTTGGGAAGTAAGAGCTGCTTGCGGACTCAAGAAGGAAGCCAGACCAGAGATTCCCAGGCAGAAGAGCCCCTTCAGTCTTATTGCTGTTGTTTTGGCTGGCGCAGTGAACTGCTCGGATTCCAGCACTGGGAATCAATAAATTGAACATCATCTCAGGAACTTAATCAGAAAGGCGCCAATTGTAAACACATCAGATGGATAAATTCACAATAAAGGGAAAAAACAGCCTAAAAAGGCGGAGAATACCGATAGTCAGAACCCCTCTGCTTCTACAGGTATAGTAATTTCTCATCAGCAAGAACAAGCCCTAATGGAAGAGGACTGTGTTCCAGTATCTGAAGGAGGCGTTAGAAGGTGGATGGTAAAAAACTTCTGGGAATTGAAACAGCTTGCTCTAACCCAATGTAAAGAAATTAAGAACTTAGAAAAAAGATTAGACAAAATGTTAAAAAGAATGGACAATATAGAGAGGAGTATAAATGAACTAATGGAGTTGAAAAATACAACACAAGAACTTAGTCAAATATGCACACGTTTGAATAGCCGAATTGATCAAGCAGAAGAAAGGATATCAGAGGTCGAAGACCGACTTAATGAAATGGAACGAGAAGACAAGAATAGGGAAAAAAGGATAAAAAGGTATGAGCAAAGTCTCCAAGAATTATGGGACAATGTGAAAAGACCTAATCTACGGTTGATAGGTGTACCAGAATGTGATGGAGAGAATGAATCCCAGCTGGAAAATACTCTTCAGAATATTATCCAGGAGAATTTTCCCAATTTAGCAAAGCAGGATACCATTCAACCTCAGGTAATACAGAGAACACCACAAAGATATTCCTTAAGAAGAGCAACCTCAAGACACATAATAATTAGATTCACCAGGGTTGAAACAAAGGAGAAAATACTAAGGGCAGCCAGAGAGAAAGGTCATGCTACCTACAAAGGGAAGCCTATTAGGTTTACAGCTGATCTCTCAGTAGAAACCCTACAAGCCAGAAGAGAGTGGGGTCTGATATTTAACATCCTTAAAGAACAGAACTTTCAGCCCAGAATTTCATATCCTGCCAAACTAAGCTTCACAATTGAAGGAAATATAAAATATTTTATGAACAAGCAAGTATTCAGAGATTTTATTACCACCAGGCCTGCTTTACAAACACTTCTGAAAGAAGCATTACACACAGAAAAGCACAACCAGTATTAGCCTTTCTAAAAATATACCAAAAAGTAAAGAGCATCAACATAAAGAAGAATTTACATTAACAAATGGATAAAATAGCCAGTTAACATCAAATGGCAGTAATCTTAAATTGAAATCGACTAAATTTTCTAATTAAAAGATACAGCCAAAACCTAACTGTATACTATATCCAGACCCATTTCATATCCAAAGATAAACAAAGACTAAAAACAAAGGGTTGGAGAAAGATTTACCAACCAAATAGAGAACAAAAACAAATAAATAAACAAAAAGGAGTTGCAATTCATGCATTTGATAAAACAGATTTCAAACCAACAAAGTTATAGTGGTGCACTTGTAGAGCTCTCCACTTTAGATAAATAAAATATACATTCTCCACTTTAAAAACACAAAATAATGATCAGCCAATATTAATACCCATTAGAAGCAATATTCCTGTTCTCTCTCGCTCTTTTTCTTCCTCTCTTAAAAAAGAAAAAAAAAGAAAAAATAATAATAATATGCACGGGTAGATAAGTTGGGGTTCCATTTTATATAGCCACCAACTCGTAACCTCAATGAGTAATGCACATATGTAATGGACTCAGCAGTCTGTTTCATATAGCCACTCATTCAGAGATTCATTGGATAATAAAATTATTTAAGATATAGAGAACCCCGTTTCATATGGTCACACAAGAAGAGCCTCACTGAGTAATACACACCTGAGAAAATGTGAGGAGTCTACTATATGTAGCCTCTCATTTACAGCCTCAGGGAATAATGCACACGTGTGGAGTAGGCAATAATATATTTTATATGGCCACAAAATGAAACCCTGAGTGAGCAATACACAAGTAGGGAATAGTAACTAGTCTATTCCATATGCCCAAATATTCAAAGTCAGACTCAATAATTCACTCCTGTGGACTAGTCAGGAAACAATTTTATATGGACAAAGTATTAGAGCTTCAGTGAATAATATATACCTGGGAAATACTCAGGACGCTATTTCATATGGCGTCTATTTCAGATCGTAATTGAAGAAGGAACACCTGTATCGTAGTCAGAATTTTCTTTTCACAGCCACATCTTCAGAGCCTCACTGAATATCATACACCTTGGGAAAAGTCAGGATTCTATTTAGTATAGCCAATCATTTGCAGCCGAATGTAAAAACGCATGCCTGTGAAGTATGCAAGGGTCTCTACTTTATGGTCACTCATTATGAGCGTCACAAAATAATACAGACCTATGGAAAAGTCATGAGTGTATTTAACATTGCCCCTTATCCAGAACCGCAATGTAGAATCATATATATCTGGAAAATTCTCAGGATTCTTTTATATATGGCCACTTATTCAGAGTCTCAGTGAATAATGCACACCTGGCGGATAGTCTGGAGACTATTTGATATGACCGTTCCCAAAGCACTCAGTGGAAAATGGAGACCTGAAATATAGTCAGAATGATAGAGTCAGGAGTCTACTTTTTGTGGTCACTCGTTCAGAACCTCTCTGAAGATTACACACCTTAAGAATATTCAGAGCCCATGTATTATGGACACTCAATAACAGCATTACTGAATAATGCACAATTGGGCAATAGTAAGGACTCTATATCATATGGCTTCTAATTCAGAACTTCAGAACCTAATCAGCAGCTGTGTGGTAGTCAGGACCCTTTCTCAGCTTGCCTCAAATTAAGCAGCTCCGTGAATGATGCATATACGTGTCATAGTCAGGAGACTCTTTGATATTGACACTCATACAGAACCCCTTCAAATACTGCACATGTGGGGAATAATCACTAGTGTATTTCATATGGTGAATTCTTTGAAGGGTCAAGCAATAACGCGCAACTGTGGAGTAAAATGGGGTCTATTACATAAGGTCACTCTTTCAGTGTTGCAGGGAATAATATGTATATCTGCTAAGTCAGGAATCTCTTTCACATGGCCACTCGTTCAGGGCCTCTGTGAATAATACTCCCCTCAGAAATAATCAAGGTTCAACTTCAAAGGGCTACACATTCAGCGTCTCTGTAAGTAATGCACACCTGAGTAATACACAACAGTCTCTTTTTCATGCCCACTTAGTCAGAGTTTCATTCAATTATACACACCCGGAGAAGATATAAGAGTATACCTCACGGAACCACTCATTTAGAGCCACAGTGAATAATGCACAGCAGGCTCATTCTGGGCCTCCTTGAATGATACACACCTCGGGAATCCTAAGGATTCAGTTTCATACTACCACTCATGTTGAATGTAATAGAATAATTCACAATAAAGCGGAAGTCAGGTGTATATTTCATATGGCCTCTCATACAAACTTTCAGTGTATAATGAACTTCTATGGAGTAATCAAGACGCTGTTTAAGATAGCCACGAATTGAGTGCCTTCCTGAATTATACACACCTGGGTTATAGGATTCTATTTAATATGAAATCTAATTCTGGGTACTGCTGAGTAATACACACATGGGATAGTGTAAGGACTTTATTTGTTATCTGCACTCATAGAGAACTTGTTTCAATAGTGCACACACGGCGAATAATAAGGATTTAATTTGTACGGCTAGTCATTCAGACATAAAGTGAATAACGCACATGTGGATTATTAGAAGTCTGTTTTATAGGCCCCTCTTTCACAGCCTCACTGAATATTACACTCTTGAGATAAAGTCTGGAGTCTATTTTTTATGGCCATTCACTCAGAGAATCACTGAATAATGAACACCTGTTGAATAGTCAGAAGTCTCATTCACTCATTGAAAGCCTCACTAAATGTACCCACCTGTGGAAAGAGTCAGGATTTACTTCTATTCCCTCATTCAGAGTCTAACTAACTAATGCACACCTGTGGAATTGTCAGGAGAATTTTTCATGCGGCCTCCCATTTTGAGTGTCACTGAACAATGTGCTGTATTCTGGAGTCTATTTCATGTAGACACATATTCAGAGCCTTAGTGAATAAGACAGAACCTCTCTATCGAAAAGATTCTAATTAATATGGACACATCTTCTGAGCCTCACTGAATAATACACACCTGTAGAATAATTTGGAGTCTAATTTCTATAGACATTCATTCAGAGCCTCGGTGAAGGATGCACACCCTTGGGGTAGCCAGAAGTCCATTTCATTTGTACACTCATCCATAGCCTCAGTCCATAATATGCAGGTGTGTTGAGAGTGATCCAAGATGGCTGATCGCTAACAGCTCGGGATTGTATCTCCCAGTGAAAGCTTTGAAAACGTGAAGATACCACATTTTCAGAGAAATCTTCGTCGGCCATGGACCAGGAGATTTCCAGTGGAGGAGCCTTGCGTGTCGCCAGCGTGACTTCTGTGGCTGGCGCAGCGGGTTTGCCGTCGCCTCGGCGTGGCAGCTCTTTGTGCACAGTTAGTGAAACTGGTTCCCCTACTGACTGGTGTTTGGAGCTTCGGGAAGGCAGAGCTGCTTGTGGACTCAAGAAGGAAGCCAGAACAGAGATTCCCAGGCAGAAGAGCCCCTTCAGTCTTATTGCTGTTGTTTTGGCTGGCGCAGTGGATTGCTGGGATTCCAGCACTGGGAATCAATAAATTGAACATCCTCTCAAGAACTTAATCAGAAAGGCGCTAATTGTAAAGACATCAGATAGATAAATTCACAATAAAGAAAAAAAAACAGCATAAAAAGGCCGAGAAAACTGAAAGTTAGAACCCCTCTCCTTCTACAGGGTATAGTAATTCCTCATCAGCAAGGAACAAGCCCTAATGGAAGAGGACTGTGTTCCAGTATCTGAAGGAGGCGTTAGAAGGTGGATGGTAAAAAACTTCTGGGAATTGAAACAACTTGTTCTAACCCAATGTAAAGAAACTAAGAACTTTGAAAAAAGATTAGATGAAATGTTAAAAAAAAAAATGGACAATATAGAGAGGAATATAAATGAACTAATGGAGTTGAAAAATACAACACGAGAACTTAGTGAAATATGCACAAGTGTGAATAGCCGAATTGATCAAGCAGAAGCAAGGATATCAGAGGTCGAAGACCGACTTAATGAAATGGAATTAGAAGACAAGAATAGGGAAAAAAGGATAAAAAGGAATGAGCAAAGTCTCCAAGAATTATGGGACAATGTGAAAAGACCTAATCTACGGTTGATAGGTGTACCAGAATGTGATGGAGGGAATGAATCCCAGCTGGAAAATACTCTTCAGAATATTATCCAGGAGAAATTTTCCAATTTAGCAAAGCAGGATACCATTCAACCTCAGGTAATACAGAGAAAACCCAAAAGATATTCCTTAAGAAGAACAACCTCAAGACACATAATCATTAGATTCACCAGGGTTGAAACAAAGGAGAAAATACTAAGGGCAGCCAGAGAGAAAGGTCAGGTTACCCACAAAGGAAAGCCTATTAGACTTACAGCTGATCTCTCAGTAGAAACCCTACGAGCCAGAAGAGAGTGGGGGCCGATATATAACATCCTTAAAGAACAGAACTTTCAGCCCAGAATTTCATATCCTGCCAAACTAAGCTTCACAATTGAAAGAAAAATCGAATCTTTTATGAACACGCAAGTATTCAGAGATTTTATTACCACCAGGCCTGCTTTACAAAAACTTCTGAAAGAAGCATTATACACAGAAAAGCACAACCAGTATTAGCCTTACTAAAAATATACCAAAAAGTAAAGAGCATCAACATAAAAAAGAATTTATATCAACAAATGGATAAAATAGCCAGTTAACATCAAATGGAAGTAATCTTAAATTGAAATCGACTAAATTTTTTAATTAAAAGATACAGCCAAAACCTAACGGTATACTATATCCAGACCCATATCATATACCAAGATAAACAAAGACTAAAAACAAAGGGTTGGAGAAAGATTTACCAACCAAATAGAGAACAAAAACAAATAAACAAACAAAAAGGAGTTGCAATTCATGCATTTGATAAAACAGATTTCAAACCAACAAAGTTACAGTGGTGCACTTGTAGAGCTCTCCACTTTAGATAAATAAAATATACATTCTCCACTTTAAAAACACAAAATAATGATCAGCCAATCTTAATACCAATTAGAAGTAATATTCCTGTTCTCTCTCCCTCTTTTTCTTCCTCTCTTAAAAAAAATAATAATAATATGCACGGGTTAATTAGTTGGGGTTCCATTTCATAAAGCCACCGACTCATAACCTCAATGAATAATGCACATATGTAACGGACTCAGCAGTCTGTTTCATATAGCCACTCATTCAGAGATTCATTGGATAATAAAATTATTTAAGATAGAGAGAATCCCATTTGATATGGTCACACAAGGAGAGCCTCACTGAGTAATACACACCTGGGAAAATGTGAGGAGTCTACTATATATAGCCTCTCATTTACAGCGTCAGGGAATAATGCACACGTGTGGAGAAGGCAATAATATATTTTATATCACCACAAAATGAAACCTTGAGTGAGCAATTCACAAGTTGGGAATAGTCACTAGTCTATTCCATATGCTCAAATATTTAAAGTCAGAGTCCATAATTCACTCCTGTGGAATAGTCAGGAAACAATTTCATATGGAGAAAGTTTTAGAGCTTAAGTGAATAATATATACCTGGGAAATACTCAGGACGCTATTTCATATGGCGTCTATTTCAGATCGTTATTGAAGAAGGAACACCTGTATCGTAGTCAGAATTTTCTTTTCACAGCCACATCTTCAGAGCCTCACTGAATATCATACACATTAGAAAAAGTCAGGATTCTATTTCGTATAGCCACTCATTTGCAGCCAAATGTAAAAACGCACGGCTGTGGAGTATTCAGGAGTCTCTACTTTATGGACACACATTCAGAGCGTCACAGAATAATACATACCTATGGAAAAGTCAGGAGTGTATTTCCCATGGCCACTTATTCAGAACCACAATGAAGGATTATATATATCTGGAAAATTCTCAGGATTTTTTTATATATGACCACTTATTCAGAGACTCAGTGAATAATGCACACCTGGCGTATAGTCTGGAGACTATTTGATATGACTGTTCCCTAAACACTCAGTGGAAAATGGAGACCTGAAATATAATGAGGATGATAGAGTCAGAAGTCTACTTTATGTGGTCACTCGTTCAGAACCTCTCTGAAGATTACACACATTAAGAATAGTCAGAGCCCAGGTATTATGGACACTCAATCACAGCATTACAGAATAATGCACAATTGGGCAATAGAAAGGAGTCTATATCATATGGCTTCTAATTCAGAGCTTCAGAACCTAATCAGCAGCTGTGTAGTAGTCAGGACCCTTTCTCAGCTTGCCCCAAATTAAGCAGCTCCGTGAATGATACATGTATGTGTGATAGTCAGGAGAATCTTTGATATGGAATCTCATACAGAACCTCTTCGAATCCTACACATGTGGGGAATAACCACTAGTGTATTTCCTATGGTGAATCCTTTGGAGGGTCAAACAATAACGCACAGCTGTGGAGTAAAATGGGGTCTATTACATAAGGCCACTCTTTCGGTGTTGCAGGGAATAATATGTATATCTGATGAGTCAGGAATCTCTTTTACATGGCCACTCGTTCAGGGCCTCTGTGAATAATACTCCCATCAGAAATAATCAAGGTTCAACTTCAAAGAGCTACACATTCAGAGTCTCTGTAAGTAATGCACACCTGAGTAATACACAAGAGTCTCTTTTTTATGCCCACTTAGTCAGAGACTCATTCAGTTATACACACGCGGGAAAGATTTAAGGGTATACCTCACGGAACCAATCATTTAGAACCTCAGTGAATAATGCACACCAGGGTTAGAGTCGAGCAGTTTTTACATGCCCACTCATTCTGGGCCTCCCTGAAAGATACACACCTGTGAAATCCTAAGGATTCAATTTTATACTACCACTCATGTTGAACGTTATAGAATAATTCACAATAAAGCAATAGTCAGGTGTCTATTTCATATGGCCTCTCATACAAAGTTTCAGTGTATAATGAACTTCTATGGAGTAATCAGGACGCTGTTTAAGATAGCCACGAATTGAGTGCCTTCCTGAATTATACACACCTGGGTTATAGGATTCTATTTCATATGAATTCAAATTCTGGGTACCGCTGAGTAATACACACCTGGGATAGTGTAAGCAGTTTATTTGTTATCTGCACACATAAAGAACTTGTTTGAATAATGCACACATGGCGAATAATCAGGATTTAATATGGTATGTCTAGTCATTCAGACATAAAGTGAATAACGCACATGTGGATTATTAGGAATTTTTTTTATATGCCCCTCTTTCACAGCCTCACTGAATATTACACACTTGAGATATAGTCTGCAGTCTATCCTATATGGCCATTCCTTCAGAGAATCACTGAATCATGAACACCTGTGTAGTATTCAGAAGTCCCGTTCCGACCGCCACTCATTGAAAGCCTCACTAAATGTACCCACCTGTGGAAAGAGTCAGGATTTACTTCTATTGCCTCATTGAGAGTCTGACTAAATAATGCACACCTGTGGAATTGTCAGGAGATTTTTTCATGCGGCCTCTCATTCCGAGTGTCACTGAACAATGTGCTGTACTCTGGAGTCTATCTCATGTAGAAACACATTCAGAGCCTCAGTGAATAAGACAGCCCCTTGCTATCGTAAAGATTTTAATTAATATGGACACATCTTCTGAGTCTCACTGAATAATACACACCTGTAGAATAATTTGGAGTCTATTTTCGATGAACATTCATTCAGAGACTGTGTGAAGAATGCACACCCCTGGGGTAGCCAGAAGTCCATTTCATTTGTACACTCATCCATAGCCTCAGATTATAACATGCACGCGTATTACTTGGGGTTCCATTTCATATAGCCACGGACTCCTTACCTCAGTGAATAATGCACATATGTAACGTATTCAGCAGTCTGTTTCATATAGCCACTTATTCAGAGATTTATTGGATAGTAAAATTATTTAAGATAGACAGAATCCCGTTTCATATGTTCACACAAGAAGAGCCTCACTGAGTAATACACACCTGGGAAAATGTGAGGAGTCTACTATATATAGCCTGTCATTTACATCCTCAGAGAATAATGCACACGTGTGGAGTAGGCAGGAATCTATTTTATATAACCACAAAATCAAACCCTGAGTGAGCAATACACAAGTTGGGAATAGTCACTAGTCTATTCCATATGCCCAAATATTCAAAGTTAGAGTCAATAATTCACTCCTGTAGACTAGTCAGGAAACAATTTCATATGGACAAAGTTTTAGAGCTTCAGTGAATAGTATATACATGGGAAATACTCAGGACACTATTTAATATGGCATCTATTTCAAAGCGTCATTGAATAAAGAACACCTGTATCGTAGTCAGAATTTTCTTTTAACAGCCACATCTTCAGAGCCTAACTGAATAACATAGAACTTGGGAAAATTCAGGATTCTCTTTTGTATAGCCACTCATTTGGAGCTGAATGTGAAAACGCAAGCCTGTGGAGTATTCAGGAGTTTCTATTTTTTTGGACACCCATTCAGAGCGTCACAGAATAATACAGACCTATGGAAAAGTCAGGAGTGTATGTCACATGGTCACTTATTCAGACCCGCAGTGAAAAATCATATACATCTGAAAAATACTCAAGATTATTTTATATGTGGCCACTTATTCAGAGACTCAGTGAATAATGCACACATGGGTAAATTCTGGAGACTACTTGATATGACCGTTCACACAGAACTCAGCGGAAAATGGAGAGCTGAAATATAGTCAGGATGATAGAGTCAGGAGTGTAATTTATGTGGTCACTCGTTCAGAAACTCACTGAAGAACACACACCTTAAGAATAGTCAGAGTCCAAGTATTATGGCCACTCAATCACAGCATTACTGAATAATGCACAAATGGGCAACAGTAAGGAGTCTATATCATAAGGCTTCTAATTCATAGCTTCAGTGCCTAATCAGCAGCTGTGTAGTTGTCAGGACCCTATCTCTGCTTGCCTCAAATTAAGCAGCTCCGTGAATGATACATATAAATGTGATAGTCTGGAGACTCTTTGATATGGACACTCATACAGAACCTCTTCGAATACTGCACATATGGGGAATAATCACTAGTGTATTTCATATGGTGATTCCTTTGGAGGGTCAAACAATAACAGGCAACTGTGGAGTAAAATGAGGTCTATTACATAAGGCCAATCTTTCAATGTTGCAGGAAATAATATGTATATCTGATAAGTCAGGAATCTCTTTCACATGGCCACTTGTTCAGGGCCTTTGTGAATAATACTCCGCTCAGAAATAGTCAGGGTTCTACTTCAAATGGCTACACATTCAGAGTCTCAGTAAGTAATGCACACCTGGGCAATACACAAGAGTCTCTTTTTTATGCCCACATAGTCAGAGTCTCATTCAATTATACACACCCTGGGAAGAGTTAAGTGTATACCTCATGGATCCAATCATTTAGAGCCTCAGTGAATAATGCACACCAGTGTCATAGTCGAGAATTTTTTATATGGCCACTCATTCTGTTCCTACCTGAATGATACACACCTGGAAAATCATCAGGATTTTATTTAATACTTCCACTCATTTAAAACCTCAAAGAATAATTCACAATGGAGCGATAGTCAGCTGTCTATTTCATATGGCCTCTCATTCAAAGTTTCAGTGTATAGTGAACTTCTATGGAGTAATCAGGATGCTGTTTAAGATAGCCACAAATTGAGTGCCTTCCTGAATGATCCACACCTGTGTTATAGGATTTCATTTCATATGAACTCTAATTCTGGTTACCGCTGAGTAATACACACGTGGGATAGAGTAAGGAGTTTATTTGTTTTCTCCACTCATAGAGAACCTGTTTGAATAATGCACACACAGCGAATAATAAGGATTTTATGTTGTATGGCTAGTCATTCAGACAAAAATTGAATAACTCACATATGGATTATTAGAAGTCTGTTTCATATGCCCCTCTTTCACAGTCTCACTGAAGATTACACACTTGAGATATAGTCTGAAGTCTATTCTTTGTGGACATTCATTCAGAGAATCACTGAGTAATGAACTCCTGTGGAATAGTCAGAAGTCTCTTTCCGACCGCCGCTCTTTGAAAGCTTCACTAAATGCACCCACCTGTGGAAAGAGTCAAGATTTACTTCTATTCCCTCATTCAGATTCTCACTAAATAATACTCACCTGTGGAATTGTCAGGAGAATTTTTTATGTGGTGTCTCATTCCGAGTGTCAGTGAAAAATGTGCTGTAGTTTGGAGTCTATTTCATGTAGGCACATATTCAGAGCCTCACTGTATAAGACAGACCCTTGCAATCATAAAGATTCTAATTAATATGGACACATTTTATGAGCCTCACTGAATAATACACACCTGTAGAATAATTTGGAGTCTATTTTCGATGGGCATTCATTTAGATCCTCGGTGAAGAATGCACATCCCTGGGTTAGCCAGAAGTCAATTTCATTTGTACACTCATCCATAGTCTCAGTTTATAATATGCACGTGTGGATTAGTTGGGGTTACATTTCATATAGCCATGGGCTCCTAACAGCAGTGAATAATGCACATATGTAACATACTCAGCAGTCTGTTTTATGTATCCACTCATTCAGAGATTCATTGTATAATAAAATTATTTAAGATAGGCAATCCCATTTCATATGGTCACACAAGAAGAGCCTCACTGAGTAATACACACCTTGAAAAATATGAGAACTCTACTATATATAACCTCTCATTTACAGCCTCAGGGAATAATGCACATGATGGAGTAGGCACTAATCTATTTTATATGGCCACAAAATTAAACCCTGAGTGAGCAATACACAAGTTGGGAATAGTCGCTAGTCTATTCCATATGCCCAAGTATTCAATGTCAGAGTCAATGATTTACTCCTGTGGACTAGTCAGGAAACAAGTTCATATGGACAAAGTTTTAGATCTTCTGTGAATAATATATACCTGGGAAATACTCAGGACGCTATTTCAGAGCTTCATTGAATAAGGAACACCTGTATCATTGTCAGAATTTTGTTTTGAAAGCCACATATTCAGAGCCTCACTGAATAACATACACCTTGGGAAAAGTCAAGATTCTATTTCGTATAGCCACACATTTACAGCCAAATGTAAAAACGCACGCCTGTGGAGTATTCAGGAGTCTCTACTTTATGTACACCGATTCTGACTGTCACAGAATAATATATACCTATGGAAAATTAAGGAGTGTATTTTACATGGCCACTTATTCAAAACCGCAGTGAAGGATCATATTCATCTGGAAAATACTCAGGATTTTTTTATATATAGCCACTTATTCAGAGACTCAGTGAATAATGCACACCTGGGGTATAGTCTGGAGACTATTTGATATGACCGATCCCTAAGCACTCAGTGGAAAATGGAGAGCTGAAATATAGTCAGGATGATAGAGTCAGAAGTCTACATTTTGTGGTCACTCGATCAGAAACTCACTGAAGATTACACACCTTAAGAATAGTTGGAGGAGGGAGGCAAGATGGCGTCATAGAGGTGACTCAGGATTGCAGCTCTCAGTGAAGGCACAGAGGGTGAGTCCTAGCCGCATTCTCGGATGTTCCATTCATGCCCACAGAGCATTGAAAGTCCCAGGTGTGGGAGAGTCACGGGACGCTAGCAGCTGGCTAACGCAGCCGGCTCCTGCCGCCTCTTCAGCCGGGGCTACAGCGGGACCCGGCGCGGAACTCACTGGTCTGGGTGCCCTGTGAAACCAGCAATCTGAGATTTGGAAGGGCAGATTGGCATGTCCATCTGATTGAATGGGACTTGGACAGTGAGCCAGTCCAGGAGTTTCCTGGGAAGTGTGATCTGAGCTGGTGCAGTGGGCAGTGGCACAGGAGATTGCACAGATCACAGTGCACTATCAGCAGACTACTGGGGCGCCAGTGAGAGAGTCGACTTTTCAGCTTGTGGAGAGGGAGAGAGAGAGAGATAGGACGGACTCTGAGGCAGGGAGCTGCATGATCGGGCTCAGCGGGTTCCACCATCATGGGGACAAGCAGGGCAGCGACTGGAGGTGCTTGGGGCTGAGAGTTTTGCTGCCAGCATGGAGGACGGTGCAGCCCAGTGAGGGAAGGGCGTCTGACATAATTGACACAATCCACCCCTACTGAAGTACCACACAGGGCTGACGCAGCCTGCCGTTGCCGAGGCAACCAGCCATAACAGAGAGACTCCACCAGGCAGCAACGGGGCGGACCCGCGCTAGCAGGTCAGAGCCCCGACAGGCAAATAGTGAATAGACTGCCACCTAGTGGGGCAAAACAGTGCAACAGATACTCATAAAGAAAGCCCCAACTCCCTGAGACAGAGCATCTAAGGGTGAAAAAAAAAAAGAGTGGTGTTTTATGAGTTCTATTGCAGCAGAGGTAAACAACCTCCCAAAAACACTGAATGAACAACGGAGCTCACAGCTCAGCACTGGAGCTCCTATAAAGCACAGACTGTCTCCTCAAGCAGCTCTCTGACGCCTGTATACCCAAGGAGTCACCCCAGAAAAGGACTAATCAGACTGACATTTGGCTGGCATCATTCTGCAACGAGGGCAGCAGAAGAAGAAACCGGTATCATCCCTCATTGTTCTGCAGCTGCTGCAGGTATACCCTAGAGAAGCAGGGCCTGGAGTGGACCTCAGCACTCATACAGCAGAGAGGATAGATCATTAGAGGGAAAACTAAGTAACAGAAATACTTCATCATCAACAATCTCAGTGTCCACACAGAGACCCAGTTGAAAAATCAGCCAATACTAAGATGACAGGCAGATAAATCCATAAAGATGGGATGAAACCAGCGAAAAAAGGAGGAAAGCACCCGAAACCAAAACACCTCACCTCCAAAAAAGGACCAAAACTCCTCACCAGCAAGGGAACAAAGCTGGACGGAGAATGAATGTGACGAAATGACGGAATCAGACTTCAGAAAGTGGATAATGAGAAACTTCAGTGAGCTAAAGGAACATGTTCTAAACCAGTGCAAAGAAACTAAGAACCTTGAAAAAAGATTTGAAAAAAGATTCGAGGAATTCATAACGAGAACGGACAACTTAGAGAGGAATAAGAATGAATTGAAGGAGCTGAAAAACACAACACGAGAACTTCGCGAAGCATGCACAAGTTTCAACAGCCGAATAGACCAAGCAGAGGAAAGAATATCAGAAGTTGAAGATCAACACAATGAAATAAAACGAGAAACCAAGATTAAAGAAAAAAGCACAAAAAGAAATGAACAAAATCTCCAAGAAATGTGGGACTATGTGAAGAGACCAAACCTACGTTTGATAGGTGTACCAGAATGTGATGAAGAGAATGAATCCAAGCTGGAAAACACTCTTCAGGATATTATCCAGGAAAATTTCCCCAACCTAGCAAGACAGGTCAATACTCAACTCCAGGAAATACAGAGAACACCACAAAGATACTCTGCAAGAAGAGCAACCCCAAGGCACATAATCGACAGATTCACCAGGGTTGAAACGAAGGAGAAAATACTAAGGGCAGCCAGAGAGAAAGGTCAGGTCACCCACAAAGGGAAGCCCATCAGACTCACAGCAGATCTCTCAGCAGAGACTCTACAAGCCAGAAGAGAGTGGGGGCCAATACTCATCATCCTTAAAGAAAAGAGCTTTCAACCCAGAATTTCATATCCAGCGAAACTGAGCTTCATAAGTGAAGGAAAAATAAAATCCTTCACGAACAAGCAAGTACTCAGAGATTTTGTCACCACTTGGCCTGCTTTACAAGAGCTCCTGAAAGAGGCACTACACATAGAAAGAAACAACCAGCTGCAGCCATCCTAAAAGCATACCAAATGCTAAAGACCAGCAACAAAATGAAGAATGTACATGAACCAACGGGCAAAACAGCCAGCTAGCATCAAAATGGCAGTATCAAATTCCCACATAACAATATTAACCCTCAATGTAAATGGGCTAAATGCACCAATCAAAAGACACAGACTGAAAAATTGGATAAAAATCCAAAACCCATCGGTGTTCTGTATCCAGGAAACCCACCTCACATGCAAAGATACACAAAGGCTCAAAATAAAGGGATGGAGGAAGATTTACCAAGCAAATGGAGAGCAAAAAAAAGCAGGAGTTGCAATTCTCATCTCAGATAAGGTAGACTTTAAAGCAACAAACATCAAAAGGGACAAAGAAGGGCATTACATAATGGTGAAAGGACCGATACAACAAAAAGAGATAACGATTCTAAATATATACGGACCCAATGTAGGAGCACCCAGATATATAAGGCAACTTCTTAATGACTTACAAAGGGACTTAGACTCACACACAATAATAGTGGGAGACTTTAACACTCCATTGTCAATAGCAGACTGATCAACCAGACAGAAACTTAACAAGGATATCCAGAACTTGAACTCGGACCTGAAAAAAGCAAACCTGATAGACATTTACAGAACTCTCCACCACAAATCCACAGAATATACATTCTTCTCAGCAACACATCACACCTACTCCAAAATTGACCACATAATTGGAAGTAAAGCACTCCTCAGCAAATGCAAAACAACGGAAATCATAACAAACAGTCTCTCAGATCATAGTGCAATAAAGTTGGAACTCAGAATTCAGAAAATAACTCAGAACCACACAGCTTCATGGAAACTGAACAACTGGCTCTTGAATGTTGATTGGATAAACAATGAAATGAAGGCAGAAATAAAGAAGTTCTTTGAAACCACTGAGAATGAAGACACAATGTACCAGAATCTCTGGGACACATTTAAAGCAGTCTGTAGAGGAAAATATATAACAATAAGTGCCCACATGCGAAGAGTGGAGAGATCTAAAATTGACACCCTATCATCAAAATTGAAATAGCTAGAGGAGCAAGATTTAAAAAGCTCAAAACCTAGCCGAAGACAAGAAATAACTAAGATCAGAGCAGAACTGAAGGAGATAGAGACAAGAAAAACCCTTCAAAAATTAATAAATCTAAGAGCTGGTTCTTTGAAAAGATCAACAAAATAGACAGGCCACTAGCCAGACTGAAAAAAAAGAAGAGAGAGAACAACCAAATAGATGAAATAAAAAACGATAAAGGGGAAATCACCACAGATTCCACAGAAATTCAAACCATCATCAGAGAATACTACAAACAACTCTATGCACATAAACTAGGAAATCAGGAAGAAATGGAAAAATTCCTGGACACCTGTGTCCTCCCAAACCTAAACCAGGAGGAAGCCGAAACTATAAATAGACCAATAACAAGGTCTGAAGTTGAGGCAGCAACTAAGAGCCTACCACACAAAAAAAGCCCAGGTCCAGATGGGTTTACAGCTGAATTCTACCAGACACACAAAGAGGATCTGGTACCATTCCTTCTGAAACTCTTCCAAATAATCCAAAAAGAGAGAACCCTTCCCAAATCATTTTATGAGACCAACATCATCCTGACACCAAAACCTGGCAGAGACTCAACAAGAAAAGAAAACTTCAGGCCACTATCCATGATGAACATAGATGCAAAAATCTTCAATAAAATACTGGCAAACCGATTGCAACAGCACATTAAAAAGCTTATCCATCATGATCAAGTAGGATTCATCCCGGGGATGCAAGACTTTTTCAACATACGCAAGTCTATAAATGTAATTCACCACATAAACAGAAGCAAAAACAAAAACAACATGATTATCTCATTTGATGCAGAGAAGGCATTTGACAAAATTCAACAGCCCTTTATGCTAAAAACCCTCAATAAATTTGGTATTGATGGAACATATCTCAAAGTAATAAAAGCTATTTATGACAAACCAACAGCCAATATCATACTTAATGGGCAAAAACTGGAAACAATCCCTTGGAAATCCAGCACTAGACAAGGATGCCCTCTCTCACCACTTCTATTCAACATAGTACTGGAAGTTCTAGCCAGAGCAATCAGGTAAGAAGAAGAAATAAAGGGTATTCAAATAGAAAAGGTGGAAGCCAAATTGTCTCTATTTGCAGACGACATGATAGTATACCTAGAAGACCCCATCACCTCAGCCCAAGAGCTCCTGCAACTGATAAGCAACTTCAGCAAAGTCTCAGGATATAAAATCAATGTTCAAAAATCACAAGCATTCCTATACACCAATAACAGACTTAAAGAGAACCAAATCAAGAACGAACTGCCATTCACAATTGCTACAAATAAAATAAAATACCTAGGAATACAACTCACTAGGAATGTAAGGGACCTCTTTAAGGAAAACTACAAACAACTGCTCAACGAAATAAGAGAGGACACAAACAGATGGAGAAATATTCCATGCTCGTGGTTAGGAAGAATCAATATCGTGAAAATAGCTATACTGCCCAAAGTAATTTACACAATCAATGCTATCTCCATCAAACTACCATTGAATTTCTTCACAGAACTGGAAAAAACCACCATGAATTTCATAAGGAACCAAAAAAGAGCCCGCATAGCCAAGTCAATTCTAAGCAAAAAGAACACAGCGGGCGGCATCACGCTACCAGACTTCAAACTATACTACAAGGCTACAGTAATCAAAACAGCATGGTACTGGTACCAAAACAGAGATATAGACCAATGGAACAGAACCGAGGCATCGGAGGCAACACAACACATCTACAACCATATTATCTTTGATAAACCAGACAAAAACAGGCAATGGGGAAAGGATTCCCTATTTAATAAATGATGTTGGGAAAACTGGCTAGCCATGTGCAGAAAGCAGAAACTGGACCCCTTCCTGACACCTTACACTAAAATTAACTCCAGATGGATTAAAGACTTAAACGTAAGGCCTGACACCATCAAAACCCTAGAAGAAAATCTAGGCAAAACCTTTCAGGACAAAGGAGTAGGCAAGGACTTCATGACCAAAACACCAAAAGCATTGGCAACAAAAGCCAAAATTGACAAATGGGACCTAATCAAACTCCACAGCTTCTGCACGGCAAAAGAAACAGTCACTAGAGTGAATTGGCAACCATCAGAATGGGAAAAAATCTTTGCAGTTTACACATCTGACAATGGGCTCATATCCAGAATTTACAAAGAACTCAAACAGATTTACAGGAAAAAAACAAACAAGCCCATTCAAAAATGGGCAAAGGATATGAACAGAAACTTTACAAAAGAAGACGTACATGAGGCCAACAAACATATGAAAAAGTGCTCAACGTCATTGGTCATTAGAGAGATGCAAATCAAAACCACATTGAGATTCCATCTCACACCGGTTAGAATGGCGATCATTACAAAATCTGGAGACAGCAGATGCCGGAGAGGATGTGGAGAAATAGGAACACTCTTACACTGTTGGTGCGAGTGTAAATTAGTTCAACCATTGTGGAAGACAGTGTGGCGATTTCTCAGGGACTTAGAAATAGAAATTCCATTTGACCCAGCAATCCCATTACTGGGTAACTATCCAAAGGACTATAAATCGTTCTACTATAAGGACACATGCACACGAATGTTCATTGCAGCACTGTTTACAATAGCAAAGACCTGGAACCAACCCAAATGCCCAACGATGATAGACTGGACTGGGAAAATGTGGCATATATACACCATGGAATATTATGCAGCAATCAAAAATGATGAGTTTGTGTCCTTTGTGGGGACATGGATGAATCTGGAGAACATCACTCTCAGCAAGCTGACACAAGAACAGAAAAAGAAATACCGCATATACTCACTCATAGGTGGGTGAGAAAAATGAGAACACATGGACACAGAGAGGCGGTATACTATGCACTGGGGACTGTTGGGGGGAATAGGGGAGGGACAGCAGGGGGGGCTGGGGGGTAGCCTGGGGATGAATACCAAGTGTGGGTGAAGGGGAGGAAAGCAGCAAAGCACACTGCCATGTGTGTACCTATGCAACTATCTTGTTGGTTCTGCACATGTACCCCCAAACCTATAATGCAATAAAAATTACAAAAAAAAAAAATAAAAGGAATAGTCAGAGTCCGGGTATTATGGCCACTCAATCACAGCATTACCGAATAATGCAAAATTGGTCAATAGTAAGGATTGTATAAAATATGGCTACGAATTTAGAGCTTAAGTGCATAATCAGAAGCTGCGTAGTAGTCAAGATCCTTTCTCATTCTGCTTCAAACTAAGCAGTTCCGTGAATGATATATATGGTTGTGATAGTCGGGAGACTCTTTGATATGGACACTCATACAGAAACTTTTTGAATAATGCACATGTGGGGAATAATCACTAGTGTATTTCATATGGTGAATCTTTTGTAGGGGCAAACAATAACGCACAATTGTGGACTAAAATGGGGTCTTTTACATAAGGCCACACTTTCAGTGTTGCAGGGAATAATATGTGTATCTGATAAGTCAGGAATCTCTTTCACATGGCCACTTGTTCAAGGCCTCTGTGAATAATACTCCACTCAGAAATAGTCAAGGTTGAACTTCAAATGGCTACGCATTCAGAGTCTGTGTAAGTAATGCAAACCTGGGCAATACAAAAAGAGTCTTTTTTTTTATGCCCACTTTTTCAGAGTCTCATTCAATTATACACACCCGGGGAAGAGTTAACAGTATTCCTCAGGGAACCATTCATTTAGAGCCTCAGTGAATACTGCACAACAGGGTTATAGTCGAGCATTTTTTATATGGCCAGTCATTCTGTGCCTCCCTGAATGATACACACCTGGGGAATACTCAGGATTCAGTTTCATACTACCACTCATGCAGAACCTTATAGAATAATTCACAATGGAGCCATAGTCAGGTGTCAATTTCATATGGCCCCTCATTCAAAGTTTCAGTGTATAATGAACTTCTATGGAGTAATCAGGATGCTGTTTAAGATAGCCACGAATTGAGTGCCTTCCTGAATGATACACACCTGGATTATAGGATTCTATTTCATATGACCTCTAATTCTGGGTTCCGCTGTGTAATACAAACGTGAGATAGTTTAAGGAGTTTATTTGTTATGGGAACTCATATAGAACCTGTTTGAATAATGCACACATGGTGAATTTCAAAAACTTCTATGTGGTACGGCTAGTCATTCAGACAAAAAGTGAATAACGAACATGTGGATTATTAGAAGTCTGTTTCATATGCCCCTCTTTCACAGCCTCACTGAATATGACACACTTGAGATATAGTCTGGAGTCTATTCTTTATGGCCATTCATTCAGAGAATCAGTGAATAATGAACACCTGTGGAATAGTCAGTATTCTCTCTCTGACCGCCTCTCATTGAATGCCTCACTAAATGTACCCACCTGTGGAAAAAGTCAGGATTTACTTCTATTCCCTCATTCAGAGTCTCACTAAATAATGCACACCTGTGGAATTGTCAGGAGAATTTTTCATGTGGCCTCTCTTTCCGAGTGTCACTGAAGAATGTGCTTAATTTGGAGTCTATTTCATTTAGACACATATGCAGAGCCTCAGTGAATTAGACAGAACCTTTCTATGGTAAAGATTCTAATTAATATGGACACAACTTCTGAGCCTCACAGAATAATACACACCTGTAGAATAATTTGGAGTCTATTTTTGATGGACATTCATTCAGTTCCTCAGTGAATATTGCACACCCCTGGGGTAGCCAGAATTCCATTTTATTGGTACACTCATCCATTGCCTCAGTTTATAATATGCACGTGTGGATTAGTTGTGGTAACATTTCATATAGCCATGGACTCGTAACCTCAGTGAATAATGCACATATGAAATGTACAGTGTGTTTCATAGCAACTCATTCAGAGATTCATTGGATCATAAAATTATTTAAGATAGATAGAATCCCGTTTTATATGGTCACACAAGAAGAGCCTCACTGAGTAAGACACACCTGGGAAAATGTGAGGAATCTACTATATACAGCCTCTCATTTACAGCCTCAGGGAATAATGCACACGTGTGGAGTAGGCACTAATCTATTTTACATGGCCACAAAATCAAACCATGAGTGAGCAATATAGAAGTTGGGAATTGTCACTAGTCTATTTCATATGCCCAAATATTCAAAGTCAGAGTCGATAATTCACTCCTGTGGACAAGTCAGGAAACAATTTCATATGGACAAAGTTTTAGAGATTCAGTGAATAATATATACCTTGGAAATACTCAGGATGCTATTTCATATGGTGTGTATTTCAGAGTTTCGTTGAACGAGGAACACCTGTATCGTAGTCAGAATTTTATTTTAACAGCCACATCTTTAGAGCGTCACTGAATAACATACATGTTGGGAAAAGTCAGGATTCTATTTCTTATAACCACTCATTTAGAGCAGAATGTAAAAACGTATGCCTGTGGAGTATTCAGGAGTTTCTATTTTGTGGACATTCATTCAGAAACTCAAAGAAGAATACAGACCTATGGAAAATTCAGGAGTGTATTTCACATGGACACTTCTTCAGAACCGCAGTGAAGGATCATATACATCTGGAAAATACTCAGGTTTCTTTTATAGATGGCCACTTATTCAGAGACTCAGTAAATAATGCACACCTGGGGTATAGTCTGGAGACTATTTGATATGACCGTTCCCTAAGCACTCAGTGGAAAATGGAGAGCTGAAATATAGTCAGGATGATACAGTCAGGAGTCTACTTTATGTGGTCACTCGTTCACAAGCTCACTGAAGATTACACACCTTAAGAATAGTCAGAGTCCGGGTATTATGGCCACTCAATCACAGCATTACCGAATAATGCACAGTTGGGCAATAGTAAAGACTTTATATCATATGGCTACTAATTCAGAGCTTAAGTGCATAATCAGCAGCTGTGTAGTAGTCAGGACCCTATCTCAGCTTGCCCCAAACTATGCAGCTTCGTGAATGATACACATATTTGTGATAGTCAGGAGACCTTTAATATGGACACTCATACAGAACCTCTACAAATATTGCACATTTGGGGAATAATCACTAGTGTATTTCACATGGTGATTCCTTTTGAAGGTCAAACAATAACGTGCAACTGTGGACTAAAATGGTATCTATTAAATAAGGACAGTCTTTCAGTGTTTCAGGGAATAATATGTATATCTGTTAAGTCAGGAATCTCTTTCACATGGCCACTCCTTCAGGGCCTCTGTGAATAATACTCCCCTCAGAAATAGTCAAGGTTCTACTTCAAATGGCTACACATTCAGAGTCTCTGTAAGTAATGCACACTTGGGCAATACACAAGAGTCTCTTTTTTATGCCCACTTAGTCAGAGACTCATTCAATTATACACACCCGGGGAAGAGTTCAGTGTATAACTCACGGAACCAATCATTTAGAGCCTCAGTGAATAATGCACACCAGGCTCATAGTCTAGCACTTTTTATATGGCCACTCATTCTATTCCTTCCCAAATGATACACACCTGGGGAATCCTCATGATTCAATTTCATACTACCACTTATTTAGAACCTCATAGAATAATTCACAATGGGCCTATAGTCAGCTGTCTATTTTTTATGGCATCTCCTTCAAAGTTTCAGTGTATAATGAACTTCTACGGAGTAATCAGGACTCTCTTTAAGGTAGGCACAAATTGAGTGCCTTCCTGAATGATACACACCTGGGTTATAGAATTCTCTTTCATATGAACTCTAATTCTGTGTACCGCTGAGTAATACACTCGTGGGATATTGTAAGGAGTTTGTTTGTTTTCTGCACTCATAGAGAACCTGTTTGAATAATGTACAAACAACTAATAATAAGGATTCTATGTTGTACGGCTAGTCAACATAGAATAGTGAAAAACGCACATGTGGATTATTAGAAGTCTGTTTAATATGCCCCTCTTTCACAGCCTCACTGACTATTACACACTGGAGATATAGTCTGGAGTCTGTTCTTCATGGGCATTCATTCAGAGAACCACTGAATAAAGAACACCTGTGGAAAAGTCAGAAGTCTCCTTCCCACCACCACTCATTGAAAGGCTCACTAACTGTACCCACCTGTGGAAGGAGTCAGGGTTTACTTCTATTCCCTCATTCAGAATCTCACTAAGTAATGCACACCTGTGGAATTTTCTGAAGAATTTTTCATGCGGCCTCTCATTCCGAGTGTCACTGAACAATGTGCTGTCGTCTGTAGTCTAATTCATGTAGACACATATTCAGAGCCTTAGTGAATAAGACAGACCCTTGCTGTCGTAAAGATTCTAATTAATATGGACACATTTTCTGAGCCTCACTGAATAATACACACCTGTAGAATAATTTGGAGTCTATTTTCGACGGACATTCATTCAGAGCCTCGGTGAATATTGCACACCAGGGTCATAGTCAAGCATTTTTTATATTGCCACTCATTCTGTGCCTGCCTGAATGATACACACCTGGGGAATCCTCAGGATTCAGTTGCATACTACCGCTCATTTAGAGCCCCATAGAATAATTCACAATGGGGAAATAGTCAGGTGTCTATTACATATGGCCTCTCATTCAAAGTTTCAGTGTATAATGAACTTCTATGGAGTAATCAGGACGCTGTTTATGATAGCCATGATTTGAGTGCCTTCATGAATGATACACACCTGGGTTATAGGATTCTATTCATATGAATTCTAATTCTGGGTACCGCTGAATAATACACACGTGGAATAGTGTAAGGAGTTTATTTGTTATCTGCACTCATAGAGAACCTGTTGGAATAATGCACACATGGCGAGTAATAAGGATTCTATTTTGTATGGCTAGTCATTCAGAGAAAAAGTGAATAACGCAGATGTGGATTATTAGAAGTCTTTTTCATATTCCCCTCTTTCACAGCCTCACTTAATATTACACACTTGAGATATAGTCCGGAGTCTATTCTTTATGGCCATTCATTCAGAGAATTACTGAATTATGAACACCTGTGGAATAGTCAGAAGGCTCTTTCCGACCACCACACATTGAAAACCTCATTAAATGTACCCACCTGTGGAAAGAGTCAGGATTTACTTCTATTCCCTCATTCAGAGTCTCACGAAATAATGCACACCTGCGTAATTGTCAGGAGAATTTTTCATGCAGGCTCTCATTACGAGTGTCACTGAACAATATGCTTTAGTCTGGAGTCTATTTCATGTAGACACATATTCGGAGCCTCAGTGAATAAGATGGGCCCATGCTATCATAAAGATTCTAATTAATATGGACACATCTTCTGAGCCTCACTGAATATTACACACCTGTAGAATAATTTGGAGTCTATTTTCTATGGACATTCATTCAGAGCCTGTGTGAAGAATGCACAACCCTGGGGTAGTCAGAAGTCCATTTCATTTGTACACACATCCATAGCCTCAGTTTATAATATGCACGTGTGGATTAGTTGGGGTTCCATTTCATATAGCCACGGACTCGTTCCCTCAGTGAATAATGCAATATGTAACATACAGAGCAGTCTGTTTCATATAGCCACTCATTTAGAGATTCCTTGGATAATAAAATTATTTAAGATAGGCAGAATCCGGTTTCATATGGTCACACAAGAAGAGCCACACTGAATGAGACACACCTGGGAAAATGTGAGGAGTCTACTATATATAGCCTCTCCTTTACAGCCTCAGGGAATAATGCACACGTGTGGAGTAGGCCCTAATCTATTTTACACGACCACAAAATCAAACCCTGCGTGAGCAATACACAAGTTGGAAATAGTCACTAGTCTATTCCATATGCCCAAATATTCAAAGTCAGAGTCAATAATTCACTCCTGTGGACTAGTCAGGAAACAATTTTATATGGACAAAGTTTTAGAGCTTCAGTGAATAATATATACCTGGGAAATACTCAGGACGCTATTTCATATGACATTTATTTCAGAGCTTTATTGAATAAAGAACACCTGTATCGTAGTCAGAATTTTCGTTTAATAGTCACATCTTCAGAGACTAACTGCATAACATACACCTTGGGAAAAGTCAGGATTCTATTTCGTATAGCCACTCATTTAGAGCCGAATGTAAAAACGCATGCCTGTGGAGTATTCAGGAGTCTCTATTTTATTTTCGTTCATTCAAAGAGTCACAGAATAATACAGATCTATGGAAAAGTCAGGAGGGTGTTTCACATGGCCACTTATTCAGAACCGCAGTGAAGGATCATATACATCTGGAAAATATTCAGGATTCTTTTATATATGGCCACTTTCTCTGAAACTCAGTGAATAATGCACACCTGGGGTATAGTCAGGAGACTATTTGATGTGACTGTTCCCGTAGCACTCAGTGAAAAATGGAGAGCTGAAATATAGTCAGGATGATAGAGTCAGGAGGTTCTTTTATGTGTTCACTCGTTTAGGAACACACTGAACAATAAACACCTTAAGAATCGTCAGAGTCCGGGTATTAGGGCACTCAATCACAGCATTATCGAATAAAGCACAATTGGGCAATAGTAAGGAGTTTATATCATATGGCTTCTAATTCAGAGATTCAGTACATAATAAGCAGCTGTGTAGTAGTCAGGACCCTATCTCAGCTTGACCCAAATTAAGCAGCTCCGTGAATGATGCATATATGTGGGATAGTTAGGAGACTATTTGATATGGACACACCTACAGAACCTCTTCGAATACTGCACATGTGGGGACTAATCACTAGTGTATTTCATATGGTGATTCCTTTAAATGGTCAAACAATAACACGCAACTGTGGAGTAAAATTGGGTCTATTCCATAAGGCCACTCTTTCAGTGTTGCAGGGAATAATATGTATATATGATGAGTCAGGAATCTCTTGCACATGGACACTCGTTCAGGGCCTCTGTGAATAATACTCCCCTCAGAAAGAGTCAAGGTTCTACTTCAAATGGCTACACATTAAGAGTCTCTGTAAGTAATGCACACCTGGGCAATACACAAGAGTCTTTTTATATGCCCACTTAGAGTCTCATTCAATTATACACACCAGGGGAAGAGTTAAGAGTATACCTCACGGAACCAATCATTTAGAGCATCGATGAATAATGCACACCAGGGTTATACTCGAGAATTTTTTATATGGCCTCTCATTCTGTGCTTCCCTGAATGATACACACCGGGGTAATCCTCAGAATTCAATTTTATTCTACCACTCATTTAGAAC
The DNA here is from genome assembly GCA_031835075.1 of Saguinus oedipus. Classification (NCBI taxonomy): domain Eukaryota; kingdom Metazoa; phylum Chordata; class Mammalia; order Primates; family Cebidae; genus Saguinus; species Saguinus oedipus. Next base: position 32,642,409 of record CM063180.1, on the reverse strand, counting down.
CTCATAGAATAATTCACAATGGAGCAATAGTCAGGTGTCTTTTTTATATGGCCTCTCATTCAAAGTTTCAGTGTATCATGAACTTTTTGGGAGTAATCAGGACGCTGTTTAAGATAGCCACGAATTGAGTGCCTTCCTGAATGATACACACCTGGGTATAGGATTCTATTTCATATGAATTCTAATTCTGTGTACCGCTGAGTAATACAAACTTGGGATAGTGTAAGGAGTTTATTTGTTATGGGCACTCATAGAGATCCTGTTTGAATAATGCACACACGGCGAACAATTAGGATTCTATGTGGTACGACTTCTCATGGAGACAAAAAGTGAATAACGCACATGTGGATTATTAGATGTCAGTTTCATATGCCCCTCTACCACAGCCTCACTGAATATTACACACTTGAGATATAGTCTGGAGTCTATTCTTTATGGTCATTCATTCAGAGAATCACTGAATAATGAACACCTGTGGAATAGTCAGAAGTCTCTTTCCGACTGCCACTCATTGAAAGTCTCACTAACTGTACCCACCTTTGGAAAGAGTCAGGATTTACTTCTATTCCCTCATTCAGAGTCTCGCTAAATAATCTACACCTGTGGAATTCTCAGGAGAATTTTTCATGCGGCCTCTCATTCCGAGTGTCACTAAACAATGTGCTGTAGTATGGAGTCTATTTCATGTAGACACATATTCAGAGCCTCAGTCAATAAGACAGACCCTTGTTATCATAAACATTCTAATCATTATGTACATATCTTCTGAGCCTCACTGAATAATACACACCTGTAGAATAATTTGGAGTCTATTTTCGATGGACATTCATTCAGAGCCTCGGTGAAGAATGCACACCCCTGGGGTAGCCAGAAGTCCATTTCATTTGTACACTCATCCATAGCCTCAGTATATAATATGCATGTATGGGTTAGTTGGGGTTCCATTTCTTTTTTTTCTTTTTATTGCATTATACGTTTTTGGGTACATGTGCAGAACGTACAAGATAGTTGCATAGGTTCACACATGGCAGTGTGTTTTGCTGCCTTCCTCACATTCACCCACACTTGGCATTCATCCCCAGGCTATCCCTCCCCAGCCCCTTCTGCTGTCCCTCGCACATTCCCTCTATAGACCCCAGTGTATAGTAGACCGCCTCTCTTTGTCCATGTTTTCGCATTTTTCTCACCCACCTATGAGTGAGTACATGCGGTATTTCTTTTTCTGTTTTTGTGTCAGTCTGCTGAGTATCATGTTCTCCAGGTTCATCCATGTCCTTACAAAGGACACAAACTCATCATTTTTGATTGCTGCATAATATTCCATGGTGTATATATGCCACATTTTCCCAGTCCCGTGTATCATCGTTGGGAATTTGGGTTGTTTCCAGTTCTTTGCTATTGTAAACAGGGCTGCAATGAACATTCGTGTGCATGTGTCCTTATAGTAGAACGATTTATAGTCCTTTGGATATATACCCAGTAATGGGATTGCTGGGTCAAATAAAATTTTTATTTCTAGGTACCTGAAGAATCCCCACACTGTATTCCACAATGGTTGAACTAATTTACACTCCCACCAACAGTGTAAGACTGTTCCTATTTCTCCACATCCTCTCCAGTATCTGCCATCTCCATCTTTTTTAATGATCACCATTCTAACTGTCGTGAGATGGTATCTCAATGTGGTTTTGATTTGCATCTCTCTAATGACCAGTGATGATGAGAATTTTTTCATGTGTTTGTTGGCCTCATGTATGTCTTCTTTTGTAAAGTGTCTGTTCATATCCTTTGCCCATTTTTGAATGGGCTTGTTTGTTTTTTCCTGTAAATCTGTTTGAGTTCTTTGTAAAATCTGGGTATCAGTTTTTTGTCAGACGTGTAAACTGCAAAGTTTTTCCCATTGTGATGGTTGCCGATTCACGCTAGTGACTGTTTCTTTTGCCGTGTAGAAACTGTGGAGTTTGATTAGGTTCATTTGTCTATTTTGGATTTTGTTGACAATGCTTTTGGTGTTTTGGTCATGAAATCCTTGCCTACTCCTATGTCCTGAATGGTTTTGCCTAGATTTTTTTCTAGGGTATTTATGGTGTCAGGTCTTACGTTTAAGTCTTTAATCCATCTGGAGTTAATTTTAGTGTAAGGTGTCAGGAAGGGGTCCAGTTTCTGCTTTCTGCACATAGCTACCCAGTTTTTCCAACACTATTTATTAAATAGGAAATCCTTTCCCCATTGCTTGTTTTTGTCTGGTTTATCAAAGATAATATGGTTGTAGATATTTTGTGTTGCCTCTGATGCTTCTATTCTGTTCCATTGGTCTATATCTCTGTTTTGGTACCAGGACCATGCTGTTTTGATTAGTGTAGACTTGTAGTATAGTTTGAAGTCTGGTAGTGTGATGCCTCCCGCTGTGTTCCTTTTGCTTAGAATTGACTTGGCTATGCGGGCTCCTTTTTGATTCCATATAAATTCATGGTGGTTTTTTACAGTTGTGTAAAGAAATTCAATGGTAGTTTGATGGGAATAGCATTGATTCTGTAAATTTCTTTGGGCAGTATAGCCATTTTCATGATATTGAGTCTTCCTAACCACGAACATGGAATGTTTCTCCATCTGTTTGTGTCCTCTCTTATTTCGTTGAGCAGTTGTTTGTAGTTTTCCTTAAAGAGGTTTCTTACGTACCTTGTGAGTTGTATTCCTAGGTATTTTATTTTCTTTGTAGGAATTGTGAATGGCAGTTCGTTCTTGATTTGTTTTTTTTTTTAAAGTTTGTTATTGGTGTATAGGAATGCTTGTGATTTTTGAACATTGATTTAATATTCTGAGACTTTGCTGAAGTGGCTTATCAGTTGCAGGAGCTTTTGAGATGAGGTAATGGGGTCTTCTAGGTATAATATTATGTCTTCTGCAAATAGAGGCAATTTGGCTTCCACCTTTTCTATTTGAATACCCTTTATTTCTTTTTCTTGCCTGATTGCTCTGGCTAGAACTTCCACTACTATGTTGAATAGGAACGGTGAGACAGGGCATCCTGGTCTAGTGCCGGTTTTAAAAGGGAATGCTTCCAGTTTTTGCCATTTCAGAATGATATTGGCTGTTGGTTTGTCATAAATAGCTTTTATTACTCTGAGATATGTTTCATCAATACCAAGTTTATTGAGGTATTTTAGCATAAAGTGCTGTTGAATTTTGTCAAATGCCTTCTCTGCGTCAATTGAGATAATCATGTGGTTTTTGTTTTTGCTTCTGTTTCTGTGGTGAATTACATTTATAGACTTGCGTATGTTGAACCATCCTTGCATCCACGGGATGAATCCCACTTGATCATGATGAATAAGTTTTTTTATGTGCTGTTGCAATCGGTTTGCCAGTATTTTATTGAAGATTTTTGCATCTATGTTCATCATGGATATTGGCCTGACGTTTTCTTTTTTTGTTGAGTGTCTGTCAGATTTTCGTATCAAGATGATGTTGGTCTCATAAAATCATTTGGGAAGGATTCCCTCTTTTTGGATTATTTGGAATAGTTTCAGAAGGAGTGGTACCAGATTCTCTTTGTGTGTCTGGTAGAATTCAGCTGTGAACCCATCTGGACCTGGGCTTTTTTTGTGTGGTAGGCTCTTAATTGCTGCCTCAACTTCAGACATTTTTATTGGTGTATTCATAGTTTTGGCTTCCTCCTGGTTTAGGCTTGGGAGGACACAGGCGTTTAGGAATTTATTCATTTCTTTCTGATTTACTAGTTTATGTGCATAGAGTTGTTCGTAGTATTCTCTGATGATGGTTTGAATTTCTGTGGAATCTGTGGTGATTTCCCCATTATTGTTTTTTATTGTATCTATTTGGTTGTTCTCTCTTTTCTTTTATATCAGTCTGGCTAGTGGTCTATTTTGTTGATCTTTTCAGAAAACCAGCTCTTGGATTTATTGATTTTTTGAAAGGTTTTTCTTGTCTCTATCTCCTTCAGTTCTGCTCTGATCTTAGTTATATTTTGTCTTCGGCTAAGTTTTGAGCTGTTTTGATCTTGCTCCTCTAGCTCTTTCAATTTTGACGATAGGGTGTCAATTTTGGATCTCTCCACTCTTCTCATGTGGGCACTTATTTCTATATATTTTCCTCTACAGACTGCTTTAAATGTGTCCCAGAGATTCTGATATGTTTTGTCTTCATTCTTGTTGGTTTCAAAGAACTTTTTTATTACTCCCTTCATTTCATTTTCTATCCAACCAACATTCAGGAGCCAGTTTTTCAGTTTCCATGAAGCTGTGCGGTTCTGAGTTATTTTCTGAATTCTGAGTTTCAACTTTATTTCACTATGGTCTGAGAGACTTTTTGTTATGATTTCAGTTGTTTTGCGTTTTCTGAGGAGTGCTTTACATCCAATTATGTGGTCAATTTTGGAGTAGGTGTGATGTGCTGCTGAGAAGAATGTATATTCTGTGAGTTTGGGGTGGAGAGTTCTGTAAATATCTATCAGGTTTGCTTGTTCCAGGTCTGAGTTCAAGTCCTGGATATCCTTGTTAATTTTCTGTCTAGTTGATCTGTCTGCTATTGACAGTGCAGTGTTACAGTTTCCCACTATTATTGTGTGGGAGTCTAAGTCTCTTTGTAAGTCATTAAGAACTTGCCTTATATATCTGGGTGCTCCTACATTGGGTCCATATATATTTAGAATCATTAGCTCTTCTTGTTGTATCGATTCTTTTACCATAATGTAATGACCTTCTTTCTCCCTTTTGATCTTTGTTCCTTTAAAGTCTATTTTATCAGAGATGAGAATTGCAACTCCTGCTTTATTTTTCTCTACATTTGCTTGGTAAATTTTCCTCCATCCTTTTATTTTGAGCCTTTGCGTATCTTTGCGTGTGAGGTGGGTTTACTGGATACAGCCCACCGATGCGTTTTGGCTTTTTATCCAATTTGCCAGTCTGTGTCTTTTGATTGGTGCATTTAGTTCATTTACATTTAGGGTTAATATTGTTATGTGTGAATTTGATACTGCCATTTTGATGCTAGCTGGCTGTTTTGCCCATTGGTTCATGTACATTCTTCATTTTGTTGATGGTCTTTAGCATTGGGTGTGCTTTTAGGATGGCTGGAACTGGTTGTTTCTTTCTATGTGTAGTGCCTCTTTCAGGAGCTCTTGTAAATCAGGCCTAGTGGTGACAAAATCTCTGAGTACTTGCTTGTTCATGAAGGATTTTATTTTTCCTTCACTTATGAAGCTCAGTTTGGCTGGATATGAAATTCTGTGTTGAAATTTCTTTTCTTTAAAGATGTTGAATTTTAGCCCCAAATCTCTTCTGGCTTGTAGAGTCTCTGCCAAGAGATCTGCTGTGAGCCTGATGGGCTTTCCTTCGTGGATGACCCGACCTCTCTCTCTGGCTGCCCTAAGTATTTTCTCCTTCATTTCAACTCTAGTTAATCTAACGATTATGTGCCTTGGGGTTGCTCTTTTGCGGATTATCTTTGTGGTGTTCTCTGTATTTTCTGGAGTTGAGTATTGACTTGTCTTGCTAGGTTGGGAAAATTTTCCTGTATAATATTCTGAAAAGTATTTTCCAGCTTGGATTCATTCTCTTCATCACATTCTGGTACAGCTATCAAACGTAGGTTGGGTCTCTTCACATAGTCCCACATTTCTTGGAGATTTTGTTCATATTTTTTGCACTTTTTTCTTTAATCTTGGTTTCTCATTTTATTTCATTGAGTTGATCTTCGACTTCTGACATTCTTTCTTCTGCTTGGTCAATTCGGCTCTTGAATCTTCTGCATGCTTCACAAAGTTCTCGTGTTGTGTTTTTCAGCTCCTTCAATTCATTCATATTCTTCTCTAAGTTGTCTATTCTTGTTATCAATTCCTCAAATCTTTTTTCAAGGTTCTTAGTTTCTTTTCACTGATTTAGAACATGTTCTTTTAGTTCACTGAAGTTTCTCATTATCTACTTTCTGAAGTCTAATTCCATCATTTCGTCACACTCATTCTCTGTCCAGCTTTGTTCCCTTGCTGGCTAGGGGCTTTGGTACTTTGTAGGAGGTGACATGTTTTGGTTTCGGGTGTTTTTTTCCTTTTTGCGCTGGTTTCTTCCCATCTTTATGGGTTTATCCTCCTGTCGTCTTAGTAGTTGCTGATTTTTCAATTGGGTCTCTGTGTGGACGCTGATATTATTGATGATGAAGTATTTCTGTTACTTAGTTTTCCTTCTGATGATCTAGCCCCTCTGCTGTACGAGTGCTGAAGTCCACTCCAGTCCCTTCTTTTCTGGGTACACCTCTAGCAGCTGCAGAACAGTGAGGGATGATACCAGTTTCTTCTTCTGCTGTCTTTGTTCCAGAATGATGCCTGCCAAATGTCAGTCTGATTAGTCCTTTTTTGGCGTGACTCTTTGGATATACAGGGGTCAGGGAGCTGCTTGAGGAGACGGTCTGTGCTTTATAGGAGCTCCAGTGCTGGGCTGTGAGCTCCATTGTTCATTCAGGGTTGTTGGGAGGTTGTTTATATCTGCTGCAACAGAACTCATGAAACACCACCCTTTCCCCCCCCCTTAGATGCTCTGTGTCAGGGAGTTGGGGCTTTCTGTATGAGTATCTGTTGCACTGTTTTGCCCCACTAGGAGGCAGTCTATTCACTATTTGCCTGCCAGGGATCTGCCCTGCTAGCGCAGTTCCGCCCTGTTACTGCTGGGCTTGGTTATACTGTGGAGCACTCCCCCCTCCTGGCAAAGTCTCTCTGTTATGGCAGGTTGCCTTGGCAATGGCAGGCTGCATCAGCCCTGGGTGGTACTTCAGTAGGGGCACATTGCATCAGTAGTGGTGGATGCCCCTCTCTCACCAAGCTGCAGCGTCCTAGATGCCAGCAGCAAAACTCTAAACCCAGAGCGCCTCCAATCCCCAGCCTGCTTGTTCCCGTGAGAATGGGACCCGCCAACCCGGATCACTCAGCTCCCTGCCTCAAAGGTCGTTCTCTGTCTCTCTCTCTACCTCTCCCTAAGCTGAAAAGTCGACTCTCTCACTGGCGCCCCAGTAGCCTGCCGATAGGGAACTGGGATCTGTGTGATCTCCTGTGCTGCTGCCCACTGCACCGGCTCAGATCACGCTTCCCAGGAAACTCCTGGTCTGGTTCATTGTCCAATTCCCGTTCAATCAGATGGACATGCCAATATGCCCTTCTAAATTTCAGATTGCCACTTAAAAAGGGCACCCAGACCAATGAGTTTTGTGTTTGGTCCTGCTGCGGCGCCGGCTGAAGCAGCCACATGAGCCGGCTACACTACCCGGCTGTAATAGTGTCCCGTGTCTCTCCCACACCTGGGACTTTGAAGGTTCGGTGGGCAAAAAAAGGTCCATCCGAGAATGCAGCTAGGACTCACCCTCTGCGCCTTCACTGAGAGTTGCAATCCTGAGTCATTTCTAGGACGCCATGTTGCTGCTTCTCCAAGAGTCTCATTTTTATGCACACTAAGTCAGAGTCTCATTCAATTATACACACCTGGGGAAGAGTTAAGAGTATAGCTCACGGAATTAATCATTTAGAGCCTCAGTGAATAATGCACACCAGGGTTATAGTCGAGCATTTTTCATATGGGCACTCATTACGTACCTCCCTGTATGATATACACCTGGGGAATCCTCAGGATTCAATTTCATAATATCACTCATTTAGAACCTTATAGAATAATTCACAACAAAGCAATAGTCAGGTGTCTATTTCATATGGCCTCTCATTCAAAGTTTCAGTGTATAATGAACTTTTATGGAGTAATCAGGATGCTGTTCAAGATAGCCACGAATTGAGTGCCTTCCTGAATGATACACACGTGGGTTATAGGATTCTATTTCATATGAACTTTAATTCTGGGTACCGCTGAGTAATACACACGTGTGATAGGGTGAGGAGTTTATTTGTTATGGGCACTCATAGAGAACCTGTTGGAATAATGCACACACGACGAATAGTAAGGATTCTATGTTGTACGGCTAGTCATTCAGACAAAATGTGAATAACGCACATGTGGATTATTAGAAGTCTGTTTCAAATGCCCCTCTTTCACAGCCTCATTGAGTATTATACATTTGAGATATAGTATGAAATCTCTTCTTTCCGGCCATTCATTCAGAGAGTCACTGAATAATGAACACCTGTGGAATAGTCAAAAGTCTCTTTCCGACTGCCAATCATTGAAAGCCTCACTAAATGTACCCACCTGTGGAACGAGTCAGGATTTACTTCTATTCCCTCATTCAGAGTCTCACTAAATAATGCACACCTGTTGAACTGTCAGGAGAATTTTTCATGCGGCCTCTCATTCCGAGTGTCACTAAAAAATGTGCTGTAGTCTGGAGTCTATTTCATGTAGACACATATTTAGAGCCTCACTGAATAAGACAGACCCTTGCTATTGTAAACATTCTAATTCATATGGACACATCTTCTGAGCCTCACTGAATAATACACACCTGTACAATAATTTGGAGTCTATTTTCGATGGACATTCATTCAGAGCCTCGGTGAATAATGCACACCCCTGGGGTAGCCAGAAGTCCATTTCATTTGTACACTCATCCATAGCCTCAGTTTATAATATGCACGTGTGGATTAGTTGGGGTTCCATTTCATATAGCCACGGACTCGTAACCTCAGTGAATAATGAACGTATGTAATGTACTCTGCAGTCTGCTTCATATAGCAACTCATTCATAGATTAATTGGATAATAAAATTATTTAAGATAGACAGAATTCCGTTTCATATGGTAACACAAGAAGAGCCTCACTGAGTAATAAACACCTGGGAAAATTTGAGGAGTCCACAATATATAGCCTCTCATTTACAGCCTCATTGAATAATGTACACGTGTTGAGTAGGCACTAATCTATTTTATATGGCCACTAAATCAAATCCTGAGTGGGCAATACACAAGTTGAGAATAGTCACTAGTCTTTTCCATATGCCCAAATACTTAATGTCAGAGTCAATAATTCACTCCAGTGGACTACTCAGAAAACAATTTCATATGGGCAAAGTATTAGTGCTTCAGTGAATAATATAATCCTGGGAAATATTCAGGACGCTATTTCATATGGAGTCTATTTCAGAGCTTCATTGAATAAGAAACACCTGTATCATAATCAGAATTTTCTATTAAGAGCCACATCTTCAGAGCCTAGCTTAATAACATACACCTTGATAAAATTCAGGATTCTATTTCGTATAGCCACTCACTTAGAGCCAAATGTAAAAACGCACGCCTGTGGAGTATTCAGGAATCTCTATTTTATGGACACTCATTCAGAGCGTCACAGAATAATACAGACCTATGGAAAAGTCAGGAGTGTATTTCCATGGCCACTTATTCACAACCGTAGTGAAAGATCATATACATCTGGAAAATACTCAGGATTCTTTTATATATGGCCACATATTCAGAGATTCAGTGAATAATGCACACCTGGGGTATCGTCTGGAGACTATTTGATATGACCGTTACCTAAGCACTAAGTGGAAAAGGGAGAGCTGAAATATAGTCAGGATGATAGAGTCAGGACTCCAGTTTTTGTTGTCACTCGTTCAGAAACTCACTGAAGAATACACACCTAAGAATAGTCAGAGTCAATGTATCATGGCCACTCAATTACAGCATTACCGAATAATGCACAATTTGGGCAATTGTAAGGAGTCTATATCATATGGCTTCTAATTAAAAGCTTCAGTGCATAATTAACAGCTGTGTAGTTGTCAGGACCCTATTTCAGCTATCCCCAAATTAAGCAGCTCCGTGAATGATACATATATGTGTGATAGTCAGGAGACTCTTTGATATGGACACTCGTACACAACCTCTTCGAATACTGCACATGTGGGGAATAATTACTAGTGTATTTCATATGGTGATTCCTTTGGAGGGTCAAACAATAACTTGCATCTGTGGAGTAAAATGGTGTCTATTACATAATTCCACTCTTTCAGTGTGGCAGGGAATAATAAGTATATCTGATAAGTCAGGAATCTCTTTCACATTGTCACTCGTTCAAGGCCTCTGTGAATAATACTCCCCTCAGAAATAGTCAAGGTTCTACTTTAAATGGCTACACATTCAGAGTCTCTGTAAGTAATGCACACCTGGGCAATACACAAGTGGCTCTTTTTTATGCCCACTTAGTCAGAGTCTCATTCAATTATACACGCCCAGGGAAGAGTTAAGAGTATACCTCACGGAACCAATCATTTAGAGCCTCAGTGAATAATGCACACCAGGGTTATAGTCGAGCATTTTTTATATGGCCACTCATTCTGTGCCTTTCTGAATGATACACACCTGAAGAATTCTCAGGATTCAATTTCATAGTATCACTCATTTAGAACCTTATAGAATAATTCACAACAAAGCAATAGTTAAGGGTCTGTTTTATATGGCCTCTCATTCAAAGTTTCAGTGTATAATGAACTTTTATGGAGTAATCAGGACGCTGTTTAAGATAGCCACGAATTGAGTGCCTTCCTGAATGATACACACCTGGGTTATAGAATTTTATTTCATATGAACTCTAATTCTGGGTACCGCTGTGTAATACACACCTGAGATACTTTAAGGAGTTTACTTGTTATGGGCACTCATAGAGAAGCTGATTGAATAGTGCACACACGGCGAATAATAAGGATTCTATGTTTTATGGCTAGTCATTCAGACAGAAAGTGAATAAGCCATATGTGGATTATTAGCAGTCTGTTTCATATTCCCCTCTTTCACAACCTCACTGAATATTACACACTTGAAATATAGTATAGAGTCTGTTTTAATGGCTATTTATTCAGAGAATCACTGAGTAATGAACACCTGTAGAATAGTCAGAAGTCTCTTTTCGACCACCACTCATTGAAAGCCTCACTAAATGTACCCACCCGTGGAAAGAGTCAGGATTTAGTTTTATTCCCTCATGCAGAGTCTCACTATATAATGGACACCTGTGGAATTGTCAGGAGAATTTTTCATGCTTCCTCTCATTCCGAGTGTCACTGAACAATGTGCTTTAGTCTGGAGTCTATTTCATGTAGACACATATTCAGAGCCTCAGTGAATAAGACCCTTGCTATCGTAAAGATTCTAATTAATATGGACACATCTTCTGAGCCTCACTGAATAATACAAATTTGTAGAATAATTTGGAGTCTATATTCGATGGACATTCATTCAGAGCCTCAGTGAAGAATGAACAACCATGGGGTAGCCAGAAGTCCATTTCCTTTGTACACTCATGCATAGCCTCAGCTTATAATATGCACATGTGTATTAGGTGGGGTTCCATATCATATAGCCACGGACTCGTATCCTCAGTGAATAATGCACATATGTAACGTACTCAGCAGTCTGTTCATTTTAGCCACTCATTCAGAGATTCATTGGATAATGAAATTATTTAAGAAAAACAGAATCTCGTTTTGTATGGTCTCACAAGAAGGGCCTCACTGAGTAATACACATCTGGGAAAATGTAAGGATTCTACTATATATAGCCTCTCTTTTACAGCCTCAGGGAATAATGCACACGTGTGAAATAGGCACTAATCTTTTATATGGCCACAAAATTAAACCTTGAGTGAGCAATACACAAGTTGGGAATAGTCACTAGTCTATTCCATATGTCCAAATATTCAAAGTCAGCGTCAATAATTTACTCCTGTGGACTAGTCAGGAAACAATTTCATATGGACAAACTTTTAGAGCTTCAGTGAATAATACATATCTGGAAAATACTCAGGACACTATTTCATATGGCGTCTATTTCAGAGCTTCATTGAATGAAGAACATCTGTATCTTAGTCAGAATTTTCTTTTAACAGCCACATCTTCAGAGCCTAACTGAATATCATACACCTTGGTAGAAGTCAGGATTCTATTTCGTATAGCCACTCATTTAGAGCCGAATGTGAAAAAGCAGGCCTGTGGAGTATTCAGGAGTCTCCATTTTATGGACACTCATTAAGAGCATCACAGAATAATAAAGAACTATGGAAAAGTCAAGAGTGTATTTCACATGTCCACTTACTCAGAACCGCAGTGAAGGATTATATACATCTGGAAAATACTCAGGATTCTTTTATAGATGGCCACTTATTCAGAGACTCAGTGAATAATGCACACCTGGGGTATAGTCTGCAGACTATTTGATATGATCATTCCCTAGGCACTCAGTGTAAAATGGAGAGCTGAAATATAGTCAGGAAGATAGAGTCAGGAGTCTACTCTACGTGGTCACTCGTTCAGAAACTCACTGAATAATACACACCTTAAGAATATCCAGAGTCTTGGTGTTATGGCCACTCAATCATAGCATTATGGAATAATGCACAATTGGGCAATAGCAAAGAGTGTATCTCATATGGCTTTTAATTCAGAGCTTCAGTGCATAATCAGCAGCTGTGTAGTAGTCAGGACCCTATTTCAGCTTTCCCCAAATTAAGCAGCTCCGTGAATGATACATATATATGTGATGATCAGGAGACTCTTTGATATGGACCCTCATACAGAACCTCTTTGAATACTGCACATGAGGGGAATAATTACAAGTGTATTTTATATTGTGGTTCTTTTGGAGGGTCAAACAATAACGCGCAATTCTGGAGTAAAATAGGCTCTATTACATAAGGCCATTCTTTCAGAGTTGCAGTGAATACTATGTATATTTTATAAGTCAGGAGTCTCTTTCACATTACCACTCGTACAGGGCTTCTGTGAATAATACTCCCCACAGAAATAGTCAAGGTTCAACTTCAAATGGCTACACATTCTGACTATCTGTAAGTAATGCACAACTGGGCAATAAACAAGAGTGTCGTTTTTATGCCCACTTAATCATGTTCTCATTCAATTATACACACCCAGAGAAGAGATAAGAGTAAAACTCACGGAATCAATCATTTAGAACCTCAGTGAATAATGCACACCAGAGTTACAGTCGAGCATTTTTTATATGGCCACTCATTCTGTACCTCCCTGAATAATACACACCTGGGGAATCATCAGGATTCAATTTCATACTATCACTCATTTAGAACCTTATAAAATAATTCACAGCAAAGCAATAGTCAGGTGTCTATTTCATATGGCCTCTCATTCAAAGTTTCAGTGTGTAATGAACTTCTATGGAGTAATCAGGACGCTGTTTAAGATAGCCACGAATTGAGTGCCTTCCTGTATAATACACAACTGGGTTATAAAATTCTATTTCATATGAACTCTAATTCTGAGTATCGCTGAGTAACACACACGTGGGATACTGTAAGGAGTTTATTTGCTATAGGCACTCATAAAGAACCTGTTTGAATAATGCACACATGGCGAATAATCAGGATTCTATGTTGTACGGCTAGTCATTCAAACAAAAAGTGAATAATGCACATGTGGACTATTAGAAGTCTGTGTAATATGCCCTTCTTTCACAGCATCACTGAATATTACACACTCGAGATATAGTCTGGAGTCTATTCTTTATGGCCATTCATTCAGAGAATCACTGAATAATGAACACCTGTGGAATAGTCAGAAGTCTCTTTCCGACTGCCACTCATTGAAAACCTCACTAAATGTACCCACCTGTTGAAAGAGTCACGATTTACTTCTATTCCCTCATTCAGAGTCTCACTAAATAATGCACACCTGTGGAATTGTCAGGAGTATTTTTCATGGGGCCGCTCATTTCGTGTGTCACTGAACAATGTGCTGTATTCTGGAGTCTAATTTATGTAGACACATATTCATAGCCTCAGTGAGTAAGAAAGAACCTTGCTATCATATAGATTCTAATTAAAATGGAAACATCTTCTCAGCCTCATGGAATAATACACACCTGTAGAATAATTTGGAGTCTATTGTCGATGGACATTCATTCAGAGCCTCGGTGAAAAATGCACCCCCCTGGGGTAGCCAGAAGTCCATTTCATTTGTACACTCATCCATAGCCTCAGTTTATACTATGCACGTTTGGATTAGTTGGGGTTCCATTTAATATAGCCATGGACTCATAACCTCAGTGAATAATGCACATATGTAACATACTCAGCAGACTGTTTCATATAGCCACTAATTCAGTGATTCATTGGATAATAAAATTATTTAACATAGAGAGAATCCCGTTTCATATGGTCACACAAGAAGAGCCTCACTGAGTAATACACACCTGGAAAAATGTGAGGAGTCTACTATATATAGCCTCTCATTTACAGCCTCAGGGAATAATGCACACTTTTGGAGTAGGCACTAATCTATTTTATACGGCCACAAAATCAATCCCTGAGTGAGCAATACACAAGTTGGGAATAGTCACTAGTCTATTCCATAATCCCAACTATTCAAAGTCGGAGTCAATACTTCACTACTGTGGACTAGTCAGGAAACAATTTTATATGGACAAAGTTTTAGAGATTCATTGAATAATATATACCTGGGAAATATTCAGGGCCCTATTTCATATGACATCAATTTCAGAGCTTCATTGAATAAGGAACGCCTGTATCGTAGGCAGAATTTTCTTGTAAGAGCCGCATCTTCAGAGGCTAACTGAAGAAAATACACCTTGGAAAAAGTCAGGATTCTATTTCGTATATCCACTCACTTAGGGCCGAATGAAAAAACGCATACCTGTGGAGTATTCGAGTCTTTAATTTATGGACACTAATTCAGAGCGTCACAGAATAATACAAACATATGAAAAAGTCAGTAGTGTATTTCACATGGCCACTTATTCAGAACCGCAGGGAAGGATCATATACATCTGGAAAATACTCAGGATTCTTTTATATATGGCCACTTATTCAGAGACTCAGTGAATAATGCACACCTGGGGTATAGTCGGGAGACTATTTGATATGACCGTTCCCTAAGCACTTAGTGGAAAATGGAGAGCTGAAATATAGTCAGGATGATAGAGTCAGGAGTCTACTTTATGTGGTCACTCGTTCAGAAACTCACTGAAGAATACACACCTTAAGAATAGTCAGAGTCCAGGTATTATGGCCGCTCAATTACAGCATTACCGAATAATGCACAATTGGGCTATAGTAAGGATTCTATATCATATGGCTTCTAATTCAGAGCTTAAGTGCATAATCAGCAGCTGTGTAGGAGTCAGGCCTTTTTCTCAGCTTGTCCCAAATTAAGCAGCTACATATATGTGTGATAGGAGACCCTTTGATGTGGACACTCATATAGAACCTCATCGAATACTGCACATGTGGGGAATAATCACAAGTGTATTTCATATGGTGAATTTTTTGGAGGATCAAACAATAACGCGCAACTGTGGAGTAAAATGGGGTCTATTACATAAGGCCACTCTTTCAGTGTTGCAGGGAATAATATGTACATCTGATGAGTAAGGAATCTCTTTCACATGGCCACTCGTTAAGGGCCTCTGTGAATAATACTCCACTCAGAAATAGTCAAGGTTGAACTTCAAATGGCTACACATTCTGACTCTCTGTAAGTAATGCACACCTGGGCAATACACAAGAGACTCTTTTTTATTCCCACTTAGTCAGAGCCTCATTCAATTATACACACACGGGGAAGAGTTAAGAGTATCTCACGAAACCAATCATTTAGAGCCTCAGTTAATAATGCTCACCAGGGTTATAGTCAAGAATTTTTATATGGCCACTCATTCTGTGCCTTTCTGAATAATGCACACCTGAAGAATCCTCTGGATTCAATTTCATGCTACCAGTCATGTATAACTTTATAGAATAATTGACAATGGAGCAATAGTCAGGTGTCTATTTCTTATGGACTCTCATTCAAAATTTCAGTCTATAATGAACTTCTATGGAGTAATCAGGACACTGTTTAAAATAGCCACGAATTGAGTGCCTTCCTGAATGATACACACCTGGGTTATATGATTCTATTTCATATGAACTCTAATTCAGGGTACCGCTGAGTAACAAACACGTGGGATGGTGTAAGAAGTTTATTTGTTATGGGCACTCATAAAAAACCTGTTTCAATAATGCACACACGGTGAATAATAAGGATTTTATGTGGTACAACTAGTCATTCAGACAAAAAGTGAATTACGCACATGTGGATTATTAGATGTCTGTTTCATATGACCCTCTTTCACAGCCTCACTGAATATTATGCACTTGAGATATAGTATGGAGTCTATTCTTAATGGCAATTCATTGAGAGAATCACTGAATAATGAACACCTGTGGAATAGTCAGAAGTCTCTTTCCGACCACCACTCATTGAAAGCCTCACTAAATGTACCCACCGGTGGAAAGAGTCAGGATTTACTTCTATTCCCTCATTCAGAGTCTCAATAAATAATGCATACCTGTGTAATTTTCAGGAGAATTTTTTATGCGGCCTGTCATTCCGAGTGTCACTGAACAATGTGCTGTAGTCTGGAGTCTATTTCATGTAGACACATATTCAGAGCCTCAGTGAATAAAACAGACCCTTGCTATCGTAAAGTTTCTAATTAATATAGACACATCTTCTGAGCCTCACTGAATAATACACACCTGTAGAATAATTTGGAGTCTATTTTCTATGGACACTCATTCAGAGCCTTGGTGAAGAATGCACACCCCTGGGGTAGCCAGAAGTCCATTTCATTTATACACTCATTCATAGCCTCAGTTTATAATATTCACGTGTGGATGAGTTGGGGTTACGTTTCATATACTCACAAACTCGTAACCTCAGTGAATAATACACATATGTAACATACTCTGCAGTCTGTTTCATAAAGCCACTCATTCAGAGATTCAGTGGATAACATTATTTAAGATAGACAGAATCCGGTATCATATGGTCACACAAGAAGTGCCTCACTGAGTAATACACACCTAAGAAAATTTGAGGAGTCTACTATATATAGCCTCTCATTTACAGCCTCAGGGAATAATGCACATCTTGGAGTAGACACTAATATATTTTATATGGCCAAAAAATCAAACCCTCCGTGTGCAATACACAAGTTGGGAATAGTCACTAGTCTATTCCATATGCCCAAATATTCAAAGTCAAAGTCAATAATTCACTCCAGTGGACGAGTCAGGAAACAATTTCATATGGACAAAGTTTTAGAGCTTAAGTGAATAAAATATACCTGGGAAATAGTCAGGGCGCTATTTCATATGGCACCAATTTCAGAGCTTCATTGAATAAGGAACAACTGTATCGTTGTCAGAATTTTCTTTAAGAGACACATCTTCAGAGCCTAACTGAATAACATACAGCTTTGTAAAAGTCAGGATTCTATTTGGTATAGCCACCCACTTAGAGCCAAATGTAAAAAGGCACGCCTATGGAGTATTCAAGAGTCTCTATTTTATGGACAATCATTCAGAGTGTCACAGAATAATACAGACCTATGGAAAAGTCAGGAGTGTATTTTACATGGCCACTTATTCAGAACCGCAGTGAAGGATTATATACATCTGGAAAATACTCAGGATTCTTTTGTATATGGACACTCATTCAGAGACTCCATGAATAATGAACACCTGGGGTATAGTCTGGAGACATTTGATATGACCGTTTCCTAAGCACTCAGTGGAAAATGGAGAGGTGAAATGCAGTCAGGATTGTAGAGTCAGGGGTCTACTTTATGTGGTCACTAGTTCAGAAACTCACTGAAGAATACACACCTTAAGAATAGTCAGATTCTGGGTATTATGGCCACTCAATCACACCATTACCGAATTATGCACAATTTGTGCAATAGTAAGGAGTCTATATCGTATGGCTTCTAATTCAGAGGTTCTGTGCATAAACGGCAGCTGTGTATTGGTCAGGACCCTATTGCAGCATGCCCCAAATTAAGCTGCTCCGTGAATGATTCATGTATTTGTGATAGTCAGGAGACTCTTTGATATGGACACTCATACAGAACCTCTTCGAATACTGCACATGTGGGCAATAATCACTAGTGTATTTCATATGGTGATTCCTTTGGAGGGTCAAAAAATAAGGCACAACTGTGGAGTAAAACGGGGTCTGTTACATAAGGTCACTCTTTCAGTGTTGCAGGGAATAATATGTACATCTGATAAGGCAGGAATCTGTTTCACATGGCCACTCATTCAGGGCCTCTGTGAATAATACTCCCCTCAGAAATAGTCAAAGTTCTACTTCAAATGGCTACACATTCAGAGTTTCTGTAAGTAATGAACACCTGGGCAATACACAGGAGTCTCTTTTTTATGCCCACTTAGTCAGAGTCTCATTCAATTATACACACCCGGGGAAGAGTTAAGAGTATACTTCACGGAAGCAATCATTTAGAGCCTCAATGAATAATGCACACCAAGGTTATAGTTGAGCAGTTTTTATATGGCCATGCATTCTGTGCCTCCTTGAATGATACACACCTAGGAAATCCTCAGGATTCTATTTCATACTACCACCCATTTAGAACCTTATAGAATAATTCACAATAGCAATAGTCAGGTGTCTATTTCATATGGCCTCTCATTCAAAGTTTCAGTGTATAAAGAACTTCTGTGAAATAATCAGGACGCTTCTTATGATAGCCACTAATTTAGTGCTTTCCTGAATGATACACACCTGGGTTATACGATTCTATTTCATATGAACTCAAATTCTGGGTACCGCTGAGTAATACACACATGGCATCATGTAAGGAGTTTGTTTGTTATGGGCAATTATAGAGAACCTGTTTGAATAATTCACACACATGGTGAATAAAGATTCTATGTTGTACGGGTAGTCATTCAGACAATATGTGAATAACGCACATGTGGATTATTAAAAGTCTGTTTCATATGCCCCTCTTTCTCAGCCTCACTTAATATTACACACTTGAGATATAGTCTGGAGTCTGTTCTTTATGGCCATTCATTCAGAGAATCACTGAATAATGAACACCTGTGGCATAGTCAGAAGTCTCTTTCAGAAGCCACTCATTGAAAGCCTCACTAAATGTACCCACCTGTGGAAGGATTCAGGATTTACTTCTATTTTCTCATTCCGAGTTTCACTAAATGATGCACACCTGTGAAATTGTCAGGAGACTTTTTTATGTGGCCTCTCATTCCGAGTGTCACTTAGCAATGTGCTGTGGTCTGATGTCTATTTCATGTAGACACATATTCAGAGACTCAGTGAATCAGACAGATCCTTGCTATCATAAAGATTCAAATTAATATGGACACATTTTCTGAGCCACACTTAATAATACACACCTGTAGAATAATTGGGAGTCTATTTTCGATGGACATTCATTCAGAGCCTCGGTGAATAATGCACACCCCTGGGGTAGCCAGAAGTCCATTTCATTTGTACACTCATCCATAGTCTCAGTTTATAATATGCACGTGTGGATTAGTTGGGGTTCCTTTTCATATAGCCAAGGACTCGTAACCTCAGTGAATAATGCACATATGTAACGTACTCAGCAGTCTGTTTCATATAGAGGCTCATTCAGAGATTCATTTTATAATAAAATTATTTAAGAGACAGAATCCAGTTTCATATGGTCACACAAGAAGGGCCTCACTGAGTTATACACAACTGGGAAAATGTGAGGACTCTACTATATATTGCCTCTCATTTACAGCCTGAGGGAATAATGCACACATGTGGAGTAGGCACTAATCTATTTTATATGGCCACAAAATCAAACGCTGAATGAGCAATACACAAGTGTGGAATAGTCACTAGTCTATTCCATATGCCCAAATATTCAAAGTCAGAGTCAATAATGAACTCCTGTGGACTGGTCAGGAAACAATTATATATGGACAATGTCTCAGAGCTTCAGTGAATAATATGTACTTCGGAAAATCTCAGTGCGCTATTTCATATTGCGTCTATTTCAGAGCTTCATTGAATAAGGAACACCTCTATGGTAGTCAGAATTTTCTTTTAATAGCAACATCTTCAGAGCCTAACTGAATAACATACACCTTGGGAAAATTCAGGATTCTATTTCCTATAGCCACTCATTTTAGAGCCGAATTTAAAAACGCACGCCGGTGGAGTATTCAGGAGTCTCTATTTTATGGACACTCATTTAGAGCGTCACAGGATAATACAGACCTATGGAAAAGTCAGGATTGTGTTTCACATGGCCACTTATTCAGAACCGCAGTGAAGGATCATATACATCTGGAAAATACTCAGGATTTTTTTACATATGGTCACTTATTAAGAGACTCAGTGAATAATGCACACCTGGTGTATAGTCTGGAGAGTATTTGATATGACCATTTCGTAAGCACTCAGTGGAAAATGGAGAGCTGAAATATAGTCAGGATGATAGAGTCAGGACTCTACTTTATATGGTCACTCGTTCAGAAACTCACTGAAGAATACATACCTTAAGAATAGTCAGAGTCCATGTATTATGGAGACTCAATCACAGCATTTCCAAATAATGCACAATTGGGCAACAGTAAGAAGTCTGTATCATATGACTTTTAATTCAGAGCTTTAGTGCATAATCAGCAGCTGTGTAGTAGTCAGGAACCTATTTCAGCTTGCCCCAAATTAAGCAGCTGCGTGAATGATACATATATATGTGATAGTCAGGAGACTCTTTGATATGGACACTCATACAGAATCTCTTCTAATGCTGCACATATGTGGAATAATCAGTAGTGTATTTCATATGGTGATTCCTTTGGAGGGTCAAAGAATAACGTGCATCTGTGGAGGAAAATTGGGTCTATTACATAAGGCCACTCTTTCAGTGTTGCAGGGAATAATATGTATATCTGAATAAGTCGGGAATCTCTTTCACATTGCCATTCATTCAGGACCTCTGTGAATAATAGTCCCCTCAGAAAGAGTCAAGGTTCTACTTCAAATGGCTACACATTCAGAATCTCTGTAAGTAATGCACACCTGGGCAATACGCAAGAGTCTGTTTTTTATTCCCACTTAGTCAGAGTCTCATTCATTTATACACACCCGGGGAAGAGTTGAGAGTATACCTCACAGAACCAATCATTTAGAGCCTCAGTGAATAATGCACACCAGGTTTATAGTCGAGAATTTTTTATATGGCCACTCATTCTGTGCCTCCCTGAATGATACACACCTGGGGAATCCTCAGAATTTAATTTTATACTACCACTCATGTAGAACCTTATGGAATAATTCACAATGGAACAATAGTCAGGTGTCTATTTCATATGACCTATCATTCAAAGTTTCACTGTATAATGAACTTCTGTGGAGTAATCAGGACGCTCTTTAATATAGCCACGAATTGCGTGCCTTACAGAACGATAGACACATGTGTTACAGGACTCTATTTCATATGAACTCTCATTCTTGGTACCGCTAATTAACACACACGTGGGATAGTGTAAGGAGTTTATTTGTTATGGTCACTCACAGAGAACATGATTAAATAAAGCACACATGTCGAATAATAAAAATTCTATGTTGTACAGCTAGTCATTCATGCAAAAAGTGAATAACGCACATGTGGATTATTAGAAGTCTGTTTCATATGCCTCTCTTTCACAGCCTCACTGAATATTACACACTTGAGATATAGTCTGGAATCTATTCTTTAAGACCCTTCTTTCAGAGAATCACTGAATAATGAACACCTGTGGAATAGTCAGAAGTCTCTTTCCGACCGCCCCTCATTGAGAGCCTCACTTAGTGTACCCATCTGTGGAAAGGGTCAGGATTTACTTCTATTTCCTCATTCAGAGTCTCACTAAATAATGCACACCTGTGGAATTGTAAGAAAAATTTTTCATGTGGCCTCTCATTCCGAGTGTCACTGAACAATGTGCTGTAATCTGCAGTTGATTTCATGTAGACACATATTCAGAGCCTCAGTGAATAATACAGATCCTGGCTATCGTAAATATTCTAACTAATATGTACACATCTTCTGAGCCTCACTGAATAATACACACCTGTAGAATAATTTGGAGTCTATTTTCGATGGACATTCATTCAGAGCTTCAGTGAACAATGCACACCCCTGGGGTAGTCAGAAGTCCATTTTATTTGTACACTCATCCATCGCCTCAGATTATTATATGCACGTGTGAATTACTTGGGTTTCCATTTCATAAAGCCACGGACTCTTAACCTCAGTGAATAATGCACACATGTAACGTACTCAGCAGTCGGTTTCATATAGCCACTCATTCAGAGATTCATTGGATAATAAAATTATTACTATTATTTTTTAATTTTTAAAATCTTTATTGCATTTTAGGTTTTGGAGTACATGTGCAGAGTGTGCAAGTTTGTTGCATAGGTACACACATGTTAGTGTGCTTTGCTGCCTTTTTTCCCTTCACTCACACTTGGCATTTATCCCCAGGATATTTCTCCCAATCTCCTCCCACTGTCCCTCCCCCCTTCCCCACAATAGACCCCACTGTGTAGTAGACCCACTCCCTGTGTCCATGTGTTCTCATTTTTCTCACCCGCCTATGAGTGAGATTATGCGGTATTTGTTTTTATCTTCTTGTGTCAGTTTGCTGAGAATGATGTTCTCCAGATTCATCCATGTCCTTACAAAGGAAACAAACTCATCATTTTTGATTGCTGCATTATATTCCATGGTGTATATGTGCCACATTTTCCCAGTCAAGTCTGTCATCGATGGGCATTTGGGTTGGATCCAGGTCTTTGCTCTTGTAAACCGTGCTGCACTAAACATTCGTGTGCATGTGTTTTTATAGTAGAATGATTTATACTCTTTTGGATATATACACAGTAATGGGATTGCTGGGTCAAATGAAATTTCTATTTCTAGGTCCCTGAGGAATCTCCACACAGTCTTCAACAATGGTTGAACTAATTTACACTCCCACCAACAGTGTAAGAGTGTTACTATTTCTCCACATCCTCTCCAGCATCTGCTGTCTCCGGTTTTTTTAATGATCGCCATTCTACCTGGCTTGAGATGGTATCTCAATGTGGTTTTGATTTGCATCTCTCTAATGACCAGTGATGATGAGAATTTTTTCATGTGTTTGTTGGCCTCATGTTTGTCTTCTTTTGTAAATTGTCTGTTCATATTCTTTGCCCATTTTTGAATGGGCTTGTTTGTTTTTTTCCTGTAAATCTGTTTGAGTTCTTTGTAAATTCTGGATATCAGCCCTTTGTCAGATGCGTAAACTGCAAAGATTTTTTTCCCATTCTGATGGTTGCCGATTCACTCTATTGACTGTTTCTTTTGCCATGCAGAAGCTGTGGAGTTTGATTAGGTCCCATTTGTCTATTTTGGCTTTTGTTGCCAATGCTTTTGGTGTTTTTGTCATGAAGTCCTTGCCTACTCCTATGTCCTGAATGGTTTTGCCTAGATTTTCTTCTAGGGTTTTTATGGTGTCAGGTCTTATGTTTAAGTCTTTAATCCATCTGGAGTTAATTTTAGTGTAAGGTGTCAGGAAGGGGTCCAGTTTCTGCTTTCTGCACATGGCTAGCCAGTTTTCCCAACACCATTTATTAAACAGGGAATCCTTTCCCCATTGCTTGTTTTTGTCTGGTTTATCAAATATTATACGGTTGTAGATATGTTGTGTTGCCTCTGATGCCTCTGTTCTATTCCATAGGTCTATATCTCTGTTTTGGTACCAGTAACATGCTGTTTTGATTACTGTAGCCTTGCATTATAGTTTGAAGTCTGGTAGTGTGATGCCTCCCGCTGTGTTCTTTTTTTCTTAGAAGTGACTTGTTTATGCGGGCTCTCTTTTGGTTCCATATGAAGTTCATGGTGGTTTTTCCAGTTCTGTGAAGAAATACAATGGTAGTTTGATGGGGATAGCATTGATTGTTTAAATTACTTTGGGCAGTGTAATCATTTTCACGATATTGATTCTTCCTAACCACGAACATGGAATGTTTCTCCATCTGTTTGTGTCCTCTCTTATTTCGTTGAGCAGTGGTTTGTAGTTTTCATTTAAGAGGTCCCTTACGTTTCTTGTGAGCTTTATTCCTGGGTTTTTTATTTTCTTTGTAGCAGTTGTAAATGGCAGTTCATTCTTGATTTGGTTCTATTTTAGTCTTTTATTGGTGTATAGGAATGCTTGTGATTTTTGCACATTGATTTTATATCCTAAGATTTTACTGAAATTGCTTATCAGTTTCAGGAGCTTTTGGGCTGAGGTGATGGGGTCTTCTAGGTATAGTATCATGTCGTCTGCAAATAGAGACAATTTGGATTCCACCTTTCCTATTTGAATACGCTTTATTTCTTTTTCTTACCTGATTGCTCTGGCTAGAACTTCCAGTACTATGTTGAATTGGAGTGGTGAGAGAGGGCATCCTTCTCTAGTGCCAGATTTCAAAGGGAATGCTTCCAGTTTTTGCCCATTCATTATGTTATTGGCTGTTGGTTTGTCATAAATAGCTTTTATTACTTTGAGATATGTTCCATCAATACCAAGATAATTGAGGGTTTTTAGCATAAAGGGCTATTGAATTTTGTCAAATGCCTTCTCTGCGTCGATTGAATAATCATGTGATTTTTGTTTTTGCTTCTGTTTATGTGGTGAATTAAATTTATAGACTTGCGTATGTTGAACCAGCCTTGCATCCGCGGGATGAATCCTACTTGATCATGATGGATAAGTTTTTTAATGTGCTATTGCAATCGGTTTGCCAGCATGTTATTGAAGATTTTTGCATCTATATTCATCATGGATATTGGCCTGAAGTTTTCTTTTCTTGTTGAGTCTCTGTCCGGTTTTGGTATCAGGATGATGTTGGTCTCATGAAATGATATGGGAAGAATTCCCTCCTTTTGAATTATTTGGAATAGTTTCAGAAGGAATAATACCAGATCCTCTTTGTGTGTCTAGTTGAAATTAGCTGTGAACCCATCTGGACCTGGGCTTTTTTTGTTTGGTAGGCTCTTACTTGCTTCCTCAGCTTCGGACTTTGTTATTGCTCTATTCATAGTTTCGGCTTCCTCCTGGTTTAGGCTTGGGAGGACACAGGCGTCCAGGAATTTATCCATTTCTTCCTGGTTTACTCGTTTTTCTGCATAGAGTTGTTTGTGGTATTCTCTGATGATGGTTTAAATTTCTGTGGAATCTTTGGTCATTTCCCTTTATCGTTTCTTATTGCATCTATTTGGTTGTTCTCTCTTTTCTTTTTTATCAGTCTGGCTAGTGGTCTGTCTATTTTGTTGATCTTTTCGAAAAACCAGCTCTTGGATTTATTGATTTTTTGAAGGGTTTTTCTTGTCTCTATCTCCTTCAGTTCTGCTCTGATCTTAGTTATTTCTTGTCTTCGGCTAGGTTTTGAGCTTTCTGATCTTGCTCCTCTAGCTCTTTTAATTTTGATGATAGGGTTTCCATTTTGAATCTCTCCACTCTTCTCATGTGGGCACTTATTGCTATATATTTTCCTCTACAGACTGCTTTAAATGTGTCCCAGAGATTCTGGTACGTTGTGTCTTCATTCTCATTGATTTCAAAGAACATCTTTATTTCTGCCTTCATTTCATTGTTCATCCAATCAACATTCAAGAGCCAGTTGTTCACTTTCCATGAAGCTGTGCAGCTCTGAGTTATTTTCTGAGTTCTTAGTTCCAACTTGATTGCACTATGGTCTGAGAGACTGTTTGTTATGATTTCAGTTGTTTTGCATTTGCTGAGGAGTGCTTTACTTCCAATTATGTGGTCAATTTTGGAGTAGGTGTGATGTGGTGCTGAGAAGAATGCATATTCTGTGCATTTGGGGTGGAGAGTTCTGTAAATATCTATCAGGTTTGCTTGTTCCAGGTCTGAGTTCAAGTCCTGGATATCCTTGTTAATTTTCTGTCTGGTTGATCTGTCTGCTATTGACAGTGGAGTGTAAAAGTCTCCCACTATAATTGTGTGGGAGTCTATGTCTCTTTGTAAGTCATTATGATCTTGCCTTGTATATCTGGGGGCTGCTGCATTGCGTCCATATATATTTATGATCATTAGCTCTTCATGTTGTATCAATCCTTTTATCATTATGAAATGACTTTTTTTGTCCCTTTTGATCTTTGCTGCTTTAAAGTCTATTTTATCAGAGATGAGAATTGCAACTCCTGCTTTTTTTTGCTCTCCATTTGCTTGGTAAATCTTTCTCCATCTCTTTATTTTGAGCCTTTGTTTATACTTGCGTGTTAGGTGGGTTTCCTGGATACAGCACACAGACGGGTTTTGGCTTTTTATCCCATTTGCCAGTCTGTGTCTTTTGATTGGTGTATTTAGCCCATTTACATTTAGGGTTAATATTGTTATGTGTGAATTCGATACTGCCGTTTTAATGCTAGCTGGCTGTTTTTCCCATTGGTTAATGTAGATTCTTCATTTTGTTGATGATCTTTAGCATTTGGTATGCTTTTAGGATGGCTGGTACTGGTTGTTTCTTTCTATGAGTAGTGCCTCTTTCAGGAGCTCTTGTAAAGCAGGCCTAGTGTTGACAAAATCTCTGAGTACTTTCTTTTTCATGAAGGATTTCATTTTTCCTTCACTTATGAAGCTCAGTTTGGCTGGATATGAAATTCTGGGTTGAAAGTTCCTTTCTCGTGTTGTGTTTTTCAGCTACTTCAATGCATTCATATTCCTCTCTAAGTTGTCCATTCTTGTTACCATATCCTCGAATCTTTTTTCATATCTTTTTTTCAAGCTTCTTAGTTTCTTTGCACTGATTTAGAACATGTTCTTTTAGGTCACTGGAATTTCTTATTATCCACTTTGTGAAGTCTGATTCCGTCATTTCGTCACACTCATTCTCCATCCAGCTTTGTTCTCTTGCTGATGCGGAGTTTTGTTACTTTGTAGCAGGTGAAGTGTTTTGGTTTCGGGTGTTTTCCTTTTTTTTGCGCTGGTTTCTTCCCATCTTTATAGATTTATCCACCTGTCATCTTAGTAGTTGCTGATTTTTCAATTGGGTCTCTGTGTGGACACCCAGATTGTTGATGATGAGGTATTTCTGTTACTTAGTCTTCCTTCTAATTGTCTAGCCCCTCTACTGTACGAGTGCTGAGGTCCACTCCAGGCCCTGCTTGTCTGGGGTACACCTGTAGCAGCTTCGGAACAGTGAGGGATGCTACCAGTGTCTTCTTCTGCTATCTTTGTTTCAGAATGATGCCCGCCAAAAGGCAGTCTGATTAGTTTTTTTGGGGGGTGATGATTCTTTGGTTATACAGGGGTCAGGAAGCTGCTTGAGGAGACGGTCTGTGCTTTATAGGACCTCCAGTGCTGAGCTGTGAGGTTTGTTTTTCATTTAGCCTAGTTGGGAGGATGTGTTTATGTCTGCTGCAACAGATCTCATAAAACACCCCCCCTTTTTTCCCCTTAGATGTTCTGTTTCAGGGAGTTGGGGTTTTTTTATGAGTATCTGTTGCACTGTTCTGCCCAGCTAGGAGGCAGTCTTTTGACTATTTTCCTGCCAGGGCTCTGCTCTGCTAGCATGGGTCTGCCCTCTTGTTGCGGGGCTCCATTCTGCTGTGGCTTGCTCCACCCTGCTGTGGTTTGCTCCGCCCTGCTGGTGGAGTCTCTCTGTTATGACAGGTTGCCTGGCAATGGCAGGCTGCGTTAGCCCTGGGCAGTACTTCAGTAGCGGGGGATTGCGTCAGTAGTGGCGGACGCACCTCCCGCACTGGGCTGCACCGTCCTAGATGCCGGCAGCAAAACTCTGAGACCCTAGAGCCTCCAATTGCTGCCCTGCTTTTTCCCTTCAGGGTGGGACCCTCTGAGCCCGATCACCCAGCTCCGTCCGTCCTCTCTCTCTCTCTCTCTCTCTCTCTTCCTCTCCCCAAGCTGAACAGATGACTCTCTCACTGTCGCCCCACTAGAATTTTTATATGGCATTGAAATCAGTGCAATCTCACGTGCCGCTGCCCACTGCACCAGCTCAGATCAATTTTCACAGGAATCTCCTTGTCTGGTTCATTATCCAAGTCCCATTCAATCAGATGGACATGCCAATCTGCCCTTCTAAATCTCAGATTGCCGGTTAAGCAGGGCACCCAGACCAGTGAGTTTTGTGCCCAGTGTTGCTGCGCTGCAGTACCGGCTGAAGCGGCCACGTGTGCCGGCTGTACTAGCATCCCATGTCTCTCCCACACCTGTAACTTTCAACTTTCTGATGGAAAAAAAGATCTGTTCGAGAATGCGGCTAGGACTCACCCTCTGCGCCTTCACTGAGAGCTGCAAACCGGAGTCACCTATATGACGCCATCTTGGAAGTCTCCCCGGATAATAAAATTATTGAGGATACACAGAATCCTTTTTCATACGGTCACACAAGAAGAGCCTCACTGAGTAATAAACAACTGGGAAAATGTGAGGAGTTTACTATACATAGCCTCTCATTTACAGCCTCAAGGAATAATGCATATGTGTGGAGTAGGCACTAATCTATTTAATATGGCCACAAAATCAAACCCTTAGTGAGCAATACATAATTTGGGAATAGTCACTAGTCTATTCCATATGCGCAAACATTCAAAGTCAGAGTCAATAATTCACTCCTGTGGACTATTCAAGAAACAATTTTATATGGACAAAGTTTTAGAGCTTCAGTGAATAATATATACCTGAGAAATACTCAGGACGCTATTTCATATGGCATCTTTTTCAGAGCTTCATTGAATAAAGAACACCTGTATCATAGTCAATTTTTTTTAATACCCACATTTTCAGAGCCTACCTGAATAACATCCACCTTGGGAAATGTCAGGATTCTATTTCGTATAGCCAATCATTTAAGGCTTAATGTAAAAACGCAGGCCTGTGGAGTATTCAGAAGTCTCTATTTAATGGACACTCATTCAGAGCATCATAGAATAATACAAACCTATGGAAAAGTCAGGAGTGTATTTCACATCACCACTTATTCAGAACCACAGTGAAGGATCATATACATCTGGAAAATACTCAGGACTCTTTTGTATATGGCCACTTATTCAGAGACTCAGTGAATTATGCACACCTGGGGTATAGTCTGAAGACTATTGCATATGACCGTTCCCTAAGCACTCAGTGGAAAATGGAGAGCTGAAATATAGTCAGGATCATAGAGTCAGAAGTCTACTTTATGTGGGCACTCGTTCCGAAACTCACTGAAGAATACACAACTTAAGAATTGTCAGAGTGCAGGTATTATGGCCACTGAATCACAGCATTACCGAATAGTGCACAATTTGGGCAATAGTAAAGAGTCTATATCATATGGCTTATAATTCAGAGCTTCAGTGCATAATCAGCAGCTGTGTAGTAGTCAGGACACTATTTCAGCTGGTCCCAAATTAAGCAACTCCGTGAATGATACATATATAAGTGATAGTCAGGAGACTCTTTGATATGGACACTCATACTGAACCTATTTGAATACTGCACACGTGGGGAATTATCACTAGTGTATTTCATATGATGATTTTTTTGGAGGGTCAAACAATAACGCACAACTGTGGACTAAAATGGGGTGTATTACATAAGGCCACTCTTTCAGTGTTGCAGGGAATAATATGTATATCTCATAAGTCAGGAATCTCTTTCACATGGCCACTCGTTCAGGGCCTTTGTGAATAATGGTCCCTTCAGAAATAGTCAAGGATCTACTTCAAATGGCTACACATTCAGAGTATCTGTAAGTAATGCACACCTGGGAAATACACAACAGTCTCTTTTTATACCCACTTATTCAGAGTCTCATTCAATTATACACACCAGGGAAAGAGTTAAGAGTATACCTCACAGAAGCAATCATTTAGAGCCTCAGTGTATAATGCACACCAGTGTTTTAGGCGAGCACTTTTTATATGGCCACTCATTCTGTGCCTCCCTGAATGAGACACACCTGGGGAATCCTCAGGATTCAATTTCATACTACCACTCATGTAGAACATTATAGAATAATTCACAATGGAGGAATAGTCAGGTGACTATTTTATGTGGCTTCTCATTCAAAGTTTCAGTGTATATAGAACTTTTATGGAGTAATCAGGACGCTGCTTAAGAGAGCCAGGAATTGAGTGCCTTTCTGAATGATACTCACCTGGGTTATAGGATTGTATTTCATATAAACTCTAATTCTGGGTACCGCTGAGTTATACACACGTGGGACAATGTAAGGAGATCATTTGTTATGGGCATTCATAGAGAACATGTTAGATTAATGCACACACGACGAATAATAAGAATTCTATGTTGTATGGCTAGTCATTCATACCATATGTGAATAATGCACATGTGGATTATTAGACGTCTGTTTTATATGCCCCTCTTTCACAGCCTCACTGAATATTACACACTTGAGATATAGTCTGGAGTCTGTTCTTTATGGCCATTCATTCAGAGAATCGCTGAATTATGAACACCTGTGGAGTAGTCAGAAGTCTCTTTCCAACCGCCACTTATTGAAAGCCTCACTAAATGTACCCACCTGTGGAAAGAGACAGGATTTACTTCTATTCCCTCATTCAGAGTCTCAGTAAATAATGCACACCTGTGGAATTATCCGGAGTATTTTTCATGTGGACTCTCTTTCCGAGTGTTACTTGAACAATGTGCTGTAGTCTGGAGTCTATTTCATGTTGACACATATTCAGAGCCTCAGTGAATAAGACAGACTCTTGCTATCATAAAGATTCTAATTAATATGGACACATCTTCGGAGGCTCACTGAATAATACACCCCTGTAGAATAATTTGGAGTCTATTTTCGATGGACATTCATTCAGAGACTCGTTGAATAATGCACACCCCTGGGATAGCCAGAAGTCCATTTCATTTTTACACTCATTCATAGCCTCAGTTTATAATATGCACGTGTGGATTATTTGGGGTTCCGTTTCATATATTCAAGGACTTGTAACCTCCGTGAATAATGCACATATGTAACTTACTCAAAAGTCTGTTTCATATAGCCACTCATTCAGAGATTCATTGGATAATAAAATTATTTAAGATAGATAGAATCCCATTTCATATGGTTACACAAGAAGAGCCTCACTGAGTACTACACACCTGGGAAAATGTGAGGAGTCCACTGCATGTAGCCTCTCATTTACAGTCTCAGGGAATAATGCACACTTGTGGAGTAACTACTAATCTATTTTATATGGCCACAAAATCAAACCTTGAGTGAGCAATACACAAGTTTAGAATACTCACTAGTCCATTCCATATGCCCAAATATTCAAAGTTAGAGTCAATAATTCACTTCTGTGGACAAGTCAGGAAACTATTTCATAGGGACAAAGGTTTAGAGCTTCAGTGAGTAATATATCCCTGAGAAATACTCAGGACGCTATTTCATATGGTGTCTATTATACAGCTTCATTGAATAAGGAACACCTGTATCATAGTCAGAATTTTTTTTAAATAGCCACATCTTCAGAGCCTAACTGAATAAAATACACCTTGGGAAAAGTCAGGATTCTAATTCGTATAGCCACTCATTTAGAGCCGAATGTAAAAACGCACTCCTGTGGAGTATTCAGGAGTTTCTATTTTGTGGACACCCATTCAGAGCGTCACAGAATTATACAGACCTATGGAAAATTCTCGAGTGTATTTCACGTGGCCACTCATTCAGACCGGCAGTGAAGGATCATATACATCTGGAAAATACTCAGGATTCTTTTATATATGGCCACTTATTCAGAGACTCAGTGAATACTGCACACCTGGGGTATAGACAATAGACAATTTGATATGACGGCTCCCTAAGCACTCAGTGAAAAACGGAGAGCTGAAATATAGTCAGGATGATAGATTCAGGAGTCTACTTTATGTGGTCAGTCGTTCAGCAACTCACTGAAGAATACACACCTTAAGAATAATCAGAGTCCAGGTATTATGGCCACTCAATCACAGCATTACAAAATAATGCACACTTTGTGCAATAGTAAGGAATGTATATCATATGGCTTCTAATTCAGAGTTTCAGTGCATAATCAGCAGCTGTGTAGCAGTACGGACCCTATTTCAGCTTGTCCCAAATTAAGCAGCTTCGTGAATGACACATATATATATATGATAGTCAGGAGATTCTTTGATATGGACACTCATACAGAACCTTTTCAAAATACTGCACATGTGGGGAGTAATCACTACTGTATTCCATATGGCGATTCCTTTGGAGGGTCAAAGAGTAACGCGCAATTGTGGAGAAAAATGGGATCTATTGCATAAGGCCACTCTTTCAGTGTTGCAGGGAATAAT
Source organism: Saguinus oedipus (assembly GCA_031835075.1). Lineage (NCBI taxonomy): Eukaryota > Metazoa > Chordata > Mammalia > Primates > Cebidae > Saguinus > Saguinus oedipus. The sequence continues at coordinate 32,610,253 of CM063180.1, read as the reverse complement.
ATGTATATCTCATAAGTCAGGATTCTCCTTCACATGGCCACTCGTTCAGGGCCTCTGTGAATAATACTCCCCTCAGAAATAGTCAAGGATCTACCTCAAATGGCTACACATTGAGAGACTCTGTATGTAATGCACACCTGGGCGATTCATAAGAGTCTCCTTTTTATGCCCACTTAGTCAGAGTGTCTTTCAATTATACAAACCCGGTAAAGAGTTAAGGGTATACTTCACGGAACCAATCATTTAGAGCCTCAGTGAATAATGTACACCAGGGTTATAGTCGAGCATTTTTTATATGGCCACTCATTATTTGCCTCCCTGAAAGATACACACCTGGGGAATTCTCAGGATTCAATTTCATACTACCACTCATTTTGAACCTTATAGAATAATTTACAATGGAGCAATAGTCAGGTGTCTATTTCATATGGCCTCTCATTCAAAGTTTCAGTGTATAATGAACCTCTATTAAGTTATCAGGATGCTGTTTAAGATAGCCACGAATTATGTGCCTTCCTGAATGATACACACTTTGATTATAGAATTCTATTTCATATGAACTCTAATTCTGTGTATGGCTGTGTAACACACTCGTGGAAAAGTGTAAAGAGTTTATTTGTTATGGGCACTCATAGAGAACCTGTTTGAATAATGAACACACGTCGAAGTATAAGGATTCTGTGTTCTATGGCTTGTCATTCAGACAAAAAGTGAATAACGGACATGGGGATTATTAGAAGTCTGTTTCATATGACCCTCTTTTACAGCCTCACTGAATATTACACACTTGAGATATATTCTGGAGTCTATTCTATATGTCCATTCATTCAGAGAATCACTGAATAATGAACACCTGTGCAATAGTCAGAAGTCTTTTCTGACCACCACTCATTGAAAATCTCACTAAATATACCCACCTTTGAAAAGAGTCAGGATATACTTCTATTCCCTCATTCAGAGTCTCACTAAATAATGCCCACCTGTGGAATGGTCAGGAGAATTTTTTATGCGGCCTCTCTTTCCGAGTGTCACTGAAAAATGTGCTGTAGTCTGGAGTCTATTTCATGTAGACACATATTTAGAGCCTCAGTGAATAAGACAGACCCTTGCTATCATAAAGATTCTAATTAGTATGGACACATCTTCTGAGCCTCACTGAATAATACACACTTGTAGAATAATTTGGAGTCTATTTTCAATGGACATTCATTAAAAGCCTCGGTGAATAATGCACACCCCTGGTGTAGCTGGAAGTCCATTTTCTTTGTACACTCATCCATAGTCTCAGATTATAATATGCACGTGTGGTTTAGGTGGGGTTCCATTTTATATAGCCACGGACTCATAACCTCAGTGAATAATGCACATATGTAACGTACTCAGCAGTCTGTTTCATATATCCACTCATTCAGAGATTCATTGGATAATAAAATTATTAGGGACAGGAGCCCAAAGTGGCTCCAGCCGGATGTCGCGGCGCTTGTGAAGGCGAGGCCAAGAGTTCAAGGCCAACCATAATCAGCAACCTTACAAGCTCTCATTGATTGGCAAAAAAAAAAAAAAATTATTAGGGATAGACAGAATCCCATTTCCTATGGTCACACAAGAAGAGCCTCACTGAGTAATACACACCTGGGAAAATGTGAGGAGTCTATTATATATAGCCTCTCAATAACAGCCTCAGGGAATAAAGCACACGTGTGGAGTAGGCACTAATCTATTATATATGGCCACAAAACCAAACTCTGAGTGAGCAATACACAAGTTGGGAATAGTCAATAGTCTATTCCACATGCCCAAATATTCAAAGTCAGTGTCAATAATTCACTCCTGTGGACGAGTCAGGAAACAATTTCATATGGACAAAGTTTTAGAGCTTCAGTGAATAATATATACCTGGAAATACTCAGGACGCTATTTCATATTGCGTCTATTTCAGAGATTCATTGAATAAGGAAAACCTGTATCATAGTCAGAATTTTCTTTTAACAGACACATCTTCAGAGCCTAACTGAACAACATACACCTTGGAAAAAGTCAGAATTCTATTTCGTATAGCCACTCATTTAGAGCTGAATGTAAAAATGCACGCCTGTGGTGTATTCAGAAATCTCTATTTTATGGACACTCATTCAGAGCGTCACAGAATAATACAGACCTATGGAAAAGTCAGGAGTGTATTTCAAATGGCCACTTATTCATAACCGCAGAGAAGGATCATATACATCTTGAAAATACTCAGGATTTTTTTGTATATGGCCACTTATTCAGAGACCCAGTGAATAATGCACACATAAGGTATAGTCTGGAGACTATTTGATATGACCGTTCCCTAAGCACTCAGTAGAAAATGGAGAGCTGAAATATAGTCAGGATGATAGAGTCAGGAGTCTACTGAATGTGGTAGATCATTCAGGCACTCACTGAAAAATACACACCTTAAGAATAGTCAGATTCCGGGTATGATGTTCACTCAATCACAGCATTACCGAATAATGCACAATTGGGCAATACTAAGGAATCTATATTATATGGGTTCTTATTCCGAGCTTCAGTGCATAATCAGCAGTGGTGTAGTAGTCAGAACCCTATTTCAGCTTGCCCCAAATTAAGCCGCTCCGTGGTATGATAAATATATGTGTGATAGTCAGGAGACCCATTAATCTGGACACTCATACAGAACATATTCGATTACTGCACATGTGCGGAATAATCACTAGTGTATTTTATATGGTGATTCCTTTGGAGGGTCAAAAAAAGTGCAACTGAGGAGTAAAATGGAGTCTATTACATGAGGCCAGTCTTTCAGTGTTGCGGGGATTAATATGTTTATTTGATGAATCAGGAATCTGTTTTACATGGCCATACGTTCAGGGCCTCTGTGAATAATACTCCCCTCAGAAATAGTCAAAGTTCTACTTCAAATGGCTACACATTCAGAGTCTCTGTAAGTAATGCACACCTGGGCAATACACAAGAGTCTCTTTTTTTTACCCTCTTAGTCAGAGTCTCATTCAATTACACAAACCCGGGGAAAAGTTAAGAGTATACTTCACGGTACCAATCATTTAGAGTCTCAGTGAATAATGCAAACCAAGGTTATAGTAGATCATTGTTTATATGGTCAGTCATTCTGTTTCTCCCTGAATGATACACTCCTGGGGAATTTTCAGGATTCTATTTCATACTAAATCTCATTTAGAACCTTATAGAATAATTCACAATGGAGCAATAGTCAGGTGTCTATTTCATATGGCCTCTCATTCAAAGTTTCAGTGTATAATAAACTTCTATGGAGTAATCCGATGCTGTTTAACATAGCGACGAATTGAGTGCCTTCCTGAGTGATACACACCTGGGTTATAGAATTCTATTTCATATGAACTCTGATTCTCGGTAACGCTGAGTAATACACACGTGGGATAGTGAAAGGAGTTTATTTTTTATGGGCACTCATAGAGAACCTGTTTGAATAATGCACACATTGCTAATAATAAGGATTCTATGTTGTACGGCTGGTCATTCAGACAAAAAGTGAATAACGCACATGTGGATTATTAGACGTCTGTTTCATATGCCCCTCTTTCACAGCCTCACTGAATATTACACACTTGAGATACAGTCTGGACTCTGTTCTTTATAGCCATTCATTCAGAGAATCACTGAATAATGAACACCTGTGGAATACTCAGAAGCCTCACTAAATGTACCCACCTGTGGAAAGAGTCAGGATTTTCTTCTATTCGCTCATTCTGAGTCTCACTAAATAATGCCCACCTGTGAAATTGTCAGGAGAACTTTTAGAGCGGTCTCTCATTCCGAGTGTCATTGAAAAATGTGCTGTAGTCTGTAGTCTATTTCTTGTAGACACATATTCGGAGCCTCAGTGAATAAGACAGACTCTTGCTATCGAAAAGATTCTAGTTAATATGAACACATCATCTGAGCCTCTCTGAATAATACACACCTGTAGAATAATTTGGAGTCCATTTTCGATGGACATTCATTCAGAGCCTCGGTGAATAATGCACACCCCCGGAGTAGCCAGAAGTCCATTTCATTTGTACACTCATCTATAGCCTCCGTTTATAATATGCATGTGTAGATTAGTTGAGGTGACATTTCCTATAGCCACGGAATCATAACCTCAGTGAATAATGCACATACGTAACGTACTCAACAGTCTGTTTCATATAGCCCCTCATTCACAGATTCATTGGATAATAAAATTATTTAAGATAGAAAGAATCCCGTTATATAGGGTCACACAAGAAGAGCCTCACTGACTAATACACAGCTGAGAAAATGTGAGGAGTCTACTATATATAGCCTCTCATTTACAGCCTCAGTTAATAATGAACACGTGTGGAGTAGGCACTAATCTAATTTTATGGCCACAACATCAAACCCTGTGTGAGCAATACACAAGTGGGAAATAGTCGCTAGTCTATTCCATATGCAGAAATATTCAAAGTCAGAGTCAATAATTCACTCCTGTGGAGGAGTCAGGAAACAATTTCATTTGGACAAAGTTTTAGAGCTTCAGTGAATAACATATACCTGGGAAATACTCAGGACGCTATTTCGTATGGCGTCTATTTCAGAGCTTCATTGAATAAGAAACACCTGTATCGGAGTCAGAATTTTCTTTTAATAGCCACAACTTCAGAGCCTAGCTGAATAACATCCACCTTTGGAAAAGTCAGGATTCTATTTCGTATAGCCGGTCATTTAGAGCTGAATGTAAAAACGCAAACCTTTGTAGTATTCAGGAGTTTCTATTTTATGGACACCCATTCAAAGCGTTACAGAATAATACAGACTTATGGAAAAGTCAGGAGTGTATTTCACATGGCCACTTATTCAGAATCGCAGTGAAGGATCATATGCCTCTGGAAAACAATCAGGATTCTTTTATATATGGCCACTTATACAGAGATTCAGTGAATAATGCACACCTGGGGTATAGTCTGGAGACTATTTGATATGACCATTCCCTAAGCACTCAGTGGAAAATGGAGAGCTGAAATATAGTCAGGATAATAGAGTCAGGAGTCTAATTTATGTGGTCCCTTGTTCAGAAACTCACTGAAGAATTCACACCTTAAGAATAGTCAGAGTCCTGGTATTATGGCCAAGCAATGAGAGCATTACTGAATAATGCACAATTGGGCAATAGTAAGGAGTCTATATCATATGGCTTCTAATTCAGAGCTTCAGTGCATAATCAGCAGCTGTGTAGTAGTCAGGACCCTATTTCAGCTTGCCCCAAATTAAGCAGCTCCGTGAATGATACATATATGTGTGATAGTCAGGAGACTCTTTGATATCGACACTCATACAGAACCACTTCGAATATTGCACATGTGGGGAATAATCACTAGTGTATTTCATATGGTAATTTTTTTGGAGAATCCAAACAATAACGCACAACTGTGGAGTAAAATGTGGTCTAATACATAAGGCCACTCTTTCAGTGTTGCCGGAAATAATATGTATATCTGATAAGTCAGGAATCTCTTTCACATGGCCACTCATTCAGGGCCTCTTTGAATAAAACTCCCCTCAGAAATAGTCAAGGGTTTTACTAAAAATGGCTACACATTCAGAGTCTCTGTAAGTAATGCACACATGTGCAATACACAAGAGTCTTTTTTTTATGCCCAGTTAGTCAGAGTTTCATTCAATTATACACACACGGGAAGATTTAAGAGAATACCTCACGGAACCAATCATTTAGAGCCTCAGTGTTTAATGTACACCGGGGTTATAGTCAAGCATTTTTTCATATGGCCACTCATTAGGTGCCTCCTGGAATGATACACACCTGGGAAATCCTCAGGATTCAATTTCATACTACCACTAATTTAGAACTTTATAGAATAATTCACAACGGAGAAATAGTCAGGTGTCTATTTCATATGGCCTCTCATTCAAAGTTTCAGGGTATAATGAACTTTTATGGAGTAATCAGGATGCTGTTTATGATAACCATGAATTAAGTGCCTTCCTGAATGATACACACCTGGATTATAAAATTCTATTTCATATGAACTCTAATTCTGGGTACCGCTGAGTAATACACACGTGGGATAGTGTAATGAATTTATTTGTAATGGGCACTCAAAGAGAACCTGATTGAATTATGCACACACATCGTGAATAATAAGGATTCTATGTTGTACGGCTAGTCATTCAGACAAAATGTGAATAACGCACATGTGGATAATTACAAGTCTGTTTCATATGCCTCTCTTTCACAGCCTCCCTGAATATTACACACTTGATATATAGTATGGAGTCGGTTCTTTATGTCCATTCATTAAGAGAGTCACTGAATAATGAACACCTGTTGAAGAGTCAAAAGTCTCCTTCTGATCTCCACTCATTGAAATCCTCACTAAATGTAGCCACCTGTGGAAAGAGTCAGGATTTACTTCTATTCCCTCATTCAGAATCTCACTAAATAATGCACACCTGTGGAATTGTCAGAAGAATTTTTCATGCGGCCTCTCATTCCGAGTGTCTCTGAACAATGTGCTGTAGTTTGGAGTCTATTTCATGTAGACACATATTCAGAGCCTCATTGAATAACACAGACCCTTGCTATCATAAAGATTCTAATTAATATAGACATATCTTCTGAGCCTCACTGAATTATACACACCTGTAGAATAATTTGGAATCTATTTTCGATAGACATTCATTCAGATCCTCGGTGAATAATGCACACCGCTGTGGTAGACAGAAGTCCATTTTATTTGTACACACATCCATAGCCTTAGTTTATAATATCCACTTGTGGATTAGTTGAAATTCCATTTTATATAGCCATGGACTCGTAACCTCAGTAAATAATGCACATATGTAATGTACTCAGCAGTCTGTTTCATATAGCCACTCATTCAGAGATTCATTAGATAATAAAATTATTGAAGATAGACAGAATCCCGTTTCATATGGTCACACAAGAAGACCCTAAATGAGAAATACACACCTGGGGAAATGTAAGTAGACTGCTATAAAGAGCCTCTGATTTAAAGCCTCAGGGAGTAATGCACACGTGTGGAGTAGGCACTAATCTATTTTATATGGCCACAAAATCAAACCCTGAGTGAGCAATACAGAAGTTTGGAATAGTCACTAGTCTATTCCATATGTTCAAATATTAAAAGTCAGAGTCAGTATTTCACTCCTGTGGACTAGTCAGGAAACAATTTCATATGGACAAAGTTTTAGAGTTTCAGTGAATAATATATAACTTGGAAATACTCAGGACGCTATTTCATATGGCGTCTATTTCAGAGTTTCATTGAATAAGGAACACGTGTATCATAGTCAGAAAGTTCTTTTAATACCCACATCGTCAGATCCTAAGTAAATAACATACATCTTGGGAAAAGTCAGGATTCTATTTCGTATAACCACTCATTTAGAGCCAAATGTAAAAACGCACGCCTGTGGAGTATTCAGGAGTCTCTATTTTATGGACACTCATTCAGAGCGTCACAGAATAATACAGACCTATGGAAAAGTCAGGAGTGTATTTCACATGGCCGCTTATTCAGAACCGAAGTGAAGGATCATATACATCTGGAAAATACTCAGAATTCTTTTATATATGGCCACTTATTCAGAGACTCAGTGAATAATGCACACTTGGGGTATAGTCTGGAGACTATTTGAAATGAGCGTTCCCTAAGCACTCAGTGGAAAATTGAGAGCTAAAATGTAGTCAAAATGATACAGTCAAGAGTCTACTTTATGAGGTCAATCGTTCAGAAACTCACTGAAGAATACACACCTTAAAAATAGTCAGAGTCCAGGTATTATGGCGACTCAATCACAGCATTTCCGAATAATGCACAATTGGGCAATAGTAAGGAGTCTATCTCATACGGCTTCTAATTCAGGGCTTCAGTGCCTAATCAGCAGCTGTGTAGTAGGCAGGATTCTTTCGCAGCTTGCTCCAAATTAAGCAGCTCCGTGAATGATACATAAATGTGTGATAGTCAGGAGACTCTTTGATATGGACACTCATACAGAACCTTTTCGATTACTGCACATGTGGAGAATAATCACTAGTGTATTTCATATGGTGATTCCTTTGGAGGGTCAAACAATAACGCCAAACTGTGGAGTAAATTGGGGTGTATTATATAAGGCCACTCTTTCAGTGTTGCGGGGAATAATGTGTATATCTGATAAGACAGGAATCTCTTTCTCATGGCCACTCATTCAGGGCCTCTGTGAATAATACTCCCCTCAGAAATAGTCAAGGTTCTACTTCAAATGGCTACACATTCAGAGTCTCTGTAACTAATGTACACATGGGCATTACACAAGAGTCTCTGTTTTATGCCTACTTAGTCAGAGTCTCATTCAATTATACACACCCGGGGAAGAGTTAAGAGTATACCTCACAGAACCAATCATTTAGAGCCTCAGTGAATAATGCACACTATTGTTATATTCGAGCACTTTTTATATGCCCACTCCTTCTGTGCCCCCCTGAATGATACACACCTGGGGAATCCTCAGGATTCAATTTTATTCTACCACTCATTTAGAACCTTATTGAATAATTCACAATGGAGCAATAGTCAGGTGTCTATTTCATATGGCCTCTCATTCACAGTTTCAGTGTATAATGAACTTCCATGGAGTAATCAGGATGCTGTTTAAGATAGCCACGAATTGAGTGCCTTCCTGAAAAATACACACCTGCGTTATAGGATTCTATTTCATATGAATTCTAATTCTTGGTACCGCTGAGTAATTCACACGTGGGATAGTGTAAGGAGTTTATTTGTTATGGGCACTCATAGAGAACCTATTTGAATAATGCACACATGGTGAATAATAAGAATTCTATGTTGTACGGCTAGTCATTCCGACCAGAAGTGAATAACGCACATGTGGATTATTAGAAGTCTGTTTCATATGCCCCTTTTTCAGAGCCTCACTGAATAATACACACTTGAGATATAGTCTGGTGTCTATTCTTTATGGCAATTCTTTCAGAGAATCACTGAATAATGAACACCTGTGGAATAGTCAGAAGTCTCTTTCCGACAGCCACTCGTTGAAAGCCTCACTAAAAGAATGGGGGAGGGACAGCAGGGGGGGGCTGGGGGGGATAGCCTGGGGATGAATACCAAGTGTGGGTGAAGGGGAGGAAAGCAGCAAAGCACACTGCCATGTGTGTACCTATGCAACTATCTTGCTCGTTCTGCACATGTACCCCCAAACCTATAATGCAATAAAAATAAATAAATAAATAAATTAAAAAAAAAAAAAAAAAAAAAAAAAAAAAAGAACCCACCTTTGGAAAGAGTCAGGATTTACTTCTATTTTCTCATTCAGAGTCTCACTAAATAATGCAAACCTGTGGAATTGTCAGGAGAATTTTTCATTCGGCCTCTCATTCCGAGTGTAACTGAACAATGTGCTGTAGTTTGGAGTCTATTTCATGTAGACACATATTCCGAACCTCAGTAAATAAGACAGACCCTTGCTCTCGTTAAAATTCTAATTAATATGGACATATCTTCTGAGCCTCACTGAATAATACATACCTGTAGAATAATTTGGAGTCATTTTCGATGAACATTCATTCAGAGGCTCGGTGAAGAATTCACATCCCTGGGGTAGCCAGAATTCCATTTCATTTGTACACTCTTTCATAGCCTCAGTTTATAATATGCATGTGTGGATAAGTTGGCCTGCCATTTCATATAGCCACAAACTCGTATCCTCAGTGAATAATTCACATATGTATCATACTCACCAGTCTGTTTCATAAAGCCATTCATTCAGAGATTTATTGGATAATAAAATAATTTAAGATAGACAAAATCCCGTTTTGTATGGTCGGACAAGAAGAGCCTCACTGAGTAATACACACCTGGAAAAATGTTTGGAGTCTACTATATATAGCCTCTCATTTACAGCCTCAGGCAATAATGCCCACGTGTGGAGTAGACACTATTCTCTTTTATATGGCCACAAATCAAACCCTGAGTGAGCAATACACAATTTGGGAATAGTCACTAGTCTATTCCATATGCCCAAATATTCAAAGTCATAGTCAATAATTCACTCCTGTGGACTAGTCAGAAAACAATTTCATATGGACAAAGTATTAGAGCTTCAGTGAATAATATATACCTGGGAAATACTCAGGACGCTATTTCATATGGCGTCTATTTCAGAGCTACATTGAATAGGGAACCACTGTATCGGAGTCAGAATTTTCTTTTAACAGCCACGTCTTTAGAGCCTATCTGAATTATATACACCTTGGGAAAATCAGTATTCTATTTCGTATAGCCACTCATTTAGAGCCGAATATAAAAACGCACGCCTGTGGAGTATTCAGGAGTCTCTACTTTATGGACACTCATTCAGAGCGTCACAGAATAATACAGACCTATGGATAAGTCAGGAGTGTATTTCACATGGCCACTTATTCGGAACCGCAGTGAAGGATTGTATTCATCTGGAAAATACTCAGGATTTTTTTTTTAATCAGGAATATTGCTTTATTCTATGAATGGGTATTAATAATGGCCTATCATTCTTTTGTGTATTTAAAGTGGAGAATATATATTTTATGTATCTAAAGTGGAGAGCTCTACAAGTGCTTATTAAGTTTACTTGTTCCAGATCTGAGTTCAGATTCTGGATATCATTATTAATTTTCTGTCTCATTGAGTCTAAATCTCTTTATAAGTCTTATGTATCTGGGTGTTAGGATATGTTGATCCTTACACCATTCTATCTTTGTTAGTTTGAAATCTGTTTTATCAAATGCATGAATTGCAACTCCTTTTTGTTTATTTATTTGTATTTGTTCTCCATTTGTTTGGTAAATCTTTCTCCAACCCTTTGTTTTTAGTCTTTGTGTATCTTTGTATATTAAATGGGTCTGGATGTAGTATAATGTTAGGTTTTTGCTGTATCTTTGATTGGGGAATTTAGTCGATTTCAATTAAAGATTACTGCCATTTGATGTTAACTGTCTATTCATTCGTTGATGTAAATTCTTCTTTATGTTGATGCTCTTTACTATTTAGTATATTTTTAGAAAGGCTAATACTGGTTGTGTTTTTCTGTGTGTAATGCTTCTTTCAGAAGATTTTGTAAAGCAGGCCTGGTGGTAATAAAATCTCTGAGTACTTGCTTGTTCATAAAACATTTTATTTTTTCTTCAGTTGTGAAGCTTAGTTTGGCAGGACATGAAATTCTAGGCTGAAAGTTCTGTTCTTTAAGAATGTTAAATATCGGCCCCCACTCTCTTCTGGCTTCTGGGGTTTCTGATGAGAGATCTGCTGTAAGTCTAATAGGCTTCCCTTTGTGGGTAACCTGACGTTTCTCTCTGGCTTCCCTTAGTATTTTCTCCTTTGTTTCAACCCTGGTGAATCAAATGATTATGTGTCTTGTGGTTGCTCTTCTTAAGGAATATCGTTGTGGTGTTCTCTGTATTACCTGAGGTTGAATAATATGCTGCTTTGCTAGATTGGCAAAATTCTCCTGGATAATATCCTGAAGAGTATTTTCCAGCTGGGATTCATTCTCTCCATCACATTCAGGTACACCTATCAAACGTAGATTAGGTCTTTTCACAGAGTCACATTATTCTTGGAGACTTTGATCATTCCTTTTTATTCTTTTGTCTCTATTCTTGTCTTCTCGTCCATTTCATTAATTTGGTCTTCGACCTCTGGAATTCTTTCTTCTGCTTGATCAATTCAGCTATTCAAACTTGTGCATATTTCACTACGTTTTCATGTTGTATTTTTCAACTCCATTAGTTGATTTATATTCCTCTCTATATTGTCCATTCTTTTTAACATTTCATTAAACCTTTTCTCAAAGTTCTTAGTTTCTTTACATTGGGTTAAAAAAATTGTTTCAACTCTCAAAAATTTTTTATCATCCACCTTTTAAAGCCTACTTCAGATACTGGAACACGGTCCTCTTCCATTAGGGCTTGTTCCATTGCTGATGAGGAATTGCTATCTCCTGTAGAGGAAGAGGGGCTCTGACTTTCGGTTTTCTCGGCCTTTTTAGGCTGTTTTGTTTTCCTTTTATTGTGATTTTGTCCATCTGATGTCTTTACAATTAGCGCCTTTCTAATTAAGTTCCTGAGAGGATGTCCAAATTATTGATTCCCAGTGCTGGAATCCGAGCACTGCGTCGGCCAAAACTGCAGCGATAAATTGATGGTGCTCTTCTGCCTGGGAATCTCTGGTCTGGCTTCCTTCTTGATTCTGTAACAAGCGGCTCTGCCTTCCCAGAGCTCCAAACACCAGTCAGTAGAAGGACCAGTCCCGCTCAGTAGGCACGAAGAGCTGCCACGCGGAGGCGATGACAAAACCGCTGAGCCGGCCACAGAAGTCACGCTGGCGACCCGCGGGGTCCCACAAGAAGAGCCCAAAAGAAGAGCCTTACTGAGTAATACAGACCTGCGAAAATATGAGGAGTCTACTATATATAGCCTCTCATTTACAGCCTCAGGGAATAATGCACACGTGTGGAGTAGGCACTAATCTATTTTATATGGCCACAAAATCAAACCCTAAGTGAGCAATGCAGAAGTTGGGAATAGTCACTAGTCTATTCCATATTCCCAAATAATCAAAGTCAGAGTCAATAATTCACTCCTGTGGACTAGTCAGGAAACAATTTCATATGGACAAAGTCTTAGAGCTTCAGTGAATAATATATACCTGGGAAATACTCAGGACGCTATTTCATATGGCGTATATTTCAGAGCTTCATTGAATAAGGAACACCTGTATCAGAGTCAGAATTTTCTTTTAACAGCCACATCTTCAGAGCCTCACTGAATAACATACACCTTGGGAAAAGTCAGGATTCTATTTCGTATGCCACTCATTTAGAGCCGAATGTAAAAACGCACGCCTGTGGAGTATTCAGGAGTCTCTACTTTATGGACACTCATTCAGAGCGTCACAGAATAATACAGACCTATGGATAAGTCAGGAGTGTACTTCACATGGCCACTTATTCAGAACCGCAGTGAAGGATCATATACATCTGAAGAAAACACAGGATTTTTTTTAACAGAAATATTGCGTTATTCTATGAATGGGTATTAATAATGGCCGATCATTATTTTGTGTATTTAAAGTGGAGAATGTATATTTTATGTATCAAAAGTGGAGAGCTCTACAAGTGCTTATTAAGTTTACTTGTTCGAGATCTGAGTTCAGATTCTGGATATCCTTATTAATTTTCTGTCTTGTTGAGTCTAAATCACTTTATGGGTCTTATGTATCTGGGTGTTAGGATGCATCAATCCTTATACCACTCTATCTTTGTTAGTTTGAAATCTGTTTTATCAAATGCATGAATTGCAACTCCTTTTAGTTTATTTATTTGTTTTTGTTCTCCATTTGGTTGGTAAATCTTTCTACAATCCTTTGTTTTTAGTCTTTGTATATCTTTGGATATGAAATGGGTCTGGATGTAGTATACTGTTAGGTTTTTGCTGTATCTTTTGATTGGGGAATTTAGTCAATTTCAATTTAAGATTACTGCCATTTGATGTTAACTGTCGATTTGTTCCATTCGTTGATTTAAATTCTTCTTTATGTTGATGCTGTTTACTTTTTGGTATATTTTTAGAAAGGCTAAAACTGGTTGTGTTTTTCTGTGTGTAATGCTTCTTTCAGAAGATTTTGTAAAGCAGGCCTGGTGGTAATAAAATCTCTGTGTACCTGCTTGCTCATAAAAGATTTTATTTTTCCTTCAGTTGTGAAGCTTAGTTTGGCAGGATATGAAATTCTGGGCTAAAAGTTCTGTTCTTTAAGGATGTTAAATATCGGCCCCCACTCTCTTCTGGCTTGTAGGGTTTCTGCTGAGAGATCCGCTGTAAGTCTAATAGGCTTCCCCTTGTGGATAACCTGACCTTTCTATCTGGCTGCACTTATTATTTTCTCCTTCATTTCAACCCTGGTGAATCTAATGATTATGTGTCTTGGGGTTGCTCTTCTTTCTTTTTTTTAATTTTTATTGTATTATAGGTTTTGGGGTACATGTGCAGATCGTGCAAGATAGTTGCATAGGTACACACATGGCAGTGTGTTTTGCTGCTTTCCTCCCCTTCACCCACACTTGGCATTCATCCCCAGGCTATCCCTTTCCAGACCCCCCCCGGTTGCCCCTTCCACATTCCCCCCAATAGACCCCAGTGTATAGTAGACCACCTCTCTGTGTCCATGTGTTCTCATTGTTCTCACCCAACTATGAGTGAGTATATGCGGTATTGCTTTTTCTGTTTTTTGTGTCAGTTTGCTGAGAATGATGTTCTCCAGATTAATCTATGTTCTTACAAAGGACACAAACTCATCATTGTTGATTGCTGCATAATATTCCATGGTGTATATGTGCCACATTTTCCCAGTCCAGTCTATCATCGTTGGGCATTTGGGTTGCTTCCAGTTCTTTGCTATTGTAAACAGTGCTGAAATAAACATTCGTGTGCATGTGTCCTTATAGTAGAACGATTTATAGTCCTTTGGATATATACCCAGTAATGGGATTGCTGGGTCAAATGGAATTTCTATTTCTAGGTCCCTGAGGAATCGCCACACTGTCTTCCACAATGGTTGAACTAATTTACACTCCCACCAACAGTGTAAGAGTGTTTCTATTTCTCCGCATCCTCTCCAGCATCTGCTGTCTCCAGATTTTTTAATGATCGCCATTCTAACTGGCATGAGATGGTATCTCAATTTGGTTTTGATTTGCATCTCTCTAATGAACAGTGATGACGAGCACTTTTTCATATGTTTGTTGGCCTCATGTATGTCTTCTTTTGTAAAGTTTCTGTTCATATCCTTTGCCCATTTTTCAATGGGCTTGTTTGTTTTTCTTCTTGTAAATCTGTTTGAGTTCTTTGTAATTTCTGAATATCAGCCCTTTGTCATATGTGTAAACTGCAAAGATTTTTTCCCATTATGATGGTTGCCGATTCACTCTAGTGACAGTTTCTTTTGCCTTGCAGACGCTGTGGAGTTTAATTAGGTCCCATTTGTCTATTTTGGCTTTTGTTGCCAATGCTTTTGGTGCTTTGCTCATGAAGTCCTTGCCTACTCCTGTGTCCTGAATGGTTTTGCCTAGATTTCCTTCTAGGGTTTTTATGGTGTTAGGTCTAATGTTTAAGTCTTTAAGCCATCTGGAGATAATTTTAGTGTAAAGTGTCAGGAAGAGGTCCAGTTTCTGCTTTCTGCACATGGCTAGCCAGTTTTCCCAAAACCATTTATTAAATAGGGAATCCTTTCCCCATTGCTTGTTTTTGTCTGGTTTATCAAAGATAATATGGTTGTAGATATGTTGTGTGGCCTCCGATGCTTCTGTTCTGTTCCATTGGTCTATATCTCTGTTTTGGTACCAGTACCATGCTGTTTTGATTACTGTAGCCTTGTAGTATAGTTTGAAGTCTGGTACTGTGATGCCTCTGGCTGTGTTCTTTTTCCTTAGAATTGACTTGGCTATGCGGGCTCATTTTTGGTTCCATATACAATTCATGGTTGATTTTTCCAGTTCTGTGAAGAAATTCAATGGTAGTTTGACTGGGACAGCATTGATTGTGTAAATTACTTTGGGCAGTATAGCCATTTTCACAATATTGATTCTTCCTAACCACGAACATGGAATGTTTCTCCATCTGTTTGTGTCCTCTCTTATTTCGTTGAGCAGTGGATTGTAGTTTTTCTTAAAGAGGTCCCCTACATTCCTTGTGAGTTGTATTCTTGGTATTTTATTTTCTTTGTAGCAATTGTGAATGGCAGTTTGTTCTTCATTTGGTTCTCTTTAAGTCTGTTATTGGTGTATAGGAATGCTTGTGATTTTTGAACATTGATTTTATATCCTGAGACTTTGCTGAATTTGATTATCAGTTGCAGGAACTATTGGGCTGAGGTGATGGGGTCTTCTAGGTATACTATCATGTCATCTGCAAATAGAGACAATTTGGCTTCCACCTTTTCTATTTGAATACCCTTTATTTCTTTTTCTTGCCTGATTGCTCTGGCTAGAACTTCCAGTACTATGTTGAATAGGAGTGGTGAGAGAGGGAATCTTTGTATAGTGCCGGATTTTAAAGGGAATGCTTCCAGTTTTTGCCCATTAAGTATGATATTGGCTGTTGGTTTGTCGTAAATAGCTTTTATTACTTTGAGATATGTTCCATCTATACCAAGGTTATTGAGGGTTTTTAGCATAAAGGGATGTTGAATTTTGTCAAATGCCTTCTCTGCATCGATTGAGATAATCATGTGGTTTTTGTTTTTGGTCCTGTTTATGTGGTGAATTACATTTATAGACTTGCCTATGTTGAACCAGCCTTGCATTCCCGGGAAGAATCCTACTTGATCATGTTGGATAAGTTTTTTAATGTGCTGTTGCAATCGGTTTGCCAGTATTTTATTGAAGATTTTTGCATCTATGTTCATCATTTATATTGACCTGAAGTTTTCTTTTCTTGTGGAGTCTCTGTCAGGTTTTGGTATCAGGATGATGTTGGTCTCATAAAACGATTTGGGAAGGGTTCCCTCTTTTTGGATTATTTGGAATAGTTTCAGAAGAAATGGTACCAGATCCTCTTTGTGTGTCTGGTAGAATGCAGCTGTGAACCCATCTGGACCTGGGCTTTTTTGTGTGGTAGGCTATTAATTGTTGCCTCAACTTCAGACCTTGTTATTGGTATATTCATAATTTCCTCTTCCTCCTGGTTTAGGCTTGGGAGGACACAGGCGTCCAGGAATTTATCCATTTCTTCCTGATTTACTAATTTATGTGCATAGAGTTGTTTGTAGTATTCTTTGATGATGGTTTGAATTTCTGTGGAATCTGTGGTGATTTCCCAATTATCTTTTTTTAATGCATCTATTTGGTTGCTCTCTCTTTTCTTTTTTATCAGTCTTGCTAGTGGTCTATTTTGTTGATCTTTTCAAAAAACCAGCTGTTAGATTTATTAATATATTGAAGGGCTTTTTTTGTCTCTATTTCCTTCAGTTCTGCTCTGATCTTAGTTATTTCTTGTCTTCGGCTAGGTTTTGTGCTTTTTTGATCTTGCTCCTCTAGCTCTTTCAATTTTGACGATAGGGTGTCAATTTTGGATCTCTCCACTCTTCTCATATGGGCACTTATTGCTATATATTTTCCTCTACAGACTGCTTTAAATGTGTCCCAGAGATTCTAGTACGTTGTGTCTTCATTCTCGTTGGTTTCAAAGAACTTCTTTATTTCTGCCTTCATTTCATTGTTTATCCAATCAACATTCAAGAGCCAGTTGTTCAGTTTCCATGAAGTTGTGCGGTTCAGAGTTATTTTCTGAATTCTGAGTTCCAACTTGTTTGCACTATGGTCTGAGAGACTGTTTGTTATGATTTCAGTTGTTTTGCATTTTATGAGGAATGGTTTACTTCAAATTATGTGGTCAATTTTGGAGTAGCTTTGATGTGGTGCTGAAAAGAATGTATATTCTGTGGATTTGGCGTGGAGAGTTCTGTAAATGTCTATCAGGTTTGCTTGTTCCAGGTCTGAGTTCAAATCCTGGATATTCTTGTTAATGTTCTGCCTGGTTGATCTGTCTGATATTGACAGTGGAACGTTAAAGTCTCCCACTATTATTGTGTGGGAGTCTAAGTCTCTTTGTAAGTCATTAAAAACTTGCCGTATATATCTGGGTGCCCCTACATTGGGTCCATATATATTTAGAATCGTTAGCTCTTCCTGTTGTATCGATCCATTTACCATTATGTAATGACCTTCTTTGTCCCTTTTGATCTTTGTTGCTTTAAAATCTATTTTATCAGAGATGAGAATTGCAACTCCTGCATTATTTGCTCTCCATTTGCTTGGTAAATCTTCCTCCATCGTTTTATTTTGAGCCTTTGTGTATCTTTGCGTGTGAGGTGGGCTTGCTGGATACAGCACACCGATAGGTTTTGGTTTTTTATCCAATTTGCCAGTGTGTGTCTTTTTATTGGCGTATTTAGCCCATTATATTTAGGGTTAATATTGTTATGTGTGAATTTGTTACTGCCATTTTGATGCTAGCTGGCTGTTTTGCCAATTAGTTGATGCAGATTCTTCATTTTGTTGATGGTCTTTAGGATTTGGTATGCTTTTAGGATGGCTGGTACCGGTTGTTTCTTTCTATGTGTAGTTCCTCTTTCAGGAGCTCTTGTAAAGCAGACCTAGTGGTGACAAAATCTCTGAGTACTTGCTTGTTGGCAGAAGATTTTATTCTCTCTTCACTTATGAAGCTCAGTTTGGCTGTATATGAAATTCTGGGTTGAAAGTTCTTTTCTTTAAGGATGTTGAATATTGGCCCCTACTCTCTTCTGGCTTGTAGAGTCTCTGCTGAGAGATCTGCTGTGAGTCTGATGGGCTTCCCTTTGTGGGTGACCAGACCTTTCTCTCTGGCTGTCCTTAGTATTTTCTCCTTCATTTCAACCGTGGTGAATCCGACGATTATGTGCCTTGGGGTTGCTCTTCTTGCAGAATATCTTTGTGGTGTTCTCTGTATTTCCTGGAGTTGAGTATTGACCTGTGTTGCTAGGTTGTGGAAATTTTCCTGCATAATATTCTGAAGAGTGTTTTACAGCTTGAATTCATTCTTTTCATCACATTCTGGTACACCTATCAAACATAGATTGGGTCTCTTCATATAGTCCCACATTTCTTGGAGATTTTGTTCATTACTTTTTATCCTTTTTTCTTTAAACTTGGATGCTGGTTTTATTTCATTGAGTTGATCTTCGACATCTGATATTCTTTCTTCTGTTTGGTCAGTTCGGCTGTTGAAACTTGTGCATGCTTCATGAAGTTCTGTTGTGTTTTTTATCTCCTTCAATTCATTCATATTCCTCTCTAATTTGTCCATTCTTGTTATCAATCCCTCGAATCTTTTTTCAAATCTTTTTTCAAGGTTCTTAGATTTTTTGCACTGGTTTTGAACATGTTCTTTCAGCTCACTGAAGTTTCTCATTATCCACTTTCTGACGTCTGATTCTGTCATTTCGTCACACTCATTCTCAGTCCAGCTTTGTTCCCTTTCTGGTGAGAAGTTTTGGACCTTTTTCGGAGGTGAGGTGTTTTGGTTTCGTGTGTTTTCTTCCTTTTTTCGCTGGTTTCTTCCCATCTTTATGGATTTATCCGCCTGTCGCCTTAGTAGTTGCTGATTTTTCAATTGGGTCTCTGTGTGGATGCTGAGATTGTTGATGATGGAGGATTTCTGTTACTTAGTTTTTCTTCTAATGGTCAAGCCCCTCTGCTATATGAGTGCTGAGGTCCACTCCAGGCTCTGCTTGTCTGGGTATACCTGTAGCAGCTGCAGAACAGTGAGGAATGATACCAGTTTCTTCTTCTTTTGTCTTTGCTCCAGAATGATGCCTGCCAAATGTCAGTCTGATTAGTTCTTTCTGGGGGTGACTCTTTGGATATACAGGGGTCAGGGAGCTGCTTGAGGAGATGATCTGTGCTTTATAGGAGCTCCAGTGCTGAGCTGTGAGCTCCGTTGTTCATTCAGGGTTGTTGGGAGGTTGTTTATGTCTGCTGCAACAGAACTCATAAAACACCACCCTTTTTTTTCCCCCTCAGATGCTCTGTCTCAGGGAGTTGGGGCTTTCTTTATGAGTATCTGTTGCACTGTCCTGCCCCACTAGGAGGCAGTCTATTCACCATTTGCCTGCTGGGGCTCTGACATGCTAGCACGGGGCCGCCCTGTTACTGCTGGGCTCCCTTCTGCTGTGGAGCACTCCCCTCTCCTGGCGGAGTCTCTCTGTTATGGCAGGTTGCCTTGGAAACGGCAGGTGGTGTCAGCCCTGCCCGGTAATTCAGTAGGGGCGGATTGCATTAGTAATGACGGACTCCCCACCCTCACCGGGCTGCACCATCCTTGATGCTGGCAGCAAAACTCTCAGCCCCAAGCACCTCCAGTCGCCACCCTGCTTGTCCCTGTCAGGGTGGGACCCGCCAAGACCGATCACTCAGCTCCCTGCCTCAGAGTTCGTCCTCTCTCTCTCTCTTACTCTCAGCAAGCTGAAAGTTCGACTCTCTCTATGGCGCCCCAGTTGCCTGCCAATAGGACACTGAGATTCCTGTGATCTGCCATGCTGCTTCCCACTGCACCGGCTCAGATCACACTTCCCAGGAATATCCTGGTCTGGCTTATTGTCCATGTCCCGTTCAATCAGATGGACATGCCAATCTGATTGAACATTGCTGGTTAATCAGGGCACCCAGACAGGTGAGTTCCGTTCTGGGTCACACTGATTCGCTGGCTGAAGCGGCCACACGAGCCAGCTGCACTAGCCGGCTGTACTAGTGTCCCCTGTCTCTCCCAAACCTGGGACTTTCAACGCTTTGTGGGCAAAAAAGGTCCATCCAAGAATGCGGCTAGGACTCACCCTCTACACCTTCACTGAGAGCTGCAATCCTGAGTCGTTTCTACGACGCCATCTTGCGAGTCCCCCTGGTTTTTAATCATCATCCACCTTTTGAAGCCTACTTCAGATACTGGAACAGAGTCCTCTTCCATTAGGGCTTGTTCCATTGCTGATGAGAAATTGCTATCTTCTGCAGCAGGAGAGGGGTTCTGACTTTCGGTTTTCTCGGCCTTTTTAGGCTTTTTCCCTTTATTGTTATTTCATCCATCTGATGTCTTTACAATTAGGGCCTTTCTAATTAAGTTTCTGAGTGGATTTCCAATTTATTGATTCCCAGTGCTGGAATCCCAGCAACCTACTGCATCAGCTAAAACTGCAGCGATAAGACTGATGGTGCTCTTCTGCCTGTCTCCGGTCTGGCTTCCTTCTTGAGTTCCTAACAAGTGGCTCTGCCTTCCCAGAGCTCCAAACACCAGTCAGTAGAAAAACCAGTCTTGCTCATTGTGCAGAAAGAGCTGCCGCAAGGAGGTGATGACAATACCACTCTGCCAGTCACAGAAGTCGCTCTGGCGACCCGCGGGGCTCCTCCACTGGAAATCTTCTGGTCCGTGGGCGATGAAAATTCCTCTAAAAGTGTGGCGTCCTCACGTTTTCCGAGCTTTAACTGGGAGCTACAATCCCGAGCTGTGAGCGATCAGCCATATTGGATCTCTCCCAGGATTTTTTTATATATGGCCACTTATTAAGAGACTCAGTGAATAATGCACATCCGGGGTGTGGTCTGGAGACTATTTGATATGACCATTCCTAAAGCACTCAGTGGAAAATGGAGAGCTGAAATATTGTCAGGATGATAGAGTCAGGAGTCTACTTTATGTGGTCACTCGTTCAGAAACTCACTGAAGAATACACACCTTAAGAATAGTCAGAGTCCAGGTATTATGGCCACTCAATCATAGCATTACCGAATAATGCACAATTGGGCCATAGTAAGGAGTCTATATCATATGGCTTCTAATTCAGATCTTCAGTGCATAATCAGCAACTGTGTAGTAGTCACGACCCTATTTCAGCTTGCCCCAAATTTAGCAGCTCCGTGAATGATATATTCATGTGTGATAGTCAGGAGACTCTCTGATATGGACATTCATAGAGAACCTCTTCGAATACTGCACATGTGAAGAGTAATCACTCGTGTATTTCATATGGTGATTCCTTTGGATGGTCAAACAATAACGCGCAACTGTGGAGTAAAATGGCTTCTATTACATAAGGTCACATTTTCAGTGTTGCAGGGAATTATATGTATATCTGATAAGTCAGGAATCTCTTTCACATGGACACTTGTTCAGGGCCTCTGTGAATAATACTCCCCTCAAAAATAGTCAAGGTTTCTACTTCAAATGGCTACACATTCAGAGTCTCTGTAAGTAATGCACACATGGGCAATACACAAGAGTCTCTTTTTATGCCCACTTATTCAGAGCCTTATTGAATTATACACACCTGGGGAAGTTTTAAAAGTATATCTCAAGGAACAAATCCTTTAGAGCCTCAGTGAATAATGCACACCAAGATTATAGTCGAGCATTTTTTATATGGCCACTCATTCTGTGTCTCCCTGAAAGATAAACACCTGGTTAATTTTCAGATTTCAGTTTCATACTACCACTCGTTTAGAACTTCATAGCATAATTCACAAAGGAGCAATAGTCAGGTGTCTATTTCATATGGCCTCTCATTCAAAGTTTCAGTGTATAATAAACTTCTATGGAGTAATCAAGACGCTGTTAAAGATAGCCATGAATTAAGTGCCTTCCTGAATGATACACACTTTTGTTATAGGATTCTATTTCATATGAACTCAAATTCTGGGTACCGCTGTCTAATACACACGTGGGATACTGTAAAGAGTTTATTTGTTATGGGCACTCATAGAGAACCTGTTTGAATAATGCACACGCGATGAATAATAAGGATTCTATGTTGTACGGCTAGTCATTCAGAAAAAAGTGAGTAAGTCCGTTTCATATGCCCCACTTTCACAGCCTCACTGAATATTACACACTTGAGATATAGTCTGGAGTCTGTTCTTTATGGCCATTAATTCAGAGAATCACTGAATAATGAACACCTGTGGAATAGTCAGAATTCTCTTTCTGACCGCCTCTCATTGAATGCCTCACTAAATGTATGCACCTGTGGAAAGAGTCAGGATTTACTTCTATTCCCTAATTCAGAGTCTCACTAAATAATGCACACCTGTGAAAATGTTAGGAGAATTTTTCATGTGGCCTCTCATTCCGAGTGTCACTGAACAATGTGCTCTAGTCTGGAGTCTATTTCAGGTAGACACATATTCAGAGCCTCAGTGAATAAGACAGACCCTTGCTATCGTAAACATTCTAATTAATATGGACACATCTTCTGAGCCTCACTGAATAATACATGCCTGTAGAATAATTTGGAATCTATTTTCAATGGACATTCATTGAGAGTTTCGGTGAAGAATGCACACCCCTGGGGTAGTCAGAAGACCATTTTATTTGTACACTCATCCATAGCCTCAGGTTATAATATGCACATGTGGATTAGTTGGGGTTCCATTTCATATAGCCACGGACTCATAACCTCAGTGAATAATGCACATATGTAACGTACTCAGCAGTCTGTTTCATATAGCCACTCATTCAGAAATTCATTGGATAATAAAATTATTTAAGATAGACAGAATTCCATTTCATATGGTCAAACAAGAAGAGCCTCACTGAGTAATACGCACCTGGGTATATGTGAGGAGTCTACTATATATAGCCTTTCATTTACAGCCTCAGGGAATAATGCAGAAGTGTGGAGTAGGCACTAATCTATTTCAAATGGCCATAAAATCATACCATGATTAAGCAATACCCAAGTTGGGAATAGTCACTAGTCTATTTCATACGCCCAAATATTCAAAGTTAGAGTCAAAAATTCACTCCTGTGGACTTGTCGGGAAACAATTTCATATGGACAATGTTATAGATCTTCAATGAATAATATATACCTGAGAAATACTCAGGACACTATTTCATATGGCATCTGTTTCAGAGCTTCATTGAATAAAGATCACCTGTATCGTAGTCAGAATTTTCTTTCAATAGCCACATTTTCAGAGCCTAACTCAATAACATACAACTTGGGAAAAGTCAGGATTCTATTTCGTATAACCAATCATTTAGAGCCAAATGTAAAAACGCATGCCTGTGGAGTATTTAGGAGTCTCTATTTTATGGACACTCATTCAGAGCGTCACGGAATAATACAAACTTTTGGAAAAGTGAGGAGTGTATTTCACATGGCCACTTATTCAGAACCGCAGTGAAGGATCATATATATATCTTGAGAATACTCAGGATTCTTTTACACATGGCTACTTATTCAGAGACTCAGTGAATAATGCACACCTGGGGTATACTCTGGATACTATTTGATATGACCATTCTCGAAACACTTAGTGGAAAATGGAGAGCTGAAATGCAGTCAGGATGATAGAGCCAGGAGTCTACTTTATGTGGTCACTGGTTCGGAAACTCACCGAAGAATACACACCTTAAGAATTGTCAGAGTCCGGGTATTATGGCCACTCAATCACAGCATTACCGAATAATGCACAATTGGGCAATATTAAGGAGTCTGTATTATATGGCTTCTAATTCAGAGCTTCAGTGCATAATCAGCAGCTGTGTAGTAGTCAGAATACTATGTCAGCTTACTTCAAATTAAGTAGCTCCATGAATGATACATATATGATTGACAGTCAGAAGACCCTTTGGTATGAACACTCATACAGAACCTCTTCGAATACTGCACATGTGTTGAATAATCACTAGTGTACTTCATATGGAGATTTTTTTGAAGGGTCAAACAATAATGTGCAACTGTGGAGTAAAATGGGGTCTATTACGTAAGGCCACTCTTTCAGTGTTGCAGGGAATAATATGTATATCTGATAAGTCAGGAATCTCTTTCATATGGCCACTCATTCAGGCCCTCTGTGAATAATATTTTCCTCAGAAATAGTCAATGTTCTATTTCAAGTGGCTACACATTCAGAGTCTCTGTAAGTATTGCACACCTGGGCAATACAAAAGAGTCTCTTTTTTATGCCCACTTAGTCAGAGTCTCATTCAATTATACACACCCAGGGAAGAGTTAAGAACATACATCACGGAACCAATCATTTATATCCTCACTGAATAATGAACACTAGTGTCATAGTTGAGCATATTTTATACGGCCACTCATTCTGTGCCTCCCTGAATGATACACACCTGGGTAATACTCAGAATTCAATTTCATACTACCTCTCATTTAGAACCTCATAGAATAATTCAGAATCGGGCAATAGTCAGGTGTCAATTTCATATGGACTCTCATTCAAAGTTTCAGAGTTTAATGAACTTCTATGGAGTAATCAGGACAATGTTTAAGATAGCCACAAATGGAGAGCATTCCTGAATGATACACACCTGGGTTATAAGATTCTATTTCATATGAACTCTAATTCTGGGTACCGCTGAGTAATTCACACGTGGAATAGTTTAAGGAGTGTATTTGTTATGGGCACTCAAAAGAACTTGTTTAGTTATGCACAAACAGCGAATAATAAGGACTCTATGTTGTACGGCTCGTCATTCAGACAAAAAGTTAATAACGCTCATGTGAATTATTAGAAGTCTGTTTCATATGCCGCTCTTTCACAGCTTCACTGAATATTACACTCTTGAGATATAGTCTGGAGTCTGTTCTTTATGGCCATTAATTCAGAGAATCACTGAATAATGAACAGCTGTGGAGTAGACAGAAGTCTCTTTTCGACCGCCACACAATGAAAGCCTCACTAACGTTAACCACCTGTGGAAAGAGTCAGGATTTACTTCTATTCCCTCATTCAGAGTCTCACTAAATAATGCACACCTGTGGAATTGTCAGGAGAATTTTTCATGCAGCCTCTCATTCCGATTGTCACTGAACACTGTGATGTAATCTGGCGTCTATTTCATGTAGACACATATTCAGAGCCTCAATGAATAAGACAGACCCTTGCTATCATAAGGATTCTAATTAATATGGACACATCTTCTGAGCCTCACTGAATAATACACACCTGTAGAATAATTTGGAGCCTATTATCGATGAACATTCATTCAGAACCTCGGTGAAGAATGCACACCCCTGGGATAGCCAGAAGTCCATTTCATTTGTACACTCATCCATAATTTGTAATATGCACGTGTTGATTAGTTGGGGTTCCATTTCATATAGCCACGAACTCGTAACCTCAGTGAATAATGCACATATGCAACGTACTCAGCAGTCTGTTTCATATAGCCACTCATTCAGAGATTCATTGGATAATAAATTTATTTAAGATAGATAGAATCCCGTTTCATATGGTTACACAAGACGAGCCTCACTTAGTAGTACACACCTGAGAAAATGTGAGGATTCTACTATAATTAGACTCTCATTTAAAGCCTCAGGGAATAATGTACACATGTGGAGTAGGCACTAATCTATTTTATATGGCCACAAAATCAAATTCTTATCGAGCAATACACAAGTTGGGAATAGACACTAGTCTATTCCATATGCCCAAATATTCAAAGTCAGAGGCAATAATTTACTCCTGTGGAGTGATCTGGAAACAACTGCATATGGACAAAGTTTTAGAGCTTTAGTGAATAATATATACCTGCTAAATACTCAGGACGCTATTTCATATTGTGTCTATTTCAGAACTTCATTGAATAAGAAACACCTGTATTGTAGTCAAAATTTTATTTTAATAGCCGTATCTTCAGAGCCTAACTGAATAACATACACCTTGGGAACAGTCAGGATTCTATTTCGTATAGCCACTCATTTAGAGCCGAATGTAAAAACGCACGCCTGTGGAGTATTCAGGAGTCTCTATTTTATGGACACTCATTCAGAGCGTCACAGAATAATACAGACCTATGGAAAAGTCAGGAGTGTATTTCACATGGCCACTTATTCAGAACCGCAGTGAAGAATCATATACATCTAGAAAATACTCAGGATTCTTTTATATATTGCCACTTATTCAGAGACTCAGTGAATAATGCACACCTGGGGTATAGTCAGGAGACTATTTGATATGACCCTTCCCTAAGCACTCAGTGGAAAATGGAGAGCTGAAATGTAGTCAGTATGATAGAGTCAGGCGTCTCTTTTCTGTGTTCACTCGTTCAGAAACTCACTGAATAATACACATATTAAAAATAGTCAGAGTCTGGGTATTATGGCCACTAAATCACACCATTACCGAATAATGCACAATTGGGTAATAGTAAGGAGTCTATATCATATGGATTCTAATTCAGAGCTTCAGTGCATAATCAGCAGCTGTGTAGTAGTCAGGACCCTATCTCAGCTTGCCCAAAATTAAGCAGCTCCGTGAATGATACATATATGTGTGATAATCAGGAGACTCTTTGACATAGACACTCATACAGAACCTATCTGAACATGGCACATGTGGGGAATAATCACTAGTGTATTTCATATGGTGATTCCTTTGGTGGGTCAAACAATAATGCGCAACTGTGGAGTAAATTGGGGTCTATTACATAAGGCCACTCCTTCAGTGTTGCAGAGAATAATATGTACATCTGATAAGTCAGGAATCTCTTTCACATGTCCACTCATTCCGGGACTTTGTGAATAATATTCCCCTAAGAAATAGTCAAGATTCTACTTCAAGTGGCTATGCAGAGTCTCTATATGTTATGCACACCTGGGCAATACACAAGAATCTCTTTTTTATGCCCACTTAGGCAGATTCTCATTCACTTATACAGACCCAGTGAAGAGCTAAGAGTATACCTCACGGAACCAATCATTTAGAGCCTCAGTGAATAATGCACATCAGGGTCATAGTCGAGCATTTTTTATATAGTCACTCTTTCTGTGCCTCCCTGAATGATACACACCTGGGGAATACTCAGGATTCAATTTCATACGACCACTCTTTAAGAACCTCATAGAATAATTCACAATGGGGCAATTATCAGGTGTCTATTTCATATGGCCTCTCATTCAAAATTTCAGTGTTTAATGAACTTCTATGGAGTAATCAGTACTCTGTTTAAGATAGCCAAGAATTGAGTGCATTCTTGAATGATACACACCTGGGTTATAAGATTCTATTTCATATGATCTCTAATTCTGTGTACCGCTGAGTAATTCACACGTGGGATGGCTTCAGGAGTTTATTTGTTATGGGCAGTCAAAGAGAACTTGTTTGAATAATGTACACACATGGCGAATTATAAGAATTCTATGTGGACCAGAGGAGAACTCGCAAGATGGCATCATAGAAGAGACTCAGGATTGCAGCTCTGAGTGAAGGCGCAGAGGGTGAGTTTTAGCCACATTCTCGGATGGACATTTTTTGCCCACAGAGCGTTGAAAGTTTTAGGTGTGAAAGAGACACGGGACTCTAGTACAGCCGGCTACCGCAGCCGGCTCTCACGGCCACTTCAGCCAGCGTTGCAGCGGGACTTGGCATGGAACTCACTGGTCTGTGTGCCCTCTTAAACCGTCAATCTGAGATTTGGAAGGGCAGATTGGCATGTCCATCTGATTGAACGGGACTTGAACAATGAGCCAGACCAGGAGATTCCTGATAAGCGTGATCTGAGCCAGTGTAGTGGGCAGCAGCACTGGAAATCTCATGGATCCCAGTGCCCTTTTGGCAGGCTAATGAAGCGCCAGTGAGAGAGTCGACCTTTTAGCTTGGGGAGAGAAAGAGAGAGAGGGAGAGAACAAACTCTGAGGCAGGGAGCTGGGTGATCGGGCTCGGCAGGTAACACCCTGACGGGGACAAGAAGGGTGGTGATTGGAGGCGCTCAGGGTTGAGAGTTTTGCTGCTGGCATCTAGGATGGTGCAGCTCGCTGGTGGAGGTTCGTCCACAACTGCAGACGCAATACACCCTTACTGAAGTACCGCTCAGGGCTGAGGCAGCCTGCAGTTGCCGAGGAAACCTGTCATAACAGAGAGATTTTGCTAGAAGGGGGGAGCGCTCCACAGCAGAACAGAGCCCAGTAGCCACGGGATGAACCCTCCCTAGCAGGGCAGAGCCCGAGCATACAAATAGAAAATAGACTGCCTCCTAGTGGGGCAAGACAGTGCAACAGATACTCATAAAGAATGCCCCAACTCCCTGAGACAGAGCATCTAAGGGGAAAATAAAAAAGGGTGGTATTTTATGACTTCTGTTGCAGCAGACATAAACAAACTCCCAACAACACTGAATGAACAACGGAGCTCACAGCTCAGCACTGGAGCTCCTATAAAGCACAGACTGTCTCCTCAAGCAGCTCCCTGACCCTGGTATATCCAAAGAGTCACCCGAAAAAAGGACTAATCAGACTCACATTTGGCTGGCATCACTCTGGAACAAAGACAGCAGAAGAAACTGATGTCATCCCTCACTGTTCCGCAGCTGCTACAGGTATATCCCAGACAAGCAGGTCCTGGAGTGGACCTCAGCACTCATACAGCAGAGGTGCTAGACCATTAGAAGGAAAACCAAGTAACAGAAATACTTCATCATCAACAATCTCAGCGCCAACACAGAGACCCAATTGAAAAATCAGCAACTACTAAGGCGACGGGTGGATAAATCAATAAGATGGGAAGAAACCAGCGCAAAAAGGAGGAAAACACACGAAACCAAAACACCTCAAATTCTACAAAAAACTAAAATGCCTCACCAGCAAGGGAACAAAACTGGACGGAGAATGATTGTGACAAAATGACGGAATCAGACCTCAGAAATTGGATAATAAGAAATTTCAGAGAGCTAAAAGAACATGCTGTAAATCAGTGCAAAGAAACTAAGAACCTTGAAAAAAAATTGAAAAAGAATTCGAGGAATTGATAACAAGAATGGACAACTTAGAGAGGAATATGAATGAATTGAAGGAGCTGAAAAACACAACACGAGAACTTCGAGAAGCATGCACAAGTTTCAACAACTGAATTGACCATTCAAAAGAAAGAATATCAGAAGTCGAAGATCAACTCAATGAAATAAAACAAGAAACCAAGATTAAAGAAAAAAGTGCAAAAAGGAATGAACAAAATCTCCAAGAAATGTGGGACTATGGGAAGAGACCCAACCTACGTTTCATAGGTGTACCAGAATGTGATGAAGAGAATGAATCCAAGCTGGAAAACACTCTTCAGGATATTATCCAGGAAAATTTCCCCAACCTAGCAATACAGGTCAATACTCAACTCCAGGAAATACAGAAAACACCACAAAGATACTCTGCAAGAAGAGCAACCCCAAGACACATAATCCTCAGATTCACCAGGGTTGAAATGAAGGAGAAAATACGAAGGGGAGCAAGAGAGAAAGGTCGTGTCACCTTCAAAGGGAAGCCCATCAGACTCACAGCAGATCTCTCAGAAGAGACTCTTCAAGCCAGAAGAGAGTGGGGGCTAATATTCAACACCCTTAAAGAAAAGCACTTTCAACCCAGAATTTCATATCCAGCCAAACTGAGCTTCATAAGTGAAGGAAAAATAAAATATTTCACAAACAAGCAAGTACTCAGAGACTTTGTCACCACTAGTCCTGCTTCACAAGAGCTCCTGAAAGAGGCACTACACATAGAAAGAAACAACTAGTACCAGCCATGCTAAAAGCATACCAAATGCTAAAGAGCATCAACGAAATGAAGAATCTACATGAACCAATGGGCAAAACAGCCAGCTAGCATCAAAATGGCAGTATCAAATTCACACATAACAATATTAACCCTAAATGTAAATGGGCTAAATGCACCAATCAAAAGACAGAGACTGGCAAATTGGATAAAAAAAAAGCAAATCCCATCGGTGTGCTGTATCTAGGAAACACACCTCACATGCAAGGTTACAAAAAGGCTCAAATTAAAGGGATGGAGGAAGATTTACCAAGCAAATGGAGAGCAAAAAAAAGCAGGAGTTGAAATTCTCATCTCTGATAAAATAGACTGTAAAGCAACAAAGATCAAAAGGGACAAAGAAGGTCATTATATAATGGTAAAAAGATCGATACAACAAGAAGAGCTAATAATGCTAAATATACATGTACCCAATGCTGGAGCACCCATATTCATAAGGCAAGTTTTTAATGACTTACAAAGAGACTTAGATTCCCACACAATAATAGTGGGAGAATTTAACACTGCACTGTCAATATCAGACAGATCAACCAGACAGAAAGTTAACAAGGATATCCAGGACTTGAACTCAGACCCGGAACAAGCAAATCTCATAGACACTTACAGAACTCTCCACCCCAAATCCACAGAATATACATTCTTCGCAGCACCACATCACACCTACTCCAAAATTGACCACATAATTGGAAGTAAAGCACTCCTCAGCAAATGCAAAACAATGGAAATAGTAAGAAACAGTCCCTCAGACCATAGTGCAATCAAGTTGGAAATCAGAATTCAGAAAATAACTCAGAACAGCACAGCTTCATGGAAAGTGAACAACTGGCTCTTGAATGTTGATTGGATAAATAATGAAATGAAGGCAGAAAAAAAGAAGTTCTTTGAAACCAAAGAGAATGAATACACAACGTACAAGAATTTCTGGGAAACATTTAAAGCACTCTGTAGAGGAAAATATATAGTAATAAGTGCCCACATGAGAAGAGTGGAGAGATCCAAAATTGACACCCTATCGTCAAAATTGAAAGAGCTAGAGGAGCTAGATCAAAAAATCTCAAAACCTAGGCAAAGACCAGAAATAACTAATATCAGAGTAGACCAGAAGGAGATAGAGACAAGCAAAAACCTTCAAAAAACCAATAAATCCAAGAGCTGTTTTTTCGAAAAGATCAACAAAATAGACAGACCACTAGCCAGGCTGATAATAAAGAAAAGAGAGAACAACCAAATAGATGCAATAAAAAACGATAATGGGGAAATCACCACAGATTCCACAGAAATTCAAACCATCATCAGAGAATAGCACAATCAACTCTATGCACATAAACTAGTAAACAAGGAAGAAATGGATAAATTCCAGGATGCCAGTGTCCTTTCAAGCCTAAACCAGGAGGAAGCCAAAACTATGAATAGACCAATAACAAGGTCCGAAGTTGAGGCAGCAATTAAGAGACTACCACACAAAAAAAGCCCAGGACCAGATGAGTTCACAGCTAATTTCAACTAGACACACAAAGAGGATCCGGTACCATTCCTTCTGAAACTATTCCAAATAATCCAAAATAAGTGAATCCTTCCCAAATCATTTTATGAGACCAACATCATCCTGATACCACAACCTGGCAGAGACTCCACAAGAAAAGAAAAGTTCAGGCCAATATCCATGATGAACATAGATGCAAAAATCTTCAATAAAATACTGGCAAACCGATTGCAACAGCACATTAAAAAACTTATCCATCATGATCAAGTAGGATTCATCCCGGGGATGCAAGGCTGGTTCAACATACACAAGTCTATAAATGTAATTCACCACATAAACAGAAGCAAAAACAAAAACCACATGATTATCTCCATTGATGCAGAGAAGGCATTAGATAAAATTCAACAGCCCTTTATGCTAAAAACCCTCAATAAACTTGGTATTGATGGAACATATCTCAAAGTAATAAAAGCTATTTATGACAAACCAACAGCCAATATCATACTTAATGGGTAAAGACTGGAAGCATTCTCTTTGAAATCCGGCACTAGACAAGGATGTCCTCTCTCACCACTCATATTCAACATAGCACTGGAAGTTCTAGCCAGAGCAATCAGGCAAGAAAAAGAAATAAAGTGTATTCAAATAGGAAAGGTGGAAGCCAATTTGTCTCTATTTGCAGACGACATGATAGTATAGCTAGAAGACCCCATCACCTCAGCCCAAAAGCTCCTGCAACTGATAAGCAACTTCAGCAAAGTCTCAGGATATAAAATCAATGTTCAAAAATCACAAGCATTCCTATACACCAATAACAGACTTAAAGAGAAACAAATAAAGAACGAACTGCCATTCACAATTGCTACCAAGAAAATAAAATACCTAGGAATACAACTCACTAGGAATGTAAGGGACCTCTTTAAGGAAAACTACGAACAACTGCTCAACGAAATAAGAGAGGACACAAACAGACGGAGAAACATTCCATGTTCGTGGTTAGGAAGAATCAATATTGTGAAAATGGCTATACTGCCCAAAGTAATTTACACAATCAATGCTATCCCCATCAAACTACCATTGAATTTCTTCACAGAACTGGAAAACACCACCATGAACTTCATATGGAACGAAAAAAGAGCCCGCATAGCCAAGTCAATTCTAAGCAAAAAGAACACAGCGGGAGGAATCACGCTATCAGACTTCAAACTATACTACAAGGCTACAGTAATCAAAACAGCATGGTACTGGTACCAAAACAGAGATATAGACCAATGGAACAGTACAGAGGCATCGGAGGCAACACAACATATCTACAACCATATTATATTTGATAAACCATACAAAAACAGGCAATGGGGAAAGGATTCGCTCTTTAATAAATGGTGTTGGGAAAACTGGCTAGCCATGTGCAGAAAGCAGAAACTGGACCCCTTCCTGACACCTTACACTAAAATT
This sequence comes from Saguinus oedipus, assembly GCA_031835075.1. Classification (NCBI taxonomy): domain Eukaryota; kingdom Metazoa; phylum Chordata; class Mammalia; order Primates; family Cebidae; genus Saguinus; species Saguinus oedipus. Next base: position 32,577,142 of record CM063180.1, on the reverse strand, counting down.
AACTCCAGATGGATTAAAGACTTAAACGTAAGACCTGACACCATAAAAAAAGTTGAAGAGAATCTAGGCAAAACCATTCAGGACATAGGAGTAGGCAAGAACTTCATGACCAAAACACCAAAAGCATTGGCAACAAAAGCCAAAATAGACAAATGGGACCTAATCAAACTCCACAGCTTCTGCACGGCAAAAGAAACAGTCACTACAGTGAATCGTCAACCATCAGCATGGGAAAAAATCTTTGCAGATTACACATCTGACAAAGGGCTGATATCCAGAATTTACAAAGAACTCAAACAGATTTACAGGAAAAAAACAAACAAGCCCATTCAAAAATGGGCAAAGGATATGAACAGAAACTTTACAAAAGAAGACATACATGAGGCCAACAAACATATGAAAAAGTGCTCATCATCATTGGTCATTAGAGAGATGCAAATCAAAACCACATTGAGATACCATCTCACACCAGTTAGAATGGCGATCATTAAAAAATCTGGAGACAGCAGATGCTGGAGAGGATGTGGAGAAATAAGAACACTCTTACACTGTTGGTGGGAGTGTAAATTAGTTCAACCATTGTGGAAGACAGTGTGGCGATTCCTCAGGGAATTAGAAATAGAAATTCCATTTGACCCAGCAATCCCATTACTGGGTATATATCCAAAGGACTATAAATCGTTCTACTATAAGGACACATGCACATGACAGTTCATTGCAGCTCTGTTTACAATAGCAAAGACCTGGAACCAACCCAAATGCCCAACGATGATAGACTGGACTGGGAAAATGTGGCACATATACACCATGGAATATTATGCAGCAATCAAAAATGATGAGTTTGTGTCCTTTGTAAGGAATTGGATGAATCTGGAGAACATCATTCTCAGCAAACTGACACAAGAACAGAAAAAGTAATACCGCATATACTCACTCATAGGTGGGTTGGAAAAATGAGAACACATGGACACAGAGAGGCGGTCTACTATACACTGGGGACTGTTGGGGGAAATGGGGATGGGACAGCAGGGGGGGCTGGGGGGATAGCCTGGGGCTGAATACCAAGTGTGGGTGAAGGAGAGGAAATCAGCAAAGCACACTGCCATGTGTTTACCTATGCAACTATCTTGCACGTTCTGCACATGTACCCCCAAAACTATAATGCAATGAAAATTAAAAAAAAAAAAAACACGGGAGGAGGGAGGCAAGATGCCGTCGTAGAGGTGACTCAGGATTGCAGCTCTCGGTGAAGGCGCAGAGGGTGAGTCCTAGCCGCATTCTCGGATGTTCCTTTTATGCCCACAGAGCGTTGAAAGTCCCAGGTGTGGGAGAGACACGGGACGCTAGCAGCCGGCTAAAGCAACCGGCTCCCGCCGCCTCTTCGGCCGGCGCCGCAGCGGGACCTGGCGTGGAACTCACTGGTCTGGGTGGCCTGTTAAACCGGCAATCTGAGATTTGGAAGGGCAGATTGGCATGTCCATCTGATTGAACGGGACTTGGACAATGAGCCAGACCAGGAGTTTCCTGGGAAGCGTGATCTGAGCCGGGGTAGTGGGCAGCGGCATGGGAGATCGCACGGATCGCAGTGCCCTATCGGCAGGCTCCTGGGGCGCCAGTGAGAGAGTCGACCTTTCAGCTTGGGGAGAGGAAGAGAGAGAGAGGACGGACTCTGAGGCAGGGAGCCGGGTGATCCGGCTCGGCGGGTCCCACGCTCAAGGGGACAAGCAGGGCGGCGACTGGAGGCGCTTGGAGCTGAGAGTTTTGCTGCCGGCATTTAGGATGGTGCAGCCCGGTCAGGGAGGGGCGTCCACCATTCCTGACGAAGTGCACCCCCACTTAAGTACCGCCCAGGACTGACGCAGCCTGCCGTTGCCGAGGCAACCTGCCATAACAGAGAGAGTCCACAGGGCAGCAACAGGGCAGACCCGCCTTAGGAGATCAGAGCCCTGGCAGGCAAATAGTGAATAGACTGCCACCTAGTGGGGCAGGACAGTGCAACAGATACTCATAAAGAAAGCCCCAACTCCCTGAGAAAGAGCATTTAAGGGTGAAAAAAAAAAAAAAAGAGTGGTGTTTTATGAGTTCTATTGCAGCAGACATAACCTCCCAACAACCCTGAATGAACAACGGAGCTCACAGCTCAGCACTGGAGCTCCTATAAAGCACAGACTGTCTCCTCAAGCAGCTCCCTGAGCGCTGTATATCCAAGGAGTCACCCCAGAAAAGGACTAATCAGACTGACATTTGGCTGGCATCATTCTGGAACAAGGGCAGCAGAAAAAGAAACTGATATCATCCCTCACTGTTCTGCAGCTCCTGAAGGTATACCCCAGACAAGCAGGGCCTGGAGTGGACCTCAGCACTCATACAGCAGAGAGGATAGATCATTAGAGGGAAAACTAAGTAAGAGAAATACTTCATCATCAACAATCTCAGTGTCCACACAGAGACCCAATTGAAAAATCAGCCACTACTAAGTCGAAAGGCAGATAAATCCATAAAGATGGGAAGAAACCAGCGCAAAAAGGAGGAAAGCACCAGAAACCAAAACACCTCACCTCCAAAAAAGGACCAAAACTCCTCACCAGCAAGGGAACAAAGCTGGACGGAGAATGAATGTGACGAAATGACGGAATCAGACTTCAGAAAGTGGATAATGAGAAACTTCAGTGAGCTAAAGGAACATGTTCTAAACCAGTGCAAAGAAACTAAGAACCTTGAAAAAAGATTTGGAAAAAGATTCGAGGAATTGATAACGAGAATGGACAACTTAGAGAGGAATATGAATGAATTGAAGGAGCTGAAAAACACAACACGAGAACTTCGTGAAGCATGCACAAGTATCAACAGCCGAATTGACCAAGCAGAAGAAAGAATATCAGAAATTGAAGATCAACTCAATGAAATAAAACGTGAAACCAAGATTAAAGAAAAAAGCACAAAAAGGAATGAACAAAATCTCCAAGAAATGTGGGACTATGTGAAGAGACCCAACCTACGTTTGATAGGTGTACCAGAATGTGATCAAGAGAATGAATCTAAGCTGGAAAACACTCTTCAGGATATTATCCAGGAAAATTTCCCCAACCTAGAAAGACAGGTCAATACTCAACTCCAGGAAATACAGAGAACACCACAAAGATACTCCGCAAGAAGAGCAACCCCAAGGCACATAATCGTCAGATTCACCAGGGTTGAAACGAAGGAGAAAATACTAAGGGCAGCCAGAGAGAAAGGTCGGGTCACCCACAAAGGGAAGGCCATCAGACTCACAGCAGATCTCTCGGCAGAGACTCTACAAGCCAGAAGAGAGTGGGGGCCAATATTCAACATCCTTAAAGAAAAGAGCTTTCAACCCAGAATTTCATATCCAGCGAAACTGAGCTTCATAAGTGAAGGAAAAATAAAATCCTTCACGAACAAGCAAGTACTCAGAGATTTTGTCACCACTAGGCCTGCTTTACAAGAGCTCCTGAAAGAGGCACTACACATAGAAAGAAACAACCAGTTCCAGCCATCCTAAAAGCATACCAAATGCTAAAGACCATCAACAAAATGAAGAATGTACATGAACCAAAGGGAAAAACAGCCAGCTAGCATCAAAATGGCAGTATCAAATTCACACATAACAATATTAACCCTGAATGTAAATGGGCTAAATGAACCAATCAAAAGACACAGACTGGCAAATTGGATAAAAAACCAAAACCCATCGGTGTGCTGTATCCAGGAAACCCACCTCACATGCAAAGATACACAAAGGCTCAAAATAAAGGGATGGAGAAAGATTTACCAAGCAAATGGAGAGCAACAAAAAGCAGGAGTTGCAATTCTCATCTCTGATAAAATAGACTTTAAAGTAACAAAGATCAAAAGGGACAAAGAAGGTCATTACATAATGGTAAAAGGATCGATACAATAAGAAGAGATAAAGATTCTAAATATATATGGACCCAATGTAGGAGCACCCAGATATATAAGGCAAGTTCTTAATGACTTACAAAGGGACTGAGACTCCCACACAATAATAGTGGGAGACTTTAACACTCCACTGTCAATAGCAGACAGATCAACCAGACAGAAAATTAACAAGGATATCCAGGACTTGAACTCAGACCTGGAACAAGCAAACCTGATAGACATTTACAGAACTCTCCACCCCAAATCCACAGAATATACATTCTTCTCAGCACCACATCACACCTACTCCAAAATTGACCACATAATTGGAAGTAAAGCACTCCTCAGCAAATGCAAAACAACTGAAATCATAACAAACAGTCTCTCAGACCATAGTGCAATCAAGTTGGAACTCAGAATTCAGAAAATAACTCAGAACCGCACAGCTTCATGGAAACTGAACAATTGGATCTTGAATGTTGATTGGATAAACAATGAAATGAAGGCAGAAATAAAGAAGTTCTTTGAAACCAATGAGAATGAAGACACAACGTACCAGAATCTCTGGGACACATTTAAAGCAGTCTGTAGAGGAAACTATATAGCAATAAGTGCCCACATGAGAAGAGTGGAGAGATCCAAAATTGACACCCTATCGTCAAAATTGAAAGAGCTAGAGGAGCAAGATCAAAAAAGCTCAAAACCTAGCAGAAGACAAGAAATAACTAAGATCAGAGCAGAACTGAAGGAGATAGAGACAAGAAAAACCCTTCAAAAAATCAATAAATCTAAGAGCTGGTTTTTCGAAAAGATCAACAAAATAGACAGACCACTAGCCAGACTGATAAAAAAGAAGAGAGAGAACAACCAAATAGATGCAATAAAAAACGATAAAGGGGAAATCACCACAGATTCCACAGAAATTCAAACCATCATCAGAGAATACTACAAACAACTCTATGCACATAAACCAGTAAATCAGGAAGAAATGGATAAATTCGTGGATGCCTGTGTCCTCCCAAGCCTAAACCAGGAGGAAGCCGAAACTATGAATAGACCAATAACAAGGTCTGAAGTTGAGGCAGCAATTAAGAGCCTACCACACAAAAAAAGCCCAGGTCCAGATGGGTTCACAGCCGAATTCTACCAGACACACAAAGAGGATCTGGTACCATTCCTTCTGAAACTATTCCAAATAATCCAAAAAGAGGGAACCCTTCGCAAATCATTTCATGAGACCAACATCATCCTGATACCAAAACCTGGCAGAGACTCAACAAGAAAAGAACACTTCAGGCCAATATCCATGATGAACATAGATGCAAAAATCTTCAATAAAATACTGGCAAATCGATTGCACCAGCACATTAAAAAACTTATCCATCATGATCAAGTAGGATTTATCACGGGGATGCAAGGCTGGTTCAACATACGCAAGTCTATAAATGTAATTCACCACATAAACAGAAGCAAAAACAAAAACCACATGATTATCTCAATTGATGCAGAGAAGGCATTTGACAAAATTCAACAGCCCTTTATGCTAAAAACCCTTAATAAACTTGGTATTGATGGATCATATCTCAAAGTAATAAAAGCTATTTATGACAAACCAACAGCCAATATCATACTTAATGGGCAAAAACTGGAAGCATTCCCTTTGAAATCTGGCACTAGACAAGGATGCCCTCTCTCACCACTTCTATTCAACATAGTACTGGAAGTTCTAGCCAGAGCAATCAGGCAAGAAAAAGAAATAAAGGGTATTCAAATAGGAAAGGTGGAAGCCAAATTGTCTCTATTTGCAGACGACATGATAGTATACCTAGAAGACCTCATCACCTCAGCCCAAAAGCTCCTGCAACTGATAAGCAACTTCAGCAAATCTCAGGATATAAAATCAATGTGCAAAATTCACAAGCATTCCTATACACCAATAACAGACTTAAAGAGAACCAAATCAAGAACGAACTGCCATTCACAATTGCTACAAAGAAAATAAAATACCTAGGAATACAACTCACTAGGAATGTAAGGGACCTCTTTAAGGAAAACTACAAACAACTGCTCAATGAAATAAGAGAGGACACAAACAGATGGAGAAACATTCCATGTTCGTGGTTAGGAAGAATCAATATCATGAAAATGGCTATACTGCCCAAAATAATTTACACAATCAATGCTATCCCCATCAAACTACCATTGAATTTCTTCACAGAACTGGAAAACACCACCATGAATTTCATATGGAACCAAAAAAGAGCCCGCATAGCCAAGTCAATTCTAAGCAAAAAGAACACAGCAGGAGGCATCACGCTACCAGACTTTAAACTATACTACAAGGCTACAGTAATCAAAACAGCATGGTACTGGTACCAAAACAGAGATATAGACCAATGGAACAGAACAGAGGCATCGGAGGCAACACAACACATCTACAACCATATTATCTTTCATAAACCAGACAAAAACAGGCAATGGGGAAAGGATTCCCTATTTAATAAATGGTGTTGGGAAAACTGGCTAGCCATGTGCAGAAAGCAGAAACTGGACCCCTTCCTGACACCTTACACTAAAATTAACTCCAGATGGATTAAAGACTTAAACGTAAGACCCGACACCATAAAAACCCTAGAAGAAAATCTAGGCAAAACCATTCAGGACATAGGAGTAGGCAAGGACTTCATGAACAAAACCCCCAAAGCATTGGCAACAAAAGCCAAAATAGACAAATGGGACCTAATCAAACTCCACAGCTTCTGCACAGCAAAACAAACAGTCACTAGAGTGAATCGGCAACCATCAGAATGGGAAAAAATCTTTGCAGTTTACGCATCTGACAAAGGGCTGATATCCAGAATTTACAAAGAACTCAAACAGATTTACAGGAAAAAAACAAACAAGCCCATTCAAAAATGGGCAAAGGATATGAACAGAAACTTTACGAAAGCAGACATACATGAGGCCAGCAAACGTATGAAAAAGTGCTCATCGTCATTGGTCATTAGAGAAATGCAAATCAAAACCACATTGAGATACCATCTCACGCCAGTTAGAATGGCGATCATTAATAAATCTGGAGACAGCAGATGCTGGAGAGGATGTGGAGAAATAGGAACACTCTTACACTGTTGGTGGGAGTGTAAATTAGTTCAACCATTGTGGAAGACAGTGTGGCGATTCCTCAGGGACCTAGAAATAGAAATTCCATTTGACCCAGCAATCCCATTACTGGGTATCTATCCAAAGGATTATAAATCGTTCTACTATAAGGACACATGCACACGAATGTTCATTGCAGCACTGTTTACAATAGCAAAGACCTGGAACCAACCCAAATGCCCAACGATGATAGACTGGACTGGGAAAATGTGGCACATATACACCATGGAATATTATGCAGCAATCAAAAATGATGAGTTTGTGTCCTTTGTAGGGACATGGATGAATCTGGAGAACATCATTCTCAGCAAACTGACACAAGAACAGAAAAAGAAATACCGCATATACTCACTCATAGGTGGGTGAGAAAAATGAGAACACGTGGACACAGAGAGGCGGTCTACTATACACTGGGGACTGTTGGGGGGAATGGGGGAGGGACAGCGGGGGGGGCTAGGGGGGATAGCCTGGGGATGAATACCAAGTGTGGGTGAAAGGGAGGAAAGCAGCAAAGCACACTGCCATGTGTGTACCTATGCAACTATCTTGCTCGTTCTGCACATGTACCCCCAAACCTATAATGCAATAAAAATTAAAAAAAAAAAAAAACACAAAAATGGGCAAAGGATATGAACAGACACTTTACAAAAGAAGACATACATGAGGCCACCAAACACACGAAAAATTTCTCAGCATCACTGGTCATTAGAGAGATGCAAATCAAAACCACATTGAGATACCATCTCACGACAGTTAGAATGGCGATCATTAATAAATCTGGAGACAGCAGATGCTGGAGAGGATGTGGAGAAATAGGAACACTCTTACACTGTTGGTGGGAGTGTAAATTAGTTCAACCATTGTGGAAGACAGTGTGGCGATTCCTCAGGGACCTAGAAATAGAAATTCCATTTGACCCAGCAATCCCATTACTGGGTATCTATCCAAAGGATTATAAATCGTTCTACTATAAGGACACATGCACACGAATGTTCATTGCAGCACTGTTTACAATAGCAAAGACCTGGAACCAACCCAAATGCCCAACGATGATAGACTGGACTGGGAAAATGTGGCACATATACACCATGGAATATTATGCAGCAATCAAAAATGATGAGTTTGTGTCCTTTGTAGGGACATGGATGAATCTGGAGAACATCATTCTCAGCAAACTGACACAAGAACAGAAAAAGAAATACCGCATATACTCACTCATAGGTGGGTGAGAAAAATGAGAACACGTGGACACAGAGAGGCGGTCTACTATACACTGGGGACTGTTGGGGGGAATGGGGGAGGGACAGCGGGGGGGCCTGGGGCGGATAGCCTGGGGATGAATACCAAGTGTGGGTGAAGGGGAGGAAAGCAGCAAAGCACACTGCCATGTGTGTACCTATGCAACTATCTTGCTCGTTCTGCACATGTACCCCCAAACCTATACTGCAATAAAAATTAAAAAAAAAAAACACAAAAATGGGCAAAGGATATGAACAGACACTTTACAAAAGAAGACATACATGAGGCCACCAAACACACGAAAAAATTCTCAGCATCACTGGTCATTAGAGAGATGCAAATCAAAACCACATTGAGATATCATCTCACGCCAGTTAGAATGTCGATCATTAAAAAATCTGGAGACAGCAGATGCTGGAGAGGAGGCGGAAAAATAGGAACACTCTTACACTGTTGGTTGGAGAGTAAATTAGTTCAACCACTGTGGAAGACAGTGTGGCGATTCCTCAAGGACCTAGAAATAGAAATTCCATTTGACCCAGCTATCCAATTACTGGGTATATATCCAAAGGACTATAAATTGTTCTACTATAAGGACACATGCACACGAATGTTCATTGCAGCACTGTTTACAATACCAAATAACTGGAACCAACACAAATGCCCAACGATGATAGACAGGACTGGGAAAATGTGGCACATATACACCCTGGAATATTATGCAGCTATCAAAAATGATGAGTATGTGTCCTTTGTAAGGAATTGGATGAATCTGGAGAATATCATTCTCAGCAAACTGACACAAGAACAGAAAAAGGAATACCGCATATACTCACTCATAGGTGGGTGAGAACAATGAGAACACATGGACACAGAGTGGGGGTATACTACACACTGGGGTCTATTGGGGAGGAGGGGAAGGGACAGCAGGGGGGGCTGTGAAGGGATAGCCTGGGGATGAATGCCAAATGTGTGTGAAGGGGAGGAAGGCAGCAAAACACCCTGCTATGTGTGTACCTATGCAACTATCTTACATGTTCTGCACATGTACCCCAAATCCTATAATGCAATAAAAATTAAAAAAAATAAAATGAAATAGTAAAGATTCTATGTTGTATGGCTAGTCATTCAGACAAAATGTGAATAACGCACGTGTGGATTCTTAGAAGTCTGTTTCATTTATCCCTCTTTCACAGCCTCACTGAATATTACACACTTGACATATAATCTGGAGTCTGTTCTTAATGGCCATTCATTCAGAGAATCACTGAATAATGAACACCTGTGAAATAGTCAGAAGTCTCTTTCTGACCGCCACTCATTAAAAGCCTCACGAAATGTACCCACCTGTGGAAAGAGTCAGGATTTCCTTCTACTCCCTCATTCAGAATCTCACTAAATAATGTAACCTGTGAAATTGTCAGAATTTTTCATGCGGCCTCTCATTCCGAGTGTCACTGAACAATGTGCTGTAGTCTGGAGTCTATTTCATGTAGACACATATTCAGAGCCTCAGTGAATGAGACAGACCCTTGCTATCCTAAAGATTCTAATTAATATGGACACATCTTCTGAGTCTCACTGAATAATACACACCTGTAGAATAATTTGGAGTCTATTTTTGATAGACATTCATTCAGAGCCTCGGTGAATAATGCACACCCCTGGGGTAGCCAGAAGTCCATTTCATTTGTACACTCATCCATAGCCTCAGTTTATAATATACACATGTTGATTACTTGGGGTTCCATGTCATATAGCCACGGAGTTGTAACCTCAGTGAATAATGCCCATATGTAACGTACACAGAAGTCTGTTTTATATAGCCACTCATTCAGAGATTCACTGGATAATAAAATTATTTGAGATAGACAGTATCCCGTTTCGTATGGTCACACAAGAAGAGCCCCACTGAGTAATACACACCTGGAAAAATGTGAGGAATCTACTATATATAGCGTTTCATTTACAGCCTTTGGAAATAATGCAAACGTGTGGAGTAGGCACTGATCTGTTTTATATGGACACAAAATCAAACCCTAAGTGAGCAATACACAAGTTGGGAAAAGTCATTAATCTATTCCATATGCTCAAATATTCATATTCAGAGTCAATAATTCACTCCTGTGGATTAGTCAGGAAACAATTTCATATGGACAAAGGTTTAGAACTTCAGTGAATGATATATACCTGGGAAATATTCAGGACGCTATTTTATATGGCATCTATTTCAGAGCTTCATTGAATAAGGAACGCCTGTATTATAGTCAAAATTTTTTTTAGTAGCCACATCTTCAGAGCCTAACTGAATAACATATCTTTTGACAAATGTCAGGATTCTATTTCGTATAGCCACTCATTTACAGCCGAATGTAAAAACGCAGGCCTGTGGAGTATTATGGAGTATCTATTATATGGACACTCATTCAAAGCGTCACAGAATAATACAGACCTATGGAAAAGTCAGGAGTGTATTTCACATGGCCACTTATTCAGAACCGCAGTGAAGGATCATATACATCTGGAAAATACTCAGGATTCTTTTATATATGGCCACTTATTCAGAGACTCAGTAAATAATGCACACCTGGGGTATAGTCTGGGGTCTATTTGATATGACCGTTCCCTAAGCACTCAGTGGAAAATGCAGAGCTGAAATATAGTCAAGATCATAGAGTCAGGAGTCTACTTTATGTGGTCACTCGTTCAGAAACTCACTGAAAAATACACACCTTACGAATAATCAGAGTCTAGGTATTATGGCCACTGAATCACAGCATTACTGAATAATGCACAATTTGGGCAAGAGTAAGGAGTATATATCTTATGGCTTCTAATTCAGAGTTTCAGTACATAATCAGCAGCTGTGTAGTTATCAGTACCCTATTTCAGCATGCCTCAAATTAAGCAGCTCCGTGAATGATACATATATGTGTGATAGTCAAGAGAATATTTGATATGGACACTCATACAGAATCTCTTCGAATACTGCACATTTGAAGAATAATCACTAGCGTATTTCATATGGTGATTCTATTGGAGGGTCAAACAATTACACGCAACTGTGGAGAAAAATGGGGTCTATTACATAAGGCCACTCTTTCAGTGTTGCTGGGAATAATATGTATATCTGATAAGTCAGGAATCTCTTTCACATGGTCACTCGTTCAGGGCCTCTGTGAATAATACTCCCCTCAGAAATAGTCAAGGTTCTACTTCAAGTGGCTACACATTCAGAGTCTCTGTAAGTATTGCACCCCTGGGCAATACACAAGAATGTCTTTTTTATGTCCACTTAGTCAGAGTCTCATTCAATTATACACACACGGGAAAGAGTTAAGAGTATACCTTACGGGAGAGAGAGATCCAAGATGGCTGATCGCTAATAGCTCGGGATTGTAGCTCCCAGTTATAGCTCGGAAAACGTGAGGAAGCCACATTTTCACAGAAATTTTCGTCGCCCACGGACCAGAAGATTTTCATTTCAGGAGCCCTGCGGGTGGCCAGCGTGACTTCTGTGGCTGGCGCATCAGTTTTGTGGTCGCCTCAGTGCGGCAGCTCTTCGTGCACAGTGAGCGAGACTGATTCCTCTACTGACCGGTGTTTGGAGCTCCCAGAAAGCAGAGCTGCTTGTTGTGGACTCAAGAAGAAAGCCAGACTGGAGATTTTCAGGCAGAAGAGCACCATCAGTCTTACTGCTGCTGTTTTGGCTGGCGCAGTGGGTTGCTCGAATTCCAGCACTGGGAATCAATAAACTGGATGTCCTCTCAGGAACTTAATCAGAAAAGCATTAATTGTAAAAACGTCAGATGGATAAAATTACAATAAAGGGAATAAAGCAGCCAAAAAGGCCGACAAAACCGAAAGTCAGAACCCCTCTCCCTCTACAGGGGATAGCAATTCCTCATCAGCAATGGAACAAGCCCTAATGGAAGAGGACTGTGTTCCAGTATGTGAAGGAGGCTTTAGAAGGTGGATGGAAAAAAAGTCTGGGAATTGAAACAACTTGTTCTAACCCAATGTAAAGAAACTAAGAACTTTGAAAAAAGGCTTGACAAAATATTAAAAAGAATGAACAATATAGAGAGGAATATAAATGAACTAATGGAGTTGAAAAATACAACACGAGAACTTAGTGAAATATTCACAAGTTTGAATAGCCGAATTGATCAAGCAGAAGAAAAGATATCAGAAGTCGAAGACCGACTTAACAAAATAGAACGAGAAGACAAGAATAGAAAAAATGATAAAAAGGAATGAGCAACGTCTCCAAGAATTATGGGACTATGTGAAAAGACCTAATCTACATTTGATAGGTGTACCAGAATGTGATGGAGAGAATGAATCCCAGCTGGAAAATACTGTTCAGGATATTATTTAGGAGAATTTTCCCAATCTAGCAAATCAGGATACTATTCAACCTCAGGTAATACAGAGAACACCACAAAGATATTCCTTAAGAAGAGCAACCCCAAGACACATAATCATTAGATTCACCAGGGTTGAAACGAAGGAGAAAATACTAAGGGCAGCCAGAGAGAAAAGGTCAGGTCACCCCCAAAGGGAAGCCTATTAGATTTACAGCAGTTCTCTCTGCAGAAACACTACAAGCCAGAAGAGAGTGGGGGCCGATATTTAACATCCTTAAAGAACAGAACTTTCAGCCCAGAATTTCATATCCTGCCAAACTAAGCTTCACAATTGAAGGAAAAATAAAATCTGTTATGAACAAGTAAGTTTTCAGAGATTTTATTACCACCAGGCCTGCTTTACAAAAACTCCTGAAAGAAAGATTACACACAGAAAGGAACAACCAGTATTAGCCTTTCTATAAACATAACAAAAAATAAAGAGCATCAACATAAAGAAATATTTACATCCATGAATGGATGAAATAGCCAGTTAACCTCAAATGACTGTAATCCTAAATTGAAATCTACTAAATTCCCCAATCAAAATATCCAGCCAAAATCTTATGGTATACTACATACAGACACATTTCATATCGATAGATACACAAAGACTTAAAAAAAAGGGTTTGAGAAAGATCTACCAACCAAATGGAAAACAAAAACAAATAAATAAACAGAAAGGAGTTCCAATTCATGCCTTTGATAAACAGATTTCAAAGCAAAAAGATAGAGTGGTATAAGGAACAATGCATCCTAACACCCAGATGCACACGACTTACAAAGAGTTTTAGACTCAAAGAGACAAAAAATTAATAAGGATATCCAAAATTTGAACTCAGATAAGTAACAAGTATATTTAATAAGCATTTGTAGACCTCTCCATTTTAGATAGATAAAACATATATTCTCCACTTTAAATACTCAAACTAATGATCGGACATTATTAATACCCATTCATAGAATACAGCAATATTCCTGTTCTCTCTTCCTCTTTTTATATCCCTCTTTTCCTTTCCTTCTAAAAAAATAGAGTATACCTCACGGAACCAATCATTTAGAGCCTCAGTGAATAATGCACTCCAGGGTTATAGTCGAGCATTCTTTATATGGCCACCCATTCTGTGCCTCCCTGAATGATCCACACCTGGGGAATACTCAAGATTCAATTTTATACTACCACTCATGTAGAAACTTATAGAATAATTCACAATGGAGCAATACTCAGGTGTATATTTCATGTGGCCTCTCATTCAAAGTTTCAGTGTATAATGAACTTCTAGGGAGTAATCAGGACACTGTTTAACATAGCCACGAATTGAGTGCTTTCCTGAATGACACACGCCTGGGTTATAGGATTCAATTTTATATGAACTCTAATTCTGGGTACCGCTGAGTAATACAAACGTAGGATAGTGTGAGGAGTTTATTTCTAATGGGCACTCATAGAGAACCTGTTTGAATAATGCACACATGGCAAATAATAAGAATTCTATGTGGTACAGCTAGTCATTCAAAAAAAAAGTGAATAACGCTCATGTGGATTATTAGAAGTCTGTTTCACATGCCACTCCTTTACAGCATCAGGAATATTACACACTTGAGAGGTAGTCTGGAGTCTGTTCTTTATGGTCATTCATTCAAAGAATCACTGAATAATGAAAACTTGTGGACTAGTCAGAAGTCTCTTTCCGACAACCCCTTATTGAAAGCTTCACGAAATGTACCCACCTGTCGAAAGAGTCAGGATTTACATCTATTTCCTCATTCAGAATCTCACTAAATAATGCACACCTGTGGAATTCTCAGTGGAGTTCTTAATGCGGTCTCTCATTCCGAGTGCCACTGAACAATGTGCTGTAGTCTGGAGTCTATTTCATGTAGACACATATTCAGAGCCTCAGTGAATAAGACAGACCCTTGCTATCCTAAAGATTCTAATTAATATGGACACATTTTCTGAGCCTCACTGAATAATACACACCTGTAGAATAATTTGGAGTCTAGTTTCAATGGACATTCATTCAGAGCCTCGGTGAATAATGCACACCCCTGGGGTAGCCAGAAGTCCATTTTATTTGTACACTCATCCATAGCCTCAGTTTATAATATGCACGTGTGTATCAGGTGGAGTTCCGTTTTACATAGCCATGGACCCGTAACCTCAGTGAATAATGCACATTTGTAACATACTCAGCCGTCTGTGTCATATAGACACTCATTAAAAGATTCATTGGATAATAAAATTATTTAAGATTGACAGAATCCCGTTTCATATGGTCACACAAGAAGAGCCTCACTGAGTAATACACACCTGGGAAAATGTGAGGAGTCTACTATATATAGCCTCTCATTTACAGCCTCAGGGAATAATGCACACGTGTGGAGTAGGCAATAATCTATTTTATATGGCCACAAAATCAAACCCTGAGTGAGCAATACACAAGTTGGGAATAGTAACTAGTCTATTCCATATGCACAAATATTCAAAGTCAGAGTCAATAATTCACACCTGTGGACTAGTCAGGAAACAATTTCATATGGACATAGTTTAAGAGCTTGAGTGAATAATATGTACCTGGGAAATACTCAGGACGCTATTTCATGTGGCGTCTATTTCAGAGCTTCATTGAATAAGAAACACCTGTATCATAGTCAGAATTTTCTTTTAATAGCCACATCTTCAGAGCCTCACTGAATAACATACACTTCGGGAAAAGTCAGGATTCTATTTCGTATAGCCACTCATTTACAGCCGAATGTAAAAACGTATGACTGTGGAGTATTCAGGAGTCTCTACTTTATGGACACACATTCAGAGCGTCACAGAATAATACAGACCTATGAAAAAGTCAGGAGTGTATTTCACATGGCCACTTATACAGAACCGCAGTGAAGAATCATATACATCTCGAAAATACTCAGGATTCTTTTATATAAGACCACTTATTCAGAGTCAGTGAATAATGCACACATGGGGTATTGTATGGAGACTATTTGATATGACTGTTCCCTAAACACACAGTGAAAAATGAAGAGCTGAAATATAGTCAGGATGATTGAATCAGGAGTCTAATTTATGTGGTCACTCGTTCAGAAACTCACTGAACGAAACTCACATTTTAAGAATAGTCAGAGTCCAGGTATTATGGCCCCTCAATCACAGCATTACCGAATAACGCACAATTGGGCAATAGTAAGGAGTCTATATTATATGGCTTCTAATTCAGAGATTCAGTGCATAATCAGCAGCTGTTTAGTAGTCAAAACCATATTTCAGCTTGCCCCAAATTAAGCAGCTCTGTGAATGATACATACATATATGTGTGATAGTCAGGAGAATCTTAGATATGGACACTCATACAGAACCTTTTCGAACACGGCACATGTGGGGAATAATCACTAGTGTATTTCATATGGTGATTCCTTTGGAGGGTCAAACAATAACGTGCAACTGTGGAGTAAAATGGGGTCTATTACATAAGGCCACTCTTTCAGTGTTGCAGGGAATAATATGTATATCTGATAAGTCAGAAATCTCTTTCACATGGCCACTCATTCAGGGTCTCTGTGAAAAATACTACCCTCAGAAATAGTCAAGGTTCTACTTCAAATGGCTGCACATTCAGAGTCACTGTAAGTATTGCACACCTGGGAAATACACAAGAGTCTCTTTTTTATGCCCACTTAGTAAGAGTCTCATTCAATTATACACTCCCGGGGAAGAGTTAAGAGTATATCTCATGGAACCAATCATTTAGAGCCTCATTGAATAATGCACATCAAGGTCACAGTCGAGAATTTTTATATGGCCACTCATTCTGTGCCTCCCTGCATGATACACACTTGGGGAATCCTCAGAATTCAATTTTATACTACCACTCATTTAGAAGCTTATAGAATAATTCACAATGGAGCAATAGGCAGGTGTCTACTTCTTATGGCCTCTCATTCAATGTTTCAGTGTATAATGAACTTCTATGGAGCAATCAGGACGATTATTTTTAATTTATTTTATTTTAATTTATTTTTAACTTTTTATTTTCTTTATTTATTTTTTAAATTTTTATTGCATTATAGGTTTTGGGGTACATGTGCAGAACGTGCAAGATAGTTGCATAGGTACACACATGGCAGTGTGTTTTGCTGACTTCCTTCCCTTCACCCACACTTGGCATTCATCCCCAGGCTATCCATCTCAAGCCCCCCCCACTGTCCCTCCCCCATTCCCCCAATAGACCCCAGTATATAGTAGACCACCTCTCTGTGTCCATGTGTTCTCGTTTTTCTCACCCACCTATGACTCAGTATAGGCGGTATTTCTTTTTCTGTTGTTGTGTCAGTTTGCTGAGAATGATGTTCTCCAGATTCATCCATGTCCTTACAAAGGACACAAACTCATCATTTTTGATTGCTGCATAATATTCCATGATGTATATGTGCCACATTTTTCCAGTCCAGTCTATCATCGTTGGGCATTTGTGTTGGTTCCAGTTCTTTGCTATTGTAAACAGTGCTGCAATGAACATTCGTGTGCATGTGTCCTTATAGTAGAACGATTTATAGTCCTTTGGATATATACCCAGTAATGGGATTGCTGGGTCAAATGAAATTTCTATTTATAGGTCCCTGAGGAATCGCCACACTGTCTTCCACAATGTTTGAACTAATGTACACTCCCACCAAAAGTGTAAGAGTGTTCCTATTTCTCCACATCCTCGCCAGCATCTGCTGTCTCCAGATTTTTTAATGAGCGCCATTCTAACTGGTATGAGATGGTATCTCAATGTGGTTTTGATTTGCATCTCTCTAATGACCAGTGATAATGAGCATTTTCTCATATGTTTGTTGGCCTCATGTATGTCTTCTTTTTTAAAGTGTCTGTTCATATCCTTTGCGCATTTTTGAATGGGCTTGTTTGTTTTTTTCCTGTAAATCTGTTTGAGTTCCTTGTAAATTCTGGATATCAGCCCTTTGATGTGTAAACTGCAAAGATTTTTTCCCATTTGACGCTTTTTAAGATAGCCAAGAATTGAGTGCCTTCCTGCATGATACACACCTGGGTTTTAGGATTCTATTTTATAAGAACTCTAATTCTGGGTACCGCTGAGTAATACACACGTGGCATAGTGTAAGGAGTTTATTTGTTATGGGAATTCATACAGAAACTGTTTGAGTCATGCTCACACAGTGAATAATAAAGATTCTATGTTGTACGGCTAGTCATTAAGACAAAAAGTGAATAACGCACATGTGGATTATTAGAAGTGTGTTTCATATGCCTCTCTTTCACAGCCTCACTGAATATTACACATTGAGATATAGTCTGGAGTCCATTCTTTATGACCATTCATTCAGAGAATCACTGAATAATGAACACCTGTGCAATAGCCCGAAGTCTCTTTCTGACCACCACTCATTGAAATCATCACTATATGTACCCACCTTTGGAAAGAGTCAGGATGTACTTCTATTCTCTCATACAGAGTCTCACTAAATAATGCACACCTGTGGAATTGTCAGGAGAATTTTTCATGCGGCCTCTCATTTTGAGTGTCACTGAACAATGTGCTGTAGTCTAGAGTCTATTTCATGTAGACACATATTCAAAGCCCCAGTGAGTAAAACAGACCCTTGCTATCCTAAAGATTCTAATTAATATGGACACATCTTCTGAGCCTCACTTAATAATACACACCTGTAGAATAATTTGGAGTCTATTTTCGATGGACATTCATTCAGAGCCTCGGTGAAGAATGCACACCCCTGTGGTAGCCAGAAGTCCATTTCATTTGTAAACTCATCCCTAGCCTCAGTTTATACTACACACGTGTGGATTAGGTGGGGTTCCATTTT
Source organism: Saguinus oedipus (assembly GCA_031835075.1). Classification (NCBI taxonomy): domain Eukaryota; kingdom Metazoa; phylum Chordata; class Mammalia; order Primates; family Cebidae; genus Saguinus; species Saguinus oedipus. The sequence continues at coordinate 32,558,576 of CM063180.1, read as the reverse complement.
ACATAGCCACGGTCTCGTAACCTCAGTGAATGATGCACATATGTAACATACTCAGCAGTCTGTGTCATATAGACACTCATTAAGAGATTCATTGGATAATAAAATTATTTAAGATAGACAGAATCCCGTTTCATATGGTCACACAAGGAGAGCCTCACTGAGTAATACACACCTGGAAAAATTTGGGGAGACTATTATATATAGCCTCCCATTTACAGCCTCAGGCAATAATGCACACGTGTGGAGTCGGCACTAATCTATTTTATATGGCCACAAAATGAAACCCTGCATGAGCAATACACAAGTTGGGCATAGTCACTAGTCTATTCCTTATGCCAAAATCTTCAAAGTCAGAGTCAATAATTCACTCCTGTGGACTAGTCAGAAAACAATTTCTTATGGACAAGGTTTAAGAGCTTCAGAGAATATTATGTACCTGGGAAATACTCAGGACGCTATTTCATATGGCGACTATTTCAGAGCTTCATTGAATAAAAAACACCTGTATCATAGTCAGAATTTTCTTTTTACAGCCACATCTTCAGAGCCTTACTGAATAACATACACCTTGGGAAAAGTAAGGATTCTAATTTGTATAGCCACTCATTTAGAGCCAAATGTAAAAACGCACACCTGTGGAGTATTCAGGAGTCTCTACTTTATGGACACTCATTCAAAGAGTCACAGAATAATACAGACATATGGAAAATTCAGGAGTGTATTTCACATGGCCACTTATTCAGAACCGCAGTGAAGGATCATATACATCTGGAAAATACTCAGGAATATTTTATATAAGACCACTTATTCAGAGACTCAGTGAATAATGCACACCTGGGGTATGGTCTGGAGACTATTTGATATGACCATTTCCTAAGCACTCAGTGGAAAATGGAGAGCTTAAATATAGTCAGGATGATAGAGTCAGGAGTCTAATTCATGTGGTCACTCGTTCAAAAACTCACTGAAAATTACACACCTTAAGAATAGTCAGAGTTTGAAGAGAGATCCAAGATGGCTGATCGCTAACAGCTCGTGATAGTAGCTCCCAGTGAAAGCTCAAAGAACGTGAGGATGCCACATTTTCAGAGGAATTTTCTTCACCCACGGACCAGAAGATTTCCAGTGGAGGAGCCCCACCGGTCGCCAGCGCGACTTCTGTGGCCGGCGCATCGGTTTTGTCATCGTTTCGGCGCAGCAGCTCTTGGTGCACAATGAGCGGGACTGGTTCCCTTTCTGACTGGTGTTTAGAGCTCTGGGAAGGCAGAGCCACTTGTTGCGGACTCAAGAAAGAAGCCAGACCGGAGATTTCCAGGCAGAAGAGCACCATCAGTCTTATCGCTGATGTTTTGGCTGGCACAGTGGGTTGCTGGGATTCCAGCACTGGGAATCAATAATTTGGACATCCTCTCAGGACTTCATCAGAAGGGCGCTAATTGTAAAGAAATCAGATGGATAAAATCACAATAAAGGGAAAAAAACAGCCTAAAAAGGCCGAGAAAACTGAAAGTCAGAATGCCTCTCCCTCTACAGTGGATAGTAATTCCTCATTAGCAACGGAACAAGCCCTAATGGAAGAGGTCTGTATTCCAGTATCTGAAGGAGGTTTTAGAAGGTGCATGGTAAAAAAACCTCTGGGAATTGAAAAAAATTGTTCTAACCCAATGTAAAGAAACTAAGAACTTTGAAAAAAGTTTAGACGAAATGTTAAAAAGAATGGACAATATAGAAAGGAATATAAATGAACTAATGGAGTTGAAAAATACAACACGAGAACTTAGTGAAATATGCAAAAGTTTGAATAGCCGAATTGATGAAGCAGAAGAAAGGATATCAGAGGTCGAAGTCCGACTTAATGAAATGGAAGGAGAAGACAAGAATAGAGAAAAATGGATAAAAAGGAATGAGCAAAGTCTCCAAGAATTATGGGACTATATAAAAATACCTAATCTACGTTTGATAGGTGTACCTGAATGTGATGGAGAGAATGAATCCCATCTGGAAAATATTCTTCAGGATATTATCCAGGAGAATATTTCCAATCTAGCAAAGCAGGATACCATTCAACCTCAGGTAATACAGAGAACACCACAAAGATATTCCTTAAGAAGAGCAACCCCAAGACACATAATCATTAGATTCACCAGGGTTGAAACAAAGGAGAAAATACTAAGGGCAGCCAGAGAGTAAGGTCAGGTTACCCGCAAAGTGAAGCCTATTAGACTTACAGCAGATCTCTCAGTAGAAACCCTGCAAGCCAGAAGAGCATGGGGGCTGATATTTAACATCCTCAAAGAACAGAAACTTCAGCCGAGAATTTCATATCCTGCCAAACTAAGCTTCACAATTGAAGGAAAAATAAAATCTTTGATGAACAAGCAAGTACTCAGAGATTTTTTTTTTTTAATTTTTATTGCATTATAGGGTTGGGGGTACATGTGCAGAACGTGAAAGATAGTTGCATAGGTACACACATGGCAGTGTGCTTTGCTGCTTTCCTCCCCTTCACCCACACTTGATATTCATCCCCAGGCTATCCCCCCCAGCCCCCCCCCGCTGTCCCTCCCCCATTTTCCGAAACAGTCCCCAGTGTATAGTAGACCGCCTCTCTGTGTCCATGTGTTCTCATTTTTCTCACCCACCTATGAGTGAGTATATGCGGTATTTCTTTTTCTGTTCTTGTGTCAGTTTGCTGAGAATGATGTTCTCCAGATTCATCCATGTCCTTACAAAGGACACAAACTCATCATTTTTGATTGCTGCATAATATTCCATGGTGTATATGTGCCACATTTTCCCAGTCCAGTCTATCATCGTTGGGCATTTGGGTTGGTTCCAGGTCTTTGCTATTGTAAACAGTGCTGCAATGAACATTCGTGTGCATGTGTCCTTATAGTAGAACGATTTATAGTCCTTTGAATAGATACCCAGTAATGGGATTGCTGGGTCAAATGGAATTTCTATTTCTAGGTCCCTGAGGAATCGCCACACTGTCTTCCACAATGGTTGAACTAATTTACACTCCCACCAACAGTGTAAGAGTGTTCCTATTTCTCCACATCCTCTCCAGCATCTGCTGTCTCCACATTTTTTAATGATCGCCATTCTAACTGGCTTGAGATGGTATCTCAATGTGGTTTTGATTTGCATCTCTCTAATGACCAATGATGATGAGCACTTTTTCATATGTTTGTTGGCCTCATGTATGTCTTCTTTCGTAAAGTTTCTGTTCATATCCTTTGCCCATTTTTGAATGGGCTTGTTTGTTTTCTTCCTGTAAATCTGTTTGAGTTCTTTGTAAATTCTACATATCAGCCCTTTGTCAGATGTGTAAACTGCAAAGATTTTTTCCCATTCTGGTGGTTGCTGATTCACTCTAGTGACTGTTTCTTTTGCCGTGCAGAAGCTGTGGAGTTTGATTTGGTCCCATTTGTCTATTTTGGCTTTTGTTGCCAATGCTTTTGGTGTTTTGTTCATGAAGTCCTTGCCTACTCCTATGTCCTGAATGGTTTTGCCTAGATTTTCTTCTAGGGTTTTTATGGTGTCAGGTCTTACATTTAAGTCTTTAATCCATCTGGAGTTAATTTTAGTGTAAGGTGTCAGGAAGGGGTCCAGTTTCTGCTTTCTGCACATGGCTAGCCAGCTTTCCCAACACCATTTATTAAATAGGGAATCCTTTCCCCATTGCCTGTTTTTGACTGGTTTATCAAAGATAATATGGTTGTAGATGTGTTGTGTTGTCTCCGATGCCTCTGTTCTGTTCCATTGGTCTATATCTCTGTTTTGGTACCAGTACCATGCTGTTTTGATTACCGTAGCCTTGTAGTATAGTTTGAATTCTGGTAGTGTGATGCCTCCTGCTGTGTTCTTTTTGCTTAGAATTGACTTGGCTATGCGGGCTCTTTTTTGGTTCCATATGAAATTCATGGTGGTTTTTTTCCAGTTCTGTGAAGAAATTCAATGGTAGTTTGATGGGGATAGCATTGATTGTGTAAATTACTTTGGGCAGTATAGCCATTTTCACGATATTGATTCTTCCTAACCACGAACATGGAATGTTTCTCCATCTGTTTGTGTCCTCTCTTATTTCGTTGAGCAGTGGATTGTAGTTTTTCTTAAAGAGGTCCCTTACATTCCTAGTGAGTTGTATTCCTAGGTATTTTATTTTCTTTGTAGCAATTGTGAATGGCAGTTCGTTCTTGATTTGGTTCTCTTTAAGTCTGTTATTAGTGTATAGGAATGCATGTGATTTTCGAACATTGATTTTATATCCTGAGGCTTTGCTGAAGTTGCTTATCAGTTGCAGGAGCTTTTGGGCTGAGGTGATGGGGTCTTCTAGGTATACTATCATGTCGTCTGCAAATAGAGACAATTTGGCTTCCACTTTTCCTATTTGAATACCCTTTATTTCTTTTTCTTGCCTGATTGCTCTGGCTAGAACTTCCAGTACTATGTTTTAGAAGTGGTGAGAGAGGGCATCCTTGTCTAGTGCCGGATTTCAAAGGGAATGCTTCCAGTTTTTGCCCATTAAGTATGACATTGGCTGTTGCTTTGTCATAAATAGCTTTTATTACCTTGAGATATGTTCCATCAATACCAAGTTTATTGAGGGTTTTTAGCATAAAGGGCTGTTGAATTTTGTCAAATGCCTTCTCTGCATCAATTGAGATAATCATGTGGTTTTTGTTTTTGCTTCTGTTTATGTGGTGAATTACATTTATAGACTTGCGTATGTTGAACCAGCCGTACTCAGAGATTTTATTACCACTAAGCCTGCTTTACAAAAACTTCTGAAGGAAGCAGTACACACAGAAAGGAACAACCAGTGTTAGCCTTTCTAAAAATATACCAAAAAGTAAAGAACATCAACAGAAAGAAGAATTTACATCATCAAATGTATAAAATAGCCAGTTAATATCAAACGGCAGTAATCTTAAATTGAAATCGACTAAATTTTCTAATTAAAAGATATAGCCAAAATCTAACTGTATACTATATCTAAACCTATTCCATATCCAAAGATATACATAGACTAAAAACACAGGGTTGGAGAAAGATTTACCAACCAAATATATAAAAAAAACAAATAAATAAACAAAAAGGAGTTGCAATTCATGCATTTGATAAAACAGATTTCAAACCAAAAAAGATAGAGTGGTATAAGGATCAATGCATCCTAACACCCAGATACATAAGACCCATAAAGAGATTCAGATTCAATGAAACAGAAAATTAATAAGGATATCCAGAATCTGAACTCAGATCCGTAACAAGTAAACTTAATAAGCAAACTCTCCACTTTAGATAAATAAAATATACATTCTCCATTTTAAATACATAAAATAATGATCGGTCATTATTAATAGCCATTTATAGAATAAAGCAATATCTCTGTTCTCTCTCCCGCTTTCTCTTCCTCTCTTTTCCTTTCCAAAAAAGAAAAAAGAAAAAAAGAGAGAGAAGAAAAAAAGAAAATCCGGCCTTTTCACAACCCTACATTCCCCCACAGCATCTGCCCCCTAGGAAAAAAAAATTAGCCAAATGTTGTGGTACCCACCTGTAGACCCAGCTACTTTTGAGGCTGAGGCAGGGGAACCACTTGAACCTGTGGAGGTTTCAGTGAGCTGAGATCATGCCACTGCACTCGAACCTGGGTAACAGAGTAAGAAAAAAAAAAAAGAATAGTCAGAGTCCAGGTATTGTGGCCCCTCAATCACAGCATTACCGAATAATGCACAATTGGGCAATAGTAAGGAGTCTATATCATATGGCTTCTAATTCAGAGCTTCACTGCATAATCAGCAGCTGTGTAGTAGTAATGACCCTATTTCAGTTTGCCACAAATTGAGCAGCTCTGTGAATGATACATATATGTGTGATAGTCAGGTGTCTCTTTGATATGGGCACTCCTAATGAACCTCTTAGAATACTACAAATGTGGGTAATAATCACTAGTGTATTTCATATGGTGATTCCTTTGGCGGGTCAAGCAATAACTTGCAACTGTGGAGTAAAATGGGGTCTATTACATAAGGCCACTCTTTCAGTGTTGCAGGGAATAATATGTATATCTGATAAGTCAGGAATCTCTTTCACATGGCCACTCATTCAGGGCCTATGTGAATAATACTTCCCTCAGAAAAAGTCAAGGTTCTACTTCAAATGGCTACACATTCAGCTTCTTGGTAAGTAATGCACACCTGTGCAATACACAAGTCTCTTTTTTATGCCCACTTAGTCAGAATCTTATTCAATTATACACACCCGGAAAAGTGTTAAGAGTATACCTCACTGAACCAGTCATTTAGAGCCTCAGGGAATAATGTACACCATGATTATAGTCGAGGAGTTTTTATATGGCCACTCATTTTGTGCCTCCTTGAATGACACACAACTGGGGAATCCTCAAAATTCATTTTCATACTACCGCTCATGTAGAACTTTATAGAATAATTAACAATGGAGCAATAGTCAGGCGTCTATTTCATATGGCCTCTCATTCAATGTTTCACTGTATAATGAACTTTTATGGAGTAATCAGGTCGCTGATTAAGATAGCCACCAATTGAGTGCCTTCCTGAATTATATACACCTGGGTTATAGGATTCTATTTTATATGAACTCTAATTTTTGGTACCGCTGAGTAATACACACGTGGGATAGTGTAAAGAGTTTATTTTTTATGGGCACTCATAGAGAACCTATTTGAATAATGCACACATGGCGACTAATAAGGACTCTATGTTGTACGGCTAGTCATTCAAACAAAAAGTGAATAACTCACATATGGATTATTAGAAATCTGTTTCATATGCCCCTCTTTCACAGCCTCACTGAATATTACACACTTGACATACAGTCTTGAGTCTATTTTTTGGCCATGTATTCAGAGAATCACTGAATAATGAAAACTTGTGGAATAGTCAGAAGTCTCTTTCCGACCGCCACTCATTGAAAGCCTCACTAAATGTACCAACCTGTTGAAAGAGTCAGGATTTACTTCTATTCCCTCATTCACAGTCTCACTAAATAATGCACACCTGTGGAATTGTCAGGAGAATTTTTCTTGCGGTCTCTCATTCCGAGTGTCACTGAACAATGTGCTGTTGTCTGGAGAATATTTCATGTAGACACATATTCAGAGCCTCAGTGAATAAGACAAACCCTTGCTATCCTAAAGATTCTAATTAATATGGACACATCTTCTGAGCCTCTCTGAATAATACACACCTGTAGAATAATTTGGAGTCTATTTTCGCTGGACATTCATTCAGAGCCTTGGTGAAGAATTTGCACCCCTGGGGTAGACAGAAGTTCATTTCATTTGTACACTCGTCCATAGCCTCAGTTTATAATATGCACGTGTGGATTAGTTGGGGTTCCATTTCATATAGCCACGGACTCATAACCTCCGTGAATAATGCACATATGTAAAGTACTCAGCAGTCTGTTTCATATAGCCACTCATTCAGAGATTCATTGGATAATAAAATTATTTTAGAGACAGAGTCCCGTTTCATATGGTCACACAAGAAGAGCCATACTGAGTTATACACACCTGGGAATATGTGAGGAGTCTACTATATATTGCCTCTCATTTACAGCCTCAGCAAATAATGCACACGTGTGGAGTAGGCACTAATCTAGTTTGTATGGCCACAAAATCAAACCCCGAGTGAGCAATAAACAAGTGTGGAATAGTCACTAGACTATTCCATATGCTTAGATATTCAAAGTCAGGGTCAATAATTCACTCCTATGGACTTGTCAGGAAACAATTTCATATGGACAATATTTGAGAGCTTCAGTGAAAAAATGTGTACCTGGAAAAAACTCAGTACGCTCTTTCATATGGCATCTATTTTAGAGCTTCATTGAATAAGGAAACCCTGTATTGTAGTCAGAATTTTCTTTTAATAGCCACATCTTCAGAGCCTAACTTAATAACATACACCTTGGGAAATGTCAGGATTCTATTTCGTATAGCCACTCATTTTAGAGCTGAATGTAAAAACGCACGCCTGTGGGGTATTCAGGAGTCCCCATTTTATGGACACTCATTCAGTGCGTCACAGAATAATACAGACCTATGGAAAAGTCAGGAGTGTATTTCACATGGCCACTTATTTAGAACCGCAGTGAAGGATCATATACATCAGGAAAATACTCAGGATTCTTTTATATATGGCCACTTATTCAGAGACTCAGTGAATAACGCAAACCTGGGGTATAGTCTGGAGACTATTTGATATGCGTTTTCCCTAAGCACTCAGTGGAAAATGGAGAGCTGAAATATAGTCAGGATGATAGAGTTAGAAGTCTAATTTATGTGGTCACTCGATCAGAAACTCACTGATAAATACACACCTTAAGATAGTCAGAGTCCATGTATTATCGATAATCAATCACAGCATTTCCAAATAATGCACAATTAGGCAATAGTAAGAAGTCTATATCATATGGCATCTAATTCAGAGCTTCAGCGCATAATCAGTAGCTGTGTAGTAGTCAGGACCCTATTTCAGCTTGCCTAAAATTAAGCAGCTGCCTGAATGATACATATATGTGTGATAGTCAGGAGACTCTTTGATATGGACACTCATACAGTACCTCTTCGAATACTGCATATGTGTGGAATAATCACTAGTGTATGTTATATGGTGATTCCTTTGGAGTGTCAAACAATAACGTGCAGCTTTAAAGTAAAATGGGGTCTATTACATAAGGCCACTCTTTCAGTGTTGCAGGGAATAATATGTATATCTGATAAGTCGGGAATCTCTTTCACATAGCCACTCGTTCAGGGCCACTACCTCAGAGCCTAACTGAATAACATACACCTTGGTACATGTCAGGATTCTATTTTGTATAGCCACTCATTTAGAGCTGAATGAAGAAACGAATGCCTGTGGAGTATTCAGGAGTCTCATTTTTATGGAAACTCATTCAGAGCGTCACAGAATAATACAGACCTATGGAAAAGTCAGGAGTGTATTTCACATGGCCACTTATTCATAACCGCAGTGAAGGATCATATACATCTGAAAAATACTCAGGAATGTTTTAGAAATGGCCACATATTCAGAGACTCAGTGAATAATGCACATCTGGGGTATAGTCTGGAGACTATTGGATAAAACTGTTTCCTAAGCACTCAGTGGAAAATGGAGAGCTGAAATATAGTCAGGATGATAGAGTCAGGAGTCTACTTTATGTGGTCAGTCTTTCAGAAACTCACTGAAAAATACACACCTTAAGTATTGTCAGAGTCCAGGTATTATGGCCACTCAATCACAGCATTATCGAATAATGCACAATTGGGCAATAATAATGTGTCTATATCATATGGCTTCTAATTCAGAGCTTCAGTGCATAATCAGCAGCTGTGTAGTAGTCAAGACCCTGTTTCAGCTTGCCCCAAATTAAGTAGCTCCGTTAATGATACATATATGTGTGATAATCAGGAGACTCTTTGATATGGACACTCATACAGGACCTCTTCGAATACTGCACATGTGGGGAATAATCACTAGTGTAATTCATATGGTGATTTCTATGGAGGGTCAAAGAGTAACGCGCAACTGTGGAATAAAATGTGGTCTATTATATAAGGCCACACTTTCAGTGTTGCAGGGATTAATATACATATCTGATAAGTCAGGAATTTCTTTCACATGTCCACTCATTTAGGTCCTCTGTGAATAATACTCCCCTAAGGAATAGTCATGGTACTATTTCAAATGGCTACACATTCAGCGTCTTTGTAAGTAATGCACACAAGGGCATTACACAAGAGTCTCTTCTTTATGCCCAGTTAGTCAGAGTCTCATTCAATTACACACACCCGGGGAAGAGTTAACAGTATACCTAACGGAACCAATCATTTAGAGCCTCAGTGAATAATGCACACCAGGTTTATAGTCAAGCATTTTTTATATGGCCACTCATTCTGTACCTCCCTGAAAGATACACACCTGGGGAATCCTCAGGATTAAATTTCATACTACCACTCATGTAGAACCTTATAGAATAGTTCACAATGAAGCAATAGTCAGGTGTCTATTTCACATGGCCTCTCATTCACAGTTTCAGTGTATAATGAACTTTTATGGAGTAATCAGGACGCTGTTTAAGATAGCCACGAATTGAGTGCCTTCCTGAATGATACACACTTGGCTTATAGGATTTTATTTCATATAAACTCTAATTCTTGGTACCGCTGAGTAATACACACGTGGGATAGTGTAAGGAGTTTATTTTTTATAGGCACTCATAGAGAAACTTTTTGAATAATGCACACAGAACGAATAATAAGGATTTTGTTTTACGGCTAGTCATTCAGACAAAAAATGAATAACGGACATGTGGATTATAAGAAGTCTGTTTTATATGCCCTATTTCACAGCCTCACTCAATATTACACACTTGAGATATAGTCTGGAGTCTATTCTTTATGGCCATTCATTCAGTGAATCACTTAATAATGAATACTGTGGAATAGTCAGAAGTCTCTTTTTGACTGCCACTCAATGAGAGCCTCACTAAATGTACCCACCTGTGGAAAGAGTCAGGTTTTACTTCTATTCCCTCATTCACAGTCTCACTAAATAATGCACACCTGTGGAATTGTCAGAAGAATTTTTTATGGGGCCTCACTTTCCGAGTGTCACTTAACAATGTGCTGTAGTCTGGAGTCTATTTCAGGTAGAAACATATTCAGAGCCTAAGTGAATAAGACAGACCCTTGCTATGGTAAAGATTCTAATTGTAATGGAAATTTCTTCTGAGCCTCACTGAATAATACACACCTCTAGAATAATTTGGAGTCTATTTTTGATGGACATTCATTCAGAGCCTCGGTGAAGAATGCACACCGTTGGGGTAGCCAGAAGTCCGTTTGATTTGTACACTCATCCATAGCCTCAGTTTATAATATGCACGTGTAGATTAGTTGGGGTTCCATTTCATATAGCTATGGACTCGTTACCTCGGTGAATAATGCACATATATAACGTACTCAGCAGTCTGTTTCATATACCCACTCACTCAGAGATTCATTGGATAAAAAAATTATTTAAAATAGACTGAATTCCGTTTTATATGGTCACACAAGAAGAACCTCACTGAGTAATACACAGCTGGGAAAATGTGAGTAGTCTAGTATACATAGCCTCTCATTTACAACCTCAGGGAATAATGCACACGTGTGGAGTAGGCACTAATCTATTTTATATGGCCACAAAATAAAACCCTGAGTGAGCAATAAACAAGATTGGAATAGTCACTAGTCTATTTCATATGACCATATATTTAAAGTCAGAGTCAGTAATTTACTTTGGTTGACTAGTCAGGAGACAATTTCTTATGGAGAAAGTTTCAGAGCTTCAGTTAATAATATATACCTGGGAAATACTCAGGACAGCATTTCATATGGTATCTATTTCAGAGCTTCATTGAATAAAAAACACCTGTATCATAGTCAGAATTTTCTTTTAATTGCCACATCCTCAGAGCCAAACTGAATAACATACTCCTTGGGAAATATCAGGTTTCTATTCTGTATAGCCACTCTTTTAGAGCTGAATGTAAAAATGCACACCTATGGAGTATTCAGGAGTCTCTACTTTATGAACACTCATTCAGAGTGTCACAATATTATACGGACCTATGGAAAAGTCAGGATTGTGTTTCACATGGCCACTTATTCAGAAAAGAAGGGAAGGGTCATATACATCTGGAAAATACTAACGAATCTTTTATATATGGCCACTTATTCAGAGACTCAGTGAATAATGCACACCTGGGGTATAGTCTGGAGACTATTTCATATGACTGTTCCCTAAGCACTCAGTGGAAAATGGAGAGCTGTAATATAGTCAGGATGATAGAGAAAGAAGTCTACTTTATATTGTCGCTGGTTCAGAAACTCACTGAGGAATACACACCTTAAGAATTGTCAGAGTCCTGGTATTACGGCCACTCAATCACAGTATTACCAAATAATGCAAAAATTGGGGAATAGTAAAAAGTCTATATCATATGGCTTCTAATTCAGAGCTTCAGTGCAAAATCAGCAGCTGAGTAGTAGTCAGAACTGTATCTCAGCTTGCCCCAAATTAAGCATCTCCGTGCATGATACATATATGTGTGAGAGTCAGGAGACCCTTTGATATGGACACTCATATAGAACCTCTTCGAATACTGCACATGTTGGGAATAATCACTAGTGTATTTCATAGGGTGATTACTTTGGAGGGTAAAACAATAACGCACAACTGTGGAGTACAATGGGGTCTATTACATAAGGCCACTCTTTCAGTGTTGCAGGGAATAATATGTGTAACTGATAAGTCAGGAATCTCTTTCACATGGCCACTTGTTCAGGGCCTTTGTGAATAAAACTCCCCTCAGAAATAGTCAAGGATCCACTTAAATGGCTACACATTCAGAGTCTCTGTATGTAATGCACACCTGGGCAATACACAAGAGTCTCTTCTTTATGCCCACTTAGTCAGAGTCTCATTCAATTATACACAACCAAAGAAGAGTTAAGAGTACAACTCACGAAACCAATCATTTAGAGCCTCAGTGAATAATGCACACCAGTTTTATAGTCGAGCATTTTTTATATGGCTACACATTCTGTACCTCCCTGAAAGATACACACCTGGGGAATCCTCAAAATTCATTCATACTACCACTCATGTAGAACCTTATAGAATAATTCACAATGGAGCAATAGTCAGGTGTCTATTTCATATGGCCTCTCATTCAAAGTTTCAGTGTATAATGAACTTTTATGGAGTAATCAGGACGCTGTTTAAGATAGTCACGAATTGAGTGCCTTTCTGAATGATACACACCTGACTTATAGAATTTTATTTCATATAAACTCTAATTCTAGGTACCCCTGAGTAATACACATGTGGGATAGCGTAAGGAGTTTATTTTTTATTGGCACTCATAGAGAAACTGTTTGAATAATGCACACAGAACGAATAATAAGGATTCTATGTTGTACGGCCAGTCATTCAGACAAAAAGTGAATAATGCACATGTGGATTATAAGAAGTCTGTTTCATATGCCCCTCTTTCACAGCCTCACTGAATATTACACACTTGAGATATAGTCTGGAGTCTATTCTTTATGGCCATTCATTCAGAGAATCACTGAATAATGAATACCTGTGGAATAGTCAGAATTCTCTTTCCACTTATTGAAAGCCTCATTAAATGTACCCACCTGTGGAAAGAGTCAGAATTTACTTCTATTCCCTCATTCAGAGTCTCACTAAATAATGCACACCTGTGGAATTGTCAGGAGTATTTTTCATTCGGCCTCACATTCCGAGTGTCACTCAACAATGTGCTGTAGTGTGGAGTCTATTTCAGGTAGACACATAATCAGAGCCTAAGTGAATAAGACAGACCCTTGCTATCATAAAGATTCTAATTAATATGGACACATCTTCTGAGCCTGACTGAATAATACACACCTGTAGAAAAATTTGGAGTCTATTTTTGATATATATTCATTTAGTGCCTCCATGAAGAATGCACACCCTTGAGGTAGCCAGAAGTCCATTTGATTTGTACACTCATCCATAGCCTCAGTTTATAATATGCACGTGTGGATTAGTTGGGGTTCCATTTCACATAGCCACGGACTCGTATCCTCAGTGAATAATGCACATATGTAACGTACCCAGCAGTCTGTTTCATATACCCACTCATTCAGAGATTCATTGGATAATAAAATTATTTAAGATAGACTGAATCCTCTTTCATATGGTCACACAAGAAGAACATCACTGAGTAATACACAACTGGGAAAATGTGAGGAGTCTACTATACATAGCCTCTCATTTACAGCCTTAAGAAATAATGCACACGTGTGGAGTTGGCACTAAATTATTTTATATGTCCACAAAATAAAACCCTGAGTGAGCTATAAACAAGATTGGAATAGTCACTAATATATTTCATATGACCAAATATTCAAAGTCAGAGTCAAAAATTCACTTTTGTGGACTAGTAAAAAAACAATTTATTTTGGACAAAATTTCAGAGCTTCAGTGAATAATATATACCTGGGAAATACTCAGGACGGTATTCCAGATGGCATCTATTTCAGAGCTTCATTGAATAAATAAAACCTGTATCGTAGTCAGAATTTTTTTTAACAGCCACATTCTCAGAGCCTAATTGAATAACATACACCTTGGGAAAACTCAGGATTTTATTTTGTATAGCCTCTCATATAGAGCCGAATGTGAAAACGCATGCCTGTGGAGTATTAAGGAGTCTCTACTTTATGGACACACATTCAGCGAGTCACAGAATAATACAGACCTATGGAAAAGTCAGAAGTGTATTTCACATGGCCACTTATTCAGAACCGCAGTGAAGGATCATATATATCAGGAAAATGTGCAGGATTCTTTTATATATGGCCACTTATTCAGAGACTCAGTGAATAATGCACACCTGCGGTATAGTCTGGAGACTATTTTTTTTTTTTTTTAATTTTAATAATATATTTTATTTAACCCTGTATAATCAAAATAGTCAATAAGTAATAAGTATGAAATTATTACAGTGATAATTTATATTTTTAACACTAAAGCTTTGAAAATTGGCATGTTTTACATATACAATACATCTTTTTTTTTATTTATTTTTTTATTTTTTTATTTTTTTTAATTTTTATTGCATTATAGGTTTGGGGGTACATGTGCAGAACGAGCAAGATAGTTGCATAGGTACACACATGGCAGTGTGCTTTGCTGCCTTCCTCCCCTTCACCCACACTTGGCATTCATCCCCAGGCTATTTGATATGACCATTCCCTAAGCACTCAGTGGAAAATGGAGAGCTGAAATATTGTCAGAATGATAGAGTCAGGAGTCTACTTTATGTGTTCACTCGTTAAGAAACTCACTGAAGAATACACACCTTAAGAATAGTCAGAGTCCAGGTATTATGGACACTCAATCAGAGCATTTCCAAATAATGCACAATTGGGCAATGGTAAGAAGTCTATATTGTATGGCTTCTAATTCAGAGCTTCAGTGCATAATCAGCAGCTGTGTGGTAGTCATGACCCTATTTCAGCTTGTCCCAAATAAAGCAGCAGCGTGAATGATACATATATGTGTGATAGTCAGGAGACTCTTTGATATGGACACTCATAGAGAACCTCCTCGAATACTGCACATATGGGGAATAATCACTAGTGTATTTCATATTCCTTTGGAGGGTCAAACAATAACACGCAACTGTGGAGTAAAATGGGGTCTATCACATAAGGCCACTCTTTCAGTGTTGCAGGGAATAATATGTATATCTAATAAGTGGGGAATCTCTTTCACATGGCCACTCGTTCAGGGCCTCTGTGAATAAAACGCCCCACAGAAAGAGTCAAGGTTCTACTTTAAATGGCTACACATTCAGAGTCTCGGTCAGTAATGCAAACCTGGGCAATACACAGGAGTCTCCTCTTTATGCCCACTTAGTCAGAGTCTCATTCAATTATACACACCCAGGGAAGAGTTAAGAGAATACCTCACGGAACCAATCATTTAGAGTCTCAGTGAATAATGCACACCAGGTTTATAGTCGAGCATATTTTATATGGCCACTCTTTCTGTGCCTCCCTGAATGATACACACCTGGGGAATCCTCAGGATTCAATTTCATACTACCACTCATTTAGAATCTTATTGAATAATTTCCAATGGAGCAATATTCAGGTGTCTATTTTATATGGCCTCTCATTCAAAGTTTTAGTGTATAATGAACTTTTATGGAGTAATCAGGACACTGTTTACGATAGCCACGAATTGAGTGCCTTCCTGAATGATACACACCTGGGTTATAGGATTTTATTTCATAAAAACTCTAATTCTGGGTACCGCTGAGTAATACACATGTGTGATACTGTAAGGAGTTTATTTGTTATGGGCACTCATAAAGAAACTGTTTGAATATAGCACACATGGTGAATAATAAGGATTCTGTGTTGTATGGTTAGTCGTTCAGACAAAAAGTGAATAACGCACATGTGGATTATTAGAAATGTGGTTCATATGCCCCACTTTCACAGCCTCACTGAATATTACACTCTTGAGATATAGTCTAGAGTCTGTTCTTTATGGCCATTCATTCAGAGAATCACTGAATAATGAACAGCTTTCGAATAGTCATAAGTCTCTTTTTGACTGCCACTCAATGAGAGCCTCACTAAATGTAGCCAACTGTGGAAAGAGTCAGGATTTACTTCTATTCCCTCATTCAGAGTATCACTAAATAATGCACACCTGCGGAATAGTCAGGAGAATTTTTCATGCGGCCACTCATTCCGAGTGTCACTGAGCAATGTGCTGTAGTCTGGAGTCTATTTCATGTAGACATATATTCAGAGCCTCAATGAATAAGACAGACCCTTGCTATCATCAAGATTCTAATTAATATGGACACATCTTCTGAGCCTCACTGAATAATACACACCTGTAGAATAACTTGGAGTTTATTTTCTATGGACATTCATTCAGAGCCTCAGTGAAGCATGCACACCCCTGGGGTAGCCAGAAGTCCATTTAATTTGTACACTCATCCATAGCCTCAGTTTATAATCTGCACGTGTGGATTAGTTGGGGTTCCATTTCATATAACCACGGACTCGTAACCTCAGTGAATAATGCACATATGTAAGGTACTCAGCAGTCTGTTTTATATAGCCACTCATTCAGATATTCTTTGGATAATGAAATTATTTAAGATAGACAGAATCCCGTTTCATATGGTCACACAAGAAGTGACTCACTGAGTTATACACACCTGGGAAAATGTGAGGAGTTTACTATATATAGCCTCTCATTTACAGCCTCAGGGAATAATTCACACGTCTGGAGTAGGCATTAATCTATTTTATATGGCCAGTAAATCAAACCGTTAGTGAGCAATACACAAGTGTGGAATAGTCACAAGTCTATTCCATATGCCCAAATATTCAAAGTCAGGGTCAATAATTCACTCCTGTGTACTAGTCAGGAAACAATTTCATATGGACAATGTTTTAGAGCTTCAGAGAATAATATGTACCAGGGAAAAACTCAGGATGCTATTTCATATTGTGTCTATTTCAGAGCATCATTGAACAAGGAACACAGGAATAGTAGTCAGAATTTTCTTTTAATAGCCACATCTTCAGAGCCTAACTGAATAACATACACCTTGGGTAAAGTCAGGATTCTATTTCGTATAGCCACTCATTTTAGAGCTGAATGTAAAAACGCACACCTGTGGAGTACTCAGGAGTCTCTATTTTATGGACAGTCATTCAGAGCGTCACAGAATAATACAGACCTATGGAAAATTCAGGAGTGTATTTCACATGGCCACTGATTCAGAACCACAGTGTAGGATCATATACATCAGGAAAATACTCAGGATTCTTTTATATATGACCACTTATTCAGAGACTCAGTGAATAATGTACACCTGGGGTATAGTCTGGAGACTATTTGATATGACCATTCACTAACCCCTCAGTGGAAAATGGAGAGCTGAAATATAGTCAGGATGATAGAGTCAGGAGTCTACTTTATATGGTCACTCCTTCAGAAACTCTCAGAGAAATACACACCTTAAGAATAGTCAGAGTCCAGCTATTATGGCCACTCAATCACAGCATTACAGAATAATGCAAAATGTGGGCAATAGTAAGGAGTCTATATCATATGGCTTCTAATTCAGAGCTTCATTGCCTAATCAGCAGTTCTGTAGTAGTCCGGACCGTATCTCAGCTTGCCCCAAATTAAGCATCTCCGTGAATAATACGTATATGTGTGATAGTCAGGAGACTCTTTGAAATGGACACTCATACAGAACCTCTTCAAATACTGCACATTTGGGGAATAATCACTAGTGTATTTCATATGGTGATTACTTCGGAGGGTAAAACAATAACGCGCAACTGTGAAGTAAAATGGGGTCTATTACATAAGGTCACTCATTCAGTGTTGCAGGGAATAATATGTGTAACTGATAAGCCAGGAATCTCTTTCACATGGCCACTAGTTCAGAGCCTCTGTGAATAAATCTGCCCTCAGAAATAGTCAAGGTTCTACTTCAAATGGCTACACATTCAGAGGGTCTGTAAGTAATGCACACCTGGGCAATACAGAAGAGTCTCTTTTTTATGCCCACTTAGTCAGAGTCTCATTCAATTATACACACCCGGGGAAGTGTTAAGTGTATACATCATGGAACCAATCATTTAGAGCCTCAGTGAATAATTCACACCAGTGTTATTGTCGAGCATTTTTTATATGGCCACTCATTCCATGCCTCCCTGAATGATACACACCTGGGGAAACCTCAGGATTCAATTTCATACTACCATTTATTTAGAACGTTATAGGGTAATTCACAATGGAGCAATAGTTAGGTGTCTATTTCATATGGACTCTCATTCAAAGTTTCAGTGTACAATGAACTTCCATGGAGTAATCAGGATGCCGTTTAAGGTAGCCACGTATTGAGTGCCTTTATGAATGATACACACATGGGTTATATGATTCTATTTTATATTAACTCTAATTCTGGGTACCGCTGAGTAATACACACGTGGGATAGTGTAAGTAGTTTATCTGTTATGGGCACTCATAGAGAAACGGTTTGAATAATGCACACATGGCGAATAACAAGGATTCTATGCTGTACGGCTAGTCATTCAGACAAAAAGTGAATAACGCACATGTGGATTATTAGAAGTCTGTTTCATATGGCCCTCCTTTACAGCCTCACTGAATATTACACACTTGAGATACAGTCTGGAGTCTATTCTTTATGGCCAATCATTCAGAGAATCACTGAATAATGAACACCTGTGGAATAGTCAGAAGTCTCTTTCCGACCTCCACTCATTGAAAGCCTCACTACATGTACCCACCAGTGAGAAGAGTCAGGATTTATCTCTACTTTCTCATTCAGAGTCTCATTAAATAATGCACACCTGTGGAATTGTCAGGAGAATTGTTTTTGCAGCCTCTAATTCCGAGTGTCACTGAACAATGCGCTGTAGTCTGGAGTCTATTTCATGTAGACACATATTCACAGCCTCAGGGAATAAGACAGACCCTTGCTATCATGAAAATTCTAATTAATATGTACACATCTTATGAGCCTCACTGAATAATACACACCTGTAGAAAAATTTGGAGTCTATTTTCGATGGACATTCATTCAGATTCTTGGTGAATAATGCACACCCCAGGGGTAGCCAGAAGTCCATTTCATTTGTACACTCATCCATAGCCTCAGTTTATAATATGCACGTGTGGTTTATTTGGGGTTCTATGTCTTATAGCCACGGACTCGTAACCTCAGTGAATAATGCAGATATGTAACATACTCAACAGTCTGTTTTATATAGCCAGTCATTCAGAGATTCATTGGATAATAAAATTATTTAAGATAGACAGAATCCAGTTTCCTATAGTCACACAAAAAGAGCCTCACTGAGTAATACCGACCTGGGAAAATGTGAAGAGTCTACGATATATAGCCTCTCATTTACAGCCTCAGGGAATAATGCACACGTCTGGAGTAGGCACTTATCTATTTTATATGGCCCCAAAATCAAACACTGAGTGAGCAGTACACAAGATTGGAATAGTCACTAGTCTATTCTATATGCAAAAGTATTCAAAGTCAGAGTCAATAATTCACTCTTGTGGACTAGTCAGGAAACAATTTCATATGGACAATGTTTAAGAGCTTCAGTGAATAATATGTACCTGGGAAATACTCAGGACGCTATTTCATATGGCGTCTATTTCAGAGCTTCATTGAATAAGAAACACCTGTATGGTAGTCAGAATTTTCTTTTAACAGCCACACTTTCAGAAATAACTGAATAACATACACCTTGAGAAAAATCAGGATTCTATTTCGTATAGCCACTCATTTACAACTGAATGTAAAAACGCACGCCTGTGGAGTATTCAGGAGTCTCTACTTAATGGACACTCATTCAGAGCGTCACAGAATAATACAAACCTATGGAAAAGTCAGGAGTGTATTTCACATAGCCACTTATTCAGAACCGCAGTGACGGATCATATACATATGGAAAATACTCAGGATTCTTTTATATATGGCCACTTATTCAGAGACTTAGTGAGTAATGCACTCCTGGGGTATAGTGTGGAAACTATTTGTTATGACCATTCACTAAGCACTCAGTGGAAAATGGAGAGCTGAAATATAGTCAGTATGATAGAGTCAGGAGTCTAATTTGTGTGGTCACTTGTTCAGAAACTCACTGAAAAATACACACTTTATGAATAGTCAGAGTCCAGGTATTATGGCAACAGAATCACAGCATTACCGAATAATGCACAATTGGGCAATAGTAAGAAGTCAATATCATATGGCTTCTAATTCAGCACTTCATTTCATAATCAGCGGCTGTGTAGTAATCAGGAACCTATTTCAGATTGCCCAAAATTAAGCAGCTCCGTGAATGATACATATATGTGTGATAGTCAGGAGACTCTTTGACATGGACACTCATACAGAACCTATCTGAACACGGCACATGTGGGGAATAATCACTAGTGTATTTCATATGGTGATTTCTTTGGAGGGTCAAACAATAACGTGCAACTGTGGAATAAAATGGGGTCTATTACATAAGGCCACTCTTTCAGTGTTGCAGGGAATAATATGTATGTCTGATAAGTCAGGAATCTCTTTCAGATGGCCACTCATTCAGGGTCTCTGTGAATAACACTCCTTTCAGAAATAGTCAAGTTTCTACTTCAAATGGCTACACATTCAGAGTCTCTGTAAGTATTGCACACCTGGGAAATACACAAGAGTCTCCTTTTTATGCCCACTTAATCAGAGTCTCATTCAATTATACACTCTCAGGGAAGAGTTAAGAGTACACATTACGGAACCAGTCATTTAGAGCCTCAGGGAATAATGCCCACCAGGGTCATAGTTGAGCAATTTTTATATAAACACTCATTCTGTGCCTCCCTGAAAGATACAAACCTGGGGAATCCTCAGGATTCAATTTCATACTACCACTCATTAAGAACCTAATAGAATAATTCACAATGGAGCAATAGTCAGGTGTCTATTTTATATGGCCTCTCATTCAAAGTTTCAGTGTATAATGAACTTCTATAGAGTAATCAAAATGCTGTTTAAGATAGCCACGAATTAAGTGCCTTTTTGAATGATAGACACCTGGGTTATAGGATTCTATTTCATATGAATTCTAATTCTGGGTACCGCTGAGTAATACACACGTGGGATAATGTAAGGAGTTTATATGTTATGGGCACTCATAGAGAACCTGTTTGAATAATGCACACAGAGTGAAGAATAAAAATTCTATGTTGTACGGGAAGTCATTCAGACAAAAAGTGAATAACGCAAATGTGGATTATAAGAAGTGTATTTCATATGCCCCTTTTTCACAGCCTCACAGAATATTACACACTTGAGATATAGTCTGCAGTCTATTCTTTATGGCCATTCATTCAGAGAATCACTGAATAATGAACACCTGTGGAATAGTCCGAAGTCTGTTTCTGACTGCCACTCATTGAAATCCTCACTAAATGTACCCACCTGTGGAAAAAGTCAGAATGTACTTCTATTCCCTCATTCAGAGTCTCACTATATAATGCACACCTGTGGAATTGTCAGGAGAATTTTTCATGCGGCCTCTCATTCCGAGTGTCACTGAACAACGTGCTGTAGTCTGGAGTCTATTTCATGTAGACACAGATTGAGAGCCTCAGTGCATAAGACAGACCCTTGCTATAGTAAATATTGTAATTAATATGGACACATCTTCTAAGCCTTACTGAATAATACACACCTGTATAATAAATTGGAGTCTATTTTCGATGGACATTCATTCAGAGCCTCGGTGAATAATGCACACTCGTAGGGTAGCCAGAAGTCCATTTCATTTGTACACTCATTCATAGCCTCAGTTTATAATATGCAAGTGTGGATTAGTTGGGGTTGCATTTCATATAGCCACGGACTCATAACTTCAGTGAATAATTCACATATGTAACGTACTCAGCAGTCTGTTTCATATAGCCACTCATTCAGAGATTCATTGGATAATAAAATTACTTAACATAGACAGAATCCCGTTTCATATGGTCACATAAGAGGAGACTCTCTGAGTAATACACACCTGGGAAAATGTGAGGAGTCTACTATATATAGCCTCTCTTTTACAGCCTCAAGGAATAATGCACACATGTGAAGTCGGCACAAATCAATTTTATACGGCCACAAAATCAAACACAGAGTGAGCAATACACAAGTTGGGAATAGTCACTAGTCTATTCCATATGCCCATATATTCAAAGTCAGAGTCAATAATTCACTCCTGTGGACTAGTCAGGAAACAATTTCACATGGACAAAGATTTAGAGCTTCAGTGAAGAATATATACCTGGGAAACACTCAGGACACCATTTCATACGGCCTCTATTTTAGAGCTTCATTGAATAAGGAACACCTGTATCGTAGGCAGAATTTTCTTTCAACAGCCACATCTTCAGAGCCTAACTGAATGACATACACCACGGAAAAAGTCAAGATTCTATTTCGTATAGCCTTTTATTTATTGCCAAATGTAAAAACGCACGCCTGTGTAGTGTACAGAAGTCTCTATTTTATTGACACTCATTCAGAGCGTCACAGAATGATACAGACCTATGGAAAATTCAGGAGTTTATTTCACATGGCCATTTATTCACGACCGCAGTAAAGGATCATATATATCTGGAAAATTCTCAGGATTCTGTTATACATGGCTACTTATTCAGAGACTCAGTGAATAATGCACACCTGGGGTATAGTCTGGATACTATTTGATATGACCGTTTCCTAAGCATTCAGTGGAAAATGGAGAGCTGAAATATAATCAGGATGATAGAGTCAGGAGTCTACTTTATGTGGTCACTTGTTCAGAAACTCACTGAAGAATACACACCACAAGAATTGTCAGAGTCCAGGTATTATGGCCACTCAATCAACGCATTACCGAAAAATGCACAATTGGGCAATAGTAAAGAGTCTATATCATATGGCTTCTAATTCAGAACTTCAGTGAATAGTCAACAGCGGTGTAGTTGTCAGGACCCTATTTCAGGTTGCCCCAAATTAAGCAGCTCCGTGAATGATACATATATGTGTGATAGTCAGGAGACTCTTTGATATGGAAACTCATACAGAACCTCTTCGAATACTGCACATGTGGGGAATTATCACCAGTGTATTTCATATGGTGATTCTGTTGGAAGGTCAAACCATAAGGCACAACAGTGGAGTAAAATGGGGTCTATTAAATAAGGTCACTCTTTCATTGTTGCAAGGTATAATATGTAAATCTGATAAGTCAGGAATCTCTTCCACATGGCCACTTGTTCAGGGCCTCTGTGAATAATACTCCCCTCAGAAATAGTCAAGGATCTACTTCAAAGGGCTACACATTCAGAGTCTCTGTAAGTAATGCACACCTGGGCAGTACACAAGAGTCTCTTTTTTATGCCCACTTAGTCAGAGTCTCATTCAATTATACACACCTGGGGAAGATTTAAGAGTATAACTCACGGAACCAATCATTTAGAGCCTCAGTGAATAATGCACACCAGTCCAGCATTTTTCATATGGCCACTCATTTTGTGCCTCCCTGAATAATACACACCTGGGGAATCCTCAGGATTCAATTTCATACTACCACTCATGTAGAACCTTATAGAATAATTCGCAATGGAGCAATGGTCAGGTTTCTATTTCATATGGCCTCTAATTCCAAGTTTCAGTGTATAATGGACTTCTATGGAGTAATCAGGACGATGTTTAAGATAGCCACAAATTAAGTGCCTTCCTGAAGGATACACACCTAGGTTATAGGATTCTATTTCATATAAACTCTAATTCTGGGTACTGCAGAGTAATACACAAGTGGGTAGTGTAAGGAGTTTATTTGTTATGGGCACTCATAGAGAACCTGTTTGAATAATGCACACTTGGCAAATAATAAGGATTCTATGTTGTACTGCTAGTCATTCAGAAAAAGGTGAATAATGCACATGTGGATTATTAGAGGTGTGTTTCATATGCCTCTCTTTCACAGACTCATTGAATATTACACACTTGAGATATAGTCTGGAGTCTATTCTTTATGGCCATTCATTCAGAGAATTACTGAATAATGAACACCTTTGTAATAGTCAGAAATCTCTTTTCAACCGCCACTAATTGAAAGCCTCACTAAATATATCCACCTGTGGAAAAAGTCAGGATTTACTTGTATTCCCTCATTCAGAGTCTCACTAAATAATGCAAACCTGTGGAATTGTCAGGAGAATTATTCATGCGGCCTCTCATTCCGAGTTCACTGAACAATGTGCTGTAGTCTGGAGTCTGTTTCATGTAGAAACACATTTAGAGCCTCAGTGAATAAGATAGACCCTTGATATCATAATGATTCTAATTAATATGGACACATTTTCTGATCCTCACTGAATAATACACACCTTTAGAATAATTTGGAGTCTATTTCCGATGGATATTCATTCAGAGCCTCCATGAATAATGCACACCCCTAGGGTAGCCAGAAGTCAATTTTATTTTTACACTCATCCATAGCCTCAGTTTACAATATGCACATGTGGAATCGTTTGTGTTCCATTTTTTTTTTCCTGTGTGTCATTTTTTTTTTTAATTTTTATTGCATTACAGGTTTGGGGGTACATGTGCAGAACGTGCAGGATAGTTGCATAGGTACACACATGGCAGTGTGTTTTGCTGCCTTCCTCCCCCTCACCCACACTTGGTATTCATCCCCAGGCTATCCCCCCAGCCCCCCCCACTGTCCCTCCCCCATTTCCCCCAACAGTCCCCAGTGTATAGTAGACCGCCTCTCTGTGTCCATGTGTTCTCATTTTTCTCACCCACCTATGAGTGAGTATATGCGGTATTTCTTTTTCTGTTCTTGTGTCAGTTTGCTGAGAGTGATGTTCTCCAGATTCATCCATGTCCCTATAAAGGACACAAACTCATCATTTCTGATTGCTGCATAATATTCCATGGTGTATATGTGCCACATTTTCCCAGTCCAGTCTATTATCGATGGGCATTTGGGTTGGTTCCAGGTCTTTGCTATTGTAAACAGTGCTGCAATAAACATTCGTGTGCATGTGTCCTTATAGTAGAACGATTCAGTCTTTTGGATAGATACCCAGTAATGGGATTGCTGGGTCAAATGGAATTTCTGTGTGTCATTTTTTTAGCTGCATTTTAGGTTTTGTGGTACATGTGCAGAACGTGCAAGATAGTTGCATACGTACACACATGGCAGTGTGTTTTGCAGCCTTTCTCCCCATCACCAACACGTGGCATTTATCCTCTGGCTATTCCTCCCCAGTCCCCACACTGTCCCTCCCGCATTCCCTCCAATAGATCCCCTCTCTGTGTCCATGTGTTCTCATGTTTCTCACGTACGTATGAGTGAGTATATTTGGTATTTCTTTTTCTGTTCTTGTGTCAGTTTGCTGAGAATGATGTTTCATATAGCCACGAACTCGTAACATCAGTGAATAATGCACATATGTAACATACTCAGCAGTCTGTTTCATATAGCCACTCATTCAGAGATTCATTGGATAATAAAATTACATAACATAGACAGACTCCCGTTTCATATGGTCACACAAGAAGAGCCTCACTGAGTATTACACACCTGGGAAAATGTGAGGAGTCTACTATATATAGCCTCTCTTTTAGAGCCTAAGGGAATAATGCACACGTGTGGAGTAGGCACAAATCAATTTTATACGGCCACAAAATCAAACACAAAGTGAGCAATACGCAAGATGGGAATAGTCACTAGTCTATTGTATATGCCCAAATATTCAAAGTCAGAGTCAATAATTCACTCTTGTTGACTAGTCAGGAAACAATTTCATATGGACAAAGATTTAGAGCTTCAGAGAATAATATATACCTGGGAAACACTCAGGACGCCATTTCATATGGCGTCTATTTCAGAGCTTCATCGAATAAAAAACACCTGTATCGTAGGCAGAATTGTCTTTCAGCAGCCATATCTTCAGAGCATAACTGAATAACAAACACCTTGGGAAAATTCAGGATTCTATTTCGTATAGCCACTCATTTAGAGCTGAATGGAAAAACGCACGCCTGTGGAATATTCAGAAGTCTCTATTTTATAAACACTCATTCAGAGCGTCACAAAATAATATAAAACTATGGAAATGTCAGGAGTTTATTTCACATGGCCATTTATTCATGACTGCAGTGAAAGATCATATACATCTGGAAAATACTCTTTTTTATATATGGCTACTTATTCAGAGACATATTGAATAATGCACACCTGTGAAAGAGGCTGGAAACTTTTTGATATGACCGTTCCCTAAGCACTCAGTGGAAAATGGAGAGCTGAAATATAGTCAGGATGATAGAGTCAGGGGTCTACTTTATGTGGTCACTCGTTCAGAAACTCACTGAAGAATACACACCTTAAAAATAGTCAGAGTCCAGGTATTATGGTCACTTAACGCATTACTGAAAAAGGCACAATTGGGCAATAGTAAGGAGTCTATATCATATGGCTTTTTTTTCAGAGCTTCAGTGAATAATCAGCATCTGTGTAGTTGTCAGCACCCTATTGTACCATGTCCCAAATTAAGCAGCTTCGTGAATGATACATGTATATGTGATAGGAAACTCTTTGATATGGACACTCATACAGAACCTCTTCGAATACTGCACATGTGGGGAATAAACACTAGTGTATTTCATTTGGTGATTCCTTTGGAGGGTAAAACAATAAGGCGCAACTGTGGAGTAAAACGGGGTCTATTACATAAGGCCAGTCTTTCAGTGTTGCAGGAAATAATATGTATATCTGATAAGTCAGAAATCTCTTTCGCATGGCCACTCATTCAGGGCCTCTGTGAATAATACTCCCCTCTGAAATAGTCAAAGTTCTACTTCAAATGGCTACACATTCAGAGTCTCTGTAAGTAATGCACACCTGGGCAATACACAAGAGTCTCTTTTTTATGCCCACTTAGTAAGAGTCTCATTCAATTATACACACCGGGGGACGAGTTAAGAGTAAACCTCACGGAACCAATCATTTAGAGCCTCAGTGAATAATGCACACCGGGGTTATAGTCGAGCATTTTTTTATATGGCCACTCATTCTGTGCCTCCTTGAATGATACACACCTAGGAAATCCTCAAGATTCTATTTTATACTACCACCCATTTAGAACCTTATAGAATAATTCACAGTGGAGCAATAGTCATGTGTCTATTTCATATGGCCTCTCATTCAAAGTTTCAGTGTAAAATGAACTTCTATGGAATCATCAGGACGCTTCTTAAGATAGCCACTAATTGAGTGCTTTCCTGAATGATACACACCTGGGTTATACGATTCTATTTTATATGAACTCAAATTCTGGGTACCGCTGAGTAATACACACGTGGGA
This sequence comes from Saguinus oedipus, assembly GCA_031835075.1. NCBI lineage: Eukaryota > Metazoa > Chordata > Mammalia > Primates > Cebidae > Saguinus > Saguinus oedipus. The sequence goes on along the minus strand of CM063180.1, from coordinate 32,530,998 downwards.
TCATGTAAGGAGTTTATTTGTTATGGGAACTCATAGAGAACCTGTTTGAATAATTCACACCCATGGCGAATAAGAAGGATTCTATGTTGTACGGGTAGTCATTCAGACAATATGTGAATAATGCACATGTGGATTATTAGAAGTCTGTTTCATATGCCCCTCTTTCTCAGCCTCACTTAATATTACACACTTGAGATATAGTCGGGAGTCTGTTCTTTATGACCATTCATTCAGAGAATCACTGAATAATGAACACCTGTGGCATAGTCCGAAGTCTCTTTCAGAAGCCACTCATTGAAAGCCTCACTAAATGTACCCACCTGTGGAAGAAGTCAGGATTTACTTCTATTTCCTCATTCAGAGACTCACTAAATAATGCACACCTGTGGAATTGTAAGGAAAAGTTTTCATGTGGCCTCTCATTCCGACTGTATCTGAACAGTGAGCTGTTGTTTGGAGTCTATTTCATGTAGACACATATTCAGAGCCTCAGTGAATAAGACAGATCATTGCTATCATAAAGATTCTAATTAATATGGACACATCTTCTTAGCCTCACTGAATAATACACACCTGTAGAATAATTTGGAGTCTATTTTCGATGGACATTCATTCAGATCCTCGGTGAATATTGCACACCCCTGGGGTAGCCAGAAGTCCATTTGATTTGTACACTCATCCATAGCCGCAGTTTATAATATGCATGGGTGGATTAGATGTGGTTCCATTTCATATAGCCACCAACTCATAACCTCAGTGAATAATGCACATATGTAATGTACTCAGCAGTCTGTTTCATATAGCCACTCATTCAGAGATTCATACGATAATAAAATTATTTAAGATAGACAGAATCCCGTTTCATATGGTCACACAAGAAGAGCCTCACAGAGTAATACACAGCTGGAAAAATGTGAGGAGTCTACTATATATAACCTCTCATTTAAAGCCACAGGGAATAAAGCACACGTGTGGAGTAGGCACTAATCAATTTTATATGGCCACAAAATCAAACCCTGAGAAGCAATTCACAAGTTGGGAATAGTCACTAGTCTAATCCATATGACCAAATATTCAAAGTCAGAGTCAATAATTCACTCCTGTGGACTACTCAGGAAACAATTTCATATGGACAAAGTTTTAGAGCTTCAGTGAATAATATGTACCTGGGAAATACTCAGGATGCTATTTCATACGGCATCTCTTTCAGAGCTTCATTGAACAAAAAACAGCTGTACCATAGTCAGAATTTTTTTCTAACAGCCACATCTTCAGCACCGAAATGAATAATATACAACTTGGGAAAAGTCAGGATTCTATTTTGTATGGCCAATCATTTAGAGCCGAATGAAAAAACGCACGCCTGTGGAGCATTCAGAAGTCTCTACTTTATGGACACTCATTCAGAGCGTCACAGAATAATACAGACCTATGGAAAATTCAGTAGTGTATTTCTCATGGCCACTTATTTAGAACCGCTGTGAAGGATCATATACATCTAGAAAATACTCAGGATTTTTTTATATATGGCCAATTTTTTAGAGACTCAGTGAATAATGCACACCTGGGGTATAATCTGGAGACTACTTGATATGACCATTCCCTAAGCACTCGGTGGAAACTGGAGAGCTGAAATACAGTCGGAATGCTAGAGTCAGAATTCTACTTCATGTGGTCACTCCTTCAGAAACTCAATGAAGAATACACACCTTAAGAATAGTCAGAGTCCATGTATTATGGCCACTAAATTACAATATTATCGAATAATGCACAATTTGTGCAATAGTAAGGAGTCTATATCATATGGCTTCTAATTCAGAGGTTCAGTGCATAATCGGCAGCTGTGTATTTGTCAGGACCCTATTCCAGCATGCCCAAAATTAAGCAGCTCCGTGAATGATACATATATGTGTGATAGTCAGGAGACTCTTTGATATGGACACTCATACACAACCTCGTCGAATATTGCACATGTTGGGAATAATCACTACTCTATTTTATATGGTGACTCCTATGGAGATTCAAACACTAATGCGCAACTGTGTAGTAAAATGGTGTCTATTACATAAGGCCACTTTTTCAGTGTTACAGGGAATAATATGCATATCTGATAAGTCAGGAATCTCTTTCACATGGCCACTCGTTCTGAGTCTCTGTGAATAATACTCCCCTCAGAAATAGTCAAGATTCTACTTCAAATGGCTACACATTCAGAATCTCTGTAAGTAATGCACACAGGGGCAAGACACAAGAGTCTCTTTTTTATGCCCACGTAGTCAGAGTTTCATTCAATTATACACACCCGGGGAAGAGTTAAGAGTATACCTCATGGAACCAATCATTTAGAGCCTCAGTGAATAATGCCCACAGGGTTTATAGCCGAGCATTTTTTTATATGGCCAGTCATTCTGTGCCTCTCTGAATGATACACACCTGGGGAATCCTCAAAATTCAGTTTCATACTACCACTCATTTAGAACCTTATATAATAATTCACAATAGAGCAATAGTCAGGTGTGCATTTCATATGGCCTCTTAATCAAAGTTTCAGTTTATAATGAACTGCTATGGAGTAATCAGGATGTGGTTTAAGATAGCCAATAATTGAGTGCCTTCCTGAATGATACACACCTCGGTTATAGGATTCTATTTCATATGAACTCTAATTCTGGGTACCGCTGAGTAATACACACGTGAGATAGTGTAATGAGTTAATTTGTTATGGGCACTCATAGATAACCTGTTTGAATAATGCACACACGGCGAATAATAAGGATTCTATGTTGTAGGGCTAGTCATTCATACAAAATGTGAATAACGCACATGTGGATTATTAAAAGTCTGTTTCATATGCCCCTCCTTCACAGCTTCACTTAATATTACACACTTGATATATAGTCAAGAGTCTGTTCTATATTGCCATTCATTCAGAGAATCACTGAATAATGAACACCTGTGGAATAGTCAGAAGTCTCTTTCCGACCACCACTAATTGAAAGCCTCACTAAATGTACCCACGTGTGGAAAGAGTCAGGATTTACTTGTATTCCCTCATTCAGAGTCTCACTAAATAATGCACACCTGTGGAACTGTCAGGAAAATTATTCATGCAGCCTCTCATTCCGAGTTCACTGAACAATGTGCTGTAGTCTGAAGTCTGTTTCATGTAGAAACACATTCAGAGCCTCATTGAATAAGACAGACCCTTGCTATCGTAAAGATTCTAATTAATATGGACACATTTTCTGAGCCTCACTGAATAATACACACCTGTAGAATAATTTGGAGTATATTTTCGATGGATATTCATTCAGAGCCTCCATGAATAATGCACACCCGTAGGGTAGCCAGAAGTCCATTTTAGTTGTACACTCATCCGTAGCCTCAGTTTATACTAAGCACGTGTGGATTTGTTGGGGGTCCATTTTTTATATTTTTCCTGTGTGTCATATTTTTTTAAATTGCATTTTAGTTTTGGGGGTACAAGTGCAGAACGTGCAAGATAGTTGCATAAATACACACATGGCAGTGTGTTTTGCTGCTTTCCTCCCCATCCCCCACACTTGGCATTTATCCCCAGGCTATTCCTCCCCAGTCCCAACACTGTACCTCCCCCATTCCCCACAATACACCCCCTCTCTGTGTCCATGTGTTCTCATGTTTCTCACCCACCTATGAGTAAGTATATGCTGTATTTCTGTTTCTGTTCTTGTGTCAGTTTGCTGAGAATGATGTTTCATATAGTCACGGACTTGTAACATCAGTGATTAATGCACATATGTAATGTACTCAGCAGTCTGTTTCATATAGCCACTCATTCAGAGATTCATTGGATAATAAAATTACTTAACATAGACAGAATCCCGTTTCATATGGTCACACAAGAAGAGCCTCACTGAGTAATACACACCTGGGAAAATGTGAGGAGTCTACTATATATAGCCTCTCTTTTACAGCCTCAGGGAATAATGCACATGTGTGGAGTAGGCACAAATCAATTTTATACGGCCACAAAATCAAACACAGAGTGAGCAATATGCAAGTTGGGAATAGTCACTAGTCTATTGCATTTGCCCAAATATTCAAAGTCAGAGTCAATAATTCACTCTTGTGGAATAGTCAGTAAACAATTTTATATGGACAAAGATTTAGAGCTTCAGAGAATAATATATACCTTGAAAACAAGATGCCATTTCATATGGCGTCTATTTCAGAGTTTCATTGAGTAAAAAACACCTGTATCGTAGGCAGAATTTTCTTTCAGCAGCCACATCTTCAGAGCATAACTGAATAACATACACCTTGGGAAAAGTCAAGATTCTATTTCGTATAGCCACTCATTTAGAGCCGAATGTAAAAACGCACGCCTGTGGAGTATTCAGAAGTCTCTATTTTATGGACACTCAATCAGAGAGTCACAGAATAATACAGAACAATGGAAAAGTCAAAAGTTTATTTCACATGGCCATTTATTCATGACCGCAGTGAAATATCATATACATCTGGAAAATACTCAGGATTCTTTTATATATGGATACTTATTCAGAGACTCATTGAATATTGCACACCTGGGGTAGAGTGTGGAGACTATTTGATATGACCATTCCCTAAGCACTCAGTGGAAAATGGAGAGCTAAAATATAGTCAGGATGATAGAGTCAGGAGTGAACTTTATGTGGTCACTCGTTCAGAAACTCACTGAGGAATACAAACCTTAAAAATTGTCACAGTACAGGTATTATGGTAACTGAATCAACGCATTAATGAAAAATGCACAATTGGGCAATAGTAAGGAGTCTATATCATATGGCTTCTTATTCAGAGCTTCAGTGCATAATCAGCAGCTGTGTAGTTGTCAGGACCCTATTGCATCATGCCCCAAATTAAGCAGCTCTGTGAATGATACATGTATTTTTGATTGTCAGGAGACTCTTTTATATGGACACTCATACAGAACCTCTTCAAATACTGCACATGTGGGGAATAATCACTAGTGTATTTCATATTGTGATTCCTTTGGAGGGTCAAAAAATAAGGTGCAACCATGGAGTAAAACGGGGTCTATTACATAAGGCCACTCTTTCAGTGTTGCAGGGAATAATATGTATATCTCATAAGTCAGGAATCTCTTTCACCTGGCCACTCCTTCAGGTCCTCTGTGAAAAATACTCCCCTCAGAAATAGTCAAAGTTCTACTTCAAATGGCTACACATTCAGAGTCTCTGTAAGTAATGAACACCTGGGAAATACACAGGAGTCTATTTTTTATGCCCACTTAGTCAGAGTCTCAAGCAATTATACACACCCAGGGAAGAGTTAAGAGTATACCTCAAGGAAGCAATCATTTAGAGCCTCAGTGAATAATGCACACCGGGGTTATAGTCGAGCATTTTTTTATATGGCCACTCATTCTGTGCCTTCTTGAATGATACACACCTAGGAAATCCTCCGGATTCTATTTCATACTACCACCCATTTAGAACCTTATAGAATAATTCACAATGGTGCAATAGTTAGGTGTCTATTTCATATGGCCTCTCATTCAAAGTTTCACTGTATAATGAACTTCTATGGAGTAATCAGGATGCTTCTTAAGATAGCCACTAATCGAGTGCTTTCCTGAATGATACACAGCTGGGTTATACGATTCTCTTTCATATGAACTCAAATTCTAGGTACCGCTGAGTAATACACACGTGGGATAATGTAAGTAGTTTATTTGTTATGGGAACTCATAGAGAACCTGTTTGAATAATGCACACCCATGGTGAATAAGAAGGATTCTATGTTGTACGAGTAGTCATTCGGACAATATGTGAATAACGCACATGTGGATTATTAGAAGTCTGTTTCATATGCCCCTCTTTCTCAGCCTCACTTAATATTACACACGAGATATAGTCGGGAGTCTGTTGTTTACGGCCATTCATTCAGAGAATCACTGAATAATGAACACCTGTGGCAGAGTCAGAAGTCTCTTTCAGAAGCCACTCATTGAAAGCCTCACTAAATGTACCCACCTGTGGAAAGAGTCAGGATTTACTTCTATTCCCTCATTCAGAGTCTCACTAAATAATGCACACTTGTGGAATTGTCAGGAGAATTTTTCATGTGGCCTCTCATTCCGAGTGTAACTGAACAATGTGCTGTGGTCTGGAGTCTATTTCATGTAGACACATATTCAGAGCCTCAGTGAATAAGACAGATCCTTGCTATCATAAAGATTCTAATTAATATGGACACATCTTCTGAGCCTTACTGAATAATACACACCTGTAGAATAATTTGGAGTCTATTTTCACTGGACATTCATTCAGAGCCTCGGTGAATAATGCACACCCCTGGGGTAGCCAGAAGTCCATTAAATTTGTACACTCATCCATAGCCTCAGTTTATAATATGCACGTTTGAATTAGTTGGGGTTCTATTTCATATAGCCACGGACGCGTAACCTCAGTGAATAATGCACATATGTAACGTACTCAGGAGTCTGTTTCATATAGCCACTCATTCAGACATTCATTGGATAATAAAATTATTTAAAATAGACAGAATCCCGTTTCATATGGTCACATAAGAAGAGCCTCACTGAATAATACACACCTCGGAAAATGTGAGGATTCTACTATATATAACCTCTTTTTTACAGCCTGAGGAAATAATGCACACGTGTGGAGTAGGCACTAATCTATTTTATATGGCCACAAAATCAAACCCCGAGTGAGCAATACACAATTTGGAATAGTTAATAGTCTATTCCATATGCCCAAATATTCAACGTCAGAGTAAATAATTCACTCCTGTGTACTAGTCAGGAACAATTTTATATGGACAATGTTTTAGGTCTTCAGTGAATAATATATACTTTGGAAATACTCAGGACGATATTTCATAAGGCATCTATTTCAGAGCTTCATTGAATAAGGAACACCTGTTTCGTAGTCAGATTTTTTTTTAATAGCCACATCTTCAGAGCCTAACTGAATATTATAGTTCTTGGGAAAAGTCAAGATTTTATTTGGTATAGCCTGTCTTTTAGAGCCGAATGTAAAAACGCACACCTGTGGAGTATTCAGGAGTCTCTATTTTATGGACACTCATTCAGAGCGTCACAGAATAATACAGACCTATGGAAAAGTCAGGAGTGTATTTCACATGGGCACTTATTCAGAACCGCTGTGAATGATTATATACATCTGGAAAATACTCAGAATTATTTTATATATGGCCACGTATCCAGAGACTCAGTGAATAATGCACACCTGGGGTATAGTCTGGAGACTATTTGATATGTCCGTTCCCTAAGCACTCAGTGGAAAATGGAGAGCTGAAATATAATCAAGATGATAGAGTCAGAAGTCTACATTATGTGGTCACTGGTTCAGAAACTCACTGAAGAATACATACCTAAAGAATAGTCAGAGTCCAGGTGTTATGGCCACTCAATCATAGCATTACCGAATAATGAACAATTGGGCAATAGTAAGGAGTCTATATCATATGGCTTCTAATTCAGAGCTTCAGTGCATAATCAGCAGCTGTGTAGTCGTCAGGACCCTATTTCAGCTGGCCCCAAATTAAGCAGCTCCGTGAATGATACATATATGTGTGACAGTCAGGAGACTCTTTGATATGGACACTCATACGGAACCTCTTCGTATACTTCACATCTTGGGAATAATCACTATTGTATTTCATATGGTGATTCTTTTGGAGGGTCAAACAATAACGCGCAACTGTGGAGTAAAATGGGGTCTATTACATAAGGCCACTCTTTCAGTGTTACAGGGAATAATATGTATATCTGATAAGTCAGGAATCTCTTTCACATGTCCACTAGTTAAGGGCCTCTGTGAATAATATTCCCCTCAGTAATAGTCAGGGTTCTACTTCAAATGGCTACACATTCAAAGTCTCTGTAAGTAAGGCACACCTGGGCAATACACGAGAGTCTCTTTTTTATGACCACTTAGTCAGAGTCTCATTCAATTATACACTCCCAGGGAAGAGTTAAGAGTATACCTCAAAGAACCAATCATTTAAAGCCTCAGTGAATAATGCACACAAGTGTTATAGTCGAGTATGTTTTATATGGCCACTCATTCTTTGCCTCCCTGAATGACAAACACCTTGAAAATCCTCAGGATTCAGTTTCATACTACCACTGATTTAGAACCGTATAGAATAATTCATAATGGAGCAATAGTCAGGTGTCTACTTCATATGGCCTCTCATTCATAGTTTCAGTGTATAATGAACTTCTATGGATCAATCAGGATGCTGTTTAAGATAGCCACGAATTGAGTGCCTTCCTGAAGGATACACACTTGGCTTATATTATTCTATTTCATATAAATTCTAGTCCTGGGTACCGCTGAGTAATACACACGTGGGATAGTGTAAGGAGTTTATATGTTCTCTCTAAGGCCACTCATAGAGAACCTGTTTGAGTAATGCACACATGGCGACTAATAAGGATTCTATGTTAAACAGCTAGTCATTCAGACAAAAAGTGAACAACGCACATATGGATTGTTAGAAGTCTGTTTCATATGCTCCTCTTTCACAGCCTCACTGAATATTGCACACTTGAGATAAAGCCTAAGGTCTGTTCTTTATCAACATTCATTCAGAGAATCACTGAATAATGAACACCTGTGGAATAGTCAGAAGTCTGTTTCTGACTGCCACTCATTGAAAGCCTCACTAAATGTACCCACCTGTGGAAAGAGTCAGGATTTACTTCTATTCCCTCATTCAGCGTCTCACTAAATAATGCACACCTGTGAAATTGTCAGGAGAATTTTTCATGCAGCTTCTCATTCCGAGTGTCACTGAACTATGTGCTGTAGTCTGGAGTCTATTTCATGTAGACACATATTCAGAGCCTCAGTGAATAAGACAGACCCTTGCTATCATAAAAATTCTTATTAATATGAACACATCTTCTGAGCCTCACTGAATAATACACACCTGTGGAATAATTTGGAGTCTATTTTCGATGGACATTCATTCAGAGCCTCGGCGAATAATGCACACCCTTGGGGTAGTCAGAAGTCCATTTCATTTGTACACACATCCATAGCCTCAGTTTATGATATGCACATTTGAATTAGTTGGGATCCATTTCATATAGCCACGGACATGTAACCTAAGTGAATAATGCACATATGTAACGTCCTCAGCAGTCTGTTTCATATACTCATTCAGAGATTCATTGGTTAATAAAATTATTTAAGATAGACAGAATCCCGTTTCATATGGTCACACTAGAAGAGCCTCACTAAGTAATACACACCTGGGAAAATGTGAGGAGTCTACTATATATATCCTTTTATTTACAGCCTGAATGGTATAATGCACACCTGTGGAGTAGGCACTAATCTATTTTATATGGTCACAAAAATCAAATACTGAGTGAGCAATACACATGTTTGGAATAGTCCCTAGTCTATTTCATATGCCCAAATATTCAAAGTCAGAGTCAATAATTTAGTGCTGTGGACTAGTCAGGAAACAATTTCATATGGACAAAGATTTAGAGCTTCAGTGAATAATATATACCTGGGAAACACCCAGGACGCTATTTCATATGGCGTTTATTTCAGTGCTTCATTGAATAAGGATCACCTGTATCGTAGTCAGAATTTTCTTTTAACAGCCACATTTTCAGAGCCTAACTGAATAACATACACCGTGGGAACATCAGGATTCTATTTAGAGCCGGGTGTAAAAACGGAAGCCTGTGGAATATTCAGGAGTCTCTGTTTTATGGACACACATTCAGAGCTTCACAGAGTAATACAGAACTATGAAAATGTCAGTTGTGTATTTCACAGGGCCAGTTATTCATAACCGCACTGACGGATCATATACATCTGGAAAATACTCAGGATTCTTTTATATATCGCCACTTATTCAGAGACTCAGTGAATAATGCACACCCGGGGTATAGTCTGGAGACAATTCGATATGACCATTTCCTAAGAACTCAGTGAAACATGGAGAGCTGAAATATAATCAGGATGATAGAGCCAGGAGTATACATTATGTGGTCACTCCTTCAGAAACTCACTGAAGAATACACACCTTAAGAATAGTCAGAGTCCAGGTATTATGACCACTCAATCAAAGCATTACCGAATAATTCACAAAGGGGCCATAGTAAAGAGTCTATATCATATGGCTTATTATTCAGAGCTTCAGTGCATAATAAGCAGCTGTGTAGTAGTCAGGACTTGATTTCAGCTTGATCCAAATTAAGCAGCTCCATAAATGATACATATATGTGTGACAGTCAGGAGACTCTTTGATATGGACCTCTTCTAATACTACACATGTGGGGAATAATCACTAGTGTAATCCATATGCTGATTCCTTTGGAGGGTCAAACAATAATGCGCAATTGTGGAGTAAAATGGTGTCTATTACATAAGGCCACCCTTTCAGTGTTGCAGGGAATAATATGTACATCTGATAAATCAGGAATCTCTTTCACATGGCCACTCATTCAGGGCCTCTGTGGACAATACTCCCCTCAGAAATAGTCAAGGTTCTACTTCAAATGGCTACACATTCAGAGTCTCTGTAAGTAATGCACACCTGGGCAATACACAAGAGTCTCTTTTTTATGCCCTCTTAGTCAGAGTCTCATTCAATTTTACACACCTGGGGTAGAGTTAAAGGTATACTTCACGAAACCAAGCATTTAGAGCCTCAGTGAATAAGGCACACCAGGGTTATAGTTGAGCATTTTTTATATGGCCACTGATTCTCTGCCTCCCTGAATCATACACACCTGGGGAAACCTCAGGACTCAATTTCATACTACAACTCATGTAGAACCTTATAGAATAATTCACAATGGAGCAATAGTGAGGTGTCTATTATATATGGCCTCTCATTCAAAGATTCAGTGTATAATGAAATTCTGTGGAGTAATCAGACACTGTTTAAGATAGCCACGAAATGAGTGCCTTCCTGAATGATACAAAAGTGGGTTATAGAATTCTATTTCATATGAACTGTAATCCTGTGTACCGCTGAGTAATACACACGTGGTATAGTGTAAGGAGTTTATTTGTTATGTGCACTCAGAAACAACCTGTTTCGATAATGCACACATGGTGAATAATAAGGATTGTATGTTTTACGGCTAGTCATTCAGACAAAAAGTGAACAACGTACATGTGGATTATTAGAAGTCTGTTTCATATGCCCCTCTTTCACAGCCTCATTGAATATTACACACTTGACATATAGTCTGGAGTTTGTTCTTTATGGCCATTCATTCAAAATCACAAAAAATGAACACCTGTGGAATAGTCAGAAGTCTGTTTCCGACTGCCACTCATTGAAAGCCTCACTAAATGTACCCACCTGTGGAAACGGTAAGGATTTACTTCTATTCCCTCATTCAGAGTCTCACTAAATAATGCACACCTGTGAAATTTTCAGGAGAATTTTTCACGCGGCCTCTCATTCTGAGTGTCACTGAACTATGTGCTGTAGTCTGGAGTCTATTTTATGTAGACACATATTCAGAGCCTCAGTGAATAAGACAGATATTTGCTATTGAAAAGATTCTAATTAATATGGATACATCTTCTGAGCCTCACTGAATAATACACACCTGTAGAAGAATTTGGAGTCTATTTTCGATGGACATTCTTTCAGAGCCTCGGTGAATAAGGCACACATCTGAGTTAGTAAGAAGTCCATTTCATTTGTACACTCATCCATAGCCTCAGTTTATTATATGCACGTGTGGATTAGTTGGGGTTCCATTTCATATAGCCAGGGACTCCTAACCTCAGTGAATAAAGCACATATGTAACGTACTCAGCAGTCTGTTTCATATAACCACTCATTCAGAGATTCACTGAATAATAAAATTGTTTAAGATAGACAGAATCCCGTTTCATATTTTCACAAAAGAAGAGCCTCACTGAGTAATACACAACTTGAAAAATGTGAGGAGTCTACTATATATAGCCTCTCATTTACAGCCTCAGTGAATAATGCACACGTGTGGAGTAGGCACTAAGCTATTTTATATGGCCACAAAATAAAACCCTGAGTGAGCAATACACAAGATGGTAATAATCACTAGTCTATTCCGTATGCCCAAATATTCAAATTCAGAGTCAATAATTCAGTGCTGTGGACTAGTTAGAAAACAATTTGATATGGACAAAGTTTTAGAGCTTCAGTGAATAATATATACCTGGGAAACACTCAGAACGCTATTTCATATGGCATCTATTTCAGAGCTTCATTGAATAAGGAACACCTGTATCGTAGTCAGAATTTTCTTTTAACAGCCACATCTTCAGAGCCTCACTGAATAACATACACTTTGGGAAAAGTCAGGATTCTATTTCGTATAGCCACTCCTTTAGAGCCGAATGTAAAAAATACTACACGCCTGTGTAGTATTCAGGAGTCTCTACTTTATGGAAACTCATTCAGAGCGTCACAAAAGAATACAGACCTATGGAAAAGTCAGGAGTGTATTTCACATGGCCACTTATTCAGAACCACAGTGAAGGATCATATACATCTGGAAAATACTCAGGATTCTTTTATATATGGCCACTTATTTAGAGACTCAGTGAATAATGCACACCTGGCATATACTCTGGAGACTATTTGATATGACCGTTCCCTAAGCATTCAGTGGAAAATGGAGAGCTGAAATATTGTCAGGATGATAGAGTCAGGAGTCTACTTTATGTTTCACTCATTCAAAAACTCACTGAAGAATACACACTTTAAGAATATTCAGAGTCCAGGTATTATATCCACTCAATCACAGCAGTACCGTATAATGCACAATTTGGCAAAAGTGAGTAGTCTATATCTTATGGCTTCTAATTCAAAGCTTCAGTGCATAATCAGCAGCTGTGTAGTAGTCAGGACCCTATTTCAGCTTGCCCCAAATTAAGCAGCTCAGTGAATGATACATATATGTGTGACAGTCAAAAGACTCTTTGATATGGACACTCATACAGAACCTCTTCGTATACTGCACATGTGGAGAATAATCACTAGTGTATTTCATATGGTGATTCCTTTGAAAAGTCAAAAAATAACGTGCAACTGTGGAGTAAAATGAGGTCTATTACATAAGGCCACTCTTTCAGTGTTGCAGGGAATAATATGTATATCTGATAAGTCAGGAATCTCTTTCACATGGTCACTCGCTCTGGGCCTTTGTGAATAATACTCCCCTCAGAAATAGTCAAGGTTCTACTTCAAATGGCTACACATTCAGAGTCTCTGTAAGTAATGCACACCTGCGCAATACACAGGAGTCTTTTTTTTATGCCCACTTTGTCAGAGTCTCATTTAATTATACACACCCGGGGAAGAGTTAAGAGTATACCTCACGGAACCAATCATTTAGAGCCTCAGTGAATAATGCCCACCGGGTTTATACTCGATCATTTTTTATATGGCCAGTCATTCTGTGCCTTACTGAATGATACACACCTGTAGAATCCTCAAAAATTAATTTCATACTACCATTCATTTAGAACCTGATATAATAATTCACAATGGAGCAATAGTCAGGTGTCTATTTCATATGGCCTCTTAATCAAAGTTTCAGTGTATAATGAACTTCTATGGAGTAATCAGGATGCGGTTTAAGATAGCCACGAATTGATTGCCTTCCTGAAGCATACACACCTGGGTTATAGGAATCTCCTTCATATGAACTTTAATTCCGGGTACCGCTGAGCAATACACACGTGAGATATTGTAAGGAGTTTATTTGTTATGAGCACTCATAGAGAACATGTTTGAATAATGCACACACATGGCGAATAATAAGGATTCTATGTTGTATGGGTAGTCATTCATACAAAATGTGAACAACGCACATGTGGATTATTAGAAGTCTGTTTCATATGCCCCTCTTTCACAGACTCACTTAATATGACACACTTGAGATATAGTCAAGAGTCTGTTCTATATTGCTGTTCATTCAGAGAGTCACTGAATAATGAACACCTGTAGAATACTCAGAAGTCTCTTTCCCACCACCACTCCTTGAAAGCCTCACTAAACGTACCCACCTGTGGAAAGAGTCAGGATTTACTTCTATTCCCTCATTCAGTGTCTCAGTAAATAATGCACACCTGTGGAATTGACAGGAGAATTTCTCATGCGGCCTCTCATTCCGAGTGTCACTGAACAATGTGCTGTAGTCTGGAGTCTGTTTTATGTAGACAAATATTCCGAACCTCAGTGATTAAGACAGACCCTTGCTATCGTAGAGATTGTAATTAATATGGACACATCTTCTGAGCCTCACTGAATAATACACACCTGTAGAATAAATTAGAGTCTATTTTCGATGGACATTAATTCAGAGCGTCGGTGAATAATGCACACCACTAGGGTAGCCAGAAGTCCATTTCATTTGTACACTCATTCATAGCCTCAGTTTATAATATGCAAGTTTGGATTAGTTGGGATTCCATTTCATATAGCCACGAACTGCTAACCTCTGTGAATAATTCACATATGTAACCTACTCAGCAGTCTGTTACATATAGCCACTCATTCAGAGATTCATTGGATAATAAAATTACTTAACAAAGACAGAATCGCGTTTCATATGGCCACATAAGAAGAGCCTCTCTGAGAAATACACACCTGGGAAAATGTGAGGAGTCTACTATATATACCCTCTCTCTTTTACAGCCTCAGGGAGTAATGCACACATGTGGAGTAGGCACAAATCAATTTTATACGGCCACAAAATCAAACACAGAGTGAGCAATACACAAGTTGGAAATAGTCAATAGTATATTCCATATGCCCAAATATTCAAAGTCAGAGTCAATAATTCACTCCTGTGGTCTAGTCAGAAAACAATTTCACATGGACAAAGATTTAGAGCTTCAGTGAATAATATATATCTGGGAAACACTCAGGATGCCATTTCATATGGCCTCTATTTCAGAGCTTGATTGAATAAGGAACACCTGTATCGTAGGCAGAATTTTCTTTCAACAGCCACATCTTCAGAGCCTAACTGAATAACATACATCATGGGAAAACCATGATTATATTTCTATAGCCATTTATTTAGTGCTGAATGTAAAATCGCACGCCTGTGGAGTATACATTGGTCTCTATTTTATGGACACTCATTCAGAGCGTCACAGAATAATACAGACTTATGGAAAAGTCATGAGTTTATTTCACATGGCCAGTTATTCACGACCGCAGTGAAAGATCATATACATCTGGAAAATTCTCAGGATTCTTTTTTATATGGCTACTTATTCAGAGACTCAGTGAATAATGTACACCTGGGGTATAGTCTGGAGACTATTAGATATGACTGTTCCCTAAGCAGGCAGTGGAAAATGGAGAGCTGAAATATAGTCAGGATGATAGAATGAGGAGTCTACTTTATGTCGTCACTCGTTCAGAATCTCACTGAAGAATACACATTTTAAGAATATTCAGAGTCCCGGTATTATGGTCACTCAATCAACGCATTACCAAAAAATGCACAATTGGGCAATAGTAAGGAGTCTATATCATATGGCTTCTACGTCAGAGCTTCAGTGAATAGTCAACAGCTGTGTAGTTGTCAGGACCCTGTTTTATGTTGCCCCAAATTAAGCAGCTCCGTGAATGATACATATATGTGTGATAGTCAGGAGACTCTTTGATATGGACACTCATACAGAACCTCTTCAAATACTGCACATGTGGGGAATTATCACCAGTGTATTTCATATGGTGATTCTGTTGGAAGGCCAAACAATAAGGCACAACTGTGGAGTAAAATGGGGTCTATTAAATAAGGCAACTCTTTCAGTGTTGCAGGATATAATATGTACATCTGATAAGTCAGGAATCACTTTCACGTGGCCACTCGTTCAGGGCCTCTGTGAATAATACTCCCCTCAGAAATAGTCAAGGATCTACTTCAAAAAGCTACACATTCAGAGTCTCTGTAAGTGATGCACACCTGGGCAATACACAAGAGTCTCATTCAATTATACACTTAGTCAGAGTCTCATTCAATTATACACACCCGGGGAAGATTTAAGAGTATAACTCACAGAACCAATCATTTAGAGCCTCAGTGAATAATGCACACCAGTCGAGCATTTTTCATATGGCCACTCATTCTGTGCCTCCCTGAATAATACACTCCTGGGGAATCCTCAGGATTCAATTTCATACTACCACTCATGTAGAACCTTATAGAATAATTCACAATGGAGTAATGGTCAGTTTTCTATTTCATATGGCCTCTCATTCCAAGTTTCAGTGCATAATGAACTTCTATGGAGTAATCAGGACGCTGTTTAAGATAGCCACAAATTGGGTGCCTTCCTGAAGAATACACAACTGGGTTATAGGATTCTATTTCATATGAACTCTAATTCTGGGTACTGCAGAGTAATACACAACTAGGTAGTGTAAGGAGTTTATTTGTTATGGACACTCATAGAGAACCTGTTTGAATAATGCACACATGGTGAAGAATAAGGATTCTTTGTTGTATGGCTAGTAATTCAGAAAAAAGTGAATAACACACATTTGGATTATTAGAGGTGTGTTTCATATACCCCTTTTTCACAGACTCACTGAATATTACACACTTGAGATATAGTCTGGAGTCTATTTTTATGGCCATTCTTTCAGAGAATCACTGAATAATGAACACCTTTGGAATAGTCAGAAATCTCTTTCTGACCACCACTAATTAACATCCTCACTAAATGTACCCACCTGTGGAAAGAGTCAGGATGTCCTTCTATTCTCTCATTCAGAGTCTCACTAAATAATGCACACCTGTGGAATTGTCAGGAGAATTTTTTATGCGGCCTCTCATTCTGAGTGTCACTGATCAATGTGCTGTAGTGTGGAGTCTATTTCAGGTAGACACATATTCAGAGCCTCAGGGAATAAGACAGACCCTTGCTATCCAAAAGATTCTAATTAATATAGACACATCTTATAAGCCTCACTTAATAATACACACCTGTAGAATAATTTGATGTCTATTTTCGGTGAATATTCATTCAGAGCCTCCGTGAATAATGCACACCCCTAGGGTATCCCGAAGTCCATTTTATTTGTACACTCATCCATAGCCTCAGTTTATAATATGCACGTGTGGATTCGTTGGGGTTCCATTTTATTTTTCCTGTGTGTCATTTTTTTAATTGCATTTAAGTTTTTGGGGTACATGTGCAGAACGTGCAAGATAGTTGCATAGATACAGACATGGCAGTGGGTTTTGCTGCTTTCCTTCCCATCAGCCACCCTTGGCATTTATCCCCAGGCTATTCCTCCCCAGTCCCCACTCTGTCCCTCCCCCATTCTTCTCAATAGACCCCCTCTCTGTGTTCATGTGTTTTCATGTTTCTCACCCACCTATGAGTGAATATATCCGGTATTATTTTTTCTGTTCTTGTGTCAGTTTGCTGAGAATGATGTTTCATATAGCCACGGACTCCTAACATCAGTGAATAATGCACATATGTAGTGTACTCAGCAGTCTGTTTCATATAGTCACTCATTCAGAGATTCATTGGATAATAAAATTATTTAACATAGACAGAATCCCGTTTCATATGGTCACACAAGATGAGCCTCACTGAGTAATACACACCTGGGAAAATGTGAGGAGTCTACTATATATAGCCTCTCATTTACAGCCTCATGAAATAATGCACACTTGTGGAGAAGGCACTAATCAATTTTATACGGCCACAAAATCAAACACAGAGTGAGCAATACAAGTTGGGAATAGTCACTAGTCTATTATATATGCCCAAATATTCAAAGTCAGAGTCAATAATTCACTCTTGTGGACTAGTCAGGAAACAATTTCATATGGACAAAGATTTAGAGCTTCAGTGAATAATATATACCTGGGAAACACTCAGGATGCCATTTCATATGGCGTCTATTTCAGAGCTTCATTGAAGAAAAAATACCTGTATTGTAGGCAGCATTTTCTTTCAAGAGCCACTTCTTCAGAGCATAACTGAATAACATACACCTTGGGAAAAGTCAGGACTCTATTTCGTATAGCCACCCATTTAGAGCCGAATGTAAAAAAAGCACACCTGTAGAGTATTCAGAAGTCTCTATTTTACAGACACTCATTCAGAGCGTCAAAGAATAATACAGACCTATGGAAAAGTCAGGAGTGTATTTCACATGGCCACTTACTCAGAACCGCAGTGAAGGAATATATATATCTGGAAAATACTCAGGATTCTTTTATATTTGGCTACCTATTCACAGACTCAGTGAATAATGCACACCTGGGGTAGAGTCTGGAGACTATTTGATATGACTATTCCCTAAACACTCAATGGAGAATGGAGAGCTGAAATATAGTCAGAATGATAGAGTCAGGAGTCTACTTTATGTGGTCACTCTTTCAGAATCTCACTGAAGAATACACACATTAAAAACAGTCAGAGTCCAGGTATTATGGCCACTCAATCACAGCATTATGGAATAACGCACAATTTAGGCAATAGTAAGAAGTCTGTATCATATGGCTACTACTTCAGAGCTTCAGTGCATAATCAGCTGCTGTGTAGTAGTCAGGACCCTATTTCAGCTTGCCCCAAATAAAGCAGCTCCGTGAATCATACATATATGTATGATAGTCAGGAGACTCTTTGATATGGACACTCATACAGAACCTCTTCGAATACTGCACGTGTTGGGAATAATCACTAGTGTATTTCATATGGTGATTCTTTTGGAGGGTCATACAATAACGCGCAACCGTGGAGTAACATGGGGTCTATTACATAAGGCCACTCTTTCAGTGTTGCAGGGAATAATATGTATATCTGATAATTCAGGAATCTCTTTCACATGGCAACATGTTCAGGTCCTCTGTGAATAATACTCCCCTCAGAAATAGTCAAGGTTCTACTTCAAATGGCTACACATTCAGAGTCTCTGTAAGTAATGCACACCTTGGCAATACACAAGGGTCCCTTTTTTATGCCCACTTAGAGTCTCATTCAATTATACACACCCGGGGAAGAGTTAAGAGTATACCTCACGGAACCAATCATTTAGAGCCTCAGTCAATAATGCACACCAAGGTTATAGTCGAGGATTTTATATATGGCCACTCATTCTTTGCCTCCCTGAAAAATACACACCTGGGGAATCCTCACGATTCAATTTCATACTACCACTCCTGTAGAGCCTTATAGAATAATTCACAATAAAGCAATAGTCAGGTTTCTATTTCATATGTCCTCTCATTCCAAGTTTCAGTGTAAAATGAACTTTTATGGATTAATCACGATGCTGTTTAAGATAGGCGCGAATTGACTGCCTTCCTGACGTATAAACACCTGGGTTATAGGATTCTATTTTATATGAACTCTAATTCAGGGTACCGCGGAGTAACACACAATTGGAATAGTGTAAGGAGTTTATTTCTAATGGGCACTCATAGAGTTCCTGTTTGAATAATGCACATATGGTGAATAATAAGGATTGTATGTTGTTCGGCTAGTCATTAAGACCAAACCTGAATAACGCACATGTGGATTATTAGAAGTGTGTTTCATGTGCCCCTCTTTCACAGCCTTACTGAATATTACACACTTAAGATATAGTCTGGAGTCTATTCTTTATGGCCATTCATTCAGAGAATCACTGAATAATGAACAACTGTAGAATAGTCAGAAGTCTCTTTCCGACCGCCACTCATTGAAAGCATCATTAAATGTACCCACCTGTGGAAAGAGTCAGGATTTCCTTCTATTCCCTCATTCAGAGTCTCACTAAATAATGCACACCTGTGGAACTGTCAGGAGAATTTTTCATGCGGCCTCTCATTCCGAGTGTCACTGAACAATGTGCTGTAGTCTGGAGTCTATTTCATGCAGACACATATTCAGAGCCTCAGTGAATAAGACAGACCCTTGCTATCGTAAAGATTCTAATTAACATGGACACATCTTCTGAGCCTTATTGAATAATACACACCTGTAGAATAATTTTGTGTCTATTTTCGATGGACATTCATTCAGAGCCTCGGTGAAGCATGCACACTTCTGGGGTAGCCAGAAGTCAATTTCATTTGTACACTCATCCATAGCCTTAGTTTATAATATGCACATGTGGGGAGAGAGATCCAAGACGGGTGACCGCTAACAGCTCGGGATTGTAGCTCCCAGTGAAAGCTCGGAAAACCTGAGGATACCACATTTTCAGAGAAATTTTCGTCGCCCACGGACCAGAAGATTTCCAGTGAAGGAGCCTTCCGGGTCGCCAGCGCGACTTCTGTGGCCAGTACAGCGGTTTTGTCGTCGCCTCGGCGCGGCAGCTTTTCGTGCACATTGAGCGGGACTGGTTCCCCTACTGACTGGTGTTTGGAGCTCCGGGAAGGCAGAGGTGCTTGCGGACTCAAGAAGGAAGCCAGACTGGACATTCCCAGGCAGAAGAGCACCGTCAGTCTTATTGCTGTTGTTTTGGCTGGCGCAGTGTGTTGCTCGGATTCTAGCACTGGGAATCAATAAATTGGACATCCTCTCAGGAACTTAATCAGAAAGGCGCTAAGTGTAAAGATATCAGATGGATAAATTCACAATCTAGGAAAACAAAACAGCTTAAAAAGGCCGAGAAAACTGAAAGTCAGAACCACTCTCCTTCTACAGGGGATAACTATCATCAGCAAGGAACAAGCCCTACTGAAGAGGACTGTGTTCCAGTATCTGAAGGAGGCTTTAGAAGGTGGATGGTAGAAAACTTCTGGGAATTGAAACAACTTGTTCTAACCCAATGTAAAGAAACTAAAAACTTTGAAAAAAGATTACACGAAATGTTACAAAGAATGGACAATATAGAGAGGAATATAAATGAACTAATGGAGTTGAAAAATACAACACGAGAACTTAGTGAAATATGCACAAGTTTGAATAGCCGAATTGATCAAGCAGAAGAAAGGATATCAGAGGTCGAATACCGACTTAATGAAATGGAAAAGAAAGACAAGAATAAGGAAAAAAGGATAAAAAAAAATGAGCAAAGTCTCCAAGAATTATGGGACTATGTGAAAAGACCTAATCTACGTTTGATAGGTGTACCTGAATGTGATGGAGAGAATGAATTCCAGCTGGAAAATACTCTTCAGGATATTATCCAGGAGAATTTTTCCAATTTAGCAAAGCAGGATACCATTCAACCTCAGGTAATACAGAAAGCATCACAAAGATATTCCTTAAGACACATAATCATTAGATTCACCAGGGTTGAAACAAAGGAGAAAATACTAAGGGCAGCCAGAGAGAAAGGTCAGGTTACCCGCAAAGGGAAGCCTATTAGACTTACAGCTGATCTCTCAGTAGAAACCCTACAAGCCAGAAGAGAGTGGGGGCCGATATTTGACATCCTTAAACAACAGAAATTTTAGCCCAGAATTTCATATCCTGCCAAACTAAGCTTCACAATTGAAGGAAAAATAAAATCTTTTATGAACAAGCAAGTACTCAGAGATTTTATTACCACCAGGCCTGCTTTACAAAAACTTCTGAAAGAAGCATTACACACAGAAAGGAACAATCAGTACTAGCCTTTCTAAAAATATACCAAAAAGTTAAGCTCATCAACATAAAGAAGTATTTACATCAACAAATGGATAAAATAGCCAGTTAACATCAAATGGCAGTAAACTTAAATTGAAATCGACTAAATTTTCTAATTAAAAGATACAGCCAAAACCTAACGACATACTATATCCAGACCCATTTCATATCCAAAGATACACAAAGACTAAAAACAAAGTGTTTGAAGATTTACCAGCCAAATAGAGAGTAAAAACAAATAAATAAACAAAAAGGAGCTGCAATTCATGCATTTGATAAAACAGATTTCAAACCAACAGAGATAGAGTGGTGCACTTGTAGAGCTCTCCACTTTAGATAAATAAAATATACATTCTTCACTTTAAATACACAAAATAATGATCAGCCATTATTAATACCCATTAGAAGCAATATTCCTCTCCTCCCCCTCTTTTTCTTCCTCTCCTAAAAAAGAAAAAATAATAATAAAATGCACGTGTGGATTAGTTGGGGTTCCATTTCATATAACCACGGACTCGTAACCTCAGGAAATAATGCACATATGTAACGTAATCAGCAGTCTATTTCATATAGCCACTCATTCAGAGATTCATTGGATAATAAAATTATTTAAGATAGACAGAATCCCGTTTCATATGGTCACACAAGAAGAGCCTCACAGAGTAATACACACCTGGGAAAATGTGAGGAGTCTACTATATATAGCTTCTCATTTACAGCCTCAGGGAATAATGCACACGTGTGGAGTACGCACCAATCTATTTTATATGACCACAAAATCAAACCCTGAGTGAGCAATACACAAGTTTAGAATAGTCACTAGACTATTCCATATGCCAAAATATTCAAAGTCAGAGTCAATAATTCACTCCTGTGGACTAGTCAAAAAACAGTTTCATATGGACAAAGTTTTAGAGCTTCAGTGAATAATATATACCTGGAAAATACTCAGGACGCTATTTCATATGACATCTATTTCAGAGCTTTATTGAACAAGGAACACCTGTATCGTAGTCAGAATTTTCTTTTAATAACCACATCTTCAGAGCCTAATTGAATAATATACGCCAGGGGAAAAGTCAAAATTCTACTTCGTATACCCACTCATTTAGAGCCGAATGTAAAAACGCACGCCTGTGGAGTGTTCAGGAATCTCTATATTATGGACACACATTCAGAGCGTCACAGAATAATACAGACCTATGAAAAAGTCAGGAGTGTATTTCACATGGCCACTTATTCAGAACCGCAGTGAAGAAATATATACATCTGGAAAATACTCAGGATTCTTTTATATGTGGCTACTTATTCACTGACTAAGTGAATAATGCACACCTGGGGTATAGTTTGGAGACTATTTGATATGACTATTCCCTAAGAACTCAGTGGAGAATGGAGAGCTGAAATATAGTCAGAATGATAGACAGGAGTCTACTTTATGTGGTCACGCGTTCAGAATCTCACTGAAGAATACACACCTTAAAAATAGTCAGAGTCCATGTATTATGGCCACTCAATCACAGCATTACCGAATAATGCACTATTGGGCAATAGTAAGGAGTCTATATCATATGGCTTCTAATTCAGAGCTTCAGTGCATAATCAGCAGCTGTGTAGAAGTCAGGACCCTATTTCAGCTTGCCCCAAATTAAGCAGCTCACTGAATGATACATATATGTGTGATAGTCAGGAGACTCTTTGATATGGACACTCAAACAGAACCTCTTCAAATACTGCACATGTGGGGAATAATCACTAGTGTATTTCATATGGTGATTTCTTTGGGGGGTCATACAATAATAGGCAACTTTGGAGTACAATGGGGTCTATTACATAAGGCCACTCTTTCAGTGTTGCAGGGAATAATATGTATATCTGATAAGTCAGAAATCTCTTTCACATGGCCACTCGTTCAGGCCCTCTGAATAACACTCCCCTCAGACATAGTCAAGGTTCTACTTCAAATGGCTACACATTCAGAATCGCTGAAAGTAATGCACACCTTGGCAATACACAAGAGTCTCTTTTTATGCCCACTTAGTCAGAGTCTCATTCAATTATACACACTCGGGGAAGAGTTAAGAGTATACCTCATGAAACCAATCATTTAGAGCCTCAGTGAATAATGCATACCAGGTTTATAGTCAAGCATTTTTTATATGTCCACTCATTCTGTGCCTCCCGGAATGATACACACCTGGGGAATCCTTAGGATTCAATTTTATACTACCACTCATGTAGAACCTTAAAGAAAAATTCACAATGGAACAATAGTCAGGTGTCTATTTCATATGGCCTCTCATTCAAAGTTTCAGTGTATAATGAACTTCTATGTAGTAATCCGGACGCTGTTTATGATAGCCACGAATTGAGTGCCTTCCTGAACGATAGACACGAGGGTTATAGGACTCTATTTCATATGGACTCTAATTCTGGGTACCGCTGAGTAATACGTACGTGGGATAGTGTAAGGAGTTTATTTCTTATGGGCACTTATAGAGAATCTGTTTGCATAATGCACACATGGCGAATAATAAAAATTTTATTTTGTACAGCTAGTCATTGAGACAAAAAGTGAATAACGCACATGTGAATTGTTAGAACTCTGTTTCATACACCCTTCTTTCACAGCCTCACTGAATATTACACACATGAGATGTAGCCTGGAGTCTATTCTTTAAGGCCATTTATTCAGAGAATCACTGAATAATGAACACCTGTGGAATAGTCAGAAGTCTCTTTCCGACTGCCACTCATTGAAATCCTCACTAAATGTACCCACCTGTGGAAAGAGTCAGGATTTACTTCCATTCCCTCATTCAGAGTCTCACTAAATAATGCACTCCTGTGGAACTGTCAGGAGAATTTTTTATTCGGCCTCTCATTCTGAGTATCACTGAACAATGTGCTGTAGTCTGGAGTCTATTTCATGTAGACACATATTCAAAGCCTCAGTGAATAAGAGAGACCCTTGCTATCATAAAGATTCTAATTAATATGGACATATCTTCTGAGCCTTACTGAATAATACACACCTGTAGTATAATTTGTAGTCTATTTTCGATGGACATTCATTCAGAGGCTCGGTGAAGAATGAACACCACTGGGTTAGCCAGAAGTCCATTTCATTTGTACCCTCATCCATTACCTCAGTTTATAATATGCACGTGTGTATTAGTTGGGGTTCCATTTCATATAGCCACAAACTCGTAACCTCAGTGAATAATGCACATATGTAAAGTACTCAGCAGTCTGCTTCATGTAGCCACTCATTCAGAGATTTGTGGATAATAAAATTATTTAAGATAGACAGAATCCCGTTTCATATGGTCACACAGGAAGAGCCTCTCTGAGTAATACACACCTGGGAAAATGTGAGGAGTCTACTAAATATAGCCTCTCATTTACAGCCTCAGGGAATAATGCACACGTGTGGAGTAGGCACTAATCTATTTTATATGACCAAAAAATCAAACCCTGAGTGAGCAATAAACAAGTTTGGAATAGTCACTAGTCTATTGCATATGCCCAAATATTCAAAGTCAGAGTCAATAATTTACTCCTGTGGACTAGTCAGGAAACAATTTCATACGGACAAAGTTTAAGAGCTTCAGTGAATAATATATACCTGGGAAATACTCAGGACGCTATTTCATATGGCATCTATTTCAGAGCTTCATTGAATAAGGAACACCTGTATCGTATACAGAATTTTCTTTGAAGAGCCACATCCTCAGAGCTTAAATGAATAACATACACCTTGAAAATGTCAGGATTCTATTTTGTATAGACACTCATTTAGATCCGACTGTAAAAACGCACCCCTATGGAGTATTCTGGAGTCTCTACTTTATGTACACTCATTCAGAGCATTACAGAATAATAAAGACCTATGGAAAAGTCAGGAGTGCATTTCACATGGCCACTTATTCAGAACCGCAGTGAAGGAACATACACATCTGGAAAATACTCAGGAATGTTTTAGAAATGGCCAGTTATTCAGAGACTCATTGGTTAATGCACACCTGGGGCATAGTGTGTATTCTATTTGATATGACCGTTCCTAACCACTCAATGGATAATGGAGAGCTGAAATATAGTCAGGATGATAGAGTCATGAGTCTACTTTATGTGGTCACTCGCTTAGAAACTTACTGAAGAAAAAAAAACCTTTAGAATAATCAGAGTCCAGGTATTAAGGCCACACAATCACAGCATTACCGAATAATGCACAATTGGGTGACAGTCAGGAGTCTATATCATATGGTTTCTAATTCAGAGCTTCAGTGCATAATCAGCAGCTGTGTCGTAGTCAGGACCCTATTTCAGCTTGCCCCAAATTGAGCAGCTCCGTGAATGATACATATATGTGAGACAGTCAGGTGTCTCTTTGATATGGACACTCATACAGAACTTCTTTGAATACTGCACATGTGGGGAATAATCACTAGTGTATTTCATATGGTGATTCCTTTGGAGGGTCAAAAGGTAACAAGCAACTGTGGAGTAAAATGGGGTCTATTACATAAGGCAACACTTTCTGTGTTGCAGAGAATAATATGTATATCTGATTAGTCAGGAATCTCTTTCATATGGCCAGTCGTTCTGGGCCTCTGTGAATAATACTCCCCTCAGAAATAGTCAAGGTTCTACTTCAAATGGCTACACATTCCGAGTCTCTGTAAGTACTGCAAACCTGGGCAATACAAAGAGTCTCTTTTTTATGCCCTCTTATTCAGAGTTTCATTCAATTATACACTCCCGGGGAAGATTTAAGAGTATATCTCATGGAACCAATGATTTAGAGCCTCAGTGAATAATGCACACCAGGGTAATAGTCGAGCATGTTTTATACAGCCACTCATTCTGTGCCTCCTGGAATGATACACACCTGGGGAATTCTCAGGATTCTACTTCATACTACCACTCATGTAGAACATTATAGAATAATTCACAATGGAGCCGTATTCAGGTGTCTATTTTATATGGCCTCTCTCATTCAATGTTTCAGTGTATTACGAACTTTTATGGAGTAATCAGGTCGCTGTTTAAGATAGCCATGAACTGAGTGCCTTCCTGAATAATACACACCTGGGTTATAAGATTTTATTTCATATAAACTCTAATTCTGGGTACCGCTGAGTAATACACACGTGGGATAGTGTAAGGAGTTTATTTGTTTTGGGCACTCATAGAGAAACTGTTTGAATAAAGCACACATGGCGAATACTAAGAATTCTATGTTGTACGGCTAGTCATTCAGACCAAAAGTGAATAACGCACATGTGGATTATTAGAAATCTGTTTCATATGCCCCTCTTTTAGAGCATCTCTGAATATTACACACTTTAGATATAGTAGGGAGTCTATTCTTTATGGCAATTCATTCAGAGAATCACTGAATAATGAACACCTGTGGAATAGTCAGAAGTCTCTTTTTGACTGCCACTCATTGAGAGCCTCACTAAATATACCCACCTGTGGAAAGAGTCAAAATTTACTTCTACTCCCTCATTCAGAGTCTCACTAAATAATGCACACCTGTGGAATTGTCAGGAGAATTTTTCATGTGGCCTCTCATTCCGAGTGTCACTGAACAATGTGCTGTAGTCTGGAGTCTATTTCATGTAGACACAAATTCAGAAACTCAGTGAATAAGACAGACTCTTGCTATCGTAAATATTCTTATTAATACGGACACATCTTCTGAGCCTCACTGAATAATACACAAATGTAGAATAATTTGGAGTCTATTTTCGATGGACATTCATTCAGAGCCTTGGTGAAGAATGCACACCCCTGGGGTAGCCAGAAGTCCATTTTATTTGTACACTCATCCACAGCCACAGTTTATAATATGCACATGTGGTTTAGTTGGGGTTCCATTTCATATATCCAAGGACTCGTAACCTAAGTAAATAATGCACATATGTAACGTACTCAGCAGTCTGTTTCATATAGAGACTCATTCAGAGATTCACTTTATAATAAAATTATTTAAGAGACAGAATCCTGTTTCGTATGGTCACACAAGAAGAGCCTCACTGAGTTATACACACCTGGGAAAGTGTAAGGAGTCTACTATATATTGCCTCTCATTTACAGCCTTAGTAGGGAATAATGCACACTTGTGAAGTAGGCACTAATCTATTTTATATGGCCACAAAATCAAACGCTGAATGAGCAATACACAAGTGTGGAATAGTCACTAGTCTATTCCATATGCCCAAATATTCAAAGTCAGAGTCAATAATGAACTCCTGTGGACTAGTCAGGAAACAATTTTATATGGACAATGTTTCAGAGCTTCAGTGAATAATATGTACTTGGGTAAAACTCAGTATACTATTTCATATAGCGTCTATTTCAGAGCTTTATTGAAAAAGGAACACGTGTATGGTAGTCAGAATTTTCTTTTAATAGCAACATCTTCAGAGCCTAACTGAATAAGGTACACTTTGGGAAAATTCAGGATTCTATTTCGTATAGCCACACATTTTATAGCCGAATGTAAAAACGCACGCCTGTGGAGTACTCAGGAGTCTCTATTTATGGACAGTCATTTAAAGCGTCACAGGATAATACAGACCTATGGAAAAGTCAGGAGTGTATTTCACATGGCCACTTATTTAGAACCGCAGTGACGGATCATATAAATCTGGAAAATACTCAGGATTCTTTTATATATGGCCACTTATTCAGAGACTCAGTGAATAATGCACACCTGGGGTATAGTCTGGAGACTATTTGATATGAGCGTTCCCTAAGCACTCAGTGGAAAATGGAGAGCTTAAATATAGTCAGGATGATAGAGTCAGGAGTCTACTTTATGTGGTCACTCGTTGAGAAACTCACTGAAGAATACACTCCTTAAGAATAGTCAGAGTCCATGTATTATGGAGACTCAATCACAGCATTTCCAAATAATGCACAATCGGGCAATAGTAAGAAGTCTATATCATATGGCTTTTAATTCAGAGCTTTAGTGCATAACCAGCAGCTGTGTAGTAGTCAGGACTCTATTTCAGCTTGCCCGAAATTAAGCAGCTGCGTGAATGATACATATATGTGTGATAGTCAGGAGACTCTTTGATATGGACACTCATACAGAACCTCTTCGAATACTGCACATGTGTGGTATAATCACTAGTGTATTTCATATGGTGATTCCTTTGGAGGGTCAAAAAATAACGTGCAACTGTGGAGAAAAATTGGGTCTATTACATAAGGCCACTCTTTCAGAGTTGCAGAGAATAATATGTATATCTGATAAGTCGGGAATCTCTTTCACATTGCCACTCGTTCAGGACCTCTGTGCATAATATGCCCCTCTGAAAGAGTCAAGGTTCTACTTCAAATGGCTACACATTCAGAGTCTCTGTAAGTAAGGAACACCTGGGCAATACACAAGAGTCTCTTTTTTATTCCCACTTAGTCAGAGTCTCATTCATTTATACACACCCGGGGAAGAGTTGAGAGTATACCTCACAGAACCAATCATTTAGAGCCTCAGTGAATAATGCACACCAGTTTTATAGTCGATAATTTTTTATATGGCCACTCATTCTGTGCTTCCCTGAATGATACACACCTGGGGAATCCTCAGAATTAAATTTTATACTACCACACATGTAAAACTTTATGGAATAATTCACAATGGATCAATATTCAGGTGTTTATGTTATATGACCTCTCATTCAAATTTTCAGTGTATAATGAACTTCAGTGGAGTAATCAGGATGCTCTTTAATATAGCCACGAATTGCATGCCTTCCAGAATGATAGACACCTGGGTTATACGACTCTATTTCATATGAACTCTCATTCTTGGTACCGCTGAGTAACACACACGTGAGATAGTGTAAGGAGTTTATTTGTTATGGTCACTCATAGAGAACATGATTAAATGAAGCACACATGTCGAATAATAAAAATTTTATGTTGTACAGCTAGTCATTCAGACAAAAAGTGAATAACGCACATGTGGATTATTAGAAGTCTGTTTCATATGCCTCTCTTTCACAGCCTCACTGAATATTACACACTTGAGATATAGTCTGGAGTCTATTCTTTAAGGCCCTTCTTTCAGAGAATCACTGAATAATGAACACCTGTGGAATAGTCAGAAGTCTCTTTCCGACCGCCCCTCATTGAAAGCCTCACTTAGTGTACCCACCTGTGGAAAGAGTCAGGATTTACTTCTATTATTTCATTCAGAGTCTCACTTATTAATGCTCACCTGTGGAATTGTCAGTATATTTTTTCATGTGGCCTCTCATTCCGAGTGTCACTGAACAATTTGCTGTAGTCTGGAGTTTATTTCATGTAGACACATATTCGGAGCCTCAGTGAATAAGACAGATCCTTGCTATCGTAAATAATTCTAACTAGTATGTACACATCTTCTGAGCCTCACTGAATAATACACACCTGTAGAATAATTTGGAGTCTATTTTCGATGGACATGCATTCAGAGCCTCAGTGAAGAATGCACACCCCTGGGTAGTCGGAAGTCCATTTCATTTTTACACTCATTTATAGCCTCAGATTTTAATATGCACTTGTGGATTACTTCGAGTTCCATTTCATAAAGCCACGGACTCTTAACCTCAGTGAATAATGCACACATGTAACGTACTCAGCAGTCGGTTTCATATAGCCACTCATTCAGAGATTCATTGGATAATAAAATTATCACTATTATTTTTTTAATTTTTAAAATCTTTATAGCATTATAAGTTTTGGAGTACATGTGCAGAGTGTGCAAGATTGTTGCATAGGTACACACATGTCAGTGTGCTTTGCTGCCTTCCTCCCCTTCACTCACACTTGACATTTAACCCCAGGATATTTCTCCTCATCCCCCCCACTGTCCCTCCCCCCTTCCCCCAATAGACCCCAGTGTGTAGTAGACCCCCTCCCTGTGTCCATGTGTTCTCATTTTTCTCACCCGCCTATGAGTGAGAATATGCGGTATTTGTTTTTATCTTCTTGTGTCAGTTTGCTGAGAATGATGTTCTCCAGATTCATCCATGTCCTTACAAAGGACACAAACTCATCATTTTTGATTGCTGCATTATATTCCATGACGTATATGTGCCACGTTTTCCCAGTCCAGTCTATCACCGATGGGCATTTGGGTTGGTTCCAGGTCTTTGATATTGTAAACAGTGCTGCACTGAACATTCGTGTGCATGTGTTTTTATAGTAGAACGATTTATAGTCCTTTGGATATATACCCAGTAATGGGATTGCTGAGTCAAATGGAATTTCTATTTCTAGGTCCTTAAGGAATCGCCACACTGTCTTCCACAATGGTTGTACTGATTTACAGTCCCACCAAGACTGTAAGAGTGTTCCTATTTCTCCACATCCTCCCCAGCATCTGATGTCTCCAGTTTTTTTAATGATCGCCATTCTAGCTGGCTTGAGATGGTATCACAGTGTGGTTTTGATTTGCATCTCTCTAATGACCAGTGATGATGAGCATTTTTTTATGTTTTTGGTGGCCTCATGTATGTCTCCTTTTGTAAAGTGTCTGTTCATATCCTTTGCCCATTTTTGAATAGGCTTGATTGTTTTTTTTCCTGTAAATCTGTTTGAGTTCTTTCTAAATTCTGGATATCAGCCCTTTGTCAGATGCATAAACTGCAAAGATTTTTTTCCCATTCTGATGGTCGCCGATTCACTCTAATGACTGTTTATTTTGCTGTGCAGAAGCTGTGGAGTTTGATTAGGTCCCATTTGTCTATTTTGGCTTTTGTTGCCAATGCTTTTGGTGTTTTGGTCATGAAGTCCTTGCCTACTCCTATGTCCTGAATGGTTTTGCCTAGATTTTCTTCTAGGGTTTTGATGTTGTCAGGTCTTATGTTTAAGTCTTTAATCCATCTGGAGTTAATTTTAGTGTAAGGTGTCAGGAAGGGGTCCAATTTCTGCTTTCTGCACATGGCTAGCCAGTTTTCCCAAAACCATTTATTAAACAGGGAATCCTTTCCCCATTGCTTGTTTTTGTCTGGTTTATCAAAGATTATATGGTTGTAGATATGTTGTGTTGCCTCCGATGCCTCTGTTATGTTCCATTGGTCTATATCTCTGTTTTGGTACCAGTACCATGCTGTTTTGATTACTGTAGCATTGTAGTATTGTTTGAAATCTGGTAGTGTGATGCCTCCTGCCGTGTTCTTTTTTCTTAGAATTGACTTGGCTATGCGGGTTCTCTTTTGGTTACATATGAAGTTCATGGTGGTTTTTTCCAGTTCTTTGAAGAAATCCAATGGTAGTATGACGGGGATAGCATTGATTGTTTAAATTACTTTGGGCAGTATAGCCATTTTCACGATATTGATTCTTCCTAACCATGAACATGGAATGTTTCTCCATCTGTTTGTGTCCTCTCTTACTTCGTTGAGCAGTGGTTTGTAGTTTTCCTTTAAGAGGTCCCTTACGTTCCTTGTGATCTTTATTCCTAGGTATTTTATTTTCTTTTTAGCAGTTGTGAATGGCAGTTCGTTCTTGATTTGGTTCTCTTTTAGTCTTTTATTGGTGTATAGGAATGCTTGTGATTTTTGCACATTGATTTTATATCCTAAGACTTTACTGAAGTCGCTTATCAGTTGCAGAAGCTTTTGGGCTGAGGTGATGGGGTCTTCTAGGTATACTATCATGTCTTCTGCAAAGAGAGACAATTTGGCTTCCACCTTTCCTATTTGAATACCCTTTATTTCTTTTTCTTACCTGATTGCTCTGGCTAGAACTTCCAGTACTATGTTGAATTGGAGTGTTGAGAGAGGTCATCCTTGTCTAGTGTCAGATTTCAAAGGGAATGCTTCCAGTTTTTGCCCATTCATTATGATATTGCTTGTTGGTTTGTCATATATACCTTTTAATTCATTGAGATATGTTCCATCAATACCAAGTTTATTGACGGTTTTTAGCATAAAGCGCTGTTGAATTTTGTCAAATGCCTTCCCTGCGTCGATTGAGATAATCATGTGATTTTTGTTTTTGCTTCTTTTTATGTGGTGAATTACATTTATAGACTTGCGTATGTTGAACCAGCCTTGCATCTGCAGGATGAATCCTACTTGATCATGATGGATAAGTTTTTTAATGTGCTGTTGCAATAGGTTTGCCAGCATTTTATTGAAAATTTTTGCATCTATGTTCATCATGGATATTGGCCTGAAGTTTTCATTTCTTGTTGAGTCTCTGCCGGGTTTTGGTATCAGGATGATGTTGTTCTCATAAAATAATATGGGAAGAATTCCCTCTTTTTGGATTATTTGGAATAGTTTCAGAAGGAATGGTACCAGATCCTCTTTGTGTGTCTAGTTGAAATTAGCTGTGAACCCATCTGGACCTGGGCTTATTTTGTGTGGTAGGCTCTTAATTACTGCCTCAACTTCAGACCTTGTTATTGGCCTATTCATAGTTTCAGCTTCCTCCTGATTTAGGCTTGGGAGGACACAGGAATCCAGGAATTTATCCATTTCTTCCTGGTTTACTCGTTTATGTGCATAGAGTTGTTTGTGTTATTCTCTGATGATGGATTGAATTTCTGCGGAATCTTTGGTGATTTCCCTTTATCGTTTCTTATTGCATCTATTTGGTTGTTCTCTTTTTTCTTTTTTATCAGTATGGCTAGTGGTCTGTCTATTTTTTTGATCTTTTTGAAAAACCAGCTCTTGAATTTATTGATATTTTGAAGGGTTTTTCTTGTCTCTATCTCCTTCAGTTCTGCTCTGATCTTAGTTATTTATTGCCTTCGGCTAGGTTTTATGCTTTCTGATCTTGCTCCTCTAGCTCTTTCAATTTTGACGATAGGGTGTCAATTTTGAATCTCTGCACTCTTCTCATGTGGGCACTTATTGCTATATATTTTCCTCTACAGACTGCTTTAAATGTGTCCTAGAGATTCTGTTTCGTTGTGTCTTCATTCTCGTCGGTTTCAAAGAACTTATTTATTTCTGCCTTCATTTCATTGTTTATCGAATCAACATTCAAGGGCCAGTTGTTCAGTTTCCATGAAGCTGTGCCGTTCTGAGTTATTTTCTGAATTCTGAGTTCCAACTTGATTGCACTATGGTCTGAGAGACTGTTTGTTATGATTTCAGTTGTTTTGCATTTTCTGAGGAGTGCTTTACTTCAGATTATGTGGTCAATTTTGGAGTAGGTGTGATGTGGTGCTGAGAAGAATGTATATTCTGTGGATTTTGGGTGGCGAGTTCTGTAAATATCTATGAGGTTTGATTGTTCCAGGTCTGAGTTTAAGTTCTGGATATCCTTGTTAATTTTCTGCCTGGTTGATCTGTCTGATATTCACAGTGGAGTGTTAAATTCTCCCACTATAACTGTGTTGGTGTCTAAGTCTCTTTTTACGTCATTAAGAACTTGCCTTATATATCTTGGTGCTCCTGCATTGGGTCCATATATATTTATGATCATTAGCCCTTCTTGTTGCATCAATTTTTTTATCATTATGTAATGACCTTCTTTGTCCCTTTTGATCTTTGTTGCTTTAAAGTCTATTTTATCAGAGATGAGAATTGCAACTCCTGCTTTTTTTGCTCTTCGTTTGCTTGGTAAATCTTCCTCCATCTCTATATTTTAAGCCTTTGTGTATCCTTGCGTGTGAGGAGGGTTTCCTGAATACAGCACACCAATGGGTTTTGGTTTCTTATTTAATTTGCCAGTCTGTGTCTTTTGATTGGTGCATTTAGCCCATTTACATTTAGGGTTAATATTTTTATGTGTGAATTCGATACTGCCGTTTTTATGCTAGCCAGCTGTTTTTCTCATTGGTTCATGTAGATTCTTCATTTTGTTGATGATCTTTAGCATTTGGTATGCTTTTAGGATGGCTGGTACTGGTTGTTTTTTTCTATGAGTAGTGCCTCTTTCAGGAGCTCTTGTAAAGCAGGCCTAGTGGTGACAAAATCTCTGAGTACTTGCTTGTTCATGAAGGATTTTATTCTTCCTTCACTTATGAAGTTCAGTTTGGCTGGATATGAAATTCTGGGTTGAAGGTTCTTTTCTTTAAGGATGTTGAATATTGGCCCCCACTCTCTTCTGTCTTGTAGAGTCTCTGCCAAGAGATCTGCTGTGAGCCTGATGGGCTTCCCTTTGTGGGTGACCCGACCTTTCTCTCTGGCTGCCCTTAGCATTTTCTCCTTCATTTCAACCCTGGTGAATCTGACGATTATGTGCCTGGGGGTTGCTCTTCTTGGGGAGTATCTTTGTGGTGTTTTCTGTATTTCCTGGAGTTGAGTATTGAGCTGTCTTGCTAGGTTGGGGAAATTTTCCTGGATAATACCCTGAAGAGTATTTTCCAGCCTGGATTCATTCTCTTTATCACATTCTGGTACACCTATCAAACGTAGTTTGGGTCTCTTCACATAGTCCCACAATTCTTGGAGATTTTGTTCATTCGTTTTTGCGCTTTTTTCTTTGATCTTGTTTTCTCGTTTTATTTCATTGAGTTGATCTTCGACTTCTGATATTCTTTCTTCTGCTTGGTCAATTCGGCTGTTGAAACTTGTGCATGCTTCGCGAAGTTCTCGTGTTGTGTTTTTCAGCTACTTCAATGCATTCATATTCCTCTCTAAGTTGTCCATTCTTGTTATCATTTCCTCGAATCTTTTTTCAAATCTTTTTTTCAAGGTTCTTAGTTACTTTGCACTGATTTAGAACCTGTTCTTTTAGCTCACTGAAATTTCTCATTATCCACTTTCTGAAGTCTGATTCCATCAATTCATCACACTCATTCTCCATCCAGCTTTGTTCCCTTTCTGATGCGGAGTTTTGGTCCTTTGTAGGAGGTGAAGTGTTTTGGTTTCGGGTGTTTTCCTTTTTTTTTTTTTGCGCTGGTTTCTTCCCATCTTTATAGATTTATCCACCTGTCATCTTAGTAGTTGCTGATTTTTCAATTGGGTCTCTGTGTGGACACCCAGGTTATTGATGATGAGGTATTTCTGTTATTTAGTTTTCCTTCTAATGGTCTAGCCCCTCTGCTGTAAGAGTGCTGAGGTCCACTCCAGGCCCTGCTTGTCTGGGGTGCACCTGTAGCAGCTGGGGAACAGTGAGGGATGCTACCAGTGTCTTCTTCTGCTATCTTTGTTTCAGAATGATGCCCGCCAAAAGGCAGTCTGATTAGTTTTTTTGGGGGGTGATGATTCTTTGGATATACAGAGGTCAGGGAGCTGCTTGAGGAGACGGTCTGTGCTTTATAGGAGCTCCAGTGCTGAGCAGTGAGCTTTGTTGTTCATTTAGCATAGTTGGGAGGATGTGTTTATGTCTGCTGCAACAGAACTCATAAAACACCCCCCTTTTTTTCCCCCTTAGATGTTCTGTCTCAGGGAGTTGGGGTTTTTCTTTATGAGTATCTGTTGCACTATCCTGCCCAGCTCGGAGTCAGTCTTTTGACTATTTTTCTGCCAGGGCTCCGCTCTTCTAGTGCAGGTCTGCCCTCTTGTTGCAGGGTTCCGTTCTGCTGTGGCTTGTCCACCCTGCTGTGGCTTTCTATGCCCTGCTGGCAGAGTCTCTCTGTTATGGCAGGTGGCCTGGCAATGGCAGGCTGCGTCAGCCTTGGGCGGTACTTCTGTAGCAGGGGATTGCATCAGTAGTGGCAGACGCACCTCCCACACCGGGCTGCACCGTCCTAGATGACAGCAGCAAAACTCTCAGACCCTAGAGCCTCCAATCGCTGCCCTGCTTGTCCCCTTCAGGGTGGGACCCGCCAAGCCTGATCACCCCGCTCCCTGCCACAGAGTCCGTCCTCTCTCTCTCTCTCTCTCTTCCTCTCCCCAAGCTGAACAGTTGACTCTCTCACTTGTGCCCCACTAGAGTGCTTATAGGCCATTGAAATCAGTGCAATCTTACGTGCCACGGCCCACTGCACCGGCTCAGATCAAGGTTCCCAGGAATCTCCTGGTCTGTTTCATTATCCAAGTCCCATTCAATCAGATGGACATGCCCATCTGCCCTTCCAAATCTCAGATTGCCGGTTAAGCAGGGCACCCAGACCAGTGAGTTTTGTGCCCGGTGCTGCTGAACTGTGGAACCGGCTGAAGCGGCCACGTGAGCCGGCTGGACTAGCATCCTGTGTCTCTCCCACCCCTGGGACTTTCAACTTTCTGACGGCAAAAAAGATCTGTTCGAGAATGCGGCTAGGACTCACCGTCTGCGCGTTCACTAAGAGATGCTAACCGGAGTCACCTATACGACGCCATCTTGGAAGTCTCCCCAGATAATAAAATCATTGAGGATACACAGAATCCTGTTTCATATGGTCACACAAGAAGAGCCTCACTGAGTAATAAACACCTGGGAAAATGTGAGTTTACTATACATAGCCTCTCATTTACAGTCTCAAGGAATAATGCACATGTGTGGAGTAGGCACTAATCTATTTTACATGGCCACAAAATCAAACCCTTAGTGAGCAATACATAAGTTGGGAATAGTCACTAGTCTATTCCATATGCCCAAACATTCAAAGTCAGAGTCAATAATTGACTACTGTGGACTATTCAGGAAACAATTTTATATGGACAAAGTTTTAGAGCTTCAGTGAATAATATATACCTGGGAAATACTCAGGACGCTATTTCATATGGCATCTTTTTCAGAGCTTAATTGAATAAGGAACACCTGTATCATAGTCAAATTTTTTTTTAATACCCACATCTTCAGAGCCTACCTGAATAAAATCCACCTTGGGAAACGTCAGGATTCTATTTCGTATAGCCACTCATTTAAGGGTGAATGTAAAAACGCAGGCCTGTGGAGTATCTAGAAGTCTCTATTTAATGGACACTCATTCAGAGTGTCACAGAATAATACACACCTATGGAAAAGTCAGGAGTGTATTTCACATGGCCACTTATTCAGAACCACAGTGAAGGATCATATACATCTGGAAAATACTCAGGACTCTTTTATATATGGCCACTTATTCAGAGACTCAGTGAATAATGCACACCTGGGGTATAGTCTGGAGACTATTGCATATGACCATTCCCTAAGCACTCAGTGGAAAATGGAGAGCTGAAATATAGTCAGGATCATAGAGTCAGAAGTCTACTTTATGTGGGCACTCATTCCAAAACTCACTGAAGAATACACAACTTAAGAATTGTCAGAGTGCAGGTATTATGGCCACTCAATCACAGCATTACCGAATTGTGCACAATTTGGGCAATACTAAAGAGTCTATATCATATGGCTTCTAATTCAGAGCTTCAGTGCATAATCAGCAGCTGTGTAGTAGTCAGGACCCTATTTCAGCTGGTCCCAAATTAAGGAACTCCGTGAATGATACGTATATAAATGATAGTCAGGAGACTCTTTGATATGGACACTCATACAGAACCTCTTTGAATACTGCACACGTGGGAAATTATCACTAGTGTATTTCACGTGGTGATTTTTTTGGAGGGTCAAACAATAATGCGCACCTGTGGACTAAAATGGGGTGTATTACATAAGGCCACTCTTTCAGTGTTGCAGGGAATAATATGTATATCTGATAAGTCGGGAATCTCTTTCGCATTGCCACTCGTTCAGGACCTCTGTGCATAATATGCCCCTCAGAAATAGTCAAGGTTCTACTTCAAATGGCTACACATTTAGAGTATCTGTAAGTAATGCACACCTGAGAAATACACAACAGTCTCTTTTTATGCCCACTTATTCAGAGTCTCATTCAATTATACACACCCGGGAAAGAGTTAAGAGTATACCTCACGGAACCAATCATTTAGAGCCTCAGTGAATAATGCACACCAGGATTCTAGGCGAGCATTTTTTTATACAGCCACTTATTCTGTGCCTCCCTGAATGATACACACCTGGGGAA
Source organism: Saguinus oedipus (assembly GCA_031835075.1). NCBI lineage: Eukaryota > Metazoa > Chordata > Mammalia > Primates > Cebidae > Saguinus > Saguinus oedipus. The sequence continues at coordinate 32,492,529 of CM063180.1, read as the reverse complement.
TCCTCAGGATTCAATTTCATACTACCACTCATGTAGAACCCTATAGAATAATTCACAATGGAGCAATAGTCAGGTGACTCTTTCATATGGCTTCTCATTCAAAGTTTAAGTGTATATAGAACTTCTATGGAGTAATAAGGACGCTGCTTAAGAGAGCAAGGAATTGAGTGCCTTCCTGAATGATACACACCTGGATTATAGGATTCTATTTCATATGAACTCTAATTCTGGGTACCGCTGAGTAATACACACGTGGGATAGTGTAAGGAGTTCATTTGTTATGGGCAGTAATAGAGAACCTGTTAGATTAATGCACACATGGCGAATAATAAGAATTCTATGTTGTACGTCTAGTCATCCATACAATATGTGAATAACGCACATTGGATTATTAGAAGTCTGTTTTATATGCCCCTCTTTCACAGCCTCACTGAATATTACACACTTGAGATATAGTCTGAAGTCTGTTCTTTATGGCCATTCATTCAGAGAATAGCTGAATTTTGAACACCTGTGGAATAATCAGACGTCTCTTTCCGACCGCCACTTATTGAAAGCCTCACTAAATGAACCAACCTGTGGAAAGAGACAGGATTTACTTCTATTCTCTCATTCAGAGTCTCACTATATAATGCACAGCTGTGGAATTTTCAGGAGTATTTTTCATGTAGACTCTCATTCCGAGTGTCACTTGAACAATGTACTGTAGTCTGGAGTCTATTTCATGTTGACACATATTCAGAGCCTCAGTAAATAAGAGAGCCTCTTGCTATCATAAAGATTGTAATTAATATGAACACATCTTCGGAGCCTCACTGGATAATACACATCTGTAGAATAATTTGGAGTCTGTTTTTGATGGACATTCATTCAGAGCCTCGGTGAAGAATGCACACCCCTGGGATAGCCAGAAGTCCATTTCATTTGTACACTCATCCATAGCCTCAGTTTATAATATGCACCTGTGGATTATTTGGGGTTCCATTTCATATAGCCAAGGACTTGTAACCTCCGTGAATAATGCACATATGTAACGTACTCAGCAGTCTGTTTCATATAGACACTCATTCTGAGATTCATTGGATAAAAAATTGTTTTAGATAGAATCCCATTTCATATGGTCACACAAGAAGAGCCTCACTGAGTAATACACACCTGGGAAAATGTGAGGAGTCCCCTGTATTTAGCTTCTCATTTACAGTCTCAGGGAACAATATACACTTGTGGAGTAGGTACTAATCTATTTTATATGGCCACAAAATCAAACCCTGAGGGAGCAATACACAAGTTTAGAATACACAAGTTTAGAATACTCACTAGTCTATTCTATATGCCCAAATATTCAAAGTCAGAGTCAATAATTCACTCCTGTGGACTAGTCAGGAAACAATTTCATATGGACAAAATTTTAGAGCTTCAGTGAATAATATATCCCTGAGAAATACTCAGGACGCTATTTCATATGGTGTCTATTTTACAGCTTTATTGAATAAGGAACACCTGTATCATAGTCAGATTTTTTTTAATAGCCACATCTTCAGAGGCTAACTGAATAAAATACACCTTGGAAAAAGTCAGGATTTTAATTCGTATAGCCACTCATTTAGAGTCGAATGTAAAAACGCACTTCTGTGGAGTATTCAGGAGTTTCTATTTTGTGGACACCCATTCAGAGCGTCACAGAGTTATACAGACCTATGGAAAATTCAGGAGTGCATTTCACATGGCCACTCATTCAGAACCACAGTGAAGGATAATATACATCTGGAAAATACTCAGGATTCTTTTATATATGGCCACTTATTCAGAGACTCAGTGAATAATGCACACCTGGGGTATAGTCTGGAGACTATTTGATATGACCGCTCCCTAAGCACTCAGTGAAAAACAGAGAGCTGAAATATAGTCGGGATGATAGATTCAGGAGTCTACTTTGTGTGGTCAGTCGTTCAGCAACTCACTGAATAATACACACCTTAAGAATTGTCAGAGTCCACGTATTATGGCCACTCAATCACAGCATTACCAAATAATACACAATTTGTGCAATATTAAGGAATGCATATCATATGGCTTCTAATTCAGAGCTTCAGTGCATAATCAGCAGCTGTGTAGTAGTACGGACCCCATTTCAGCTTGCCACAATTTTAGCAGCTCCGTGAATGATACATATATGTGTGATAGTCAGGAGACCCTTTGATATGGACACTCTTACAGAACCACTTCGAATACTGCACATGTGGGGAATAATCACTAGTGTATTTCATATGGTGATTCCTTTGAAAGGTGAAACAGTAACGCACAACTGTGGAGTAAAATGGGGTCTTTTACATAAGGCCAGTCCTTCAGTGTTGCAGGGAATAATATGTATATCTGATAAGTCAGGAATCTCTTTCACATGTACACTCATTCAGGGCCTCGGTGAATAATACTTCCTTCAGAAATAGTAAACGATCTACTTCAAATGTCTATACATTCAGAGTCTCTGTAAGTAAAGAACACCTGGGCAATACACAAGAGTCTTTTTTTTATGCCCACTTAGTCAGAGTCTCATTCAATTATACACACCCGGGAAAGAGATAATTGAAAGAGTATACTTGATGGAACCAAGCATTTAGAGCCTCAGTGAATCATGCAAACCAGGCTTATAGTCGAGCATTTCTTATATGGACACTCATTCTGTGCCTCCCTTAATGACAGACTCCTGGGGAATCCTCAGGATTTAATTTTATATTACCACTCATTTAGAACCTTATAGAATAATTCACAATGGAGCAATAGTCAGGTGTCTATTTCATATGGCCTCTCATTCAAAGTTTCAGTGCATAATGAACTTCTGTGGAGTAATCAGAATGCTGTTTAAGATAGCCACGAATTGAGTGCCTTTCTGAATGATACACACATGGTTTATAGGATTCTCTTTCATACGAACTCTAATTCTGTGTACATCTGAGTAGTAGACACGTGGGATAGTGTAAGGAGTTTATTTCTAATGAGCACTCATAGAGAACTTCTTTGAATACCACACACATGGCGAAGAGAAAGAATTCTATGTGGTACGGCTAGACATTCAAACAAGAAGTGAATAACGCTCATGTGAAGTATTAGAAGTCTGTTTCATATGCCACTGTTTTACAGTATCACTGAATATTACACACTTGAGATATTGTCTGGAGTCTGTTCTTTATGGCCATTCATTCAGAGAATCACTGAATAATGAACACCTGTGAAATAGTCAGGAGAATTTTTCATGCGGCCTCTCATTTTGAGTGTTACTGAAAAATATGCTGTAGTCTGGAGTCCATTTCATGTAGACACATATTCAGAGCCTTAGTGAATAAGACAGACCCTTGCTATCGTAAAGATTCTAATTAATATGGACACATCTTCTTAGCCTCACTGAATAATACAGACCTGTAGAATAATTTGGTGTCTCTTCAGTGGAGGTTCATTCAGAAGCTCGGTGAATAATGCACACCCCTGGAAGGGCCAGAAGTACATTTCATTTGTACACTCATCCATAGCCTCAGTTTATAATATCCACGTGTGGATTAGATGGGCTTCCATTTCATATAGCCCCGGACTCATAACCTCAGTAAATAATGCACATATATAACTTACTCAGCAGTCTGTTTAATATAGCCCCTCATTCAGATATTCATTGGATAATAAAATTATTTAAGATAGACTGAATCCCGTTACATGTGGTCACACAAGAAGAGCCTCACTGAGTAAGACACACCTGGGAAAATGTGAGGAGTCTACTATATATAGCCTCTCTTTTACAGCCTCAGGGAATAATGCACACGTGTGGAGTAGGCACTAATCATTTTATATGGCCACAATATCAAACTCTGAGTGAACAATACACAAGTTGGGAATAGTCACTAGTCTATTCCATATGCCCAAATATTCAAGGAAACACCAAAAGCATTGGCAACAAAAGCCAAAATAGACAAATGGGACCTAATCAAACTCCACAGCTTCTGCACGGCAAAAGAAACAGTCACTAGAGTGAATCGACAACCATCAGAATGGGAAAAAATCTTTGCAGTTTACGCATCAGACAAAGGGCTGATATCCAGAATTTACAAAGAACTCAAACAGATTTACAGAAAAAAACAAACAAGCCCATTCAAAAATGGGCAAAGGATATGAACAGACACTTTACAAAAGAAGACATACATGAGGCCAACAAACATATGAAAAAGTGCTCATCATCATTGCTCATTAGAGAGATGCAAATCAAAACCACATTGAGATATCATCTCACACCAGTTAGAATGGCGATCATTAAAAAATCTGGAGATAGCTGATGCTGGAGAGGATGTGGAGAAATAGGAACACTCTTACACTGTTGGTGGGAGTGTAAATTAGTTCAACCATTGTGGAAGACAGTGTGGCGATTCCTCAGGGACCTAGAAATAGAAATTCCATTTGACCCAGCAATCCCATTACTGGGTATCTATCCAAAAGACTGTGAATCGTTCTACTATAAGGACACATGCACACGAATGTTCATTGCAGCACTGTTTACTATAGCAAAGACCTGGAACCAACCCAAATGCCCAACGATGATAGACTGGACTGGGAAAATGTGGCACATATACACCATGGAATATTATGCAGCAATCAGAAATGATGAGTTTGTGTCCTTTGTAGGGACATGGATGAATCTGGAGAACATCATTCTCAGCAAACTGACACAAGAACAGAAAAAGAAATACCGCATATACTCACTCATAGGCGGGTGAGAAAAATGAGAACACAGGGACACAGAGAGGCAGTCTACTATACACTGGGGACTGTTGGGGGAAATGGGGGAGGGACTGCGGGGGGGCTGGGGGGGATAGCCTGGGGATGAATACCAAGTGTGGGTGAGGGGGAGGAAGGCAGCAAAACACACTGCCATGTGTGTACCTATGCAACTATCTTGCACATTCTGCACATGTACCCCAAAACCTATAATGCAATAAAAATTTAAAAAAAAAAAGAAAACCAAAAAAAAAAAGAAAAAAAAAAGAATCAATAATTCACTCATGTAGATTAGTCAGGAAACTCTTTCATATGGACCATGTTTTAGAGCTTCAGTGTATAATATATACCTGGTAATTACTCAGGACGCTATTTCCTATGGCTTAATTTCAGAACTTCATTGAATAAGGGACACCTGTATCTTAGTCAGAATTTTCTTTTAACAGCCACATCTTCAGAGTCTAACTGAATAACATACACCTTGGAAAAAGTCAGGATTCTATTTCGTATAGCCACTCATTTAGAGCCGAATGTAGAAACGCACGCCAGTGGAGTATTCAGGAGTCTCTATTTCATGGACACTCATTCAGAGCGTCACAGAATAATACAGATCTATGGAAAAGTCAGGAGTGTATTTCACATGGCCATTTATTCAGAACCGCAGTGTAGGGTCATATATATCTGGAAAATACTCAGGATTCTTTTATATATGGCCACTTATTCAGAGACTCAATGAATAATGCACACCTGAGGTATAGTCTGGAGACTATTTGATATGACCGTTCCCGAAGCACTCAGTGGAACATCGAGAGCTGAAATATAGTCAGGATCATAGATTCAGGAGTCTACTTTATGTGGTCACTCGTTGAGAAACTCACTGAAGAATACACTCCTTAAGAATAGTTAGAGTCGGGGTATTATGGCCACTCAATCACAGCATTACCAAAAAATGCACAATTGGGCAATAGTAAGGAGTCTATATCATATATCTTCTAATTCTGAGCTTCAGTGAATAATCAGCAGCTCTGTCGTATTCAGGAACCTATTTCAGCTTGCCCCAAATTAAACATCTCCGTGAATGATACATATATGTTTGGTAGTCAGGAGACTCTTTTATATGGACACTCATACGGAATCTCTTCGAATACTTCACAGGTGGGGGAATGATCATTAGTGTATTTCATATGGTGATTCCTTTGGATGGTCAAACAATAAAGAGCAACTTTGCAAAAAAATGGGGTCTGTTACATAAGGCCACTCCTTTAGTGTTGCTGGGAATAACATGTATATCTGATAAGTCAGGAATCTCTTTCACATGGCCACTCGTTGAAGGCCTCTGTGAATAATACTCCCCTCAGAAATAGTCAACTTCCTACTTCAAATGGCTACACATTCAGAGACTCTGTAAGTAATGCACACCTGTGCAATACACAAGAGTCTCTTTTTTATACCCACTTAGTCAGAGTCTCATTCAATTATAGACACCCAGGGAAGAGACAAGACTATACCTCATGGAACCAGTCTTTTAGAGCCTCAGTGAATAATGCACACAAGGGTCATAGTCGAGCATTTTTTATATGGACACACATTGTGTGCCTTTCTGAATGATACACACCTGGGTAATTCTCAGGATTCAGTTTCGTACTACCACTCATTTAGAACTTTATAGAGTAATTCACAATGGAGCAGTAGTTAGGTGTCTATTTCATATGGCCTCTCATTCAAAGTTTCAGTTTATATTGAACTTCTATGGAGCAATCAGGATGCTGTTTAAGATAGCCACAAATTGAGTGTCTTCCTGAATGATACACACATGGGTGATAGGATTCTATTTCATATGAACTCTAATTCTGGGTACCGCTGAGTAATACACACGTGGGAGAGTGAAAGGGTTTTATTTGTTATGGGCACTCCTAGAGAATCTGTTTGAATAATGCACACAGGGCGAATAGTACGGATTCTATGTTGTACGACAAGTCATTCAGACAAAAAGTGAATAACGCACATGTGGATTATTAGAGGTGTGTTTCATAGGCCCCTCTTTCACAGCCTCAATGAATATTACACACTTGAGATATAGTCTGGAGTCTGTTCTATATAGACATTCATTCAGAGAATCACTGAATAATAAACACCTGTGCAATAGTCAGAAGTCCCTTTTTGACTGCCACTCATTGAAAGACTCACTAAATGTACCCACCTGTGGAAAAAGTCAGGAATTTTTCGTATTCCCTCATTCAGAGTATCACTAAATAATGCACACTTGTGGAATTGTCAGGAGAATTTTTCATGTGGCCTCTCATTTTGAGTGTCACTGAACAATGTGCTGTAGTCTGGAGTCTATTTCAGGTAGACACATATTCAGAGCCTCAGTGAATAAGACAGACCCTTGCTAATATAAAGATTATAATTAATATGGACACATCTTCTGAGCCTCACTGAATAGTACTCACCTGTAGAATAATTTGGATTCTATTTTCAATGGACATTCATTCAGAGCCTCGGTGAGGAATGCACACACCTGGGGTAGCCAGAAGTCCATTTTATTTGTACACTCATCCATAGCCTCAGTTTACCATATGCACGTGTGGATTAGATGGGGTTACATTTCATATAGCCACGGACTCATAACCTCAGGGAATAATGCACATATGTAACGTACTCAGCAGGCTGTTTCTTATAGCCACTCATTCAGAGATTCATTGGATAATAAAATTATTTAAGATAGACTGAATCCCGTTACATATGGTCACACAAGAAGAGCCACACTGGGAAAATGTGAGGAGTCTACTATATATAGCCTCTCATTTACAGCCTCAGAAAATAATGCACACGTATGGAGTAGGCACTTATCTATTTCATATGGCCACAATATCAAACCCTGAGTGAGCAATACACAAGTTGGGAATAGTCACTAGTTTTTTCCATATACCAAAATATTCAAAGTCAGAGTCAATAATTCACTTCTGTGGACTAGCCAGGCAACTATTTCATATGGACAATGTTTTAGAGCTTCAGTGAATAATATATACCTGGGAATTACTCAGGACCCTGTTTCATATGGCTTCAATTTCAGAGCTTCATTGAATAAGAAACAACTGTATCATAGTCAGAATTTTCTTTTAACATCCACATCTTCACATCCTAACTGAATAACATAGACCTTGGAAAAGGTCAGGATTCTATTTCGTAAAGCCACTCATTTAGAGCCGAATGTAAAAACGTACGCTTGTGGAGTATTCAGGAGTCTCTGTTTTATGGACACTCATTCAGAGCGTCACAGAATAATACAGACCTATGGAAAATCAGGAGTGTATTTCACATGGCCACTTAATCAGAACCGCAGTGTAGGGTCATATATATCTGGAAAATACTCAGGATTCTTTTATATAAGTCCACTTATTCAGAGACTCAATGAATAATGCACACCTGAGGTATAGTCTGGAGACTATTTGATATGACTGTTCCCTAAGCACTCAGTGAAAAATCGAGAGCTGAAATATAGTCAGGATGATACAGTCAGGAGACTACTTTATGCGGTCACTCGCTCAGAAACTCACTGAAGAATAGACACCATAAGAATAGTCAGAGTCCGGGTATTATGGCCACTCAATCACAGCATTACCAAAAAATGCACAATTGGGCAATCATAAGTAGTCTATATAATATGGCTTCTAATTAAGAGCTTCAGTGCATAATCAACAGCTCTGTGGTAGTCAGGATCCTATTTCACCTTGCCCCAAATTAAGCATATCCGTGAATGATACATATATTTGGTAGTCAGGAGACTTTGATATGGAAACTCATACAGAACCTATTTGAATACTGCACATGTGGGGAATAATAACTAGTGTATTTCATATTGTGATTCCTTTGGAGGGTCAAACAATAACGTGCAACTGTGAAGTAAAATGGGGTCTATTACATTGGGCCACTTATTCACTGTTGCAGGGAATAATATGTATATCTGATAATTCAGGAATCCCTTTCACATGGCCACTCTATTAGAGCCTCTGTGAAAAATACTCTCCTCAGAAATAGTCAATAGAGCCAGGAGTCTTCTTTATGTGGTAAGTCATTCAGAAACTCACTGAAGAATACACACCTAAGAATAGCCAGAGTCCAGGTATTATGCCCACTCAATCACAGTATTACCGAATAATGCACTATTTGGCAATAGTAAAAAGTCTATATCATATGGCTTCAAATTCAGAGCTTCAGTGCATAATCAACAGCTGTGTAGTATTCAGGTCCCTATTTCAGGTTGCTACAAATTAAGCAGCTCCGTGAATGATACATACATATATGTGTGATAGTCAGGAGACTCTTTGATATGGACACTCATACAGAACCTATTCGTACACGGAACATGTGTGGACTAATCACTAGTGTAATTCATATGGTGATTCCTTTGGAGCGTCAAACAATAACGTGCAACTGTGAAGTAAAATGGGGTATATTACATAAGGCCAACCTTTCAGTGTTGCAGAGAATAATATGTATATCTGATAAGTCAGTAGTCTCTTTCACATGGCCGCTCGTTCAGGGCCACTGTGAATATTACTCCCCTCAGATATAGTCAAGGTTCTACTTCAAATGACTACACATTCAGAGTCTCTGTAAGTATTGCACACCTGGGAAATATACAAGAGTCTCTTTTTTATGCTCACTTAGTCAGAGTCTCATTCAGTTATACAAAACCGGGGAAGAGTTAAGAGTATACATCAGGGAGCCAATCACTTAGAGCCTCACTGAATAATTCACACCAGGGTCATAGTCGAGCATTTTTTTTTTAATTTTTATTGCATTATAGGTTTGGGGGTACATATGCAGAACGTGCAAGATAGTTGCATAGGTACACATATGGCAGTGTGTTTGCTGCCTTCCTCCCCTTCACCCACACTTGGTAGTCATCCCCAGGTCATCCCCCCCAGCCCCCGCTGCTGTCCCTCCCCCATTCCCCCCAACAGTCCCCAGTGTATAGTAGACCGCCTCTCTGTGTCCATGTGTTCTCAATTTTCTCACCCACCTATGAGTGAGTATATGCGGTATTTCATTTTCTGTTCTTGTGTCAGTTTGCTGAGAATGATGTTCTCCAGATTCATCCATGTCCCTACAAAGGACACAAACTCATCATTTTTGAATGCTGCATAATATTCCATGGAGTATATGTGCCACATTTTCCCAGTCCAGTCTATCATCGTTGGGCATTTGGGTTGGTTCCAGGTCCTTGCTATTGTAAACAGTGCTGCAATGAACATTCGTGTGCATGTGTCCTTATAGTAGAACGATTTATAGTCCTTTGGATAGATACCCAGTAATGGGATTGCTGGGTCAAATGGAATTTCTATTTCTAGGTCCCTGAGGAATCGCCACACTGTCTTCCACAATGGTTGAACTAATTTACACTCCCACCAACAGTGTAAGAGTGTTCCTATTTCTCCACATCCTCTCCAGCATCTGCTGTCTACAGATTTTTTAATGATCGCCATTCTAACTGGTGTGAGATGGTATCTCAATGTGGTTTTGATTAGCATCTCTCTAATGAGCAATGATGATGAGCACTTTTTCATATGTTTGTAGGCCTCATGTATGTCTTCTTTTGTAAAGTTTCTGTTCATATCCTTTGCCCATTTCTGAATGCGCTTGTTTGTTTTTTTCCTGTAAATCTGTTTGAGTTCTTTGTAAATTCTGGATATCAGCCCTTTGTCAGATGTGTAAACTGCAAAGATTTTTTCCCATTCTGATGGCTGCCGATTCCCTCTAGTGACTGTCTCTTTTGCCGTGCAGAAGCTGTGGAGTATGATTAGGTCCCATTTGTCTATTTTGGCTTTTGTTGCCAATGCTTTTGGTGTTTTGGTCATGAAGTCCTTTCCTACTTCTATGTCCTGAATGGTTTTGCCCAGATTTTCTTCTAGGGTTTTTATGGTGTCAGGTCTTACGTTTAAGTCTTTAATCCATCTGGAGTTAATTTTACTGTAAGGTGTCAGGAAGGGGTCCAGTTTCTGCTTTCTGCACATGGCTAGCCAGTTTTCACAACACCATTTATTAAATAGGAAATCCTTTCCCCATTGCCTGTTTTTGTCTGGTTTATCAAAGATAATATGGTTGTAGATATTTTGTGTTGCCTCCGATGCTTCTGTTCTGTTCCATTGGTCTACATCTCTGTTTTGGTACCAGTACCATGCTGTTTTGAATACTGTAGCCTTGTAGTATAGTTTGAAGTCTGGTAGCGTGATGCCTCCCGCTGTGTTCTTTTTGCTTAGAATTGACTTGGCTATGTGGGCTCTTTTTTGGTTCCATATGAAATTCATGGTGGTTTTATCCAGTTCTGTGAAGAAATTCAATTGTAGTTTGATGGGGATAGCATTGATTGTGTAAATTACTTTGGGCAGTATAGCCATTTTCACGATATTGATTCTTCCTAACCATGAGCATGGAATGTTTCTCCATCTGTTTGTGTCCTCTCTTATTTCGTTGAGCAGTTGTTTGTAGTTTTCCTTAAAGAGGTCCCTTACATTCCTAGTGAGTTGTATTCCTAGGTATTTTATTCTCTTTGTAGCAATTATGAATGGCAGTTCGTTCTTGATTTGGTTCTCTTTAAGTCTGTTATTGGTGTATAGGAATGCTTGTGATTTTTGAACATTGATTTTATATCCTGAGACTTTGCTGAATTTGCTTATCAGTTTCAGGAGCTTTTGGGCTGAGGTGATGGGGTCTTCTAGGTATACTATCATGTCGTCTGCAAATAGAGACAATTTGGCTTCCACCTTTCCTATTTGAATACACTTTATTTCTTTTTCTTGCCTGATTGCTCTGGCTAGAACTTCCAGTACTATGTTGAATAGAAGTGGTGAGAGAGGGCATCCTTGTCTAGTACCGGATTTCAAAGGGAATGCTTCCAGTTTTTGCCCATTCAGTATGATGTTGGCTGTTGGTTTGTCGTAAATAGCTTTTATTACTTTGAGATATGTTCCATCAATACCAAGCTTATTGAGGGTTTTTAGCATAAAGGGCTGTTGAATTTTGTCAAATGCCTTCTCTGCGTCAATTTAGATAATCATGTGGTTTTTGTTTTTGCTTCTGTTTATGTGGTGAATTACATTTATAGACTTGCGTATGTTGAACCAGCCTTGCATACCCGGGATAAATCCTAGTTGATCATGATGGATAAGTTTTTTAACGTGCTGTTGCAATCGGTTTGCCAGTATTTTATTGAAGATTTTTCCATCTATATTCATCATAGATATTGGCCTGAAGTTTTCCTTTTTGTTGAGTCTCTGCCAGGTTTTGGTATCAGGATGATGTTGGTCTCATAAAATGATTTGGGAAGGGTTCCCTCTTTTGGATTATTTGGAATAGTTTCAGAAGGAATGGTACCAGATCCTCTTTGTGTGTCTGGTAGAATTCAGCTGTGAACCCATCTAGACCTGGGCTTTTTTTGTGTGGTAGGCTCTTAATTGCTGCCTCAACTTCAGACCTTGTAATTGGTCTATTCATAGTTTCGGCTTCCTTCTGGTTTAGGCTTGGGAGGACACAGGCATCCAGGAATTTATCCATTTCTTCCTGATTTACTAGTTTATGTGCATAGAGTTGTTTGTAGTATTCTCTGATGATGGTTTGAATTTCTGTGGAATCTGTGGTGATTTCCCCTTTATCGTTTTTTATTGCATCTATTTCGTTGTTCTCTCTTTTCTTTTTTATCAGTCTGGCTAGTGGTCTGTCTATTTTGTTGATCTTTTGAAAAACCAGCTCTTAGATTTATTGGTTTTTGGAAGGGTTTTTCTTGTCTCTATCTCCTTCAGTTCTGCTCTGATCTTAGTTATTTCTTGTCTTTGGCTAGGTTTTTAGCTTTTTTGATCTTGCTCCTCTTGCTCTTTCAATTTTGATGATAGGGTGTTAATTTTGGATCTCTCCACTCTTCTCATGTGGGCACTTATTGCTATATGTTTTCCTCTACAGACTGCTTTAAATGTGTCCCAAAGATTCTGGAACGTTGTGTCTTCGTTCTCGTTGGTTTGAAAGAATTTATTTACTTCTGCCTTCATTTCATTGTTTATCCAATCAACATTCAAGAGCCAGTTGTTCAGTTTCCATGAAGTTGTGCGGTTCTGAGTTATTTTGTGAATTCTGAGTTCCAACTTGATTGCACTATGGTCTGAGAGACTGTTTGTTATGATTTCAGTTGTTTTGTGTTTGCTGAGGAGTGCTTTACTTCCAATTATGTGGTCAATTTTGGAGTAGGTGTGATGTGGTGCTGAGAAGAATGTATATTCTGTGGATTTGGGGTGGAGAGTTCTGTATATGTCTATCAGGTTTGCTTGTTCCAGGTCTGAGTTCAAGTCCTGGATATCCTTGTTAATTTTCTGTCTGGTTGATCTGTCTGCTATTGACAGTGGAGTGTTAAAGTCTCCCACTCTTATTGTGTGGGAGTCTAAGTCTCTTTGTAAATCATTAAGAACTTGCCTTATATATCTGGGTGGTCCTACATTGGGTCCATATATATTTAGAATCGTTATTTCTTCCTGTTGTATTGATCCTTTTACCATTATGTAATGACCTTCTTTGTCCCTTTTGATCTTTGTTGCTTTAAAGTCTATTTTATCAGAGATGAGAATTGCAACTCCTGCTTTTTTTTGCTCTCCTTTTGCTTGGTAAATCTTCCTCGATCCTTTTCTTTTGAGCCTTTGTGTATCTTTGCATGTGAGGTGGGTTTCCTGGATACAGCACACCGATGTGTTTTGGTTTTTTATCCAATTTGCCAGTCTGTGTCTTTTGATTGGTGCATTTAGCCCATTAACATTCAGGGTTAATATTGTTATGTGTGAATTTGATACTGCCATTTTGATGCTAGCTGGCTGTTTTGCCCATTGGTTCATGTACATTCTTCATTTTCTTGATGGTCTTTAGCATTTGGTATGCTTTTAGGATGGCTAGAATTGGTTGTTTCTTTCTATGTGTAGTGCCTCTTTCAGGAGCTCTTGTAAAGCAGGCCTGGTGGTGACAAAATCTCTGAGTACTTGCTTGTTCGTGAAGGATTTTATTTTTCCTTCACTTATGAAGCTCAGTTTGGCCAGATACGAAATTCTAGGTTGAAAGTTCTTTTCTCTAAGGATGTTGAATATTGGCCCCCACTCTCTTCTGGCTTGTAGAGTCTCTGCCAAGAGATCTGCTGTGAGTCTGATGGGCTTCCCTTTGTGGGTGACCCGACCTTTCTCTCTGGCTGCCCTTAGTATTTTCTCCTTCGTTTCAACCCTGGTGAATCTGACGATTATGTGCCTTGGGGTTGCTTTCTTGCAGAGTATCTTTGTGGTGTTCTCTGTATTTCCTGGAGTTGAGTATTGAGCTGTCTTGCTAGGTTGGGGAAATTTTCCTGGATCATATCCTGAAGAGTGTTTTCCAGCTTGGATTCATTCTCTTCGTCACATTCTGGTACACCTATCAAACGTAGGTTGGGTCTCTTCACATAGTCCCACATTTCTTGGAGATTTCGTTCATTCCTTTTTGTGCTTTTTTCTTTAATCTTGGTTTCTCATTTTATTTCATTGAGTTGTTCTTCAACTTCTGATATTCTTTCTTCAGCTTGGTCAATTCGGCTGTTGAAACTTGTGCATGCTTCGCGAAGTTCTCGTGTTGTGTTCTTCCGCTCCTTCAATTCATTCATATTCCTCTCTAAGTTGTCCATTCTTGTTATCAATTCCTCGAATCTTTTTTCAAATCTTTTTTCAAGGTTCTTAGTTTCTTTGCACTGGTTTAGAACATGTTCTTTTAGCTCACTGAAGTTTCTCATTATCCACTTTCTGAAGTCTGATTCCGTCATTTCGTCACATTCATTCTCCGTCCAGCTTTGTTCCCTTGCTGGTGAGGAGTTTTGGTCCTTTTTTGGAGGTGAGGTGTTTTGGTTTCGGGTGTTTTCCTCCTTTTTGCGCTGGTTTCTTCCCATCTTTATGGATTTATCCGCCTGTCGTCTTAGTAGTTGCTGGTTTTTCAATTGGGTCTCTGTGTGGACACTGAGATTGTTGATGATGAAGTATTTCTGTTAATTAGTTTTCCCTCTAACGGTCTATCCTCTCTGCTGTATGAGTGCTGAGGTCCACTCCAGGCCCTGTTTTTCTGGGGTATACCTGCAGCAGCTGCAGAACAGTGAGGGATGATACCAGTTTCTTTTTCTGCTGCCCTTGTTCCAGAATGATGCCAGCCAAATGTCAGTCTGATTAGTCCTTTTCTGGGGTGACTCCTTGGATATACAGGGGTCAGGGAGCTGCTTGAGGAGACAGTCTGTGCTTCTTAGGAGCTCCAGTGCTGAGCTGTGAGCTCCGTTGTTCGTTCAGTTTTGTTGGGAGGTTGTTTATATCTGCTGCAATAGAACTCATAAAACACCACCCTTTTTTTTTCACCCTTAGATGCTCTGTCTCAGGGAGTTGGGGCTTTCTTTATGATTATCTGTTGCACTGTCCTACTCCACTAGGCGGCAGTCTATTCACTATTTGCCTGCTGTGGCTCTGACCTGCTAGTGCGGGTCTGCCCTGTTACTGCCTGGCAGAGTCTCTCTGTTATGGCAGGTTGCCTCGGCAACAGCAGGCTGTGTCAGACCTGGGTGGTACTTCATTCGGGGTGCACTGCATCAGAGATGGTGGACGCCCCTCCCTCACTGGGCTGCACGGTCCTAGATGCCGGCAGCAAAACTCTCAGCCCCAAGCACCTCCAGTCGCCGCCCTGCTTGTCCCCATGAGCGTGGGACCCACCGAGCCCAATCACCCAGCTCCCTGCCTCAGAGTCCGTCCTATCTCTCTCTCTCTCCCTCTCCACAAGCTGAAAGGTCGACTCTCTCACAGGCGCCCCAGGAGCCTGTGGATAGGGCACTGGGATCCATGCAATCTCCCGTGCCGCTGCCCACTACCCCGGCTCAGATCACGCTTCCCAGGAAACTCCTGGTCTGGCTCATTGTCCAAGTCGTGTTCAATCAGATGGACATGCCAATCTGCCCTTCCAAATCTCACATTGCTGGTTTAACAGGGCACCCAGACCAGTGAGTTCCACACCGAGTCCCGCTGTGGCGCTGGCCGAAGGGGCGGCGGGAGCCAGCTGCGTTAGCTGGCTGCACTAGGGTCCAGTGTCTCTCCCACACCTGGGACATTCAACACTCTGTGGGCATAAAAGGTCCATCCGAGAATGTGGCTAGGACTCACCCTCTGCGCCTTCACCGAGAGCTGCAATCCTGAGTTGCCTCTATGACGCCTCTTCAGTCGAGCATTTTTTATATGGCCACGCATTCTATGCCTCCCTGAATGATACACACCTGGGGAATCCTCAGGATTCAATTTCATACTACCACTCATTTAGAACCTTATTGAATAATTCACAATGGAGCAATAGTCAGGTGTCTATTTCATATGGCCTCTCATTCAAAGTTTCAGTGTATAATGAACTTCTATGGAGTAATCAAAACGATTTTTAAGATAGCCACGAATTGAGTGCCTTCCTGAATAATACACACCTGGGTTTTATGATTCTATTTTATATGAACTCTAATTCTTGGTACCGCTTAGTAATACACACGTGGGACAGTGAAAGTGGTTTATTTGTTATGGGCACTCATAGAGAACCTATTTGAATAATGCAGACAGTTAATAGTAAAAATGATTCTGTATTGTACGGCTAGTCAATCAGACAAAAAGTGAATAATGCACCTGTGGATTATTAGAAGTCTGTTTCATATTACCCTCTTTCACAGCCTCACTGAATATTACACACTTGAGATATAGTCTGGAGTCTATTCTTTATGGCCATTCATTCAGAGAATCACTGAATAATGAACACCTGTGGAATAGTCAGAAGTCTCTTTCCGACCTCCACTCATTGAAAGCCTCACTAAATGTACCAACCTGTTCAAAGAGTCAGGATTTACTTCTATTCCCTCATTCAGAGTCTCACTAAATAATGCACACCTGTGGAATTGTCAGGAGGATTTTTCATGCGGACTCTCATTCCGAGTGTCACAGAACAATGCGCTGTATTCTGGAGTGTATTTCATGTAGAGACATAGTCAGAGCCTCAGTGAGTAAGACAGACCTTTACTATCGTAAAGATTCTAATTAATATGGACACATCTTCTGAGCCTCACTGAATCATACACACCTGTAGAATAATTTGGAGTCTATTTTTAACGGACATTCATTCAGAGCCTCTGTGAAGAATGCACAACCCTGGGGTAGCCAGAAGTCCATTTTATTTGTACACTCATCCACAGCCTCAGTTTATAATATACACGTGTGGATTAGTTGCGGTTCCATTTCATATAGCCACGGACTCATAACCTCAGTGAATAATGCACATATGTAACGTAATCAGCAGTCTGTTTTATATAGCCACACATTCTGAGATTCATTGGATAATAAAATCATTTAAGATAGACAGAATCCCATTTCTTATGGTCACACAAGGAGGGCCTCATTGAGTAATACACACCTGGGAAAATATGAGGAGTCTACTATATGAAGCCTCTCATTTACAGCCTCAGAGAATAATGCACACTTATGGAGTAGGCACTTATCTATTTTTTATGGCCACAAAATCAAACCCTGAGTGAGCAATACACAAGTTGGGAATAGTCACTTGTCTATTCCATATGCCAAAATATTCAAAGTCAGAGTCAATAATTCACTCCTGTGGATGAGTCAGGAAACGGTTTCATATGGACAAATTTTAAAAACTTCAGTGAATAATATGTACCTGGGAAATACTCAGGACGCTCTTTCATATGGCATCTACTTCAGAGCTTCTTTGAATAATTAACATCTGTATCGTAGTCAGAATTTGCTTTCAACAGCCACACCTTCAGAGCCTCACCGAATAACATTCACCTTGGGAAAAGTCAGGATTCTTTTTCCTATTGCCCCTCACTTCGAGCCAAATGTAAAAACGCAAGCCTTTGGAGTATTCAGGTGTCTCTACTTTATGGACACTCATTCAGAGCGTCACAGAATAGTACAAACCTATATAAAAGTCTGGAGTGTATTTCACATGGCCACTTATTCAGAACCGCAGTGAAGGATCATATATATCTAAAAAATACTCAGGATTCTTTTATATATGGCCACTTAAATAGAGACTCAGTGAATATTGCGCACCTGGGGTATAGTCTGGAAACTGATGGATATGACCATTCCCTAAGCACTCAGTGAAAAATGGAGAGCTGAAATGTAGTCCAGATAATAGAGTCAGGAGTCTCCTTTATGTGGTCACTCGTTCAGAAACTCACTGAAAAATACACACCTTAAGAATAGTCAGAGTCCAGGTATTATTCCCAATCAATCACAGTATTACTGAATAATGCACTATTGGGCAATAGTAAACAGTCTGTATCATATGGCTTCAAATTCAGAGCTTCAGTGCATAATCAGCAGCTGTGTAGTAGTCAAGTCCCTATTTCAGGTTGCTACAAATTAAGCAGCTCCGCGAATGATACATACATATATGTGTGATAGTCAGGAGGCACTTTGATATGGACACTCATACAGAACCTATTCATACACGGAACATATGGGGAATAATCACTAGTGTAATTCATATGGTGATTCCTTTGGAGTGTCAAACAATAACGCGCAACTGTGGAGTAAAATGGGGTCTATTACATAAGGCCACTCTTTCAGTGTTGCAGAGAATGATATGTATATCTGATAAGTCAGTAGTCTCTTTCACATGGCCGCTCCTTCAGGGCTACTGTGAATATTACTCCCCTCAGATATAGTCAAGGTTCTACTTCAAATGGCTACACATTCAGAGTCTCTGTAAGTATTGCACACCTGGGAAATATACAAGAGTCTCTTTTTTATGCCCACTTAGTCAGAGTCTCATTCAGTTATACACACCCAGGGAAGAGTTAAGAGTATTCATCAGGGAGCCAATCATTTAGAGCCTCACTGAATAATGAACACCAGGGTCATAGTCGAGCATTTGTTATATGGCCACACATTCTATGCCTCCCTGAATGTTACACACTTGGGGAATTCTCAGGATTCAATTTCATACTACCACTCATATAGAACCTTATTGAATAATTCACAATGGAGCAATAGTCAGGTGTCTATTTCATATTGCCTCTCATTCAAAGTTTCAGTGTATAATGAACTTCTATGGAGTAATCAAAACGCTTTTTAAGATAGCCACAAATTGAGTGCCTTCCTGAATAATACACACCTGTGTTATAGGATTCTATTTTATATGAACTTTAATTCTGGGTACCGCTGAGTAATTCACACGTGGGACAGTGTAAGGGGTTTATTTGTTATGGGCACTCATAGAGAACCTGTTTGAATAATGCAGACAGTTAATAATAAGGATTCTATCTTGTACGGCTAGTCAATCAGACAAAAAGTGAGTTATGCACCTGTGGATTATTAGAGGTCTGTTTCATATGACCCTCCTTCACAGCCTCACTGAATATTACACACTTGAGATATAGTCTGGAGTCTATTCTTAATGGCCATTGATTCAGAGAATCACTGAATAATGACCACCTGTGGAATAGTCAGAAGTCTCTTTCTGACAGCCACTCATTGAAATCCTCACTAAATGAACTCACCTATGGAAAGAGTCAGGATGTACTTCTATTCCCTCATTCAGAATCTCACTAAGTAATGCACACCTGTGGAATTGTCAGGAGAATTTTTCATGCGGCCTTTCAATCCAAGTGTCACTGAACAATGTGCTGTAGACTGGAGTCTATTTCATGTAGAGACATAGTCAGAGCCTCAGTGAGTAAGACAGACCCTTGCTATCGTAAAGCTTCTAATTAACATGGACACATCTTCTGAGCCTCACTGAATCATACACACCTGTATAATAATTTGGAGTCTATTTTCGACGGACATTCATTCAGAGCCTCGGTGAAGAATGCAGAGCCCTGGTGTAGCCCGAAGTCCATTTCATTTGTACACTCATCCATAGCCTCAGTTTATAATATACACGTGTGGATTAGTTGGGGTTCCATTTCATATAGCCACGGACTCATAACCTCAGTGAATAATGCACATATGTAACGTAATCAGCAGTCTGTTTCATATAGCCACTCATTCTGAGATTCATTGGATAATAAAATCATTTAAGATAGACAGAATCCCGTTTCTTATGGTCACACAAGAAGGGCTTCACTGAGTAATACACACCTGGGAAAATATGAGGTGTCTACTATATACAGCCTCTCATTTACAACCTTAGGGAATAATGTACACTTGTGGAGTAGGCACTAATCTATTTCATATGGCCACAAAATCAAAACCAGAGTGAGCATTACACAAGTTGGGAATAGTCACTAGTCTATTCCATATGCCAAAATATTCAAAGTCGGAGTCAATAATTCACTCCTGTGGACTAGTCAGGAAACGGTTTCATATGGACAAATTTTAAGAACTTCAGTGAATAATATGTACCTTGGAAATACTCAGGACGCTATTTCATATGGAGTCTACTTCAGAGCTTCTTTGAATAATTAACACCTGTATCATAGTCAGAATTTGCTTTTAACAGCCACATCTTCAGAGCCTCAACGAATAATATACACCTTGGGAAAAGTCAGGATTCTTTTTCCTATAGCCACTCATTTAGAACCAAATGTAAAAACGCAAGCCGTTGGAGTATTCAGGAGTCTCTACTTTATGGACACTCATTCAGAGCGTCACAGAATAGTAAAAACCTATGGAAAAGTCAGGAGTGTATTTCACATGACCGCTCATTCAGAACCACAGTGAAGGATCATATACATCTAAAAAATACTCAGGATTCTTTTATATATGGCCACTTAATCAGAGACTCAGTGAATAATGCACACCTGGGGTATAGTCTGGAAACTGTGGGATATGACCGTTTCCTAAGCACTCAGTGGAAAATGGAGAGCTGAAATGTAGTCCAGATAATAGAGTCAGGAGTCTACTTTATGTGGTCACTCGTTCAGAAACTCACTGAAGAATACACACCTTAAGAATAGTCAGAGTCCAGGTATTATGCCCACTCAATCACAGTATTACCGAATAATGCACTATTGGGCAATAGTAAACAGTCTATATCATATGGCTTCAAATTCAAAGCTTCAGTGCATAATCAGCAGCTGTGTAGTATTCAGGTCCCTATTTCAGGTTGCTACAAATTAAGCAGCTCCGTGAATGATACATACATATATGTGTGATAGTCAGGAGACTCTTTGATATGGACACTCATACAGAACCTATTCATACACGGAACATGTGGGGAATAATCACTAGTGTAATTTATATGGTGATTCCTTTGGAGGGGCAAACAATAACGCGCAACTGTGGAGTAAAATGGGGTCTATTACATAAGGCCACTCTTTCAGTGTTGCAGAGAATAATATGTATATCTGATAAGTCAGTATTTTCTTTCACCTGGCCGCTCGTTCAGGGCCACGGTGAATATTACTCCCCTCAGATATAGTCAAGGTTTTACTTCAAATGGCTACACATTCAGAGTCTCTGTAAGTATTGCACCCCTGGGGAATACACGAGAGTCTTTTTTTATGCCCACTTATTCAGAATCTCATTCAGTTATACATACCCGGGGAAGAGTTAAGAGTATACCTCAGGGGACCAATTATTTAGAGCCTCATTGAATAATGCACACCAGGGTCATTGTCGAGCGTTTCTTATATGGCCACTCATTCTATGCCTCCCTGAATGATACAAACCTGTGGGATTCTCAGGATTCAATTTCATACTACCACTCATTTAGAACATTATTGAATAATTCACAATGGAGCAATAGTCAGGTGTCTATTTCATATGGCCCCTCATTGAAAGTTTCAGTGTATAATGAACTTCTATGGAGTAATCAAAACGCTGTTTCAGATAGCCAAGAATTGAGTGCCTTCCTGAATAATACACACCTTGTTTATAGGATTCTATTTTATATGAACTCTAATTCTGGGTACCTCTGAGTACCCCAAAACGTATAATGCAATAAAAATTTAAAAATAAATAAATAAATAAAGATTCTATGTTGTACCACTAGTCATTCATACAAAAAGTGAATAACGCACATTTGGATTATTAGAAGTCTGTTTCATATGCCCCTCTTTCACAGCCTCACTGAATATTACACACTTGACATATAGTGTGGAGTCTGTTCTTTATGGCCATTCATTCAGAGAATCACTGAATAATGAACACCTGTGGAATAGTCAGAAGTCTCTTTCTGACCGCCACTCATTGAAATCCTCACTAAATGTACCCACCTGTGGAAAGAGTCAGGATGTACTTCTTTTCCCTCATTCAGAGTCTCACTAAATATTGCACACCTGTGAAATTGTCAGGAGAATTTCTCATGCGGCCTCTCATTCCGAGTGTCACTGAACAATGTGCTGTAGTCTGGAGTCTATTTCATGTAGCCACATAGTCAGAGCCTCAGTGAATAAGACAGACCCTTGCTATCATAAAGATTCTAATTAATATGGACACATCTTCTGAGCCTCAGTGAATCATACACACCTGCAGAATAATTTGGAGTCTATTTTCGATGGATATTCATTCAGAGCCTCGGTGAGGAATGCACACCCCTGGGGTAGCCAGAAGTCCATTTTATTTATACACTCATCCATAGCCTCAGTTTATAATATACACGTGTGGATTAGTTGGGGCTCCATTTCATATAGCCATGGACTCATTACCTCAGTGAATAATTCACATATGTAACGTAATCAGCAGTCTGTTTCATATAGGCACTCATTCAGTGATTCATTGGATAATAAAATTATTTAAGATAGACAGAATCCCATTTCATATGGTCACATAAGAAGAGCCTCACGGAGTAATAGACACGCGGGAAAATATGAGGAGTCTACTATATATAGCCTCTCATTTACAGCCTCAGGGAATAATGCACTCTTGTGGAGTAGGCTGTCATCTATTTTATATGGCCACAAAATCAAACCCTGAGTGAGCAATACACAAGTTGGGAATAGTCACTAGTCTATTCCATATGCCAAAATATTCAAAGTTGGAGTCAGTAATTCACTCCTGTGGACTAGTAAGGAAACAGTTTCATATGGACAAATTTAAGAACTTCAGTGAATAATATGTACCTGGGAAATACTCAGAACGCTATTTCATATCACGTCTACTTCAGAGCTTCTTTGAATAATTAACACCTGTATCGTAGTCAGAATTCTCTTTTAACAACCTCATATTCAGAGCCTCATGGAATAACATACACCTTGTTAAAAGTCAGGATTCTTTCTTCTATAGCCACTCATTTAGAGCCAAATGTAGAAACGCAAGCCTTTGGAGTATTCCGGAGTCTCTACTTTATGGACACTCATTAAGAGCGTCACAGAATAGTACAAACCTATGGAAAATTCAGGAGTGTATTTCACATGGCCACTTATTCAGAACCGCAGTGAAGGATCATATACATCTAAAAAATACTCAGGATACTTTTATATATGTCCACTTATTCAGAGACTCAGTGAATAATGCACACCTGGGGCATAGTCTGGAGACTATTTGATATGACCATTCCCTAAGCACTTAGTGGAAAATGGAGAGCTGAAATGTAGTCCAGATAATAGAATCAGGAGTCTACTTTATGTGCTCACTCGTTCAGAAACTCACTGAAGAATACACACCTTAAGAATAGTCAGAGTCTAGGTATTATGTCCACTCAATCATAGCATTACTGAATAATGCACAACTGGGCAATACTAAAACGTCTATATCATATGGCTTCTAATTCAGATCTTCAGTGCATAATCAGCAGCTGTGTAGTAGTCAGGACCCTTCCTCAGCTTGCCCCAAATTAAGCATCTCCGTGAATGATATACATATGTGTGATAGTAAGGAGACTTTTTGATACGGACACTCATACAGAACCTCTTTGAATACTGCACATGTGGGGAATAATCACTAGTGTATTTCATATGGTGATTCCTTTGTCGGGTCAAACAATAATGTGCAACTGTGGAGTACAATGCGATCTATTACATAAGTCCACTCTTTCAGTGTTGCAGGGAATAATATGTATATCTGATAAGTCAGGAATCTCTTTCACATGGCCACTTGTTCAGGGCCTCTGTGAATAATACTTCCCTCAGAAGTAGTCAAGGTTCTACTTCAAATGGCTACACATTCAGAGTCTCTGTAAGGAATGCACACCTTGACAATACACAAGGGTCTCTTTTTTTTGCCCACTTAGTCAGAGTCTCATTCAATTATGCACACCCGGGAAAAAGTTAAGAGTATACCCCATGGAACCAATCATTTAGAGCCTCTGTGAATGATTCACACCAGGGTTATAGTCAAGCATTTTTTATATGGCCACTCAATCTGTGCTTTCCTGAATAATACACACCTGTGGAATCCTCAGAAATCAATTTCATATTACCACTCATGTAGAACCCTATAGAATAATTTACAATGGAGCAAAAGTCAGGCATCTATTTCATATGGCCTCTCATTCAAACTTTCAGTGTATAATAAACTTCTTTCCCAGAAAACTGACACAAGAACAGAAAAAGAAATATTGCATATACTCACTCATAGTTGGGTGAGAAAAATGAGAACACATGGACACAAAGAGACGGTCTTCTATACACTGGGGTCTATTTGGGGGAATGGGGGTGGGACAGTGGGGGTTGGCTGGGGAGCGATAGCCTGGGGATGAATGCAAAATGTGGGTGAAGGGGAGGAAGGCAGCAAAACACACTGCCATGTGTGTACCTGTGCAACTATCTTGCACGTTCTGCACATGTACCCCAAAACCTATAATGCAATAAAAATTAAAAAATATATAAATAAGTAAAAAATTAAAAAAGAAAATGAACTTCTACGGAGTAATCAGGACGCTGTTTTAGATAGCCACGAATTGAGTGCCGTCCTGAATGATACACACCTGGGTTATAGGATTCTATTTCATATGAACTCTAAGTATCACTGAGTAATACACACGTGGGATAGTGTAAGGAGTTTATTTGTTATCTGGACTCATAGAGAACCTATTGGAATAATGCACACATGGTGAATAATAAGGATTCTATGTTGTACAGCTAGTCATTCAGACAAAAAGTGAATAACGCACATGTGGATTATTAGAAGTCTTTTTTATATGCCCCTCTTTCACAGCCTCACTGAATACTACACACTTGAGATATAGTCTAGAATCTATTCTTTATGGCCATTCATTCAGAGAATCACTGAATAATGAACACCTGTGGAATAGTCAGAAGTCTCTTTCTGACCGCCACTCATTGAAATCCTCACTAAATGTACCCACCTGTGGAAAGAGTCAGAATATTCTTCTATTCCCTCATTCAGAGTCTCACTAAATAATGCAAACCTGTGGAATTGTCAGGAGAATTTTTTATGCGGCCTCTCATTCTGAGTGTCACTGAACAATGTGCTGTAGTCTGGAGTTTATTTCATGTAGACACATATTCAGAGCCTTAGTGAATAAGGTAGACCCTGGCTATTGTTAAGATTCTTATTAATATGGACACATCTTCTGAGCCTCAATGAATAATACACACCTGTAGAATAATTTGGAGTCTATTTTCCATGGACATTCATTCAGAGCCTCTGTGAATAATGCACACCCCTGGGGTAGCCAGAAGTCCATCTCATTTGTACACACATCCATATACTCAATTTCTAATATGCACGTGTGGATTAGTTGGGGTTCCATTTTATATAGCCACGGACTCATAAACTCAGTGAATAATGCACATATGTAAGGTACTCAGCAGTCTGTTTCATATAGTCACTCATTCAGAGATTCATTGGACAATAAAATTATTTAAGATAGACAGAATACCATTTTATATTGTCACACAAGAAGAGCCTCACTGAGTAATACACACCTGGGAAAATGTGAGGAGTCTACTATATATAGCCTCTCAATTACAGCCTCAGGAAATAATGCACACGTGTGGAGTAGGCACTAATCTATTTTATATGGCCACTAAATCAAACCCTGAGTGAGCAATACACAAGATGGGAATAGTCACTAGTCTATTCCATATGCCTAAATATTCAATGTCAGAGTCAATAATTCACTCCTGTGGACTAGTCAGAAAACAATTTTACATGGACAAAGTTTTAGAGCTTCACTGAATAATATATACCTGGAAAATACTCAGGACGCTATTTCATATGGGGTCTATTTGAGAGCTTCATTGAATAAGGAACACCTGTATCTTAGTCAGAATTTTCTTTTAATAGCCACATCTTCAGAGCCTCACTGAATAACATACACCTTGGGAAAAGTCAGGATTTTATTTCATATAGTCACGCTTTTAGAGCCGAATGTAAAAACGCACACCTGTGGAGTATTCAGGAGTCTCTACTTTATAGACACTCATTCAGAGCGTCACAGAAAAATTCAGACCTATTGGAAAGTCAGGAGCTTATTTCACATGGCCACTTATTCAGAACCGCAGTGAAGGATCATATACATCTGGAAAATTCTCAGGATTATTTTATATATGCCCACTTATTCAGAGACTCAGTTAATAATACACACCTGGGGTATTGTCTGGAGACTATTTTATATGACCATTCCCTAAGCACTCAGTGGAAAATGGACAGCTGAAATATAGTCAGGATGATAGAGTCAGGAGGACACTTTATGTGGTCACTCATTCAGAAACTCACTGAAGAATACACACCTTAAGAATAGTCAGAGTCCAGGTATTATGGCCACTCAATCACAGCATTACCGAATAATGCACAATTGGGCAATAGTAAGGACTCTGTATCATATGTCTTCTAATTCAGAGCTTCAGTGCATAATCAGCAGCTGTGTAGTAGTCAGGACCCTATCTCAGCTTTCCCCAAATTAAGCAGCTGCGTGAATGTTACATATATGTGAGTTAGTCAGGAGATCCTTTGATATGGACACTCATACAGAACCTCTTCGAATACTGCACATGTGGGGAATAATCACTAGTGTATTTCATATGGTAATTCATCTGAAGGGTCAAAAAATAACACGCAACTGCGGAGTAAAATGGAGTCTATTACATAAGGCTACTCTTTCAGTGTTGCAGGGAATAATATGTATATCTGATAAGTCAGGAAATTTTTTCACATGGCCACTCATTCAGGGCCTCTTTGAATAAAATTCCCCTCAGAAATAGTCAAGGTTCTACTTCAAGTGGCTACATATTCAGAGTCTCTGTAAGTAATGCACAACTGGGCAATACCCAAGAGTCTCTTTATTATGCCCACTTAGTCAGAGTCTCATTCAATTAAACAGACCCGGGGAAGAGTTAAGAGTATACCTCGTGGAACCAATAATTTAGAGCCTCAGTGAATAATGCACATCAGTGTCATAGTCAAGCATTTTTTATATGGCCACTCATTCTGTGCCTCTCTGAATGATACACACCTGGGGAATCTTCAGGATTCAATTTCATACTACCACTCATTAAGGACCTCATAGAATAATTCACAATGCGGCAATAGTCAGGTGTCTATTTCATATGACCTCTCATTCAAAGGTTCAGTGTTTAATGAACTTCTATGGAGTAATCAGGACGCTGCTTAAGATAGCCACAAATTGAGTGCATACCTGAGTGATACACACCTGGGTTTTAAGATTCTATTTCATATGAACTCTAATTCTGGGTACCCCTAATTAATTCACAAGTGGGATTTTTTAAGGAGTTTATTTGTTAATGGCACTCAAAGAGAACTTGTTGTATAATACACACAGGGCGAATAATAAAGATTCTATGTTGTACGGCTCGTCATTCAAACAAAATGTGAATAACGCTCACGTGGATTAATAGAAGTCTGTTTCATATGACGCTCTTTCACAGCTTCACTGAATATTACACACTTGAGATATAGTCTGGAGTCTGTTCTTTATGGCCATTCATTCAGAGAATCACTAAATAATGAACACCTGTGGAAGAGTAAGAATTCTCTTTTCCACCGCCACTCATTGAAAGCCTCACAAACTGTACGCACCTGTGGAGTCAGGATTTAATTCTATTCCCTCATTCAGAGTCTCACTAAATAATGCACACCTGTAAAATTGCCAAGAGAATTTTTCATGCGGCCTCTCATTTCGAGTGTCACTGAACACTGTGCTGTAGTCTGGTGTCTATTTTATGTAGACACATATTCAGAGCCTCAGTGAATAAGACAGACCCTTGCTATCGTAAAGATTCTAATTAATATGGACATATCTTCTGAGCCTCACTGAATAATGCACACCTGTAAAATAATTTGGAGTCTATTTTCTATAGACATTCATTCAGAGCCTCGGTAAATAATGCACACCGCTGGGTTAGCCAGAAGACCATTTCATTTGTACACTCATCCATAGCCTAAGGTTATAATATGCACTTGTGGATTAGTTGGGGTTCCATTTCATATAGCCACCGACTCGTAAACTCACTGAATAATGCACATATGTAACATACTCAGCAGTCTGTTTCATATAGCCACTCATTCAGAGATTCATTTCATAATAAAATTATTTAAGATAGTCTAATTATTAAGAATTATTAAATCTAATTATTTAAGATTCTGTCTAGAATCTCTTTTCATATGGTCACACAAGAAGAGCCTCACTGAGTAATACACACTTGGGAAAATGTGAGGGGTCTACTATATATAGCCTCTCATTTACAGCCTCAAGAAATAATGCACACGTGTGGAGTAGGCACATATCTGTTTTATATGGCCACAAAATCAAAACCTGAGTGAGCAACACACTCAGTTTATTCCATATGCATAAATATTCAAAGTCAGAGTCAATAATTCACTCCTGTGGACTAGTCAGAAAACAATTTCATATGGACAAAGTTTTTGAGCTTCAGTGAAAAATATGTACCTGGGAAATACTCAGGATGCTATTTTATATGGTGGCTATTGCATAGCTTCATTGAATAAGAAACACCTGTATCGTAGTCAGAATTTTCTTTTAAAAGCCACACCTTCAGAAATAACTGAATAACATACACCTTGGGAAATTCAGGATTCTATTTGCTATAGCCACTCATTTAGAGCTGAATGTCAAAACGCATGCCTCTGGAGTATTCAGAAGTCTCTACTTTATGGACACTCATTCGGAGTGTCAGACAATAATATAGACCTATACAAATGTCAGGAGTGTATTCCACATGGCCACTTATTCAGAACCGCAGTGAAGGATTATATACATCTGGAAAATTCTCAGGATTCCTTTACATATGGCCACATATTCAGAGACTCAGTGAATAATGCACACCTGGGGTATAGTCTGGAGACTATTTAATATGACCGTTCCCTAAGCACTCAGTGGAAAATGGAGAGCTGAGATATAGTCAGGATGATAGAGTCTGGAGTCTACTTTATGTGGTCACTGGTTTCAAAACTCACTGAGGAATACACACCTTAAGAATAGTCAGAGTCCAGGTATTATGGCTACTCAATCACAGCATTACCAAATAATGCACAATTGGGCAATAGTAAAGTGTCTATATTCTATGGCTTCAAATTCAGAGCTTCAGTGCATAATCAGCAGCTGTGTGGTAGTCAGGAACCTTTGTCAGCTTGCCCCAAATTAAGCAGCTCTGTGAATCATACATATATGTGTGATAGTCAGAAGACTCTTTGATATGGACACTCATACAGAACCTCTTTGAATAGTGCACATGTGGTGAATAACCACTTGTGTATTTCATATGGTGATTCCTTTGGATGGTCAAACCATAACATGCAATTGTGGAATAAAATGGGGTCTGTTACATAAGGCCACTCTTTCAGTGTTACTGGGAATAATATATATATCTGATAAGTCAGGAATCTCTTTCACATGGCCACTCATTCAGGGCCTCTGTGAATAATACTCCCCTCAGAAATAGTCAAGGTTCTATTTCAAATGGCTACACATTCAGAATCCCTGTAAGTAATGCACACCTGGGCTATACACAAGGGTCTCTTTTTTATGCCCAGGTACTCAGAGTCTCATTGAATTATACAGACCCGGGGAAGATTTAAGAGTATGCCTCACAGAACCACACATTTAGAGCCTCAGTGAATAATGCACACTAGGGTTATAGTCGAGCATATTTCATATGGTACTCATTCTCTGCCTCCCTGAATGATGCACACCTGGGGAATCCTCAAAATTCAATTTCATACTACCACTCATGTAGAACCTTATTGAATAATTCACAATGGAGCAATAGTCAGGTGTCTATTTCATATGGCCTCTCATTCAAAGGTTCAGTGTGTAATGAACTTCTATGAAGTAATCAGGACGCTGTTTCAGATAGCCACGAAATGAGTGCCTTCCTGAATGATACACAACTGGGTTATAGGATTCTATTTCATATAAACTCTAATTCTGTGTACTGCTGAGTAATACCCACGTGGGATTTTGTAAGGAGTTTATTTTTTATGGGCACTCATAGAGAACCTGTTTGAATAATGCACACACGGAGAATAATAAGGATTGTATGTGGTACGGCTAGTCATTCAGACAAAAAGTGAATAACGCACATGTGGATTATTAGAATTCTGTTTCATATACCCCTCTTTCACAGCCTCACTGAATATTGCACACTTGAGAT
Organism: Saguinus oedipus; assembly: GCA_031835075.1. NCBI lineage: Eukaryota > Metazoa > Chordata > Mammalia > Primates > Cebidae > Saguinus > Saguinus oedipus. Next base: position 32,462,207 of record CM063180.1, on the reverse strand, counting down.
ATAGTCTGGAGTCTGTTCTTTATGGCCATTCATTCAGAGAATCACTGAATAATAAATATTTATGGAATAGCCAGCAGTCTCGCTTGGACTGCCACTCATTGAAAGCCTCACTAAATGTACCCACCTGTGGAAAGAGTCAGGATTTACTTCTATTCTCTCACTAAGAGTCTCACTAAATAATGCACACCTGTGGAATTGTGAGGAGAATTTTTCATGCAGCCTCTCATTCCGAGTGTCACTGAACAATGTGCTGTAGTCTGGAGTCTATTTCATGTAGACACATATTCAGAGTCTCAGTGAATAAGACAGACGCTTGCTATTGTAAACATTCTAATTAATATGGAAACATCCTCTGAGCTTCACTGAATAATACAACCTGTAGAATAATTTAAAGTCTATTTTCGATGGACATTCATTCAGAGCCTCGGTGAAGAATGCAAACCCCTGGAATAGCCAGAAGTCCATTTCATTTGTCCACTCATCCATAGCCTCAGTTTATAATATGCACGTGTGGATTAGTTGCGGTTCCATTTCATATAGTCACGGACTTGTAATCTCAATGAATAATGCACATATGAAACGTACTCAGCAGTCAGTTTCATATAGCCACTCATTCAGAGATTCATTGGATAATAAAATTCTTTAAGATTGAAAAAATCCCGTTTCATATGGTCACACAAGAAGAGCCTCACTGAGTAATACACATCTGGGAAAATGTGAGGAGTCTACTATATATAGCCTCTCATTTACAGCCTCAGGAAATAATGCACACGTGTGGAGTAGGCACTAATCTATTTTATATGGTCACTAAATCAAACCCTGAGTGAGCAATACACAAGTTGGGAATAGTCACTAGTCTATTCAATATGCCCAATCTTCAAAGTCAGAGTCAATAATACACTCCTGTGAACTAGTCAGGAAACAATTTAATATGGACAAGGTTTTAGAACTTCAGTGAATAATATATAACTGGGAAATACTCAGGACGCTATTTCATATGGGGTCTATTTCCGAGCTTCATTGAATAAGGAACACCTGTATCATAGTCAGAATTTTCTTTTAACAGCCACATCTTCAGAGCCTCACTGAATAACATACACCTTGGGAAAAGTCAGGATTCTATTTCGTACAGCCACTCATTTACAGCCGAATGTAAAAACGCATGCCTGTGAAGTATTCAGGAGTCTCTACTTTATGGACACTCATTCAGAGCGTCACAAAATAATACAGACCTATGGAAAATTCAGGAGTGTATTTCACATGGCCACTTTTTCAGAACGGCAGTGTAGGATTATATATATCTGGAAAATTCTTAGGATTCTTTTACATATGGCAACTTATTCAAAGACTCAGTGAATAATGCACACCTGGGGTGTAGTCTGGAGACTATTTGATATGACCCTTCCCTAAGCACTCAGTGGAAAATGGAGAACTGAAATATAGTCAGGGTGATAGAGTCAGAAGTCTACTTTATGTGGTCACTCGTTCAGAAACTCACTGAAGGATACACACCATAAGGATAGTCAGTGTCTGGGTATTATGGCAAATAAATCACAGCATTACTGAATAATGCAAAATTGGGCCATAGTAAGGAGTCTATATCATATGGATTCTAATTCAGAGCTTCAGTGCATAATCAGCAGCTGTGTAGTAGTCAGGACCCTATCTCAGCTTGCCCCAAATTAAGCAGCTCCTTGAATCATACATATATATGTGATAGTAGAATCATACATATATATGTGATAGACCCTTTGATTTGGACACTCATACAGAACGTCTTCAAATACTGCTCATGTGGGGAATAATCACTAGTGTATTTCATATGGTGATTCCTTTGGAAGGTCAAAAAATAATGCGCAACTGTGGAGTAAAATGGAGTCTATTACATAAGGCCACTCTTTCAGTGTTGCAGGGAATAACATGTATATCTGATAAGGCAGGAAACTCTTTCACATGGCCACTCGTTCAGGGCCTCTGAGAATAATACTCCCCTCTGAAATAGTCAAAGTTCTACTTCAAAAGGCTACACATTCAGAGTCTCTGTAAGTAAAGCACACCTGGGCAATACACAAGAGTCTCTTTTTTATGCCCACTTAGTAAGAGTCTCATTCAATTATACACACCCTGGGAAGAGTTATGAGTATACCTCATGGAACCAATCATTTAGAGCCTCAGTGAATAATGCACACCGGGGTTATAGTCGAGCATATTTTATATGGCCACTCATTCTCTGCCTCCCTGAATGATACACACCTGGGGAATACTCAAAATTCAATTTTATACTGCCATTCATGTAGAATCTTATAGAATAACTCACAATGGGGCAATAGTCAGGTGTCTATTTCATATGGCCTCTCATTCAAAGGTTCAGTGTTTAATGAACTTCTATGGAGTAATCAGGACGCTCTTTAAGATAGCCACAAATTGAGTGCATTCCTGGATGATACACACATGGGTTTTAAGATTCTATTTCTTATGAACTCTAATTCTGGGTACCCCTGAGTAATTCACATGCGGGATTGGTTAAGGAGTTTATTTTTTAATGGCACACAAAGAGAACCTGTTGAATAATGCACACATGGCGAATAATAAGGATTCTATGTTGTACGGCTTGTCATTCAGACAAAATGTGAATAACGATCATGTGGATTAACAGAAGTCTGTTTCATATGCTGCCCTTTCACAGCTTCACTAATATTACATACTTGAGATATAGTCTGGAGTCTGTTCTTTATGGCCATTTATTCAGAGATTCATTGAATAATGAACACCTGTGGAATAGTCAGAATTCTCTTTTCGACCGCCACTTATTGAAAGCCTCACTAACTGTACCCACCTGTGGAAAGAGTCAGGATTTACTTCTATTCCCTCATTCAGAGTCTCACTAAATAATGCACACCTGTGGAATAGTCAGGAGAATTTTTCATACGGCCTCTCATTCTGAGTGTCACTGAACACTGTGCTGTAGTCTAGAGTCTATTTCATGTAGACACATAGTCAGAGCCTCAGTGAATAAGACAGACCCTTGCTATCGTAAAGATTCTAATTAATATGGACACATCTTCTGAGCCTCACTGAATAATACACACCTGTACAATAATTTGGAGTCTATTTTCGATGGACATTCATTCAGAGCCTCGGTGAATAATGCACACCGCTGAGGTAGCCAGAAGTGCATTTCATTTGTACACTCATCCATACCCTCAGGTTATAATATGCACGTGTGGATCAGTTGGGGTTCCATTTCATAAAGCCATGGACTCGTAAACTCAGTGCATAATGCATGTATGTAACGTACTCAGCAGTCTGTTTCATATAGCCACTCATTCAGAGATTCATTTCATAATAAAATTATTTAAGATAGACAGAATCTCGTTTCATATGGTCACACAAGAAGAGCCTCACTGAGTAATACACACATGGGAAAATGTGAGGGGTCTACTATATATAGCCTCTCATTTACAGCCTCAAGAAATAACGCACAAGTGTGGAGTAGGAACAAATCTGTTTTATATGGCCACAAAATCAAACCCTGAGTGAGCAATTCATAAGTTGAGATACTAGTCTATTCCATATGCATAAATATTCAAAGTCAAAGTCAATAATTCACTTCTGTGGACTAGTGAGAAAACAATTTCACATGGACAAAGTTTTAGAGTTTCAGTGAATAATATGTACCTGGGAAATACTCAGGACGATATTTCATATGGCATCTATTTTATAGCTTCATTAAATAATAATCACCTGTATCGTAGTCAGAATTTTCTTTTAACAGCCACACCTTCAGAAATAAATGAATAACATACACCTTGGGAAATTCAGGATTCTATTTCCTATAGCCACTCATTTAGAGCCGAATGTCAAAACGCACACCTGTGGAGTATTCAGAAGTCTTTACTTTATGGACACTCATTCAGAGGGTCAGACAATAATACAGACCTATGCAAATGTCAGAAGTGTATTTCACATGGCCACTAATTCAGAACTGCAGTGAAGGATCATATACATCTGGAAAATACTCAGGATTCTTTTATATATGGCCACTTATTCAGAGACTCAGTGAATAATGCACACCTGGTGTATAGTCTGGAGACTATTTGATATGACCCTTCCCAAAGCACTCAGTGGAAAATGGAGACCTGAAATATAGTCAGGATGATAGAGTATGGAGTATACTTTATGTGGTCACTCGTTCCGAAACTCACTGAGGAATACACACCTTAAGAATAATCAGAGTCCAGGTATTATGGCCACTCAATCACAGGATTACCAAATAATGCACAATTGGGCAATAGTAAAGTGTCTATATCCTATGGCTTCAAATTCAGAGCTTCAGTGCATAATCAGCAGCTGTGTAGTAGTCAGGAAGCTTTGTCAGATTGCACCAAATTAAGCAGCTCCGTGAATCATACATATATGTGTGATAGTGAGAAGACTCTTTGATATGGACACTCATATAGAACCTCTTCGAATAGTGCACATGTGGGGAATACTCACTAGTGTATTTCATATGGTGATTCCTTTGGAGGGTCAAACTATAACATGCAATTGTGGAATAAAATGGGGTCTGTTACATAAGGCCACTCTTTCAGTGTTGCAGGGAATAATATGTATATCTGATAAGTCAGGAATCTCTTTCACATGGCCACTTGTTCAGGGCCTCTGTGAATAATACTCCCCTCAGTAATAGTCAAGGTTCTATTTCAAATGGCTACACATTCAGAATCCCTGTAAGTATGCCTCTCATTCTGAGTGTCACTGAACAATGTGCTGCAGTCTGGAGTCTATTTCATTTAGACACATATTCAGAGCCCCAGTGAATAAGACAGACCCTTGCTATCATAAAAATTCTAATTAATATGGACACATCTTCTGAGCTTCACTGAATAATACACATATGTATAATAATTTAAAGTTTATTTTCAATGGACATTCATTCAGAGCCTCAGTGAAGAATGCACACCCCTGTCTTAGTCAGAAGTCCATTTCATTTGTACACTCATCAGTAGCCTCAGTTTATAATATGCACGTGTGGATTAGTTGCGGTTCCATTTCATATAGCCACGGACTTGTAACCTCAGTGAATAATGCATATATGTAATGTATTCAGCAGTCTGTTTCATATAGCCACTCATTCAGAAATTCTTTGGATAATAAAATCATTTAAGATAGACAGAATCCCGTTTCATATGGTCACACAATATGAGCCTCACTGAGTAATTCAAACCTGGGAAAATGTGAGGAGTCTACTATATGTAGCCTCTCATTTACAGCCTCAGGAAATAATGCACACGTATGGAGTAGGCACTATTCTATTTTATATGGCCACAAAATCAAACCCTGAGTGAGCAATACACAAGTTGGGAATAGTCACTAGTCTATTCCATATGCCCAAATATTCAAAGTCAGAGTCAATAATTCACTCCTGTGGATTAGTAAGGAAACAATTTCATATGGACAAGGTTTTAGAGCTTCAGTGAGTAATATATACCTGGGAAATACTCAGGACGCTATTTCATATGGCGTCTATTTCAGAGATTCATTGAATAAGGAACACCTGTATCGTAGTCAGAATTTTCTTTTAACAGCCACATCTTCAGAGGCTCACTGAATAACATACATTTTGAAAAAGTTCAGGATTCTATTTCATATAGTCACTCATTTACAGCCGAATGTAATAACTCATGCCTGTGAAGTATTCAGGAGTCTCTACTTATGGACACTCATTCAGAGCGTCACAGAATAATTCATACCTATGGAAAAGTCAGGAGTGTATTTCACATGGCCACTTATTCAGAACCGCAGTGTAGGATCATATATACCTGGAAAATTCTCAGGAATCTTTTATATATAATCCACTTATTCAGAGTCTCAGTGAATAATGCACACCTGGGGTGTAGTCTCGAGACTATTTGATATGACCCTTCTCTAAGCACTCAGTGGAAAATGGAGAGCTGAAATATAGTCAGGGTGATAGAGTCAGGAGTCTACTTTATGTGGTCACTCGTTTGGAAACTCACTGAGGAATACACACCTTAAGAATAGTCAGTGTCCGGGTACTATGGCCAATCAATCACAGCTTTACTGAATAATACACAATTGGGCAATAGTAAGGAGTCTATATCATATGGCTTCTAATTCAGAGCTTCAGTGCATAATCAGCAGCTGTGTAGTAGTCAGGACCCTGTCTCAGCTTGCCCAAATTAAGCAGCTCCGTGAATCATACATATTTGTGTGATAGTCAGGAGACACTTTGATATGGACACTCATACAGATCCTCTTCGAATACTGCAAATGTGTGGAATAATCACTAGTTTATTTCATATGGTGATTTTTTTGGAGGGTCAAACTATAACACGCAATTGTGGAATAAAATGGGGTCTGTTACATAAGGCCACTCCTTCAGTGTTGCAGGGAATAATATGTATATCTGATAAGTCAGGAATGTCTTTCACGTGGCCACTCGTTCAGGGACTCTGTGAATAATACTCCCTTCAGAAATAGTCAAGGTTCTCATTTAAATGGCTACACATTCAGAAACCCTGTAAGTAATGCACACCTGGGCTATACACAAGGGTCTCTTTTTTATGCCCACGTAGTCAGAGTTTCATTCAATTATACACACCCGGGGAAGAGTTAAGAGTATACCTCATGGAACCAATTATTTAGAGCCTCAGTGAATAATGCACACCGGGGTTATAGTCGAGCATATTTCATATGACCACTCATTCTCTGCTTAGCTGAATGATACACACCTGGGGAATCTTCAAAATTCAATTTCATACTATCACTCATGTAGATCCTTATAGAGTAATTCATAATGGTGCAATAGTCAGGTGTCTCATATGGCGTCTCATTCAAAGGTTCAGTGTATAATAAACTTCTATGGAGTAATCAGAATGCTTTTTCAGATAGCCACTAAATGAGTGCTTTCCTAAATGATACACACCTGGGTTATAGAATTCTATTTTATATGAACTCTAATTCTGTGTACCGCTGAGTAATACACAGGTGGAATAGTGTAAGTAGGTTATTTGTTATGGGCACTCATAGAGAACCTGTTTGAATTATGCACACACAGCGAATAATAAGGATTGTATGTGTATGGTTAGTCATTTAGACAAAAAGTGAATAACGCACATTTGGATTATTAGAAGTCTGTTTCATATGACCCTTTTTCACAGCCTCACTGAATATTACACACTTTTGGTATAGTCTGGAGTCTTTTATGGCCATTCATTCAGAGAATCACTGAATAATGAACACCTGTGGAATAGTCAGTAGTCTCGTTCCGAACGCCAGTCATTGGAAGCCTCATTAAATGTACCCACCTGTGGAAAGAGTCAGGATTAACTTCTATTCTCTCATTCAGAGTCTCACTAAATAATTCACACCTGTAGAATTGTCAGGAGAATTTTTCATGCGGCCTCTCATTTCGAGTGTCACTGAACAATGTGCTGTAGTCTGGAGTCTATTTCACATAGACACATATTAAAAGCATCACTGAATAAGACAGACCCTTGCTATCGTACAGATTCTAATTAATATGGACATATCTTCTGAGTTTCACTGAATAATACACACATGTAGAATAATTTAAAGTTTATTTTCGATGGACATTCATTCTGAGCCTCGGTGAAGAATGCACACCCCTGTCGTAGCCAGAAGTCCATTTCATTTGTACACTCATCCATAGCCTCAGTTTATAATATGCACGTGTGAATTAGTTGCAGTTCCATTTCATATAGCCATAAACTTGTAACCTCAGTGAATAATGCATATATATAACGTACTCAGCAGTCTGTTTCATATAGCCACTGATTCAGAGATTCATTGGATAATACAATTATTTAAGATAGACAGAATCCCTTTTCATATGTTCACACAAGATGAGCCTCACTGAGTAATACAAACCGGGGAAAATTTGAGGAGTCTACTATATATAGCCTCTCGTTTACAGCCTTAGGAAATGATGCACATATGTGGAGTATGCACTAATCTATTTTATATGTCCACAATATCAAACCCTGAGTGAGTAATACACAAGTTGGGAATAGTCAGTAGTCTATTCCATATGCCCAAATATTCAAAGTCAGTGTCAATATTTCAATCCTGTGGACTAGGAAGGAAACAATTTCATATGGACAAGTTTTTAGAGCTTCAGTGAGTAATATATACCTGGGAAATACTCAGGACGCTATTTAATATGGCATCTATTTCAGAGCTTCATTGAATAAGAAACACCTGTATTATAGTCAGAATTTTCTTTTAGCAGCCACATCTTCAGAGGCTCACTGAATAACATACATTTTGGGAAAAGTCAGGATTCTATTTCGTATAGCCAGTCATTTACAGCCGAATGTAAAAACGCACGCCTGTGAAGTATTCAGGAGCCTCTACTTTATGCACACTCATTCAGAGTGTTACAGAATAATACAGACCTATGGAAAAGTCAAGAGTGTATTTCACATGGCCACTTATTCAGAACTGCAGTGTAGTATGATATATATCTGGACAATTCTCAGGAATCTTTTATATATGTCCACTTATTCACAGACTCAGTGAATATTGCACACCTGGGGTGTAGTCTCGAGACTATTTGATATGACCCTTCTCTAAGCACTCAGTGGAAAATGGAGAGCTGAAATATAGTCAGGGTGATAGAGTCAGGAGTCTACTTTATGTGGTCACTCGTTCGGAAACTCACTGAGGAATACACACCTTAAGAATAGTCAGTGTCCGGGTACTATGGCCAATCAATCACAGGATTACTGAATAATGCAAAATAGGGCAATAATAAGGAGTCTATATCATATGGCTTCTAATTCAGAGCTTCAGTGCATAATCAGCGGCTGTGTAGTAGTCAGGACCCTATCTCAGCTTGTCCCAAATTAAGCAGCTCCGTGAATCATACATATATGTGTTATAGTCAGGAGACTCTTTGATATGTACACTCATACAGAACCTCTTCGAATACTGCACATGTGGGGAATAATCACTAGTGTGTTTCATATGGTGATTCCTTTGGAGGGTCAAACTATGACACGCAATTTTGGAATAAAATGGGGTCTGTTACATAAGGCCACTCTTTCAGTGTTACAGGGAATAATATGTATATCTGATAAGTCAGGAATCTCTTTCACATGGCCACTCATTCAGGGCCTCTGTGAATAATAATTCCCTCAGAAATAGTCAAGGTTCTACTTCAAATGGTTACACATTCAGAGTCTCTGTAGCAAACACACACCTGGACAATGCACAAGAGTCTCTTTTCTATGCCCACTTAGTCAGAGTCTCATTCAGTTATAAACACCCGGAAAAGATTTAAGAATATACCTTACGGAATCAATCATTTAGAGCCTCAGTGATTAATGCACACCTAGGGTATAGTCGAGGAATTTTTAGATGGCCACTCATTTTGTGCCTCCATGAATGATACACACCTCGGGAATCCTCACGATTCAATTTCACACTACCACTCATGTAGAACCTTATAGAATAATTCACAATGGAGCAAGAGCCAGGTGTCTATTTCATATGGCCTCTTATTCCAAGTTTCAGTGTATAATGAACTTCTATGGAGTAATCAGGACACTGTTTAAGATAGCCAGGAATTGAGTGCCTTCCTGAAAGATACGCACCTGGGTTGTAGGATTCTATTTCATATGAACTCTAATTCTGGGTATCGCTGAATAATACACACGTGGGGTAGTGTTAGGAGTTTATTTTTTTATTTTTTATTTTTTATTTTTTTTTTAATTTTTATTGCATTATAGGTTTGGGGGTACATGTGCAGAACGAGCAAGATAGTTGCATAGGTACACACATGGCAGTGTGCTTTGCTGCTTTCCTGCCCTTCACCCAGACTTGGTATTCATCCCCAGGAGTTTATTTTTTATGGGCACTCATAGTGAACCTGTTTCTATAATGCACACATGGCGAATAATAAGGATTCTATGTTGTACGGCTAGTCATTCAGACAAAAAGTGAATAACGCACATGTGGATTATTAGAAGTGTGTTTCATATGCTCCTCTTTCACAGCCTCACTCAATATTACACACGTGACCTATAGTCTGGAGTCTATTCTTTATTGCCATTCATTGAGAGAATCACTGAATAATGAACACCTGTGCAATAGGCAGAAGTCTCTTTCCGACTGCCACTCATTGAAAGCCTCACAAAAAGTACCCACCTGTGGAAAGAGTTAGGATTTACTTCTCTTCCCTCATTCAGAGTCTCACTAAATAATGCACACCTGTGAAATTGTCAGGAGAATTTTTCATGCGACCTCTCATTCCGAGTGTCACTGAACAATTTTCTGTAGTCTGGAGTCTATTTCATGTAGACACATATTCAGAGCCTCAGTGAATAAGACAGACCCTTCCTATTGTAAAGATTCTAATTAATATAAACACATCTTCTGAGCCTAACTGAATAATACACACCTGTAGAATAATTTGGAGTCTATTTTCGATTGACATTCATTCAGAGCCTCGGTGAATAATGCACACCCCTAGGGTAACCAGAAGTCCATTTTATTTGTACACTCATCCATAGCCTTAGTTTATAATATGCACGTGTGGATTAGTTGGGGTTCCATTTCATATAGCCACAGACTTGTAACCTCAGTGAATAATGCACATATGTAATGTACTCAGCAGTCCGTTTCATATAGCCACTCATTCAGAGATTCATTGGATAATAAAATTATTTAAGATAGACAGAATCCCATTTTATATGGTCACACAAGAAGAGCCTCACTGAGTAATACACACCTGGGAAAATGTGAGGAATCTACTATATATAGCCTCTCATTTACAGCCTCAGGGAATAATGCACACGTGTGAAGTAGGCAATAATCTCTATTATATGGCCGCAAAATTAAACCCTGAGTGAGCAATAAACAAGTTTGGAATAGACACTAATCTATTCCGTCTGCTGAAATATTCAACGTCAGAGTCAATAATGAACCCTGTAGAATAATCAGGAAACAATTTCATATGGACAAAGATTTTGAGCTTCACTGAATAATATATACCTGGGAAATTCTCAGGACGCTATTTCATATGGCATCTATTTCAGAGTTTTATTGAATCAGGAACACCTGTATCATAGTCAGAATTTTCTTTTAATAGCCACATCTTCAGAGCCTAACTGAATAACATACACCAGGGGAAAAGTCAGGATTCTATTTCGTATAGCCACTCATTTAGAGCCGAATGTAAAACCGCACGCCTGTGGACTGTTCAGGAGTCTCTATTTTATGGACACACATTCAGAGAGTCACAGAATAATACAGACCTATGAAAATTCAGGAGTGTATTTCACATGAACACTTATTCAGAACTGCAGTGAAGGAATATATACATCTGGAAAATTCTCAGGATTCTTTTATATATGGCTACTTATTCACAGACTCAGTGAATAATGCACACCTGGGGTATAGTCTGGATACTATGTAATATGATTATTCCCTAAGAATTTGGTGGAGAATGGAGAGCTGAAATATAGTCAGGATGATAGAGTCAGGAGTCTACTTTATGTGGTCACTCGTTCAGAATCTCACTGAAGAATACAGAGATTAAAAATAGTCAGAGTCCAGGTATTATGGCCACTCAATCACATCATTACCGAATAATGCACAATTTGGGCAATAGTAAGGAGTCTATATCATATGGCTACTAATTCAGAGCTTCAGTGCATAATCAGCAGCTGTGAAGTAGTCAGGACTCTATTTCAGCTTGCCCCAAATTAGGCAGCTCCGTGAATGATATATATATATGTATGATTGTCAGGAGACTCTTTGATATGGACACTCATACAGAACCTCTTCGAATACTGCACATGTGGGGAATAACCGCTAGTGTATTTCATATGGTGATTCCTTTGGAGGGTCAAAAAATAACGCACAACTGTGAAGTAAAATGGTGTCTATTACATAAAGCCACTTTTTCAGTGTTGCAGGAAATAATATGTATATCTGATAAGTCAGAAATCTTTTTCACATGGCTACATGTTCATGTCCTCTGTGAATAATACTCCCCTCAGAAACAGTCAAGGTTCTACTTGTAGTGGCTCCACATTCAGAGTCTCTGTAAGAAATGCACACCTAAGCAATACACAAGAGTCTCTTTTTTATGCCCACTTAGTCAGTGTCTCATTCAAGTATACACACCCTGGGAAGAGTTAAGAGTATACCTCATGGAACCAATCATTTAGAGCCTCAGTGAATAATGCACACCAAAGTTATAGTCGAGGATTTTTTTATATGGCCACTCATTCTGTGCCTCCCTGAATGACACACACCTGGGGAATCCTCAGGATTCAATTTCATACTACCACTCATGTAGAACCTTATAGAATAATTCACAATGGAGCAATAGTGAGGTTTCTATTTCATATGGTCTCTCATTCCAAGTTTCAGTGTAAAATGAACTTCTATGGAGTAATCAGAATGCTGTTTAAGATAGCCACAATTTGAGTGCCTTCCTGAAGGATACACACCTGGGTTATAGGATTCTATTTTATATGAACTCTTATTCTGGGTATCGCGGAGTAATACACAAGTGGGATAGTGTAAGGAGTTTATTTATTATGGGCACTCATAGAGTACCTGTTTTAATAATGCACACCTGGCGAATAATAAGGATTCTATATTGTTCGGCTCGTCATTCAGATAAAAAATGAATAACGCACATGTGGATTATTAGAAGTGTGTTTTTTATGCCCCTTTTTCACAGCCTCACTGAATATTACACACTTGAGATATAGTCTGGAGTCTATTCTTTATTGCCATTCATTCAGAGAATCACTGAATAATGAACACCCGTGGAATAGTCAGAAGTGTCTTTCTGACCACCACTCATTGAAAGCCTCATTAAATGTACCCACCTGTGGAAAGAGTCAGGAGTTACTTCTATTCCCTCATTCGGATTCTCACTCAATAATGCACACCTGTGAAATTCTCAGGAGAATTTTTCATGTGACCTCTCATTCCCAGTGTCACTGAACAATGTGCTGTAGTCTGGAGTCTATTTCATGTAGAAACATATTCAGAGCCTCGGTGAATAAGAAGGATCCTTGCTGTTGTAAAGATTCTAATTAACATGGACACATCTTCTGAACTTTATTGAATAATACACACCTGTAGCATAATTTGGAGTCTATTTTCGATGGACATTCATTCAGAGCCTCGGTGAAGCATGCACACCCCTGGGGTAGCCAGAAGTCCATTTTATTTTTACACTCATCCATAGCCTCCGTTTATAATATGCACGTGTGGGGAGAGAGATCCAAGACGGTTGACCGCTAACAGCTCAGGATTGTAGCTCCCAGTGAAAGCTCGGAAAACGTGAGGATACCACATTTTCAGAAAAATCTTCATCACCCACGGATCAGAAGGTTTCCAGTGGAGGAGACTTGAGGGTCACCAGCGCGACTTCTGTGGCCAGCACAGCAGTTTCTTCGTCGCCTCGGCGCGGCAGCTTTTCGTGCACATTGAGCGGGACTGGTTTTCCTACTGACTGGTGTTTGGAGCTCCGGGAAGGCAGAGCGGCTTGCGGACTCATGAAGGAAGCCAGACTGGACATTCCCAGGCAGAAGAGCACCTTCAGTCTTATTGCTTTTGTTTTGGATGGTGCAGTGTGTTGCTCGGATTCCAGCACTGGGAATCAATAAATTGGACATCCTCTCAGGAACTTAATCAGAAAGGCGCTAAGTGTAAAGACATAAGATGGATAAATTCACAATAAAGGGAAAATGCATCCTAAAAAGGCCGAGAAAACCGAAAGTCAAAACCTCTCTTCTTCTACAGGGGATAGTAATTCCTCATCAGCAAGAAACAAGCCCTAATGAAGAGGACTGTGTTCCTGTATCTGAAGGAGGCTTTAGAAGGTGGATGGTAAAAAACTTCTGTGAATTGAAACAACTTGTTCTAACCCAATGTAAAGAAACTAAAAACTTTGACAAAAGATTAGACAAAATGTTACAAAGAATGGACAATATAGAGAGGAATATAAATGAACTAATGGAGTTGAAAAATACAACATGAGAACTTAGTGAAATATGCACGAGTTTGAATAGCCGAATTGATCAAGCAGAAGAAAGGATATCAGAGGTAGAAGACCGACTTAATGAAATGGAACGAGAAGACAAGAATAGAAAAAAAAAGATAAAAAAATGAGCAAAGTCTCCAAGAATTATGAGACTATGTGAAAAGACTTAATTTATGGTTAATAGGTGTACCTGAATGTGATGGAGAGAATGAATCCCAGCTGGAAAATACTCTTCAGGATATTACCCAGGAGAATTTTCCCAATTTAGCAAAGCAGGATACCATTCAACCTAATGTAATATAGAGAACACCACAAAGATATTCCTTAAGAAGAGCAACCACAAGACACATAATCATTAGATTCACAAGGGTTGAAACAAAGAAGAAAATACTAAGTGCAGCCAGAGAGAAAGTCAGGTTACCCACAAAAGGAAGCCTATTAGACTTACAGCTGATCTCTCAGTAGAAACCCTACAAGCCAGAATAGAGTGGGGGCCGATATTTAACATCCTTAAAGAACAGAACTTTCAGCCCAGAATTTCATATCCTGCCAAACTAAGCTTCACAATTAAAGTTAAAATAAAATCTTTTATGAACAAGCAAGTACTCAGAGATTTTATTACCACCAGGCCTGCTTTACAAAAACTTCTGAAAGAAGCATTACACAGAGAAAGGAATAACCAGTATTAGTCTTTCTAAAAATATACCAAAAAGTAAAGAGCATCAACAGAAAGAAGAATTTACATCAACAAATGGATAAAATGGCCAGTTAACATCAAATGGCAATAAACTTAAATTGAAATCGACTAAATTTTCTAATTAAAAGATACAGCCAAAACCTAACGGTATACTATATCCAGACCCATTTCATATCCAAAGACACACAAAGACTAAAAACAAAGTGTTGGAAGATTTACCAACAAAATAGAGAACAAAAACAAATAAATAAACAAAAAGGAGTTGCAATTCATGCATTTGATAAAACAGATTTCAAACCAACAAAGATAGAGTGGTGCTCTTGTAGAGCTCTCCACTTTAGATAAATAAAATATACATTCTTCACTTTAAATACACAAAAATATGATCAGCCATTATTAATACCCATTAGAAGCAATATTCCTGTCCTCTCCCTCTTTTTCTTCCTCTCTTAAAAAAGAAAAAAATAATAATAATATAATGCACGTGTGGATTAGTTGGGGTTACATTTCATATAACCACGGACTCGTAACCTCAGAGAATAATGCACATATGTAACGTAATCAGCAGTCTGTTTCATATAGCCACTCATTCAGAGATTCATTGGATAATAAAATTATTTAAGATAGACAGAATCCCGTTTCATATTGTCACACAAGAAGAGCCTCACTGAGTAATACACACCTGGGAAAATGTGAGGAGTCTACTATATATAGCCTCTTATTTATAGCCTCAGGGAATAATGCACACGTGTTGAGTAGGCACCAATCTATTTTGTATGGCCACAAAATCAAACACTGAGTAAGCAATACACAAGTTTAGAATAGTCACTAGACTATTCCATATACCCAAATATTCAAAGTCAGAGTCAATAATTCACTCCTGTGGACTAGTCAAAAAACAGTTTCATATGGACAAAGTTCTAGAGCTTCAGTGAATAATATATACCTGGGAAACACTTAGGACGCTATTTAATATGGCGTCTATTTCAGAGCTTTATTGAAAAAGGAACACCTGTATCATAGTCAGAATTTTCTTTTAATAGCCACATCTTCAGAGCCTAACTGAATAACATACGCCAGGGGAAAAGTCAAAATACTATTTCGTATACCCACTCATTTAGAGCCGAACGTAAAAACGCACACCTGTGGAGTGTTCAGGAGTCTCTATTTTATGGACACACATTCAGAGCGTCACGGAATAATACTGACCTATGGAAAAGTCAGGAGTGTATTTCACATGGCCACGTATTCAGAACCACAGTGAAGGAATATATACATCTGAAAAATACTCAAGATTCTTTTATATATGGCTACTTATTCACAGACTCAGTGAATAATGCACACCTGGGGTATAGTCAGGAGACTATTTGATATGACTATTCCCTAACAACTCAGTGGAGAATGGAGAGCTGAAATATAGTCAGGATGATAGAGTTAGGAGTATACTTTATGTGGTCACTCGTTCAGAATCTCACTGAAGAAAACACACCTTAAGAATAATCAGCGTTAAGGTATTATGGCCACTCAATCACAGCATTACTGAATAATGACCAATTGGGCAATAGTAAGAAGTCTATATTATATGGCTTTTAACTCAGAGCTTCAGTGCATAATCAACAGCTGTGTAGTAGTCAGGACCCTATTTCAGCTTTCTCCAAATTAAGCAGGTGCGTGAATGATACAAATATGCGTGATAGTCAGGAGACTCTTTGATATGGATACTCATACAGAACCACTTCGAATACTGCACATGTGTTGAATAATCACTAGTGTACTCCATATGGTGATTCCTTTGGAGGGTCAAACGGTAACGCGCAACTGTGGAGTAAAATGGGGTCTATTTCATAAGGCCACTCTTTCAGTGTTGCAGGGAATAATATGTATATTTAATATATCGGGAATCTCTTTCGCACGGCCACTAGTTCAGGGCCTCTTTGAGTAATACTCCCCTCAGAAATAGTCAAGGTTCTACTTCAAATGGCTACAAATTCAGAGTCTCTGTAAGTAATGCACACCTGGACAATACCAAGAGTCTCTTTTTTATGCCCTCTTAGTCAGAGTCTCATTTAATTATACACAACCGGGGAAGAGTTAAGAGTATATCTCATGGAACCAATCATTTAGAGCCTCAGTGAATAATGCACACCAGGATTAGATTCGAGCATTTGTTATATGGCCACTATTTCTGTGCCTCCCTGAATGATACACACCTGGGGAATCCTCAGGATTCAATTTCAAACTACCACTCATGTAGAACCTTATAGAATTATTCACAATGGAGCAATATTCAGGTGTCTATTTCATATGGCCCCTCATTCAAACTATCAATGTATAATGAACTTCTATGAAGCAATCAGGATGCTGTTTAAGATAGCCACGATTTACGGGGCTTCCTCAATGATACACATCTGGGTTATAGAATTCTATTTCATATGAACTCTAATTCTGGGTACCGCTGAGTAATACACACGTGGGATAGAGTAAGGAGTTTATTTGTTATGGGCTCCCATAGAGAACCTGTTTGAATAATGCACACATGGCTAATAATAAGGATTCTATGTTGTACCACTAGTCATTCCAACAAAAAGTGAATAACGCACATGTGGTTGATTAGAAGTCTGTTTCATATGCACCTAATTCACAGCCTCACTGAATATTACACACTTGAGATATAGTCTGGAGTCTATTCTTTATGGCCATTCCTTCAGAGAATCACTGAATAATGAACACCTGTGGAATAATCAGAATTCTCTTTCCGACCGCCACTCATTGAGAGCCTCACTAAATGTAACCACCTGTGGAGAGAGTCAGGATTCACTTCTATTTCCTCATTCAGAGTCTCACTAAATAATGCACACCTGTGGAATTGTCAGGAGAAATTTTCATGCGGCCTCTCATTCGGAGTGTCACTGAACAATGTGCTGTATTCCGGAGTCTATTTCATGTAGACACATATTCAGAGCCTCAGTGAATAAGACAGACCCTTGCTATTATAAAGATTCTAATTAATATGGACACATCTTCTGAGCCTCACTGAATAATTCACACCTGTAGAATAATTTGGAGTCTATTTTCCATGGACATTCATTCAGAGCCACGGTAAAGAATGCACACCCCTGGGGTAGCCAGAAGTCCATTTCATTTGTACATTCATTCATAGCCTCAGATTATAATATGCACGTGTGGATTAGTTGGGGTTCCATTTAATACAGCCACTGACTCGAAACCTCAGTGAATAATGCACATACATAATGTACTCAAGAGTCTGTTTCATATAGCCACCCATTCAGAGATTCATTGGTTAATAAAATTATTTATGATTGACGGAATCCCGTTTCATATGGTCACACAAGAAGAGCCTCACTGATTAATACACACCCTGTCAAATGTGAGGAGCCTACTGTATATAGCCTCTCATTTACAGCCTCAGGAAATAAAGCACACGTGTGGAGTAGGAACTAATCTATTTTATATGGCCACAAAATCAAACGGTGAGTGAGAAATACACAAGTCGGGAATAGTCACTAGTGATTTCCATATGCCCAAATATTCAAAGTCAGAGTCAATAATTCACTTTTGTGGACTAGTCAGGAAACAATTTCATATGGACAAAGTTTTAGAGCTTCAGTGAGTAATATAACCCTAGGAAATACTCAGGATGCTATTTAATATGGCGTCTATTTCAGAGCTTCATTGAATAAGGAACACCTGTATCATAATCAAAATTTTCTTTTAATTGCCACATCTTCAGAGCCTCATGGAATAATATACTTCTTGGGAAAAGTCAGGATTCTATTTCGTATAGCCATTCATTTAAGGACGAATGTAAAAACGCAGGCCTGTGTAGTATTCAGGAGTATCTATTTTATGGAGATTCATTCAGAGCGTCACAGAATAATAAAGACCTATGGAAAAGTCAGGAGTGTATTTCACATGGCCACTTATTCAGAACCGCAGTGAAGGATTATATACATCTGGAAAATACTCAGAATTCTTTTATATATGTCCACTTATTCCGAGACTCAGTGAATAATGTACACCTGGGGTATAGTCTGGAGACTATTGGATATGACCATTCCCTAAGCACTCAGTGGAAAATGGAGAGCAGAAATATAGTAAGGATTATATAGTCAGAAGTCTACTTTATGTGGGAACTCATTCTGAAACTCACTGAAGAATACACAACTTAAGAATTGTCAGAGTGCAGGTATTATGGCCACCCAATCACAGCATTACCGAATAATGCAGAATTTGGGCAATAGTAAGGAGTCTATATCATATGGCTTCTAATTCAGAGCTTCAGTGCATAATCAGCAGCTGTGTAGTAGTCAGGACCCTATTTCAGCTGCTCCCAAATTAAGCAGCTCCGTGAATGATACATATATGAGTGATAGTCAGGAGACTCTTTGATATGGACACTCATCCAAAACCTCTTCGAATACTGCAGACGTGGGAAATAATCACTAGTGTATTTCATATGGTGATTTTTTTGGAGGGTCAAACAATAACACGCAACTGTGAAATAAAATGGGGTCTCTTACATAAAGCCACCCTTTCAGTGTTGCAGGGAATAATATGTATATCTGATAAGTCAGGAATGTCTTTCACATGGCTACTCGTTCAGGGCCTTTTTGAATCATGCTCCCCTAAGAAATAGTCAAGGTGTACTTCAAATGGCTACACATTCAGAGTCTTGGTAAGTAATGCACATCTGGGCAATACACAACAGTCTCTTTTTATGCCCACTTATTCAGAGTCTCATTCAATTATACACACCCGGATAAGAGTTAAGGGTATACCTCACGGAACCAATCATTTAGAGCCTCAGTGAATAATGCACACCTGGGTTATAGTCGAGCATTTTTGATATGGCCACTCATTCTGTGCCTCCCTGAATGATACACACATGGGGAATCCTCAGGATTCAATTTCATACTACCACTCATGCAGAACCCTATAGAATAATTCACAATGGATCAATAGTCAGCTGTCTATTTCGTATGGCCTCTCATTCAAATTTTCAGTGTATAATGAACTTCTAGGGAGTAATCAGGACGCTGCTTAAGAGAGCCAGGAATTGAGTGCCTTCCTGAATTATACACACCTGGGTTATAGGATTCTACTTCATATGAACTCTCATTCTGGGTACCGCTGAGTAATACACACCTGGGATTGTGTAATGAATTTTTTTGTAATGGGCACTCATAGGGAAACTGTTTGAGTAATGAACACAGGGCGAATAATAAGAATTCTGTGTGGTATGGCTAGTCATTCAGAGAAAAAGTGAATAATGCAGATGTGGATTATTAGAAGTCTGTTTCATATGCCCCTCTTTCACAGCCTCACTGAATATTACACACTTGAGATGTAGTCTGGAGTACTTTCTTTATGGCCATTCATTCAGAGAATCACTGAATAATGAACACCTGTGAAATAGTCAGAAGTCGCTTTGTGACTGCCACTCATTCAAAGCCTCACTAACTGTACCCACCAGTGGAAAGAGTCAGGATTTACTTCTATTCCCTCATTCAGAGTATCACTAAATAATGCCCCATGTGGATTTGTCAGAAGAATTTTTTTGCGGCCTCTCATTTCGAGTGTCACTGAACTATTTGCTGTAGTCTGGAGTGTATTTCATGTAGACACATATTCAGAGCCTCAGTGAATAAGACAGACCCTTGTTATCATAAAGATTCTAATTAATATGGACACATCTTCTGAGCCTCACTGAATCATACACACCTGTAGAATAATGTGGAGTCTATTTTCCATAGACATTCATTCAGAGGCTCGGTGAAGAATGCACACCCCTGGAGTAGCCAGAAGTCCATTTCATTTGTACACTCATCCATAGCCTCAGTTTATAATATGCACGTGTGGATTAGTTGGGGTTCCATTTCATATAGCCACAGACTCGTAACCTCAGTGAATAATGCACATATGTAACATACTCAGCAGTCTGTTTCATATAGCCACTCATTCAGAAATTCATTGGATAATAAAATTATTTAAGATAGACAGAATCCCGTTTCATATGGTCATACAAGAAGCGCCTCACTGAGTAATACACACCTAGTGAAATGTGAGGATTCTATTATGTATAGTCTCTCATTTACAGCCTCAGGGAATAATGCACTAGTGTGGAGTAGGCACTCATCTATTTTATATGGCCACAAAATCAAACCCTGAGTGAGCAATACACAAGCTGGGAATAGTCACTAGTCTATTCCATATGCCCAAATATTCAAAGTCAGAGTCAATAATTCCCTCCTGTGGACTAGTCAGGAAACAATATCATATGGACCAAGTTTTAGAGCTTCAGTGAATAATATATACCTGGGAAATACTCAGAACGCAATTTCATATGGAATCTATTTCAGAGATTCATTGAATAAGGAACACCTCTATCGTACTCAGAATTTTGTTTGAATAGCCACATCTTCAGAGCCTAACTGAATAACATACACCTTGGAATAACTTAGGATTCTATGTCGTATAGCCACTCACTTAGAGCCGAATATAAAAATGCACGCCTGTGGAGTATTTAGGCATCTCTATTTTATGGACACTCATTCAGAGCGTCACAGAATAATACAGGCCTATGGAAAAGTCAGGAGTGTATTTCACATTGCCACTGATTCATAACCGAAGTGTAGGATCATATATATCTGGAAAGTTCTCAGGATTCTTTTATATATGACCACTTATTCAGAGACTCAGTGAATAATGCACACCTGGGATATAGTCTGGAAATTATTTGATATGACCGTTCCCTAAGCACTCAGTGAAAATGGAGAGCTGAAATATAGTCAGGATGATAGACTCAGGAGTCTACTTTATGTGGTCACTCGTTCAGAAATTCACGGAAGAATGCACACCTTTAAAATAGTCAGAGTCCAGGTATTATGGCCACTCAATTACAGCATTACCGAATAATGTACAATTGGACAAGAGTAAGGAGTCTTTATCACATGGCTTCTAATTCAGAGCCTAAGTGCATAATCAGCAGCTGTGTAGTAGTCAGGACCCTTTCTCAGCTTTCCACAAATTAAGCAGCAACGTAAATGATACATATATTTGTGATAGTCAGGAGAATCTTTGATATGGACACTCATACAGAACCCCTTCGAATACTGCACATGTGGGGAATAATCACAAGTGTATTTCCTATGGTGAATCCTTTAGATGGTCAAACAATAACGTGCAACTGTGGAGTAAAATGGGTTCTATAACATAAGGCCACTCTTTCAGTGTTGCAGGGAATAATATGTATAGCTGATAAGTCAGGATGCTCTTTCACATAACCACTCGTTCAGGGCTTCTGTGAATAACACTCCCCTCAGAAATAGTCAAGATTCTACTTCAAATGGCTACACATTCAGAGTCTCTGTAAGTAATGCACACCTGGGCAATACACAAGAGTCTCCTTTTTATGGCCACTTAGTCAGTCTCATTCAATTATACACAACCCGGGAAAAGTTAAGAGTAT
The DNA here is from genome assembly GCA_031835075.1 of Saguinus oedipus. NCBI lineage: Eukaryota > Metazoa > Chordata > Mammalia > Primates > Cebidae > Saguinus > Saguinus oedipus. Next base: position 32,439,965 of record CM063180.1, on the reverse strand, counting down.
ACCTCATGGAAGCAATCATTTAGAGCCTCAGTGAATAATGCACTCCAGGGTTATAGTACAGCATTTTTTATATGGCCACTCATTCTGTGCCTCCCTGAATGATACACACCTGGGGAATCCTCAGGATTGAATTTCATACTACCACTCATGTAGAACCATATAGAATAATTCACAATGGGGAAATAGTCAGGTGTCTATTTCATATGGTCTCTCATTCAAAGTTTCAGTGTTTAATAAACTTCTATGGAGTAATCAAAACGCTTTTTAAGATAGCCACGAATTGAGTGCCTTCCTGAATGATAGACACCTGGGTTATAGGATTCTATTTCATATGAACTCTAATTCTGGGTACCGCTGAGCAATACACACTTGGGATATTGTAAGGAGTTTATTTGTTATGGGCACTCATAGAGAACCTGTTTAAAAAATGCACACATGGTGAATAAAGAGGATTCTATGTTGTTTGGCTAGTCATTCATTCAAAAAGTGAATAACGCACATTTGGATTATTAGAAGTCTGTTTCATATGACCCCTTTTCACAGCTTCACTGAATACTACACACTTGAGATATAGTCTGGATTCTGTTCTTTATGGCCATTCATTCAGAGAATCACTGAATAATGAAAACCTGTGGAATAGCCAGAAGTCGCTTTCTGAACGCCACTCATTGAAAGCCTCAGTAACTGTACCCACCTGTGGAAAGAGTCAGGATTTAATTCTATTCCCTCATTCAGAGTCTCAATAAATAATGCACACCTGTGGAATTGTCAGGAGAATTTTTCATGTGGCCTCTCATTACGAGTGTCAGTGAACAATGTGCTGTAGTCTGGAGTCTATTTCATGTAGACACATATTCAGAGCCTCAGTGAATAAGACAGACTATTGCTATCGTAAAGATTCTAATTAATATGGACACATCTTCTGAGCCTCACTGAATAATACACACCTCTGGAATAATTTGAAGTGTATTTTTGATGGACATTCATTCAGAGCCTCGTTGAAGAATGCACACCCCTAGTGTAGCCACAAGTCCATTTCATTTGTACCCTCATCCATAGCCTCAGTTTATAATATCCACGTGTGCATTAGTTGGGGTTCCATTTTATATAGCCAATGACTCATATCCTCAGTGAATAATGCACATATGTAACGTACTCAGCAGTCTGTTTCATATAGCCTCTCATTAAGAGATTCATTGGATAATAAAATTATTTAAGACCGACAGAATCCCGTTTCATATGGTCACACAAGAAGAGCCTCACTGAGTAATACACACCTGGGAAAATGTGAGGAGCCTACTATATATAGTCTCTCATTTACAGCCTCAGGGATTAATGCACACGTGTGGAATAGCCACTAATCTATTTTATATGGCCACAAAATCAAACCCTGAGTGAGCAATACACAAGTTGGGAATAGTCCCTAGTCTATTCCATATGCCAAAATATTCAAAGTCAGAGTCAACAATTCACTCCTGTGGACTAGTCAGGAAACAATTTCATATGAATAAAGTTTTAGAGCTTCAGTGAATAATATATACCTGGAAAATTCTCAGGACCCTATTTCATATGGCGTCTATTTCAGAGCTTCATTGAATAAGGAACACTTGTATCATAGTCAGAATTTTCTTTTAACAGCCACATCTTCAGAGCCAATGTGAATAAAATACACCTTGAAAAAAGTCAGTATTCTATTTCATATAGCCACTCATTTAGATACGAATGTAAGAACGCACGCCTGTGGAGTATTCAGGAGTTTCTATTTTGTGGACACCCATTCAGAGCGTCACAGAATTATACAGACCTATGGAAAATTCAGGAGTGTATTTCACATGGCCACTCATTCAGAACCACAGTGAAGGAGTATATACGTCTGGAAAATACTCAGGATTCTTTTTTATATGGCCATTTATTCAGAGACTCAGTGTATAATGCACACCTGGGGTATAGTCAAAGGAAAATTTGATATGACCGTTCCCTAAGCACTCAGTGAAAAACAGAGAGCGGAAATATAGTCAGCATGATAGAGTCAGGAGTCTACTTTATGTGATCACTCGTTCAGGAACTCACTGAAGAATACACACCTTAAAAATAGTCAGAGGCCGGGTATTATGGCAACTCAATCACAGCATTACCGAATAATACACAATTGGGCAATAGTAAGAAGTCTATATCTTATGGCTTCTAATTCAGTGCTTCAGTGCATAATCAGCAGCTGTGTAGTAGTCAGGACCCTATCTCAGCTTGCCCCAAATTTAGCAGCTCTGTGAATGATACATATATGTGTGATAGTCAGGGGAATCTTTGATATGGATACTCATACAGAACCTCTTCGAATACTGCACATGTGGGGAATAATCACTAGTGTATTTCATATGGTGATTCCTTTGGAGGGTCAAACAGTAATGTGCAACTGAGGAGTAAAATGGGGTCTATTTCATAAGGCCACTCTTTCAGTGTTGCAGGAAATAATATGTATATCTGATAAGTCAGGATGCTCTTTCACATGGCCACTCATTCAGGGCCTCTGTGAATAACACTCCCCTCAGAAATAGTCAAGGTTCTACTTCAAATGGCTATACATTCAGAGTCTCTGTAAGTAAGGCACACCTGGACAATACACAAGAGTCTTTTTTTTATGTCCACTTAGTCAGAGTCTCATTCAATTATACACTCCCAGGAAAGAGTTAACAGTATACCTCACGGAAGCAATCATTTAGAGTCTCTGTAAATAATGCACTCCAGGGTTAGAGTCGAGCACTTTTTATATGGCCACACATTCCGTCCCTCCCTGAATGATACACACCTCGGGAATCCTCAAGATTCCGTTTCATACTACCACTCATTTAGAACCTTATTGAATAATTCGCAATGGTGCTATAGTCAGGTGTCTATTTCATATGGTCTCTCATTCAAAGTTTCAGTGTATAATGAACTTCTATGGAGTAATCAAAACGCTGTTCAAGATAGCCACGAATTGAGTGCCTTTCTGAATGATAGACACCTGGGTTTTACGATTCTAATATGAACTCTAATTCTGGGTACCCCTGAGAAATACACACTTGTGATAGTGTAAGGAGTTTATTTGTTATGGGCACTCAAAGAGAACCTGTTTCAATTATGCTCGCATGGCGAATAATAAGGATTCTCTGTTGTACGGCTAGTAATTCAGACAAAAAGTGAATAACGCACATTTGGATTATTAGAAGTCTGTTTCATATGACCCTCTTTCACAGCCTCGCCGAATATTACACACTTGAGATATAGTTTGGAGTCTATTCTTTATGGCCATTCATTCAGAGAATCAATGAATAATGAACACCTGTAGAACAGTCAGAAGTCTCTTTCTGACCGCCACTCGTTGAAAGCCTCGCTAAATGTACCCCCCTGTGGAAAGAGTCGGGATTTACTTCTATTCTCTCATTTAGAGTCTCACTAAATAATGCACACCTGTGGAATTGTCAGGATAAATTTTCATGTGGCCTCTCACTCCGAATGTCACTGAACAATGTGCTGTAGTCCGGAGTCTATTTCATGTAGCCACATACTCAGAGCCTCAGTGAATAAGACAGACCCTTGCTATGGTGAAGATTCTAATTAATATGTACACATCTTCTGAGCCTCACTGAATAATACACACCTGTAGAATAATTTGGAGTCTATTTTCCATGGACATTCGTTCAGAGCCTCGGTGAAGAATGCACACCCCTGGGGTAGACAGAAGTTCATTTCATTTGTACACTCATCCATAGCCTCAGTTTATAATATGCACGTGTGGATTAGTTGGGGTTCCATTTCATATAGCCACGAACTCGTAACCTCTGTGAATAATGCACATATGTAACGTACTCAGCAGTCTGTTTCATATAGCCACTCATTCAGAGATTCATTGGATAATAAAATTATTTAAAATAGACAGAATACCGTTTCATATGGCAACACAAGATGAGCCTCACTGAGTAATACACACCTGGGAAAATGTGAGGAGTCTACTATATATAGCCTCTTATTTACAGCCTTAGGGATTAATGCACACGTGTGGAGTAGGCACTAATCTATTTTATATGGCCACAACATCAAACACTGAATGAGCAATGCACAAGTTGGGAATAGTCACTAGTCTAGTCCGTATTTCCAAATATTCAAAGTCAGAGTCAATAGTCCACTTCTGTGGACTAGTCAGGAAACAATTTCATGTGGACCAAGTTTTAGAGCTTCAGTGAATAATATATACCTGGGAAATACTCAGGACGCTATTTCATATGGCGTCTATTTCAGAGATTCATTGAGCAAGGAACACATGTATTGTAGTGAGAATTCTCTTTTCACAGCGACAACTTCAGAGCATAACTGAATAATATACACCTTGGGAGGAGTCAGGATTCTATTTGGTATAGCCACTCATTTAGGGCCAAATGAAAAAATGCACGCCTGTGCAGTATTAAGTAGTCTCTATTTTATGGACACTCATTCAGAACGTCACAAAATAATACAGACCTATGGAAAAGTCAGGAGTGTGTTTCACATGGCCACTTATTCAGAACCACAGTGAAGGATCATATGCATTTGGAAAATACTCAGGATTCTTTTATATATAGCCACTTATTCAGACACTCAGTGAATAATGTACACCTGGGGTATAGTCTGGAGACTATTTGATATGACCGTTCTTTTACCACTCAGTGAAAAATAGAGAACTGGAATATAGTCAGGATGATAGAGTCAGGAGACTACTTTATGTGGTCCCTCGTTCAGAAACACACTGAAGAATACACACCTTAAGAATAGTCAGAGTCCATGTATAATGGCCACTCAATCACAGCATTACTGAATAATGCACAATTTGGGCAATAGTAAGGAGTGTATATCATATGGCTTCTAATTCAGAGCTTCAGTGCATAATGAGTAGCTGTGTAGTGGTCAGGACCCCATTTCAGCTTGCCCAAAATTAAGAAGCTCCGTGAATGATACATATATGTGTGATAGTCAAGAGACTCTTTGATATGGACGCTCTTACAGAACCTCTTCGAATACTGCACATGTGGGGAATAATCACTCGTCTATTTCATGTGGTGATTTCTTTGGAGGGTTAAACAGTAACACACAACTGTCGAGTAAAATGGGGTCTGTTACATAAGGCCACTCTTTCAGCGTTGCAGGGAATAATATGTATATCTGATAAGTCAGGAATCTCTTTCACATGGCCACTCGCACAGGGCCTCGGTGAATAACACTCCCCTCTGAAATAGTCAAGGTTATACTTCAAATGGCTACACATTCAGAGTCTCTGTAAGTAATTCACACCTGGGCAATACACAATAGTCTCTTTTTTATGGCCACTTGGTCAGAGTCTCATTCAATTATACACACCGGGGAAAGAGTTAAGAGTATACATCATGGAACCAATCATTTAGAGCCTCAGCGAATCATGCAAACCAGGGTTACAGTTGAGGATTTTTTATATGACCACTCATTCTGTGCCTCCCTGAATTATACACACCTGGGGAATCCTCATGATTCCATTTGATACTACCTCTCATGTAGAAACATATAGAATAATTCACAATAGAGCAATAGTCACGTGTAAATTTCATATGGCCTCTCATTCAAAGTTTCATTGTATAAAGAACTTCTATGGATGAATTTGAATGCTGTTTATGATAGCCACAATTTGAGTGCCTTCCTGAATGATACACACCTGGGTTATACGATTCTACTTCATATAAACTCTAATTCTGTGTACCATTGAGTAATACACACATGGGATAGAGTAAGGAGTTTATTTGTTATGGGCACTCATAGAGAACCTGTTTGAATAATGCACACATGGCAAATAATAAGGATTCTATGTTGTACGGCAAATCATTCAGACAAAAAGTGAATAACGCACATGTGGATTATTAGAATTCTGTTTCATGTGCCCCTATTTTACCGCCTCACTGAATATTACACACTTGAGGTATAGTCTGGAGTCTGTTCTTTATGGCCATTCATTCAGAGAATCACTGAATAATGAACACCTGTTGAATAGTCAGAAGTCTTTTTCCGACCGCCACTCATAAAAAGCCTCACTAAATGTACCCACCTGTGGAAAGAGTTAGGATTTACTTCTATTCTCTTATTCAGAGTCTCACTATATAATGCACACCTGTGGAATTGTCAGGAGAGTTTTTCATGAGGCCTCTCATTCTGAGTGTCACTGAACACTGTGCTGTAGTCTGGAGTCTAATTCATGTAGACACATATTCATAGCCTCATTGAATAAGACAGACCCTTGCTATCATAAAGATTCTAATTAATATGGACACATCTTCTGAGCCTCATTGAATAATACACACCTGTAGAATAATTTAGAGTGTATTTTCAGTGGACATTTATTCAGAGCCTCGGTGAATAATGCATACCCCTGAAGTAGCCAGAAGTCCATTTCATTTGTACACTCATCCATAGCATCAGTTTATAATATGCACGTGTGTTTTATTTGGGGCTCCATTTCACATAGCTATGCACTCGTAACCTCAGTGAATAATACACATATGTAACGTACTCAGCAGTCTGTTTCATATAGCCACTTATTCAGAGATTCATTGGATAATAAAATTATTTAAGATAGACAGAATCCCATTTAATATGGTCACACAAGGATATCCTCACTGAGTAATACACACCTGGGAAAATGTGAGGAGTCTACTATATATAGCCTCTCATTTACAGCCTCAGGGAATAATGCACACGTGTAGAGTAAGCACTAATCTCTTTTATATGGCCACAAAATCAAACCCTGAGTGAGCAATACACAAGTTGGGAATAGTCACTAGTCTATTCCATATGCCCAAATATTCAATGTCAGAGTCAATAATTCACTCCTGTGGACTAGTTAGGAAACAATTGCATATAGACAAATTTTAGAGCTTTAGTGAACAATATATACCTGGAAAATACTCAGGACTCTATTTCATATGGCGTCTATTACAAAACTTCATTGAATAAGGAACACATGTATCATAGTCAATTTTTTTTAACAGCCACATTGTCAGAGCCTAACTGAATAACATACACCTTGGGAAAAGTTAGGATTCTATTTCGGTAGCCACTCATAAAGATCTGAATATAAAATGGCACGCCTGTGGAGTATTCAGGAGTCCTTATTTTCTGAACACTCATTCAGACTGTCACAGAATAATACAGACCTTTGGAAAAGTCGGGAGTGTATTTCACATGGCCACTTATTCAGAACCGCAGTGGAAGATCATATACATCTGGAAAATCCTCAGGATTATTTTATATATGGCCACTTATTCAGAGACTCAGTGAATAACACACACCTGGGGTATAATCTGCAGACTATTTGATATCACCGTTCCCTAAGCACTCAGTGGAAACTGGAGAGCTGAAATATAGTCAGGATGATAGAGTCAGGAGACTACTTTATGTGGTCCCTCTTTCAGAAACACACTGAAGAATACACACCTTAAGAATAGTCAGAGTCCAGGTATTATGGCCACTCAGTCACAGCATTACCGAATAATGCACAATTTGGGCAATAGTAAGGAGTCTAATTCAGAACTTCAGTGCATAATCAGCAGCTGTGTAGTAGTCAGGACCCATTTCAGCAGGCCCCAAATTAAGCAGCTCCGTGAATGTTACATATATGTGTGATAGTCAGGAGACTCTTTGATATGGACACTCTTACAAAACTTCTTCGAATACTGCACATGTGGGGAATAATCACTAGTGTATTAAATATGGTGATTCCTTTGAAGGGTCAAACAATAACACGCAACTGTGGAGTAAAATGGGGTCTATTACATAAGGCCACTCTTTCAGTGTTGAAGGGAATAATATGTATATCTGATAAGTCAGGAATCTCTTTCACATGGCCACTTGTTCAGGGCCTCTTTGAATACTCCCCTCAGAAATAGTCAAGGTTCTACTTCAAATGGCTACACATTCAGAGTCTCTGTAAGTAATGAACACCTGGGCAATACACAAGAGTCTTTCTTTTATGGCCACTTCGTCAGAGTCCCATTCAATTATACACACCCGAAGAAGAGTTAAGAGTATACTTCACAGAACCACTCACTTAGAGCCTCAGTGAATAATGCACACCAGTGTTATAGTCGAGCATTTTTTATATGGCCTCTCATTCTGTGCCTCCCTGAATGATACACACCTGGGAAATCTTCAGGATTCAATTTTATACTAACACTCATGTAGAATCTTATAGAATAATTCACAATGGAGCAATAGTCAGGTGTCTATTTCATACGGCCTCTCATTCAAAGTTTCAGTGTATAATTAACTTCTATGGAGCAATCAGGACGCTGTTTAAGATAGCCACGAATTGAGTGCCTTCCTGAATGAAACACACCTGGTTTATACGATTCTATTTCATATGAACTGTAATTCTGGGCACCTCTGAGTAATATACACGTGGGATAGTGTAAGCAGATTATTTATTATGGAGACTTATAGAGAACCTGTTTGAATAATGCACACCCGGAAAATAATAAGGATTCTATGTTGTACGGTTAGTCATTCAGACAAAAAGTGAATAAGGAACATGCAGATTATTAGAAGTCTGTTTCATATGCCCCTCTTTCACAGCCTCACTGAATATTACACACATAGTCTGTAGTCTGTTCTTTACGGTCATTCATTCAAAGAATCACTGCATAATGAAAACCTGTGGAATAGTCAGAAGTCTCTTTTTAATGGCCACTCATTGAAAGCCTCACTAAATGTACCCACCTGTGGAAAGAGTCAGGATGTACTTCTATTCCCTCATTCAGAGTCTCACTAAATAATGCACCTGTGGAATTCTCAGTAGAATCATTCATGCGGCCTCACAATCCGAGTGTCACTGAACAATGTGCTGTAATCTGGAGTCTATTTCATGTAGACACATATTCAGAGCCTCAGTGAATAAGACAGAATCTCTCTATCGAAAAGATTCTAATTAATATGGAAACATCTTCTGACCCTCACTGAATAATACACACCTGTAGAATAATTTGGAGTCTATTTTCGATGGACATTCATTCAGAGGCTCGGTGAAGCATGCACACTTCTGGGGTAGCCAGAAGTCCATTTTATTTGTACACTCATCCACAGCCTCAATTTATAATATACACGTGTGGATTAGTTGGGGTTCCATTTCATATAGCCACGGACTCGTAACCTCAGTGAATAATGGACATATGTAGCGTACTCAGCAGTCTGCTTCATATAGCCACTCATTCAGAGATTCATTGGATAATAAAATTATTTAAAATAGAATCTTGTTTCACATGGTCACACAAGAAGAGCCTCACTGAGTAATACACACCTGGGAAAATGTGAGAAATCTACTATATAGAGCCTCTCATTTACAGCATCAGGGATTAATGCACGCGTGTGGAGTAGGCACTAATCTATTTTATATGGCCACAACATGAAACACTGAATGAGCAATGCACAAGTTGGAAATAGTGACTATTCTATTCCATATGCCCAAATATTCAAAGTCAGTGTCAATTATTAAATTCTGTGGACTAGTCAGGAAACAATTTCATATGGACCAAGTTTTAGAACTTCAGTGAATAATATATACCTGGGAAATACTCAGGATGCTATTTCATATGGCATCTATTTCAGAGCTTCATTGAATAAGGAACACATGTATCATAGTCAGAATTCTCTTTTCACAGCCACATCTTCAGAGCCTAACTGAATAACATACGCCTTGGCGAAAGTCAGGATTCTATTTTATATAGGCACTCATTTAGAGCTGAATGAAGAAAGGCACACCTGTGAAGTATTAAGTAGTCTCTATTTTATGGACACTCATTCCGAGAATCACAGAATAATACAGACCTATGGAAAAGCAAAAGTGTATTTTCACATGGTTACTTATTCAGAACCGCAGTGAAAGATCATATACCTCTGGAAAAGATTCAGGATTCTTTTATATATGCCCATTTATTCAGAGACTCAGTGAATAATGCACACCTGGGGTATAGTCTGGAGACTATATGATATGACCATTCACTTAGCACTCAGTGGAAAATGGAGAGCTGAAATAGAGTCAGGATAATAGAGTCGGGAGTCTACTTTATTTGGTCACTCGTTCAGAAACTCACGGAAGAATACACACCTTTAGAATAGTCAGAGTCCAGGTATAATGGCCAATCAATCACAGCATTACCGAATAATTCACAATTGGGCCATAGTAAGGAGTATATATATATTTTTTAAATTTTTATTGCATTATAGGTTTGGGGGTACATGTGCAGAACGTGCAAGATAGTTTTATATGGCTTCGATTTCAGTAATTCAGTGCATAATCAGAAACTGTGTGGTACTCAGGACCCTATTTCAGTGCCCCAAATTAATCAGCTCCGTGAATGATACATATATGTGTGACCCTCAGCAGACTCTTTGATATGGACACTCATACAGAACCTCTTTGAATACTGCACATGTTGGGAAAAATCACTAGTGTATTTCATATGCTGATTCCTTTGAAGAATCAAACAATAATGCGCAACTGTGGAGTAAAATGGAGTCTATTACATAAGCCCACTCTTTGAGTTTTACAGGGAATTATATGTATATCTGATAAGTCAGGAATATCTTTCACATGGCCACTCATTCAGGGCCTCTGTGAATAATAGTCCCCACAGAAATAGTCAAGGTTCTACTTCAAATGGCTACACATTCAGTCTCTGTAAGTAAGGCACACCTGGGAAATACACAATAGTCTCTTTTTTATGTCTGCTTAGTCAGAGTATCATTCAATTATACACTCCCAGGGAAGAGTTAACTGTATACCTCATGGAAGCAATCATTAAGAGCCTCAGTGAATAATGCACACCAGGGTCATAATCGAGCATTTTTTATATGGCCACTCATTTTGTGCCTCCCTGAATGATACACACCACGGGAATTTGCAGGATTCCATTTCTTACTACCACTCATTTAGAACCTTATAGAATAATTCACAACGGAGCAAGAGTCAGGAGTCTATTTCATGTGGCCTCTTATTCAAAGTTTCAGTGTATAATGAACTTCTATGGAGTAATCAGGAATCTGTTTAAGATAGCCACGAATTGAGTGCCTTCCTGAATGATACACACATAGCTTATATTATTCTATTTCGTATGGACTCTAATTCTGAGTACTGCTGAGTTACACACACGTACGATACTGTAAGAAGTTTATTTGTTATGGGCACTCATAGAGAACCTGTTTGAATAATGCATACATAGCAAATAATAAGGATTCTATGTTGAACGGCTAGTCATTCAGACAAAAAGTGTACAATGCACATGTGGATTATTAGAAGTCTGTTTCATATGCCCCTCTTTCACAGCTTCACTGAATATTACACACTTGAGATATAGTCTGGAGTCTGTTATTTATGGCCAAGCTTTCAGAGAATCACTGAATAATGAACACCGGTGGAATAGTCAGAAGTCTCTGTTCGACCGCCACTCATTGAAAGCTTCACTAAGTGTACACACCTGTTGAAAGAGTCAAGATTTACTTCTATTTCCTCATTGAGAGTCTCACTAAATAATGCACACCTGTGGAATTGTCAGGAGAATTTTTCATGCGGCCTCTCATTCCGAGTGTCACTGAACAATGTGCTGTAGTCTGGAGTCTATTTCATGCAGACACATAGTCAGAGCCTCAGTGAATAAGACAGACCCTTGCTATCCTAAAGATTCTAATTAATATGGACACATCTTTTGAGCCTCACTGAATAATACACACCTGTAGAATAACTTGCAGTCTATTTTCGATGGACATTCATTCAGAGCCTCGGTGAATAATGCACACCTCTGGGGTAGCAAGAAGTCCGTTTCATTTGTACACTCATCCATAGCCTCAGTTTATAATATGCACGTTTGGATTAGTTGGGGTTCCATTTCATATAGCCACGGACTCGTAACTTCAGTGAATAATGGACAAATGTAAGGTACTCAGCAGTCTGTTTCAGATAGCCACTCAGTCAGAGATTCATTGGATAATAAAATTATTTAAGATGGACAGAATCCCGTTTTATATGGTCACACAAGAAGAGCCTCGCTGAGTAATACACACCTGGGAAAATGTGAGGAGTCTACTCTATATAGTCTCTCATTTACAGCCTCAGGGATTAATCCACACGTGTGGAGTAGGCACTAATCTATTTAAATGGCCACAAAATCAAAATCTGAGTCAGCAATACACAAGTTGGGAATAGTCACTAGTCTAGTCCATATTTCCAAATATTCAAAGTCAGAGTCAATAATTCACTTCTGTGGACTAGTCAGGAAACAATTTCATATGGACCAAGTTTTAGAACTTCAGTGAAAAATACATACCTGGGAAATACTCAGGACGCTATTTCATATGGTGTCTATTTCAGAGCTTCATTGAATAATTAACACCTGTATCATGGTCAGAATATTCTTTTAATAGCCACATCTTCAGAGCCATTCTGAATAAAATACACCTTAAGAAAAGTCAGGATTCTAGTTCGTATAGCCACTCATTTAGAGACGAATGTAAAAACGCACGCCTGTGAAGTATTCAGGAGATACTATTTTGTGGACACCCATTCAGAGCGTCACCGAATTATACAGACCTATGGAAAATTCAGGAGTGTATTTCACATGGCCACTCATTCAGAACCGCAGTGAAGGATTATATACATCTGGAAAATACTCAGGATTCTTTTATATATGGCCACTTATTCAGATACTCAGTGTATAATGCATACCTGGGGTATAGTAAAAGGACAACTTGATATGACCATTCTCTAAGCACTGAGTGAAAAATGGAGAGCTGAAATATAGTCAGCATGATAGAGTCAGAAGTCTACTTTATGTGTTCACTCGTTCAGGAACTCACTGAAGAATACACACTTTAAAAATAGTCAGTGTCCGGGTATTATGGCAACTCAATCACAGCATTACCGAATAATGCACAATTGGGCAATAGTAAGGAGTCTATATCATATGGCTTCTAATTCAGAACTTCAGTGCATAATCAGCAGCTGTGTAGTAGTCAGTACCCTATCTCAGCTTGCCCCAAATTTAGCAGCTCCGTGAATGATACATATATGTGTGATAGTCAGGAGAATCTTTGATATGGATACTCATACAGAACGTCTTCGAATACTGCACATGTGGGGAATAATCACTAGTGTATTTCATATGGTGATTCCTTTGGAGGGTCAAACAGTAATGCACAACTGAGGAGTAAAATGGGGTCTATTTCATAAGGACACTCTTTCAATGTTGCAGGGAATAATATGCATACCTGATAAGTCAGGATGCTCTTTCACATGGCCACTCATTCAGGGCCTCTGTGAATAACACTCTCCTCAGAAATAGTCAAGGTTGTACTTCAAATGGATACATATTCAGAGTCTCTGTATGTAATGCACACCTGGGCATTACACAAGAGTCTCTTTTTTATGGCCACTTAGTCAGAGTCTCATTCAATTATACAGAACCGGGAAAAGTTAAGAGTATACCTCATGGAAGCAATCGTTTAGAGCCTCAGTGAATAATGCACTCCAGGGTTATAGTCGAGCATTTTTTATATAGCCAATCATTCTGTGAGTCCCTAAATGATACACACCTGAGGAATCCTCAGGATTGAATTTCATACTACTACTCATGTAGAACCTTATAGAATAATTCACAATGGGGAAATAGTCAGGTGTCTATTTCATATGGTCTCTCATTCAAAGTTTCAGTGTATAATGACCTTCGATGGAGTAATCAGGACGTGTTGAAGATAGCCACGAATTGAGTGCCTTCCTGAATGATACACACCAGGTTTATAGCATTCTATTTCATATGATCTCTAATTCTAGGTACCGCTTAGTAATAAACAAGTGGGATAGTGTAAGGAGTTTATTTTTTATGGCCACTCATAGAAAACATGTTTGAATAATGCACACATCTCGAATAGTAAGGATTCTATGTTGTACAGCTAATCATTCAGACAAAAAGTGAATAACGCACAGGTGGATTTTTAGAAGTCTGTTTCATTTGCCACTCTTTCACAGCCTCACTGAATATTGCACCCTTGAGATATAGCCTGGAGTTTATTCTTTATGGCCATTCATTCTGAGAATCACTGAATAATGAACACCTGTGGAATAGTCAGAAGTTTCGTTCGGACTGCCACTCATTGAAACCCTCACTAAATGTACACACCTGTGGAACGAGTCAGGATTTACTTCTTTTCCCTTATTCAGAGTCTCACTAAATAATGCACACCTGTGGAATTGTCAGGAGAATTTTTCATGAGGCCTCTCATTTCAAGTGTCACTGAACAATGTGCTGTAGTATTGTGTCTATTTCATATAGACACATATTCAGAGCCTCAGTGAATAAGAAAGACGCTTGCTATCGTAAAGATTCGTTTTTTTTAAATTTTTATTGCATTATACGTTTTTGGGTACATGTGCAGAACGTGCAAGATAGTTGCATAGGTACAAACATGGCAGTGTTTTTTGCTGCCTTCCTCCCCTTCACCCACACTTGATATTCATCCATGGTTTTCCCTCCCCAGCCCCTCCCGGTGTCTCTCCCGCATTCCCCCCAATAGACCCCAGTGTATAGTAGACCGCCTCTCTGTGTCCATGTGTTCTCATTGTTATCACCCACCTATGAGTGAGTATATGCAGTATTTCTTTTTCTGTTCTTGTGTCAGTTTGCTGAGAATGATGTTCTCCTGATTCATCCATGTCATTACAAAGAACACAAACTCATCATTTTTGATTGCTGCATAATATTCCATGGTTTATATGTGCCACAATTTCCCTCTTTATTCTATCATCCTTGCGCATTTGGGTTGGTTCCAGTTCTTTGCTATTGTAAACAGTGCTGCAATGAACATTCGTTTACATGTGTCCTTATAGTAGAACGATTTATAGTTCTTTGGATTGATACCCAGTAATGGGATTCCTGGGTCAAATGGAATATCTATTTCTAGGTCCCTGAGGAATCGCCACACTTTCCTCCACAATGGTTGAACTAATTTACACTCCCACCAACAGTGTAAGAGTGTTTCTATTTCTCCACATCCTCTACAGCATCTGATGTCTCCAGATTTTTTAATGATCGCCATTCTAACTCACATGAGATGGTATCACAATGTGGTTTTGATTTGCATCTCTCTAATGACCAGTGATGATGAGCACTTTTTCATATGTTTGTTGGCCTCATGTATGTCTTCTTGTGTAAAGTGTCTGTTCATATCCTTTGCCCATTTATGAATGGGCTTGATTGTTTTTTCCTGGAAAGCTGTTTGAGTTCTTTGTAAATTCTGGATATCAGCCCTTTGTCAGATGTGTAAACTTCAAAGATATTTTCCCATTCTGATGGTTGCCGATTCACTCTAGTGACTGTTTGTTTTTGCTGTGCAGAAGCTGTGGAGTTTGATTAGGTCCCATTTGTCTATTTTGGCTTTTGTTGCCAATGCTTTTGGTGTTTTGTTCATGAAGTCCTTGCCTACTCCTATGTCCTGAATGGTTTTGCGTAGATTTTCTTCGAGGGTTTTTATGTTGTCAGGTCTTACGTTTAAGTCTTTAATCCATCTGGAGTTAATTTTAGTGTAAGGTGTCAGGAACGGGTCCAGTTTCTGCTTTCTGCACATGGCTAGCCAGTTTTCCCAACACCATTTATTAAATAGGGAATGCTTTCCACATAACTTGTTTTTGTCTGGTTTATCAAAGATTATATGGTTGTAGATATGTTGTGTTGCCTCCGATGCTTCTGTTCTGTTCCATTGGTCTATATCTCTGTTTTGGTACCAGTACCATGCTGTTTTGATTACTGTAGCCTTGTTGTATAGTTTGAAGTCTGGTAGTGTGATGCCTCCTGCTGTGTTTTTTGCTTAGAATTGACTTAGCTATACGGGCTCTTTTTGTTTACATATGAAGTTCATGGTGGTTTTTTCCAGTTCTGTGAAGAAATTCAATGGTAGTTTAATAGGGATAGCATTTATTTTGTTAATTACTTTGGGCAGCATAGCCATTTTTCCAAAATTGATTCTTCCTAACCATGAACATGGAATGTTTCTCCATCTGTTTGTGTCCTCTCTTATTTCACTGAGCAGTGGTTTGTAGTTTTCCTTAAGGAGGTCCCTTACATTCCTTGTGAGTTGTATTCCTAGGTATTTTATTTCCTTTGTAGCAACTGTGAATGGCAGATCGTTCTTGATTTGGTTCTCTTTAAGTCTGTTATTGGTGTATAGGAATGCTTGTGATTTTTGCACATTGGTTTTATATCTCGAGACTTTGCTGAAGATGCTTATCAGTAGCAGGAGCTTTTGGGCTGAGGTGATGGGGTCTTCTAGGTATACTATCATGTCATCTACAAATAGAGACAATTTGGCTTCCACCTTTCCTATTTGAATACACTTTATTTCTTTTTCTTGCCTGATTGCTCTGGCTAGACCTTCCAGTACTATGTTGAATAGAAGTGGTGAGAGAGGGCATCCTTGTCTAGTGCCAGATTTCAAAGGGAATGTTTTCAGTATTTGCCCATTATGTATGATATTGGCTGTTGGTTTGTCGTAAATAACTTTTATTACTTTGAGATATGTTCCTTCAATACCAACTTTATTGAGGTTTATTAGCATAAACGCTGTTGAATTTTGTCAAATGCCTTCTCTGCTTCAATTGAGATAATCATGTGGTTTTTGTTTTTACTTCTGTTTATGTGGTAAATTACATTTATAGACTTGCGTATGTTGAACGAGCCTTGAATCCCCGGGATGAATTCTACGTGATCATGATGAATAAGTTTTTTAACGTGCTGTTGCAATCGGTTTGCCAGTATTTTATTGAAGATTTTTGCATTTATGTTCATCATGAATATTGGCCTGAAGTTTTGTTTTCTTGTTGAGTCTCTGTCAGGTTTTGGTATCAGGAAGATATTGGTCTCATAAAATGATTTGGGAAGGGTTCCCTCTTTTTGGATTTTTTGGAATAGTTTCAGAAGGAATGGTACCAGATCCTCTTTGTATGTCTGGTAGAATTCGGCTGTGAACCTATCTGGACCTGGGCTTTTTTTGTGTGGTAGGCTCTTAATTGCTACCTCAACTTCAGACCTTGTTATTGGTCTATTCATAGTTTCGTCTTCCTCCTGGTTTAGGCTTGGGAGGACACAGGCGTCCAGAAATTTATCCATTTCTTCCTGATTTACTGGTTTATGTATATAGAGTTCTTTGTAGCATTCTCTGATGATGGTTTGAATTTCTGTGGAAACTCTGGTGATTTCCCCTTTATCGTCTTTTATTGTATCTATTTGATTGTTCTCTCTTTTCTTTTTTATCAGTCTGGTTATTGGTCTGTCTATTTTGTTGATCTTTTCGAAAAACCAGCTATTAGATTTATTGGATTCTTGATGGGTTTTTCTTGTCTCTATCTTCTTCATTTCTGCTCTGATCTTAGTTATTTCTTGTCTTTGGCTAGATTTTGAGCTTTTTTGATCTTGCTCCTCTAGCTCTTTCAATTTTGACGATAGGGTGTCAATTTTGGATCTCTCCACTCTTCTCATGTGGACACTTATTGCTGTATATTTTATGCTACAGACTGCTTTAAATGTGTCCCAGAGATTCTGGTACGTTGTGTCTTCATTCTCGTTGGTTTCAAAGAACTTCTTTATTTCTGCCTTCATTTCATTGTTTATCCAATCAACATTCAAGAGCCAGTTGTTCAGTTTCCATGAAGCTGTACGGTTCTGAGTTATTTTCTGAATTCTGAGTTCCAACTTGATTGCACTATGGTCTGAGAGACTGTTTGCTATGATTTCCGTTGTTTTGCATTTTGTGAGGAGTGCTTTACTTCCAATTATGTGGTCAATTTTGGAGTAGGTGTGATGTGGTGTTGAGAAGAATGTATATTCTGTGGATTTGGGGTGGAGAGTTCTGTAAATATCCATCAGGTTTATTTGTTCCAGGTCTGAGTTCAAGTCCTGGATATCCATGTTAATTTTCTGTCTGGTTGATCTGTCTGCTATTGACAGTGGAGTGTTAAAGTCTCCCACTATTATTGTGTGGGAGTCTAAGTCTCTTTGTGAGTCATTAATAACTTGCCTTATATATATGGCTGGTCCTACATTGGGTCCATATATATTTAGAATCATTAGGTCTTCTTGTTGTATCAATCCTTTTACCATCATGTAATGACCTTCTTTGTCCCTTTTGATCTTTGTCGCTTTAAAGTCTATTTTATCAGAGACGAGAATTGCAACTCCTGCTTTTTTTTGCTCTCTATTTGTTTCATAAATTTTCCTCCATCCTTTTATTTTGAGCCTTTGTGTATCTTTGCATGTGAGGTGGGTTTCCTGGATACAGCACACCGATGGATTTTCGTTTATTTATCCAATTTGCCAGTCTGTGTCTTTTGATTGGTTCATTTAGCCCATTTACATTTAGGGTTAATATTGTTATGTGTGAATTTGATACTTCCATTTTGATGCTAGCTGGCTGTTTTTCCCATTGGTTCATGTACTTCCTTCATTTTGTTGATGGTCTTTAGCATTTGGTATGATTTTAGGATGGCTGGTACTGGTTGTTTCTTTCTTTTTTTTTTAATTTTTATTGCATTATAGGTTTGGGGGTACATGTGCAGAACGAGCAAGATAGTTGCATAGGTACACACATGGCAGTGCGCTTTGCTGCTTTCCTCCCCTTCACCCTCACTTGGTATTCATCCCCAGGCTATCCCCCCAGCCCCCCCCCGCTGTCCCTCCCCCATTCCCCCCAACAGTCCCCAGTGTATAGTAAACCGCCTCTCTGTGTCCACGTGTTCTCATTTTTCTCACCCACCTATGAGTGAGTATATGTGGTATTTATTTTTCTGTTCTTGTGTCAGTTTGCGGAGAATGATGTTCTCCAGATTCATCCATGTCCCTACAAAGGACACAAACTCATCATTTTTGATTGCTGCATAATATTCCATGGTGTATATGTGCCACATTTTCCCAGTCCAGTCTATCATCGTTGGGCATTTGGGTTGGTTCCAGGTCTTTGCTATTGTAAACAGTGCTGCAATGAACATTCGTGTGCATGTGTCCTTATAGTAGAACGATTTATAGTCCTTTGGATAGATACCCAGTAATGGGATTGCTGGGTCAAATGGAATTTCTATTTCTAGGTCCCTGAGGAATCGCCACACTGTCTTCCACAATGGGTGAACTAATTTACACTCCCACCAACAGTGTAAGAGTGTCCCTATTTCTCCACATCCTCTCCAGCATCTGCTGTCTTCAGATTTTTTAATGATCGCCATTCTAACTGGTGTGAGATGGTATCTCAATGTGGTTTTGACT
Source organism: Saguinus oedipus (assembly GCA_031835075.1). Classification (NCBI taxonomy): domain Eukaryota; kingdom Metazoa; phylum Chordata; class Mammalia; order Primates; family Cebidae; genus Saguinus; species Saguinus oedipus. The sequence continues at coordinate 32,420,640 of CM063180.1, read as the reverse complement.
TGCTTCTCTCTAATAACCAATGACGATGAGGACTTTTTCATATGTTTGTTGGCCTCATGTATGTCTGCTTTTGTAAAGTTTCTGTTCATATCCTTTGCCCATTTTTGAATGGGCTTGTTTGTTTTTTTCCTGTAAATCTGTTTGAGTTCTTTGTAAATTCTGGATATCAGCCCTTTGTCAGATGCGTAAATTGCAAAGACTTTTTCCCATTCTGATGGTTGACGATTCACTCTAGTGACTGTTTGTTTTGCTGTACAGAAGCTGTGGAGTTTGATTAGGTCCCATTTGTCTATTTTGCCTTTTGTTGCCAATGGTTTTGGTGTTTTGTTCATGAAGTCCTTGCCTACTCCTATGTCCTGAATGGTTTTGCCTAGATTTTCTTCTAGGGTTTTTATGTTGTCAGGTCTTACGTTTAAGTCTTTAATCCATCTGGAGTTAATTTTAGTGTAAGGTGTCAGGAAGGGGTCCAGTTTCTGCTTTCTGCACATGGCTAGCCAGTTTTCCCAACACCATTTATTAAATAGGGAATCCTTTCCCCATTGCCTGTTTTTGTCTGGTTTATCAAAGATAATATGGTTGTAGATGTGTTGTGTTTCCTCAGATGCCTCTGTTCTGTTCCATTGGTCTATATCTCTGTTTTGGTACCAGTACCATGCTGTTTTGATTACTGTAGCCTTGTAGTATAGTTTGAAGTCTGGTAGCGTGATGCCTCCCGCTGTGTTCTTTTTGCTTAGAATTGACTTGGCTATGCGGGCTCTTTTTTGGTTCCATATGAAATTCATGGTGGATTTTTCCAGTTCTGTGAAGAAATTCAATGGTAGTTTGATGGGGATAGCATTGATTGTGTAACTTACTTTGGGCAGTATAGCCATTTTCACGATATTGATTCTTCCTAACCACGAACATGGAATATTTCTCCATCTGTTTGTGTCCTCTCTTATTTCATTGAGCAGTTGTTTGTAGTTTTCCTTAAAGAGGTACCTTACATTCCTAGTGAGTTGTATTCCTAGGTATTTTATTCTCTTTGTAGCAATTGTGAATGGCAGTTCGTTCTTGATTTGGTTCTCTTTAAGTCGTTTTTGGTGTATAGGAATGCTTGTGATTTTTGAACATTGATTTTATATCCTGAAACTTTGCTGAAGTTCCCTATCAGGTGCAGTAGCTTTTGGGCTGAGGTGATGGTGTCTTCTAGGTATACTATCATGTCGTCTGCAAATACAGACAATTTGGCTTCCACCTTTCCTATTTGAATACTCTTTATTTCTTTTTCTTGCCTGATTGCTCTGGCTAGAACTTCCAGTACTATATTGAATAAAAGTTGTGAGAGAGGGCATTCTTGTCTAGTGCCAGATTTCAAAGGGAATGCTTCCAGTTTTTGCGCATTTAGTATGATATTGGCTGTTGGTTTGTCATAAATAGCTTTTATTACTTTGAGATATGTTCCATCAATACCAAGTTTATTGAGGGTTTTTAGCATAAAGGGCTTTTGAATTTTTTCAAATGCCTTCTCTGCATCAATTGAGATAATCATGTGGTTTTTGTTTTTGCTTCTGTTTATGTGGTGAATTACATTTATAGACTTGCGTATGTTGAACCAGCCTTGCATCCCCGGGATGAATCCTACTTGATCACGATGGATAAGTGTTTTAATGTGCTGTTGCAATCGATTTGCCAGTATTTTATTGAAGATTTTTGCATCTATGTTCATCATGGATATTGGCCTGAAGTTTTCTTTTCTTGTTGAGTCTCTGCCAGGTGTGGGTATCAGGATGATGTTGGGCTCATAAAATGATTTGGGAAGGGTTCCCTCTTTTTGGATTATTTGGAATAGTTTCAGAAGGAGTGGTACCAGATCCTCTTTGTGTGTCTGGTAGAATTCGGCTGTGAACCTATCTGGACCTGGGCTTTTTTTGTGTGGTAGGCTCTTAATTTCTGCCTCAACTTCAGACCTGGTTATTGGTCTATTCATAGTTTCGGCTTCCTCCTGGTTTAGGCTTCGGAGGACACAGGCGTCCAGGAATTTATCCATTTCTTCCTGATTTACTGGTTTATGTGCATAGAGTTGTTTGTAGTATTCTCTGATGATGGTTTGAATTTCTGTGGAGTCTGTGGTGATTTCCCCTTTATCGTTTCTTATTGCATCTATTTGGTTGTTCTCTCTCTTCTTTTTTATCAGTCTGGCTAGTGGTCTATTTTGTTGATCTTTTCGAAAAACCAGCTCTTAGATTTATTGATTTTTTGAAGGGTTTTTCTTGTCTCTATCTCCTTCAGTTCTGCTCTGATCTTAGTTTTTTCTTGTCTTCGGCTAGGTTTTGAGCTTTTTTGATCTTGCTCCTCTAGCTCTTTCAATTTTGACGATAGGGTGTCAATTTTGGATCTCTCCACTCTTCTCATGTGGGCACTTATTGCTATATATTTTCCTCTACAGACTGCTTTAAATGTGTCCCAGAGATTCTGGTACGTTGTGTCTTCATTCTCGTTGGTTTCCAATAACTTCTTTATTTCTGCCTTCATTTCATTGTTTATCCAATCAACATTCAAGAGCCAATTGTTCAGTTTCCATGAAGCTGTGCGGTTCTGAGTTATTTTCTGAATTCTGAGTTCCAACTTTTTTGCACTATGGTCTGAGAGACTGTTTGTTATGATTTCAGTTGTTTTGCATTTGCTGAGGAGTGCTTTACTTCCAATTATGTGGTCAATTTTGGAGTAGGTGTGATGTGGTGCTGAGAAGAATGTATATTCTGTGTATTTGGGGTGGAGCGTTCTGTAAATTTCTATCAGGTTTGCTTGTTCCAGGTCTGAGTTCAAGTCCTGGATATCCTTGTTAATTTTCTGTCTGGTTGATCTGTCTGCTATTGACAGTGGAGTGTTAAAGTCTCCCACTATTATTGTGTGGGAGTCTAAGTCCCTTTGTAAATCATTAAGAACTTGCCTTATATATCTGGGTGCTCCTACATTGGGTCCATATATATTTAGAATTGTTATCTCTTCTTGTTGTATCGATCCTTTTACCATTATGTAATGACCTTCTTTGTCCCTTTTGATCTTTGTTATTTTAAAGTCTATTTTATTAGAGATGAGGATTGCAACTCCTGCTTTTTTTTGCTCTCCATTTGCTTGGTAAATCTTTCTCCATCCCTTTATTTTGAGCCTTTGTGTATCTTTGCATGTGAGGTGGGTTTCCTGGATACAGCACCCCTATGGGTTTTGGTTTTTTATCCAATTTGCCAGTCTGTGTCTTTTGATTCGTGCATTTAGCCCATTTACATTCAGGGTTAATATTGTTATGTGTGAATTTGATACTGCCATTTTGATGCTAACTGGCTGTTTTTCCCGTTGGTTCATGTACATTCTTCATTTTGTTGATGGTCTTTAGCATTTGGTATGCTTTTAGGATGGCTGGAACTGGTTGTTTCTTTCTATGTGTAGTGCCTCTTTCAGGAGCTCTTTTAAAGCAGGCCTAGTGGTGACAAAATCTCTGAGTACTTGCTTGTTCATGAAGGATTTTATTTTTTCTTCACTTATGAAGCTCAGTTTCGCTGGATATGAAATTCTGGGTTGAAAGCTCTTTTCTTTATGGATGTTGAATATTGGCCCCCACTCTCTTCTGGCTTGTAGAGTCTCTGCCGAGAGATCTGCGGTGAGTCTGATGGGCTTCCCTTTGTGGGTTACCCGACCTTTCTCTCTGGCTGCCCTTAGTATTTTCTCCTTCGTTTCAACCCTGGTGAATCTGACGATTATGTGCCTTGGGGTTGCTCTTCTTGCAGAATATCTTTGTGGTGTTCTCTGTATTTCCTGGAGTTGAGTATTGACCTGTCTTGCTAGGTTGGGGACATTTTCCTGGATAATATCCTGAAGAGTGTTTTCCAGCTTGGATTCATTCTCTTCGTCACATTCTGGTACACCTATCAAACGTAGGTTGGGTCTCTTCACATAGTCCCACATTTCGTGGAGATTTTGTTCATTCCTTTTTTGCTTTTTTCTTTAATTTTGGTTTCTCGTTTTATTTCATTGAGTTGATCTTCAACTTCTGATATTCTTTCTTCTGCTTGGTCAATTCGGCTGTTGAAACTTGTGCATGCTTCACGAAGTTCTCGTGTTGTGTTTTTCAGCTCCTTCAATTCATTCATATTCCTCTCTAAGTTGTCCATTCTCGTTATCAATTCCTCGAATCTTTTTTCAAATCTTTTTTCAAGGTTCTTAGTTTCTTTGCACTGGTTTAGAACATGTTCCTTTAGCTCACTGAAGTTTCTCATTATCCACTTTCTGAAGTCTGATTCCGTCATTTCGTCACACTCATTCTCTGTCCAGCTTTGCTCCCTTGCTGGTGAGGAGTTTTGGTCCTTTTTTGGAGGTGAGGTGTTTTGGTTTCGGGTGCTTTCCTCCTTTTTGCGCTGGTTTCTTCCCATCTTTATGGATTTATCCGCCTGTCGTCTTAGTAGTGGCTGATTTTTCAATTGGGTCTCTGTGTGGACACTGAGATTGTTGATGATGAAGTATTTCTGTTACTTTGTTTTTCCTCTAATGATCTATCCTCTCTGCTGTATGAGTGCTGGGGTCCACTCCAGGCCCTTCTTGTCTGGGGTATACCTGCAGCAGCTGCAGAACAGTGAGGGATCATATCAGTTTCTTTTTCTGTTGCCCTTGTTCCAGAATGATGCCACCCAAATATCAGTCTGATTAGTCCTTTTCTGGGGTGACTCCTTGGATATACAGGGGTCAGGGAGCTGCTTGAGGAGACAGTCTGTGCTTTATAGGAGCTCCAGTGCTGAGCTGTGAGCTCCGTTGTTCATTCAGGGTTGTTGGGAGGTTATGTCTGCTGCAATAGAACTCATAAAACTCCACTTTATTTTTCACCCTTAGATGCTCTGTCTCAGGGAGTTGGGGCTTTCTTTATGAGTATCTGTTGCACTGTCCTGCCCCACTAGGTGGCAGTCTATTCACTATTTGCCTGCCGGGGCTCTGACCTGCTAACGCGGGTCCGCCCTGTTGCAGCCTGGCGGACTCTCTCTGTTATGGCAAGTTTCCTCGGCAACGGCAGGCTGCGTCAGTCCTGGGCGGTACTTAAGTGGGGGTGCATTTCGTCAGGAATGGTGGACGCCCCTCCCTGACCGGGCTGCACCGTCCTAAATGCCGGCAACAAAACTCTCAGCCCCAAGCGCCTCCAGTCGCCGCCCTGCTTGTCCCCGTGAGCGTGGGACCCGCCGAGCCCGATCACCCAGCTCCCTGCCTCAGAGTCCGTCCTCTCTCTCTCTCTCTTCCTCTCCCCAAGCTGAAAGGTCGACTCTCTTACTGGCGCCCCAGGAGCCTGCCGATAGGGCACTGGCATCCGTGCGATCTCCCGTGCCGCTGCCCACTACCCCAGCTCAGATCACGCTTCCCAGGAAACTCCTGGTCTGGCTCATTGTCCAAGTCCCCTTCAATCAGATGGACATGCCAATCTGCCCTTCCAAATCTCAGATTGCCGATTTAACAGGGCACCCAGACCAGTGAGTTCCGCGCCGGGTCCCGCTGCGTCGCCGGTTGAAGAGGCGGCGGAAGCCAGTTGCGTTAGCCGGCTGCTAGCGTCCAGTGTCTCTCCCACACCTGGGACTTTCAACGCTCTGTGGGCATAAAAGGAACATCCGAGAATGCAGCTAGGACTCACCCTCTGCGCCTTCACCGAGAGCTGCAATCCTGAGTCACCTCTATGACGCCATCTTGCCTCCAAAAACCTGGTTGTTTCTTTCTATGTGTAGTGCCTCTTTCAGGAGTTCTTGTAAAGCAGGCCTAGTGGTGACAAAATCTCTGAGTACTTTCTTGTTCGTGAAGGATTTTATTTTTCCTTCACTTATGACACTCATTTTGGCTGGATATGAAATTCTGGGTTGAAAGATCTTTTCTTTAAGGATGTTGAATACTTGCCCCCACTCTCTTCTGGCTTGTAGATTCTCTGCCAAGAGAGCTGCTGTGAGTCTAATGGGCTTCCCTTTGTGGGTGACCCGACCTTTCTCTCTGGCTGCCCTTAGTATTTTCTCCTTCATTTCAACCCTGGTGAGTCTGACGATTATGTGCCTTGGGGTTGCTCTTCTTGTGGAATATCTTTGTGGTGTTCTCTGTATTTCCTGGAGTTGAGTATTGACCTGTCTTGCTAGGTTGAGGAAATTTTCCTGGATAATATCCTGAGGAGTGTTTTCCATCTTTGATTCATTCTCTTCATCACATTCTGGTACACCTATCAAACTTAGGTTGGGTCTCTTCACATAGTCCCACATTTCGTGGAGATTTTGTTCATAACTTTTTGTGCTTTTTTCTTTAATCTTGGTTTCTCGTTTTATTTCATTGAGTTTATCTTCAACTTCTGATATTCTTTCTTCTGCTTGGTCAATTCGGCTGTTGAAACTTGTGCATTCTTTGCGAAGTTCTCATGTTGTGTTTTTCAGCTCCTTCAATTCACTCATATTCCTCTCTAAGCTGTACATTCTTGTTTTCATTTCCTCGAATCTTTTTTCAAATCTTTTTTCAAGGTTCTTGGTTTCTTTGCACTGGTTTAGAACATGTTCTTTTAGATTACAGATGTTTCTCATTATCCACTTTCTGAAGTCTGAATCCGTCGTTTCGTCAAACTCATTCTAAATCCAGCTTTGTTCTCTTGCTGGTGAGGGGTTTTGGTCCTTTGTGAGAGGTGAGGTGTTTTGGTTTCCGGTGTTTTCCTCCTTTTTGCCCTGGTTTCTTCTCATGTTTATGGATTTATCTGCCTGTCGTTTTAGTAGTTGCTGATTTTTCAATTGGGTCTCTGTGTGGATGCTGAGATGGTTTATGATGAAGTATTTCTGTTACTTAGTTTTTCTTCTAATGGTCTAGCCCCTCTGCTGTATTAGTGCTGAGGTCCACTCCAGGCCCTGCTTGTCTGGGGTATACCTGTAGCAGCTGTGGAACAGTGAGGGATGATACCAGTTTCTTCTTCTTCTGTTTTAGTTCCAGAATAATTCTTGCCAAATATCAGTCTGATTAGTCCCTTTTTGGCGTGACTCTTTGGATATACAGGGGTCAGGGAGCTGCTTGAGGAGATGGTCTGTGTTTATAGGAGCTCCAGTGCTGAGCTGTGAGCTCCGTTGTTCATTCAGGTTTGTTGGGAGGTTGTTTATGTCTGCTGCAATAGAACTCATAAAACACCACCCCTTTCTTTTTCTCCTTATACGCTCTGTCTCAGGGAGTTTGGGTTTCTTTATGAGTATCTGCTGCACTGTCCTGCCCCACTAGGAAGCAGTCTATTCACTATTTGCCTGCCGGGTTCTGACCTGCTAGGGCGGGTTCACCCGGTTGCTGCTGGGCTCCCTTCTGCTGTGGAGCACTGCCCCCTCCTGGTGGAGTCTGGCTGTTCTGGCAGGTTGCCTCAGCAATGGCAGGCTGCGTCAGCCCTGGGCGGTTCTTCAGTAGGGGCAGATTGCATCAGTAATGGAGGACGCCCCTCCCTCACCCGGCTGCACCATTCTAGATGCCAGCAGCAAAACTCTCAGCCCCAAGCGCCTCCAGTCGCCACCCTGCTTGTCCCCGTGAGGGTGGGACCCGCCGACCCCAATCACCCAGCCCCCTGACTAAGATTCTGTCCTCTCTCTCTATCTCTTTCTCTCAGAAAGCTGAAATGTCAACTCTCTCACTGACGCCCCAGTAGCCTGCCGATAGGGCACTGGGATCCGTGCGATCTCCCATGCCGCTGACGACTGCACAGGCTCAGATCACGCTTCCCAGGAACCTCCTGGTCTGGCTTATTGTCCAAGTCCTGTTCAATCAGATGGACATGCTAATCTGCCCTTCCAAATCTCAGATTGCCAGTTTAACAGGGCACCCAGACCAGTGAGTTTCGTGTCAGGTCCTGCTGTGGCTCTGGCCGAAGCGGCCGCATGAGCCAGCATCCCTAGCTGGCTGTACTAGCGTCCCGTATCTCTACCACACCTGGGACTTTCAATGCTCTGTGGGCAAAAAGGTCCATCCGATAATGTGGCTAGGACTCACACTATGTGCCTTCACTGAGAGCTGAAATCCTGAGTCACTTTTACAATGCCACCTTGCGAGTCTATCATAAAGATTCTAATTAATATTGACACAACTTCTGAGCCTCACTGAATAATACACACCTGTAGAATGATTTTGAGTCTATTTTCGATGGACATTCATTCAGATCCTCGGTGAATAATGCACACCCCTGGGGTATCCAGAAGTCCATTTCATTTGTACACTCATCCATAGCCTCAGTTTTTAATATGCACCTGTGAATTAGTTGGAGTTCCATCTCATATAGCCAGGGACTCATAAACTCAGTGAATAATGCACATATGTAACGTACTCAGCAGTCTGCTTCATGTAGCCACGCATTTAGAGATTCCTTGGATAATAAAATTAATAATTTAGACAGAATCCCGTTTCATATGGTCAAACAAGAAGAGCCTCACTGAGTAATACACACCTGAAAAAATGTGAGGACTCCACTATATATAGCCTCTCATTTGCAGCCTCAGGGAATAATGCACACGTGTGGAGTAGGCACTAATCTATTTTATATTGCCACAAAATCAAACCCTAAGTGAGCAATACACAAATTGGGAATAGTCACTAGTCTATTCCATATGCCCAAATATTCAAAATCAGAGTCAATAATTAACTCCTGCGGACTAGTCAGGAAACAATTTCATATGGACAAAGTTTTAGATCTTCAGGGAATAATATATACCTGGGAAATACTCAGGACGCTACTTCATATGGCGTCTATTTCAGAGCTTCGTTGAATAAGGAACACCTGTATCATAGTCAGAATATTCTTTTAATAGCCACATCTTCAAAGTCTAACAGAATAAAATACAACATGGAAAAAGTCAGTATTATATTTCGTATAGCCACTCATTTAGAGCCACAAGGAAAAACGCATTCCTGTAGAGTATTCAGGAGTCTCTACTTTATGGACACTCACTCATAGCGTCACAGAATAATACAGACCCATGGAAAAGTCAGGAGTGTATTTCACATGGCCATTTACTCAGGACCGCAGTGAAGGATGACATACATATGGAAAATACTCAGGATTCTTTTATATATGGCCACTTATTCAGAGACTCAGTGAATAATGCACACCTGGAGTATAGTCTGGACACTATTTGACATGACCATTCCCTAAGCAGTCAGTAGAAAATGGAGAGCTGAAATATACTAAGTATGATAAAGTCAGGAGTCAACTCTATGTGGTCACTCATTCAGAAACTCACTGAAGAATACACACCTTAAGAATAGTCAGAGTCCAGGTATTATGGCCACTTAATCACAGCATTACTGAATAATGCACAATTTGAGCAATAGGAGTCTATATCATATGGCTTCTAATTCAGTGCTGCAGTGCATAATCAACAGCTGTATAGTAGTCAGAACACTATTTCAGCTTGCTCCAAATTAAGCAGCTCCGTGAATGATACATGTATGTGTGGTAGTCAGGACAATCTTTGATACGGACACTCATACAGAAACTCTTCGAATACTGCACATTTGGGGAGTAATCATTAGTGTATTTTATATGGTGATTTCTTTGGAGGGTCAAACAATAACGCGCAACTGTGGAGTAAAATGGGGTCTATTACATAAGGCCACTCTTTCAGTGTTGCAGGGAATAATATGAATATCTGATAAGTCAGGAATCTCTTTCAGATGGCCACTCGTTTAGGGCCTCTGTGAATAATATTCCTCTCAGTAATAGTCAATTTTCTACTTCAAATGGCTACACATTCAGAGTCTCTGTAAGTAATGCACACCTGGCAATACACAAGAGTCTCTTTTATGCCCACTTAGTCAGAGTCTCATTTAATTATACACAACCGGGGAAGAGTTAAGAGTATACCTCACGGAACCAGTCATCTAGAGCCTCAGTGAATAATGCACATCATGGTTATAGTCGAGCATTTTTTATATGACCACTCATTCTGTGCCTTTCTGAATGATACACACCTGGGGCATCCTCAGGATTCAATTTCATACTACCACACATATAGAACCTTATAGAATAAATCACAATGGAGCAATAGTCTGGTGTTTATCTCATATGGCCTCTCATTCACAGTTTCAGTGTATAATAAACTTCTATGGAGTAATCAAGAAACTGTTTAGGATAGCCACGAATTGAGTGCCTTACTGAATGATACACACCTGGGTTATACGATTCTATTTCATATGAACTCTAATTCTGTGTAACGCTGAGTAATACACACGTGTGATAATGTAAGGAGTTTATTTGTTATGGGCACTCATAGAGAACCTGTTTGCATAATGCACACATGGCGAATAATAAGTATTCTATGTTGTATGGCTAGTCATTCAGACAAAAATTGAATAACGCACACGTGGTTTATAAGAAGTCTGTATCATATGCCCCTCTTTCACAGCCTCACTGAATATTACACATTTGAGATATATACTGAAGTCTATTCTCTATGGCCATTCATTCAGAGAATAACTGAATAATGAACATATGTGGAATAGTCAGAAGACTCTTTCCGACCGCCATTCATTGAAAGCCTCACTAACTGTACCCACTTGTAGAAAAAGTCAGGATTTACTTCTATTCCCTCATTGAGAGTCTCACTAAATAATGCACACCTGTGGAATAGTCAGGAGAATTTTTCATGTGGCCTCTTATTTTGAGTGTCACTGAACAATATGCTGAAGTCTGGAGTCTGTTTCATGTAGACACATATTCAGAGCCTCAGTGAATGAGAGAGACCCTTGCTTTCGCAAAGATTCTAAATAACAGGGACACATCTTCTGAGCCTCACTGAATAGTACACACCTGTAGAATAATTTGGGATCTATTTTCGATGGACATTCATTCAGAGCCTAGGTGAAGAATGGACACCCTTGGAGTAGCCAGAAGTCCATTTCATTTGTACACTCAACCATAGCCTCATTTCATAATATGCACGTGTTGATTAGTTGGGGTTCTATTTCATATAGCCACGGACTCGTAACCTCGGTGAATAATGCACATATGTAACGTACTCAGCAGTCTGTTTCATATAGCCACTCATTCAGAGATTCATTGGATAATAAAATTATTATTATTTTTTAAATTTTGAAAATTTTTATTGCACTATAGGTTTTGGGGTACATGTGCAGAATGTGTAAGATAGTTGCATATGTACACACATTTCAGTGTGCTTTGCTGCCTTCCTCCCCTTCACTCACACTTGGCATTTATCCCCAGGATATTTCTCTCCAGCCCCCCACACTGTTTCTCCCCCCTTCCCCCCAATAGAACCCAGTGTGTACTAGATTCCCTCCCTGTGTCCATGTGTTCTCATTTTTCTCACCCGCTTATGAGTGAAAATATGCGATATTTGTTTTTCTGTTCTTGTGTCAGTTTGCTGAGAATGATGTTCTCCAGATTCATCCATGTCCTTACAAAGGACACAAACTCATCATTTTTGATTGCTGCATACTATTCCATGGTGTATATGTGCCACATTTTCCCAGTCCAGTCTATCATCGATGGGCATTTGTGTTGGTTCCAGGTCTTTGCTCTTGTAAACAGTGCTGCAATGAACATTCGTGTGCATGTGTCCTTATAGTAGAACGATTTATAGTCCTTTGGGTATATGCCCAGTAATGGGATTGCTGGGCCAAATGGAATTTCTATTTCTAGGTCCCTGAGAAATCGCCACACTGTCTTCCACAATGGTTGATCTAATTTACACTCCCACCAACAGTGTAAGAGTGTTCCTATTTCTCCACATCCTCTCCAGCATCTGCTGTCTCCAGATTTTTTAATGATCGCCATTCTAACTGGCATAAGATTGTATCTCAATGTGGTTTTAATTTGCATCTCTCTAATGACCAGTGATGACGAGCATTTTTTCATATGTTTGTAGGCCTCATGTATGTCTTCTTTTGTAAAGTGTCTGTTCATATCCTTTGCCCATTTTTGAATGGGCTTGTTTGTTTTTTTCCTGTAAATCTGTTTGAGTTCTTTGTAAATTCTGGATATCAGCCCTTTGTCAGATGCGTAAACTGCAAAGATTTTTTCCCATTCTGATGGTTGCCGATTCAGTCTAGTGACTGGTTCTTTTGCCGTGCAGAAGCTGTGGAGTTTGATTAGGTCCCATTTGTCTATTTTGGCTTTGTTGTCAATGCTTTTGGTGTGTTGGTCATGAAGTCCTTGCCTACTCCTATGTCCTGAATGGTTTTGCCTAGATTTTCTTCTAGGGTTTTTATGGTGTCAGGTTTTATGTTTAAGTCTTTAATCCATCTGGAGTTAATTTTAGTGTAAGGTGTCAGGAATTGGTTCAATTTCTGCTTTCTGCACATGGCTAGCCAGTTTTCCCACCATTTATTAAACAAGGAATCCTTTCCCCATTGCTTGTTTTTGTGTGGTTTATCAAAGATTATATGGTGGAATATATGTTGTGTTGCCTCTGATGCCTCTGTTCTGTTCCATTGGTTTATATCTCTGTTTTCGTAACAGTACCATGCTGTTTTGATTACTCTAGCCTTGTAGTATAGTTTGAAGTCTGGTAGTGTGATGCATCCAGCTGTGTTGTGTTTGCTTAGAATTGACTTGGCTATGCGAGCTCTCTTTTAGTTCCATGTGAAGTTCATGGTGGTTTTTTCCAGTTCTGTGAAGAAATTCTATGGGAGTTTGATGGGGATAGCATTGATTGTGTAAATTACTTTGGCCAGTATAGCCATTTTCACGATATTGATTCTTCCTAACCACGAACATGGAATGTTTCTCTATCTGTTTGTGTCCTCTCTTATTTCGTTGAGCAGTGGTTTGTAGTTTTCCTTGACGAGGTCCCTTACGTTCCTTGTGAGCTGTATTCCTAGGTATTTTATTTTCTTTGTAGCAATTGAGAATGGCAGTTCGTTCTTGATTTGGTTCTCTTTAAGTCTGTTATTGGTATATAGGAATGCTCGTGATTTTTGCACATTGATTTTATATCCTGAGACTTTACTGAAGTTGCTTATCTGTTTCAGGATCTTTTGGGCTGAGGTGATGTGGTCTTCTAGGTATACTATCATGTCGTCTGCAAATAGAGACAATTTGGCTTCCACCTTTCTTATTTGAATACCCTTTATTTCTTTTTCTTGCCTTATTGCTCTGGCTAGACCTTCCAGTACTATGTGGAATAGAAGTGGTGAGAGAGGGCATCCTTGTCTAGTGCCGGATTTCAAAGGGAATGTTTTCAGTTTTTGCCCATTATGTATGATATTGGCTGTTGGTTTGTCGTAAATAACTTTTATTACTTTGAGATATGTTCCTTCAATACCAACTTTATTGAGGTTTATTAGGATAAACGCTGTTGAATTTTGTCAAATGCCTTCTCTGCTTCAATTGAGATAATCATGTGGTTTTTGTTTTTACTTCTGTTTATGTGGTAAATTACATTTATAGACTTGCGTATGTTGAACGAGCCTTGAATCCCCGGGATGAATTCTACGTGATCATGATGAATAAGTTTTTTAACGTGCTGTTGCAATCGGTTTGCCAGTATTTTATTGAAGATTTTTGCATTTATGTTCATCATGAATATTGGCCTGAAGTTTTGTTTTCTTGTTGAGTCTCTGTCAGGTTTCGGTATCAGGAAGATATTGGTCTCATAAAATGATTTGGGAAGGGTTCCCTCTTTTTGGATTTTTTGGAATAGTTTCAGAAGGAATGGTACCAGATCCTCTTTGTATGTCTGGTAGAATTCGGCTGTGAACCCATCTGGACCTGGGCTTTTTCTGTGTGGTAGGCTCTTAATTGCTACCTCAACTTCAGACCTTGTTATTGGTCTATTCATAGTTTCGGCTTCCTCCTTGTTTAGGCTTGGGAGGACACAGGCGTCCAGAAATTTATCCATTTCTTCCTGATTTACTGGTTTATGTATATAGAGTTCTTTGTAGCATTCTCTGATGATGGTTTGAATTTCTGTGGAAACTCTGGTGATTTCCCCTTTATCGTCTTTTATTGTATCTATTTGATTGTTCTCTCTTTTCTTTTTTATCAGTCTGGTTATTGGTCTGTCTATTTTGTTGATCTTTTCGAAAAACCAGCTATTAGATTTATTGGATTCTTGATGGGTTTTTCTTGTCTCTATCTTCTTCATTTCTGCTCTGATCTTAGTTATTTCTTGTCTTTGGCTAGATTTTGAGCTTTTTTGATCTTGCTCCTCTAGCTCTTTCAATTTTGACGATAGGGTGTCAATTTTGGATCTCTCCACTCTTCTCATGTGGACACTTATTGCTGTATATTTTATGCTACAGACTGCTTTAAATGTGTCCCAGAGATTCTGGTACGTTGTGTCTTCATTCTCCTTGGTTTCAAAGAACTTCTTTATTTCTGCCTTCATTTCATTGTTTATCCAATCAACATTCAAGAGCCAGTTGTTCAGTTTCCATGAAGCTGTACGGTTCTGAGTTATTTTCTGAATTCTGAGTTCCAACTTGTTTGCACTATGGTCTGAGAGACTGTTTGTTATGATTTCCGTTGTTTTGCATTTTGTGAGGAGTGCTTTACTTCCAATTATTGGTCAATTTTGGAGTAGGTGTGATGTGGTGTTGAGAAGAATGTATATTCTGTGGATTTGGGGTGGAGAGTTCTGTAAATATCTATCAGGTTTGTTTGTTCCAGGTCTGAGTTCAAGTCCTGGATATCCTTGTTAATTTTCTGTCTTGTTGATCTGTCTGCTATTGACAGTGGAGTGTTAAAGTCTCCCACTATTATTGTGTGGGAGTCTAAGTCTCTTTGTAAGTCATTAATAACTTGCCTTATATATATGGGTGGTCCTACATTGGGTCCATATATATTTAGAATCATTAGGTCTTCTTGTTGTATCAATCCTTTTACCATCATGTAATGACCTTCTTTGTCCCTTTTGATCTTTGTCGCTTTAAAGTCTATTTTATCAGAGACGAGAATTGCAACTCCTGCTTTTTTTTGCTCTCTATTTGTTTCATAAATTTTCCTCCATCCTTTTATTTTGAGCCTTTGTGTATCTTTGCATGTGAGGTGGGTTTCCTGGATACAGCACACCGATGGGTTTTCGTTTATTTATCCAATTTGCCAGTCTGTGTCTTTTGATTGGTTCATTTAGCCCATTTACATTTAGGGTTAATATTGTTATGTGTGAATTTGATACTTCCATTTTGATGCTAGCTGGCTGTTTTTCCCGTTGGTTCATGTACTTCCTTCATTTTGTTGATGGTCTTTAGCATTTGGTATGATTTTAGGATGGCTGGTACTGGTTGTTTCTTTCTTTTTTTTTTTAATTTTTATTGCATTATAGGTTTGGGGGTACATGTGCAGAACGAGCAAGATAGTTGCATAGGTACACACATGGCAGTGCGCTTTGCTGCTTTCCTCCCCTTCACCCTCACTTGGTATTCACCCCAGGATATCCCCCCAGCCCCCCCCGCTGTCCCTCCCCCATTCCCCCCAACAGTCCCCAGTGTATAGTAAACCGACTCTCTGTGTCCACGTGTTCTCATTTTTCTCACCCACCTATGAGTGAGTATATGCGGTATTTATTTTTCTGTTCTTGTGTCAGTTTGCGGAGAATGATGTTCTCCAGATTCATCCATGTCCCTACAAAGGACACAAACTCATCATTTTTGATTGCTGCATAATATTCCATGGTGTATATGTGCCACATTTTCCCAGTCCAGTCTATCATCGTTGGGCATTTGGGTTGGTTCCAGGTCTTTGCTATTGTAAACAGTGCTGCAATGAACATTCGTGTGCATGTGTCCTTATAGTAGAACGATTTATAGTCCTTTGGATAGATACCCAGTAATGGGATTGCTGGGTCAAATGGAATTTCTATTTCTAGGTCCCTGAGGAATCGCCACACTGTATTCCACAATGGGTGAACTAATTTACACTCCCACCAACAGTGTAAGAGTGTTCCTATTTCTCCACATCCTCTCCAGCATCTGCTGTCTTCAGATTTTTTAATGATCGCCATTCTAACTGGTGTGAGATGGTATCTCAATGTGGTTTTGACTTGCATCTCTCTAATAACCAATGACGATGAGCACTTTTTCATATGTTTGCTGGCCTCATGTATGTCTGCTTTCGTAAAGTTTCTGTTCATATCCTTTGCCCATTTTTGAATGGGCTTGTTTGTTTTTTTCCTGTAAATCTGTTTGAGTTCTTTGTAAATTCTGGATATCAGCCCTTTGTCAGATGCGTAAACTGCAAAGATTTTTTCCCATTCTGATGGTTGCCGATTCACTCTAGTGACTGTTTGTTTTGCTGTGCAGAAGCTGTGGAGTTTGATTAGGTCCCATTTGTCTATTTTGCCTTTTGTTGCCAATGGTTTTGGTGTTTTGTTCATGAAGTCCTTGCCTACTCCTATGTCCTGAATGGTTTTGCCTAGATTTTCTTCTAGGGTTTTTATGGTGTCAGGTCTTACGTTTAAGTCTTTAATCCATCTGGAGTTAATTTTAGTGTAAGGTGTCAGGAAGGGGTCCAGTTTCTGCTTTCTGCACATGGCTAGCCAGTTTTCCCAACACCATTTATTAAATAGGGAATCCTTTCCCCATTACCTGTTTTTGTCTGGTTTATCAAAGATAATATGGTTGTAGATGTGTTGTGTTTCCTCAGATGCCTCTGTTCTGTTCCATTGGTCTATATCTCTGTTTTGGTACCAGTACCATGCTGTTTTGATTACTGTAGCCTTGTAGTATAGTTTGAAGTCTGGTAGCATGATGCCTCCCGCTGTGTTCTTTTTGCTTAGAATTGACTTGGCTATGCGGGCTCTTTTTTGGTTCCATATGAAATTCATGGTGGATTTTTCCAGTTCTGTGAAGAAATTCAATGGTAGTTTGATGGGGATAGCATTGATTGTGTAAATTACTTTGGGCAGTATAGCCATTTTCACGATATTGATTCTTCCTAACCACGAACATGGAATGTTTCTCCATCTGTTTGTGTCCTCTCTTATTTCATTGAGCAGTTGTTTGTAGTTTTCCTTAAAGAGGTACCTTACATTCCTAGTGAGTTGTATTCCTAGGTATTTTATTCTCTTTGTAGCAATTGTGAATGGCAGTTCGTTCTTGATTTGGTTCTCTTTAAGTCTGTTATTGGTGTATAGGAATGCTTGTGATTTTTGAACATTGATTTTATATCCTGAAACTTTGCTGAAGTTGCCTATCAGTTGCAGTAGCTTTTGGGCTGAGGTGATGGGGTCTTCTAGGTATACTATCATGTCGTCTGCAAATAGAGACAATTTGGCTTCCACCTTTCCTATTTGAATACTCTTTATTTCTTTTTCTTGCCTGATTGCTCTGGCTAGAACTTCCAGTACTATATTGAATAAAAGTTGTGAGAGAGGGCATTCTTGTCTAGTGCCAGATTTCAAAGGGAATGCTTCCAGTTTTTGCCCATTTAGTATGATATTGGCTGTTGATTTGTCATAAATAGCTTTTATTACTTTGAGATATGTTCCATCAATACCAGGTTTATTGAGGGTTTTTAGCATAAAGGGCTTTTGAATTTTGTCAAATGCCTTCTCTGCATCAATTGAGATAATCATGTGGTTTTTGTTTTTGCTTCTGTTTATGTGGTGAATTACATTTATAGACTTGCATATGTTGAACCAGCCTTGCATCCCCGGGATGAATCCTACTTGATCATGATGGATAAGTGTTTTAATGTGCTGTTGCAATCGATTTGCCAGTATTTTATTGAAGATATTTGCATCTATGTTCATCATGGATATTGGCCTGAAGTTTTCTTTTCTTGTTGAGTCTCTGCCAGGTGTGGGTATCAGGATGATGTTGGTCTCATAAAATGATTTGGGAAGGGTTCCCTCTTTTTGGATTATTTGGAATAGTTTCAGAAGGAGTGGTACCAGATCCTCTTTGTGTGTCTGGCAGAATTCGGCTGTGAACCTATCTGGACCTGGGCTTTTTTTGTGTGGTAGGCTCTTAATTTCTGCCTCAACTTCAGACCTGGTTATTGGTCTATTCGTAGTTTCGGCTTCCCCCTGGTTTAGGCTTCGGAGGACACAGGCGTCCAGGAATTTATCCATTTCTTCCTGATTTACTGGTTTATGTGCATAGAGTTGTTTGTAGTATTCTCTGATGATGGTTTGAATTTCTGTGGAATCTGTGGTGATTTCCCCTTTATCGTTTTTTATTGCATCTATTTGGTTGTTCTCTCTCTTCTTTTTTATCAGTCTGGCTAGTGGTCTGTCTATTTTGTTGATCTTTTCGAAAAACCAGCTCTTAGATTTGTTGATTTTTTGAAGGGTTTTTCTTGTCTCTATCTCCTTCAGTTCTGCTCTGATCTTAGTTATTTCTTGTCTTCGGCTAGGTTTTGAGCTTTTTTGATTTTGCTCCTCTAGCTCTTTCAATTTTGATGATAGGGTGTCAATTTTGGATCTCTCCACTTTTCTCATTTGGGCACTTATTGCTATATATTTTCCTCTACAGACTGCTTTAAATGTGTCCCAGAGATTCTGGTACGTTGTGTCTTCATTCTCTTTGGTTTCAAAGAACTTCTTTATTTCTGCCTTCATTTCATTGTTTATCCAATCAACATTCAAGAGCCAGTTGTTCAGTTTCCATGAAGCTGTGCGGTTCTGAGTTATTTTCTGAATTCTGAGTTCCAACTTGATTGCACTATGGTCTGAGAGACTGTTTGTTATGATTTCCGTTGTTTTGCATTTGCTGAGGAGTGCTTTACTTCCAATTATGTAGTCAATTTTGGAGTAGGTGTGATGTGGTGCTGAGAAGAATGTATATTCTGTGTATTTCGGGTGGAGAGTTCTGTAAATGTCTATCAGGTTTGCTTGTTCCAGGTCTGAGTTCAAGTCCTGGATATCCTTGTTAATTTTCTGTCTGGTTGATCTGTCTGCTATTGACAGTGGAGTGTTAAAGTCTCCCACTATTATTGTGTGGGAGTCTAAGTCTCTTTTTAAGTCATTAAGAACTTGCCTTATATATCTGGGTGCTCCTACATTGGGTCCATATATATTTAGAATCGTTAGCTCTTCTTGTTGTATCGATCCTTTTACCATTATGTAGTGACCTTCTTTGTCCCTTTTGATCTTTGTTGCTTTAAAGTCTATTTTATCAGAGATGAGAATTGCAACTCCTGCTTTTTTTTGCTCTCCATTTGCTTGGTAAATCTTCCTCCATCCTTTTATTTTGAGCCGTTGTGTATCTTTGTGTGTGAAGTGGGTTTCCTGGATACAGCACACTGATGGGTTTTGGTTTTTTATCCAATTTGCCAGTCTGTGACTTTTGATTGGTGCATTTAGCCCATTTACATTCAGGGTTAATATTGTTATGTGTGAATTTGATACTGCCATTTTGATGCTATCTGGCTGTTTTGCTCATTGGTTCATGTACATTCTTCATTTTGTTGATGGTCTTTAGCATTTGGTATGCTTTTAGGATGGCTGGAACTGGTTGTTTCTTTCTATGTGTAGTGCCTCTTTCAGGAGCTCTTGTAAAGCAGGCCTAGTGGTGACAAAATCTCTGAGTACTTGCTTGTTCGTGAAGGATTTTATTTTTCCTTCACTTATGAAGCTCAGTTTGGCTGGATATGAAATTCTGGGTTGAAAGCTCTTTTCTTTAAGGATGTTGAATATTGGCCCCTACTCTCTTCTGGCTTGTAGAGTCTCTGCCGAGAGATCTGCTGTGAGTCTGATGGGCTTCCCTTTGTGGGTGACCCGACCTTTCTCTCTGGCTGCCCTTAGTATTTTCTCCTTCATTTCAACCCTGGTGAATCTGACGATTATGTGCCTTGGGGTTGCTCTTCTTGCGGAGTATCTTTGTGGTGTTCTCTGTATTTCCTGGAGTTGAGTATTGACCTGTGTTGCTAGTTTGTGGAAATTTTCCTGCATAATATCCTGAAGAGTGTTTTCCAGCTTAGATTCATTCTCTTGATCACATTCTGGTACACCTATCAAACGTAGGTTGGGTCTCTTCACATAGTCCCACATTTCTTGGAGATTTTGTTCATTCCTTTTTGTGCTTTTTTCTTTAATCTTGGTTTCACGTTTTATTTCATTGAGTTGATCTTCAATTTCTGATATTCTTTCTTCTGCTTGGTCAATTCGGCTGTTGAAACTTGTGCATGCTTCACGAAGTTCTCGTGTTGTGTTTTTCAGCTCCTTCAATTCATTCATATTCCTCTCTAAGTTTTCCATTCTTTTTATCAATTCCTCAAATTTTTTTTCAAATCTTTTTTCGAGGTTCTTAGTTTCTTTGCACTGATTTAGAACATGTTCTTTTAGCTCAATGAAGTTTCTCATTATTCACTTTCTGAAGTCTGATTCCGTCATTTCGTCACACTCATTCTCCGTCCAGCTTTGTTCCCTTGCTGTTGAGGAGTTTTGGTCCTCTGTAGGAGGTGAGGTGTTTTGGTTTCGGGTGTTTTCCTCCTTTTTGCGCTGGTTTCTTCCCATCTTTATGGATTTATCCGCCTGTCTTCTTTGTAGTTGCTGATTTTTCAATTGGGTCTCTGTGTGGATGCTGAGATTGTTGATGATGAAGTATTTCTGTTACTTAGTTTTCCTTCTAGTGGTATAGCCCCTCTGCTGTATGAGTGCTGAGGTCCACTCCAGGCCCTGTTTGTCTGGAGTATACCTGTAGCAGCTGTGGGAGAGTGAGGGATGATACCAGTTTCTTCTTCTGCTGTCTTTGTTCCAGAATGTTGCCCGCCAAATGTCAGTCTGATTAGTCCTTTTTTTTTGCGGTGACTCTTTGGATATACAGGGGTCAGGGAGCTGCTTAAGGAGATGGTTTGTGCTTTATAGTAGCTCCAGTGCTGAGCTGTGAGCTCCGTTGTTCATTCAGGGTTGTTGGGAGGTTGTTTATGTCTGCTGCAATAGAACTCATGAAACACCACCCTTTTATTTCCCCCCCTTATATGTGCTGTTTCAGGGAGTTGGGGCTTTCTTTATGAGTATCTGTTGCACTGTCCTGCCCTACTAGGTCGCAGTCTATTCACTATTTGCCTGCTGGGGCTTTGTCCTGCTAGCGTGGTTCTGCCCTGTTGCTGCTGGACTCCCTTCTGCTTTGTAGAGCTCCCGTCTCCTGGGAGTCTCTCTGTTATGGCAGGTTGCCTCGGCAACGGCAGGTTGCTTCGGCCCTGGGCGGTACTTCAATAGGGGCGGATTGTGTCAGCGGTGATTGATGCCCCTCTCTCACCGGGCTGCACCGTCCTAGATGCCTGCAGCAAAACTCTCAGCGCCAAGTGTCTCCAGTCTTTGCCCTGCTTGTCCCTGTGAGGGTGTGACCCGCTGAGCCCGATTACCCAGCTCCCTGTCTCAGAGTCCGTCCTCTCTCTCTCTCCCTCCCTCTCCGGGAGCTTAAAGTTCGACTCTCTCACTGGCGCCCCAGGAGCCTGCCGATAGGGCACTGGGATCCGTGCGATCTCCCGTGCCACTGCCCACTTCACCGGCTCAGATCACGCTTCCCAGGAAACTCCCAGGAAACTCCTGGTCTGGCTCACTGTCCAAGTCCCGTTCAATCAAATGGACGCGCCAATCTGCCCTTCAAACTCTCAGATTGCCGGTTTAACAGGGCGCCCAGAACAGTGAGTTCCGTGCCGGGTCCTGCTGCGGCGCCGGCCGAAGCGGCGCCGGCCAAAGCGGCCGCGCCAGAGGGCTGCGTTAGCCGGTTTTACTTTACTAGCGTCCTGTGGGACTTTCAACGCTCTGTGGGCTAGAAAAGTCCATCCGAGAATGCGGCTAGGACTCACCCTCTGGTCCGTCACTGAGAGCTGCAATCCTGATTCGCTTCTACGACGCCATCTTGCCCCCCCCTCCCAGCGTCGAAAGTTCTTTTATTTAAGGATGTTGAGTATTGGCCCCCACTCTCTTCTGGCTTGTAGATTCTCTGCCAAGAGGTCTGCTGTGAGCCTGATGGGCTTCCCTTTGTGGGTGACCCGACCTTTCTCTCTGGCTGCCCTTAGTATTTTCTTCTTCATTTCAACCCTGGTGAATCTGACGATTATGTGCCTTGGGGTTGCTCTTCTTGCAAAATATCTTTGTAATGTTCTCTGAATTTCCTGGATTTGAGTATTGACCTGTCTTGCTAGGTTGGGGAAATTTTTCTGGAAAATATCCTGAAGAGTATTTTCCAGCTTGGATTCATTCTCTTCATCACATTCTGTTACACATATCAAAAGTAGGTTGGGTCTCTTCACATAGTCCCACATTTCTTGGAGATTTTGTTCATTCCTTTTTGTGCTTTTTTCTTTGATCTTGGTTTCTCATTTTATTTCACGAAGTTGATCTTCGACTTCTGATATTCTGTCTTCTGCTTGGTCAATTCCGCTTTTGAAACTTGTGCATGCTTCGCGAAGTTCTCGTATTGTGTTTTTCAGCTCCTTCAATGCATTCATATTCCTTTCTAAGTTGACCATTCTTGTTTTCATTTCCTCGAATCTTTTTTCAAATCTTTTTTCAAGGTTCTTAGTTTCTTTGCACTGATTTATAACATGTTTTTTAATTCACTGTAATTTCTCATTATCCACTTTCTGAAGTCTGATTCCGTCATTTCGTCACACTCATTCTACGTCCAGCTTTGTTCCCTTGCTGATCCAGAATTTTGGTCCTTAGTAGCAGGTGAAGTGTTTTGGTTTCGGGTTTTTTCCTCTTTTTTGTGCTGGTTTCTTCCCATCTTTATGGATTTATCCACCTGTCATCTTAGTAGTTGCTGATTTTTCAATTGGGTCTCTGTGTGGACACCCAGATTGTTGATGATGAGGTATTTCTGTTACTTAGTTTTCCTTCTAATGGTCTTGCCCCTCTGCTGTATGAGTGCTGAGGTCCACTCCAGGCCCTGCTTGTCTGGGGTACACATGTAGCAGCTGCGGAACTGTGAGGGATGCTACCAGTGTCTTCTTCTGCTATCTTTGTTTCAGAATGATGCCCGCCAAAAGTCAGTTTGATAAGTCTTTTTTGGGGTTATGACTCTTTGGATATACAGGGGTCAGGGAGCTGCTTGAGGAGATGGTCTGTGATTTATAGGAGCTCCAGTGCTGAGCTGTGAGCTCCGTTGTTCATTCAGCATAGTTGGGAGGATGTGTTTATGTCTGCTGCAACAGAACTCATAAAACACCCCCATTTCTTCCCCCTTAGATGCTGTGTCTCAGGGAGTTGGGGCTTTCTTTATGAGTATCTGTTGCACTGTCCTGCCAAGCTAGGAGTCAGTCTATTGACTATTTTCCTGCTAGTGCTCCGCCCTGCTAGCGCAGGTCCACCCTGTTGTTACGGGGCTCCATTCTGCTGTGGCTTGCTCCACCCTGCTGGCAGAGTCTCTCTGTTATGGCAGGTTGCCTGGCCACAGCAGGCTGCGTCAGGCCTGGGCATTACTTCAGTAGTGGGGATTGCGTTTGTAGTGGCGGACACCCCTCCCGCACCGGGCTGCACCGTCCTAGATGCCGGCAGCAAAACTCTCAGACCCGAGCACCTCCAATCGCTGCCCTGCTTGTCCCCTTCAGGGTGGGACCCGCCGAGCCCGATCACCCAGCTCCCTGACTCAGAGTACGTCCTTTCTCTCTCTCTCTCTTTCTCTCCCCAAGCTGAACAGTTGACTCTCTCACTGGTGCCCCACTAGCCTGCAAATAGAGCACTGGGATCCGTGCAATCTCACGTGCCACTGCCCACTGCACCAGCTCAGATCACGTTTCCCAGGAATCTCCTGATCTGGCTCATTGTCCAAGTCACATTCAATCAGATGGACATGCCAGTCTTCCCTTCCAAATCTCAGATTGCCATTTTAGCAGGGCACCCAGAACAGTGATTTTTGTGCATGGTGGCGCTGCTCTGTGAAACCGAATGAAGTGGCCACGTGAGCCGGCTGTGCTAGCGTCCCATGTCTCTCCCACACCTGAAAATTTCAAAGTTCTGAGGGCAAAAAAGATCTGTCCTAGAATGCGGCTAGGACTCACCCTCTGTGCCTTCACTGAGAGCTGCAAACAGGAGTCGCCTATATGATGCCATCTTGGAAGTCTCCCCGGAAAATAAAATTATTAAAGATAGAATCCCGTTTCATATGGTCATACAAGAAGAGCCTCACTGAGTAATACACACCTGGGAAAAGGTGAGGAGTCTACTATATATAGCCTCTCATTTACAGCCTCAGGGAATAATGCATATGTGTGGAGAAGGCACTAATCTATTTTATATGGCCATAAAATCAAACCCTGAGTGAGCAATACACAAGTTGGGAATAGTCACTAGTCTATTCCATGTGCCCAAATATTCGAAGTCAGAGTCAGTAATTCACTCCTGTGGACGAGTCAAAAAAAATTTTCATATGGACAAAGTTTTAGAGCTTCAGTGAATAATACATACCTGTAAAATTTTCAGGACGCTATTTAATATGGCGTCTATTTCAGAGCTTTATTGAATAAGGAACACCTGTATCGTAGTCAGAAATGTCTTTTAATAGCCACATCTTCAGAGCCTAACTGAATAACATATATCATGGGAAAAGTCAGGATTCTATTTCATATAGCCACTCATTTAGAGCACACGGTAAAAACGCATGCCTGTGGAGTATTCAGGTGTCTCTATTTTATGGACACTCATTCAGAGCGTCACAGAATAATACAGACCTATGAAAAAGTCAGGAGTGTATTTCAAATGGCCACTTACTCAGAACCGCAGTGAAGGATCATATACATCTGGAAAATACTCAGGATTCTTTTATATATGGCCACTTATTCAGAGACTCAGTGAATAATGCACACCTGGGGTATAGTCTGGAGACTATTGGATATGACAGTTCCATAAGAACTCAGTGGAAAATGGAGGGCTGAAATACAGTCAGGATGATAGAGCCAGGAGTCTACTTTATTTCATCACTCATTCAGAAACTCACTGAAGAATACACACCTTAAGTATAGTCAGAGTCCAGGTATTATGGCCACTCAATCACAGCATTACCGAATAATGCGCAATTGGGCAAGACTAAGAAGGTTATATCATATGGCTTCTAATTCAGAGCTTTAGTGCATAATTAGTAGCTGTGTAGTAGTCAGGACCGTTCTCAGCTTGCCTCAAATTAAGCAGCTCCATGAATGATACATATATGTGTGACAGTCAGGAGACTCTTTGATATGGACACTCATACAGAACCTCTTCGAATACTGCATATGAGGGGAATAATCACAAGTGTATTTTATATGGTGATTTCTTTCGAGGGTCAAATAATAATGCACAACTATGGAGTAAAATGGGGTCTATTACATAAGGCGACTCTTTCAGTGTTGCAGGGAATAATATGTATATCTGATAAGTCAGGAATCTCTTTCACATGGCCACTCGTTCAGGGCTTCTGTGAATAACACTCCCCTCAGAAATAGACAAGGTTCTACTTCAAATGGCTACACATCCAGAGACTCTGTAAACAATGCACTCCTGGGCAATACACAAGAGTCTCTTTTTTATGCCCACTAAGTCAGAGTCTCATTCAATTATACACATCCGGGGGAGAGTTAACAGTATACCTTACGGAACCAATCATTTACAGACTCAGTGAATAATGCACACCAGGGTTATAATCGAGCATTTTTATATGGCCCCTCTTTCTGAGCCTCCCTGAATTAAACAAACCTGGGGAGTCCTCAGGATCCAATTTCATACTACCACTCATTTAGAACCTTATAGAATAATTCACAATGGAGCAATAGTCAGGTGTCTATTTCATATGGCCTCTCATTCAAAGTTTCAGTGCATAATAAACTTCTATGGAGTAATCAGGACGCTGTTTAAGATAGCCATGAATTGAGTGCCTTCCTGAATGATACACAGCTGGGTTATAGGATTCCATTTCATATGAACTCTAATTCTGAGTACGGCTGAGTAATACATACGTGAGAGAGTGTGAGGAGTTTATTTGTTATGGGCACTCATAGAGAACCTGTTTGAATAATGCACAAATGGCGAATAACAAGGATTCTATGTTCTACGGCTAGTCATTCAGTCAAAGAGTGAACAACACACATGTTTATTATTAGAAGTCTGTTTCATATGTTCCTCTTTCACAGCCTCACTGAATATTACACAGTTGAGGTATAGTCTGGAGTCTATTGTTTATATCCATTCATTCAGAAAATCACTGAATAATGAACACCTGTGAAATAGTCAGAAGTCTCTTTCCAACGTCCACCTATTGAAAGCCTCACTAAATGTACCCCCCTGTGGAAAGAGTCAGTATTTACTTTTGTTCCCTCATTCAGATTCTCACTAAATAATGCACACCTGTGGAATTGTCAGGAGAATTTTTTATGCAGCCTCTCATTCCGAGTGTCAATGAACAATGTGCTGTAGTCTGGAGTCTATTTCATCTAGACACATATTCAGAGCCTCAGTGAATAAGAGAGACTCTTGCTATCGTAAAGATTCTAATTAATATGGACACATCTTCTGAGCCTCTCTGAATAATACACACCTGTAGAATAATTTGGAGTCTATTTTCGATGGACATTCATTCAGAGCCTCGGTGAATAATGCGCACCCCTGGGATAGCCAGAAGTCCATTTCGTTTG
The DNA here is from genome assembly GCA_031835075.1 of Saguinus oedipus. Lineage (NCBI taxonomy): Eukaryota > Metazoa > Chordata > Mammalia > Primates > Cebidae > Saguinus > Saguinus oedipus. The sequence continues at coordinate 32,394,125 of CM063180.1, read as the reverse complement.
TATACTCATTCATAGCCTCCGTTTATAATTTGCATGTGTGGATTATTTGGGGTTCCATTTCGTATAGCCACCGACTCGTAACCTCAGTGGATAATGCACATGTGTAACGTACTCAGCAGTCTGTTTCATATAGCCACTCATTCAGAGATTCATTGGATAATAAAATTAATTTAGATAGACACAATCCCGTTTCATATGGTCACACAAGAAGATCCTCACTGAGTAACACACACCTGGGACAAGGTGAGGAGTCTACTATATATAGCCTCTCATTTACAGCCTCAGGGAATAATGCACACGTGTGGAGTAGGCACCAATCTATTTTATATGGCCACAAAATCAAACTCTGAGTCAGAAATACACAAGTTGGGAATAGTCACTAGTCTATTCCATAGGCCCAAATATTCAAAGTCAGAGTCAATAGTTTACTCCTGTGGAGGAGTCAAAAAAAATTTCATATGGACAAAGTTGTAGAGCTTCACTGATTAATATATACCTGGGAAATACTCTAGACCCTATTTCATATGGCGTCTATTTCAGAGCTTCATTGAATAAGGAACACCTGTATCGTAGTCAGAAATTTCTTTTTATAGTCACAACTTCAGAGCCTAACTGAATGACATATACCATGGGAAAAGTCAGGATTCCATTTCGTATACCCACTCATGTAGAGCTGAATATAAAAACGCATGCCTGTGGAGTATTAAGGAGTCTCTACTTTATGGACACTCATTCAGAGCGTCACAGAATAATACAGACCTATGGAAATGTCAGGAGTGTATTTCACATGGCCACTTATTCAGAACCGCAGTGAGGGATCATATACATCTGGAAAATGCTCAAGATTCTTTAATATATGGCCACTTATTCAGAGACTCAGTGAATAATGCACACTGGGGTATAGTCTGGAGACTATTTTGTATGACCATTCCCTAAGCACTCAGTGGAAAATGGAGAGCTGAAATATAGTCAGGATGACAGAGTCAGGAGTCTACTTTTTGTGGTCACTCGTTCAGAATCTCACTGAAGAATACACACCTTAAGAATTGTAAGAGTCCAGGTATTATGGCAGCTCAATCACAGCAATACCGAATAATGCACAATTGGGCAATAGTAAGGAGTCTTTATCATATGGCTTCTAATTCAGAGCCTCAGTGCATAATCAGCAGCTGTGTAGTAGTCAGGACACTATTTCAGCTTGCCCCAAATTAAGCAGCTCTGTAAATAATACATATATGTGTGATAGTCGGGAGACCCTTTTATATGGACACTCATACAGAACCTCTTCGAATACAGCACCTGTGGAGAATAATCACTAGTGTATTTCATATGGTGATTACTTTGGAGGGTCAAACAATAACGCACAACTGAGGAGTAAAATGGGGTGTATTACATAAGGCCACTCTTTCAGTGTTGCAGGGAATAATATGTATATCTGATAAGTCAGGAATCTCTTTCACATGGCCACTCCTTCAGGGCCACTGTGAATAATACTCCCCTCAGAAATGGTCAAGGTTCTACTTCAACTGGCTACACATTCAGAGTCTCTGTAAGTAATGCACACCTGGCCAATACACAAGAGTCTCTTTTTAATGCCCACTTAGTCAGAGTCTCATTCAATTTTCCACACCCAAGGAAGAGTTAAGAGTATACCTCACAAAACCAATCATTTGGAACCTCAGTTAATAATGCACACCAGGGTTATAGTCGAGCGTTTTTAATATGACCACTCATTCTGTGCCTCCCTGAATCATACACACCTGTGGAATCCTCAGGATTCAATTTCATACTACCACTCATGTAGAAGCTTATAGAATAATTCACAATGGAGCCATAGTCAGGTGTGTTTTTCATATGGTTCTCATTCATAGTTTCATTGTATAATGAACTTCTATGGAGTAATCAGGACGCTGTTTAAGATAGCCACGAATTGTGTGCCTTGCTGAAATATACACACCTGGGTTATCGAATTCTATTTCTTATGACCTCTAATTCTGGGTACCGCTGAGTAATACACACATGGGATAGTGTAAGGAGTTTATTTGTTATCTGCAGTCATAGAGAACCTGTTTGAATAATGCACACACAGCGAATAATAAGGATTTTATGTGGTACGGCTAGTCGTTCAGACAAAGTAAATAACGCACATGTGAATTATTAGAAGTCTGTTTAATATGCCCCTCTTTCGCAGCATCACTGAATTTTACACACTTGAGATATAATTTGGAGTCTATTCTTTATGGCCATTCATTCTGAGAATCACCGAATAATGAACACCTGTTGAATAGTCAGAAGTCTCTTTCTGACCAACACTCATTGAAAGCCTCACTAAATGTACCCACCTGTGGAAAGAGTCAGGATTTACTTCAATTCCCTCATTCAGAGCCTCACTAAAAAATGCACAGCTGTGGAATTTTCAGTAGAATTTTTCATGTGGCCTTACATTTTGAGTGTCACTGAACAATGTCCTGTAGTCTGTAGTCTATTTCATGTAGACACTTATTCAGAGCCTCAGTGAATAAGACAGAACCTCTCTATCGAAACGTTTCTAATTAGTATAGACATATCTTCGGAGTCTCACTGAATAATACACACCTGTAGAATAATTTAGAGTCTATTTTCGATGGACATTCATTCAGAGCCTCGGTGAAGATGCACACCCCTGGGGTAGCCTGAAGTCCATTTCATTTGTACACTCATTCATAGCCTCGGTTTATAATATGCAGGTGTGTATTTGGTGGGGTTCCATTTCATATAGCCATGGACTCGTAACCTCAGTGAATAATGCACATATGTAACGAACTCAGCAGTCTGTTTCCTGTAGCCACTCATTCAGAGATTCATTGGATAATAAAATTATTTAAGATAGACAGAATCCCGTTCCATATTTTCACAAAAGAAGAGCCTCACTGAGTAATACACAACTGGGAAAATGTGAGGAGTCTACTATATATAGTCTCTCATTTACAGCCTCAGGGAATAATGCACACGTGTGGAGTAAGCACTAATCTATGTTATATGGCCACAAAATCAAACCCTAAGTGAGCAATACACAAGGTTGGAATAGTCACTCGTCTATTCCATAGGTCCAAATATTCAAAGTCAGAGTCAATAATTCACTTCTGTGGACTAGTCAGGAAACAAGTTTATATGGACAAAGTTTTAGAGCTTCCGTGAATAATATATACCTGAGAAATACTCAGGACGCTATTTCATATGGCGTCTATTTCAGAGCTTCATTGAATAAGAAACACCTGTATTGCAGTCAGATTTTTTTTTAATAGCCACATCTTCAGAGCCTAATGGAATAACATACACCTTGGGAAAAGTCAGGATTCTATTTCGTATAGCCACTCATTACAGCCGAATATAAAAACGCAGGCCTGTGGAATATTCAGGTGTTTGTATTTTGTGAACACACATTCAGAGCGTCACAGAATAATACAGACACATGGAAAAGTCAGGAGTGTATTATACATGGCCACTTATTCAGAACTGCAGTGCAGGATCATATACATCTGGAAAATACTCAGGATTCTTTTATATATGGCCACTTATTCAGAGACTCAGTGAATAATGCTCACCTGGGGTATAGTCTGGAGACTTTTTATATGACTTTCCCTAAGCACTTAGTGGAAAATGGAGGGCTGAAATATCGTCAGGATGATAGAATCAGGATTCTACTTTATGCGGTCACTCGTTCAGAAACTCACTGAAGAATACACACCTTAAGAATATTCAGAGTCCGGTATTATGGCCACTCAATTACAGCATTACCGAATAATGCACAATTGGGCAATAGTAAGGAGTCTATAACATATGGCTTCTAATTTAGAGCTTCATTGCATCAGCAGCAGCTGTGTAGTAATCAAGACCCTATCGCAGCTTGCCCGAAATTAAGCAGATCCGTGAATGATACATATATTATTGATAGTCAGGAGACTCTTTCATATGGACGCTCATACAGAACCTCTTTGTTTATTTCAAATGTGGGGAATAATCACTAGTGTATTTCATATGGTGATTCCTTTGGAGGATCAAACAATAATGTGCAACTGTGGAGTAAAATGTTGTCTGTTACATAAGGCCACTCTTTCAGTGTTGCAGGGAATAATATGCATATTTGATAAGTCAGGAATCTATTTCACATGGCCACTCATTCAGAACCACTGTGAATAATATTCCCCTCAGAAATAGTCATGGTTCTACTTCAAGTGGCTACACATTCAGAGTCTCTGTAACTAAGGCACACCTGGGCAATACACAAGAGATTTCTTTTTATGCCCACTTAGTCAGAGTCTCATTCAATTTAACAAACCCTGGGAAGAGTTAAGAGAATACCTCACGAAACCAATCATTTAGAGCCTCAGTGAATAATGCACACCAGTGTCATAGTCGAGAATTTTTTATATGGCCACTCATTCTGTGCCTCCCTGTATGATACACACCTGGGGAATACTCAGGATTCAATTTCATACTACCACTAATTTAGAACCTCATACAATAATTCACCATGGGGTAATAGTCAGGTGTCTATTTTATATGGCCTCTCATTCAAAGTTTCAGTGTTTAATGAACTTCTATGGAGTAATCAGGACGCTGTTTAAGATAGCCACGAATTGAGTGCATTCCTAAACGATACACACCTGGGATAGAGGATTCTATTTCACATGAACTCTAATTCTGTGTACATCTGAGGAATCCACACGTGTGTTGTGTAAGGAGTTTATTTGTTATGGGCACTCATAGAGAACCTGTTTGAATAATGCACACACGGCGAATAATGAGGATTCTATGATCTATGGCTAGTCATTCAGACAAAAAGTGAATAACGCTCATGTGGATTATTAGAAGTCTGTTTCATATTCCTCTCTTTCACAGCCTCACTGAATATTACACACTTGAGATATAGTCTGGAGTCCGTTCTCTATGACCATTCATTAAGAGAATCACTGAATAATGAACACCTGTGCAATAGTCAGAAGAATCTTTCTGACCACCACGCATTGAAAGCCTCACTAAATGTACCCACCTGTGGAAAGAGTCAGGATTTACTTCTATTCCCTCAATGAGAGTCTCACTAAATAATGCACACCTGTGGAATTGTTAGGAGAATGTTTTATGAGGCCTCTCATTCCGAGTGTCACTGATCAATGTGCTGTAGTCTGGAGTCTATTTCATGTACACACATATTCAGAGCCTCAGTGAATAAGAAAGACCTTAGCTATCATAAAGATTCTAATTAATATGGACACATCTTCTGAGCCTCACTGAATAATTCACACCTGTAGAATAATTTGGAGTCTATTTTTGATGGACATTTATTCAGAGCCTCGTTGAAGAATGCACAGATCCTGGGTAGCCAGAAGTCCATTTTATTTGTACACTTATCCATAGCCTCAGTTTATAATATGCACGTGTGAATTAGTTGGGGTTCCATTTCATATAGCCAAAGACTCGTAACCTCAGTGAATAATGTACGTGTGTAATGTACTCAGCAGTCTGATTTTTATAGCCACTCATTTAAAAATTCATTGGATAAGAAAATTATTTAAGATAGACAGTATCCCGACTCATATGGTCACACAAGAATAGCTTCACTGAGTAATACACATCTGGGAAAATGTGAGGAGTCTGCTATATATAGCCTCTCATTTACAACCTCAGGGAATAATGCACACATGTGGAGTAGGCATTAATCTCTTTTATATGGCCACAAAATCAAACCCTGTGTGAGCAATACACAAGTTTGGAATAGTCACTAGTCTATTCCAAATACCCAAATATTCAAAGTCAGAGTCAATAATGAACCCCTGTGGAATAATAAGGAAACAATTTCATATGGACAAAGATTTTGAGCATCACTGAATAATATATACCTGGGAAATACTATGGACGCAATTTCATAAGGCATCTATTTCAGACTTTTATTGAATAAGGAACACCTGTGACGTAGTCAGAATTTTCTTTTAATAGCCACATCTTCAGAGCCTAACTGAATAACATACACCAAGAGAAAAGTCACGATTCTGTTTCGTATAGCCACTCATTTAGAGCCGAATGTAAAAACGCACGTCTGTGGAGTGTTCAGGCGTCTCTATTTTATGGACACACATTCAGAGCATCACAGAATAATACAGACCTATGGAAAAGTCAGGAGTGTATTTCACATGGCCACTTATTCAGAAACGAAGTGATGTAATAAACACATCTGGAAAATACTCAGGTTTCTTTTATATATGACTACTTATTCACAGACTCAATGAATAATGCACACCTGGGGTATAGTCAGGAGACTATTTGATATGACCATTCCCTAAGCACTCAGTGAATAATGGAGAGCTGAAATATAGTCAGGATGATAGAGTCAGGAGTCTAATTTATGTGGTCACTCGTTCAGAATCTCACTGAAGAATACACACATGAAAAATAGTCAGAGTCCAGGTATTATGGCCACTGAATCAAAGCATTACCGAATAATGCACAATTTGAGCAATATAAGGTGTCTATATCATATGGCTACTAATTCAGAGCTTCAGTCCATAATCAGCAGCTGTGTAGTAGTCAGGACCCTATTTCAGCTTGCCCCAAATTAAGCAGCTCCGTGAATGATACATATATGTTTGATAGTCAGCAGACTCTTTGATATGGACACTCATTCAGAACCTCTTCGAATATTGCACATGTGGGGAATAATCATTAGTGTATTTTATATGGTGATTCATTTGGAGGGTCAAACAATAACGCGAAACTGTGGAGTAAAATGGGGTTTATTACATAAGGCCACTGTTTCAGTGTTGCAGGAAATAATATGTACATCTGATAAGTCAGGAATCTCTTTCACATGGCCACACGTTCAGGTTCTCTGTGAATAACACTCCCCTCAGAAATAGTCAAGGTTCTACTTCAAATGGTTACACATTCAGAGTCTCTGTAGGAAACGCACACCTGGACAATACACAAGAGTCTCTTTTTTATGCCCACTTAGTCAGAGTCTCATTCAGTTATAAACACCCAGGGAAGAGTTAAGAATATACCTTACGGAAACAATCATTTAGAGCCTCAGTGATTAATGCACACCAAGGGTATAGTCGAGGATTTTTTAGATGGCCACTCATTTTGTGCCTCCATGAATGATACACACCTCGGGAATCCTCACGATTCAGTTTCACACTACCACTCATGTAGAACCTTATAGAATAATTCACAATGGAGCAATAGTCAGGTTTCTATTTCATATGGCCTCTCATTCCAAGTTTCAGTGTAAAATGAACTTCTATGTACTAATCAGGATGCTGTTTATAATAGCCACGAATTGAATGCCTTCCTGAAGGATAAACACCTGGGACATAGGATTCTATTTCATATGAACTCTAATTCTGGGTACCGCTGAGTAACACACAAGTGGGATAGTGTAAGGAGTTTATTTTTTATGGACATTCATAGAGAACCTGTTTTAATAATGCACTCATGGCGAATAATAATGATTCTATGTTGTACGGCTAGTCATTCAGACAAAAAGTGAATAACACACATGTGGATTATTAGAAGCGTGTTTAATATGCCCCTCTCTTACAGCCTCACTGAATATTACACAATTGAGATACAGTCTGGAGTCTATTCTCTATGGCCATTTATTCGGAGTATCACTGAATAATGAACAGCTGTGGAATATTCAGAAGTCACTTTCCGACCGCCACTCATTGAAAGCCTCATTAAATGTACCCACCTGGGGAAAGAGTCAGGATTTACTTCTATTCCCTCATTCAGATTCTCACTAAATAATGCACACCTGTGGAATTGTCTGAAGAATTTTTCATGCGGCCTCTCATTCCGAGTGTCACTGAACAATGTGCTGTAGTCTGGAGTCTATTTCATGTAGAAACATATTCAGAGTCTCAGTGAATAAGACAGACCCTTGCTACTGTAAAGATTCTAATTAACATGGACACATCTTCTGAGCCTCATTGAATAATACAAACCTGTAGAATAATTTGGAGTCTATTTTCAATGGACATTCATTAAGAGCCTCGGTGAAGAATGCACACCCCTGGGGTAGCCAGAAGTCCATTTCATTTGTACACTCATCCATAGCCTCAGTTTCTAATATGCACGTGTGGGGAGAGAGATCTAAGATGGCTGATCGCTAACATCTCGGGATTGTAGCTCCCAGTGAAAGCTTTGAAAACATGAGGATGCCACATTTTCAGAGGAATTTTCATTTCCCACGGACCAGAAGATTTCCAGTCGAGGAGCCTTGCGGGTCGCCAGCATGACTTCTGTGGCCAGTGCAGCGATTATGTCGTCGCCTCGGCACGCAGCTCTTCATGCACCGTGAGTGGAACTGGTTCCCTTAATAACTGGTGTTTGGAGATCCGGGAAGGCAGAGCTGCTTCTGAACTCAAGAAAAAAGCCAGACCGGAGATTAACAGGCAGAAGAGCACCTTCAGTCTTATTGCTGTTATTTTGGCTGGCGCAGTGGGTTGCTCGGATTCCAGCACTGGAAATCAATAAATTGGACATCCTCTCAGGAATTTAATCAGAAAGGCGCTAATTGTAAAGACATCAGATGGAAAAATTTATAATAAAGGGAAGAAAACAGCCTAAAAAGGCTGAGAAAACCGAAAGTCAGAACCCCTCTCCTTCTACAGGGTATAGTAATTTCTCATCAGCAAGGAACAAGCCCTAATGGAAGACGACTGTGTTCCAGTATCTGAAGGAGGCTTTAGAAGGTGGATGGTAAAAAACTTCTGGGAATTGAAACAACGCGTTCTAACCCAATGTGAAGAAACTAAGAACATTTAAAAAAGATTAGACGAAATGTTAAAAAGAATGGACAATATAGAGAGGAATATAAATGAACTAATGGAGTTGAAAAATACAACATGAGAACTTAGGGAAATATGCACAAGTTTGAATAGCTGAATTGATCAAGCAGAAGAAAGTATATCAGAGGTCGAAGACCGACTTAATGAAATGGAACGAAAAGACAAGAATAGGGAGAAAAGGATAAAAAAGAATGAGCAAAGTCTCCAAGAATTATGGGACTACGTGCAAAGACCTAATCTACGTTTGATAGGTGTACCTAAATGTGATGCAGAGAATGAATCCCCGCTGAAAAATCCTCCTCAGGATATTATCCAAGAGAATTTTCCCAATTTAGCAAAGCAGGATACCATTCAACCTCAGGTAATACAGAGAACACCACAAAGATATTCCTTAAGAAGAGCAACCCCACGACACATATATATTAGATTCAGCAGGGTTGAAACAAAGGAGAAAATACTAAGGGCAGCCAGATAGAAAAGTCAGGTTACCCACAAAGGGAAGCCTATTAGACTTACAGCTGATCTCTCAGTAGAAACCCTACAAGCCAGAAGAGAGTGGGAGCCAATATTTAACATCCTTAAAGAACAGAACTTTCAGCCCAGAATTTCATATCCTGCCAAACTAAGCTTCACAATTAAAAAAAAATAAAATTTTTTATAAACAACCAAGTACTCAGAGACTTTATTACCACCAGGCCTGCTTTACAAAAACTTCTGAAAGAAGCATTACACACAGAAAGGCACAACCAGTATTAGCCTTTATAAAAATATACCAATAAGTAAAGAGCGTCAACATAAAGAAGAATTTACATCAACAAATGGATAAAACAGCCAGTTAACATCAAATGGTAGTAATCTTAAATTGAAATCGACTAAATTTTCTAATTAAAAGATACAGCCAAAACCTAACGGTATACTATATCCAGACCCATTTGATATCCAAAGATACACAAAGACTAAAAACAAAGGGTTGGAGAAAGATTTACCAACCAAATAGAGAACAAAAACAAATAAATAAACAATAAGGAGTTGCAAATCATGCATTTGATAAAACAGATTTCAAACCAACATAGATAGAGAGGTGCACTTGTAGAGCTCTCCACTTTAGATAAATAAAATATACATACTCCACTTTAAATACAAAAAATAATGATCAGTCAATATTAATACACATTAGAAGCAATATTCCTGTTCTATCTTCCTCTTTTTCTTCCTCTCTTAAAAAAGAAATAATAATAATAATAATATGCACGTGTGGATTAGTTGGGGTTCCATTTCATATAACCACGGGCTCCTAACCTCAGTGAATACTGCACATATGTAACGTACTCAGCAGTCTGTTTCATATAGCCACTCATTCAGAGATTCATTGGATAATAAAATTATTAAAGATAGACAGAATCCCGTTTCATATGGTCACACAAGAAGAGCCTCACAGAGTAATACACACCTGGGAAAATGTGAGGAGTCTACTATATATAGTCTCTCCTTTACAGCCTCAGGGAATAATGCACACGTGTGGAGTAGGCACCTAACTATTTTATATGGAAACAAAATCAAACCCTGAGTGAGCAATACACAAGTTTAGAATAGTCACTAGTCTATTCCATATGCCCAAATATTCAAAGTCAGAGTCAATAATTCACTCCTGTGGACTAGTCAGGAAACAATTTCATATGGACAAAGTTTTAGAGCTTCAGTGAATAATATATACCTGGGAAATACTCAGGACGCTATTTCATATGGCGTCTATTTCAGAGCTTCATTGAACAAGGAACACCTGTATCGTAGTCAGAATTTTCTTTTAATAGCCACATCATCAGAGCCTAACTGAATAACATACACCAGTGGAAAATTCTGGATTCTATTTCATAAACCCACTCATTTAGAGCCGAATGTAAAAACGCACGCCTGTGGAGTGTTCAGGATTCTCTATTTTATGGACACACATTCAGAGAGTCACAGAATAATACAGACCTATGGAAAAGTCAGGAGTGTATTTCACATGGCCATTTATTCAGAACCGCAGTGAAGGAACATATACATATGGAAAATACTCAGGATTCTTTTATATATGGCTACTTATTCACAGACTCAATGAATAATGCACACCTGGGGTATAGTCAGGAGACTATTTGATATGACCATTCCCTAAGCAATCAGTGGAGAATAAAGAGCTGAAATATAGTCAGGATGATAGAGTCAGGAGTCTACTTTATGTGGTCACTCGTTCAGAATCTCACTGAAGAATTCACACATTAAAAATAGCCAGAATAGGAAAAAATCTGTGCAGTTTACACATCTGACAAAGTGCTGATATCCAGAATTTACAAAGAATTCAAACAGATTTACAGAAAAAAAAACAAACAAACCCATTCAAAAATGGGCAAAGGATATGAACAGAAACTTTACAAAAGAAGACATACATGAGGCCAACAAACATATGAAAAGGTGCTCATCATCATTGGTCATTTGAGAGATGCAAATAAAAACCACATTGAGATACCATCTCACACCAGTTAGAATGGCGATCATTAAAAAATCTGAAGACAGCAAATGCTGGAGAGGTTGTGGAGAAATAGGAACACTCTTACACTGTTGGTGGGAGTGTAAATTAGTTCAACCATTGTGGAAGACGGTGTGGCAATTCCTCAGGGACCTAGAAATAGAAATTCCATTTGACCCAGCAATCCCACTACTGGGTATCTATCCAAAAGACTATAAATCGTTCCACTATAAGGACACATGCACATGAATGTTCATTGCAGCACTGTTTACAATAGCAAAGACCTGGAACCAACCAAAATGCCCATCGATGATAGATTGGACTGGGAAAATGTGGCACATATACACCATGGAATATTATGCAGCAATCAAAAATGATGAGTTTGTGTCCTTTGTAAGGACATGGATGAATCTGGAGAACATCATTCTCAGCAAACTGACACAAGAACAGAAAAAGAAATACTGCATATACTCACTCATATGTGGGTGAGAAAAATGAGAACACATGGACACAGAGAGGCGGTGTATTATAAACTGGGGAGTGTTGGGGGAAATGGGGAGGGACAGCAGGGGGGGCTAGGGGGGATAGCCTGGGGATGAATACCCAGTGTGGGTGAAGGGGAGGAAGGCAGCAAAACACACTGCCATATGTGTACCTATGCAACTATCTTGCACGTTCTGCACATGTACTCCAAAACCTATAATGCAATAAATTTTTTTTAAAAAATAGAGTGCTGGTATTATGGCCACTCAATCACAGCATTACCGAATAATGCACAATTGGGCAATAGTAAGGATTCTATATTATATGGCTAATAATTCAGAGCTTCAGTGTATAATCAGCAGCTGTGTAGTAGTCAGGACCCTTTCTCAGCTTGCCCCAAATTAAGCAGCTCCGTGAATGATACATATATCTGTGATAGTCAGGATACTCTTTGATATAGACACTCATACAGAACTTTTTCAAATACTGCACATGTGGGGAATAATCACTAGCGTATTTCATATGATGATTCCGTTCGAGGGTCAAAAATAACGCGCAACTGTGGAGTAAAATGGGGTCTATTACATAAGGCCACTCTTTCAGTGTTGCAGGGAATAATATATATATCTGATAAGTCAGGAATCTCTTTCACATGGCCACTGGTTCAGAGCCTCTGTGAATAATACGCACCTCAGGAAGAGTAAAGGTTCTGCTTCAAATGGCTACACCTTCAGAGTCTCTATAAATAATGCACACCTGGGCAATACACAAGAGTCTTTTTTTTTAATTTGTATTGCATTATAGTTTTTGGGGTACGTGTGCAAAACGTGAAAGATAGTTGCATAGGTACACACATGGCAGTGTGTTTTGCTGCCTTCCTCCCCTTCACACACACTTGGCATTCATCCCCAGGCTATTCCTCCCCAGCTCCCCACGCTGTCCCTCCCCATTTCCTCCAAGAGTCCCCATTGTATAGTAGACCGCCTCTCTGTGTCCATGTATTCTCATTTTTCTCACCCACCTATGAGTGAGTATATGCGGTATTTCTTTTTCTGTTCTTGTGTCAGTTTTATATGGCCACAAAATCAAACTTTGAGTGAGCAATACGCAAGTTTGGAATAGTCACTAGTCTATTCCATATGCCCAAATATTCAAAGTCAGAGTCAATAATGAACTCCTGTGGAATAGTCAGGAAACAATTTTATATGGACAAAGTGTTTAAGCTTCAGTGAATAATATCTACCTGGAAAATACTCAGGATGCTATTTCATATGGTGTCTTTTTCAGAGCTTCATTGAACAAGGAACACCTGTATCGTAGTCAGAATTTTTTTTTAACAGCCACATCTTCAGAGCCTAACTGAATAACATACACCTTAGGAAATGTCAGAATTCTATTACGTATAGCTACTCATTTAGAGCCGAATGTAAAAAGGCATGCCTGTGAAGTGTTAAGGAGTCTCTATTTTATGGACACACATTCAGACAGTCACAGAATAATACAGACCTATGGAAAAGCCAGGAGTGTATTTCACGTGGTCACTTATTCCGAACCGCAGTGAAAAAATATACACATCTGGAAAATACTCAGGATTCTTTTATATATGGCTACTTAGTCACAGACTCAGTGAATAAGTCACACCTCGGGTACAGTCAGGAGACTATTTGATATGACCGTTCCCTAAGCACCAAGTGGAGAATGGAGAGCTGAAATATAGTCAGGATGATAGAGTCAGGAGTCTACTTTATGTGGTCACTCGTTCAGAATCTCAATGAAGAATACACACCTTAAAAATAGTCAGAGTCCAGGTATTATGGCCACTCAATCACAGCATTACCGAATAATGCACAATTTGGGCAATAGTAAGGCGTATATATCATATGGCTTCTAATTCAGAGCTTAAGTGCATAGTCAGCAGCTGTGTAGTAATCAGGACCCTATTTCACCTTGCCCAAAATTAAGCAGCTCCGTGAATGATACATAAATGTGTCATAGTCAGGAGACTATTTGATATGGACACTCATACAGAACCTTTTCGAATACTGCACATGTGGGGAATAATCACTAATGTATTTCATATGGTGATTTCTTTGGACGGTCAAACAAAAACGCACAACTGTGGAGAAAATGGGGTCTATTACATACGGCCACACTTTTAGTGTTGCAGGAAATAATATGTATATCTGATAAGTCAGGAATCTCTTTCACATGGCCACACGTTCAGGGCCTCTGTGAATAATACTCCCCTCAGAAACAGTCAAGGTTCTACTTCAAATGGCTAAACATTCAGAGTCTCTGTATGTAATGCACACCTGGGCAATACACAAGAGTCTCTTTTTAATGCCCACTTAGTCAGAGTCTCATTCAATTATACACACCCGGGGAAGAGTTAAGAGTATACCTCAAAAAACCAATCATTTAGAGCCTAAGTGAATAATACACACCATGGTTATAGTCGAGGATATTTTATATGGCCACTCATTCTGTGCCTCCCTGAATGATACACACCTTGGGAATCCTCAGGATTCAATTTCATACTATCACTCATTTAGAACCTTGTAGAATAATTCACAATGGAGCAATAGTCAGGTGTCTATTTCATATGGCCTCTCATTCAAAGTTTCAGTGTATAATGAACTGCTATGGAGAAATCAGAACGCTTTTTAAGATAGCCACGGGTTGAGTGCCTTCCTGCATGATACACACCTGGGTTATAGGATTCTATTTCATATGAACTATAATTCTGGGTACTGCAGAGTAATACACACGTGGGATATTGAAAATAGATTATTTCTTATCGGCACGCATAGAGAACCTGTTTGAATAATGCACACATGGCAAATAATAAGGATTCTATATTGTATGGCTATTCATTCAGACAAAAAGTAAATAACGTACATTTGAATTATTAGAAGTCTGTTTCATATGCCCCTATTTCACAGCCTCACTGACTATTACAGACTTGAGATGCAGTCTGGAGTCTATTCTTTATGGCCATTCATTAAAAGAATCACTGAATAATGAACACCGGTGGAATAGTCAAAAGTCTCTTTCCGACCGCCACTCATTGAAAGCCTCATTAAATGTACCCACCTGTGGAAAGAGTCAGGATTTACTTCTACTCCCTCATTCAGAGTATCACTAAATAATGCACACCTGTGGAATTGTCAGGAGAATTTTTCACGCGGCCTCTCATTTCGAGTGTCACTGAACAATGTGCTGTAGTCTGGAGTCTATTTCATGTAGACACATATTCATAGCCTCAGTGAATAAGACAGATCCTTGCTATCTTAAACACTCTCATTAATATGAACACATCATCTGAGACTCACTGAATAATACACACATTTAGAATAGTTTGGAGTGTATTTTCGATGGACATTCATTCAGAGCCACTCTCCATAATGCACACCCCTTGGGAAGCCAGAAGTCCATTTCATTTGTACACTCATCCATAGCCTCAGTTTATAATATTCACATATAGGCTTGTTGGGTTTCCATTTCATATAACCACGGAATCGTATCTCTGTGAATAATGCACATATGTAACATACTCAGCAGTCTCTTTCTTATACCCACTCATTCAGAGATTCATTGGATAATAAAATTATTTAAGATAGACAGAATCTCGTTTCATATGGTCACACAAAAAGAGCCTCACTGAGTAACACACACCTGGGACAAGGTGAGGAGTCTACTATATATAGCCTCTCATTTACAGCCTCAGGGAATAATGCACACGTGTTGAGTAGGCACTATCGATTTTATATGGCCACAATATCAAACACTGAGTGAGCAATACACAAGTTGGGAATAGTCACTAGTCTATTCCATATTCCCAAATATTCAAAGGCAGAGTCAATAATTCACTCCTGTGGACTATTCAGAAAACAATTTCATATGGACAATGTTTTAGAGCTTCAGTGAATAATATATACATGGAAAATACTCAGGACGCTATTTCATATTTTGTCTATTTCAGAGCTTCACTGATTACGGAACACCTTCATTGCCGTCAGAATTTTCTTTTAATAGCCACGTTTTCAGAGCCTCACTGAATAACACACACCTTGGGAAAAGTCAGGATTCTCTTTCGTATAGCCACTTATTTAGAGCCTAATGTAAAAATGCACGCCTGTGGAGTATTCAGGAGTCTCTACTTTGTGGACACTCATTCAGAGCGTCACAGAATAATACAGACCTATGAAAAAGTCTATTTCATTTAGATACATATTCAGAGCCTCAGTGAATAAGACTGACCCTTGCTTTCTTAAGATTCTAATTAATATTGACAGATATTCTGAGCCTCACTGAATAATACACACCTTTAGAATAATTTGGAGTCTATTTTCGATGGACATTCATTCAGAGCCTCGGTGAAGAATGCACACCCCTGGGGTAGCCAGAAGTCCGTTTCATTTGTACACACATCCACAGCCTCAGTTTATAATATGCACGTGTGGATTAGTTGAAGTTCCATTTCATATAGCCACGGACTCGTAACCTCAGTGAATAATGCACATATGTAACGTACTCAGCAGTCTGTTTTATATAGCCACTCATTCAGAGATTCATTGGATAATAAAATTATTACTATTTTTTTAAATTTTTTAAATTTTTATTTCATTATAGGTTTTGGGATACCTGCGCAGATTGTGTAAGATAGTTGCATAGGTACACACATGTCAGTTTGCTTTGCTGCCTTTTTCCCCTTCACTCACACATGGCATTTATCCCCAGGCTATCCCTCCCAAGCCCCCCCTACTGTCCCTCCCCCGTTCCTCCCAATAGACTCCAGTGTGTAGTAGACCCCCTCCCTGTGTCCATGTGTTCTTATATTTCTCACCCGCCAATGAGTGAGAATATGCGGTTTTTGTTTTTCTGTTCTTGTGTAAGTTTGCTGAGAATGATGTTCTCCAGATTCATCTATGTCCTTAAAAACGACACAAACTCATCATTTTTGATTGCTGCATAATATTCCATGATGTATCTGTGCCACATTTTCCCAGTCCAGTCTATCACCGACGGGCATTTGGGTTGGTTCCAGGTGTTTGCTATTGTAAACAGTGCTGCAATGAACATTCGTGTGAATGTGTCCTTATAGCAGAACAATTTATAGTCCTTTGGATAGAAACCCAGTAATGAAATTGCTGGGTCAAATGGAATTTGTATTTCTAGGTCCTTGAGGAATCGCCACACTGTCTTCCACAATGGTTGAACTAACATACACTCCCACCAACAGTGTAAGAGTGTTCCTATTTCTCCACATCCTCTCCAGCACCTGCTGTCTCCAGATTTTTTAATGATCGCCATTCTAACTGGCGTGAGATGGTATCTCAATGTGGTTTTGATTTGCATCTCTCTAATGACCAGTGATGATGAGCATTTTTTCATGTGTTTGTTGGCCTCATGTATGTCTTCTTCTGTAAAGTTTCTGTTCATATCCTTTGCCCATTTTTGAATGGGCTTGTTTGTTTTTTTCCTGTAAACCTGTTTGAGTTCTTTGTAAATTCTGGATATCAGCCCTTTGTCAGATGCATAAACTGCAAAGATTTTTTTCCATTCTGGTGGTTCCCGATTCACTCTAGTGACTGTTTTTTTGTTTGTTTGTTTGTTTGTTTGTTTTTTGTTTTTGTTTTGTTTTGTTTTGTTTTTATTTTTGCTGTGCATAAGCTGTGGAGTTTGATTAGGTCCCATTTGTCTATTTTGGCTTTTGTTGCCAATGCTTTTGGTGTTTTGTTAATGAAGTCCTTGCCTACTCCTATGTCCTGAATGGTTTTGCCTAGATTTTCTTCTAGGGTTTTTATGGTGTCAGGTTTTATGTTTAAGTCTTTAATCCATCTGGAGTTAATTTTAGTGTAAGGTTTCAGGAAGGGGTCCAGTTTCTGCTTTCTGCACATGGCTAGCCATTTTTCCCAACACCATTTATTAAATAGGGAACCCTTTCCCCATTGCTTGTTTTTGTCTGGTTTATCAAAGATTATATGGTTGTAGATATGTTTTGTTTCCACCGATGCCCCTGTTCTGTTCCATTGGTCTATATCTCTGTTTTGGTACCAGTACCATGCTGTTTTGATTACTGTAGCCTTGTAGTATAATTTGAAGTCTGGTAGTGTGATGCCTCCTGCTGTGGTCTTTTTGCTTAGAATTGACTTGGCTATGTGGGCTCTCTTTTGGTTCCATATAAAGCTCATGGTGGTTTTTTCCAGTTCGGTGAAGAAATTCAATGGTAGTTTGATGGGGATAGCATTGATTGTGTAAATTACTTTGGGCAGTATAGCCATTTTCACGATATTGATTCTTTCTAACCACAAACATGGAATGTTTCTCCATCTGTTTTTGTCCTCTCTTATTTCGTTGAGCAGTGGTTTGTAGTTTTCCTTGAGGAGGTCCCTTACATTGCTTGTGAGCTGTATTTCTAGGTATTTTATTTTCTTTGTAGCAATTGTGAATGGCAGTTCGTTCTTGATTTGGTTCTTTAAGTCTGTTATTAGTGTATAGGAATGCTTGTGATTTTTGCACATTGATTTTATATCCTGAGACTTTGCTGAAGTTGCTTATCAGTTTCAGGAGCTTTTGGGCTGAGGTTATGGGGTCTTCTAGGTATACTATCATGTCGTCTGCAAATAGAGACAATTTGGCTTCCACCTTTCCTATTTGAATACCCTTTATTTCTTCTTCTTGCCTGATTGCTCTGGCTAGAATTTCCAGTACTATGTTGAATAGGAGTGGTGAGAGAGGTCATCCTGGTCTAATGCCAGATTTCAAAAGGAATGCTTCCATTTATTTCCCATTCATGATGATATTAGCTGTTGGTTTGTCATAAATAGCTTTTATTACTTTGAGATATGTTCCATCAATACCAAGTTTATTGAGGGTTTTTAGCATAAAAGGCTGTTGAATTTTGTCAAATGCCTTCTCTGCATCGATTGAGATAATCACGTGGTTTTTGTTTTTGCTTCTGTTTATGTGGTGAATTACATTTATAGACTTGCGTATGTTGAAGCAGCCTTGCATCCCCGGGATGAATCCTACTTGATCATGATGGATAAGATTTTTAATGTGCTGTTGCAACCGGTTTGCCAGTATTTTATTGAAGATTTTTGCATCTATGTTCATCATGGATACTGGCCTGAAGTTTTTTTCTTTTTATTGCATTATAGGTTTTGGGGTACATGTGCAGAACGTGCAAGACAGTTGCATAGGTATAATCATGGCAGTGTGTTTTGCTGCCTTCCTCCCCTTCACCCACACTTGGCATTCATCCCCAGACTATCTCTCCCCAGCACCCCCACGCTGTCCCTCCACCATTCCCCCAATAGTGCCCAGTGTATAGTAGACCGCCTCTCTGTGTCCATGTGTTCTCAATTTTCTCACCCACCTATGAGTTAGTATATGCGGTATTTCTTTTTCTGTTCTTGTTTCAGTTTGCTGAGAATGATGTTCTCCAGATTCATCCATATCCTTACAAAGGACACAAACTCATCATTTTTAATTGCTGCATCATATTTCATGGTGTATATGTGCCACATTTTCCCAGTCCAGTCTATCATCCTTGGGCATTTGGGTTGGTTCCAGTTCTTTGCTATTGTAAACAGTGCTGCAATGAACATTCGTGTGCATGTGTCCTTATAGTACAACGATTTATAGTTCTTTGGATAGATACCCAGTAATGGGATTGCTGGTTCAAATGGAATTTCTATTTCTAGGTCCTTGATGTAATCGCCACACTCTCTTCCACAATGGTGAACTAATTTACACTCCCACCAACAGTGTAATAGTGTTCCTATTTCTTCACATCCTCTCCAGCGTCTGCTGTCTCCAGATTTTTAAATGATCACCATTCTAACTGGCATGAGATGGTATCTCAATGTGGTTTTGATTTGCATCTCTCTAATGACCAGTGATGATGAGCACTTTTTCATATGTTTGTTGGCCTCATGTATGTCTTGTTTTGTAAAGTGTCTGTTCATATCCTTTGCACATTTTTGAATGGGCTTGTTTGGTTTTATTCCTGTAAATCTGTTTGAGTTCTTTGTAAATTCTGGATATCAGCCTTTTGTCAGATGTGCAAACTGCAAAAATTTTTTCCCATTCTGATGGTTGCCGATTCACTCTAGTGACTGTTTCTTTTGCCGTGTATAAGCTGTGGCGTATGATTAGGTCCCATTTGTCTATTTTGGCTTTTGTTGCCAATGCTTTTAGTGTTTTGTTCATGAATTCCTTGCCTACTCCTATGTCCTGAATAGTTTTGCCTAGATTTACTTCTAGGGTTTTCATGGTGTCAGGTCTTACATTTAAGTCTTTAATCCATCTGGAGTTAATTTTAGTGTAAGGTGTCAGGAAGTGGTCTAGTTTATGTTTTCTGCACATGGCTAGCCAGTTTTCCTAACACAATTTATTAAATAGGAAATCCTTTCCCCATTGCAGGTTTTGTCTGGTTTATCAAAGATAATATGGTTAAAGATAATTTGTGTTGCCTCCGATGCCTCTACTCTGTTCCATTTGTCTATATCTCTGTTTTGGTACCAGTACAATACTGTCTTGATTACTGTAGCCTTATAGTATACTTTGAAGTCTGGTAGTGTGATGCCTCCTGCTGTGTTCTTTTTGCTTAGAATTCACTTGGCTATAAGGGCTTTTTTTTGTTCCATATGAAATTCATGGTGTTTTTTTTCCCACTTATGTGAAGAAATTCAATGGTAGTTTGATGGTGATTGCATTGATTGTGTAAATTACTTTGGGCAGTATAGCCATTTTCACGATATTGATTCTTCCTAACCACGAACATAGAACGTTTCTCCATCTGTTTCTGTCCTCTCTTATTTCTTTCAGTAGTGGTTTGTAGTTTTCCTTAAAGAGGTCCCTTACATTCCTTGTGAGTTGTATTCCTAGGTATTTTATTTTCTTTGTAGCAATTGTGAATGGCAGTTCATTCTTGATTTGGTTCTCTATAAGTCTGTTATTGGTGGATAGGAATGCTTGTGATTTTTGCACATTGATTTTATATCCTGAGACTTTCCTGAAGTTGCTTATCAGTTTCAGGAGCTTTTATTCTGAGGTTATGGGGTCTTCTAGGTATACTATCATGTAATCTGCAAATAGAGACAATTTGGATTCCACCTTTCCTATTTGAATACCTTTTATTTTTTTTCTTGCCTGATTGCTCTGGCTAGAACTTCCAGTACTATGTTGAATAGGAGTGGTGAGAGAGAGCATCCTTGTCTAGTGCCGGATTTCAAAGGGAATGCTTCCAGTACTTGACCATTCAGTATGATATTGGCTGTTGGTTTGTCATAAATAGCTTTTATTACTTTGAGATATGTTCCATCAATACCAAGTTTTTTGAGAGTTTTTAGCATAAACGGCTGTTGAATTTTGTCAAATTCCTTCTCTGCATCAATTGAGATAATCATGTGGTTTTTGTTTTTGCTTCGGTTTATGTCGTGAATTACATTTATAGTCTTTCGTATGTTGAACCAGCCTTTCATCCCTGGGATGAATCCTACTTTATCATGATAGATAAGTTTTTTAATGTGCTCTTGCAATTGGTTTGCCAGTATTTTATTGAAGATTTTTGCATCTATGTTCATCATGGATATTGGCCTGAAGTTTTCTTTTCTTGTTGAGTCTCTGTCAGGTTTTGGTATCAGGATGATATTGGTCTCATAAAATGATTTGGGAAGGGTTCCCTCTTTTTGGATTATTCGGAATAGTTTCAGAAGGAATGGTACCAGATCCTCTTTCTGTGTCTTGTAGAATTCAGGTGTGAACCCATTTGAACCTGGGCTTTTTTTGTGTGGTAGTCTCTTAATTGCTGCCTCAACTTCAGACCTTGTTATTGGTCTATTCATAGTTTCGGCTTCCTCCTGGTTTAGGCTTGGGAGGACACAGGCGTCCAGGAATTTATCCATTTCTTCCTGATTTACTAGTTTATGTGCATAGAGTTTTTTGTAGTATTCTCTGGTGATGGTTTGAATTTCTGTAGAATCTGTGGTGATTTCCCCATTATCATTTTTTATTGCATCTATTTGGTTGTTCTCTCTTTTCTTTTTTATCAGTCTGGCTAGTGGTCTATTTTGTTGATCTTTTTGAAAAACCAGCTCTTAGATTTATTGATTTTTGTAAGGGTTTTTCTTGTCTCTATCTCCTTCAGTTCTGCTCTGATCTTAGTTATTTCTTGTCTTCGGCTAGGTTTTGAGCTTTTTTGATCTTACTTCTCTTGCTCTTTCAATTTTGACGATAGGGTGTCAATTTTGGATCTTTCCACGCTTCTTATGTAGGCACTTATTGCTATGTATTTTCCTCTACAGACTGCTTTATATGTGTCCCAGAGATTCTGGTACGTTGTTTCTTCATTCTGGTTGATTTGAAAGAACTTCTTTATTTCTGCCTTTATTTCATTGTTTATCCAATCAACATTCAAGAGCCAGTTGTTCAGTTTCCATGAAGCTGTGCGGTTCTGAGTTATTTTCTGAATTCTGAGTTCCAACTTGATTGCACTATGGTCTGAGAGACTGTTTGTTATAATTTCCGTTGTTTTGCATTTGCTGAGGAGTGCTTTACTTCCAATGATGTGGTCAATTTTGGAGTAGGTGTAATGTGGTGCTGAAAAGAATGTATATTCTGTGGATTTGGGGTGGAGAGTTCTGTAAATGTCTATCAGGTTTGCTTGTTCCAGGTCTGAGTTCAAGTCCTGGATATCCTTGTTAATTTTCTGTCTGGTTGATCTGTCTGCTATTGACAGTGGAGTTTTAAAGTCTCCCACTATTATTGTGTGGGAGTTTAAGTCTCTTTGTAAGTCATTAAGAACTTGCCTTATATAGCTGTGTGCTCCTACATTGGGTCCATATATATTTAGAATCGTTAGCTCTTCTTGTTGTATCGATACTTTTACCATTATGTAATGACCTTCTTTGTCCCTTTTGATCTCTGTTTCTTTAAAGTCTAATTTATCAGAGATGAGAATTGCAACTCCTGCTTTTTTTTGCTCTCCATTGGCTTGGTAAATCTTCCTTCAACCTTTTATTTGAGGCTTTGTGTATCTTTGCATGTGTGGTGGGTTTCCTGGATACAGCACACAGATGGGTTTTGTTTTTTTATCCAATTTGCCAGTCTGTGTCTTTTGATTGGTGCATTTAGCCCATTTACATTTAGGGTTCATATTGTTATGTGTGAATTTGATACTGCCATTTTGATGCTATCTGGCTGTTTTGCCCATTGGTTCATGTACATTCTTCATTTTGTTGATGGTCTTTAGCACTTGGTATGCTTTTAGGATGGCTGGTACTGGTTGTTTCTTTTTATGTGTAGTGCCTCTTTCAGTAGCTCTTGTAAAGCAGGCCTAGTGGTGACAAAATATCTGAGTACTTGCTTGTTCGTGAAGAATTTTATTTTTTCTTCACTTATGAAGCTCAGTGTGGCTAGATATGAAATTCTGGGTTGAAAGTTCTATTCTTTTAGGATGTTGAATATTGGCCCCCACTCTCTTCTGGCTTGTAGAGTCTCTGCTGAGAGATCTGCTCTGAGCCTGATGGGCTTCCCTTTGTGGGTGACCCGACCTTTCTCTCTGGCTGCTCTTAGTATTTTCTCCTTCATTTCAACTCTGGTGAATCTGACGATTATGTGCCTTGGGGTTGCTCTTCTTGTGGAATATATTTGTGGGGTTCTCTGTATTTTCTGGTGTTGAGTATTGACCTGTCTTGCTAGGGTGGGGAAATTTTCCTGGATAATATCGTGAAGAGTATTTTCCAGCTTGGATTCATTCTCTTCATCACATTCTGGTACACCTATCAAACGTAGTTTGGGTCTCTTCACATAGTCCCACATTTCTTGGAGATTTTGTTCATTCCTTTTTGTGCTTTTTTTCTTTTATCTTGGTTGCTCGTTTTATTTCATTGAGTTGATCTTCAACTTTTTATTATTCTTTCTTCTGCTTGGTCAATTCGACTGTTGCAACTTGTGCATGCTTCGCAAAGTTCTCGTGTTGTGTTTTTCAGCTCCTTTAATGCATTCATATTCCTCTCTAAGTTGTCCATTCTTGTTATCATTTCCTCAAATTTCTTTTCAAATCTTTTTTAATGTTCTTAGTTTCTTTGCACTGATTTAGAACATGTTCTTTTAGCTCACTGAAATTTCTCATTATCCACTTTCTGAAGTCTGATTCCGTCATTTCGTCACACTCATTTTCCGTCCAGCTTTGTTCCCTTGCTGATGCGGAGTTTTGGTTTTTTGTAGGCAGTGAAATGTTTTGGTTTCGCGTGTTTTCCTCTTTTTTTGGGCTGGTTTCTACCCATCTTTATGGATTTATCCACCTGTCATCTTAGTCGTTGCTGATTTTTCAATTGGGTCTCTGTGTGGACACCCAGATTGTTGATGATGAGGTATTTCTGTTTCTTAGTCTTCCTTCTAATGGTCTATCTCCTCTGCTGTACCAATACTGAGGTCCACTCCAGGCCCTGCTTGTCTGGGATACACTTGTAGCAGCTGTGGAACAGTGAGAAATGCTACCAGTGTCTTCTTCTGCTATCTTTTTTTCAGAATGTTGCCCACCAAATATCAGTCTTATTCGTCCGTTTTTTGGGTGATGACTCTTTGGATATACAGGGGTCAGGTAGCTGCTTGAGCAGACGGTCTGTGCTTTATAGGAGCTCCAGTGATGAGCTGTGAGCTCCGTTGTTCATTCAGCTTAGTTGGGAGGACGTGTTTATGTCTGCTGCAACAGAACTCATCAAACACCCCCCTTTTTTTCACCCTTAGATGCTGTGTCTCAGGGAATTGGGGGTTTCTTTATGAGTATCTGTTGCACTTTCCTGCCCAGCTAGGAGGCAGTCTATTGACTATTTTCCTGCCAGAGATCCGCCCTGCTAGCGTGGGTTTACCCTGTTGTTGTGGGGCTCCATTCTGCTGCGGGTTGCTCCGCCCTGCTGTGGCTTGCTCTGCCCTGCTGTCAGAGTCTCTCTGTTATGGCAGGTTGCCTGTCAATGGCAGGCTGTGTCAGCCCTGGCCGGTACTTCAGTAGCATGGAATTGCGTCAGTAGTGGTGGACGCCCCTCCCAAAACTGGGCTGCAGTATCCTAGATGCCGGCAGCAACACTCTCAGACCCGAGAGCCTCCAATCGCTGCCCTGCTTGTCCCCTTCAGGGTGGGACCCGCCGAGCCCAATCACCGAGCTCCCTGCCTCAGAGTCCGTCCTCTCTCTCTCTCTCTCTTCCTCTCCCCAAGCTGAACAGTTGACTTTCTCACTGGCGCCCCACAAGAGTGTTGATAGGGCACGGGGATCCGTGTGATCTCACATGCAGCTGCCCACTGCACCGGCTAAGATCAAGTTTCCAAGGAATCTCCTGGTCTGGCTCTTTATCCAAGTCCCATTCAATCAGATGGACATGCCAATCTGCCCTTCCAAATCTCAGATTGCCGGTTTAGTAGGGCACCCAGACCAATGAGTTATGTGCCTGGTGCCACTGGGATGTGGAACCGGCAGAAGTGGCCATGCGAGCTGGCTGTGTAAGCATCCCGTGTCTCTTTCACACCTGTGACTTTCAAAGTTCTAAGAGTAATAAAGATCTGTCCGAGAATGCAGCTAGGACTCACCCTCTGTGCCTTCACTGAGAGCTGCAAACAGGAGTCGCCTATACGACGCCATCTTGGAAGTACCCATGGATAATAAAATTATTGAGGATACACAGAATCCTGTTTCATATGGTCACACAAGAAGAGCCTCATTGAGTAATACACACCTGGGAAAATGTGAAGAGTTTACTATATATAGCCTCTCATTTCCTGCCTCAGGGAATAATACACACGTGTGGAATATGCAAAAATCAATTTTCTATGACCACAAAATCAAACCCTGAGTGAGCAATACACAAGTTTGGAATAGTCACTAGTCTATTCCATATGCCCAAATATTCAAAGTCAGAGTCAATAATTCACTCCTTTTGACTAGTCAGAAAACAATATCATATGGACAAAGTTTTAGAGCTTCAGTGAATAATATATATCTGGGAAATACTCAGGACACTATTTCATATGGCATTTATTTCAGAGCTTCATTGATTAAAAAAAACCTGTATTGGAGTCAAAATTTTCTTTTTAACAGCCACATCTTCAGAGCCTAACTGAATACCATACACCTTGGGAAAAGTCAGGATTCTATTTCGTATAGCCACTCATTTTGAGCCAAATGTAAAAACGCACGACTAAGGAGTATTAAGTAGTCTCTACTATATGGACACTCATTCAGAGCGTCAGAAAATAATACAGACCTATGGAAATATCAGGAGTGTATTTCACAGGGCCACTTATTCAGAACTGCAATGAAAGATCATATACATCTGTAAATTGCTCAAGATTATTTTATATATGGCCACTTATGCAGAGACTCAGTGAATAATGCACACCTGGGGTAAAGTCTGGAGACTATTTGATATGACCATTCCCTAAGCACTCAGGGGAAAATGGAGAGCTGAAATAATCAGGATGGTAGAGTCAGGGGTCTACTTTATGTGGTCACTCGTTCAGAAACTCACTGAAGATTACACAACTTAAGAATAGTGAGAGTCCAGGTATTATGGCCACTCAATCAAAGCATTACCGAATAATGCAAAATTGGGCAATAGTAAGGAGGCTATATCATATGGCTTCTAATCCAGAGCTTCAGTGCATAACCAGTAGCTGTGTAGTAGTCAGGACCTTTCTCAGCTTCCCTCAAATTAAGCAGCTTTGTGAATGACAGATATAAGTGTGATAGTCAAGAGACTCTTTGATATGGACACTCATACAGAACTTCTTCGAATACTGCATATGTGGAAAATAATCACAAGTGTATTTCATATGGTGATTCCTTTGGAGGGTCAAACAATAATGCACAACTGTGGAGTAAAATGGGGTCTATTACATAAGGCCAATCTTTCAGTGTTGTAGGGTATATTACGTATATCTGATGAGTCAGGAAACTCTTTCACATGGCCACTCTTTCAGGGCCTCTGTGAATAATACTCCCCTCAGAAACAGTCAAGTTTCGACTTCAAATGTCTACACATTCAGAGTCTCTGTAAGTAATGCACACCTTGGCAATACACAAGAGTCTCTTTTTTATGCCCACTTAGTCAGAGTCTCATTCAATTATACACACCTGGGGAAGAGTTAAGAGTATACCTCACGGAACCAATCATTTAGAGCCTCAGTGAATAATGCACACCAGGGTTACAGTCAAGCATTTTTTATATGGCCACTCACTCTCTGCCTCCCTGAATGATACACACCAGAGGAATCCTCAGGATTCAATTTTATACTACCACTCATGTACAACCTTATGGAATAATTCACGATGGAGCAATAGTTAGGTGTCTATTTCATAGGGCCTCTCATTCAAAGTTTCAGTGTATTTTAAACTTCTAAGAAGTAATCAGGATGCTGTTTAAGACAGCCACGAATTGAGTGCCGTCCTGAATGATACACACCTAAGTTATAGGATTCTATTTTATATGAACTTTAATTCTGCGTTCCGCTGAGAAATACACACGTGGGATAATGTAAGGAGTTTATTTGTTATGGGCTCTCATAGAAAACCTGTTTGAATAATGCACACATGGCGAATAATAAGGATTTTATGTGGTACGGCTAATCATTCAGACAAAAAGTGAATAACGCACATGTGGATTATTAGAAGTCTTTTTCATATGCCCCTCTTTCACAGCCTCACTGAATACTACACACTTGAGATATAGTCTGGAGTCTGTGCTTTATGGCCATTCATTCAGAAAATCACTGAATAATGAACACCTGTGGAATAGTCAGAAGTCTCTTTCCGACCACCACTCATTGAAAGCCTCACTAAATGTACCCACCTGTGGAAACAGTCAGGAATTACTTCTATTCACTCATTCAGAATCTCACTAAATAATACACACCTGTGGAATTGTCCAGAGAATCTTTCATGCGGCCACTCATTCCGAGTGTCACTGAACAATGTGCTGTAGTCTGGAGTCTATTTCATGTAGACACATATTCAGAGCCTTAGTGAATAAGACAGACCCTTGCTATAGTAAAGATTCTAATTAATATGGACACATCTTTTGAGTCTCACTGAATAATACACACCTGTAGAATAATTTGGAGTCTATTTTCCATGGGCATTCATTCAGAGTCTCGGTGAATAATGCACACCCCTGGGGTAGCCAGAAGTCCATTTCATTTGTACACTCATCCATAGCCTCAGTTTATAATATGCACGTGTGGATTAGTTGGGGTTCCATTTTATGTAGCCACGAACTCGTAACGTCAGTGAATAATGCACATATGGAACATACTTATCAGTCTGTTTCCTATTGCCACTCATTCAGAGATTCATTGGATAATAGAATTATTTCAGACAGACAGAATCCCGTTTCATATTGTCACACAAAAAGAGCCTTACTGAGTATTACACAACTAGAAAAATGTGAGGAGTCTACTATATATAGCCTCTCATTTACAGCCTCAGGGAATAATGCACACGTATGGAATAGGCACTAATCTATTTTATATGGCCACAAAATCAAACCCTGAGTGAGCAATACACAAGTTGGGAAATGTCACTAGTCTATGCCATATGCCCAAATATTCAAAGTTAGAGTCAGTAATTCAGTACTGTTGACTTGTCAGAAAACAATTTCATATGGACAACGTTTTAGAGCTTCAGTGAATAATATATACCTGGGAAATACTCAGGACGCTATTTATTATGGCGTCTAACTCAGAGCTTCAATGAACAAAAAACACCTGTATCGTAGTCAGAATTTTCTTTTAACAGCCACATCTTCAGAGCCTAACTGAATAATATACACCTTGGTAAAATTCAGGATTCTATTTTGTATAGCCACTTATTTAGAGCCGAATGTCAAAACGCCCACATGTGGAGTATTCAGGAGTCTCTATTTTATGGACACTCATTCAGAGCGTCACAGAATAATACAGACCTATGGAAAAGTCAGGAGTGTATTTCACATGGCCACTTATTCAGAACCGCAGTGAAGGATAATATACATCTGGAAAATTCTCAGGATTCTATTATATATGGCCACTTATTCAGAGACTCCGTGAATAATGCACACCTGGCATATCGTCTGGAGACTATTTGATATGACCGTTCCCTAAGCCCTCAGTGGAAAATGGAAAGCTAAAATATAGTGAGTATGATACAGTCAGGAGTCTACTTTATGTGGTCACATGTTCAGAAACTCACTGAAGAATACACACATTAAGAATTGTCAGAGTCCAGGTATTATGGCCACTGAATCACAGCACTACCGAAAAATGCACAATTTGGCAACAGTAAGTAGTCTTTATCACATGGCTTCTAATTCAGATTTTCAGTGCATAATCATCAGCTGTGTAGTAGTCAGAACCCTATTTTAGCTTGCCCCAAATTAAGGATCTCCGTGATTTATACATATATGTTAGGCAGGAGACTCTTTGATATGGACACTCATACAGAACCTCTTCGAATACTGCACATGTGGGGAATAATCACTAGTGTATTTTATACGGTGATTTTTTTTGGAAAATCAAACAATAACGCGCAACTGTGGAGTAAAATGGGATTTATTACATAAGGCCACTCGTTCAGTGTTGTATGGAATAATATGTATATCTGATAAGTCAGGAATCGCTTTCACATGGCCACTGGTTCAGGGCCTCTGTGAATAATACTCCCCTCAGAAATAGTCAAAGTTCTACTTCAAATGGCTACACATTCAGAGTCTCTGTAAGTAATGCACACCTGGGCAATACACAAGAGTCTCTTTTTTATGCCCACTTAGTCAGTGTCTCATTCAGTTATACACACCTGGGGAAGAGTTAAGAGTATACCTCACAAAACCAATCATTTAGAACCTCAGTTAATAATGCATACCAGGGTTATAGTCGAGCATTTTTAATATGACCACTCATTCTGTGCCTTCCTGAATCATACACACCTGGGGAATCCTCAAAATTCAATTTTATATTACCACTCGTTTAGAACCTTATAGAGTAATTCACAACAAAGCATTAATCAAGTGTTTATATCATATGGCCTCTCATTCAAAGTTTCAGTGTATAATAAACTTCTATGGATTAATTAGGACGCTGTTTAAGATAGCCACGAATTGAGTGCTTTTCTGAATTATACACACCTGGGTTATAGGATTCTATTTCATATGAACTCTAATTCTGTGTACCGCTGAGTAATACACACGTGGGATAGTGTAAGGAGTTTATTTGCTATCTGCACTCATGAAGAACTTGTTTGAATAACGCACACACGTCAAATAATAAGGATTCTATGTTGTATGGCTAGTCATTCAGAAAAAAAGTATATAACGCACATGTGGATTATTACAAGTCTGTTTCCTATGGCCCTTTTTCACAACCTAACTGAATATTACACACTTGAAATATCGTCTGGAGTCTGTTTTTTATGGCCATTCATTCATATAATCTTTGAATAATGAACACCTGTCGAATAGTCAGATGTCTCTTTCCGACCACCACTCATTGAAAGCCTGTCTAAATTTACCCACCGGTGGAAAGAGTCAGAATTTCCTTCTATTCCCTCATTCAGAGTCTCACTAAATAATCCACACCTGTGGAATTGCCAGGATAATTTTTCATGCGGCCGCTCATTCCTAGTGTCACTGAATAATGTACTTCAGTCTGGAGTATATTTCATGTAGACACATATTCATAGCCTCAGCGAATAAGACAGATCCTTGCTTTCATAAAGATTGTAATTAATATGGACACATTTTTTTGAGCCTCACTGAATATTACACACCTGTAGAATAATTGGGAGTCTATTTTCGATGGACATTCATTCAGAGCCTCAGTGAATAATGCACACCACTGGGGTAGCCAGAAGTCCATTTATTTGTACACTCATCCATAGCCTTAGTTTATAATATGCACGTGTGGATTAGTTGGGGTTCCATTTCATATAGCCACAGACTTGTAACCTCAGTGAATAATGCACATCTGTAAGTTACTCAGCGGTCTGTTTCATATAGCCACTCATTCAGAGATTCATTGGATAATCAAATTATTTAAGATATGCAGAATCCCATTTCATATGGTCACACAAGAAGAGCCTCACTGAGTAACACACACCTGGAAAAATGTGAGGAGTCTACTATATATAGTCTCTCATTTACAGCCTCAGGAAATAATACACACGTGTGGAGTAGGCACTAATATATTTTATATGGCTATAACATGGGACCCTGAGTGAGCAATACACAAGTTGGGATAGGTCACTAGTTTATTTCATATGCCCAAATATTCAAAGTCAGTGTCAATTAACTCCTGTGGACTAGTCAGGAAACAATTTTATATGGACAAAATTTTAGAGCTTCAGGGAATAATATATACCTGGGAAATACTAAGGACCCTATTTCATATGGCATCTATTTCAGAGCTTCATTGAATAAGGAACACCTGTATCATAGTCAGAATTTTCTTTTAACAGCCACACCTACAGAGCCTCACTGAATAACATACACCTTGGGAAAAGTAAGTATTCTATTTCATATAGCCACTCATTTACAGCCGAATGTAAAATCTCACACCTGTGGAGTATTCAGGACTCTCTACTTTATGGACACTCATTCAGAGCGTTACGGAATAATACAGACCTATGGAAAAGTCAGGAATGTATTTCACTTGGCCACTCATTCAGAACCGCAATGTAGGATCATATATATCTGGAAAATTCTCAGAATTCTTTTATATATGGCCACTTATTCAGAGACTCTGTGAATAATGCACACCTGGGGTATTGTCTGGAGACTATTTGATATGACCATTCCCTAAGCACTCAGTGGAAATTGGAGACCTGAAATATAGTCAGGATGATAGAGTCAGGAGTCTACATTATGTGGTCACTCATTCAGAATCTCTCTGAAGAATACACACCTTATGAATAGTCAGAGTCTGGGTATTATGGCCACTCAATCACAGCATTACCGAATAGTGCACAATTGGGCAATAGTAAGGAGTCTATATCATATGGCTTCTAATTCAGAGCTTCAGTGCATAATCAGCAGCTGTGTAGTAGTCAGGACCCTATTTCATCTTGCCCCAATATATGCAGCTCCGTGAATGATACATATATGTGTGAGAGTAAGGAGACTCATTGATATGGCCATTCATATGGACCCTCTTCCAATACTGCACATGTGGGGAATAATCACTAGTGTATTTCATATGGTGATTCTTTTGGAGAGTCAAACAATAACGCACAACTGTGAAGTAAAATAGGGTCTATTACATAAGGCCACTCTTTCAGTGTTTCAGGGAATAATATGTATATCTGATAAGTCAGGAATTTATCTTACATGGCCACTCGTTCAGGGCCTCTGTGAATAATAGTCCCCTTAGAAATAGTCAAGGTTCTACATCAAATGGCTATACATTCATAGTCTCTGTAAGTAATGCACACCAGGGCAATACACAAGAGTCTCTTTTTTATGCCCATTTAGTCAGAGTCTCATTCAATTATAACCACTCGCGGAAGAGTTAAGAGTATACATCACGGAACCAATCACTTAGAGCCTCAGTGAATAATGCATACTAGGGTCATAGTCGAGCATTTTTTATATGGCCACTCATTCTGTGCCTCCCTGAATGATACACATCTGGGGAATCCTCAGGATTCAATTTCATACTATCACTCATTTAGAACCTATAGAATAATTCACAATGGAGCAATACTCAGGTGTCTATTTCATATATCCTCTCATTCAAAGATTCAGTGTATAATGAACTTCTACGGAGTAATCAGGATTCTGTTTAAGATAGCCACGAATTGAGGACCTTTCTGAATGATACACACCTGGGTTATAGGATTCTAATTCATATGAACTCTAATTCTGTGTACCGCTGAGTAATGGACACGTGGAATAGTGAAAGGAGTTTATTTGTTATGGGCATTCATAGAGAACCTGTTTAAAAAATGAACACATTTCGAATAATAAGAATTTTATATTGTACAGCTACTCATTTAGACAAAAAGTGAATAACGCACACGTGGATTATGAGTAGTCTGTTTCATATGCCCCACTTTCACACCCTCACTGAATATCACACACTTGAGATATAGTCTGGAGTCTGTTTTTTTATGGCCATTCATTCAGATGATCCCTGAATAATGAACAGCTGTGGAATAGTCAGAAGTCTCTTTCCAACCACCACTCATTGAAAGCTTCACTAAATGTACCCACCGGTGGAAAGAGTCAGGATTTACTTCTATTCCCTCATTCAGAGTCTCACTAAATCATACACACCTGTTGAATTGTCAGGAGAATTTTTCATGTGGCCTCTCATTCCGAGTGTCACTGAACAATGTGCTGTAGTCTGGAGTCTATTTCATGTAGACAAATATTCAGAGCCTCAGTGAATAAGAAAGACCCCTGCTACCCTAATGATTCTTATTAATATGGACACATCTTCTGAGCCTCACTGAATAATAGATTCCTGTAGAATAATATGGAATCTATTTTCGATGGACATTCATTCAGAGCCTCGGTGAATAATGCACACACCTGGGGTAGCCAGAAGTCCATTTCATTTGTGCACTCATCCATAGCCTCAGTTTATAATATGCACGTGTTTATTAGTTGGGGTTCCATTTCATATAGCCACAGACACTTATCCTCGGTGAATAATGCACATATGTAACATAATCAGCAGTCTATTTCATATAACCACTCATTCAGAGATTCACTGGAAAATAAAATTATTTAAGATAGATAAAATCCTATGTTATATGGTTACACAAGAAGAGCCTCACTGAGTATTACACACCTGGGAAAATGTGAAAACTCTACAATATATAGCCTGTCATTTACAGCTTCAGAGAATAATGCACACGTGTGGAGTAGGCACTAATCTATTTTATATGTCCACAAAATCAAACCATGAGTGAGCAATACACAAGATCGGAATAGTCACTAGTCTATGCCATATGCACAATTATTCAAAGTCAGAGTCAATAATTCACTCCTGTGGACTAGTCAGAAATCAGTTTCATATGGACAAAGATTTAGAGCTTCAGTGAATAATATATACCTGGGAAATAGTCAGGACCCTATTTCATATGGCATCAATTTCAGAGCTTCATTAAATAAGAAACACCTGTATCATTGTCAGAATCTTCCTCAAACAGCCACATCTTCAGAGCCTAACTGAATAAAATACACCTTGGGAAATGTCGGGATTCTATTCGTATAGCCACTCACTTAGAACCGAATGTAAAAACGGAGGCCTGTGGAGTATTCAGGAGTCTCTATTTTATGGACACTCATTCAGAGCGTAACAGAATAATACAGACCTATGGAAAAGTGAGGAGTGTATTTCACATGGCCACTTATTCAGAACCGCAGTGAAGGATCATATACATCTGGAAAATACTCAGGATTCTTTTATATATGGCCACTTATTCAGAGACTCAGTTAATAATGCACACCTGGCGTATAGTCTGGAGACTATTTGATATGACCGTTCCCTAAGCACTCAGTGGAAAATGGAGAGCTGAAATATAATCAGGATGATAGAGTCAGGAGTCTACTATATGTGATCACTCATGCAGAAACTCACTGAATAATACGTACATTTAGAATAGTCAGAGTTCGTGTATTATGGCCACTCAATCACAGCATTATGGAATAATGCACAATTGGGCAATAGTAATTAGTCTATATCATATGGCTTCCAATTCAGAGCTTCAGTGCTTTATCAGCAGCTGTGTAGTAGTTAGGACCCGATTTCATCTTGCCTGAAATTAAGCAGCTTCATGAATGATACATATATGTGTGAGAGTCAGGAGAATCTTTGATATGGACAGTCATACAGAACCTCTTCGAATCCTGCACATGTGGGGAATAATCACTACTGTATTTAATATGGTGAATCCTTTGGCGGGTCAAACAATAACGCGCAAGTGGGGAGTTAAATGGGGTATATTACATAAGGCCACTCTTTCAGTGTTGCAGGGAATAATTTGTATATCTGATAATTCAGGAATCTCTTTCACATTGCCACTCGTTCAGGGCCTCTGTGAATAATACTCCCCTCAGAAATAGTCAAGGTTCTACTTCAAATGGCTACACATTCAGAGTCTCTGTAAGTAATGCACACCTGGGCCATACACAAGGGTCTCTTTTTAATGCCCACTAAGTCAGAGTCTCATTCAATTATACACAACCGGGGAAGATTTATGAGTATATTTCATGGAACCAATCATTTAGAGCCTCAGTGAATAATCCACACCAGGATAATAGTCTAGTATTTTTTATATGGCCACTCATTCTGGGCATCCCTGAATGATACACACCTGGGGAGTCCTAAGGATTCAATTTTATACTACCACTCATGTAGAACCTTATAGAATAATTCACAATAAAGCAATAATCAGGTGTCTATTTCATATGGCCTCTCATTCAAAGTTTCAGTGTATAATGAACTTCTATGTAGTAATCAGGATGCTGTTTATAATAGCCACGAACTGAGTGCCTCCCTGAATGATACAAACCTGAGTTATAGGGTTCTATTTCATATGACCTCTAATTCTGGGTACTGCTGAGTAATACACACTACGATAGTGTAAGGAGTTTATTTGTTATGGGCACTCATAGAGTACCTGTTTGAATAATGCACACATGGCGAATAATAAAGATTCTATGTTTTACGGCTAGTCATTTTGACAAAAAGTGAATAACAAACATGGGGATCATTAGAAGTCTGTTTCATATGTTCCTCTTTCACTGCCTCACTGAATATTACACACTTGAGATATAGTCTGGAGTCTATTCTTTATGGCCATTCATTCAGAGAATCACTGGATAATAAACACCTGTGGAATGGTCAGAAGTCTCTTTCTGACCACCACTCATTGAAGTCCTCACTAAATGTACCCACCTGTGGAAAGAGTCAGGATGTACTTCTATTCCCTCATTAAGAGTCTCACTAAATAATGCATACCTGTGGAATTGTCAGAAGAATTTTTCATGCGGCCTCTCATTCCGAGTGTCACTGAACAATGTGCTGTAGTGTGCAGTCTATTTCATGTAGACACATATTCAGAGCCTCAGTGAATAAGACAGACCCTTGCTATCGTAAAGATTCAAATTAATATGGACACATCTTCTGAGCCTCACTGAATCATACACACCTGTAGAATAATTTGGAGTCTATTTTCGATGGACATTCATTCAGAGCCTCGGTGAAGAATGCACACCCCTGGGGTAGCCAGAAGTCCATTTCATTTGTACACTCATCCATATCCTCAGTTTATAATATGTACGTGTGGATTAGTTGGGGTTCCATTTCATATAGCCACGGACTCGTAACCTCAGTGAATAATGCACACACGTAATGTACTCAGCAGTCTGTTTCATATAGGCACTCATTCAGAGATTCATTGGATTATAAAATTACTTAAGATAGAGAGAATCCCGTTTCATATGGTCACACAAGAAGAGCCTCACTGAGTAATACACACCTGGGAAAATGTGAGGAGTCTACTATATATAGCCTCTCATTTACAGCCTCAGGGAATAATGTACACATATGGAGTAGGCACTAATCTATTTAAATGGCAACAAAATCAAAACCTGAGTCAGCAATACACAAGTTGGGAATAGTCACTAGTCTATTCCATATTTCCAAATATTCAAAGTCAGAGTCAATAATTCACTTTTGTGGACTAGTTAGGAAACAATTTCATATGGACAATGTTTTAGAGCTTCAGTGAATAATATATACCTGGGAAATACTCAGGACGCTATCTCATATGGCATCTAATATGTCTTCATTAAATAATGAACACCTGTATTGCAGTCAGAATTTTCTTTTAACAGCCACATCTTCAGAGCCTAACTGAATAACATACACCTTGGGAAAAGTCAGGATTCTATTTTGTATAGCCACTCATTTAGAGCCGAATGCAAAAACGCAGGCCTGTGGAGTATTCAAGAGTCTCTACTTTATGGACACCCATTCAGAGCCTCACAGAATAATTCAGACCTATGGAAAATTTAGGAGTGTATTTCACATGGCCACTTATTCATAAACGCGGTGAATGATCATGTTTATATAAAAAATACTCAGGATTCTTTTATATATGGCCACTTATTCAGAGACTCAGTGAATAATGCACATCTAGGGTATAGTCTGGAGACTAATTGATATGACCGTTCCCTAAGCACTCAGTGGAGAATGAAGAGCTGAAATATCGTCAGGATGATAGAGTCAGGAGTCAACTTTATGTGGTCACTCCTTCAGTAACTCACAGAAGATTACTCACCATTTTTTTTCTTTTTTTTTTTCAGTAGCTCATGTCACCTGTTATCCCAGCACTTTGGGAGGCTGAGGAGGGCAGATCACCTGAGCTCAAGAGTTCAAGACCAGCCTAGCCAACATGGTGAAGGCCCATCTTTACCAAAAACACAAAAGTTAGTAGGGCATGGTGGTGGGTGCCTATAATCTCAGCTACTCAGCAGGTTGAGGCAGAAGAATCGCTTGAGCTTGGTAGTCGGGGGTTGCAGTGAGCCGAGTCTGCGCTCTGCACTCCAACCTGGGTGACAGAGCAAGACTCAGTCTCAAAAAAAAGGACTCCCAACAATCCCACCAATAATCTGCCTTAAAAGTTTTATTTCTACTTTGTTCTCAACTGTCCCACCTCTGGCCTTCAATCTCATTAAAAGGCACTTTTGTTGTTGTTGTTGTTGTTTTTAGAAGGAAAGGAAAAGAGGGGAATCAAAAGAGGGAGAGAGAACAGGAATGTTTCTTTATTCTATAGATGGGTATTATTCATGCCCGATCATTAATTTCTGTATTTAAAGTGGAGAATGCATATTTTATGTATCTAAAGTGGAGAGCTCTACAAGTGCTTATTAAGTTTACTTGTTACCGATCTGAGTTCAGATTCTGAATATCCTTATTAATGTTCTGTCTCATTGAGTCTAAATCTCTTTATGGGTCTTGTGTATCTGGGTGTTAGGATGCATTGATTCTTATACCACTCTATCTTTGTTGCTTTGAAATCTGTTGTATCAAATGCATGAACTGCAACTCCTTTTTGTTTATTTATTTGTTTTTGTTCTCCATTTGGTTGGTAGATCTTTCTCCAACCCTTTGTTTTGAGTCTTTGTGTATCTTTGGATATGAAATGGGTCTGGATGTAGTATACCATTAGGTTTTAGCTAATCTTTTGATTGGGGAATTTAGTCGATTTCAATTTAGGATTACTGCCATTTGATGTTAACTGGCTATTTTATCCATTCATTGATGTAAATTCTTCTTTATGTTGATGCTTTTTACTTTTTGGTATGTTTTTAGAAATGCTAATACTGATTGTTCCTTTCTGTGTGTAATGCTTCTTTCAGAAGTTTTTGTAAAGCAGGCCTGGTAGTAATAAAATCTCTGAGTACTTGCTTTTTCATAAAAGATTTTATTTTTCCGTCAGTTGTGAAGCTTAGTTTGGCAGGATATGAAATTCTGGGCTGAAAGTTCTGTTCTTTAAGGATGTTAAATATGGGCCCCCACTTTCTTCTGGCTTGTAGGGTTTCTTCTGAGAGATCTACTGTAAGTCTAATAGGCTTCCCTTTGTGGGTAACCTGACCTTTCTCTCTAGCTGCCCTTAGTATTTTCTCCTTTGTTTCAACCCTGGTGAATCTAATGATTATGTGTCTTGGGGTTGCTCTTCTTAAGGAATATCTTTGTGGTGTTCTCTGTATTACCGGATGTTGAATAGTATTCTGCTTTGCTAGATTGGGGAAATTCTCCTGGATAATATCCTGAAGAGTATTTTCCAGCTGGGATTCATTCTCTCCATCACATTTAGGTATACCTATCAAACGTAGATTAGGTCTTTTCACGTAGTCCCATAATTCTTAGAGACTTTGCTCATTCCTTTTTATCCTTTTTTCTCTATTCTTGTCTTCTCGTTCCATTTCATTAAGTTGGTCTTAGACCTCTGATATCCTTTCTTCTGCTTGATCAATTCGGCTATTCAAACTTGTGCATATTTCACTAAGTTCTCATGTTGTATTTTTCAACTCCATTAGTTCATTTATATTCCTCTCTATATTGTCCATTCTTTTTAACATTTTGTCAAGCCTTTTTTCAAAGTTCTTAGTTTCTTTACATTGAGTTAGAACAAGTTGTTTCAACTCCCAAAAATTTTTTATCATCCACATTTTAAAGCCTACTTCAGATAATGGAACACAGTTTTCTGACATTAGGGCCTGTTCCGTTGCTGATGAGGAATTGCTATCCCCTGTAGAGGGAGAGGGGTTTTGACTTTCAGTTTTCTCGGCCTTTTTAGGCTGTTTTTTTTTTTTCCTAGATTGTGATTTTATCCATCTGATGTCTTTACAATTAGCGCCTTTCTGATTAATTTCCTGAGAGGATGTCCAATTATTGATTCCCAGTGCTGGAATCCGAGCAACACAGTGCGCTGGCCAAAACGGCAGCGATAAGACTGATGGTGCTCTTCTGCCTGGGAATCTCTGGTGTGGCTTCCTTCCTGAGTCCGCAACAAGCGGCTCTGCCTTCCCAGAGCTCCAAACACCAGTCAGTAGGGGAACCAATTCCACTCACTGTGCACGAAGGCCTGCCGCGCCGAGGCAATGACAAGACCGCTGCGCTGGCCAAAGAAGTCACGCTGGCGACCCACGGGGCCCCTCCACTAGAAATTTTCTGGTCCGTGGGTGACAAAAATTCCTCTGAAAATGTGGTATCCTCACGTTTTCAGAGCTTTCACTGAAAGCTACAATCCCGAGCTGTTAGCGATCAGCCATCTTGGATCTCTCTCCCATTACACACCTTAAGAATATTCAGAGTCCATTTATTATGGCCACTCAATCACAGCATTACCGAATAATGCACAATTGGGCAATAGTAATGAGTCTATATCATATGGCTTCTAATTCAGAGCTTCAGTGCATAATCAGCAGCTTTGTAGTAGTCAGAACCCAATTTAAGTTGCCTCAAATTAGGCAGCTTTTTGAATGATATATATATATATCTGTGATAGTCAGAAGACACTATGATATGGACCCTCATACAGAACCTCTTTGAATACTGCACATGTGGGGAATAATCACAAGTGTACTTCATATGGTGATTCCTTTGGAGGGTCAAATAATAACACGCAACTGTGGAGTAAAATGAGGTCTATTACATAAGGCCACTCTTTCAGT
Source organism: Saguinus oedipus (assembly GCA_031835075.1). Lineage (NCBI taxonomy): Eukaryota > Metazoa > Chordata > Mammalia > Primates > Cebidae > Saguinus > Saguinus oedipus. The sequence continues at coordinate 32,354,088 of CM063180.1, read as the reverse complement.
GTTGCAGAGAATAATATGTATATCTGATAAGTCAGGAATCTCTTTCACATGGCCACTCGTTCAGGGCCTCTGTGAATAATAATTACCTCAGAAATAGTCAAGGTTCAACTTCAAATGGCTACACATTTAGAGTCTCTGTAAGTAATGCACACCGGGGCAATACAAAAGAGTCTCTATTTTACGCCCAGTTAGTCAGAGTCTCATTCAATTATACACAACCGGGGAAGAGTTAAGAGTATACCTCAAAGGAAACAATCATTTAGAGCCTCAGTGAATAATGCACACCAGAGTTATAGTCGAGCATTTTTTATATGGTCACTCATTTTGTGCCTCCCTGAATGACACACACCTGAGGAATCCTCAGGATTCAATTTCATACTACCACTCATGTAGAACCTTATAGAATAATTCACAATGGAGCCATAGTCAGGTGTCTATTTCATATGGCCTCTCCTTCAAAGTTTTAGTGTATAATGAACTTCTATGGAGTAATCAGGATGCTGTTTAAGATAGCCACGAATTGAGTGCCTTCCTGAATGATACACACCTGGGTTACAGGATTCTATTTCATATGAACTCTAAATCTGGGTACCTCTGAGCAATACACACGTGGTATAGTGTAAGGAGTTTATTTGTTATCTGCACTCATGGAGAACCAGTTTGAATAATGCACACATGGTGAATAATAAGGATTCTGTGTTGTACAGCTAGTCATTCAGACAAAAAGTGAATAACGCACATGTGGATTATTAGAAGTCTGTTTCATATGCCCCTCTTTCACAGCCTCACTGAATATTACACACTTGAGATATAGTATCGAGTCTGTTCTTTATGGCCATTCATTTAGAGAATCACTGAATAATGAACACCTGTGGAATAGTCAGTAGTCTGTTCTTTATGGCCATTCATTCAGAGATTCACTGAATAATGAACAACTGTGGAATAGTCAGAAGTCTCTTTCTGACCGCCACTCATTGAAAGCCTCACTAACTGTACCACCTGTGGAAAGAGTCAGGATTTACTTCTATTCCCTCATTCAAATTCTCACTAAATAATAAACACCTGTGGAATTGTCAGGAGAATTTTTCATGTGGCGTCTCATTACGAGTGTCACTGAACAATGTGCTGTACTCTGGAGACAATTTCATGTAGACACATATTCAGAGCCTCAGTGAATAAGACAGACCTTTGCTATCTTAAAGATACTAATTAATATGGACACATTTTGGAGCCTCACTGAATAATACAAAACTGTAGAATAATTTGGAGTCTATTTTCAAAGGACATTCATTCAGAGCCTCGGTGAATAATGCACACCCCTGGGGTAGCCAGAAGTCCATTTTATTTGTACACTCGTCCATAGCCTCAGTTTGTAATATGCACGTGTGGCTTCGTTGGGGTTCCATTACATATAGCCACCAACTCGTAACCTCAGTGAATAATGCATATATATAACGTACTCAGCAGTCTGTTTCATATAGCCACTCATTCAGAGATTCTTTGGATAATAAAATTATTTAACTTAGACAGAATCCCGTTTCATATGTTCACACAAGAAGAGTCTCACTGAGTAATAAACACATGGGAAATGTGAGGAGTCTTCTATATATAGGCTCTCATTTACAGCCTCAGGGAATAATGCACACGTGTGGAGTAGGCATTAATATATTTTCTATGGCCACAAAATGAAACCATGAGTGAGCAATACACAAGTTGGGAATAGACACTAGTCTATTCCATATGCCCAAATATTCAAAGTCAGAGTCAATAATTCACTCCTGTGGAATAGTCAGGAAACAATTTCATATGGACAAAGTTTTAGAGCTTCAGTGAATAATATATACCTGGGAAATACTCAGGACGCTATTTCATATGGCGTGTATTTCAGAGCTTCATTGAATGAGGAACACCTGTATCGTGGTCAGAAATTTCTTCTAATAGCCACATATTCAGAGCCTAACTGAATAACATACACCTTGGGAAAAGTCAGGATTGTATTTCGTATACCCACTCATTTAGAGCCAAATGTACAAATACACGCCTGTGAAGTATTCAGGTGTCTCTATTTTATGGCCACTCATTCATAGCGACACAAAATAATACAGACCTATGGAAAAGTGAGGAGTGTATTTCACATGGCCACTTATTCAGAACCGCAGTGAAGAATCATACACATTTGAAAAATACTCAGTATTCCTTTATATATGGCCACTTATTCAGAGACTCAGTGAAAAACACACACCTGGGTTATAGTCTGGAGACTATTTGATATGACTCTTCCATAAGCACTCAGTGAAAAATCGAGAGCTGAAATATAGTCAGGACGATAGAGTCAGGAGTCTACTTTATGTGGTCACTCATTCAGAAACTCACTGAAGAATACAAACCTTAAGAATAGTCAGAATCCTGGTATTATGCCTACTCAATTACAGCATTACCGAATAATGCACAATTGGGCAATAGTAAGGAGTCTTTATCATATGGCTTCTAATTCAGAGCTTCAGTGCATAATCAGCACCTGTGTAGTAGTCAGTACCCTATCTCAGCTTTCCCCAAATTAAGCAGCTTCGTGAATGATACATATATTTGTGATAGTCAGGAGACCCTTCGATATGGACACATACAAAATTCTTCGAATACTGCACATTTGGGGAATAATCACTAGTGTATTTCATATTTTGATTCCTTTTGAGTGTCAAACAATAACGCGCAACTTTGGAGTCAAATGGTGACTATTACATAAGGCCACTCTTTCAGTGTTGCAGAAAATAATATTTATATCTGATAAGTCAGGAATCTCTTACACATGGCCACTCGTTTAGGGCCTCTGTGAATAATGCTCCCCTCAGAAAGAGTCAAGGTTCTACTTCAGATGACTACAGCTTCAGAGTCTCTTTAAGTAATGCACACCTGGGCAGTACACAAGAGTCTCTTTTTTATGCCCACTTAGTCAGAGTCTCATTCAATTATACACACCCGGGGAAGAGTTAGGAGTATACCTCACGGAGCCAATCATTTAGAGCCTCAGTGAATAATGCACACCAGGGTCATAGTCGAGCACTTTTTATATGGCCAGTCATTCTGTGTCTCGCTGAATGATACACACCTGGTTAATACTCAGGATTCAATTTCATTCTACCCCTCATTTAGAACCTCATAGAATAATTCACAATGGGGCAATATTTAGGCGTCTATTTCACAAGGCTTCTCATTCAAAGTTTCAGTGTATAATGAACTTCTATGGAGTAATCAGGACGGTGTTTAAGATAGCCACGAATTGAGTTCCTTCCTGAATGATACACACCTAGGTTATAGCATTCTATTTCATATGAACTCTAATTCTTGGTACCGCTGTGAAATACACACGTGTGATAGTGTAAGGAGTTAATTTGTTTTCTGCACTTATAGAAAACCTGTTTGAATAATGCACACACGGCAAATAATAAAAATTCTATGTTGTATGGCTAGTCATTCAGACAAAAAGTGAATAACGCACATGTGGATTATTACAAGTCTGTTTCATATGCCCCTCTTTCACAGCCTCACTGAATATTACACACTTGAGTTATAGTCTGGAGTCTGTTCTTTATGCCCATTCATTCAGAGATTCACTGAATAATGAACAACTGTGGAATAGTCAGAAGTCTCTTTCTGACCGCCACTCACTGAAAGCCTCACTAACTGTACCCACCTGTGGAAAGAGTCAGGATTTACTTCTATTCCCTCATTCAGATTCTCACTAAATAATGCACACCTGTGGAATTGTCAGGAAAATTTTTCATGCGGCCTCTCATTCTGAGTGTCACTGAATAATGTGCTGTATTCTGGAGACTATTTCATGTAGAAACATATTCAGAGTCTCAGTGAATAAGACAGACCCTTGCTATCATAAAGATACTAATTAATATGGACACATCTTCTGAGCCTCAATGAATAACACACACCTGTATAATAATTTGGAGTCTAATTTCGATGGACATTCATTCGGAGCCACAGTGAATAATGCACCCCCCCTGGGGTAGCCAGAATTCCATTTCGTTTGTACACTCATCCATTGCCTCAGTTTATAATATGCACGTCGGGATTAGTTGGGGTTCAATTTCATATAGCCTCGGACTCGTAATCTCAGTGAATAATGCACATATGTAACGTTCTCAGCAGTTTGTTTCATATAGCCACTCATTCAGAGATTCTTTGGATAATTAAATTATTTAAGTTAGACAAAATCCCGTTTCATATGGTCAAACAAGAAGAGTCTCACAGAGCAATACACACCTGGAAAAATATGAGGAGTCTACTATATATAGGCTCTCATTTACAGCCTCAGGGAATAATGCACAGGTGTGGAGTAGGCACTAATATATTTTATATGGCCACAAAATGAAACCATGAGTGAGCAACACACAAGTTGGGAATAGTCACTAGTCTAATTCATATGCCCGAATATTCAAAGTCAGAGTCAATAATTTGCTTCTGTGGAATAGTCAGGAAACAATTTCATATGGACAAAGTTTTAGAGCTTCAGTGAATAATATATACCTGGAAAATACTCAGGACTCTATTTCTTATGGCTTCTATTTCAGAGCTTCATTGAATAAGAAATACTTAGATCGTAGTCAGAAATTTCTTGTAATAGTCACATATTCAGAGCCTTACTGAACAACATACACCTTGGAAAAAGTCAGGATTCTATTTCGTACACCCACTCATTTAGAGCCAAATGTACAAATGCACACCTGTGGAGCATTCAAGAGTCTCTATATTATGGTCACTCATTCATAGCGACCCATAAAATACAGACCTATGGAAAAGTGAGGAGTGTATTTCACATGGCCACTTATTCAGAACCGCAGGGAAGGATCATATATATCTGGAAAATACTCAGGATTATTTTATATTTGGCCACTTATTCAGAGACTCAGTGAATAATGCACACCTGGGGTATAGTTTGGAGACAATTTGATATGACTCTTTCCTAAGCACTCAGTGGAAAATGGAGAGCTGAAATATAGTCAGCACGATAGAGTCAGGAGTGTACTTTATGTGGTCACACGTTCAGAACCTCACTGAAGAATACACACCTTAAAAAAAGTCAGAGCCCAGGTATTTTGCACACTCAATCACAGCATTAATGAATAATGCACAATTGGACAATAGTAAGGAGTCTATATCATATGGCTTCTAATTCAGAGCTTCAGTGCATAATCAGCACCTGTGTAGTAGTCATTACCCTATCTCAGCTTGCCCCAAATTAAGCAGCCTCGTGAATGATACATATATTTGTGATAGTCAGGAGACCCCTTGATATGGAGATGCATACAGATCCTCTTCGAATACTGCACATTTGGGGAATAATCACTAGTGTATTTCATATGGTGATTCCTTTTGAGGGTCAAAAAATAACGCGCGACTTTGGAGTCAAATGGTGTCTATTTTATAAGGCCACTCATTCAGTGTTGCAGGAAATAATATGTATATCTGATGAGTCAGGAATCTCTTTCACATGGGCACTCGTTCAGGGCCTCTGTGAATAATGCTCCCCTCAGAAAGAGTCAAGGTTCTACTTCAAATGGCTACACCTTCAGAGTCTCTGTAAGTAATGCACACCTGGGCAGTACACAAGAGTCTCTTTTTTATGCCCACTTAGTCAGAGTCTCATTCAATTATACACACCTGGGGAAGAGTTAAGAGTATATCTCACGGAACCAATCATTTAGAGCCTCAGTGAATAATGCACAGCAGGGTCATAGTCCAGCACGTTTTATATGGCCACTCATTCTGTGCCTCTCTGAATGATACACACCTGGGGAATACTCAGGATTCAATTTCATACTACCACTCATTTAGAATCTCATTGAATAATTCATAATGCGGCAATAGGTAGGTGTCTATTTCATAAGAATTCTCATTCAAAGTTTCAGTGAATAATGAACTTCTATAGAGTAATCAAGACGCTGTTTATGATAGCCACGAACTGAGTTCCTTAATGAATGATACACACCTGGGTTATAGAATTCTATTTCATATGAACTCTAATTCTTGGTACCGCTGATAAATACACACGTGTGATAGTGTAAGGAGTTTATTTGTTTCTGCACTCATAGAGAAACTGTTTGAATTATGCACACATGGCGAATAATAAAAACTCTATGTTGTACGGTTGTAATTCAGACAAAAAGTGAATAACGCACATGTGGATTATTAGAAGTCTGTTTCATATGCCCCTCTTTCACAGCCTCACTGAATATTACACACTTGAGTTATAGTCTGGAGTCTGTTCTTTATGGCCATTCATTCAGAGATTCACTGAATAATGAACAACTGTGGAATAGTCAGAAGTCTCTTTCTGACCGCCACTCATTGAAAGCCTCACTAACTGTACCCACCTGTGGAAAGAGTCAGAATTTAGTTCTATTCCCTCATTCAGATTCTCACTAAATAATGCACACCTGTGGAATTGTCAGGAAAATTTTTCATGCGGCCTCTCATTCTGAGTGTCACTGAACAATGTGCTGTATTCTGGAGACTATTTCATGTAGAAACATATTCAGAGCCTCAATGAATAAGACAGACCCTTGCTATCTTAAAGATACTAATTAATATGGACACATCTTCTGAACCTCACTGAATAATACACACGTGTGGAATTATTTGGAGTCTATTTTCGATGGACCTTCTTTCAGCGCCTTGATGAATAATGCACACCCCTGGGGTAGCCAGAAGTCCATTTCATTTGTACACTAATCCATTGCCTCAGTTTATAATATGCACGTGTTGATTAGTTGGGATTCCATTTCATATAGCCACGGAATTGTAACTTCAGTGAATAATGCACATATGTAACGTACTCAGCAGTCTGTTTCATATAGCCACTCATTCAGAGATTCATTGGATAATGAAACTATTTAAGATAGACAGAATCCCGTTCCATATGGTCACACAAGAAGAGCCTCAGTGAGTACTACACAGTTGTGAAAATGTGAGGAGTCTACTATATATAGCCTCTCATTTACAGCCTCAGGGAATAATGCACACGTGTGGAATAGGCACCAATCTATTTTATATTGACACAAAATGAAACCCTGATTGAGCAATACACAAGATGTGATAGTCACTAACCTGTTCTCTATCCCCAAATATTCAATGTCAGAGGCAATAATGTACTCCTGTAAACTAGTCAGGAAACAATTTCCTACGGAAAAAGTTTTAGAGCCTCCGTGAATAATATATACCTGGAAAATACTCAGGACGATATTTCATATGGCATCTATTTCAGAGCTTCATTGAATAAGGAACACCTGTATCGTAGTCAGAATTTTCTTTTAATAGCCACATATTCTGAGCCTAACTGAGTAGCATTCAGCTTGGGAAAAGTCAGGATTCTATTTCGTATATCCACTCATTTAGAGCCGAATGTAAAAAGGCACGCCTGTGCAGTATTCAGGAATCTCTATTTTATGGACCCACATTCAGAGCGTCACAGAATAATACAGACCTATGGAAAAGTCAGGAGTGTATTTCACATGGCCACTTATACAAATCCGCAGTGAAGGATCATATACATCTGGAAAATACTCAGGATTCTTTTACATATGGTCACTTATTCAGAGACTCAGTGAATAATGGACACCGGGGGTATAGTCTGGAGACTATTTGATATGACTATTCCCTAAGCACTCAGTGGAAAATGGAGCCTGAAATATAGTCAGGATGATAGAGTCAGGAGTCTACTTTATGTGGTCACTAGTTCAGTAACTCACTGAAGAATACATACCTTAAGAATAGTCAGAGTCCGGGAATTATGGCCACTCAATCACAGCATTACCGAATAATGCACAATTGGGCAATTGTAAGAACAATTAGAAGCCATTGTAATCATATGGCTTCTAATTCAGAGCTTCAGTGCATAATCAGCTGCTGTGTAGTAGTCAGAACCCTATCTCAGCTTGCCCCAAATTTCGCAGCTCTGTGAATGATACATATATGTGTGATAGTAAGGAGAGTCTTTGATATGGATACTCGTACAGAACTTCTTCGAATACTGCACATGTGGGGAATAATTACTAGTGTATTTCATATTGTGATTTCTTTGGAGGGTCAAACAATAACGGGTAACTGTGGAGTAAAATGAGGTCTATTACATAAGGCCACTCTTTCAGTGTTGCGTGGAATAATATATATATCTGATAAGTCAGGAATCTCTTTCACATGGCCACTCGTTCAGTGCCTCTGTGAATAATGCTTTCCTCAGAAACAGTCAAGGTTCTACTTCAAATGGCTACACATTCAGAGACTCTGTAAGTAATGCACACATGGGCAATACACAAGAGTCTCTTATTTATGCCCACTTAGTCAGAGTCTCATTCAATTTTACACACCCTGGGAAGATTTAAGAGTATACCTCACGGAACCAATCATTTAGAGCCTCAGTGAATAATGCACTCCATGGTCATAGTCGAGCATTTTTTATATGGCCAATCATTCTGTGCCTGCCTGAAAGATACACAGCTGGGGAATCCTCAGGATTCAATTTCATACTACCACTTATTTAGAACCTCAAAGAATAATTCAAAATGGAGCAGTAGTCAGGTGTCTATTTTATATGGACTCTCATTCAAAGTTTCAGTTTATAATGAACTTCTGTGGAGTAATCAGGATGCTGTTTAAGATAGCCACAAATTGAGTGCCTTCCTGAATGATACACACCTGCGTTATAGGAATATATTTCATATGAACTCTAATTCTGGGTACCGTTGAGTAAAACTCTCGTGGGATAGTGTTAGGAGTTTATTTGTTATCTATACTCATTGAGAACCTGTATGAATAATGCACACATGGCGAATAATAAGGATTCTACATTGTACGGCTAGTCATTCAGAAAAAAGTTTGTAACGCACATGTGGATTATTAGAAGTCTCTTTTATATGCCCCTCTTTCACAGCCTCACTGAATATTACACACTCTAGATGTTGTCTGGAGTGTATTCTTATCGCCATTTATTCAGAGAATCACTGAATAATGAACACCTGTGGAATAGTCAGAAGTCTCTTTCAGACCGCCACTCATCGAAAGCCTCACTAAATGTATGCACCTGTGGAAAGAGTCAGGATTTACTTCTATTCCCTCATTCAGATTCTCACTAAATAATGCACACCTGTGGAATTGTCAGGAGAATTTTTCATACGGCCTCTCATTCCTTGTGTCACTGAACAATGTGCTGTAGTCTGGAGTCTATTTCATGTAGACACATATTCAGAGCCTTAGTGAATAAGACAGACCCTTGCTATCATAAACATTCTAATTAATATGGACACATCTTCTGAGCCTCACTGAATAATACACACCTGTAGAATAATTTGGAGTCTATTTTTGATGGAAATTCATTCAGAGCCTCGGTGAATAATGCACACCCCTGGGTTAGCCAGAAGTCCCTTCTATTTGTACATTCATACATAGCCTCAGTTTATAATATGCACGTGTGGGTTAGTTGGGGTTTCATTTTATATAGCCACGGACTCGTTTCCTCAGTGAATAATGAACATTTGTAACATACTCAGCAGTCTGATTCATATAGACACTCATTTAGAGATTCATTGGATAATAAAATTATTTAAGATATACAGAATGCCTTTTCATATGATCACGTAAGAAGAGCCTCACTGATTAATACACACCTGGGAAAATGTGAGGAGTTTTTTATATATGGTCTCTCATTTACATTCTCAGGGAATAATGCACACGTGTGGACTATGCACTAAATTATTTTATATGGCCACAAAATCAAATGCTGAGTGGGCAATACACAAGTTGAGAATAGTCACTAGTCTATTCCATATGCCCAAATATTCAAAGTCAGAGTCAATAATTCACTCCTGTGGGCTAGTCAGGAAACAAGTTTATAAGGACAAAGTTTTAGAGCTTCAGTGGATAATACATATATGGGAAATACTCAGGATGCTATTTGATATAGCGTCTATTACAAAGGTTCATTGCATAAGGAAAACCTCTATCGTACTCAGAATTTTTTTTTAATAGCCAAATCTTAAGAGCCTAACGAATAACATACACCTTGGGAACAGTCAGGATTCTATTTTCTCCATCCTTTTGTTTTGAGCCATTGTGTATCTTTGGGTGTGAGGTGGGTTTCCTGGATACAGCACACCGATGGGTTTTGGTTTTTTATCCAATTTGCCAGTCTGTGTCTTTTGATTGGTGCATTTAGCCCATTTACATTTAGGGTTAATATTGTTATGCGTGAATTTAATACTGCCATTTTGATGCTAGCTGGCTGTTTTTCCCGTTGGTTCATGTACATTCTTCATTTTGTTGATGGTCTTAACATCTGGTATGCTTTTAGGATGGCTGGTACTGGTTGTTTCTTTCTATGTGTAGTGCCTCTTTCATGAGCTCTTGTAAAGCAGGCCTAGTGGTGACAAACTCTCTGAGTACTTGCTTGTTCGTGAAGGATTTTATTTTTCCTTCACTTATGAAGCTCAGTTTTGCTGGATATGAAATTCTGGGTTGAAAGTTCTTTTCTTTAAGGATGTTGAATATTGGCCCCCACTCTCTTCTGGCTTGTATAGTCTCTGCAGAGAGATCTGCTGTGAGTCTGATGGGCTTCCCTTTGTGGGTGACCCGACCTTTCTCTCTGGCTGCCCTTAGTATTTTCTCCTTCATTTCAACCCTGGTGAATCTGACTATTATGTGCCCTGGGGTCGCTCTTCTTGCAGAGTATCTTTGTGGTGTTCTCCGTATTTCCTGGAGTTGAGTATTGACCTGTCTTGTTAGGTTGGGGAAATTTTCCTGGATAATATTCTGAGGAGTGTTTTCCAGCTTGGATTCATTCTCTTCATCACATTCTGGTACACCTATCAAACGTAGGTTGGGTCTCTTCACATAGTCCCACATTTCTTGGAGATTTTGTTCATTCCTTTTTGTGCTTTTTTCTTTAATCTTGGTTTCTCGTTTTATTTCATTGAGTTTATCTTCAACTTCTGATATTCTTTCTTCTGCTTGGTCAATTCGGCTGTTGAAACTTATGCATGCTTCGTGAAGTTCTCCTGTTGTGTTTTTCAGCTCCTTCAATTCATTCATATTCTTCTCTAAGTTGTCCATTCTTGTTATCAATTCCTCAAATCTTTTTCAAATCTTTTTTCAAGGTTTTTGGTTTCTTTGCACTGGTTTAGAACATGTTCTTTTAGCTCACTGAAGTTTGTCATTATCCACTTTCTCAAGACTGATTCCATCCTTTTATCACACTCATTCTCTGTGCAGCTTTGTTCCCTTGCTGGTGAGGAGTTTTGGTACTTTGTAGGAGGTGAGGTGTTTTGGTTTCGGGTGTTTTCCTCTTTTGTGCGCTGGTTTCTTCCCATGTTTATGTATTTATCCGCCTGTCGTCTTAGTAGTTGCTGATTTTTCAATTGGGTCTCTGTGTGGATGCTGAGATTGTTGATGATGAAGTATTTCTGTTACTTAGTTTTTCTTCTAATGCTCTAGACCTCTGCTGTATGCGTGCTGAGGTCCACTCCAGGCCCTGCTTGTCTGGGGTATACCTGTAGCAGCTGCAGAAGCGTGAGGGATAATACCAGTTTCTTCTTCTTCTGTCTTTGTTCCAGAATGTTGCTTGCCAAATGTCAGTATGATTAGTCATTTTTGGGGGTGACTCCATTGATATTACGGGGTAAGGGAGCTGCTTGAGGACACGGTCTGTGCTTTAAAGGAGCTCCAATCCTGAGCTGTGAGCTCCGTTGTTCATTCACGGTTGTTGTGAGGTTGTTTATGTCTGCTGCAATAGAACTCATAAAACACCACCCTTTCTTTCCCCTCCCTTAGATGCTATGTCTCAAGGAGTTGGGGCTTTCTTTATGAATATCTGTTGCACTGTCCTGCCCCACTAGGAGGCAGTGTATTCACTGTTTGCCTGCTGGTGCTATGACCTGCTAGCATTGGTCCGCCCTGTTTCTGCTGGGCTCCCTTCTGCTGTGCAGCTCTCCCCCCTCTTGGCGGAGTCTCTCTGTTATGGCAGGTTGCATCAGCAATGGCAGGCTTCCTCAACCCTGGGCGGTACTTCAGTAGGGGCAGATTGCGTCAGCATTGGCGGGCGCCCCTCCCTCACCGGCTGCACCGTCCTAGATGCCGGCAGCAAAACTCTCAGCCCCAAGCACCTCCAGTCACTGCCCTGCTTCTCCCCATGAGGGTGGAACCTGCCAAGCCCAATCACCCAGCTCTCTGCCTCAGAGTCCGTTCTCTCTCTCTCACTCTTCCTCTCAGCAAGCTGAAAGGTCGACTCTCACACAGGCGCCCCAGTAGCCTGCCCATAGGGCACTGGAATCTGTGCAATCTCCCGTGCCACTGCCCACTGCACCGGCTCAGATCAGCCTTCCCAGGAAACTCCTGGTCTGGCTCATTGTCCAAGTCTTGCTCAATCAGATGGACATGCTAATCTGCCCTTCCAAATATCAGATTGCCGGTTTAACAGGGCACCCAGACCAGTGAGTTCCATGCCGGGTCCCTCTGCAGCACCGGCCAAAGCGGCCACGCCAGCAAACTGCGTTAGCCGGCTGTACTAGCGTCCCGTGTCTCTCCCACACCTGGGACTTTAAACGCTCTGTGGGCAAAAAAAGTCCATCCGAGAATGCGGCTAGGACTCACCCTCTGCACTTTCACCAAGAGCTGCAATCCTGAGTCACCTCTACAAAGCCATCTTGGGAGTCTCCCGGCACTAATCTATTTTATATGGGCACAAAATCAAACACTGAGTTAGCAATACAAAAGTTGGGAATAGTCACTAGTCTATTCCATATGCCCAAATATTCAAAGTCAAAGTCAATAATTCACTCCTGTGGACTAGTCAGGAAACAATTTCATATGGTCAAAGTTTTAGAGCTTCAGTGAATAATATATACCTGGGAAATACTGAGGACGCTATTTCATATGGTGTCTATTTCAGAGCTTCATTGAATAAGGAACACCTGTATCGTAGTCAGAATTTTCTTTTAACAGCCACGTCTTCAGACCCTATCTGAATAACATACAACTTGGAAAAAGTCAGGATTCTATTTTGTATAGCCACGCATTTACAGCACAATGTAAAAACGCAGGCCTGTGGAGTATTCAGGAGTCTCTGCATTATGGACACTCATTCAGAGCGTCACAGAATAATACAGACCTATGGAAAAGTCAAAAGTGTATTTCACATGGCCACTTATTCAAAATTGCAGTGAAGATTCATATACATCTGGAAAATACTCAGGATTCTTTTATATATGGCTTCTTATTCACAGACTCAGTGAATAATGCATACCTGGCTTATAGTCTGGAGACTATTTGATATGACCGGTCGCTAAGCACTCAGTGGAGAATGGAGAGCTGAAATATAGTCAGGATGATAGAGTCAGGAGTCTACTTTATGTGGTCACTCGTTCAGAAACTCACTGAAGAATACACACATTAAGAATAGTCAGAGTCCAGGTATTATGGCCACTCAATCACAGGATTACGGAATAATGCACAATTGGGCAATAGTAAGGAGTCTATATCATATGGCTTCTAATTCAGAGTTTCAGTGCATAATCAGCGGCTGTGTAGTAGTCAAGACCCTTTCTCAGCTTGTCCCAAATTAAGCAGCTACGTGAATGATACATATATGTGTGATAGTCAGGAGACTCTTTGATATGGACACTCATACAGAATCTCTTCGAATACTGCAAATGTTGGGAATAATCACTATTGTATTTCATATGGTGATTCCTTTGGAGGGTCAAACAATAACGCACAACTGTGGAGTAAAATGAGGTCTATTACATAAGGCCATGCTTTCAGTGTTGCAGGTAATAATACGTATATCTGATAAGTCAGTAATCTCTTTCACATGGACACTCGTTCCGGTCCTCTGTGAATAATACTCTCCTCAGAAATAGTCAAGGTTCTACTTCAAATGGCTGCAAATTCAGTGATTTTGTAAGCAATGCACACCTGGGAAATACACAAGGGTCTCTTTATTTATGCTCACTTAGTCAGAGTCTCATTCAATTATACACAAACGGGGAAGAGTTAAGAGTATACCTCACGGAAGCAATCATTAAGAGCCTCAGTGAATAATGCACACCAGGGTTATAGTCGAGCATTTTTTATATGGCCAGTCATTCTTTGCCTCCCTGAATGATACACATCTGGGGTATCCTCAGGATTCAATTTCATAATACCACTCATTTAGAACCTTATAGAATAATTCACAATGGAGCAATAGTCAGGTGTCTATTTCATATGGCCTCTCATTCAAAGTTTCAGTGCATAATGAACATTTTTTAAATTTTTTAAAATTTTTATTGCATTATAGGTTTTGGGGTACATGTGCAGAACGTTCAAGATAGTTGCATAAGTACACACATGGCGGTGTGTTTTGCTACATTTCTCCCCTTCACCCACACTTGGCATTCATCCCCAGGCTATCGCTCTCCAGCTCCTCCCCCCACTGTCCCTCCCCCATTTCCCCCAATAGACCCCAATGTGTAGTAGACTCCCTCTCTGTGTCTATGTGTTCTCATTTTTCTCACCCACCTATAAGTGAGTATATGCGGTATTACGTTTTCTGTTCTTGTGTCACTTTTCTGTTTATGATGTTCTCCAGATTAATCCATGTCCTTTCAAAGGACACAAGCTCATCATTTTTGATTGCTTCATAATATTCCATGGTGCATATATGCCACATTTTTCCAGTTCAGTCTATCATTATTGGGCATTTGGGTTGGTTCCAGTACTTTGCTATTGTAAGCAGTGCTGCAATGAACATTAGTGTGCATGTGTCCTTATAGTAGAATAATTTATAGTCCTTTGGATATATATCCAGTATTGGGATTGCTGGGTCAAATGGAATTTTTATTTCTAGGTCCTTGAGGAATCGCCACACTTTCTTCCACAATGGTTGAACTAATTTGCACTCCCACCAACTGTGTAAGAGTGTTTCTATTTCTCCACATCCTCTCCAGTATCTGCTGTCTCCAGATTTTTTAATGATCGCCATTCTAACTGGTGTGAGATGGTATCTCAATGTGGTTTTGATTTGCGTCTCTCTAATGACCAGTGATGATGAGCATTTTTCCATGTTTGTTGGCCTCATGTATGTCTTTTTTTGTAAAGTGTCTGCTAATATCCTTTGCCCATTTTTGAATGGGCTTGTTTGTTTTTTTTTTTTCTGTAAATCCGTTTGAGTTCTTTGTAAATTCTGGATATCAGCCCTTTGTCAGATGTGTAAACTACAAAGATTTTTTCCCATTCTGATGGTTGCCAATTCGCTCTAGTGACTGTTTCTTTTGCCGTGCAGAAGCTGTGGAGTTTGATTAGGTCCCATTTGTCTATTTTGGCTGTTGTTACCTATGCTTTTGGTGTTTTATTCATGAAGTGCTTGCCTACTCCTATGTCCTGAATGGTTTTGCCCAGATTTTCTTCTAGGGTTTTTATGATGTCAGGTCTTATGTTTAAGTCTTTAATCCATCTGGAGTTAATTTTAGTGTAAGGTGTCAGGAAGAGTTCCAGTTTCTGCTTTCTGCACATGGCTAGCCAGTTTTCCCAACACCATTTATTAAATAGGGAATCCTTTCTTCATTGCTTGTTTTTGTCTGGTTTGTCAAAGATAATATGGTTGTAGATATGTTGTTTTGCCTTCGATGCTTCTGTTCTGTTCCTTTGGTCTATATCTCTGTTTTGGTACCAGTACCATGCTGTTTTGATTACTGTAGCCTTGTAGTATAGTTTGAAGTCTGTTTGTGTGATGCCTCCCGCTGTGTTCTTTTTGCTTAGAATTGTCTAAAGAACAATTGGCTTTAGCTATGCGGGCTCTCTTTTGATTCCATATGAAATTCATGGTGGTTTTTCCACTTCTGTGAAAAAATTCAATGGTAGTTTGATGGGGATAGCATTGATTGTGTAAATTACTTTGGGCAGTATAGCCATTGTTTCGATATTGATTCTTCCTAACCACGAGCATGGAATGTTTCTCCATCTGTTTGTGTCCTCTCTTATTTCGTTGAGCAGTGGTTTGTAGTTTTCCTTAAAGAGGTCCCTATCATTTCTTGTGAGTTGTATTCCTAGGTATTTTATTCTCTTTGTAGCAATTGTGAATGGCAGTTCGTTCTTGATTTGGTTCTCTTTAAGTCTGTTATTGGTGTATAGGAATGCTTGTGATTTTTGCACATTGATTTTATATCCTGAGACTTTGCTGAAGTTGCTTATCAGCTTCAGGAGCTTTTGTGCTGGTGATGGGGTCTTCTAGGTATACTATTATGTCATCTGCAAATATAGACAATTTGGCTTCCAACTTTTCTATATGAATACCCTTTATTTCTTTTTCTTGCCTGATTGCTCTGGCTAGAACTTCCAGTACTATGTTGAATAGGTGTGGTGAGAGAGGGCATCCTTGTCTAGTGCCAGATTTCAACGGGAATGCTTCCTGCTTTTGCCCATTCAGTATGATATTGGCTGTTGGTTTGTCGTAAATAACTTTTATTCCTTTGACACATTTTACATCAATACCAACTTTATTGAGGGTTTTTAGCATAAAGGGCTGTTGAGTTTTGTCAAATTCCTTCTCTGCGTCAATTGAGATAATCATGTGGTTTTTGTTTTTGCTTCTTTTTATGTGGTGTATTACACTGATAGACTTGCGTATGTTGAACCAGCCTTGCATCCCAGGGATGAATCCTACTTGCTCATGGAGGATAAGTTTTTTAATGTGTTGTTGCAACCGGTTTGCCAGTATTTTATTGAAGATTTTTGCATCTATCTTCTTCATGGATATTGGCCTGAAGTTTTCTTTTCTTGTTAAGTCTCTGTCAGGTTTTGGTATCAGGATGATGTTGGTCTCATAAAATGATTTGGGAAGGGTTCCCTCTTTTTGAATTATTTGGAATAGTTTCAGAAGGAATGTTACCAGATCCTCTTTTTGTGTCTGGTAGAATTCAGCTGTGAACCCATCTGGACCTGAGCTTTTTTTGTGTGTTAGGCCCTTAAGTGCTGCCTCAACTTCAGACCTTTTTATTGGTCTATTTATAGTTTTGGCTTCCTACTGGTTTAGGCTTGGGAGGACACTGGCGTCCAGGAATTTATCTATTTCTTCCTGGTTTACTAGTTTATATGCATAGAGTTGTTTGTAGTATTCTCTGATGATGCTTTGAATTTCTGTGGAATCTGTGGTGATTTTCTCAATATCGTTTTTATTGCATCTACTTTGTTGTTCTCTCTCTTCTTTTTTATCAGTCTGGCTAGTCGTCTGTCTATTTTGTTGATCTTTTCAAAAAACCACCTCTTAGATTTTTTGATTTTTGGAAAGGTTTTCTTGTCTCTATCTCCTTCAGTTCTGCTCTGATCTTAGTTATTTCTTGTCTTTTGCTAGGATTTGAGCTTTTTTGATCTTGCTCTCTAGCTCTTTCAAATTTGACGATAGGATTTCCATTTTGGATCTCTCCACTCTTCTCATGTGGGCACTTATTTCTATATATTTTCCTCTACAAACTGCTTTAAATGTGTCCCCGAGATTCTGGTACGTTTTGTCTTCATTCTTGTTGGTTTCAAAGAACTTCTTTATTTCGGCCTTCATTTCATTGTTTATGCAATTAACATTCAAGCGCCAGTTGTTCAGTTTCCATGAAGCTGTGCGGTTCTGAGTTAGTTTCTGAATTCTGAGTTCCAACTTGATTGCTCTATGATCTGAGAGACTGTTTTTTATGATTTCCATTGTTTTGCATTTTCTGAGGAGTGCTTTATTTCAAATTATATGGTCAATTTTGAAGTAGGTGTGATGTGGTGCTGAGAAGAATGTATATTCTGTGGATTTGTGGTGGAGAGTTCTGTAAATGTCTATCAGGTTTGCTTGTTCCAGGTCTGAGTTCAAGTCCTGAATATCCTTGTTAATTTTCTGTCTGGTTGATCTGTCTGCTATTGACAGTGGAATGTTAAAGTCTCCCACTATTATTGTGTGGGAGTCTAAGTCTGTTTGTAAGTCATAAAGAACTTGCCTTATATATCTGGGTGCTCTTGCATTGTGTCCATATATATTTAGAATCATTAGCTCTTCTTGTTTTATAGATCATTTTACCATTATGTTATGACCCTCTTTGTCCTTTTTGATCTTTGTTCCTCTAAAGTCTATTTTATCAGAGATGAGAATTGCAACTCCTGCTTTTCTTTGCTCTCCATTTGCTTGTTAAGTTGTCCTCCATCCCTTTATTTTGAGCCTTTGTGTATCCTTGCGTGTGAGGTGGGCTTCCTGGATACAGCACACCGATGGGTTTTGGTTTTTTATCCAATATGTCAGTCTGTGTCTTTTGATTCGTGCATTTACCCATTTACATTTAGGGTTAATATTGTTATGTGTGAATTTGATACTGCCATTTTGATGCTAGCTGTCTGTTTTGCCCATTGGTTCATGTAGATTCTTTATTTTGTTGATGCTCTTTAGCATTTGGTATGCTTTTAGGTTGGGTGGTACTGGTTTTTTCTTTCTATGTAGTGCCTCTTTCAGGAGCTCCTGTAAAGCAGGCCTAGTGGTGACAAAATCTCTGAGTACTTGCTTGTTCATGAAGCATTTTATTCTTCCTTCATTTATGAAGCTCAGTTCGGCTGGATTTTAAATTCTGGGTTGAAAGTTCTTTTCTTTAAAGATGTTGAATATTGGCCCCCACTCTCTTCTGTCTTGTAGAGTCTCTGCCGAGAGATCTGCTGTGAGTCTGATGGGCTTCCCTTTGTGGGTGACCCAACCTTTCTCTCTGGCTGCCCTTAGCATTTTCTCCTTCATTTCAATCCTGGTGAATCTGACGATTATGTGCCTTGGGGTTGCTCTTCTTGCAGAGTGTCTTTGTGGTGTTCTCTGTATTTCCTGGAGTTGAGTATTGACCTGTCTTGCTAGGTTGGGTAAATTTTCCTGGATAATATTCTGAAGAGTATTTTCCAGCTTGGATTCATTCTCTTCATCACATTCTGATACACCTATCAAACGTAGGTTGGGTCTCTTCACATAGTCTCACATTTCTTGGAGATTTTGTTCATTCCTGTTTCCACTTTTTTCTTTAATCTTGGTTTCTCATTTTATTTCATTGAGTTGATGTTCGATTTCTGACATTCTTTCTTCTGCTTGGTCAGTTTGGCTGTTGAAATTTGTGCATGCTTCGCGAAGTTATCATGTTGTGTTTTTCAGCTCCTTCAATTCATTCATATTCCTCTCTAAGTTGTCCATTCTTGTTATCAATTCCTCGAATCTTTTTTCAAATCTTTTTTCAAGGTTCTTAGTTTCTTTGCACTGATTTAGAACATGTTCTTTTAGCTCACTGAAGTTTGTCATTATCCACTTTCTGAAGTCTGATTCTGTCATTTCGTCACATTCTCCGTCCAGCTTTGTTCCCTTGCTGGTGAGGAGTTTTGGTTTTTTGTAGGAGGTGAGGTGTTTTGGTTTCGGTTGTTTTTCTCTTTCTGCGCTGGTGTCTTCCCATCTTTATGTGTTTATCTGCCTGTCGTCCTAGTAGTTGCTAATTTTTCAATTGGGTGTCTGTGTGGACGCTGACATTATTGATGATGAAGTATTTCTGTTACTTAGTTTTTCTTCTAATTGTCTAGCCCCTCTTCTCTACTAGTGCTGAAGTCCACTCCAGGCCCTTCTTTTCTGGGGTACACCTGTAGCAGCTGCGGAACAGTGAGGGATAATACCAGTTCATTATTCTGCTGTTTTTATTCCAAAATTATGCCCGCCAAATGTCAGTCTGATTAGTCCTTTTTTTGGGGTGACTCTTTGGATATACAGGGGTCAGGGAGCTGCTTGAAAAGAGAGTCTGTGCTTTATAGGAGCTCCAGTGCTGTGCTGTGAGCTCCGTTGTTCATTCAGGGTTGTTGGGAGGTTGTTTATGTCTGCTGCAACAGAACTCATAAAACCCCACCCTTTCCCTCCACCTTAGATGTTCTGTCTCAGGGAGTTGGGGCTTTCTTTATGAGTATCTGTTTCACTGTTTTGCCCCAATAGGAGGCAGTCTATTCACTATTTGCCTCCCGGGGATCTGCCCTACTAGCATGCTTCCGACTTGTTACTGCTGAGCTCTGTTATACTGTGGAGTGCTACCCCCTCCTGGCAGAGTCTCTCTGTTTTGGCCGGTTGCCTTGGCAATGGCAGGCTGCTTCAGCCCTGGGCGGTATTCAGTAGGGGAGGATTGCATCAGTAGTGGTGGACGCCCCTCCGTCACCAAGCTGCAGCGTCCTAGATGCCAGCAGGAAAACTCTAAGCCCTGAGTGCCTCCAATCCCCACTCTGCTTGTCCCCGTGAGGGTGAGACCCGCCGAGTCCGATCATCCCACTCCCTGCCTCAGAGTCTATCCTCTCTCTCTCTCTTCCTCTTCCTAAGCTGAAAGGTCGACTCTCTCACTGGCGTCCCAGTAGCCTGCCCAAAGGGCACTGGGATCCATGCCATCTCTCCTGCCACTGTTCACTGGACCGGCTCAGATCACACTTCCCAGGAAACTCCTGGTCTGGCTCATTGTCCAAGTCCCGTTCAATCAGATGGACATGCCAATTTGCCCTTCTAAATCTCAGATTGCAGGTTTAAAAGGGCACCCAGACCAGTGAGTTTCGTGTCCGGTCCTGCTGTGGCGCCAGCTGAAGCGGCCACGTGAGCTGGCTGCACTAGCCGGCTGTAATAGCTTCCCGTGTCTCTCCCCCACCTGAGATTTTCAACACTCTGTGGGCAAAAAAAGGTCCATCCGAGAATGCAGCTAGGACTCACCCTCTGCGCCTTCACTAAGAGCTGCAATGCTGAGTCGTTTAAAGGACGCGATCTTGACACTCCTTCAAGAGTCTCTTATTTATGCCCACTTAGTCAGAGTCTCATTCAATTATACAAACCTGGGGAAGAGTTAGGAGTATAGCTCACGGAACCAATCATTTAGAGCCTCAGTGAATAATGCACACCAGGGTTATAGTCTAGCATTTCTTATATAGCCACACATTCTGTGCCTCCCTAAATGATACACACCTGGGGAATTCTCAGGATTCAATTTCATATTACCACTCATTTAGAACCTTATAGAATAATTCACAATGGAGCAATAATCAGGTGTATATTTCATATGGCCTATCATTCCAATTCTCAGTGTATAATGAACTTCTAGGGAGTAGTCAGGACGCTGTTTAAGATAGCCAAGAATTGAGTGCCTTCCTGAATGATACACACATGGGATATACAATTTTATTTCCTATGATCTCTAATTCTGAGTACCGCTGAGTAATACACTCGTGGGATAATGTAAGGAGTTTATTTGTTATGGGCACTCATAGAAAACCTGATTGAATAATGCACACATGGAGAAAAACAAGGATTCTATGTTGTACGGCTAGTCATTCAGACAAAAAGTGAATAACGGACATGTGGATTATTAGAAGTCTGTTTCATATGACCCTCTTTCACAGCCTCACAGAATAGTACACACTTAATATATAGTCTGGAGTCTTTTCTTTATGGCCATTCATTCAGAGAATCACAGAATAATGAACACCTGTGAAATAGTCAGAAGTCTCTTTTTGACCGCCACTCATTGAAAGCCTCACTAAATGTACCCACCTGTGGAAATTGTCAAAATTTACTTCTACTGGCTCATTCAGAGTCTCACTAAATAATGCACACCTGTGGAATTGTCAGAAGAATTTTTCATGTGGCCTCTCATTCTGAGTGTCACTGAACAATGTGCTGTAGTCTGGAGTCTATTTCGTGTAGACTCAAATTCAGAAACTCAGTGAATAAGACAGACCCTTGCTATCGTAAAGATTCTAATTAATATGGACATATCTTCTGAGCCTCACTGAGTAATACACACCTATGGAATAATTTGGAGTCTATTTTCGATGGACATTCATTAAGAGCTTCGGAGAATAATGCACACACCTCAGGTAGCCAGAAGTCCATTTCATTTTTACACGCTTCCATAGCCTCAGTTTATAATATGCACCTGTAGATTAGTTGTGGTTCCATTTCATATAGGCACGGATTCGTAACCTCAGTGAATAATGCACATATGTAACGTGCTCAGCAGTCTGTTTTATATAGCCACTCATTCTGAGATTCATTGGATAATAAAATTACTTAAGATAGACAGAATCCCGTTTCATATGGTCACACAAGAAGAGCCTCACTGAGTAATACACACCTGGGAAAATGTGAGGAGTTTACTATATATAGCCTCTAATTTACAGCCTCAGGGAATAATGCACACGTATGGAATAGGCACTAATCTATTTTATATGGCCAGGAAATAAAACCCTGAGTGAGAAATACACAAGTTGGGAATAGTCACTAGTGTATTCCATATGCCCAAATATTCAAAGTCAGAGTCAATAATTCACTCCTGTGGACTAGTCAGGAAACAATTTCATATGGACAAAGTATTATGGCTTCAGTGAATAATATACAACTGGAAAATACTCAGGACGCTATTTCATATTTTGTCTATTTCATAGTTTCATTGAATAAGGAACACGTGTATTGTAGTCAGAATTTTTTTTAATAGCCACGTCTTCAGAGCCTAACTGAATAACATACACCTTGGGAAAAGTCAGGATTCTATGTCGTATAGCCACTCATTTAGAGCAGAATGTAAAAACGCATGCCTGTGGAGTATTCAGGAGTCTCTACTTTATGGACACTCATTAAGAGCGTCACAGAATAATACAGACCTATGGAAAAGTCAGGAGTGTATTTCATATGGCCACTTATTCAGAACCGCAGTGAAGGATCATATACATCTGGACAATATTCAGGATTATTTTTTATATGACCACTTTTTTCAGAGACAAAGTGAATAATGCTCACCTGGGGTATAATCAGGAGACTATTTGATATGACCATTCCCTATGCACTCAGTGGAAAATGGAGAGCTGAAATATAGTCAGGATGATAGTGTCAGGATTCTTCTTTATGTGGTCACTCGTTCAGAAACTCACTGAAAAATACACACCTAAAGAACAGTCAGAGTCCGGGTATTATAGAAAACTCAATCAAAGCATTTCCGAATAATGCACAATTGGGCAATAGTAAGGAATCTATATCATATGGCTTCTAATTCAGAGCTTCAGTAGATAATCATCAGCTGTGAAGAAGTCAGGACTCTATTTCAGCTTGCCCCAAATTTAGCAGCTCCGTGAATGATACATTTATGTGTGATAGTCAGGAGACACTTTGATATGGACACTCAAAAAGAACCTCTTCGAATACTGCACATGTGGGGAATAATTAATAGTGTATTTCATATGGTCATTCTTTTGTAGGGTCAAACAATAACGCGCAATTGTGGAGTAAAATGGGGTCTATTCCATAAGGCCACTATTTCAGTGTTGCAGGTAATAATATGTATATCTGATAAGTCAGGAATCTCTTTCACATGGCCACTCGTTCAAGGCTTCTGTGAATAATACTCCCCTCAGAGATAGTCAAGGTTCTATTTCAAATGGCTACACATTCAGAGTCTCTGTAAGTAATGCACACCTGTGCAATACACAAGAGTCTCTTTTTTATGCCCACTTAGTCAGAGTCTCATTCAATTATACACATCAGGGGAAGAGATAAGAGTATAACTCATGGAATTAATCATTTAGAGCCTCAGTGAATACTGCACACCACAGTTATAGTTGAGCATGTTTATATGGACACTCATTCTGTATCTCCCTGTATGATACACACCTGGGGAATCCTGAGGATTCAATTTCATAGTATCACTCATTTAGAACCTTATAGAATAATTCACAACAAAGCAATAGTCAGGGGTTTATTTCATATGGCCTCTCATTCAAAGTTTCAGTGTATAATGAACTTTTATAGTGTAATCAGGATGCTGTTTAAGATAGCCATGAATTGAGTGCCTTTCTGAATGATACACACCTGGGTTATAGGACTCTATTTCATATGACCTCTAATTCTGGGTACCGCTGAGTAATACACACGTGGGATAGTGTGAGGAGTTTATTTGTTATGGGCACTCAGAGAAAACCTGTTTGAATAATGCACACACGACGAATAATAAGGATTCTATGTTTTATGGCAAGTCATTCAGACAAAATGTTAATAACGCTCATGTGGATTATTAGAAATCTGTTTCAAATGCCCCGCGTACACAGCCTCATTGAGTATTATACACGTGAGATATAGTCTGAAGTCTGTTCTTTATGGCCATTAATTCAGAGAATCACTGAATAATGAAGGCCTGTAGAATAGTCAGAAGTCTCTTTCCGACCACCACTCATTGAAATCCTCACTAAATGTACCCACCTGTGGAAAGAGTCAGGATTTACTTCTATTCCCTCATTCAGAGTATCACTAAATAATGCACACATGTGGAATTGTCAGGAGAATGTTTTATGCACCCTTTCATTCCGAGTGTCACTGAACAATGTGCTGTAGTCTGGAGTCTATTTTATGTAGACACATATTCAGAGCCTCAGTGAATAAGACAGACCCTTGCTATCGTAAAGATTCTAATTAATATGGACACATCCTCTGAGCCTCACTGAATAATACACACTTGTAAAATAATTTGCAGTCAATTTTTGATGGACATTTATTTAGAGCATCAGTGAATAATGCACACCCTTTGTGTATCCAGAAGTTCACTTTATTTGTACACTCATCCATAGCCTCATTTTATAATATGCATGTGTGGATTAGTTTGGGTTCCATTTCATATAGCCACGGACTTGTAACCTTGGTGAATAATGCACATATGAAATGTACTCAGCAATCTGTTTCATATAGCCACTAATTCAGAGATTAATTGGATAATAAAATTATTTAAGATAGACAGAATCAATTTCATATGGTCACACAAAAAGAGCCTCACTGAGTAATACACACCTGGGAAAATGTGAGGAGCTTACTAAATATAGCCTCTCATTTACAGCCTCATTGAATAATGCACACGTGTGGACTAGGCACTAACCTATTTTATATGGCTCCAAAATCAAACCTTGAGCGAGCAATACAGAAGTTGGGAATAGTCACTAGTCTATTTTATATGCCCAAATATTCAAAGTCAGAGTCAATAATTCACTCCTGTGGACTAGACAGGAAACAATTTCATATGGACAATGTTTTAGAGCTTCAGTGAATAACATGTACCTGGGAAATACTCAGAACACTCTTTCATATGCCATCTATTTCAGAGCTTCATTCAATAAGGAACATCTGTATCGTAGTCAGAATTTATTTTTAACAGACACAACTTCAGAGCCTAACTGAATAACATACACCTTGGGAAAAGTCAGGATTCTATTTCGTATAGCCACTTATTTAGAGCCGAATGCAAAAACGCATGCCTGTGGAGTATTCAGAAGTCTCTACTTTATGGAAACTCATTCAGAGCGTCACAGAATAATAAAGACCTATGGAAATGTCAGGAGTGTAATTCACATGGCCACTTATTCAGAACCGCAGTGCATTATCATATACATCTCAGAAATACTCAGGATTCTTTTATATATGGCCACTTATTCAGAGACTCAGTGAATAATGCACACCTCGGGTATAGTCTGGAGACTTTTTGATATGGCCGATCCCGAAGCACTCAGGGGAAAATGGAGAGCTGAAATATAGTCAGGATGATAGAGTCAGGAGTCTACTTTATGTGGTCACTCATTCATAAACTCACTGAAGAATACAAACCTTAAGAATAGTCAGAGTCCAAGTATTATGGCCACTCAATTACAGCATTATTGAATAATGCCAAATTGGGCAATAGGAAGGACTCTATATCATAACGCTTCAAATTCAGAGATTCAGTGCATAATAAGCAGCTGTGTAGTCGTCAGGACTCTATTTCAGCTTTCCCCAAATTGTGCAGCTCCGTGAATGATACATTTATGTGTGATCCTCAGCTGTCTCTTTGATATGGACACTCATACAGAACCTCTTCGAATACTGCACATGTGGGGAATAATCACTAGTGTATTTCATATGGTGATTCTTTTGGAAGGTCAAACGTTAACCAGCAACTGTGGAGTAAAATGGGGTCTATTACATAAGGCCACTCTTTCAGTATTGCAGGGAATAATATGTATATCTGATTAATCAGGAATCTCTTTCATATGGCCAGTCATTCAGGGACTCAGGGAAAAATACTCCCCTCAGAAATAGTCAAGTTTCCACTTCAAATGGCTACACATTCAGAGTCTCTGTAAGTAATGCACACCTGGACAATACCAAAACTCTCTTTTTTATGCCCACTTTGTCAGAGTCTCATTCAATTATACACACCCGGGGAAAAGTTAAGAGTATATCTCAGGGAACCAATCATTTAGAGCCTCAGTGAATAATGCACACCAGGGTTATAGTCGAGCATTTTTTATACGGATAATCATTCTCTGCCTCCCAGAATGATACACACCTGGGGAATCCTCAGTATTCTATTTCATACTACCACTCATGCAGAACTTTAGAGAATTATTCACAATGGAGCAACATTCAGGTGTCTATTTTATATGGCCTCTCATTCAAAGTTTCAGTGTATTATGAACTTTTATGGAGTAATCACGTCGCTGTTTAAGATAGCCACAAATTGAGTGCCTTCCTGAATGATACACACCTGGGTTATAGGATTTTATTTCATATAAACTCTAATTCCGGGTACCGCTGAGTAATACACACGTGGGATAGTGAAAAAGTTTATTTGTTTTGGGCACTAATAGAGTAACTGTTTGAATAAAGCAAACATGGCGAATAATAAGAATTCTATGTTGCACGGCTATTCATTATGACAAAAAGTGAATAACGCACCTGTGGATTATTAGAAATCGGTTTCATATGCCCCTCTTTCACAGCCTCACTGAATATTACACACTTGAGATATAGTTGGAGTCTATTCTTTATGGCCATTCCTTCAGAGAATCACTGAATAATAAACACCTTTGTAATAGTCAGACATCTCTTTTTGACAGCCACACATTGAGAGAATCACTAAATGTACCACCCTGTGGAAAGAGTCATGATTTACTTCTATTCCCTGATTCAGAGTCTCACTAAATAATGCACACCTGTGGAATTTTCAGGAGAATTTTTCATGTGGCCTCTCATTCCAAGTGTCACACAAAATGTGCTGTGGTCTGGAGTCTATTTCGTGTAGACACATATTCAGAGCCTCAGTAAATTAGGCAGACCCTTGCAATCGTAAAGATTCTAATTAATATGGACACATCTTCTGAGCCTCTCTGAATAATACACACCTGTAGAATAATTTGGAGTCTATTTTCGATGGACATTCATTCAGAGCCTCGGTGAAGAATGCACACCACTGGGGTAGCCAGAAGTCCATTTCATTTGTACACTCATCCATAGCCTCAGTTTATATTATGCACGTGTGGATTAGTTGGGGTTAAATTTCATATAGCCACGGACTTGTAACCTCAGTGAATAATGCACATATGTAACGTATTCAGCAGTCTGTTTCATATAGCCACTTATTTAGAGATTCGTTTTATAACAAAATTATTTAAGAGAGAGAACCCCGTTTCATATGGTCACACAAGAAGAGCGTAACTGAGTTATACACACCTGGGAAAATGTGAGGAGTCTACGATGTATTGCCTCTCAATTAAAGCCTCAGGGAATAATGCACACGTGTGGAGTAGGCACTAATCTATTTTATATGGCCACAAAATCAAACCCTGAGTGAGCAATACACAAGTGTGGAATAGTCTCTAGTCTATTCCATATGCCCAAATATTCAAAGTCAGGGTCAATAATTCACTCCTGTGGACTAGTCAGGAAACAGTTTCATATGGACAATGTTTTAGAGCTTCAGTGAATAATATGTACCTGGAAAAAACTCAGTACGCTATTTTATATGGCGTCTATTTCAGAGCTTCTTCGAATAAGGAACACCGGTATCATAGTCAGAATTTACTTTTAATAACCACATCTTCAGAGCCTTACTGAATAACATACACCTTGGGAAAAGTCAGGATTCTATTTCGTATAGCCACTAATTTTAGAGCCGAATGTACAAACGCACGCCTGTTGAGTATTCAGGAGTCTCTATTTTATGGACACTCATTAAGAGCGTCACAGAATAATACAGACCTCTGGAAACGTCAGGAGTGTGTTTCACATGGCCACTTATTCAGAACCGCACTGAAGGATCATATACATCTGGAAAATACTCAGGATTCTTTTCTATATGGCCACTTATTTAGAGACTCTGTGAATAATGCACACCTGGGGTATAGTCTGGAGACTATGTGATATGACCGTTCCCTAAGCACTCAGTGGAAAATGGAGAGCTGAAAGTTAGGATGATAGAGTCAGGAGTCTACTTTATGTGGTCAGTCGTTCAGAAACTCACTGAAGAATACACACCTAAAGAATTGTCAGAGTCCATGTATTATGGAGGCTCAATCACAGCATTTTCACATAATGCACAATTGGGCAATAGCAATAAGTCTATATCATATGGCTTCTAATTCAGAGCTTTAGTGCATAATCAGCAGCTGTGTAGTAGTCAGGACCCTATTTCAGCTTGCCCCAAATTAATCAGCTGCGTGAATGATACGTATATGTGTGATAGTCAGGAGACTCTTTGATATGGACACTCATACAGAACCTCTTCGAATACTGCACATGTGGGGAATAATCACTAGTGTATTTCATATGGTGATTTCTTTGGAGGGTCAAAAAATAACGTGCAACTGTGGAGTAAAATGGGGTCTATTACATAAAGCCACTCTTTCAGTGTTGCAGGGAATAATATGTATATCTGATAAGTCGGGAATCTCTTTCACATAGCCACTCGTTCAGGGCCTCTGTGTATAATACGCCCCTCAGAAAGAGTCAAGGTTCTACTTCAAATGGCTACACATTCAGAGTCTCTGTAAGTAATGCACACCTGGGCAATACACAAGAGTCTTTTTTTTATGCCAACTTAGTCAGAGTCTCACTTAGTTATACACACCCGGGGAAGAGTTTAGAGTATACCTCACGTAACCATTCTGAGAATCACCGAATAATGAACACCTGTTGAATAGTCATAAGTCTCTTTCTGACCGCCACTCATTGAAAGCCTCATTAAATGTACCCACCGGTGGAAAGAGTCAGGATTTACTTCTATTCCCTCATTCAGAGTCTCACTAAATAATGCACACCTGTGGAATTGTCAGTAGATTTTTTCATGCGGCCTCTCATTCCGAGTGTCACTGAACAATGTGCTGTAGTCTGGAGTCTATTTCATGTAGACACATATTCAGAGCCTCAGTGAATTAGACAAACCCTTGCTATCCTAAATATTCTAACTAATATGTACAAATCTTCTGAGCCTCACTGAATAATACACACCTGTAGAATAATTAGGAGTCTATTTTCGATGAACATTCATTCAGAGCCTCGGTGAAGAATGCACACCCTGGGGTAGCCAGTAGTCTATTTTTTTTTTTTGTGCACACATCCATAGCCTCAGATTATAATATGCACGTGTGGATTACTTGGGGTTCCATTTCATATAGCCACGGAATTTTAACCTCCGTGAATAATGCACATATGTAACGTACTCAGCTGTCTGTTTCATATAGCCACTCATTCAGAGACTCATTGGATAATACAATTATTATTATTATTATTTTTAATTTTTTAAATCTTTATTGCATTATTGGTTTTGTGGTACATGTATAGAGTGTGCAAGATAGTTGCATAGGTACACACATGTCAGTGTGCTTTGCTGCCTTCCTCCCCTTCACTCACACTTGTCATTTATTTCCAGGATATTTTTCCCCAGGCCCCCACACTGTCCCTCCCCCATTCCCCCCAATTTACCCCAGTGTGTAGTAGACCCCCTCTCTGTGTCCATGTGTTCTCATTTTTCTCACCCGCCTATGAGTGAGAATATGCGGTATTTGTTTTTCTCTTCTTGTGTCAGTTTGCTTTGAATAATGTTCTCCAGATTCATCCATGTCCTTACAAAGGACATAAACTCATCATTTTTGATTGCTGCATTATATTGCATGGTGTATATGTGCCACATTTTCCCAGTGCAGTCTATAATCGATGGGCATTTGAGGTGGTTCCAGGTCTTTGCTGTTGTAAACAGTGCTGCACTGAACATTCGTGTGCATGTGTTTTTATAGTAGAACGATTTATAGTTTTTTGGATATATACCCAGTAATGGGATTGCTAGGTCAAATGGAATTTGTATTTCTAGGTCCTTGAGGAATCGCCACACTGTCTTCCACAATGGTTGTACTGATTTACACTCACACCAACAGTGTAAGAGTGATCCTATTTCTCAACATCCTCTCCAGCATCTGCTGTCTCCGTTTTTTTTTTTTATTGCATTATAGGTTTTGGGGTAAATGTGAGGAACGTGCAAGATAGTTGCATAGGTACACACATGACAGTGTGTTTTGCTGCCTTCCTGCCCTTCTCCCACACTTGGTATTCATCCCCAGGCTATCCCCCCGAGCCACGCCCCGCTGTCCCTCCCCCATTTCCCCCAACAGTCCCCAGTGTATAGTAGACTGCCTCTCTGTTTCCATGTGTTCTCATTTTTCTCACCCACCTATGAGTGAGTATATGCAGTATTTCTTTTTCTGTTCTTGTGTCAGTTTGCTGAGAATGATGTTCTCCAGATTCATCCATGTCCTTACAAAGGACACAAACTCATCATTTTTGATTGCTGCATAATATTCCATGGTGTATATGTGCCACATTTTCCCAGTCCAGTCTATCATCGATGGGCATATGGGTTGGTTCCAGGTCTTTGCTATTGTCAACAGTGCTGCAATGAACATTCGTGTGCATGTGTTCTTATAGTAGAACGATTTATAGTCTTTTGGATAGATACCCAGTAATGGGATTGCTGGGTCAAATGGAATTTCTATTTCTAGGTCCCTGAGGAATCGCCACACTGTCTTCCACAATGGTTGAACTAATTTACACTCCCACCAACAGTGTAAGCACGTTCCTATTTCTCCACATCCTCTCTAGCATCTGCTGTCTCCAGATTTTTTAATGATCGCCATTCTAACTGGTGTGAGATGATATCTCAGTGTGGTTTTGATTTGCATCTCTCTAATGACCAATGATGATGAGCACTTTTTCATGTTTTTTGGCCTCATGTATGTCTTCTTTTGTAAAGTTTCTGTTCATATCGTTTGCCCATTTTTGAATGGGTTGGTTTGTTTTTTTTCTGTAAATCTGTTTGAGTTTTTTGTAAATTCTGGATATCAGCCCTTTGTCAGATGTGTAAACTGCAAAGAATTTTTTCCCATTCTGATGGTTGCCGATTTACTTTAGTGATAGTTTCTTTTGCTGTGCAGGAGCTGTGGAGTTTGATTAGGTCCCATTTGTCTATTTTGGCTTTTGTGGCCAATGCTTTTGATGTTTTGTTCATGAAGTTCTTGCCTACTCCTATATCCTGAATGGTTATGCCTAGATTTTCTTCTAGGGTTTTTTTTTTGGTATAGAAGTATTATATTACTGTAATAAATGCATTTTGGAATAGTTTTCTCCCAATTTATTAGCTCATATATATATTTTTTAATTTTTATTGCATTATAGGTTTGGGGGTACATGTGCAGAATGAGCAAGATAGTTGCATAGGTACACACATGGCAGTGTGCTTTGCTGCTTTCCTCCCCTTCACCCACACTTGGTAGTCATCCCCAGGCTATCCCCCCAGCCCCCCGCTGCTGTCCCTCCCCCATTCCCCCCAACAGTCCCCAGTGTATAGTAGACCGCCTCTCTGTGTCCACGTCTTCTAGGATTTTTATGGTGTCAGGTCTTATGTTTAAGTCTTTAAGCCATGTGGAGTTAATTTTAGTGTAAGGTGTCAGGAAAATGTCCAATTTCTGCTTTCTGCATATGGCTAGCCAGTTTTCCCAACATCATTTATTATACAGGGAATTCTTTACCTGTTGCTTTTTTTTGTCTGGTTTATCAAAGATTATATGGTTGTAGATATGTTGTCTTGCCTCCGATGCCTCTGTTCTGTTCCATTGGTCTATATCTCTGTTTTGGTACCAGTACCATGCTGTTTTGATTACTGTTGCCTTGTAGTATAGTTTGAAGTCTGGTAGTGTGATGCCTCCCGCTGTGTTCTTTTTGCTTAGAATTTACTTGGCTATGCGGGCTCTCTTTTGGTTCCATATGAAGTTCATGGTGGTTTTTTCCAGTTCTGTGAAGAAATCCAATGGTGGTTTGATGGGGATAGCATTGATTGTGTAAATTACTTTGGGCAGTATAGCCATTTTCAGGATATTGATTCTTCTTAACCATGAACATGGAATGTTTCTCCATCTGTTTGTGTCCTCTCTTATTTCGCTGAGCAGTGGGTTGTAATTTTCTTGAAGAGGTCCCTTACGTTCCTTGTGAGCTTTATTCCTAGGTATTTTATTTTCTTCGTAGCAATTGTGAATGGCAGTTCGTTCTTTATTTGGTTCTCTTTAAGTCTGTTATTGGTGTATAGAAATGCTTGTGATTTTTGCACATTGATTTTATATCCTGAGATTTTACTGAAGTTTCTTATCAGATGCAGGAGCTTTCGTACTGAGGTGATGGCGTCTTCTAGGTATACTATCATGTCTTCTGCAAACAGAGACAATTTGGCTTCCACCTGCCCTATTTGAATACCCTTTATTTCTTTTTCTTACCTGATTGCTCTGGGTAGAACTTCCAGTACTATGTTGAATAGGAGTGGTGAGAGAGGGCATCCTTGTCTAGTGCCAGATTTCAAAGGGAATGCTTCCACTTATTGCCCATTCATTATGATATTGGCTGTTGGTTTGTCACAAATAGCTTTTATTACTTTGAGATATGCTCCATCAATACCAAGATTATTGAGGGTTTTTAGCATAAAGGACTGTTGAATTTTATCAAATGCCTTCTCTGCATCAATTGACATAATCATGTGGTTTTTGGTTTTGCTTCTGTTTATGTGGTGAATTACATTTATAGACTTGCATATGTTGAACCAGCCTTGCATCCCCGGGATGAATCCTACTTGATCATGATGGATAAGTTTTTTAATGTGCTGTTGCAATCGATTTGCCAGTATTTTATTGAAGATTTTTGCATCTATGTTCATCAGGGATATTGGCCTGAAGTTTTCTTTTCTTGTTGAGTCTCTGCCGGGTTTTGGTATCAGGATGATGTTGTTCTCATAAAATGATTTGGGAAGGATTCCCTCTTTTGGATTATTTGGAATAGTTTTAGAGGGACTGGTACCAGATCCTCTTTGTGTGTCTGGTAGAATTCAGCTGTCAACCCATCTTGTCATGGGCTTTTTTTGTATGGTAGGCTCTTAATTGCTGCCTCAACTTCAGACCTTGTTATTGGTCTATTCATAGTTTCGGCTTCCTCCTGATTTAGACTTGGGAGGACACAGGCGTCCAGGAATTTTTCCATTTCTTCCTGGTTTACTAGTTTATGTGCATAGAGTTGATTGTGGTATTCTCTGATGAAGGTTTGAATTTCGGTGGAATCTGTGGTGATTTCCTATTTATCGTTTTTTATTGCATTTATTTGGTTGTTCTCTCTTTTCTTTTTTATCAGTCTTGCTACTGGTCTGTCTATTTGGTGGTCTTTTTGAAAAACCACCTCTTGAATTTATTGATTTTTTGAAGGGTTTTTATTGTCTCTATGTCCTTCAGTTCTGCTCTGATCTTAGTTATTTATTTGTCTTCGGCTTGGTTTTGAGCTTTTTTGATCTTGCTCCTCTAGCTCTTTCAATTTTGATGATAGGGTGTCCATTTTGAATCTCTCCACTCTTCTCATGTGGGCACTTATTGCTATATATTTTCCTCTACAGACTGCTTTAAATGTGTCCCAGAGATTCTGGTAAGTTGTGCCTTCATTCTCGTTGGTTTCGAATTACTTCTTTATTTGTGCCTTCATTTCATTGTTTATCCAATCAACATTCAAGAGCCAGTAGTTCAGTTTCCATGAAGCTGTGCGGTTCTGAGTTATTTTCTGAATTCTGAGTTCCTACTTGATTGCACTATGGTCTGAGAGATTGTTTGTTATGATTTTAGTTGTTTTGCATTTGCTGAGGAGTGCTTTACTTATAATTATGTGGTCAATTTTGAAGTAGGTGTGATGTGGTGCTGAGAAGAATGTATATTCTGTGGGTTTGGGGTGGAGAGTTCTGTAAATATCAATCAGGTTTGCTTGTTCCAGTCCTGCGTTCAAGTCCTGGGTATTCTTGTTAAATTTCTGTCTGGTTGATCTGTCTGCTATTGACTGTGGAGTGTTAAAATCTCCCACTATTATTGTGTGGGAGTCTAAGTCTCTTTGTAAGTCATTAAGAACCTCCCTTATATATCTGGGTGCTCCTACATTGGGTCCATATATATTTGGAATCTGTAGCTCTTCTGGTTGTATCAATCCTTTAACCATTATGTAATGACCTTCTTTGTCTCTTTTGATCTTTATTGCTTTAAATTCTATTTTAGCAGAGTTGAGAATTGCAACTCCTGCTTTTTTTTTCTCTCCATTTGCTTGGTAAATCTTCCTCCATCCCTTTATTTTGAGCTTTGTGTATACTTGCGTGTTAGGTGGGTTTCCTGGATACAGCACACTGACGGGTTTTGGCTTTTTATCCAATTTGCCAGTTTGTGTCTTTTGATTACTGCATTTATCCCATTTACATTTAGGGTTAATATTTTATGTGTGAATTTGATAATGCCGTTTTGATGCTAGCCAGCTGTTTTTCCCATTGGTTCATGTAGATTCTTCATTTTGTTGATGCTCTTTAGCATTTGCTATGCTTTTAAGATGGCTGGTACTGTTTGTTTCTTTCTACGTGTAGTGTCTCAGGAGCTCTTGTAAAGCAGGCCTAGTCGTGACAAAATCTCTGACTACTTGCTTGTTCATGAAGGGTTTTATTTTTCCTTCACTTATGAAGCTCAGTTTGGCTGGATATGAAATTCTGGGTTGAAAGTTCTTTTCTTTAAGGATGTTGAATATTGGCCCCCACTCTCTTCTGGCTTGTAGAATCTCTGCCAAGAGATCTGCTGTGAGCATAATGGGCTTTTCTTTGTTGGTGACCCGACCTTTCTCTCTGGCTGCCCTTAGTATTTTCTTCTTCATTTCAACCCTGGTGAATCTGACGATTATGTGCCTTGGGGTTGCTCTTCTTGTAGAATATCTTTGTGGTGTTCTCTTTATCTTCTGGAGTTGAGTATTGACCTGCCTTGCTAGGTTGGGGAAATTTTCCTGGATAATACCCTGAAGAGTATTTTCCAGCTTGGATTCATTCTCTTCATCACATTCTGGTACACCTATCAAACGTAGTTTGGGTCTCCTGACATAGTCCCACATTTCTTGGAGATTTTGTTCATTCCTTTTTGCGCTTTTTTCTCTAATCTTGGTTTTTCGTTTTATTTCATTGAGTTGATCTTTGACTTTTGATATTTTTTCTTCTGCTTGGTCAATTCGGCTGTTGAAACTTGTGCCTGCTTCACGAAGGTCTCTGGTTGTGTTTTTCAGCTCCTTCAATGCATTCATATTTCTCTTTAAGTTGTGCATTCTTTTTTTTCTTTTTTGTTTTTTAGGAAAGGAAAAGAGAGGGAGAAAAAGAGCGAGAGAGGAGAGGAATATTCCTTTATTCTATAAATAACTATTAATAATGGCTTATCATTATTTTGTGTATTTAAAATGGAGAATGTATATTTTATTTATCTAAAGTGGAGAGTTCTACAAGTGTTTATTAAGTTTACTTGTTACTGATCTGAGTTCAGATTCTGGATATCCTTATTAATTTTCTGTTTCACTGAGTCTGAATCTCTTTATGGGTCTTATGTATCTAGGTGTTAGGATGCATTGTTCCTTATACCACTCTACCTTTTTTGGTTTGAAATCTGTTTTATCAAATGCATGAATTGCAACTCCTTTTTGTTTTTTTATTTGTTTTTTTTTTCTCTATTTGGCTGGTAAATCTTTATCCAACTATTTGTTTTTAGTCTTTGGATATCTTTGGATATGAAATGAGTCTGGATATAGTATACCATTGGATTTTGGCTGTATCTTTTAATAAGGCCATTTCAATTTAAGATTAGTGCCATTTGATGTTAACTGGCTATTTTATCCATTTGTTGATGTAAATTCTTCTTTCTGTTGATGCTCGTTACTTTTTGGTATATTTTTAGATAGGCTAGTACTGGTTGTTCCTTTCTGTGTGTAATGCTTCCTTCAGAAGTTTTTGTAAAGCAGGCCTGGTGGTAATAAAATCTCTGAGTACTTGCTTTTTCATAAAAGATTTTATTTTTTCTTCAATTGTGAAGCTTAGTTTGGCAGGATATGAAATTCTGGACTGAACGTTCTGTTCTTTAAGAATGTTAAATATCAGCCCCCACTCTCTTCTTGCTTGTGGGGTTTCTACTGAGAGATCTGCTGTAAGTCTAATAAGCTTCCCTTTGTGGGTAACTTGACCTTTCTCTCTGGCTGCCGTTTGTATTTTCTTCTATGTTTCAACCCTGGTGAAACTAATGATTATGTGTCTTGGGGTTGCTCTTCTTAAGGAATATCTTTGTGGTGTTCTCTGTATTACCTGAAGTTGAATGGTATCCTGCTTTGCTAGATTGGGAAAATTCTCCTGGATAATATCCTGAAGATTATTTTCCAGCTGGGATTCATTCTCTCCATCACATTCAGGTACACCTGTCAAACGTAGGTTAGGTCTTTTCACATAGTCCCATAATTCTTGGAGACTTTGCTCATTCCTTTTTATCCTTTTTTCTCTATTCTTGTTTTCTCGTTCCATTTCGATAAGTCGGTCTTCGACCTCTGATATCCTTTCTTCTGCTTGATCAGTTTGGCTATTCAAACTTGTGCATATTTCACTAAGTTCTCGTGTTGTATTTTTCCACTCCATTAGTTCATTTATATTCCTTTCTATATTGTCCATTCTTTTTAACATTTCGTCTAACCTTTTTTCAAAGTTCTTAGTTTCTTTACATTGGGTTAGAACCAGTTGTTTTAATTCCCAGAGGTTTTTTACCATCCACCTTCTAAAGCCTCCTTCAGATACTGGAACACAGTCCTCTTTCATTAGTGCTTGTTCTGTTGCTGATGAGGAATTACTATCCCCTGTAGAGGGAGAGGGGTCCTGACTTTCAATTTTCTCGGCCTTTTTAGGCTGTTTTTCCCCTTTATTGTGATTTTATCCATCTATTGTCTTTAAAATTAGCGCCTTTCTGATTAAATTCCTGAGAGAATGTCCAATTTATTGATTCCCAGTGCTGGAATCCGAGCAACCCACTGCGCCGGCCAAAACAACAGCGATAAGACTGAGGGTGCTCTTCTGCCTGGGAATCTCCGGTCTGGCTTCCTTCTTGAGTCTGCATCAAGCGGCTCTGCCTTCCCAGAGCTCCAAATGCCAGTCAGTAGGGGAACCAGTCCTGCTCACTGTGCACGAAGAGTTGCTGCACCGAGGCGATTGTAAAACCGCTGTGCCGGCCACCGAAGTCACGCTGGCTACCCGCAGGGCTCCTCCACTGGAAATCCTCTGGTCCGTGGGCGATGAAAATTCCTCTAAAAATGTGGCGTCCTCACGTTTTCCAAGCTTTCACTGGGAGCTAAAATCCCGAGCTGTTAGCCATCAGCCATCTTGGATCTCTAAGTTGTCCATTCTTGTTATCATTTCCTCGAATCATTATTCAAATCTTTTTTCAAGGTTCTTAGTTTCTTTGCACTGATTTAGAACATGTTCTTTTGGCTCACTGAAATTTCTCATTATCCACTTTCTGTAGTCTGATTCTGTCATTTCATCACATTCATTCTCTGTCCAGCTTTGTTCCCTTGCTGATGCGGAGTTTTGGTCCTTTGTAGGAGGTGAAGTGTTTTGGTTTCGGGTGTTTTCCTCTTTTTGGCGCTGGTTTCTTCCCATCTTTATGGATTTATCCACCTGTCATCTTAGTAGTTGCTGATTTTTTAATTGGGTCTCTGTGTGGACACCCAGATTATTGATGATGAGGTATTTCTGTTACTTAGTCTTCCTTCTAATGGTCTAGCCCCTCTGCTGTACGAGTGCTGAGGTCCACTCCAGGCCCTGCTTGTCTGAGATACACCTGTAGCAGCTGCAGTACAGTGAGGGATGCTACCAGTGTCTTCTTCTGCTATCTTTGTTTTAGAATGATGCCCACCAAATGTCAGTCTGATTAGTCCTTTTTTGCGGTGATGACTCTTTGGATATACAGGGGTCAGCGAGCTGCTTGAGGAGACGGTCTGTGCTTTATAGGAGCTCCAGTGCTGAGCTGTGAGCTTCGTTGTTCATTCAGGGTTATTGGGAGGTTGTTTATGTCTACCGCAACAGAACTCATAAAACACCACACTTTTTTCTCTCCCTTAGATGCTCTGTCTCAGAAAGTTCGGGCTTTCTTTATGAGTATCTGTTGCACTGTCCTGCTCAACTGGGAGGCAGTCTATTGACTATTTTCCTGCCAGAGTTCTGCCCTGCTGTCGTGGGTCGGCCCTGTTGTTGCGGGGCTCCGTTCTGCTGTGGCTTGCTCCGCCCTGCTGTGGCTTGCTCCGCCCTGCTGGCAGAGTCCCTCTGTTATGGCAGGTTGCCTGGCATTGTCAGGCTGCGACAGCCCTGGGCGGTACTTCCGTAGTGGGGGATTGCATCAGTAGTGGCGGAAGTTCCTTCCGCACCGGGCTGCACCGTCCTAGATGCCGACAGCAAAACTCTCAGACCCGAGAGCCTCCAGTCGCTGCCCTGCTTGTCCCCTTCAGGGTGGGACTTGCCGAGCCTGATCACCCAGCTCGTTGCCTCAGAGTCCGTCGTCTCTCTCTCTTCTTCTCCCCAAGCTTAACAGTTGACTCTCTCACTGGCACCCCACGAGAGTGCTGATAGGGCATTGGGATCCATGCGATCTCACGTGCCACTGCCCACAGCACTGGCTCAGATCAAGTTTTCCAGGAATCTCCTGGTCTGGCTCATTAACCAAGTTTCATTTAATCAGATGGAAATGCCCACCTGCCCTTACAAATCTCATATTGCCGGTTTAGCAGGGCACCCAGACCAATGAGTTTTGTGCCCTGTGCCACTGCGCTGCAGAACTGGACGTAGTGGCCACACGAGCTGGGTGTGCTAGCATCCCGTGTCTCTCCCACACCTGGGACTTTCAACGTTCTGAGGGCAAAAAAGATCTGTCCAGAAGACTCACCATCTGCGCCTTCACTGAGAGCTGCAAACTGGAGTCGCCTATAGGACGCCATCTTGGAAGTCTCCCCGGATAATAAAATTATTGAAAATACACAGATTCCTGTTTCATATGGTCACACAAGAAGAGCCTCACTGAGTAATAAAAACCTGGGAAAATGTGAGGAGTTTACTATATATAGCCTCTCATTTACAGCCTCAGGGAAAAATGCACATGTGTGGAGTAGCCACTAATCTAATTTATATGGCCAAAAAATCAAACCCTTAGTGAGCAATACACAAGTTGGGAATAGTCACTAGGCTATTCCATATGACAAAATATTCAAAGTCAGAGTCAATAATTCACTCCTGTGGAATATTCAAGAAACAATTTTATATGGACAAAGTTTTAGAGCTTCAGTGAATAATATATACCTGGGAAATACTGAGGACGCTATTTCATATTGCGTCTATTTCAGAGCTCCATTGAATAAGGAACACCTGTATCGTAGTCAGAATTTTTTTTTAATACCCACATCTTCAGAGCCTACCTGAATAACATACACCTTGGGAAACATCAGGATTCTATTTTGTATAGCCACTCATTTAGAGCAGAATGTAAAAATGCATACCTGTGGAGTATTCAGGA
Organism: Saguinus oedipus; assembly: GCA_031835075.1. Taxonomy (NCBI): domain Eukaryota; kingdom Metazoa; phylum Chordata; class Mammalia; order Primates; family Cebidae; genus Saguinus; species Saguinus oedipus. The sequence continues at coordinate 32,314,305 of CM063180.1, read as the reverse complement.
GTCTCTATTTTATGGCCACTCATTCAGAGCTTCACAGAATAATACAGACCTATGGAAAAGTCAGGAGTCTATTTCACATGGCCACTAATTCAGAACTGCAGTGAAGGATCATATACATCTGGAAAATACTCAGGATAATTTTATATATGGCCACTTATTCAGAGACTCTCTGAATAATGCACACCTAAAATATAGTCTGGAGACAATTTGATATGAGCATTCCCTAAGCACTCAGTGGAAAATGGAGAGCTGAAATATAGTCAGGATGATAGAGTCAGGAGTCTACTTTATGTGGTCACTCATTCAGAATCTCACTGAAAAATACACACCTTAACAATCGTCAGAGTCCAGGTATTATGGCCACTCAATCACAGCATTACCGAATAATGCACAATTGGGCAAGAGTAAGAAGTCTATATCATATGGCATCTAATTCAGAGCTTCAGTGCATAATCAACAGCTGTGTAGTAGTCAGGATGCTATTTCAGCTTTCTCCAAATTAAGCACCTCCGTGAATGATACATATATGTGTGATAGTCAGGAGACACATTGATATGGACACTCATAGGGAACCTATTCGAATACTGCACATGTGTTAAATAATCACTAGTGTATTCCATATGGTGATTCCTTTGGAGGGTCAAACAATAACGTGCAACTGTGGAATAAAATGGGGTCTATTACGTAAGGCCACTTTTTCAGTGATGCAGGGAATAATATGTATATCTGATAAGTCAGGAATCTCCTTCACATGGCCACTCGTTCAGGGCCTGTGTGAGTAATTCTCCCCTCAGTAAGAATCAACGTTCTACTTCAAATGGCTACACATTCAGAGTCTCTGTAAGTAATGAACACCTGGGCAATACACAAGAGTCTCTTTTTTATGCCCAATTAGTCAGAGTCTCATTCAATTATACACACCCGGGGAAGAGTTAAGAGTATACTTCATGGAACCAATCATTTAGAGCCTCAGTGAATAATGCACACCAAAGTTAGAGTCGAAAATTTTTTATATGGCCACTCATTCTGTGCCTCCCTGAATGATACACACCTGGGGAATCCACATGATTCAATTTCATACTACCACTCATTTAGAAACTTATAGAATAATTCACAAAGGAGCAATAGTCAGGTGTCTATTTCATATGGCCTCTCATTTAAAGTTTCAATGTCTAATGAACTTCTATGAAGTAATCAGGACGCTGTTTAAGATAGCCACAATTTGAGTGCCTTCCTCAATGAAACACACCTGGGTTATATAATTCTATTTCATATGAACTCAGTTCTGGGTACCGCTGAGTAATACACACGTGGGATAGAGTAAGGAGTTTATTTGTTATGGGCTCTCATGGAGAACCTGTTTTACTAATGCACACATTGCAAAGCATAAGGATTCTATGTAGTACGGCTAGTCATTCAGACAAAAAGTGAATAACGCTCATGTCGTTTATTAGAAGTCTGTTTCATATGCACCTCATTCACAGCCTCACTGAATATTACACCCTTGAGATATAGTCTGGAGTCTATTTTATGGCCATTCCTTCTGAGAATCACTGAATAATGAACACCAGTAAAATAGTCAGAAGTCTCTTTCCGACCACCACTCATTGAAAACCTCACTAAATGTATCCACCTGTGGAAAGAGACAGGATTCATTTCTATTCCCTCATTCAGAGTCTCACTAAATAATGCACACCAGTGGAATTGTCAGGAAAATTTTTCATGCGGCCTCTTATTCCGCGTGTCACTGAACAATGTGCTGTAGTCTGGAGTCTATTTCATGTAGACACACATTCAGAGCCTCAGTGAATAAGACAGACCCTTGCTATCATAAAGATTCTAATTAATAAGGACACATCTTCTGAGCCTCACTGAATAATACACACCTGTAGAATAATTTGGAGTCTATTTGCGATGGACATTCATTCAGAGCCTCGGTGAATAATGCACACCGCTGTGGTAGATAGAAGTCCATTTCATTTGTACACACATCCATAGCCTCAGTTTATAATATGCACGTGTGGATTAGTTGGGGTTCCATTTTATATAGCCACGGACTCATAACCTCAATAAATAATGCACATGTGTAATGTACTCATCAGTCTGTTTCATATAGCCACTCATTTAGAGATTCATTGAATATTAAAATTATTTATGATAGACTGAATCCCGTTTCATATGGTCACACAAGAAGACCCTCACTGAGTAATACACACCTGAAAAAATGTGAGGAGTCTAGTATATAGAGCCTCTCATTTAAATCCTCAGGGAGTAATGCACACGTGTGGAGTAGGCACTAATCTATTTTATATGGCCACAAAATCAAACCCCGAGTGAGCAATACACAGGTTTGGAATAGTCACTAGTCTATTCCATGTGTTCAAATATTAAAAGGCTGCGTCAATAACTCACTCCTGTGGACTAGTCAGGAAACAATTTCATATTAACAAAGTTTAAGAGTTTCAGTGAAAAATATATAACTTGGAAATACTCAGGACGCTATTTCATATGTCGTCTATTTCAGAGCTTCATTGAAGAAGGAACACCTGTATTGTAGTCAGAATGTCCTTTTAATACCCACATCGTCAGATCCTAAGTGAATAACATGCACCTTGGGAAAAGTCAGGGTTCTATTTCGTATAACCATTCATTTAGAACCGAATGTAAAAACGCACGCCTGTGGAGTATTCAGGAGTCTCTATTTTATGGACAAACATTCAGAGCGTCACAGAATAATACAGACCTATGGAAAAGTCAGGAGTGTATTTCACATGGCCGCTTATTCAGAACCGAAGTGAAGGATCATATACATCTGGAAAATACTCAGAATTCTTTTATATATGACCACTTATTCAGAGACTCATTGAATAATGCACAACTGGGGTATAGTCTAAAGACTACTTGAAATGAGCGTTCCCTAAGCACTCAGTGGAAAATTTAGAGCTGAAATATAGTCAGGATGATACACTCAAGAGTCTACTTTATGAGGTCACTCGTTCAGAAACTCACTGAAGAATACACACCTTAAGAATAGTCAGACTCCAGGTATTATGGCGACTCAATCACAGCATTACCGAATAATGCACAATTGGGCAATAGTAAGGAGTCTATATCATACCGCTTCTAATTCAGGGCTTCAGTGCATAATCAGCAGCTGTGTAGTAGGCAGGATTCTTTCGCAGCTTGCTCCAAATTAATCAGCTCCGTGAATGATACATATATGTGTGATAGTCAGGAGACCCTTTAATATGGACACTCATACAGAACCTCTTCGAATACTGCACATGTGGAGAATAATCACTAGTGTATTTCATATGGTGATTCCTTTGGAGGGTCAAATAATAACGCCGAACTGTGGAGTAAATTGGGTTGTATTATATAAGGCCACTCTTTCAGTGTTGCAGGGAATAATGTGTATATCTGATAAGTCAGGAATCTCTTTCTCATGGCCACTCTTTCAGGGCCTCTGTGAATAATACTCCCCTCAGAAATAGTCAAGGTTCTACTTCAAATGGCTACACCTTCAGAGTCTCTGTAACTAATGCACACCTGGGCATTACACAAGAGTCTCTTTTTTATGCTGACTTAGTCAGAGTCTCATTCAATTATACACACCCGGGGAAGAGTTAAGAGTATACCTCACGGAACCAATCATTTAGAGCCTCAGTGAATAATGCACTCCAGAGTTATATTCGAGCATTTTTTATATGCCCACTCCTTCTGTGCCTCGCTGAATGATACACACCTGGGGAATCCTCAGGATTCAATTTCATTATACCACTCCTTTAGAACCTTATAGAATAATTCACAATGGAGCAATAGTCAGGTGTCTATTTCATAGGGCCTCTTAATCAAAGATTCAGTGTATAATGAACTTCTATGGAGTAATTAGGATGCTGTTTAACATAGCCACGAATTTAGTGCCTTCCTGAATGATACACACCTGCGTTATAGGATTCTATTTCATATGAACTCTAATTCTTCGTACTGCTGAGTAATACACACGTGGGATAGTGTAAGGAGTTTATTTGTTATGGGCACTCATAGAAAACCTATTTGAATAATGCACACATGGTGAATAATAAGAATTCTTTGTTGTATGGCTAGTCATTTTGACCAGAAGTGAATAACGCACATGTGGATTATTAGAAGTCTGTTTCATATGCCCCTTTTTCAGAGCCTCATTGAATAATACACACTTGAGACATAGTCTGGTGTCTATTCTTTATGGCCATTCTTTCAGAGAATCACTGAATAATGAACACCTGTGGAATAGTCAGACATCTCTTACCGACAGCCACTCGTTGAAAGCCTCACTAAAAGAACCCAACTTTGGCAAGAGTCCGGATTTACTTCTATTTTCTCATTCAGAGTCTCACTAAATAATGCAAACCTGTGGAATTGTCAGGAGAATTTTTCATTCCGCCTCTCATTCCGAGTGTCACTGGATAATGTGTTGTAGTTTGGAGTCTATTTCATGTAGACACATATTCAGAGCCTCAGTGAATAAGACAGACCCTTGCTCTCTTTAAGATTCTAATTAATATGGACACATCTTCTGAGCCTCACTGAATAATACACACCTGTAGAATAATTTGCAGTCTATTTTCGATGGACATTCATTCAGAGCCTCAGTGAGGAATGCACACCCCTGGGGTAGCCAGAAGTCCATTTTATTTGTACACTGTTTCATAGCCTCAGTTCATAATATGCATGTGTGGATAAGTTGGCGTGCCATTTCATATAGCCACAAACTCGTAACCTCAGTGAATAATTCACATATAGAAAGTACTCAGCAGTCTGTTTCATAAAGCCACTCATTCAGAGATTCAATGGATAATAAAATAATTTAAGACAGACAGAATCCCATTTTGTATGGTCACACAAGAAGAGCCTCACTGAGTAATACACACCTGGGAAAATGTTTGGAGTCTACTATATATAGCCTCTCATTTACAGCTTCAGGGAATAACGCCGACGTGTGAAGTAGGCACTATTCTCTTTTATATGGCCACAAATCAAACCCTGAGTGAGCAATACACAATTTGGGAATAGTCACTAGTCTATTCCATATGCCTAAATATTCAAAGTCAGAGTCAATAATTCACTCCTGTGGACTAGTCAGGAAACAATTTCATATGGACAAAGTTTTAGAGCTTCTGTGAATAATATATACCTGGGAAATACTCAGGACGCTATTTTATATGGCGTCTATTTCAGAGCTACATTGAATAAGAAACCACTGTATCAGAGTCAGAATTTTCTTTTAACAGCCACGTCTTCAGAGCCTATCTGAATTATATACACCTTGGAAAAATCAGTATTCTATTTCGTATAGCCACTCATTTAGAGCCGAATATAAAAACGCACGCCTGTGGAGTATTCTGGAGTCTCTACTTTATGAACACTCATTCAGAGCATCACAGAATAATACAGACCTATGGAAAAGTCAAGAGTGTATTTCAAATAGCCACTTACTCAGAACCGCAGTGAAGGATTGTCTTCATCTGGAAAATACTCAGGATTTTTTTTATCAGGAATATTGCTTTATTCTATGAATGTTTATTAATAATTGTCTATCCTTATTTTTTGTATTTAAAGTGGAGAATATATATTTTATGTATCTAAATTGGAGAGCTCTACAAGTGCTTATTAAGTTTACTTGTTCCAGATCTGAGTTCAGATTCTGGATATCCTTATTAATTTTCTGTCTCATTGAGTCTAAATCTCTTTATAAGTCTTATGTATCTGGGTGTTAGGATATGTTGATCCTTACACCATTCTATCTTTGTTAGTTTGAAATCTGTTTTATCAAATGCATGAATTGCAACTCCTTTTTGTTTATTTATTTGTATTTGTTCTCCATTTGTTTGGTAAATCTTTCTCCAACCCTTTGTTTTTAATCTTTGTGTATCTTTGGATATGAAATGGGTCTGGATGTAGTATACCATTAGGTTTTTGCTGTATCTTTGATTGGGGAATTTAGTCGATTTCAATTTAAGATTACTGCCATTTGATGTTAACTGTATATTTTATCCATTCGTTGATGTAAATTCTTCTTTGTGTTGATGCTCTTCACTTTTTGGTATATTTTTAGAACGGCTAATACTGGTTGTTCCTTTCTGTGTGTAAGGCTTGTTTCAGAAAATTTTGTAATGCAGGCCTGGTGGTAATAAAATCTCTGAGTACTTGCTTGTTTATAAAACATTTTATTTTTCCTTCAGTTGTGAAGTTTAGTTTGGCAGGATATGAAATTCTGGGCTGAAAGTTCTGTTCTTTAAGGATGTTAAATATCGGCCCCCACTCTCTTCTGGCTTGTAGGGTTTCTGCTGAGAGATCTGCATTAAGTCTAATAGGCTTCCCTTTGTGGGTAACCTGACCTTTCTCTCTGGCTTCCCTTAGTATTTTCTCCTTTGTTTCAACCCTGGTGAATCAAATGATTATGTGTCTTGGGGTTGCTCTTCTTAAGAAATATCTTTGTGGTGTTCTCTGTATTACCTGAGGTTGAATAGTATCCTGCTTTGCTAGATTGGGAAAATTCTCCTGGATAATATCCTGAAGAGTATTTTCCAGCTGGGATTCATTCTCTCCATCACATTCAGGTACACCTATCAAACGTAGATTAGGTCTTTTCACAGAGTCACATATTTCTTGGAGACTTTGATCATTCATTTTTATCCTTTTTTCTCTATTCTTGTCTTCTCGTTCCATTTCATTAATTTGGTCTTCGACCTGTGATATTCTTTCTACTGCCTGATCAATTCGGCTATTCCAACTTGTGCATATTTCACTACGTTTTCGTTTTGTATTTTTCAACTCCATTAGTTCATTTATATTCCTCTCTATATTGTCCATTCTTTTTAACATTTCATTAAACCTTTTTCAAAGTTCTTAGTTTCTTTACATTGGGTTAGAAAAAATTGTTTCAACTCCCCAAAATTTTTTATCATCCACCTTTTAAAGCCTACTTTAGATACTGGAATACAGTCCTCTTCCATTAGGGCTTGTTCCATTGCTGATGAGGAATTGCTATCTCCTGTAGAGGAAGAGGGGTTCTGACTTTCAATTTTCTTGGCCTTTTTAGGCTGTTTTTTCCCCTTTATTGTGATTTTATCCATCTGATTGCTTTACAATTATCGCCTTTGTAATTAAGTTCCTGAGAAGATGTCCAAATTATTGATTCCCAGTGCTGAAATCCGAGCAACCCATTGCGTCGGCCAAAACTGCAGCGATAAACTGATGGTGCTCTTCTGCCTAGGAATCTCTGGTCTGTCTTCCTTCTTGAGTCCGTAACAAGCGGCTCTGCCTTCCCAGAGCTCCAAACACCAGTCAGTAGAAGAACCAATTCCGCTCAATGTGCACGAAGAGCTGCCGCGCGGAGACGACGACAAAACCGCTGAGCTGGCCAGAGAAGTCGCGCTGGCGACATGCGGGGCTCCTCCACTGGAAATCTTCTGGTCCGTGGGCGACAAAAATTTCTCTGAAAATGTGGCGTCCTCATGTTTTCCGAGCTTTCACTGGGAGCTACAATCCCAAGCTTTTATCGATCAGACATCTTGGATCTCTCCCAGGACTTTTTTATATATGGCCACTTATTCAAAGACTCAGTGAATAATGCACACCTGGGGTATAGTCTGGAGACTATTTGATATGACCGTTCCCTAAGCACTCAGTGGAAAATGGTGAGCTGAAATATTGTCAGGATGATAGAGTCAGGAGTCTACTTTATGAGGTCATTCGTTCAGAAACTCACTGAAGAATACACACCTTAAAAATAGTCAGAGTCCAGGTATTATGGCCACTCAATCAGAGCATTACCAAATAATGCACAATTGGGCAATAGTAAGGAGTCTATATAATATGGCTGTTAATTCAGAGTTTCATTGCATAATCAGCAGCTGTGTAGTAGTCAGGACCCTGTCTCAGTTTGCCCCAAATTAAGCAGCTCCGTAAATGACAAATATATGTGTGATAGTCAGGAGACTCTTTGATATGGACACTCATACAGAACCTCTTCGAATACTGCACATGTGGGGAATAATCACTAGTGTATTTCATATGGTGATTCCTTTGGAGGGTCAAACAATAATGCGCAACTGTGGAGAAAAATGGGGTCTATTACTTAAGGCCAGTCTTTCAGTGTTGCGGGGAATAATATGTATATCTGATGAGTCAGGAATCTCTTTCACATGGCCACTCGTTCCAGGCCTCTGTGAATGATACTCCCCTCAGAAATAGTCAAAGTTCTACTTCAAATGGCTACACATTCAGAGTCTCTGTAAGTTATGCAGACCTGGGCAATACACAAGAGTGTCTTTTTTATGCCCACTTAGTCAGAGTCTCATTGGATTATAAACACCTGGGGAAGAGTTAAGAGTAATCCTCACATAACCAATCATTTAGAGTCTCAGTGAATAATGCACACAAGTGTTATAGGTGAGCATTTTTTATATGGCCACTCATTCTGTGCCTCCCTGAATGATACGCACCTGGGGAAGCCTCAGGATTCAATTTTATATTACCACTCATTTAGAACCTTATAGAATAATTCACAAAGGAGAAATAGTCAGCTGTCTATTTCATATGGTCTCTCATTCAAAGTTTCAGTGTATAATTAACTTCTATGGAGTAATCAGGACGCTGATTAAGATAGCCTCCTATTGAGTGCCTTCCTGAATGATACACACCTGGGTTATAGGATTCTATTTCATATGAATTCTAGTTCTGGGCACCGCTGAGTAATACAAACGTGGGATAGTGTAAGGAGTTTATTTGTTATGGGCACTCATAGAGAACCTGTTTGAATAATGAACACATGGCTTATAATAAGGATTCTATCTTGTACAGCTAGTCATTCAGACAAAAAGTGAATAACGCACACGTGGATTATTAGAAGTCTTTTTCATATACCCTTCTTTCACAGCCTCACTGAATATTATGCACTTGAGTTGTAGTCTGGAGTCTATTCTTTGTGGCCATTCATTCAATCACTGAATAATGAACACTTGTGGAATAGTCAGAAGTCTCTTTTCGACCGCCACTCATTGAAAGCCTCACTAAATGTACCCACCTGTGGAAAAAGTCAGAATTTACTTCTATTCCCTCTTTCAGAGTCTCACTAAATAATACACACCTGACTGCAGCACTGTTTACAATAGCAAAGAACTGGAACCAACCCAAATGCCCAACGATGATAGACTGGACTGGGAAAATGTGGCCCATATACACCATGGAATATTATGCAGCAATCAAAAATGATGAGTTTGTGTCCTTTGTAAGGACATGGATGAATCTGGAGAACATCATTCTCAGCAAACTGACACAGGAACAGAAAAGGAAATACCGCATATACTCACTCATTGGTGGGTGAGAAGAATGAGAACACATGGACACAGAGAGGCGGTCTACTATACACTGGGGTCTATTGGGGGGAAAGGGGGAGGGACAGCAGGGGGGCCTGGGGAGGGATAGCCTGGTGATGAATGCCAAGTGTGGGTGAAGGGGAGGAATGCAGCAAAACACACTGCCATATGTGTACCTGTGCAACTATATTGCATGTTCTGCACATGTACCCCAAAACCTAGAATGCAATAAAAATTAAAAATAATAATAATAATAATACACACCTGTAAATTTGTCAGGAGAATTTTTCATGCGTCCCCTCATTTCGAGTGTCACTGAAATATGTGCTGTTGTCTGGAGTCTATTTCATGTAGACACATATTCAGAGCCTCAGTGAATAGGAAAGAACCTTGCTATCAAAAAGATTCTAATTAATATTGACACATCTTCTGAGGCTCACTGAATAATACACACCTGTAGAATAATTTGGAGTCTATTTTCGATGGACATTCATTCAGACCCTCGGTGAAGAATGCACACCCCTGGGGTAGTCAGAAGTCCATTTCATTTGCACAATCATCCATAGCCTCAGTTTATAATACTCACGTGTGGATTCGTTGCGGTTCCATTTCATATAGCCACGGACTCGTAATCTCAGTGAATAATGCACATAGTTATCATACTCAGCAGTCTGTTTCATAAAGCCACTCATTCAGCGATTCATTGGATAATAAAATTATTTAAGATAGAGAGAATCCCGTTTCATATGGTCACACAAGAAGAGCCTCACTGAGTAATACACACCTGAGAAAATGTGAGGAGTCTACTATATATAGCCTCTCATTTACAGCCTCAGGGAATAATGTACACGTGTGGAGTAGGCACTAATCTATTTTATATGGCCACAAAATCAAACCATGAGTGAGCAATACAGAAGTTGGGAATAGTCACTAGTCTATTCCATATGCCCAAATAGTAAACGTCGGAGTCAATAATTCACTCCTGTGGACTAGTCAGGAGACAATTTCATTTGGACAAAGTTTTAGAGCTTCAGTGAATAATATATACCTGGGAAATACTCAGGACGCTATTTCATATGGCGTCTATTTCAGAGCTTCATTGGATAAGGAACACCTGTATCGGAGTCAGAATTTTCTTTTAACAGCCACATCGTCAGATCCTAAGTGAATAACATACACCTGGGGAAAAGTCAGGATTCTATTTCGTATAGCCACTCATTTAGACCCGAATTTAAAAATGCACGCCTGTGGAGTATTCAGGAGTCTCTATTTTATGGACAAACATTCAGAGCGTCACACAATAATACAGACCTATTGAAAAGTCAGGAGTGTATTTCACATGGCCACTTATTCAGAACCGCAGTGAAGGATCATATACATCTGGAAAATACACAGGATTTTTTTAACAGAAATATTGCTTTATTCTATGAATGGGTATTAATAATGGCCGATCATTATTTTGTGTATTTAAAGTGGATAATGTATATTTTATGTATCAAAATTGGAGAGCTCTAGAAGTGCTTATTAAGTTTACTTGTTCCAGGTCTGAGTTCAGATTCTCGATATCCTTATTAATTTTCTGTTTCGTTGAGTCTAAATCTCTTTATGGGTCTTATGTATCTGGGTGTTAGGATGCGTTGATTCTTTTTTTAAAAAAATTTTTTATTGCATTATACGTTTTGGGGTACATGTGCAGAAAGTGCAAGATAGTTGCATAGGTACACACATGGCAGTGTGTTTTGTTGCCTTCCTCCCCTTCACCCACACTTGGCATTCATCCCCAGGATATCCCCCCAGCCCCCTCCCGCTGTCCCTTCCCCATTTCCCCCAATAGACCCCAGTGTATAGTAGACCGCCTCTTTGTGTCCATGTGTTCTCATTTTTCTCACCCGCCTATGAGTGAGTATATGTCGTGTTTCTTCTGTTCTTGTGCCAGTTTGCTGAGAATGATGTTCTCCATATTCATCCATGTCCTTACAAAGGACACAAACTCATCATTTTTGATTGCTGCATAATATTCCATGGTTGCTCTTCTTAAGGAATATCTTTTTGGTGATCTCTGTATTACCTGAGGTTGAATAGTATCCTGCTTTGCTAGATTGAGAAAATTCGCCTGCATAATATTCTGAAGAGTATTTTCCAGCTGGAATTCATTCTCCCCGTCACATTCAGGTTCACCTATCAAACGCACATAAGGTCTTTTCACATAGTCCCATAATTCTTTGAGACTTTACTCATTCCTTTTTATCTTTTTTTCTCTATTCTTATCTTCTCGTTCCATTTCATTAATTTGGTCTTAGACCTCTGATACCCTTTCTTCTGCTTGATCAATTCGGCTATTCAAACTTGTGTATATTTCACTAAGTTCTTGTGTTGTATTTTTCAACTCCATTAGTTCATTTATATTCCTGTCTATATTGTCCATTCTTTTTAACATTTCATTAAAACTTTTTTTTCAAAATTCTTAGTTTCTTTACATTGGGTTAGAAAAAGTTGTTTCAACTCCCAAAAATTTTTTATCATCCACGTTTTATTTTATTTTATTTTTTTTTAATTTTTTTATTACATTATAGGTTTTGGGGTACATGTGCAGAACATGCAAGATAGTTGCATAGGTACACACATGGCAGCGTATTTTGCTGCCTTCCTCACCTTAACCCACACTTGGCATTCATCCCCACACTATCCCTCCCCAGTCCCCCTGCTTTCCCTCCCCATTCCCCCAATAGACCCCACTGTATAGTAGACTGCCTCTAGGTGTCCATGTGTTCTCATTTTTCTCACCCACGTATGAGTGAGTATATGCAGTATTTCTTTTTCTGTTCTTGTGTCAGTTTGCTGAGAATGATGTTCTCCAGATTTATGCATGTCCTTACAAAGGACACCAACTCATCATTTTTGATTGCTGCATAATATTCCATGGTGTATATATGCCACATTTTCCCAGTCCAGTCTATCATCGTTGGGCATTTGGGTTGGTTCCATTTCTTTGCTATTGTAAACAGTGCTGCAATGAACATTCGTGTGCATGTGTCCTTATAGTAGAGCGATTTATACTTCTTTGGATATATACCCAGTAATGGGATTGCTGGGTCAAATGGAATTTCTATTTCTAGGTCCCTGAGGAATCGCCACACTGTCTTCCACAATGGTTGAACAAATTTACACTCCCACGAACAGTGTAAGAGTGTTCTGATTTCTCTGCATCCTCTCCAGCATCTGCTGTGTCCAGATTTTTTAATGATCGCCATTCTAACTGGCGAAAGATGGTATCTCAATGTGATTTTGATTTGCATCTCTCTAATGAACAGTGATGACGATCACCTTTCATATGTTTGATGGCCTCATGTATGTCTTCTATTTTTTTATTCACAATTTTTTATTAAAAAATGTGTTGACACACACTATAAAGCCCTAGCCCTTAGTGTTTATAGCGTGCATTATCTTTTTTTTTTACAATAATCCTTTTGCTTTATTTCCAAGTTTTGCATAATTTTCTTTTTTTAAAAACATTTTTATTGCATTATAAATTTTGGGGTACATGTGCAGAACGTGCAAGATAGTTGCATAGGTACACACATGGCAGTGAGTTTTGTTGCCTTCCTCCCATTCAACCACACATGGTATTCATCCCCAGGCTATCCCCCCAGCCCCTCCCACTGTTCCTCGCCCATTTCCCCCAACAGTCCCCAGTGCATAGTAGACCGCCTCTCTGTGTCCATGTGTTCTCATTTTTCTCACCCACCTATGAGTGAGTATATGCAGTATTTCTTTTTCTGTTCTTGTGTCAGTTTGCTGAGAATGATGTTCTCCACATTCATCCATGTCCTTACAAAGGACACAAACTCATCATTTTTGATTGCTGCATAATATTCCATGGTGTATATGTGCCATATTTCCCTAGAAATAGAAATTCCATTTGACCCAGCAATCCCATTACTGGGTATCTATCCAAAAGACTATAAATCATTCTACTATAAGGACACATGCATACGAATGTTCATTGCAGCACTGTTTACAGTAGCAAAGACCTGGAACCAACCCAAATGCCCATCTATGATAGACGGGACCTGGAAAATGTGGGAGAATGTGGCATGTATGTCTTCTTTTGTAAAGTGCCTGTTCATATCCTTGGCCCATTTTTGAATGGGCTTGTTCGTTTTTATCCTGTAAATCTGTTTGAGTTCTTTGTAAATTCTGGATATCAGCCCGTTGTCATATGTGTAAACTGCAAAGATTTTTTCCCATTCTGATGGTTGCCGATTCACTCTAGTGACAGTTTCTTTTGCCTTGCAGAAGCTGTGGAGTTTAATTAGGTCCCGTTTGTCTATTTTGGCTTTTGTTGCCAATGCTTTTGGTGTTTTCGTCATGAAGTCCTTGCCTACTCCTGTGTCCTGAATGGTTTTGCCTAGATTTTCCTCTAGGGTTTTTATGGTGTCAGGTCTTATGTATAATTCTTTAATCCATCTGGAGATAATTTTAGTGTAAGGTGTCAGGACGGGGTCCAGTTTCTGCTTTCTGCACATGGCTAGCCAGATTTCCCAACACCATTTATTAAATAGGGAATCTTTCCCCATTGCTTGTTTTTGTCTGGTTTATCAAAGATAATATGGTTGTAGATATGTTGTGTTGCCTCCGATGCTTCTATTCTGTTCCGTTGGTCTGTATCTCTGTTTTGGTACCAGTACCATGCTGTTTTGATTACTGTAGCCTTGTAGTATAGTTTGAAGTCCGGTAGTGTGATGCCTCCCGCTGTGTACTTTTTGCTTAGAATTGACTTGGCTATGCGGGCTCTTTTTTAATTCCATATGAAATTCATGGTAAATTTTTCCAGTTCTGTGAAGAAATTCAATGGTAGTTTGACGGGGATAGCATTGATTGTGTAAATTACTTTGGGCAGTATAGCCTTTTTCACGATATTGATTATTCCTAACCACGAACTTGGAATGTTGCTCCATCTGTTTGTGTCCTCTCTTATTTCGTTGAGCAGTGGTTTGTCGTTTTTCTTAAAGAGGTCCCTTACATTCCTTGTGAGTTGTATTCTTGGTATTTTATTTTCTTTGTAGCAATTGTGAATGGCAGTTCGTTCTTGATTTGGTTCTCTTTAATTGTGTTATTGGTGTATAGGAATGCTTGTGATTTTTGAACATTGATTTTATATACTGAGACTTTGCTGAAGTTGATTATCAGTTGCAGGAGCTTCTGGGCTGAGGTGATGGGGTCTTCTAGGTATACTATCATGTCGTCTGCAAATAGAGACAATTTGACTTCCACCTTTCCTATTTGAATACTCTTTATTTCTTTTTCTTGCCTGATTGCTCTGGCTAGAACTTCCAGTACTATGTTGAATAGGAGTGGTGAGAGAGGACATCCTTGTCTAGTGCCAGATTTAAAAGGGAATGCATCCAGTTTTTTCCCATGAAGTATGATATTGGCTGTTAATTTGTCGTAAGTAGCTTTTATTACTTTCAGATATGTTCCATCAATACCAAGTTTATTGAGATTTTTAAGCATAAAACGCTTTTGAATTTTGTCAAATCCCTTCTCTGCGTCAATTGAGATAATCATGTGGTTTTTGTTTTTGGTTCTGTTTATGTGGTGAATAACACTTATAGACTTGCCTATGTTGAACCTGCCTTGCATTTCCGCGATGAATCCTACTTGATCATGTTGGATAAGCTTTTTAATGTGCTGTTGCAATCGGTTTGCCAGTATTTTATTGAAGATTTTTGCATCTATGTTCATCATGGGTATTGGCCCGAAGTTTTCTTTTCTTGTTGAGTCTCTGTCAGGTTTTGGTATCAGGATGATGTTGGTCTCATAAAATGAATTGGGAAGGGTTCCCTCTTTTTGGATTATTGGGAACAGTTTCAGAAGGAATTGTACCAGATCCTCTTTGTGTGTCTGGTAGAATTCAGCTGTGAACTTATCTCGACCTGGGCTGTTTTGTGTGGTAGGCTCTTAATTGTTGCCTCAACCTCAGACCTTGATATTTGTCTATTGATCGTTTTGGCTTCCTCCTGGTTTAGGCTTGGGAGGACACAGGCATCCAGGAATTTATCCATTTATTTCTGATTTACTATTTATGTGCATAGAGTTGTTTGTAGTATTCTCTGATGACGGTTTGAATTTCTGTGGAATCTGTGGTGATTTCCCCATTATCGTTTTTTATTGCATCTATTTGGTTGTTCTCTGTTTTATTTTTTATCAGTCTGGCTAGTGGTCTGTCCATTTTGTTGATGTTTTTGAAAAACCAGCTCTTGGATTTATTGATATTTTGAAGGGTTTTTCTTGTCACTATTTCCTTCAGTTCTGCTCTGATCTTAGTTATTTCTGGTCTTCGGCTAGGTTTAGTGCTTTTTTGATCTTGCTCCTCTAGCTCTTTCAATTTTGACGATAGGTTGTCAATTTTGGATCTCTCCACTCTTCTCATGTGGGCACTTATTGCTATATATTTTCCTCTACAGACTGCTTTAAGTGTGTCCCAGAGATTCTGGTTCGTTGTGTCTTCATTCTTGTTGGTTTCAAAGAACTTCTTTATTTCTGCCTTCATTTCATTGTTTATCCAATCAACATTCAAGAGCCAGTTTTTCAGTTTCTATGAAGCTGTGCGGTTCTGAGTTATGTTCTGAATTCTTAGTTCCAACTTGATTGCACTATGGTCTGAGAGACTGTTTGTTATGATTTCAGTTGCTTTGCATTTGCTGAGGAGTGCTTTACTTCCAAATATGTGGTCAATTTTGGAGTAGGTGTGATGTGGTGCTGAGAAGAATGTATATTCTGTGGATTTGGGGTGAAGAGTGCTGTAAATATATATCAGGTTTGCTTGTTCCAGGTCTGAGTTCAAATCCTGGATATCCTTGTTAATTTTCTGCCTGGTTGATCTGTCTGATATTAACAGTGGAATGTTAAAGTCTCCCACTATTATTGTGTGGGAATCTATGTCTCTTTGTAAGTAATTAAGAACTTGCCTCATATATCTGGGTGCTCCTACATTGGGTCCATATATATTTAGAATTTTTAGCTCTTCCTATTGTATCGATCCTTTTACCATTATGTAATGACCTTCTTTGTCCCTTTTGATCTTTTTTGCTTTAATGTATATTTTATCAGAGATGAGAATTGCAACTCCTTCTTTTTTTTGCTCTCCATATGCTTGGTAAATCTTCCTCCATCCTTTTATTTTGAGCCTTTGTGTATCTCTGCCTGTGAGATGGGTTTCCTGGATACAGCACAACAGATGGGTTTTGTTTTTTCATCCAATTTGCCAGTCTGTGTCTTTTGATTGGTGAATTTAGCCCATTTACATTTAGGGTTAATATTGTTGTGTGTGAATTTGATACTGCCATTTTGATGCTAGCTGGCTGTTTTGCCAATTGGTTGATGCAGATTCTTCATTATGTTCATGGTCTTTAGCATTTGGTACGTTTTTAGGATGGCTGGTACTGGTTGTTTCTTTCTATGTATAGTGCCTCTTTCTGGAGCTCTTGTAAAGCAGGCCTAGTGGTGACAAAATCTCTGAGTACTTGCTTGTTGGCAAAAGATTTTATTCTCCCTTCACCTATGAAGCACAGTTTGGCTGGATATGAAATTCTGGGTTGAAAGTTCTTTTCGTTGAGGATGTTGAATATTGGCCCCCACTCTCTTCTGGCTTGTAGAGTCTCTGCCAACAGATCTGCTGTGAGTCTGATGGGCTTCCCTTTGTGATTGACCCGACCTTTCTCTCTGGCTGCCTTTAGTATTTTCTCCTTCATTTTACCCCTGGTGAATCTGACGATTATGTGCCTTGGGATTTCTCTTCTTGTGAAGTATTTTTGTGGTGTTCTCTGTATTTCCTGGAGTTGAGTATTGACCTGTCTTGCTACGTTGGGGAAATTTTCCTGGATAATATCCTGAAGAGTGTTTTCCAGCTTGGATTCATTCTCTTCATCACATTCTGGTACACATATCAAACATAGGTTGGGTCTCTTCACATAGTCCCACATTTCTAGGAGATTTTGTTCATTCCTTTTTGTCCTTTTTCCCTTAAACTGGGTTGCTCTTTTTATTTCATTTAGTTGATCTTCGACTTCTGATATTCTTTCTTCTTCTTGGTCAATTCGGCTGTTGAAACTTGTGCATGCTTCACGAAGTTTTCGTTGTGTTTTTCAGCTCCTTCAATTCATTCATATTCCTCTCTAATTTGTCCATTCTTGTTATTAATCCCTCGAATCTTTCTTCAAATATTTTTTCAAGGTTCTTACTTTCTTTGCACTGGTTTTTAACATGTTCTTTTAGCTCACTGAAGTTTGTCATTATCCACTTTCTGAAGTCTGATTTTGTCATTTCGTCACACTTGTTCTCAGTCCAGCTTTGTTCCCTTTCTTGTGTGGAGCTTTGGTCTTTTTTGGAGGTGAGGTGTTTTGGTTTCGGGTGTTTTTCTCTTTTTTGCGCTGGTTTCTTCCCATTTTTATGGATTTATCCACCTTTCGCCTTATTAGTTGCTGATTTTTCAATTGGGTCTCTGTGTGGATGCTGAGATTGTTGATGATGAAGTATTTCTGTTACTTAGTTTTCCTTCTAATGGTCAAGCTCCTCTGCTGTATGAGTGCTGAGGTCCACTCCAGGCCCTGCTTTTCTGGGGTATACCTGTAGCAGCTGCAGAACAGTGAAGGATGATACCAGTTTCTTCTTCTTCTGTCTTTGTTCCAGAATGGTGTCCGCCAAATGTCAGTCTGATTAGTTCTCTTTTGGGGTGACTCTTTGTATATACAGGGTTCAGGGAGCTGCTTGAGGAGACGGTCTGTGCTTTATAGGAGCTCCAGTGCTGAGCTGTGAGCTCCATTATTCATTCAGTGTTGTTGGGAGGTTGTTTATGTCTGCTGCAACAGAACTCATAAAACACCACCCTTTTTTCTCCCCTTAGATGCTCTGTCTCAGGGAGTTGGGGCTTTCTTTATGAGTATCTGTTGCACTGTCCTGCCCCACTAGGTGGCTGTCTATTCACTATTTTTCTGCCGGGCTTCCAACCTGCTAGCGCGGGTCCGCCTTGTTGCTGCTGGGCTTCCTTCTGCTGTGGACCTCTCCCCCCTTCTGGTGAAGTCTCTCTGTTATGGCAGGTTGCCTCGGCAACGGCAGGCAGCATCAGCCCTGGGCGATACTTCAGTAGGGGCGGATTGCGTCAGTAATGGCGGACGCCCCTACCTCACTGGGCTGCACCGTCCTAGATGCCAGCAGCAAAACTCTCAGCCCCAAGGGCCTCCAGTCACCGCCCTGCTTGTCTCCGTCAGGGTGGGACCCGCCGAGGGTGATCATTCAGCTCCCTGCCCCAGAGTCCGTCCTCTCTCTCTCTCTCTTCCTCTCAGCAAGCTGAAATGTCGACTCTCTCACTGGCGCCCCAGTAGCCTGCTAATAGGGCACTGGGTTTCATGCAATCTCCCGTGCCCCTGCCTACTGCACCGGCTCAGATCACACTTCTCAGGAAACTCCTGGTCTGGCTTATTGTCCAAGTCCCGTTCAATCAGATGGACATGCCAATCTGCCCTTCCAAATATCAGATTGCCAGTTAAACAGGGCACCCAGACCAGTGAGTTCCGTTCTGGGTCTCACTGAGGCGCCGGCTGAAGCGTTCGCATGAGCCAGATGCACTAGCCGGCTGTACTAGCATCCCCTGTCTCTCCCACGCCTGGGACTTTCAACGCTCTGTGGGCAAAAAAGGTTCATCCAAGAATGCGGCTATGACTCACCCTCTACACCTTCACTGAGAGCTGCAATCCTGAGTCACTTCTACGACACCATGTTGCAAGTCCCCTGGGTTTTTAATCATCATCCACCTTTTGAAGCCTACTTCAGATACTGGAACACAGTCCTCTTCCATTAGGGCTTGTTTCATTGCTGCTGAGGAATTGCTATATTCTGTAGAGGGAGAGGGGTTCTGACGTTCGATTTTCTCGGCCTTTTTTAGGCTGTTTTTTCCCTTTATTGTGATTTTATTCATGTGATGTCTTTACAATTAGGGCCTTTCTAATTAAGTTCCTGAGAGGATGTCCAATTTATTGATTCCCAGTGCTGGAATCCCAGCAAACCACTGTGTCGGACAAAACTGCAGCAATAAGACTGATGGTGCTCTTCTGCCTGGGAATCTCTGGGCTGGCTTCCTTCTTGAGTCTGTAACAAGCGGTTTTGCATTCCCAGAGCTCCAAACACCAGTCAGTAGGGGAACCAGTCCCACTCACTGTGCACAAAGAGCAGCCGCGCGGAGGCGACAACAATACAACTGTGCCGGTTAAAGAAGTCACGCTGGCGACCCGAGGGGCTCCTCCACTGAAAATCTTCTGGTTGGGGGGGACGAAAATTCCTCTGAAAGTGTGGCATCCTCAGGTTTTCTGAGCTTTCACTGGGAGCTAATATCCTGAGCCTTTAGCAATCAGTCATCTTGGATCTCTCCCAGGATTTTTTTATATATGGACACTTATTCAGAGACTCAGTGAATAATGCACATCTGGGGTGTAGTCTGGAGACTATTTGATATGACCGTTCTGTAAGCACTCAGTGGAAAATGCAGAGCTGAAATATTGTCAGAATGATAGAGTCAGGAGTCTACTTTATGTGGTCACTCGTTCATAAACTCACTGAAGAATACACACCTTAAGAATAGTTAGAGTCCAGGTATTATGGCCACTCAATCACAGCATTACCGAATAATGCACAACTGGGTCATAGTAAAAAGTCTCTATCATATGGCTTCTAATTCAGAGCTTCAGTGCATAATCAGCACCCGTGTAGTAGTCAGGACCCTATTTCAGCTTGCCCCAAATTAAGCAGCTCCATGAATGATATATATATCTGTGATAGTCAGGAGACTCTTTGATATAGACACTTATACAGAACCTCTTCGAATATTGCACATGTGAAGAGTAATCACTGGTGTATTTCATTTGGTGATTCCTTTGGAGGGTCAAACAATAACGCGCAACTGTGGTGTAAAATGGCATCTATTACATAAGGCCACACTTTCAGTGTTGCAGGAAATTATATGTATATCTTATAAGTTAGGAATCTCTTTCACATGGACACTCCTTCAGGGCCTATGTGAATAATACTCCCCTCAGAAATAGTCAAGCTTTCTACTTCAAATGGCTACACATTCAGAGTCTCTGTAAGTAATGCACACCTGGGCAATACACAAGAGTCTCTCTTTTATGCCCACTTAGTCAGAGCCACATTCAATTATACACACCTGGGGAAGTTTTAAGAGTATACCTAAAGGAACAAATCCTTTAGAGCCTCAGTGAATAATGCACACCAGGGTTATAGTCGAGCATTTTTTATATGGCCACTCATTTTGTGCCTCTCTGAATGATACACACCTGGGGAATTTTCAGAATTCAATTTCATACTACCACTCATTTAGAAATTCATAGCATAATTCACAATGAAGCAAGAGTCAGGTGTCTATTTCATATGGCCTCTCTTTCAAAGTTTCAGTGTATAATGAACTTCTATGGAGTAATCAGGACGCTGCTAAAGATAGCCACGAATTGAGTGCCTTCCTGAATGATACATACCTTGGTTATAGGATTCTATTTCATATGAACTCTAATTCTGGGTACCGCTGAGTAATACACACGTGGGATAATGTAAGGAGTTTATTTTTAATGGGCACTCATAGAGAACCTGTTTGAATAATGCATACACGATGAATAATAAGAATTCTATATTGTACGGCTAGTCATTCACACAAAAAGTGAATAATGCACATGTGGATAATTAGAAGTCTGTTTCATATGCCCCTCTTTCACAGCCTCACTGAATATTATACACTTGAGATATAGTCTGGAGTCTGTTCTTTATGGCCATACATTCAGAGGATCACTGAATAATGAACACCTTTTGAATAGTCAGAAGTCTTTTTCCGACCACCACTCATTGAAAGCCTCACTAAAGGTACCCACATGTGGAAAGAGTCAGGATTTACTTCTATTCCCTCAATCAGAGTCTCAATAAATAATGCAAACCTGGGGAACTCTCAGGAGAATTTTTTATGCGACCTCGCATTTTGAGTGTCATTGAACAATGTGCTATAGTCTAGAGTCTATTTCAGTTAGACACATATTCAGAGCCTCAGTCAATAAGAAAGAACCTTGCTATCATAAATATTCTAATTAATATGGACACATATTCTGAGCCTCAATGTATAATAAACACCTGTAGAATAATTTGGAGTCTATTTTCGATGGACATTCATTCAGATCTTTGGTGAATAATGCACACCCCTGGGGTAGCCAGAAGTCCATCTCATTTGTACACTGATCCATAGCCTCAGTTTATAATATACACGTGTGGATTAGTTGGGGTTCCCTTTCATATAGCCACGGACTTTTAACCTCAGTGAATAATGCACATATGTATCGTACTCAGAAGTCTGTTTCATATAGTCACTCATTCAGAGATTCATTAGATAATAAAGTTATTTAAGACGGAGAGAATCCCGTTTCATAAGGTCTCAAAGGAAGAGCCTCACTGAGTAATACACACCTGGGAAAATGTGAGGAGTCTACTATATATAGCCTCTCATTTACAGCCTCAGGGAATAATGCACACGTACCGCATAGGCACTAATCTATTTTATATGGCCACAAAATCAAACCCTGAGTGAGCAATACAAAAATTGTGAATAGTCACTAGTCTATTCCATTTGCCCAAATATTCAAAGTCAGAGTCAATAATTCACTCCTGTAGACTAATCAGGAAACAATTTCCTATGGACAAAGTTTTAGAGATTCAGTGAAAAATATATACCTGGGAAATATTCAGGGATCTATTTCATATGGCATCAATTTCAGAGCTTCATTGAATAAGGAACACCTGTATCGTAGTCAGAATTTTCTTCTAACAGCTGCATCTTCAGAGCCTAACTGAAGAAAATACACCTTGGGAAAAGTCAGGATACTATTTCGTATAGCCTCTCATTTACGGCTGAATGTAAAAACACACGCCTGTGGAGTATTCAAGAGTCTCTCTTTTATGGACACTCATTAAGACCTTCACAGAATATTAGAGACCTAATGAAAAGTCAGGAGTGTATTTCACATGGCCACACATTCTGAACCACAGTGAAGGATTATATTCATCTGGAAAATACTCAGGATTCTTTTATATATGGCCACTTATTCAGAGACTAAGTGAACAACGCACAGCTGGGGTATAGTCTGGAGTCTATTTGATATCACCGTTCCCTACAAACTCAGTGGAAAATGGAGAGCTGAAATATAGTCAGAATGATAGAGTCAGGAGTCTTTTTTATGTGGTCACTCGTTCAGAAACTCACTGAAGAATACACACCTTAGGAATAAACAGAGTTCAGGTATTATGACCACTTAATCACAGCATTACCAAATAATGCACAATTGGGTAAAAGTAAGGAGTCTATATCATATGGCTTCTAATTCAGAGCTTCGGTGCATAATCAGCAGCTGTGTAGTAGTCAGGACCCTATTGCAGCTTTCCACAAATTAACCAGCTCCGTGAATGATACATATAAGTGTGATAGTCAGGAGACTCTTTGATGTGGACACTCATACAGAAACTCTTTGAATACTGCACATGTGAGGAGTAATCACTAGTGTATTTCATATGGTGATTCCTTTGGAGGGTCAAAGGATAACGCACAACTGTGGAGTAAAATGGCGTCTATTACATAAGGCCACTCTTTCAGTGTTGCAGGGAATAATATGTATATCTGATAAGTCAGGAATCTCTTTCACATGGCCACTCGTTCAGGGCCTCTGTGAATAATACTCCCCTCAGAAATCGTCAAGGTTCTACTTCAAATGGCTACACATTCAGAGTCTCTGAATTTAATGCACACCTGGGAAATACACAAGAGTATTTTTTGATGCCCACTTAGTCAGAGTATCATTCAGTTATACACAATCGGGGAATTTTTCAGAGTATACCTCAAGGTACCAATCCTTTAGAGCCTCAGTGAATAATACACACTGGGGTTGTAGTCGAGCATTTTTTATATGGCCACTCATTAGGTGCCTCACTGAATGATACACACCTGGGGAATGTTCAGGATTCAATTTCATACTACCTCTCATTTAGAACCTCATAGAATAATTCAAAATTGGGCAATAGTCAGGTGTCTATTTTATATGGCCTCTCATTCTAAGTTTCAGTGTTTAATGTACTTCTATGGAGTAATCAGGATGCTGTTTAACATAGCCACAAAGTGAGTGCATTCCTGAATGATACACACCTGGATTATAAGATTCTATTTCATATGAACTCTAATTCTGGGTACCCCTGAGTAATTCACAGGTGGGAATGTTTAAGGAGTTTATTTGTTAATGGCACTCAAAGAAAATAATACACACACAGCGAATAATAAAAATTCTCTTTTGTACGGCTCGTCATTCAGACAAAATGTGAATAACGTTCATGTGAATTAATAGAAGTCTGTTTCATATGCCGATCTCTCACAGCTTCTCTGAATATTACACACTTGAGATATACTCTGGAGTCTGTTTGTGTTGGCCATTAATTCAGAGAATCACGGAATAATGAACACCTGTGGAATAGTCAGAATTCTCTTATCGACCGCCACTCATTGAAATCCTCACTAACTGTACCCACCTCTGGAAAGAGTCAGGATTTACTTCTATTCCCTCATTCAGAGTCTCACTAAATAATGCGCACCTGTGGAATTATCAGGAGAATTTTTCATGCGGCCTCTCATTCAGATTGTCACTGAACACTGTGCTGTAGTCTGGAGTCTAATTCACGTAGACACATATTTAGAGCCTCAGTGAATAAGACAGATCCTTGCTGTCGTAATGATTCCAATTAATACGGACACATCTTTTGAGCCTCACTGAATAATGCACACCTGAAGAATAATTTGGAGTCTATTTTCGATGGACATTCATTCAGAGCAACGGTGAATAATGCACACCGCTGGGGTAGCCAGAAGACCATTTCATTTGTACACTCATCCATAGCCTCAGGTTATAGTATGCACCTGTGAATTTGTTGGGGTTCCATTTCATATAGCCACGGACTCATAACCTCAGGGAATAATGCACGTATGTAACATACTCATCAGTCTGATTCATATGGCCACTCATTCAGAGATTCATTAGATAATAAAATTATTTAAGATAGAATGAATTCCGTTTCATATGGTCACACAAGAAGAGCCTCACTGAGTAATACACACCTGAAAAAATGTGAGGACTCTACTATATATAGCCTCTCGTTTACAGCCTCAGGGAATAATGCACACGTGTGGAGTAGGCACTAATCTATTTTAAATGGCCACAAAATCAAACCGTGAGTGAGCAATACAGAAGTTGGGAATAGTCGCTAGTCTATTCCATAGGCCCAAATATTCAAAGTCCGAGTCAATAATTCACTTCGGTGGACTACTCAGGAAAAAATTTCATATGGACAAAGTTTTAGATCTTCAGTGAATAACATATACCTGGGAAATACTCAGAATGCTATTTCATATGGCGTATATTTCAGAGCTTCATTGAATAAAGAACACCTGTATCATAGTCCGAATTTTCTTTTAATAGCCACATCTTCAGAGCCTAACTGAATAACATACACCTTGGGAAAAGTCAGGATTCTATTTTGTATACCCCCTCATTTAGAGCCGAATGTAAAAACGCACGCCTGTGGAGTATTCAGGAGTCTCTATTTTATGGACACTCATTCAGAGCGTCACAGAATAATACAAACCTATGGAAAAGTCAGGCGTGTATTTCACATGGCCACTTATTCAGAACCGCAGTGAATGATCATATACATCTGGAAAATACTCAGGATTCTTTTATATATGGCCACTTATTCAGAGACTCAGTGAATAATGCACACCTGGGGTATAGTCTGGAGACTATTTGATATGACCCTTCCCTAAACATTTAGTGGAAAATGGAGAGCTAAAATGTAGTAACGATGATAGAGCCAGGAGTCTACTTTATGTGGTCACTGATTCAGAAATTCACTGTAGAATACACAACTTAAGAGTTGTCAGAGTCCGGGTATTATGGCCACTCAATCACAGCATTACCGATTAATGCACAATTGGGCAATAGTAAGGAGTCTATATCATATGGCTTCTAATTCAGTGCCTCAGTGCATAATCAGCAGCTGTGTATTAGTCAGGACACTATCTCAGCTTGCCCCAAATTTAGCAGCTAGGTGAATGATACATATATATTTGACAGTCAGGAGACACTTTGATATGAACACTCATACAGAATCTCTTCGAATCCTGCACATGTGGGGAAAAATCACTAGTGTATTTTATATGGTGCTTTCTTTGGAATCAATAATGCGCAACTGTGGCATAAAATGGGGTCTATTACATAAGACCACTTTTTCAGTGTTTCAGGGAATATTGTATATATCTTATAAGTCAGGAATCTCTTTCACATGGCCACTCATTCAGGGCCTCTATGCATAATATTCTCCTTAGAAATAGTCATGGTTCTACTTCAAGTGGTTACATATTCAGAGTCTCTGTAAGTAATGCACACCGGGGCAATACACAGGACTCTCTTTTTTATACCCACTTAGTCAGAGACTCATTCAATTATACAGACCCGGGGAACAGTTAAGTGTATACCTCACGGAACCAATCATTTAGAGCCTCAGTGAATGATGCACACCAGGGTCATAGTGGAGCATTTTTTATATGGCCAGTTATTCTGTTCCTCCCTGAATAATACACACCTGGGGATTTCTACGGATTCAATTTCATACTACCACTCATTTAGAACCTCATAGAATAATTCACAATGGGGCAATAGTCAGGTGTCTATTTCATATGGCCTCTCATTCAAAGTTTCAGTGTTTAATGAACTTCTATAGAATAATCAAGACGCTGTTTAAGATAGCCATGAATTGAGTGCATTCCTGAATGATACACACCTGGTTTATACAATTCTATTTCATATGAACTCTAATTTTGGGTACCCCTGAGTAATTCACACGTGGGATTTTTTAATGAGTTAATTTGTTAATGGCACTCAAAAAGAAGTTGTTGAATAATGCACACATGGCGAATAATAAGAATTCTATGTTGTACGGCTCGTCATTCAGACAAAATGTGAATAACGCTCATGTGGATTAATAGAAGTCTGTTTTATATACCGCTCTTTCACAGCTGCACTGAATATTACACACTTGAGATATAGTCTGGAGTCTGTTCTTTATGGCCATTCATTCACAGAATCACTGAATAATGAACATCTGTGAAAGAGTCAGAATTCTCTTTTTGACGGCCATTCATTGAAATCCTCACTAACTGTACCCACCTCTGGAAAGAGTCAGGATTTACTTCTATTCCCTCATTCAGAGTCTCACTAAATAAAGCGCACCTGTGGAATTGTCAGGAGAATTTTTCTTTTTTTTTTTTTTTTTTTTTTTTTTTTTTTTTTTTTTTTTCTTTTTCTTTCTTTCTTTTTTTTTTTTTTTTTTTTGTATTTTTTTTTTTTTTTTTATTGCATTATAGGTTTGGGGGTACATGTGCAGAACGAGCAAGATAGTTGCATAGGTACACACATGGCAGTGTGCTTTGCTGCTTTCCTCCCCTTCACCCACACTTGGTATTCATCCCCAGGCTATCCCCCCCAGCCCCCCCCTGCTGTCCCTCCCCCATTCCCCCCAACAGTCCCCAGTGTATAGTAGACCGCCTCTCTGTGTCCACATGTTCTCATTTTTCTCACCCACCTATGAGCGAGTATATGCGGTATTTCTTTTTCTGTTCTTGTGTCAGTTTGCTGAGAATGATGTTCTCCAGATTCATCCATGTCCCTACAAAGGACACAAACTCATCATTTTTGATTGCTGCATAATATTCCATGGTGTATATGTGCCACATTTTCCCAGTCCAGTCTATCATCGTTGGGCATTTGGGTTGGTTCCAGGTCTTTGCTATTGTAAACAGTGCTGCAATGAACATTCGTGTGCATGTGTCCTTATAGTAGAGAATTTTTCATGTGGCCTCTCATTTAGATTGTCACTGAACACTGTGCTGTAGTCTGGAGTCTAATTCATGTAGACACATATTTAGAGCCTCAGTGAATAAGACAGATCCTTGCTATTGTAATGATTCCAATTAATATAAACACATCTTTTGAGCCTCACTGAATAATGCACACCTGAAGAATAATTTGGAGTCTATTTTCAATGGACATTCATTCAGAGCAACGGTGAATAATGCACACCGCTGGGGTAGCCAGAAGACCATTTCATTTGTACACTCATCTATAGCCTCAGGTTATGTTATGCACCTGTGAATTAGTTGGGGTTCCATTTCATATAGCCACGGACTTGTAACCTCAGCGAATAATGCATATATATATCATACTCAGCAGTCTGTTTCATATGGCCACTCATTCAGAGATTCGTTAGATAATAAAATTATTTAAGATAGACTGAATCCCGTTTCATATGGTCACACAAGAAGAGCCTCACTGAGTAATACACACCTGGAAAAATGTGAGGAGTCTACTATATATAGCCTCTCGTTTACAGCCTCAGGGAATAATGCACACTTGTGAGTAGACACTAATATATTTTAAATGGCCACAAAATCAAACCGTGAGTGAGCACTACCGAGGTTTGGAATAGTCGCTAGTCTATTCCATAGGCCCAAATATTCAAAGTCCGAGTCAATAATTCACTTTGGTGGACTACTCAGGAAAAAATTTCATATGGACAAAGTTTTAGATCTTCAGTGAATAATATATACCTGGGAAATACGCAGGATGCTATTTCATATAACGTCTTTTTAGGGGCTTCATTGAATAAAGAACACCTGTATCATAGTCCGAATTTTCTTTTAATAGCCACATCTTCAGAGCATAACTGAATAACATACACCTTGGGAAAAGTCAGGATTCTATTTTGTATATCCCCTCATTTAGAGCCGAATGTAAAAATGCACGCCTGTGGAGTATTCAGGAGTCTCTATTTTATGAACACTCATTCAGAGCGTCACAGAATAATACAAACCTATGGAAAATTCAGGAGTGTATTTCACATGGCCACTTATTCAGAACCTCAGTGAAGGATCATATATATCTGGAGAATACTCAGGATTCTTCTACATATGGCCACTTATTCAGAGACTCAGTCAATGATGCACACATGGGGTATAGTCTGGAGACTATTTGATATGACCCTTCCCTAAACACTTAGCGGAAAATGGGGAGCTGAAATGTAGTCAGGATGACAGAGCCAAGAGTCTACTTTATGTGGTCACTGGTTCAGAAACTCACCGAGGAGTACACACCTTACGAATTGTTAGAGTCCGGGTATTATGGCAATTCAATCACAGCATTACTAAATAATGCACAATTGGGCAATATTAAGGAGTCTATATCATATGGCTTCTAATTCAGAGCTTCAGTGCATAATCAGCAGCTGTGTAGTAGTCAGGACACTATGTCAGCTTACCCCAAATTAAGCAGCTCCATGAATGATACATATATGAGTGACAGTCAGGAGACCCTTTGATATGAACACTCATACAGGACCTCTTCGAATACTGCACATGTGTGGAATAGTCACTAGTGTATTTCATATGGTCATTGTTTTGGAGGGTCAAACAATAATGTGGTACTGTGGAGTAAAATGGGGTCTATTACATAAGGCCACTCTTTCAGTGTTGCAGGGAATAATATGTATATCTGATAAGTCGGGAATCTCTTTCACATGGCCACTCGTTCAGGGCCTCTGTGAATAATACTCCCCTCAGAAATAGTCAATATTCCACTTCAAGTGGCTACACATTCAGAGTCTCTGTAAGTAATGCACACCTGGGCAATACACAAGAGTCTCTTTTTTATGCCCACTTAGTCAGAGTCTCATTCAATTATACAGACCCGGGCAAGAGTTAAGAGTATACAGCACGGAAGCAATCATTTAGATCCTCACTGTATAATGAACACTAGTGTCATAGTCGAGCATTTTTTATATGGCCACTCATTCTGTGCCTCCCTGAATGATACACACCTGGGGAATACTCAGGATTCAATTTTATACTACCTGTCATTTAGAACCTTATAGAATAATTCACAATGGGGCAATAGTCAGGTGTCTATTTCATATGGACTCTCATTCAAAGTTTCAGTGTTTAATGAACTTCTATGGAGTAATCAGGGCGCTGTTTAAGATAGTCACGAACAGAGTGTATTCCTGAATGATACACACCTGGGTGATAAGATTCTATTTGATATGAACTCTAATTCTGTGTACCGCTGAATAATTCACACGTGGAATAATTTAAGGAGTTTATTTGTTATGGGCACTCAAAGAGAACTTGTTTAGTAATGCACACACGGTGAATAATAAGGGTTCTATATTGTACGGCTGGCTCATCATTCAGACAAAAAGTTAATAACACTCATTTGAATTATGAGAAGTCTGTTTCATATGCCGCTCTTTCAAAGCTTCACTGAATATTACACTCTTGAGATATAGTCTGGAGTCTGCTCTTTATGGCCATTAATTCAGAGAATCACTGAATAATGAACACCTGTGGAATAGTCGGAAGTCTCTTTTCGACTGCCACACATTGAAAGCCTCACTAACTCTACCCACCTGTGGAAAGAGTAGGGATTTACTTCTATTCCCTCATTCAGAGTCTCACTAAATAATGCACACCTGTGGAATTGTCAGGAGAATTTTTCAGGCAGCCTCTTATTCAGATTTTCACCGAACACTGTGCTGTAGTCTGGAGTCTATTTTATGTAGACACATATTCAGAGCTTCAGTGAATAATACAGACCCTTGCTCTCATAAAGACTCTAATTAATATGGACACATCTTCTGAGTCTCACTGAATATTACCCACCTGTAGAATACTTCGAAGCCAATTTTAGATGGACATTCGTTCAGAGCCTCGGTAAAACATGCACACCCCTGGGGTAGCCAGAAGTCCATTTCATTTGTACACTCATCCTTAGTTCGTAATATGCACGTGTTGATTAGTTGGGGTTCCATTTCATATAGCCACGGCTCGTATCCTCAGTGAATAATGCACATAAGTAATGTACTCAGCAGTATTTTTCATATAGCCACTCATTCAGAGATTCATTGGATAATAAAATTATTTAAGATAGACAGAATCCCGTTTCATATGGTCACACAAGAAGAGCCTCACGAAGGAGTACACACCTGAGAAAATGTGAGGATTCTACTATATTTAAACTCTCATTTACAGCCTACGGGAATAATGCACACGTGTGGAGTAGGCACTAATCTATTTCATATGGCCACAAAATTAAACCCTGAGTGAGCAATACACAAGTTGGGAATAGTCACTTGTCTATTCAATATGTCCAAATATTCAAAGTCAGAGGCAATAATTTACTCCTGTGGACTGGTCTGGAAACCATTGCATATGGACAAAGTTCTAGAGGTTTAGTGAATAATATTTACCCGGGAAACACTCAGGATGCTATTTCATATTGCGTCTATTTCAGAATTTCATTGAATAAGGAACGCCTGTATCATAGTCAGAATTTTCTTTTAATAGCCACATCTTCAGAGTCTAACTGAATAACATACACCTTGGGGAAAGTCAGGATTCTATTTCGTATAGCCACTCCTTTAGAGCCGAATGTAAAAACGCATGCCTGTGGAGTATTCAGGAGTCTCTATTTTAAGGACACTCATTCAGGGCGTCACAAAATAATACAGCCCTATGGAAAAGTCAGGAGTGTATTTCACATGGCCACTTATTCAGAACCGCAGTGAAGAATCATATACATCTGGAAAATACTCAGGATTCTTTTATACATTGCCACTTATTCAGAGACTCACCTAATAATGCACCCCTGGGGTATAGTCTGGAGACTATTTGATATGACCGTTCCCTAAGCACTCAGTGGAAAATGGAGAGCTGAAATGTAGTCAGCATGATAGAGTCAGGCATCTCCTTTATGTGGTCACTCGTTCAGAAACTCACTGAAGAATACACACCTTAAGAATAGTCAGAGTCCGTGTATTATGGCCACTCAATCACAGCATTACCGAATAATGCACAATTGGGCAATAGAAAGAAGTCTATATCATATGGCTTTTAATTCAGAGCTTCAGTTTATAATCAGCAGCTGTGTAATAGTCAGGATCCTATCTCAGCTTGCCCCAAATTAAGCAGCTCCGTGAATAATATATATATGTGTGATAGTCAGGAGACCCTTTGATACTGACATTCATACAGAATCTCTTTGAATACTGCACATGTGGGTAATAATCACTAGTGTATTTCATATGGTGATTCCTTTGGTGGGTCAAAAAATAATGCACAACTGTGGAGTAAAATGAGGTCTATTACATAAGGCCACTCTTTCAGTGTTGCAGGGAATAATATGTACATCTAAAAGTCAGGAATCTCTTTCACATGTCCACTCATTCAGGGCCTCTCTGAATAATATTCCCCTAAGAAATAGTCAAGATTCTACTTCAAGTGGCTATGCAGAGTCTCTGTAGGTTATGCACACCTGGGCAATACACAAGAGTCTCTTTTTTATGCCCACTTAGGCAGAGTCTCATTCAATTATACAGACCCAGTGAAGAGCTAAGAGTATACCTCATGGAACCAATCATTTAGAGCCTCAGTGAATAATGCACATCAGGGTCATAATCGAGCATTTTTTATATATCCACTCATTCTGTGCCTTCCTGAATGATATGCACCTGGGGAATCCTCAGGATTCAATTTCATACTACCACTTTTTTAGAACCTCATTGAATAATTCACAATGGGACAATAGTCAGGTGTCTATTTCATATGGCCTCTCATTCAAAATTTCAATGTTTAATGAACTTCTATGGAGTAATCAGTACTCTGTTTAAGATAGCCACGAATTGAGTGCATTCCAGAATGATACACACCTGGGTTATAAGATTCTATTTCATATGATCTCTAATTCTGTGTACCGCTGAGTAATTCACACGTGGGATGGCTTAAGGAGTTTATTTGTTATGGGCACTCAAAGAGAACTTGTTTGAATAATGCACAAACATGGCAAATTATAAGGATTCTATGTGGACCAGAGGAGAACTCGCAAGATGGCATGGTAGAAGCGACTCAGGATTGCAGCTCTGAATGAAGGCGCAGAGGGTGAGTTTTAGCCACATTCTCGGATGGACATTTTTTGCCCATAGAGCTTGAAAGTTCCAGGTGTGAAAGAGACACGGGACGCTAGTACAGCTGGCTACTGCAGCCGGCTCTCGCAGCCGCTTGGGCCGGCGTCGCAGCAGGACCTGGCACGGAACTCACTGGTCTGTGTGCCCTCTTAAACCGGCAATCTGAGATTTGGAAGGCAGATTGGCATGTCCATCCTATTGAACGGGACTTGGACAATGAGCCAGAGAAGGAGATTCCGGGGAAGAATGATCTGAGCTGGTGCAGTGGGCAGCGGCACAGGAGATAGCACGAATCCCAGTGCCCTTTCTGCAGGCTAATGGGGCGCCAGGGAGAGAGTTGACTTTTCAGCTTGGGGAGAGGAAGAGAGAGAGAGAGAGGACGGACTCTGTGGCAGGGAGCTGGGTGATCAGGCTCGGCGGGTAACACACTGATGGGGACAAGCAGGGTGGCGATTGGAGGCGCTCAGGGCCGAGAGATTTGCTGCTGGCATCTAGGATGGTGCAGCCCACTAGGGAAGGTTCGTCCACCACTGCAGACGCAATCCACCCTTACTGAAGTACCGCCAAGGGCTGATACAGCCTGCGGTTACCAAGGAAACCTGCTATAACAGAGAAGTTTCGCTAGGAGGGGGGAGTGCTCCAGAGCAGAATGGAGCCCAGCAGCAACCGGGTGGACCCGCCCTAGCAGGGCAGAGCCCCGGCATGCAAATAGTGAATAGACTACCTCCTAGTGGGGCAAGACAGTGCAAAGATACTCATAAAGAAAGCCCGAACTCCCTGAGACAGAGCATCTAAGGGGAAAAAAAAGGTGGTGTTTTATTAGTTCTGTTGTAGCAGACATAAACAGCCTCCCAACAACACTGAATGAACAACGGAGCTCACAGCTCAGCAATGGAGCTCCTATAAAGCACAGACCGTCTCCTCAAGCAGCTTCCTGACCCCTGTATATCCAAAGAGTCACCCCAAAAAAGGACTAATCGAACTCACATTTGGCAGGCATCATTCTGGAACAAAGAAAGCAGAAGAAACTGGTATCATCCCTCACTGTTCCACAGCTGCTACAGGTACACCCCAGACAAGCAGGGCTTGGAGTGGACCTCAGCACTCATACAGCAGAGGGGCTAGACCATTAGAAGAAAAACCAAGTAACAGAAATACTTCATCATCAACAATCTCAGCGCCAACAAAGAGACCGAACTGAAAAATCAGCAACTACTAAGGCGACGGGTGGATAAATCCATAAAGATGGGAAATAACCAGCGCAAAAAGGAGGAAAACACAGGAAACCAAAACACCTCAAATCCTACAAAAAACTGAAACTCCTCACCAGCAAGGGAACAAAGCTGGACGGAGAATGAGTGTGACGAAATGACGGAATCAGACCTCAGAAACTGGATAATGAGAAATTTCAGTGAGCTAAAAGAACATGTTGTAAATCAGTGCAAAGAAACTAAGAACCTTGAAAAAAGATTTGAAAAAGGATTCGAGGAATGGATAACAAGTATGGACAACTTAGAGAGGAATATGAATGAATTGAAGAAGCTGAAAAACACAACACGAGAACTTCACGAAGCATCCACAAGTTTCAACAGCCGAATTGACGAAGCAGAAGAAAGAATATCGGAAGTCGAAGATCAACTCAATGAAATAAAACGAGAAAATAAAATACCTAGGAATACAACTCACTAGGAATGTAAGGGACCTCTTTAAGGAACACTACAAACAACTGCTCAACGAAATAAGAGAGGACACAAACAGATGGAGAAACATTCCATGTTCGTGGTTAGGAAGAATCAATATCGTGAAAATGGCTATACTGCCCAAAGTAATTTACACAGTCAATGCTATCCCCATCAAACTACCACTGAATTTCTTCACAGAACTGGAAAAAACCACCATGAATTTCATATGGAACCAAAAGAGAGCCCGCATAGCCAAGTCAATACTAAGCAAAAAGAACACAGCAGGAGGCATCACGCTACCAGACTTCAAACTATACTACAAGGCTACAGTAATCAAAACAGCATGGTACTGGTATCAAAACAGAGATACAGACCAATCGACCAGAACAGAAGCATCGGAGGCAACACAACATATCTACAACCATATTATCTTTGATAAACCAGACAAAAACAGGCAATGGGGAAAGGATTCCCTATTTAATAAATGGTGTTTGGATAACTGGCTAGCCATGTGCAGAAAGCAGAAACTGGACCCCTTCCTGACACCTTACACTAAAATTAATGCCAGATGGATTAAAGACTTAAACGTAAGACCTGACACCATAAAAACCCTAGAAGAAAATCTAGGCAAAACCGTTCAGGACATAGGAGTAGGCAAGGACTTCATGAACAAAACACCAAAAGCTTGCCAACAAAAGCCAAAATAGACAAATGGGACCTAATCAAACTCCACAGCTTCTGCACGGCAAAAGAAACAGTCACTAGAGTCAATCGGCAACCATCAGAATGGGAAAAAATCTTTGCAGTTTACGCATCGGACAAAGGGCTGATATCCAGAATTTACAAAGAACTCAAACAGATTTACAGGAAAAAAACAAACAAGCCCATTCAAAAATGGGCAAATGATATGAACAGAAACTTTACAAAAGAAGACATACATGAGGCCAACAAACATATGAAAAAGTGCTCATCATCATTGGTCATTAGAGAGATGAAAATCAAAACCACATTGAGATACCATCTCACACCAGTTAGAATGGCGATCATTAAAAAATCTGGAGACAGCAGATGCTTGAGAGGATGTGGAGAAATAGGAACACTCTTACACTGTTGGTGGGAGTGTAAATTAGTTCAATCCTTGTGGAAGACAGTGTGGCGATTCCTCAGGGACCTAGAAATAGAAATTACATTTGACCCAGCAATCCCATTACTGCGTATCTATCCAAAGGACTATAAATCGTTCTACTATAAGGACACATGCACACGAATGTTCATTGCAGTACTGTTTACAATAGCAAAGACCTGGAACCAACCCAAATGCCCAACGATGATAGACTGGACTGGAAAAATGTGGCACATATACACCATAGAATATTATGCAGCAATCAAAAATGATGAGTTTGTGTCCTTTGTAAGGACATGGATGAATCTGGAGAACATCATTCTCAGCAAACTGACACAAGAACAGAAAAAGAAATACCGCATATACTCACTCATAGGTGGGTGAGAAAAATGAGAACACATGGACACAGAGAGGCAGTCTGCTATACACTGGGGACTCTTGGGGAGAATGGGGGAGAGACAGCGGGGGGGGGCTGGGGGGGATAGCCTGGGGATGAATACCGAGTGCGGGTGAAGGGGAGGAAAGCAGCAGAGCACACTGCCATGTGTGTACCTATGTAACTGTCTTGCACGTTTTGCACATGTACCCCCAAGCCTATAATGCAATAAAAATTAAAAAAAAAAAAAAGAGAAACCAAGATTAAAGAAAAAAGTGCAAAAAGGAATGAACAAAATCTCCAATAAATGTGGGACTATGGGAAGAGACCAAACCTACGTTTGATAGGTGGACCAGAATGTGTGAAGAGAATGAATCCAAGCTGGAAAACACTCTTCAAGATATCATACAGGAAAATTTCCCCAACCTAGCCAGACAGGTCAATACTCAACTCCAGGAAATACAGAGAACACCACAAAGATAATCCGTAAGAAAAGCAAACCCAAGAAGAGATAACGATTCTAAATATATATGGACCCAATGTAGGAGCACCCAGATATATAAGGCAAGTTCTTAATGACTTACAAAGGGACTTAGACTCCCACACAATAATAGTGGGAGACTTTAACACTCCACTGTCAATAGCAGACAGATCAACCAGACAGAAAATTAACAAGGATATCCAGGACTTGAACTCAGACCTGGAACAAGCAAACCTGATAGACATTTACAGAACTCTCCACCCCAAATCCACAGAATATACATTCTTCTCAGCACCACATCACACCTACTCCAAAATTGACCACATAATTGGAAGTAAAGCACTCCTCAGCAAATGCAAAACAACTGAAATCATAACAAACAGTCTCTCAGACCATAGTGCAATCAAGTTGGAACTCAGAATTCAGAAAATAACTCAGAACCGCACAGCTTCATGGAAACTGAACAATTGGCTCTTGAATGTTGATTGGATAAACAATGAAATGAAGGCAGAAATAAAGAAGTTCTTTGAAACCAATGAGAATGAAGACACAACGTACCAGAATCTCTGGGACACATTTAAAGCAGTCTGTAGAGGAAAATATATAGCAATAAGTGCCCACATGAGAAGAGTGGAGAGATCCAAAATTGACACCCTATCGTCAAAATTGAAAGAGCTAGAGGAGCAAGATCAAAAAAGCTCAAAACCTAGCCGAAGACAAGAAATAACTAAGATCAGAGCAGAACTGAAGGAGATAGAGACAAGAAAAACCCTTCAAAAAATCAATAAATCTAAGAGCTGGTTTTTCGAAAAGATCAACAAAATAGACAGACCACTAGCCAGACTGATAAAAAAGAAGAGAGAGAACAACCAAATAGATGCAATAAAAAACGATAAAGGGGAAATCACCACAGATTCCACAGAAATTCAAACCATCATCAGAGAATACTACAAACAACTCTATGCACATAAACCAGTAAATCAGGAAGAAATGGATAAATTCCTGGATGCCTGTGTCCTCCCAAGCCTAAACCAGGAGGAAGCCGAAACTATGAATAGACCAATAACAAGGTCTGAAGTTGAGGCAGCAATTAAGAGCCTACCACACAAAAAAAGCCCAGGTCCAGATGGGTTCACAGCCGAATTCTACCAGACACACAAAGAGGATCTGGTACCATTCCTTCTGAAACTATTCCAAATAATCCAAAAAGAGGGAACCCTTCCCAAATCATTTTATGAGACCAACATCATCCTGATACCAAAACCTGGCAGAGACTCAACAAGAAAAGAAAACTTCAGGCCAATATCCATGATGAACATAGATGCAAAAATCTTCAATAAAATACTGGCAAACCGATTGCAACAGCACATTAAAAAACTTATCCATCATGATCAAGTAGGATTTATCCCGGGGATGCAAGGCTGGTTCAACATACGCAAGTCTATAAATGTAATTCATCACATAAACAGAAGCAAAAACAAAAACCACATGATTATCTCAATTGATGCAGAGAAGGCATTTGACAAAATTCAACAGCCCTTTATGCTAAAAACCCTCAATAAACTTGGTATTGATGGAACATA
Organism: Saguinus oedipus; assembly: GCA_031835075.1. Classification (NCBI taxonomy): domain Eukaryota; kingdom Metazoa; phylum Chordata; class Mammalia; order Primates; family Cebidae; genus Saguinus; species Saguinus oedipus. The sequence continues at coordinate 32,276,544 of CM063180.1, read as the reverse complement.
TCTCAAAGTAATAAAAGCTATTTATAACAAACCAACAGCCAATATCATACTTAATGGGCAAAAACTGGAAGCATTCCCTTTGAAATCTGGCACTAGACAAGGATGCCCTCTCTCACCACTTCTATTCAACATAGTACTGGAAGTTATAGCCAGAGCAATCAGGCAAGAAAAAGAAATAAAGGGTATTCAAATAGGAAAGGTGGAAGCCAAATTGTCTCTATTTGCAGACGACATGATAGTATACCTAGAAGACCCCATCACCTCAGCCCAAAAGCTCCTGCAACTGATAAGCAACTTCAGCAAAGTCTCAGGATATAAAATCAATGTGCAAAAATCACAAGCATTCCTATACACCAATAAGAGACTTAAAGAGAACCAAATCAAGAACGAACTGCCATTCACAATTGCTACAAAGAAAATAAAATACCTAGGAATACAACTCACTAGGAATGTAAGGGACCTCTTTAAGGAAAACTCCAAACAACTGTTCAATGAAATAAGAGAGGACACAAACAGATGGAGAAACATTCCATGTTCGTGGTTAGGAAGAATCAATATCGTGAAAATGGCTATACTGCCCAAAGTAATTTACACAATCAATGCTATCCCCATCAAACTACCATTGAATTTCTTCACAGAACTGGAAAAAACCACCATGAATTTCATATGGAACCAAAAAAGAGCCCGCATAGCCAAGTCAATTCTAAGCAAAAAGAACACAGCGGGAGGCATCACGCTACGAGACTTCAAACTATACTACAAGGCTACAGTAATCAAAACAGCATGGTACTGGTACCAAAACAGAGATATAGACCAATGGAACAGAACAGAGGCATCGGAGGCAACACAACACATCTACAACCATATTATCTTTGATAAACCAGACAAAAACAGGCAATGGGGAAAGGATTCCCTATTTAATAAATGGTGTTGGGAAAACTGGCTAGCCATGTGCAGAAAGCAGAAATTGGACCCCTTCCTGACACCTTACACTAAAATTAACTCCAGATGGATTAAAGACTTAAACGTAAGACCCGACACCATAAAAACCCTAGAAGAAAATCTAGGCAAAACCATTCAGGACATAGGAGTAGGCAAGGACTTCATGAACAAAACTCCCAAAGCATTGGCAACAAAAGCCAAAATAGACAAATGGGACCTAATCAAACTCCACAGCTTCTGCACAGCAAAACAAACAGTCACTAGAGTGAATCGGCAACCATCAGAATGGGAAAAAATCTTTGCAGTTTACGCATCCGACAAAGGGCTGATATCCAGAATTTACAAAGAACTCAAACAGATTTACAGGAAAAAAACAAACAAGCCCATTCAAAAATGGGCAAAGGATTTGAATAGAAACTTTACGAAAGCAGACATACATGAGGCCAGCAAACATATGAAAAAGTGCTCATCGTCATTGGTCATTAGAGAGATGCAAATCAAAACCACATTGAGATACCATCTCACACCAGTTAGAATGGCGATCATTAAAAAATCTGGAGACAGCAGATGCTGGAGAGGATGTGGAGAAATAGGAACACTCTTACACTGTTGGTGGGAGTGTAAATTAGTTCAACCATTGTGGAAGACAGTGTGGCGATTCCTCAGGGACCTAGAAATAGAAATTCCATTTGACCCAGCAATCCCATTACTGGGTATCTATCCAAAGGATTATAAATCGTTCTACTATAAGGACACATGCACACGAATGTTCATTGCAGCACTGTTTACAATAGCAAAGACCTGGAACCAACCCAAATGCCCAACGATGATAGACTGGACTGGGAAAATGTGGCACATATACACCATGGAATATTATGCAGCAATCAAAAATGATGAGTTTGTGTCCTTTGTAGGGACATGGATGAATCTGGAGAACATCATTCTCAGCAAACTGACACAAGAACAGAAAAAGAAATACCGCATATACTCGCTCATAGGTGGGTGAGAAAAATGAGAACATGTGGACACAGAGAGGCAGTCTACTATACACTGGGGACTGTTGGGGGGAATGGGGGAGGGACAGCAGGGGGGGGCTGGGGGGGATAGCCTGGGGATGAATACCAAGTGTGGGTGAAGGGGAGGAAAGCAGCAAAGCACACTGCCATGTGTGTACCTATGCAACTATCTTGCTCGTTCTGCACATGTACCCCCAAACCTATAATGCAATAAAAATAAATAAATAAATAAATAAATAAATAAATAAAAAAAAAAAAAAAAAAAAAAAAAAAAGAAAAGCAAACCCAAGAAACATAATTGCCAGATTCACCAGGGTTGAAATGAAAGAGAAAATACTAAGGGCAGCCAGAGAGAAAGGTCGGGTCACCTGCAAAGGGAAGCCCATCAGACTCACAGCAGATCTCTCAGAAGAGACTCTTCAAGCCAGAAGAGAGTGAGGGCCAATATTCAATATCCTTAAAGAAAAGAAATTTCAACCCAGAATTTCATATCCAGCCAAACTGAGCTTCATAAGTGAAGGAAAAATAAAATTCTTCACGAACAAGCAAGTACTCAGAGATTTTGTCACCACTAGGCCTGCTTTACAAGAACTCCTGAAAGAGGCACTACACATAGAAAAGAACAACCAGTACCAGCCATCCTAAAAGCATACCACATCCTAAATACCATCAACAAAATGAAGTATCTGCATCAACTAATTGGCAAAACAGCCAGCTAGCATCAAAATGGCAGTATCAAATTCACACATAACAATTTTACCCCTAAATGTAAATGGGCAAAATGCACCAATCAAAAGACACAGACTGGCAAATTGGATAAAAAAACAAAACTCATCAGTGTGCTGTATCCAGGAAACCCACCTCACATGCAAGGATACAAAAAGGCTCAAAACAAAGGGATGGAGGATGATTTACCAAGCAAATGGAGAGCAAAAAAAAAAAGCAGGAGTTGAAATTCTCATCTCTGATAAAATAGACTTTAAAGCAGCAAAGATCAAAAGGGACAAAGAAGGTCATTACATAATGGTAAAAGGATCAATACAACAAGAAGAGCTAACAATTCTAAATATAGATGGACCCAATGCAGGAGCACCCAGATACATAAGGCAAGTTCTTAATGACTTACAAAGAGACTTAGACTCCCAGACAATAATAGTGGGAGATTTGAACACTGCACTGTCAATATCAGACAGATGAACCAGACAAAAAATTAACAAGGATATCCAGGACTCGAACTCAGACCTGGAACAAGAAAACCTGATAGACATTTACAGAACTCTCCACCTCAAATCCACAGAGTATACATTCTTCTCAGCATCACATCACACCTACTCCAAAATTGACCACATCATTGGAAGTAAAGCACTCCTCAGCAAATGCAAAACAACTGACATCATAACAAACAGTCTCTCAGACCATAGTGCAATCAAGTTGGAACTCAGAATTCAGAAAATATCTCAGAACCGCACAGCTTCATGGAAACTGAACAACTGGCTCTTGAATGTTGATTGGATAGAAAATGAAATGAAGACAGAAATAAAGAAGTTCTATGAAACCAACGAGAATGAAGACACAACGTACCAGAATCTCTGGGACGCATTTGAAGCAGTCTGTAGAGGAAAATATATAGCAATAAGTGCCCACATGACAAGAGTGGGGAGATCCAAAATTGACACCCTATCGTCAAAATTGAAAGAGCTAGCGGACCTAGATCACAAAAGCTCAAAATCTAGCCAAAAACAAGAAATAACTAACATCAGAGGAGAACTGAATGAGATAGAGACAAGAAAAACCCTTCAAAAATCAATAAACCCAAGAGCTGGTTTTTCGAAAAGATCAACAAAATAGACAGACCACTAGCCAGACTGATAATAAAGAAAAGAGACAACAACCAAATAGATGCAATAAAAAACGATAATGGGGAAATCACCACAGATTCCACAGAAATTCAAACCAACATGAGAGAATACCACAAACAACTCTATGCACATAAACGAGTAAACAAGGAAGAAATGGATAAACTTCAGGAGGCCTGTGTCCTCCCAAGCCTAAACGAGGAGGAAGCCAAAACGATGAATAGACCAATAACAAGGTCCCAAGTTGAGGCAGCAATTAAGAGCCTTCCACACAAAAAAAGCCCAGGTCCAGATGGGTTCACAGCTGAATTGTACCAGACACACAAAGAGGATCTGGTACCATTTCCTCTGAAACTATTCCAAATAGTTCAAAAAGAGGGAACACTTCCCAAATCATTTTATGAGACCAACATCATCCTGATACCAAAACCTGAAAGAGATTCAACAAGAAAAGAAAACTTCAGGCCAATATCCATGATGAACATAGATGCAAAAATCTTCAATTAAATACTGGCAAACCGATTGCAACAGCACATTAAAAACTTATCCATCATGATTAAGTAGGATTCATTTTGGGGATGCAAGGCTGGTTCAACATATGCAGGTCTATAAATGTAATTCACCACATAAACAGAAGCAAAAACAAAACCCACATGATTATCTCAATTGATGCAGAGAAGGCATTTGACAAAACTCAACAGCCCTTTTTGCTAAAAACTCTCAATAACCTTGGTATAGATGGAACATATCTCAAAGTAATAAAAGCTATTTACGACAAACCAACAGCCAATATCATTCTGAATGGGCAAAAACTGGAAGCATTCCGTTTGAAATCCAGCAGTAGACAAGGATGCCCTCTCTCACCACTCCTATTCAACATAGTACTGGAAGTTCTAGCCAGAGCAATCATACAAGAAAAAGAAATAAAGGGTATTCAAATGGGAAAGGTTGAAGCCAAATTGTCTCTATTTGCAGACGACATGATAATATATCTAAAAGACCTTATCACCTCAGCTCAAAAGATCCTGAAACTGATAAGCAATTTAAGTAAAGTCACAGGACATAAAATCAGTGTGCAAAAATCACAAGCATTCCTATACACCAATAACAGACTTAAAGAGAACAAAAATAAAGAATGAACTGCCATTCACAATTGCTACAAAGAAAATAAAATACCTAGGAATACATCTCACAAGGAACCTAAGGGACCTCTTCAAGAAAAACTACAAACCACTGCTCAACGAAATAAGAGAGGACACAAACAGATGGAGAAACATTCCATGTTCGTGGTTAGGAAGAATCAATATTGTGAAAATGGCTATACTGCCCAAAGTAATTAACACATTCAATGCTATCCCCATCAAACTCCCATTGAATTTCTTCATAGAACTGGAAAAAACCACCATGGATTTTATACGGAACCAAAAAAGAGCCCACATAGCCAAGTCAATTCGAAGCAAAAAGAACAAAGCGGGAGGTATCACACTACCAGACTTCAAAATATACTACAAGTCTACACTAATCAAAACAGCATAGTACTGGTACAAATACAGAGATATAGAAGAATGGAATAGAACAGAAGCATCGGAGGCAACACAACATATTTACAACCATATTATTTTTTATAAACCAAACCAAAACAAGCAATGGGAACGTATGCCCTATTTAATAAATGGTGTTGGCTAAACTGGCTAGCAATATGCAGAAAGCAGAAACTAGACTCCTTCCTAACACCTTACACTAAAATTAAGTCCAGATGGCTTAAAGACTTAAACATAAGACCTGACACCATAAAAACTCTAGAAGAAAATCTAGGCAAATCCGTTCAGGACATAGGAGTAGACAAGGAGTTCATGACCAAAACACCAAAAGCATTGGCAACAAAAGCCAAAATAGACAAATGGGACCTAATCAAACCCCACAGCTTCTGCACAGCAAAAGAAACAATCACTAGAGTGAATTGGCAACCATCAGAATGGGAAACAATTTTTGCAGTTTATCCATATGACAAAGGGCTGATATCAAGAATTTACAAAGAACTCAAACAGATTGACAGGAAAAAAACAAACAATCCCATTCAAAAATGGGCAAAAGATATGAACAGACACTTTAGAAAAGAAGACATACATGAGGCCAACAAACACATGAGAAAATGCTCATCATCACTGGTCATTAGAGAGATGCAAATCAAAACCACATTGAGATACCATCTCGCGCCAGTTAGAATAGCGATCATTAAAAAATCTAGAGACAGCAGATGCTGGAGAGGATACGGAGAAATAGGAACACTCTTACACTGTTGGTGGGAGTGTAAATTAGTTTAACCATTGGGGAAGACAGTGTGGCGATTCCTCAAGGACCTAGAAATAGAAATTCTATTTGACCAAGCAATCCCATTACTGGGCATATATCCAAAGGACTATAAATCGTTCTACTGTAAGGACACATGCACACGAATGTTCATTGCAGCAATGTTTACAATAGCAAAGAACTGGAACCAACCAAAATGCCCAATGATGATAGACTGGACTAAGAAAATGTGGCACATATACACCAAGGAATATTATGCAGCTATCAAAAATGATGAGTATGTGTCCTTTGTAAGGACATGGATGAATCTGGAGAACATCATTCTCAGCAAACTGACACAAGAACAGGAAAAGATACCGCATATACTCACTCATAGGTGGGTGAGAATAATGAGAACACATGGACAAAGAGAGGGGGTATACTACACACTGGGGTCTATTGGGGGGAAGGGGAGGGACAGCGGGGGGCTGGGGAGGGATAGCGTGAAGATGAATGCCAAGTGTGGGTGAAGGGGAGGAAGGCAGCAAAACACACTGCCATGTGTGTACCTATGCAACTATCTTGCATCTTCTGCATATGTACCCCAAAACCTAAAATAAAATAAAAATTAAAAAAATATAAAATAAAAAAATAAAGATTCTATGTTGCATGGCTAATCATTCAGACAAAATGTGAATAATATACGTGTGGATTATTAGAAGTCTGTTTCATATGCCCCTCTTTCACAGACTCACTGAACATTACACACTTGTCTTATAATCTAGAGTCTGTTCTTTATGGCCATTCATTCAGAGAATCACTGAATAATGAACACCTGTGGAATAGTCAGAAGTCTCTTTCTGACTGCCACTCATTAAAACCTCACTAAATGTACCCACCTGTGGAAAGAGTCAGAATTTACTTCTACTCCCTCATTCAGAATCTCACTAAATAATGCACACCTGTGAAATTGTCAGGAGAATTTTTCATGTGGCCTCTCATTCCGAGTGCCACTGAACAATGTGCTATAGTCTGGAGTCTATTTCATGTAGACACATACTCAGAGCCTCAGTGAATAAGACAGACCCTTGCTATCGTAAAGATTCTAATTAATATGGACACATCTTCTGAGACTCACTGAATAACACACACCTGTAGAATAATTTGGAGTCTATTTCCGATATACATTCATTCAGAGCCTCGGTGAATAATGCACACACCTGGGGTATCCAGAAGTCCATTTCATTTGCACACTCATCCATAGCCTCAGTTTATAATATACACATGTGGATTAGTTGGGGTTCCATGTCATATAGCCACGGACTCGTGACCTCAGTGAATAATGCCCATATGTAACATACTCAGAAGTCTGTTTCATATAGCCACTCATTCAGAGATTCATTGGATAATAAAATTATTTGAGATAGACAAAATCCCTTTTCGTGTGGTCACACAAGAAGAGCCTCACTGAGTAATACACACCTGAAAAAATTTGAGGAATCTACTATATATAGCGTCTCATTTACAGCCTCAGGAAATAATGCACACGTGTGGAGTAGGCACTGATCTGTTTTATATGGACACAAAATCAAACCCTAAGTGAGCAATACACAAGTTGGGAATAGTCACTAGTCTATTCCATATGACCAAATATTCAAAGTCAGAATCAATAATTCACTCCTGTGGATTAGTCAGAAAACAATTTCATATGGACAAAGGTTTAGAACTTCAGTGAATAATATATACTTCGGAAATATTCAGGACGCTATTTCATATGGCATGTATTTCAGAGCTTCATTGAATAAGAAACGCCTGTATCATAGTCAAAATTTTCTTTTAGTAGCCACATCTTCAGAGCATAACTGAATAACATACCGTTTGAAAAATGTCAGGATTCTATTTCGTATAGCCACTCATTTACAGCCGAATGTAAAAACGCACGCCTGTGGAGTATTCCAGAGTATCTATTATATGGACACTTATTCAGAGCGTCACAGAATAATACAGACCTATGGAAAAGTCAGGAGTGTATTTCACAGGGCCACTTATTCAGAACCGCAGTGAAGGATAATATACCTCTGGAAAATACTCAGGATTCTTTTATATATGGCCACTTATTCAGAGACTCAGTGAATAATGCACACCTGGGGTATAGTCTGGAGTCTATTTGATATGACCGTTCCCTAAGCACTCAGTGGAAAATGGAGAGCTGAAATATAGTCAGGATGATAGAGTCAGGAGTCTATTTATGTGGTCACTCGTTCAGAAACTCACTGAAAAATACACACCTTAAGAATAATCAGTGTGTAGGTATTATGGCCACTCAATCACAGCATTACCGAATAATGCATGATTTGGGCAATAGTAAGGAATATATATCTTATGGCTTCTAATTCAGAGCTTCAGTGCATAATCAGCAGCTGTGTAGTTATCAGGACCCTATTTCAGCATGCCCCAAATTAAGCAGCTCCGTGAATGATACATGTGTGATAGTCAAGAGTATCTTTGATATGGACTCTCATACAGAACCTCTTCAAATACTGCACATTTTAAGAATGATCACTTGTGTATTTCATATGTTGATTCTATTGGAGGGTCAAACAATTACGCGCAACTGTGGAGAAAAATGGGGTGTATTACATAAGGCCCCTCTTTCAATGTTACAGAAAATAATATGTATATCTGATAAGTCAGGAATCTCTTTCACATGGCCACTCATTCAGGGCCTCTGTGAATAATACTCCCCTCAGAAATAGTCAAGGTTCTACTTCAAGTGGCTACACATTCAGAGTCTCTGTAAGTAATGCACACCTGGGAAATACACAAGAGTCTCTTTTTTATGCCCACTTAGTCAGAGTCTCATTCAATTATACACACCCAGGAAAGAGTTAAGAGTATACCTCATGGGAGAGAGAGATCCAAGATGGCTGCTCGCTAATAGCTCGGGATTGTAGCTCCCAGTTATAGCTCGGAAAACGTGAGGAAGCCACATTTTCAGAGGAGTTGTCGTCGCCCACGAACCAGAAGTTTTTCAGTGGAGGAGCCCCGCGGGTGGCCAGCATGACTTCTGTGGCCGGTGCATCGGTTTTGTCGTCGCCTTGGCGTGGCAGCTCTTCATACACAGTGAGCCAGACTGATTCCCCTACTGACTGGTATTTGGAGCTCCCGGAAAGCAGAGCCGCTTGTTGCGGACTTACGAAGGAAGCCAGACTGGAGATTTTCAGGCAGAAGAGCACCATCAGTCTTACTGCTTCTGTTTTGGCTGGTGCAGTGGGTTGCTCGGATTCCAGCACTGGGAATCAATAAATTGGACATCCTCTCAGGAACTTAATCAGAAGGGCGTTAATTGTAAAAACATAAGATGGATAAAATCACAATAAAGGGAAAAAAAACAGCCTAAAAAGCTGAGAAAACCGAAAGTCAGAACCCCTCTCCCTCTACAGGGGATAGTAATTCCTCATCAGCAATGGAACAAGCCCTAATGGAAGAGGACTGTGTTCCAGTATCTGAAGGAGGCTTTAGAAGTTGGATGGTAAAAAACTTCTGGGAATTGAAACAACTTGTTCTATCCCAATGTAAAGAAACTAAGAACTTTGAAAAAAGGCTTGAAGAAATATTAAAAAGAATGGACAATATAGAGAGGAATATAAATGAACTAATGGAGTGGAAAAATACAACACGAGAACTTAGTGAAATATTCACAAGTTTGAATAGCCAAATTGATCAAGCAGAAGAAAAGATATCAGAGGTCAAAGACTGACTTAATAAAATAGAACGAGAAGACAAGAATAGACAAAAAAAGGATAAAAAGGAATGAGCAAAGTCTCCAAGAATTATGGGACTATGTGAAAAGACCTAATCTGTGTTTGATAGGTGTACCTGAATGTGATGAAGAGAATGAATTCCAGCTGGAAAATACGCTTCAGGATATTATTTAGGAGAATTTTCCCAAACTAGCAAATCAGGATAGTATTCAACCTCAGGTAATACAGAGAACACCACAAAGATATTCCTTACGAAGAGCAACCCCAAGACACATAATCATTAGATTCACCAGGGTTGAAACAAAGGAGAAAATACTAAGGGCAGCCAGAGAGGAAAGGTCAGGTCACCCACAAAGGGAAGCCTATTAGACTTACAGCAGATCTCTCAGCAGAAACACTACAAGCCAGAAGAGAGAGGGGTCTGATATTTAACATCCCTAAAAAACAGAACTTTCAAAAATAAAAATAAAAATAAAATAAAAAAAAAAAAACAGAACTTTCAGCCCAGAATTTTATATCCTGCCAAACTAAGCTCCGCAATTGAAGGAAAAATAAAATCTTTTATGAACAAGCAAGTATTCAGGGATTTTATTACCACCAGGCCTGCTTTAGAAAAACTTCTGAAAGAAGCATTACACACAGAAAGGAACAACCAGTATTAGCCTTTCTATAAACATACCAAAAAGTAAAGAGCATCAACATAAAGAAAAATTTACATCCATGAATGGATGAAATAGCCGGTTAACCTCAAATGACAGTAATCCTAAATTGAAATCGACTAAATTCCCCAATAAAAAGATACAGCCAAAAACTTACAGTATACTACATACAGACATATTTCATATTGATAGATACACAAAGACTTAAAACAAAGTGTTGGAGAAAGATCTACCAACCAAATGGAAAACAAAAACAAATAAATAAACAAAAAGGAGTTGCAATTCATGCATTTGATAAAACAGATTTCAAAGCAACAAAGATAGAGTGGTATAAGGAACAATGCATCCTAACACCCAGATACGTAAGATTTATAAAGAGATTTAGACTCAACGAGACAAAAAATTAATAAAGATATCCAGAATTTGAACTCAGATCAGTAACAAGTATACTTAATAAGCATTTGGAGAGCTCTACACTTTAGATAGATAAAACATGTATTCTCCACTTTAAATACACAAATTAATGATCGGATATTATTAATACCCATTCATAGAATACAGCAATATTCCTGTTCTCTCTCCCTCTTTTAATTCCCCTCTTTTCTTTTCCTTCTAAAAAGATAGAGTATACGTCACGGAACCAATCATTTAGAGCCTCAGTGGATAATGCACTCCAGGGTTATAGTCGAGAATTCTTTATATGGCCACTCATTCTGTGCCTCCCTGAATGATACACACCTGGGAAATGCTCAGGATTCAATTTCATACTACGATTCATGTAGAAACTTATAGAATAATTCACAATGGAGTAATACTCAGGTGTCTATTTCATATGGCCTCTCATTAAAAGGTTCAGTGTATAATGAACTTCTAGGGAGTAATCAGGACGCTGTTTAAGATAGCCACGAATTGAGTGCCTTCCTGAATGATACACACCTGGGTTATAGGACTCAATTTCATGTGAACTCTAATTCTGGGTACCGCTGAGTAATACACACGTAGGATAGTGTGAGGAATTAATTTCTAATGGGCACTCATAGAGAACCTGTTTGAATAATGCACACATGGCAAAGAATAAGAATTCTATGTGGTACGGCTTGTCATTCAAACAAAAAGTGAATAACGCTCATGTGGATTATTAGATATCTGTTTCATATGCCACTCCTTTACAGCATCACGAATATTACACACTTGAGATATAGTCTGAAGTCTGTTCTTTATGGCCATTCATTCAGAGAATCAATGAATAATGAACACCTGTGAAATAGTCAGAAATCTCTTTCCGACCACCACACATTGAAAGCCTCACTAAATGTACCCACCAGTGGAAAGAGTCAGGATTTTCTTCTATTTCCTTATTCAGAATATCACTAGATAATGCACACCTGTGGAATTCTCAGGAGAATTTTTCATGCGGCCTCTCATTCCGAGTGCCACTGATCAATGTGCTGTAGTCTAGAGTCTATGTCATGTAGACACATATTCAGAACCTCAGTGAATAAGACAAACTCTTCCTATCCTAAAGATTCTAATTAATATGGACACATCTTCTGAGCCTCACTGAATAATACACACCTGTAGAATAATTTGGAGTCTATTTTCGATGGACATTCATTCAGAGCCTCGGTGAATAATGCACACCCCTGGGGTAGCCAGAAGTCCATTTTATTTGTACACTCATCCATAGCCTCAGTTTATAATATGCACGTGTGTATTAGGTGGAGTTCCATTTTAAATAGCCACGGACTCGTAACCTCAGTGAATAATGCACATATGTAACGTACTCAGCAGTCTGTTTCATATAGGCACTCATTAAGAGATTCATTGGATAATAAAATTATTTAAGATTGACGGAATCCCGTTTCATATGGTCACACAAGAAGAGCCTCAGTGAGTAATACACACCTAAGAAAATGTGAGGAGTCTACTATATATAGCCTCTCATTTACAGCCTCAGGGAATAATGCACACGTGTGGAGTAGGCACTAACCTATTTTATATGGACACAAAATCAAACCCTGAGTGAGCAATACACAAGTTGGGTATAGTCACTAGTCTATTCCATATGCCCAAATATTCAAAGTCAGAGTCAATAATTCACACCTGTGGACTAGTCAGGAAACAATTTTATATGGACAAAGTTTAAGAGTTTGAGTGAATAATATGTACCTGGGAAATACTCAGGACGCTATTTCATGTGGCGTGTATTTCAGAGCTTCATTGAATAAGAAACACCTGTATCGTAGTCAGAATTTTCTTTTAACAGCCACGTCTTCAGAGCCTCACTGAATAACATACACTTTGGGAAAAGTTATGATTCTATTTCGTATAGCCACTCCTTTACAGCCAAATGTAAAAACACACGACTGTGGAGTATTCAGGAGTCTCTATTTATGGACACTCATTCAGAGTGTCACAGAATAATACAGACCAATGGAAAAGTCAGGAGTGTATTTCACATGGCCACATTTTCAGGACCGCAGTGAAGGATCACATGCATCTGGAAAATACTCAGGATTTTTTTATATAAGACCACTTATTCAGAGACTCAGTGAATAATGCACACCTGGGGTATAGTCTGGAGACTATTTGATATGACCCTTCCCTAAACACACAGTTGAAAATGGAGAGCTGAAATATAGTCAGGATGATAGAGTCAGGAGTCTAATTTATGTGGTCAGTCGTTCAGAAACTCACTGAAGAATACACACCTTAGGAATAGTCAGAGTCAAGGTATTATGGCCCCTCAATCACAGCATTACCGAATAATGCACAATTGGGCAATAGTAAATAGTCTGTATCATATGGTTTCTGAAACAGAGCTTCAGTGCATAATCAGCCGCTGTGTAGTAGTCAAAACCCTATTTCAGCTTGCCCCAAATTAAGCAGCACTGTGAATGATACATACATATATGTATGATAGTCAGGAGAATCTTAGATATGGATACTCATACAGAACCTATTCGAACATGGCACATGTGGGGAATAATCACAAGTGTATTTCATATGGTGATTCCTTTAGAGGGTCAAACAATAATGCGCAACTGTGGAGTAAAATGGGGTTTATTACATAAGGCCACTCTTTCAGTGTTGCAGGGAATAATATGTATATCTGATAAGTCAGAAATATCTTTCAGAGGGCCATTCATTCAGGGTCTCTGTGAATAATATACCCCTCAGAAATAGTCAAGGTTCTACTTCAAATGTCTACACATTCAGATTCTCTGTAAGTATTGCACACCTGGGAAATACACAAGAGTATCTTTTTTATGCCCACTTAGTCAGAGTCTCATTCAGTTACACAAACCCGGGGAAGAGTTAAGAGTATACATCACGGAACCAATCATTTACAGCCTCATTTAATAATGCACACCAAGGTCATATTCGAGAATTTTTATATGGCCACTGATTCTGTGCCTCCCTGCATGATACAAACTTGGGGAATCCTCAGGATTCAATTTTATACTACCACTAATTTAGAACCTTATAGAATAATTCGCAATGGAGCAATAGTCAAGTGTCTATTTCATATGGCCTCTAATTCAGAGTTTCAGTGTATAATGAACTTCTATAGAGCAATCAGGACGCTTCTTAAGGTACCCAAGATTTGAGTGCCTTCCTGCATGATAAACACCTGGGTTTTAGAATTCTATTTCACATCAACTCTAATTCTGGGTACCGCTGAGTAATACACACGTGGGATGGTGTAAGGAGTATATTTGTTATGGGCATTCATAGAAAAACTTTTTGAATAATGCACACACAGTGAATAATAAGGATTCTATGTTGTACGGCTAGTCATTCAAACAAAAAGTGAATAACGTTCATTTGGATTATTAGAAGTGTGTTTCATATGCCTCTCTTTCACAGCCTCACTGAATATTACACATGGAGATATAGTCTGGAGTCTATTCTTTATGACCATTCATTCAGAAAATCACTGAATAATGAACACCTGTGGAATAGTCAGGAGTCTCTTTCTGACCGCCACTCATTGAAATCCTCACTAAATTCACCCACCTGTGGAAAGAGTCAGGATGTACTTCTATTCTCTTATTCAGAGTCTCACTAAATAATGCACACTTGTGGAATTGTCAGGAGAATTTTTCATGCGGCCTCTCATTCCAAGTGTCACTGAAGAATGTGTTATAGTCTGGAGTCTATTTCATGTAGACACATATTCAGAGCCGCAGTGAATAAGACAGACCCTTGTTATCGTAAAGATTCTAATTAATATGGACACATCTTCTGAGCCTCACTGAATAATACACACCTGTAGAATAATTTGGAGTCTATTTTTGATGGACATTCATTCAGAGCCTCGGTGAAGAATGCACACCCCTGGGGTACCCAGAAGTCCATTTCATTTGTACACTCATCCATAGCCTCAGTTTATACTATGCACGTGTGGATTAGGTGGGGTTCTATTTTACATAGCCACGGACTCGTAACCTCAGTGAATGATGCACATATGTAACGTACTCAGCAGTCTGTGTCATATAGACACTCATTAAGAGATTCATTGGAGAATAAAATTATTTAAGATAGAGAGAATCCCGTTTCATATGGTCACACAAGAAGAGCCTCACTGAGTAATACACACCTGGGAAAATTTGAGGAGTCTACTGTATATAGCCTCCCATTTACAGCCTCAGGGAATAATGCACACGTGTGGAGTAGGCACTAGTCTATTTTATATGGCCACAAACTCAAACCCTGAGTGAGCAATACAGAAGTTGGGAATAGTCACTAGTCTATTCCGTATGCCAAAATATTCAAAGTCAGAGTCAGTAATTTACTCCTGTGGATTAGTCAGGAAACAATTTCTTATGGACAAAGTTTAAGAGGTTCAGTGAATAATATGTACCTGGGAAATACTCAGGACGCTATTTCATATGGCGACTATTTCAGAGCTTCATTGAATAAGAAACACCTGTATCGTACTCAGAATTTTCTTTTAACAGCAACATCTTCAGAGCCTCACTGAAGAACATACACCATGGGAAAAGTGAGAATTTTATTTCCTGTAGCCACTCATTTAGAGCCGAATGTAAAAACGCACGCCTGTGGAGTATTCAGGAGTCTCTACTTTATAAACACTCATTCAGAGAGTCACAGAATAATACAGACCTATGGAAAAGTCAGGAGTGTATTTCACATGGCCACTTATTCAGAACCGCTGTGAAGGATTATATACATCTGGAAAATACTCAAAATTCCTTTATGTAAGGCCACTTATTCAGAGACTCAGTGAATAATGCACACCTGGGGTATAGTCTGGAGACTATTTAATATGACCATTCCCTAAGGACTCAGTGGAAAATGGAGAGCTGAAATATAGTCAGGATGATAGAGTCAGGAGTCTACTTTATGTGGTCACTCGCTCAGAAACTCACTGAAGAATACACACCTTAACAATAGTCAGAGTCCAGGTATTGTGGCCACTCAATCACAGCATTATTGAATAATGAACAATTGGGCAGTAATAAGGAGTCTATATCATATGGCTTCTAATTCAGAGCTTCACTGCATAATCAGCAGCTGTGTAGTAGTCAGGACCCTATTTCAGCTTGCCACAAATTGAACAACTTTGTGAATGACACATATATGTGTGATAGTCAGGTGTCTCTTTGATATGGGCACTCCTATCGAACCTCTTAGAATACTACAAATGTTATTAATAATCACTAGTGTATTTCATGTGGTGATTCCTTTGGCGGGTCAAGCAATAACTTGCAACTCTGGAGTAAAATGGCGTCTATTACATAAGGCCACTCTTTCAGTATTGCAGGGAATAAAATGTATATCTGATAAGTCAGGAATCTCTTTCACATGGCCACTCGTTCAGGGCCTATGTGAATAATACTCCCCTCAGAAAAAGTCAAGGTTCTACTACAAATGGCTACACATTCAGCATCTCGGTAAGTAATGCACACCTGGGCAATACACAAGAGTCTCTTTTTTATGCCCACTTAGTCAGAATCTTATTCAATTATACACACCCGGGGAAGTGTTAAGAGTATACCTCACTGAACCAGTCATTTAGAGCCTCAGTGAATAATATACACCAGGATTATTGTCGAGGAGTTTTCATATGGCCACTCATTTTGTGCCTCCTTGAATGACACACAACTGGGGAATCCTCAGGATTCATTTTCATACTACCGCTCATGTAGAACTTTATAGAATAATTAACAATGGAGCAATAGTTAGGTGTCTATTTCACATGGCCTCTCATTCAATGTTTCAGTGTATAATGAACTTTTATAGAGTAATCAGGGCGCTGTTTAAGATAGCCACCAATTGAGTGCTTTCCTGAATTATAAACACCTGGGTTATAGGATTCTATTTTATATGAACTCTAATTCTGGGTACCGCTGAGTAATACACACGTGGGATAGTGTAAGGAGTTTATTTGTCATGGGCACTCATAGAGAACCTGTTTGAATAAAGCACACATGGCGAATAAGAAGGACTCTATGTTGTATGGCTAGTCATTTAAACAAAAAGTGAATAAGTCACATATGGATTATTAGAAATCTGTTTCATATGGCCCTCTTTCACAGCCTCACTGAATATTACACACTTGCGATATAGTCTGGAGTCTATTCTTTTTGGCCATATATTCAGAGAATCACTGAATAATGAAAACTTGTGGAATAGTCAGAAGTCTCTTTCCGACCTCCACTCATTGAAAGCCTCACTAAATGTACCAACCTGTTCAAAGAGTCAGGATTTACTTCTATTCCCTCATTCAGAGTCTCACTAAATAATGCACACCTGTGGAATTGTTAGGAGAATTTTTCATGCGGCCTCTCATTCCGAGTGTCACTGAACAATGAGCTGTAGTCTGGAGAATATTTCATGTAGACACATATTCAGAGCCTCAGTGAATAAGACAAACCCTTGCTATCCTAAAGATTCTAATTAATATGGACACATCTTCAGAGCCTCTCTGAATAATACACACCTGTAGAATAATTTGGAGTCTATTTTCGGTGGACATTCATTGAGAGCCTTGGTGAAGAATGCGCACCCCTGGAGTAGACAGAAGTCCATTTCATTTGTACACTCGTCCATAGCCTCAGTTTGGAATATGCATGTGTGGATTAGTTGTGGTTCCATTTCATATAGCCACGGACTCATAACCTCAGTGAATAATGCACATATGTAATGTACTCAGAAGTCTGTTTCATACAGCCACTCATTCCGAGATAAATTGGATAATAAAATTATTTTAGAGACAGAATCCCGTTTCATAGGGTAACACAAGAAGAGCCTCACTGAGTTATACACACCTGGGAATATGTGAGGAGTCTACTATATATTGCCTCTCATTTACAGCCTCAGGGAATAATGCACACGCGTGGAGTAGGCACTAATCTATTTTACATGGCCACAAAATCAAATGTCGAGTGAGCAATACACAAGTGTGGAATAGTCACTAGTCTATTTCATATGCTTAGATATTCAAATTCAGGGTCAATAATTCACTCCTGTGGACTAGTCAGAAAACAATTTTATATGGACAATGTTTTAGGGCTTCAGTGAAAAATATGTACCTGGAAAAAACTCAGTACACTCTTTCATACGACATCTATTTTAGAGCTTCATTGAATAAGGAACCCCTGTATTGTAGTCAGAATTTTCTTTTAATGGCCACATCTTCAGAGCCTAACTTAATAACATACACCTTGGGAAATGTCAGGATTCTATTTCCTATAGTCACTCATTTTAGACCTGAATGTAAAAACGCACGCCTGTGGAGTATTCAGGAGTCTCAATTTTATGTAACTCATTCAGTGCGTCACAGAATAATACAGACCTATGGCAAAGTCAGGAGTGTATTTCACATGGCCACTTATTTAGAACCGCAGTGAAGGATCATATACATCAGGAAAGTACTCAGGATTCTTTTCTATATTGCCACTTATTCAGAGACTCAGTGAATAATGCACACGTGGGGTATAGTCTGGAGACTATTTGATATGCGTGTTCCCTAAGCACTGAGTGGAAAATGGAGAGCTGAAATATATTCAGGATGATAGAGTTAGAAATCTACTTTATGTGGTCACTCGATCAGAAACTCACTGATAAATACACACCTTAAGATAGTCAGAGTCCATGTATTATGGATACTCAATCACAGCATTTCCAAATAATGCACAATTGGGCAATAGTAAGAAGTCTATATCATATGGCATCCAATTCAGAGCTTCAGTGCATAATCAGTAGCTGTGTAGTAGTCAGGACCTATTTCAGCTTGCCCGAAATTAAACAGTTGCTTGAATGATACATATATGTGTGATAGTCAGGAGACACTTTTTTATGGACACTCAAACAGTACGTCTTCGAATACTGCATATGTGGGGAATAATCACTAGTGTATTTCATATGGTGATTCCTTTGGACTGTCAAACAATAACGTGCAACGGTGGAGTAAAATTAGGTCTATTACATAAGGCCACTCTTTCAGTGTTGCAAGGAATAAAATGTATATCTGATAAGTCAGGAATCTCTTTCATATAGCCACTCGTTCAGGGCCTCTGTGAATAATACTCCCCTCAGAAAGAGTCAAGGTTCTACTTCAAATGGCTACACATTCAGAGTCTCTGTAAGTAATACACACCTGGGCAATACACAAGAGTCTCTTTTTTTATGCCCACTTAGTCAGAGTCTCATTCAATTATACACACTCAGGGAAGAGTTAAGAGTATACCTCACGGAACCAATCATTTAGAGCCTCAGTGAATAATACACACCGGGGTTATAGTCGAGCATTTTTTATATGGCCACTCACTCTGTGCCTCCCGAAATGATACACACCTGGGGAATTCTCAAAATTCAATTTTATACTACCACTCATGTAGAACCATATAGAATAATTCACAATGGAACAATAGTCAGGTGTCTATTTCATATGACCTCTCATTCAAAGTTTCAGTGTATAATGAACTTCTTTGGAATAATCAGGACAGTGTTTAATATAGCCACGAATTTAGTGCCTTCCTGAACGATAGACACCTGGATTATAGGACTCTATTTCATTTGAACTCTAATTCTGGGTACCGCTGAGTAATACACACGTGGGATAGTGTAAGAAGTTTATTTGTCATGTTCACTCATAGAGAAACTGTTTAAATAATGCACACATGGCGAATAATAAAAATTCTATGTTGTACAGCTAGTCATTCAGACAAAACGTGAGTAACGCACATGTGGATTATTAGAAATCTGTTTCATAGGTCCCTTTTCCACAGGCTCACTGAATATTACACACTTGAGATATAGTCTAAAGTCTATTCTTTAAGGCCATTCATTCAAAGAATCACTGAATAATGAACTCCTGTGGAATAGTCAGAAATCTCATTCAGACTGCCACTCATTGAAAGCCTCACTTAGTGTACCGACCTGTGGAAAGAGTCAGAATTTACTTCTATTCCCTCATTCAGAGTCTCACTAAATAATGCACACCTGTGGAATTGTCAGGAGAATATTTCATGCGGCCCCTCATTCCGAGTGTCACTGAACAATGTGCTGTGGTCTGGAGAATATTTCATGTAGACACATATTCAGAGCCTCAGTGAATAAGACAGACCCTTGCTATCGTAAATATTCTAATTAATATGGAAAAATACTCTGAGCCTCACTGAATAATACACACCTGTAGAATAATTTGGAGTCTATTTTCGACGGACATTCATTCAGAGCCTCGGTGAAGCATGCACACCCCTAGGGTAGCCAGAAGTCCATTTTATTTGTACACTCATCCATAGCCTCAGTTTATACTATGCAAGTGTGTATTAGTTGGGGTTCCATTTCATATAGCCACAGACTCTTAAGCTCTGTGAATAATGCACATATGTAACATACTCAGCAGTCTGTTTCATATAGCCACTCATTCAGAGATTAATTGGAGAATAAAATTATTTAAGATAGACTGAATCCCGTTTCATATGGTCTCACAAGAAGAAACTCACTGAGTAATACATAACTGGAAAAATGTGAGGAGGCTAATATATATAGCCTCTCAGTTACAGCCTCAGGGAATAATGCACACGTGTGGAGTAGGCAAAAATCTATTTTGTATGGCCACAGAATCAAACCATGAGTGAGCAGTACAGAAGTTGGGAATAGTCACTAGTCTATTCCATATGCCCAAATATTCAAAGTCAGGATTAATAATTCACTCCTGTGGACTAGTCAGGAAACAATTTCATATGGACAATGTTTTAGAGCTTCAGTGAATAATATATATGTGGGAAAAACTCAGGACGCTACTTCATATGGCGTCTATTTCAGAGCTTCATTGGAAAAGGAACACCTGTATCATAGTCAGAATTTTCTTTGAACAGCCACAACCTCAGAGCCTAACTGAATAACATACACCTTGGGACATGTCAGGATTGTATTTCGTATTGCCACTCATTTAGAGCCGAATGAAGAAACGCACGCCTGTGGAGTATTCCGGAGTCTCATTTTTATGAAAACTCATTCAGAGCGTCACAGAATAATACAGACCTATGGAAAAGTCAGGAGTGTATTTCACATGGCCACTTATTCAGAAACGCAGTGAAGGATCATATACATCTGAAGAATACTCAGGAATGTTTTAGAAATGGCCACATATTCAGAGACTCAGTGAATAATGCACACCTGGAGTATAGTCTGGAGACTATTTGATATGACCGTTCCCTAAGCACTCAGTGGAAAATGGAGAGCTGAAATATAGTCAGGATGATAGAGTCAGGAGTCTACTTTATGTGGTCACTCGTTCAGTAACTCACTGAAAAATACACACCTTAAGTATGGTCAGAGTCCAGGTATTATGGCCACTCAATCACAGCATTATCGAATAATGCACAATTGGGCAATAGTAATGTGTCTATATAATATGGCTTCTAATTCAGAGCTTCAGTGCATAATCAGCAGCTGTGTAGTAAAGACCCTATTTCAGCTTGCCCCAAATTAAGCAGCTCCGTGAATGATACATATATGTGTGATAGTCAGCAGACTCTTTGATATGAACACTCATATAGAACCTCTTCGAATACTGCACATGTGGGGAATAATCACTAGTGTAATTCACATGGTGATTCCTACGGAGGGTAAAAGAGTAATGCGCAACTGTGGAGTAAAATGTGGTCTATTACATAAGGAGACACTTTCAGTGTTGCAGGGAATATTATGTATATCTGATAAGTCAGAAATGTCTTTCACATGTCCACTCATTTTGGACCTCTGTGAATAATACTCCCCTCAGGAATAGTCGTGGAACTACTTCAAATGGCTACACATTCAGCGTCTTCGTAAGTAATACACACCAGGGCATTACACAAGAGTCCGTTCTTTATGTGCACTTAGTCAAAGTCTCATTCAATTATACATACCCGGGGAAGAGTTAAGAGTATACCTCACGGAACCAATCATTTAGAGCCTCAGTGAATAATGCACACCAGGTTTATAGTTGAGCATTTTTTATATGGCCACTCATTCTGTGCCTCCCTGAAAGATACACACCTGGGGAATACTCAGGAGTCAATTTCATACTACCACTCATGTAGAAGCTTATAGAATAATTCACAATGAAGCAATAGTCAGGTGTCTATTTCATATGGCCTCTCAATCAAAGTTTCAGTGTATAATGAACTTTTACGGAGCAATCAGGACGCTGTTTAAGATAGCCACGAATTGAGTGCATTCCTGAATGATACACACCTGACTTATAGGATTTTATTTCATATAAACTCTAATTCTGGGTACCGCTGAGTAATACACACGTGGGATAGTGTAAGGAGTTTATTTTTCATGGGCACTCATAGAGAAACTGTTTGAATAATGCACACAGAACGAATAATAAGGATTCTACGTTGTACGGGTAGTCATTCAGACAAAAAGTGAATAACGGACATGTGGATTATAAGAAGTCTGTTTCATATGCCCTCTTTCACAGCCTCACTGAATATTACACACTTGAGATATAGTCTGCGTCTATTCTTTATGGCCATTCATTCAGTGAATCACTTAATAATGAACACCTGTGAAATAGTCAGAAGTCTCTTTCCAACCGCCACTCAATGAAAGCCTCATTAAATGTACCCACCTGTGGAAAGAGTAAGGATTTACTTCTATTCCCTCATTCAGAGTCTCACTAAATAATGCACACCTGTGGAATTGTCAGAAGAACTTTTTATGGGGCCTCACATTCCGAGTGTCACTTAAAAATGTGCTGTAGTCTGGAGTCTATTTCAGGTAGAAACATATTCAGAGTCTCAGTGAATAAGACAGACCCTTGCTATCATAAAGATTCTAATTAATATGGATGCATCTTCTGAGCCTCACTGAATAATACACACCTGTAGAATAATTTGGAGTCTATTTTTGATGGGCATTCATTCAGAGCCTCGGTGAAGAATGCACACTTTTGGGGTAGCCAGAAGTGTATTTGATTTGTACACTCATCCATAGCCTCAGTTTATAATATGTACGTGTGAATTAGTTGGGGTTCCATTTTATATAGCCACGGACTCGTTACCTCAGTGAATAATGCACATATGTAACGTACTCAGCATTCTGTTTCATATACCCACTCATTCAGAGATTCATTGGATAATAAAATTATTTAAGATAGACTGAATCCTGTTTCATATGGTCACACAAGAAGAACCTCACTGAGTAATACACAGCTGGAAAAATGTGAATAGTCTTCTATACATGGCCTCTCATTTACAACCTCAGAGAATAATGCACACGTGTGGAGTAGGCACTAATCTATTTTATATGGCCACAAAATAAAACCCTGAGTGAGCAATAAACAAGACTGGAATAGTCACTAGTCTATTTCATATGACCAAATATTTAAAGTCAGAGTCAATTATTCACTTTTGTGGACCTGTCAGGAAACAATTTCTTACGGACAAAGTTTCAGAACTTCAGTGAATAATGATATATACCTGGGAAATACTCAGGACGGCATTTCATATGGTATCTATTTCAGAGCTTCATTGAATAAAAATAACCTGTATCATAGTCAAAATTTTCTTTTAATAGCCACATCCTCAGAGCCTAACTGAATAACATACACTTTGGGAAATGTCAGGTTTCTATTCCGTATACCACTCTTTTAGAGCCGAATGTAAAAATGCATGCCTATGGAGTATTCAGGAGTCTCTACTTTATGAACACTCATTCAGAGTGTCACAATATAATACGGACCTATGGAAAAGTCACGAGTGTGTTTCAAATGGCCACTTATTCAGAAAAGAAGGGAAAGATCATATACATCTGGAAAGTACTAACGAATCTTTTATATATGGCCACTTATTCAGAGCTTCAGTGAATAATGCACAACTGGGGTATAGTCTGGAGACTATTTGATATGACCATTCCCTAAGCACTCAGTGAAAAATGGAGAGCTGAAATATAGTCAGGATGATAGAGCAGGAGTCTACTTTATATGGTCACTGGATCAGAAACTCACGGAGGAATACACACCTTAAGAATAGTCAGAGTCCTGGTATTATGGCCACTCAATCACAGCATTACCGAATAATGCAAAAATTGGGGAATAGTAAAAAGTCTATATCATATGGATTCTAATTCAGAGCTTCAGTGCAAAATCAGCAGCTGTGTAGTAGTCAGAACTGTATCTCAGCTTGCCCCAAATTAAGCATCTTCGTGAATTATACATACATGTGAGATAGGAGACTCTTTGATATGGACACTCATACAGAACCTCTTCGAATACTGCACATGTTGGGAATAATCACTAGTGTATTTCATAGGGTGATTACTTTGGAGGGTAAAACAATAACGAGCAACTGTGGAGTACAATGGCAGGAATCTCTTTCTCATGGCCACTCATTCAGGGTCTCTGTGAATAAAACTCCCCTCAGAAATAGTCAAGGTTCTACTTAAATGGCTACACATTCAGAGTCTCTGTATGTAATGCCACCTGGACAATACACAAGAGTCTCTTTTTATGCCCACTTAGTTAGAGTCTTGTTCAGTTATACACACCCGAAGAAGAGTTAAGAGTATACCTCACGGAACCAATCATTTACAGCCTCAGTGAATAATGCACGCCAGGTTTATAGTCGAGCATTTTTTTATATGGCCACTCATTCTGTACCTCCCTGAAAGACACACACCTGGAGAATCCTCAGGATTCAATTTCATACTACCACTCATGTAGAACTTTATAGAATAATTCACAATGGAGCAATAGTCAGGTGTCTATTTTATATGGCCTCTCATTCAACGTTTCAGTGCATAATGAAATTTTATGGAGTAATCAGGACGCTGTTTAAGATAGCCACGAATTGAGTGCCTTCCTGAATGATACACACCTGGCTTATAGGATTTTATTTCATATAAACTCTAATTCTTGGTACCGCTGAGTAATACACACGTGGGATAGTGTAAGGAGTTTATCTTTTATGGGCACTCATAGAGAAACTGTTTGAGTAATGCACACAGGACAAATAATAAGGATTCTATATTGTACGGCTAGTCATTCAGACAAAAAGTGAATAATGCACATGTGGATTATAAGAAGTCTGTTTCATATGCTCCTCTTTCACAGCCTCACTGAATATTACACACTTGAGATATAGTCTGGAGTCTATTCTTTATGGCCATTCATTCAGAGAATCACTGAATAATGAACACCTGCGGAATAGTCAGAATTCTCTTTCCACTCATTGAAAGCCTCATTAAATGTACCCACCTGTGGAAAGAGTCAGGATTTACTTCTATTCCCGAATCAGAATCTCACTAAATAATGCACACCTGTGGTATTGTCAGGAGAAATTTTCATTCAGCCACACATTCCGAGTGTCACTGAACAATGTGCTGTAGTGTGGAGTCTATTTCAGGTAGACACATATTCAGAGCCTAAGTGAATAAGACAGACCCTTGCTATCATAAAGATTCTAATTAATATGGACACATCTTCTGAGCCTGACTGTATAAAACACACCTGTAGAAGAATTTGGAGTATATTTTTGATGGACATTCATTCAGAGCCTCGATGAAGAATGCACACCCTTGGGGTAGCCAGAAGTCCATCTGATTTGTACACTCATCCATAGCCTTAGTTCATAATATGCACGTGTGGATTATTTGGGGTTCCATTTTATATGGCCACGGACTCGTATCCTCAGTGAATAATGCACATATGTAACGTACTCAGCAGTATGTTTCTTATACCCACTCATTCAGGGATTCATTGGATAATAAAATTATTTAAGATAGACTGAATCCTGTTTCATATGGTCACACAAGAAGAACATCACTGAGTAATACACAACTGGGAAAATGTAAGGAGTTTACTATACATAGCCTCTCATTTACAGCCTCAAGAAATAATGCACACGTGTGGAGTAGGCACTAAATTATTTTATATGGCCACAAAATAAAACTCTGAGTGAACAATAAGCAAGATTGGAATAGTCACTAAATATATTTCATATGACCAAATATTCAAAGTCAGGAGTCCATTATTCACTTTTGTGGACTAGTCAGGTAACAATTTCATATGGACAAAGTTTCAGAGCTTCAGTGAATAATATATACCTGGGAAATACTCAGGACGGTATTTCATATGGCATCTATTTCAGAGCTGTATTGAATAAAAAAAACCTGTATCGTAGTCAGAATTTTTTTTAATAGCCACTGAATTTTTTTTTAATTCTCAGAGCCTAACTGAATAACATACCCCTTGGGAAAAGTCAGGATTTTATTTCGTATACCCTCTCATATAAAGCCGAATGTGAAAACGCATGCCTGTGGAGTATTCAGGAGTCTCTACTTTATGGACACACATTCAGCGAGTCACAGAATAATACAGACCTATGGAAAAGTCAGGAGTGTATTTTACATGGCCACTTATTCAGAACCGCAGTGAAGGATCATATATATCAGGAAAATACGCAGGATTCTTCTATATATGGCCACTTATTCAGAGACTCAGTGAATAATGAACACCTGGGGTATAGTCTGGAAACTATTTGATATGACCGTTCCCTAAGCACTCAGTGGAAAATGGAGAGCTGAAATATAATCAGGATGATAGAGTCAGGGGTCTACTTTATGTGTACACTCGTTCAGAAACTCACTAAAGAATACAAACCTTAAGAATAGTCAGAGTCCAGGTATTATGGCCACTCAATCAGAGCATTTTAAAATAATGCACAATTGGGCAATGGTAAGGAGTCTATATCGTATGGCTTCTAATTCAAAGCTTCACTGCATAATCAGCAGCTGTTTAGTAGTCAGGACCCTATTTCAGCTTGCCCCAAATAAAGCAGCTGCGTGAATAATACATATGTGTGTGATAGTCAGGAGACTTGTTGATATGGACACTGATACAGAACCTCCTCGAATACTGAAAATGTGGGGAATAATCACTACTGTATTTCATGTGGTGATTCCTTTAGAGGGTCAAACAATAACACGCAACTGTGGGGTAAAATGGGGTCTATCACATAAGGCCACTCTTTCAGTGTTGCAGGGAATAATATGTATATCTAATAAGTGGGGAATCTCTTTCACATGGCCACTCGTTAAGGGCCTCTGAATAAAACGCCCCTCAGAAAGAGTCAAGGTTCTACTTTAAATGGCTACACATTCAGAGTCTCTTTCAGTAATGCACACCTGGGCAATAAACAAGAGTCTCCTCTTTATGCCCACTTAGTCAGAGTCTCATTCAATTATACACACCCAGGGAAGAGTTAAGAGCATACCTCATGGAACCAATCATTTAGAGTCTCAGTGAATAATGCATACCAAATTTATAATCGAGTATTTTTTATATGGCCACTCATTTTGTGCCTCCCTGAATGATACACATCTGGGGAATCCTCAGGATTCAATTTCATACTACCACTCATGTAGAAGCTTATAGAATAATTCACAATGGAGCAATATTCAGGTGTCTATTTTATATGGCCTCTAATTCAAAGTTTCAGTGTATAATGAACTTTTAGGGAGTAATCAGGACACTGTTAAAGATACCACGAATTGAGTGCCTTCCTGAATGATACACACGTGGGTTATAGGATTTTGTTTCATATAAACTCTAATTCTGGGTACCGCTGAGTAATACACACATGTGATAGTATAAGGAGTTTATTTGTTATGGGCACTCATAGAGAAACTGTTTGAATAAAGCAAACATGGAGAATAATAAGGATTCTATGTTGTACGGCTAGTCATTCAGACAAAAAGTAAATAACGCACATGTGGATTAGAAGTGTGTTTCATATGCCCCATTTTCACAGTCTCACTGAATATTACACTCTTGACATATAGTCTGGAGTCTATTCTTTATGGCCATTCATTTAGAGAATCACTGAATAATGAACATCTTTTGAGTAGTCAGAAGTCTCTTTTTGACTGCCACTTATTGACAGACTCACTGAATGTACCCACCTGTTGAAAGAGTCAGGATTTACTTCTATTCCCTCATTCAGAGTCTCACTAAATAATGCACACCTGTGGAATTGTCAGGAGAATTTTTCATTCGGCCTATCATTCCGAGTGTCACTGAACAATGTTCTGTAGTCTGGAGTCTATTTCATGTAGACATATATTCAGAGCCTCAATGAATAAGATAGACCCTTGCTATTGTAAAGATTCTAATTAATATGGACACATCTTTTGAGCCTCACTTAATAATACACACCTGTAGAATAACTTGGAGTTTATTTTCGATGGACATTCATTCAGAGCCTCGGTGAAGAATGCACACCCCTGGGGTAGCCAGAATTCCATTTCATTTGTACACTCATCCATAGACTCAATTTATAATATTCACGTGTGTATTAGTTGGGGTTACATGTCATATAACCACGGACTCGTAACCTCAGTGAATAATGCACATATGTAAGGTACTCTGCAGTCTGTTTTATATAGCCACTCATTCAGAGATTCATTGGATAATTAAATTATTTAAGATAGACAGAATCCCGTTTCATATGGTCACACAAAAAGAGACTCACTGAGTTATACACACCTGGGAAAATGTGAGGAGTCTACTATATGTAGCCTCTCATTTACAGCTTCAGGGAATAATGCACACGTGTGGAGTAGACATTAATCTATTATATATGGCCAGTAAATCAAACCCTTAGTGAGCAATACACAAGTGTGGAATAGTCACAAGTCTATTCCATATGCCCAAATATTAAAAGTCAGGGTTAATAATTCACTCCTGTGGACTAGTAAGGAAACAATTTCATATTGACAATGTTTTAGAGCTTCAGAGAATAATATGTACCAGGGAAAAACTCAGGATGCTATTTCATATTGTGTCTATTTCAGAGCATCATTGAATAAGGAACACCGGAATAGTAGTCAGAATTTTCTTTTAATAGCCACATCTTCAGAGCCTAACTGAATAACATACACCTTGGGTAAAGTCAAGATTCTATTTCGTATAGCCACTCATTTTAGAGCTGAATGTAAAAACGCACACCTGTGGAGTATTCAGGAGTCTCTATTTTATGGACACTCATTCAGAGAGTCACAGAATAATACAGACCTATGCAAAAGTCAGGAGTGTATTTCACATGGCTACTGATTCAGAACCACAGTGAAGGATCATATACAACAAAAAAATACTCAGGATTCTTTTATATATGGCCACTTATTCAGAGACTAAGTGAATAATGTACACCTGGGGTATAGTCTGGAGACTATTTGATATGACCATTCCCTAAGCCCTCAGTGGAAAATGGAGAGCTGAAATATAGTCCGGATGATAGAATCAGGAGTCTACTTTATATGGTCATTCCTTCATAAACTCACAGAGAAATACACACATTAAGAATAGTCAGAGTCCAGCTATTATGGCCACTCAATCAGAGCATTACACAATAATGCAAAATTTGGGCAATAGTAAGGAGTCTATATAATATGGCTTCTAATTCAGAGCTTCAGTTCATAATCAGCAGCTGTGTAGTAGTCAGGACCGTATCTCAGCTTGCCTCAAATTAAGCATCTCCGTGAATGATACATATATGTGTGATAGTCAGGAGACTCTTTGAAATGGACACTCATACAGAACCTCTTCGAATACTGCACATGTGGGGAATAATCACTAGTGTATTTCATATGGTGATTAATTCGGAGTTTAAAATAATAACGCGCAACTGTGAAGTAAAATGGGGTCTATTACATAAGGCCACTCATTCAGTGTTGCAGGGAATAATATGTGTGACTGATAAGTCAGGAATCTCTTTCACATGGCCACTCGTTCAGGGCCTCTGTGAATACATCTCCCATCAGAAATAGACAAGGTTCTACTTCAAATGGCTACACATTCAGAGTCTTTGTAAGTAATGCACACCTGGGCAATACACAAGAGTCTCTTTTTTATGCCGACTTAGTCAGAGTCTCATTCAATTATACACACCCGGGGAAGAGTTAAGAGTATACCTCACGGAACCAATCATTTAGAGCCTCAGTGAATAATGCACACCAGTGTTATAGTCGAGCATTTTTTATATGGCCACTCATTCCGTGCCTCCCTGAAAGATACACACCTGGGGAAACCTCAGGATTCAATTTCATACTACCATTCATTTAGAACGTTATAGAGTAATTCACAATGGAGCAATAGTCAGGTGTCTATTTCATATGGACTCTCATTCCACGTTTCAGTGTATAATGAACTTCTATGGAGTAATCAGGACACCATTTAAGACAGGCACGTATTGAGTGCCTTTCTGAATGTTACACACATGGGTTATATGATTCTATTTCATATTAACTCTAATTCTTTGTACCGCTGAGTAATACACACCTGGGATAGTGTAAGTAGTTTATCTGTTATGGGCACTCGTGGAGAACCTGTTTGAATAAAGCAAACATGCAGAATAACAAGGATTGTATGCTGTACGGATAGTCATTCAGACAAAAAGTGAATAACACACATGTGGATTATTAGAAGTCTGTTTCTTATGGCCCTCCTTTACAGCCCCACTGAATATTACACACTTGGGATATAGTCTGGAGTCTATTCTTTATGGCCACTCATTCAGAGAATCACTGAATAATGAACACCTGTGGAATAGTCAGAAGTCTCTTTCCGATCTCCACTCATTGAAAGCCTCACTACATGTACCCAGCAATGAAAAGAGTCAGGATTTACCTCTACTCCCTCATTCAGAGTCTCATTAAATAATGCACACCTGTGGAATTGTCAGGAGAATTTTTTATGCGGCCTCTAATTCCGAGTGTCACTGAACAATGCGCTGTAGTCTGGAGTCTATTTCATGTAGACACATATTCACAGCCTCAGTGAATAAGACAGACCCTTGCTATCATAAAAATTCTAATTAATATGGACACATCTTATGAGCCTCACTGAATAATACACACCTGTAGAATAATTTGGAGTCTATTTTTGATGGACATTCATTCAGATTCTCGGTGAATAATGCACACCCCTGGGGTGGCCAGAAGTCCATTTCATTTGTACACTCATCCATAGCCTCAAATTATAATATGCACGTGTGGATTATTTGGGGTTCTATGTCTTAAAGCCACAGACTCGTAACCTCAGTGAATAATGCAGATATGTAACATACTCAGCAGTCTGTTTTATATAGCCACTCATTCAGAGATTCATTGGATAATAAAATTATTTAAGATAGACAGAATCCCATTTCCTATGGTCACACAAGAAGAACCTCACTGAGTAATACCCACCTGGGAATATGTGAGGGGTCTACGATATATAGCCTCTCATTTACAGCCGCAGGGAATAATGCACACTTGTGGAGTAGGCACTTATCTATTTCATATGGCCACAAAATCAAACACTGAGTGAGCAATACACAAGATTGGAATAGTCACTAGCCTATTCTATATGCCCAGATATTCAAAGTCAGAGTCAGTAATTCACTGCTGTTGACTAGTCAGGAAACAATTTTATATGGACAAAGTTTTAGAGCTTCAGTGAATAATATATACCTGGGAAATACTCAGGACACTAATTCATATGACATCTATTTTAGAGCTTCATTGAATAAGGAACACCTGTATCGTAGTAAGAATTTTCTTCTAATTGCCACATATTGAGAGCCTAACTGAATAACATACACCTTGAGAAAAGTCAGGATTTTATTTCTTATAGCCACTTATGTACAGACGAATGTGAAAACGCACGCCTGTGGAGTATTCAGGAGTCTCTACGTTATGGAAACCAATTCAGCGCGTCAGAGAATAATACGGACCTATGGAAAAGTCAGGAGTGTATTTCACATGGCCACTTATTCAGAACTGCCGTGAAGGATCATATACATCTGGAAAATACTCACGATTCCTTTATATGTGGCCGCTTATTCAGAGACTCAGTGAATAATGCACACCTGGGGTATAGTCTGGAGACTATTTGATATGACCGTTCCCTAAGCACTCAGTGGAAAATGGAGAGCTGAAATATAGTCAGGATGATAGAGTCAGGAGTCTACTTTATATGTTCACTCGTTCAGAAACTCACTGAAGAATACAAACCTTAAGAATAGTAAGAGTCCAGGTATTATGGCCACTCAATCACAGCATTATCGAATAATGCACAATTTTGGCAATAGTAAGGAGTCTATATCATATGTCTTCTAATTCAGAGCTTCAGTGCATAATCAGCAGCTGTGTAGTAGTCAGGACCCTATTTCAGCTTGCCCCAAATTAAGCAGCTCTGTGAATGATACATATATTTGTGATAGTCAGGATACTCTTTGATATAGACACTCATACAGAACCTCTTCGAATACTGCACATGTGGGGAATAATCACTAGTGTATTCCGTTTTTCTTTTCTTTTTTAACTTTTATTGCATTAATTATTTGGTGTACATGTGCAGAACGTGCAAGATAGTTGCATAGGTACACACATGGCAGTGTGTTTTGCTGCCTTCCTCTCCTTCACCGGCACTTGGCATTTATCCCCAGGCTATCCCTCCCCAGAACCCCCACTCTCCCTCCCCCATTCCCCCCAATAGACCCCAGTGTATAGTAGACCGCTTCTCTGTGTCTATGTGTTCTCATTTCTCTCACCCACCTATGAGTGAGTATATGCGGTATTTCATTTTCTGTTCTTGTGTCAGTTTGCTGAGAATCATGTTCTCCAGATTCATCCATGTCCCTACAAAGGACAGAAACTCATCATTTTTGATTGCTGCAATATATTCCATGGTGTATATGGGCCACATTTTCCCAGTCCCGTCTATCATCGTTGGGCATTTGGGTTGGTTGCAGTTCTTTGCTATTGTAAACAGTGCTGCGATGAACAATTCCTGTGCATGGGTCCTTATAGTAGAACGATTTATAGTCCCTTGGATATATACCCAGTAATGGGATTGCTGAGTCAAATAAAATACTATTTCTAGGTCTCTGAGGAATTGCCACACAGTCTTCCACAATGGTTGAACTAATTTACACTCCCACCAACAGTGTAAGAGTGTTCCTATTTCTCCACATCCTCTCTAGCATCTGCTGTCTCCAGATTTTTTAATGATCGTCATTCTACCTGGCGTGAGATGGTATCTCAATGTGGTTTTGATTTGCATCTCTCTAAATACCAGTGATGATGAGCCCTTTTTCATATGTTTGTTGGCCTCATGTATGTCTTCTTTTGTAAACTGTGTGTTCATATCCTTTGCCCATTTTTGAATGTGCTTGTTTGAATTTTCCTGTAAATCTGTTTGAGTTCTTTGTAAATTCTGGATATCAGCCCTTTGTCATATGTGTAAACTGCAAAGATTGTTTCCCATTCTGATGGTTGCCTATTCACTCTAGTAACTGTTTCTTTTGCTGTGCAGAAGCTGTGGAGTTTGATTAGGTCTCTTTTGTCTATTTTGGCTTTTGTTGCCAATGCTTTTGGTGTTTTGTTCATGATTCCTTTGGAGGGTCAAACAATAACGCGCAACTGTGGAGTGAAATGGGGTCTATTACATAAGGTCACTCTTTCAGTATTGCAGGGATTAATATGTGTATCTGATAAGTCTGGAATCTCTTTCACATAGCCACTCGTTCAGGGCCTTGGTGAATAATACTCCCCTCAGAAACAGTCAAGGTTCTACTTCAAATGGCTACACATTCAGAGTCTCTGTAAGTAATGCACAACTGGGCATTACACAAGGGTCTCTTTTTTATGCCCACTTAGTCAGAGTCTCATTCAATTATACACACCCGGGGAAGAGTTAAGGGTATATGTCATGGAATCAATCATTTAGAGCCTCAGTGAATAATGCACACCAGTGTTATAGTAGAGCATTTTTTATATGGCCACACATTCTGTGCGTTCCCTGAAAGATACACACCAGGGGGATACTCAGGATTCAATTTCATACTACCACTCATTTAGAACCTTATAGAATAATTCACAATGGAGCAATTGTCAGGTGGCTATTTCATATGGCATCTCGTTCAAAGTTTCAGTGTATAATGAACTTCTATGGAGTAATCAGGACGCTGTTTAAGATAGCCACGAATTGAGTGCCTTCCTGTATGATACACACCTCGGTTATAGGATTCTATTTCATATGAACTCTAATTCTGTGTACCGCTGAGTAATACACACTTTGGATAGTATAAGAAGTTTATTTGTTATGGGCACTCATAGAGAACCTGTTTGAATAATGCACACATGGCGAATAATAAAAATTTTATGTTGTACAGATAGTCATTCAGACAAAAAGGGAATAACGCACATGTGGATTATTAGAAGTCTGTTTCATATGCCTCGCTTTCGCAGCCACACTGAGTATTACACACTTGAGGAATAGTCTAGAGTCTATTTTTTATGGCCATTCATTCAGGGAATCACTGAATAATGAACACTTTGGAATAGTCAGAAGTCTCTTTCCGACCACCACTCATTGAAAGGCTCACTAAATGTACCCTCCTGTGTAAAGACTCAGAATTTACTTCTATTCCCTCATTCAGAGTCTCACCAAATAATCCACACCTGTGCAATTGTCAGAATTTTTCATGCGTCCTCTCATTCCGAGTGTCACTGAAAAATGTGCTATAGTCTGGAGTCTATTTCATGTATACACATATTCAGAGCCTCAGTGAATAACACAGACCTTTGCTTTCCTAAATATTCTAATTAATATGGACAGATATTCTGAGCCTCACTGAATAATACACACCTGTAGAATAATTTGGAGTCTATTTTCGATGGTAATGCATTCAGAGCCTCGGTGAAGAATGCAAACCCCTGGGGTAGCCAGAAGTCCATTTCACTTGTACACACATCCATAGCCTCAGTTTATAATATGCACATGTGGATTAGTTGGGGTTCCATTTCATATAGCCATGGACTCGTAACCTCAGTGAATAACGCACATATGTAACGTACTCAGCAGTCTGTTTCATATAGCCCCTCATTCAGAGATTCATTGGATAATACAATTATTATTATTTTAATTTTTTATATTTTTATTGCATTGTAGGTTTTGGGGTACATGTGCAGAGTGTGTAAGATAGTTGCATAGGTACACACATGTTAGTGTGCTTTGCTGCCTTTTTCCCCTTCACCCACACATGGCATTTATTCCCAGGCTATCACTTCCCAGCCATCCCTACTGTCCCTCCACCCTTCCTCCCAATAGAGACCCGTCTGTAGTAGACCCCCTCCCTGTGTCCATGTGTTCTCATATTTCTCACCCGCCTATGAGTGAGAATATGCGGTGTTTGTCTTTCTGATCTTGTGTCACTTTGCTGAGAATGATGTTCTCCAGATTCATCCATGTACTTACAAAGGACACAAACTCATCATTTTTGATTGCTGCATATTATTCCATCCTGTATATGTGCCACATTTTCCCAGTCCAGTCTATCATCGATGGGCATTTGTGTTGGTTCCAGGTCTTTGCTATTGTAAACAGTGCTGCAATGAACGTTCGTGTGCATGTGTCCTTATAGTAGAACGATTTATAGTCCTTTGGATATATACCCAGTAATGGGATTGATGGGTCAAATGGAATTTCTATTTCTAGGTCCTTGAGGAATCGCCACACTGTCTTCAACAATGGTTGAACTAATTTACACTCCCACCAACAGTGTAAGAGTGTTCCTATTACTCCACATCCTCTCCAGCATCTGCTGTCTCCAGATTTTTTAATGATCACCATTCTAACAGGCGTGAGATGGTATCTCAATGTTGTTTTGATTTGCAACTCTCTATTGCCCAGTGATGATGAGCATTTTTTCATGTGTTTGTTGGCCTCATGTTTGTCTTCTTTTTTAAAAGTGTCTGTTCATATCCTTTGCCCATTTTTGAAAGGGCTTGTTTGTTTTTTTCCTGAAAATCTTTTTGAGTTATTTGTAAATTTTGGATATCAGCCCTTTGTCAGATGTGTAAACTGCAAAGATTTTTCTCATTCTGATGGTTGCTGATTCAGTCTATTGACAGTTTCTTTTGCCGTGCAGAAGCTGTGGAGTTTGATTAGGTCCCATTTGTCTATTTTGGCTTTTGTTGCCAAAGCTTTTTGTGTTTTGGTCATGAAGTCCTTGCCTACTCCTATGTCCTGAATGGTTTTGCATAGAATTTCTTATAGGGTTTTTATGGTGGCAGGTCTTATGTTTAACTCTTTAATCTATCTGGAGTTAATTTTAGTGTAAGGTGTCAGGAAGGGGTCCAGTTTCTGCTTTCTGCATATGGCTAGTCAGTTTTTCCAACATCATTTATTAAACAGTGAATCCTTTCCCCATTGCTTGTTTTTGTCTGGTTTATCAAAGATTATATGGTTGTAGATATGTTGTGTTGCCTCCAATGCCTCTGTTCTGTTCCATTGGTCTATATCTCTGTTTTGGTACCAGGACAATGCTGTTTTGATTACTGTAGCCTTGTAGTATAATTTGAAGTCTGGTAGTGTGATGCCTATGGCTGTGTTCTTTTTGCTTAGAATTGACTTGGCTATGGGTGCTCTCTTTTGGTTCCATATAAAGTTCATGGTGGTTTTTTTCCAGTTCTGTGAAGAAATTCCATGGTAGTTTGATGGGGATAGCATTGATTGTGTAAATTGCTTTGGGCTGTATGGCCATTTTTACGATATTGGTTCTTTCTAACCACGAACATGGAATGTTTCTCCATCTGTTTGTGTCCTCTCTTATTTCGTTGAGCAGTGGTTTGTAGTTTTCTTGAAGAGGTCCCTTACGTTCTTTGTGAGCTCTATTCCTAGGTATTTTATTTTCTTTGTAGCAATTGTGAATGGCAGTTTGTTCTTGATTTGGTTCTCTTTTAGTCTGTTATTTGTGTATAGGAATGCTTGTGATTTTTGAACATTGATTTATTATCCTGAGACTTTACTGAAGTTGCTTATCAGTTGCAGGAGCTTTTTAACTGAGGTGATGATGTCTTCTAGGTATACTATCATGTCGTCTGCAAAGAGAGAAAATTTGGCTTCCACCTTTCCTATTTGAATACCCTTTATTTCTTTTTCTTGCCTGATTGCTCTGGCTAGAACTTCCAGTACTATGTTGAATAGGAGTGGTGAGAGAGGGCATCCTTGTCTAGTGCCAGATTTCAAAGGGAATGCTTCCAGTTTTTTCCCATTCATTATGATATTGGCTATTGGTTTGTCATAAATATCTTTTACTACTTTGAATTAGGTTCCATCAATACCAAGTTTATTGAGGGTTTTTAGCATAAAGGGCTGTTGAATTTTGTCAAATGCCTTCTCTGTGTCGATTGAGATAATCATGTGGTTTTTGTTTTTGCTTCTGTTTATGTGGTGAAATACATTTATAGACTTGCGTATGTTGAACCAGCCGTGCATCCCTGGGATAAATCCTACTTGGTCATGATAGATATCTTTTTAATGTGCTGTTGCAATCGGTTTTTCAGTATTTTATTGAAGATTTTTGCATCTAAGTTCATCATAGATATTGGCCTGACTTTTTTTTCTTGTTGAGTCTCTGCCGGGTTTTCCTCTCAGGATGATGTTGTTCTCATAAAATGATATGGGAACGGTTCCCTCTTTTTGAATTATTTGCAATAGTTTCAGAAGAAAGTGTACCAGATTCTCTTTGTGTTTCTAGTAGAAATTAGCTGTGAACCCATCTGGACCTGGGCTTTTTTTGTGTGGTAGGCTCTTAATTGCTGCCTCAACTTTAGACCTTGTTATTGGTCTATTCATAGTTTTGGCTTCCTCCTGGTTTAGGCTTGAGAGGACCCCGGCGTCCAGGAATTTATCCATTTCTTCCTGGTTTACTAGTTTATGTGCATTGAGTTGTTTGCGGTATTCTATGATGATGGTTTGAATTTCTGTGGAATCTGTGGTGATTTCCCCTTTATCTTTTTTTATTGCATCTATTTGGTTGTTCTCTCTCTTCTTTTTTATCAGTCTGGCTAGTGGTCTGTCTATTTTGTTGATCTTTTTGAAAAACCAGCTCTTGGACTTATTGATTTTTTGAAGGGGTTTTCTTGTCTCTGTCTCCTTCAGTTCTGCTCTGATCTTAGTTATTTCTTGCCTTCGGCTAGGTTTTGAGCTTTTTTGTTCTTGCTCTTCTAGCTCCTTCAATTTTGATGATAGGGTGTCCATTTTGCATCTCTCCACTCTTCTCATATGGGCACTTATTGCTATATATTTTCCTTTACAGACTGCTTTAAATGTGTCCCAGAGATTCTGGTACGTTGTGTCTTCATTCTCGTTGGTTTCAAAGAACTTCTTTATTTCTGCCTTCATTTCATTGTTTCTCCAATCAACATTCAAGAGCCAGTTGTTCAGTTTCCATGAAGCTGTGCGGTTCTGAGTTATTTTCTGAATTCTGAGTTCCAACTTGATTGCACTATGGTCTGAGAGACTCTTTGTTATAATTTCAGTTGTTTTGCATTTGCTGAGGAGTGCTTTACTTCCAATTATATGGTCAATTTTGGAGTAGGTGTGATGTGGTGCTGAAAAGAATGTATATTCTGTGGATTTGGGGTGGAGAGTTGTAAATATCCATCAGGTTTGCTTGTTCCAAGCCTGAGTTCAAGTCCTGGATATCCTTGTTAATTTTCTGTCTGTTGGATCTGTCTGATATTGACAGTGGAGTGTTAAAGTCTCCCATATTATTGTCTGGGAGTCTACGTTTCTTTGTAAGTCATTAAGAACTTGCCTTATATATCTGGGTGCTCCTGCATTGGGTCCATATATATTTAGAATTGTTATCTCTTCTTGTTTTATCGATCCTTTTACCATTATGTAATGACCTTCATTGTTCCTTTTGATCTTTGTTGCTTTAAAGTCTATTTTATCAGACATGAGAATTGCAATTCCTGCTTTTTTTTTGCTCTCCATTTGCTTGATAAATCTTTCTCCATCCCTTTATTTTGAGCCTTTGTTTATCCTTGCGTGTGATGTGGGTTTCCTGGATACAGCCCACCGACGGGTTTTGGCTTTTTATCCAATTTGCCAGTCCGTGACTTTTTATTGGTGCATTTAGTCCATTTACATTTAGGGTTAATATTGTTATGTGTAAATTTGATACTGCCATTTTGATGCTAGCCGGCTGTTTTTCCCATTGGTTCATGTAGATTCTTCATTTTGTTGATGTCCTTTAGCATTTGGTATGCTTTTAGGATGGCTGGAACTGGTTGTTTCTTTCTATGTGTAGTACCTTTTACAGGAGCTCTTGTAAATCAGGCCTAGTGGTGACAAAATCTCTGAGTACGTGCTTGTTCATGAAGGATTTTATTTTTCCTTCACTTTTGAATCTTAGTTTGGCTGGATATGAACTTCTGGGTTTAAAGTTCTTTTCTTTAAGGATGTTGAATATTGGCCCCCACTCTCTTCTGGCTTGTAGAGTCTCTGCTGAGAGATCTGCTGTGATCCTTATGGACTTCCCTTTGTGGGTGACCCGACCTTTCTCTCTGGCTGCCCTTAGTATTTTCTCTTTCATTTCAACCCTGGTGAATCTGACGATTATGTGCCTTGGGGTTGCTCTTCTTGCAGAATATTTTTGTGCTGTTCTCTTTATTTCCTGGAGTTGAGTATTGACCTGTCTTGCTAGGTTGGGGAAATTTTCCTGGATAATAACCTGAAGAGTATTTTCCCGCTTGGATTTATTCTCTTCATCACATTCTGGTACACCTATCAAACGTAGTTTGGGTCTCTTCACTTAGTCCTACATTTCTTGGAGATTTTGTTCATTTCTTTTTGTGCTTATTTCTTTGATATTTGTTTCTCCTTTTATTTGATTGAGTTGATCTTCGACTTCTGATATTCTTTCTTCTGCTTGGTCAATTTGGCTGTTGAATCTTGTGCATGCTTCGTGAAGTTCTCATGTTGTGTTTTTCAGCTTTTTCAATGCATTCATATTCCTCTCTAAGTTCTCCATTCTTGTTATCATTTTCTCGAATCTTTTTTCAAATACTTTTTCAAGGTTCATAGATTCTTTGCACTCATTTAGAACATGTTGTTTTAGCTCACTGAAATTTCTCATTATCCACTTTCTGAAGTCTGATTCCATCATTTCGTCACACTCATTCTCCGTCCAGCTTTGTTCCCTTGCTGATGCAGAGTTTTGGTCTTTTGTAGGAGGTGAAGTGTTTTGGTTTCGGGTGTTTTCCTATTGTTTGCACTGATTTCTTCCCATTTTTATAGATTTATCCACCTGTCATCTTAGTAGTTTCTGATTTTTCAATTGGGTTTCTGTGTGGACACCCAGATTGTTGATGATGAGGTATTTCTTTTACTTCGTCTTCCTTCTAATTGTCTAGCCCTTCTGCTGTAAAAGTGCTGAGGTCCACTCCAGGCCCTGCTTGCCTGGGGTACGCCTGTAGCAGCTGCAGAAGAGTGAGGAATGCTACCAGTATCTCCTTCTGCTATCTTTGTTTCAGAATGATGCCCGCCAAATGTCAGTCTGATTAGTCCTTTTTTGGGGTGATGACTCTTTGGATATACAGCGTTCAGGGATCTGCTTGAGGAGACGGTCTGTGCTGTATAGGAGCTCCAGTGCTGAGCTGTGAGCTCCGTTGTTCATTCAGCATAGTTGGGAGGATGTGTTTATGTCTGCTGCAACAGAACTCATAAAACACCCTCCTTTTTTCCCCCCTTAGATGGTGTGTCTCAGGGAGTTGGCGCTTTCTTTATGAGTATCTGTTGCACTGTCCTGCCCAGCTAGGAGGCAGTCTATTGACTATTTTCCTGCCAGGGCTCCACCCTGCTAGCATGGGTCCGCCCTGTGGTTGCGGGGCTCTCTTCTGCTGTGGCTTGATCCACCCTGCTGTGGCTTGCTACGCCCTGCTGGTGGAGTCTCTCTGTTATGGCAGGTTGCCTGGCAATGGCAGGCTGCGTCAGCCCTGGGTGGTACTTCAGTAGCGTGGGATTGTGTCAGTAGTGGCTGACGCCCCTCCCGAAACCGGGCTGCACCATCCTAGATGCTGGCAGCAAAACTCTCAGACCTGAGAGCCTCCAATCTCTGCCCTGCTTGGTCCCCACCCAGCTCCCTGACTCAGAGTCTGTCCTGTCTCTCTCTCTCTCTCTTCCTCTCCCCAAGCTGAACAGTTGACTCTCTCACTGGCGACCCACAAGAGTGCTGATAGGGCACTGGGATCCGTGTGATCTCACGTGCCACTGCCCACTGGACCGGCTCAGACAAAGTTTCACAGAAATCTCCTGGTCTGGCTCATTATTCAAGTCCCATTTAATCAGATGAACATGCCAATCTGCCCCTCCAAATCTGAGATTGCCGGTTTAGCAGGGCACCCAGACCGGTGAGTTTTGTGCCCGGTGCCACTGTGCTGCAGAACCGGACGAAGTGGCCACGCCAGCCGGCTGTAATAGCGTCCCGAGTCTCTCCCACACCTGGGACTTTCAAAGTTTTGAGGGCAAAAAAGATCTGTCCGAGAATGCAGCTAGGATTGACCCTCTGTGCCTTCACTGGAAGCTGCAAACCGGAGTCGCCTATATGACGCCATCTTGGAAGTCCCCCCGGATAATAAAATTATTGAGGATACATAGAATCCCGCTTCATATGGGCACACAAGAAGAGCCTCACTGAGTAATACACACCTGGGAAAATGTAAGGAGTTTACTATATATAGCCTCTCAGTTCCAGCCTCAGGGAATAATGCACACGTGTGGAATACGCAAAAATCTATTTTATATGGCCACAAAATCAAACCCTGAGTGAGCAATACAAAAGTTTGGAATAGTCACTAGTCTATTCCATATGCCCAAATATTAGAAGTCACAGTCAATAATTCACTCCTGTTGACTAGTCAGAAAACAATATTATATGGACAAAGTTTTAGAGCTTCAGTGAATAACATATACCTGGAAAACACTCAGGACGCTATTTCATATGGCATCTATTTCAGAGCTTCATTGAATAAGGAATACCTGTATCGAAGTCAGAATTTTCTTTTAACAACCACATCTTCAGAGCCTAACTGAGTAACATACACCATGGGAAAAGTAAGGATTCTATTTCGTATAGCCACGCATTTAGAGCCAAATGTAAAAACGCACACCTGTGGAGTATTCAGGATTCTCTATTTTATGGACACTTATTCAGAGGGTCACAGAATTATAGAGACCTATGGAAAAGTCAGGAGTGAATTTCACATGGCCACTTATTCAGAACCGCAGTGAAGGAACATATATATCTGGAAAATACTCAGGATATTTTTGTATATGGCCACTTATTCAGATACTCAGTGAATAATGCACACCTGGGGTATTGTCAGGAGACTATTTGATATGACCATTCCCTAAGCACTCAGTGGAAAATGGAGAGCTGAAATAGAGTCAGGATGATAGAGTCAAGAGTCTACTTTATGCGGTCACTCGTTCAGAAACTCACTGAAGAATACACATTTTAAGAATAGTCAGAGTCGGGGTATTACAGCCACTCAATCACAGCATTAC
Source organism: Saguinus oedipus (assembly GCA_031835075.1). Taxonomy (NCBI): domain Eukaryota; kingdom Metazoa; phylum Chordata; class Mammalia; order Primates; family Cebidae; genus Saguinus; species Saguinus oedipus. The sequence goes on along the minus strand of CM063180.1, from coordinate 32,234,148 downwards.
CGAATAATGCACACTTGGACAATAGTAAAGAGTCTATCTCATATCGTTTCTAATTCAGAGCTTCAGTGCATAATCAGCAGCTATGTAGTAGTCAGGACCCTATTTTAGCTTGCTCCAGATTAAGCAGCTCCGTGAATGATACATAGATATGTGATAGTCAGGAGATTCTTTGATATAAACACTCATACAGAACCTTTTCGAATACTGCACATGTGTGGAATAATCACTAGTGTATTGCATATGGTGATTCCTTTGAAGGGTCAAACAATAACGCGCAACTGTGGAGTAAAATGGGTCTATTACATAAGGCCACTCTTTCCAAGTTGCAGGGAATAATATGTATATCTGATAAGTCAGGAATCTCTTTCACATGGCCACTGGTTCAGGGCCGCTGTGAATAATACTCCCCTCAGAAATAGTCAAGGTTCTACTTCAAATGGCTCCACATTCAGAGACTCTGTAAGTAATGCACACCTGGGCAATACAGAAGAGTCCCTTTTTTATTCCCACTTAGTCAGAGTCGCATTCAATTATACACAGTCATTGAAGCGTTAAGAGAATACTTCACGAAACCAATCATTTAGAGCTTAAGTGAATAATGCACACCACGGTTATAGTCGAGCAATTTTTTATATGGCCACTCATTCTGTGCCTCCCTGAATGATACACACCTGGGGAATCCTCAGGAATCAATTTCATACCACCACTCATGGAGAACCTTATGGAATAATTCACAATGGAGAAATAGTCAGGTGTCTATTTCATATGGCCTCTAATTCAATGTTTCAGTGTATAATGAACTTCTATGGAGTAATCAGGACGCTGTTTAAAATAGCCACGAATTGAGTGCCTTCCTGAATGATACACACCTGGATTATAGGATTCTATTTCATATGAACTCTATTTTAATCTACCGCTGAATAATACACACGTGGGATAGTGTAAGGAGTTTATTTGTTATGGGCACTTATAGAGAACATGTTTGAATAATGCACACATGGCGAATAATAAGGATTCTATGTTGTACGGCTAGTCATTCAGACAAAAAATGAATAAAGCACATATGGATTATTAGAAGTATTTTTCATAAGCCCCTCTTTCACAGCCTCACTGAATATTACACACGAGATATAGTCTGGTGTGTACTATTTATGGCCATTAATTCAGAGAATCACTGAATAATGAACACCTGTGAAGTAGTCAGAACTCTCTTTCCAAGCGCCACTCATTGAAAGACTCACTATATGTATCCACCTGTGGAATGAGTCAGGATTTACTTCTATTCCCTCTTTCAGAGTCTGACTAAATAATGCACACCTGTGGAATTATCAGGAGAATTTTTCATGAGGCCTCTCATTCCGAGTGTCACTGAACAATTTGCTGTACTCTGGAGTCTATCTCATGTAGAGACACATTCAGAGCCTCAGTGAATAAGACAGACCCTTGCTATGGAAATGATTTTAATTAATATGGACACATCTTCTAAGCCTCACTGAATAATAAACACCTGTAGAATAATTTGGAGTCTATTTTCGATGGACATTCATTCAGAGACTGTGTGAAGAATGCACACCCCTGGGGTAGCCAGAAGTCCATTTCATTTGTACACTCATCCGTAGCCTCAGATTATAATATGCACGTGTATTACTTGGGGTTCCATTTCATATAGCCATGGAATTGTTACTTCAGTGCATAATGCACATATGTAACTTATTCAGCAATCTGTTTCATATACCCACTTATTCAGAGGTTTATTGGATAATAAAATTATTTAAAATAAACAGAATCCCGTTTCATATGTTCACACAAGAAGATCCTCACTGAGTAATAATACTCACCTGGGAAAATGTGAGGAGTCTACTATATATAGCCTCTCATTTACAGCCTCGGAGAATAATGCACACGTGTAGAGTAGGCAATAACCTATTTTATATGGCCACAAAATAAACCCTGAGTGAGCAATACACAAGTTGGTAATAGTCACTAGTCTATTCCATATGCCCAAATATTCAAAGTCAGAGTCAATAATTCACTCCTGTAGACTAGTCAGGAAACAATTTCATATGGACAAAGATTTAGAGCTTCAGTGAATTATATATACATGGGAAATACTCAGGACGCTGTTTAATATGGCATCTATTTCAGAGCGTCATTGAATAAGGAACACCTGTATCGTAGTCAGAATTTTCTTTTAATAGGCAATTCTTCAGAGCCTAACTGTATAACATACACCTTGGGAAAGTCAGGATTCAATTTCATATAGCCTCTCCTTTAGAGCAGAATGTAAAAACGCACGCCTGTGGAGTATTCAGGAGTCTGAACTTTATGGAGAGTAATTCAGAGCGTCACAGTATAATACAGACCTATGGAAAAGTCAGGAGTGGATTTCACATTGCCATTTATTCAGAACCGCAGTGAAGGGTCATATACATCTGGAAAATACTCAGGATTCTTTTATATATGGCCACTTATTCAGAGAGTCAGTGAATAATGCACACCTGGGAAATAATCTGGAGACAATTTGATATGACCCTTCTTTAATTACACAGTGCAAAAAGGAGAGCTGAAAAATAGTCAGGATGATAGAGTCAGGAATCTACTTTATGTTGTCACTCGTTCAGAAACTCACTGAATAATACACACCTTAAGAAGACTCAGAGTCAATGTATTATGGCCAATGAATCACAGCATTACCGAATAATGCATATTTGGGCAATAGTAAGAAGTCTATATCATATTCCTTCTAATTCAGAGATTAAGTGCATAATCAACAAATGTGTAGTAGTCAGGACCCTATTCCAGCTTGCCCCAAATTAAGCAGCTCCGTGAAATATACATAGATATGTGATAGTCAGCGATTCTTTGATATGGACACTCATAGAGAACCTCTTCGAATACTGCACATGTGGGGAGTAATCACTAGTGTATTTCATAGGGTGATTTCTTTAAATGGTCAAACAATAACACGCAACTGTGGAGTAAAATGGTGTCTATTACATAAGGCCACTCTTTCAGTGTTGCAGGGAATAATATGTAAATCTGATGAGTCAGGGATCTCTTTCCCATGGCCACTCGTTCAAGGTTACTGTGAATACTTCCCGCAGAAAGAGTCAAGGTTCAACTTTAAATGGCTACACATTCAGAGTCTCTGTAAGTAATGCACACCTGGGCAATGCACAAGAGTCTTTTTTTATGCCCATGTAGTCAGAGTCTCATTCAATTATACACACCCGGGGAAGACTTAAGAGTATACTTCATGGAACCAATCATTTAGAACCTCAGTGAATAATGCACACCGGGATTATAGTCGAGCACTTTTTATATGGGCATTCATTCTGTGCCTCCCTGAATGATACACACCTGGGGAAACCTCAGAATTAAATTTCATACTACCACTAATGTAGAACCTTATAGAATAATTCACAATGGAGCAGTATTCAGGTGTCTATTTCATATGGCCTCTCATTCAAAGTTTCAGTGTATAATAAACTTCTATGGAGTAATCAGGACACTGTTTAAGAGAGCCACGAACTGAGTGCCTTTCTGAACGATACACATCTGGGTTATAGGATTCTATTTCATATGAACTCTAATTCTGTGTACTGCTGAGTAATACACACGTGGGATAGTGTAAGGAGTTTATTTGTTATGGGAACTCATAGAGAACCTGTTTGAATAATGCACACATGGCGACTAATAAGGATTCTATGTTGTACGGCTAGTCATTCAGACAAAAAGTGAATAACGCACACGTGGATTATTAGAAGTCTTTTTCATATTCCCTTCTTTCACAGCCTCACTGAATATTATGCCCTTGAGATATAGTCTGGCGTCTATTCTTTATGGCCATTCATTCAGAGAATCACTGAATAATGAACACCTGTGGAATAGTCAGAAGTCTCTTTTCGACCACCACTCAGTGAAAGCCTCACTACCTGTACCCTTCTGTGGAAAGAGTCAGGATTTTCTTCTATTCCCTCAATCAGAGTCTCACTAAATAATGCACACCTGTGCAATTGTCAGGAGAATTTTTCATGTGGCCTCTCATTCCGAGTGTCACTGATCAATGTGCTGTAGTCTGGAGTCTATTTCATTTAGAGACATATTCAGAGCCTCAGTGAATAAGACAAACCCTTGTTATCCTGAAGATTCTAATTAATATGGACACATGTTCTGAGCCTCACTGAATAATACACACCTGTAGAATAATTTGGAGTCTACTTTCGATGGACATTCATTTAGAGCCTCGGTGAATAATGCACACCCCTGGGGTAGCCAGAAGTTCATTTCATTTGTACACTGATCCATAGCTTTAGTTTATAATATGCATGTGTAGATTAGTTGGGGTTCCATTTCATATCGCCACGGAATCGTAACCTCAGTGAATAATGCCCATATGTAACATACTCAGCAGTCTGTTTCTTAAAGCAACTCATTCAGAGATTCATTGGTTAATAAAATTATTTAAGATAAACAGAAACGATTCTGGCAAGATTGCGTCATAGGAGCATCTCAGGATTGCAGCTCTCAGTGAAGGTGCAGAGAGTGAGTCCTAGCCGCATTCTTGGATTGACCTTTTTTGCCCACAGAGCGTTGAAAGTTCCAGGTGTGGGAGAGACACGGGATGCAAGTAAAGCCGGCTAATGCAGCCAGCTTCCGTGGCTGCTTCCGTTGCCGCTGCGGGACCTGGCTCGGAACTCACTGGTCTGGGTGCCTTGTTAAACCGGCAATCTGAGATTTGGAAGGGCAGATTGGCATGTCCCTCTGATTGAACAAGACTTGGACAGTGAGCCAGACCAGGAGTTTCCTGGGAAGCGTGATCTGAGACGGTGCAGTGGGCAGCACCAAGGGAGATCGCAGGGATCCCAGTGCTTTATCAGCAAGCTACTGGGGTGCCAGTGAGAGAGTCGGCCTTTCAGCTTGTGGAGAGGGAGAGAGAGAGAGACAGGACAGACTCTGAGGCAGGAAGCTGGGTGGTCGGGCTGGGCGGGTCCCAGACTCGCGGGGACAAGCCTGGTGGCGACTGGAGGTGCTTGGGGCTGAGAGTTTTGCTGCCGGCATCTAGGATGGTGCAGCCTTGTGAGGGGGGGGGTGTCCGCCATTATTGATGCAATCCCCCCCTACTGAAGTACCACCCACGGCTGACACAGCCTGCCATTGTCGAGGCAACCTCCCATAACAGAGAGACTCCACCAGGAGTGGGGAGTGCTCCACAGCAGAAAGGAGCTCAGCAGCAACAGGGCGGAACGGCGCAAGCAGGTCAGAGCAATGGCAGGCAAATAGTGAATAGACTGCCTTCTAGTGGGGCAGGACACTGCAACAGATACTCATAAAGAAAGCCCCAACTCCCTGAGACAGAGCATTTAAAGGGGAAAAAATGATAAAATGGTGCTGTTTTATGAGGTCTATTGCAGCAGACATAAACAACCTCCCACCAACCCTGAATGAACAACGGAGCTCACAGCTCAGCACTGGAGCTCCAATAAAGCACAGACTGTCTTTTTAAGCAGCTCCCTGACCCCTGTATATCCAAAGAGTAACCCCCCCAAAAAACTAATCAGACTGACATTTGGCGGGCATCACTCTGGAACAAAGACAGAATAAGAAGAAACTGGTATCATCCCTCACTGTTCCACAGCTGCAACAGGTATAATTCAGACAAGCAGGGTCTGGAGTGGACCTAAGCACTCATACAGCAGAGGGGCTAGACCATTACAAAGGAAACAAAGTAACAGAAATACTTCATCAACAATCTCAGCATCCACGCAGAGTCCCAATTGAAAAATCAGCAACTAATAAGACAACAGGCGGATAAATCCATAAAGATGGGAAGAAACCAGCGCAAAAAGGAGGAAAACACCCGAAACCAAAACACCTCACCTCCTACAAAGGACCAAAACTCCTCACCAGCAAGGGAACAAAGCTGAACGGAGAATGAGTGTGACAAAATGATGGAATCAGACTTCAGAAATTGGATAATGAGAAACTTGATTGAGCTAAAAGAACATGTTCTAAATCAGTGCAAAGAAAATAAAAACTTTGAAAAAAGATTTCAAAAAAAATTTGAGGAATGGATAACAAGAATGGACAACTTTGAGAGGAATATGAATGAATTGAAGGAGCTGAAAAACACAACACGAGAACGTCGTGAAGCATGCACAAGTTTCAACAGCCGAATTGACCAAGGAGAAGAAAGAATATCAGAAGTTGAAAATCAACTCAATAAAATAAAACGTGAAACCAAGACCAAATAAAAAAAAAAAACACAAAAAGGAATGAACAAAATCTCCAAGAAATGTGGGAATATGTGAAGAGACACAACCTACGTTTGATAGGTGTACCAGAATGTGATGAAGAGAATGAATCCAAGCTGGAAAACACTCTTCAGGATATTATCCAGGAAAGTTTCCACAACCTAGCAAGACAGGTCAATACTCAACTTCAGGAAATACAGAGAACACCACAAAGATACCCCGCAAGAAGAGCAACCCAAAGGCACATAATCATCAGATTCACCAGGGTTGAAATGAAGGAGAAAATACTAAGGGCAGCCAGAGAGAAAGGTCGGGTCACCCACAAAGGGAAGCCCATCAGGCTCACAGCAGATCTCTGGGCAGAGACTCTAAAAGCCAGAAGAGAGTGGGGGCCAATATTCAACATCCTTAAAGAAAAGAACTTTCAACCCAGAATTACATATCCAGCCTAACTGAGCTTCATAAGTGAAAGAAAAATAAAATCCTTCATGAACAAGCAAGTACTCAGAGATTTTGTCACCACTAGGCCTGCTTTACAGGAGCTCCTGAAAGAGGCACTACATAGAAAGAAAAAACCAGTACCAGCCATCCTAAAAGATTACCAAGTGCTAAAGAGCATCAAGAAAATGAAGAATCTACATGAACCAATGGGCAAAACAGCCAGCTAGCATCAAAATGGCTGTATCAAATTCACACATAACAATATTAACCCTAAATGTAAATGGGCTAAATGCACCAATAAAAAGACACAGGCTGGCAAATTGGATAAAAAAACAAAACCCACCAGTGTGCTGTATCCAGGAAACCCACCTCACATGCAAAGATACACAAAGTCGCAAAATAAAAAGATGGAGAAAGACTTACAAAGCAAATGGAGAGCAAAAAAAAAGCAGGAGTTGCAATTCTCGTCTCTGATAAAATAGACTTTAAAACAACAAAGATGAAAAGGGACAAAGAAGGTCATTACATAATGGTAAAAGGATTGATACAACAAGAAGAGCTAACGATTCTCAATATATATGGACCTAATGTAGGAGCACCCAAATACATAAGGGAAGTTCTTAATGACTTACAACGAGACTTAGACTCCCACACAATAATAGTAGGAGACTTTAACACTCTGCTGTCAATAGCAGACAAATCACCAGAAAGAAAATTAACAAGGATATCCAGGACTTTAACTCAGACCTGGAACAAGCAAACCTGATAGACTTTTACAGAACTCTCCACCCCAAATCCACAGAATAAACATTCTTCTCAGCACCACATTACACCTACTCCAAAATTGACCACATAATTGGAAGTAAAGCACTCCTCAGCAAATACAAAACCACTGATAATCATAAAAAACAGTCTCTCAGACCATAGTGCAATCAATTTGAAACTCAGAATTCGGAAAGTAACTCAGAACCGCACAGCTTCATGGAAACTGAACAACTGGCTCTTGAATGTAAATTGGAGAAACAATGAAATGAAGGCAGAAATAAAGAAATTATTTGAAACCAACGAGAATGAAGACACGATGTACCAGAATGTCTGGGACACATTTAAAGCAGTCTGTAGAGGAAAATATATAGCAATAAGTGCCCACATGAGAAGAGTGGAGAGATCCAAAATTGACAACCTATCATGAAAATTGAAAGAGCTAGAGAAGCAAGATCAAAAAACTCAAAACCAAGCCGAAGACAAGAAATAACTAAGATCAGAGCATACCTGAAGGAGATAGAGACAAGAAAATCCCTTCAAAAAATCAATAAATCTAAGAGCTGGTTTTTCGAAAAGATCAACGAAATAGACCACTAGCCAGACTGATAAAAAAGAAAAGAGAGAACAACCAAATAGATGCAATAAAAAACGATAATGGGGAAATCACCACAGATTCCACAGAAATTCATACCATCATCAGAGAATACTACAAACAACTCTATGCACATAAACTAGTGAACCAGGAAGAAATGGATAAATTCCTGGACGCCTGTGTCCTCCCAAGCCTAAACCAGGAGGAAGCCGAAACTATGAATAAACCAATGACAACGTCTGAAGTTGAGGCAGCAATTAAGAGCCTACCAAACAAAAAAAGCCCAGGTTCAGATGGGTTCACAGCTGAATTCTACCAGACACACAAAGAGGATATGGTACCATTCTTTCTGAAACTATTCCAAAGAATCCAAAAAGAGGGAACTCTTCCCAAATCATTTTATGAGACCAACATCATCCTGATACCAAAACCTGACAGAGACTCAACAAGAAAAGAAAACTTCAGGCCAATATCCAAGATGAACATAGATGCAAAAATATTCAATAAAATACTGGCAAACCGATTGCAACAGCACATTAAAAAACTTATCCATCATGATCATCCCGGGGATGCAAGTCTGGTTCAACATAGGCAAGTCTATAAATGTAATCCACCACAGAAACAGAAGCAAAAACAAAAACCACATAATTATCTCAATTGACGCAGAGAAGGCATTCGACAAAATTCAACAGCCCTTTTTGCTAAAAACCCTCAATAAACTTGGTATTGATGGAACATATCTCAAAGCAATAAAAGCTATTTACGACAAACCAACTGCCAATATCATACTTAATGGGCAAAAACTGGAAGCATTCCCTTTGAAATCCGGCACTAGACAAGGATGCCCTCTCTCTCCACTCCTATTCAACATCGTACTGGATGTTCTAGCCAGAGCAATCAGGCAAGAAAAAAAAATAAAGGGTATTCAAATAGGAAAGATGGAAGCCTAATGGTCTCTATTTGCAGACGACATGATAGTATACCTAGAAGACCCCATCACCTCAGCCCAAAAGCTCCTGAAACTGATAAGCAACTTCAGCAAAGTCTCAGAATATAAAATCAATGTTCAAAAATCACAAGCATTCCTATACACCAATAACAGACTTAAAGAGAACCAAATGAAGAGCGAACTGCCATTCACAATTGTTACAAAAAAATAAAATACCTAGGAATACAACTCACAAGGAATGTAAGGGACCTCTTTAAGGAAAACTACAAACCACTGCTTAAGGAAATAAGAGAGGACACAAACAGATAGAGAAACATTCCATGTCCGTGGTTAGGAAGAATCAATATCGTGAAAATGGCTATACTGCCCAAAGTAATTTACACAATCAATGCTATCCCCATCAAACACCCATTGAACTTCTTCACAGAACTGGAAAAAACCACCATGAATTTCCTATGGAACCTAAAAAGAGCCCGCATAGCCAAGTCAATTCTAAGCAAAAAGAACACAGCGGGAGGCATCACACTACCAGACTTCAAACTATACTACAAGGCTACAGTAATCAAAACAGCATGGTAGTGGTACCAAAACAGAGATATAGACCAATGGAACAGAACAGAAGCATCGGAGGAAACACAACATATCTACAACCATATTATCTTTGATAAACCAGACAAAAACAAGCAATGGGGAAAGCATTCCCTATTTAATAAATGGTGTTGGGATAACTGAATTCCCATGTGCAGAAAGCAGAAACTGGACCCCTTCCTGACACCTTACACTAAAATTAACTCCAGATGGATTAAAGACTTAAACGTAAGACCTGACACCACAAAAGCCCTAGAAGAAAATCTAGGCAAAACCATTCAGGACATAGGAGTAGGCAAGGACTTCATGACCAAAACACCAAAAGCTTTGGCAACAAAAGCCAAAATAGACAAATGGGACCTAATCAAACTCCACAGCTTCTGCATGGCAAAAGAAACAGTCATTAGAGTGAATCGGCAACTATCAGAATGGGAAAAAATCTTTGCAGGTTACATATCTGACAAAGGTCTGATATCCAGAATTTACAAAGAACTCAAATAAATTTTCAGGAAAAAAACAAACAAGCCCATTCAAAAATGGGCAAAGGACATGTACCTACACTTTACAAAGAAGACATACATCAGGCCAACAAACTCATGAAAAAATGCTCATCATCACTGGTCATTAGAGAGATGCAAACCAAAACCACATTGAGATACCATCTCACAACACTTAGAATGGCGGTCATTAAAAAATCTGTAGACAGCAGATGCTGGAGAGGATGTGGAGGAATTTGAACACTGTTACACTGTTGGTGCGAGTGTAAATTAGTTCAACCATGTGGAAGACAGTGTGGCGATTCCTCAGGGACCTAGAAATAGAAATTCTATTTCACCCAGCAATCCCATTACTGGGTATCTATCCAAAGGCCTATAAATCGTTCTTCTATAAGGATACATGCACACGAATGTTCATTGCAGCACTGATTACAATAGCAAAGAACTGGAACCAACCCAAATGCCCAACGATGATAGACTGGACTGGGAAAATGTGGCACATATACACCATGGAATATTATGCAGCAATCAAAAATGGTGAGTTTGTGTCCTTTGTAAGGACATGGATGAATCTGGAGAACATCATTCTCAGTAAACTGACACAAGAACAGAAAAAGAAATACCGCATATACTCACTCATAGGTGGGTGAGAAAAATGAGAACACATGGACACAGAGAGGCGGTCTACTATACACTGGGGTCTATTGGGGGGAATGAGGGAGGGACAGCGGTGGGGGCCTGGCGAGGGATAGCCTGGCAATGAATGCCAAGTGTGGGTGAAGGGGAGGAATGCAGCAAAACACACTGCCATGTGTGTACCTATGCACCTATCTTGCACGTTCTGCACATGTACCCCAAAACCTATAATGCAATAAAAATTAAAAAAAATAGAGAGAATCACGTTTCATATAATCTCACAAGAATAGCCTCACTGATTAATAAACACGTTGGAAAATGTGAGGAGTCTACTATATATGGCCTCTCTTTTACAGCCTCAGGAAATAATGCACACTTGTTGAGGAGGCACTAATCTATTTTATATGGCCACAAAATCAAACCCTGAGTGAGCAATACACATGTTGGGAATAGTCGCTAGTCTATTTCATATGCCCAAATATTCAAAGTCAGTGTCAATAATTCACTCCTGAAAACTAGTCAGGAAACAATTTTATATGGACAAAGTTTTAGAGCTTCAGTGAATAATATATACCTGGAAAACACTCAGGACGCTATTTCATATGGCGTCTATTTCAGACGTTCATTGAATAAGGAACACCTGTATCGTAGTCAGAATTTTCTTTTAACAGCCACATCTTCAGAGCCTAAAGAATAAAATACCATTAAGACGAGTCAGAATACTATTTCGTATAGCCACTCATTTAGAACCGAATATAAATACACATGCCTTTGGAGAATTCAGGAGTCTCTACATTATGGACAATCATTCAGAGGGTCACAGAATAATACAGACCGATGGAAAAGTCAGGAGTGTATTTCTCATGGCCACTTATTCAGAACCGCAGTGTAGGATCATGTATATCTGAAAAATTCTCAGGATTCTTTTATATATGGCCACTTATTCAGAGACTCAGTGAATAATGCACACCTTGGGTATAGTCTGGAGACTATTAGCTATGACCGTTCCATAAGCACTCAGTGAAAAATGGAGAGCTGAAATATTGTCAGGATGATAGAGTCAGGAGTCTACTTTTTGTGGTCACTCGTTCAGAAACTCACTGAAGAAGACTAACCTTAAGAATAGTCAGAGTCTGGGTATTATGGACACTCAATCACAGCATTACCGAATAATGCACAATTGGGCAATAGTAAGGACCCCATATCATATGGCTTCTAATTCAGAGATTAAGTGCATAATCAGCAGCTGTGTAGTAGTCAGGACCCTTTCTCAGGTTGCCCCAAATTAAGCAGCTCCGTGAATGATACATATATATGTGATAGTCAGGAGACTCTTTGATATAGACACTTATACAGAACCTCTTCGAATACTGCACATGTGGGGAATAATCACTAGTGTATTTCATACGGTAAATCTTTTGAAGGGACTAACAATATCGTGAAACTGTGGTGTAAAATGGGTGTATTACATAAGGCCACTCTTTCGGTGTTGCAGGGAATAATATGTATATCTGATAAGTAAGGAGTCTCTTTCACATGGCCACTCGTTCAGGGCCTCTGTGAATAATACTCCCCTCAGAAATAGTCAAGGTTCAGCTTCAAATGGCTACACATTCAGAGTCTCTGTAAGTAATGCACACCTGGGCAATACACAAGAGAATCTTTTTATGCCCACTTAGTCAGAGTCTCATTCAATTATACACACCTGGGGAAGACTTAAGAGTATACCTCGGGGGGAGGGAGGCAAGATGGCGTCGTTACTATACACTGGGGACTGTTGGGGGGAATGGGGGAGGGACAGCAGGGGGGGGCTGGGGGGGATAGCCTGGGGATGAATGCCAAGTGTGGGTGAAGGGGAGGAAGGCAGCAGAGCACACTGCCATGTGTGTACCTATGCAACTATCTTGATCGTTCTGCACATATACCCCCAAACCTATAATGCAATAAAAAAAAAAAAAAAAATTAAAAAAAAAAAAAAAAAAAAAAAAAAAAAAAGAGTATACCTCACAGAACCAATCATTTAGAGAATCAGTGAATAATGCACACCAGGGTTATAGTCGAGTATTTTTTATATGTCCACTCATTATGTGCCTGCCTGAATGATACACACCTGGGGAATCATTGGATTCAATTTCATAGTACCACTCATGTAGAACTTTTTAGAATAATTCACAATGGAGCAATAGTTAGGTGTCTCTTTCATATGGCCTCTCATTCAAAGTTTCAGTGTATAATCAACTTCTATGGAGTAATCAGGACGCTGTTTAAGATATCCACGAATTTAGTGCCTTCCTGAATGATACACACCTGGGTTATAGGATTCTATTTCATATGAACTCTAATTCTGGGTACCGCTGAGTAATGCACACATGGGATATCGTAAGGAGTTTATTTTTTATGGGCACTCATAGAGAACCTGTTTAAATAATGCACACATGGCAAATAGTAAGGTTTCTGTGTTGTACGGTTAGTCACTCAGAGAAAAATTGAATAACTCACCTGTGGATTATTAGAAGTCTGTTTCATATGCCCCTCTTTCACAGCCTCATGAATATTACACACTTGAAACATAGTCCGGAGTCTGTTCTTTATGGCCATTCATTCATAGAATGACTGAATAATGAAAATCTGTGGAATAATCAGAAGTCTCTTTCTGACAGCCACTCATTGAAACCCTCAATAAATGTACCCACCTGTGGAAAGAGTCAGTATTTACTTCTATTCCCTCATTTAGAGTCTCACTAAATAATGCACACCTGTGGAATTGTCAGGAGAATTTTTCATGCAGCCTCTCATTCCGAGTGCCACTGAGGAATGTGCTGTAGTCTGGAGTCTATTTCATGTAGACACATATTCAGAGCCTCAGTGCATAAGACAGACCCGTGCCATCGTGAAGATTCTAATTAATAAGGACACATCTTCTGAGCCTCACTGAATAATACACACCTGTAGAATAATTTGGAGTCTATTTTCGATGGACATTCATTCACAACCTCGGTGAAGAATGCACAACCCTGGGGTAGCCAGAAGTTCATTTCATTTGTACACTCATCCATAGACTCAGTTTATAATACACACGTGTGGATTGATTGGGGTTCCATTTCAAATAGCCACGGACTCCTAACCTGAGTGAATAATGCACATATGTAACCTACTCAGCAGTCTGTTTCATATAGCCACTCACTCAGACATTCAATGGATAATAAAATTATTTAAGATAGACAGAATCCCGTTTCATATGGTCACACAAGAGGAGCCTCACTGAATAATACACACCTCGTAAAATATGAGGAGCCTACTATATATAGCATCTCATTTAAAGCCTCAGTGAATAATGCACACGTGTGCAGTAGGCACTAAACTATTTTCTATGGCCACAAAATTAAACACTGAGTGTGCAATACTCAAGTTTGGAATAGTCACTAGTCTATTCCATATGCCAAAATATTCAAAGTCAGAGTCAATATTGAACTCCTGTGGAATAGTCAGGAAACAATTTCTTATGGACAAAGGTTTTGAGCTTCAGTGAATAATATATACCTGGGAAATTCTCAGGATGCTATTTTATATGGCGTCTATTTCAGAGCTTCATTGAACAAGGAACACCTGTATCGTAGTCAAAATTTTCTTTTAACAGCCACATCTTCAGAGCCTAACTGAGTAACATACACCTTGGGAGAAGTCAGGATTCTATTTCGTATAGCCACTCATGTAGCGCCGAATGTAAAAACGCACACTTGTGGAATATTCAGGAGTCTCCATTTTATGGACACTCATTGAGATCGTCACACAATAATACAGACCTATGGAAAATTTAGGAGTGTATTGCACATGGCCACTTATTCAGAACAGCAGTGAGGGATCATATACATTTGGAAAATACTCAGAATTCTTTTATATATGTCTTCTTATTGACAGACTCAGTGAATAATGCACACCTGGGGTATAGTCTTGAGATTATTTGATATGACCGGTCCCTAAGCACTCAGTGAAGAATGGAGAGTTGAAATATAGTCAGGATGATAGAGTCAAGAGTCTACTTTATGTGGACATTTGTTCAGCAACTCACTGAAGAACACACATATTAAGAATAGTCAGAGTCAATTTGTTATGGTCACTCAATCACAGCATTACCGAATAATGCACAATAGATCAATAGTAAGGAGTCTGTATCATATTGCTTCTAATTCAGAGCTTCAGTGCATAATTAGAAGCTGCATAGTAGTAAAAACCCTTTCTCAGCTTGTCCAAAGTTATGCAGCTCTGTGAATGATACATATATGTGTGATAGTCAGGAGACTCTTTGATATAGACACTCATACAGAACCTCTTCGAATACTGCATATGTGGGGAGTAATCACTAGTGTATTTCATATGGTGATTCCTTTGGAGGGTCAAGGAATAACGCACAAAAGTGGAGTAAAATGGGGTCTATTACTTAAGGCCACTCTTTCAGTGTTGCAGCGAATAATATGTATATCTGATAAGTCAGGAATCTCTTTCACATGGCCACTCGTTCAGGGCCTCTGTGAATAATACTCCCCTCAGAAATAGTCAAGGTTCTACTTCAAATGGCTACACATTCAGAGTCTCTGTAAGTAATGCACACTTGGGCAATACACAAGAGTTTCTTTTTATGCCCACTTAGTCAGAGTCTCATTCAATTATACACACATGGGGAAGAATTAAGAGTATACCTCAAAAAACCAATCATTTAGAGCCTCAGTGAATAATACACACCAGGGTTATAGTCGAGGATTTTTTATATGGCCACTCATTCTGTGCCTCTTTGAATTGTACACACCTGGAGAATCCTCAGGATTCAATTTTACACTACCACTCATTTAGAACCTTGTAGAATAATTCACAATGTAGCAATAGTCAGGTGTATATTTCATATGGCCTCTCATTCAAAGTTTCAGTGTATAATAAACTTCTATGGTGCAATCAGGACGCTTTTTAAGATAGCCAAGATTTGAGTGCCTTTCTGCATGATACACACCTGGGTTATAGGATTCTAATTAATATGAACTCTAATTCTGGGTAATGCTGAGTAATACACACATGGAATACTGAAAAGAGATTATTTGTTATCGGCACTCATAGAGAACCTGTTTGAATAATGCACACACGGTGAACAATAAAGATTCCATATTGTATGGCTAGTCATTCAGACAAAAAGTGAATAACGCACATGTGGATTATTAGAAGTCTGTTTTATATGCCCCTCTTTCACAGCCTCACTGAATATTACAGACTTGAGATATAGTCTGGAGTTTATTTTTTATGGCCATTCATTCAGGAAATCACTGAATAATGAACACCTGTGGAATAGTCAGAAGGCTCTTTCCGACAGCCACTCATTGAAACCCTCAATAAATGTACCCACCTGTGGATAGAATAAAGATTTACTTCTATTCCCTCTTTCAGAGTCTCACTAAACAATGCAAACCTGTGGAATTGTCAGGAGAATTTATCATGCATCCTCTCATTTCGAGTGTCACTGAACAATGTGCTGTAGTCTGGAGACTATTTCATGTAGAAACATATTCAGAGCCTCAGTGAATAAGAGAGACCCTTGCTATCGTAAAGATTCTAATTAATATGGACACATCTTCTGAGCCTCACTGAATAATACACACCTGTAGAATAATTTGGAGTCTATTTTCGATCGACATTCATTCAGAGCCTCGGTGAGGAATGCACATCCCTGTGGTAGCCAGAAGTCCATTTCATTTGTTCACTCATCCATAGCCTCAGTTTATAATATGCATGTGTGGACTAGTTGTGGTTCCATTTCATATAGCCACGGACTCGTAACCTCAGTGAATAATGCACATATGTAACGTAATCAGCAGTCTGTTTCATATAGCCACTCATCCAGAGATTCATTGGATTATAAAATTATTTAAGATAGACAGAATCTTGTTTCATATGATCACACAAGAAGAGCCCCACTGAGTAATACACACCTGGGAAAATGTGAGGAGTCTAATATATATAGCCTCTCATTTACAGCCTCAGTGAATAATGCACACTTGTGGAGTAGGCATTAATCTATTTAATTTTGCCACAAAATCAAACCCTGAGTGAGCAATAAATAATTTTGGAATAGTCACTAGTCTATTCCATATGCCAAAATATTCAAAGTCAGAGTCAATAATGAACTCCTGTGAAATAGTCAGAAAACAATTTTATATGGACAAAGTTTTTGAACTTCAGTGAATAATATATACCTGGGAATACTCAGGATGCTATTTCATATGGCGTCTATTTCAGAGCTTCATTGAACAAGGAACACCTGTATCGTAGTCAGAATTTTCATTTAACAGCCACATCTTCAGAGCCTCACTGAATAACATACACCTTGGCAAAAGTCAGGATTCTATTTCGTATAGCCACTCATTTAGAGCCGAATGTAAAAACGCACACCTGTGGAGTATTCCGGAGTCTCTATTTCATGGACACTCATTGAGAGTGTCACACAATAATGCAGACATATGGAAATTCAGGAGTGTATTTCACATGGCCACTCATTTAGAACCGCAGTGAGGAATCATATACATCTGGAAAATACTCAGGATTATTTTATATATGTCTTCATATTCACAGACTCAGTGAATAATGCACACCTCGGGTATAGTCTGGAGACTATACGATATGGCCGGTCCCTAAGCACTCAGTGGCGAATGCAGAGCTGAAATATAGTCAGGATGATAGAGTCAGGAGTCTACTCTTGTGGTCACTAGTTCAGAAACTCACTGAAGAATACACACTTTAAGAATAGTCAGAGTCCAGGTATTATGGCCCCTCAATCACAGTATTACCGAATAATTCACAATTTGGGCAATAGTAAGGAGTCTATATCATATGGCTTCTAATTCAGAGCTTCAGTTCATAATCATCAGCTGTGTAGTAGTAAGAACCCTATTTCAGCTTACCCCAAATTGAGCAGCTCCGTTAATGATATATATATGTGTGATAATCAGGAGTCTCTTTGATATGGACACTCATAAAGAACCTCTTCGAATACTACAAATATGGGGAATAATCACTAGTGTATTTCATATGGTGATTCCTTTGGAGGGTCAAACAACGCGCAACTCTGGAGTAAAATGGGGTGTATTTCATAAGACCTCTCTTTCAGTGTTGCAGCGAATAATATGTATATGTGAGAAGTCAGGAATCTCTTTCACATGGCCACTCGTTCAGGGCCTCTGTGAATAGTACTCCCCTCAGATATAGTCAAGGTTCAACTTCAACTGGCTACACATTCAGAGTCTCTGTAAGTAATGTACACCTGGGCAATACACAAGAGTCTCTTTTTTATGCCCACTTAGTCAGAGTCTCATTCAATTATACACATCCTGGGAAGAGTTAAGAGTATACCTCACGGAACCAATCATTTAGAGCCTCAGTGAATAATGCACACCACGGTTATAGTCAAGGATTTTTTATATGGCCACTCATTCTGTGCCTCCCTGAAAGATACAGACCTGGGGAATCCTCATGATACATTTTCATACTACTACTCATTTAGAACATTGCAGAATAATTCACAATGGATCAATAGTCAGGTGTCTATTTCATACAGCTTCTCATTCAAAGTTTCAGTGTATAAAGAACTTCTATGGAGTAATCAGGACACTGTTTAAGATTGCACCGAATTGAGTGGCTTTCTGAATGATACACACCTGCGTTATAGGATTCTATTTCATATGAACTCTAAATCTGGGTACCGCTCAGTAATACATACGTGGAATAGTGTAAGGAGTTTATTTGTTATGGGCACTCTAGAGAAACTCTTTGAATAATGCACACACAGCGAATTATAAAAATTCTATGTTGTACGGCTAGTCATTCAGACAAAAAGTGAATAACGCACATGTGGATTACTAGAATTCTGTTTCACATACCCCTCTTTCACAGCCTCGCTGAATATTACACACTTGAGATTTAGTCTGTAGTCTATTCTTTATGGCCATTCATTCAGAGAATCAGTGAATAATGAACACCTGTGGAATAGTCAGAAGTCTCTTTCCAACCGCCACTCATTGAAAGCCTCACTAAATGTACCCACCAGTGGAAAGAGTCAGGATTTACTTCTATTCCCTCATTCAGTCTCACTAAATAATGCACACCTGTGGAATTGTCAGGAGAGATTTTCATGCGGCCTCTCATTCCTAGTGCCACTGAGGAATGTGCTGTAGTCTGGAGTCTATTTCATGTAGACAAATATTCAGAGCCTCAGTGAATAAGAAAATTCCTTGCTATCGTAAAGATTCTAATTAATATGCACACATCTTCTGAGCCTCACTTAATAATACACACCTGTAGAGTAATTTGGAGTCTATTATCGATGGACATTCATTAAGAGCCTCAGTGAAATATGCACACCTCTGGAGTAGCCAGAAGTGCATTTCATTTGTGTACTCATCCATAGTCTCAGTTTATAATATGCCCGTGTGGATTACTTGGGGTTCCATTTCATATAGCCACGAACTCGTAACCTCAGTGAATAATGCACATATGTAAGGTACTCAGCAGTCTGTTTCATGTAGCCACTCATTCAGAGAGTCATTGGATAATAAAATTATTTAAGATAGAATCCCGTTTCACATGGTCACACAAGAAGAGCCTCACTGAGTAATACACACCTGGGAAAATGTGAGGAGTCTACTAAATATAGCCTCTCATTTACAGCCTCAGGGAATAAAGCACACGTGTGGAATAGGCAATAATCTATTTTATATGGCCACAAAATCATACACTGAGTGAGCAATAAACAAGTTTGGAATAGTCACTAGTCTATTCCATATGCCCAAATATTCAAAGTCAGAGTCAATAACTTACTCCCATGGACTAGTCAAGAAACAATTTTATATGGGCAATGTTTAAGAGCTTCAGTGAATAATATATACCTGGGAAATACTCAGGACGCTATTTCATATGGCATCTATTTCAGAGCTTCATTGAATAAGGAACACCTGTATCGTAGTAAGAATTTTCTTTGAAGAGCCACATCCTCAGAGCCTAACTGAATAACATACACCTTCGAAAATGTCAGGATTATTTTTTGTATAGCAACTCATTTAAATCCGAATGTAAAAATGCACCCCTGTGGAGTATTCAGGAGTCTCTACTTTATGGACACTCATTCAGAGCGTTATACAATAATAAAGACCTATAGAAAATTCAGGAGTGTATTTCACATGGCCACTTATTCAGAACCGCAGTGAAGGATCATATACATCTGGAAAATACTCAGGATTATTTTATATATGGCCACTTATTCAGAGACTCAGTGAATAATGCACACCTGGGGTATAGTCTGGAGAATATTTGATATGACCTTTCCCTAAGCACTTAGTGGAGAATGGAGAGCTGAAGTGTAGTCAGGGTGATAGAGTCATGAGTCTACTTTATGTCTTCACTCGTTCAGAACTCACTGAAGAATACACACTTTAACAATAGTCAGAGTCCAGGTATTATGGCCACTCAATCACAGCATTACCATATAATTCACAATTTGTGCAATAGTAAGAAGTCTATATTATATGGCTTCTAATTCAGAGCTTCAGTGCATAATCAGCAGCTGTGTAGTAGTCAGGACTGTATTTCAGCTTGCCCCAAATTGAGGAGCTCCGTGAATGATACACATTTGTGTGATAGTCAAGTGTCTCTTTGATATGGACACTCATAAAGAACATATTCGAATACAACAAATGTGGGGAATAATCACTAGTGTATTTCATATGGTGATTTCTTTGGAGGGTCAAACAATAACACGCAGCTCTGGAGTAAATTGGGGTCTATTACATAAGGCCACTCTTTCAGTGTTTCAGCGAATAATATGTATATCTGATAAGTCAAGAACCTCTTTCACATGGCTACTCGTTCAGGACCTCTGTAAATAATGCTTTTCTCAGAAATAGTCAAGGTTTTACTTCAAATGACTACACATTCAGAGTCTCTGTAAGTAATGCACTCCCAGGCAATACACAAGAATCTTTTTTTATGCCCACGTAGTCAGAGTCTCATTCAATTATATACACCCAGTGAAGTGTTAAGAGTATATTTCACAGAACCAGTCATTTAGAGCCTAAGTGAGTAATGCACACCAGGGTTATAGTCGAGAATTTTTTATATGGACACTCATTCTGTGCCTCCCTGAATGAAACACACCTGGGGAATCCTTAGGATTCGATTTCAAATTACCATTCATGTAGAACTTTATATAATAATTCACAATGGAACAATAGTCACGTGTCTATTTCATATGGCCTCTCATTCAAAGTTTTAGCGTATAATGAACTTCTATGGAGTAATCAAGATGCTGTTTAAGATAGCCACGAATTGGGGAGGGAGGCAAGATGGCGTCGTAGAGGTGACTCAGGATTGCAGCTCTCGGTGAATGCGCAGAGGGTGAGTCCTAGTCGCATTCTCGGATGGATCTTTTATGCCCACAGAGTGTTGAATATCCCAGGTGTGGGAGAGACACGGGACCCTAGTGCAGTCGGCTAATGCAGCCAGCTCCTGCCGCCTCTTCTGCCGGCGCCGCAGCGGGACCCACCTCGGAACTCACTGGTCTGGGTGCCCTGTTAAACCGGCAATCTGAGATTTGGAAGGGCAGATTGGCATGTCCATCTGATTGAACGGGACTTGGACAATGAGCCAGACCAGGAGTTTCCTGGGAAGCGTGATCTGAGCCGGGGTAGTGGGCAGTGGCACGGGAGATTGCATGATCCCAGTGCCGTATCAGCAGGCTCCTGGGGTGCCAGAGAGAGAGTCGACCTTTCAGCTTGGGGAGAGGAAGAGAGAGAGAGAGAGGACGGACTCTGAGGCAGGGAGCTGGGTGATCGGGCTCCGCGGGTCCCACACTCATGGGGACAAGCAGGGCGGCGACTGGAGGTGCTTGGAGCTGAGAGTATTGCTTCCGGCATCTAGGACAGTGCAGCCCGGTGAGGGAGGGGCGTCCACCATTGCTGACGAAGTGCACCCCCACGTAAGTACCACTAGGACTGACGCAGCCTGCCATGGCCGAGGCAATCTGCCAAAACAGAGAGACTCCACCAAGCAGCAACAGGGCGGAACAGCGCTAGCAGGTCCGAGCCCCGGCAGGCAAATAGTGAATAGACTGCCGCCTAGTGGGGCAGGACAGTGCAACAGATACTCATAAAGAAAGCCCCAACTCCCTGAGACAGAGCATCTAAGGGTGAAAAAAAAAAAAGAGTGGTGTTTTATGAGTTCAATTGCAGCAGACATAAACAACCTCCCAACAATTCCGAATGAACAGCAGAGCTCACAGCTCAGCACTGGAGCTCCTATAAAGCACAGACTGTCTCCTCAAGCAGCTCCCTGACCTCTGTATATCCAAGGAGTCACCCCAGAAAAGGACTAATCAGACTGACATTTGGCTGGCATCATTCTGGAATAAGGGCAGCAGAAGGAGAAACTGGTATCATCCCTCACTGTTCCGCAGCTGCTGCAGGTATACCCCAGAGAAGCAGGGCCTGGAGTGGACCTCAGCACTCATACAGCAGAGAGGATAGATCATTAGAGGGAAAACTAAGTAACAGAAAAACTTCATCATCAACAATCTCAGTGTCCACACAGAGAGCCAATTGAAAAATCAGCCAAGACTAAGACGACAGGCAGATAAATCCATAAAGATTGGAAGAAACCAGCGCAAAAAGGAGGAAAGCACCCGAAACCAAAACACTTCACCTCCTACAAAGGACCAAAACTCCTCACCAGCAAGGAAACAAAGCTGGATGAAGAATGAATGTGACGAAATGACAGAATCAGACTTCAGAAAGTGGATAATGAGAAACTTCAGTGAGCTAAAGGAACATGTACTAAACCAGTGCAAAAAACTAAGAACCTTGAAAAAAGATTTGAAAAAACATTCGAGGAACTGATAACGAGAATGGACAACTTAGAGAGGAATATGAATGAATTGAAGGAGCTGAGAAACACAACACGAGAACTTCGTGAAGCATGCACAAGTTTCAACAGCCGAATTGACCAAGCAGAAGAAAGAATATCAGAAGTTGAACATCAACTCAATGAAATAAAATGAGAAACCAAGATTAAAGAAAAAAGCACAAAAAGGAATGAACAAAATCTCCAAGAAATGTGGGACTATGTGAAGAGACTCAACCTACGTTTGATAGGTGTACCAGAATGTGAAGAAGAGAATGAATCCAAGCTGGAAAACACTCTTCAGGATATTATCAAGGAAAATTTCCCCAACCTAGCAAGACAGGTCAATACTCAAGTCCAGGAAATACAGAGAACACCACAAAGATACTCTGAAAGAAGAGCAAACCCAAGGCACATAATCGTCAGATTCACCAGGGTTGAAACGAAGGAGAAAATACTAAGGGCAGCCAGAGAGAAAGGTCGGGTCACCCACAAAGGGAAGCCCATCAGACTCACAGTAGATCTCTCGGCAGAGACTCTACAAGCCAGAAGAGAGTGGGGGCCAATATTCAACATCTTTAAAAAAAAGAGCTTTCAACCCAGAATTTCATATCCAGCCCAAAAGAGATTCATAAGTGAAGGAAAAATAAAATCTTTCATGAACAAGCAAGTACTCAGAGATTTTGTCACCACTAGGCCGGCTTTACAAGAGCTCCTGAAAGAGGCACTACACATAGAAAGAAACAACCAGCTCCAGCCATCCTAAAAGCACACCAAATGCTAAAGACCATCAACAAAATGAAGAATGTACATGAACCAATGGGCGAAAAAGCCAGCTAGCATCAAAATGGCAGTATCAAAATCACACATAACAATATTAACCCTGAATGTAAATGGGCTAAATGCACCAATCAAAAGACACAGACTGGCAAATGGGATAAAAAACCAAAACCCATCGGTGTGCTGTAATCAGGAAACCCGCCTCACATGCAAAGATACACAAAGGCTCAAAATAAAGGGATGGAGGAAGATTTACCAAGCAAATGGAGAGCAAAAAAAAGCAGGAGTTGCAATTCTCATCACTGATAAAATAGACTTTAAAGTAACAAAGATCAAAAGGGACAAAGAAGGTCATTACATAATGGTAAAAGTACCGATACAACAAGAAGAGATAATGATTCTAAATATATACGGACCCAATGTAGGAGCACCCAGATATATAAGACAAGTTCTTAATGACTTACAAAGAGACTTAGACTCCCACACAATAATAGTGGGAGACTTTAACACTCTACTGTCAATAGCAGACAGATCAACCAGACAGAAAATTAACAAGGATATACAGGACTTGAATGCAGAGCTGGAACAATCAAACCTGATAGATATTTACAGAACTCTCTACCCCAAATCTACAGAATATACATTCTTCTCAGAACCACATCACACCTACTCCAAAATTGACCACATAATTGGAAGTAAAGCACTACTCAGCAAATGCAAAACAACTGAAATCATAACAAAGAGTCTCTCAGACCATAGTGCAATCAAGTTGGAACTCAGAATTCAGAAAATAACTCAGAACCGCACAGCTTCATGGAAACTGAACAACTGGCTATTGAATGTTGATTGGATAAACAATGAAATGAAGGCACAAATAAAGAAGTTCTTTGAAACCAAAGAGAATGAAGACACAATGTACCAGGATCTCTGGGACACATTTAAAGCAGTGTGTAGAGAAAAATATATGGCAATCAGTACCCACATGAGAAGAGTGGAGAGATCCAAAATTGACACCCTATCGTCAAAATTGAAAGAGCTAGAGGAGCAAGATCAAAAAAGCTCAAAACCTAGCCGAAGACAAGAAATAACTAAGATCACAGCAGAACTGAAGGAGATAGAGACAAGAAAAACCCTTCAAAAAAGTCAATAAACTTAAGAGCTGGTTTTCCGAAAAGATCAACAAAATAGACAGACCACTAGCCAGACTGATAAAAAAGAAGAGAGAGAACAACCAAATAGATGCAATAAAAAACGATAAAGGGGAAATCACCACAGATTCCACAGAAATTCAAACCATCATCAGAGAATACTACAAACAACTCTATGCACATAAACTAGTAAATCAGGAAGAAATGGATAAATTCCTGGACGCCTGTGTCCCCCAAAGCCTAAACCAGGAGGAAGACGAAACTATGAATAGACCAATAACAAGGTCTGAAGTTGAGGCAGCAATTAAGACCCTACCACACAAAAAAAGCCCAGGTCCAGATGGGTTCACAGCTGAATTCTACCAGACACACAAAGAGGATATGGTACCATTCCTTCTGAAACTATTCCAAATAATCCAAAAAGAGGGAACCCTTCCCAAGTCATTTTATCAGACCAACATCATCCTCATACCAAAACCTGGCAGAGACTCAACAAGAAAAGAAAACTTCAGGCCAATAGCCATGATGAACATAGACGCAAAAATCTTCAATAAAATACTGGCAAACCGATTGCAACAGCACATTAAAAAACTTATCCATCATGATCAATTAGGATTCATCCCGGGGATGAAAGGCTGGTTCAACATATGCAAGTCTATAAATGTAATTCACCACATAAACAGAAGCAAAAACAAAAACCACATGATTATCTCAATTGATGCAGAGAAGGCATTTGACAAAATTCAACAGCCCTTTATGCTAAAAACCCTCAATAAACTTGGTATTGATGGAACATATCTCAAAGTAATAAAAGTTATTTACGACAAAACAACAGCCAATATCATACTTAATGGGCAAAAACTGGAAGCTTTTCCTTTGAAATCCAGCACTAGACAAGGATGCCCTCTCTCACCACTTCTATTCAACATAGTAATGGAAGTTCTAGCCAGAGCAATCAGGCAAGAAAAAGAAATAAAGTGTATTCAAATAGGAAAGGTGGAAGCCAAATTGTCTCTATTTGCAGACGACATGATAGTATACCTAGAAGACCCCATCACCTCAGCCCAAAAGCTCCTGCAACTGATAAGCAACTTCAGCAATATCTCAGGATATAAAATCAATGTTCAAAAATCACAAGCATTCCTATACACCAATAACAGACCTAAAGGGAACCAAATCACGAACGAACTGCCATTCACAATTGCTACAAAGAAAATAAAATACCTAGGAATACAACTCACTAGGAATGTAAGGGACCTCTTTAAGGAAAACTACAAACAACTGCTCAATGAAATAAGAGAGGACACAAACAGATGGAGAAACATTCCATGTTCGTGGTTAGGAAGAATCAATATCGTGAAAATTGCTATACTGCCCAAAGTAATTTACAAAATCAATGCTATCCCCATCAAACTACAATTGAATATCTTCACAGAACTGGAAAAAAACACAGTGAATTTCATATGGAACCAAAAAGAGCCCGCATAGCCAAGTCAATTCTAAGCAAAAAGAACACAGCGGGAGGCATCACGCTACCAGAGTTCAAACTATACTACAAGGCTACAGTAATCAAAACAGCATGGTACTGGTACCAAAACAGAGATATAGACCAATGGAACAGAACAGAGGCATCGGAGGCAACACAACATATCTACAACCATATTATCTTTGATAAACCAGTCAAAAACAGGCAATGGGGAAAGGATTCCCTATTTAATAAATGGTGTTGGGATAACTGGCTAGCCCTGTGCAGAAAGCAGAAACTGGATCCCTTCCTGACACCTTACACTAAAATTAACTCCAGATGGATTAAAGACTTAAACGTAAGACCTGACACCATAAAAACCCTAGAAGAAAATCTAGGCAAAACCATTCAGGACATAGGAGTACGCAAGGACTTCATGACCAAAACACCAAAAGCATTGACAACAAAAGCCAAAATAGACAAATGGGACCTAATCAAACTCCACAGCTTCTGCACAGCAAAATAAACAGTCACTAGAGTGAATCGGCAACCATCAGAATGGGAAAAAATCTTTGCAGTTTACACATCTGACAAAGGGCTGATATCCAGAATTTACAAAGAACTCAAACAGATTTACAGGAAAAAAACAAACAAGACCATTCAAAAATGGGCAAATGATATGAACAGAAACTTTACAAAAGACATACATGAGGCCAACAAACATATGAAAAAGTGCTCATCATCATTGGTCATTAGAGAGATGAAAATCAAAACCACATTGAGATACCATCTCACAACAGTTAGAATGGCGATCATTAAAAAATCTGGAGACAGCAGATGCTGGAGAGGATGTGGAGAAATAGGAACATGCTTACACTGTTGGTGGGAGTGTAAATTAGTTCAACCATTGTGGAAGACAGTGTGGCGATTCCTCAGGGACCTAGAAATAGAAATTCCATTTGACCCAGCAATCCTATTACTGGGTATATATCCAAAGGACTATAAATCGTTCTACTATAAGGACACATGCACACGAATGTTCATTGCATCACTGTTTACAATAGCAAAGACCTGGAACCAACCCAAATGCCCATCGATGATAGACTGGACTGGGAAAATGTGGCACATATACACCATGGAATATTATGCAGCAATAAAAAATAATGAGTTTGTGTCCTTTGTAAAGACATGGGTGAATCTGGAGAACATCATTCTCAGCAAACTGACACAAGAACAGAAAAAGAAATACCGCATATACTCACTCATAGGTGGGTGAGTAAAATGAGAACACAAGGACACAGAGAGGCGGTCTACTATACACTGGGGACTGTTGGGGGGAATGGGGGGGAACAGCGGGAGGGGGCTGAGGGGGATAGCCTGGGGAGGAATACCAAGTGTGGGTTAATGGGAGGAAAGCAGCAAAGCACACTGCCATGTGTGTGCCTATGAAACTATCTTGCACGTTCTGCACATTTTCCCCAAAACCTATAATGCAATAAAAATAAAAAAATAAAAAAAAAAGATAGCCACCAATTGAGGTCCTTCCTGAATGATACACACCTGGGTTATAGGATTCTATTTCATATGAACTCTAATTCTGGGTACCGCTGAGTAATAAACACGTGGTATAATGTAAGGAGTTTATTTGTTATGGGCACTCATAGAGAACCTGTTTGAATAATGCACACATGGCGAATAATAAGGATTCTATATTGTACGGCTAGTCATTCAGACAAAAAGTGAATAACGCACATGTGGATTAGTAGAGGTCTGTTTTATATGCCCCTCTTTCACAGCTTCACTGAATATTACACATTTGAGATATAGTCTGGAGTCTATTCTTTATGGCCATATGTTCAGAGAATCACTGAATAATGAAAACCTGTGGAATATTCAGAATTCTCTTTCTGACCGCCACTCATTGAAAGCCTCACTAAATATACCCACCTGTGGAAGAGTCAGTATTTACTTCTATTCCCTCATTCAGAGTCTCACTAAATAATGCACATCTGTGCTCTTGTCAGGAGAATTTTTCATGTGGCCTCTCTTTCCGAGTGTCACTAAACAATGTGCGGTAGTCTGGAGTCTATTTCATGTAGAAACATATTCAGAGCCTCAGTGGATAAGACAGACCCTTGCTATTATAAAGATTGTAATTAATATGGACACATCTTCTGAGCCTCACTGAATAAAACACACCTGTAAAATAAATTGGAGTCTATTTTCGATGGACATTCATTCAGAGCTTCGGTGAATAATGCACACCACTGTGTTAGCCAGAAGTCTATTTAATTTGTACCCTCATTCATAGCCTCAGTTTATAATGTGCACGTGTGGATTAGTTGGGGTTCCATTTTATATAGACACGGACTCGTAACTTCCGTGAATAATGCATATATGTTACGTACTCAGCAGTCTGTTTCATATAGCCACTCATTCAGAGATTCATTGGATAATAAATTTATTTAAGATAGTCAGAATTCCCTTTCTAATGGTCACACAAGAAGAGCCTCTCTGAGTAATACACACCTGGGAAAATATAAGGAGTCTACAATATATAGCCTCTCATTTACAGCCTCAGTGAATAATGCACACGTGTGGAGTAGGCACTTATCTATTAAATATGCCCACAAAATCAAACCCTGAGTGAGCAATACACAAGTTGGGAATAGTCACTAGTCTATTCCATATTCCCAAATATTCCAAGTCATAGTCAATAATTCACTTTTGTGGACTAGTCAGGAAACAATTTTATATGGACAAAATTTAGAGCTTCATTGAATAATATATACCTGGGAAATACTCAGGACGCTATTTCATATGGCATCTATTTCAGGGCTTCATTCAATAAGGAGCACGTGTATCGTAGTCAGAATTTTTTTTTAACAGCCACATCTTCAGAGACTAACTGAATAATATACACCTTGCGAAAAGTCAGGATTCTATTTTGTATAGCCACTCATTTAGAGCCGAATGTAAAAACGGATGCCTGAAAATTATTCTGGAGTCTCTATTTTATGAACACACATTCAGAGAGTCACAGAATAATACAGAAGTATAGAAAAGTCAGGAGTGTACTTCACATGGCCACTTATTCAGAAACGAACTGAAGAATCATATACATCTGGAAAATTCTCAGGATTCTTTTATATTTGGCCACTTATTCGAGACTCAGTGAATAATGCACACCTGGGGTATAGTCTGGAGACTATTTGATATGACCACTCCCTTAGCACTCCGTGGAAAATGGAGTGCTGAAATATAGTCAAAATGATCGAGTCAGGAGTCTACTTTATGTGGTCACTTCTTCAGAAACTCACTGAAGAATACACTCCTTAAGAATTTTTAGAATCCAGGTATTATTGCCACTCTAGCACAGCCTTACTGTATAATGCACAATTGGGCAATAGTAAGGAGTGTGTATTATATGGCTTCTAATTCAGAGCTTCAGTGCATAATCAGCAGCTATGTAGTAGTCAGGACCCTATGTAAGCTTGCCCCAAATTAAGCAGCTCCGTGAATGATACATATATATGTGATAGTCAGGATACTCTTTGATATAGACACTCATACAGAACCTCTTTGAATACTGCACATGTGGGGAATAATCACTAGTGTTTTTCATATGGTGATTCCTTTGGAGGGTCAAAAAACACGCAACTGTTGAGTAAAATGAAGTCAATTACATAAGGCCACTCTTTCAGTGTTGCAGGGAACAATATGTATATCTGATAAGTCAGGAATCTCTTTCACATGGCCACTCGTTCAGGGCCTCTGTGAATAATACTCCCCTCAGAAATAGTCAAGGTTCTACTTCAAATGGCTGCACATTCAGAGTCTCTGTAAGTAATGCACACCTGGGCAATACACAAGAGTCTCTTTTTTATGCCCCCTTAGTCAGAGTCTCATTCAATTATACACACCCAGAAAAGAGTTAAGAATATAGTGCACGGAACCAATCATTTAGAGCCTCAGTGTATAATGCACACCAGTGTTATAGTAGAGCATGTTTTATATGGGCACTCATTCTGTGCCTTCCTGAATGATACACACCTGGGGAATCCTCAGGATTCAATTTCATACTACCACTGATTTAGAACCTTACAGAATAATTCACAACGGAGCCATAGTCAGGTGTGTATTTCGTATGGCCTCTCATTCAAAGTTTTAGTGTACAATGAACTTCTATGGAGTAATCAGGACGCTGTTTAAGATAGCCACGAATCGAGTGCCTTGCTGAATAATACACACCTGGGTTATAAGATTCTATTTCATATGAACTCTAATTCTGGGTAACGCTGAGTAAAACACACGTGGGATTGTGTAAGGAGTTTATTTGTTATCTGCACTCTTAGAGAACCTGTTTGAATAATGCACACACTGCGAATAATAAGGATCCTACATTGTACGGCTAGTCATTCTGAGAAAAAGTGAATAACGCACATGTGGATTATTAGATGTCTGTTTCATATGCCACTCTTTCACAGACTCACTGAATATTAAACACTTGTGATATAGTCTGGAGTCTATACTTTATGGCCATTCATTCAGAGAATCACTGAATAATGAACACCTGTGAAATAGTAAGAAGTCTCTTTCCCATCGCCACTCATTACAAACCTCACTAAATGTACCCACCTGTAGAAAGAGTCAGGATTTACTTCTATTTCCTCATTCAGAGTCTCACTAAATTATGCACACGTGTAGAATTGTCAGGAGAATTTTTCATGCGGTCTCTCATTCCGAGTGCCACTGAACAATGTGCTGTATTCTGGAGTCTATTTCATGTAGACACATATTCAGAGCCTCAGTCAATAAGACAGACCCTTGCTATGGTAAAGATTTTAATTAACATGGAAACACTTTCTGAGCCTCACTGAATAATACACACCTGGAGAATAATTTGGAGTGTATTTTTGATGGACATTCATTCAGAGCCTCGGTGAGTAATGCACACCCCTGGGGTAGCCAGAAGTCCATTTCATTTGTACACTCATCCATAGTCTCAGTTTATAATATGCACGTGTGTATTAGTTGGGGTACAATTTCATATAGCCACTGACTTTTTACCTCAGTGAATAATGCACAAATGTAACATACTCAGCAGTCTGTTTCATATAGCCACATATTTAGAGATTCATTGGATCATAAAATTATTTAAGATAGACAGAATCCCTTTCCATATGGTCACCCAAGAAGAGTCTCACTGAGTAATACACACCTGGGAAAATGTGAGGAGTCTACTATATGTAGCCTCTCTTTTACAGCCTCAGGGAATAATGCACACGTGTGGAGTAGGCACTAATCTATTTTATATGGCTACAAAATCAAACCCTAAGTGAGCAATACACACGTTGGGAATAGTCACTTGTCTATTCCGTGTGCCCAAATATTGAAAGTCAGAGTCAATAATTCACTCCTGTGGACTATTCAGGAAACAAGTTCATATGGAAAAAGTTTTAGAGCTTCAGTGAATAATAAATACCTGGGGAATACTCAGGACGCTATTTCATATGGCATCTATTTCAGAGCTACATTGTGTAAGGAAAACCTGTATCGTAGTCAGAATTTTCTTTTCATAGCCACATCTTCAGAGACTCACTGAATAACATACACCTTGGAAAAAGTCAGGATTCTATTTCGTTTAGCCACTCACTTAGAGCCGAATGTAAAAACGCAGGCCTGTGTGGTATTCAGGGGTTTCTATTTTGTGGACACCCATTCAGAGCGTCACAGAACAATGCAGACCTATGGAAAAGTCAGGAGTGTATTTCACATGTCCAGTTATTCAGAACCGCGTGAAGGATCATATACATCTGCAAAATACTCAGAATTCTTTTATATATGGCCACTTATTCAGAGACTCAGTGAATAATGCACACCTGGGGTATAGTCTGGAGACTATTTGATATGACCGTTCCCTAAGCACTCAGTGGAAAATGGAGAGCTGAAATATAGTCAGGATGATAGAGTAAGGAGTCTACTTTATGTGGTAACTCGTTCAGAAACGCACTGAAGAATACACACCTTACGAATACTCAGAGTCCGGGTATTATGGCCACTCAATCACAATATCACCGAATAATGCACAATTGGGCAATAGTAAGGAATCTATATCATATGGATTCTAATTCAATTTTGGAGTAGGTGTGATGTGGTGCTGAGAAGAATGTATATTCTGTGGATTTGGGTTGGAGAGTTCTGTAAATGTCTATCAGGTTTGCTTGTTCCAGGTCTGAGTTCAAGTCCTGGATATCCTTGTTAATTTTCTGTCTGGTTGAGCTGTCTGATATTGACAGTGGAGTGTTAAAGTCTCCCACTATTATTGTGTGGGAGTCTAAGTCTCTTTGTAAGTCATTAAGAACTTGCCTTATATATCTGGGTGCTCCTACATTGGGTCCATATATATTTAGAATCGTTAGCTCTTCTTGTTGTACCGAGCTTTTTACCATTATGTAATGACCTTCTTTGTCCCTTTTGATCTTTGTTGCTTTAAAATCTATTTTATCAGAGATGGGAATTGCAACTCCTGCTTTGTTTTGCTCTCCATTTGCTTGGTAAATCTTCCTCCATCCTTTTATTTTGAGCCTTTGTGTTTCTTTGCCTGTGAGGTTGGTTTCCTGGATACAGCACACCCATGGGTTTTGTTTTTTTTATCCAATTTGCCAGTGTGTGTCTTTGATTGGTGCATTTTGCCCATTTACATTTAGGGTTAATATTGTTATGTGTGAATTTGATACTGCCATTTTGATGCTAGCTGGCTGTTTTGCCAATTAGTGGATGCAGATTCGTCATTTTGTTTATGGTCTTTAGCATTTGGTATGCTTTTAGGATGGCTGGTACTGGTTGTTCTTTCTATGTGTAGTGCCTCTTTCAGGAGCCCTTGTAACACAAGTCTAGTGGTGACAAAATCTCTGAGTACTTGCTTGTTGGCAAAAGATTTTATTCTCCCTTCACTTATGAAACTCAGTTTGGCTGGATATGAAATTCCTGTTTGAAAGTTTTTTTCTTTACGGATGTTGAATATTGGCCCCCACTTTCCTCTGGCTTGTAGAGTCTCTGCCGAGAGATCTGCTGTGAGTCTGATGGGCTTCCCTTTGTGGGTGACTCGACCTTTCTCTCTGGCTGCCCTTAGTATTTTCTCCTTCATTTCAACCCTGGTGAATCTGACGATTATGTGCCTTGGGGTTGCTCTTCTTGTGGAGTATCTCTGTGGTGTTCTCTGTATTTCCTGGAGTTGAGTATTGACCTGTCTTGCTAGGTTGGGGAAATTTTCCTGGATAATATCCTGAAGAGAATTTTCCAGCTTGGATTCATTCTCCTCATCACATTCTGGTAAATCTATCAAACGTATGTTGGGTCTTTTCACATAGTCCCACATTTCTTTGAGATTTTGTTCATTTCTTTTTGTGCTTTTTTCTTTAATCTTGGTTTCACGTTTTATTTCATTGAATTTATCTTCGACTTCTGATATTCTTTCTTCTGCTTGGTCAATTCGGCTGTTGAAACTTGTGCATGCTTCGTGAAGTTCTCGTGTTTCGTTTTTCAGCTCCTTCAATTCATTCATATTCCTGTCTAAGTTGTTGATTCTTGTTATCAATTCCTCGAATCTTTTTTTCAAATCTTTTTTCAAGGTTCTTAGTTTCTTTGCACTAATTTAGAACATGTTCTTTTATCTCACTGAAGTTTCTCATTATCCACTTTCTAAAGTCTGATCTCCTCATTTTGTCACACTCATTCTCCGTCCAGCTTTGTTCCCTTGCTGGTGAGGAGTTTTGGTCCTTTGTAGGAGGTGAGGTGTTTTGGTTTCGGGTGCTTTTCTGCTTTTTGCGCTGGTTTCTTCCCATCTTTATGGATTTAGCTGCCTGTCGTCTTAGTAGTTGCTGATTTTTCAATTGGGTCTCTGTGTGGACGCTGGGATTGTTGATGATGAAGTATTTCTGATACTTAGTTTTCCTTCTAATGGTCTAGCCCCTCAGCTGTATGAGTGCTGAGGTCCACTCCAGGCTGTGCTTGTCTGGAGTATACCTGTAGCAGCTGCAGAACAGTGAGGGATGATACCAGTTTCTTCTTCTGCTGTCTTTGTTTCAGAATGATGCCTGCCAAATATCAATCTGATTAGTCCTTTTTTGGGGTGACTCTTTGGATATACAGGGGTCAGGGAGTTGCTTGAGTAGACGGTCTGTGCTTTATAGCAGCTCCAGTGCTGAGCTCTGAGCTCCGTTGTTTATACAGGGTTGTTGGGAGTTTGTTTCTGTCTGCTGCAATAGAACTCATAAAACACCACCCTTTTTTTTACACCCTTAGATGCTCTGTCTCAGGGAGTTGTGGTTTTCTTTATGAGTATCTGTTGCACTGTCCTGCCCCACTAGGAGGCAGTCTATTCACTATTTGCCTGCCAGGGCTTTGACCTGCTAGCCTGGGTTCGCCCTGTTGCTGCTGGGCTCCCTTCTACAGTGGAGCACTTCCACCTCCTGGTGGAGTCTCTCTTTTATGGCAGGTTGCCTTGTCAATGGCAGGCTGCGTCAGCCCTGGGCGGTACTTCAGTAGGGGCTGATTGCGTCAATAATGGCGGACGCCCCTCCCTCACCGGTCTGCACCGTTCTAGATGCTGGCAGCAAAATTCTCAGCCCCAAGCACCTCCAGTCGCCACCCTGCTTGTCCCCATGAGGGTGGGACCCGCTGAGCCCGATCACCGAGCTCCCTGCCTCAGAGTCTGTCCTCTCTCTCTCTTCCTCTCCGCAAGCTGAAAGGTCGACTCTCTCACTGGTGCCCCAGTAGCCTGCTAATAGGGCACTGGGATTTGTGTGATCTCCCGTGCTGCTATCCACTGCACCAGCTCCGATCAGGCTTCCCAGGAAACTCCTGGTCTGGCTCATTGTCCAAGTCCCATTCAATAAGATGGACATGCCAATCTGCCCTTCCAAATCTTAGATCACCGGTTTGACAGGGCACCCAGAAAAGTCAGTTCCGTGACGGGTCCCTCTGAGGAGCCAGCCAATGCTGCCACACGATCCAGCTGTGCTAGCCGGCTGTACTAGCTTCCCAGGTCTCTCCCACACCTGGGACTTTCCACTCTCTGTGGGCAAAAATGGTCCATCGGAAAATGCGGCTAAAACTCACCCTCTGCGCCTTCACTGATAGGTGCAATCCTGAGTCGATTTTACAATGCCATCTTGCCGAAAACCGGGGTTCCATTTTATATAGCTACGGACTCGTAAACTCTGCGAATAATGCACATATGTAACATACTCAGCAGTCTGTTTCATATAGCCACTTATTTAGAGATTCATTGGATAATAAAATTATTTAACATAGACAGAATCCCATTTCATAGGGTCACACAAGAAGAGCCTCACTGAGTAATACACACCTGGGAAAATGTGAGGAGTCTACTATATATAGCCTTTCATTTACAGCCTCGGGGAATAATGAACAAGTGTGAAATAGGCACAAATCTATTTTATATTGCCACAAAATCTAAACCTGAGTGAGCAATACACAAGTTGGGAATAGTCACTAGTCTATTCCATATGCCCAAATATTCAAGGTCAGAGTCAATTATTCACTCCTGTGGACTAGTCAGAAAACAAGTTCATATGGACAAAGATTTAGAGCTTCAGTGAATAATATATACCTGGGAAATATTCAGGACGCTATTTCATATGGCGCCTATTTCAGAGTTTCATTGAATAAGGAACACCTGTATCGTAGTCAGAATTTTCTTTTAATAGCCACATCTTCAGAGCCTAACTGAATAACATACACCTTGGGAATATCAGGATTCTATTTCATATAGCCACTCATTTGGAGCCGAATGTGAAAATGCAAGCCTGTGGAGTATTCAGGCGTTTCTATATTTTGGACACCCATTAAGAGCGTCATAGAATAATACAGACCTATGAAAAACTCAGGAGTGTATGTCACATGGCCACTTATTCAGACCCGCAGTGAAGGATCATATACATCTGGAAAATACTCAGGATTCTTTTATAATTGGCCACTTATTCAGAGACTCAGTGAATAATGCCCACGTGGGGGAAGTCTGTAGACTACTTGATATGACCATTCCGTAAGCACTCAGTGGAAAATGGAGAGCTGAAATATAGTCAGAATGATAGAGTCAGGAGTCTACTTTATGTGGTCACTCATTCAGAAATTCACTGAAGAATGCACACCTTAAGAATAATCAGAGTCCAAGTATTATGGCCACTCAATCACAGCAGTACTGAAAATTGCACAAATGGGCAACAGTAAGCAGTCTATATCCTATGGATTCTAATTCATAGCTTCAGTGCATAATCAGCAGCTGTGTAGTTGTCAGGACCCTATCTCAGCTTGCCCCAAATTAAGCAGCTCCGTGAATGATACATATATGTGTGATAGTCAGGAGACTCTTTGATATGGACACTCATACAGAACCTCTTCGAATACTGCACATATGGGGAATAATCACTAGTGAATTTATATAGTGATTCCTTTGGAGGGTCAAACAATAACACACAACTGTGGAGTAAAATGAGGTCTATTACATAAGATCAATCTTTCAGTGTTGCAGGGAATAATATGTATATCTGATAAGTCAGGAATCTCTTTCACATGGCCACTCGTTCAGGGCCTTTGTGAATAATACTCCCCTCAGAAATAGTCAGGTTTCTACTTCAAATGGCTACACATTCAGAGTCTCAGTGAGTAATGCACACCTGGGCAATATACAAGAGTCTCTTTTTTATGCCCACATAGTCAGAGTCTCATTCAATTATACAAACCCTGGGAAGAGTTAAGAGTATACCTCACGGAACCAATCATTTAGAGCCTCAGTGAATAATGCACACCAGGGTCATAGTCGAGCATTTTTTATATGGCCACTCATTCTGTGCCTCCCTGAATGATGCAGACCTGGGGAATCCTCAGCATTCTATTTAATACTTCCACTCATTTAGAACCTCAAAGTGTAGTTCACAATGGAGCAATAGTCAGGTGTCTATTTTACATGGCCTCTCATCCAAAGTTTCAGTGTATAATGAACTTCTATGTAGTAATCAGGACGCTGTTTTAGATAGCCACGAATTGAGAGCCTTTCTGAATGATCCACACATTCGTTATAGGATTTTATTTCATATGAACTCTAATTCTGGTTACCACTGAGTAATACACACGTGGGATAGTGTAAGGCGTTTATTTGTTATCTTCACTCATAAAGAACCTGTTTACATAATGCACACATGGCGAATAATAAGGATTTTATGTTGTACATCTAGTCATTCAGACAAAATTTAATAACGCACATGTGAACTATTAGAAGTCTGTTTTTTATGACGCACTTTCACAGCCTCACTGAATATTACACACTTGAGATGTAGGCTGGAGTCCGTTCTTTATGGCCATTCCTTCAGAGAATCTCTGAATAATGAACACCTGTGGAATAGTCAGAAGTATCTTTCCGACCACCACTTTTTCAAAGCCTCACTAAATGTACCCACCTGTGGAAAGAGTCAAGATTTACTTCTATTCCGTCATTCAGAGTCTCACTAAATAATGGCCACCTGTGGAATTGTCAGGAGAATTTTTCATGCTGTCTCTCATTCCGAGTGTCACTGAAAAATGTGCTGTAGTTTGGAGTCTATTTCATGTAGACAGATATGGAGAGCCGCACTGTATAAGACAGACCCTTGCTATCATAAAGATTTTCATTAATATGGACACATTTTATGAGCCTGAATAATACACACCTGTTGAATAATTTGGAGCCCATTTTCCATGGGCATTCATTCAGACCCTGGGAGAAGAATGCACACCCCTAGGGTAGCCAGAAGTCAATTTCATTTGTACACTTATCCATAGTCTCAGTTTATAATATGCACGTGTGGATTAGTTCGGGTTCCATTTCATATAGCCACGGACTCCTAACCTCAGTGAATAATGCACATATGTAACATACTCAGCATTCTGTTTCATATAGCCACTCATTCAGAGATTCACTGGATAATAAAACTATTTAAGATAGACAGCATCCCTTTAAATAGGATCACACAAGAAGAGCCTCACTGAGTAATACACAGTTGGAAAAATGTGAGGAGTCTTCTATATATAGCCTCTAATTTACAGCCTCAGGGAATAATGCACACGTGTGGAGTAGGCACTAATCTGTTTTATATGGCCACAAAATCAAACCCTGATTGAGCAATACACAAGTTGGGAATAGTCACTTGTCTATTCCATATGCCCATATATTCAACGTCAGAGTCAATAATTCACTCCTGTGGACTATTCAGGAAACAAGTTCATATGGAAAAAGTTTTAGAGCTTCAGTGAATAATATATACCTGGGTAATATTCAGGACGCTATTTCAGAGATTCATTGAATAAGGAACACCTGTAACGTGGTCAGAATTTTTTTTTGACAGCCACATCTTTAGAGCCTCACTGAATAACATACACCTTCAGAAATGTCAGGATTCTATTTCATATAGCCACTCATTTACAGCCAAATGTAAAAACGCATGGCTGTGGTGTATTCAGGAGTCTCTACTTTGTGGACACCCATTCAGAGCTTCACAGAATAATACAGACCTATGAAAAATTTAGGAGTGTATTTCACATGCCCACTTATTCAGAACCGCAGAGAAGGATCATATTCATCTGGAAAATACTTGGGATTCTTTTATATGTGGCCACTTATTCAGAGACTCAGTGAATAATGCACACCTGGGGTATAGTCTGGAGACTATTTGATATGACCATTCCGTAAGCACTCGGTGGAAGTTGGAGAGCAGAAATATAGTCAGGATGATAGAGTCAAGAGTCTACTTTATGTGGTCACTCGTTCAGAAACTCACTGAAGATTACACACCTTAAGAATTGTCAGAGTCCGGGTATTATGGCCACTCAATCAGAGCATTGCCGAAAAATTCACAATTGGGCAATAGTAAGGACTCTATATCATATGGCTACTAATTCAGAGCCTAAGTGCATAATCAGTAGCTGTGTAGTAGTCAGGACCCTTTCTCAGCTTGCCCCAAATTAAGCAGCTCCGTTAATGATACATATATGTATAATAGTCAGGAGACTCTTTAATATGGACACTCATACAGAACCTCTTCGAATACTGCACATGTGGGGAATAATCACTAGTGTATTTCATATGGTGAATCCTTTGGAGGGTCAAACAATAATGCGCAACTGTGGAGTAAAATATGGTCTATTACATAAGGCCACTGTTTCAGTGTTGCAGGGAATAATATGTATATCTGATAAGTCAGGAATCTCTTTCACATGGCCATTCGTTCAGCGCCTCTATGAATAATACTCCCCTCAGAAATAGTCAAGGTTCAGCTTCATATGGCTACACATTCAGAGTCTCTGTAAGTAATGCACACCTGGGCAATACAAAAGTGTCTCTTTTTTGTGCCCAATTTGTCAGAGTCTCATTCAATTATACACACCCGGGGAAGAGTTAAGAGTATTCCTCACGGAACCAATCATGTAGGGCCTCAGTGAATAATGCACACCAGGGTTATAGTCGAGCATTTTTTATATGACCACTCATTATGTGCCTCCCTGAATGATACACACCTGGGGAATCCTCAGGATTTAATTTTATTCTATCACTCATGTAGAACCTTATGGAATAATTCACAATGGAGCCGTAGTCAGGTGTCTATTTCATATGGCCTCTCATTCATAGTTTCAGTGTATAATGAACTTCTATGGAGTAATCAGAACGCTGTTTAAAATAGCCACGAATTGAGTGCCTTCCTGAATGATACACACCTGGGTTATAAAATTCTATTTCATATGAACTTTAATTCTGGGTACCGCTGAGTAATACACACGTGGAATACTGTAAGGAGTTT
This sequence comes from Saguinus oedipus, assembly GCA_031835075.1. Classification (NCBI taxonomy): domain Eukaryota; kingdom Metazoa; phylum Chordata; class Mammalia; order Primates; family Cebidae; genus Saguinus; species Saguinus oedipus. The sequence goes on along the minus strand of CM063180.1, from coordinate 32,194,252 downwards.
TTTGTTATCTGCAGTCATAGAGAACCTGTTTGAATAATGTACACACGGCGAATAATAAGGATTTTATGTGGTATGGCTAGTCATTCAGACAAAAAGTGAATAAGGCAGAAGTGTATTATTAGAGGTCTGTTTCATATGCCCCTCTTTCACAGCCTCCCTGAATTTTAGACACTTCAGATATCGTCTGGAGTCTAATCTTCATGGCAATTCAGAGAATCACTGAATAATGAACACCTGTGGAATAGTCAGAAGTCTCTTTCCTACGCCACTCATTGAAAGCCTCACTAAATGTACCCACCTGTGGAAAGACTCAGGATTTACTTCTATTCCCTCATTCAGAGTCTCACTAAATAATGCACACCTGTGGAATTATCAGGAGAATTTTTTATGTGGCCTCTCATTCCGAGTGTCACAGAGGAATGTGCTGTAGTCTGGAGTCTATTTCATGTAGACACATTTTCAGAGCCTCGATGAATAAGACAGAACCTCTCTATCGAAAAGATTCTAATTATTATGAACACATATTCTGAGCCTCACTGAATAATACACACCTGTAGAATAATTTGGAGTCTATTTTCTATGGACATTCATGCAGAGCCTCGGTGAAGAATGCACACCCCTGGGGTAGCCAGAAGTCCATTTCATTCGTACACTCATCCATAGCCTCAGTTTATAATATGCACGTGTGGATTATGTGGGATTCCATTTTATATAGCCACGGAATTGTAACCTCAGTGAATAATGCACATATGTAACATACTCAGCAGTCTGTTTCATATAGCCACTCATTCAGAGATTTATTGGATAATAAAATTATTTAAGATAAACAAAATCCCGTTTCATATGGTCACACAAGAAGAGCCTCGCTGAATAACAGGCACCTGGGAAAATATGAGGAGTCTACTGTATGTAGTCTCTCATTTACAGCCTCAGGGAATAATGAACACGTGTGGAATAGGCAATAATCTATTATATATGGCCACAAAATCTAACCCTGAGTGAGCAATACACAAGTTGGGAATAGTCACTAGTCTATTCCATAAGCCCAAATATTCAAGCTCAGAGTCAAAAATTCACTCCTATGGACTAATTAGGAAACAAGTTCATATGGACAAACTTTTAGAGCTTCAGTGAATTATATATACCTGGGAAATACTCAGGACGCTATTTTATATGGCGTCTATTTAAGAGCTTCATTGAATAAGGAACACCTGCATCGTAGTCAGAATTTTTTTTTTAATAGCCACATCTTCAGAGCCTCACTGAGTAACATACACCTTGGGAAAGTCAGGATTCTATTTCGTATAGCCACCCATTTGGAGTCCAATGTGAAAACGCAGACCTGTGGAATATTCAGGAGTTTCTATTTTTTGGACACCCATTCAGAGCGTCACAGAATAATACAGACCTATGGAAAAGTCAGGAGTGTATTTCACATGGCCACTTACTCAGACCCGCAGTGAAGGATCATATACATCTGGAAAATACTCAGGATTCCTTTATAATTGGCCACTTATTCAGAGACTCAGTGAATAATGCACACCTGGTGTATAGTCTGGAGACTATTTGATATGACCATTCCGTAAGCACTCGGTGGAAATTGGAGAGCTGAAATATAGTCAGGATGATAGAGTCAGGAGTCTACTTCATGTGGTCACTCGTTCGGAAACTCACTGAAGATTACACACCTTAAATATAGTCAGAATCTGGGTATTATGGCCACTCAATCAGAGCATTACCAAATAATGCACAATTGGGCAATATTAAGGACTCTATATCATATGGCTACTAATTCAGAGCCTAAGTGCATAATCAGTAGCTGTGTAGTAGTCAGGACCCTTTCTCAGCTTGCCCCAAATTAAGCATCTCCGTTAATGATACATATATGTGTGATAGTCAGGATTCTCTTTAATATGGACACTCATACAGAACCTCTTCGAATACTGCACATGTGGGGGATAATCACTAGTGTATTTCATATGGTGAATCCTTTGGAGGGTCAAACAATAATGTCCAACTCTGGAGTAAAATGGGGTCTATTACATAAGGGCACTCTTTCAGTGTTGCAGGGAATAATATGTATATCTGATAAGTCAGGAATCTCTTTCACATGGCCACTCGTTCAGCGACTCTGTGAATAATATTCCCCTCAGAAATAGTCAAGGTTCAACTTCAAATGGCTACACATTCAGAGTCTCTGTAAGTAGTGCACACCTGGGCAATACAAAAGAGTCTCTTTTTTATGCCCACTTTGTCAGAGTCTCATTCAATTATACACAACTGGGGAAGAGTTAAGAGTATTCCTCATGAAAGCAATCATTTAGGGCCTCAGTGAATAATGCACACCAGGGTTATAGTCGAGCATTTTTTATATGGCCAGTTATTGTCTGCCTCCCTGAATTGAATCCTCAGGATTCAATTTCATACTAACACTCATGTAGAACCTTATAGAATAACTCAAAATGGAGCCATAGTCAGGTGTCTATTTCATATGTCCTCTCATTCAAAGTTTCAGTGTATAATGAACTTCTATGGAATAATCAGAACGCTGATTAAGATAGCCACAAATTGAGTGCCTTCCTGAATAATACACACATGGGTTATAGGATTTTATTTCATATGAACTCTAATTCCGGTTACAGCTGAGTAATACACACGTGGGATAGTGTAAGGAGTTTATTTGTTTTCTGCACTCATAAGGAACCTGTTAGAATAATACACACACAGCGAATAATAAGGATTTTATATTGTACGGCTAGTCATTCAGACAAAACGTGAATAACTCACATATGGGTTATTAGAAATCTGTTTCATATACCCCTCTTTCACAGCCTCACTGAAGATTACACACTTGAGTTATAGTCTGGAGTCTATTCTATATGTCCATTCAATCAGAGAATCACTGAGTAATGAACACTTGTGGAATAGTCAGAAGTCACTTTCTGACCGCCATTCTTTGAAAGCCTCACTAAATGTATCCACCTGTGGAAAGAGTCAAGATTTACTTCTATTCCCTCATTCAAAGTCTCACTAAATAATGCACACCTGTGGAATTTTCAGGATAATTTTTCATGCCGTCTCTCATTCCGAGTGTCACTGGACAATGTGCTGTAGTCTGGAGTCTATTTCATGTAGACACATATTCAGAGCCTCAGTGAATAAGACAGACCCATGCTATCGTAAAGTTTCTAATTAATATTGACATATTTTATGAGCCTGACTGAATAATACACACCTGTAGAATAATTTGGAGTCTATTTTCGATGGATATTCATTCAGATCCTCGGTGAATAATGCACACCCGAGGGGTAGGCAGAAGTCAATTGCATTTGTACACTCATCCATAGTCTCAGTTTATAATAGGCACGTGTGGATTAGTTGGGGTTCCATTTCATATAGCCAAGGACTCCTAACCTCAGTGAATAATGCATATATGTAACAAACTCAGCAGTCTGTTTCATATAGCCACTCATTCAGAGATTCATTGGATAATAAAATTATTTAAGATAGACAGCATCCCTTTTCATATGGTCACACAGGAAGAGTCTCACTGAGTAATACACAGTTGGGAAAATGTGAGGAGTCTACTATATATAACCTCTCATTTACAGCCTCATGGAATAATGCAAACGTGTGGAGTAGGCAATAATCTGTTTTATAGGGCCACAAAATCAAACCCTGAGTGAGCAATACACAAGTTGGGAATAGTCACTAGTCTACTCCATCTGCCCAAATATTCAACGTCAGAGTCAATAATTCACTCCTGTGGACTAGTCAGGAAACAAGTTTATATGGACAAATTTTTAGATCTTCAGTGAATAATATATACCTGGGAAATACTCAGGACGCTATTTCATATGGCGTCTATTTCAGAGCTTCTTTGAATAAGAACACCTGTATCGTAGTCAGAATTTGCTTTTAACAGCCACATCTTCAGAGCCTCACTGAATAACATACACCTTGGGAAAAGTCAGGATTCTATTTCGTTTAACGACGCATTTACAGCCGAATGTAAAATCACACGCCTTTGGAGTATTCAGGAGTCTCTACTTTGTGGACACCCATTCAGAGCGTCACAGAATAATACAGACCTATGGAAAATTTAGGAGTGTATTTCACATGGCCACATATTCAGACCTGGAGTGAAGGATCATATTCATCTGGAAAATACTCAGGATTCTTTTATATATGGCCACTTATTCAGAGACTCAGTGAATAATGCACATCTGGGCTATAGTCTGGAGACTATTTGATATGACCGTTTCCTAAGCACTCAGTGGAAAATGGACAGCTGAAATATAGTCAGGATGATAGAGTCATGAGTCTACTTTATGTGGTCATTCGTTCAGAAACTCACTGAAGATTACACACCTTAAGAATTGTCAGAGTCTAGGTATTATGGCCACTCAATCACAGCATTACCGAATAATGCACAATCGGGCAATAGTAAGGATTCTATATAATATGGGTACCAATTTTGAGCTTAAGTGCATAATCAACAGCTGTGTAGTAGTAAGGACCCTTTCTCAGCTTGCCCCAAATTAAGCAGCTTCGTGAATTATACTTATATTTGTGATATTCAGAATACTCTTTGTTAAAGACACTCATGCGAAACCTCTTTGAATAGTGCACATGTGAGGAATAATCACTAGTGTACTTAATATGGTGATTCCTTTGGGGGTAAAAAAATAACGGGCAACTGTGAAGTAAAATGAAGTCTATTACATAAGGACACTCTTTCAGTGTTGTAGGGAATAATATCTTTATCTGATAAGTCAGGAATCTCTTTCACATGGCCACTCGTTCAAGGCCTCTGTGAATAATACTCCCCTCACAAATAGTCAAGTTTCTACTTCAAATAACTACACATTCAGTGTCTCTGTAAGTAATGCACACCTGGGCAATACACAAGAGTCTCTTTTTTATGCTCACCTAGTCAGAGTCTCATTCAATTATACACAACCTGGGGAGAGTTAAGAGTATACCTCACGGAACCAAACATTTAGAGCCTCAGTGAATAATACACACCAGGGTCATAGATGAGCATTTTTTATATGGCCACTCATTCTGTGCCTCCCTGAATGATACACACCTGGGGAACCCTCAGGATTCAATTTCATACTATCAATTATTTAGGACCTCATAGAATACTTCAAAATGAAGCAATAGTCAGGTGTCTATTTCATATGGCCTCTCATTCAAAATTGCAGTGTATAATGAACTTCTATGAAGTAATCAGGACGCTGTTTAAGATAGCCACGAATTGAGTGCCTGCCTGAATGTTACACACCTGGGTTATATAATTCTATTTTATAAGAACTCTAATTCTGTGTACCGCTGAGTAATAGAAACAAGGAATGCTGTAAGGAGTTTTTTTGTTATCTGCACTCATAGAGAACCTGTTTGAATGATGCACACACGGTGAATATTAAAGATTCTATTTTGTACGGCTAGTCATTCAGACAAAGAGGGAATAACACAATTGTGGATTATTAGAAGTCTGTTTCATATGCCCCTCTTTGGCAGCCTCACTGAATATTACACACTTGAGATATAGTCTGGAGTCTATTCCTTCTGGCCATTCATTCAGAGAATCACTGAATAATGAACACCTGTGGAATAGACAGAATTCTCTTTCCAATGCTACTCATTGAAAGCCTCAATAAATGTACCCACCTGTGGAAAGAGTCAGGATTTACTTCTATTCCCTCATTCAGAGCCTCACTAAATAATGCACACCTGTGGAATTATCAAGAGAAGTTTTCATGTGGCCTCTCATTCCGAGTGTCACTGAGGAATGTGCTGTAGTCTGGAGTCTATTTTATGTAGACACATATTCAGAGCCTCAGGGAATAAGAGAGAACCTCTCTATCATAAAGATTCTATTTATTATGAACACATGTTCTGAGCCTCACTGAATAATACACACCTGTAGAATAATTTGGAGTCTATTTTCTATCGACATTCATTCAGAGCCTGGGTGAAGAATGCACACCCCTGGGGTAGCCAGAAGTCCATTTCATTTGTACACTCATCCATAGCCTCAGTTTATAATATGCACGTGTGGATTATGTGTGATTCCATTTCATATAGCCACGGAATCCTAACCTCAGTGAATAATGCACATATGTAACGTACTCAGCAGTCTGTTTCATATAGCCACTCATTCAGAGATTCATTGGATAATAAAATTATTTAAGATAGACAGAATCCCGTTTCATATGGTCACACAAGAAGAGCCACACTGAGTAATACACACCTGGGAAAATATGAGGAGTTTACTATATGTAGCCTCTCATTTACAGCCTCAGGGAATAATGAACACGTGTGGAATAGGCAATAATATATTTTATATGGCCACAAAATCTAACCCTGAGTGAGCAATACACAAGTTGGGAATAGTCACTAGTCTATTCCATATGCACAAATATTCAAAGTCAGAGTCAATAATTCACTCTTGTGGACTAATCAGGAAACAAGTTCATATGGACAAAGTTTTAGAGCTTCAGTGAATAATATATACCTGGGAAATACTCAGTACACTATTTTATATGGCATCTATTTCAGAGCTTCATTGAATAAGGAACACCTGTATCATAGTCAGAATTTTTTTTAATAGCCACATCTTCAGAGCCTCACTGGGTAACATACATCTTGGGAAAAGTCAGGATTCTATTTCGTATAGCCACCCATTTGGAGCCGAATGTGAAAACGCAGGCCTGTGGGGTATTCAGGAATTTCTATTTTTTGGATACCCATTCAGAGTGTCACAGAATAATACAGACCTATGGAAAAGACAGGAGTGTATTTCACATGGCCACTTATTCAGACCCGCAGTGAAGGATCATATACATCTGGAAAATACTCAGGATTCTTTTATAATTGGCCACTTTTTCAGAGACTCAGTGAAGAATGCACAACTTGGGTATAGTCTGGAGACTATTTGATATGACCGTTCCATAAGCACTCAGTAAAAAATAAAGAGCTGAAATAAAGTCAGGATGATAGAGTCAGGTGTCTGCTTTATGTGGTCACTCGTTCAGAAACTCACTGAAGAATACACACCTTAAGAATAGTCAGAGTCCAAGTATTATGTCCACTCAATCACAGCATTACTGAATAATGTACAAATGGGCAACAGTTAGGAGTCTATATCAAAGGGCTGCTAATTTATAGCTTCAGTGCAAAATCAGCAGCTGTGTAGTTGTCAGGACCCTATCTCAGCTTGCCCCAAATTAAGCAGCTCCGTGAATGATACATATATGTGTGATAGTCAGGTGACTCTTTGAAATGGACAATCATAGAGAACCTCTTCAAATACTGCACATGTGGGGAATATTCACTAGTGTATTTCATATAGTGATTCCTTTGGAGTGTCAAACAATAACACGCAACTTTGGAGTAAAATGATGTATATTACATAAGGCCAATCTTTCAGTGTTGCAGGGAATAATATGTATATCTGATAAGTCAGGAATCTCTTTCACATGGCCACTCGTTCAGAGCCTTTGTGAATAATACTCCCCTCAGTAATAGTCAGGGTTCTACTTCAAATAGCTACACATTCAGAGTCTCAGTAAGTAATGCACACCTGGGCAATACACAAGAGTCTCTTTTTTATGCCCACAGTCAGATTCTCATTCAATTATACACACCCAGGGAAGAGTTCAGAGTATACCTCACGGAACCAATCACTTAGAGCCTCAGTGAATAATGCACACCAGAGTCATAGTCGAGAATTTTTTATATGGCCACTCATTCTGTGCCTCCCTGAATGATACACACCTGGGGAATCCTCAGGATTCTATTTAATACTTCCACTAATTTAGAACCTCAAAGAATAATTCACAATGGAGCAATAGTCAGGTGTCTATTTCATATGGCCTCTCATTCAAAGTTTCAGTGTATAATGAATTTCTATGGAGTAATCAGGACGCTGTTTAAGATAGCCACGAATTGAGTGCATTCCTGAATGATACACACCTGTGTTATAGGTTTCTATTTCATATGACCTCTAATTCTGGTTACTGCAGAGTAATACACACATGGGATAGTGTAAGGAGTTTATTTGTTATGGGAACTAATATGGAACCTGTTCGAATAATGCACACATGGTGAATAATAAAGATTCTATGTGGTACGGCTAGTCATTCAGACAAAAAGTTAATAATGAACATGTGGATTATTAGAAGTCTGTTTCATATGCCCCTCTTTTACAGCCTCACTGAATATTACACACTTGAGATATAGTCTAGAGTCTATTCTTTATGGCCATTCATTCAGACAATCAGTGAATAATGAACACCTGTGGAATAGTCAGAATTCCCTTTCTGACCGCCTCTCGTTGAATGCCTGACTAAATGTACCCACCTGTGGAAAAAGTCAGGATTTACTTCTATTCCCTCATTCAGAGTCTCACTTAATAATGCACACCTGTGGAATTGTCAGGAGAATTTTTCATGCGGCCTCTCATTACGAGTGTCACTGAAGAATTTGCTTAATTTGGAGTCTATTTCATGTAGACACATATTCAGATCCTCAGTGAATAAGACAGAACCTTGCTATGGTAAAGATTCTAATTAATATGGACACATCTTCTGAGCATCACTGAGTAATACACACCGGTAGAATAATTTGTAGTCTATTTTCGATGGACATTCATTCAGATTCTCGGTGAATAATGCACACCCATGTGGTAGCCAGAAGTCAATTTCATTTGTACACTCATTCATTGCCTCAGATTATAATAGACATGTGTGGATTAGTTGGGGTACCATTTCATATAGCCACGGACTCGTAACCTCAGTGAATAATGCACATATGTAACGTACTCAGCTGTGTGTTTCATATAGCAACTCATTCAGAGATTCATTGAATAATAAAATTATTTAAGATAGATAGAATCCCGTTTCATATGGTCACACAAGAAAAGCCTCACTGAGTAATACACACCTGGGAAAATGTGAGGAGTCTACTATATAAAGACTCTCATTTACAGCCTCAGGGAATAATGCACACGTGTGGAGTCAGCACTAATCTATTTTATAGGGCCACAAAATCAAACCCTGCGTGAGCAATACACGCGTTGGGAATAGTCACTAGTCTATTCCATATGCCCAAATATTCAAAGTCAGAGTCAATAATTTACTCCTGTGGAGTAGTCAGAAAACAATTTCATATAAACAAAGTTTTAGGGCTTCAGTGAATAATATATACCTGGGAAATACTCAGGACAGTATTTCATGTGACATTTATTTCAGAGCTTTATTGAATACGGAACACCTGTATCAGAGTGAGAATTTTCTTATAATAGTCACATCTTCAGAGCCTAACTGCATAACATACACCTTCTGAGAAGTCAGGATTCTATTTCGTATAGCCAATCATTTAGAGCCGAGTGTAAAACACATGCCTGTGGAGTATTCAGGAGTCTCTATTTTATTTACACTCATTCAAAGCGTCACAGAATAATACAGACCTATGGAAAAGTCAGGAGGGTGTTTGACATGGCCACTTATTCAGAACCGCAGTGAGGTATCATATACATCTGGAAAATATTCAGGATTCTTTTATATATGGCCACTTACTCTGAGACTCAGTGAATAATGCACACCTGGGGTATAGTCAGGAGACTATTTGATGTGACCGTTTCCTTAGAACTCAGTGAAAAATGGAGAGCTGAAATATAGTCAGGATGATAGAGTCAGGAGGTTACTTTATGTGTTCACTCATTTAGGAATACACTGAATAATACACACCTTAAAAATCATCAGAGTCCGGGTATTATGGCCACTCAATCACAGCATTATCGAATAATGCACAATTGGGCAATAGTAAGGAGTCTATATCTTATGGCTTCTAATTCAGAGATTCAGTACATAATAAGCAGCTGTGTAGTAGTCAGGACCGTATCTCAGCTTGACCCAAATTATGCAGCTCCTTGAATGATATATATATGTGTGATAGTTAGGAGACTCCTTGATATGGACACATCTACAGAACCTCTTCGAATACTGCACATGTGGGGAATAATAACTAGTGTATTTGATATGGTGATTCCTTTAAATGTTCAAACAATAATGCACAACTGTGGAGTAAAATTGGATTTATTACATAAGGCCATTCTTTCAGTGTTGCAGGGAATAATATGTATATCTGATGAGACAGGAATCTCTTTCACATGGACAGGTGTTCAGGGTCTCTGTGAATAATACTCCCCTCAGAAAGAGTCAAGGTTCTACTTCAAATGGCTAAACATTCAGAGTCTCTGTAAGTAATGCACACCTGGGCAATACACAAGAGTCTCTTTTTTATGCCCACTTAGTCAGAGTCTCATTCAATTATACACACCAGGTGAAGAGTTAAGAGTATACCTCACGGAAGCAATCATTTAGAGCCTCAGTGAATAATGCACACCAGGGTTATAGTCGAGAATTTTTTATATGGCCACTCATTCTGTTCCTCCCTGAATGATACACACCGGGGGAATCCTCAGAATTCAATTTTATACTACCACTCATTTAGAACATCATAGAATAACTCACAATGAAGCAATAGTCAGGTGTCTTTTTTATATGGCCTCTCATTCAAAGTTTCAGTGTATCATGAAATTTTTGGGAGTAATCAGGACGCTGTATAAGATAGCCACGAATTGAGTGCCTTCCAGAATGATACACACAAGGGTTATAGGATTTTATTTCATATGAACTCTAATTCTGGGTACCGCTGAGTAATACAAACTTGGGATAGTGTAAGGAGTTTATTTGTTATGGGGACTCATAGAGATCCTGTTTGAATAATGCACACATGGCGAATAATTACGATTCTATGTGGTACGACATGTCATGCAGACAAAAAGTGAATAACGAAAATGTGGATTATTAGATGTCTGTTTCATATGCCCCTCTATCACAGCCTCACTGAATATTACACACTTGAGATATAGTTTGGAGTCTATTCTTTATGGCCATTCATTCAGAGAATCACTGAATAATGAACACCTGTGGAATAGTCAGAAATCTCTTTCTGACCGCCACTCATTGAAAGGCTCAGTAACTGTACTCACCTTTGGAAAGAGTCAGGATTTACTTCTATTCCCTCATTCAGACTCTCACTAAATAATGCACACCTGTGGAATTTTCAGGAGAATTTTTCATGGGGCCTCTCATTCCGAGTGTCACTGAACAATGTGCTGTAGTCTGGAGTCTATTTCATGTAGACACATATTCAGAGCCTCAGTCAATAAGACAGACCCTTGCTATCGTAAAGATTCTAATTATTGTGGACATATCTTCTGAGCCTCACTGAATAATACACACCTATAGAATAATTTGGAGTCTTTTTTCGATGGACATTCATTCAGAGACTCGGTGAAGAATGCACACCCCTGGGGTAGCCAGAAGTCCATTTCATTTGTACACTCATCCATAGCCTCAGTTTATAATATGCACGTATGTGTTAGTTGGGGTTCCATTTCCTTTTTTTTTCTTTTTTTAAATTTTTATTGCATTATAGGTTTTGGGGTACATGTGCCGAACGTGCAAGATAGTTGCATAGGTTCACACATGGAAATGTGATTTGCTGCCTTCCTCCCCTTCACCCACACTTGGCATTCATCCCCAGGCTATTCCACCCCAGCCCCCTCCGCTATCCCTCCCCCATTTCCCTCAATAGACCCCAGAGTATAGTAGACCGCCTCTCTTTTTCCATGTGTTCTCATTTTTCTCACCCTCCTACGAGTGAGTACATGCGGTATTTCTTTTTCTGTTTTTGTGTCAGTCTGCTGAGTATGATGTTCTCCAGGTTCAACCATGTCCTTACAAAGGACACAAACTCATCATTTTTGATTGCTGCTTAATATTCCATGGTGTATATATGCCACATTTTCCCAGTCCAGTCTATCATCGTTGGGCATTTGGGTTGTTTCCAGTTCTTTGCTATTGTAAACAGTGATGCAATGAACATTCGTGTGCATGTGTCCTTATAGTAGAACGATTTATAGTCCTTTGGGTATATACCCAGTAATGAGATTGCTGGGTCAAATGGAATTTCTATTTCTAGGTCCGTGAGGAATCACCACACTGTCTTCCACAATGGTTGAACTAATTTACACTCCCACGTACAGTGTAAGAGTGTTCCTATTTCTCCACATCCTCTCCAGCATCTGCTGTCTCCAGATATTTAATGATCGCCATTCTAACTGGCTTGAGATGGTATCTCAATGTGGTTTTAATTTGTATCTCTCTAATGACCAGTGATGATGAGCACTTTTTCATATGTTTGTTGTCCTCATGTATGTTTTGTTTTGTAAAGTGTCTGTTGATATCCTTTGCCCATTTTTGAATGGGCTTGTTTGTTTATTCCTGTAAATCTGTTTGAGTTCTTTGTAAAATCTGGATATCAGCTTTTTGTCAGATGTGTAAACTGCAAAGACTTTTTCCCATTCTGATGGTTGCTGATTCAGTCTAGTGACTGTTTCTTTTGCCGTGCAGAAGCTGTGGAGTTTGATTAGGTCCCATTTGTCTATTTTAGCTTTTGTTGCCAATGCTTTTGGTGTTTTGGTCATGAATTCCTGGCTTACTCCTATGTCCTGAATGGTTTTGCCTAGATTTTCTTCTAGGGTATTTATGGTGTCAGGTCTTACGTTTAAGTTTTTAATCCATCTGGAGTTAATTTTAGTGTAAGGTGTCAGGAAAGGGTCCAGTTTCTGCTTTCGGCACATGACTAGCCAGTTTTCCCAACACTATTTATTGAATAAGAATTCCATGTGTTCTCCCATGGACACAGAGAGGCGGTCTACTATACACTGGGGACTGTTGGGGAAAATGGGGGAGGGACAGCGGCGAGTGGCTGGGGGGGTATAGCCTGAGGATGAATGCCAAGTGTGGGCGAAGGGGAGGAAGGTAGCAAAACACACTGCCATGTGTGTACCTATGCAACTATCTTGCATGTTCTGCACATGTACCCCAAAACCTATAATGCAATAAAAATAAAAAATAAAAAAATAAATAAATATATAAGAAATCCTTTCCCCATTGCTTGTTTTTGTCTGGTTTATCAAAGATAATATGGTTGTAGATATGTTATGTTGCCTCCGATGCTTCTCTTCTGTTCCATTGGTCTATATCTCTGTTTTGGTACAAGGATCATCCTGTTTTGACTACTGTAGCCTTGTAGTATAGTTGGAAGTCTGGTAGTGTGATGCCTCCCGCTGTGTTCTTTTTGCTTAGAATTGACTTGGCTATGTAGGCTCCTTTTTGGTTCCATATAAATTCATGGTGTGTTTTTCCAGTTCTGTGAAGAAATTCAATGGTAGTTTGATGGGGATAGCATTGATTGTGTAAATTTCTTTGGGCAGTATACCCATTTTCATGATATTTATTCTTCCTAACCACGAACATGGAATGTTTCTCCATCTGTTTTTGTCCTCTCTTATTTCGTTGAGCAGTGGTTTGTAGTTTTCCGTAAAGAGGTCCCTTACGTACCTTGTGAGTTGTATTCCTATGTATTTTATTTTCTTTGTAGCAATTGTGACTGGCAGTTCGTTCTTGATTTGGTTCTCTTTAAGTTTGTTATTGGTGTATAGGAATGCTTGTGATTTTTGAACATTGATTTAATATCCTGAGACTTTGCTGAAGTTGCTTATCAGATGCAGAAGCTTTTGGGATGAGGTGATGGGGTCTTCTAGGTATACTATCATGTCGTCAGCAAATAGAGGCAATTTGGCTTCCAACTTTTCTTTTTGAATATCCTTTATTTCTTTTTCTTGCCTCATTGCTCTGGCTAGAACTTCCACTACTATGTTGAATAGGAGTGGTGAGAGAGGGCATCCTTGTCTAGTGCCGGTTTTCAAAGGGTATGCTTCCAGTTTATGCCCATTCAGAATGGTATTGGCTATTGGTTTGTCATAAATAGCTTTTATTACTTTCAGATATTTTCCATCAATACAAGTTTATTGAGGGTTTTTAGCATAAAGAGTTGCTGAATTTTGTCAAATGCCTTCTCTGCGTCAATTGAGATAATCATGTGGATTTTGTTTTGCTTCTGTTTCTGTGGTGAATTACATTTCTAGACTTGCGTATGGTGAACAAGCCTTGCATCCCCGGGAAGAATCCTACTTGATCATGATGGATAAGTTTTTTAATGTGCTGCTGCAATCGGTTTGCCAGTATTTTATTGAAGATTTTTGCATCTATTTTCATCATGGATATTGGCCTGAAGTTTGCTTTTCTTGTTGAGTCTCTGTCAGGTTTTGGTATCAGGATGATATTGGTCTCATAAAATGATTTGGGAAGGATTCCCTCTTTTTGGATTCTTTGGAATAGTTTCAGAAAGAATGGTACCAGATCCTCTTTGTGTGTCTGGTAGAATTCAGCTGTGAACCCATCTGGACCTGGGCTTTTTTTGTGTGGTAGGCTCTTAATTGCTGCCTCAACTTCAGACCTTGTTATTGGTGTATTTATTGTTTCAGCTTCCTCCTGGTTTAGGCTTGGGAGGACACAGGCGTCTAGGAATTTATTCATTTCTTCCTGATTTACTACTTTATATTCATAGAGTTGTTTGTAGTATTTTCTAATAATGGTTTGAATTTCTGTGGAATCTGTGGTGATTTTCCCATTATTGTTTTTTATTGCACCTATTTGGTTGTTCTCTCTTTTTCTTTATCAATCTGGCTAGTGGTCTATTTTGTTGATCTTTTTGAAAAACCACCTCTTGAATTTATAGATTTTTTGAAGGGTTTTTCTTGTCTCTATCTCCTTCAGTTCTGCTCTGATCTTAGTTATTTCTTGTCTTTGGCTAGGTTTTGAGCTTTTTTTTATTTTGCTCCTCTAGGTTTTTCAATTTTAACGATAGGGTGTCAAATTTGGATCTCTCCACTCTTCTCATGTGGGCAGTTATTGCTATATATTTTCCTCTACAGACTGCTTTCAATGTGTCCCACATATTCTGGTATGTTGTGTCTTCATTCTTGTTGGTTTCAAGGAACTTCTTTATTTCTTCCTTCATTTCATTGTTTATCCAATCAACATTCAGGAGCCAGTTGTTCAGTTTCCATGAAGCTGTGTGGTTCTGAGTTATTTTCTGAATTCTGAGTTTCAACTTGATTGCACTATGGTCTGAGAGACTGTTTATTATCATTTCAGTTGTTTTGCATTTGCTGAGGAGTGCTTTACTTCCAATTATGTGGTCAATTTTGGAGTAGGTGTGATGTGGTGCTGAGAAGAATGTATATTCTGTGGATTTAGGGTGGAGAGTTGTGTAAATGTCTATGAGGTATGCTTGTTCCAGTTATGAGTTCAAGTCCTGTATATCCTTGTTAATTTTCTGTCTAGTTGATCTGTCTGCTATTGACAGTGGAGTGTTACAGTTTCCCACTATTATTGTGTGGGAGTCTAAGTCTCTTTGTAAGTCATTAAGAACTTGCTTTATATATCTGGGTGCTCCTACATTGGGCCCATATATATTTAGAATCGTTAGCTCTTCTTGTTGTGTCAATCCTTTTACCAATATGTAATGACTTTCTTTGTCCCTTTTGATCTTTATTGCTTTAAAGTCTATTTTATCAGAGATGAGAATTGCAACTCCTGCTTTATTTTGCTCTTCATTTGCTTGGTAAATCTTCCTCCATCCTCTTATTTTGAGCCTTTGTGTATCTTTGCGTGTGAGGTGGGTTTTCTGGATACAGCACACTGATGCGTTTTGTTTTTTTATCCAATTTGCCAGTCTGTGTCTTTTGATTGGTGCTTTTAGCCATTTACATTTAGGGTTAATATTGTTATGTGTGAATTTGATACTGCCATTTAGATGCTAGCCGGTTGTTTTGCCCATGGGTTCGTGTACATTCTTCATTTTGTTGATACACTTTAGCATTTGGTATGCTTTTAGGATGGCTGGTACTGTTTGTTTCTTTCTATGTGTATTGCCTCTTTCAGGAGCTCTTGTAAATCAGGCCTAGTGGTGACAAAATCTCTGAGTACTTGCTTGTTCATGAAGGATTTTATTTTTTCTTCACGTATGAAGCTCAGTTTGGCTGGATATGAAATTCTGGGTTGAAAGTTTTTTTCTTTAAGGATGTTGAATATTAGCCCCCAATCTCTTCTGGCTTGTAGAGTTTCTGCCGAGAGATCTGCTGTGAGCCTGATGGGCTTTCCTTCGTGGGTGACCCAACCCTCCTCTCTGGCTGCCCTTAGTATATTCTCCTGCATTTCAACCCTGGTGAGTCTGACGATTATGTGCCTTGGTGTTGCTCTTCTTGCGGAGTATCTTTATGGTGTTTTCTGTATTTCCTGGAGTTGAGTATTGACATTTCTTGCTAGGTTGGGGAAATATTCCTTGATAATATCCTGAAGAGTGTCTTCCCACTTAGATTCATTTTCTTCATCACATTCTGGTACACCTATCAAACGTAGGTTAGGTCTCTTCACATAGTCCCACATTTCTTGGAGATTTTGTTCATTCTTTTTTTGCGTTTTTATTTAATCTTGGTTTCTCGTTTTATTTCATTGAGTTGATCTTCAACTTCTGATATTCTTTCTTCTGCTTGGTCAATTCGGCTGTTGAAACTTGTGCATGCTTCACGAAGTTCTCGTGTTGTGTTTTTTAGCTCTTTCAATTCATTTATATTCCTCTCTAAGTTGTCCATTCTTGTTATCAATTTATCAAAACTTTTTTCAAAACCTTTCTCAAGGTTCTTAGTTTCTTTGCACTGATTTAGAACATGTTCTTTTAGCTCACTGAAGTTTCTCATTATCCAATTTCTATATCCTGATTCCATCATTTCATCACACTCATTCTCCGTCCAGCTTTGTTCCCTTACTGGTGAGGAATTATGCTCTTTTTTTTGGAGGTGGGGTGTTTTTGTTTTGGGTGTTTTTCTCCTTTTTGAGCTGGTTTCTTCCCATATTTATGAATTCATCTGCCTGTCGTCTTAGTAGTTGCTGATTTTTCAATTGGGTATCTGAGTGGACGCTAGGATTGTTGATGATGAAGTATTTCTGTTACTTAGTCTTCCTTCTAATGGTCTATCCCCTCTGCTGTAGGAGTGCTGAGGTCCACTCCAGGCCCTTCTTTTCTGGGGTATACCTGTAGCAGCTGTGGAACAGTGAGGGATGATACCAGTTTCTTCTTCTGCTGTCTTTGGTCCAGAATGATTCCCGCCAAATATCTGTCTGATTAGTCCTTTTTTGGGGTGACTGTTTGGATATACAGGGGTCAGGGAGCTGCTTGAGGTGACAGTCTGTGCTTTATAGGAGCTCCAGTGCTGAGCTGTGAGCTCTGTTGTTCATTCAGGGTTGTTGGGAGTTTGTTTTTGTCTGCTGCAACAGAACTTATAAAACACCACCCTTTTTTTTCCCCCGCTTAGATTCTCTCTCAGGGAGTTGGGGCTTTTTTATGAGAATCTGTTGCAATGTCCTATCCCACTAGGAGGCAGTCTATTCACTATTTGCCTGCCGGGGCTCTGACCTGCTAGCGCGTGTTCACCCTGTTGCTGCTGGGCATCATTCTGCTTTGGAGCACTCCCACATCCCGGTGGAGGCTCTCTGTTATGGCAGGTTGACTCAGCAATTGCAGGCTGCATCAGCCCTGGGCAGTATTTCAGTAGGGGTGGATTGCGTCTTAAGTGGTGGATGCCCCTCCCTCACTGGGCTGTAACGTCCTAGATGTCGCTGGCAAAACTCTCAGCCCCAAGTGCCTCCAATCGCTGCGCTGCTTTTCCCCATGAGGGTGGGACCCGCAGAGCATGATAACCCAGCTCCCTGCCTCAGAGTCCGTCAACTCTCTCTCACTCTTCCTCTCCCCAAGCTGAAAAATCGACTCTCTCACTGGCGCCCCAGTAGCCATCCAATAGGGCCCTGGGATCAGTGCAATCTCCTGTGTCGCTGCCCACTGCACTGGCTCAGATCACACTTCCCAGGAAACTCCTGGTCTAGCTCATTGTCCAAGTCCTGTTCAATCAGATGAACATGCCAGTCTGCCCTTCCAAATCTCAGATTGCGGGTTTAACAGGGCACCCAAACCAGTGAGTTCAGTGCAGGGTCCCACTGCAGTGCCCACTGCGCTAGCCAGCTGTACTAGCATCCCGTGTGTCTCCCACACCTGGGACTTTAAACGCTCTGTGGGCAAAAAAGTTCCCTCCAAGAATGCGGCTAGGACTCACCCTCTTCACCTTCACTGAGAACTGCAATCCTGAGTAGCTTCTACGAAGCCATCTTGCCAAGCTCGGTCTGCTCGACCTTCTATGGAGTAATCAGGAGGCTGATTAAGATAGCCATGAATTAAGTGCCTTCCTGAATGATACACACCTGGGTTATAGGATTACATATTATATGAACTCTATTTCTGGGTACTGCTGAGTAATACACACGTGGGATAGTGTAAGGAGTTTATTTGTTATGGGCACTCATAGAGAACCCGTTTGAATAATGCACACATGGAGAATAATAAAAATTCTATGTTGTATGGCTAGTCACTCAGACAAAAAGTAAATAATGCACATGTGGATTATTAGAATTCTGTTTCATATGCCCCTCTTTCACAGCCTCACTGAATATTACACACTTGAGATATAGTCTGGAGTCTATTCTTTATGGCCATTCACTCAGAGAATCACTGAATAATGAACACCTGTGGAATAGTCAGAAGTCTCTTTCCGACCCCCACTCATTGAAAGCCTCACTAACTGTACCCACCTGTGGAAAGAGTCAGGATTTACTTCTATTCCCTCATTCAGAGTCTCACTAAATAATGCACACCTGTGGAATTGTCAGGAGAATTTTTCATGTGGCCTATCCTTCCCATTGTCACTGAACAATATGCTGTAGTCTGGAGTCTATTTCATGTAGACACACATTCAGAGCCTCAGTGAATAAGACAGACCCTTGCTGTCATAAAGATTCTAATTAATATGGACACATCTCCTGAGCCTCACTGAATAATACACACCTGTAGAATAATTTGGAGTCTATTTTTCGTAGATATTTATTCAGAGCCTTGTTGAATAATGCACATCCCTGTGATAGTCGGAAGTCCATTTCAATTGTACACTCATCCATAGCCTCAGTTTATGATAGGCAGGTGTGGATTAGTTGGGGTTCCATTTCTTATAGCCACGGACTCATAACCTCAGTGAATAATGCTCATATGTAACGTACTCAGCAGTCTGTTTCATATAGCCACTCATTCAGAGATTCATTGGATAATAAAATTATTTAAGATAGACAGTATTGCGTTTCATATGGACTCACAAGAAGAGCCTCACTGAGTAATACACACCTGGGAAAATGTGAGGAGTCTACTATATACACCCTCTCATTTACAGCCTCAGCAAACAATGCACACATGTGGAGTAGGCACTAGTCTATTCTATATGTCCACAAAATCAAACCACGACTTAGCAATACACAAGTTGGGAATAGTCACTAGTCTATTCCATATGCCCACATATTCATATTCAGAGTCAATAATTCATTCCTGTGGAATAGTCAGCAAACAATTTCATATGGACAAAGTTTTAGAGCTTCAGTGAATATTATATAGCTGGAAAATACTCAGGACGCTATTTCATATGGCGTCTATTCCAGAGCTTCACTGAATAATAAACACCTGTATCATAGTCAGAATTTTCTTTTCACAACCACATCTTCAGAGCCTAACTGAATAACATACACCTTGGGAAATGTCAGGAGTTTATTTCGTATAGCCAGCCACCCATTTAGAGCCGAATGTAAAAACACATGCCTGTGGTGTATTCAGGAGTCTGTATTTTATGGACACACATTCAGAGAGTCACAGAATAATACAGACCTATGGAAAAGTCAGGAGTGTATTTCAGATGTCCACTTATTCAGAACCACAGTGAAGGATCATATACATATGGAAAATACTCAGGATTCTTTTATATATGGCCACTTATTGAGAGACTCAGTGAATAATGCACACCTTGAGTATAGTCTGGAGCCTATTTGATATGACTGTTCCCTTAGCACTCAGTTAAAAATGGAGAGCTGTAATATAGTCAGGATGATAGAGTCAGGAGTCTACTTTATGAGGTCACTCGTTCAGAAACTCATTGAAGAATAGACACCTTACAAATAGTCAAAGTTGATTGGACTCGCAAGATGGCGTTGCGGAAGCAACTCAGGATTGCAGCTCTCAGTGAAGTCGCAGAGGGTGAGTCCTAGCCGCATTCTCGGATAGACCTTTTTTGCCCACAGAGCGTTGAAAGTCCCAGGTGTGGGAGAGACATGGGACCCTAGTACAGCTGGCTACGGCAGCCGGCTTGCATGGCTGCTTCGGTGGGCACCCCAGCGGGACCTGGCATGGAACTCACTGGTCTGGGTGCCTTGTTAAACTGGCAATCTGAGATTAGGAAGGGCAGATTGTCATGTCTGTCTGATTGAACGGGTTTTGGACAATGAGCCACACCAGGAGTTTCCTGGGAAGCGTGATCTGAGTCTGGTGCAGTGGCAGCGGCATGGGAGATCATGGATCCCACTGCCCTATCGCAGGCTACTGGGGCGTCAGGGAGAGAGTCGACCTTTCAGCTTGTGGAGAGGAAGAGAGAGAGAGAGAGAGGACGAACTCTGAGGCAGGGAGCTGGGTGATTGGTCTCACGGTCCCACCCTTAGGGGGACAAGCAGGTCAGCAACTGGAGGCGCTTGGGGCTGAGAGTTTTGCTGCCACCATCAAGGAAGGTGCAGCCCGGTGAGGGAGGGGCGTCAGCCATTACTGACATAATCCGCCCCTACTGAAGTACCACCTAGGGCTGATGCAGCCTGTCATTGCCGAGGCAACCTGCCATAACAGAGAGACTCCGCCAGGAGGGGGGAGTGCTCCACAGCAGATGAGACCCCAGCAGCAACAGGGAGGACCCACTCTAGGAGGTCAGAGCCCAGGCAGGCAAATAGTGAATAGATGGCCTCCTAGTGGGGCAGGACAGGGCAACAGATACTCATAAAAAAAGCCCCAACTCGGCGGGGGAAAGAGTGGTGTTTTATGAGTTCTATTGCAGCAGACATAAACAACCTCCCAACACCCTGAATAAACAAAGCAACTCACAGCTCAGCACTGGAGCTCCTAAAAGCACAGACTGTCGCCTCAAGCAGTTCCCTGACCCCTGTATATCCAAAGAGTCACCCCAAAAAAGGACAAATCAGACTGACATTTGGTGGGCATCATTCTGGAACAAAGACAGCAGAAGAAGAAACTGGTATTATCCCTCACTGTTCCCCAGCTGCTACAGGTGCACCCCAGACAAGCAGGGCCTGGAGTGGACCTCAGCACTCATACAGCAGAGGGGCTAGACCATTAGAAGGAAAACTAAGTAACAAAAGTTCTTCATCATCAACAATCTCAGTGTCCACACAGAGACCCAACTGAAAAATTAGCAACTACTGAGACGACAGGTGGATAGATCCATAAAGATGGGAAGAAACCAGCGCAAAAAGAAGGAAAACACCCGAAACCAAAACGCCTCACCTCCAAAAGAGGACCAAAACTCCTCACCAGCAAGAGACCAAAGCTGGACGGAGAATGAGTGTGACGAAATGATGGAATCTGACTTCAGAAAGTGGTTAATGAGAAACTTCAGTGAGCTAAAAGAACATGTTCTAAACCAGTGCAAAGAAACTAAGAACCTTGAAAGAAGATTTGAAGAAAGCTTCGAGGAGTTGATAACAAAAATGGACAACTTAGAGAGGAATATGAATGAATTGAAGGAGCTGAAAAACACAACACAAGAACTTCCCGAAGCATGCACAAGTTTCAACAGCCAAATTGACCAAGCAGAAGAAAGAATATCAGAAATTGAAGATCAACTCAATGAAATAAAACGAGAAACCAAGATTAAAGAAGAAAGCACAAAAAAGAATGAACAAAATCTCCAAGAAATGTAGGATTATGTGAAGAGACCTAACCTAGGTTTCATAGGTGTACCAGAATGTGATGAAGAGAATGAATCCAAGCTGAAAAACACTCTTCAGGATATTATCCAGGAAAATTTGCCCAACCTAGAAAGACAGATCAATACTCAACTCCAGGAAATATAGAGAACACCACAAAGACACTCCGCAAGAAGAGCAACCCCAAGGCACATAATCGTCAGATTCACCAGGGTTGAAATGAAGGAGAAAATACTAAGGGCAGACAGAGAGAAAGGTCGGGTCACCCACAAAGGGAAGCCCATCAGACTGACAGCACATCTCTTGGAAGAGGCTCTACAAGCCAGAAGAGAGAGGGGGCCAATATTCAACATGTTAAAGAAAAGAACATTCAAACCAGAATTTCATATCCAGCCAAACTGAGTTTCATAAGTGAAGGAAGAATAAAATCTTTTGTCAACAAGCAAGTACTCAGAGATTTTGTCACCACCAGGCCTGCTTTACAAAAGCTCCTGAAAGAGGCACCACATATAGAAAGAAAAAACCAGTACCAGAAATCCTAAAAGCATACCAAATGTTAAGAGCATCAACAAAATGAAGAATGTACATGAACCAACGGGCAAAACAGCCAGCTAGCATCAAAATGGCAGTATCAAATTCACACATCACAATATTAACTCTAAATGTAAATGGGCTAAATGCACCAATCAAAAGACACAGACTGGCAAATTAGATAAAAAACAAAAACCCATCGATGTGCTGTATCCAGGAAACTTCTCACATAAAAAGATACATAAAGGCTCAAAATAAAAAGATGGAGGAAGATTTACCAAGCAAATGGAGAGCAAAAAAAAAGCAGGAGTTGCAATTCTCATCTCTGATAAAATAGACTTTAAAGCAACGAAGATCAAAAGGGACAAAGAAGGTCATTACATAATGGTAAAAGGATCGAAACAACAAGAAGATCTAACGATTCTAAATATATATGGACCCAATGTAGGAGCACCGAGATATATAAGGCAAGTTCTTAATGACAAAAAGAGACTTAGACTCCCACACAATAACAGTGGGAGACTTTAACACTGCACTGTCAATAGCAGACAGATCAACCAGACAGAAAATAAACAAGGATACTCAGGACTTGAACTCATACCTGGAACAAGTAAACCCGATAGACATTTACAGAACTCTCCACCCCAAATCCACAGAATATACATTCTTCTCAGCACCACATCAAACCTACCCCAAATGTGACCACATATTTGAAAGTAAAGCATTCCTCAGCAAATGCAAAACAACTGAAATCATAACAAACTGTCTCTCAGAGCATAGTGCAATCAAGTTGAAACTCAGAAATCAGAAAATAACTCAGAACCGCAGAGCTTCATGGAAACTGAAACCTGGTTCTTGAATGTTGATTGAATAAACAATGAAATAAAGTTAGAAATATAGAAGTTCTTTGAAACCAACGAGAATGAAGACAAAACCTACCAGAATCTCTGGGACACATTTGAAGCAGTCTGTAGAGGAAAATATATAGCAATAAGTGCCCACATGAGAAGAGTGGAGAGATCCAAATTTGACACCCTATCATCAAAATTGAAAGAGCTAGAGGAAAAAGATCAAAAAAGCTCAAAACCTAGCCGAAGACAAGAAATAACTAAGATCAGAGCAGAACGGAAGGAGATAGAGACAAGAAAATCCCTTCAAAAAATCAATAAACCAAAGAGCTGTTTTTTGTAAAGATCAACAAAATAGACAGAACACTAGCCAGACTGATAAAAAAGAAAAGAGAGAACAATCAAATAGATGCAATAAAAAACGATAATTGGAAAATCACCACAGATTCCACAGAAATTCAAACCATCATCAGAGAATATTACAAACAACTCTATGCACATAAACTAGTAAACCAGGAAAAAATAAATAAATTCCTGGACCCCTGTGTCCTCCCAAGCCTAAACCAGGAGGAAGCCAAAACTATAAATAGACCAATAACAAGGTCTGAAGTTGAGGCAGCAATTAAGAGTTTACCACAGAAAAAAGGCCCAGGTCCAGATGGGTTCACAGCCAAATTCTACCAGACACACAAAGAGGATCTGGTACCATTCCTTCTGAAACTATTCCAAATAATCCGAAAAGAGGGAACGCTTCCCAAATCATTTTATGAGACTGACATTATTCTGATACCAAAACCTGACAGAGACTCAACAAGAAAAGAAAACTTCAGGCCAATATCCATGATGAACATAGATGCAAAAATCTTCAATAAAATACTGGCAAACCGATTGCAATAGCGCATTAAAAAACTTATCCATCATGATCAAGTAGGATTCATCCCAGGGATGCAAGCCTTGTTCAACATACGCAAGTCTATAAATGTGATTCACCACATAAGCAGAAGCAAAAACAAAACCAGAAGATTATCTCAATTGACGCAGAGAAGGCATTTGACAAAATTCAACAGCCCTTTATGCTAAAAACCCTCAATAAACTTGGTATTGATTGAACATATCTCAAAGTAATAAAAGCTATTTATGACAAACCAACAGCCAATATCATACTGAATGGGCAAATCTGGAAGCATTCCCTTTGAAATCTAGCACTAGACAAGGATGCCCTCTCTCACCACTCCTATTCAACATAGTACTGGATGTTCTAGCCAGAACAATCAGGCAAGAAAAAGAAATAAAGTGTACTCAAATAGGAAAGGTGGAAGCCAAATTGTCTCTATTTGCAGATGACATGATAGTATACCTAGAAGACCCCATCACCGCAGCCCAAAAGCTCCTAAAACTGATAAGGAACTTGAGCAAAGTCTCAGGATATTAAATCAATGTTCAAAAATCACAAGCATTTCTATACACCAATAATAGACTTAAAGAGAAACAAATCAAGAACAAACTGCCATTCACAATTGCTACAAAGATAATAAAATACCTAGAAATACAACTCACAAAGAACGTAAGGGACCTCTTTAAGGAAAAGTACAAACCACTGCTCAACGAAATAAGAGAGGACACAAACAGATGGAGAAACATTCCATGTTCGTGGTTAGGAAGAATCAATATCTTGAAAATGGCTATACTGCCCAAAGTAAGTTATACAGTCAATGCTATCCAAATCAAACTAACACTGAATTTCTTCACAGAACTGGAATAAAACACCATGAATTTCATATGGAACCAAAAAGAAGCCCGCATAGCCAAGTCAATTCTAACAAAAAGAACACAGCGGGAGGCATCACACTACCAGATTTCAAACTATACTACAAGGCTACAGTAATCAAAACAGCATGGTAGTGGTACCAAAACAGAGATACAGACCAATGGAACAGAACAGAAGCATCGGAGGCAACACAACATATCTACAACCATATTATCTTTGATAAACCAGAGAAAAACAAGCAATGGGGAAAGGATTCCCTTTTTAATAAATGGTGTTGGGAAAACTGGCTAGCCATGTGAAGAAAGCAGAAACTGGACCCCTTCCTGACACCTTACACTAAAATTATCTCCAGATGGATTAAAGACTTAAACGTAAGACCTGTCACCATAAAAACCCTAGAAGAAAATCTAGGCAAAACCGTTCAGAACATAGGAGTAGGCAAGGACTTCATGAACAAAACAGCAAAAGCGTTGGCAACAAAAGCCAAAATAGACAAATCAAACCTAATCAAACTCCACAGCTTCTGCAGGGCAAAGGAAACAGTCACTATAATGAATCGGCAACCATCAGAATGGGAAAAAACTTTGCAGTTTACACATCTGACAAAAAGCTGATATCCAGAATTTACAAAGAACTCAAACAGATTTACAGGAAAAAAAAACGAACAAGCCCATTCAAAAATGGGCAAAGGATATGAACAGACACTTTACAAAAGAAGACATACATGAGGCCAACAAACATGAAAAAGTGCTCATCATCACTGGTCATTAGAGAGATGGAAATCAAAACCACATTGAGATACAATCTTACACCAGTTAGATGGGCGATCATTAAAAAATCTGGAGACAGCAGATGCTGGCGAGGATGTGGAGAAATAGGAACACTCTTACACTATTGATGGGAGTGTAAATTAGTTCAACCATTGTGGAAGACAGTGTGGCAATTCCTCAGGGACCTAGAAATAGAAATTCCGTTTGACCGAGCAATCTCATTACTGGGTATATATTCAAAGGAATATAAACTCTTCTACTATAAGGACACATGCACACGAATGTTCATTGCAGCACTGTTTACAATAGCAAAGAACTGGAAACAATCCAAATGCCCAACGATAATAGACTGGACTGGAAAAATGTGGCACATATACACCATGGAATATTATGCAGCAATCAAAAATGATGAGTTTTTGTCCTTTGTAAGGACATGGATGAATCTGGAGCACATCATTCTCAGCAAACTGACACAAGAACAGAAAAAGTAATACCGCATATACTCACTCATAGGTGGGTGAGAAAGATGAGAACACATGGATACAGAGAGGTGGTCTACTATACACTGGGGTCCATTGGGGGAATGGGGGAGGGACAGCGTGTGGGTGCTGGGGATGAATACCAAGTGTGGGTGAAGGGGAGGAAGGCAGCAAAACACACTGCCATGTGTGTACCTATGCAACTATCTTGCACGTTCTGCAGATGTACCCCAAAACCTATAATGCAATAAAAATTAAAAAGAATTGTGGAACCATCGCAGAATGAGGATTCTTATCATGGACTACTGTGCTGCTTGCTTAAGCTCGTGCTGGACTCCCAGAACCTGCCTACCCGCCTTCTCTCCAGGAGACCAGCTTGTGTTGACAGCCCCAGGCAAAAGAGGTTTCCAGGATGCTGGCTGACATATGCTATACAGGCCTTTACAGGCATTTACATGAGCTTATGTTTCAGGCATATGTGGGGTCCCTAAGGTGTCAAATCCTTTATGGAGAGAAAACTTGACATTCAGATGTTTGTTCTTAAATGTTTTACTTTTGGTACTGTTGTTAAACATCATAAATATTATCAAGCTTTACACTTGATATGGAGCTAAACTTGAGAAGTGTTACTAAATAAAATCAACATGTGATTTTATGGTACACTGGGCTCATAATTTGAAATTACATTAAATAAATCAACAACTTATTAAATACAAAAATAAGAAGAAGACTGCTAACTCTTCCCCAGGTGTGTATTACTCATTCAGGCTCTTTTTGTGTGATCATATGAAACAGGATGCTGTCTATCCCAAATATTTGTATTATACAGTGAATATCTGAATGAGCATCTATATGAAATACACTGCTGAGTATTGTACATTTGTTCATTATTCACTGAGGCTATGCATCATTGGCCATATGAAATAAAATTCTGACTATTCCACAGGTGTGTATTATTCACTGCAGCTCTGAATGTGTGGCTTTGTGAAATACACTCTTGGCTTCTCCACAGTTGTGCATTATTCGCTGAGGGTCTAAATGAGTGTTCATATGACATAGACTTTTGATTACAGACCAGATGTGCATTACTTAATGAGGCTCTTAAACAATGGTCATATGAAATTGAATCCTACTTCCCAGATGTGCATCATTTAGTAATGCTCTGATTGAGTGGCCATATGTCATAGACTCTAACTAGTACACAGGTTTGTATCATTCACTGAGTCTCTGAATAAGTGGCTAGATGAAATAGTCTCCTGACTATTCCCAGGTGTGTATTACTTACTAAGCGTATGGATTAGTGGCTATGTAAAATATTCTCTTGACTATTCCTCACGTGTCCACTTTTTACTAAGGCACTGAATGAACCATCACATCAAGTAGACTCCAGACTATTATTCAAGTGTTCATTATTCCATGAGTCTCTGAATGAGTGGTCATATGAAATAGACTCCTGAGTATTCTCCAGGTCGGTATGATTCAATGAGGCTCTGAATGAGTGGCCATAGGATAGAGACTCCTGAATACTCGCAGGAGTGCATTTTCAGTTTGGCCTCTGAAAAAGTGTCTTTATGAAAATGAATCCTCAATTTCCCCAGGTGTTCTTTATTGAGTGAAGTTCTGAATGAGAGGCCATATGTAATAGTGTCCTGAGTAATCCTCGGTATGCATTAATCACTGAGGTTCTGAATGTTTGGCCATAAAAAATAGCCTCCTGACTATTACACAAGTGTGTATTATTTAATGAGGCTTTGAGGTGGTAATTAGATGAAATAGATTCCTTACTATTAATAAGGTGTGTATTATTGACTGAGACGTTGATTATGTGGTCATACGGATTAGACTCCTCACTATTTTAAAGTTGTGCATTACTCACTCAGGCTTTGATTTTGTGGCCATACGAAATGGACCAGCGTCTGTTCCACAGGTGTGCATTATTCACTGAGGCTATAAATGAGTGGCCATATAAAGTAGACTCTTAACTCTTCCCCAGGTGTGTATTATTGAATCAGACTGAATTAGTGGGCATAAAGAGATTCCTGACTACTCTCCAGGTGTGTGTTATTTACAGAGACTCTCAATGTGCGTCCTTTTGAAGTAGATTCTTGACTATTTCCCAGGTGTGTATTATTCACTGAGGCCCTGAATGCGTGGCCATATGAAGGAGATTCCTGACTATTCCAGATATATATATTATTCACTGAAACACTAAAATGGTGGCCATATAAAATAGACTTGATTTTACTCCACAGGTGTCCTTTATTCATTGATTCTCTAAAGGAATCACCATATGAAAGAGACTAGTGGAGAAATAGGAACACTCTTACACTGTTGGTGGGAGTGTAAATCAGTTCAACCATTGTGGAAGACAGTGTGGCGATTCCTCAGGGACCTAGAAATAGAAATTCCATTTGACCCAGCAATCCCATTACTGGGTATATATCCAAAAGACTGTGAATCGTTCTACTATAAGGACACATGCACACGAATGTTCATTGCAGCACTGTTTACAATAGCAAAGACCTGGAACCAACCCAAATGCCCATCGATGATAGACTGGACTGGGAAAATGTGGCACATATACACCATGGAATATTATGCAGCAATCAGAAATGATGAGTTTGTGTCCTTTGTAGGGACATGGATGAATCTGGAGAACATCATTCTCAGCAAACTGACACAAGAACAGAAAAAGAAATACCGCATATACTCACTCATAGGTGGGTGAGAAAAATGAGAACACATAGACACAGAGAGGCGGTCTACTATACACTGGGGACTGTTGGGGGAAATGGGGGAGGGACAGCGTGGGGGGGCTTGGGGGGATAGCCTGGGGATGAATACCAAGTGTGGGTGAGGGGGAGGAGGGCACCAAAACACACTGCCATGTGTGTACCTATGCAATTATCTTGCACGTTCTGCACATGTACCCCAAACCTATAATGCAATAAAAATTAAAAAAAAAAAAAGAAAGAGACTAGTGATTATTCTTCACATGTGCATTAATGAAAGAGGTTCTTTATGAGTGTCCATATCAAATAAACTCCTGACTGTCACCCAGGTGTGTGTAATTCAGGGAGTTGTTTAATTTGTGGCTATCTTAAACAGGGTCCTGACTACCCCAGAGGTGTTCATTATTCACTGAAGCACTGAATGAGAGGCCATATGAAATAAACTCCTGGCTATTGTTCCGTTGTGCATTATTCAGTTAAGCTCTGAATAAGTGGTCCAACAGAATAGAATCCTGGCGATTCCCCAGTGTGTATAATTTAGTAAGATACTAAATCAGTGGTCATATGAAACACGATCCTGACTATTACTATGGTGTGCATTATTCACTGAGGCTCTGAGTGGCCATATAAAATAGACTCCTAATATTCACTGAGTATTTCTTATGTGTGCATTATTCACTGATTCTCTGATTGGCCATATGAAATAGACTTCTGACTATTCCCAAGTTGTGTATTATTTCTTGCAGTTCTTAATGACTGGTTATATGGAATAGACTTCTGATTATTCCACAGGTATGCATCATTCAGGGCATCTCAGTATTGGGGAGAGATATAAATTAGTATCCTCAATACTCTACAGATGTGCATTATTCACTGAGGCTCATGATGAGTATTCATATTAAACAGAATCTTGACTATTCCCAAGCTGTGTAGCATTCAGTGAGGCTCTGAATGATTTGCCATATGAGAAAGGCTCCTGAGTATTCAACAGCTGTTAGTTATTCACTGAGCCTGTGAATGAGTGGCCATGGGAAATACACCCCTGACTTTTTCCCAGTTGTGTACTATTCAGTGAGGCTCGAAATGAGTGGCCATGTGAAACAAACCCCTCAGTATTTGACAGACGTGCAATATTCACTGAGAGGTTGAATGAGAGGGAATAAGCGATAGACTCCTGATTATTTCCCCAGTGTGCATCATTCACTTAGGCTCTGAATATGTGGCCATTTGGAAGAGATTCCTCATAATTCCCTAGGTGTGTGTTCTTCACAGAGTCTCTGAATGCATTGCCATTCTAAATAGACTCTTGAGAATTCTCCAGGTGTGCACTATTCCGTGAGGCTCTGAATGAGTGGCCACATGAAATAGACTCCTCACTGTTTTCAAGGTGTGTATTTTTTACTGAGGCTCTAAAAGAGTGACCAAATAGATTCCTGACTATTCCACAGGTGTGCATTATTCAATGAGGCACTCATTGCGTGTCCTTATAAAACTTTCCTAATTATTCCCCAGGTGTGTATCACCCAGTAAGGCGCTGAGAGAGTGGCAATGTAAAATAGACTCTTGACTATTCCCCAAGTGTGTATTATTCACTGAGGCTCTGAATGGGTGGCCATAAGAAATAGATGCCTGTCTCCAGGTGTATATTATTCAGTGAGGCTCAGAATTTGTGGCCATAATAATTAGATTCCTTACTACCCCACGTGTGTGTATTATTCACTGAGACTCTGAATATGTGTGTACATGAAATAGACTCCTGACTACTCCACATTATTCAGTGACACTCCGAATGAGAGGCCACATAAAAAAAAACTCCTGACTATTCCACAGGTGTGCATTATTCAGTGAGACTCTGAATGAGAAAATAAAACAGAATTCTGACTATTTTCCCACGTGTGTACATTTAGTGAGGCTCTCAATGTGTGGCCATAGGAGAGAGACTGCTATTTTGCAAATTTGCATTATTCAGTGATTCTCTGAATGAGTGGCCATAAGAAAAAAATCTCCAGACTATATCACAAGCGTGTAATATTCAGTGAGGCTGTGAACGTGTCCATATGAAACAGACTTCTTATTACTCCACATGTGTGCAAAATTCACTGATATTCAGAATGAGTATCCATATGACATGGTCCTCTAATTATTCTCCATGTGTGCATTATTTAAACAGCCTCTGTATGAGTGTCCATACCAAATAGACTTCTGACACTGCCCCAGGTGTGTATTATTCAGTTATTTCCAGAATGAGCAGTCGTATAAAATAGGCTTCTGCCTCTCACCCAGGGGTGTGTCATTCAGGGAGGCACTTAAATCGTGGCTATCTTAAACAGCGTCTTGACTACTCCTTAGAAGTTCATTATTCACTGAAGCTCTGAATGAGAGGCTATATAAAATAGACACCTTACTATTGCCTTGTTGTGAATTATTCATTAAGGCTCTGAAGGAGTGGTAGTATGAAATAGAATTCTGATGATTCCCCATGTGTGTATCATTCAGAGAGGCACTGAATGAGTGGCCGCATGAAAGAGGCTCCAGACTATTATCCTGTTTTTTATTATTCACTGAGACTTTAAATAAGTGGCTATATGAAGTAGATCCTGAACTCCTTTCCATGTGTGTATTATTGAATGAGACTCTGAATACGTGGGCATAAATAACAGAGACTCCTGTCTATTTCCCAGATGTGCATAATCTACAGAGACTCTGAATGTTTAGCCATTTGAAGTAGACTCTTGACTATTTCCCAGGGTTGTATTACTCACTAAAACCCTCAACGAGTGGCCGTAGGAACAAGTCTTCTGACTATTCTGATATACATATTATTCACTGAAATACCGAAAGATTGGCCATATAAAGTAGACCCCATTTTACTCCATAGGTGTGCGTTATTCATTGATTCTCCAAACGAATCACCATATAAAATAGACTAGTGATTATTCTTCACTTCTGCAGTATTCAAACAGGTTCTCTATGAGTGTCCATATCAAATAATTTCCTATCACTTATGTGTGTATCATTCAGGGAGGTGACTAATTTGGGGCTACCTTAAGTAGGGTCCTGACTACTCCACAGCTGTTTATTATGCCATGAAACTCTGAACGAGAGGCCATATGAAATAGACTCCTGACTGTTTCTCCATTGTGCATTATTCGGTAATGCTGTGATTCAGTGGCCATATGGCATGGACTCTGATAATTCCCCATGTGTGTGTCATTCAGTGAGTTTCTAAAAGAGTGACAATATAAAGTAGACCCCTGACTATATCCTTTTGGCTATTTCCCAGCTGTGCATATTTCACTGAGGTACTTGGTGAATGGTCATATTAAATAGAATCCAGACTATTTCCCAGGTGTGCATTATTCAGTGAGTCTCTGAATAAGTGGCTCTATGAAATAGAATCCTGAGTATTCCCCAGGTATATATTATTCTTCACTGAAGTTCTGAATGAGTGGCCATGTGAGATACACGCCTGCCTTTTCCATGGGTCTGTATTATTTAGTGAAGCTCTGAATGTGTGGCCATAGGAAAGAGACTCATGAATACTCATCAGGCATGCATTTTTAGTTTCAGCTCTAAATGAGTGACTTAGGAAATAGAATCCTGACTTTCCCCAAGGTGTATGTTATTCAGTGAGGCTCTGAATATGTGGCTACATAAAATAGAATTCTGACTACAATACAGGTGTTCCTTTTTCAGTGAAGCTCTGAAGGAAAGGCCACATGTAATAGCGTCCTGAGTATATTCCAGGTATCCATTATTCACTGAGGCTCTGAAACCTTGGCCATATGAAAGAGTCTCCTGAGTAGTCCGCAGGTTTTTATAATTTAATGAGGCTTTGAGTTAATGACCATATAAAATAGACTGGTGCCTATTCCCCAGGTATGTATTATTGACTCACACTCTGAAAATGTGGGCATATGGAATAGACTACTGACTATTTTAAAGTTGTGCATTACTCACCCAGGCTTGGATTTTGTGGCCATTTAAAAGAGACTAGTGTCTATTCCACACGTGTGCATTATTCACAGAGGCTGTAAATGACTGGCTGTATAAAGTAGACTGATAACTCTTCCCCAGGTGTGTGTTACTTAGTCAGGCTCTCCTTGTGTGATCATATGAAACACGATGCTGTCTATCCCAAATATTTGTATTATACAGTGAATCTCTGAATGAGTGTCTATATGAAATAAACTGCTGAGTACTGTACATTTATGCATTATTCACTGATGCTATGAGTCATTGGCCTTATGAGATGAAATCCTGACTATTCCACAGGTGTATATTATTCACTGTGGCTCTGAATGAGTGGCTGTGTGAAATACACTCCTGGCTACTCCAAAGGAGTGCATTATTCACTGAGGCTCTGAATGAGTGTTCATATGACATAGCCTCCTGATTACTGACCAGATGTGCATTACTCAATAAGGCTCTTAAACAATGGTCATATGAAATAGAATTTTATTTTTGAGGTGTGCATCTTTCAGTAATGCTCTGATTGAGTGGCCAAATATCATAGACTCTAACTAGTCCACAGGTGTGTATCATTCACTGCGTTTCTAAATAAGTGGCCACATGAAATAGACTCCGGACTATTCCCCAAATGTGTATTACTTCCTAAGTGTATGGATGAGTGTGTACATAAAATATCCACTTGACTATTCCTAAAGCGTGCATTTTCCACTGAGGCACTGAATGAACAATCATATCAAATAGACTCCAGACTATTTCTCAGGTGTGCATAATTTCATGAGTCTCTGAATGAGTGTCCATATGAAATAGACTCCTGAGTATTTTCCAGGTATGTATGATTCAATGAGGCTCTAAACAAGTGGTCATAAAAACGAGAGTTCTGAATATTCGCAGGAGTGCATTTTTAGGTTGGGCTCTGAAAGTGTGTCTTTATGAAATAGAATCCTGACTTTCCCCCTGGTGTTCATTATTGAGTGAAGCTCTGAATGAGAGGCAATATGTAATAGTGTCATGAGTATTCCTCAGTATGCATTAGTCACTGAGGCTCTGAATGTTTGGCCATATGAAATACCCTTCTGACTATTCCACATATGTGTATTATTTAATGAGTCTTTGATGTAGTAATTAGATGAAATAGATATTTTACTATTAATAAGGTGTGTACTATTGACTGAGACACTGATTAACTGGGCATACAGAATAGACTCATCACTTTTCCAAAGTTGTGCATTACTCACTCAGGCTTTGATTTTGTGGCCATACAAAATAGACCAGTGTATGTTCCACAGGTGTGCATTATTCACTGAGGCTCTAGATGAGTGGCCATATGAAGGAGACTCTTAACTCTTCCCCAGGTGTGTATTATTGAGTCAGATTGAATAAGTGGGCATAAGAAAAACACTCCTTACTATTCTCCAGGTGTGCATTATATACAGAGACTCTCAATGTGTGGTCATTTATAGTGGATTCTTGACTATTCTCATGGCGTGTATTATTCACTGAGGCCCGGAACGAGTGCCCATATGAAAGAGATTCCTGGCTATTCCAGATATATACATTATTCACTGAAACACTAAAAGTGTGGCCATATATAATAGACTCGATTTTACTCCACAGGTGTTTGTTATTAATTGATTCTCTAAAGGAATCACCATATGAAAGAGACTAGTGATTATTCTTCACATGTGCTTTATTCAAAGAGGTTCTCTTTGAGTGTCCATATCCAATAGACTCCTGACTGTCACCCAGGTGTGTATCATCCAGGGATGTGCTTAATTTGTGGCTATTTTATACAGGGTCCTGACTACCCAACAGGTGTTCATTATTCACTGGATCTCTAAATGAGAGGCTATATAAAATAAACTCTTGAGTATTGCCCCATTGGGCATTATTCAGTAAGGCTCTAAATGTGTGGTCCTATGGAATAGAATTCTGATGATTCCCCGGTGTGTATTATTTAGTGAAATACTGACTCAGTGGACATATAAAACAGGATCCTGACTATTACCATGGTGTGCATTACTCACTGAGGCTCTGAGTCGCCATATGAAATAGACTCCTAATATTCACTGCATATTCCTCATGTGTGCATTATTCACTGATTCTCTGAGTGGCCATATAAAATAGACTCCTGACTATTCCACAGGTACATATTATCCACTGAGGTTATGGATGAGTGTTCAAATAAAATAGACTCCTGGTACTTCACAGGTGTGCATTATACACCGAGGCTCTGAATGAATATCCATCGCGAATAGACTCCAAATTATTCTTTAGGTGTGTATTATTTAGTAAGAATCAGAATATGTGGCTATATTAATTAGATTCCTTACTATCCCACAGGTGTGTATAATTCACTGAGGCTCTGAATATGTGTCTACATAAAATAGACTCCTGAATACTCCTCATTATTCAAGGACACTCTGAATGAGAGGTCACATGAAAAAGACTCCTGACTATTCCACAGGTGTGCATTGTTCAGTGAGACTCTGAGTGTGGGTATAAAACAAAGTCTTGACACTTTTTCCAGGTGTGTACATTTAGTGAGGCTCTCAATGAGTGGCCATAAGAAAGAGACTCCTGACTATTCCACAGGTGTGCATTATTCAGAGATTCTCTGAATGAGTGCCCATAAGAAATAGTCACCAGACTATATCACAGGTGTGTAATCTTCAGCGAGGCTGTGAAAGAGTGGCCATTTGAAACACACTTCTTATTACTCCACATGTGTGCATTATTCACTGATTGTCAGAATCAGTAACCATATGACATAGACTGCTAATTATTCTTCACGTGTGCATTATTCAAACAGGCTCTGTATGAGTGTCCATACTAAATAGAAGTGTGACACTCCCCCAAATGTGTATTATTCAGTGATTCCCAGAATGAGAGGTCGAATGAAATAGAATCCTGACTATCACCCAGGTGTGTATCTTTCAGAGAGGCACTTAATTTGTGGCTATCTTAAACAGCGTCCTTACTACTTCATAGAAGTTCATTATTCACTGAAGCTCTGAATGAGAGACCATATAAAATAGACACCTGACTATTGCCCTGTTGTGAATTATTCATTAAGGCTGTGAATGAATGGTAGTATATAATAGAATCCTGATAATTCCCCAGGTGTGTATCATTCAGTGAGGCACTGAATGAGTGGCCACATGAAAGAGGCTCCAGACTATTACCCTGGTGTGCATTATTCACTGAGGCTCTAAATGAGTGGCTATATAAAGTAGACTCTGAACTCCTCCCTAGGTGTGTATTATTGAATGAGACCCTGAATTAGTGGGCATTAAAAACAGAGACTCCTGTCTATTGCCCAAGTGTGCATTATTTACAGAGACTCTTAATGTGTAGCCATTTGAAGTAGACTCTTGACTATTTCTCAGAGGTGTATTATTCACGGAGGCCCTGAATGAGTGGCCATATGAACGAGATTCCTGACTATTCAGATATACATATTATTCACTGAAACACTGAAAGAGTAGCCATATGAAATAGACCCCATTTTACTCCACAGGTGTGCATTATTTCTTGATTCTCCAAACGAATCACCATATGAAACATACTAGTGATTATTCCCCACATGTGCAGTATTTGAAGAAGTTTTGTATGAGTGTCCATATCAGATACTCTCCTATCACTCATGTGTATATCATTCAGGGAGGTGCTTAATTTGGAAATATTTTAAATAGGGTCCTTACTACTCCACAGCTGTTTATTATGCACTGAAACTCTGAATGAGAGGCCATATAAAATAGACTTCTGACTATTTCTTCATTGTTCATTATTCGGTAATGCTGAGATTGATTGGCCATATGGCATGGACTCTGACTATTTTCCAGGTGTGTATCATTCAGTGTGTTTCTGAATGAGTGGCCATGTAAAATAGACTCCTGACTATATTTTCTTGACTATTTCTCAGCGGTTCATTTTTCACTGATGCACTAGGTGCATCAAATAGACTCCAGACTATTCCCCAGGTGTGCATTATTTAGTGTGTCTCTGAATAATTGGCTATATGAAATACAATCCTGAGTATTCCCTAGGTTTAGATAATTATTTACTGAGGTTCTGAATGAGTGTCCATGTGAAATACACTCCTGAATTTTCCAGAGGTCTGTATTATTTGGTGACGCTCTGAATGAGTGGCCATAGTAGTGACACTCCTAAATACTCCTCAGGCATACATTTTTAGGTTCGGCTCTGAATGAGTGGAAATACAAAATAGAATCCTTACTTTCCCCAAGGTGTATGTTATTCAGTGAGGTTCTGAATATGTGGCTATATAAAATCGAATTCTGAATACTCTACAGGTGTTCCTTATTCAGTGATGCTCTGAAGGAGAGGCCATGTATAATTGCGTCCTGAGAGTTCCACAGGTATGCATTATTCACTAAGGCCCTGAAACTTTCACAATATAAAAAAGTCTCCTGACTAGTCCACAGCTGGGTATTTTTTTAATGAGTCTTTGAGTTAGTGACCATATGAAATAGACACCTGACTATTTCCCAGTTGTGTATTATTGACTCAGAATCTGTATATGTGGGCATATGGAATAGACTACTGACTATTCCAAAGTTGTACATTACTCACTCAGGCTTTGATTTTGTGGCCATTTAAAAGAGACTAGTATCTATTCCACACGTATGCATTATTCACTGAGGCTGTAAATGAGTGGCTATATAAAGTAAACTGCTAACTCTTCCTCAGGTGTGTATTAATTAGTAAGGCTCTGCTTGTGTTGTCATATGAAATTGGATGCTGACTATTGCACATGTTTGTATTATTCAGTGAATCTCTGAATGAGTAGCTATGTGAAATAGACTGCTGAGTACTGTACATTTGTGCATTATTCACTGAGGCTATGAGTCAGTGGCCATATGAAATGGAATTCTGACTATTTCACAAGTGTGTGTTTTTCACTGAGGCTCTGAATGAGTTGCTGTATTAATTACACTACTGGCTACTTCACAGGTGTGCATTATTCACTGAGGCTCTGAAAGAGTGTTCATATGACATAGCCTCCTGATTATTGACCAGATATGCATTACTCAATGAGGCGCTTAATCAACGGTCATATGAAATAGAATCCTGACTATTTCCCAGGTGTGCATCCTTCAGTAATGCTCTGATTGAATGGCCATATTTCATAGACTCTACCTAGTCCCCAGGTGTGTATCATTCATTTAGTTTCTGAATAAGCGGCCACATGAAGTAGACTCCTGACTATTTCCCAGTTGTGTATTACTTACTAAAAGTGTGGATGAGTGGCTATGTAAAATAGCCTCCTGTCTACGCCTCACATGTGAATTTTCCACTGAGGCACTGAATGAATCATCATATCAAATAAACTCCAGACTATTTCACAGGTGTGAATTATTCCAGGAGACTCTGAATGAGCGGCTATATGAAATAAACTCCTGAGTATTCCCAAGGTATGTATGATTTACTGAGGCTCTGAATGAGTGCTCTGAATGTGTGGCCATGGGAAAGAAAATTCTGCATACTCCCAGGACTGCGTTTTTAGGTTGGGTTTTAAAAGCGTGGCTTTATGAAATAGAATTTTGACTTTCCTTCAAGTGTGTATTACTCAGTGAGTCTTTCAATGTGTACCTATATGAAATAGACTTCTGAGTACTCTATAGGTGTTCATTTTTCTGAGAAGCTCTGAATGAGAGGCCATATGTAATAGTGTCCCGAGTATGCCCCTGTGTGCATTATACACAGAAACTCTGAAAGTTTGGTCATAAAAAGTAGCCTCCTGACTATTCCACAGGTGTGTTTTATTAACTGAGACTCTGATTAAGTGGGCATATGAAATAGACTCCTCACTATTCCAAAGTTGTTTATTACTCACTGAGGCTTTGATTTGGTGGCCATACAAAATAGGCTAATGTCTATTCCACAGCTGTGCATTATTCACTGAGGCTCTAAATGAGTGGCTACATAAAGTAGACTCTTAACTCTTCCCCAGGTGTGTATTATGAAATGAGACTCTGAATAAGTGAGCATAAGAAAGAGACTTCTCACTATTCCCCAGGTGTGCATTATTTACAGACTCCGAACATGTAGCCATTTGAAGTAGACCCTTGACTATTTCCCAGGGGTGTGTTATTCACTGGGGCACTGAAGAAGTGGCCATATGAAAAAGATTTCTTTCTATTCCAGATATATACATTATTCACTGAAACACTAAAAGTGTGGCTATATGAAACAGAATCCATGTTACTTCACAGGTGTGCATTATTCATTGATTCTCTAAAGGAATAACCGTATGAAATAGACTAGTGATTATTCCCCACATGTGCATTATTCAAAAAGTTTCTTTATGAGTGTCCATATCAAATAGACTCCTGACTATCACCCAGGTGTGTATCCTTCGAGGAGGTGCTTAATTTGTGGCTATCTTAAATAGGGTTCTGACTACTCCACAGGAGTTCATTATTCACTGAAACTTTGAATGAGAGGCCATATGAAATAGACTCCTGACTATTGCCCCATTGTGCATTATTCAGTAAGACTCTGAATGAGTGGTCCTA
This sequence comes from Saguinus oedipus, assembly GCA_031835075.1. NCBI lineage: Eukaryota > Metazoa > Chordata > Mammalia > Primates > Cebidae > Saguinus > Saguinus oedipus. The sequence continues at coordinate 32,154,714 of CM063180.1, read as the reverse complement.
TGGAATAGAATCCTGACGACTTTCCAGGTGTGTATCATTCAGTGAGATGCTGAATTAGTGGTTATGTGAAAGAAGCTCCTGACTATTGCTGTGGTGTGAATTATTCACTGAGGCTCTGAGTGGCATAGGTAATAGACTCCTAATATCCACTGAGTATTTCTCATGTGTGCATTATTAACTGATTTTCTGAGTGACCATATGAAATAGACTTCTTAATATTCCCTAGTTGTGTATTATTTCTTGTGGTTCCCAATGGGTTTCCATATAAAATAGATTTCTGATAATTTCACAGGTGTGTATTATTCATGGAATCTCAGAATTGAGGGGCGATATGAATTAGTATCCTCAGTACTCCACAGACATGTGTTTTTATTTAGGCTCATAATGAGTGGTCATAGTAAACAGAATCCTGACTATTCCTAAGGTGTATATCATTCAGTGCAACTCTGAATGATTCACCATATAAAAATGACTGCTGAGTACTCAACAGGTGTGAATTATTTACTGAGCCTCAGAATGAGTGGCCATGTGAAATACACTCCTGACTTTTTCCCAGGTGTGTACTATTCAGTGAGGCTCGAAATGAGTGGCCATATGAAACAGACCCCTCAGTACTCGACAGACTTGTGTTATTCTCTGAGGGGCTGAATAAGGGGCCATAAGCAATAGACTCCTGATTATTCCCCAGGTGTTCATTATTCACGGAGGCTCTGAATATGTCGCCATTTTGAATAGATTCCTCATTATTCCCTAGGTTTGTGTTATTCACAGTCACTGAATGCATTGCCATTCCAAATAGAATCTTGACAATTCTCCAGGTGTGCACTATTCCGTGAAGCTCTGAACGAGTAGCCACATGAAATAGACTCCTCACTGTTTCCCAGGTGTGTATTATTTACTGAGGCTCTGAAAGAGTGACCAAATTAAATAGATTCCTGACTGTTTTACAGGTGTGCATTATTATGTGAGGCTCTCAATGAGTGTTAATATGAAACTGTCCTGACTATTTTCCAGGTGTGTGTCACTCAGTGAGGCACTGAAAGTGTGGCCATATAAAATAGACACTTGACTATTCCCCAAGTGTGTATTGTTCACTAAGGCTCTGAATATGTGGCTGCATTAAATAGACTCCTGACTACTCCATATTATTAAGTGACATTCCAAATGAGAGGCCACATGAAAAAGACTCCTGACTATTCTGCAGGTGTGCATTATTCAGTGAGATTCTGAATGAGAGGATAAAACAGAATTCTGACAATTTCCTCAGGTATGTACATTTACTGAGGCTCTCAATGACTGGCCATATGAAAGAAACTTCTGACTATTCCACAGGTGTGCATTATTCCGTGAGGCTGTGAAAAAGTGTCTATATGAAATAGACTCCCGATTATTCTCCAGGTATGTAACATTCAGTGAGTTTCTAAACGACTTTCCATATGAAATAGTCTCACATTACCTGGTGTGCATTATTCAGTGAGGCTCTGAATGCGTGGCCATAAGAAATAGACCCCAGACTATATCACAAGTGTGTAATATTCAGTGAGACTGTGAAAGAGTGGCCATATGAAACAGACTCTTTATTTCTCCACATGTGTGCTTTATTTACTGATTATCTGAATGTGTAGCCACGTGTGCATTATTCACTGATTGTCTGAATGAGTAGCCATATTACATAAACTCCTAATTGTTCTGTGTGGATTATTCAAAGATAATCTGTATGTGAGTCCATACTAAAGGGACTCCTGATACTCCACCAAGTGCGTATTATTCATTGAGGCCCAGAATGAGAGGTCATATGAAATAGTCTCCTGTCTGTCACACAGATGTGTATCATTCAGGGAGGCACTTAATTCGTGGCTATCTTAAACAGCGTCCTGACCACTACATAGGAGTTCATTATTCACTGAAGGTTTGAAGGAGAGGCCATATAAAATAGATTTCTAACTATTGCCTGGTTGTGAATTATTTAAAAGGCTCTGAATGAGTGGTAGTATGGAATAGAATCCTGATGATTTTTAGGTGTGTATCATTCAGTGAGGCACTGAATGAGTGGCCATATGAAAGAGGCTCCTGACTATTATCCTGGTGTGCATTATTCACTGTGGCTCTGAATTATTAGCCATGTGAAATAGACTACTGAGTATTCCCCATGTCTGCATGATTCCCTGATTCTCTGTGTGGCCATTTAAAATAGACTTCTGACTATTCTGCACTTGTGTATTATTCCATGCGTGTCCTACTGAGTGACCAAATGAAATAGACTTCTGACTGTTCCCCATGTGTGCATTATTCAGGGAGCCTCAGAATCGGGGATGATATAAATTAGACTCCTCAGTGCTCCACAGTCGTGCATTATTCACTGAGGTTCATAATGAGTGGTCATGTTAAACAGACTCCCGACTATTTCCCAGGTGTGCATTATTAACTGAGGCTCTGAAACAGTGTCCCTATGAAAGAGACACATGACTATTTCCAAGGTGTGCATTATTCAGCTTGGTTCTCAATGACTGGTCACATAAAATAGAATCCGGATTATTCCCCAGGTGTGTATTATTCAGTGAGGCTCTGAATGGGTGACCATATAAAATAGACCATTGACTATTCTCCAAGTGTCTATTATTTACAAAAGAATCCTCATTACTCCCCAGGTGTGCATTAGTCACCGAGGCTCTGAATGAGTGGCAATATGAAATAGACTCTTGACAATTCCACAGGTGTGCATTATTCCGTGAGGCTCTGAATGAGTGACCATATAAAAAATAATCCTCACTTATCCTCCGGTGTGCATTACTCTATGAGATTTCAAATTAGTGGCCATATGACAATTCCACAGTTATGTACCATTCAGTGAAACTCTGAATGGCCATATTCAAGAGATTCCTGAATATCCGCAAGGAACTTATTACTCAGAGAGGCTGTGAATGAGTGGCTATATAAATTAGGCTGATGACTACTCCACAGGAGGGCATTATTAAGTGAAGCTCTGCATGAGACGCCAGATGAAATTGTCTCCTAACAATTCCCTGGGTGTGTATTATTAGTTGAGCTTCTGAATGCATGGCCAATTGAAATACATTCCTGACTATTCCCCAGGTGTGTGTTATTCACTGAGGTTCTGTATGAGTTGCCATACAAAATAGACTCCTGACTATATCCTCTTGACTCTTTCTCAGCTGTTCATTTTCCACTGAAGCACTGGGTGAACAGTCATATTAAATAGACTCCAGACTATTCCCTAGGTGTGCATTATTCCGTGAGTCTCTGAATAAGTGGCTACATGAAATAGAATCCTGAGTATTCCCCAGGTATATATGATTCTTTACTGAGGTTGAGAATGAGTGGCCATGTAAAATAAACTCCTAACATTTCCATAAGTCTGTATTATTCAGTGAGGTTCTGAATGAGTGGACATAGGAAAGAGACTCCTGAATACTCCTCAGGTGTACATTTTCAGGTTCGGCTCTAAATGAGTGGCTATACAAAATTGAATCCTGACTTTCCTCTAGGTGTGTGTTGTTCAGTGAGGCTCTGAATATTTGGCTATATGAAATAGAATTCTGACTACTATACAGGTGTTCCTTATGTAGTGAAGCTGTGAAGGAGAGGACATATGTAATGGTGTCCTGAGTATTCCCCAGGTATGCATTATTCACTGAGGCACTAAAACTTTGACCATATGAAAATGTCTCCTGACTAGTCCACAGGTGTGTATTATTTAATGAGGCTTTGAGTTTGTGACCATATGAAATAGACTGGTGACCATTCCTCAGGTATGTATGATTGACTCAGGCTCTGAAAATGTAAGCATAGGAAATAAACTAATGACTATTTTAAAGTTGTGCGTTACTCACACAGCCTTTAATTTTGTGGCCATTTAAAAGAGACTAGTGTATATTCCACGCATGTGCATTATTCACAGAGGCTGTAAATGACTGGCTGTATAAAGTAGACTGCTAACTCTTCCCCAGGTGTGTGTTACTTAGTCAGGCTCACCTTGTGTGATCATATGAAACAGGATGCTGTCTATCCCAAATATTTGTATTATACAGTGAATCTCTGAATGAGTGTCTATATGAAATGGACTGCTGAGTACTGTACATTTATGCATTATTCACTGATGCTATGAGTCATTGGCCTTATGAAATGGAATCCTGACTATTCCACAGGTGTATATTATTCACTGTGGCTCTGAATGAGTGGCTATATAAAATAGACTGCTGAGTACTGTACATTTGTGCATTATTCACTGAGGCTATGAGTCATTGGCCATATAAAATTGAATCCTGATTATTCCACAGGTGTGCATTATTCACTGAGGCTCTGAATGAGTGTTCATATGACATAGCCTCCTGATTACTGACCAGATGTGCATTACTCAATGAGGCTCTTAAGCAATGGTTATATGAAATAGAATCCTGACTCTTTCCCAGGTGTGCATCATTCAATAATTCTCTAATTGAGTGGCCATATGTTATAGCCTCTATCTAGTCCACAGGTGTTTATCATTAACTGAGTTTCTGAATAAGTGGCCACATGAAATAGACACCTGACTATTCCCCAGGTGTGTATTACTTACTCAGGGTATGGATGAGTGGCTACAGAAAATAGACCTTTGTCTATTCCTCACGTGTGCATTTTCCACTGAGGCACTGAATGAGCCATCATATACAATAGATTCCAGACTATTTCTCAGGTGTGCATTATTCCATGAGTCGCTGAATGAGAGGCCATATGAAATAGACTCCTGAGTATTCCCCAGGTATGTATGATTCAATGAGAGTCTGAATGAGTGGCCATAGAGAACAGAATCCTGAATAATCGCGGGAGTGAATTTTTAGGTTAGGCTCTGAAAAAGTGTCTTTATGAAATAGAATGCTGACTTTCCCCTCGGTGTTCATTATACAGTGAAGCTCTGAATGAGAGGTCATATATAATAGTGTACTGAGTATTCCCCTGTATGCATTAGTCACTGAGACTCTGAATGTTTGGCCATATGAAATAGCCTCCTGACTATTCCACATGTGTGTATTGTTTAATGAGGTTTTGAGGTAGTGATAAGATGAAATAGATTCCTTACTATTAAGAAGGTGTGTATTATTGACTTAGAAACTTATTAAGTGGGCATACGGAATAGACTAATCACTATTCCAAAGTTTTGCATTACTCACTCAGACTTTGATTTTGTGGCAATACAAAATAGACCAGTGTCTTTTCCAAAGGGGTGCATTATTCATTGAGTATCTATATGAGTGGCCATATGAAGTAGACTCTTAACTCTTCCCCAGGTGTGTATTACTGAATGAGACAGAATAATGGAGCATAAGAAGAAGACTCCTGACTCTTCCCCAGGTGTGCGTTATATACAAAGACTCTCAATGTTTGGCCATTTAAGGTAGATTCTTGACTATTTCCCAGGGGTGTATTACTCACTGAGGCTCTGAACGAGTGGTCATATGAAAGAGATTCCTGGCTATTCCAGATATATACATTATTCACTAAAACACTGAAAGTGTGAGCATATGAAATACACTCGATTTTACTCCACAGGTGTCTGTTATTCATTGATTCTCTAAAGGAATCACAATATGAAAGAGACTAGTGATTATTCTTCACATGTGCATTATTCAAAAAGGTTCTATATGAGTGTCCATATCAAATAGACTCCTGACTGTAACCCAGGTGTGTATCATTCAGGGAGCTGGTTAATTTGTGGCTATCTTAAACAGGGTCCTGACTACCCCACAGGTGTTTATTATTCATTGAAGCTCTAAATGAGAGGTCATATGAAGTAAACTCTTGACTATTGCCTCATTGTGCATTATTCAGTAAGGCTCTAAATGAGTGGTCCTATGGAAGAGAATCCTGACGGTTTCCTGGTGTGTATCATTCAGTGAGATACTAAATCAGTGGACATATGAAACAGGATCCTCACTACTACCGTGGTGTGCATTATTCGCTAAGTCTCTGAGTGGCCATATGAAATAGACTCCTAATATTCACTGAGTATTCCGCATGTGTGCATTATTCACTGATTCTCTGAGTGGCAATATGAAATAGACTCCTGACTATTCCAGAGGTACATATTATCCACTGAGGCTATGAATGAGTGTCAAAATTAAATAGACTCCTGGCTACTCCACAGGTGTGCATTACTCACCGAGGCTCTGAATGAATGTCCATCAAAAATAGACCCCAAATTATTCTCCAGATGTGTATTATTTAGTGAGAATCAGAATGTGTGGCTATATTAATTAGATTCCTTACTATCCCACAGATGTGTATTATTCACTGAGGCTCTGAATACGTGTCTACATGGAATAGACTCCTGATTACTCCACATTATTCAGTGACACTCCGAATGAGAGGCCACATGAAAAAGACTCCTGACTATTCCACAGGTGTACATTTTTCAGTGAGACTCTCAATGAGGGTATAAAACAGAGTCTTGACTATTTTTCCAGGTGTGTACATTTAGTGAGGCTCTCAATGAGTGGCCATAGGAAAGAGACTTCTGACTATTCCGGAGGTGTGCATTATTCAGTGATTCTCTGAATGAGCAGCCATAAGAAATAAACTCCAGACTATATCACAAGTGTGTAATATTCAGTGAGGCCATGAAAGAGTGGCCAGATAAAAAAGACTTCTTATTACTCCACATGTGTGCATTATTCACTGATTGTCAGAATGAGTAGCCATATGACATAGACTCCTAATTATTCTCTATGTGTGCATTATTCAAACAGGCTCTGGATGAGTTTCCATACCAAATAGACTCCTGCCCCTTGCACAGGTGTGTATTATTCAGTGACTTCCAGAGTGAGAGGTCATATAAAATAGACTCCTGACTATCAACCAGGTGTGTATCATTCAGGGAGGCACTTAATAGGTGGCTATCTTAAACAGCGTCCTGACTACTCTATAGAAGTTCATTATTTACTGAAGCTCTGTATGAGAGGCCATATAAAATAGACACCTGACTATTGCCCCATTGTGAATTATTCATTAAGGCTCTGAATAAGTGTTAGTATGGAATAGAATCCTGATGATTCCCCAGGTGTATATCATTCAGAGAGGCAATGAATGAGTTGCCACATGAAAGAGGTTACAGATTATTACACTGTTGTGCATTATTCACTGAGGATCTAAATGAGTGTCTATATGAAGTAGACGATTAACTCTTCCCCAGGTGTGTATTATTGAATGAGACTCCAAATAAGTGGGCATAAAAAAACAGAGACTCCTGTCTATTGCCCAAGTGTGCATTATTTACAGAATCTGAATGTGTAGCCATTTGAAGTAGATTCTTGACTATTTCCCAGGGAGGTATTATTCACTGAGGCCCTAAATGATTGGCCATATGAATGAGATTTTTGACTATTCAGATATACTTATTATTCACTGAAGCACTGAAAGAGTGGCCATATAAAGTAGACCCCATTTTACTTCACAGGTGTGTGTTATTCCTTGATTCTCTAAACGAATCACCATATGAAATAGACTAGTGATTATTCCCCACATGTGAACTATTCGAAGTGGTTCTGTATGAGTGTACATATCAAATAGTCTCCTATTACTCATGTGTGGATCATTCGGGAAGGTGCTTAATTTGGGGTTACCTTAAATTGGATCCTGACTATTTCAGAGCTTTTTATTACACACTGAAGATTTGAATGAGAAGCCATATCAAATAGACTCCTGACTAGTGCCCCATTGTGCATTATTTGGTAATGCTGTGATTGAGTGGCCATATGGCATGGACTCTGACTATTCCTCAGGTGTGTATCATTCAGCGAGTTTCTGAATGAATGACCATATAAAATAGACTCCTGACTATATACTCTTGGCTATTTCTCAGCTGTGCATCTACCACTGAGGCACTGGGTGAACGGTCATATAAAATAGACTCCACACTATTTTCCAGGTGTGCATGACTCAGTGAGTCTCTGAATAAGTGGCTATATGAAACAGAATCTTGAGTATTTTCGAGGTATATAAAATTCTTCACTGAGGTTGTGAATTAGTGGCCATGTGAAATGAACTCCTGACTTTTCAATAGGTCTGTATTATTCAGTGAGGCTCTGAATGAGTGGCCATAGGAAAGAGACTCCTGAATACTCCTCAGGCGTGCATTTTTAAATTCAGCTCTAAATGAGTGGCTATACAAAATAGAATCCTGGCATTCCCTGAGGAGTGTGTTATTCAGTGAGGCTCTGAATATGTGGCTATTTGAAATAGAATTCTGACTACAATACAGGTGTTCCTTATTCAGTGAAGTTCTGAAGGAGAGGTCATATGAAATAGAGTTCCTGAGTATTCCCCTGGAATGAATTTTACACTGAGGCTCTGAAACTTTGGCCATATGAAAGAGTCTCCTGACTAGTCCACGGGTGTGTATTATGTAATGAGGCTTTGAGTTAGTGACCATACGTAATAGCCTGCTGAGTATTCCCAAGGTGTTTATTTTTGACTCAGACTCTGCATATGTGGGCATATGGAATAGACTACTGACTATTCCAAAGTTGTGCATTACTCACTCAGGCTTTGATTTTGTGGCAATTTGAAAAAGACTAGTTTCTACTCCACACGTGTGCATTATTTACTGAGGCTGTAAATGTGTGGCTATATAAAGTGGACTGCTTACTCTTCCCCAGGTGTGTAGTACTCAGCGAGGCTCTTTTTTAGTGATCATACAAAACAGGATTCTGTCTATACCAAATATTTGTATTATTCAGTAAATCTCTGATTGAAAGGCTATATGAAAAAGACTCCTGAGTACTGTACATTTGTGCATTATTCACTGAGGGTATGAGTCAGTGGCCATATGAAATGAAATCCTGACTATTCCACAGGTGTGTATTATTCACTGAATCTCTGAATGAGTGGCTGTGTAAAATACACTCTTGACTACTCCACAGGTGTGTATTATTCACGGAGGCTCTGAAGGAATGTTCATATGACATAGCCTCCTGATTACTGACAAGATGTGCATTACTCACTGAGGCTCTTAAACAATGATCATATGAAATAGAATCCTGACTATTTCCCAGGTTTGCATCATTCAGTAATGCTCTGATTGAGTGGTCATATGTCATATATTCTAAGTAGTCAAAAGTGTGTATCATTCACTGAGTTTCTGGATAAGTGGCCACATGAAATAGACTCCTGAAAATTCCCCAGGTGTGTATTACTTACTAAGGGTATGGATGAGTGGCTACATCAAATAGCCGCTTGCCTATTCCTCATGTGTGCATTTTCCACTGAGGCACTTAATGAACCATCATATCAAATAGACTCCAGACTATTTTTCAGTTGTGCATTATTCCATGAGTCTCTGGATGAGTGGCCATGTGAAATAGACTTTTGAGTATTTCCCAGGTATGTATGATTCACTGAGGCTCTGAATGAATGGCCATGTGAAATACACTCCTGACATTTCCATAGATATGTATTATTCAATAAGGCTCTGAATCAGTGGTCATAGGAAGGAGACTTCTGAATATTCGCAGGAGTGCATTTTTAGGTTGGGCTCTGAAAGAGTGTCTTTATGAAATAGATACTTGACTTTCCCCCAGGTGTTCATTATTCAGTGAATCTCTGAATGAGAGGTCATATATAAAATTGTCCTTAGTATTCCCCAGTATACATTAGTCACTGAGACTATGAATGTTTGGCCATATGAAATAGCTTCCTGACTATTCCACAGGTATGTGTTATTTAATGAGGCTTTGAGTTAGTGATGAGATAAAGTAGAATCTTTACTATTCCTAAGGTGGATATTATTGACTGAGACACTGATTAAGTGGGAATATGGAGGAGACTCCTCACTATTCCAAAGTTGTGCATTATTCACTCAGGCTTAGATATTGTGGCCAAACAAAATAGACCAGTGTCTGTTCCATAGGTGTGAATTATTCCCTGAGGCTCTAACTGTGTGGCTATACAAAATATACACTTATCTCTTTCCCAGGTGTGAATTATTGAATGAGACTGAATAAGTGGCATAAGAAAGAGACTCCTGACTCTTTCCCAGGTGTGCATTAGGTACAGAGACTCTCAATGTGTGGCCATTTGAAGTAGATTCTTGACTATTTCCCAGGGGTGTATTATTCACTGAGGCCCTGAACGACTGGCTGTATGAAAGAGATTCCTGGTTATTCCAGATATGTATACTATTCACTGAAACACTGAAAGGGTGTCCATGTTAAATAGACTTGATTTTACTCCACAAGTGTGTGTTATTCATTGATTCTCTAAAGAAATCACCATATGAAATAGACTAGTGATTATTCTCTCTTTTTTAATTTTTATTGCATTTTAGGTTTTGGAGTACATGTGCAGAAAGTGCAAGATAGTTGCGTAGGTGTACACATGACAGTGTGTTTTGCTGCCTTCCTCCCTTAAACCAAATTTGGCATTTCTCCCCAGGAAATAACTCTCCAGCTACCCCCCCGCTGTTTCTCCCTTATTCCCCCAATAGACCCCAGTGTGTAGTACCCCCATCCCTGTGTCCATGTGTTCTCATTTTTCTCACCCGCCTATGAGTGAGAATACGTGGTATTTTTTTCGGTTCTTGTGTCAGTTTGCTGAGAATGATGTTTTCCAGATTCATCCATGTCCTTACAAAGGACATAAACTCGACATTTTTGATTGCTGCATAATATTCCATGGTGTATATCTGCCATATTTTCCCAGTCCAGCCTATCATCGATGGGCATTTGGGTTGGTTTCAGGTCTTTGCTATAGTAAACAGTGCTGCAATGAACATTCGTGTGCATGTGTTCTTATAGTAGAATGATTTATATTTCTTTGGATACATACCCAGTAATGGGATTGCTGATTCAAATGGAATTTCTATTTCTAGGTCCTTAAGTAATTGCCATACTGTCTTCCACAATAGTTAAACTAATTTACATTTCTACCAACAGTGTAAGAGTGTTCCTATTTCTTCACATCCTCTCCAGCATCTGTTGTCTCCAGCTGTTTAATGATCGCCATTCTAACCGATGTGAGAAGGTATCTCAATGTGGTTTTGATTTGCCTCTCTATAATGACCAGTGATGATGAGCATCTTTTTATGTGTTTGTTGGCCTCATGTATGTCTTCTTTTGTAAAATGTCTGTTCATGTCCTTTGCCCATTTTTGAATGGGCTTGTTTGTTTTTTCCTGTAAATCTGTTTGAGTTCTTTGTAAATTCTGGATATCAGCCCTTTGTCAGTTGGGTAAACTGCAAAGATATTTTCCCAATCTGTTGGTTGCCAATTCATTCTAGTGACTTTTTCTTCTGCCATGCAAAAGCTGTGGAGTTTATTAGGTCACATTTGTCTATATTGGCTTTTGTTACCAATGCTTTTGGTGTTTTGGTCATGAAGTCCTTGCCTACTACTATGTCCTGAATGGTTTTGCCTAGATTTTCTTCTAGGGTTTTGATGGTGCCAGGTTTTATGTTTAAGTCTTTAATCCATCTGGAGTTAATTTTAGTGTAAGTTGTCCAGAAGGGGTCAAGTTTCTGCTTTCTGCACAAGGTTAACTAGTTTTCCCAACACCATTTGTTAAACAGGGAATCCTCTCCCCAATGCATGTTTTTGTCTCGTTTATCAAAGATTATATGGTTGTAGATATGTTGATTTGCCTCCGATGCCTCTGTTCTCTTCCATTGGTCTATATCTCTGTTTTGGTACCAGTACCATGCTGTTTTGATTACTGTAGCCTTGTAGTATAGTTTGAAGTCTGGTAGTGTGATGCCTCCTGCTGTGTTCCTTTTGCTTAGAATTGACTTGGCTATGTGCACTCTCTTTTGGTTCCATATGAAGTTCATGGTGGTTTTTTTCCAGTTCTGTGAGGAAATTTAATGGTAGCTTGATGGGGATAGCATTGATTCTGTAAATTACTTTGGGCAGTATAGCCATTTTTACAATATTGATTCTTTCTAACCATGAACATGGAATGTTTCTCCATCTGTTTGTGTCCTCTCTAATTTTGTTTAGCAGTAGTTTGTCTTTTTTTCTTGAAGAGGTCTCTTACGTTCCTTGTAATTTTATTCCTAGGTATTTTATTCTCTTTTTAGCAATTGTGAATGGCAGTTTGTTCTTGATTTTGTCCTCTTTAAGACTGTTATTTGTGTATAGGAATGCTTGTGATTTTGCACATTGATTTTATATTCCGAGACTTTGCTGAAGTTGCTTATCAGTTTCAGGAGTTTTTGTTCTGAGGTGATGGGGTATTCTAGGTATACTATCATGTCGTCTGTGAATAGAGACAATTTGGCTTCCTCCTTTCCTATTCGAATACCATTTATTTCATTTTCTTGTCTGATTGCTCTGGCTAGAACTTCCAGTACTATGTTGAATAGGAGTGGTGAGGGAGGGCATCCTTGTCTCATGCCGGATTTCACAGGGAATGCTTCCAGTTTTTGCCCATTAAGTATGATATTGGCTGTTGGTTTGTTGTAAATAGCTTTCATGACTTTGAGATATGTTCCATCAATACCGAGTTTACTGAGAGTTTTTAGCATAAAGAGCTGTTGAATTTTGTCAAATGCCTTCTCTGCATCAATTGAGATAATCATTTGGTTTTCGTTTTTGGTTCTGTTAATGTGGTGGATAATGTTTATACACTTGCATATGTTGGACCACCCTTGCATGCCCGGGATGAATCCTACTTGATCATGATGGATAAGGTTTTTAGTGTGCTGTTGCCATCGGTTTGCCGGTATTTTATTGAAGATTTTTGCATCTATGTTCATCATGGATATAGGCCTGAAGTTTTTTTTTTCTTGTTGAGTCTCTGCCGCGTTTTAATATCAGGTGATGTTGTTCTCATAAAATGATTTGGGAAGGGTTCCCACCTTTTGGATTATTTTGAATAGTTTTAGAAGAAATGGTAACAGCTCCTTTTTGTGTGTCTGGTAGAATTCGGCTGTGAATTCATCTGGACCTGGGCTTTCCTTGTGTGGTAGGCTATTAATTGCTCCCTCGACTTCAGCTCTTGTTATTGGTATACTCATAGTTTTGGCTTTCTCATGGTTTAGGCTTGGGAGGACACAGGTGTCCAGGAATTTATCCATTTCTTCCTGATTTACTAGTGTATGTGCATAGAGTTGTTTGTAGTATTCTCTGATGATGGTTTGAGTTTCTGCAGAATCTGTGGTGATTTCCCCTTTATCGTTTTATATTGCATCTATTTGGTTGTTCTCTCTTTTCTTTTTTATCAGTCTGGTTAATGGTCTGTCTATTTTGTTGATCTTTTCGAAAAACCAGCTCTTACATTTATTGATTTTTTGAAGGAATTTTCGTGTCTCTATATTCTTCAGTTCTGCTCTGATCTTAGTTATTTCTTGTCTTCTGCTAGGTTTTGAGTTTTTTTGATCTTGCTCCTCTAGCTCTTTCAATTTTGATGATAGGGTGTCAATTTTGGATCTCTCCACTCTTCTCATGTGGGCACTTATTGCTATATATTTTCCTCTACAGACTGCTTTAAATGTGTCCCAGAGATTCTAGTATGTTGTGTCTTCGTTCTTATTGGTTTTGAAGAACTTCTTTATTTCTGCCTTCAAGTCATTGTTTATCCAATCAATATTCAAGAGCCAGTTGTGCAGTTTCTATGAAGCTGTGTGGTTCTGAGTTAGTTTCTGAATTCTGAGTTCTAAATTGATTGCACTATGGTCTGAGAGATTGTTATAATTTCAGTTGTTTTGCATTTTCTGAGGAGTGCTTTACTTTCAATTATGTGGTCAATTTTGGAGTAGGTGTGATTTGGTGCTGAGAAGAATGTATAATCTGTGGATTTGGGGTGGAGAGTTCTGTAAATGTATATCAGGATTTCTTGTTCCATGTCTGAGTTCAAGCCCTGAATATCCTTGTTAATTTTCTCTCTGGTTGAACAGTCTGATATTGACAGTGGAGTGTTAAATTATCCCACCATTATTGTGTGTGAGTCTAAGTTTCTTTGTAAGTCGTTAAGAACTTGCCTTATATATCTGTGTGCTCCTGTATTGGGTCCATGTATATTTAGGATTATTAGCTTTTCTTGTTGTATCGATCCTTTTACCATTATGTAATGACCTTCTTTGTCTCTTTTGATCTTTGTTGCTTTAAAGTCTATTTTATCAGAGATGAGAACTGCAACTCTTGCTTTCTTTTTGCTCTCCATTTGCTTGGTAAATCTTCCCCCATCCCCTTATTTTGAGCCTTTGTGCATCTGTGCATGTGAGATTGGTTTTCTTAATACAGCACATGGATGGGTTTTGGTTTTTTATCCAATTTGCCAGTCTGTGTCTTTTGATTGTTGCGTTTAGCCCATTTACATTTAGAGATAATATTGTTACGTGTGAGATTGATACTGCCATTTTGATGCCAGCTGGCTGTTTTGCACATTGGTTCATGTAGATTCTTCATTTTCTTGATGCTCTTTAGCATTCAGTATGCTTTTAGAATGGCTGGAACTGGTTGTTTTTTTCTATGTGTAGTGCCTCTTTCAGGAGCTCTTGTAAAGCAGGCCTGTTTGTGACAAAATTTCTGAGTTCTTGCTTGTTGAAAAAAGATTTTAATCTTCCTTCACTTATGAAGCTCAGTTTGGCTCGATATGAAATTCTGGGTTGAAAGTTCTTTTCTTTAAGGATGTTGAATATTGGCCGCCACTCTCTTCTGGCTTGTAGAGTTTCTGCCGAGAAATCTGCTGTGAGTCTGATGGGCTTCCCTTTATGGGTGACCCGACCCTTCTCTCTGGCTGCCCTTAGTATTTTCTCCTTTATTTCAACCCTGGCGAATCTGACAATTATGTGCCTTGAGGTTGCTCTTCTTGCAGAATATCTCTGTGGTGTTCTCTGTATTTCCTGGAGTTGAGTATTGGCCTGCCTCGCTAGGTTGGGGAAATTTTCATGGATAATATCCTGAAGAGTGTTTTCCAGCTTGGATTCATTCTGTTCGTCACATTCTGGTACACCTATCAAACGTAGGTTAGGTCTTTTCACATAGTCCCACATTTCTTGGAGATTTTGTTCATTCCTCTATGTGCTTTTTTCTCTAATCTTGGTTTCTCTTTTTATTTGATTGAGTTGATCTTCGCATTCTGATATTCTTTCTTCTGCTTAGTCATTTCGGCTGTTGAAACTTGTGCATGCTTCACGAAATTCTCGTGTTTTGTTTTTCAGCTCCTTCAATTCATTCATATTCCTCTCTAAGTTGTCCATTCTTTTTATGTTTTCCTCGAATCTTTTTTCAAAGCTTTTTTCAAGGTTCTTAGTTTCTTTGCACTGATTTAGAACATGTTTTTTAGCTCACTGAGTTTTCTCATCATCCACCTTCTGAAGTCTGATTTCGTCATTTTGTCACTCTCATTCTCCATCCAGCTTTGTTCCCTTGCTGGTGAGGAATTTTGGTCCTTTGTAGGAGGGGAGGTGTTTTGGTTTCGGGTGTTTTCCTCTATCTTGCGCTAGTTTCTTTCCATCTTTGTGGATTTATTCACCTGTCATCTTAGTAGTTTCTGAATTTTTGATTGGGTCTCTGAGTGGACGCCCAGATTTTTGATGATGAATTATTTCTGTTACTTAGTTTTCCTTCTAACCGTTTAGCTCCTCTGCTCTATGAGTGCTGAAGTCCACTCCAGGCCTTGCTTGCCTGGGGTACACCTGTAACAATTGCAGGACAGTAAGGGATGCTACCAGTTTCTTTTTCTAGTATCTTTTTCCCAGAATGATGCCCGCCAAATGTCAGTCTGATTAGTCTTTTTTTGAGATGGCTCTTTGGATATACAGTGGTCAGGGAGCTGCTTGAGGAGACGGTCTGTACTTTTTAGGAGCTTTAGTGCTGAGCTGTGAACTCCGTTTTTCATTCAGAGTTGCTAGGTGGATGTGTTTTGGTCTGCTGCAGCAGAACTTATAACCCCCCCCCTTTTTTTTTCAGATGCTCTGTCTCAGGGAGTTGGGGCTTTCTTTATGAGTTTTTGTTGCACTGTCCTGCTGAGCTAGGAGGCAGTCTATTCACTGTTTTCCTGCCGGGGCTCCACCCTGCTAGCACGGGTCTGCCCTGCTACCACGGGGTTTTATTCTACTGTGTTGCACTCCGCCCTGTTGGCTGTGTCTCTCTGTTATGCCTGGTTGCCTCTGCAATGGCAAGCTGCGTCAGCAGTGGATGGTACCTCAGTAGGGGTGGATTGCGTCCATAGTGGCAGATGCTTCTCCCCTACCGAGCTGC
This sequence comes from Saguinus oedipus, assembly GCA_031835075.1. NCBI lineage: Eukaryota > Metazoa > Chordata > Mammalia > Primates > Cebidae > Saguinus > Saguinus oedipus. Next base: position 32,138,524 of record CM063180.1, on the reverse strand, counting down.
ACCATCCTGGATTCAGCTGACCCTGCAGCAAAACTCTCAACCCCGAGTACCTCAAATCACCTTGCTGCTTGTCCCCGTGAGGGTGGGACCCACCGAGCCAGATCACCTGGATCTCTGCCTCAGGGTCCCTCCTTTCTCTCTTTCTCTTTTTCTTTCCAAATTGAATAGTTGAGTCTCTCACAGGCGCCCCAGTCACCTGCTGATTGGCCACTTGGATCCATGCGATCTCCCCTGCAGTGGCCTACTGCACTGGCTTAAATTGCTCTTCCCAAGAATCTTCTTGTCTGGCTCACCGTCCAAGTCACATTCAATCAAATGGACATGTCAATCTGCCCTCCCAAATCTCAGATTGCTGGTTTAACTGGGCACCCAGACCAGTGAGCTTTGTGCAGGCTACCACTGTGCAGTGGCACCAGCCGAAATGGCCAGGGAAGCCTAAAGGGCTTTGTTGCTGGCCTGTGTCTCTCCTACACCTGGGAATTTCCCGTTCAATGGGCAACAAAGGTCCATTTGAAAATGTGGCTAGAACTCACCCTCTGCACCTTCACTGAGAGCTGCAATCCTGAGTTGTTTCAACACGCCATCTTGGAACCTCCCCTGTGATTATTCTTTACATGTGCATTATTCAAAGAGGTTCTGTATGAGAGTCCATATCAAATTGACTCCTGACCGTCACCCAGGTGAGTATCATTCAGGGAGGTGCTTAATTTGTGGCTATCTTAAATAGGGTCCTGACTACTCCACAGGAGTTCATTATTCACTGAACATCTGAATGCAAGGCCATATGAAATAAACTTTTTACTGTTGCCCCATTGTACAGTATTCAGTAAGGCTCTGAATGAGTGGTCTTATGGAATAGAATCCTGACGATTTCCCGGTGTGTATCATTAAGTGAGATACTGAATCATTGGTCATATGAAACAGGATCCTGACTATTACCATGGTGTGCATTATTCACTGAGGCTCTGAGTGGCCATATAAAATAGACTCCTAATATTCACTGAGTATTCCTCATGTGTGCATTATTCACTGATTCTCTGAGTGGCCATATGATATTGACTCCTGACTATTCCACAGGTGCCTATTATTCACTGTGGCTATGAGTGAGCATCCAAATAAAAGAGACTCCTGCCTACTCCACATGTGTGCAGTATTCACCGAGGCTCTGAATGAATGTTTATCGGAAATAGACTCCAAATTATTCTCTAGGTGTGTATTATTCAGTGAGGCTCAGAATATGTGGCTATATTAATTTGATTCCTTACTATCTTACAGGTTGTATTATTCACAGAGACTCTGAATATGTGTCTACACGAAATAGACTCCTGAGTACTCCACATTCTTCAGTGAAACTCTGAATGAGAAGCCATATGAAAAAGACTCCTGACTATTCCACAGGTGTGCATTTTTCAGTGAGACTCTGAATGAGGGGATAAAACGTAGTCTTGACTATTTCCCTAGGTGTGTTCATTTAGTGAGGCTCTTAATAAATGGCCACAGGAAAGAGTCTTCTGACTATTCCATAGGTGTGCATTATTCAGTGATTCTTTGAATAATTGGCCATAAGAAATAGACTCCAGACTATATCACAAATGTGTAATATTCAGTGAGGCTGTGAAAGAGTGGCCATATGAAATAGACTTCTTATTACTCCACATGTGTGCATTATTCACTGATATTCAGAATGAGTAGCCATTTGACATAGACTCCTAATTATTTTCCTTGTTTGCATTATTCAAACAGGTTCTGTATGATTGTCCATACCAAATGGACTCTTGACACCCCACCAGGTGTGTTTTATTCAAAGAGGCACTTAATTCGTGGATATCTTAAACAGCGTCCTGACTACTCCATAGAAGTTCATTATTCACTGAGGCTCTGAATGAGAGGCCATATAAAATAGACACCTGACTCTTGCCCTGTTGTGAATTATTCATTAAGGCTCTGAATGAGTCGTAATATGGAATATAATCCTGATCACTCCCCAGGTGTGTATCACTCAGTGAGGCACTGAATGAGTGCCCATATGAAAGAGGCTCCAGACTATTACCCTGGTGTGCATTATTCACTGAGTCTCTAAATGAGTGGCTATATGAAGTAGACTCTTAACTCTTCCTCATGCGTTTATTAATGAATGAGACTCTGAATAAGGGGGCATAAAAGAGAGACTCCTGAGTATTCCCCATATGTGCATTATTTAGAGAGACTCTGAATTTGTTGCCATTTGAAGTAGACTCTTGACTATTATTCAGGGCTGTTTTATTCACAAGGGCCCTAAACGAGTGGCCATATGAAAGAGAATTTTGACTATTCCAATGATACATATAATTCAGTGAAACACTGAAAGAGTGGCCATATAAAATACATGACATTTCACTCCACTGGGGTGCGTTATTTCTTGATTCCTTAAACAAATCACCATATGAAATAGAACAGTGATTATTTCCCACATGTGCATTATTGAAAGAGGTTGTGTATGAGTGTCCATATCAAATTGTCTCCTTAGTATCACCCATGTGTGTATCATTCAGGGAGGTGCTTAATTTGTGGCTATCTTAAATAGGGTCCTGACTCCTCTACAGGTGTTCATTATTCACTGAAACTCGAAATGAGAGGCCATATGAAATAGACTCCTGACAATTGTTTCATTGTGCATTATTCGGTAATGCTGTGATTGAGTGGCCATATGACATGGACTCTGACTATTGCCCAGGTGTGTATCATTTAGTGAGTTTCTGAACCAGTAACCATAAGAAATAGACTCCTGACTATATACTCTTGACAATTTCTCAGCTGTGCATTTTACACGGAGTCACTGGCTGAACGGTCATATCAAATAGTCTCCAGACTATTCCCCAGGTGTGCATTATTGAGTGAATCTCTGAATAATTGGCTATATGAAATAGAATCCTGAGTATTCCCTAGGTATATATAATTCTTCACTGAGGTTCTGATTGAGTGGCCATGTGAAATACACTCCTGACTTTTCCATAGGTCTGTATTATTTGGTGACGCTCTGAATGAGTGGCCATAGTATTGAGACTCCTGAATACTCGGCAGGCATGCATTTTTAGGTTCGGCTCTGAATGAGTGGAGATACAAAATTGAATCCTGACTTTCCCCAAGGTGTATGTTATTCCGTGAGGCTCTGAATATGTGTCTATATAAAATAGACTTCTCTCTACTCTACAGGTGTTCCTTATTCAGTGATGCTCTGAAGGAGAGGCCATATGTAATAGCGTCCTGAGAGTTTTACCGGTATGCATTATTCACTGAGGCTCTGAAACTTTTGCCATATAAAAGTGTCTCCTGACGAGTCCACAGGTGTGTATTTTTTAATGCATCTTTGAGTTAGTGACCATATAAAATAGACTCCTGACTATTTCACAGGTGTGTATTATTGACTCAGACTCTGTATATGTGGGTATATGGAATAGACTCCTGACTATTCTAAAGCTGTGCGTTACTCACTCAGGCTTTGATTTTGTGGCCATTTAAAAGAGACTAGTGTCTATTCCACACGTGTGCATTATTTACTGAGGCTGTAAATGAGTGGCGATATAAAGTAGACTGCTAACTCTTCCCCAGGTGTATATTACTCAGTAAGGCTCTGCTTGTGTAGTCATATGAAATTGGATGCTGACTATTCCACATATTTGTATTATTCAGTGAATCTCTGAATGAGTGGCTATATGAAATAGACTGCAGAGTACTGTACATTTGTGCATTATTCATTGAGGCTATGAGTCAGTGGCCATATAAAATGGAATCCTGACTATTTCACAGGTGTGTATTATTCACTGAGGCTCTGAATGTGTGTTCATATGACTGAGCCTCCTGATTGCTGACCAGATGTGCATTACTCAATGAGGCTTTTAATCAATGGTCATATGAAATAGAATCCTGACTATTTCCCAGGTTTGCATCATTCAGTAATGCTCTGATTGAATGGCCATATGTCATAGACTCTACCTAGTTCCCTGGTGTGTATCATTCATTTAGTTTCTGAATAAGCGGCCACATGAAGTAGACTCCTGACTATTTCCCAGTTGTGTATTACTTACTAAAAGTGTGGATAAGTGGCTACGTAAAATAGCCTCCTGTCTACGCCTCACATGTGCATTTTCCAATGAGGCACTGAATGAATCATCATATCAAATATGTTCCAGACTATTTCACAGGTGTGAGTTATTCCAGGAGACTCTGAATGAGTGGCTATATGAAATAAACTCCTGAGTATTCCCAAGGTATGTATGATTTACTGAGGCTCTGAATGAGTGCTCTGAATGTGTGGCCATGGGAAAGAGAATCCTTAATACTTCAAGGAGTGCGTTTTTAGGTTGGGTTCTGAAAGCCTGGCTTTATGAAATGGAATTTTGACTTTCCTTTAAGTGTGTATTATTCAGTGAGTCTTTGAATGTGTAGCTATGTGAAATAGACTTCTGAGTACTCTACAGGTGTTCATTATTCTGAGAAACTCTGAATGAGAGGCCATATATAATAGTGTCCTGAGTATGCCCCTGTGTGCATTATACACAGAAACTCTGAAAGTTTGGTCATAAAAAGTAGCCTCCTGACTATTCCACAGGTGTGTTTTATTAACTGAGACTCCGATTAAGTGGGCATATGGAATAGACTCCTCACTATTCCAAAGTTGTTTATTACTCACTGAGGTTTTAATTCAGTGGTCATACAAAATAGACTAATGTCTATTCCACAGGTGTGCATTATTCACTGAGGCTCTAAATGAGTGGCTACATAAAGTAGACTCTTAACTCTTCCCCAGGTGTGTATTATGGAATGAGACTCTGAATAAGTGGTCATAAGAAAGAAACTCCTCACTATTTCCCAGGTGTGCATTATTTACAGAGACCCTGAATATGTAGCCATTTGAAGTAGACACTTGACTATTTCCCAGAGGTGCGTTATTCACTGGAGCACGGAAGAAGTGGGCATATGAAAAAAGATTTCTGACTATTCCAGATATATATATATATATATATATATATATATATATATATATATTTCACTGAAACACTGAGAGTGTGCCTAAATGAAACATAATCCTTTATTTCACAGGTGTGCATTATTCATTGATTCTCTAAAGTAATAACTGCATGAAATAGACTAGTAATTATTCCCCACATGTGCATTATTCAGGGAGTTTCTGTATGAGTGTTCATATCAAATTGACTCCTGACTATCACCCAGGTGTGTATCATTCAAGGAGGTGATTAATTTGTGGCTATCTGAAACAGGGTCCTGACTACTCCACAAAAGTTTATTCTTTCCTGAAGCTTTGAATGAGAGGCCATAAGAAATGGCCTGACTATTGCCCCATTGTACATTATTCAGTAAGGCTCTGAATGAGTGGTCCTATGGAATAGAATCCTGACGACTCCCCAGGTGTGTTACATTCAGTGAGATGCTGAATTAGTGGTCATGTGAAAGAGGCTCCTGACTATTGCTGTGGTGTGAATCATTCACTGAGGCTCTGACTGGCATAGAAAATAGACTCCTAATATTCACTGAGTATTTCTCATGTGTGCATTATTCACTGATTTTCTGAGTGACCATGTAAAATAGACTTCCTAATATTCCCTAGTTGTGTATTGTTTCTTGTGGTTCCCATTCGGATTCCATATAAAATAGATTTCTGATAATTTCACAGGTTTGTATTATTTATGGAATCTCAGAATTGTGGGGTGATATAAATTAGTATCCTCAGTACTCCACAGACATGTGTTATTTATTTAGGCTCATAATAAGTGGTCATATTAAACAGAATCCTGACTATTCCTAAGGTGTGTATCATTCAGTGCGGCTCTGAATGATTCGCCATATAAAGAAGACTCCTGGGTACTCAACGGGTGTGAATTATTCACAGAGTCTCGGAATGAGTGGCCATGTGAAATACACTCCTGACTTTTTCCCAGGTGTGTACTATTCAGTGAGGCTCGAAATGAGTGGCCATATGAAGCAGAGTTCTCAGTACTCCACAGACTTGCGTTATTCTCTGAGGGGCTGAATAAGGGTCCATAAGCAATAGACTCCTGATTATTTCCCAGGTGTTCATTATTTGCAGAGGCTCTGAATATGTCACCATTTTGAATAGATTCCTCAGTATTCCCTAGGTTTGTGTTATTCACAGAGTCACTGAATACATTGCCATTCCAAAAAGGCTCTTGAGAATTCTCCAGGTGTGCACTATTCTGTGAAGCTCTGAATGAGTGACCACATGAAATAGACTCCTCACTGTTCCCCAGGTGTGTATTATTCACTGAGGCTCTGAAAGAATGACCAAACTAAATAGATTCCTGACTGTATAACATGTGTGCATTATTCTGTGAGGCTCTCAATGAGTGTTAATATGAAACTGTCCTGACTATTTCCCAGGTGTGTGTCACTCAGTGAGGTGCTGAAAGTGTGGCCATATAAAATAGACACTTGACTATTCCCCAAGTGTGTATTGTTCACTGAGGCTCTGAATATGTGGCTGCATTAAATAGACTCCTGACTATTCCACATTATTAAGTGACATTCCAAATGAGAGGCCTCATGAGAAATACTCTTGACTATTCCACAGGCGTGAATTATTCAGTGAGATTCTGAATGAGAGGACAAAACAGAATCCTGACTATTTTCCCAGCGATGTACATTTAGTGAGGCTCTCAATGACTGGCCACATAAAAGAAATTTCTGACTATTTCATAGGTGTGCATTTTTCAGTGAGGCTGTGAAAATGTGTCCATATGAAATAGACTCCTGATGATTCTCCAGGTATGTAACTTTCAGTGAGGTTCTAAATAAATTTCCATATGAAATAGTCCCACCTTACCTGTTGTGCATTATTCAGTGAGGCTTTAAATGAGTGGCCATAAAAGATAGATCCCAGGCTATATCACAAGTGTGTAATATTCAGTGAGACTGTGAAAGAGTGGCTATATGAAACAGACTCTTTGTTTTTCCACATGTGTGCTTTACTTACTGATTATCTGAATGTGTAGCCATGTGTGCATTATTCACTGATTGTCTGAATGAGTAGCCATATTACATAGACTTCTGAACTAAACATGAGCCCAGGAATCTTGTCCAGCGAGGGGTCCCAATTCTGGAAGAGGGCGTGCACAGAAAAGAAAGGAGACTGAAAAAGGTGAGGTCTGAGGTACTGGATTGGGTAGGCCCATTCAGCAATTCTATTTGTGCAGTAGGTTTTCTTATATACTTTTTGCTTTAACATCATTAGCACAATGCAGATTATTACTCAAACAATAAAAGGGACAGAAAATTCCTTGGGGGATGATTCTAAGAAACTGTCAAAAGGAAACAAATATTAATGTAAAGGATTAAGGGGGAAACAGGTGATGTGGATTATCAATATTGTCTGAACAATCAGTAACTTGGATAACAATCTTTAATTAACTACAAATCACAAATGAGCAGTAAACTGTGCATCTGCAAGAGACAAGGACTTCAGGAGAGGTCGCTAGGCAAAAGCAATGCCTGGTAAACAAAGTATTAGATCAGGAGCCAGAAAGGGGAACACAATACCCAATTAACTCACTTCAGCATTCACCTGGCCATTATCTCTGCAGCCAAGATGGCTGAGGATAGTGTTTGCTTAATCATTCTAAATTTCTTTTTTTCTTCTCTTCCTAATTTCCTCTCACCCATAGCTCCACAGCCTCCAGCCAGGGAAAATGAGTAAGGAGTCAAGCTCACCTAATGGCGGAGGCCAAGTTGTTAGCCTCTCACATGGGCGACTCCCACATTATTCTCTCTTTTCTTGGTTTTTAAATAAAGCTTAAATAATTGGAGCTAAAAATGCTGGAGGGTGGAGAACACAATGTGAAAAAACAATGGTAAAAGAAGGATGAGGAAAAGGATACAAGCACTAAGAGTAATTATGGATGAGATGGAGAAAAGGTGAAAGCTGGTGAACTAGGAAGACAAAGTGCAACCAATATCATGGGCAATTGTGTCATCTTCAGGCAGCTACTGACGAGAAAAATCAATGGCATGAATTTCCTGCTGAAGCTTGAAAACATCTAGAAATAAACTGTTATGAGTCTAAATTTCTTGTAAATGGGCCTTAACAAGAGGCCACTGCCATTTAGTGTCTTTGTAAGGAGTATTAGTAACATAAACATATTTATAACCAGCATGGCAATGAAGGGCTAGGCAGTTTTGAATATTATAAAGTTTATCACTAAGAGTAGTAACATTTTGTTCTAAAGCATTAAGTCTCTCATCAATTTTCTTATTAATATCCATTTGAGTTCTCATTGTAACAGAAATATTCTTTGCAAGATGATTAACATAAGTAGCAGTTTGAACACTGTAAACAAGTCCAACAGCTGTGGTAGCAGCAGTAGCTATAACTGAAACAACAGCAATAATGCTAGCAATGAGAATACTAAGAAAACATTTAGGTTGAATTATAAGATTGTGGAGTTGTTGAAAAATAGAAAGGGCTTTTTCATCATACTAGGGTCCAGAATCATGAACAGGTAACATAACGTAGCAGGGCTGGTGTACAAGAAGAAGGGCATGAACAGGGAAAAATGAAGAATCAATGCAGTTGGTAAGAATACAATTTTCACAATAAATGGAATATGAGCCAGAAGCTCGGGTGATGGAAACATTACTAGCAATAATAGCATAAGTAGAAGCAATGTAGGATTGAGTATAAATGGTCTGATCACCGGGAGATGATAAACTATGGGAACTGGCGCAAACAAAGGTAGGAAATAAGAATACAAACAGCTTCTAGAGAAAAGTGTATGCTTTGCTGGAGAAGGTAGTGTAAATGAGAGTGCTCTAACCACTAGGTGTTTTATAACGAGCTAATGCAATGTCAAGAGGATGAGGAACAGACTAGTAAAATAAGGAGAAACTAGAAGGCAGGGTATAATTAATAGCTTGCTTTTGGTTAGGGAAACAAAACTGCTAGTGTGGGGAAGGGTCTAAAGAGAAGTTAGAAGGTTGACAACGCCGGTACCTAATGAGGGGAAAATGCTGAGCAGAGGGAAAGTTGTAAGTTTCTCTAATTCCTACATGGTTGGGTATCTAATCACGAGAATAAACTGTTTCACTTGGGAAGAGGTTGGAGAGGCTAGAAAAGGTATGAAGTCAGTGAATTCCAAGATCAATAAGAACCAGAAAAAGAGAGAGGAATAGAAGGAGGGGAATAGGCATTGGCAGAGAAATTATGATCCTAGATTTTGGAGGTGTAGAAGCACATGGGAGGGGCAGCAGCTTGGGTGGAATAAGTATAGGTAGCAACTTGAGGAGTGATATGAGAAGAAGAGGGGAAGCCAAGAATAGAAGTATCATTAATTTAGATGGTGAAGGCGGGATTATTTTAGGTAACAGGTCGAAGAAAAAAAGGGTTGGGAACATAAGTCCACATAACATGAAAATTAGGGAGAGGGAAGGCCTCTGCTAAATGACAAGACAATATGGCCATTATAGCAATAAACAAAACAGTAGGAAAATGGGATTGTCTGGAAGATGAGACCAGGGTGGCTGCTTCAGCAGTCAGACTGTGCATCTGGGCCTACGTCAGCAGGGGGCTGCCTTGTTGTGGATTCTGAAAGTTCGCTGATTGAGCTGCTTGGCGACTTTGGTGGCAGTGGCGAGGTGGGGGTGGCATCAGCCAGAGACAATGAAGATGGCGTATCAGGGCGTTTGCACTGCCTGATGGAGAATTCATGTTTGACAAGGTGTTTAGGAATTCAAATTGGAGAGGGAGCAGACTTGGGAAAAACACAAATATTTCCTTGTCCTCATATTAGGACTGGAACTGGACCATGCTACTGGTTAGCGGGAGCATCTTTTCACAAGACCTGGGGATGAGATACATTATTAGGGTGCCAATGATGATCCGCCAAAGAGAGTCCATCAGCATCTAAAGTTAAGAAATTAAGAACATAAACAGCATGTTTAAGCTAAGTGTGAGGGGTTTTATGTAATGAATCACAAATTGGGCCATGTTTTAATGTATGTAATAAATTCTTCAAAACAGCATGGCTTCTTTTGATGATACTTTGGTCTTGAGGATTAAAAGGAATGCCTGTACAGTGAGAAATCTGAAAATGAGAGCAAAAAGAAGCAAAACTTTTACTGGTATAAGCAGGTCTATTGTCTATCTTTAGGATCTTAGGTGGGCCAATAATAGGAAAAACAATTAGGCAATGTGCTAAAACATTATTAACTGCTTCCTCAGCATGAGCGGTAGCAAGTATAAAATGAGAAAAAGTGTCAATGGAAACATGTATATATTGCAATTTACTAAAAGGGGGAAAGTGAGTAACATCTATCTGATATACATGACTAGCTTGCAGTCTTTGAGGATTTACCCCATAGTGGCGAGCAACAGGCAAGTAAGGCAGACAGGATGTGTATTGTTTAACAACTTTGCGGGCCTGTTCTCTGGTAATCTGAAATTGCAATCGCAGACTGCAAGCGTTCTGATGGTGCAAGGCATGAGAAGTCTCGGCTTGCTGTACAGGGGACAGAACAGGAAAAATACATTGAGTGAACGCTTAGCTTGGGCGATGCCCTCAGTTAGAGGACCTGGCAGGGAAGTATGGGCTCTGATGTGACTAATGAAAAAAGGACGTGATCTGAGGTGAAGTGTCTGCTGTAAAGGGAGCAAAAGATGTATTATAGAAGAGGAGTCAGGAAAGGATAAGGGGGCTGTTTCTAGATTTTGAACTAAATTAACAACATATTGACTATCAGAGTAAATATTCAAAGGGACATCCCAATTAGTCAGGACATGTTGAACTGCCAGGAGCTCTATGCACTGAGCGGAGCGTTCTGTGGTCTGAAACGAAAAAGGGTGTGCATTAACAGTGCCTGCGGCGATACTAGAAGAGGAGCCATCTGTAAAGGCTAAGAGTGCTTCAGAAAATGGCGACTTGAGGCAGGTCTGTGGAAAAGTAAGGAAGTTTTGAGAATAAAAATGTAACAATTTATCAGCAGGATAATGGCACAGTATTTGGTCTGAAAAGCCAGCAAAGGCTAATTGCCAGGAGTCAGAAAACTGCCAAAGCCACTGTTGCTGAGTAATAGAATAAGGAACCATGATTTCTTTTTTTTTTTTTTTGAGACGGAGTTTCGCTCTTGTTACCCAGGCTGGAGTGCAATGGCGCAATCTCGGCTCACCGCAACCTCCACCTCCTGGGTTCAGGCAATTCTCCTGCCTCAGCCTCCTGAGTAGCTGGGATTACAGGCACGTGCCACCATGCCCAGCTAATTTTTTTTATCTTTAGTAGAGACGGGGTTTCACCATGTTGACCTGGATGGTAGGAACTATGATTTCAGTAGGATCAATACCAAAAAGAGAAAGAGCCTGTACGCGACTTTTACCTACCAAAACAGAAACTAATTCAAAGTAAGGGGTTACAACTTTTCCATTGCTGGCTGGGAGATGAAGCCATTCCAGGATACCCTGTTGCCAAAAAATCTTAGTGGGTGTATAAACAGTAGGAAGAACACAATAACACTAGCGGGAGTTGTTTTTAATATGAGAATGTTTTTGCTGGGACAAGGCATCATGAACTAATTGCAAAGATTTCTTGGCGGGAGCTGTCAAAGAACGAGGGGAAGTTGGACTAGAGGGTTCTTTAAGAATATCAAATAAAGGCTTCAATTGTCTTGTGGTAAGCTTCAAGCTCAGGTGAATCCAGTTAATATCTCCTAAAAATTTCTGAACGTCATGCAGTGTGGTTAAATTTGCTGTGGAGAGAATAGGGGTCTTAAAGGAAACTTGGTTAGATTCAATAAGCTTTCCCAAGTAATGGTAGGGAGTGGCAGTCTAAACTTTATCTGGTGCAATAACAAGGTTATATTTGTCAGGCAGGTTTGCAAACACTCAAAGGCTTGATAAAGAAGGATCTCAGTTGGAGCAGCTAAGAGGAGATCATCCATATAATGTAATAGTTGAATATCAGGGAATTGTTGACGAACGGGTAGAATGGCTTTAGACACAAAAGTCTGACACAAGGTGGGGCTGTTAGCCATAACTTGAGGCAACACAATCCACTCATACAGCCCATATGGTCGATCAAAATTAGTGGAAGGTATGCTAAAGGCAAAATGATGACAATCTGAGGGATGCAAAGGAATGGAAAAGAAACAATCTTTTAAATTAATCACTAACAGTTTCTAAGTCTGAGACATAACAATAGGGGAAGGTAGGCTGGGTTGTAAGGGGCCCATGACTTTCATAGTAGCATTAATTTTTCTTAAATCCTGTAAAAGCCTCCATTTACCAGAATGCTTCTTAATAACAAAGATAGGGGAATTCCAAGGACTATTAGTAGGTCTAATATGACCCTCAGAGAGTTGTTTCTGAACCAACTCGTGAGCCGCTGTAATCTTTTCATTATAGAGGGGCCAATGCTCCACCTACACTGAAGTATCTGATAACTAAGTAATTTTATCAGCATGAAAGTGGGGAATCACGGTTACCCCTAGGAAAAATATTCTAGGCCAGAACGGTCAGTTTTCTGGGAAAGGGTAAGAGTCTCACGATTTCCCTGCAAAGTTTTTCCCAAGCCCTTGCCAGGCAAGTAGTCCTGTTTTGTCATTATGTCAAGAGCAACGGCATTGGTCACCAATTGAGCTCCCATGGTTTCTAAAACATCATGGCCCTAAAGATTGAGTGAGATGTCAGGAATTACATAGGGGCGAAATTAGTCAGAGTGACCCTCACCATCATTCCATGTTAATAAACTTGTAGATTGCATAGAACTGTTAGTAATTCCCATGCTTTGTAAAGAAGTCATGGCAGTAGTTGTAAGCCATTGAGAAGGCCAATATTTATGAAAAATTACACACACATTGGCCCCTGTGTCCAAGAGGCCTTGAAATGTTTTGCCATTAATTAATTAATTATTTATTTATTTAAATTTTTATTGAATTTTAGGTTTTGGGGTACATATGCAGAACTTGCAAGATAGTTGCATAGGTACACACATGGCAGTGTGTTTTGCTGCTTTCCTTTCCTTCACCCAAACTTGGCATTTCTCCCCAGGCTATCACTTCCCATCTCCCCCCACCACTGTCCCTCCCACATTCCCCCCAATAGACACCTATGTGAAGTAGACCCCCTCTCTGTGTCCATGTATTCTCATTTTTCTCACCCGCCTATGGGTGAGAACATGCAGTATTTCTTTTTCTGTTCCTGTGTCAGTGTGCTGAGAATGATGATTTCCAGATTCATCCATATTCTTACAAGAAACACAAACTCATCATTTTTGATTGCTGCATAGTATTTCATGGTGTATATATGACACATTTTTCCAGTCCAGTCTATCATCGATGGGCATTTGGGTTGGTTCCAGGTCCTTGCTATTGTAAACAGTGCCGCAAAGAACATTGGTGTGCATATGTCCTTATAGTAGAAAGATTTATAGTCCTTTGGATATATACCTAGTAAAGGGATTGCTGGGTCAAATGGAATTTCCATTTCTAGGTCCTTGAGGAATCGCCAAACTGTCTTAAACAATGGTTGAACTAATTTACACTTCCACCAACAGTGTAGGAGTGTTCCTATTTCTCCACATCCTCTCCAGCATCTGTTGGCTCCAGATTTTTTAATGATCGCCATTCTAACTGGCATGAGATGATATCTCAATGTGGTTTTGATTTGCATCTCTCTACTGACCAGTGATGATGAGCATTTTTTCATGTGTTTGTTGGCCTCATGCATGTCTTCTTTTGTAAAGTGTCTGTTCATATTCTTTGCCCATTTTTAAATGGGCTTCTTTGTTTTTTTTCCTGGAAATCTGTTTGAGTTCTTTGTAAATTCTGAATATCAACCGTTTTTCAGATGGGTACACTGCAAAGATTTTTTCCCATTCTGATGGTTACTGATTCACTCTGGTGACTGTTTCTTTTGGCATATAGAATCTGTGGAGTTTGTTTAGGTCCCATTTGTCTATTTTGGCTTTTGCTGCCAATGCTTTTGGTGTTTTGGTCATGAAGTCTTTGCCTACTCCTATGTATTGAATGGTTTTGCCTAGATTTTCTTCTAGGGTTTTTATGGTGCCAGGTTTTATGTTTAAGTCTTTTACCCATCTGAAGTTAATTTTAGTGTAAGGTGTCAGGAAGGGGTCCAGGTTCTGCTTTCTGCACATGGCTAACCAGTTTTCCCAACACCATTTATTAAACAGGGAATCCTTTCTCCATTGCTTGTTTTTGTCTGGTTTATCAAAGATTATATGATTGCAGATATGTTGTGTTGCCTCCGATGCCTCTGTTCTGCTTCTTTGGTGTATATCTCTGTTTTGGTACCAGTACCATGCTGTTTTGATTACTGTAGCCTTGTAGTATAGTTTGAAGTCTGGTAGTGTGATGCCTCCTGCTGTGCTCTTTTTGCTTAGAATTGACTTGGCTATGCAGGCTCTCTATTGGTTCCATATGAATTCATGGTGTTTTTTACCAGTTCTGTGAAGAAATTCAGTGGTAGTTTGATGGAGATCGCATTGATTGTGTAAATTACTTTGGTCTGTATAGCCATTTTCACAATATTGATTCTTCCTAACCACGAACATGGAATGTTTCTCCATCTGTTTTTGTCCTCTCTTGTTTCGTTGAGCAGTGGTTTGTAGTTTTTCTTGAAGAGGTCCCTTACATTCCTTGTGAGTTGTATTGCTAGGTATTTTATTTTCTTTGTAGCAATTGTGAATGGCAATTCGTTTTTGATTTGGTTCTCTTTAAGTCTGTTATTGGTGTATAGAAATGCTTGTGATTTTTGCACATTGATTTTATATCCCGAGACTTTGCTGAAATTACTTATCAGTTTCAGGAGTTTCTGGGCTGAGACGATGAGGTCTTCTAGGTATACTATCAACATGTCGTCTGCAAATAGAGACAACTTGGCTTCCACGTTTCCTATTTGAATACCCTTTATTTCTTTTTCTTGCCTTATTTCTCTGGGTAAACCTTCCAGTACTATGTTGAATAGGAGTGGTGAGAGAGGGCATCCTTGTCTAGTGCCAGATTTCAAATGAAATGCTTCCAGTTTTTGCCCATTCAGTACGATATTGGCTGTTGGTTTGTCATAAATAGATTTTATTACTTTGAGATATGTTCCATCAATACCAAGTTTATTGAGGGTTTTTACCATAAAGGGCTGCTGAGTTTTGTCTAATGCCTTCTCTGCATCAATTGAGATAATCATGTGGTTTTTGTTTTTGCTTCTGTTTATGTGGTGAATTACATTTATAGACTTGTGTATGTTGAACCAGCCTTGCATGCTTGGGATGAATCCTACTTGATCATGATGGATAAGGTTTTTTAATGTGCTGTTGCAATCGGTTTGCTAGTATTTTATTGAAGATTTTTGAATCTATGTTCATCATGGATATTGGCATGAAGTTTTCTTTTTTTGTAGAGTCTCTGCCGTGTTTTGGTATCAGGATGATGTTGGTCTCATAAAATGATTTGGGAAGGGTTCCCTCATTTTGAATTATTTGGAATAGTTTCAGATGGAATGGTACCAGATCCTCTTTCTGTGTCTGGTAGAATTCGGCTGTGAACCCATGTATATCTGGGCTTTTTTTATGTTGTAGGTTCTTAATTGCTGCCTCAACTACAGACGTCGTTATTGATCTATTCATAGTTTTGGCTTTCTTCTTGTTTTGGGAGGACACAGGCGTCCAGGAATTTATCCATTTCTTCCTGGTTTACTAGTTTATGTGCATAGAGTTGTTTGTAATATTCTCTGATGATGATTTGAATTTCTGTGTAATCTGTGTTGAATTCCCCATTATTGTTTTTTATTGCCTCTATTTGGTTGTTCTCTCTTTTCTTTTTTATCAATCTGGCTAGTGGTCTGCCTATTTTGTTGGTCTTTTCGAAAAACTAGCTCTTGGATTTATTGATATTTTAAAGGGTTTTTCTTGTCTCTATCTCCTTCAGTTCTGCTCTAATCTTAGTTAATTCTTGACTTCAGCTAGGTTTTCAGCTTTTTTGATCTTGCTCCTCTAGCTCTTTCAATTTTGATGATTGGGTGTCAATTTTCGATTCCTTCACTCTTCTTATGTTGGCACCAATTGCTATATGTTTTCCTCTACAGACTGCTCTAAATGTGTCCCAGAAATTCCGGTACATTTGTCTTCGTTCTCGTTGGTTTTGAAGAACTTCTTTATTTCTGCCTTCATTTCATTGTTTATTCAATCAACATTCAAGAGCCAGTTGTTCAGTTTCCATGAAGCTGCGCTGTTCTGAGTTATTTTCTGAATTCTTATTTCCAACTTAATTGCACTATGTTGTCAGGGACTGTTTGCTATGATTTCAGTTGTTTTGCATTTGCTGAGGAGTGCTTTACTTCCAATTATGTGGTCAATTTTGGAGTAGGTGTGATGTGGTGCTGAGAAGAATGTATATTCTGTGGATTTGAGGTGGAGAGTTCTGTAAATGTCTATCAGGTTTGCTTGTTCCAGGTCTGAGTTCAAGTCCTGGATATTCTTGTTAATTTTCTGTCTGGCTGATCTGTCTGCTATTGACAGTGGAGTGTTAAAGTCTCCCACTATTATTGTGTGGGAGTCTAAGTCTCTTTGTAAGTCATTAAGAACTTGCCTTATATATCTGGGTGCTCCTACATTGGGTCCATATATATTTATAATCGTTAGCTCTTCTTATTGTATCGATCCTTTTACCATTATGTAATGACCTTCTTTGTCCCTTTTGATCTTTGTTGCTTTAAAGTCTATTTTATCAGAGATGAGAATTGCAACTACTGCTTTTTTATTTGCTCTTCATTTGCTTGGTAAATCTTCCTCCATCCCTTTATTTGTAGCCTTTGTGTATCCTTGCATGTGAGGTGGGTTTCCTGGATACAGCACACCAATGGGTTTTTTTTTAATCCAATTTGCCACTGTGTGTCTTTTGATTGGTGCATTTAGCCCATTTACATTTAGGGTTAATATTGTTATGTTTGAATTTGATACTGCCATTTTGATGCTAGCTGGGTGTTTTTCCCATTGGTTCATGGAGGTTCTTTATTTTGTTGATGCTCTTTAGCATTTGGTATGTTTTTAGAATGGCTGGTGCTGGTTGTTTCTTTCTATGTGTAGTGCCTGTTTCAGGAGCTCTTGTATAGCAGACCTGGTGGCCACAAATACTCGAGTGTTTGCTTGTTGGCAAAAGATTTTCTTCTTCCTTGACTTATGAAGCTCATATTGGCTGGATATGAAATTCTGGGTTGAAAGTTATTTTCTTTAAGGATGTTGAATATTGGCCCCCACTCTCTTCTGGCTTGTAGAGTTTTTGCCGAGAGATCTGCTCTGAGTCTGATGGACTTCCCTTTGTGGGTGACCCGACCCTTTTCTCTGGCTGCCCTTAGTATTTTCTCCTTCATTTCAACCCTGGTGAATGGGACAATTATGTGCCTTGGGGTTGCTCTTCTTGCAGAATATCTTTGTGGTGTTCTCTCTGTTTCCTGGAGTTGAGTATTGGCCTGCCTTGCTAGGTTGGGGAAATTTTCGTGGATAATATCCTGAAGAGTGTTTTCCAGCTTCGATTCATTCTCTTCTTTACATTCTGGTACACCTATGAATCGTAGTTTAGGTCTCTTCACATAGTCCCACATTTCTTTGAGATTTTGTTCATTCATCTTTGCTCTTTTTTCTCTAATCTTGTTTTCTCTTTTTATTTCATTGAAATGATTTTTAACTTTTGATATTCTTTTTTCTTCCCGGTCAATTCGGCTGTTGAAACCTGTGCATTCTTTCCGATGTACTCATGTTGTGTTTTTCAGCTCCTTCAATTCATTCATATTCCTCTCTATGTTGTCCATTCTTGTCATCATCTTCTCGAATCCTTTTTCAAATTTTTTTCAAGTTTCTTAGTTTCTTTGCATTGATTTAGAACATGTTCTTTTAGCTCACTGAACTTTCTCATTATCCATCTTCTGAAGTCTAATTCCGTCATTTCGTCACTCTCTTTCTCCATCCAGCTTTGTTCCCTTGCTGGTGAGGAGTTTTGGTCCTTTGTAGGAGGTGAGGTGTTTTGCTTTTGGTTGTTTTCCTTTTATTTGCGTTGGTTTCTTCTCATCTTTGTGGATTTATCCACCTGTCTTCTTAGTAGTTGATGAACTTTCGTTTGGGTCTCTGAGTGGATGCCCAAATTGTTGATGATGAAGTATTTCTGTTACTTAGTTTTCTTTCTAACCGTTTAGCTCCTCTGTTGTATGAGTGCTGAGGTCCACTCCAGGCCCTGCTTCTCTGGGATACACCTGTAGCAGCTGTTGAACAGTGAGGGATTCTACCAGTTTCTTCTTCTGCTATCTTTGTCCCAGAATAATGCTCGCCAAATGTCAGTCTGATTAGTTTGTTTTTGAGGTGACTCTTTGGATATACAGTGGTCAGGGAGCTGCTTGAGGAGTCGTTCTGTACTTTATAGGAGCTCCAGTGCTGAACTGTGAGCTCCGTTGTTCATTCAGGTTGCTGTGCGGATGTGTCTGCTGTGAAGGAACTTATAAAAGACCCCCTTTTTTCCCTCAGTTGCTCTGTCTCAGGGAGTTGGGTTTTTTTTATGAGTATCTGTTGCACTGTCCTGCCCAGCTAGGAGGCAGTCTATTCACTATTTGCCTGCCGGAGCTCCACCCTGGTAGTGCGGGTCCACCCTGCTTCCATGGTGTTGCGTTCTACTGTGGTGCACTCTGCCCTGTAGGCGGCGTCTTTCTGTTATGGCTGGTTGCCTCAGCAATGGCAGGCTGTGTCAGCAGTGGGAGGTACCTCAGTAGGGGTGGATTGCATTCCTCATTGCGGACGCTTCTCCCCCACCGAGCTGCACCGTCCTGGATTCAGCTGAGCCCGCAGCAAAAGTCTCAAACCCGAGCGCCTCAAATCACCGTGCTGCTTGTCCCCATGAGGGTGGGACCCACCGAGCTTGATCACCTGGCTCCCTGCCTCAGATTCTCTCCTCTCTCTCTCTCTCTTTTTCTTTCCAAATTGAATGGTTGACTCTCTCACAGGTGCCCCAGTCGCCTGCTGATAGGCCATGGGGATCCCTGCGATCTCCCCTGTGGTGGCTTACTCCACTGGCACAAATCGCTCTTCCCAAAAATCCCCTGCTCTGGCTCACCAGCCAAGTCCCATTCAGTCAAATGGACATGTCAATCTGCCCTCCCAAAACTCAGATTTCTGGTTTAACAGGGCACCCAGACCAGTGAGCTTTGTGCGGGCTGCCACTGTGCCCCAGCGCGCCGCTGGCTTAATCGGCCATGCAAGCAGGCTGCACTGCTCTCTGGTGTCTCTTTTACACCTGGGAATTTGCCAGTTCTGTGAGCAACAAAAGTCTGTCTGAGAATTCAGCTAGGACTCACCCTCTGCACCTTTATTGAGAGCTAGAATCCTGAGTTGTTTCTATGGCGCCGTCTTGGAACTTTCTGACCAAAATAGCCTCTTGACTATTTTTCATGGGTGCATTTTCCACTGAGGTACTGAATAAACTATCATATCAAATAGACTCCAGACTATTTTTCAAGTGTGCATTATTCCATGAGTCTCTGAATGAGTGGCCATATGAAATAGACTCCTGAGTATTTCCTAGGTATGTATGATTCACTGAGGCTCTGAATGAATGGCCATGTAAAATACACTCCTGACATTTCCAAAGATATGTATTATTTAATGAGGCTCTGAATTAGTGGCCATATGAAGGACACTCCTGAATACTCGCAGAGGGCATCTTCAGGTTGGGCTCTGAAAGAGTGTCTTTATAAAATAGATTCCTGAATTTCCCCCACGTGTTCATTATTCAGTTAAGCTCTGAATGAGAGGCCATATTTAATAGTGTCCTGAGTATTCCCAGTATTCATAAGTCACTGATGCTCTGAATGTTTGGTTTTAAGAAATAGCCTCCTGACTATTCCACAGGTGTGTGTTATTTAATTAGACTTTAAGTTAGTGATTAAATAAAGTATATTCTTTACTATTCCTAAGGTGGGTATTATTCACTGAGACACTGATTAATTGAAAATATGGAATAGATTTCTCACTATTCCAAAGTTCTGCATTACTCATTCAGGCTTTGATTTTGTGGCCATACAAAACAGACCAGTGTCTGTTCCACAGGTGTGAATTATGCACTGAGGCTCTAACTGAGTGGCCATATGAAGTAGACCCTTAAATCTTCCCCAGGTGTGTATTATTGAATGAGACTGAATAAGTGGGCATAAGAAAAAGACTCCTGACTATTAGCAGGTGTGCATTATTTACAAAGACTCTAAATTTGTGGCCATTTGAAGTGGATTCTTGACTATTTCCCAGGGGTGTATTATTCACTGAGGCCCTGAACGAGTGGCCATACGAAAGAGATTCCTGATATATACAATACTTACTGAAACAATAAACGTGTGGCCATATGAATTGTACTCGATTTCACTCCACAGGTGTCCGTTATTCATTGATTCTCTAAAGCAATCACCATATGAAAGAGATTAGTGTTTATTCTTCACATGTGCATTATTCAAAGATGTTCTGTATGAGTGTCCATAGCAAATACACTCCTGACTGTCACCCAGGTGTGTATCATTCAGGGAGGTGCTTAATTTGTGGCTATCTTAAACAGGGTCTTTTTTTTTCTTTTTTTAAATTTTTATTGCATTATAGGTTTTGGGGTACATGTGCAGAACGTGCAAGATAGTTGCATAGGTACACACATGGCAGTGTGTTTTGCTGCCTTCCTCCCCTTCACCCACATTGGTATTCATCCCCAGGCTATCCCCCTCAGCCCCTCCGCTGTCCCTACCCCATTTCCCCCAACAGTCCAAAGTGTATAGTAGACCGCCTCTCTGTGTCCATGTGTTCTCATTTTTCTCACCCACCTATGAGTGAGTATATGCTGTATTTCTTTTTCTGTTCTTGTGTCAGTTTGCTGAGAATGATGTTCTCCAGGTTCATCCATGTCCTTACAAAGCACACAAACTCATCATTTTTGATTGCTGCATAATATTCCATGGTGTATATGTGCCACATTTTCCCAGTCCAGTCTATCATCGATGGGCATTTGGGTTGGTTCCAGGTCTTTGCTATTGTAAACAGTGCTGCAATGAACATTCGTGTGCATGTATCCTTATAGTAGAACGATTTATAGTCTTTTGGATAGATACCCAGTAATGGGATTGCTGGGTCAAATGGAATTTCTATTTCTAGGTCCCTGAGGAATCGCCACACTGTCTTCCACAATGGTTGAACTAATTTACACTCCCACCAACAGTGTAAAAGTGTTCCTATTTCTCCACATTCTCTCCAGCATCTGCTGTCTCCAGATTTTTTAATGATCGCCATTCTAACTTGTGTGAGATGATATCTCAATGTGGTTTTGATTGGCATCTCTCTAATGACCAATGATGATGAGCACTTTTTCATATGTTTGTTGGCCTCATGTATGTCTCCTTTTGTAAAGTTTTCTTCATATCCTTTGCCCATTTTTGAATGGGCTTGTTTGTTTTTTTCCTGGAAATCTGTTTAAGTTCTTTGTAAATTCTGGATATCAGCCCTTTGTCAGATGTGTAAACTGCAAAGATTTTTTTCCCATTCTGATGGTTGCCGATTCACTCTAGTGACTGTTTCCTTTGCCGTGCAGAAGCTGTGGAGTTTGATTAGGTGCCATTTGTCTATTTTGGCTTTTGTTGCCAATGCTTTTGGTGTTTTGTTCATGAAATCCTTGCCTACTCCTATGTCCTGAACGGTTTTGCCTAGATTTTCTTCTAGGGTTTTTATGGTGTCAGGTCTTACATTTAAGTCTTTAATCCATCTGGAGTTTGTTTTAGTGTACGGTGTCAGAAAGGGGTCCAGTTTCTGCTTTCTGCACATGGCTAGCCAGTTTTCCCAACACCATTTATTAAATAGGGAATGCTTTCCCCATTGCCTGTTTCTGTCTGGTTTATCAAAGATAATATGGTTGTAGATATGTTGTGTTGCCTCCGATGCTTCTGTTCTATTCCATTGGTCTATATCTCTGTTTTGGTACCAGTACCATGCTGTTTTGATTACTGTAGCCTTGTAGTATAGTTTGAAGTCTGGTAGCGTGATTCCTCCCGCTGTGTTCTTTTTGCTTAGAATTGACTTGGCTATGCGGGCTCTTTTTTGGTTCCATATAAAATTCATGGTAGTTTTTTCCAGTTCTGTGAAGAAATTCAATGGTAGTTTGATGGGGATATCATTGAATGTGTAAATTACTTTGGGCAGTGTAGCCATTTTCACAATATTGATTATTCCTAAACACGAACATGGAATGTTTCTCCATCTGTTTGTGTCATCTCTTATTTCGTTGAGCAGTTGTTTGTAGTTTTCCTTAAAGAGGTCCCTTACATTCCTAGTGAGATGAATTCCTAGGTATTTTATTTTCTTTGTAGCAATTGTGAATGGCAGTTAGTTCTTAATTTGGTTCTCTTTTAGTCTGTTATTGGTGTATAGGAATGCTTGTGATTTTTCCACATTGATTTTATATTCTGAGACTTTCCTGAAGTTGCTTATCAGTTGCAGGAGCTTTTGGGCTGAGGTGATGGGGTCTTCTAGGTATACTATCATGTCGTCTGCAAATAGAGACAATTTGGCTTCCAACTTTCCTATTTGAATACACTTTATTTCTTTTTCTTGCCTGATTGCTCTGGCTAGAACTTCCAGTACTATGTTGAATAGAAGTGGTGAGAGAGGGCATCCTTCTCTAGTGCCGGATTTCAAAGGGAATGCTTCCAGTTTTTGCCCATTAAATATGATATTGGCTGTTGGTTTCTCATAAAAAGCTTTTATTACTTTGAGATATGTTCCATCAATATCAAGAATATTGAGGGTTTTTAGCATAAAGGGCTGTTGAATTTTGTCAAATGCCTTCCCTGCGTCAATTGAGATAATCATGTGGCTTTTGTTTTTGCTTCTGTTTATGTGGTGAATTGCATTTATAGACTTGCCTATGTTGAACCAGGCTTGCATCCCCGGGATGAATCCTACTTGATCATGATGGATACATTTTTTAATGTGCTGTTGCAATCGGCTTGCCAGTATTTTATTGAAGACTTTTGCATCTATGTTCATCATGGATATTGGCCTGAAGTTTCCTTTTCTTGTTGAGTCTCTGCCAGGTTTTGGTATCAGGATGATGTTGGTCTCATAAGATGATTTGGGAAGGGTTCCCTCTTTTTGGATTATTTGGAATAGTTTCAGAAGGAATGGTACCAGATCCTCTTTGTGTGTCTGGTAGAATTCAGCTGTGAACCCATCTGGACCTGGGCTTTTTTTGTGTTGTAGGCTCTTAATTGCTCCCTCAACTGCTGACCTTGTTATTGGTCTATTCATAGTTTCGGCTTCCTCCTGGTTTAGGCTTGGGAGGACACAGGCGTCCAGGAATTTATCCATTTCTTCCTGATTTACTAGTTTGTGTGCATAGAGTTGTTTGTAGTATTCTCTGATGATGGTTTGAATTTCTGTGGAATCTGTGGTGATTTCCCCTTTATCGTTTTTTATTGCATCTATTTGGTTGTTCTCTCTTTTCTTTTTTATCAGTCTGGCTAGTGGTCTATTTCGTTGATCTTTTCAAAAAACCAGCTCTTAGATTTATTGATTTTTTGAAGGGTTTTCCTTGTCTCTATCTCCTACAGTTCTGCTCTGATCTTAGTTATTTCTTGTCTTTGGCTAGGTTTTGAGCTTTTTTGATCTTGCTTCTCTAGCTCTTTCAATTTTGACGATAGGGTGTCCATTTTGGATCTCTCCACTCTCCTCATGTGGGCACATAACAATATTAACCCTGAATGTAAATGGGCTAAATGCACCAATCAAAGGACACAGACTGGCAAATTGGATAAAAAACCAAAACCCATCAGTGTGCTGTATCCAGGAAACCCACCTCACACGCAAAGATACACAAAGGCTCAAAATAAAAGGATGGAGGAAGATTTACCAAGCAAATGGAGAGCAAAAAAAAAGCAGGAGTTGCAATTCTCATCTCTGATAAAATAAACTTTAAAGCAACAAAGATCAAAAGGGACAAAGAAGGTCATTACATAATGGTAAAAGGATCGATACAATAAGAAGAGCTAACGATTCTAAATATATATGGACCCAATGTAGGAGCACCCAGATATATAAGGCAAGTTCTTAATGACTTACAAAGAGACTTAGACTCCCACACAATAATAGTGGGAGACTTTAACACTCCACTGTCAATAGCAGACAGATCAGCCAGACAGAAAATTAACAAGAATATCCAGGACTTGAACTCAGACCTGGAACAAGCAAACCTGATAGACATTTACAGAACTCTCCACCCCAAATCCACAGAATATACATTCTTCTCAGCACCACATCACACCTACTCCAAAATTGACCACATAATTGGAAGTAAAGCACTCCTCAGCAAATGCAAAACAACGAAAATCATAAGAAACCGTCTCTCAGACCATAGTGCCATCAAGTTTGAACTCAGAGTTCAGAAAATAACTCAGAACCGCACAGCTTCATGGAAACTGAACAACTGGCTCTTGAATGTTGATTGGATAAACAATGAAATGACGGCAGAAATAAAGAAGTTCTTTGAAACCAACGAGAATGAAGACACAACGTACCAGAATCTCTGGGACACATTTAAAGCAGTCTGTAGAGCAAAATATATAACAGGGTCTTGACTACCCTACAGGTGTTCATTATTCACTGAAGCTCTGAATGAGATGCCATATAAAATTAACTCTTGACTATTGCTCCATTGTGCATTATTCAGTAAGGCTCTAAATGAGTGGTTTTATGGAATAGAATCCTGACGATTTTCTGGTCTGTATCATTCAGTAGATACTGAATCAGTCGACTTTTGAAACAGGCTTCTGACTATTACCATGGTGTGCATTATTCACTGAGGCTCTGAGTGACCATATATAATAGTTTCCTAATTTTCACTGAGTATTCCTCATGTGTGCATTATTCACTTATTCTCTGAGTGGCCATATTAAATAGACTCCTGACTATTTTACAGGTGCATATTATCCACTGAGACTATGAATTAGTGTCCAGATAAAATAGACTCCTTGCTACTCCACAGGTCTGCATTATTCAAGGAGGCTTTGAATGAATTTCCATCGGGAATAGACTCCAAATTATTCTCCAGGTGTGTATCATTTAGTGAGAATTAGAATATGTGGCTATATTAATTAGATTCCATACTATCCCACAGGTATGTATTATTCACTAAGGCTCTGAATATGTGTCTACATGAAATAGACTCCTGACTTCTCCACATTATTCAGTGACACTCCGAATGAGAGGCCACATGAAAAAGACTCCTGACTATTGTACAGGTGTGTATTTTTCAGTGAGACTCTGAATGAGGGTATAAAACAGAGTCTTTACTACTTACCCAGGTGTGTACATTTAGTGAGGCTCTCAATGAGTGCCCATAGAAAAGAGACTTCTGACTATTTTGCAGGTGTGCATTATTCAGTGATTCTCTGAATGAGTGGGCATAAGAAATAGACTCCAGGCTATATCACAAGTGTGTAATATTCAGTGAGGCTGTAAAAGATTGGCTATATGAAACAGACATCTTATCACTCCACATGTGTGCGTTATTCACTGATTGTCCAAATGAGTAGCCATATAACATAGACTCCAAATTATTCTTGATGTGTGCATTATTCAAACAGGCTCTGTATGAGTGTCCATACCAAATAGACTCCTGACACTCCACAAGGTGAGTATTATTCAGTGATTCCCAGAATAAGAGATCATATGAAATAGAATTATGACTATCACCCAGGTGTATATCATTCAGGGAGGCACTTAATTTGTGGCTATCTTAAACAGCATCCTGACTACTCCTTAGAAGTTCATTATTCACTGAAGCTCTGAATGAGAGGCCATATAAAATAGACATCTGACTATTGCCCCATTATGAATCATTCATTAAGGCTCTGAATGAGTGGTAGTATGGAAGAGAATCCTGATAATTTCCTAGGTGTGTATTATTCAGAGAGGCAAAGAGTGAGTGGCCACATGAAAGAGGCTACAGATTATTACACTGGTGTGCATTATTTACTGAGGCTCTAAATGAGTGGGTATGTGAAGTAGACTATTAACTCTTCCCACGGCGAGTATTATTGAATGAGACTCTGAATAAGTGAGAATAAAAAACAGAGACTCCTGTCTATTGCCCAAGTGTGCATTATTTACAGAGACTCTGAATATGTAGCCATTTGAAGTAGACTCTTTACTATTTCCCAGGGGTGTATTATTCACTGAGGCCCTGAATGAGTGGCCAAAAGAACGAAATTCCTGACTATTCAGATATTCATATTATTCACTGAAACAATGCAAGAGTGGCCATATAAAATAGACCTTAATTTTTTTTTAATTTTTATTGCATTATAGGTTTGGGGGTACATGTGCAGAACGTGCAAGATAGTTGCATAAGTACACACATGGCAGTGTGCTTTGCTGCTTTCCTCCCCTTAATTTAATTTACAGGTGTGAGTTACCTTTTGATTCTCCAAACGAATCATCATATGAAATAGACTAGTGATTATTCCTCACATGTGCAGTATTCAAAGTGGTTCTGTATGAGTGTACATATCAAATAGTCTCCTGACTATCACTCATGTGTGTATCATTCAGGGAAGTGCTTAATTTGGGGCTACCTTAAATAGGGTCCTGACTTCTCCAGGGCTGTTTATTATGCACTGAAGCTCTGAATGAGAGGCCCTATAAAATAGACTTCTGACTAGTGCCCCATTGTGCGTTATTTGGTAATGCTGTGATAGAGTGGCCATATGGCAATGACTATTTTCCAGGTTGGTATCATTCAGCGAGTTTCTGAATGAATGACCATCTAAAATAGACTCCTGACTATACCCGAGGTGTGTATTATTCAGGGAGTCACTTAATTCTTGGCTATCTTAAACAGCGTCCTGATTACTCCATAGAGCTACATTATTAACTAAAGCTCTGAATAAGAGGCCATATAAAATAGACACCTGAATATTGCCCCATTATGTATTATTGATTAAGGCTTTGAATGAGTGGTAATATGGAAGATAATTCTGATTATTCCCCAGGTGTGTATCATTCAGAGAGGCAATGAATGAGTGGCCACATGTAAGAGGCTACAGATTATTACACTGGTGTGCATTATTCACTGAGGCTCTAAATGGGTGGCTATATGAAGTAGACTATTAACTCTTAGTCTAGGTTTGTTATTGAATGAGACTCTGAATTAATGGGCATAAAAAACAGAGTTTCCTGTCTATTGCCCAAGTGTGCATTATTTACAGAGACTCTGAACGTGTAGCCATTTGAAGTAGACTCTTGACTATTTCCCAGGGGTGTATTATACACTGAGGCTCTGAACGACCGGGCATAGGAACGAGATCGCTGACTTTTCAGATATACATATTATTTACTGAATCGCTGAAAGAGTGGCCATATAAAATAGACCCCATTTTACTCCACAGGTGTGTATTATTATTTCTTGATTCTCCAAATGAATCACCATATGAAATAGACTAGTGATTATTTCCCACATGTGCAGTATTCGAAGTGGTTCTGTATGAGTGTACATATCAAATAGTCTCCTGACTATCACTCATGTGTGTATAATTCAGGAAGGTGCTTAATTTGGGGCTACCTTAAATTGGGTCTTGACTACTCCAGAGCTATTTATTATGCACTGAAGCTCTGAATGGGAGGCCATATAAAATAGACTGCAGACTAGTGCCCCATTGTGCATTATTTGGTAATGCTGTGATAGGGTGACCATATGAAAGAGTCTCCTGACTAGTCCACAGGTGTGTATTATTTAATGAGGCTTTGAGTTAGTGATCATATGTAATAGACTGCTGACTATTCCTCAGGTATTTATTATTTACTCAGACTCTGTATATGTGGGCATATGGAATAGACAACTGCCTATTCCAAAGTTGTGCATTACTCACACAGGCTTTGATTTTGTGGCCATTTAAAAGATACTAGTGTCTGTTCCACACGTGTGCATTATTCACTGGAATATGGCATGGACTCTGACTATTCCCCAGGTTTGTACCATTCAGAGTGTTTCTGAATGAATGACAATATAAAATAGACTCCTGACTATATCCTCTTGGCTATATCTCAGCTGTGCATTTTCCACTGAGGCACTGGGTGAACGGTCATATCAAATAGACTGCAGAGTATTCCCCATGTTTGCATTATTTAGTGAGTCTCTGAATCAGTGGCTATATGAAATAGAATCCTGAGTATTCCCCAGGTATATATAATTCTTCACTGAGGTTGTGAGTTACTGGCCATGTGAAATACACTCCTGACTTTTCCATAGGTCTGTATTGTTCAGTGAGGATCTGAATGAGTGGCCATAGGAAAGAGACTCCTGAATACTTTTCAGGCATGCATTTTTAGATTCGGCTATACTAAATAAAATTCTGAAATTCCCTGAGGTGTATTTTATTCAGTGAGGCTCTGAATATGAGGCTATATGAAATAAAATTCTGACTACAATACAGGTGTTCCTAATTCAGTGAAGTTCTGAAGGAGAGGTTATATAAAATAGAGTTTCTGAGTATTCTCCAGGTATGCATTATTCACTGAGGCTCTGAAACTTTGGCCATATGAAAGAGTCTCTTGACTTGTGCACAGGTGTCTATTATTTAATGAGTCTTTGAGTTAGTTACCAGAGGTAATAGATGGCTGAGTATTTTCCAGGTGTTTATTGTTGACTGAGACTCTGTGTATGTGGGCATATGGAATAGACTACTGACTATTCCAAAGTTGTGCATTACTCACTCAGGCTTTGATTTTGTGGCCATTTAAAGGAGACTAGTGTCAGGGGAATTTCCAAGATGGCGCCATAGAAACAGCTCAAAATAGCAGCTTCAGTGAAGGCGCAGAGGGTAAGTCCTAGCCGCATTTTCAGACGAAAATTTGTTGCCCATGGAACGGGGAAATTTTCTGGTGTAGGAGAGACACAGGACAGCAGTGCAGCTCTTTCACCTTGTGTGGCTGTTTTGGCTGGTGCCGCAGCACAGCGGCACCGGGCACAAAACTCACTGGCGTGGGTGCCCTGTTAAACCAGCAATCTGAGATTTGGGAAGGCAGATTGACATGCCCATCTGATTGAACAAAACTTGGACGGTGAGCCAAATGAGGAGATTTCTGGGAAACACGATTTGAGCCGGTGCAGTGGGCCATCACATGGGAGATCACATGGATCAGGGTGCCCAATCAGAAGGCAACTGGAGCGCCTGTGAAAGAGTGAACCATTTAACTTGGAGAGAAAAAGAGACAGAGAGAGAGGAGAAACTCTGAGGTGGGGAGCTGGATGATTGGGCTCGGCGGGTCCCACCCTCACAGGGACAATCAGGGCAGCGATTCCAGGCGCTCGGAATTCAGAGTTATGCTGCGGGCTCAGCTGACTCCAGAACAGTGCAGCTCGGAGGGGGAGGGGCGTCCACCAGTATGAATGCAATCCGCCCCTATTGAGATACACGCTCATAGCTGACCCAGCCTGCCATTTCCAAGGCAACAAGCCATAAAAGATAGACTCTGCCAACAGGGTGAAACACAACACAGTAGAATGCAGCCCCATAGCAGAAGGGCGGAACTGCGCTAGCAGGGTGGAGCCACGGCAGGCAAATAGTGAATAGACTGCCTCCGAGCTGGGCAGGACAGTGAAACAGATACTCATGAAGAAAGCCCCAACTCCCTGAGACAGAGAATCTGAGGGGAAATAAAGGAGGGGTTTTATAAGTTCTGCTGTAGCAGACCTAAACACATCCTCACAGAAACGCTGAATGAACAACAGAGCTCACAGCTCAGCACAGGAGCTCCTATAAAGTACAGACCATCTCCTCAAGCAGCTCCTTGATCCCTGTATATCCAAAGAGTCACTTCTAAAAAGGATTAATCAAACAGACATTTGGCAGGCATCATTCTGGGGCAAAGACAGCAGAAAAAGAAACCAGTAGCATCCCTCACTGTTTGGCAGCTGCTACAGGAGTACCCCAAACTAGCAGGGCCTGGAGTGGCCCTCAGCGCTCGTACAACAGAGGGGCTAGACTGTTAGAAGGAAAACTAAGTAACTGAAACACTTCATCATCAACAATCTGGGCGTCCACTCAGAAACCCAAACAAAAATTCAGCAACTACTAAGATGACAGGTGGACAAATTCACAAATATGGGAAGAAACCAGCGCAAAAAGGAGGAAAACACCCGAATCCAAAACACCTCACCTCCTACAAAGGACCAAAACTCCTCACAAGAAAGAAAACAAAGCTGGACGAAGAATGAGTGTGACAAAATGAGGGAATCAGACTTCAGAAGGTGGATAATGAGAAACTTCAGTGAGCTAAAAGAACGTGTTCTAAATCAATGCAACGAAACTAAGAACCTTGAAAAAAGATTTGAAAAAAAGATTCGAGGAAATGATAACAAGAATGGACAACTAAGAGAGGAATATGAATAAATTGAAGAAGATAAAAAACACAACATGACAACTTCACGAAGCATGCACAAGTTTTAACAGCCGGATTGACCAAGCAGAAGAAAGAATACAAGAATCTGAAGATCAACTCAATGAAATAAAAAGAGAAAACAAGATAAGAGAAAAAAGGGCAAAGAGGAATAGTCCCTCAAAGAAATGTGGGACTATGTTAAGAGACCTAACCTACATTTCATAGGTGTACCAGAATGTGATGAAGAGAATGAATCCAAGCTGGAAAACAATCTTCAGGATATTATCCACGAAAATTTCCCCAACTGAGCAAGGCAGGCCATTACTCAACTCCAGAAAATAGAGAGAACACCACAAAGATATTCTGCAAGAAGAGCAACCCCAAGGCACATAATCTTCAGATATGCCAGGATTGAAATGAAAGAGAAAATACTAAGGGCAGCCAGAGAAAAGGGTCGGGTCACCCACAAAGGTAAGCCCAGCAGACTCACAGCAGATCTCTTGGCAGAAACTCTACAAGCCAGAAGAGAGTGGCGGCCAATATTCAATATCCTTAAAGAAAAGAACTTTCAACGCAGAATTTCATATCCAGCAAAACTGAGCTTCATAAGTGAAGGAAGAATAAAATCTTTTGCCAAAAAGCAAGTACTCAGACATTTTGTCACCACCAGGCCTGCTTTACAAGAGCTTCTGATAGAGGCACTACACATAGAAAGGAACAACCAGTACCAGCCATTCTTAAAACATACCAAATGCTAAATAGCATCAATAAAATAAAGAATCTGCATCAACCAATAGACAAAACTCCCAGCGAGCATCAAAATGGCAGTATCAAATTCAAACATAAAAATATTAACCCTAAATATAAATGGACTAAATGCACCAATCAAAAGACACAGACTGGCAAATTGGATAAAAAAACAAAACCCATCGGTGTGCTGTATGCAGAAAACCCATCTCACACGCAAGGATTCACAAAGGCTAAAAATAAAGGGATGGAGGAAGATTTACCAAGCAAATGGAGAGCAAAAAAAAGCAGGAGTTGCAATTCTCATCTCTGAGAAAATAGACTTTAAAGCAACAAAGATCAAAAGAGGCAAAGAAGGTCATTACATAATGGTAAAAGAATCGATACAACAAGAAGAGCTAACAATCCTAAATATATATGGACCCTATGCAGGAGCACCCAGATATATAAGACACATTCTCAACGACTTAACAAAGGACTTAGACTCCCACACAATAATACTGGGAGACTTTAACACTCCACTGTCAATATCAGACAAATCAACTAGACAGAAAATTAACAAGGATGTACAGGGATTGAACTCAGACCTGGAACACGCAAACCTGATAGACATTTACAGAACTCTCCACTCCAAATCCACAGAATATACATTCTTCTCAGCATTGCGTCACACCTACTGCAAAATTGACCAAATATTTGGCAGTAAAGCACTTCTCAGCAAATGCAAAACAACTGAAATCATAACGAACAGTCTCTCAGACCATAGTGCAATCAAGTTAGAACTAAGAATTCAGAAACTAACTCAGAACCACACAGCTTCATGGAAACTGAACAACGGGCCTTGAATATTGACTGGATAAACAATGAAATGAAGGCAGAAATAAAGAAGTTCTTCAAAACCACAAGAATGAAGATGCAACGTACCAGAATTTCGGGGACACATTTAAAGCAGTCTGTAGAGGAAAATATATAACAATAAGTGCCCACATGAGAAGAGTGGAGAGATCCAAAATTGATACCGTATTGTCAAAATTGAAAGACCTAGAGGAGCAAGATGTAAAAATCTATAAACCTTGCAGAAGACAAAAAATAACTAAGATCAGAGCAGAACTGAAGGAGATAGAGACAAGAAAAACCCTTCAAAAAATCAATAAATTCAAGAGCTGGTTTTTTGAAAAGATCAACAAAATAGACAGACCACTAGCCAGACTGATAAAGAAGAAGAGAGAGAACAACCAAATAGATTCAATAAAAAACGATAAAGGGGAAATCACCACAGATTCCACAGAAATTCAAACCAACATCGGAGAATACTACAAACAACTCTTTGCACATAATCTACTAAACCAGAAAAGAATGGATAAATTCCTGGAAACCTGTGTCCTCCAAATCCTAATCCAGGAGGAAGCTGAAACTATGAATAGATCAATAACAAGGTCTGACGTTGAAGCAGAAATTAGGAACCTACCACACAAAAAAAAGCCCAGGTCCAGATGGGTTCACAGTCGAATTCTACTAGACACACAAATAGGATCTGGTACCATTCCTTCTGAAACTATTCCACATACTTCACAAAGAGGGAACCCTTCCCAAATCATTTTATGACGCCAACATCATCCTGATACCAAAACTCGGAAGAGATTCAACAAGAAAAGAAAACTTCAGTCCAATATCCATGATGAACATAAATGCAGAAATCTTCAATAAAATACTGGCAAACCAATTGCAACAGTACATTAAAAAACTTATCCATCATGATCAAGTAGAATTTATCCCGGGAATGCAAGGCTGGTTCAATATATGCGAGTCTATAAACATCATTCACCACACTAACAGAACCAGAAACAAAAACCACATGATTAACTCAATTGATGCAGAGAAGACATTTGACACAGTTCAACAGCCCTTTATGCTAAAAAGCCTCAATAAACTCGGTATTGATGGAACATATCTCAAAGTAATAAAAGCGATTTGTGTCAAACCAACAGCCAATATCATATTTAATGGGCAAAAACTGGAAGCATTCCCTTTGAAATCTGGCACTAGACAAGAAAGCCCTCTCTCACCACTCCTATTCAACATAGTACTGGAAGTTCTAGCCAGAGCAATCAGGAAAATAAAAGAAATAATGTGTATTCGAATAGGAAAGATGGAAGCCAAATTGTCTCTATTTGCAGAAAACATGTTGATAGTATACCTAGAAGACACCATCATCTCAGCCCAGAAACTCCTGAAACTGATAAGCAACTTCAGCAAAGTCTCAGGATCTAAAATCAATGTGCAAAAATCACAAGCATTCCTATACACCAATAACAGACTTAAAGAGAACCAAATCAAGAATGAACTGCCATTCACAATTGCTACCAATAAATAAATAAATACCTAGGAAAACAACTTACAAGGAACGTAAGAAACATCTTCAAGGAAAACTACAAACCACTGTTCAACGAAATAAGAGACGACACGAACACATGGAGAAATATTCCATGTTCATGGTTAGAAATAATCAGTATCGTGAAAATGGCTATAGTGACCAAAGTAATTTACAGAATAAACGCTATCCCCATCAAGCTACCTTTGAATTTCCTCACAGAACTGGAAAAAACCACCACGAACTTCATATGGAACCAAAAGAGAACCCGCATAGCCAAATAAATTCTAAGCAAAAAGAACACAGCGGGAGGCATCACACTACCAGACTTCAAACTATACTACAAGGCTACAGTAATCAAAACAGCATGGTACTGGTACAAAAACAGAGACAAAGACCAATGAAACAGAACAAAGGCATCAGAAACAAATCAACATATCTACAACCATGTAATCTTTGATAAACCCGACAAAAACAAGCGGTGGGAATAGTATTCCCTGTTTAATAAATGTTGTTGAGAAATCTGGCTCGCCATGTGCAGAAAGCATAAACTGGACCCCTTCCTGACACCTTACACTAAAATTAATACCAAATGGATTAAAGACTTAAACGTAAGATCTGGCCCCATAAAAACCCTAGAAGAAAATCTAGGCAAAACCATTCAGGACATAGGAGTAAACCAAAACTTCATGACCAAAACATCAAAAGCATTGGCAACAAAAGCCAAAATAGACAAATGGGACCTAATCAAACTCCAAAGCTTTTGCACAGAAACAGAAACAGTCACTAGAGTGAATCGGTAACCAACAGATTGGGAAAAAATTTTTAGAGTTTACCCAATGACAAAGGGCTGATATCCAGAATTTACAAAGAACACAAACAGATTTACAGAAAAAAAACAAACAAGCCCATTCAAAAACGGGCAAAGGATATGAACAGACACTTTACAAAAGAAGACATGCATGAGGCCAAGAAGCACATGAAAAAACGCTCATCATCACTGGT
Organism: Saguinus oedipus; assembly: GCA_031835075.1. Lineage (NCBI taxonomy): Eukaryota > Metazoa > Chordata > Mammalia > Primates > Cebidae > Saguinus > Saguinus oedipus. The sequence goes on along the minus strand of CM063180.1, from coordinate 32,103,952 downwards.
CAGTAGAGAGATGCAAATCAAAACCACATTGACATACCATCTCACTCCGGTTAGAATGGCGATCATTAAACAGCTGGAGAAAACAGATGCTGGAGAGGATGTGGAGAAATAGGAACACTCTTACACTGTTGGTGGAAGTGTAAATTAGTTCAACCATTGTGGAAGACAGTGTGGCGATTCCTTAGGGACCTAGAAATAGAAATTCCATTTTACCTAGCAATCCCATTACTGGGTATATATCCAAAGGAATATAAATCGTTCTACTATAAGAACACATGCACACGAATGTTCATTGCAGCACTGTTTACAATAGCAAAGACCTGAAACCAACCCAAATGCCCATCGATGATAGACTGGACTGGGAAAATTTGGCACATATACACCATGGAATATTATGCAAAATTTAAAAATGACGAGTTTATGTACTTTGAAAGGACATGGATGAATCTGGAAAACATCATTCTTAGAAAACTGACACAAGAACAGAAAAGGAAATACCACGTATTCTCACTCAGAGGCGGGTGAGAAAAATGAGAACACATGGACCCAATGAAGGGGGTACTACACACTGGGGTTTATTGGGGGGAATACGGGAGGGACAGTGGAAGGGAATATGGGAAGGGATAGACTGTGGAGAAATGCCAAATGTGGGTGAAGGGGAGAAAGGCAGCAAAACACACTGCCATGTGTTTACTTATGCAACTCTATTGCATGTTCTGCACATGCACCCCAAAACCTAATATGCAATAAAATTAAAATAAAAAGGACTAGTGTGTATTTCGCAGGTATGCATTGTTCACTGAGGCTGTAAATGAGTGGCTATATAATGTAGACTGCAAACACTTCCCCAGTTGTTTAGTACTCAGTGAGGCTCTTCTTTTTGTGACCATATGAAACATGGTGCTGTCTATCCTAAATATTTTTGTTACCCAATAAATCTATGAATGAGTGGCTATATGAAATAGACTGCTGAATTTTGTACATTTGTGCATTATTTATTGAGGGTATGAGTCAGTGGCTATATAAAGTGGAATCCTCACTATTCCACAGGTTTGTATTATTCACTGAGTCTCTGAATGAGTGGCTGTGTGAAATAAACTTTTGGCTACTCCACAGGTGTGCATTATTTACTGAGGCTCTGAATGAGTGTTCATATGAAATAGCCTCCTGATTAATAACCAGATGTACATTACTCAATGAGGCTCTTAAACAATGGCCATAAGAAATAGAATTCTATTTCCCAGGTGTGCATCTTTCAGTAATTCTCTGATTGAGTGGCCATATATCATAGATTCTAACTAGTCCACAGTTGTGTATCATTCACTGAGTTTCTGAATAAGTGGCCACATAAAATAGACTCCTGACTATTCCCCAGCTGTGTATTACTAATTAAGGGTATGGATGAGTGGATACATAAAATAGACTCTTGACTATTCCTCAAGTGTGCATTTTCAACTGAGGCACTGAATTGAACCATCATATCAAAGAGACTCCAGACTATTTCTCAGATGCGCATTATTCCATGGGTCTCTAAATGAGTGGCCATATGAAATAGATTCCTAAGTCTTTCTCAGGTATGCATGATTCACTGAGGCGCTGAATGAATGCCCATGTGAAATACAATCCTGACATTTCCATATATATGTATTATTCAATGAGGCTCTGAATCAGTGGCCAGAGAAAGGAGACTCATGAATACTCACAGGAGGGCATGTTTTGGTTGGACTCTGAAAGACTGTCTTTATAATATAGAGTCCTGACTTTCCCCCAGGTGATCATTATTCAGTTAAGCTCGGAATGAGAGGCCATATGTAACAGCATCCTGAGTATTCCCTAGTACGCATTAGTAACTGAGGCCCTGAATGTTTGGCCATATGAAATAGCCTCCTGACTATTACACAGGTGTGTTCTATTTAATGAGGCTTTGAGTTAGTGATTAGATAAAGTAGATTATTTCCTATTTTTAAGGTGGGTATTATTGACTGAGACACTGATTAAGTGGAAATATAAAATAGACTCCACACTATTTCAAAGTTGTGCATTACTCACTCAGACTTTGATGTTGTGGCCATACGAAATAGACCAGTGTCTGTTTTACAAGTGTGAAATATTCACTGAGGCTCTAACTGAGTGGCCACATGAATTAGACCCTTAACTCTTCCCCAGGTGTGTATTATTGAATGAGACTGAAAAAGTGGGCATAAGAAAGAGACTCCTACAAAAACCCTAGAGGAAAATCTAGACAAAACCATTCAGTACATAGGAGTAGGCAAGTACTTCATGACCAAAACACCAAAAGCATTGGCAACAAAAGCCAAAATAGACAAATAAGACTTAATCAAACTCCACAGCTTCTGCATGGCAAAAGAAAGAGTCACTAGAGTGAATCGGCAACCATCAGAATGGGAAAAAATCTTTGCAGTTTACGCATCTGACAAAGGGCTGATATCCAGAATTTACAAGGAACTCAAACAGATTTACAAGAAAAAAACAAACAAGCCCATTCAAAAATGGGCAAAGGATATGAACAGACACTTTACAAAAAATGACATACATGAGGCCAAAAAACACATGAAAAAAATGCTCATTATCACTGGTCATGAGAGAGATGCAAATCAAAATCACATTGAGATACCATCTCACGCCAGTTAGAATGGCGATCATTAAAAAATCTGGAGACAGCAGATGCTGGAGAGGATGTGGAGAAATAGGAACACTCTTACACTGTTGGTGGGAGTGTAAATTAGTTCAACCATTGTGGAAGACAGTGTGGCGATTCCTCAGGGACCTAGAAATAGAAATTCCATTTGACCCAGCAATCCCATTACTGGGTATATATTCAAAGGACTATAAATCGCTCTACTATCAGGACACATGAACACGTATGTTCATTGCAGCACTGTTTACAATAGCAAAGACCTGGAACCAACCCAAATGCTCATCAATGACAGACTGGACTGGGAAAATGTGGCACATACACACCATGGAATATTATGTAGCAATCAAAAATGATGAGTTTGTGTCATTTGTAAGGACATGGATGAATCTGGAGAACATCATTCTCAGCAAACTGACACAAGAACAGAAAAAGAAATACTGCATATTCTCACTCATAGGAGGGTGAGTAAAATGAGAACACATGGACAGAGGGAGGGGGTCTACTACACACTGGGGTCTATTGGGGAAAATGGGGGAGGGACAGTCGGGGGGGCTGGAAAGGGATAGCATGGGGATAAATGCCCAGTGTGGGTGAAGGAGGGGAAGGCAGCAAAATAAACTGCCATGTGTGTGCCTATGTAACTATCTTGCACGTTCTGCAAATGTACCCCAAAACCTATAATGCAATAAAAATTAAAAAAAGAGACTCCTGACTATTTCCCAGGTGTGCATTATAGACAGAGACTCTATATGTGTGGCCATCTGAATTAGATTCTTGACTATTTCTCAGTGGTGTATTTTTAACTGAGGCCCTGAATGAGTGGCAATATGAAAGAAATCCTTGAATATTTCAGATACATACATTATGCACTAAAACACTGAAAAGGTGGCCCTATGAAATATACTATATTTTACTCCATATTTGTCCGTTATTCATTTATTCTCTAAAGAAATTACCATATGAAAGAGACTAGTGATTATTCTTCACATGTGAATTATTCCAAGAGGTTCTGTATGAGTGTCCATATCAAATAGACTCTTGACTCTCCTTAAAGTGTGTATTATTCAGTGATTCCCCGAATGAGAGGTCATATGAAATAGAATTCTGACTATCACACAGGTGTGAATCTTTCAGGGAGGCACTTAATTCATGGCTATCTTAAACGGCGTCCTGACTACTCCATAGAAGTTCATTATTCACTGAAGCTCTAAATGAGAAGCCATATAAAATAGACACATGACTATTGCCTCATTGTTAATTATTCGTTAAGGCTCTGAATGAGTAGTAGTATGGAATAGAATCATGATGATTCCCCACATGTGTATCATTCAGAGAGGCAATTAATGAGTGGCCACATGAAAGAGGCTACAGATTATTACACTGGTGTGCATTATTTACTGAAACTCTAAAAGAGTGGCTATATGAAGTAGACTAGGAACTTATCTCCAGGTGTTTATTATTAAATGAAACTCTGAATAAGTGGGCATAAAAAACAGAGACTCCTGTCTATTGCCCAAGTGTGCATTATTTACAGAGACTCTGAATGTGTAGCCATTTGAAGTAGACTCGTGACTATTCCCCAGGGGTATATTATTCACTGAGGCCCTGAATGAGTGGCCATAAGAATGAGATTTCTAACTATTCAAATATATATATATATATATATATATATATATATATATATATATATATATATATTATTCACTGAAACACTGAAAGAGTGGTTCTATGAAATAGCCCACATTTTACTCCAAAGTTGTGTTATATTTTTGATTCTCCAAAGGAATCACCACATGAAATAGACTAGTGATTATTCCTCACATGTGCAGTATTCGAAGTGGTTCTGTATGAGTGTACATATCAAATAGTCTCCTGTCTATCACTCATGTGTGTATCAGTCAGGGAAGTGCTTAATTTGGGGCTACCTCAAATAGGGTCCTGACTTCTCCAGAGCTGTTTCTTATGCACTGAAGCTCTGAATGAGAGGCCATATAAAATAGACTTCTGACTAGTGCCCCATTGTGCATTATTTGGTAATGCTGTGATAGGGTGGCCATGTGACAATGACTATTTTCCAGGTTGGTATCACTCAGCGAGTTTCTGAATGAATGACCCTCTAAAATGGACTCCTGACTATATCCCCTTGGCTATTTCTCAGCTGTGCATTTTCCATTGAGGCACTGGGTGAATGGTCATATCAAATAGACTTCAGACTATTCCCCAGGTGTGCATTTCTCAGTGAGTCTCTGAATAAGTGGCAATATGCAATAGAGTCCTGAGTATTCCCCAGGAATATATAATTATTCACTGAGGTTGTGAGTTACTGGCCATGTGAAATACACTCCCGACTTGTACATAAGTGTGTGTTATTCAGTGAGGCTCTGAATGAGTGGCCATAGGGAAGAGACTCCTGAATACTCCACAGGTGTGCATTTTAGATTTGGCTATAAATGGATGGCTCTACAAAATAGAATCCTCACATTCCATGAGGTGTATGTTATTCAGCGAGGCTCTGAATATGTGGTTATATAAAACAGAATTCTGACTACAATACATTTGTTTCTTATTCAGTGTAGTTCTGACGGAGACGCCATATGTTATATAGTTCCTGAGTATATCCCAGGTATGCATTATTCACTGAGGCTCTGAAACTTCTGACATATGAAAGAGTCTCCTGACTAGTCCCCAGGTGTGTATCATTTAATGAGGTTTTAAGTTAGTGATCATATGTAATAGACTGCTGACTATTCCTCAGGTGTTTATTATTGACTCAGACTGTGTATATGTGGGCATGTGGAATAGACAACTTCCTATTCCAAAGTTGTGCATTACTCAGACAGGCTTTGATTTTGTGGCCATTTAAGAGATACTAGTGTCTGTTCCACACGTGTGCATTATTCACTGAGGCTGTAAATGAGTGGCTATATAGAGTAGACTGCTAACTCTTCCCCAGGTGTGTAGTACTCGTGAAACTCCTCTTTGGGATCATATAAAACAGGGTGCTGTCTTTCCCAAATATTTGTATTATTCAGTAAAATTCTGAATGTGTGGCTATATGAAATAGACTGCTGAGTAATGTACATTTGTGCATTATTCACTGAGGGTATGAGTCAGTGGCCATATGAAATGGAATTCTATTTCATCGGTGTGTATTATTCACTGAGTCTCAGAATGAGTGGCTGTGTGAAATACACTCCTGGCTACTCCACAGGTGTGCATTATTCACTGAGGCTCTCAATGAGTGTTCACATGACATAGCCTCCTGATTATTGACCAGATGTGCATTACTCAATGAGGCTCTTCAACAATGGTCATATGAGGTAGAATCCTGACTATTTCCCAGGTGTGCATCATTCAGTAATGCTCTGATTAAAGGGGCCATATGTCATAGATTCTACCTAGTCAAAAAGTGTGTATCATTCACTGAGTTTCTGAATAAGTGGCCACATAAAATAGACTCCTGACTATTTCCCAGGTGTGTATTACTTACTAAGGGTATGGGTGAGTGACTACGTAAAACAGACTCTTGGCTATTCGTCAAGTGTGCATTTTCCACTGAGGCATTGAATGAACCATCATGTCAAATAGACTCTAGACTATTTCTCACGTGTGCATGATTCCATGAGACTCTGAATGAGTGGCCATATGAAATAGACTACTGAGTATTTCCTAGGTATGTATGATTCACTGAGGCGCTGAATGAATGGCCATGTGAAATACACTCCTGACATTTCCATAGATAGGTATTATTCAATGAGGTTCTGAATCAGTGGCGATAGGAAGGAGACTCCTGAATACTCGTAGGAGGGCATCTTTAGGTTGGGCTCTGAAAGACTGTTTTAATGAAACAGATTCCTTACTTTCTCCCAGGTGTTCAATATTCAGTTAAGCTCTGAATGAGAGGCTATATGTAATAATGTCCTGAGTATTCCCCAGTATGCTTTAGTCACTGAGGCTATGAATGTTTGGCCATATGAAATAGCCTCCTGACTATTCCACAGGTGTGTGTTATTTAATGAGGCTTTCAGTTAGTGCTTAGATAAAGTAGATTCTTTACTATTCCTAAGGTGGGTATTATTGACTGAGACACTGATTAAGTGGGAATATGAAATAGACTCCTCACTATTCCAAATTTGTGCATTACTCACTCAGGCTTTGATTTTGTGGCTATACAATATCGACCATTGTCTGTTGCACAGGTCTGAATTACTCACTGAGGCTCTAACTGAGTGGCCATATGAAGTAGACTCTTACATCTTTTCCAGGTGTGTATTACTGAATGAGACTGAATAAGCGGCATAAGAAAGAGACTCCTGAGTCTTCCCCAGGTGTGCATTATATACAAAAACTGTCAATGTGTGGACATTTGAAGTGGATTCTTGACTATTTCCCAGGGGTGTATTATTCACTGAGGCCCTGAACGAGTGGCCATATGAAAGAGCCTCCTGGCTATTACAGATATATACATTATTCACTGAAACACTGAAAGGGTGGCCATATGAAATTAACTCGATTTTACTGCACAGGTGACAGTTATTCATTGATTCTCTAAAGGAATGACCATATGAAAGGACGAGTGATTATTCTTCACATGTGCATTATTCAAAGAGGTTCTGTATTAGTGTCCATATCAAATAGACTCCTGACTGTCACCCAGGTTTTTATCATTCAGGGACGTGCTTAATTTGTGGCTATCTTAAACAGGGTCCTGACTACCCCACAGTTGTTCATTATTCACTGAATCTCTGAATGAGATGCCATATGAAATTAACTATTGACTATTGCCCCATTGTGCGTTATTCAGTAAGGCACTAAATAAGTGGTCCTATGGAATAGAACCCTGATGATTTCCCGGTCTGTATTATACAGTGAGATACTGAATCAGTGGACATATGAAACAGGATCCTGACTATTGCCATGGTGTGCATTATTCACTGAGGCTCTGAGTGGCCATATGAAATAGACTCCCGACTATTCCACAGGTGCATATTATCCACTGAGGCTATGAATGAGTGTCCAAATGAAATAGACTCCTGGTTACTCCAAAAATGTGCATTATTCACAGAGGCTCTGAATGAATGTCCATCGGAAAGAGACTCCAAATTATTCTCCAGGTGTGTATTATTTAGGGAGAATCAGAATATGTGGCTATATTAATTAGATTCCCTACTATCCCACAGGTGTGTATTATTCACTGAGGCTCTGAATATGTGTCTACATGAAATAGACTCCTGACTACTCCACATTATTCAGTGACACGTCGAATGAGAGGCCACATGGAAAAGACTCCTGACTATTTGACAGGTGTGCATTTTTCACTGAGACTCTGAATGAGGGTATAAGACAGAGTCTTGACTATTTCCCCAGGTGTGTACCTTTAGTGAGACTCTCCAATAGTGGCCATAGGAAAGAGACTTCTGACTATTTCACAGGTGTGCATTATTCAGTGATTATCTGAATGAGTGGCCATAAGAAATAGACTCCAGACTCTATCACAAGTGTGTAATATTTAGTGACGCTGAGAAAGAGTGGCCATATAAAACAGACTTCTTATTACTTCACATGTGTGCATTATTCACCAATGGTCAGAATCAGTAGCCATATGACATAGACTCCTAATTGTGCTCCATGTGGGCATAATTCAAACAGGCTCTGTATGAGTGTCCATACCAAATATACTCTTGACTCTCCTTAAAGTGTGTATCATTCAGTGATTCCCCGAATGAGAGGTCATATGAAATAGAATTCTGACTATCACCCAGGTGTGTATCCTTCAGTGAGGCACTTAATTCGTGGCTATCTTAAACAGCGTCCTGACTACTCCATAGAAATTCATTATTCACTGAAGCTCTAAATGAGAAGCCATATAAAATAGACACATGACTATTGCCTCGTTGTTAATTATTCCTTAAGGCTCTGAATGATTAGTAGTATGAAATAGAATCATGATGATTCCCCACATGCGTATCATTCAGAGAGGCAATTAATGAGTGGCCACATGAAAGAGGCTACAGATTATTACACTGTTGTGCATTATTCACTGAAACTCTAAAAGAGTGGCTATATGAAGTAGACTGTGAACTTATCTCCAGGTGTTTATTATTAAATACAACTCTGAATAAATGGGCATAAAAAACAGAGACTCCTGTCTATTTCCCAAGTTTGCATTATTTACAGAGACTCTGAATGGGTAGCCATTTGAAGTAGACTCTTGACTATTTCTCAGGGGTGTATTTTTCACTGAGGCTCTGAATGAGTGGCCATAAGAACGAGATTTCTAACTATTCATATATAGATATTATTCACTGAAACACTGAAAGAGTGGCCCTATAAAATAGCCCACATTTTACTCCAAAGTTGTGGGTTATCTTTTTGATTCTCCAAACAAATCACCATATGAAATAGACTAGTGATTAGTCCTCACATGTGCAGTATTCAAAGTGGTTCTGTATGAGTGTACATATCAAATAGTCTCCAGACTATCACTCTTGTGTGTATCATTCAGGGAAGTAATTAATTTGGGGCTACCTTAAATAGGGCCCTGACTTCTCCAGGGCTGTTTATTATGCACTGAATCTCTGAATGAGGGGCCATACGAAATAGACTTCTGACTAGTGCCCCATTGTGCATTATTTGGTAGTGCTGTGATAGAGTGGCCATATGACAATAACAATTTTCTAGGTTGGTATCATTCAGTGAGTTTCTGATTGAATGACCATCTAAAATAGACTCCTGACTATATCCTCTTGGCTATTTCTTAGCTGTGCATTTTCCATTGAGGCACTGGGTGAATGGTCATATCAAATAGACTTCAGACTATTCCCCAGGTGTGCATTACTCAGTGAGTCTCTGAATAAGTGGCAATATGAAATAGAGTCCTGAGTATTCCCCAGGTATATATAATTCTTCACTGAGGTTATGAGTTACTGGCCATGTGAAATACACTCCCGACTTGTACATAAGTCTGTATTATTCAGTGAGTCTCTGAATGAGTGGCCATAGGAAAGAGACTCCTGAATACTCCTCAGGTGTGCATTTTTAGATTTGGCTATAAATGGGTGGCTATACGAAATAGAATCGTGACATTCCATGAGGTGTATGTTATTCAGTGAGGCTCTTAATATGTGGTTATATGAAACAGAATTCTGACTACAATACATTTGTTTCTTATTCAGTGTAGTTCTGAAGGAGAGGCCATATGTTATAGAGTTCCTGAGTATTTCCCAGTTATGCATTATTCTCTGAGGCTCTGAAACTTCAGACATATGAAAGAGTCTCCTGACTAGTCCACAGGTGTGTATTATTAAATGAGGCTTTGTGTTAGTGACCATATGAAATAGACTGCTGACTGTTCCCTATGTGTTTATTATTGACTCAGACTCTGTATATGTGGGCATATATAATAGAGTACTGCCTCTTCCAAACTTGTGCATTACTCACTCAGGCATTGATTTTGTGGCCATTTAAAAGAGTGTGGTCTTTATTCCACACATGTGCATTATTCACTGAGGCTGTAAATGAGTGGCTATATAAAGTAGACTGCTAACTGTTCCCCAGGTGTGTAGTACTCAGTGGGGTTACTGTATTGTGATAATATAAAACAGGGTGCTGTCTATCCCAAATATTCGTATTACTCAGTAAATCTCTGAATGATGGTCTATATCAAATAGACTGTGAGTACTGTACATTTGTTCATTATTCACTGAGGGTCTGAGTCAGTGGCCATATGAAATGGAATGCTGACTATTCCCCTGATGTGTATTATTCACTGAGTCTCTGAATGAGTCCCTGTGTGTAATACACTCGTGTCTACTCCTCATGTGTGCACTACACAGTGAGGCTCTGAATGAGTGTTCATATGACATAGCGTCCTGATTACTGACCAGATGTGCATTACTCAATGAGGCTCTTAAACAATGGTCATATGAAATGGAATTCTATTTCCCAGCTGTGCATCATTCAGTAATGCTCTGATTGATTGGCCATATGTCATAGATTCTAACTAGTCAAAAGTGTGTATCATTCACTAAGTTTCTGAATAATTGGCCACATAAAATAGACTCCTGACTATGCCCCAGGTGTGTATTACTTACTAAAATATGGATGAGTGGCTACATAAAATAGGCTCTTGACTTTTTCTCACGTGTGAATTTTCCACTGAGGCACTGAATGAACCATCATATCAAATACACTGTAGACTATTTCTCAGGTGTGCATTATTTCATGAGTCTCTGAATGAGTGGCCATATGAAATAGACTCCTGAGTATTTTCCAGGTATGTATGATTCACTGAGGCTCTGAATAAATGGCCATGTGAAATACATTTCTGTCATTTCCATAAATATGTATTATTTAATGAGGCTCTAAATCAGTGGCCATAGCAAGGGGATCCCTGAATACTCGCAGGAGGTCACCTTTAGGTTGGGCTCTGAAAAAGTGTCTTTATGAAATTGATTCCTGATTTCCCCCCAGGTGATCATTATTCAGTTAAGCTCTGAATGAGAGGCCATATGTCATAGTGTCCTGAGTATTCCCCATTATGCATTATTCACTGAGGCTATGAATGTTTGGCCATCTTAAATAGCCTCCTGACTATTCCACAGGACTACAGACACTATTAAGTGTCTGTAATTTAATGAGGCTTTGAGTAAGTGATTAGATAAAGTAGATTCTTTACTATTTCTATGGTAAATATTATTGACTGAGACACTGATTAAGTGGGAATATGGAATAGACTCTTCACTATTCCACAGTTGTTCATTACTCACTCAGGCTTTGGTTTTGTGGCCATGCAAAATAGGCCAGTGTCTGTTCCACAGATATGACTTATTCACTGAGGCTCTAATTGAGTGGCCATATAAAGTAGACACTTAAGTCTTGCCAGTTGTGTATTATTGAATGAGACTGAATAAGTGGGCATAAGAAAGAGAGTCCTGACTATTTCCCATGTGTGCATTATATACAAAGACTCTTAATGTGTGGCCATTTGAAGAAGATTCTTGACTATTTCTCAGGGGTGTATTATTCAATGAGGCCCTGAACGAGTTGCTATATGAAAAAGATTCCTGGCTATTATTGATATATACATTATTCACTGAGACCCTGAAAGGATGGCCATATGAAAAAGACTGGATTTTACTCCACACTTGTCCATTATTCATTGATTCTCTAAAGGAATCGCCATATGAAAAATACTAGTGATTATTCTTCACATGTGCATTATTCAAAAAGAATCTTTATGAGTGTTCATATCAAATAGATTTCTGACTGTCACCCAGATGTGTATCATTCAGGGAGGTGCTTAATTTTTGGCTATATTAAACTGGGTCCTGACTACTTCGCAGGTTTTCATTATTCACTGAAGCTCTGAATGAGAGGCCATATGAAATAAACCCTTTACTACTGCCCCATTTTGCAATATTCAGTAAAGCTCTAAATGAGTGGTCCTATGGAATAGAATCCTGATGATTCCCCGGTGTCTGTCATTCAGTGAGATACTGACTCAGTGGTCATATGAAACAGGATTCTGACTATTACTGTGGTGTGCATTATTCACTTGGGCTCTGAGTGGCCATATGAAATAGACTCCTGACTATTCCCCAGACGTGTATTATTTCTTGGGGTTCCAAATGACTGGCCATATGAAATAGACTTCTGATTATTCCACAGGTGTGTATTATTCAGGGAATCTCAGTATTGGGGGTAGATATAAGTTTGTATCTGCAGTACTTCACAGACATGCGTTATTCACTGAGGCTCATAATAAGTGTTCATATTAAACAGAATCCTGACTATTCCCAAGCTGTGTAGCATTCAGTGAGGTTCTAAATTATTTGCCATATGAGAAAGTCTCCTGAGTACTGAACAGATGTGAGTTATTCACTGAGCCTCTGAATGAGTGGCAATGTGAAATATACCCCTGACTTATTCTCAGTTGTGTACTATTCAGTGAATCTCAAAATGAGTGGCCATATGAAACAGATGCCTCAGTACTCGACAGATGTGCATTATTCACTGAGAGGCTGAATGAGAGGGGATAAGAAGTAGACTCCTGATTATTTCTTCAGTGTGCATCATTCACTGAGGCTCTGAATATGTGGCCATTTGGAAGAGATTTCTCATAATTCTTTAGGTGTGTGTTCTTCACAGAATCTCTGAATGCATTGTCATTCTAAATATGCTCTTGAGAATTCTCCAGGTGTGCACTATTCCGTGAGGCTCTGAATGAGTGGCCGCATGAAATAGACTCCTCAGTGTTTTCTAGGTGTGTATTATTCACTGAGGCTCTAAAGAGTGACTAAATGAAATAGATTCCTGACTATTACACAGGTGTGCATTATTCAGTGAGGCATTCATTGAGTGTCCCTATGAAACTTACCTGATTATTTCCTAGGTGTGTATCAGCCAGTGAGGTGCTGAGAGATGAGCCATATAAAATAGACTCTTGACTATTTCACAAGTGTGTATTATTCACTGAGGCTCTAAATGAGTGGCTATAAGAAATAGACTCCTCTCTATTCCACAGGTGCATATTATCCACTGAGAATATAAATGAGGGTCCAAAGGAAATAGACTCTTGGCTACACCACATGTGTGCATTATTCACTGAGGCTCTTAATAAATTCCCATCTGAAATAGTCTCCGAATTATTCTTCAGGTGTGTATTACTCAGTGAGGCTCAGAATATGTGGTCATATTAATTAGAATTTTTACTATCCCACGGGTGTGTATTATCCACTGAGGCTCTGAATATGTGTCTACATGAAATAGACTCCTGACTACATTATTCAGTGACACTCCGAATAATAGGCCACATATAAAAGACTACTGACTATTCCACAGGTGTGCATTATTTAGTGAGACACTGAATGAGGGTATAAAACAGAATTCTGCCTATTTCCCCACGTGTGTACATTTAGTGCGGCTCTCAATGTGTGGCCATAGGAGAGAGACTTCTGACTATTCTGTAGGTGTGCATTATTCTGTGATTCTCTGAATGAGTGGCCATAAGAAATAGACTCCTTATGATTCTCCAGGTATGTAATATTCAGTGAGGTTCTAAATGAATTTCCATATGAAATAGTCTCACGTTACCTGGTGTGCATTATTCAGTGAGGCTCTGAATGAGTGGCTATAAGAAATAGACCCCAGACTATATCAGAAGTGTGTAATATTCAGTGATACTGTGAAAGAGTGGCCATATGAAACAGACTATTTCTCCACATGTGTGCTTTATTTACTTATTATCTTAATGTGTAGCCATGTGTGCATTATTAACTGATTGTCTGAATGAGTAGCCATATTACATAGACTTGTTGTGAACTGAACATGAGCCCAGGAATCTCGTCCAGTGAGGGGTATCAAACGTGGAAGAGGGCATGTGTGGAAAAGAAAGGAGACTGAAAATGGAGAGGTCTGGAGGACTGGATCGGCTAGGCCCATTCAGCAATTTTATTTGTGCAGTAGGTTTTCTTATATAATTTTTGCTTTAAAATCATTACCTCAATGCAGATTATTACTCAAACAATAAAAGGGACAGAAAATTATTTAGGGGATGATTCAAAGAAACTGTCAAAAGGGAACAAATATTAATGTAAAGGATTAAGGGGGAAACAGGTGATGCTGATTATCAATATTGTCTGAACAATCAGTAACTTGGAAAACAATTTTTAATTAACTAGAAGTATCAAACTCAGCAGTAAAAAGTGCATCTGCGAGAAACAAGGACCACAGGGGAGGTCGCTAGGCTGAAACAATGCCTGGTAAACAAAGTATTAGATCAGGAGCCAGAAAGGGGAACACATTACCCAATTAACTAACTTCAGCATTCACTTGGCCATTATCTCATTGGCCAAGAAGGCTGAGGATAGTGTTTGCTTAATCATTCTCAATTTCCTTTTTCCTTCTCTTCTTAATTTCCTCTCACTCATAGCTCGACAGCCTCCAGTCAGGGAAAATGTGTAAGAAGTCAAGCTCACGTAATGGTGGAGGACAAGTTGTTAGCCTCTCACAGGGTGACTCCCACATTATTTTCTCTTTGCTTTGTTTTTAAATGAAGCTTAAATAATTGGAGCTGAAAACCCTGGAAGGTGGAGAACACAAGGCAAAATAGGAATGGTAAGAGAAAGATGAGAAAAAGGACACAAGCACTATCAGCAATTATGGACGAGAGGAAGAAAAGGTGGAAGGTGGTGAACTAGGAAGACAAAGTCAACAATATCATGGGCGATTGTGTCATCTTCAGGCAGCTACTGATGAGAAAAATTAATGGCATGAATATCCTGCTGAAGCTTAAAAACATCTAGGAATAAATTGTTATGAGTCTAAATTTCTTGTAAATGGGCCTTAACAAGAGGCCATTGACATTTAGTCTCATTGTTAAAAGTATTAGTAACATAAATATATTTATAACCATCATGGCAATGAAGGGCTAGGTGGTTTTGAATATTATAAAATTTATCACTAAGAGTAGTAACAGTTTGTTCTAAAGCATTAAGTCTCTCATCACTTTTCTTATTAATATACATTTGAGTTTTCATTGTAACAGAAATATTCTTTGCAAGATGATTAACATAAGCAGCAGTTTAAACACTGTGAGCAAGTCCAACAGCTGTGGTAGCAGCAATAGCTATAACTGAAACAACAGCAATAATGCTAGCAATGAGAATACTAAGGAAATGTTTAGGGCGGATTATGAGATTGTGCACTTGTTGGAAAATAAGAAGGGCTTTTTCATCATAATAGGATCCAGAAAAATTAACAGGTAACATAACGTAGGGGGGCTGGTGTACAAGAAGAAGGGTGTGAACAGGAAAAAAAGGAAGAATCAATGCAGTTGGTAAGAATACAATTTTAAAAATAAATAGAATATGAGCCAGAAGCTTGGGTGATGGAAACATTACTGGCAATAATAACATAAGGAGAAGCAATGTAGGATTGAGTATAAATGGTCTGATTAGCGGGAGAAGATAAACTATGGGAACCAGCGCAAACAAAGGTAGGAGACAAGGATACAAACAGCTTCTAGAGAAAAGTGTATGCTTTGTCAGAGAAGGTAGTGTCAATGAGAGTGCTCTAACCACTAGGTGTTTTATAAAGAGCTAAGGCAATGTCAAGAGGATGAGGAACAGACTAGTAAAATAAGGAGAAACTAGAAGGCAGGGTATAATTAATAGATTGCTTTTGGTTAGGGAAACAGAACTGCTAGTGTGGGGAAGGGTCTAAAGAAGAGTTAGAAGTTCGACAACGCTGGTGTTTAATGAGGGGCAAATGCTGAGCGGAGGAAAAGTTGTAAGTTTCTCTAATTCCTACATGGTTGAGTATCTAATCACGAGAATAAACTGTTTCACTTGGGAAGTGGTTGGAGGGGTTAGAAACGGTATGAAGTCAGTGAATTCTAAGATCGAAGCAATAAGAACCAGAAAAAGAGAGAGGAATAGAAGGAGGGGAATAGGCATTGGCAGAGAAATTACGATTCTAGATTTTGGAGGTGTAGAAGCACATGGGAGGGGCAGCATCTTGGGTAGAATAAGTATAGGTAGCAATATGAGGAGTAATATGAGAAGAAGAGGGAAACCCAAGAATAGAAGTATCATTAATGTAGATGGTGAAGGCGGGATTATTTTAGGTAAAAGGTCAAAGAAAAGGAGGGTTCAGAACATAAGCCCACATAACATGAGAATTAGGGAGAGGGAAGTCCTGTGCTAAATGACAAGACAATATAGCCATTATAGCAATAAACAAAACAGTAGGACAATGGGATTGTCCGGAAGATGAGACCAGGGCGGCTGTTTCAGCAGTCAGATGGTGCATCTGGGCTTATGTCCACAGGGGGCTGCCTCGTTGTGGATTCTGGAAGTTCATCAATTGAGCTGCTTGGCGAGTTGGGTGGCAGTGGTGAGGCAGGGATGGCGTCAGCCGGAAACAACGAAGACGTGGTATCAGGGCGTTTTCACTGCCTGGTGGAGAATTTATGCTTGACAAGGCATTTAGAAACCCAAATTGGAGAGGGAGCAGACTTGGGAGAAACACAAACATTTCCTTGTCCTCATATTAGGACTGGATATGGACT
The DNA here is from genome assembly GCA_031835075.1 of Saguinus oedipus. Classification (NCBI taxonomy): domain Eukaryota; kingdom Metazoa; phylum Chordata; class Mammalia; order Primates; family Cebidae; genus Saguinus; species Saguinus oedipus. The sequence goes on along the minus strand of CM063180.1, from coordinate 32,087,222 downwards.
GTGCTACTGGTTAGTTAGAGCATCTTTTCACAGACCTGAGGATGAGATACATTATTAGGGTGCCAATGATGATCGGCTGCAGAGAGTCCATCAGCGTCTAAAGTTAAGAAATTAAGGAGAGAGATCCAAGATGGCTGATCGCTAACAGCTCGGGATTGTAGCTCCCAGTGAAAGCTCGGAAAACGTGAGGACGCCACATTTTCAGAGAACTTTTCATCGCCAACGAATCAGAAGATTTCCAGTGGAGGAGCCCCGTGGGTCGCCAGCGCGACTTCTGTGGCTGGTGCAGCGGTTTTGCCATCGCCTCAGCGCGGCAGCTCTTCATGCACAGTGAGCGGGACTGGTTCCTTTACTGACTGGTGTTTGGAGCTCCGAGAAGGCAGAGTCACTTGTGGACTGAAGAAGGAAGCCCGACCGGAGATTTCCAGGCAGAAGAGCACCATCAGTCTTATCGCTGTTGTTTTGGCCGGCGCAGTGGGTTGCTCGGATTCCAGCACTGGGAATCAATAAATTAGACATCCTCTCAGGAACTTAATGAGAAAGGCGCTAATTGTAATGATATCAGATGGATAAAATCACAACAAAGGGAAAAAAAACAGCCTAAAAGGCCGAGAAAACTGAAAGTCAGAACCCCTCTCTCTCTACAGGGGATAGTAATTCCTCATCAGCAACGGAACAAGCCCTAATGGAAGAGGACTGTGTTCCAGTATCTGAAGGAGGTTTTAGAATGTGGATGGTAAAAGACCTCTGGGAATTGAAACAAATTGTTATAAACCAAGGCAAAGAAACTAAGAACTTTGAAAAAAGGTTAGACGAAATGTTAAAAAGAATGGACAATATAGAAAGGAATATAAATGAACTAATCGAGTTGAAAAATACAACACGAGAACTTAGTGAAATATGCACAAGTTTGAATAGCCGAATTGATCAAGCAGAAGAAAGGATATTAGAGGTTGAATACCGACTTAATGAAATGGAACGAGAAGACAAGAATAGAGAAAAAAGGATAAAAAGGAATGAGCAAAGTCTCCAAGAATTATGGGACTATGTGAAAAGACCTAATCTACGTTTCATAGGTGTATCTGAATGTGATGGAGAGAATGAATCCAAGCTGGAAAATATTCTTCAGGATATTATCCAGGAGAATTTTCCCAATCTAGCAAAGCAGGATACCATTCAACCTCAGGTAATACAGAGAACACCACAAAGATATTCCTTAAGAAGAGCAACCCCAAGACACATAATCATTAGATTCACCAGGGTTGAAACAAAGGAGAAAATACTAAGGGCAGCCAGAGAGAAAGGTCAGGTTACCCACAAAGGGAAGCCTATTAGGCTTACAGCAGATCTCTCAGCAGAAACCCTACAAGCCAGAAGAGAGTGGGGGCTGATATGTAACATCCTCAAAGAACAGAAATTTCAGCCCAGAATTTCATATCCTGCCAAACTAAGCTTCACAATTGAAGGAAAAATAAAATCTTTTATGAACAAGCAAGTACTCAGAGATTTTATTACCACCAGGCCTGTTTTACCAAAACTTCCGAAAGAAGCATTACACACAGAAAGGAACAACCAGTATTAGCCTTTCTAAAAATGTACCAAAACGTAAAGAACATCAACAGAAAGAAGAATTTACATCAACAAATGGATAAAATAGCCAGTTAACATCAAATGGCAGTAATCTTAAATGGAAATCGACTAAATTTTCTAATTAAAAGATACAGCCAAATCTAACAGTATACTATATCCAGACCTATTTCATATCCAAAGATATAATAGACTAAAAACAAAGGGTTGGAGAAAGATTTACCAATCAAATACAGAAAAATAAATAAATAAACAAAGCAAAAAGGAGTTGCAATTCATGCATTTGATAAAACAGATTTCAAACCAAAAAAGATAGAGTGGTATAAGGATCAATGCATTCTAACACTCAGATACATAAGACCCATAAAGAGATTCAAACTCAACGAAACAGAAAATTAATAAGGATATCCAGAATCTGAACTCAGATCAGTAACAAGTAAACTTAATAAGCAAACTCTCCACTTTAGATAAATAAAATATACATTCTCCATTTTAAATACATAAAATAATGATCGGCCATTATTAATAGCCATTTATAGAATAAAGCAATATTTCTGTTCTCTCTCCCTCTTTTTCTTCCTCTCTTTTCCTTTCAAAAAAAAGACCCTCTATATCCTCTCTTTCTCTCAGAAAATAAATAAATAAATAAATAAATAAAAATAAAATAAAAACTTTGTAGAGGGGAAGCATGCTCAAGTGCCAGCTCGCAGCGCAGTGAATGTCCTCCAGCTAAACACACAGGGTCGTTGCAGGCATACCCCTGCTTAGCCTGTGCCCACGTTGTCCTCGGGCTGGGCCTTCCCAACTGCATCCTTAGCAGCTCCTCACCCCCATGGCCTGCCCAAGCAGAAAGAGGGCCCGCCAGGATGTGGGCCGCTCCTGGCTCTGCTCCTGGCTTCTGCTTCAGGAGGGCTTCAGCAAGGGCACCAGTGCCTGTGGCCTCCTCTCCTGCCCTACTCCCTGCTGCTGCCTTACAACTCCAGGCATCTGTTATGTCAGGAACCCCCTTCTTAGCCTCACCCCAGTCCCTGACACTCAAAAAAAAAAAAACAAATTAAGAACATAAACAGCATGTTTAAGTTAAGTGTGAGGGGTTTTACGTAATGCATCAGAAATTGGGCCATGTTTTAGTTTATGTAATCAATTTTCAAAAAATGGCTTCTTTTGATGATACTTTGGCCTGGATGATTAATAGGAATGCCTGTACGGTGAGAAATCTGAAAATGAAAGCAAAAAGAAGCGAAACTTTTGCTGGTATAAGCAGGGCCATTGTCTGTCTTCAGGATCTTAGGTGGGCCAATTATAGATAAAACGGTTAGGCAATGTGCTACAACATCCTTAACTGCTTCCTCAGCATGAGCGGTAGCAACTATAAAATGAGAAAAAGTGTCAATGGAAACATGTATATACTGCAATTTACTAAAAGGGGGAAGTGAGTAACATCTATCTGATATACATGACTAGCTTGCAGTCTTCGAGGATTTACATCATAGTGGTGAGCAACAGGCAAGTAAGGCAGACAGGCTGTGTATTGTTTAACAACTTTGAGGGCCTGTTCTCTGGTAGTATGAAATTGAAATCGAAGACTGCAAGCGTTCTGATGTTACAAGGTATGAGAAGTCTCGGCTTGCTGTACAGGGGACAGAACAGGAAAAATACATTGAGTGAGCTGATTAGCTTGGGCGTTGCCCTCAGTTAGAGGACCTGGCAGGGAGAAATGTGCTCTGATGTGACTAATGAAAAAAGGACGTGATCTGCGTTGAAGTGTCTGCTGTAAAGGGAGCAAAAGATGAATTATGGAAGAGGAGTCAGGAAAGGATAAGGGGGCTGTTTTTTGATTTTGAACTAAATTAACACCATATTGACTATCAGAGTAAATATTCAAAGGGACATCCCAATTAGTCAGGATATGTTGAACTGCCAGGAGCTCTACGCACTGAGCAGAGCGTTCTGTGGTCTGAAACGAAAAAGGGTGTGCATTAACAGTGCCTGAGGTGATACTAGAAGAGGAGCCATTTGTAAAGGCTAAGAGTGCTTCAGATAATGGTGACTTGAGGCAGGTCTGTAGAAAAATAAGAAAGTTTTGGGAGTAAAAAGTTAACAATGTATCTGCAGGGTAATGGCACAGCATTTGGCTTGAAAAGCCAGCAAAGGCTAATTGCCAGGAGTCAAAGAACTTCCAAAGCCACTGTTGCTGAGTATTAGAGTAAGGAACAATGATTTCAGGAGGATCAATACCAAAAAGAGAAAGAGTTCGTACACGACTTTTACCTACCAAAACAGAAACTAATTCAAAGTAAGGGGTTACAACTTTCCCACTGCTGGCTGGGAAATGAAGCCAGTCCAGGATACCCTGTTGCCAAAAAATTCTAGTGGGTGTATAAACAGTAGGAAGAACACAATAACACTAGCAGGAGTTGTTCTGAATACCAGAACGTTTTTGCTTGGAAAAGGCATCATGAACTAATTGCAAAGCTATTTAAGTGGGAGCTGTTAAAGAACAAGGGGAAGTTGATCTAGGGGGTCATGTGAAAATATCAAATAAAGGCTTTAATTGTCTTGTGGTAAGCTTCAAGCTCGAGCGAATCCAGTTAATATATCCTAAAAATTACTGAAAGTCATGCAGTGTGGTTAAATTTTCTGTGGAGAGAATAGGAGTCTTAAAGGAAACTTGGTTAGATTCAATAACCTTTCCCATGTAATGGTATGGAGTGGCAGTCTGAACTTTATTTGGTGTGATAACAAGCTTATTTTTTGTCAGACAGTTTTGCAAATATTCAAAGGCTTGATAAAGAAGGGATTTTTTTTTAATTTTTCTTGCATTATACGTTTTGAGGTACATGTGCAGAACGTGCAAGAGAGTTGCATAGGTACACACATGGAAGTGTGTTTTACTGCCTTCCTCCCCTTCACCCACAATTGGCATTCATCACCAGGCTATCCCTCCCCAGCCCCCCACGCTGTCCCTCCCACATTCCCCCCAATAGACCCCCGTGTATAGTAGACCACCTCTCTGTGTCCACGTGTTCTCATTTTTCTCACCCCCCTATGAGTGAGTATATGCGGTATTTCTTTTTCTGTTCTTGTGTCAGTTTGCTGAGAATGATGTTCTCCAGGTTCATCCATGTCCTTAAAAAGCACACAAACTCATCATTTTTGATTGCTGCATAATATTCGATGGTGTATATGTGCCACATTTTCCCAGTCCACTCTATCATCGTTGGGCATTTGGGTTCGTTCCAGGTCTTTGCTATGGTAAACAGTGCTGCAATGAACATTCGTGTGCATGTGTCCTTATAGTAGAACGATTTATAGTCCTTTGAATATATACCCAGTAATGGGATTGATGGGTCAAATGGAATTTCTATTTCTAGGTCCCTGAGGAATCGCCACACTGTCTTCCACAATGGTTGAACTAATTTACACTCCCACCAACAGTGTAAGAGTGTTCCTATTTCTCCACACCCTCTCCAGCATCTGCTGTCTCCAGATATTTTAATGATCGCCATTCTAACTGGTGTGAGATGGTATCTCAATGTGGTTTTGATTTGCATCTCTCTAATGACCAGTAATGATGAGCATTTTTTCATATGTTTGTTGGCCTCATGTATGTCTTCTTTTGTAAAGTGTCTGTTCATATCCTTTGCCCATTTTTGAATGGGCTTCTTTGTTTTTTTCCTGTAAATCTGTTTGAGTTCTTTGTAAATTCTGGATATCAGCCCTTTGTCAGATGCGTAAACTGCAAAGATTTTTTTCCATTATGATGGTTGCCGATTCACTCTAGTGACTTTTTTTTTTTTTTGTCGTGCAGAAGCTGTGGAATTTGTTTAGGTCCCATTTGTCTATTTTGGCTTTTGCTGCCAATGCTTTTGGTGTTTTGTTCATGAAGTACTTGCCTACTCCTATGTCCTGAATGGTTTTGCCTAGATTTTTTTCTAGGGTTTTTATGCTGTCAGGTCTCATGTTTAAGTCTTTAATCCATCTGGAGTTAATTTTAGTGTAAGGTGTCAGGAAGGGGTCCAGTTTCTGCTTTCTGCACATGGCTAGCCAGTTTTCCCAACACCATTTATTAAATAGGGAATCCTTTCCCCATTGCTTGTTTTTGTCTGGTTTATCAAAGATAATATGGTTGTAGATATGTTGTGTTGCCTCTGATGCTTCTGTTCTGTTCCAATGGTCTATATCTCTGCTTTGATACCAGTACCATGCTGTTTTGACTACTGTAGCCTTGCAGTATAGTTTGAAGTCTGGTAGTGTGACGCCTCCCGCTGTGTTCTTTTTGCTTAGAATTGACTTGGCTATGCGGGCTTTTTTTTGGTTTCATATGAAATTCATGGTTGTTTTTTCCAGTTCTGCGAATAAATTCAATGGTAGTTTGATGGGGATCATATTGATTGTGAAAATTACTTTGGGCAATATAGCCATTTTCACGATATTGATTGTTCCTAACCACGAACATGGAATGTTTCTGCATCTGTTTGTGTCCTCTCTTATTTCGGTGAACAGTGGTTTGCAGTTTTTCTTAAAGAGGTCCCTTAGATTTCTTGTGAGTTGTATTCCTAGGTATTTTATTTTCTTTGTAGCAATTGTGAATGGCAGTTCATTCTTGATTTGGTTCTCTTTAAGTCTGTTATTGATGTATAGGAAGGCTTGTAATTTTTGAACATTGATTTTATATCCTGAGACTTTCCTGAAGTTGCTTATCAGTTGCAGGAGCTTTTGGGCTGAGGTGATGGGGTCTTCTAGGTATACTATCATGTCGTCTGCAAATAGAGACAATTTGGCTTCCACCTTTCCTACTTGAATATCCTTTATTTCTTTTTCTTGCCTGATTGCTCTTGATAGAACTTCCAGTACTATGTTGAATAGGAGTGGTGAGAGAGTGCATCCTTCTCTAGTGCCAGATTTCAAATGGAATTCTTCCAGTTTTTGCCCATTAAGTATGATATTGGCTGTTGGTTTGTCATAAAATAGCTTTTATTACTTTGAGATATGTTCCATCAATACCAAGTTTATTGAGGGTTTTTAGCATAAAGGGCTGTTGAATTTTGTCAAATGCTTTCTCTGCATCAATTGAGATAATCATGTGTTTTTTGTTTTTGCTTCTGTTTATGTGGTGAATTGCATTTATAGACTTGCGTATGTTGAACCAGCCTCGCATCCCCGGGATGAATCCTACTTCATCATGATGGATAAGTTCTTTCATGTGCCATTGCAATCGGTTTTCCAGTATTTTATTGAAGATTTTTGCATCTATGTTTATCATGGATATTGGCCTGAAGTTTTCTTTTCTTGTTGAGTCTCTGTCAGGTTTTGGTATCAGGATGATGTTGGTCCCATAAAATGATTTGGGAAGGGTTCCCTCTTTTTGGATTCTTTGGAATAGTTTCAGAAGGAATGGTACCAGATCCTCTTTGTGTGTCTGGTAGAATTCAGCTGTGAACCCATCTGGACCTGGGCTTTTTCTGTGTGGTAGGATCTTAATTGCTGCCTCAACTTCAGACCTTGTTATTGGTCTATTCATAGTTTCGGCTTCCTCCTGGTTTCGGCTTGGTAGGACACAGGCGTCCAGGAATTTATTTATTTCTTCCTGATTTACTAGTTTATGTGCATAGAGTTCTTTGTAGTATTCTCTGATGATGGTTTGAATTTCTGTGGAATCTGTGGTGATTTCCCCATTATGGTTTATTATTGAATCTATTTGGTTGTTCTCTCTTTTCTTTTTTATCAGTCTGGCTCGTGGTCTGTCTATTGTGTTGATCTTTTCGAAAAACCAGCTCTTAGATTTATTGATTTTTTGAAAGATTTTTCTTGTCTCTATCTTCTTCAGTTCTGCTCTGATCTTAGTTATTTCTTCTCTTCGGCTAGGTTTTGAGTTTTTTTGATCTTGCTCCTCTAGCTCTTTCAATTTTGATGATAAGGTGTCAATTTTAGATCTCTCCACTCTTCTCACGGGGACACTTATTGCTATATATTTTCCTCTACAGACAGCTTTAAATGTGTCCCAGAGATTCTGGTACGTTGTGTCTTCATTTTCGTTGGTTTCAAAGAACTTCTTTATTTCTGCCTTCATTTCATTTTTTAATCCATTCAACATTCAAGAGCCAGTTTTTCAGTTTCCATGAAGCTGTGCGGTTCTGAGTTATTTTCTGAATTCTGAGTTCCAACTTGATTGCACTATTGTCTGAGAGACTGTTTGTTATAATTTCAGTTGTTTTGCATTTCCTGCAGAGTGCTTTACTTCCAATTATGTGGTCAATTTTGGAGTAGGTGTGATGTGGTGCTGAGCAGAATGCATATTCTGTGGATTTGGGGTGGAGAGTTCTGTAAATGTATATCAGGTTTGCTTGTTCCAGGTCTGAGTTCAAGTCCTGGATATCCTTGTTAATTTTCTTTCTGGTTGATCTGTCTGCTATTGACAGTGGAATGTTAAAGTCTCCCGCTATTATTGTGTGGGAGTCTAAGTCCCTTTGTAAGTCATTAAGAACTTGCCTTATATATCTGGGTGCTCCTACATTGGGTCCATATATATTTAGAATCGTTAGCTCTTCTTGTTGTATCGATCCTTTTACCATCATGTAATGACCTTGTTTGTCCTTTTGATCTTTGTTGATTTAAAGTCTATTTTATCAGAGATGAGAATTGTAACTCCTGCTTTTTTTTTTTTTTTGCTCTCCGTTTGCTTGGTAAATCTTCCTCCATTCTTTTATTTTTAGCCTTTGTTTATCTTTGCGTGTGAGGTGGGTTTCCTGGATACAGCACACCGATGAGTTTTGGTTTTTTATCCAATTTGCCAGACTGTGTCTTTTGATTGGTGCATTTAGCCCATTTACATTTAGGGTTAATATTGTTATGTGTGAATTTGATACTGCCATTTTGGTGCTAGCTGGCTGTTTTGCCCATTGGTTCATGTAGATTCTTCATTTTCTTGATGCTCTTTAGCATTTGGTATGCTTTTAGGATGGCTGGTACTGGTTGTTTCTTTCTATTTGTAGTGCCTCTTTCAGGACCTCTTGTAAAGCAGGCCTAGTGGTGACAAAATCTCTGAGTACTTGCTTGTTCGTGAAGGATTTTATTTTTCCTTCACTTATGAAGCTCAGTTTGTCTGGATATAAAATTCTGGGTTGAAAGGTCTTTTCTTTAAGGTTGTTGAATATTGGCCCCCACTCTCTTCTGGCTTGTAGAGTCTCTGCCGAGAGATCTGCTGTGAGTCTGATGGGTTTCCCTTTGTGGGTGACCCGACCTTTTTCTCTGGCTGCCCTTAGTATTTTCTTCTTCATTTCAACCCTGGTAAATCTGACGATTATGTGCCTTGGGGTTTCTCTTCTTGCGGAGTATCTTTGTGGTGTTCTCTGTATTTCCTGGAGTTGAGTATTGACCTGTCTTGCTAGGTTGGGGAAATTTTCCTGGATAATATCCTGAAGAGTGTTTTCCAGCTTGGCTTCATTCTTTTCATCACATTCTGGTACACCTATCAAACATAGGTTGGGTCTCATTACATAGTCCCACATTTCTTGGAGATTTTGTTCATTCCTTTATGTGCTTCTTTCTTTAATCTTGGTTTCACGTTTTATTTCATTGAGTTGATCTTCAACTTCTGATATTATTTCTTCTGCTTGGTCAATTCGGCTGTTAAAACTTGTGCATGCTTTGCGAAGTTCTCATGTTGTGTTTTTCAGCTCCTTCAATTCATTCATATTCCTCTCTAAGTTGTCCATTCTTGTTATCAATTCCTCGAATCTTTTGTCAAATCTTTTTTCAAGGTTCTTAGTTTCTTTGCACTGATTTAGAACATGTTCTTCTAGCTCAATGAAGTTTCTCATTATCCACCTTCTGAAGTCTGATTCCGTCATTTTGTCACACTCATTCTCTGTCCAGCTTGTTTCCCTTTCTGGTGAGGAGTTTTTGGTCGTTTGTAGGAGGTGAGGTGTTTTGGTTTAGGGTGTTTTTCTTCTTTTTGCGCTGGTTTTTTCCCATCTTTATGGATTTATCTGCTTGTCGTCTTAGTAGTTGCTGATTTTTCTATTGGGTCTCTGTGTGGATGCTGAGATTGTTGATGATGATGTATTTCTGTTACTTAGTTTTCCTTCTAATGGTCTAGCCCCTCTCCTGTATAAGTACTGAGGTCCACTCCAGGCCTTGCGTGTCTGGAGTATACCTGTAGTAGCTGTGGAACAGTGAGGGATGATACCAGCTTCTTCTTCTGCTGTCTTTGTTTCAGAATGATGCCCGCCAATTGTTAGTCTGGTTAGTCCTTTTGGGGTGACTCTTTGGATATACAGGGGTCAGGGAGTGGCTTAAGGGGACGGCCTGTGCTTTATAGGAGTTCCGATGCTGAGCTGTGAGCTTTATTGTTCATTCAGGGTTTTTGGGAGGTTGTTTATATTTGCTGCAATAGAACTGATAAAGCACCACCCGTTTTTTTCTCCCTTTTAGATGCTCTGTCTCAGGGAGTTGGGGCTTTCTTTATGAGTATCTGTTGCACTGTCCTGCCTCACTAGGTGGCAGTCTATTCACTATTTGCCTGCCAGGGCTCTGACCTCTAGCTCGGGTCCACCCTGTTGCTGCTGGGCTCCCTTCTGCTGTGGAGCGCTCCCCCCTCCTGGCGGCATCTCTCTGTTATGGCTGGTTGCCTCAGCAACGGCAGGCTGCGTCAGCCCTGCGTGATACTTCAGTAAGGGCGGATTGTGTCAATAATGTCAGACGCCCTTCCCTCACCGGGTTGCACCATCCTACATGCTGGCAGCAAAACTCTCAGCCCCAAGCGCCTCCAGTCGCTGCCGTGCTTGTCCCCATGAGGGTGGCACCCGCTGAGCCCGATCACCCAGCTCCCTGCCTCAGAGTCCGTCCTATCTCTCTCTCTCTCCCTCTCCACAAGCTGAAAAGTCGACTCTCTCACTGGCGCCCCAGTAGCCTGCCCATAGGGCACTGGGATCTGTGCAATCTCCTGTGCCACTGCCCACTGCACTGGCTCAGATCACGCTTCCCAGGAAACTCCTGGTCTGGCTCACTGTCCAAGTCCCATTCAATCAGATGGACATGCCAATCTGCCCTTCCAAATCTCAGATTGCTGGTTTAACAGGGCAACCCGACCAGTGAGTTCCGTGTCGGTTTCTGCTGTGGCGCCGTCCGAAGCGGCTGTGCGAGCGTTAGCAGGCTTTACTAGCGTCTGGTGTCTCTCCCACACCTGGGACTTTCAACGCTGTGTGGGCAAAAAAGGTTCATCCAACAATGCGGCTAGGACTCACCCTCTGCGCCTTCACTGAGAGCTGCAATCCTGAGTCGCTTCTACGACACCATCTTGCGAGTCCCCACGACATAACATTCAAGGTTCTTGTAACTTCGGTAAAGAAGGGTTTCATTTGGAGGAGCTAATAGGAGATCATCCATATAATGTAATAGTTGAATATCAGGGAATTATTGACGAATGGGTAGGATGGCTTTAGACACAAAAGTCTGACACAAGGTGGGGCTGTTAGCCATAACTTGAGGCAACACAATCCACTCATACCGCTCATATCGTTTATTAAAATTAGTGGAAGGTACGCTAAAGGCAAAACAATGACAATCTGAGGGATGCAAAGGAATGGAAAAGAAACAATCTTTTAAATTAATCACTAACAGTTTCTAAGTCTGAGGCATAACAATAGGAGAAAGTAGGCCGTGTTGTAAGTGGCCCATGACTTTCATAGTAGCATTAACTTTTCTTAAATCCTGTAAAAGCCTCCATTTACTGGAATGCTTCTTAATAACAAAGATGGGGGAATTCTAAGGACTATTAGTAGGACTAATATGACCCAGAGAGAGTTGTTCCTGAACCAACTCACGAGCCACTGTAATCTTTTCATTAGAGAGGGGCCACTACTTCACCTACACTGGAGTATTTGATAACTAAGTAATTTTATCAGCATGGGAGTTGGGAATGACAGTGACCCCTAGGAAAAATATCCTAGGCCAGAATGGTCAGTTTTCTGGGAAAGGGCAAGAGGCTGAGGATTTCCCTGAAAGCTTTTCCCAAGCCCTTGCCAGGCAAGTAGCCCTGTTTAGTCATAACTTCAAGAGCAACGGGATTGGTCACCAATTGATCTCCCATGGCTTCTAAAACATCACGGCCCTAAAGATTGAGTGGGATACCAGGAATTACTTAGGGGATAAATGAGTCAGAGTGACCCTCATCATCAGTCCATGTTAATAAACTTGTAGATTGCATAGGATTGTTAGTCATTCCTATGCTTTGTAAAGAAGTCATGTCAGTAGTTGTATGCCATTGAGAAGGCCAATATTTATGGGAAACTACACACACGTTGGCCCCTGTGTCCAGGAGGCCTTTAAATGTTTTGCCATTAATTTTAATGGTAAGTTCATGTCTGGTAGATGAAATAGATTTAACCTAGTAAGCATAAGAAGAGGAAGGATCAGGACCTTGGTTACTTATAACTTTAGTTGACAATTGAGAGCCAGCTGATGTATCAACAGGAATGAGAAGCAGTTGAGCAAAGGACAATTCAGGACTCAGAGTGAAAACACTTGTAGGTGACTAAGCAAACACCTTAATTTCTCCTGAGTAATCAGCATTAACAACTCCAGGTAGTACATGTATACCTCTTAAGGAACAGTTACTATGACCTGAAATAAGACTAATATATCCTGAGGGAAGAGGACTAAAAATGCCCATAGAGATGGCTTGAGGTCCCATGTCAGGGATTAATACCTGTTGGGCGGTGGGACGGAGGTCAAGTCCTGTGCTGTTTGGTGTTGCTCCACAGAGTTGAGAAAGAGATTTGTGCTCGAACTCAGGATGGGAACTTGAACATAAGGTGTCCCAATATTTTGCGGGGGCTGAGACTGCCCTCACCTGGGAGTTTCCCAACTGCTGAGGGAGGGGATTGCCCTGGGCATCATGCTTAGAGCGGCACTCATAGGCCCAATGGGTTCCACGGCGACAGTGAGGGCACAAACCTGGTTGACATGGTTGGGGTGATGGAATGATAGGAGAAGGAGAAGCAGGAGTAGTATCTGGGGGTGTTGGCAAAGCTAACATCTGAGGCTGTGGAGTAAAAAGAACTTGACACTGTCTAGCCACATGGCCTAGACCGCCACAATGAAAACGTTTAAGGGGTGTTCTAGGTTGGTTGGGTCTTTGTTTTAGAAAGACGGCAATAGGCATTCCTGCTTGAGCAGCTGCTAGAGCAATACCTTGCTGATAAGCAGGTTCGATATCAGCCCAGAGGTGAATATAATCAGTTAAGGTGCCTTTACGTTTAAAGGGCCTCATGGTTGCCTGGTATGCTGAATTAGCATTTTCAAAAGCCAATTGCTTTAATAAAAGAGAGCTAGCATCATCATTGCTAACCTGGCATGTAACAGTTTGGAGGAGGCACGAGACAAACTCCTGAAAAGGCTCATCAGGTCCCTGACGAATTTTAGCAAGCTCCTCTGTCCTAACACTGGATGATGGTAATTGCATCTATGCATGAATTGCTAAGGAGGTAATCTGCATATAAGCCTCAGTAGGGTAGTTTAGCTGGTTGGGCAATTCCGAATGTGCTTTTCTCCCTAAAATCATGTCTAGAGTCACTGGGGACTGCAGTCGGCGGTTTTGAATTGATTGGTCCAAAGCCGCGTCCTCATCATAAGCCTTTCAAAGCAGAAAATCACTACCAGAAAGAAGCCATGGCAAAAAGACCCCAATCTCCCGGAGGGAGGGCTACAATGCAAAGGTTATCTAAGATCGTTAAAGTGTAGGGAGCAGTTGGGTCATATTGAGAAACAGCATCCTTCAGGTCCTTTAAAGTCTTAGGACGGAGGGGTTCATAATTTTTGACTGAATTACTATCATTGCTCACAGTTTCAATAATGGGGTGTGTAAGGGAAGCTTCAGGGCCCGTAAGTCCTCTGTGAAGGAACATAAGGGCATGAGACAGTGGTAAAATAGGAGAAAGGAGAGTGGATTGCAAACAAAATGGAACAGGTGGTCCAAGGTGTTGTGACTGCTGCGTGATAGAAAAACACCTGTGCTGTTGAGAGAGAGCACCGGAGAAAAGCGGAAGTAAATCTTGAAACTGGCAAATTAAATCAGGAGGAAGAGTATGGCTGGAATGACCAGGAGTCTATTGTGCAGAAGGGGAAGAACTGTCCACGACTACTTCAGACACGGTCTCAAAGTCATCCATAGGTGGAGGCGCAGCATAAGAATGATGAGAGCCTCATTCTGTTAAATCAAGGGGAGCAGGAGATAGTGGAGGAGGAGAGGCAAAAGCGGCCTCGGGGTATAAGGCTGGGCTGAGGAAGAAGTCTGACTAGAACAAAGGGAATCACGCAACTTAGGCCAAACAGAAAGCAAAATATCAGTTAGAGGTAGCGATGCATTGCGGGTGGAAAAGTGATCAATTTTTTCACCTATAACTTTCCAAGTGTCTTCATCCAAGAATCTACCCTTTGGAATCCACAGACAAAGCTCACACACTATCTGCACAAATACCTCAACAGTTTTCAGTTTAATCTCATGACCACGTGACTTAATCATGTTTCAAAAACTGTAAAAACAATTTATGCTCTTTAGATTCTATTTGCCCCATGTTTTACTCCAGATTAAAAAGAAAAATTATTCACTTACTTACGCTGCAGCTTCACCTCTATAGTTTGTAAGCATCACGATTGTCCCTCGTGTCCAGGCCCAATGTTCGGAGTGCCAGCTGTTGTGACCTGAATGCCAGCCCGGAAATCTCATCCAGTGAGGGGTCCCAAGCCTGGAAGAGGGCGTGCGTGGAAATGAAAGGAGACATAAAGAGGAGAGGTCTGGAGGACTGTATCGGCTAGGCCCATTTAGCAATTTTATTTTTGCAGTAGGTTTTTTTATATAGTTTTTGCTTTAATATAATTATCTCAATGCAGATTATTACTCAAATAATAAAAGGGACAGAAAATTTCTTGGGGGATGATTCTAAGAAACTATCAAAAGGGAACAAATATTAATGTAAAGGATTAAGGGGGAAACAAGTGATGCTGATTATCGATATTGTCCAAACAGTCAGTAACTTGGATAACAATCTTTAACTAGAAGTCACAAACTCAGCAGTAAACCATGCATCTGTAAAAGACAAGGACAGCAGGGGAGGTCGCTAGGCTGAAACAATGCCTAGTAAACAAAGTCTTAGATCAGGAGCCAGAAAGGGGAACACAATATCCAATTAACTTACTTCAGCATTCACCTGGTTATTATCTCATCAGCCAAGAAAGCTGAGGATAGTGTCCTGCTTAATCATTCTGAATTTCCTTTTTCCTTCTCTTCTTAACTTCCTCTCACTCATAGCTCGACAGCCTCCAGCCAGAGAAAATGTGTAAGGAATCAAGCTCACCTAATGGCAGGGGCCAAGTTGTTAGACTCTCCCAGGGGTGACTCCCACATAGACTCCTTATTGTTCTGTGTGGATTATTCAAAGAGGATCTCTGTGTGAGTCCATACCAAAGAAATTCCTGATATTCCACCAAGTGCATATTATTCAGTGAGGCCCGGAATGAGAGGTTATATGAAATAGTCTCCTGACTATCACACAGATTTGTATCATTCAGGGAGGCACTTAAGTCGTGGCTATCTTAAACAGCGTCCTGACTACTACATAGGAGTTCATGATTCACTGAAGGTCTGAATCAGAGGTCATATAAAATAGACCTCTAACTATTGCCCGGTTGTGAATTATTCAAAAGTCTCTGAATGAGTGGTAGTATGGAATAGAATCCCGAAGATTTTTAGGTTTGTATCATTCAGTGAGGCACTGAATGAGTGGCCATATGAAATAGGCTTCAGACTATTACCATGGTGTGCATTATGCACTGTGGCTCTGAATTATTGGCCATGTGAAATAGACTCCTGAGTATTCCCCATGTCTGCATGATTCACTGATTCTCTGAGTGGCCATATAAAATAGACTTCTGACTATTATGCACTTGTGTATTATTCTGTTTGGGTCCTACTGAGTGACCATATGAAAGACTTCTGGCTGTTCCCCATGTGTGCATTATTTAGGGAGTCTCAGAATTGGGGATGATATAAATTAGACTCCTCAGTGCTCCACAGTCGTGCATTATTCACTGAGGGTCATAATGAGTGGTCATGTTAAACAGATTCCCAACTATTTTTTAGGTGTGCATTATAAACTGAGGCTCTGAAACAGCATCCCTATGAAAGAGACCCATGATTATTTTCAAGGTGTGCATTGTTCAGCTTAGTTCTCAATGACTGGTCATATGAAACAGAATCTGGATTATTCCCCAGGTGTGTATCATTAAGTGAGGCTCTGAATGAGTGATCATATAAAATAGACCATTGACTATTCCCCAAGTGTCTATTATTTACAATAGAATCCTCAGTACTCCCCAGGTGTGCATTAGTCACTGAGGCTCTGAATGAGTGGCAATATGAAATAGACTCTTGACAATTCCACAGATGTGTATCATTCCGTGAGGCTCTGAATGAGTGGCCATATGAAAAAGAATCCTCACTTATCCTCCAGTGTGCATTACTCCAAAAGATTCCAAATTAGTGGAGGAAGTTCCAAGATGGTGACATAAAAACAACTCAGTATTGCAGCTCTCCGTGAAGGCGCAGAGGGTGAGTCCAAGCTGCATTTTCAGACGGAATTTTCTTGCCCACAGAACTGGCAAATTCCCAGGTATAGGAGATACACAAAAGAGAAGCTCAGCCCTTTTGGCCGGTGCCACAGTGCAGCAGCAGCCTGCACAAAGCTCACTTGTTTGGGTGCCCTGTTAAACTGGCAATCTGAGTTCTAGGAGGGCAGATTGACATGTCCATTTGATTGAACGGGACTTGGATGGTGAGCCAGACCAGGAGATTCCTGGGAAGAGAGATTTGTGCCAGTGCACTGGGCTGCCACAGGGGAGATTGCACGGATCCCAGTGGCAAATCAGCAGGTGACTGGGGTGCCTGCAAGACAGTCAACCATTCAATTTTGAAAGAAAAAGAGAGAGAGAGAGGAGGGACTCTGAGGCAGGAAGCCAGGTGATCAGGCTTGGCGGGTCCCACCCTCATGGGGACAAGCAGTGCAGCGATTCATGGTGCTCGGGGTTAAAAATGTTCCTGTGGGGTCAGCTGAATCCAGGACAGTGCAGCTCGGTGCATAAGGGGTGTCCACCACTATGGAAGCAATCTGCTGCTACTGAGGTACCGCCCACTGCTGACATAGCCTGCCATTGCTGAGGAAACCAGCCATAACAGAGAGATGCTGCCAACAGGGCAGAGCGCACCACAGTAGAATGGAGTCACGTGGCAGCAGGGTGGACCCGTGCTAGCAGGGTGGAGCCCCGGCAGGCAAATATTGAATAGACGGCCTCCTAGTTATGCAGGACAGTGCAACAGATACTCATAAAGAAAGTCCCAATTCCCTGAGACAGTGCATCTGAGAAAAAAAGGGGGTTTTATAAGTTCTGCTGCAGCAGACATAAACAAATCTACCCAGCAACACTGAATGAACAACGGAGCTCACAGCTCAGCACTGGAGCTCCTATAAAGCACAGACCATCTCCTGAAGCAGCTCCCTGACCCCTGTATATCCAAAGAGCCACCTCAAAAAAGGACTAATCAGACTGATAATTGGCGGGCATAATTCAGGGACAAAGATAGCAGAAGAAGAAACTGGTAGCATCCCTCACTGTTCCACAGCTGCTACAGGTGTACCCCAGACAAGCAGGGCCTGAAGTGCACCTCGGCACTTGTACAGAAGAGGGGCTAAACCGTTAGAAGAAAAATTAAATAACATAAATACTTTATCATCAAAAAGCTGGGGGCCCACTCAGAGACACAATTGAAAACTACTAAGACGACAGGTGAATCAATCCACAAAGATGGAAAGAAACCAGCGCAAAAAGAAGAAAAACACCCAAAACCGAAACACATCACCTCCTACAAAGGGACAAAACACCTCACCAGCAAGGGAACAAACCTAGATGGAGAATCACAGTGACGAAATGACAGAATCAGACTTCAGAAAGCGGATAATGAGAAACTTCAGTGAGCTAAAAGAAAATGTCCTAAATCAATGCAAAGAAACAAAGAACCTTGAAAAAAGATTTTAAAAAAGATTCGAGGAAATGATAAAAAGAATGGACAACTTAGAGAGGTATATGAATGAATTGAAGGAGCTGAAAAACACAACATGAGAACTTCACGAAGCATGCACAAGTTTCAACAGCTGAATTGACCAGGAAGAAGAAAGAATATCAGAAGTCGAAGATCAACTCAATAAAATAAAAAGAGAAAGCAAGATTAGACAAAAGAGCACAAAGAGGAATGAAGAAAATCTCCAAGAAATGTGGGACTATGTGAAGACACCTAACCTACGTTTGAGAGGTTTACCAGAATGTGACGAAGAGAATGAATCCAAGCTGGAAAACACTCTTCAGAATATTATCCACGAAAATTGCCCCAACCTAACAAGTCAGTCCAATACTCAACTCCAGGAAATACAGAGAACCTCAAATAGATATTCTGCAAAAAAGAGCAACCCCAAGGCATATAGTCGTCATATTCGACAGGGTTGAAATGAAGTAGAAAATACTAAAAGCAGCCAAAGAAAAGGGACAGGTCACCCACAAAGGGAAGCCCATCAGACTCACAGCAGATCTCTCAGCAGAAACTCTATAAGCCAAAAGAGAGTGAAGGCAAATATTCAACATCCTTAAAGAAAAGAACTTTCAACCCAGAATTACATATCCAGCCAAACTGAGCTTTATAAGTGAAGGAAGTATAAAATCTTTTGCCAAGAGGCAAGAACTCAGAGATTTTGTCACCACCAGGCCTGCTTTACAAGAGATCCTGAAATGGGCACTACACATAGAAAGGAAAAACTAGTACCAGCCATTGTAAAAAGACACCAAATGCTAAAGAGCATCAACAAAATGAAGAATCTGAATTAACCAAAAGACAAAACAGCCAGCTAGCATCAAAATGGCAGTATCAAACTCACACATAACAATATTAACCCTAAATGTAAATGGGCTAAATGCACCAATCAAAAGACACAGACTGGCAAATTGGATAAAAAACCAAAACCCATCGATGTGCTGTATCCAGGAAACCCACCTCACATGCAAAGATTCACAAAGGCTCAAAATAAAGGGATGGAGAAAGATTTACCAAGCAAATGGAGAGCAAGAAAAAATCAGGAGTTGCAATTCTCATCTCTGATAAGATATACTTTAAAGCAACAAAGATCAAAAGGACAAACAAGGCCATTACATAATGGTAAAAGGATCGATACAACAAGAAGAGCTAACGATTCTAAATATATATGGACCCAATACAGGAGCACCCAGATATATGAGGGAAGTTCTTAATGACTTACAAAGAGACTCAGACTTCCACACAATAATAGTGTAAATTATTACAGCCACTGTAAATATCAAACAGAAAAAACAGACAGATAATTAACAAGGATATCCAGGACTTGAACTCAGACCTGGAACAAGCAAACCTGATAGACATTTACAGAACTCTCCACCCCAAATCCACACAATATACATTCTTGTCAGCACCACATCACACCTACTCCAAAATTGACCACATAATTGGAAGTAAAGAACTCCTCAGCTAATGCAAAACAACTGAAATTATAACAAACAGTCTCTCAGATCATAGTGCAAACAAGTTAGAACTCAGAATTCAGAAACTAACTCAGAGATGCACAGCTTCATGAAATCTGAATAACTGGCTCTTGAATGTTGATTGCATAAACAATGAAATGAAGGCAGAAATAAAGAAGTTCCTCAAAACCATCGAGAATGAAGACACAACATACCAGAATCTCTGGGACACATTTAAAGCAATCAGTAGAGAAAAATATATAACAATAAGTGCCCACATGAGAAGAGTGCAGAGATCCAAAATTCACAGCCTATCGTCTAAACTGAAAGAGCTAGAGGAGCAAGATCAAAAAAAAACCTCTCAAAACCTACCCGAAGACAAAAAATAACTAAGATCAAAGAAGAAGATAGAAACACGAAAAACACTTCAAAGAATCGATAAATTCAAGAGCTGGTTTTTTGAAAAGATCAACAAAATAGACAGACCACTAGCCAGACACATAAAAAAGAAGAGAAAGAACAACCAAATAGATTCAATAAAAAACGATAAAGGGGAAATCACCAGAGATTCCACAGAAATTCAAACCATTATCAGAGAATACTACAAAAAGCTCTATGCAAATAAACTAGTAAACCTGGAAGAAATGGATAAATTCCTGGACACCTGTGTCCTCCCAAGCCTTAACCACGAGGAAGCTGAAACTATGAATAGACCAATAACAAGGTGTGAAGTCGAGGGAGCAATTAAGAGCCTACCACACAAAAAAAGCCCTGGTCCAGATGGGTTCACAGCCGAATTCTACAAGACACACAAAAAAAATCTGGTACCATTCCTTCTGAAACTATTCCAAATAATTCAAAAAGAGTGAACCCTTCCCAAATCATTTTATGAGACCAACATCATCCTGATACTGAAACGCGGCAGAGACTCAACAAGAAAACTTCAGGCCAATATCCATGATGAACATAGACGCAAAAATCTTCAATAAAATACTGGCTAACCAATTGCAACAGTACATTAAAATCTTTTACATTATGATCAAGTAGGATTCATCCCGGGCATGCAAGGCTGGTTCAACATACGCAAGTCTATAAATGTAATTCACCACAGAAACAGAAGCAAAAACAAAAACCACATGATTATCTCAATTGACACAGAGAAGACATTTGACAAAATTCAACAGCCCTTTATGCTAAAAACCCTCAATAAACTTGGTATTGATGGAACATATCTCAAAGTAATAAAAGCTATTTATGACAAACCAACAGCCAATATCATACTTAATGGGCAAAAACTGGAAGCATTCCCTTTGAAATCTGGCACTAGACAAGGATGCCCTCTCTCACCACTCCTATTCAACATAGTACTGGAAATTCTAGCCAGAGCAATGAGACAAGGAAAAGAAATAAAGTGTATTAAAATAGAAAAGGAGGAAGCCAAATTGTCTCTATTTGCAGACAACATGATAGTATACCTAGAAGACCCCATCACCTCAGCCCAAAAACTCCTGAAACTGATAAGCAACTTCAGCAAAGTCTCAGGATATAAAATCAATGTGCAAAAATCACAAGCATTCCTATGCACCAATAACAGACTTAAAGAGAACCAAATCAAGAACGAACTGCCATTCACAATTGCTACAAAGAAAATAAAATACCTAGAAATACAACTTACAAGGTACGTAGGGGACCTCTTCAAGGAAAACTACAAACCACTGCTCACCGAAATAAGAGAGGACACAAACAGATGTAGAAACATTCCATGTTCATGGTTCGGAAGAATCAATATCGTGAAAATGGCTACACTGCCCAAAGTAATTTACACACTCAATGCTATCCCCATCAAGCTACCATTGAGTTTTCTCACATAACTGGAAAAAAGCACTATGAACTTCATATGGAACCAAAAGCGAGCCCGCATATCCAAGTCAATTCTAAGCAAAAAGAACATAGCGGGAGGCATCACACTACCAGACTTCAAAGTATACTCCAAGGATACAATAATCAAAACAGCATGGTACTGGTACCAAAAAGAGATATAGACCAATGGAACAGGACAGAGGCATTGGAGGCAAATCAGCATATCTACAAACATATAATCTTTGATAAACCAGACAAAAACAAGCAATGGGGAAAAGATATCCTGTTTAAAAAATGGTGTTGGGAAAACTGGTTAGCCATGTGCAGAAAGCAGAAACTGGACCTTTTCCTGACATCTTACACTAAAATTAACTCCAGATAAATTAAAGACTTAAACATAAGACCTGGCACCATAAAAACCCTTGTAGAAAATCTAGGCAAAACCATTCACGACATAGGAGTAGGCAAGGACTTCATGACCAAATCACCAAAAGCATTGGCAACAAAAGCCAAAATAGACAAATGGGGCCTAATCAAACTCCACAGCATTTGCACGGCAAAAGAAACAGTCTCTAGAGTGATTCAGCAACCAACAGATTGGGAAAAAGTCTTTGCAGTTTACCCAACTGACAAAGGGCTGATATCCAGAATTTACAAAAAAATCAAACAGATTTACAGGAAAAAAACCAATCGAGCCCATTCAAAAATGGGCAAAGGACATGAACAGACACTTTACATAAGAAGACATACATGAGGACAACAAACACAAGAAAAAATGCTCATCATCCCTGGTCAGTAGAGAGATGCAAATCAAAACCACATTGAGATACCATCTCATGCCGCTTAGAATGGCGATCATGGAAAAAGCCGGAAACAGCAGATGCTGGAGAGGATGTGGAGAAATAGGAACACTCTTACACTGTTGGTGGGAGTGTAATTTAGTTCAAACATTGTGGAAGACAGTGTGGTGATTCCTCAGGGACCTAGAAATAGAAATTCCATTTGACCCAGCAATTCCATTACTGGGTATATATCCAAATGACTATAAATCGTTCTACTGTAAGGACACATGCACACGAATGTTTATTGCAGCACTGTTTACAATAGCAAAGACCTGGAACCAACCCAAGTGCCCATCGAATATAGACTGGACTGAGAGAATGTGGCACATATACACTATGAAATTTTATGCAGCAATAAAAAATGATGAGTTTATGTCCTTTGTAAAAACATGGATGAATCTGGAGAACATCATTCTCAGCAAACTGACACAAGAACAGAAAAGAAAATACCACATATTCTCACTCATAGGCGGGTGAGAAAAATGAGAACACATGGACACGGGGAGGGGGGTACACTGGGGTCTATTGGGGGGAATAGGGGATGGATAGCTTGGCGGGGAAGTGGGGTGGGATAGCCTGGGAAGAAATGCCAAATGTGGGTTAATGGGAGGAAGGCAGCAAAACACACTGCTATGTTTGTACCTATGCAACACTCTTGTACGTTCTGCACATGTATCCAGAAACCTAAAATGCAATAAAAATTAAAAAAATAAAATACATTGACTCCTAATATTCACTGAGTTTTTCTCAGGTGTGCATTATTCACTGATTCTCTGAGTTGCCCTATTAAATAGACTCCTGACTATTCCACAGATGCATATTATTCACTGAGGCTCTGAATGAGTGTCTAAATGAAATAGACTCCTGGCTACTCCACAGGTGTGCATTATTCACCAAGGCTCTGAATGAATGTCCATTGGAATTAGACTCCAAATTATTCTCCAGGTGTGGATTATCTAGTGAGAATCAGAATATGTGGCTATATTAATTAGGATCTTTACTATCTTACAGGTGTGTACAATTCACTGAAGCTCTGAATATGTCTCTACATGAAACAAACTCCTGAATACTCCACATTATTCAGTGACACTCCGAATGAGAGGCCACATGATAAAGAATTCTGGCTACTCCACGGGTGTGCATTTTTCATTGATACTCTGAATGATGGTATAAAACAGAGTCGTGACTATTTCCCCAGGTGTGTACATTTAGTGAGGCTCTCAATGAGTGGCCATAGAAAAGAGACTTCTGACTATTCCACAGTTGTGCATTATTCAGTAATTCTCTGAATGAGTGGCTATAAGAAATAGTCACCAGACTATGTCACAAGTGTGTAATATTCAGTGAGGCTGTGAAAGAGTGGCCATATGAGACACACTTTTTATTACTCCACATGTGTGCGTTATTCACTGATTGTCAAAATGAGTAGCCATATGACACATATTCCTAATTACTGTCCATGTGTGCATTATTCAAACAGGCTCTGGATGAGTGTTCATAAAAAATAGACTCCTAGAGAGATCCAAGATGGCTGATCGCTAACAGCTCGGGATTGTAGCTCCCAGTGAAAGCTCAGAGAACATGAGGATGCCACATTTTCAGAGAAATTTTTGTCACCCACGGACCAGAAGATTTCCAGTGGAGGAGACCCGCGGGTCGCCAGCGCGACTTCTGTGGCCGGTGCAGCGGTTTTGTCGTCGCCTTGGTGCTGCAGCTCTTCGTGCACAGTGAGCGGGACTGGTTCCCCTACTGACCGGTGTTTGGAGCTCCGGGAAGGCAGAGCCGCTTGTTGCAGACTCAAGAAGGAAACCAGACCGGAGATTCCCAGGCAGAAGAGCACCATCAGCCTTATCGCTGCCGTTTTGGCTGGCGCAGTGGGTTGCTCGGATTCCAGCACTGGGAATCAACAAATTGGACATCCTCTCAGAAACTTAATCAGAAAGGCGCTAATTGTAAAGATATCAGATGGATAAAATCACAATAAAGGGGAAAAAACAGCCTAAAAAGGCCGAGAAAACTGAAAGTCAGAACCCATTTCCCTCTACAGGGGATAGTAATTCCTCATCAGCAACGGAACAAGCCCTAATGGAAGAGGACTGTGTTCCAGTATCTGAAGGAGGTTTTAGAAGGTGGATGGTAAAAAACCTCTGGGAATTGAAACAAATTGTTCTAAGCCAATGTAAAGAAACTAAGAACTCTGAAAAAAGGTTAGACGAAATGTTAAAAAGAATGGACAATATAGAAAGGAATATAAATGAACTAATGTAGTTGAAAAATACAACATGAGAACTTAGTGAAATATGCACAAGTTTGAATAGCCAAATTGATCAAGCAGAAGAAAGGATATCAGAGGTCGAAGACTGACTTAATGAAATGGAACAAGAAGACAAGAATAGAGAAAAAAAATAAAAAGGAATGAGCAAAGTCGCCAAGAATTATGGGACTATGTGAAAAGATCTAATCTACGTTTGATAGGTGTACCTGAATGTGATGGAGAGAATGAATCCCAGCTGGAAAATATTCTTCAGGATATTATCCAGGAGAATTTTCCCAATCTAGCAAAGCAGGATACCATTCAACCTCAGGTAATACAGAGAACACCACAAAGATATTCCTTAAGAAGAGCAACCCCAAGACACATAATCATTAGATTCACCAGGGTGGAAACAACGGAGAAAATACTAAGGGCAGCCAGAGAGAAAGGTCAGGTTACCCACAAACGGAATCCTACTAGACTTACAGCAGATCTCTCAGTCGAAACCCTACAAGCCAGAAGAGAGTGGGGGCTGATATTTAACATCCTCAAAGAACAGAAATTTCAGCCCAGAATTTCATATCCTGCTAAACTAAGCTTCACAATTGAAGGAAAAATAAAATCTTTTATGAACAAGCAAGTACTCAGAGATTTTATTACCACCAGGCCTGCTTTACAAAAACTTCTGAAAGAAGCATTACACACAGAAAGAAACAACCAGTATTAGCCTTTCTAAAAACATACCAAAAAGTAAAGAACATCAACAGAAAGAAGAATTATTATCAACAAATGGATAAAATAGCCAGTTAACATCAAATGGCAGTAATCTTAAATTGAAATTGACTAAATTTTCTAATTAAAATATACAGCCAAAATCTAACGGTATACTATATCCAGACCTATTCCATATCCAAAGATATACATAGACTAAAAACAAAGGGTTGGAGAAAGATTTACCAACCTAATAGAGAAAAAAAACAAACAAATAAATAAAAAGGAGTGGCAATTCATGCATTTGATAAAACAGATTTCAAACCAAAAAAGATAGAGTGGTATAAGGATCAATGCATCCTAACACCCAGATACATAAGACCCATAAAGAGATTCAGACTCAATGAAACAGAAAATTAATAAGGATATCCAGAATCTGAACTCAGATCAGTAACAAGTAAACTTAATAAGCAAACTCTCCACTTTAGATAAATAAAATATACATTCTCCATTTTAAATACATAAAATAATGATCGGCCATTATTAATAGCCATTTATAGAATAAAGCAATATTTCTGTTCTCTCT
Source organism: Saguinus oedipus (assembly GCA_031835075.1). NCBI lineage: Eukaryota > Metazoa > Chordata > Mammalia > Primates > Cebidae > Saguinus > Saguinus oedipus. The sequence continues at coordinate 32,061,784 of CM063180.1, read as the reverse complement.
CCCTCTTTTTCTTCCTCTCTTTTCCTTTCCAAAAAAAAAAAAAAAGAAAGAAAGAAAATCTGCTGCTGCCAGAGGAGAAAATCTCGGTATTTCTGTTCCTGTGAATAACTTAGTTTCTCTTGCATACTGTTTCTGAGCCACGGAAGCGCACGAGTGCCAAGTCCCACCCTCTTCCTCGTCGTCCAAGTGGGATGGCGAGATTTCGCCTGCAGGTGCTTCAGTTACGACCCAGCAGCTGTCTTTCTAGCATTAACTGTACTTTTATTGGGTTAAAGTTGATCGCAAATTAGTTTGGAGAAAATGTTGAACAATTGGGGGAAAAAATCACCAAACAATCGAAACAGATGGAAGATGAAGGTGGTGTTCCCGGCACTCTTGGACTGTGGCCTTTGAGTGAGCCGGGGGCCAGGGCTGGAGGGCCTTCCGTCGGAGGGTCGGAGGGTAGCAGGACCGCTCTCAGCCCCAAGGGCTTGGCAGGAGCCACCGTAACCATTCTCGAAAACCACACTATAAAAGTGTGGAGTCCTTCCGGGCCGGTGGGCACAGGTGGCCGGCAGGATATCCCACAGGAAATGGGTCTGAGAGTGGCTGTGGAAAGGGAGCTGCCCCAGGACCTGGGAGGGCCGGCCGTGCATTCTGCCTGTTCTTAGAGTGAAAGAGAATGAGAAGTGCAGGGTCCAGCCCCGCAGGGTCCAGTGGAAAAAAAAATAGACTCCTGACACTGCTCCAGGTGTGTATTATTCATTGAATCTCAGAATGAGAGGTCATATGAAATAGACTTCTGACTATCACCCAGGTGTGTATCATTCAGGGAGGCACTTAATTCGTGGCTAACTTAAACAGCGTCCTGACTCCTCCATAGAAGTTCATTATTCACTGAAGCTCTGAATGAGAGGCCATATAAAATAGAAACCTGACTATTGCTCCCTTGTGAATTATTCATTTAGGCTCTGAATGAGTGATAGTATGAAAGAGAATCCTGATGATTCCCCAGGAGTGTATCATTCAGAGAGACAATGAATGAGTGTCTACATGAAAGAGGCTACAGATTATTACACTGTTGTGCATTATTCACTGAGGCTCTAAATGAGTGGCTATATGAAATAGACTATTAACTCTTCCCCAGCTGTGTATTACTGAATGAAACTCTGAATAAGTGGGCATAAAAAACAGAGACTCCTGTCTATTGCCCAAGTGTGCATTATTTACAGAAACTCTGAATGTGTAGCCATTTGAAGTAGACTCTTGAGTATTTCCCAGGGGTGTATTATTCACTGAGGTGCTAAACAAGTGGCCATATGAGCGAGATTCCTGACTGTTCATATATACGTATTATTCACTGAAACACTGAAAGGGTGTCCATATAAAATAGACCACATTTTACTCCCCAGGTGTGCGTTATTCCTTGATTCTCCAAACCAATCACCATATGAAATAGACTAGCGATTATTCCCCACATGTCCAGTATTCAAAGTGGTTCTGTATGAGTGTACATATCAAATAGTCTTCTGACTATTACTCTTGTGTGTATTATTCAGACAGGTGCTTAATTTGGGGCTACCTTAAATAGGGTCCTGACTACTTCCGAGCTGTTTATTATGCACTGAAGCTCTGAATGAGAGGCCATATAAAATAGACTCCTGATAAGTGCCCCATTGTGCACCCATATTTGGTAATACAATGATTTAGTGGCCATATGGCATGGACTCTGACTATTCCCCAGGTGTGTATTATTCAGTGAGATTCTGAATGTATGACCATATAAAATAAAGTTCTGACTATATCTTCTTGTCTATTTCTCAGCTGTGCATTTTCCACTGAGGCCCTGGCTGAAGGGTCATATCAAATAGACTCCAGACTATTCCCCAGGTGTGCATTATTCAGTGAGTCTCTAAATAAGTGGCTATATGAAATAGAATCTTGAATACTCCTTAGGTATATATAATTCTTCACTGAGGTTGTGAATGAGTTGCCATGTGAAATACACTCCTGACTTTTCCATAGGTCTGTATTATTCAGTGAGGCTCTGAATGAGTGGCCATAGAAAAGAGACTCCTGAATACTCCTTAGGCGTGCATTTTGTGATTTGGCTATGAATGAATGGCTATACGAAATAGAATCCTGACATTCCCTGAGGTGTATGTTATTCAGTGAGGCTCTGAATATGTGGCTACATAAAATAGAATTCTGACTACAATACAGGTGTTCCGTATTCAGTGATATTCTGAAGAAGAGGCCATATGAAATAGAGTTTCTGAGTATTTTCCAGTTATGCATTATTCACTCTAAAACTTTGGTCATATGAAAGACTCTCCTGTCTATTCCACAGGTGTGTATTATGTAATGAAGCTTTGAGTTAGTAACCATAGGTAATAGACTGCTGAGTATTCTTCAGCATTTTATTATTGACTCAGATTCTGTATATGTGGGCATATGGAAAAGACTACTGACTATTCCAAAGTTGTGCATTACTCACTCAGGGTTTGACTTTGTGGCCATTTAAAAGAGACTACTGTCTATTCCACACGTGGACATTATTCACTGAGGCTGTAAATGAGTGGCTATATAAAGGAGACTGCTAACTCTTCCCCAGGTGTGTAGTACTCAGTGAGGCTCTTTTTCTTGTGATCATAAGAAAAAGGGTGCTGTCTATCCCAAATACTTTTTTTATTCAGTAAATCTCTGAATGAGTGGTATATGAAATAGGCTGCTGAGTACTGTACATTTGTGCATTATTCACTGAGGGTATGAGTCAGTGGCCATATGGAATGGAATCCTGACTATTCCACAGGTGTGTATTATTCACTGAGTCTCTGAATGAGTGGCCATGGGAAATACACTCCTGGCTACTCCACAGGTGTGCATTATTTACTGATGCTCTGAATAAGTGTTCATATGACATAGCCTCCTGATTACTGACCATATGTGCATTACTCAATGAGACTCTTAAACAATGGTCATATGAAATAGAATCCTGACTATTTCCCAGGTGTGCATCATTCAGTAATGCTGTGATTGAGTGGCCATATGTCATAGATTCTAACTAGTCCACAGGTGTGTATCATTCACTGAGTTTCTGAATAAGTGGCCACATAAAATAGACTCCTGACTATTCCCCAAATGTGTATTACTTACTAAGGGTATGGATTAGTGTCTACATAAAATAGACTCTTTACTATTCCTCATGTGTGCATTTTCCACTGAGGCACTGAATGAACCATCATATCAAATAGACTCCAGACTATTTCTCAGGTGTGCATTATTCCATGAGTTTCTGAATGAGTGGCCATAAGAAATAGACTCCTGAGTATTTCCCAGGTATGTATGATTCACTGAGGCTCTGAATGAATGACCATGTGAAATACACTCCTGACATTTCCATAGATATGTATTATTAAATGAGGCTCTGAATCAGTGGCCATAGGAAGAAGACCCCTGAATACTCGCAGGAGGGCATCTTTAGTTTGGGCTCTGAAAGAGTGTCTTTATGAAATAGATACCTGACTTTCCCCCAGGTGTTCATTATTTAGTTAAGGTCTGAAAGAGAGGCCATATGTAATAGTGGCCTGAGTATTCCCCAGTATGCATTAGTCACTGAGGCTCTGAATGTTTGGCCGTATAAAATAGCCTCCTGACTATTCCACAGTTGTGTATTATCTAATGAGGCTTTGAGTTAGTGATTAGATAAAGTGGATTCTTTACTATTCCTAAAGTGGGTATTATTGACTGAGACACTGGTTAAGTGAGTATATGGAATAGACTCCTCACTATTTCAAAGTTGTGCATTACTCACTCAGTCTTTGATTTTGTGGCCATACAAAATAGACCAGTGTCTGTTGCACAGGTGTGAATTACTCACTGAGGCTCTAACTGAGTGGCCATATGAAGTAGACTCTTAACTCTTCCCCAGGTGTGTATTATTGAATGAGACTGAATAAGTGGGCATAAGAAAGAGACTCCTGACTCTTCCCCAGGTGTGCATTATATACAGAAACTCTCAATGTGTGGCCATTTGAAATAGATTCTTGACTATTTCTGATGGGTGTATTATTCACTGAGTTTCTGATGGAGTGGCCATATGAAAGAGATTCCTGGCTATTCCAGATATAGACATTATTCACCGAAACACTGAAAGGGTGGCCCTATGAAATAGACCCAACTTTACTCCGCAGGTGTCTGTTATTCATTGCTTCTCTAGAGGAAACACCATATGAAAGAGACTAGTGATTATTCTTCACATGTGCATTATTCAAAGAGGTTCTGAATGAGTGTCCATATCAAATAGACTCCTGACTGTCATCCAGGTGTGTATCATTCAGGGAAGTGCTTAATATGTGGCTATCTTAAACAGGGTTCTGACTACCCCAGAGGTGTTCATTATTCCCTGAAACTCTGAATGAGATGCAGTATAAAATAAACTCTTGACTATTGCCCCATTGTGCATTATTCAGTAAGGCTCTAAATAAGTGGTCCTATGTAATAGAATCCTGACTATTCCCCAGTCTGTATCATTCAGTGAGATACTGAATCAGTGGACATATGAAACAGGATTCTGAATATTACCATGGTGTGCATTATTCACTGAGGCTCTGAGTGGTCATATGAAATAGACTCCTAATATTCACTGAGTTTTTCTCATGTGTGCATTATTCACTGATTCTCTGAGTGCCTATATGAAATAGACCCCTGACTATTCCACAGTGCATATTATCCACTGTGGCTCTGAATGAGTGTCCAAATAAAAGAGACTCCTTGCTACTCCACAGGTGTGCATTATTCACCCAGGCTCTGAATGAATGTCCATTGGAAATAGACTTCAAATTATTCTCCAGGTGTGTATTATTTAATGAGAATCAGAATGTGTGGCTATATTTATTAGATTCCTTACTATCCCACAGGTGTGTATTATTCACTGAGGCTCTGAATATGTGTCTACATGAAACAAACTCCTGAATACTCCACATTATTCAGGGACACTCTGAATGAGGGGCCACATGAAAAAGACTTCTGACTATTCCACAGGTGTGAATTTTTCAGTGATAATCTGAATGAGTGTATAAAACAGAATCTTGACTATTTCCCCAGGTGTGTACATTTAGTGAGGCTCTCAAGGAGTGGCCATAGAAAAGAGACTTCTGACTATTCCACAGGTGTGCATTATTCAGTAATTCTCTGAGTGAGTGGCCATAAGAAATAGGCTCCAGACTATATCACAAGTGTGTAATATTCAGTGAAACTGTGAGTGTCCATATAAAACAGACTTCTTATTATTCCACATGTGTGTGTTATTCAGTGATTGTCAGAATGAGTAGCCTTATGACATAAACTCCTAATTATTCTCCATGTGTTCATTATTCAGAAAGTCCTTGCATGAGTGTTCATAACAAATAGATTCCTGACACTGGTCCAGGTGTGTATTATTCAGTGATTCTCAGAATGAGAGGTCATATGAAATAGACCCCTGACTATCACTCAGGTGGGTATCATTCAGGAAGGCACTTAATTCGTGCCTATGTTAAACAGCATTCTGAATACTCCATAGAAGTTAATTATTCACTGAAGCTCTGAAAGAGAGGCCATATAAAATAGACACCTGACTATTTCCCATTGTGAATTTTTCATTTAGGCTCTGAATGAGTGGTAGTATGAAAGAGAATCCTGATGATTTTCCAGGTGTGTATCATTCAGAGAAGCAATGAATGAGTGATTACATATGGCATCTATTTCAGAGCTTCATTGGATAAGGAACACGTGTATTGTAGTCAGAATTCTATTTCATCAAGCCACATATTCAGAGCCTAACTGAATAACATACAACTTGGGGAAAGTCAGGATTCTATTTCGTATAGCCACTCACTTAGAGCCCAATGTAAAAACGAACACCTGAAGAGTATTCAGGAGTCTCTATTTTATGGCCACACATTCAGAGCCTCACAGAGTAATACAGACCTACGGAAAAGTCAGGAGTGTATTACACACGACCACTCATTCAGAACCTCAGTGAAGAATTATATATATCTGGAAAATACTCAGGATTCTATTATATATAGCCACTTATTCAGAGACTCACGGAATAATGCACACCTGGGGAATAGTCTGGAGGTTATTTGATGAGACCGATCACCCAGTGACTCAGTGAAAATTGCACAGCTGAGAAATTGTCAAGAGGATAGAGTCAGGAGTCTATTTTACTTCGTCACAGGTTCAGAGACCTACTGAAGAATACACAACTTGGGAATAGTCAGAGCCCAGGTCATATGGCCTCTCAATCACAGCCTTACCGAATAATGCACAATGGGGCAATAGTAAGGAATATATTTCATATGGCCTCTCATTTAGAGCTTCAGTGCATAATAAACAGCTGTGGAGTAGTCAGGACTCTATTTAAGGTAGCCGGAAATAAAGCAGCTCCATGAATGATACACACATATGTGACAGTCAGGAGACTATTTGATATGGACACTCATACAGAACCTCTTCGAATACTGCACATGTGGAAAATAATCACTAGTCTATTCCATATGATGATTCATTTGGAGAGTCAAAAAATAATGCACATCTGTGGAGTAAAATGGGGTCTATTTTATAAGGCCACTCTTTCAGTGTTTCAGTGAATAATATGTATATCTGATAAGTCAGGAATCTCTTTCACATGGCCTCACGTTCAGGGCCTCTGTGAATAATACTCCCTTCAGAAATAGTCAAGAATCTACTTCAAATGGCTACACATTCAAAGCCTCTGTAAGTAATGAACACCTGGGCAATACAGAGGAGTCTCTTTTTTATGCCCACTTAGTCAAGGTCTCATTCAATAATACACATACAAAAAAATGTTGAGTCTTCTTCATGTAGCCACTCATTTAGAGCCTCAGCGAATAATGCACACCAGGGTAATAGTCGAGTGGTTTTTATATGGCCACTCATTCTGTGCCTCCCTGAATGATACACACCTTAGAAATCCTAAGGATTCTATTTCATATTACCACTCTTTTAGAACATTATTTTATAATTCACAATGGAACAATAGTCAGGTGTCTACGTTATATGGCCACTTATTCAATGTTTCAATTAATAATTAACTTCTATGGAGTAATCAGGACGCTGTTTAAGATAGCGACGAATTAAGGGCCTTCCTGAATAATACACACCTGGGTGATAGTCAGGAGTCTATTTCATATAAACTCTAATTCTGGGCATTGCTGAGTAATACACACCTGCGGAGTTTCAGGAGTCTATTTGGTATGGACACTCATACAGAACCTGTTTGAATAATGCACACATGCAGAATAATGAGAAGTCTATGTCATATGGCTACTTATTCAGACAAACAGTGAGTAACGCACATGTGGAGAAATTAGAAGTCTGTTTCATATGGTCCCTCTTTCTCAGACTCACTGTTGCACACCTGTGATATACTCTGGATACTATTTTTTTTATGGCCACTCATTCAGAGAATCACTGAATAATGCACACCTGTGGAAGAGTCAGAAGTCTCTTTTCTATGAGCACATATTGAGAGAATTACTAAATAATGCCCACCTGTAAAAGTCAGGAGACTTTTACATGTGGCCTCTCTTTCAGAGTGTCACTGAATAATGTGGTGTCATCAGGAGTCTATTTCATGTAGACAAATATTCAGAGCCTCAGTTAATAACACGCACCTGTGGGATAGTGAGGAATCTAAATAGTATAGCCACATATTCTGATACTCACTAAATAATACACACCTGGAGAATAATATGGAGTCTAATTTCGATAGATATTCATTCAGAGCCTCGGTGAATAATTCACACCTGTAGAGTAGCCAAGAGTCTATTCCATTTTGTCACTTATTTATAGCCTAAGTGGACAATATGCACGTGTGAATTAGTCAGGATACAATTTCATATGGCCACTGACTCGTAATTTTAGTGAATAGTGCACAAATGTAAAGTACTCAGCAGTCTATTTCATGTAGACTTTCATTCAGTGATTCACGGAATAATACGAATATTTACTATAGACAGCATCCTGTTTCATATGGTCACACAAGAAGAGCCTCACTTAGTAAAACACACCTGGGGAAGAGTTAGGAGTCTACTTTATATAGCCTCTCATTTACAGCCTCAGCGAATAATGCACACGTGTGGAATAGAGGCTAGTCTATTTTATAAGGCTACAAAATCAAAGCCTGATTAAGTAATACACATCTTTGAATAGTCACTAGTCTATTCCATATGCCCAAATACTCAGAGTCAGTGTCAATAATACACACTTGTGGACTAGTGAGAAAACAATTTTATATGGCCAAAATTTCAGAGCCTCAGTGAATAATACATACCTGGGGAATACTAAGGACGCTATTACATATGACATCTATTTTAGAGATTTATTGAATAGGGAACACCTATATTGTAGTCAGAATTCTATTTTATATAGCCACATATTCAGAGCCAAACTGAATAATATATACCTTGGGTAAAGTCTAAATTCTATTTTGTATAGCCACTCATTTAGAGCCGAATGTATAAACACACGCCTGTGGAGTATTCAGGAGTCTTTATTTTATGGCCAATCATTCAGAGCCTCGAAGAATAATACAGACATATGGAAAAGTCAGGAGTGTATTTTACATGGCCACTTATTCAGAAACTCAGTGAGGAATTATATATATTTGGAAAATACTCAGTATTCTATTATATATATCCACTTTTTCAGAGATTCACTGAATAATGCACACCAGGGTAATAGTCTGGAGGCTATTGGATATGACCATTCACCCAGCGACTCAGTGGAAATTGCACAGCTGAGAAATAGTCAAGAAAATACAGTCAGAAGTCTATTATATGTGGTCACACCAAGGAAATGGTTAGAGTCCAGGTCATATGGCCACTCAATAACAGCATTACTGAATAATGCACAATGGGGCAATAGTAAGGTGTCTATTTCATAGGGCCTCTCATTTAAAGCTTCAGTGCATAATAAACAGCTGTGGAATAGTCACGACCCTATTTCAGGTATCCCCAAATTAAGGAGCTCCGTGAATGATACACATATGTATTTTAGCTAGAATAAACATACACATTTTAACTCATTTTCTAATGATGCATCATTACTGTACTTATAGTTAGTAAAGTGAACAACCTAGTATTATAACCTATTAATATTCAAGGAACACAGTAAACTAGCTGACAATATTTACCTATCTTAAAAGAAAAAACTCAGTCAGTTGAGATTGAAACAGTAGCATTAGCTTTCTACTGCAGAGGACAACTCTTGCCATAACATGAATGTTAGTAAAGAAGCTCACTGCCATGAATACTTACATAGGTATTTGGCCAACTCCAGACCTAAGGGCAATATAAAGCTACTCCAAACAAAACACCCCACAAATCATAAAAACCCAATTTCCTATCAGAGCTTTGGTTCTCTTCTGTCGTTTAATCCTCAGAGTACATCCGGCACAGTGCTGCATTAGGGCGGCACACAAAAGCTTCAGTTTGTCTTCCCAACTCCGTTAGCTGTTCTAATGAAGACACGCAAGGATAATAATCTTTTAACATATCTGGCAATTTAGAAGTTTTCTCTTGAAGACGTTGAGAACGTCTCACTGGTGTTAAAAACTTCAGCTCCTTAAATGCGGAATTTGTTTCATCAAACTGCACCTTCTTTTTCATACTTTGCAAGTACGGCGTAGTAGACACATTATATTTAATTAAGCAACTTGTCCTCATTTCTGTATTGGGGGTTTTATTATCATGGCTTGGATCTTTTGTTTTGCTGTCTTGCTCTTTTTCACAGTCTTGGAATAGCACATTTCTATGATGTTTACTCTCCATTTCCAGTTTTTCTGGATCTACATCAACACCTGTATCTTCAATACTGAGTTCTGTGACTAATTCCTTGGTTGCACAAGTCTTCTCCATATTTTCTTCCAAATTTACTTTTTCTTGACTCTTCATTGTTAGAATATCTACAATTGTGTGTCGCATCTCTTAAATAGGCTGAGCCCCTGCCAGAATGGCTTTCTCATAGATTGCAATAATATTTTCAACAGGACTTGTGATTGGTTCCATACATACAAGACATATCCAATACTTAAGCTTTTTGACATCTGGAATATTTTTAATCAGGTCATTAAGTGTGACCAGTATATCTTCTTTTGGACATCCCTCATTAATCAAGTTCAGGCATTCAGAAAATGTGTTGTTTACTTTTTCAGTAAATAATGTTTGTTCATCTTCTTCTGCCATGGTAGTCCAAAAAGACCCAACTGGTTTTTCTTTTTGTCCTTCAGGCTCATGCTGAATAACTACCGAGTTTGGAGGCCTTTTTATCACTCTTCCTTTGCCAGCTTTCCACTCACTCAGACGAGCTTTTCTCTCTTCTGCGGTTTCTTTGGGATGAGCTGATCTATCAACAGTTGCTTTTCCTACAGTATGTCTTCGCTGGTCAGTGGGCTTCAACTTTTTCATCAGTTTGTCATTAGACAATGAAGCAGGTCTGGCCACAACTTCAGATGCTATGCTTCTTGACAGTGTCTTACTTCCTATTACATCTTGACAAGAACTGGTTTTGACACTAGGTAAAGCTGTTTTTGATTCTAACATTTCTTTTTCATGAGGCACTTTCTGGATTGTAACATGGGCAGAGGTTCTACTGATGCCTTGTTTCACAGTGTCCTGGGTATTACTGTGATGACTTTTAATTGGAGGTCGCACAAGTTGTGTGTTCTGAGATGTAGTGCTTACAGATTTCATGGTGCCAGTCATACTTGAGGATCTATTACTTTACACTGCTGGAGTTTACAGGCTGAGGCTTTGTGACTTTAGGGACAGTGGTTGAACGTTTCTTTGTTGTTGCAGAACTCTCATCTTTGACCTGTAGAGGTTTTCTAAATGAATTCACCTTAGACTAAACAATCTGGCCACCGTAAGATCCAAGCACAGGTTTCTTGGGCATGATAGCATCTTGCTTTGGTTTTTCTGCAGTTATCTGTTTCTTTTTACTAATGTTTTTCAGGTGAAATGCCTGGCTTAATGTCATATGGTGACTTCGGGGATAATCTTCAGTCAGTAACAACTGCAGATTTTGATTACTATCCTTAAGTTTATGTGTGTCAAATATTACATTTGAATTGGTTAGTTCATTTAAAGGTTTTAAAGGAATACAATTTCTTCCCACTATTATACTATATTTTGTTCCCTGTAGGTCGCTTCACGTTTTCCTTATCAGCCATTTTTGTTTTAAGCTTCAGCACTGTAGTCCCTTCTTGAACTTGGTCCTCAGATGTCACAGCTCTCTGACCTCTATTGCATAAAATCTCATTTTCCTGCTTGTATGAAAAAAAGTGTTTTTCTTCTCAGCAGATGTTCCTGGGCAATACACAAGAGTCTCTATTTTATGCCAACTTAGAACCTTATAGAATAATTCACAATGGAGCAATAGTCAGGTGTCTATTTCATATGGCCTCTCATTCAAAGTTTCAGTGTATAATGAACTTCTATGGAGTAATCAGGACGCTGTTTAAGATACCCACGAATTGAGTGCCTTCTGAATGACACACACCTGTGTTATAGGATTCTATTTCACATGAACTCTAACTCTGGGAACTGCTGAGTAATACACACGTGAAATAGTGTAAGGAGTTTATTTGTTATGGGCACTCATAGAGAACCTGTTTGAATAATGCACATGGCGAATAATAAGGATTCCATGTTGTACGGCTAGTCATTCAGACAAAAAGTGAATAACACACATGTGGATTATTAGAAGTCTGTTTCATATGCCCCTCTTTCACAGCCTCACTTAATATTACACACTTGAGATATAGTCTGGAGTCTATTCTTCATGGCCATTCATTCAGAGAATCACTGAATAATGAACACCTGTGGAATAGTCAGAAGTCTCTTTCCGACCGCTACTCACTGAAAGCCTCACTAAATGTACCGACCTTTAAAAAAAGTCAGGATTTACTTCTATTCTTGCATTTAGAGCCTCACTAAATAATGCACACGTGTGGAATTGTTAGGAGAATTTTTAATGCGGCCTCTCATTCCAAGTGTCACTGAACAATATGCTGTAGTCTGGAATCAATTTCATGTAGACACATATTCAGAGATTCAGTGAATAAGACAGAACCTTGCTATCTTAAAGATTCTAATTAATATGGACACATCTTCTGAGCCTCATTGAATAATACACACCTGTAGAATAACTGGGACTCTATTTTCGATGGAAATTCATTCAGAGCCTCTGTGAATAATGCACACTCCTGGGGTAGCCAGAAGTCCATTTCATTTTTACACTCATCCACAGCCTCAGTTTATAAAATGCAAGTGTGGATTAGTTGGGGTTTCATTTCATATAGCCACGGACTCATAAACTCAGTGAATAATGCACATATTTAACGTACTCAGCACTCTGTTTCATAAAGCCACTCATTCAGAGATTCATTGGATAATACAATTATTTAAGATAGACAGAATCCCATTTCATATGGTCACACAAGAAGAAACTCACTAAGTAATGCACACCTGGGAAAATTTGAGGAGTCTACTATATATAGCCTCTCATTTACAGCCTCAGGGAATAATGCATATGTGTGGAGTAGGCACTAATCTATTTTATATGGCCACAAAATCAAACACTGAGTGAGCAATACACAAGTGGGAAGAGTCACTAGTCTATTCCATAGGCCAAAATATTAAAAGTCAGAGGCAATAATTCACTCCTGTGGACTAGTCAGAAAACAATTTCATATGGACAAAGTTTTAGAGCTTCAGTGAATAATATATACCTGGAAAATACTCAGGACGCTGTTTCATATGGTGTCTATTTCAGAGATTCATTGAATAAGGAACACCTGGATTGTAGTCATAATTTTCTTTGAATAGCCACATCTTCAGAGCCTAACTGAGTGACATACACCTTGGGAAAAGTCAGGATTATATTTCATACAGCCACTCATATAGAGCCGAATGTAAAAACGCATGTCTGTGGAGTATTCAGGAGTCTCTACTTTATGGACACTCATTCAGAGCGTCACAGAATAATACAGACCTATGGAGAAGTCAGGAGTGTATTTCAAATGGCCACTTATTTACAACCACAGTGAAGGATTATATACATCTGGAAAATAGTCAGGATACTTTTATATATTGCCACTTCTTCAGAGACTCAGTGAATAATGCACATCTGGGATAGAGTCTGGAGACTCTTTGATATAATTGTTCCCTCAGTGCTCAGTGGATAATGGAGAGCTGAAATATAGTCAGGATGACAGAGTCAGGAGTCTACATTATGTGGTCACTCGTTCAGAAATGCACTGAAGAATACACACCTTAAGAATAGTCAGAGTTCAGGAATTATGGCCACTCAATCACAGAATTACAGAATAATGCACAATTGGGCAAGAGTAAGGAGTCTATATCATATGGCATCTAATTCAGAGCTTCAGTGCATAATCAGCAGCTGTGTAGTAGTCAGGACCCTATTTCAGCTTGCCCCAAATTAAGCAGCTCCGTGAATGATACATATATGTGTGATAGTCAGGAGACTCTTTGATATGGACACTCATACAGAACCTCTTCGAATACTGCACATGTGGGGAATAATCACTAGTGTATTCCATATGGTGATTCCTTTGGAGGCTCAAATAGTAACGCAGAACTGTGGAGTAAAATGGGGTCTATTACATAAGGCCACTCTTTCAGTGTTGCAGGGAATCATATGTATATCTGATAAGTCAGGAATCTCTTTCACATGGCCACTGGTTAAGGGCCTCTGTGAATAAAACTCGCCTCAGATATAGTCAAGGTTCTACTTCAAATGGCTACACATTCAGAGTCTCTGTAACTAATGCACACCTGGGCAATGCACAGTAGCCTCTTTTTATGCCCACTTAATCAGAGGCTCATTCAATTATACACACCCGGAAAAGAGTTAAGAGTATTACTCACAGAACCAATCATTTAGAGCCTCAGTGAATAATGCACACCATGGTTATAGTCGAGCATTTTCTTATATGGCCACTCATTTTGTACCTCCATGAATGATACACACCTAGAGAATCCTCAAGATTCAAATTCATATTACCACGCATTTAGAATCTTATAGAATAATTCACAAAGGAGCAATAGTCAGGTGTCTATTTCATATGGCCTTTCATTCAAAGTTTCAGTGTATAATGAACTTCTTTTTTTTTAATTTTTATTGCATTATAGGTTTGGGGGTACATGTGCAGAACGTGCAAGATAGTTGCATAGGTACACATATGGCAGTGTGCTTTGCTCCCTTCCTCCCCTTCACCCACACTTGGTAGTCATCCCCAGGTCATCCCCACCAGCCCCCCGCTGCTGAACTTCTATGGAGTAATCAGGACGCTGTTTAAGATAGCCACGAATTGAGTGCCTTCCTGAATGATACACAACTGGGCTATCGGATTCTATTTCATATGAACTCTAATTCTGAGTACCGCTGAGTAATACCCACGTGGGATAGTGTAAGGAGTTTATTTGTTATGGGCACTCATAGAGAACCTGTTTGAATAATGCACACATGGTGAATAATAAGGATTCTATGTTGTACGGCTAGACATTCAGACAAAAAGTGAATAACGCACATGTGGATTATGAGAAGTCTCTTTCATATGCCCCTCTTTCACAGCCTCACTTAATATTACACACTTGAGTTATAGTCTGGAGTCTCTTCTTTATGGCCATTCATTCAGAGAATCACTGAATAATGAACACCTGTGGAATAGTCAGAAGTCTCTTTCTGACCGCGACTCATTGAAAGACTCAAGCCTCATTAAATGTACCCACCTGAAAGAAGAGTCAGGATTTACTTGTATTCCCTCATTCAGAGTTTCACTATATAATGCACACCTGCGGAATTGTCAGGAGAATTTTTCATGCGGCCTCTCATTCCGAGTGTCACTAAACAATGTGCTGTAGTCTGGAGTCTATTTCATGTAGACACATATTCAGAGCCTCAGTGAATAAGACAGACCGTTGCTATCGTAGATACTAATTAATATGGACACATCTTCTGAGCCTCACTGAATAATACACACCTGTAGAATAATTCGGAGTCTATTTTCTATGGACATTCATTCAGAGCCTCGGTGAAGAATGCACACCCTTGGGGTAGCCAGAAGTCCATTTCATTTGTACACTCATCCATAGCCTCAGTTTATAATGTGAACTTGTGGATTAGTTGGGGTTCCATTTCATATAGCCACGGACTCGTAACCTCAGTGAATAATGTGCATATGTAAGGTACTCAGAAATCTGTTTCATATAGCCTCTCATTTAGAGATTCATTGGATAATAAAATTATTTTAGATAGACAGAATCCCATTTTATATGGTCACACAAGAAGAGCCTCACTGATTAATACACACCTGAAAAAATTTGAAGAGTCTACTATATGTAGCCTCTCATTTACAGCCTCAGGGAATAATGCACACGTGTGGAGCAGGCACCAATCTATTTTATATGGCCACAAAATCAAACCCTGAGTGAGCAATACACAAGTTGGGAATAGTCACTAGTCTATTCCATAAGCCCATATATTCAAAGTCAGAGTCAATAATTCACTCCTCTGGACTAGTCAGGAAAAAATTTCACATGGAAAACTTTTAGAGCTTCAGTCAATAATACATACCTTGGAAATACTCAGGACGCTACTTCATATGGCATCTATTTTAGAACTTCATTGAATAAGGAACACCTGTATCGTAGTCAGAATTTTCTTTTAATAGCAACATCTTCAGAGCCTAACTGAATAACATACACCTTGGAAAAAGTCAGGATTCTATTTCGTATAGCCACTCATTTTAGAGCCGAATGTAAAAACGCACGCCTGTGGAGTATTCAGGAGTCTCGATTTTATGGACACTCATTCAGAGCGTCTCAGAATAATACAGACCTATGGAAAATCAGGAGTGTATTTCACATGGCCACTTATTCAGAAACTCAGGGAAGGATCATACACATCTGGAAAATACTCAGGATTCTTTTATATATGGCCATTTATTCAGAGACTCACTAAATAATGCACACTTGAAGTATAGTCTGGAGACTATTAGATGTGACCCTTACCTCAGCACTCAGTGGATAATGGAGAGCTGAAATATAGTCAGGATGATAGACTCAGGAGTCTACTTTATGTGGTCACTCGTTCAGAAACTCACTGAAGAATACAAACCGTAAGAATAGTCAGTGTCCAGGTATTATGACCACTGAATCACGGCATTAACGAATAATGCACAATTGGGCAATAGTAAAGAGTCTATATCATATGGCTTCTAATTCAGAGCTTCAGTGCATAATCAGCAGCTATGTAGTAGTCAGGACCCTATTTCAGCTTGCCCCAAATTAAGCAGCTCCGTTAATAATACATGTACATGTGATAGTCAGGAGACTCTTTTATATGAACACTCATACAGAACCCCTTCGAATACTGCACATGTGGGGAATAATCACCAGTGTATTTCATATGGTGTTTCCTTTAGAGGGTCAAACAATAACGCGCAACGGTGGAGTGAAATGGGGTCTATTACATAAGGCCACTCTTTCAGTGTTGCAGGGAATAACATGTATATCTGATAAGTCAGGAATCTCTTTCACATGGCCACTCGTTCAGAACCTCTGTGAATAATACTCCCATAAGAAATAGTCAAGGTTCTACTTCAAATGGCTACACATTCAGAGTCTCTGTTACTAATGCACACCTGGGCAATACACCCGAGTTTCTTTTTTATGCCCACTTACTAAGAGTCTCATTCAATTATACACACCCATAGAAGAGTTAAGAGTATACTTCACGGAATCAATCATTTAGAGCCTTAGTGAATAATGAACACCAGGGTTATAGTCGAGCACTTTTTATATGGCCACTCATTCTGTGCCTCCCTGAATGATACGCACCTGGAGAATCCTCAGGATTCAATTTTATACTACCAGTCATTTAGAACCTTATAGAATAATTCACAATGGAGAAATAGTCAGGAGTCAATTTTATATGGCCTTTCATTCAAAGTTTCAGTGTATAATGAACTTCTATGGAGTAATCAGGACGCTGTTTAAGATAGCCACGAATTCAGTGCCTTTTTGAATGATACACACCTGGGTTATAAGATTCTCTTTCATATGAACTCTAATTCTGGGTACCGCTGAGTAATACACACCAGGGATGGTGTAAGTAGTTTATTTGTTATGGGCACTCACAGAGAACCTGTTTGAATAATGCACACATGGTGAATAATAATAATTCTATTTGGTACGGCTAGTCATTCAGACAAAAAGTGAATAACGCAGATGTGGATCATTAGAAGTCTGTTTCATATGCCCCTCTTTCACAGCCTCACTGAATATAACACACTTGAGTTATAGTCTGGAGTCTATTCTTTATGGTCATTCATTCAGAGAATCACTGAATAATGAACACCTGTGGAATAGTCAGAAGTCTCTTTCCGACTGGTACTCATTGAAAGCCTCAAGACTCACTAAATGTAACCACCTATGGAAAGAGTCAGGATTTACTTCTATTCCCTCATTCAGAGTCTCACTAAATAATGCACACATAGGTGGGTGAGAAAAATGAGAACATATGGACACAGAGAGGCGGTCTACTATACACTGGGGACTGTTTGGGGGAATGGCGGAGGGACAGCAGGGGGGGCTGGGGGGGTTAGCCTGGGGATGAATACCAAGTGTGGGTGAAGGGGAGGAAAGCAGAAAAGCACACTGTCATGTGTGTACCTATGAAACTATCTTGCTCGTTCTGCACATGTACCCCCAAACCTATAATGCAATAAAAATTAAAAAAATAATAATAATGCATACCTGTGGAATTGTTAGGAGAATTTTTCATGCAGTCTGTCATTCGGAATGTCACTTAAAAAATGTGCTGATGTCTGGAGTTTATTTTATGTAGACACATATTCGGAGCCTCAGTGAATAAGACAGACCGCTGCTATCATAAAGATTCTAATTAATATGGACACATTTTCTGAGCCTCATTTAATAATACACACCTGTAGAATAATTTGGAGTCTATTTTCGATGGACATTCATTCAGAGCCTCGGTGAATAATGCACACCCCTGGGGTAGCCAGAAGTTCATTTCATTTGTACACTCCTCCATAGCCTCAGTTTATAATATGCACATCTGCATTAGTTGGGGTTCCATTTCATATAGCCAGGGACTCGTAACCTCAGTGAATAATGCACGTATGCAAAGTACTCAGCAGTCTGTTTCCTATAACCACTCACTCAGAGATTCATTGAATAATCAATTATTTAACATAGACAGAATCCTGTTTCATATGGTCACACAAGAATAGCCTCACTGAGTAATACACACCTGGAAAACTGTGAGGAGTCTACTATATATAGCCTCTCATTTAGAGCCTCAGGGAATAATTCACACGTGTGGAGTAGGCACTAATCTATTTTATATGGCCACGAAATCAAACCCTGGGTGAGCAATACACAAGTTTGGAATAGTCACTAGTCTATTCCATATGCCCAGATATTCAATGACAGAGTCAATAATTCACTCCTGTGGACTAGTCAGGATACAATTTCATATGGACAAAGTTTTAGAGCTTCAGTGAATAATATATACCTGGAAAATACTCAGGATGCTATTTCATATGGCGTGTATTTCAGAGTTTCATTGAATAAGAAACACCTGTATCGTAGTCAGAATTTTCTTTTAATAGCCACATCTTCAGAGCCTAACTGAATAACATACACCTTGAGAAAAGTCAGGATTCTATTTCGTATAGCCACTCATTTAGAGCCGAATGTAAGAATGCACGACTGTGGAGTATTCAGAAGTCTCTATTTTATGGACATTCATTCAGAGCGTCACAGAATAATACAGACGTATGGAAAAGTCAGGAGTGTATTTCAGATGTCCACTTATTTAGAAAAGCAGTGAGGGATCATATACATATGGAAAATAGTCAGGATTCTTTTATGTATGGCTACTTATGCACAGACTCAGTGAATAATGCACACTGGGGTATAGGCTGGAGACTACAAGATATGATCGTTCCCAAAGAACTCAGTGGAAAATGGAGAGCTGAAATATAGTCAGGATGATAGATTCAGGAGTCTACTTTATGTGGTCACTCGTTCAGAAACTCACTGAAGAATACACACCTTAAGAATAGTCACAGTCCTGGTATAATGGCCACTCAATCACAGCATTACCGAATAATGCACAATTTGGGCAATACTAAGGTGTCTATATCATATGGGTTCTAATTCAGAAATTCGATGCATAATCATCTGCTGTGTAGTAGTCAGAACCCTATTGCAAATTGCTCCAAATTAAGCAGCTCCTTGAATGATACATATATGTGTTATAGTCAGGAGATTTTTGATACGGACACTGATACAGAAACTATTCGAATACGGCACATGTGAGGAATAATCACTAGTGTATTCCATATGGTGATTCCTTTGGAGGCTCAAACAATAACGCACAACTGTGGAGTAAAATGGGGTCTATTACATAAGGCCACTCTTTCAGTGTTGAAGGGAGTAATATGTATATCTGATGAGTCAGGGATCTCTTTCACAGGGCCACTCGTTCAAGGTCTTGGTGCATAATACTCCCCTGAGAAATAGTCAAGGTTCTACTTCAAATGGCTACACACTCAGATTCACTGTAAGTAATGCACACCTGGGCAATACACAAGAGTCTCTTTTTTATGCCCACTTAGTCAGAGTCTCATTCAATTATACACAACCAGGGAAGAGTTAAGAGTATACTTCATGGAACCAATCATTTAGAGCCTCAGTGAATAATGCACACCAGTTTTATAGTCGATCATTTTTTATATGGCCACTAATCCTGCGCCTGCCTGAATGATACACACCTTGGGAATCCTCAGGATTCACTTTTATACTAACACTCATTTAGAACCTTATAAAATAATTCACAATGGAGCAATAGTCAGATGTCTATTTCATATGGCCTCTCATTCAAAGTTCCAGTGTATAATGAACTTCTAGGTAATAATCAGGACGCAGTTAAAAATAGCCACGTATTGAGTGCCTTTTTGAATGATACACACTTGGGTTATAGGATTCCATTTCATATGAACTCTAATTCTGTGTAACGCTAAGTAATACACACGTGGGACAGTGTAAGGAGTTTATTTGTTATGGGCATTCATAGAGAACCTGTTTCAATAATGCACACATGGAGAATAATAAGGATTCTATGCTGTATGCCTAGTCATTCAGACAAAAAGTGAATAATGCACATGTGGATTATTAGAAGTCTGTTTCATATGCCCCTCTTTCACAGCCTCACTGAATATTACACACTTGAGATATAGTCTGGAGTCTGTCCTTCATGGGCATTCATTCAGAAAATCACTGAATAATGAACACCTGTGGAATAGTCAGAAGTCTCTTTCCTACCGCCACTCATTGAAAGCCTCACTACTTGTACCCACCTGTGAAAAGAGTAAGGATTTACTTCTATTCCCTCATTCAGCGTCTCACTAAATAATGCACACCTGTTCAAGTGTCAAGAGAATTTTTAATGTGGCCTCTCATTCCGAGTGTAACTGAACAATGTGCTGTAGTCTGGAGTCTATTTCATGTAGACACATATTCACAGCCTCAGTGAATAAGACAGACCCTTGCTATTGTAAAGATTCTAATTAACATGGACACATCTCCTGAGGCTCAGTGAATAATACACACCTGTAGAATAATTTTGGAGTCTATTTTTGATGGACATTCATTCAGAGCCTCAGTGAATAATGCACACCCCTGGGGTAGCCAGAAGTCCATTTCTCTTGTACACTCATCCATAGCCTCAGTTTATAATATGCACGTGTGGATTAGTTGGGGTTCCATTTCCTATAGCCACGGACTCATAACCTCAGTGAATAATGCAAATATGTAACGTACTCAGCAGTCTGTTTCATGTAGACACTCATTCAGAGACTCATTGGATAATAAAATTATTTTAGATAGACAGAATCCCATTTTATATGGTCACACAAGAAGAGCCTCACTGAGTAATACACACCTGGAAAAATTTGAGGAGTCTACTACATATAGCCTCTCATTTACAACCTCAGGGAATAATGCACACGTGTGGAGCAGGCACTAATCTATTTTATATGGCCACAAAATCAAACCCTGAGTGAGCAATACACAAGTTGGGAATACTCACTAGTCTATTCCATAAGCCCATATATTCAAAGTCAGAGTCAATAATTCACTCCTGTGGAATAGTCAGGAAAAAATTTCATATGGAAAACTTTTAGAGCTTCAGTCAATAATACATACCTTGGTAATACTCAGGACGCTACTTAATATGGCATCTATTTCAGAACTTCATTGAATAAGGAACACCTGTATCGTAGTCAGAATTTTCTTTTAATAGCCACATCTTCAGAGCCTAACTGAATAACATACACCTTGGGAAAAGTCAGGATTTTGTTTTGTATAGTCATTCATTTGGAGCCGAATGTAAAAACGCACGCCTGTGGAGTATGTAGATGTTTCTTTTTTATGGACACTCATTCAGAGCGTCACAGAATAATACAGACCTATGGAAAAGTCACGAGTGTATTTCACATGACTACTTATTCAGAACCACAGTGAAGGATTATATACATCTGGAAAATACTCAGGATTCTTTTATATATGACCACTTATTCAGAGACTCAGTGAATAATGCACACCTGGGGTATAGTCTGGAGGCTATTTGGTATGACCCTTCCCGGAACACTTAGTGGAAAATGGAGAGCTGAAATGTAGTCAGGATGATAGAGTCAGGAGTCTACTTTATGTGGTTTCTGGTTCAGAAACTCATCGAAAATTATACAACTTACGAATAGTCAGAGTCCGGGTATTATGGCCACTCAATCACAGCATTACCGAATAATGCACACTTGGGCAATAGTAAGGAGTCTATATCATATGACTTCTAATTCAGAGCTTCAGAACGTAGTCAGCAGCTGTGTATTAGTCAGGACACTATCTCAGCTTTCCCCAAATTAAGCAGCTCCGTGAATGATACATATATGTTACAGTCAGGAGACTCTTTGATATGGACGCTCATACAGAACCTTTTCAAATACTGCATATGTGGTGAATAATCACTAGTGTATTTCATATGGTGAATCATTTCGAGGGTCAAACAGTAACGCACGCCTGTGGAGTAAAATGGGGTCTAATACATAAGGCCAGTCTTTCAGTGTTGCAGGGAGTCATATTTATAGCTGATATGTCAGGAATCTCTTTCACATGGCCACTTGTTCAGGGCCTCTGTGAATAATACTCCCCTAGGAAATACTCAAGGTTCTACTTCAAATGGCTACACATTCAGAGTCTCTGTAAGTAATGTACACCTGGGCAATACACAAGAGTCTCTTTTTTATGCCCACTTAGTCAGAGTTTCATTCAATTATACACACCCAGGGACGAGTTAAGAGTATACCTCAGGGGAGAGAGAGATCCACGATGGTTGATCGCTAATAGCTCGGGATTGTAACTTCCAGTTATAGCTCGGAAATCGTGAGGAAGCCACATTTTCAGAGGAATTTTCGTCGCCCACGGACCAGAAGATTTCCAGTGGAGGAGCCCCGCTGGTGGCCAGCTCGACTTCTGTGGCCAGCGCATCGGTTTTTTCATTGCCTCGGCGCGGCAGCTTTTTGTGCACAGTGAGCGAGACTGATTCCCCTACTGACTGGTGTTTGGAGCTCCTGGAAGGCAGAGCTGCTTGTTTCGGACTCAAGAAGGAAGCCAGACCATAGATTCCCAGGCAGAGGAGCACCATTATTCTTATCACTGCTGTTTTGGCTGGCGCAGTGGGTTGCTCGGATTCCAGCACTGGGAATCAATAAATTGGACGTCCTCTCAGGAACTTAATCAGAAAGTCGTTAATTGTAAAGACATCAGATGGATAAAATCACAATAAAAGAAAAAGAACAGCCTAAAAAGGCCGAAAAAACCGAAAGTCAGAACCCCTCTCCCTCTACAGGCGATAGTAACTCCTTGTCAGCAACAGAACAAACCCTAATGGAAGAGGACTGTGTTCCAGTATCTGAAGGAGGCTTTAGAAAGTGGATGGTAAAAAACTTCTGGGAATTGAAACAACTTGTTCTAACCCAATGTAAAGAAACTAACAACTTTGAAAAAAGGCTTGACGAAATATTAAAAAGAATGGACAATATCGAGAGGAATATAAATGAACTAATGGAAATGAAAAATACAACACGAGAACTTAGTAAAATATTCACAAGTTTGAATAGCCGAATTGATCAAGCAGAAGAAAAGATGTCAGAGGTTGAAGACCGACTTAATAAAATGGAACGAGAAGACAAGAATAGAGAAAAAAAATAAAAAGGAATGAGCAAAGTCGCAAAGAATTACAAGATTATGTTAAAAGACCTAATCTGCGTTTTATAGGTGTACCTGAATGTGATGGAGAGAATGAATCCCAACTGGAAAATACTCTTCAGGATATTATCCAGGAGAATTTTCCCAAACTAGCAAAGCAGGATACTATTCAACCTCAGGTAATACAGAGAACACCACAAAGATATTCCTTAAGTAGAGCAACCCCAAGACACATAATCATTTGATTCGCCAGGGTTGAAACAAAGGAGAAAATACTAAGGGCAGCCAGAGAGTAAATGTCAGGTAACCCACAAAGGGAAGCCTATTAGACTTACAGCAGATCTCTCAGCAGAAACCCTGCAAGCCAGAAGAGAGTGGGAGCCGATATTTAACGTCCTTAAAAAACAGAACTTTCAGCCCAGAATTTCATATCCTGCCAAACTAAGCTTCACAATTGAAGGAAAAATAAAATCTTTTATGAACAAGCAAGTATTCAGAGATTTTATTACCACCAGGCCTGCTTTACAAAAACTTCTGAAAGAAGCATTACACACAGAAAGGAACAAACAGTATTAGCCTTTCTAAAAACAGACCAAAAAGTAAAGAGCATCTACATAAAGAAA
Source organism: Saguinus oedipus (assembly GCA_031835075.1). NCBI lineage: Eukaryota > Metazoa > Chordata > Mammalia > Primates > Cebidae > Saguinus > Saguinus oedipus. Next base: position 32,037,792 of record CM063180.1, on the reverse strand, counting down.
AATTTACACCAATGAATGGATGAAATAGCCAGTTAACATCAAATGACAGTAATCCTAAATTGAAATTGACTAAATTCCCCAATCAAAAGATACAGCCAAAACCTTACGGTATACTACATACAGACCCATTTCATATACAAAGATACAAAATGACTCAAAACAAAGGGTTGGAGAAAGATCTACCAACAAAATGGAAAACAAAAACAAATAAATAAACAAAAGTTGCAATACATGCATTTGATAAAACAGATTTCAAAGCAACAAAGATAGAGTGGTATAAGGATCAATGAATACTAACACCCAGATACACAAGACTTATAAAGAGATTTAGACTCAACGAGAGAAAAAATTAATAAGGATATCCAGAATTTGAACTCAGATCATTAACAAGTATACTTAATAAGCATTTGTAGAGCTCTCGACTTTAGATACATAAAATATGTATTCTCCACTTTAAATAGACAAACTAATGATCGGACATTATTAATACCCATTCATAGAATAAACCAATATTCCTGTTCTCTCTCCCTCTTTTTATTCCCCTCTTTTTCTTTCCTTCTAAAAAAAATAGAGTATACCTCACGGAACCAATCATTTAGAGCCTCGGTGAATAATGCACACCAGGGCAATACTCGAGCATTCTTTATATGGCCACTCATTCTGTGCCTCCCTGAATGATAAACACCTGGGGAATACTCAGGATTCCATTTCATACCACCACTCATGTAGAACCTTAGAGAATAATTTACAATAAAGCAATAGTCAGGTGTCTATAACCTATGGCCTCTCATTCAAAGGTTCAGTGTATAATGAACTTCTAGGGAGTAATCAGGACGCTGCTTAAGACAGCAACGAATTGAGTTCCTTTCTGAATGATACACACTTACTTGGGTTATAGGATTCAATTTCATATAAATTCTAATTCTGGGTACTGCTGAGTAATACACACGTGGGATAGTGTGAGGAGTTTATTTGTAATGGGCACGCATAGAGAACCTGTTTGAATAATGAACACATGGCAAAGAATAAGAATTCTGTGTGGTACGGCTGGTCATTCAAACAAAAAGGGAATAACGCTCATGTGGATTATTAGAAGTCTGTTTCATATGCCACTCTTTTACAGCATCACTGAATATTACACACTTGAGATATAGTTTGGAGTCTGTTCTTTATGGCCATTCATTCAGAGAATCACTGAATAATGAACACCTGTGGAATAATCAGAAGTCTCTTTCCGACCACCCCTCATTTAAAGCCTTACTAAATGTAACCACCAGTGGAAAGAATCAGGATTTACTTCTATTCCCTCATTCAGAGTACCACTAAATAATGAACACCTATGGAATTGTCAGAAGAATTTTTCATGCGGCCTCTCATTCCGAGTGTCACTGAACAATGTGCTGCAGTCTGGAGTCTATTTCATGTAGACACATATTCAGAGCCTCAGTGAATAAGACATACCTTGCTATCCTAAAGATTCTAATTAATATGGACACATATTCTGAGCCTCACTGAATAATACACACCTGTAATATAATATTAGAGTCTATTTTCGATGGATATTCATTCAGAGCCCCAGTGAAGAATGCACACCCTTGGGGTAGACAGAAGTCCTTTTCATTTGTACACTCATCCATAGCCTCAGTTTATAATATGCACGTGTGGATTAGGTGGGGTTCCATTTTACATAGACACCGACTCCTAACCTCAGTGAATAATGCACATGTGTAACGTACTCAGCTGTCGGTTTCATATTCCCCCTCATTCAGAGATTCATTGGATAAAAAATTATTTAAGATAGACAGAATCCCGTTTCATATGGTCACACAAGAAGAGCCTCACTGAGTAATACACACCTGGGAAAATGTGAGGAGTCTACTATATATAGCCCCTCATTTACAGCCTCAGGGAATAATGCAAACGTGTGGAGTAGGCACTAATCTATTTTATATGACCACAAAATCAAATCCTGAGAAAAAATTCACAAGTTGTGAAGAGTCACTAGTCTATTCCATATGCCCAAATTTTCAAAGTCAGACTCAATAATTCAGTCCTGTGGACTACTCAGGAAACAATTTCATATGGACAAAGTTTTAGAGTTTCAGTGAATAAAATGTACCTGGGAAATACTCAGGACGCTATTTCAAAAGGCGTCTATTTCAGAGTTTCATTGAATAAGGAACAGCTGTATCATAGTCAGAATTTTCTTTTAAAAGCCACATCTTCAGAGCCTAACTGAATAATATACTACTTGATAAAAGTCAGGATTCTATTTCGTATAGCCACTCATTTAGAGCTGAGTGAAAAAATGCACACCTGTGGAATATTCAGAAGTCTCTCCTTTATGGACACTCATTCAGAGCGTCACAGAATAGTACAGACCTACGGAAATGTCAGGAGTGTATTTCACATGGACACTTATTCAGAACTGCAGGGAGGGATCATGGACATCTGGAAAATACTCAGGATGCTTTTATATATGGCCACTTATTCAAAGACTCAGTGAATAATGCACAATTGGGGTATAGTCTGGAGGCTATTGGATTTGACCGTTCCCTAAGCACTCAGTGGAAAATGGAGAGCTGATACATAGTGAGGATGATAGAGTCACGAGTCTACTTTATGTGTTCACTCTTTCAGAAACTAACTGAAGAATACAAACCTTAAAAATAGTCAGAGTCCAGGTATTATGGCCCCTCAATCACAGCATTACCGAATAATGAACAATTGGGCAATAGTAAGGACTCTATATCATTTGGCTTCTAATTCAGAGCTTCAGTGCATAATCAGCAGCTGTGTAGTAGTCAGGAACCTTTCTCAGCTTGCCCAAATTAAGCAGCTCCATGAATCATACATATATGTGTGATAGTCAGTAGTCTCTTTGATATGGACACTCATACAGAACCTCTTTGAATACTGCACATGTGGGGAATAATCACTAGTGTGTTTCATATGGTGATTCCTTTGGAGGGTCAAATAATAATGCGCAACGGTGGAGTAAAATGGGGTCTATTATATGAGGTCACTCTTTGAGTGTTGCAGGGAATAATATGTATATCTGAAAAGTCAGGAATCTCTTTCATATTTCCATTCGTTCAGGGCCCCTGTGAATAATACTCCCCTCAGAAATAGTCAAGGTTCTACTTCAAATGGCTACACATTCAGAGTCTCTGTAAGTAATCCACACCTGGGCAATACACAATAGTCTCTTTTTTTATGCCCACTAAGATAGAGTCTCATTCAATTATACAGACCCGGGGAAGAGTTAAGAGTATACCTCACGGAACCAATCATTCAGAGCCTCATTGAACAATGCACACCAGGGTCATAGTCGAGCATTTTTTACATAGCCACTCATTCTGTGCCTCCATGAATAATACACACCTGGGGAATCCTCAGGATTCTATTTCATACCACCACTCATTAAGAACTTCATAGAATAATTCACAATGGGCAATAGTCATGTGTCTATTTCATATGGCCTCTCATTCAAAGTTTCAGTGTATAATGGACTTCTATGAAGCAATCAGGACGCCTTTTAAGATAGCCAAGAATTGAGGGTCTTCCTGCATGATACACACCTGGGTTTTAGGATTCTATTTCATATGAACTCTAATTCTGGGTACCGCTGACTAATACACACATGGGATAGTGTAAGGAGTTAATTTGTTATGGGCACTCTTAGAGAAGCTGTTTGAATAATGCACACACAGTGAATAATAAGGATTCTATGTTGTACGGCTAGTCATTCAGAAAAAAAAGGGAATAACGCACATGTGGATTATTAGAAGTGTGTTTCATATGCCCCTCTTTCACAGCCTCACTGAATATTATGCATTGAGACTTAGTCTGGAGTCTATTCTTTATGGCCATTCATTCAGAGAATCACTGAATAATGAACACCTGTGGAATAATCAGAAGTCTCTTTCTGACCGCCACTCATTGAAAGTCTCACTAAATGTACCCACCTGTGGAAAGAGTTAGGATGTACTTCTATTCTCTCACTCAGAGTCTCACTAAATAAGGCACACCTGTGGAATTGTCAGGAGAATTTTTCATGCGGCCTCTCATTCCCAGTGTCACTGAAAACTGTGCTGTAGTCTGGAGTCTATTTCATGTAGACACATATTCAGAGCCTCCGTTAATAAGACAGACCTAGCTATCGAAAAGATTCTAATTAATATGGACACATCTTCTGAGCCTCACTGAATAATACACACCTGTAGAATAATTTGGAGTCTATTTTCGATGGACATTCATTCAGAGCCTCGGTGAAGAATGCCCACCGCTGGAATAGCCAGAAGTCCATTTCATTTGTACACTCATCCATGGCCTCAGTTTATAATATGCACCCGTGGAATAGTTGGGGTTCCATTTCATAGAGCCACGGATTCGTAACCTCAGTGAAGAATGCACATACGTAACGCAGTCAGCAGTCTGTTTCATATTAGCCACTCATTCAGAGATTCATTGGATAAAAAAATAATTTAAGATAGGCAGAATCCCGTTTCATATGGTCACACAAGAAGAGCCTCACTGAGTAATACACACCTGGGAAAATGTGAGGAGTCTACTATATATAGCCTCTCATTTACAGCCTCAGGGAATAATGCCAACGTGTGGAGTAGGCACTAATCTATTTTATATGACCACAAAATCAAACCCTGAGAAGAAATTCACAAGTTGTGAAGAGTCACTAATCTATTCCATATGCCCAAATTTTCAAAGTCAGACTCAATAATTCAGTCCTGTGGACTACTCAGGAAACAATTTCATATGGACAAAGTTTTAGAGCTTCAGTGAATAAAATGTACCTGGGAAATACTCAGGACGCTATTTCAAAAGGCGTCTATTTCAGAGTTTCATTGAATAAGGAACAGCTGTATCATAGTCAGAATTTTCTTTTAAAAGCCACGTCTTCAGAGCCTAACTGAATAATATACTACTTGATAAAACTCAGGATTCTATTTCGTATAGCCACTCATTTAGAGCTGAGTGAAAAAACGCACGCCTGTGGAATATTCAGAAGTCTCTCCTTTATGGACACTCATTCAGAGCGTCACAGAATAGTACAGACCTATGGAAATGTCAGGAGTGTATTTCACATGGACACTTATTCAGAACTGCAGGGAAGGATCATGGACATCTGGAAAATACTCAGGATTCTTTTATATATGGCCACTTATTCAAAGACTCAGTGAATAATGCACAATTGGGGTATAGTCTGGAGGCTATTAGATTTGACCGTTCCCTAAGCACTCAGTGGAAAATGGAGAGCTGATACATAGTGAGGATGATAGAGTCACGAGTCTACTTTATGTGTTCACTCTTTCAGAAACTAACTGAAGAATACAAACCTTAAAAATAGTCAGAGTCCAGGTATTATGGCCCCTCAATCACAGCATTACCGAATAATGAACAATTGGGCAATAGTAAGGACTCTATATCATTTGGCTTCTAATTCAGAGCTTCAGTACATAATCAGCAGCTGTGTAGTAGTCAGGAACCTTTCTCAGCTTGCCCAAATTAAGCAGCTCCATGAATCATACATATATGTGTGATAGTCAGTAGTCTCTTTGATATGGACACTCATACAGAACCTCTTTGAATACTGCACATGTGGGGAATAATCACTAGTGTGTTTCATATGGTGATTCCTTTGGAGGGTCAAATAATAATGCACAACGGTGGAGTAAAATGGGGTCTATTATATGAGGTCACTCTTTGAGTGTTGCAGGGAATAATATGTATATCTGAAAATTCAGGAATCTCTTTCACATGTCCATTCGTTCAGGGCCCCTGTGAATAATACTCCCCTCAGAAATAGTCAAGGTTCTACTTCAAATGGCTACACATTCAGAGTCTCTGTAAGTAATCCACACCTGGGCAATACACAATAGTCTCTTTTTTTATGCCCACTAAGATAGAGTCTCATTCAATTATACAGACCCGGGGAAGAGTTAAGAGTATACCTCACGGAACCAATCATTCAGAGCCTCATTGAACAATGCACACCAGGGTCATAGTCGAGCATTTTTTACATAGCCACTCATTGTGTGCCTCCCTGAATAATACACACCTGGGAAATCCTCAGGATTCTATTTCATACTACCACTAATTAAGAACCTCATAGAATAATTCACAATGGGTAATAGTCAGGGGTCTATTTCATATGGCCTCTCATTCAAAGTTTCAGTGTATAATGGACTTCTATGAAGCAATCAGGACGCCTTTTAAGATAGCCAAGAATTGAGGGTCTTCCTGCATGATACACACCTGGGTTTTAGGATTCTATTTCATATGAACTCTAATTCTGGTTACCGCTGAGTAATACACACGTGGGATAGTGTAAGGAGTTTATTTGTTATGGGCACTCATAGAGAACCTCTTTGAATAATGCACACACAGTGAATAATAAGGATTCTATGTTGTACGGCTAGTCATTCAGACAAAAAGTGAATAACACACATGTGGATTATTAGAAGTGTGTTTCATATGCCCCTCTTTCACAGCCTCACTGAATATTACGCATTGAGACTTAGTCTGGAGTCTATTCTTTTTGGCTATTCATTCAGAGAATCACTGAATAATGAACACCTGTGGAATAGTCAGAAGTCTCTTTCTGACCACCACTCATTGAAAGTCTCACTAATTGTACCCACCTGTGGAAAGAGTTAGGATGTACTTCTAGTCTCTCATTCAGAGTCTCACTAAATAAGGCACACCTGTGGAATTTTCAGGAGAATTTTTCATGTGGCCTCTCATTCACAGTGTCACTGAAATCTTTGCTGTAGTCTGGAGTCTATTTCATGTAGACACATATTCAGAGCCTCCCTTAATAAAACAGACCTTGCTATCGAAAAGATTCTAATTAATATGGACACATCTTCTGAGCCTCACTGAATAATACACACCTGTAGAATAATTTGGAGTCTATTTTCGATGGACATTCATTCTGAGCCTCGGTGAAGAATGCCCACCGCTGGAATAGCCAGAAGTCCATTTCATTTGTACACTCATCCATGGCCTCAGTTTATAATATGCACCCGTGGAATAGTTGGGGTTCCATTTCATAGAGCCATGGATTCGTAACCTCAGTGAATAATGCATATACCTAACGCACTCAGCAGTCTGTTTCATATAGCTACTCATTCAGAGATTCATTGGATAAAATAATTATTTAAGATAGACAGAATCCCGTTTCATATGGTCACACAAGAAAAGCCTCACTGAGTAATACACACCTGGGAAAATGTGAGGAGTCTACTATATATAGCCTCTCATTTACAGCCTCAGGGAATAATGCCAATGTGTGGAGTAGGCACTAATCTATTTTATATGACCACAATATCAAACCCTGAGAAAAAATTCACAAGTTGTGAAGAGTCACAAGTCTATTCCATATGCCCAAATATTCACAGTCAGACTCAATAACTCACTCCTGTGGACTACTCAGGAAACAATTTCATATGGATAAAGTTTTAGAGCTTCAGTGAATAAAATGTACCTGGGAAATACTCAGGACGCTATTTCAAAAGGCGTCTATTTCAGAGTTTCATTGAATAAGGAACAGCTGTATCATAGTCAGAATTTTCTTTTAAAAGCCACATCTTCAGAGCCTAACTGAATAATATACTACTTGGGAAGAGTCAGGATTCTATTTCGTATAGCCACTCATTTAGAGCTGAATGAAAAATCGCACGCCTGTGGAGTATTCAGAAGTCTCTTTATTATGGAAACTCATTCAGAGCGTCACAGATTAGTACAGACCTATGGAAATATCAGGAGTGTATTTCACATGGACACTTATTCAGAACCGCAGGGAATGATCATATACATCTGGAAAATACTCAGGATTCTTTTATATATGGCCACTTATTCAAAGACTCAGTGAATAATGCACAATTGGGGTATTGTCTGGAGGCTATTGGATTTGACCGTTCCCTAAGCACTCATTGGAAATTGGAGAGCTGATATATAGTGAGGATGATAGAGTCAGGAGTCTACTTTATGTGGTCACTCTTTCAAAAACTAACTGAAGAATACAAAGCTTAAAAATAGTCAGAATCCAGGTATTATGGCCCCTCAATCACAGCATTACCGAATAATGAACAACTGGGGAATAGTAAGGACTCTATATCATTTGGCTTCTAATTCAGAGCTTCAGTGCATATTCAGCAGCTGTGTAGTAGTCAGGAACCTTTCTCAACTTGCCCGAAATTAAGCAGCTCCATGAATCATATATATATGTGTAATAGTCAGAAGTCTCTTTGATATGGACACTCATACAGAACCTCTTTGAATACTGCACATGTGGGGAATAATCACTACTGTATTTCATATGGTGATTCCTTTGGAGTGTCAAATAATAATGCACAACTGTGGAGTAAAATGGGGTCTATTACATGAGGTCACACTTTCAGTGTTGCAGGGAATAATATGTATATCTGATAAGTCAGGAATCTCTTTCACATGACCATTCAGGGCGTCTGTGAATAATACTCCCCTCAGAAATTGTCAAAGTTCTACTTCAAATGGCGACAAATTCAGAGTCTCTGTAAGTAATCCACACCTGGGCAATACAAAATAGTATCTTTTTTTATGCCCATTTAGTTAGAGTCTCATTCAATTATACAGACCCGGGGAAGAGTTAAGAGTATACCTCACGGAACCAATCATTCAGATCCTCATTGAACAATGCACACCAGGGTCATAGTCGAGCATTTTTTACATAGCCACTCATTCTGTGCCTCCCTGAATAATACATACCTGGGAAATCCTCAGGATTCTATTTCATACTACCACTAATTAAGAAACTCATAGAATAATTCACAATGGGCAATAGTCAGGTGTCTATTTCATATGGCCTCTCATTCAAAGTTTCAGTGTATAATGGACTTCTATGAAGCAATCCGGACGCCTTTTAAGATAGCCAAGAATTGAGGGTCTTCCTGCATGATACACACCTGGGTTTTAGGATTCTATTTCATATGAACTCTAATTCTGGGTACGGCTGAGTAATACACACGTGAAATAGTGTAAGAAATTTATTTGTTATGGGCACTCATAGAGAACCTGTTTGAATAATGCACACACAGTGAATAATAAGGATTCTATGTTGAACGGCGAGTCATTCAGACAAAACGTGAATAACGCACATGTGGATTATTAGAAGTGTGTTTCATATGCCCGTCTTTCAAAGCCTCACTGAATATTACGCATTGAGACTTAGTCTGGAGTCTATTCTTTATGGCCATTCATTCAGAGAATCACTGAATAATGAACACCTGTGGAATAGTCAGAAGTCTCTTTCTGACCGCCACTCATTGAAAGTCTCACTAAATGTATCCACCTTTGGAAAGAGTTAGGATGTACTTCTATTCTCTCATTCAGAGTCTCACTAAATAAGGCACACCTGTGGTATTGTCAGGAGAATTTTTCATGCGGCCTCTCATTCCCAGTGTCACTGAAAAATGTGCTGTAGTCTGGAGTCTATTTCATGTAGACACATATTCAGAGCCTCCCTTAATAAGACAGACCTTGCTATCGAAAAGATTCTAATTAATATGGACACATCTTCTGAGCCTCACTGAATAATACACACCTGTAGAATAATTTGGAGCCTATTTTCGATGGACATTCATTCAGAACCTCTGTGAAGAATGCCCACCGCTGGAATAGCCAGAAGTCCATTTCATTTGTACACTCATCCATGGCCTCAGTTTATAGTATGCCCCCATGGAATAGTTGGGGTTCCATTTCATAGAGCCACGGATTCGTAACCTCAGTGAAGAATGCACATACGTAACGCAGTCAGCAGTCTGTTTCATATAGCCACTCATTCAGAGATTCATTGGATAAAAAAATTATTTAAGATAGACAGAATCCTGTTTCATATGGTCACACAAGAAGAGCCTCACTGAGTAATACACACCTGGGAAAATGTGAGGAGTCTACTATATATAGCCTCTCATTTACAGCCTCAGGGAATAATGCCAACGTGTGGAGTAGGCACTAATCTATGTTATATGACCACAAAATCAAATCCTGAGAAGAAATTCACAAGTTGTGAAGAGTCACTAGTCTATTCCATATGCCCAAATTTTCAAAGTCAGACTCAATAATTCAGTCCTGTGGACTATTCAGGAAACAATTTCATATGGACAATGTTTTAGAGCTTCAGTGAATAAAACGTACCTGGGAAATACTCAGGACACTATTTTAAAAGGCGTCTATTTCGGAGTTTCATTGAATAAGGAACAGCTGTATCATAGTCAGAATTTTCTTTTAAAAGCCACGTCTTCAGAGCCTAACTGAATAATATACTACTTGATAAAAGTCAGGATTCTATTTCGTATAGCCACTCATTTAGAGCTGAGTGAAAAAATGCACGCCTGTGGAATATTCAGAATTCTCTCCTTTATGGACACTCATTCAGAGCGTCATAGAATAGTACAGACCTATGGAAATATCAGGAGTGTATTTCACATGGACACTTATTCAGAACCGCAGGGAAGGATCATATACATCTGGAAAATACTCAGGATTCTTTTATGTATGGCCACTTATTCAAAGACTCAGTGAATAATGCACAATTGGGGTATAGTCTGGAGGCTATTAGATTTGACCGTTCCCTAAGCACTCAGTGGAAAATGGAGAGCTGATATATAGTGAGGATGATAGAGTCACGAGTCTACTTTATGTGGTCACTCTTTCAGAAACTAACTGAAGAATACAAACCTTAAAAATAGTCAGAGTCCAGGTATTATGGCCCCTCAATCACAGCATTACCGAATAATGAACAACTGGGCAATAGTAAGGACTCTATATCATTTGGCTTCTAATTCAGAGCTTCAGTGCATAATCAGCAGCTGTGTAGTAGTCAGGAACCTTTCTCAGCTTGCCCCAAATTAAGCAGCTTCATGAATCATACATATATGTGTAATAGTCAGAAGTCTCTTTGTTATGGACACTCATACAGAACCTCTTTGAACACTGCACATGTGAGGAATAATCACTAGTGTATTTCATATGGTGATTCCTTTGGAGAGTCAAATAATAATGCGCAACTGTGGAGTAAAATGGGGTCTATTACATGAGGTCAATCTTTCAGTGTTGCAGGGAATAATATGTATATCTAATAAGTCAGGAATCTCTTTCACATGGCCATTCGTTGAGGGCCTCCGTGAATAATACTCCCCTCAGAAATAGTCAAGGTTCTACTTCAAATTACTACACATTCAGAGTCTCTGTAAGTAATCCACACCTGGGCAATACACAATAGTCTCTTTTTTTATGCCCACTAAGATAGAGTCTCATTCACTTATACAGACCTGGGGAAGAGTTAAGAGTATACCTCACGGAACCAATCATTCAGAGCCTCATTGAACAATGCACACCAGGGTCATAGTCGAGCATTTTTTACATAGCCACTCATTCTGTGCCTCCCTGAATAATACACACCTGGGAAATCTTCAGGACTCTATTTCATACTACCACTCATTAAGAACCTCATAGAATAATTCACAATGGGCAATAGTCAGATGTCTATTTCATATAGCCTCTCATTCAAAGTTTCAGTGTATAATGGACTTCTATGAAGCAATCAGGACGCCTTTTAAGATAGCCAAGAATTGAGGGTCTTCCTGCATGATACACACCTGGGTTTTAGGATTCTCTTTCATATGAACTCTAATTCTGGTTACCGCTGACTAATACACACGTGGGATAGTGTAAGGAGTTTATTTGTTATGGGCACTCGTAGAGAACCTGTTTGAATAATGCACACACAGTGAATAATAAGGATTCTATGTTGTACGGCTAGTCATTCAGACAAAAAGTGAATAACGCACATGTGGATTATTAGAAGTGTGTTTCATATGCTTGTCTTTCACAGCCTCACTGAATATTACGCATTGAGACTTAGTCTGGAGTCTATTCTTTATGGCCATTCATTCAGAGAATCACTGAATAATGAACACCTGTGGAATAGTCAGAAGTCTCTTTCTGACCGCCACTCATTGAAAGTCTCACTAAATGTACCCACCTGTGGAAAGAGTTAGGATATACTTCTATTCTCTCATTCAGAGTCTCACTAAATAAGGCACACCTGTGGAATTGTCAGGAGAATTTTTCATGCGGCCTCTCATTCCCAGTGTCACTGAACAATGTGCTGTAGTCTGGAGTCCATTTCGTGTAGACACGTATTCAGAGCCTCAGTGAATTAGACAGAACCTCTCTATTGAAAAGATTATAATTAATATGGACACATATTCTGAGCCTCACTGAATAATACACACCTGTAGAATAATTTGGAGTCTATTTTCGATGGACATTCATTAAGAGGCTCGGTGAAGAATGCACACCCCTGGGGTAGCCAGAAGTCCATTTCATTTGTACACTCATCCATAGCCTCAGTTTATAATATGCACGTGTGGATTAGGTGGGGTTCCATTTCATATAGCCTCGGACTCGTAATCTCAGTGAATAATGCACATATGTAACGTACTCAGCATTCTGTTTCATATAGCCACTTATTCAGAGATTGATTGGATAAAAAAATTATTTAAGAGAGACAGAATCCCGTTTCATATGGTCACACAAGAAGAGCCTCACTGAGTAATACACACCTGGGAAAATGTGAGGAGTCCACTATCTATTCCCTCTCATTTACAGCCTCAGGAAATAATGCACACGTGTGAAGTAGGCATTAATATATTTTATGTGGCCACACAATGAAACCCTGAGCAATACACAAGTTGGAAATAGTCACTAGTCTATTCCATATGCCCAAGTATTCAAAGTCAGAGTCAATAATTCACTCCTGTGGACTAGTCAGGAAACAATTTTATATGGACAAAGTCGTAGAGCTTCAGTGAGTAATATATACCTGGGAAATACTCAGGACGTTATTTCATATGGCGTCTATTTCAGAGCTTCATTGAATAAGTAACACCTGTATCGTAGTCAGAATTTTCTTTTTATAGCCACATCTTCAGAGCCTCACTGAATAACATACACCTTGGGAAAATCAGGATTCTACTTCGTATAGCCACTCATTTGCAGCCGAATGTAAAAATGCACACCTGTGGAGTGTTCAGGAGTCTCTACTTTATGGACACACATTCAGAGCGTCACAGAATAATGGAGACCTATGGAAATGTCAGGAATGTATTTCACATGGCCACTTCTTCAGAACCGCAATGTAGGATCTTATGTATCTGGAAAATTCTCAGTATTCTTTTATATATGGCCACTTATTCAGAGACTCAGTGAATAATGCACACCTGGCATATAGTCTGGAGACTATTTGATATGACCGTACCCTAAGCACTCAGTGAAAAACGGAGAGCTGAAATATAGTCAGGATTATAGAGTCAGGAGTCTACTTTATGTGGTCACTCAATCAGAACCTCTCTGAAGATTACACACCTTAAAAATTGTCAGAGTTCAGGTATTATGGCCAGTCAATCACAGCATTACTGAATAATGCACAATTGGGCAATAGTAAGGACTCTATATCATATGGGTTCTAATTCAGAACGTCAGAACATAATCAGCAGCTGTGTAGTAGTCACGGCCCTTTCTCAGCTTGCCCCAAATTAGCAGCTCCATGAATGATACATATATGTGTGATAGTCAGGAGACTCTTTGATATGGACACTCTTACAGAACATCTTCGCATACTGCACATGTGGGGAATAATCACTAGTGTATTTTATATGGTGATTTATTTGGAGGGTCAAAGAATAACGCGCAGCTGTGTAGTAAAATGGGGTCTATTACATAATGCCAGTTTTTCAGTGTTGCAGGGAATTATATGTATATCTGATAATTCAGGAATCACTTTCATATGGCCACTCGTTCAGGGCTTCTGTGAATAATACTCCCCTAAGGAATAATCAAGGGTCAACTTCAATGGGCTACACATTCAGAGTCTCTGTAAGTAATGCACACCTGAGTAATAGACAAGAGTCTCTTTCTACTGCCCACTAAGTCAGAGGTTCGTTCAGTTATACACACCCGCGGATGTTTTAAGAGTATATCTCAGAGAACCAATCATTTAGAGCCACAGTGAATAATGCACACCTGGGTTAGAGTCGAGAATTTTTTTTTTAATTTTTATTGCATTATATGTTTGGGGGTACATGTGCAGAACGTGCAAGATAGTTGCATAGGTACACAGATGGCAGTCGAGAATTTTTTATTTGGCCACTCATTCTGAGTCTCCCTGAATGATACACACCTGGGGAATCATACGGGTACAATTTCATACTTCCACTGATGTTGAACCTTATAGAATAATTCACAGTAAAGCAATAGTCAGGTGTCTATTTCATATGACTTCTCATACAATGTTTCAGTGTATAATGAACGTCTATGGAGTAATCAGGACGCTGTTTAAGATAGCCATGAATTAAGGGCATTGCTCAATTAAACACAACCGTGTTATAAGATTCTATTTCATATGAACTCTAATTCTGGGTACCGCTGAGTAATACACACGTGGGATAGTGTAAGGAGTTTATTTGTTATCTGCACTCATAAATAACCAGTTTGAATAATGCACACACAGCGAATAATAAGGATTTAATGTGGTAGGGCTAGTCATTCAGACATAAAGTGAATAACGCACATGTGGATTATTAGAATCTGTTTTATATGCCCATCTTTCACAGCCTCACTGAATATTTCACACTTGAGATATAGTCTGGAGTCTATTCTTTATGGCCATTCATTCAGAGAATCACTGAATAATGAACACCTGTTGAATAGTCAGAAGTCTCTCTCCGACCGCCACTCATTGAAAGCCTCACTGAATGTACCAACCTGTGGAAAGAGTCAGGATTTACTTCTATTCCCTCATTCAGAGTCTCACTAAATAATGCACACCTCTTCAAGTGTCAGGAGAATTTTTCATGCGGCCTCTCATTTTGAGTGTCACTGAACAACGTGCTGTAGTCTGGAGTCCATTTCATGTAGACACATATTCAGAGCCTTAGTGAATAAGACAGAACCTCTCTATCGAAAAGATTCTAATTAATATGGACACATCTTCTGAGACTCACTGAAGAATACACACCTGTGGAATAATTTGGAGTTTATTTTCAATGGACATTCATTCAGAGCCTCGGTGAAGGATGAACACTCCTGAGGTAGGCAGAAGTCCATTTCATTTGTACACTCATCCATAGCCTCAGTTTATAATACGCACGTGTGGATTAGGTGGGGTTCCATTTCCTATAGCCACGGACTTCTAACCTCAGTAAATAATGCAGATATGTAATGTACTCAGCAGTCTGTTTCATATAGCCACTCATTCAGAGATTCATTGGATAATAAAATTATTTAAGATAGACATGATCCCGTTTCATATGGTCACACAAGAAGAGCCTCACTGAGTAACACACACGTGGGAAAATGTGAGGAGTTTACTATATATAGCCTCTCATTTACAGCCTCAGGGAATAATGCACACGTGTGGAGTAGGCATTAATATATTTTATATGGCCACAAAATGAAACCCTGAGTGAGCAATACACAACTTGGGAATAGTCATTAGTCTATTCCATATGCCCAAATATTCAAAATCAGAGTCAATAATTCACTCCTGTGGACTAGTCAGGAAACAATTTTATATGGACAAAGTTTTAGAGCTTCAGTGAATAATATAAACCTGGGAAATACTTAGGACGCTATTTTATATGGCGTCTATTTCAGATCTTCATTGAATAAGGAACAACTGTATCGTAGTCAGAATTTTCTTTTCACAGTAACATCTTCAGAGCCTCACTTAATAACATACACCATGGGAAAATCAGGATTCTATTTCGTATAGCCACTCATTTGAAGCCAAATGTAAAAATGCACACCTGTGGAGTATTCAGGAGTCCCTTCTTTATGGACATTCATTCAGAGCGTCACAAAATAATACAGAAGTATGGAAAAGTCAGGAGTGTATTTCAGATGGCCACTTATTCAGAACCGCAATGTTGGATCATATATATCTGGAAAATTCTCAGGATTGTTTTATATATGGCCACCTACTCAGAGACTCAGTGAATAGTGCACACCTGGCATATAGTCTGGAGACTATTTGATATGACCGTTCCCGAAGCACTCAGTGGAAACTGGAGAGCTGAAACATAGTCAGCGTTATAGAGTCAGGAGTCTACTTTATGTGGTCACTCAGTCAGAACCTCTCTGAAGATTACACACCTTAAGAATAGTCAGAGTCCATGTATTATGGCCAATGAATCACAGCATTACCGAATAATGCACAATTGGGCAATAGTAAGGACTCTATATCATATGGCTTCTAATTCAGAACTTCAGAACAGAATCAGCAGCTGTGTAGTAGTCACGACCCTTTCTCAGCTTGCCCAAATTAAGCAGCTCCGTGAATGATACATATATGTGTGATAGTCAGGAGACTCTTTGATATGGACACTCATACAAAACCTCTTCAAATACTGCACATGTGTGGAATAATCACTAGTGTATTTCATGTGGTGATTCCTTTGGAAGGTCAAACAATAATGTGCAACTGTGGAGTAAAATGGGGTCTATTACATAAGGCCACTCTTTCAGTGTTGCAGGGAATAATATGTATGTCTGATAAGTCAGGAATCTCTTTCACATGGCCACTCGTTCAGGGCCTCTGTGAATAATACTCCCCTCAGAAATCGTCAGGGTTTAACTTCAAATGTCTACAAATTCAGAGTCTCTGTAAGTAATGCAATCCTGGGCAATACAAAAGAGTTTCTTTTTTATTCCCATTTAGTCAGAGTCTCATTCAATTTTGCAAACCCGGGGAAGAGTTTAGAGTATACCTCACGGAACCAATCATTTAGAGCCTCAGTGAATAATGCACACCAGGATTATAGTCGAGCATTTTTTATATGGCCACCCATTCTGTGCCTCCCTGAATGATACACACCTGGGGAATCCTCAGTATTCAATTTCATACTACCATTCATGTTGAACCTTATAGAATAATTCACAATGGAGCCATAGTCAGGTGTGTATTTCATATGCTTCTCATTCCAAGATTCAGTGTATAATGAACTTCTATAGAGTAATAAGGAGGCTGTATAAGATAATCACGAATTGAGTGTCTTCCTCAATTAAACACACCTGGGTTATAGGATTCTATTTCATATGAACTCTAATTCTGAGTACCGCTGAGTAATACACTCGTGGGATAGTGTAAGGAGTTTATTTGTTATCTGCACTCATAGAGAACCTGTTTGAATAATGCACACAGGACAAATAAAAAGGATTTTATGTGGTACAGCTAGTCATTCAGACATAAAGTGAATAACGCACATGTGGATTATTAGAAGTCTGTTTTATGTTCCCCTTTTTCACAGCCTCACTGAATATTACACACTTGAGATATAGTCTGGAGTCTATTCTTTATGGCCATTCATTCAGAGAATCACTGAACAATAAACACCTGTTGAATAGTCAGAAGTCTCTTTCCGAACGCCACTAATTAAAAGCCTCACTAAATGTACCCACCTGTGGAAAAAGTCAGGATTTACTCCTATTTCGTCAATGAGAGTCTCATTAAATAATGCACACGTCTGGATTTGTCAGGAGAATTTTTCATACGGCCTCACATTTTGAGTGTCACTGAACAATGTGCTGTAGTCTGGAGTCTATTTCATGTAGACACATATTCAGAGCCTCAGTGAGTAAGACAGAACCTCTCTATCGAAAAGATTCTAATTAATATGGAAACATCTTCTGACCCTCACTGAATAATACACACCTGTAGAATAATTTGGAGTCTATTTTTGATGGACATTCATTCAGAGGCTCGGTGAAGAATGCACATTCCTGGGTTAGCCAGAAGTCCATTTCATTTGTACACTCATCCATAGCCTCAGTTTGTAATATGTACGTGTGGATTAGGTGGGGTTCCATTTCATATAGCCATGGACTCGTAACCTCAGTGAATAATGCACATATGTAACGTACTCAGCAGTCTGTTTCATATAGCCACTCATTCAGAGATTCATTGGATAAAAAAATTATTTAAGGTGGAGTGAGTCCCGTTTCATATGGTCACACAAGAAATGCCTCACTGAGTAATACACACCTGGTAAAATGTGAGGAGTCTACTATATGTAGCCTCTCATTTACAGCCTCAAGAAATAAGGCACACGTGTGGACTAGGCATTAATATATTTTATATGGCCATAAAATGAAACCCTGGGTGAGCAATACACAAGTTGGGAATAGTCACTAGTCTATTCCATATGCCCAAATATTCAAAGTCAAAGTCAATAATTCACTCCTGTGGACTAGTCAGGAAACAATTTTATATGGACAAAGTTTTAGAGCTTCAGTGAATAATATAAACATGGGAAATACTCAGGACGTTATTTCATATGGCGTCTATTTCAGAGCTTCATTGAATAAGTAACACCTGTGTCATAGTCAGAATTTTCTTTTCACAGCCACATCTTCAGGGCCTCACTGAATAACATACACCTTGGGAAAAGTCAGGATTCTATTTCGTATAGACACCCATTTGCAGCTGAATGTAAAAATGCACACTGGTGGAGTATTCAGAAGTCCCTACTTTATGGACACTCATTCAGAGCGCCACAAAATAATACATACCTATGGAAAAGTCAGGAGTGTATTTCACATGGCCACTTATTCAGAACCGCAGTGAAGGATTATATACATCTGGAAAATACTTAGAATTCTTTTATATATGGCCACTTATATAAAATAAGTAATAAGGACACTAATACAGAGTGTCCTTACTCAGTGAATAATGCACATCTGGCTTGTAGTCTGGAGACTATTTGATATGACCGTTCCCTAAGCACTCAGTGGAAACTGGAGAGCTGTAATATAGTCAGGGTTATAGAGTCAGGAGTCTACTTTATGTGGTTACTCATTCGGAACCTCTCTGAAGATTACAGACCTTAAGTATAGTCAGAGTCCAGGTATTATGGACACTCAATCAGAGCATTACCGAATAACGCACAATTGGGAAATAGTAAGGACTCTATATCATATGGCTTCTAATTCAGAACTTCAGAACTTAATCAGCAGCTGTGTAGTAGTCACGTCCCTTTCTCATTTTCCCCCAAATTAAGCAGCTCTGTGATTGATACATACATGTGTGATAGTCAGGAGACTCTTTGATATGGACACTCATACAGAACCTCTTCAAATACTGCACATGTGGGGAATAATCACTAGTGTAATTCATATGGTGATTCCTTTGGAGGGTCAAACAACAACGCGCAACTGTGTAGTAAAATGGGGTTTATTACATAAGGCCACTCTTTCAGTGTTGCCGGGAATAATATGTAAATCTGATAAGTCAGGAATCTCTTTTACATGGCCACTCATTCAGGGCTTCTGTGAATAATACTCCCCTCAAAAATGGTTAAGGTTGTACTTCAAAGAGCTACACATTCAGTGTCTTTGTAAGTAATGCATACCTGAGTAATACACAAGAGTCTCTTTTTTATGCCCACTTAGTCAGAGTCTCATTCAGTTATACACATCCGGGGATGATTTAAGAGTATACCTCACGGCACCAATCATTTAGAGCCTCATAGAATAATGCACACCAGGGTTAGAGTCGAGAATTTTTTATATGGCCACTCATTCTGGGCCTCCCTTAATGATACACACCTGGGGAATCCTAAGGGTACAATTTTATACTTCCACTTATGTTGAACCTTATAGAATAATTCACAATAAAGCAATAGTCAGGTGTCTATTTCATATGACCTCTCATACAACGTTTCAGTGTATAATGAACTTCTATGGAGTAATCAAGATGCTGTTTAAGATTGCCACGAATTGTGTGCCTTCCTCAATTATACACACCTGGGTTATAAAATTCTATTTCATATGAAATCTAATTCTTGGTACCGCTGAGTTATACACTCGTGTGATAGTGTAAGAAGTTTCTTTGTTATCTGCACTCATAAAAAATCCTGTTTGAATAATACACTCACGGCGAATAATAAGGATTTTATGTGGTACGACTAGTCATTCAGATACAAAGTGAATAATGCACATGTGGATTATAAGAAGTCTGTTTTATATGCCCCTCTTTCACAGCCTCACTGAATATTACACACTTGAGACATAGTCTGGAGTCTATTCTTTATGGCCATTCATTCAGAGAATCACTGAATAATAAACACCTGTTGAATAGTCAGAAGTCTCTTTCCGACCACCACTCATTGAAAGCCTCACTATATGTACCCACCTGTGACAAGAGTCAGAATTTACTTCTATTCTCTCATTCAGAGTCTCACTAAATAATGCTCACCTGTGGAATTGTCAGGAAAATTTTTCAAGCGGACTCTCATTTTGAGTGTAACTGAACAACGTGCTGTAGTCTGGAGTCTATTTCATGTAGACACATGCTCAGAGCCTCAGTGAATAAGACAGAACCTCTCTAAGGAAAAGATTCTAATTAATATGGACATATCTTCTGAGCCTCACTCAATAATACACACCTGTAGAATAATTTGGAGTCTATTTTCCATGGACATTCATTCAGAGCCTTGGTGAAGGATGCACACCCCTGGGGTAGCCAGAAGTCCATTTTATTTGTACTCTCATCCATAGCCTCGGTTTATGATATGCACGTGTGTATTAGGTGGAGTTCCCTTTCATATAGCCACGGACTCAACCTCAGTGAATAATGCACAAATGTAAGGTACAAAGCAGTCTGTTTCATATAGCTACTCATTCAGAGATTCGTTAAATAATAAAATAATTTAAGATAGACAGAATCCCGTTTCATATGGTCACACAAGAAGAGCCTCTCTGAGTAATACACACCTGGAAAAATGTGAGGAGTCTACTATATATAGCCTCTCATTTACAGCCTCAGGGAATAATTCAAACGTGTGGAGTAGGCATTAATATATCTTATATGGCCACAAAATGAAAACCTGAGTGAGCAATACACAAGTTGGGAATAGTCACTAGTCTATTCTGTATGCCCAAATATTCAAAGTCAGAGTCAATAATTTACTCCTGTGGACTAGTCAGGAAACAATTTCAAATGGACAAAGTTTTAGAGCTTCAGTGAATAATATATACCTGGGAAATACTCAGGACGCTATTTCATATGGAGTCTATGTCAGAACTTCATTGAATAAGGAACACCTGTATCATAGTCAGAATTTTCTTTTAACAGCCACATCTTCAGAGCCTCACTGAATAACATACAGCTTGGGAAAAGTAAGGATTCTATTTTGTATAGCCACTCATTTAGAGCCGAATGTAAAAACGCACGTCTGTGGAGTATTCAGGAGTCTCTATTTTATAAACACTTATTCTGAGCATCACAGAATAATGCAGACCTATGAAAAAGTGAGGAGTGTATTTCACATGGCCACTTATTCAGAACCACAGTGAAGGATCATATACATCTGGAAAATTCTCAGGATTCTTATATATATATCCACTTATTCAGAGACTCAGTGAATAATGCACACCAGGGGTATATTATGGAGACTATTTGATATGACCATTCCCTAAGCACTCAGTAAAATATAGAGAGCTGAAATATAGTGAGTATGATAGAGTCAGGAGTCTACTTTATGTGTTCAGTCGTTCAGAAATTCACTGAAGAATACACATTTTAAGAATAGACAGAGTCCAGGTGTCATGGCCTCTAGATCACAGCATTACCGAATAATGCACAATTGGGAAATAGTAAGGAGTCTATATCATATGGCTTCTAATTCAGAGCTTCAGTGCATAATCAGCAGCTGTATAGCAGTCAGGACCCTATTTCAGCTTGCTCCAAATTAAGCAGTTTCATTAATGATACATACATATATGTGGGATAGTCAGGAGTCTCTTTGATATGGACACTCATACAGAACCTCTTCGAACAAGGCACATGTGGGGAATAATCACTAGTGTATTTCATATGGTGATTCCTTTGTAGGGTGAAACAATAATGAACAACTGTGGAGTAAAATAGGGTCTATTACAAAAGGCCACACTTTCAGTGTTGCAGGAAATAATATCTATATTTTATAAGTCAAGAATCTCTTTAACATGGTCACTCGTTAAGGGCCTCTTGGAATAATACTCCCCTCAGAAATAGTCAAGGATCTACTTAAAATGGCTAAACATTAAGAGTCTCCATAAGTAATGCACACCTGGGCAATACACAAGCGTCTCTTTTTTATGCCCACTTAGTCAGAGTCTCATTCAATTATAAGCAACCGGGTAAAAGTTAAGAGTATATCTCATGGAAGCAATAATTAAGAGCCTAAGTGAATAATGAACACCAGGGTCATAATTGAGCATTTTTTATATGGCCACTCATTCTGTGCCTCCCTGAATGATACACACCTGGGTAATCTTCAGGATTCAATTTCATACTACCACTCATTTAGAACTTCATAGCATACTTCACAATGGAGCAATAGTCAGGTATCTATTTCATATGGCCTCTCATTCAACGTTTCAGTGTATAATGAACTTCTTTGGAGTAATCAGGATGCTGTTTAAGATAGCCATGAATTGAGTGCCTTCCTGAATGTTACACACCTGGGTTATAGGATTCTATTTCATAGGAATTTTAATTCTGGGTACCGCTGAGTAATTCACACGTGGGACAGTGTAAGGAGTTTATTTGTTATGGGCACTCATAGAGAACCTGTTTGAATAATGCACACACAGTGAATAATAAGGATTCTATGTTGTACGGCTAGTAATTCAGACAAAAAGTGAATAACGCACATGTGGATTATTAGAAGTCTGTTTCATATGACCCTCTTTCACAGCCTCACTGAATATTACACACTTGAGATATAGTCTGGAGTCTATTCTTTATGGCCATTCATTCAGAGAATCACTGAATAATGAACACCTGTTGAACAGTCAGAACTTTCTTTCTGACCAGCACTGATTGAAAGCCTCACTAAATGTACCCAACTGTGGAAAGAGTAAGGATGTACTTCTATTCCCTCATTCAGAGTCTCATTAAATAATGCAGATCTGTGGAATTGTCAGGAGAATTTTTCATGCGGCCTCTCATTTTGAGTGTCACTGAACAATGTGCTGTAGTCTGGAGTCTATTTCATGTAGACACATATTCAGAGCCTCCGTTAATAAGACAGACCCTTGCTATTGTAAAGATTCTAATTACTATGGACACATCTTCTGAGCCTCACTGAATAATACACACCTGTAGAATAATTTGGAGTCTATTTTCGATGGACATTCATTCAGAGCTTCGGTGAAGAATGCACACCCCTGGGGTAGCCAGAAGTCCATTTCATTTTTACACACATCCATAGCCTCAGTTTATAATATGCACATGAGGATTACTTGGGGTTCCATTTCATATAGCCACGGACTCATAACCTCAGTGAATAATGCAAATATGTGACATACTCAGCAGTCTGTTTCATATAGACACTCATTCAGAGATTATTTGGATAATAAAATTATTTAACATAGACAGAATCCCATTTCATAGGGTCACACAAGAAGAGCCTCACGGAGTAATACACACCTGGGAAAATGTGAGGAGTCTACAATATATAGCCTCTCATTTGCAGCTTCAGAGAGTAATGCACACGTGTGGAGTAGGCACTAATCCATTTTATATGTCCACAAAATCAAATCATGAGTGAGGAATACACAAGTTGGGAATAGTCACTAGTCTATTCCATATGCACAATTATTCAAAGTTAGAGTCAATAATTCACTCCTGTGGACTAATCAGGAAATAGGTTCATATGGACAAAGTTTTAGAGATTCAGTGAATAATATATACCTCGGAAATACTCAGGACCCTATTTCATATGGCATCAATTTCAGAGCTTCATTGAATAAGGAACACCTGTATCGTTGTCAGAATTTTCCTCTAACAACCACATCTTTAGAGCCTAACTGAATAAAATACACCTTGGGAAATGTCGGGATTCTATTTCGTATAGCCACTCACTTAGAAACGAATGTAAAAATGCAGGCCTGTGGAGTATTCAGGAGTCTCTATTTTATGGACACTTATTCAGAGCGTCACAGAATAATACAGACCTATGGAAAAGTCAGGAGTGTATTTCACATGGCCTCTTATTCAGAACCGCAGTGGAGGATCATATACATCTGGAAAATACTCAGGATTCTTTTATATATGGCCACTTATACAGAGACTCAGTGAATAATGCACACCTGGCGTATAGTTTGGAGACTATTTGATATGACCGTTCCCTAAGCACTCAGTGGAAAATGGAGAGCTGAAATATAGTCAGGATGATCGAGTCAGGAGTCTTCTATATGTGATCACTCATGCAGAAACTCACTGAGAAATACATACATTTAGAATAGTCAGAGTTCGGATATTATGGCCACTCAATCACAGCATTATGGAATAATGCACAATTGGGCAATAGTAATTAGTATATATCATATGGCTTCTAATTCAGAGCTTCAGTGCTTAATCAGCAGCTGTGTAGTTGTCAGGACCCTATTTCATCTTGCCCGAAATTAAGCAGCTCCGTGAATGATACATATATGTGTGAGAGTCAGGAGACTCTTTGATATGGATAGTCATACAGAACCTCTTCCAATACTGCACATATAAGAAATAATCACTACTGTATTTCATATGGTGAATCCTTTGGCGGGTCAAACAATAATGCCCAACTGTGGAGTAAAATGGGGTCTATTACATAAGGCCACTCTTTCAGTGTTGCAGGGAATAATATGTATATCTGATAAGTCAGGAATCTCTTTCACATGGCCACTCGTTCAGGGCCTCTGTGAATAAAACTCCCCTCAGAAATAGTCAAGGTTCTACTTCAAATGGCTACACATTCAAAGTCTCTGTAAGTAATGCACACCTAGGCCATACACAAGAGTCTCTTTTTAATGCCCATTCAGTCAGAGTCTCGTTCCATTATACACAACCAGGGAAGAGTTAAGAGTATACCTCACGGAACCAATCATTTAGAGCATCACTGAATTATGCACACCAGGGTCATAGTCGAGCATTTTTTATATGGCCACTCATTCTGGGCCTCCCTGAATGATACATATCTGGGGAATCCTCAGAATTCAATTTCATACTACCACTCAGTTAGAACCTTATAGAATAATTCACAACGGAGCAATAGTCAGGTGTCTATTTCGTATGATGTCTCTTTCAAAGTTTCAGTGTATAATGAACTTCTATGGAGTTATCAGGACGCTGTTTAAGATAGCCAAGAACTGAGTGCCTTCCAGAATGAAACACACCTGAGTTATAGGATTCTATTTCATATGAACTCTAATTCTGTGTACCGCTGAGTAATACACACGTGGGAGAGTGTAAGGAGTTTATTTGTTATGGGCACTCATAAAGAATCTGTTTGAATAATGCACACACATCGAATAATAAAGATTTAATATGGTATGTCTAGTCATTCAGACATAAAGTGAATAACGCACATGTGGATTATTAGAAGTCTGTTTCATATGTTCCTCTTTCACAGCCTCACTGAATATTACACACTTGAGATATAGTCTGGAGTCTGTTTTTTATGGCCTTTCATTCAGAGAATCACTGAATAATAAGCACCTGTGGAATAGTCAAAAGTCTCTTTCTGACTGCCACTCATTGAAAGCCTCACTAAATGTACCCACCTGTGGAAAGAGTCAGGATTTACTTCTATTCCTTCATTCATAGTCTCACTAAATAATGCACACTTGTGGAATTGTCAGGAGAATTTTTCATGTGGCCTCTCATTCCAAGTGTCACTAAACAATGTGCTGTAGTCTGGAGTCTATTTCATGTAGACACATAGTCAGAGCCTCAGTGAATAAGACAGACCCTTGCTATTGTAAAGATTCTAATTAATATGGACACATCTTCTGAGACTCACTGAAACATACACACATGTAGAATAATTTGGAGTCTATTTTCGACGGATATTCATTCAGAGCCTCGGTGAAGAATGCACACCCCTGGGGTAGCCAGAAGTCCATTTTATTTGTACACTCATCCATAGACTCAGTTTATAATATGCACATGTGGATTAGTTGGGGTTCCATTTCATATAGCCACGGATACATAACCTCAGTGAATAATGCACCTATGTAATGTACAAAGCAGTCTGTTTCATATAGCCACTCATTCAGAGATTCATTGGATAATAAAATCATTTTAGATAGACAAAATCCCATTTTATATGGTCACACAAGAAGAGCCTCACTGAGTAATACACACCTGGGAAAATGTGAGGAGTCTACCATATATTGCCTCTCATTTACAGCCTCAGGTATTAATCCACACGTGTGGAGTAGGCACTAATCAATTTTATATGTCCACAAAATCAAAACATGAGTGAGCAATACAGAAGTTGGGAATAGTCACTAGTCTATTATATATGCACAAATATTCAAAGTCAGAGTCAATAATTTACTCCTGTGGACTAGTCAAGAAACAATTTCATATGGACAAAGTTTTAGAGCTTCAGGGAATAATATATTCCTGGGAAATACTCAGGACGCTATTTCATGTGGCATAAATTTCAGAGCTTCATTGAATAAGGAACACCTGTATCATTGTCAGAATTTTCCTCTAACAGCAACATCTTCAGAGCCTAACAGAATAAAATACACCTTGGGAAATGTCGGGATTCTATTCCGTATAGCCACTCACTGAGAACCGAATGTAAAAACGCAGGCCTGTGGAGTATTCAGGAGTCTCTATTTTATGGACACTCATTCAGAGCCTCACAGAATAATACAGACCTATGGAAAATTCATGAGTGTATTTCAAATGGCCACTTATTCAGAACCGCAGTGAAGGATCATATACATCTGGAAAATTCTCAGGATTCTTTTATATATCGCCACTTACTAAGAGACTCAGTGAATAATGCACACCTGGGCAATAGTCTGGAGACTATTTGACATGACTGTTCCCTAAGAACTCAGTGGAAAAATGGAGTGCTGAAATATAGTCAGGATGATAGAGTCAGGAGTCTACCATATGTGGTCACTCATGCAGAAACTCACCGAAGAATACATAATTTTAGAATAGTTGGAGTCTGGGTGTTATGGCCACTCAATCACAGCATTACTGAATAATGCACACTTGAGCAATAGTAAGGAGTCTATATCATATGGCTTCTATTTCAGAGCTTCAGTGCATAATCAGCAGCTGTGTAGTAGTCAGGACCCTATTTCATCTTGCCCAATATTAAGCAGCTCCATGAATGATACATATTTGTGTGAGAGTCAGGAGACTCTTTGATATGGCCAGTCATACAGAACCTCTTCGAATACTGAACATGTGGGGAATAATAACTAGTGTATTTCATATGGTGATTTCTTTGGGGTGTCAAAGAATAATGCTCAACTGTGGAATAAAATGGGGTCTATGACATAAGGCCACTCTTTCAGTGTTGCAGGGAATAATATGTATATCTGATAAGTCAGGATTCTCTTTCACATGGCCACTCCTTCAGGGACTCTGTGAATAATACTCCCCTCAGAAATAGTCAAGGTTCTACATCGAAAGTCTACACATTCAGAGTCTCTGTAAGTAATGCACACCTGGGCAATACACAAGAGTCTCTTTTTTATGCCCACTTAATCAGAGTCTCATTCAATTATATACACTCGCGGAATAGTTAACCGTATACATCACGGAACCAATCATTTAGAGCCCCAGTGAATAATGCACCCCGGGGCATAGTAGAGCATTTTTTATATGGCCACTCATTCTGTACCTTCCTGAGTGATACACACCGGGAAAATCCTCATTATTCAGTTTCTTACTATCACTCATGTAGAACCTTATAGAATAATTCACAACGGAGCAATACTCAGGTGTCTATTTCATATATCCTCTCATTCAAAGTTTCAGTGTATAATGAACTTCTATGGAGTAATCAGGATGCTGGTTAAGATAGCCACGAATTGTGTACCTTATTGAATGATACACACCTGGTTTATAGAATTCTATTTCATATTAACTCTAATTCTGTGTATCGCTGAGTAATACACACGTGGGATAGTGAAAAAAGTTTATTTTTTATGGGTCCTCATACAGAACCTGTTTGAATAATGCACAAACGTCGAATAATAAGAATTCAATATTGTACAGCTAGTCATTTAGACAAAAAGTGAATAACGCACATGTGTATTATTAGAAGTCTGTTTCATATGCCCGTCTTTCACAGCCTCACTGAATATTACACACTTGAAATATAGTCTGCAGTCTGTTATTTATGGCCATTCATTCAGAGAATCACTGAATAAGGAACACCTGTTAAATATTCAGCAGTCTCTTTCTGACCGCCACTCATAGAAAGCCTCACTAAATGTAACCACCTCTGGAAAGAGTCAGGATTTACATGTATTCCCTCATTCAGTGTCTCACTAAATAATGCACACCTGTGGAACTGGCAGGAGAATTTTTGATGTGGCCCCTCATTAGGAGTTACACTGAACAATGTGCTCTAGTCTGGAGTCTATTTCATGTAGACACATATTCAGAGCCTCAGTGAATAAGACAGAACCTTGCTATCGAAAAGATTCGAATTAATATAGACAAATCTTCCGAGCCTGACTGAATAATACACACCTGGAGAATAATTTGGAGTGTATTTTCCGTGGACATTCATTCAGAGCCTCAGTGAAGAATGCACGCCCCTGGGGTAAGCAGAAGTCCATTTCATTTGTACACTCATCCATTGCCTCATTTTATAATATGCACGTGTGGATTAGTTGGAGTTCCATTTCATATAGCCACGGAAACGTAACCTCAGTGAATAATGTACATATGTAACGTACTCAGCAGTCTGTTTCATATAGCCACTCATTCAGAGATTCATTGGATAAAAAAATTATTTAAGATAGACAGAATCCCATTTCATATGGTCACACAAGAAGAGCCTCACGGAGTAATACACAGTTCAGAAAATGTGAGGAGTCTACTATATATAGCCTCTCATTTACAGCCTCAGGGAATAATGCACACCTGTGGAATAGGCACTAATCTATTTTACATGGCCACAAAATTAAACCCTGAGTGAGCAATACATAAGTTGGGAATAGTCACTAGTATATTCCATATACCCAAATATTCAAAGTCAGAGTCAATATTTCATTTCTCTAGACTACTCAGAAAACAATTTCATATGGACCAAGTTTTAGAGCTTCAGTGAATAATATATACCTGGGAAATACTAAGGACGCTATTTCATATGGTGTCTATTTCAGAGATTCGTTGAATAAGGAACAGCTGTATCTTAGTCAGAATTTTTTTTTAACAGCCGCATCTTCAGAGCCTCACTGAGTAACACACACCTTGGGAAAAGTCAGGATTCTATTTCGTATAGCAACTCATTTACAGCGGTATGTAAAAACGCACATCTGTGGAGTATTCAGGTGTCTCTACTTTATGGACACCCATTCAGAGGGTCACAGAATAATACAGACCTATGTAAAAGTCAGAAGTGTAATTCACATGGCCACTTATTCAGAACCGCAGTGTAGGATCATATATATCTGGAAAATTCTCAGGATTCTTTATATATGGCCTCTTATTCAGAGACTCAGTGAATAATGTACACATGGGGTATTATCTGGAGACTATTTGATATGACCTTTCCCTAAGCACTCAGTGGAAAATTGAGAGCTGAAATATAGTCAGGATCATAGAGTCAGGAGTCTAGTTTATGTGGTCACTAGTTCAGAAACTCACTGAAGATAACACACCTTAAGAATAGTCAGAGTCCAGGTATTATGGCCACTCAATCACAGCATTACCGAATAATGCACAATTGGGCAATAGTGAGGAATCTATAACATATGGCTTCTAATTCAGAGCATCAGAACACAATGAGCAGCTGCGTAGTAGTCAGGAGCATTTCTCAGCTTGCCCAAAATTAAACAGATCCCTGAATGATAAATATATATGTGATAGTCAGGAGACTCTTTGATATGGACACTCATACAGAACCTCTTCGAATACTGCGCATGTGGGGAATAATCACTAGTGTATTTTATATGGTGAATTTTTTGGAGGGTCAAACAATAACTTGCAACTGTGGAGTAAAATGGGGTCTATTACATAAGGCCACCATTTCAGTGTAGAAGGGAATAATATGTATATCTGATAAGTCAGGAATCTCTTTCATATGGCCACTCGTTCAAGGCCTCTGTGAATAATACTCCCCTCGGAAAGAGTCAAGGTTCAACTTCAAATGGCTACATATTCAGAGTCTCTGTAATAATGCACACCTGGGCAATACAAAAGAGTCTCTTTTTTATGCCCACTTAGGCAGAGTCTCATTCAATTATACACACACGGGGAAGAGTTAAGAGTATACCTCATGGAATCAATCATTTAGAACCTCAGTGAATAATGCACACCATGGTTATAGTAGAGCATTTTTTATATGGCCACTCATTCTGTGACTCCCTGAATGATTCACACCTGGGGAATTCTCAGGATTCAATTTCATACTACCACTCATGCATAACCTTATAGAACAATTCACAATAGAGCAATAGTCAGGTGTTTATTTTATTCGTCCTCTCATTCAAAGTTTCAGTTTATAATGAACTTTTATGGAGTAGTCAGGATGTTGTTAATATAGCCATGAATTGAGTGCCTTCCTGAATGATACACACCTGGGTTAAAGGGTTTTATTTCATATGAACTCTAATTCTGGGTACCGCTGAGTAATACACACGTGTGATAATATAAGGAGTTTATTTGTAATGGGCAATCATAGAAAACCTGATTGAATAATGCACACTTGGTGAGTAATAAGGATTCTATGTTGTACAGCTAGTCATTCAAACTAAAAGTGAAGAACGCACATGTGGATTATTAGAAGCCTGTTGCATATGCCCCTCTTTCACAGCCTCACTGAATATTACACACTTGAAATATAGTCTGGAGTCTATTCTTTATGGCCATTCATTCAGAGAATCACTGAATAATGAACACCTGTGTAATAGTCAGAAGTCTCTTTCCGACCGCCACTCATTGAAAACCTCACTATATGTACCCACCTGTGGAAAGAGTCAGGATTTACTTCTATTCCCTCATTCAGAGTCTCACTAAATAATGCAGATCTGTGGAATTGTCAGGAAAATTTTTCATGCGGCCTCTCATTCCGAGTGACACTGAACAATGTGCTGTAGTCTGGAGTCTATTTCATGTAGAAACATATTCAGAGCCTCAGTGAATAAGACAGACCCTTGCTTTCGTAAAGATTCTAATTAATATGGACACATCTTCTGAGCCTCACTGAATAATACACACCTGTAGAATAATTTGGAGTCTATTTTCGATGGACATTCATTCAGAGCCTCGGTGAAGAATGCACGTCCCTGGGGTAGCCAGAAGTCCATTTCATTTGTACACTCATCCATAGATTCAGTTTATAATATGCACATGTGAATTAGTTGGGGTCCCATTTCTTATAGCCACGGACTCGTAACTTTAGTGAATAATGCACATATGTAACGTACTCAGCAGTCTGTTTCATATAGTCACTCATTCAGAGATTCATTGGATAATAAAATTATTTAACATAGACAGAATCCCGTTTCATAGGGTCACACAAGAAGAGCCTCACCAAGTAATACACACCTGGTAAAATGTGAAAAGCCTCTCATTTACAACCTCAGGCAATAATGCACATGTGTGGAGTAGGCATTAATATATTTTATATGGCCACAAAATGAAAACCTAAGTGAGCAATACACAAGTTGGGAATAGTCACTAGTCTATTCCATATGCCCAAATATTCAAAGGTAGAGTCAATAATTCACTTCTGTGGACTAGTCAGGAAACAGTTTCATATGGACAAAGTTTTAGAACTTCAGTGAATAATATATAACTTGGAAATACTCAGGACGCTATTTCATATGGCATCTATTTCAGAGCTTCACTGAATAAGGAACAACTGTATCGTAGTCAGAATTTTCTTTTAACAGCCACATCTTCAGAGCCTAACTGAATAACATACAGCTTGGGAAAAGCAAGGATTCTATTTTGTGTAGCCACTCATTTAGAGCCGAATGTAAAAATGCACGCCTTTGGATTACTCAGGAGTCTCTACTTTATGGACACTCATTCAGAGCTTCACAGAATAATACAGACATATGGAAAAGTCAGGACGGTATTTCACATGGCCCCTTATTCATAACCGTAGCTTAGGATTATATATATCTAGAAAATTCTCAGGATTCTTTTATATATGGCCACTTATTCCAAGACTCCGTGAATAATGCACACCTGGGTTATAGTCTGGAGACTATTTTCTATGACCGTTCCCTAAGCACTCAGTGGAAAATGGAGAGCTGAAATATAGTCAGGATCATAGATTCAGGAGGCTACTTTATGTGGTCACTCGTTCAGAACCTCACTGAAGATTACACACTTTAAGAATTGTCAGAGTCCACGTATTATGGCCAATCAATAACAGCATTACCGAATAATGCACAATTGGGCAATAGGGAGGACTCTATATTACATGGCTTCTAATTCAGAGCATCAGATCATAATCAGAAGCTCTGTAGTAGTCAGTACTCTTTCTCAGCTTGCCCCAAATTAAGCAGCTCCGTGAAGCATAAATATATGTGTGATAGTCAGGAGACTCTTTGATATTAACACTCATACAGAATCTTTTTGAATACTGCACATGTGGGGAATAATCACTAATGTATTTCATATTGTGAATCATTTGGAGGGTCAAACAATAACGCACAACTCTAAAGTAAAATGGGGTCTATTATATAAGGCCACTCTTGCAGTGTTGCTGGGAATAATATGTATATATGATAAGTCAGGAATCTCCTTCACATGGCCACTCATTCAGGGCCTCTGTGAATAATAGTCCCCTCAGAAATAGTCAAGGTTCTACTTCAAATGGCTACATATTCAGAGTTTCTGTAAGTAATGCACACCTGGGCAATACACAAGAGTCTCTTTTTTATGCCCACCTAGTCAGTCTCATTCAATTATAAACACAGGGAAGAGTTAAGAGTATAGTTCACGGATCCAATCATTTAGAGCCTCAGTGCTTGTTGCTCACCGGGGTTATAGTCGAGCATTTTTTATATCGCCACTTATTCTGTGCCTCCCTGACTCATACACACCTGGGGAATCCTCAGGATTCACTTTAATACTACCACTCATGTAGAACCTTTTAGAATAATTCACAACGGAGCAATAATCAGGTGTCTATTTCATATGGCCTCTCATTCAACGTTTCTGTGTATAATGAACTTCTATGGAGTAATCAGGACGCTGTTTAAGATAGCTACGAATTGAGTGTTTTCCTGAATGATACATACCTCGGTTATAGGATTCTATTTCATATGAACTCTAATTCTGGGTACCGCTGAATAATACACACGTGGAATAGTGTAAGAGGTTTATTTGTTATGGGCACTCATAGAGAACCTGTTTGAATAATGCACACACATGTCGAATAATAAGGATTTTAAGTTGTATGGCTAGTCATTCAGACAAAATGTAAAAAACACACATGTGGATAATTAGAAGTCTGTTTCATATGCCCCTCTTTCACAGCCTCCCTGAATATTAAACACTTGAGATACAGTTTGAGTCGGTTTTTCATGGCCATTCGTTCAGGGAATCACTGAATAACGAACATCAGTGCAATAGTCAGAAATCTCTTTCTGACCACCACTCATTGAAAGCCTCACTAAATGTACCCACCTGTGGAAAGAGTCAGGATTTACTTCTATTCCCTCATTGAGAGTCTCACTATATAATGCACACCTGTCGAATTGCCAGGAGAATTTTTCATGCGGCCTCTCATTGCGAGTGTCACTTAACAATGTGCTGTAATCTGGAGTCTATTTCATGTAGACACATATTCAGAGGCTCAATGAATAAGACAGACCCTTGCTATTGTAAAGACTCTAATATAGACACATCTTCTGAGCCTCACTGAATAATACACACTTGGAGAATAAATTGGAGTCTATTTTTGATGGACATTTATTCAGAGCTTTGCTGAATTATGCACACCCCTGGGGTAGCCAGAAGTCCATTTCTTTTTTTAAAAATTTTTATTGCATTAAAGGTTTTGGGGTACATGTGCAGAACGTGCAAGATAGTTGCATAGGTACACACATGGCAGTGTGTCCTGCTGCTTTTCTTCCCTTCACTCACACATGGCATTCGTCCCCAGGATATCCCTCCCCAGCCCCTCTCTGTCCCTTCCCCATTCTTCCCAATAGACCCCAGTGTATAGTAGACCACCTCTCTGTGTCCATGTGTTCTCATTTTTCTCACCCACCTGTGAATGAGTATTTGTGGTATTTCTTTTTCTGTTTTTGTGTCAGTTTGCTCAAAATGATGTTCTCCAGATTCATCTATGTCCTTACAAAGGACACAAACTCATCATTTTTGTGTGCTGCATAATATTCTATGGTGTATATGTGCCACATTTTCCCAGTCCAGTCTACCATCATTGGGCATTTGGGTTGGTTCCAGTTCTTTGCTATTGTAAACAGTGCTGCAGTGAACATTCGTGTGCATGTGTCTTTATAGTAGAACGATTTATAGTCCTTTGGATATATACCCAGTAATGGGATTGCTGGGTCAAATGGAATTTCTATTTCTAGGTCCCTGAGGAATTACCACAGTCTTCCACAATAGTTGAACTAATTTACATTCCCACCAACAGTGTAAGAGTGTTCCTATTTCTCCACATCCTCTTCAGCATCTGCTGTCTCCAGATTTTTTAATGATCGCCATTCTAACTGGCGTGAGATGGTATCACAATGTGGTTTTGATTTGCATCTCTCTAATGACCAGTGATGATGAGCACTTTTTCATATGTTTGTTGGCTTCATGTATGTCTTCTTTTGTAAAGTGTCTGTTCATATGCTTTGCCCATTTTTTAATGGGCTTGTTTGTTTTTTTTTTCCTGTAAATCTGTTTGAGTTCTTTGTAAATTCTGGATATCAGCCCTTTGTCAAATGTGTAAACTGCAAATATTTTTTTCCATTCTGATGGTTGCCAATTCACTCTAGTGACTGTTTCTTTGGCCGTGCAGAAGCTGTGGAGTTTGGTTAGTTTCCATTTGTCTATTTTGGCTTTTGTTACCATTGCTTTTGGTGTTTTGTTCATGAAGTTTTTGCCTACTCCAATGTCCTGAATGGTTTTGCCTAGATTTTCTTCTAGGGTTTTTATGGTGTCAGGTCTTACGTTTAAGTCTTTAATCCATCTGGAGTTAATTTTAGTGTAAGGTGTCAGGAAGTGGTCCAGTTTCTGCTTTCTGCACATGGCTAGCCAGTTTTCCCAACACCATTTATTGAATAGGGAATCCTTTCCCCATTGCTTGTTTTTGTCTGGATTATCAAAGATAATATGGTTGTAGATATGCTGTGTTGCCTCCAATGCTTCTGTTCTGTTCCATTGGTCTATATCTCTCTTTTGGTACCAGTGCCATGCTGTTGTGATTATTGTAGTTTTGTAGTATAGTGTGAAGTCTGGTAGTGTGATGTCTCCCGCTGTGTTCCTTTTGCTTAGAATTGACTTGGCTATGCGAGCTCTTTTTTGGTTCCATATGAAATTCATGGTGGCTTTTTCCAGTTCTGTGAAGAAATTCAATGGTAGTTTGATGGAGATAGCATTGATTGTGTAAATTACTTTGGGCAGTATAGCCATTATCACGATATTGATTCTTCCTAACGACGAACATGGAATGTTTCTCCTTCTGTTTGTATCCTCTCTTATTTCGTTGAGCAGTGGTTTGTAGTTTTCCTTAAAGAGGTCTCTTACATTTCTTTTGAGTTGTATTTTTAGGTATTTTATTTTCTTTGTAGCAATTGTGAATGGCAGTTCGTTCTTGATTTGGTTCTCTTTAAGTCTGTTATTGGTGTATAGGAATGCTTGTAATATTTGCACATTGATTTCATATACTGAGACGTTGCTGAAGTTGCTTATCAGTTGCAGGAGCTTTTCGGTTGAGGTGATGGGGTCTTCTAGATGTACTATCATGTCGTCTGCAAATAGAGACAATTTGGCTTCCACCTTTCCTATTTGAATACACTTTATTTCTTTTTCTTGCCTGATTGCTCTGGCTAGAACTTCCAGTAATATGTTGAATAGGAGAGGTGAGAGAGGGCATCTTTGCCTAGTGCCGGATTTCAAAGGGAATGCTTCCAGTTTTTGCCCATTCAGTATGATATTGGCTGTTGTTTTGTCATAAATAGCTTTTATTACTCTGAGATATGTTCCATCAATACCAAGTTTATTGAGGGTTTTTAGCATAAAGGGCTGTTGAATTTTGTCAAATGCCTTCTCTGCATCGATTGAGAGAATCATGTGGTTTTTGTTTTTGCTTCTGTTTATGTGGTGAATTACATTTATAGACTTGCGTATGTTGAACCAGCCTTGCATCCCTGGGGTGAATCCTACTTGATCATGATGGATAAGTTTTTTAATGTGCTGTTGCAATCGGTTTGCCATATTTTATTGAAGATTTTTGCATCTATGTTTATCATGGTTATTGGCCTGAGGGTTACTTTTCTTGTCGAGTCTCTCAGGTTTTGGTATCAAGAAGATGTTGGTCTCATAAAATGATTTGGGAAGAGTTTCCTCGTTTTGGATTTTTTGGAATAGTTTCAGAAGGAATGGTACCAGATCCTCTTTGTGTGTCTGGTAGAGTTCAGCTGTGAACCCATCTGGTCCTGGCCTTTTTTTGTGTGGTAGGCTCTTAATTGCTGCCTCAACTACAGATTTTGTTATTGGTCTATTCATAGTTTCGTCTTCCTCCTGGTTTAGGCTTGGGAGGACACAGGCGTCCAGAAATTTATCCATTTCTTCCTGATTTACTAATATATGTGCATAGAGTTCTTTGTAGTATTCTGTGATGATGCTTTGAATTTCTGTGGAATCTGTGGTGATTTCCCCATTATCGTTTTTTATTGCATCTATTTGGTTGTTCTCTCTTTTCTTTTTTATCAGTCTGGCTAGTTGTCTGTCTATTTGGTTGATCTTTTCGAAAAACCAGCTTTTAGATTTATTGATTTTTTGAAGGGTTTTTCTTGTCTCTATCTCCTTCAGTTCTGCTCTGATCTTAGTTATTTCTTGTCTTTGGTTAGGTTTTGGGCTTTTTTGATCTTCCTCTTCCAGCTCTTTCAATTTTGACGATAGGATGTCAATTTTGGATATCTCCGCTCTTCTCATTTGGGCACTTATTGGTATATATATTCCTCTACAGACTGCTTTAAATGTGTCCCAGAGATTCTGGTACGTTTTGTCTTCATTCTTGTTCGTTTCAAAGAACTTCTTTATTTCTGCCTTCATTTCATTGTTTCTCCAATCAACATTGAAGAGCCAGTTTTTCAGTTTCCATGAAGCTGTGCAGTTCTGAGTTGTGTTCTGAATTCTGAATTGCAAACTGATTGCACTATGGTTTGAGAGACTGTTTGTTATGATTTCAGTTGTTTTGCATTTGCTGAGGAGTGCTTTACTTCCAATGATGTGGTTAATTTTGGAGTATGTGTGATGTGGTGCCGAGAAGAATGTATATTCTGTGGATTTGGGGTGGAGAGTTCTGTAAATGTCTATCAGGTTTGCTTGTTCCAGGTCTGAGATCAAGTTCTGAATATCCTTGTTAATTTTCTGTCTGGTTGATCTGTCTGCTATTGACAGTGGAGTGTTAAAGTCTCCCACTGTTATTGTGTGGGAGTCTAAGTCTCTTTGTAAGTCATTAAGAACTTGCCATATATATCTGGGTGCTCCTACATTGGGTCCATACATATTTAGAATCGTTAGCTCTTCTTGCTGTATCAATCCTTTTACCATTACATAATGACCTTTTTTGTTTCTTTTCATCTGGTTGCTTTAAAGTCTATTTTATCAGAGACGAGAATTGCAACTCCTGCTTTTTTTTTGCTCTCCATTTTCTTGGTAAATCTTCCTCCATCCTTTTATTTTGAGCCTTTTCTGTATCTTTGCGCGTGAGGTGGGTTTTCTTGATACAGCACACTGATGGGTTTTGGGTTTTTATCCAATTTGCCAGTATGTGTCTTTTGATTGGTGCATTTAGTCCATTTACATTTGGGTTAATATTGTTATGTGCGAATTTGATACTGCCATTTTGATGCTAGCTGGCTGTTTTTCCCGTTGGTTCATGTAGATTCTTCATTTTGTTGATGGTCTTTAGTATTTGGTATGATTTTAGGATGGCTGGTACTGGTTGTTTCTTTCCATTTTGTAGTGCCTCTTTCAGGAGCTCTTGTAAAGCAGCCCTAGTGGTGACAAAATCTCTGAGTACTTGCCTGTTCGTGAAGGATTTTATTTTTCCTTCACTTATGAAGCTCAGTTTGGCTGGATATGAAATTTTGGTTTGAAAGTGCTTTTCTTTAAGGATGTTGAATATTGGCCCCCACTCTCTTCTGACTTGTAAATCTCTGCCGAGAGATCTGCTGTGAGTCTGATGGGCTTCCCTTTGTGGGTGACCCGACCTTTCTCTCTGGCTGCCCTTAGTATTTTGTCCTTCATTTCGACCCTGGTGAATCTGACGATTATGTGCCTTGGGGTTGCTCTTCTTGCGGAGTATCTTTGTGGTGTTCTCTGTATTTCCTGGAGTTGAGTATTGACCTGTCTTGCTAGGTTGGGAAAATTTTCCTGGATAATATTCTGAAGAGTGTTTTCCAGCTTGGATTCATTCTCTTCATCACATTCTGGTAGACCTGTCAAACGTAGATTGGGTCTCTTCACATAGTCCCACATTTCTTAGAGATTTTGTTCATTCCTTTTTGTGCTTTTTTCTTTAATCTTTGTTTCTCGTTTTATTTTATTGAGTTCACCTTCAACTTCTGATATTCTTTCTTCTGCTTGGTCAATTCGGCTGTTGAAACTTGTGCATGCTTTGTGAAGTTCTCGTGTTGTGTTTTTCAGCTCCTTCAGTTCTTTCATATTCCTCTCTATGTTGTCCATTCTTGTTATCAATTTTTTGAATCTTTTTTCAAATCTTTTTTCAAGGTTCTTAGTTTCTTTGCACTGGTTTAGAACATGTTCTTTTAGCTCACTGAAGTTTCTCATTATCCACTTTCTGAAGTCTGATTCCGTCATTTCGTCACACTCATTCTCCGTCCAGATTTGTTTCCTTGCTGGTGAAGAGTTTTTGTCCTGTTTTGGGGGTGATATGTTTTGGTTTCGGGTGTTTTCTTTCTTTTTGCGCTGGTTTCTTCCCATCTTTATGGATTTATCCACGTGTCGTCTTTGTAGTTGCTGATTTTTCAATGGGGACTCTGCCTGGATGCTGAGATTGTTGATGATGAATTATTTCTGTTACTTAGTTTTCCTTCTAATGGTCTAGCCCCTCAGCTGTATGAGTGCTGAGGTCCCCTCCAGGCCCTGCTTCTCTGAGGTATACCTGTAGCAGCTGTGGAACAGTGAGGGATGATACCAGTTTCTTCTTTTTCTGTCTTTGTTCCAGAATGATGCCCGCCAAATGTCAGTCTAATTAGTCCTTTATTGGGGTGACTCTTTGTATATTCTGGGGTCAGGCAGCTGCTTGAGGAGACAGTCTTTGCTTTTCAGGAGCTCCAGTGCTGAGCTGTGAGCTCTGTTGTTCATTCAGCGTTGTTGGGAGGTTGTTTATGTCTGCTGCAATAGAACTCATAAAACACCACCCTTGTTCCCCCTCTTAGATGCTCTGTGTCATGGAGTTGGGGCTTTCTTTATGAGTATCTGTTGCACTCTTCTGCCCCACTAGGAGGCAGTCTATTCACTATTTCCCTGCCGGGGATTGGACCTGCTAGTGCGGGTCCACCCTGTTGCTGCTGGGCTCCCTTCTGCTGTGGAGCACTCCCCCCTCCTCACGGAATCTCTCTGCTATGGCAGGTTGCATCGGCAACGGCAGGCTTCTTCAGCCATGGGCGGTACTTCAGTAGGGGCAAATTGCATCAGT
Organism: Saguinus oedipus; assembly: GCA_031835075.1. Lineage (NCBI taxonomy): Eukaryota > Metazoa > Chordata > Mammalia > Primates > Cebidae > Saguinus > Saguinus oedipus. The sequence goes on along the minus strand of CM063180.1, from coordinate 31,997,851 downwards.
AATGGTGGACGCCCCTCCCTCACCGGGCTGCACCGTCCTAGATGCCAGCAATAAAACTCTCAGCCCCAAGCGCCTCCAGTCGCTGCCCTGCTTCTCCTCGTGACAGTGGGAACTGCCGAGCCCAATCACCCAGCTCCCTGCCTCAGAGTCCGTCCTCTCTCTCTGTCTCTCTTCCTCTCAGCAAGCTGAAAAGTCGACTCTCTCACTGTCACCCCAGTAGCCTGCCGATAGTGCACTGGGATCCATGCAATCTCCTGTGCTGCTGCCCACTGCACCGACTCAGATCACGCTCCCCAGGAAACTCCTGGTCTGTCTCATTGTCCAAGGCCCGTTAAATCAGATGGACATGCCAATCTGCCCTTCCAAATCTCAGATTGCCGGTTTAACAGGGCACCCAGACCAGTGAGTTCTGTGCCGGGTCCCACTGTTGTGCCCGCCAAAGTGGCCACATGAGCCAGATGGAGTAGCAGTCTGTACTAGTGTCCCGTGTCTCTCCCACACCTGGGACTTTCAATGCTCTGTGGGCAAAAAAGGTCCATCTTAGAATGCGGCTAGGACTCACCCTCTGTGCCTTTACTGAGAGCTGCAATCCTGAGTCACTTCTACGAACCCATCCTGTGAGTCCCTCCGAGATTCTCATTTATAACCTCATAGAATAATTCACAATGTGGCAATAGTCAGGTGTCTATTTCATATGGCCTCTCATTCAAAGTTTCAGTGTATAATAAATTTCTATGGAGTAATCAGGATGCTGTTTAAGATAACCACGTATTGAATGCCTTTTGGAATGATACACACCTGAGTTATAGGATTCTATTTCATATGAACTCTAATTCCGGGTACCGCTGAGTAATACACATGTGGGTTAGTGTAACCAGTTTATTTGTTATGGTCACTCATAGAGAACCTGTTTGAATAATGCACACATGGCGAATAATAAGAATTCTATGTTGTACGGCTAGTCATTCAGACAATAAGTGAATAATGCACATGTGGATTATTAGAAGTCTGTTTCATATGCCCGTCTTTTTTTTTTTTAATTTTTATTGTATTATAGGATTTGGGACACATGTGCAGAACGTGCAAGATAGTTGCATAGGTACACACATGGCAGTGTGTTTTGCTGCCTTCCTCCCCTTCACCCAAACTTGGCATTCATCCCCTCTTTCATATACCCCTCTTTCACAGCCTCACTTAATATTACACACTTGAGATATAGTCTGGAGTCTATTTTTATGATCATTCATTCAGAGAATCACTGAATAATGAACACCTGTGGAATAGCCAGAAGTCTCTTTCCGACCACCACTAATTGAAACCCTCATTAAATGTATCCACCTGTGGAAAGAGTCAGGATTTACTTCTATTCCGTCATTCAGAATCTCACTAAATAACGCACATCTGTGGAATTGTCAGGAGAATTTTTCATGTGGCCTCTCATTCCGAGTGTCACTAAACAATGTGCTGTAGCCTGGAGTCTATTTCATGTAGACACATATTCAGAGCCTCAGTGAATAAGAGAGACCATTGCTATCATAAAGATTCTAATTAATATGGACATATCTTCTGAGCCTCACTGAATAATACACACCTGTAGAATAATTTGGAGTCTATTTTCAATGGACATTCATTCAGAGAATAATGCACACCCCTGGGATAGCCAGAAGTCCATTTCATTTGTACACTCATACATAGCCTCAGTTTATAATATGCACGTGTGGATTAGTTTGGGTTCCATTTCATATACCCACGGACTCGTAAACTCAGTTAATAATGCACGTATGTAACGTACTCAGCAGTCTGTTTCATATAGCCACTCATTCAGAGATTGATTGGATGATAAAATTATTTAAGATAGACAGAATCCCGTTTCATACGGTCACAGAAGAAGAGCCTCACTGATTAACACACACCTGGGAAAATGTAAGGAGTCTACTATATATAGCATTTCTTTTACAGCCTCAGGGAATAATGCACTCGTGTGGAGTAGGCACTAATTTATTTTCTATGGCCACAAAATCAAATCCTGAGTGAGCAATACACAATTTGGGAATAGTCACTTGTCTATTCCATATGCCCAAATATTCAAACTCAGAGTCAATAATTCACTACTGTGGACTAGTCAGGAAACAATTTTATATGGACAAAGTTTAAGAACTTTAGTGAATAATATATAACATGGAAATAGTCAGGACGCTCTTTTATATGGCGTGTATTTCAGAGCTTCTTTGAATAAGGAACAGCTGTATCATAGTCAGAATTTTCTTTTAATAGCCACATCTTCAGAGCCTAACTGAATAAAATACACCTTGGGAAAAGTCAGGATTCTGTTTTGTATAGCCACTCATTAACAGCTAAATGTAAAAACACACGCCTGTGGAGTATTCAGGAGTCCTACTTTATGAACACTCATTCAGAGTGTCACATTATAATACAGACATATGGAATAGTCAGGAGTGTATTTCACATGGCCACTTATTCAGAACCGCAATGAAGGATAATATACATCTGGAAAATACTCAGGATTCTTTTATATATGGCCACTTATTCAGAGACTCAGTGAATAATGCACACCTGGGGTATAGTCTGGAGACTATTTGATGTGACCATTCCCTACGCACTCAGTGGAAAATGGGGAGCTGAAATATTGTCAGGATAATAGAGTCAGCAGTCTGCTTTATGTGGTCACTCGTTCAAAAACTCACTGAAGAGTACACACCTTAAGAATAGTCAGAGTCCAGGTATTATGGCCACTCAATCACAGCATTACCGAATAGTGGACAATTGGGCAATAGTAAGGAGTCTATATCATATGGCTTCTAATTCAGAGCTTCAGTGCATAATCAGCAGCTGTGTAGTAGTCAGGACCCTATTTCAGCTTGCCCCAAATTAAGCAGCTCTGTGAATGTTACATATATATGTGGTCCTCAGTAGACTCTTTGATATGAACACTCATACAGAACCTCTTCCAATATTACACATGTGAGTAGTAATCACTAGTGTATTTCATATGGTGATTCCTTTGTAGGGTCAAACAATAATGTGCAACTGTGGAGAAAAATTAGGTCTATTACATTAGGCCACTTTTTGGTGTTGCAGAGAAGAATATGTATATCTGATAAGTCAGGAATCTCTTCACATGGCCACTCGTTCATGGCCTCTGTGAATAATACTTCCTTCAGAAATAGTCAAGTTTCTACTTCAAATGGCTACACATTCAGAGTCTCTGTTTGTAATGCACACCTGGACAATACACAAGAGTCTCTTTTTTATTCCCACTTAATCAGAGTCTCATTCAATTATACAGACCCTGGGAAGAGTTAAGAGTATACCTCAGGGTACCAATCATTTAGAGCCTCAATTAATAATGCACACCATTGTCATAGTCCATCATTTTTTTATATGGCCACTCATTCTGTGCCTCCCTGAATGATACCCACCTGGGGATTCCTCAGGATTAAATTTTATACTACCACTCTTTAGGAACCTTATAGAATAATTCACAATGGGGCAATAGTCAGGTGTCTATTTTATATGGCCTCTCATTCAAAATTTCCGTGTTTAATGAATTTCTATGGAGTAATCAGTACTCTGTTTAAGATAGCCAAGTATTGAGTTCATTCCTGAATGATACACACCTGGGTTATAAGATTCTATATCATATGATCTCTAATTCTGTGTACCGCTGAGTAATTCACATGTGAGATGGCTTAAGGAGTTTATTTGTTATGGGCGCTCAAAGAGAACTTGTTTGAATAATGCACACACATGGTGTATTATAATGATTTTATGTGGACCACAGGAGGTCTCGCAAGATGGCATCATAGAAGTGACTCAGGATTGCAGCTCTCACTGAAGGCACTGAGGGTGAGTTTTAGCTGCTTTCTCGGATGGACTTTTTTTGCCCACTGAGCGTTGAAAATCCCAGGTGTGAAAAAGACATGGGACACTAGTACAGCCGTGTACCGCAGCTGGCTCCCGTGGCCGCTTTGGCTGGCACCGCAGCGGGACCCAGCACGGAACTCACCAGTCTGGGTGCCCTATTAAACCGGCAATCTGAGATTTGGAAGGGCAGATTGGCATGTCCATCAGATTGAACGGGACTTGGACAATGAGCAAGACCAGGAGATTCCTGGGAAGCATGATCTGAGCTGGTGCAGTGGGCAGCGGCATGAGAGATCACAGGGATCCCAGTGACCTATCTGCAGTTAACTGGGGCGCCAGTGAGAGAGTCGACCTTTCAGCTTGGGGAGAGGAAGAGAGAGAGTGAGAGGACGGACTCTGAGGCAGGGAGATGAGTGATCGGGCTCGGCAGGTTCCACCCTGATGGGGAAAAGCAGGGCGGCGACTGGAGGCACTCAGGGCTGAGAGTTTTTGTGATGGCATCTAGGACGATGCAGCCCGCTGGGGGAGGTTAGTCAGTCACTGCAGACGCAATCTGCCTCTACTGAAGAACCGCCCAGGACTGACGGAGCCTGCCATTGCCAAGGCAACCTGCCATAACAGAGAGACTCCGTCATCAGGGGGGAGTGCTCCACAGCAGAACGGAGCACAGCAGAAACAGGGCAGACCCGCCCTAGCAGGGCAGAGCCCTGGCAGGCAAATAGTGAATAGACTGCCTCCTAGTGGGGCAGGACAGTGCAACAGATAACTCATAAAGAAAGCCCCAACTCCCTGAAACAGAGCATCTAAGGGGGGAAAAAAAGGGTGGAGTTTTATGAGTTCTGTTGCAGCAGACATAAACAACCTCCCAACAACCCTGAATGAACAACGGAGCTCACAGCTCAGCACTGGAGCTCTTATAAAGCACAGACCATCTCCTCAAGCAGCTCTCTGACCCCTGTATATCCAAAGAGTCACCCCAAAAAAGGACTAATCAGACTGATATTTGGCGGGCATCATTCTGGAACAAAGACAGCAGAAGAAGAAACTGGTATCGTCCCTCACTGTTCTGCAGCTGATACAGGTATACCCCAGACGAGCAGGGCCTGGAGTAGACCTCAGCACTCATACAGCAGAGGGGCTAGACCATTAGAAGGAAAACCAAGTAAAAAAAAATACTTCATCATCAACAATCTCAGCGCCAACACAGAGACCCAATTGAAAAATCAGCAACTACTAAGGCGACAGGTAAATAAATCCATAAAGATGGGAAGAAATTAGCGCAGAAAGAAGGAAAACACCCGAAACCAAAACACCTCACCTCCAGAAGAGTACCAAAACTCCTCATCAGAAAGGGAGCAAAGCTGAATGGAGAATGAGTGTGACAAAATGACGGAATCAGATTTCAGAAAGTGGATAATGAGAAACTTCAGTGAGCTAAAAGAACACGTTCTAAACCAGTGCAAAGAAACCAAGAACCTTGAAAAAATATTTGAAAAAAGATTCGAGGAATTGATAACAAGAAAGGACAACTTAGAGAGGAATACGAATGAATTGAAAAAGCTGAAAAACACAACACGAGAACTTCGTGAAGCATGCACAATTTTCAACAGCCGAATTGACCAAGCAGAAGAAAGAATATCAGAACGCAAAGATCAAGTCGATGAAATAAAATGAGAAACCAAGAGTAAAGAAAAAAGTGCAAAAAGGAATGAACAAAATGTCCAAGAAATGTCGGACTATGTGAAGAGACCCAACCAACATTTGATAGGTGTACCAGAATGTGATGAAGATAATGAATCCAAGCTGGAAAATACTCCTCAGGATATTATCCAGGAAAACTTCCCCAACCTAGCAAGACAGGTCAATACTCAACTACAGGCAAAAGAGAAAACACCGCAAAGATATTCTGCAAGAAGAGCAATCCCAAAGCACATAATTGTCAGATTCACCAGGGTTGAAATGAAGGAGAAAATACTTCGGGTAGCCAGAGAAAAAGTTCGAGTCACCTACAAAGGGAAGCCCATCAGACTCACAGGAGATCTCTTGACAGAGACTCTACAAGACAGAAGAGAGTGAGGGCCAATATTCAACATCCTTAAAGAAAAAAATTTCAACCCAGAATTTCATATCCAGCCAAACTGAGCTTCATAAGTGAAGAAAAAATAAAATCCTTCACGAAAAAGCAAGTACTCAGAGATTTTGTCACCACTAGGCCTGCTTTACAAGAGCTCCTGAAAGAGGCACTACACATAGAAAGGAACAACCAGTACCAGCCATCCTAAAAGCATACCAAATGCTAAAGAGCATCCACAAAATGAAGAATCTACATGAACCAATGGGCAAAACAGCCAGCTAGCATCAAAATGGCAGTATCAAATTCACACATAACAATATTAACCCTAAATATAAATGGGCTAAATGCACCAATCAAAAGACACAGACTGGCAAATTGGATAAAAAACCAAAACCCATCATTGTGCTCTATCCAGGAAACCCACGTCACATGCAAGGATACACAAAGGCTCAAAATAAAGAGATGAAAAAAGATTTACCAAGCAAATGGAGAGCAAAAAAAGCAGGAGTTGTAATTCTCGTCTCTGATAAAATAGACTTTAAAGCAACAAATATCAAAAGGGACAAAGAAGGTCATTACATAATGGTAAAAGGATCGATACAACAAGAAGAGCTAACAATTCTAAATATATATGGACCCAATGCAAGAGCACCCAGTTACATAAGGCAAGTTCTTAATGACTTACAAAGAGACTTAGACTCCCACACAATAATAGTGGGAGACTTTAACACTCCACTGTCAATAGCAGACAGATCAACCAGACAGAAAATTAACAAGGATATCCAGGACTCGAACTCGGCTATAACTGCAGCGATAAGACTGATGGTGCTCTTCTGCCTGGGAATCTCTGGTCTGGCTTCCTTCTTGAGTCCGTAACAAGCGGCTCTGCCTTCCCAGAGCTCTAAACACCAGTCAGTAGAAGAACCAGTCCCGCTCACTATGCACGAACAACTGCCACGCAGAGGCGATGACAAAACCGCTGAGCTGGCCACAGAAGTCGCGCTGGCGACCCGCGGGGCTCCTCCACTGGAAATCTTCTGGTCCGTGGGTGACGAAAATGTGGCGTCCTCACGTTTTCCTAGCTTTCACTGGGAGCTACAATCCTGAGCTGTTAGCGATCAGCCATGTTGGATCTCTCCCAGAATTTTTTTTTTTAATTTTATTGCATTATAGGTTTTGGGGTACATGTGCAGAACGTGCAAGATAGTTGCATAGGTACACACATGGCAGTGTGTTTTGCTGCCTTCCTCCCCTTCACCCACACTTGGTATTCATCCCCAGGCTATCCCCCCAGCCACCCCTCTGTCCCTCCCCCATTTCCCCCAACAGTCCCCAGTGTATAGTAGACCACCTCTCTGTGTCCATGTGTTCTCATTTTTCTCACCCACTTTTGAGTGAGTATATGCAGTATTTCTTTTTCTGTTCTTTTGTCAGTTTGCTGAGAATGATGTTCTCCAGATTCAACCATGTCTTTACAAAGGATGCAAACTCATCATTTTTGATTGCTGCATAATATTCCATGGTGTATATGTGCCACATTTTCCCAGTCCAGTCTATCATCGATGGGCACTTGGGTTGGTTCCAGGTCTTTGCTATTGTAAATAGTGCTGCAATGAACATTCGTGTTCATGTGTCCTTATAGTAGAATGATTTATAGTCCTTTGGATAGATACCTAGTAATGGGATTGCTGGGTCGAATGGAATGAGGCCAACAAACATATGAAAAATTGCTCATCATCATTGGTCATTAGAGAGATGCAAATCAAAACCACATTGAGATATCATCTCACACCAGTTAGAATGGCGATCATTAAAAAATCTGGAGACAGCAGATGCTGGAGAGGATGTGGAGAAATAGGAACACTCTTACACTGTTGGTGGGAGTGTAAATTAGTTCAACCATTGTGGAAGACAGTTTGGCAATTCCTCAGGGACCTAGAAATAGAAATCCTAGGATTTTTTTATATATGGCCACTTATTTAGAGACTCAGTGAATAATCCACACCTGGGGCATAGTCTGGAGACTATTTGATATGACCGTTCCTTAAGCGCTCAGTGGAAAATGGAGAGCTGAAATATTGTCAGGATGATAGAGTAAGGAGTCTACTTTATGTGTTCACTCGTTCAGAAACTCACTGAAGAATACACACCTTAAGAAGAGTCAGAGTCCAGGTATTATGGCTACTCAATCACAGCATTACCAAATAATGCACAATTGGGCAATAGTAAGGATTCTATATGATATGGCTGCTAATTCAGAGCTTCAGTGCATAATCAGAAGCTGTGTAGTTGTCAGGACTCTTTCTCAGCTTGCCCCAAATTAAGCAGCTCCGTGAATCATGCATATATGTGTGATAGTCAGGAGACTCTTTGATATGGACACTCATACAGAACCTTTTCGAATACTGCACATGTGGGGAATAATCACTAGTGTATTTCATATGGAGATTCCTTTGGAGGGTCAAACAATAATGCACAACTGTGGAGAAAATTGGGGTCTATTACATAAGGCCACTCTTTCTGTGTTGCAGGAAATAATATGTATATCTGATGACTAAGGAATCTCTTCCACATGGCTACTCGTTGCAGGCCTCTGTGAATAATAATCCCCTCAGAAATAGTCAAGGTTCTACTTCAAATGGCTACACATTCAGAGTCTCTGTAAGTTATGCAGACCAGGGCAATACAAAAGAGTGTCTTTTTTATGCCCACTTAGTCAGAGTCTCATTCGATTATAAACACCCGGGGAAGAGATAAGAGTACCCCTCATGTAACCAATCATTTAGAGCCTCAGTGAATAATGCACACCTGGGTTATAGTCGAGCATATTTTATATGGCCACTCATTCTGTGCCTCCCTGAATGATACACACCCGGGGAAGCCTCAGGATTCAATTTTATATTACCACTCATTTAGAACCTTATAGAATAATTCACAAAGTAGCAATAGTCAGCTGTCTATTTCATATGGCCTCTCATTCAATGTTTCAGTGTATAATTAAATTCTATAGAGTAATCAGGATGCTCATTAAGACAGCCTCGTATTGAGGGCCTTCCTGAATAATACACACCTGCGTTATAGAATCCTATTTCATATGAACTCTAATTCTGGGTACCGCTGAGTAATACACACGTGAAATAGTGTAAGGAGTTTATTTCTTATGGGCAATCATAGAGAACCTGTTTGAATCATGCACACACAGTGAATAATAAGGATTCTATGTTGTACGGCTAGTCATTCCAACAAAAAGTGAATAACGCACACGTGGATTATTAGAAGTCTGTTTCATATACCCTTCTTTCACAGCCTCACTGAGTATTATGCACTTGAGTTATAGTCTGGAGTCTATTCTTTATGGCCATTCATTCAGAGAATCACTGAATAATGAACACTTGTGGAATAGTCAGAAGTCTCTTTTCGACCGACACTCATTGAACGCCTCACGGAATGTACCCACCTGTGGAAAGAGTCAGAATTTACTTCTATTCCCTCATTCAGAGTCTCACTAAATAATACACACCTGTAAAATTTTCAGGAGAATTTTTCATGCGGCCCCTCCTTTCGAGTGTCACTGAAATATGTGCTGTAGTCTGGAGTCTATTTCATGTTGACACATATTCAGAGCCTCAGTGAATAAGAAAGAACCTTGCTATCATAAAGATTCTAATTAATATGGACACATCTTCTGAGGCTCACTGAATAATACACACCTGTAGAATAATTTGGAGTCTATTTTCATGGACATTCATTCAGAGCCTCAGTGAAGAATGCACACCCCTGGGGTAGCCAGAAGTCCATTTAATTTGCACACTCATCCATAGCCTCAGTTTATAATATGCACGTGTGGATTAGTTGCGGTTCCATTTCATATAGCCACGAACTCGTAATCTCAGTGCATAATGCACATATGTAACATATTCAGCAGTTTGTTTCATAAAGCCACTCATTCAGAGATTCATTGGATAATAAAATTATTTAATATAGAGAGAATCCCGTTTCATATGGTCACACAAGAAGAGCCTCACTGAGTAATACACACCTGCAAAAATGTGAGGAGTCTACTGTATATAGCCTCTCATTTACAGCATCAGTGAATAATGTACACGTGTGGAATAGGCACTAATCTATTTTATATGGCCACAAAATCAATCCCTGAGTGAGCAATACAGAAGTTGGGGATAATCACTAGTCTATTCCATATGCCAAATATTCAAAGTCGGAGTCAGTAATTCACTCCTGTGGACTAGTCAGGAAACAATTTCATATGGACAAAATTTTAGAGCTTCAGTGAATAATATATACCTGCGAAATACTCAGGACGCTATTTCATATGGCGTCTATTTCAGAGCTTCATTAAATAAAGAACACCTGTATCGGAGTCAGAATTTTCTTTTAACAACCACATCTTCAGAGCCTAACTGAATAACATACACCTTGGGAAAAGTCAGGATTCTATTTCGTATAGCCACTCATTTAGAGCCGAATGTAAAAACACACGCCTGTGGAGTATTCAGGAGTCTCTATTTTATGGACACTCATTCAGAGCGTCACAGAATAATACAGACCTATTGAAAAGTCAGGAGTGTATTTCACATGGCCACTTATTCAGAACCGCAGTGAGGGATCATATACATCTGAAAAATACACAGGATTTTTTTTAACAGAAATATTGCTTTATTCTATTAATGGGTATTAATAATGTCCGATCATTATTTTGTGTATTTAAAGTGGAGAATGTATATTTTATGTATCTAACGTGGAGAGCTCTACAAGTGCTTATTAAGTTTAGTTGTTCCAGATCTGAGTTCAGATTCTGGATATCCTTTTTAATTTTCTGTCTCATTGAGTCTAAATCTCTTTATGGGTCTTATGTATCTGGGTGTTAGGATGCATTGATCTTTATACCACTCTATCTTTGTTAGTTTGAAATCTGTTTTATCAAATGCATGAATTGCAACTCCTTTTATTTTATTTATTTGTTTGTGTTCTCCATTTTGTTGGTAAATCTTTCTCCAACTCTTTGTTTTTAGTCTTTGTATATCTTTGGATATGAAATGCGTCTGGATGTAGTATACCCTTATGTTTTTGCTGTATTTTTTGATTGGTGAATTTAGTCGATTTCAATTTAAGATTACTGCCATTTGATGTTAACTGTCTATTTTATTCATTCCTTGATGTAAATTCTTCTTTATGTTGATGCTCTTTACATTTTGGTATATATTTAGAAAGGCTAATACTGGTTGTTCCTTTCTGTGTGTAATGCTTTTTTCAGAAGATTTTGTAAAGTAGGCCTGGAGATAATAAAATCTCTGCGTACCTGCTTGTTCATAAAAGATTTTATTTTTTCTTCAGTTGTGAAGCTTAGTTTGGCAGGATATGAAATTCTGGGCTAAAAGTTCTGTTCTTTAAGGATGTTAAATATCGGCCCCCACTCTCTTCTGGCTTGTAGGGTTTCTGCTGAGAGATCTGCTGTAAGTCTAATAGGCTTCCCTTTGTGGGTAACCTGACCTTTCTCTCTTGCTGCCCTTAGTATTTTCTTTTTCGTTTCAACCCTGCTGAATCTAATGATTATGTGTCTTGGGGTTGCTCTTCTTTTTTTAAAAAAAAATTTTATTGTATTATAGGTTTTGGGGTACATGTGCAGAACGTGCAAGATAGTTGCATAGGTACACAAATGGCAGTGTGTTTTGCTGCCTTCCTCCCCTTCACCCACACTTGGCATTCATCCCCAGGCTATCCCTTCCCAGCGCCTCCCCACTGCCCCTTCCCCATTCCCCCCAATAGACCCCAGTGTATAGAAGCCTGCCTCTCTGTGTCCATGTGTTCTCATTTTTCTCACCCACCTATGAGTGAGTATATGTCGTATTTGTTTTTCTGTTCTTGTGTCAGTTTGCTGAGAATGATGTTCTCCAGATTTATCCATGTCCTTACAAAGGACACAAACTCATCATTTTTGATTACTGCATAATATTCCATGGTTGCTCTTCTTAAGGGATATCTTTCTGGTGTTCTCTGTATTACCTGAGTTTGAATAGTATCCTGCTTTGCTAGATTGAGAAAATTCGCCTGCATAATATACTGAAGAGTATATTCCAGCTGGAATACATTCTCTCCGTCACATTCAGGTACACCTATCAAACGCAGATAAGGTCTTTTCACATAGTCCCATAATTCTCTGAGACTTTTCTCATTCCTTTTTATCCTTTTTTCTCTATTCTTATCTTCTTGTTCCATTTTATTAATTTGTTCTTCGACCTCTGATATACTTTCTTCTGTTTGATCAATTCGGCTATTCAAACTTATGTATATTTCACTAAGTTCTTGTGTTTTATTTTTTAACTCCATTAGTTCATTTATATTCCTGTCTAAATTGTCCATTCCTTTTAACATTTCATTAAACCTTTTTCCAAAGTTCTTAGTTTCTTTACACTGGGTTAGAACAAGTTGTTTATACTCCCAAAAAGTTTTTATCATTCACCTTTTATTTCATTTTATTTATTTTTTAAATTTTTATTGCATTATATGTTTCGGGGTACATGTGCAGAACATGCAAGATAGTTGCATAGGTACACACATGGCAGTGTGTTTTGCTGCCTTTCTTCCCTTCACCCACACTTGGCATTCATCCCCAGGCTATCCCTCCCCAGCCCCCACCGCTGTCCCTCCTTTATTCCCCCCAATAGTCCCCAGTGTATAGTATACCGCCTCTTTGTGTCCATGTGTTCTCATTTTTCTCACCCACCTATGAGTGAGTATATGCGGTATTTCTTTTTCTGTTCTTGTGTCAGTTTGCTGAGAATCATGTTCTCCAGATTTATCCATGTCCTTACAAAGGACACAAACTCATCATTTTTGAATGCTACATAATATTCCATGGTGTATATGTGCCACATTTTCCCAGTCTACTCTATCATCGTTGGGCATTTGGGATGGTTCCAGTTCTTTGCTATTGTAAACAGTGCTGCAATGAACATTCGTGTGCATGTGTCCTTATAGTAGAACGATTTATAGTCCTTTGGATAGATACTCAGGATTGCGGGGTCAAACGGAATTTCTATTTCTAGGTACCTGAGGAATCGCCCCCCTGTCTTCCACAATGGTTGAAATAATTTACACTTTCACCAACAGTGTAAGAGAGTTCCTATTTCTCTGAATCCTATCCAGCATCTGCTGTCTCCAGATTTTTTAATGATCGCCATTCTAACTGGCGTGAGATGGTATCTCAATATGGTTTTGATTTGCATCTCTCTAATGAACAGTGATGACGAGCACTTTTTCATATGTTTGTTGGCCTCATGTATGTCTTCTTTTGTAAAGTGTCTGTTCATAACCTTTGCCCATTTTTGAATGGGCTTGTTTGTTTTTTTTTGGAAATCTCTTTGAGTTCTTTGTAAATTCTGAATATCAGTCCTTTGTCATATGTGTAAACTGCAAAGATTTTTTTCCCATTCTGATGGTTGCCGATTCACTCTAGTGACAGTTTCTTTTGCCTTGCAGAATGTGTGGAGTTTAATTACGTCCCATTTGTCTATTTTGGCTTCTGTTGCCAGTGCTTTTGGTGTTTTGCTCATGAAGTCCTTGCCTACTCCTATGTCCTGAATGGTTTTGCCTAGGTTTTCTTCTAGAGTTTTTATGGTGTCAGGTCTTATGTTTAAGTCTTTAATCCATCTGGAGATAATTTTAGTGTAAGGTGTCAGGAAGGGGTCCAGTTTCTGCTTTCTGCACATGGCTAGACAGTTTTCTCAACACCATTTATTTAATTGGGAATCCTTTCCCCATTGCTTGTTTTTGTCTAGTTATTCAAAGATAATATGGCTGTAGATATATTGTGTTGCCTCCGATGCTTCTGTTCTGTTCCATTGGTCTATATATCTGTTTTGGTACCAGTACCATGCTGTTTTGATTACTGTAGCCTTGTAGTATAGTTTGAAATATGGTAGTGTAATGCCTCCCTCTGTGTTCTTTTTGCTTAGAATTGACTTGGCTATGCGGGCTGTTTTTTGGTTCCATATACAATTCATGGTGGGTTTTTCCAGTTCTGTGAAGAAATTCAATGGTAGTTTGACGGGGACAGCATTGATTGTATAAATTACTTTGGGCAGTATAGCCATTTTCACGATATTGATTCTTCCTAACCACGAACATGGAATGTTTCTCCATCTGTTTGTGTCCTCTCTTATTTCGTTGAGCAGTGGTTTGTAGTTTTCCTTGAAGAGATCCCTTAGGTTCCTTGTGAGTTTTCTTCTTGGTATTTTATTTTCATTGTAGCAATTGTGAGTGGCAGTTCGTTCTTGATTTGGTTCTCTTTCAGTCTGTTATTGGTGTATAGGAATGCTTGTGATTTTTGAACATTGATTTTAAATCCTGAGAAATTGCTGAAGTTGATTTTCAGTTGCAGGAGCTTTTGGGCTGAGGTGATGGGGTCTTCTAGCTATACTATCATGTCGTCTGCAAACAGAGACAATTTGGCTTCCACCTTTCCTATTTGAATATTCTTTATTTCTTTTTCTTTCCTGATTGCTCTGGCTAGAACTTCCAGTAATATGTTTAATATGAGTGGTTAGAGAGGGCATTCTTGTCTAGTGCCGGATTTCAAAGGGAGTGCTTCCAGTTTTTGCACATTAAGTATGATATTGGCTGTTGGTTTGTCGTAAATAGCTTTTATTACTTTGAGATATGTTCCATCAATACCAAGTTTATTGAGGGTTTTTAGCATAAAGAGCTGTTGAATTTTGTCAAATGCCTTCTCTGTGTCAATTGAGATAATCATGTGGTTTTTGTTTTTGCTTCTCTTTATGTGGTGAATTACATTTATAGACTTGCGTATGTTGAACCAGCCTTGCATCCCCGGGATGAATCCTACTTGATCATGTTGGATAAGTTTTTTAATCTGCTGTTGCAATCGGTTTGCTGTATTTTATTGATGATTTTTGCATCTATGTTCATCATGGATATTGGCCTGAAGTTTTCTTTTCTTGATGAGTCTCTGTCAGGTTTTGGTATCAGGATGATGTTGGTCTCATAAAACGATTTGGGAAGGGTTCCCTCTTTTTGGATTATTTGGAATAGTTTCAGAAGGAATGGTACCAGATCCTCTTTTTGTGACTGGTAGAATTCGGCTGTGAACCCATCTGGACCTGGGCTTTTTTTGTGTGGTAGGCTCTTAATTTTTGCCTCAACTTCACACATTGTTATTGGTCTATTCATGGTTTTGGCTTGCTCCTGGTTTAGGCTTGGGAGGACACAGGCGTCCAGGAATTTATCCATTTCTTCCTGATTTACTAATTTATGTGCATAGAGTTGTTTGTAGTACTCTCTGATGATGGTTTGAATTTCTGTGAAATTTGTGGTGATTTCCCCATTATCGTTTTTTATTGCATCTATTTGGTTGTTCTCTCTTTTCTTTTTTATCAGTCTGGCTAGTGGTCTATTTTGTTGACCTTTTTGAAAAACCAGCTGTCGGATTTATTCATATTTTGAAGGGTTTTTCTTGTCTCTATTTCCTTCAGTTCTGCTCTGATCTTAGTTATTTCTTGTCTTCGGCTAGGTTTTGTGCTTTTTTGATCTTGCTCCTCTAGCTCTTTCAAATTTGACGATAGGGTGTCAATTTTGGATCTCTCCACTCTTCTCATGTGGGCACTTATTGCTATATATTTCCCTCTACACACTGCTTTAAATGTGTCCCAGAGATTCTGGTACGTTTTGTCTTCATTATTGTTGGTTTCAAAGAACTTCTTTATTTCTGCCTTCATTTCATTGTTTATCCAATCAACATTCAAGAGCCAGTTGTTCACTTTCCATGAAGCTGTGCGGTTCTGAGTTATTTTCTGAATTCTTAGTTCCAACCTGATTGCACTATGGTCTGAGAGACTGTTTGTTATGATTTCAGTTGTTTTGCATTTGCTGAGGAATGCTTTACTTCCAATTATGTGGTCAATGTTGGAGTAGCTGTGATGTGGTGCTGAAAAGAATGTATATTCTGTGGATTTGGGGTGGAGAGTTCTGTAAATGTCTATCACGTTTGCTTGTTTCAGTTCTGAGTTCAAGTCCTGGGTATTCTTGTTAATTTTCTGCCTGGTTGATAGGTCTGATATTGACAGTGGAATGTTAAACTCTCCCACTATTATTGTGTGGGAGTCTAAGTGTCTTTGTTAGTCATTGAGAACTTGCCTTATATATCTGGGTGCTCCTACATTGGGTCCATACATATTTAGAATCGTTAGCTCTTCCTGTTGTATTGATCCTTTTACCATTATGTAATGACCTTTTTTGTCCCTTTTGATCTTTGTTGCTTTAAAGTCTATTTTATCAAAGATGAGAATTACAACTCCTGATTTTTTTTCTGCTCTCCATTTGCTTGGTAAATCTTCCTCCATCCTTTTATTTTGAGCTTTTGTGTATCTTTGCATGTGAGGTGGGCTTCCTGGATACGGCACACCGATGGGTTTTGGTTTTTTATCCAATTTGCCAGACTGTGTCTTTTGATTGGTGCATTTAGCCCATTGACATTTAGGGTTAATATTGTTATGTGTGAATTTGATACTGCCATTTTGATGCTAGCTGGCTGTTTTGCCAATTAGTTGGTGCAGATTCTTCATTTTGTTGATGGTCTTTAGCATTTGGTATACTTTTAGGATGGCTGGTACTGGTTGTTTCTTTCTATGTGTAGTGCCTCTTTCAGGAGCTCTTGTACAGCAGGCCTAGTGGTGACAAAATCTCTGAGTACTTGCTTGTTCATGAAGAATTTCATTCTTCCTTCACTTATGAAGTTCAGTTTGGCTGGATATGAAATTCTTGGTTGAAAGTTCTTTTCTTTAAGGATGTTGAATATTGGCCCCCACTCTCTTCTGTCTTGCAGAGTCTCTGCCAAGAGATCTGCTGTGACTCTGATGGGCTTCCCTTTGTGGTTGACCAGACCTTTCTCTCTGGCTGTCCTTAGTATTTTCTCCTTCATTTCAACCCTGGTGAATCTGACGATTATGTGCCTTGGGGTTGCTCTTCTTGTGGAGTATCTTTGTGGTGTTCTCTGTATTTCCTGGAGTTGACTATTGACCTGTCTTGCTAGGTTGGGAAAATTTTCCTGGATAATATTCTGAAGAGTGTTTTCCAGCTTGGATTCATTCTCTTCATCACATTCTGGTACACCTATCAAACATAGGTTGTGTCTCTTCACATAGTCCCACATTTCTTGGAAATTTTTTTTTATTCCTTTTTGTCCTTTTTTCTTTAAACATGATTGCTCGTTTTATTTCATTGAGTTGATCTTCGACTTCTGATATTTTCTTCTTCTTGGACAATTCGGCTGTTGAAACTTGTGCATGCTTCGCGAAGTTCTCGTTGTGTTTTTCAGCTCCTTCAATTCATTCATATTCCTCTCTAAGTTGTCCATTCTTGTCATCAATCCCTCGAATCATTTTTCAAATATTTTTTCAAGGTTCTTAGTTTCTTTGCAGTGGTTTTGAACATGTTCTTTCAGCTCACTGAAGTTTCTCATTATCCACTTTCTGAAGTCTGATTCTGTCATTTCGTCACACTCATTCTCAGTCCAGCTTTGTTCCCTTTCTGTTGAGAAGTTTTGGTCCTTTTTTGGAGGTGAGGTGTTTTGGTTTCGTGTGTTTTCCTCTTTTTTGCGCTGGTTTCTTTCCATCTTTATGGATTTATCTGCCTGTCACCTTAGTAATTGTTGATTTTTCAACTAGGTCTCTGTGTGGACGCTGAGATTTTTGATGATGGAGAATTTCTGTTACTTAGTTTTCTTTCTAATTGTCAAGCTCCTCTGCTGTATGAGTGCTGAGTTCCACTCCAGTCTCTGCTTATCTGGGGTATACCTGTAGCAGCTGCGCAACAGTGAGGGATGATACAAGTTTTTTCTTTTTCTATCTTTGTTCCAGAATGATGCCCGCCAAATGTCAGTCTGATTAGTTCTTTTTTGGGGTGACTCTTTGGATATACAGGGGTCAGGGAGCTGCCTGAGGAGACGGTCTGTGCTTTATAGGAGCTCCATTGCTGAGCTCTGAGCTCCGTTGTTCATTCAGGGTTGTTGGGAGGTTGTTTATGTCTGCTGCAACAGAACTCATAAAACACCACCCTTTTTTTCTCCCTTAGATGCTCTGTCTCAGGGAGTTGGGGCTTTCTTTATGAGTATCTGTTGCCCTGTCCTGCCCCACTAGGAGGCAGTCTATTCACTATTTGCCTGCCGGGGCTCTGACATGCTAGCGCGGGTCTGCCATGTTGCTGCTGTGCTCCCTTCTGCTGTGGAGCACTCTCCCCTCCTGGCGGAGTCTCTCTGTTATGGCAGGTTGCCTCCACAATGGCAGGTGGCGTCAGCCTTGGGTGGTACTTCAGTAGGGGCGGATTGCCTCAGTAATGGTGGAAGCCCCTCCCTCACCGGGCTTCATTGTCCTAGATGCCAGCAGCAAAACTCTCGGACCCACGCACCTCCAGTCACCGCCCTGCTTGTCCCCGTCAGGGTGGGACCCGCCAAGATCGATCACTCAGCTCCCTGCCTCAGAGTCCGTCCTCCCTCTCTCTCTCTCTTCCTCTCAGCAAGCTGAAAAGTCGACTCTGTCACTGGCGCCCCAGTAGCCTGCCAATAGGGCACTAAGATTTGTGTGATCTCTCATACCGCTTCCCACTGCAGTGGCTCAGATCACGCTTCCCAGAAAACTCCTCGTCTGGCTTATTTTCCAAGTCCCTTTCAGTCAGATGGACATGACAATCTGCCCTTCCAAATCTCTGATTGCCGGTTAAACAGGGCACCAAGACCAGTGAGTTCTGTTCTGGGTCTCACTGAGGCGCCGGCTGAAGCGGCCACGTGAGCCGGCTCCACTAGCCAGCTGTACTAGTGTCCCCTGTCTCTCCCACACTTGGGACTTTCAACGCTCTGTGGGCAAAAAAAGGTCCATCCGAGAATGCGGCTAGGACTCACCCTCTACACCTTCACTGAGAGCTGCAATCCCGAGTCGCTTCTACAACGCCATCTTGCGAGTCCCCCGGGTTTTTAATCATCATCCACCTTTTGAAGCCTACTTCAGATACTGGAACAGAGTCCTCTTCCCTTCGGGCTTGTTCCATTGCTGATGAGGAATTGCTATCTTCTGTAGAGGGAGAGGGGTTCTGACTTTCAGTTTTCTCGGCCTTTTTAGGCTGTTTTTTCCCTTTTTTTGTGATTTTATCCATCTGATGTCTTTACAATTAGGGCCTTTCTAATTAACTTCCTGAGAGGATGTCCAATTTATTGATTCCCAGTGCTGGAATCCCAGCAACCCACTGCGTCGGCTATAACTGCAGCGATAAGACTGATGGTGCTCTTCTGCCTGGGAATCTCTGGTCTGGCTTCCTTCTTGAGTCCGTAACAAGCGGCTCTGCCTTCCCAGAGCTCCAAACACCAGTCAGTAGGGGAACCAGTCCGGCTCACTGTGCACAAAGAGCTGCTGCAAGGAGGCGATGACAATACCACTGTGCCAGTCACAGAATTCGGGCTGGCGAACCATGGGGCTTCTCCACTGGAAATCTTCTGGTCCGTGGGTGATGAAAATTCCTCTGAAAGTGTGGCGTCCTCACGTTTTCCGAGCTTTCACTGGGAGCTACAATCCCGAGCTGTTAGGGATCAGCCATGCTGGATCTCTCCCAGGATTTTTTTATATATGGCCACTTATTCAGAGACTCAGTGAATAATGCATATCTGGGGTGTAGTCTGGAGACTATTGGATATGACTGTTCCCTAAGCACTCAGTGGAAAATGGAGAGCTAAAATATTGTCAGGATGATAGAGTCAGGAGTCTGCTTTATGTGGTCACTCGTTCAGAAACTCACTGAAGAATACACACCTTAAGAATAGTCAGAGTCCAGGTATTATAGCCACTTAATTACAGCATTACAGAATAATGCACAATTGGGCCATAGTAAAAAGTCTATATCGTATAGCTTCTAATTCAGAGCTTCAGTGCATATTCAGCAGCTGTGTAGTAGTCAGGACCGTATTTCAGCTTGCCCCAAATTAAGCAGCTCTGTGAATGATATATAAATGTGTGATAGTCAGGAGACTCTTTGATATGGACACTCATAGAGAACCTCTTCGAATATTGCACATGTGAAGAGTAATCACTAATGTATTTCTTATGATGATTCCTTTGGAGGGTCAAACAATAACGCGCAAATGTGGAGTAAAATGGCATCTATTACATAAGGCCACCCTTTCAGTGTTGCAGGGAATTATATGTATATCTGATAAGTCAGGAATCTCTTTCATATGGACACTCGTTCAGGGCCTCTGTGAATAATACTCCCCCCAAAAATAGTCAAGGGTTCTACTACAAATGGCTACACATTCAGAGTCTCTGTAAGTAATGCACACCTGGGCAATACACAAGAGTCTCTCTTTTATGCCCACTTAGTCAGGGACTCATTCCATTATACACACCTGGGGAAGTTTTAAGAGTATACCTCAAGGAACAAATCCTTTAGAGCCTCAGTGAATAATGCACACCGGGGTTATAGTCGAGCATTTTTTATATGGTCACTCATTCTGTGTCTCCCTGAATGATACACACCTAGTTAATTTTCAGAATTCAGTTTTATACTACCACTCATTTAGAACTTCATAGCATACTTCACAATGGAACAATAGTCAGGTGTCTATTTCATATGGCCTCTCATTCAAAGTTTCAGTGTATACTGAACTTCTATGGAGTAATCAGGATGCTGTTAAAGATAGCCACAAATTGAGTGCCTTCCTGAATGATACACACCTGGGTTATAAGATTCTATTTCATATGAACTCTAATTCTGGGTACCGCTGAGTAATACACACGTGGGATAATGTAAGGAGTTTATTTTTTATGGGCACTCATAGAGAACCTGTTTGAATAATGCACACACGATGATTAATAAGGAATCTATGTTGCACGGCTAGTCATTCAGACAAAAAGTAAATAACGCACATGTGGATAAATAGAAGTCTGTTTCATATGCCCCTCTTTCACAGCCTCACTGAATATTACACACTTGAGATATAGTCTGTAGTCTGTTCTTTATGGCAATACATTCAGAGAATCACTGAATAATGAACACCTGTGGAATAGTCAGAAGTCGCTTTCCGACCACCACTCATTGAAAGGCTCACTAAATTTCCCCACTTTTGGAAAGAGTTAGGATTTGCTTCTATTTCCTCATTCAGAATCTCACTAAATAATGCACACCTGTGGAACTCTCAGGAGAATTTTTTATGCGACCTCGCATTTCGAGTGTCACTGAACAATGTGCTGTATTCTGGAGTCTATTTCAGGTAGACACATATTCAGAGCCTCATTGAATAAGAAAGAACCTTGCTATCATAAATATTCTAATTAATATGGACACATCTTCTGAGCCTAACTGTATAATAAACACCTGTAGAATAATTTGAAGTCTAAATTCGATGGACATTCATTCGGAGCCTCGGTGAATAATGCACACCCCTGGGGTAGCCAGAAGTCCATTTCGTTTGTACACTCATCCATAGCCTCAGTTTATAATATGCACGTGTGGATTCGTTGGGGTTCCATTTCATATAGCCACGGACTTTTAACCTCAGTGAATAATGCACATATGTAACGTACTCTGCAGTCTGTTTCATATAGCCCCTCATTCAGAGATTCATTAGATAATAAAATTATTTAAGACGGAGAGAACCCCGTTTAATAAGGTCACACAAGAAGAGCCTCACTGAGTAAAACACACCTGGGAAAATGTGAGGAGTCTACTATATATAGCCTCTCATTTACAGCCTCAGGGAATAATGCACACGTGTCGAATAGGCACTAATCTATTTTATACGGCCATAAAATCAAACCCTGTGTGAGCAATACACAAGATGCGAATAGTCACTAGTCTATTCCATTTGCCCAAATATTCAAAGTCAGAGTCAACAATTCACTCCTGTAGACTAGTCAGGAAACAATTTCATATGGACAAAGTTTTAGAGATTCAGTGAAAAATATATACCTGGGAAATACTCAGGGATCTATTTCATATGACATCAATTTTAGAGCTACATTGAATAAGGAACACCTGTATCGTAGTCAAAATTTTCTTCTAACATCCGCATCTTCAGAGCCTAACTGAAGAAAATACACCTTGGAAAAAGTCAGGATACTATTTCGTATAGCCTCTCATTTAGGGCCGAATGTAAAAACGCACACCTGTGGAGTATTCAGGATTCTCTCTTTTATGGACAATCATTCAGAGCTTCACAGAATATTAGAGACCTAATGAAAAGTCAGGAGTGTATTTCCCATGGCCACTCATTCTGAACCGCAGTGAAGGATCATATACATCTGGAAAATACTCAGGATTCTTTTATATATGGCCACTTATTCAGAGACTAAGTGAACAATGCACAGCTGGGCTATAGTCTGGAGTCTATTTGATATGACCATTCCCTAAGCACTCAGTGGAAAATGGAGAAATATAGTCAGAATGACCGTCAGGCGTCTACTTTATGTGGTCACTCGTTCAGAAACTCACTGAAGAATACACAACTTAAGAATAATCAGAGTCCAGGTATTATGGCCACTTAATCATAGCATTACCAAATAATGCACAATTGGGCAATAGTAAGGAGTCTATATCATATGACTTCTAATTCAGAGCTTCAGTGCATAATCAGCAGCTGTGTAGTAGTCAGGTTCCTATTTCAGCTTTCCCTAAATAAACCAGCTCCGTGAATGATACATATAAGTGTGACAGTCAGGAGACTCGTTGATATGGAAACTCATACAGAAACTCTTTGAATACTGCACATGTGAGGAGTAATCACTAGTGTATTTCATATGGTGATTACTTTGGAGGGTCAAACAATAACTCGCAACTGTGGAGTAAAATGGCGTCTATTACATAAGACCACTCTTTCAGTGTTGCAGGGAATAATATGTATATCTGATAAGTCAGGAATCTCTTTCACATGGCCACTCGTTCAGAGCCTCTGTGAATAATACTCCTCAGAAATAGTCAAGTTTCTACTTCAAATGGTACACATTCAGAGTCTCTGAAATTAATGCCCACCAGGGAAATACACTAGAGTCTCTTTTTGATGCCCACTTAGTCAGAGTGTCATTCAGTTTTACATAACCGGGGAATTTTTCAGAGTATACCTCAAGGAACCAAACCTTTACAGCCTCAGTAAATAATACACACCGGGGTTGTAGTCGAGCATTTTTTATATGGCCACTCATTAGGTGCCTCCCTGAATGATACACACCTGGGGAATGTCCAGGATTCAATTTCCTACTACCACTCATTTAGAACCTCATAGAATAATTCACAATGGGGCAATAGTCAGGTTTCTATTTCATTTGGCCTCTCATTCAAAGTTTAGTGTTTAATGAACTTCTATGGAGTAATCAGGAAACTGTTTAACATAGCCACGAAGTGAGTGCTTTCCTGAATGATACACACCTGGGTTACAAGATTCTATTTCATATGAAGTCTAATTCTGGGTACCCCTGAGTAATTCAAACGTGGGATTTTTTAAGGAGTTTATTTGTTAATGGGACTCAAAGAAAACTTGTTGAATAATGCACACACAGCGAATTATAAGGATTCTATATTGTAACGCTCGTCATTCAGACAAAATGTGAATAACGCTCATGTGGATTAATAGAAGTCTGTTTCATATGCCGATTTTTCACAGCTTCACTGAATATTACACACTTGAGATATAGTCTGGAGTCTGTTCTTTATGTCCATTAATTCAGAGAATCACTGAATAATGAACACCTGTGGAATAGTCAGAATTCTCTTTTCGACCGCCACTCATTGAAAGCCTCACTAAGTGTATGCACCTGTAAAAAGAGTCAGGATTTACTTCTATTTCCTAATTCAGAGTCTCACTAAATAAGGCACACCTGTGGAATGGATAGCAGGATTTTTCATGCGGCCTCTCATTCCAAGTGTCACTGAACAATGTGCTGTAGTCTGGATTCTATTTAATGTAGACACATATTCAGAGCCTCAGTGAATAAGACAAACCCTTGCTATCGTAAACCTTCTAATTAATATGGACACATCTTCTGAGCCTCACTGAATAATACACACCTATAGAATAATTTGAGTCTATTTTCGATGGACATTCATTCAGATCCTCGGTGAAGAATGCACACCCCTGGAGTAGCCAGAAGACCATTTCATTTGTACACTCATCCATAGCCTCAGGTTATCATATGCACGTGTGGATTAGTTGGGGTTCCATTTCATATAGCCACGGACTCGTAACCTCAGTGAATAATGCACATATGTAACGTACTAGGAAATCTGTTTCATATAGCCACTCATTCAGAAATTCATTAAATAATAAAATTATTTAAGATAGACAGAATTCCGTTTCATATGGTCACACAAGAAGAGCCTCACTGAGTAATACACACCTGGGAAAATGTGAGGAGTCTACTATATATAGTCTCTCATTTACAGCATCAGGGAATAATGCACACGTGTGGGGTAGGCGGTAATCTATTTTAAATGGCCATAAAATCATACCATGAGTGAGCAATACACAAGTTGGGAAGAGTCACTAGTTTATTCCATATGCCCAAATATTCAAAGTCAGAGTCAAATTTCACTCCTGTGGACTTGTCGGGAAACAATTTCATATGGACAAATGTTAGAATTTCAGTGAAAAATATATACCTGAGAAATACTCAGGACGCTATTTCATATGGCGTCTATTTCAGAGCTTCATTGAATAAAGAACACCTGTATCGTAGTCAGAATTTTCTTTTAATACCCACATCTTCAGAGCCTAACTGAAGAACATACACCTTGGGAAAAGTCAGGATTCTGTTTTGTATAGCCACTCATTTACAGCCGAATGTAAAAATGCACGCCTGTGTAGTATTTAGGAGTCTCTATTTTATGGACACCCATTCAGAGCGTCACAGAATAATACAGACCTATGGAAAAGTCAGGAGTGTATTTCATATGGCCACTTATTCAGATCCGCAGTGAAGGATCATATAAATCTGGAAAATACTCAGGATTTTTTTATATATGACCACTTATTACGAGGCTCAGTGATTAATGCACACCTGGGGTATAGTCTGGAGACTATTTGATATGACCTTTTTCTAAACACTTAGTGGAAAATGGAGAGCTGAAATGTAGTAAGGATGATAGAGCCAGGAGTCTACTTTATGTGGTCACTGGTTCAGAAACTCACCAAAAAATACACACCTTAAGAATTGTCTGAGTCCGGGTATTATGACCACTCAATCACAGCATTACCGAATAATGCAAAATTTGGCAATATTAAGGAGTCTATATCATATGGCTTCTAATTCCGAGCTTCAGTGCATAATCAGCAGCTGTGTAGTAGTCAGGACACTATGTCAGCTTGCTTCAAATTAAGCAGCTCCATCAATGATACATATATGACTGACAGGAGACCCTTTGGTATGAACACTCATACAAAACCTCTTTGAATACTGCACATGTGTTGAATAGTCACTAGTGTATTTCTTATGGTAATTTTTTTGGAGGGTCAAACAATAATGTGCAACTGTGGAGAAAAATGGGGTCTATTACAAAAGGCCACTCTTTCAGTGTTGCAGGGAATAATATGTATATCTGAGAAGTCAGGAATCTCTTTCACGTGGCCACGCATTCTGATCCTATGTGAATAATATTTTTCTCAGAAATAGTCAGTGTTCTACTTCAAGTGGCTACACATTCAGAGTCTCTGTAAGTAATGCACACCTGGGAAATACACAAGAGTCTCTTTTTACGCCCACTTAGTCAGAGTCTCATTCAATTATACACACCCAGGGAAGAGTTAAGAATATACATCACGGAACCAATCATTCAGATCCTCACTGAATAATGAACAGTAGTGTCATAGTCGAGCATTTTTTATACGGCCACTCATTTTGTGCCTCCCTGAATGATACACACCTGGGGAATACTCAGGATTCAATTTCATACTACCTCTCATTTAGAACCTCATAGAATAATTCACAATGGGGCAATAGTCAGGTGTCTATTTCATATGGACTCTCATTCAAAGTTTCAGTGTTTAACGAACTTCTATGGAGTAATCAGGACGCTGTTTAAGATAGCCACGAATGGAGTGCATTCCTGAATGATAAACACCTGGGTTATAGGATTCTATTTCATATGAAATCTAATTCTGGGTACCGCTGAGTAATTCACACGTGGAATAGTTTAAGGAGTTTATTTGCCATGGGCACTCAAAAGAACTTGTTTAGTAAGTCACACACGGCGAATAATAAGGATTCTATGTTGTACAGCTCGTTATTTGGACAAAAAGTAAATAACGCTCATGTTATTTATTAGTAGTCTGTTTCATATGATGCTCTTTCACAGCTTAACTGAATATTACACTCTTGAGATATAGTCTGGAGTCTGTTCTTTATGGCCATTAATTCAGAGAATCACTGAATAATGAACAGCTGTGGAATAGTCACAAGTCTCTTTTCGACCGCCACACATTGAAAGCCTCAATAAGGTTACCCAACTGTGGAAAGAGTCAGGATTTACTTTTATTCCCTCATTCAGAGTCTCACCAAATAATGCACACCTGTGGAATTGTCAGGAGAATTTTTCATGGAGCCTCTCATTCCGTTTGTCACTAAAAACTGTGCTGTATTTTGGAGTTTATTTCATGTAGACACATATTCAGAGCCTCAGTGAATAAGACAGACCCTTGCTTTCATAAAGATTCTAATTAATATGGACACATCTTGTGAGCCTCACTGAATAATACACACCTGTAGAATAATCTGGAGCCTATTTTCGATAGACATCCATTCAGAGCCTCGGTGAAGAATGCACAACCCTGGGGTAGCCAGAAGACCATTTCATTTGTACACTCATCCATAGCCTCAGTTTATAATACGCACTGTGTGTATTAGTTGGGGTTCCATTTCATATAGCCACGAACTCGTAACCTCAGTGAATAATGCACATATGTAACGTACTCAGCAGTCTGTTTCATATAGCCACTCATTCAGAGATTCATTGGATAATAATATTATTTAAGATAGACAGAATCCCGTTTCATATGGACACACAAAAAGAGCCTCACAGAGTAGTACACCCCTGAGAAAATGTGAGGATTCTACTATATTTAGACTCTCATTTACAGCATCAGGAAATAATGCACACGTGTGGAGTAGGCACTAATCTATTTTATATGGCCACAAAATCAAACCCTGAGTGAGCAATACACAAGTTGGGAATAGTCACTTGTCTATTCCATATGCCCAAATATTCAAGTCAGAGGCAATAATTTACTCCTGTGGACTGGTCTGGAAACAATTGCATATGGACAAAGTTTTAGAGCTTTAGTGAATAATATATACCTGCTAAATACTCAGGACGCTATTTTATATTGTGTCTATTTCAGAACTTCATTGAAAAAGAAACACCTGTATCGTAGTCAGAATTTTCTTTTTACAGCCACATCTTCAGAGCCTAACTGAATAACATACACCTTGGGAAAAGTCAGGATTCTATTTCATATAGCCACTCATTTAGAGCCGAATGTAAAAACACACGCCTGTGGAGTATTCAGGAGTCTCTATTTTATGGACACTCATTCAGAGCGTCACAGAATAATACAGACCTATGGAAAAGTCAGGGGTGTATTTCACATGGCCACTTATTCAGAACCGCAGTGAAGAATCATATACATCTGGAAAATACTCAGGATTTTTTATATATGGCCACTTATTCAGGGACAGTGAATATTGCACAGCTGGGCTATAGTCTGAAGACTATTTGAAATGAGCATTCCCTAAGCACTCAGTGGAAAATGGAGAGCTGAAATGTAGTCAGGATGATAGAGTCAGGCATCTCCTTTATGTGTTCACTCGTTCAGAAACTCACTGAAGAATACACATCTTAAGAATAGTCAGAGTTCGGGTATTATGGTCACTCAATCACAGCATTACCGAATAATGCACAATTGGGCAATAGTAAGATGTCTATATCATATGGCTTCTAATTCAGAGCTTCAGTCCATAATCAGCAGCTGTGTAGTAGTCAGGATCCTATCTCAGCTTGCCCCAAATTAAGCAGCTCCGTGATTGATATATATATATATGTGTGATAGTCAGGACACCCTTTGATATTGACACTCATACAGAACCTTTTCAAATACTGCACGTGTGGGGAATAATCACTAGTGTATTTCATGTGGTGTTTCCTTTGGTGGGTCAAACAATAATGTGCAACTCTGGAGTAAAATGGGGTCTATTACATAAGGCCACTCTTTCAGTGTTGCAGGGAATAATATGTACATCTGATAAGTCAGGAATCTTTTTCACATGTCCACTCATTCAGGGCCTCTGTGAATAATAGTCCCCTAAGAAATAGTGAAGGTTCTACTTCAAGTGGCTATGCAGAGTCTCTGTAACTTATGCACACCTGGGCAATACACAAGAGTCTCTTTTTTATGTCCACTTAGGCAGAGTCTCATTCACTTATACAGACCCGGGGAAGAGCTGAGAGTATATCTCATGAAACCAATCATTTAGAGCCTCAGTGAATAATGCACATCAGGTCATAGTCGAGCATTTTTTATATAGCCACTCATTCTGTGCCTCCCTGAATGATACACACCTGGGGAATCCTCAGGATTCAATGTCATACTACCACTCTTTAAGAAACTCATAGAATAATTCACAATGGGGCAATAGTCAGGTGTCTATTTCATATGGCCTCTCATTCAAAATTTCAGTGTTTAATGAACTTCTATGGAGTAATCAGTACTCTGTTTAAGATAGCCACGAATTGAGTGCATTCCTGAATGATCCACACCTGGGTTATAAGATTTTCTTTCATATGATTTCTAATTCTGTGTACCACTGAGTAATTCACACGTGGGATGGCTTAAGGAGTTTATTTGTTATTGGCACTCAAAGAGAACTTGTTTGAATAATGCACACACATGGCGAATTATAAGGATTCTGTGTTGACCAGAGGTGAACTCGCAAGATGGCATTGTAGAAGTGACTCAGGATTGCAGCTCTGAGTGAAGGCGCAGAGGGTGAGTTTTAGCCACATTCTCGGATGGACCTTTTTCGCCCACAGTGTGTTGAAAGTCCCAGGTGTGAAAGAGACACGGGACGCTAGTACAGCCGGCTACCACAGCTGGCTCTCGCAGCCACTTTGGCCAGCGTCGCAGCAGGATGCGGCACGGAACTCACTGGTCTGTGTGCCCTCTTAAACCGGCAATCTGAGATTTGGTAGGGCAGATTGGCATGTCCATGTGATTGAACGTGTCTTGGACAATGAGTCAGACCAGGAGATTCCTGGGAAGCGTGATCTGAGCCAGTGCTGTGGGCAGTGGCATGGGAGATAGCACGGATCCCAGTGCCCTTTTGGCAGGCTACTGAGGCGCCAGTGAGACAGTCGACCATTCAGCTTTGGGAGAGGAAGACAGAGAGACAGAGGACGGACTCTGAGGCAGGGAGCTGGGTGAACTGGCTCGGCCGGTAACACCCTGACGGAGACAAGCAGGGCGGTGATTGGAGGCACTCAGGGCTGAGAGTTTTGCTGCTGGCATCTAGGACGGTGCAGCCCATTGAGTGAGGTTCATCCGCCACTGCAGAGGCAATCCACCCTTACTGAAGTGCCACCCAGGGCTGAGGCAGCCTGCAGTTGCCGAGGAAACCTGCCATAACAGAGAGATTTCGCTAGGAGGGGGAGCGCTCCACAGCAGAAGGGAGCTCAGCAGCAATTGGGTGGACCAGCCCTAGCAGGGCAGAGACCCGGAATGCAAATAGTAAATAGACTGCCTCCTAGCGGGGCAAGACAGTGCAACAGATACTCATAAAGAAAGCCCCAACTCCCTGAGACAGAGCATCTAAGGGGAAAATAAAAAAGGGTGCTGTTTTATGAGTATTGTTTATGCAGCAGACATAAACAACCACCCAACAA
This sequence comes from Saguinus oedipus, assembly GCA_031835075.1. Lineage (NCBI taxonomy): Eukaryota > Metazoa > Chordata > Mammalia > Primates > Cebidae > Saguinus > Saguinus oedipus. The sequence continues at coordinate 31,967,955 of CM063180.1, read as the reverse complement.
CCCTGAATGAACAACAGAGCTCACAGCTCAGCACTGAAGCTCCTATAAAGCACAGAACATCGCCTCAAGCAGCTCTCTGACCCCTGTATATCCAAAGAATCACCCAAAAAAGGACTAATCAGACTCACATTTGGCGGGCATCATTCTGGAACAAAGACAGCAGAAGAAACTGGTATCATCCCTCACTGTTCCGTGGCTGCTACAGGTATACCCCAGACAAGAAGGGCCTGGAGTGGACCTCAGCACTCATACAGCAGAGGGGCTAGACCATTAGAAGGAAAACCAAATAACAGAAATACTTCATCATCAACAATCTCACTGCCAACACAGAGACCAAATTGAAAAATCAGCAACTACTAAGGCGACGGGAGGATAAATCCATAAAGATGGGAAGAAACCAGCGCAAAAAGGAGGAAAACACACGAAACCAAAACACCTCAAACTCTACAAAAAACTAAAATTCCTCACCAGCAAGGGAACAAAGGTGGACAGAGAATGAGTGTGAAAAAATGAAAGAATCAGACCTCAGAAATTGGATAATGAGAAATGTCAGTAAGCTAAAAGTACATGCTGTAAATCAGTGCAAAGAAACTAAGAATCTTGAAAAAAATTTGAAAAAGTATTCGAGGAATTGATAACAAATGGACAACTTAGAGAGGAATAAGAATGAATTGAAGGAGCTGAAAAACACAACACGAGAACTTCCTGAAGCATGCACAAGTTTCAACAGCTGAATTGACCAAGCAGAAGAAATAATATCAGAAGTCGAAGATCAACTCAATGAAATAAAACGAGAAACCAAGATTAAAGGAAAAAGTGCAAAAAGGAATGAACAAAATCTCCAAGAAATGTCGGACTATGTGAAGAGACCCAACCTACGTTTGATAGGTGTACCAGAATGTGATGAAGAGAATGAATCCAAGCTGGAAAACACTCTTCAGGATATTATCCAGGAAAATTTCCCCAACCTAGCAAGACCGGTCAATACTCAACTCCAGGAAATACAGAGAACACCACAAAGATACTCCGCAAGAAGAGCAACCCCAAGACACATAATCGTCAGATTCACCAGGGTTGAAATGAAGGAGAAAATACTAAGGGCAGCCAGAGAGAAAGGTCGTGTCACCTACAAAGCGAAGCCCATCAGACTCACAGCAGATCTCTCAGAAGAGACTCTTCAAGCCAGAAGAGAGTGGGGGCCAATATTCAACATCCTTAAAGAAAAGAACTTTCAACCCAGAATTTCATATCCAGCCAAACTGAGCTTCATAAGTGACGGAAAAATAAAATCCTTCACGAACAAGCAAGTACTCAGAGATTTTGTCACCACTAGGACTGCTTTACAAGAGCTCCTGAAAGAGGCACTACACATAGAAAGGAACAACCAGTACCAGCCATTCTAAAAGCATACCAAATGCTAAAGAGCATCAACAAAATGAAGAATGTACATTAACCAATGGGCAAAACAGCCAGCTAGCATCAAAATGGCAGTATCAAATTCACACATAACAATATTAACCCTAAATATAAATGGGCTAAATGCACCAATCAAAAGACACAGACTGGCAAATTGGATTAAAAAAACAAAAAACATCAGTGTGCTCTATCCAGGAAACCCACCTCACATGCAGGGATACACAAAGGCTCAATATAAAGGGATGGAGGAAGATTTACCAAGCAAATGGAGAGCAAAAAAAAAAAGCAGGAGTTGAAACTCTCGTCTCTGATAAAACAGACTTTAAAGCAACAAAGATCAAAAGGGACAAAGAAGGTCATTACATAATGGTAAAAGGATCGATACAAAAAGAAGAGCTAACAATTCTAAATGTACATGGACCCAATGCAGGAGCACCCAGACATATAAGGCAAGTTCTTAATGACTTACAAAGAGACTTAGACTCCCACACAATAATAGTGGGAGACTTTAACACTGCACTGTCAATAGCAGACAGATCAACCAGACAGAAAATTAACAAGGACATCCAGGACTTGAACTCAGAACTGGAACAAGCAAACGTGATAGACATTTACAGAACTCTCCACCCCAAATCCACCGAATATACATTCTTCTCAGCACCACATCACACCTACTCCAAAATTGACCACATAATTGGAAGTAAAGCACTCCTCAGCAAATGCAAAACAACTGAAATCATAAAAAACAGTCTCTCAGACCATAGTGCAATCAAGTTGGAACTCAGAATTCAGAAAATAACTCAGAACGGCACAGCTTCATGGAAACTGAACAACTGGCTCTTGAATGTTGATTGGATAAAAAATGAAATGAAGACAGAAATAAAGAAGTTCTTTGAAACCAAAGAGAATGAAGACACAATGTACCAGAATCTCGGGGATGCATTTAAAGCAGTCTATAGAGGAAAATATATAACAATAAGTGCCCAAATGAGAAGAGTGGAAAGATCCAAAATTGACACCCTATCGTCAAAATTGAAAGAGCTAGAGGAGCAAGATCAAAAAAGCTGAAAACCTAGCCAAATACAAGAAATAACTAATATCAGAGCAGAACTGAAGGAGACAGAGAAAAGAATAACCCTTCAAAAAATCAATAAATCCAAGAGCTGGTTTTTCGAAAAGATCAACAAAATAGACAGACCACTAGCCAGATTGATAATAAAGAAAAGAGAGAACAACCAATTACATGCAATAAAAACGATAATGGGAAAATCACCACAGATTCCACAGAAATTTAAACCATCATCATAGAATACCACAAACAATTCTATGCACATAAACTAGTAAACAAGAAAGAAATGGATAAATTCCTAGACGCCTGTGTCCTTCCAAGCCTAAACCAGGAGGAAGCCAAAACAATGTATAGACCAATAACAAGGTCAGAAGTTGAGGCAGCAGTTAAGAGCCTACCACACAAAAAAGCCCAGGTCCAGATGGGTTCACAGCTGATTTGTACCAGACACACAAAGAGCATCTTGTACCATTCCTTCAGAAACTATTCCAAATAATTCAAAAAGAGGAAACCCTTCCCAAATCATTTTATGAGATCAACATCATCCTGATACCAAAACCCGGCAGAGACACAACAAGAAAAGAAATCTTCAGGCCAATTTCCTTGATTAACGTACATGCAAAAATCTTCAATAAAATACTGGCAAAGCGATAGCAACAGCACATTAAAACACTTATCCATCATAGTCAAGTAGGATTCATCCCAGGGATGCAAGGCCGGTTAAACATACACAAGTCTATAAATGTAATTCACCACATAAACAGAAGCAAAAACAAAAACCACATGATTCTCGCAATTGACGCAGAGAAGGCATTTGACAAAATTCAACAGGCTTTTTTGCTAAAAACCCTCAATAACCTTGGTATAGATGGAACATATCTCAAAGTAATAAAAGCTATTTACAGTAAACTGTAACTCAGTCCACATTTTCATTTAGGAGCTAGACCAGCATAACAATGCTTATGCTGTTTCCAAGGGTAGGTATTATTTTTCGTTAAAAACAGAAAGGATAAATGCATTTTAAGTTTAATTCTTCAGAGCTGAAAGCACAAATTTAACTGCCTCACTGGTCAGATTTCCTTAGAAGGTAGTTTTGTGTGATTGTGACTAAAGTATTTTATTTAAAAATTGTCATTCTTATTTATACATTCTGAAGTTGGGAAGACTGATCTTATTTGAATGTAATGTTTATTTTGAACCTAGAGCACATTTAAAAGGGTGGAGACTAAAGCTAGTAAATTTTTTTGATCACTCCAAAAAAAAAAAAGCTATTTATGACAAATCAACAGCCAATATCATTCTGAATGGGCAAAAACTGGAAGCATTCCGTTTGAAATCCAGCACTAGACAAAGATGCACTCACTCACCACTCCTATTCAACATAGTTCTGGAAGTTCTAGCCAGAGCAATCAGACAAGAAAAATAAATAAAGGGTATTCCAATAGAAAAGGTGAAAGCCAAATTGTCTCTATTTGCAGATGACATGATAGTATACCTAGAAAACCCCATCACCTAAGCTCAAAAGTTCCTGAAAATGATAAGCAACTTCAGAAAAGTCACAGGTTAAAAAATCAATGCGCAAAAATCACAAGCATTTTTATACACAAATAACAGACTTAAAAAGAACCAAATCAAGAACGAACTGCCATTCACAATTGCTACAAAGAAAATAAAATACCTAGGAATACAACTCACAAGGAACGTAAGGGATCTCTTCAAGGAAAACTACAAACCACTGCTCAACGAAATAAGAGAAGAGACAAACAGATGGAGAAATATTCCATGTTCGTGGTTAGGAAGAATCAATATTTTGAAAATGGCTATACTGCCCAAAGTAATTAACACAATCCATGGTATCCCCATCAAACTACCATTGAATTTCTTCACAGAAATGGAAAAATCCACCATGAATTTCATATGGAACCAAAAATGAGCCAGCATAGCCAAGTCAATTCGAAACAAAAAGAACACAGCGGGAGGCATCACACTACCAGACTTCAAACTATACTACAAGGCTACACTAATCAAAACAGCATGGTACTGGTACAGAAACAGAGATATAGATGAATGGAATAGAACAGAAGCATCAGAGGCAACACAGCATATCTACGACCATATTGTCTTTGATGAACCAGACCAAAACAAGCAATGGGGAAAGGATTCCCTATTTAATAAATGGTGTTGGGTAAACTGGCTAGCAATGTGCAGAAAGCAGAAACTGTACCCCTTCCTAACACCTTACACTAAAATTAAGTCCAGATGGCTTAAGGACTTAAACATACGACCTGACACCATAAAAATTCTAGAAGAAAATCTAGGCAAAACCATTCAGGACATAGGAGTAGGCAAGAACTTCATGAACAAAACACCAGAAGCATTGGCAACAAAAGCCAAAATAGAAAAATGGGACCTAATCAAACTCCACAGTTTCTGCACAGCAAAAGAAACAATCACTAGAGTGAATCGGCAACCATCAGAATGGGAAAATTTTTTTTCAGTTTACCAATCTGACAAAGGGCTGATATCAAGAATTTACAAAGAACTCAAACAGATTGACAGGAAAAAAACAAAGAAGCCCATTCAAAAATGGGCAAAGGATATGAACAGAAACTTTACAAAAGAAGACATACATGAGGCCAACAAACATATGAAAAAATGCTCATCATCACTGGTCATTAGAGAGATGCCAATCAAAACCACATTGAGATACCATCTCACGCCAGTTAGAATGGCGATCATTAAAAAATCTGCTGCTGGAGAGGATGAGGAGAAATAGGAACACTCTTACACGGTTGGTGGAAGAGTAAATTAGTTCAACCACTGTGGAAGACAGTGTGTCGATTCCTCAAGGACCTAGAAATAGAAATTCCATTTGACCCAGCAATCCCATTACTGGGTATACATCCAAAGGGCTATAAATTGTTCTACTATAAGGACACATGCACACGAATGTTCATTGCAGCACTGTTTACAATACCAAATAACTGGAACCAACACAAATGCCCAACGATGATAGACAGGACTGGGAAAATGTGGCACATATACATCATAAAATATTATTCAGCTATCAAAAATGATGAGTATGTGTCCTTTGTAAGGACATGGATGAATCTGGGGAACATCATTCTCAGCAAACTGACACAAGAACAGAAAAAGAAATACCGCATATACTCACTCATAGGTGGGCGAGAACAATGAGAACACATGGACACAGAGAGGGTTATACTACACACTGGGGTCTATTGGGGGGAAGGGGGAGGGACAGCGGGGGTCTGTGGAGGAATAGCCTGGGGATGAATGCCAAGTGTGGGTTAAGGGGTGGACGGCAGCAAAACACACTGCCATGTGTGTACATATGCAACTATCTTGCATCTTCTGCACATGTACCCCAAAACCTATAATGCAAAAAAAAATTTAAAAAATAAAATAAAAAAATAAAGATTCTATGTTGTATGGCTAGTCATTCAGACAAAATGTAAATAACGCACGTGCGGATTATTAGAAGTCTGTTTCATATGTCCCTCTTTCACAGCCTCACTGAATATTACACCCTTGACATATAATCTGGAGTCTGTTCTTAATGGCCATTCATTCAGGGAATCACTGAATAATAAACACCTGTAGAATAGTCAAAGTCTCTTTCTGACCGCCACTCATTAAAAGCCTAACGAAATGTACCCACCTGTGGAAAGAGTCAGGATTTTCTTCTACTCCCTCATTCAGAATCTCACTAAATAATGCAACCTGTGAAATTGTCAGGAGAATATTTCATGCGGCCTCTCATTCCGAGTGTCACTGAACAATGTGCTGTAGTCTGGAGTCTATTTCATGTAGACACATATTCAGAGCCTCAGTGAATAAGACAGACCCTTGCTATCATAAAGAATCTAATTAATATGGACACATCTTCTGAGTCTCACTGAATAATACACACCTGTAGAATAATTTGGAGTCTATTTTTGATAGACATTCATTCAGACCCTCGGTGAAGAATGCACACCCCTGGGGTAGCCAGAAGTCCATTTCATTTGTACACTCATCCATAGCCTCAGTTTATAATATACACATGTGGATTAGTTGGGGTTCATGTCATATAGCCACGGACTCATAACCTCAGTGAATAATGCCCATATGTAACGTACTCAGAAGTCTGTTTCATATAGCCACTCATTCAGAGATTCACTGGATAATAAAATTATTTGAGACAGACAGTATCCCGTTTCGTATGGTCACACAAGACGAGCCTCAGTTTGTAATACACACTTGAAAATATGTGAGGAATCTACTCCATATAGCGTCTCATTTACAGCCTCAGAAAAAAATGCACACGTGTGGAGTAGGCATTGATCTGCTTTATATGGACACAAAATCAAACCCTAAGAGAGCAATACACAAGTTGGGAATAGTCACTAGTCTATTCTGTATGCTTAAATATTCAAAGTCAGAGTCAATAATTCACTCCTGTGGATTAGTCAGGAAACAATTTTATATGGACAAAGGTTTAGAACTTCAGTGAATAATATATACCTGGGAAATATTCAGGACGCTATTTCATATGGCATCTATTTCATTGCTTCATTGAATAAGGAACGCCTGTATCATAGTCAAAATTTTGTTTTAGTAGCCACATCTTCAGAGTGTAACTGAATAACATATCTTTTGAAAAATATAATAATTCTATTTTGTATAGCCACTCATTTACAGCGGCATGTATAAACGCACGCCTGTGGATTATTCCGGTGTATCTATTATATGGACACTCATTCAGAGCGTCACAGAATAATACAGACCTATGGAAAAGTTAGGAGTGTATTTCACATGGCCACTTATTCAGAACCGCAGTGAAGAATCATATGCATCTGGAAAATACTCATGATTCTTTTATATATGGCCACTTATTCAGAGACTCAGTGAATAATGCACACCTGCGGTATAGTCTGGAGTCTATTTGATATGAATGTTCCCTAAGCACTCAGTGGAAAATGCAGAGCTGAAATATAGTCAAGATGATAGAGTCAGGAGTCTACTTTATGTGGTCACCCGTTCAGAAACTCACTGAAAAATACACACCTTAAGAATATTCAGAGTCTAGGTATTATGGCCATTCAATCACAGCATTACCGAATAATGCACGATTTGGGCAAGAGTAAGGAGTATATATCTTATGGCTTCTAATTCAGAGCTTCAGTGCATAATCAGCAGCTGTGTAGTTATCAGGACCCTATTTCAGCATGCCCCAAATTAAGCAGCTCCGTGAATAATACATATATGTGTGATAGTCAAGAGAATCTTTGATATAATCGCTCATACAGAACCTCTTCAAATACTGCACATTTGAAGAATAATCACTAGTGTATTTCATATGATGACTCTATTGGAGGGTCAAACAATTACGCGCAACTGTGGAGAAAAATGGGGTCTATTACATAAGGCCACTCTTTCAGTGTTGCAGGGAATAATATGTATATCTGATAAGTCAGGAATCTCTTTCACATGGCCACTCGTTCAGGGCCTCTGTGAATAATACTCCCCTCAGAAATAGTCAAGGTTCCACTTCAAGTGGCTACACATTCAGAGTCTCTGTTAGTAATGCATACCTGGGAAATACACAAGAGTCTTTTTTTATGCCCACTTAGTCAGAGTCTCATTCAATTATACACACCCGGGAAAGAGTTAAGAGTATACCTCACGGGAGAGAGAGATCGAAGATGGCTGATCACTAATAGCTTGGGATTGTAGCTCCCAGTTATAGCTCGGAAAACGTGAGGAAGCCACATTTTCATAGGAATTTTCGTCGCCCATGGACCAGAAGATTTCCAGTGGAGGAGCCCCGCTGGTGGCCAGCGCGACTTCTTTGCCCGGCACAGTGGTTTTGTCATCACCTCGGCATGGCAGCTTTTCGTGCACAGTGAGCGAGACTGATTCCGCTACTGACTGGTGTTCGGAGCTCCCGGAAAGCAGAGCCGCTTGTTGCGGACTCAAGAAGAAAGCCAGACTGGAGATTTTCAGGCAGAAGAGCACCATCAGTCTTACCGCTGCTGTTTTGGCTGGCACAGAGGGTTGCTCAAATTCCAGCACTGGGAATCAATAAACTGGACGTCCTCTCAGGAACTTAATCAGAAAGGCATAAATTGTAAAAACTTCAGATGGATAAAATCACAATAAAAAGGAAAAAAAACGTCTAAAAAGGCCGAGGAAACCGAAAGTCAGAACCCCTCTCTTTCTACAGGGAATAGTAATTCCTCATCAGCAATGGAACAAGACCTAACAGAAGAGGACTATGTTCCAGTATCTGAAGGAGGCTTTGAATGGTGGATGGTAAAAAACTTCTGGGAATTGAAACAACTTGTTCTAACCCAATGTAAAGAAACTAAGAACTTTGAAAAAAGGCTTGACGAAATATTAAAAAGAATGGACAATATAGAGAGGAATATAAATGAACTAATGGAGTTGAAAAATACAACACGAGAACTTAGTGAAATATTCACAAGTTTGAATAGCCGATTTTATCAAGCAGAAGAAAAGATATCAGAGGTCGAAGACTGACTTAATGAAATGAAACGAGAAGACAAGAATAGGGAAAAAAGGATAAAAAGGAATGAGCAAAGTCTCCAAGAATTATGGGACTATGTGAAAAGACCTAATCTGCGTTTGATAGGTGTACCTGAATGTGATGGAGAGAATGAATCCCAGCTGGAAAATACTCTTCAGAATATTATTTAGGAGAATTTTCCCAATCTAGCAAATCAGGATACTATTTAACCTCAGGTAATACAGAGACCACCACAAAGATATTCCTTAAGAAGAGCAACCCCAAGACACATAATCATTAGATTCACCAGGTTTGAAACAAAGGAGAAAATACTAAGGGCAGCCAGAGAGGAAAGGTCAGGTCACCCACAAAGGGAAGCCTATTAGACTTACAGCAGATCTCTCAGCAGAAACACTACAAGCCAGAAGAGAGTGGGGGCTGATATTTAACATCCTTAAAGAACAGAACTTTCAGCCCAGAATTTCATATCCTGCCAAACTAAGCTTCATAATTGAAGAAAAAAATAAAATCTTTTATGAAAAAGCAAGTATTCAGATATTTTATTACCACCAGGCCTGCTTTACAAAAACTTCTGAAAGAAGCATTACACACAGAAAGGAAAAACCAGTATTAGCCTTTCTATAAAATTACCAAGAAGTAAAGAGCATCAACATAAAGAAATATTTACATTCATGAATGGATGAAATAGCCAGTTCACCTCAAATGACAGTAATCCTAAATTGAAATCGACTAAATTCCCCAATCAAAAGATACAGCCAAAACCTTATGGTATACTACATACAGACACATTTCATATCGATAGATACACAAAGACTTAAAGCAAAGGGTTGGAGAAAGATCTACCAACCAAATGAAAAACAAAAACAAATAAATAAACAAAAAGGAGTTGCAATTCATGCATTTGATAAAACAGATTTCAAAGCAACAAAGATAGAGTGGTATAAGGAACAATGCATCCTAACACCCAGATACACAAGACTTATAAAGAAATTTAGACTCAATGAGACAAAAAATTAATAAGGATATCCAGAATTTGAACTCAGATCAGTAACAAGTATACTTAATAAGCATTTGGAGACCTCTCCACTTTAGATAGATAAAACATATATTCTCCACTTTAAATACACAAACTAATGATCGGACATTATTAATACCCATTCATAGAATACAGCAATATTCCTGTACTCTCCCCCTCTTTTTATTCCCCTCTTTTCCTTTCCTTCTAAAAAAAGTAGAGTATACCTCACGGAACCAATCATTTAGAGCCTCAGTGAAAAATGCACTCCAGGGTTGTAGTCGAGCATTCTTTCTATGGCCAACCATTCTGTGCCTCTCTGAATGATACACACCTGGGGAATGCTCAGGATTCAATTTCATACTACCACTCATGTAGAAATTAATAGAATAATTCACAATGGAGCAATACTCAGGTGTCTATTTCATATGGCCTCTCATTCAAAGTTTCAGTGTATAATGAACTTCTAGGGAGTAATCAGGACGCTGTTTAAGATAGCCACGAATTGAGTGCCTTCCTGAATGACACACACCTGGGTTGTAGGATTCAATTTCATATGAACTCTAATTCTGGGTGCCGCTGAGTAATACACATGTAGGATAGTGTGAGGAGTTTATTTCTAATGGGCACTCATAGAGAACCTCTTTGAATAATGCACACATGGCAAAGAATAAGAATTCTATGTGGTACGGCTAGTCATTCAAAAAAAAGTGAATAACGCTCATGTGGATTATTAGAAGTCTGTTTCATATGCCACTCCTTTACAGCATCACGGATATTACACACGAGATATAGTCTGGAGTCTGTTCTTTATAGCCATTCATACAGAGAATCACTGAATAATGAACACCTGTGGACTAGTCAGAAGACTCTTTCCGAACACCACTCATTTAAAGCCTCACTAAATGTACCCACCTGTGGAAAGAGTCAGGATTTACTTCTATTCCCTCATTCAGAATATCACTAAATAATGCACACCTATGGAATTCTCAGTGGAATTTTTCATGCGGCCTCTCATTCCGAGTGCCACTGAACAATGTGCTGTAGTCTGGAGTCTATTTCATGTAGACACATATTTAGAGCCTCAGTGAATAAGACAGACCCTTGCTATCCTAAAGATTCTAATTAATATGGACACATCTTCTGAGACTCACTGAATAATATACACCTGTAGAATAATTTGGAGTCTACTTTCGATGGACATTCATTCAGAGCCTCGGTGAAGAATGCACACCCTTGGGGTAGCCAGAAGTCCATTTCATTTGTACACTCATCCATTGCCTCAGTTTATAATATGCACGTGTGTATCAGGTGGGGTTCCATTTTACATAGCCACGGACTCATAACCTCAGTGAATAATGCACATATGTAACGTACTCAGCAGTCTGTGTCATATAGACACTCATTAAAAGATTCATTGGATAAGAAAATTATTTAAGATTGACAGAATCCCATTTCATATGGTCACACAAGAAGAGTCTCACTGAATAATACACACCTGGGAAAATGTGAGGAGTCTACTATATATAGCCTCTCATTTACAGCCTCAGGGAATAATGCACACGTGTGGAGTAGGCACTAATATATTTTATATGGCCACAAAATCAAACCCTGAGTGAGCAATACACAAGTTGGGAATAGTCACTAGTCTATTCCATATGCCCAAATATTCAAAGTCAGAGTCAAAAATTCACACCTGTGGACTAGTCAGGAAACAATTTCATATGAACAAAGTTTAAGAGATTGAGTGAATAATATGTACCTGGGAAATATTAAGGACGCTATTTCATATGGGGTCTATTTCAGAGCTTCATTGAATAAGAAACACCTGTATCATAGTCAGAATTTTCTTTTAACAGCCACATCTTCAGAGCCTCACTGAATAACATACACTTTGGGAAAAGTCAGGATTCTATTTCCTATAGCACTCATTTACAGCCAAATGTAAAAACGCACGACTGTGGAGTATTCAGGAGTCTCTACTTTATGGTCACTCATTCAGAGCGTCACAGAAGAATACAGACCTATGGAAAAGTCAGGAGTGTATTTCACATGGCCACTTATTCAGAACTGCAGTGAAGGATCATATACATCTGGAAAATACTCAGGATTCTTTTATATAAGACCAGTTATTCAGAGACTCAGTGAATAATGCACACCTGGTGTATAGTCCTGAGACTATTTGATATGACCATTCCCTAAGCACTCAGTGGAAAATGAAGAGCTGAAATATAGTCAGGATGATAGAGTCAGGAGTCTAATTTATGTGGTCACTCGTTCAGAAACTCACTGAAGAATACACACCTTAAGAATAGAGTCCGAAGAGAGATCCAAGATGGCTGATCGCTAACAGCTCGGGATTGTAGCTCCCAGTGAACGCTCAGAGAACGTGAGGACGCCACATTTTCAGAGGAATTTTCGTCGCCCACGGACCACAATATTTTTAGTGGAGGAGCCCTGAGGGTCGCCAGCGCGACTTCTGTGGCCGGCGCAGCGGTTTTCTTGTCCCCTCGGCGCGGCAGCTCTTGGTGAACAGTGAGCGGGACTGGTTCCCCTACTGACTGGTGTTTGGAGCTCCGGGAAGGCAGAGCCGCTTGTTGCGGACCCAAGAAGGAAGCCAGACAGGAGATTTCCAGGCAGAAGTGCACCATCAGTCTTATCGCTGTTGTTTTGTCCGGCGCAGTGGGTTGCTCGGATTCCAGCACTGGGAATCAATTAATTGGACATCCTCTCAGGAACTTAATCAGAAAGGCTCTAATTGTAAAGAAATCAGATGGATAAAATCACAATAAAGGGAAAAAAACAGCCTAAAAAGGCTGAGAAAACTGAAAGTCAGAACCCCTCTCCCTCTAAAGGGGATTGTAATTCCTCATCAGCAACGGAACAAACCCTAATGGAAGAGGACTGTGTTCCAGTATCTGTTGGAGGTTTTAGAAGGTGGATGGTAAAAAACCTCTGGGATAGCAAAGACCTGGAACCAATCCAAATGCCCATCGATGATAGGCTGGACTGGGAAAATGTGGCACATATACACCATGGAATATTATGCAGCAATAAAAAATGATGAGTTTGTGTCCTTTGTAAGGACATGGATGAGTCTGGAGAACATCATTCTCAGCAAAGTGACACAAGAACAGAAAAAGAAATACCGCCTATACTGACTCATAGGTGGGTGAGAAAAACGAGAACACATGGACACAGAGAGGTGGTCTATAATACACTGGGGACTGTTGGGGGAAATGGGGGAGGGAAAGCGGGGGTGGCTGGGGGGTATAGCCTGGGGATGAATACCAAGTGTGGGTGAAGGGGAGGAAGGCAGCAAAACACACTGCCATGTGTGTACCTATGCAACTATCTTGCACGTTCTGCACATGTACCCCAAAACCTATAATGCAATAAAAATTTTAAAAAATAAACTTCTGGGAATTGAAACAAATTGTTTTAACCCAATGTAAAGAAAGTAAGAACTTTGAAAAAAGGTTAGATGTAATATTAAAAGAATGGACAATATAGAAAGGAATATAAATGAACTAATGGGGTTGAAAAATACAACACAAGAACTTAGTGAAATATGCACAAGTTTGAATAGCCGAATTGATCAAGCAGAAGAAAGGATATTAGAGGTCGAAGACCGACTTAATGAAATGGAACGAGAAGATAAGAATAGAGAAAAAAGGATAAAAAGGAATGAGCAAAGTCTCCAAGAATTATGGGACTATGTGAAAAGACCTAATCTACGTTTGATAGGTCTACCTGAATGTGATGGAGAGAATGAATCCCAGCGGGAAAGTATTCTTCAGGATATTATCCAGGAGAATTTTTCCAATCTAGCAAAGCAGGATACTATTCAACCTCAGGTAATACAGAGAACACCACAAAGATATTCCTTAAGGAGAGCAACCCCAAGACACACAATCATTAGATTCACCAGGGTTGAAACAAAGGAGAAAATACTAAGGGCAGCCAGAGAGAAAGGTCAGGTTACCCACAAAGGGAAGCCTATTAGGCTTACAGCAGATCTCTCAGCAGAAACCCTACAAGCCAGAAGAGAGTGGGGGCTGATATGTAACATCCTCAAAGAACAGAAATTTCAGCCCAGAATTTCATATCCTGCCAAACTAAGCTTCACAATTGAAGGAAAAATAAAATCTTTTATGAACAAGCAAGTACTCAGAGATTTTATTACCACCAGGCCTGTTTTACCAAAACTTCCGAAAGAAGCATTACACACAGAAAGGAACAACCAGTATTAGCCTTTCTAAAAATATACCAAAAAGTAAAGAACATCAACAGAAAGAAGAATTTACATCAACAAATTGATAAAATAGCCAGTTAACATCAAATGGCAGTAATCTTAAATTGAAATCGACTAAATTTTCTAATTAAATGATATAGCCAAAATCTAACAGTATACTATATCCAGACTTATTCCCTATCCAAAGATATGCATAGACTAAAAACAAAGGGTTGGAGAAAGATTTACCAACCAAATAGAGAAAAAAACAAATAATTAAACAAAAAGGAGTTGCAATTCATGCATTCGATAAAACAGATTTCAAACCAAAATATAGAGTGGTATAAGGATCAATGCATCCTAACACCCAGATACATATAACCCATAAAGAGATTCAGACTCATCGAAACAGAAAATTAATAAGGATATCCAGAATCTGAACTCAGATCAGTAACAAGTAAACTTAATAAGCAAACTCTCCACTTTAGATAAATAAAATATACATTCTCCATTTTAAATACATAAAATAATGATCTGCCATTATTAATAGCCATTTATAGAATAAAGCAATATCTCTGTTCTCTCTCCCTCTTTTTCTTCTTCTTTTCCTTTCCAAAAATGAAAAAAGAGAGAGAAAAGAAGAAAATCCTGCCTTTTCACAACCCTAAATTCCCCCCACAGCATCTGCCCCCTAGGAAAAAAAAAATTAGCTAAATGTGGAGGTACCCACCTGTAGACCCAGCTATTTTGGAGGCTGAGGACGGGGAACTCCTTGTACCTGTGGAGGTTGCAGTGAGCTGAGATTATGCCACTACACTCGAACCTGGGTAACAGAGTAAGAAAAAAAAAAAAGAATAGTCAGAGTCTAGGTATTGTGTCCACTCAATCACAGCATTACTGAATAATGCACAATTGGGCAATAGTAAGGAGTCTATATCATATGGCTTCTAATTCAGAGCTTCACTGCATAATCAGCAGCTGTGTAGTAGTCAGGACCCTATTTCAGTTTGCCACAAATTGAGCAGCTTTGTGAATGATACATATATGTGTGATAGTCAGGTGTCTCTTTGATATGGGCACTCCTAACAAACCTCTTAGAATACTACAAATGTGGGTAATAATCACTAGTGTATTTCATATGGTGATTCCTTTGGCGGGTCAAGCAATAACTTGCAACTGTGGAGTAAAATGGGGTCTATTACATAAGGCCACTCTTTCAGTGTTGCAGGGAATAATATGTATATCTGATAAGTCAGGAATCTCTTTCACATGGCCACTCGTTCAGGGTCTATGTGAATAATACTCCCCTCAGAAAAAGTCAAGGTTCTACTTCAAATGGCTACACATTCAGCATATTGGTAAGTAATGCACACCTGGGCAATACACAAGAGTCTCTTTTTTTTTTTTTTTTTTTTTTTATTGCATTATAGGTTTGGGGGTACATGTGCAGAACGAGCAAGATAGTTGCATAGGTACACACATGGCAGTGTGCTTTGCTGCTTTCCTCCCCTTCACCCACACTTGGTATTCATCCCCAGGCTATCCCCCCCAGCCCCCCCGCTGTCCCTCCCCCATTCCCCCCAACAGTCCCCAGTGTATAGTAGACCGCCTCTCTGTGTCCACATGTTCTCATTTTTCTCACCCACCTATGAGCGAGTATATGCGGTATTTCTTTTTCTGTTCTTGTGTCAGTTTGCTGAGAATGATGTTCTCCAGATTCATCCATGTCCCTACAAAGGACACAAACTCATCATTTTTTATTGCTGCATGATATTCCATGGTGTATATGTGCCACATTTTCCCAGTCCAGTCTATCATCGTTGGGCATTTGGGTTGGTTCCAGGTCTTTGCTATTGTAAACAGTGCTGCAATGAACATTCGTGTGCATGTGTCCTTATAGTAGAACGATTTATAATCCTTTGGATAGATACCCAGTAATGGGATTGCTGGGTCAAATGGAATTTCTATTTCTAGGTCCCTGAGGAATCGCCACACTGTCTTCCACAATGGTTGAACTAATTTACACTCCCACCAACAGTGTAAGAGTGTTCCTATTTCTCCACATCCTCTCCAGCATCTGCTGTCTCCAGATTTTTTAATGATCGCCATTCTAACTGGTGTGAGTTGGTATCTCAATGTGGTTTTGATTTGCATCTCTCTAATGACCAATGACGATGAGCACTTTTTCATATGTTTGCTGGCCTCATGTATGTCTGCTTTCGTAAAGTTTCTGTTCATATCCTTTGCCCATTTTTGAATGGGCTTGTTTGTTTTTTTCCTGTAAATCTGTTTGAGTTCTTTGTAAATTCTGGATATCAGCCCTTTGTCGGATGCGTAAACTGCAAAGGTTTTTTCCCATTCTGATGGTTGCCGATTCACTCTAGTGACTGTTTGTTTTGCTGTGCAGAAGCTGTGGAGTTTGATTAGGTCCCATTTGTCTATTTTGGCTTTTGTTGCCAATGCTTTGGGAGTTTTGTTCATGAAGTCCTTGCCTACTCCTATGTCCTGAATGGTTTTGCCTAGATTTTCTTCTAGGGTTTTTATGG
Source organism: Saguinus oedipus (assembly GCA_031835075.1). Lineage (NCBI taxonomy): Eukaryota > Metazoa > Chordata > Mammalia > Primates > Cebidae > Saguinus > Saguinus oedipus. The sequence goes on along the minus strand of CM063180.1, from coordinate 31,951,122 downwards.
TGTCGGGTCTTACGTTTAAGTCTTTAATCCATCTGGAGTTAATTTTAGTGTAAGGTGTCAGGAAGGGGTCCAATGTCTGCTTTCTGCACATGGCAAGAGTCTCTTTTTTATGCCCACTTAGTAAGAGTCTTATTCAATTATACACACCCGGAAAAGTGTTAAGAGTATACCTCACTGAACCAGTCATTTAGGGCCTGAGTGAATAATGAACACCAGGATTATAGTCGAGGAGTTTTTATATGGCCACTCATTTTGTGCCTCCTTGAATGACACACAACTGGGGAATCCTGAAAATTGATTTTCATACTACCGCTCATGTAGAAATTTATAGAATAATTAACAATGGAGCAATAGTCAGGTGTCTATTTCATATGGCCTCTCATTCAATGTTTCACTGTATAATGAACTTTTATGGAGTAATCAGGACGCTGTTTAAAATAGCCACCAACTGAGTGCCTTCCTGAATCATACGCACCTGGGTTATAGGATTCTATTTCATATGAACTATAATTTTCGGTACCGCTGAGTAATACACAGGTGAGATAGTGTAAGGAGTTTATTTTTCATGGGCACTCATAGAGAACCTGTTTGAATAATGCACACATGGCGAATAATAAAATCTCTATGTTGTATGGCTAGTCATTCAAACAAAAAGTGAATAACTCACATATGGATTATTAGAAGTCTGTTTCATATGCCCCTCTTTCACAGCCTCACTGAATATTACACACTTGAGATATAGTCTGGAGTCTATTCTTTTTGGCCATATATTCAGAAAATCACTGAATAATGAAAACTTGTGAAATAGTCCGAAGTCTCTTTCTGACCGCCACTCATTGAAAGCCTCACTAAATGTACCAACCTGTTGAAAGAGTCAGGATTCACTTCTATTCCCTCATTCAGAGTCTCACTAAATAATGCACACCTGTGGAATTGTCAGGAGAATTTTTCATGAGGCCTCTCATTCCGAGTGTCACTGAACAATGTGATGTAGTCTGGAGAATATTTCATGTAGATACATATTCAGAGCTTCAGTGAATAAGGCAAACCCTTGCTATCCTAAAGATTCTAATTAATATGGACACATCTTCTGAGCCTCTCTGAATAATACACACCTGTAGAATAATTTGGAGTCTATTTTCGGTGGACATTCATTCAGAGCCTTGGTGAAGGATGCGCACCCCTGGGATAGACAGAAGTCCATTTCATTTGTACAGTTGTCCATAGCCTCAGTTTTTAATATGCACGTGTCGATTAGTTGGGGTTCCATTTCATATAGCCACGGATTCATAACCTCAGTGAATAATGCACATATGTAACATTCTCAGCAGTCTGTTTCATATAGCCACTCATTCAGAGATTCATTGGATAATAAAATTATTTTAGAGACAGAATCCCGTTTCATATTGTCACAAAAGAAGAGCCTCACTGAGTTATACACACCTGGGAATATGTGAGGAGACTACTGTATATTGCCTGTCATTTACAGCCTCAGGGAATAATGGACACGTGTGGAGTAGGCACTAATCTATTTTATTTGGCCAAAAAATAAAACCCCGAGTGAGCAATAAACAAGTGTGGAATAGTCACTAGTCTATTTTATATGCTTAGATATTCAAAGTCAGGGTCAATAATTCCCTCCTGTTGACTTGTCAGGAAACAATTTCATATGGACAATATTTGAGAGGTTCAGTGAAAAATACGTACCTGGAAAAAACTCAGTACGCTCTTTCATATGGCATCTATTTTAGAGCTTCATTGAATAAGGAAACCCTGTATTGTAGTCAGAATTTTCTTTTAATAGCCACATCTTCAGAGCCTAACTTAATAACATAAACCTTGGGAAATGTCAGGATTCTATTTCGTATAGCCACTCATTTTAGAGCTGAATGTAAAAACGCACGCCTGTGGAGTATTCAAGAGTCTCCATTTTATGGACACTCATTCAGTGCGTCACAGAATAATACAGACCTATGGAAAAGTCAGGAGTGTATTTCACATGGCCACTTATTTAGAACCGCAGTGAAGGATCATATGCCTCAGGAAAATACTCAGGATTCTTTTATATATTGCCACTTATTCAGAGACTGAGTGAATAATGCACACCTGGGGTATAGTCTGGAGACTATTTGATATGCGTGTTCCCTAAGCACTCAGTGGAAAATGGAGAGCAGAAATATAGTCAGGATGATAGAGTTAGAAGTCTACTTTATGTGGTCATTCGAGCAGAAACTCAATGTTAAATACACACCTTAAGATATTTAGAGTCCATGTATTATGGATACTCAATCACAGCATTTCCAAATAATGCACAATTGGGCAAGAGTAAGAATTCTATATCATATGGCATCTAATTCAGAGCTTCAGTGCATAATCAGTAGGTGTGTAGTAGTCAGGACCCTATTTCAGCTTGACCCAAATTAAGCAGCTGCTTGAATGATACATATATGTGTGATAGTCAGGAGACTCTTTTTTATGGACACTCATACAGTACCTCTTAGAATACTGCATATGTGGGGAATAATCACTAGTGTATTTCATATGGTGATTCTTTTGGAGTGTCAAACAATAACTTGCAACTGTGGAGTAAATTGGGGTCTATTACATAAGGCTACTCTTTCAGTGTTGAAGGAAATAATATGTATATCTGATAAGTCGGGAATCTCTTTCACATAGCCACTTGTTCAGGGCCTCTGTGAATAATACGCCCCTCAGAAAGAGTCAAGGTTCTACTTCAGATGGCTACACATTCAGAGTCTCTGTAAGTAATGCACACCTGGGCAATACACAAGAGTCTCTTCTTTATGCCCACTTAGTCAGAGTCTCATTCAATTATACACACTCGGGGAAGAGTTAAGAGAATACCTCACGGAAGCAATCATTTAAAGCCTCAGTGAATAATGCACACCAGGGTTATAGTCGAGCATTTTTTATATGGCCACTCACTCTGTGCCTCCCGAAATGATAAACACCTGGGGAATTCTCAAAATTCAATTTTATACTACCACTCATGTAGAACCAGATAGAATAATTCACAATGGAACAATAGTCAGGTGTCTATTTCATATGACCTCTCATTCAAAGTTTCAGTGTATAATGAACTTCTTTGGAATAATCAGGATGCTGTTTAATATAGCCACTAATTTAGTGCCCTCCTGAACGATAGACACCTGGGTTATAGGACTCTATTTTATTTGAACTCTAATTCTGGGTACCGCTGAATAATACACACGTGGGATAGTGTAAGGAGTTTATTTGTTATGTTGACTCATAGAGAAACTGTTTGAATAATGCACACAGAACGAATAATGATTCTATGTTGTATGGCTAGTCATTCAGACAAAAATTGAATAACACACAGGTGGATTATAAGAAGTCTCATTTTTATGGAAACTCATTCAGAGCGTCACAGAATAATACAGACCTATAAAAAAGTCAGGGGTGTATTTCACATGGCCACTTATTCATAACCGCAGTGAAGGATCATAAACATCTGAAAAATACTCAGGAATGTTTTAGAAATGGCCACATATTCAGAGACTCAGTGAGTAATGCACACCTGGCGTATAGTCTGGAGACTATTGGATATGACCATTCCCTAAGCACTCAGTGAAAAATGGAGAGCTGAAGTATAGTCAGGATGATAGAGTCAGGAGTCTACTTTATGTGGTAACTCTTTCAGAAACTCACTGAAAAATACACACCTTAAGTATTGTCAGAGTCCAGGTATTATGGCCACTCAATCACAGCATTATCGAATAATGCACAATTGGGCAATAGTAAGGTGTCTATATCATATGGCTTCTAATTCAGAGCTTCAATGCATAATCAGCAGCTGTGTAGTAGTCAAGACCCTTTCTCAGCTTGCACCAAATTAAGCAGCTCTGTGAATGATACATATATGTGTGATAGTTAGGAGATTCTTTGATATGGACACTCATACAGAACCTCTTCGAATACTGCAGATGTGGGGAATAATCACTAGTGTAATTCATGTGGTGATTCCTATGGAGGGTCAAAGAGTAACGCGCAACTGTGGAGTAAAATGTGGTCTATTACATAAGGCCACACTTTCAGTGTTGCAGGGAATTATATGTATATCTGATAAGTCAGGAAACTCTTTCACATGTCCACTCATTTAGGTCCTCTGTGAATAATACTTCCTTCAGGAATAGTCATGGTACTACTTCAAATGGCTACACATTCAGCGTTTTTGTAAGTAATGCACACCAGGGCATTACACAAGAGTCTCTTATTTATGCCCAGGTAGTCAGAGTATCATTCAATTATACACACCTGGGGAAGAGTTAACAGTATACCTAACGGAACCAATCATTTAGAGCCTCAGTGAATAATGCACACCAGGTTTATAGTCGAACATTTTTTATATGGCCACTCATTCTGTACCTCCCTGAAAGATACACACCTGGGGAATCCTCAGGATTCAATTTCATACTACCACTCATGTAGAACCTTATAGAATAATTCACAATGAAGCAATAGTCAGGTGTATATTTCATATGGCCTCTCATTCAAAGTTTCTGTGTATAATGAACTTTTATGGCGTAATCAGGATGCTGTTTAAGATGGCCACGAATTGAGTGCCTTCCTGAATGATACACACCTGACTTATAGGATTTTATTTTGTATAAACTCTAATTCTGGGTACCGCTGAGTAATACACACGTGGGATAGTGTAAGGAGTTTATTTTATATGGGCACTCATAGAGAAACTGTTTGAATAATGCACACAGAATGAATAATAAGGATTCTATGTTATACGGCTAGCCATTCAGACAAAAAGTGAATAACGCACATGTGGATTATAAGAAGTCTGTTTCAAATGCACTCTTTCACAGCCTCACTGAATATTACACACTTGTGATATAGTCTGGAGTCTATTCTTTATGGCCATTCATTCAATGAGTCACTTAAAAATGAACACCTGTGGAATAGTAAGAAGTCTCTTTCCAACCACCACTCATTGAAAGCCTCATTAAATGTACCCACCTGTGGAAAGAGTCAGGATCTACTTATATTCCCTCATTTAGAGTCTCACTAAATAATGCACACCTGTGGAATTGTCAGAAGAATTTTTTAGGGGGCCTCACAATTCGAGTGTCACTTAACAATGTGCTGTAGTCTAGAGTCTATTTCAGGTAGAAACTTATTCAGAGCCTAAGTGAATCAGACAGACCCTTGCTATCGTAAAGATTCTAGTTAATATGGACACATCTTCTGAGCCTAACTGAATAATACACACCTGTAGAATAATTTGGAGTCTATTTTCGATGGGCATTCATTCAGAGCCACGGTGAAGAATGCACACCCTTGGGGTAGCCAGAAGTCCATTTTATTTGTACACTCATCCATAGCCTCAGTTTATAATATGCACGTGTGGATAAGTTGGGGTTCCATTTTATATAGCCACAGACTCGTTACCTCAGTGAATGATGCACATATGTAACGTGCTCAGCAGTCTGTTTCATATACCCACTCATTCAGATATTCATTGGATAATAAAATTATTTAAGATAGACTGAATCCCATTTTATATGGTCACACAAGAAGAGCCTCACTGAGAAATACACAACTGGGAAAATGTGAGGAGTCTACTATACATAGCCTCTCATTTACAGCCTCAGGGAATAATGCACACGTGTGGAGTAGGGACTATTCTATTTTATATGGCCACAAAATAAAACCCTGAGTGAGCAATAAACAAGATTGGAATAGTCACTAGTCTATTTCATATGACCAAATATTTAAAGTCAGAGTCAATAATTCACTTTTGTTGACTAGTCAGGAAACAATTTCTTATGGACAAAGTTTCAGAGCTTCAGTGAATAATATATACTTGGGAAATACTCAGGAAGGCATTTCATATTGTATCTATTTCAGAGCTTCATTGAATAAAAAAACACCTGTATCGTAGTCAGAATTTTCTTTTCATAGCCACATCCTCAGAGCCTAACCGAATAACATACACATTGGGAAATGTCAGGTTTCTATTCCGTATAGCCATTCTTTTAGAGCGGAATGTAAAAATGCACGCCCATGGGGTATTCAGCAGTCTCTACTTTATGAGCACTCATTCAGAGTGTCACAATATAATACGGACCTATGGAAAAGTCAAGAGTTTGTTTCACATGACCACTTATTCAGAAAAGAAGGGAAAGATCATATACATCTGGAAAATACTAACGAATCTTTTATATATGGCCACTTATTCAGAGACTCAGTGAATAATGCACACCTGGGGTATAGTCTGGAGACTATTTCATATGACCGTTCTCTAAGCATTCAGTGGAAAATGCAGAGCTGATATATGGTCAAGATGATAGAGACAGGAGTCTACTTTATATGGTCACTGGTTCAGAAACTCACTGAGGAATACACACCTTAAGAATTGTCAGAGTCCTGGTATTATGGCCACTCAATCACAGCATTACCGAATAATGCAAAAATTGGGGAATAGTAAAATGTCTATATCATATGGCTTCTAATTCAGAGCTTCAGTGCAAAATCAGCAGCTGTGTAGTAGTCAGAACTGTATGTCAACTTGCCCCAAATTAAGCATCTCCGTGAATGATACATATATGTGGGATAGTCAGGAGACTCTTTGATATGGACACTCATACAGAACATCTTCGAATACTGTACATGTTGGGAATAATCACTAGTGTATTTTATAGGGTGATTACTTTGGAGGGTAAAACAATAACGCGCAACTGTGGAGTACAATGGGGTCTATAACATAAGGCCACTCTTTCAGTGTTGCAGGGAATAATATGTGTAACTGATAAGTCAGGAATCTCTTTCACATGGCCACTCGTTCAGGACCTCTGTGAATAAAACTCCCCTCAGAAATAGTCAAGGTTCTACTTAAATGGCTACACATTCAGAGTCTCTGTATGTAATGCACACCTGGGCAATACACAAGAGTCTCTTTTTTATGCACACTTAGTCAGAGTCTCGTTCAATTATACACACCCGAAGAAGAGATAAGAGTACACCTCACGGAACCAATCATTTAGAGGCTCAGTGAATAATGCACACCATGTTTATAGTCGAGCATTTTTTATATGGCTACTCATTCTGTACCTTCCTGAAAGATACACACATGGGGAATCCTCAGGATTCAATTTCATACTACCACTCATGTAGAGCCTTATAGAATAATTCACAATGGAGTAATAGTCAGGTGTCTATTTCATATGGACTCTCATTTAAAGTTTCAGTGTATAATGAACTTTTATGGAGTAATCAGGACGCTGTTTAAGATAGCCACAAATTGAGTGCCTTCCTGAATGATACACACCTGGCTTATAGAATTTTATTTCATATAAACTCTAATTCTAGGTACCGCTGAGTAATACAAACGTGGGACAGTGTAAGCAGTTTATTTTTTACGGGCACTCATAGAGAAACTGTTTGAATAATGCACACAGAACGAAAAATAAGGATTCCATGTTTTATGGCTAGTCATTCAGACAAAAAGTGAATAACGCACATGTGGATTATAAGAAGACTGTTTCATATTCCCCTCTTTCACAACCTCACTGAATATTACACACTTGAGTTATATTCTGGAGTCTATTCTTTATGGCCATTCATTCAGAGAATCACTGAATAATGAACACCTGTGGAATAGTCAAAAGACTCTTTCCACTCATTGAAAGCCTCATTAAATGTACCCACCTGTGGAAAGAGTCAGGATTTACTTCTATTCCCTCATTCAGAGTCTCACTAAATAATGCACACCCGTGGAACTGTCAGGAGAATTTTTCATGTGGCCTATTCTTCCCATTGTCACTGACCAATGTGCTGTAGTCTGGAGTCTATTTCAGGTAGACACATATTCAGAGCCTAAGTGAATAAGACAGACCCTTGCTATTGTAAAGATTCTAATTAATATGAACACATCTTTTGAGCCTGACTGAATAATACACACCTGTAGAAAAATTTGGAGTCTATTTTTGATATACATTCATTCAGAGCCTCCATGAAGAATGCACACCCTTGGGGTAGCCAGAAGTCCATTTGATTTGTACACTCATCCATAGCCTCAGTTTATAATATGCATGTGTGGATTAGTTGGGGTTCCATTTTATATAGCCACGGACTGCTATTCTCAGTGAATAATGCACATATGTAACGTACACAGCAGTCTGTTTTATATACCCACTCATTCAGAGATTCATTAGATAATAAAATTATTTAAGATAGACTGAATCCTGTTTCATATGGTCACACAAGAAGAACATCACTGAGTAATACACAACTGGGAAATTGTGAGGAGTCTACTATACATAGCCTCTCATTTACAGCCTCAAGAAATAATGCACACGTGTGGAGTAGACACTAAATTATTTTATATGGCCACAAAATAAAACCCTGAGTGAGCAATTAACCAGATTGGAATAGTCACTAGTATGTTTCATATGACCAAATATTCAAAGTCAGAGTCAATAATTCACTTTTGTGTACTAGTCAGGAAACAACTTCTTATGGACAAAGTTTCAGAGCTTCAGTGAATATTATATACCTGGGAAATACTCAGGACGGTATTTCATATGGCATCAATTTCAGAGCTTCACTGAATAAAAAAAAACCTGTATCTTAGTCAGAATTTTTTTAAATAGGCACATTCTGAGAGCCTAACTGAATAACATACACCTTGGGAAAACTCAGAATTTCATTTCACATAGCCTCTCATAGAGAGCCGAATGTGAAAACGCATGCCTGGGGAATATTCATTAGTCTCTACTTTATGGACACACATTCAGCGAGTCACAGAATAATACAGACCTATGGAAAAGTCAGGAGTGTATTTCACATGGCCACTTATTAAGAACCACAGTGAAGGATCATATATATCAGGAAAATACACAGAATTCTTCTATATATGGCCAATTATTCAGAGACTCAGTGAATAATGCACACCTGGGGTATAGTCTGGAGACTATTTGACATGACCGTTCCCTAAGCACTCAGTGGAAAATGGAGAGCTGAAATATAGTCAGGATGATAGAGTCAGGAGTCTACTTTATGTGTTCACTCATTCAGAAACTCACGGAAGAATACACACCTTAAGAATTGTCAGAGTCCAGGTATTATGGCCACTCAATCAGAGCATTTTCAAATAATGCACAATTGGGCAATGGTAAGAAGTCTATATTGTATGGCTTCTAATTCAGAGCTTCAGTGCATAATCAGCAGCTGTGTAGTAGTCAGGACCCTATTTCAGCTTGCCCCAAATAAAGCAGCTCCATCAATGATACATATATGTGTGATAGTCAGGAGACTCTGATATGGACACTCATAGAGAACCTCCTCGAATACTGCGCATGTGGGGAATAATCACTAGTGTATTTCATATGGTGATTCCTTTGGAGGGTCAAACAATAACACGCAACTGTGGAGTAAAATGGGGTCTATCACATAAGGCCACTCTTTCAGTGTTGCAGGGAATAATATGTATATCTAATAAGTGGGGAATATCTTTCACATGGCCACTCGTTGAGGGCCTCTGTGAATAAAACGCCCCTCAGAAAGAGTCAAGATTCTACTTCAAATGGCTACACATTCAGAGTCTTTGTCAGTAATGCACACTTGGGCAATACACAAGAGTCTCCCCTTTATGCCCACTTAGTCAGAATCTCATTCAATTATACACATCCGGGAAAGTGTTAAGAGCATACCTCACAAAACCATTCATTTAGAGTCTCAGTGAATAATGCACACCATGTTTATAATCGAGCATTTTTTATATGGCCACCCTTTCTGTGCCGTCCTGTATGATACACACCTGGGAAATCCTCAGGATTCAATTTCATACTACCACTCATGTAGAAGCTTACAGAATAATTCACAATGGGGCAATATTCAGGTGTCTATTTTATATGGCCTCTCATTCAAAGTTTCAGTGTATAATGAACTTTTATGGAGTAATCAGGACACTGTTTAAGATAGCCACGAATTCAGTGCCTTCCTGAATGATACACACCTGGGTTATAGGATTTTATTTCATATAAACTCTAATTCTGGGTACCGCTGAGTTATACACACGTGTGATAGTGTAAGGAGTTTATTTGTTATGGGCACTAATAGAGAAACCGTTTGAATAAAGTACACATTGCAAATAATAAGGACTCTATGTTGTAAGGCTAGTCATTCAGACAAAAAGTGAATAACGCACATGTGGATTATTAGAAGTGTGTTTCATATGCCACTCTTTCACAGCCTCACTGAATATTACACACTTGAGATATAATCTGGAGTCTACTCTTTATGGCCATTCATTCAGAGAATCACTGAATAATGAACACCTTTTGAATAGTCAGAAGTCTTTTTTTGACTGCCACTCATTGAGAGCCTCACTAAATGTACCCACCTGTGGAAAGAGTAAGGATTTACTTCTATTCCCTCATTCAGATTCTCTCTAAATAATGCACACCTGTGAAATTGTCAGGATAATTTTTCATGCGTCCTCTCATTCCGAGTGTCACTGAGCAGTGTGCTGTAGTCTGGAGTCTATTTCTTGTAGACATATATTCAGAGCCTCAATGAATAAGACAGACCGTTGCTATCATAAAGATTCTAATTAACATGGACACATCTTCTGAGCCTCATTGAATAATACACACCTGTAGAATAATTTGGAGTGTATTTTCGATGGACATTCATTAAGAGCCTCGGTGAATAATGCACACCCCTGGGGTAGCCAGAAGTCCATTTCATTTGTACACTCATCCATAGCCTCAGTTTATAATATGCACGTGTGGATTAGTTGGGGTTCCATTTCATATAACCACGGACTCGTAACCTCAGTGAATAATGCATATATGTAAAGTACTCAGCAGTCTGTTTTATATAGCCACTCATTCAGACATTCATTGGATAATTAAATTATTTAAGTTAGACAGAATCCCATTTCATATGGTCACACAAGAAGAGACTCATTGTGTTATAACCACCTGGGAAAATGTGAGGAGTCTACTATATATAGCCTCTCATTTACAGCCTCAGGGAATAATGCACACGTGTGGAGTAGTCATTAATCTATTTTATATGGCCAGTTAATCAAACCCTTAGTGAGCAATACACAAGTGTTGAATAGTCACAAGTCTATTCCATATGCCCAAATATTCAAAGTCAGGGTCAATAATTCACTCCTGTGGACTAGTCAGGAAACAATTTCATATGGACAATGTTTTAGAGCTTCAGAGAATAATATGTACCAGGCAAAAACTCAGGACGCTATTTCATATTGTGTCTATTTCAGAGCATCATTGAATAAGGAACACCGGAATAGTAGTCAGAATTTTCTTTTAATAGCCACATCTTCAGAGCCTAACTGAATAACATACACCTTGAGTAAAGTCAGGATTCTATTTTGTATAGCCACTCATTTTAGAGCTGAATGTAAAAACGCCTGCCTGTGGAGTATTCAGGAGTCTCTATTTTATGGACACTCATTCAGAGCGTCACAGAATAATACAGACCTATGGAAAATTCAGGAGTGTATTTCACATGGCCACTGATTCAGAACCACAGTGAAGGATCATATACATCAGGAAAATACTCAGAATTCTTTTATATATTACCACTTATTCAGAGACTCATGGAATAATGTACAACTCGGGTATAGTCTGGAGACTATTTAGTATGACGATTCCCTAAGCCCTCAGTGGAAAATGGAGAGCTGAAATATAGTCAGGATGATAGAGTCAGGAGTCTAGTTTATATGGTCACTCCTTTAGAAACTCACAGAGGAATACACAGCTTAAGAATAGTCAGAGTCCAGCTATTATGGCCACTCAATCACAGCATTAACGAATAATGCAAAATTTGGGAAATAGTAAGGAGTCTATATCATATGGCTTCTAATTCAGAGCTTCAGTGCATAATCAGCAGCTGTGTAGTAGTCAGGACCGTATCTCAGCTTGCCCCAAATTAAGCATCTCCGTGAATGATATATATATATATATATATATATATATATATATATATATATATATGTGTGTGATAGCCAGGAGACTCTTTGAAATGAACACTCATACAGAACCTCTTCGAATACTGCACATGTGGGGAATAATCACTAGTGTATTTCATATGGTGATTACTTCGGAGGGTAAAACAATAACGCGCAACTGTGAAGTAAAATGGGGTCTATTACATAAGGTCACTCATTCAGTGTTGCAGGGAATAATATGTGTAACTGATAAGTCAGAAATCTCTTTCACATGGCCACTCGTTCAGGGCCTCTGTGAATAAATCTCCCCTCAGAAATAGTCAAGGTTCTACTTCAAATGGCTACACATTCAGAGTGTCTGTAAGTAATGCACACCTGGGCAATACATAAGAGTCTCTTTTTTATGCCCACTTAGTCAGAGTATCATTCAATTATACACACCCGGGGAAGAGTTAAGAGTATACATCACGGATCCAATCATTTAGAGCCTCAGTGAATAATGCACACCAGTGTTATAGTCGAGGATTTGTTATATGGCCACTCATTCCATGCCTCCCTGAATGATACACACCTGAGAAAAACTCAGGATTCAATTTCATACTACCATTCATTTAGAACGTTATAGAGTAATTCACAATGGAGCAATAGTCAGGTGTCTATTTCATATGGACTCTCATTCAACGTTTCAGTGTATAATGAACTTCTATGGAGTAACCAGGACGCTGTTTAAGATAGCCACGTATTGAATGCCTTTCTGAATGATACACACATGGGTTATATGATTCTATTTCATATTAACTTTAATTCTGGGTACCGCTGAGTAATACACACGTGGGATAGTGTAAGTAGTTTATCTTTTATGGACACTCATAGAGAAACTGTTTGAATAATTCACACATGGCGAATAACAAGTATTCTATACTGTACGTCTAGTCATTGAGACAAAAAGTGAATAACGGACATGTGGATTATTAGAAGTCTGTTTCATATGGCCTTCCTTTACAGCCTCACTGAATATTACGCACTTGAGATAGAGTCTGGTGTCTATTCTTTATAGCCACTCATTCAGAGAATCACTGAATTATGAACACCTGTGGAATAGTCAGAAGTCTCTTTCCGAACTCCACTCATTGAAAGCCTCACTACATGTACCCACCAGTGAAAAGAGGCTGGGGGGGATAGCCTGGGGATGAATACCAAGTGTGGGTGAAGGGGAGGAAAGCAGCAAAGCACACTGCCATGTGTGTACCCATGCAACTATCTTGCTCGTTCTGCACATGTACCCCCAAACCTATAATGCAATAAAAATAAATAAATAAATAAATAAATAAATAAATAAATAAATAAAAAAAAAAAAAAAAGAAAAGAGTCAGTATTTACCTCTACTTTCTCATTCAGAGTCTCATTTTTTTTTCAGACTTTACAACATTTTATTATCTACAGTTAGCTTCTACATTGCCAAAAGATATAAAATTACAATTCTAAGTTATTGAGTATTACAATCAGTATTATCACTAAAATTATTATCCAAAATGGTTATAAAATATTCATTTATACAGGCACTTATTCTAGGCACTGTGTAAAATTTAAAAAGACAAACATCTTCAGAAAGGATTAAATAATGCACACCTGTGGAATTATCAGGAGAATTTTTTATGCGGCCTCTAATTACGAGTGTCACTGAACAATGCGCTGTAATCTGGAGTCTATTTCATGTAGACACATATTCACAGCCTCAGTGAATAAGACAGACCCCTTCTATCATAAAAATTCTAATTAGTATGCACACATCTTATGAGCCTCTCTGAATAATACACACCTGTAGAATAATTTGGAGTCTATTTTCGATGGACATTCATTCAGATTCTCAGTGAATAATGCACACCCCGGGGGTAGCCAGATGTCCATTTCATTTGTACACTCATCCATAGCCTCAGTTTATAATATGCACGTGTGGATTAGTTGTGGTTCTATGTCTTATAGCCACGGACTCGTAACCTCAGGGAATAATGCAGATATGTAACATACTCAACAGTCTGTTTTATATAGCCACTCATTCAGAGTTTCATTGGATAATAAAATTATTTAAGATAGACAGAATCCCGTTTCATATGGTCACACAAGAAGAGCCTCACTGAGTAATACCCACCTGGGAAAATGTGAGGAGTCTACGATATATAGCCTCTCATTTACAGTCTCAGGGGATAATGCACACGTGTGGAGTAGGTACTTAAGTATTTTATATGGCCACAAAATCAAGCACTGAGTGAGCAATACACAAGATTGGAATAGTCACTAGTCTATTCTATATGCCAAAATTTCAGAGTCAGTAATTCACTGCTGTTGACTAGTAAGGAAACAATTCTATATGGTTTATAGAGCTTCAGTGAATAATATATACCTGGGAAATACTCAGGACACTCATTCATATGACATGTATTTTAGAGCTTCATTGAATAAGGAACACCTGTATCGTAGTAAGAATTTTCTTGTAATTGCCACATATTCAGAGCTTAACTAAGTAACATACACCTTGGGAAAAGTCAGGATTTTATTTCGTGTAGCCACTCTTGTAGAGACGAATGTGAAAACGCACTCCTGTGGAGTATTCAGGAGTCTCTAGGTGATGGACACAAATTCAGCGCGTCACAGAATAATATAGACCTATGGAAAAGTCAGGAGTGTATTTCACCTGGCCACTTATTCAGAACCGCAGTGAAGGATCATATACATATGGAAAATACTCACGATTCTTTTATATATGGCCACTTATTCAGAGACTCAGTGAATAATGCACACCTGGGGTATAGTCTGGAGACTATTAGATATGACCGTTCCCTAAGCACTCAGTGGAAAATGGAGAGCTGAAATATAGTCAGGATGATAGAGTCAGGAGTCTACTTTATATGTTCACTCTTTCAGAAACTCACTGAAGAATACAAACCTTAATAATTGTCAGAGTCCAGGTATTATGGTCACTCAATCACAGCATTATCTAATAATGCACAATTTGGGCAATAGTAAGGAGTCTATATCATATGTCTTCTAATTCAGAGCTTCAGTGCATAATTAGCAGCTGTGTAGTAGTCAGGACCCTATTTCAGCTTGCCCCAAATTAAGCAGCTCTATGAATTATACATATATTTGTGATAGTCAGGAGACTCTTTGATATGGACACTCATACAGAACCTCTTCGAATACTGCACATGTGGAGAATAATCACCAGTGTATTCCTTTTTCTCTTCTTTATTTAACTTTTCTTGAATTAATTATTTTGGGTACATGTGCAGAACGTGCAATATATTTGCATAGGTACACACATGGCAGTGTGTTTTGCTGCCTTCCTCCCCTTTATCCGCACTTGTCATTCATCCCCAGGCTATCCCTCCCCAGACCCCGTGCTCTCCCTCTCCCATTCCCCCCAATAGACCCCAGTGTATAGTAGACGGCTTCTCTGTGTCCATGTGTTCTCATTTTTCTCAGCCACCTATAAGTGAGTATATGTGGTATTTCATTTCTATTCTTGTGTCAGTTTGCTGAGAATCATGTTCTCCAGATTCATCCCTGTCCCTACAAAGGACACAAACTCATCATTTTTGATTGCTGCAAAATATTTCATGGTGTATATGTGCCATATTTTCCCACTCCAGACTATCATCATTGGGCATTTGGGTTGGTTCCAGTTCTTTGCTATTGTAAACAGTACTGCAATGAACATTCCTGTGCATGGGTCCTTATAGTAGAACGATTTATAGTTCCTTGGATATATACTCAGTAATGGAATTCCTGGGTCAAATGAAATTTCTATTTCTTGGTCCCCGTGGAATCGCCACACTGTCTTCCACAATGGTTGAACAAATTTATGCTCCCAACAACAGTGTAAGGGTGTTCCTATTTCTCCACATTCTCTCTAGCATCTGCTGTCTCCAGATTTTTTAATGATCGCCATTCTAACTGGCGTGAGATAGTATCTCAATGTGGTTTTGATTTGCATCTCTCTAAATACCAGCGATGATGAGCACTTTTTCATATGTTTGTTGGCCTCATGTATGTCTTCTTTTAAAAAGTGTCTGTTCATATCCTTTGCCCATTTTTTAATGGGCTTGTTTGAATTTTCCTGTAAATCTGTTTGAGTTCTCTGTAAATTCTGGATATCAGCCCTTTGTCAGATATGTAAACTGCAAAGATTGTTTTCCATTCTGATGGTTGCCTATTCACTCTAGTAACTGTTTCTTTTGCCGTGCAGAAGCTGTGGAGTTTGATTAGGTCCCATTTGTCTATTGTGGCTTTTGTTGCCAATGCTTTTGGTGTTTTGTTCATGATTCCTTTGGAGGGTCAAACAATAAAGCGCAACTGTGGAGTGAAATGGGGTCTATTACATAAGGTCACTCTTTCAGTGTTGCAGGGAATAATATGTATATGTGATAAGTCAGGAATCTCTTTCAGATGGCCACTCGTTCAGGGCCTTGGGGAAAATACTCCCCTCAGAAATAATCAAGCTTCTACTTCAAATAGCTACAGATTCATAGTCTCTGTAAGGAATGCACACCTGGGCAATACACAAGAGTCTCTTTTTTATGCCCACTTGTCAGAGTCTCATTCAATTATACACACCTGGGAAAGAGTTAAGAGTATACCTCACGAAACCAATCATTTAGAGACTCAGTGAATAATGCACACCAGGGTTATAGTGGGGCATTTCTTATATGGCCACACATTCTGTGCCTCCCTGAATGATACACACCTGGGGAATCCTCAGGATTCAATTTCATACTACCACTAATTTAGAATCTTATAGAATAATTCACAATGGAGAAATAGTCAGGTGTCTTTTTCATATCGCCTCTCATTCAATGTTTCTGTGTATAATGAACTTCTATGGAGTAATCAGGATGCTGTTTAAGATAGCAACGAATTCAATGCCTTTCTGAATAATACACACCTGGGTTATAGAATTCTATTTCATATGAACTCTAATTCTCTGTATCGCTGAGTAATAGACACGTGGGATACTGTAAGGAGTTTATTTGTTATGGGCACTCATAGAGAACCTGTTTGAATTATGCACAAATGGCGAATAATAAGGATTCTATGTTGTACGGATAGTCAATCATGTAAAGAGTGACTAATGCACATGTGGATTATTAAAAGTCTGTTTCATATTTCCCTCTTTTACAGCCTCACTGAATATTACACACTTGAGATATAGTCTGAAGTCTATTCTTTATGGCCATTCATTCAGAGAATCACTGAATAATGAACACCTGTGGAATAGTCTGAAGTCTCTTTCAAACCGCCACTCAATGAAAGCCTCAATAAATGTACCCACCTGTGGAAAGAGTCAAGATTTACTTCTATTTCTTCATTCAGCGTCTCACTAAATAATGCACACCTGTGGAATTGTCAGGAGAATTTTTCATGCGGCCTCTCATTCTGAGTATCACTGAACAATGTGCTGTAGTCTGGAGTCTATTTCATGTAGACACATATTGAGAACCTCAGTGAATAAGACAGACCCTTGCTATCATAAAGATTCTAATTAATATGGACACATTTTCTGAGCCTCACTGAATAATACACACCTGTAGAATAATTTGAGTCTATTTTCTATGGATATTCATTCAGAGCCACGGTGAAGAATGCACACCCCTAAGGAAGCCAGAAGTCCATTTTATTTGTACACTCATCGATAGCCTCAGTTTATAATATGCACATATAGGTTTGTTGTGGTTCCATTTTATATAGCCACGCAATCGTAACTCCGTGAATAATGCACATATGTAACGTACTCAGCAGTCTGTTTCATATAGCCACTCATTCAGAGATTCATTGGATAATAAAATTATTTAAGATAGACCGAATCCCATTTCATATGGTCACACAAAAAGAGCCTCACTGAGTAATACACACCTGGGAAAAGGTGAGGAGTCTACTATATATAGCCTCTGATATACCGCCTCAGGGAATAATGCACACGTGTGGAGTAGGCATTAATCCATTTTATATGGCCACAAAATCAAACTCTGATTGAGCAATACACAAGTTGAGAATAGTCACTAGTCTATTCCATATGCCCAAATATTCAAAGTCAGGGTCAATAATTCACTTCTGTGGACTATTCAGGAAACAATTTCATATGGACAAAGTTTTAGAGCTTCAGTGAATAATATATACCTGGAAAATTCTCAGGACGTTATTTCATGTTTTGTCTATTTCAGAGCTTCATTGAATACGGAACACCTGCATCGCAGTCAGAATTTTCTTTTAATACCCAGGTCTTCAGAGCCTAACTGAATGACATACACTTTGAGAATAGTCAGGATTCTATTTCGTATAGCCACTCATTTAGAGCAGAATGTAACAACGCACGCCTATGGAGTATTCAGGAGTCTCTACCTTATGGACACTCATTCAGAGCGTCACAGAATAAAACAGACCTATGGAAAAGTCAGGAGTGTATTTCACATGGCCGCTTATTCAGAACCACAGTGAAGGATCATATACATCTGGAAAATACTCAGGATTCTTTTATTTATGACCACTTATTCAGAGACAAATTGAATAATGCACACCTGGGGTATAGTTGGGAGACTATTAGATATGACCATTCCCTAAGACATCAGTGGAAAATGGAGAGCTGACATATAGTCAGGATGATAGAGACAGGAGTCTACTTTATGTGGTCACTCGTTCAGACACTTGCTGAAGAATACACACCTTTATAATAGTCAGAGTCCAGGTATTATGGCCACCCAATCACAGCATTATTGAATAATGCACAATTGAGCAATAGTAAGGAGTCTATATCATATGGCTTCTAATTCAGAGCTTCAGTGCATAATCAGCAGCTGTGTCGTTAGTCAGGACTCTTTCTCTGCCTGCCCCAAATTAAGCAGCTCCGTGAATTATACAAATATGTGTGATAGTCCGGAGACTCCTTGATATGGACACTCATACAGATCCTCTTTGAACACTGCACATGTGGGGAATAGTCACTAGTGTATTTTATATGGTGATTCCTTTAGAGGTTCAAACAATTATATGCAACTGTGGAGTAAAATGGGGTCTATTACATAAGGCCACTTTTTCAGTGTTGCAGGGAATAATATGTATATCTGAGAAGTCAGGAATCTCTTTCACATGCTCACTTGTTCAGGGCCTCTGTGAATAATACTCCCCTCAGAAATAGTCAAGATTCTACTTCAAATGGCTACACATTCAGAGTCTCTGTAAGTAGTGCAAACCTGGGCAATACAAAAGAGTCTCTTTTTTATGCCCACTTAGTCAGAGTCTCATTCAATTATACACACACGGGGAAGAGTTAAGGGTATTCCTCACGGAACCAATCATTTAGAGCCTCAGTGAATAATGCACACCAATGTTATAGTAGAGCATTTTTTATATGGCCACACATTCTGTGCGTTCCCTGAATGATACACACCCGGGGGACACTCAGGATTCAATTTTATACTACCACTCACTTAGAACCTTATAGAATAATTCACAATGGAGCAATAGTCAGGTATCTATTTCATATGGCATCTCGTTCAAAGTTACAATGTATAATGAACTTCTATGGAGTAATCAGAACGCTGTTTAAGAGAGCCACGAATTGAGTGCCTTCCTGAATGATACACACCTCGGTTATAGGATTCTATTTCATATGAACTCTAATTTTGGGTACCGCTGTGTAATACACAATTTGGATAGTCTAAGGAGTTTATATGTTATGGGCACTCATAGAGAACCTGTGTGAATAATGCACACATGGTGAATAATAAAAATTCTATGATGTACGGCTAGTCATTCAGACAAAAAGGGCATAACTCACATGTGGATTATTAGAAGTCTGTTTCATATGCCCTGCTTTCACAGCCACACTGAGTATTACACACTTAAGGAATAGACTAGAGTCTATTCTTTATGGCCATTCATTCAGGGAATCACTGAATAATGAACACCTGTGGAATAATCAGAAGTCTCTTTTCAACCACCACTCATTGAAAGGGTCACTAAATGTACCCACCTGTGTAAAGAGTCAGAATTTACTTCTATTCCCTCATTCAGAGTCTCACTAAATAACCCACACCTGTGCAATTGTCAGAAGAATTTTTCATGCGGCCTCTCATTCCGAGTGTCACTGAACAATATGCTATAGTCTGGAGTCTATTTCATGTATACACATATTCAGAGCCTCACTGAATAAGACAGACCCTTGCTTCCCTAAGGATTCTAATTAACATGGAGAGATATTCTGAGCCTCACTGAATAATACACACCTGTAGAATAATTTGGAGTCTATTTTCGATGGTAATTCATTCAGAGCCTCGGTGAGGAATGCACACCCCTGGGGTAGCCAGAAGTCCATTTCATTTGTACACACATCCATAGCCTCAGTTTATAATATGCACGTGTAGATTAGTTAGGGTTCCATTTCATATAGCCGCGGAATCGTAACCTCAGTGAATAATGCACATATTTAACGTACTCAGCAGTCTGTTTCATATAGCCCCTCATTCAGAGATTCATTGGATAATAAAATTATTATTTTTTTAATTTTTAAAATTTTTATTGCATTATAGGTTTTGGGGTACATGTGCAGAGTGTGTAAGATAGTTGCATAGGTACACACATGTCAGTGTGCTTTGCTGCGTTTTTTTCCTTCACTCACTCTTGGCATTTATCCACAGGCTATCCCTTCCCCCCCCACTGTCCCTCCCCTTTTTTTCTCAATAGAGCCCAGTGTGTTGTAGACCCTCTCACTGTGTCCATGTGTTCTCATATTTCTCACCCGCCTATGAGTGAGAATATGCGGTGTTTGTTTTTCTGTTCTTGTGTCACTTTGCTGAGAATGATGTTCTCCAGATTCATCCATGTCCTTACAAAGGACACAAATTCATCATTTTTGATTGCTGCATATTATTCCATCCTGTATATGTGCCACATTTTCCCAGTCCAGTCTATCATCGATGGGCATTTCTGTTGGTTCCAGGTCTTTGCTATTGTAAACAGTGCTGCAATGAACGTTCGTGTACATGTGTCCTTATAGTAGAATGATTTATAGTCCTTTGAATATATACCCAGTAATGGGATTGCGGGGTCAAATGGAATTTCTATTTCTAGGTCCTTGAGGAATCGCCACACTGTCTTTCACAATGGTTGAAATAATTTACACTCCCACCAACAGTGTAAGACTGTTCCTATTTCTCCACATCCTCTCTGGCATCTGCTGTCTCCAGATATTTGAACGATTGCCATTCTAACTGGCGTGAGATGGTATCTCAATGTGGTTTTGATTTGCAACTCTCTAATGACCAGTGATGATGAGCATTTTTCTCATGTGTTTGTTGGCCTCATGTTTGTCTTCTTTTGTAAAGTGTCTGTTCATATCCTTTGCCCATTTTTGAATGGGCTTGTTTGTTTTTTTCCTGTAAATCTGTTTGAGTTCTTTGTAAATTCTGGATATCAGCCCTTTGTCAGATGTGCAAACTGCAAAGATTTTTTCCCATTCTGATGGTTGCCGATTCACTCCAGTGACTGTTTCTTTTGCCATGTAGAAGCTGTGGAGTTTGATTAGGTCCCATTTGTCTATTTTGGCTTTTGTTGCCAATGCTTTTGGTGTTTTTGTCATAAAGTCCTTGCCTACTCCTATGTCCTGAATGGTTTTGCCTAGATTTTCTTCTAGGATTTTTATGGTGTCAGGTCTAATGTTTAAGTCTTTAATCCATCTGAAGTTAATTTTAGTGTAAAGTGTCAGGAAGGGGTCCAGTTTCTGCTTTCTGCATATGGCTAGCCAGTTTTCCCAACACCATTTATTAAACAGGGAATCCTTTCCTCATTGCTTGTTTTTGTCTGGTTTATCAAATATTATATGGTTGTAGATATGTTGTGTTGCCTCCGATGCCTCTGTTCTGTTACATTGGTCTATATCTCTGTTTTGGTACCAGTACAATGCTGTTTTGATTACTCTAGCCTTGTAGTATAATTTGAAGTCTGGTAGTGTGATGCCTCTGGCTGTGTCCTTTTTCGTATAATTGACTTGGCTATGGGTGCTCTCTTTTGGTTCCATATGAAGTTCATGGTGATTTTTTCCAGTTCTGTGAAGAAATTCAATGGTAGTTTGATGGGGATAGCATGGATTGTGTAAATTACTTTGGGCAGTATAGCCATTTTCACGATATTGATTCTTTCTAACCGCAAATATGGAATGTTTCTCCATCTGTTTGTGTCCTTTCTTATTTCGTTGAGCAGTGGTTTGTAGTTTTCCTTGAAGAGGTCCCTTACGTTCCTTGTGAGCTGTATTTTTAGGTATTTTATTATTTTGTAGCAATTGTGAATGGCAGTTCGTTCTTGATTTGGTTATCTTTTAGTCTGTTATTTGTGTATAGGAATGCTTGTGATTTTTGCACATTGATTTTATATCCTGAGACTTTGCTGAAGTTGCTTATCAGTTGCAGGAGCTTTTTAACTGCGGTGATGGTGTCTCCTAGGTATACTATCATGTCGTCTGCAAATAGAGACAATTTGGCTTCCACCTTTCCTATTTGAATACCCTTTATTTCTTCTTCTTGCCTGATTGCTCTGGCTAGAATTTCCAGTACTATGTTGAATAGGAGTGGTGAGAGAGGGCATCCTTGTCTAGTGCCAGATTTCAAAGGGAATGCTTCCAGTTCTTGCCCATTCATTATGATATTGGCTGTTGGTTTGTCATGAATAGCTTTTATTACTTTGAATTATGTTCCATCAATACCAAGTTTATTGAGGGTTTTTAGCATAAAGGGCTGTTGAATTTTGTCAAATGCCTTTTCTGCGTCGATTGAGATAATCATGTGGTTTTTGTTTTTGCTTCTGTTTATGTGATGAATTACATTTATAGACTTGCCTATGTTGAACCAGCCTTGCATCCCCGGGACGAATCCTACTTGATCATAATAGATAAGTTTTTAATGTGCTGTTGCAATCGGTTTTCCAGTATTTTATTGAGGATTTTTGCATCTATGTTCATCATAGATATTGGCCTGAAGTTCTCTTTTCTTGTTGAGTCTCTGCCAATTTTTGGTATCAGGTTGATGTTAATCCCATAAAATGATTTGTGAAGGGTTCCCTCTTTTTTAATTATTTTGAATAGTTTCCGAAGGAAGGGTACCAGGTCCTCTTTGTGTTTCTAGTAGAAATTAGCTTTGAACCCATCTGGACCTGGGTTTTTTTTTGTATGGTAGGCTCTTAATTGCTGCCTCAAGTTCAGACCTTGTTATTGGTCTATTCATAGTTTCAGCTTCCTCCTGGTTTAGGCTTGGGAGGACACAGGCGTCCAGGAATTTATCCATTTCTTCCTGGTTTACTAGTTTATGTGCATAGAGTTGTTTGTGGTATTCTATTATGATGATTTGAATTTCTGTGAAATCTGTGGTGATTTCCCCTTTATCGTTTTTTATTGCATCTATTTGGTTGTTCTCTCTTTTCTTTTTTATCAGTCTGGCTATTGGTCTGTCTATTTTGTAGATCTTTTCGAAAAACTGGCTCTTGGATTTATTGATTTTTTGAAGGGCTTTTCTTGTCTCTATCTCCTTCAGCTCTGTTCTGATCTTAGTTATTTCTTGCCTTCCACTAGATTTTGAGCTTTTTTGATCATGCTCCTCTAGCTCTTTCAATTTTGATGATAGGGTGTCCATTTTGAATCTCTCCACTCTTCTCATGCGGACACTTATTGCTATATATTTTCCTCTACAGATTGCTTTAAATGTGTCCCAGAGATTCTGGTACGTTGTGTCTTCATTCTCGTTGGTTTCGAAGAACTTCTTTATTTCTGCCTTCATTTCATTGTTTATCCAATCAACATTCAAGAGCCAGTTGTTCAGTTACCACGAAGCTGTGCGGTTCTGAGTTATTTTCTGAATTCTGAGTTTCAACTTGATTGCACTATGGCTTGAAAGTCTGTTTGTTATGATTTCCATTGTTTTGCATTTGCTGAGGAGTGCTTTACTTCCAATTATGTGGTCAGTTTTAAAGTAGGTGTGATGCGCTGCTGAGAAGAATGTATATTCTGTGGATTTGGGGTGGAGAGTTCTGTAAATATCTATCAGGTTTGCTTGTTCCAGGCCTGAGTTCAAGTCCTGGATATCCTTGTTAATTTTCTGTCTGGTTGATCTGTCTGATATTGACAGTGGAGTGTTAAAGTCTCCCACTATTATTGTGTGGGAGTCTAAGTCTCTTTGTAAGTCAATAAGAACTTGCCATATATATCTGGGTGCTCTTGCATTGGGTCCATATATATTTAGAATCATTAGCTCTTCTTTTTTTTATCGATCCTTTTACCATTATGTAATGACCTTCCTTGTCCCTTTTGATCTTTGTTGCTTTAAAGTCTATTTTATCAGAGATGAGAATTGCAACTCCTGCTTTTATTTGCTCTCCATTTGCTTGGTAAATCTTCCTCAATCCCTTTATTTTGAGCCTTTGTTTATCCTCGCGTGTGAGGTGTGTTTCCTGGATACAGCACATGGACGGGTTTTGGCTTTTTTCCAATTTGCCAGTCCGTGACTTTTTATTGGTGCATTTAGCTCATTTACGTTTAGGGTTAATATTGTTATGTGTGAATTTGATACTGCCATTTTGATGCTAGCTGGGTGTTTTTCCCATTGGTTCATGTAGATTCTTCATTTTGTTGATGTTCTTTGGCATTCAGTATGCTTTTAGGATGGCTGGTATTGGTTGTTTCTTTCTATTTGTAGTGCCTCTTTCAGGAGCTCTTGTAAAGCAGGCCTAGTGGTGACAAAATCTGTGAGTACTTGCTTGTTCATGAAGGATTTTATTTTTCTTTCACTTTTGAATCTCAGTTTCGCTGGATATGAAATTCTGGGTTGAAAGTTCTTTTCTTTAAGGATGTTGAATATTGAGTCACACTCTCTTCTGGCTTGTAGAGTCTCTGCCGGGAGATCTGCTCTGATCCTTATGGGCTTCCCTTTGCGGGTGACACGACCTTCCTCTCTGGCTGCCCTTAGTATTTTCTCCTTCATTTCAACCCTGGTGAATCTGACAATTATGTGCCTTGGCGTTGCTCTTCTTGCAGAATATCTTTGTGGTGTTCTCTTTATTTCCTGGAGTTGAGTATTGACCTGTCTTGCTAGGTTGGGGAAATTTTCCTGGATAATATCCTGAAGAGTATTTTCCAGCTTGGATTCATTCTCTTCATCACATTCTGGTACACCTATCAAACGTAGGTTGAGTCTCTTCACATAGTCCTACATTTCTTGGAGATTTTGTTCGTTCCTTTTTGTGCTTTTTTCTTTGATCTTGGTTTCTCGTTTTATTTCATTGAGTTGATCTCCGACTTCTGATATTCTTTCTTCTGCTTGGTCAATTT
Organism: Saguinus oedipus; assembly: GCA_031835075.1. NCBI lineage: Eukaryota > Metazoa > Chordata > Mammalia > Primates > Cebidae > Saguinus > Saguinus oedipus. The sequence continues at coordinate 31,925,782 of CM063180.1, read as the reverse complement.
GGCTGTTGAATCTTGTGTATGCTTCGCGAAGTTCTCGTGTTGTGTTTTTCAGCTCCTTCAATGCATTCATATTCCTCTCTAAGTTCTCCATTTTTGTTATCATTTCCTCGAATCTTTTTTCAAATCTTTTTTTCAAGGTTCTTAGTTTCTTTGCACTGATTTAGAACTTGTTCTTTTAGTTCACTGCAATTTCTCATTATCCATTTTCTGAAGTCTGATTCCATCATTTCGTCACATTCATTCTCTGTCCAACTTTGTTCCCTTGCTGATGCGGAGTTTTGTTCTTTTGTAGGAGGTGAAGCGTTTTGGTTTCGGTTGTTTTCCTATTGTTTGCACTGGTTTCTTCCCAGTTTTATGGATTTATCCCCCTGTCATCTTAGTAGTTGCTGATTTTTCAATTGGGTCTCTGTGTGGACACAGAGATTGTTGATGATGAGGTATTTCTTTTACTTAGTCTTCCTTCTAATGGTCTAGCCCCTGTGCTGTATTAGTGCTGAGGTCCACTCCAGGCCCTGCTTGTCTGAGGTACACCTGTAGCAGCTGCGGAACAGTGAGGGATGCTACGAGTATCTTCTTCTGCTATCTTTGTTTCAGAATGATGCGTGCCAAATATCAGTCTGATTAGTCCTTTTTTGGGGTGATGACTCTTTGGATATACAGGAGTCAGGGAGCTGCTTGAGGAGATGGTCTGTGCTTTATAGGAGCTCCAGTGTTGAGCTGTGAGCTTCGTTGTTCATTCAGCGTTGTTGGGAGGATGTGTTTATTTCTGCGGCAACAGAACTCATAAAACACCCCCCTTTCTTCCCCCTTAGATGTTGTGTCAAAGAGAGTTGGGGCTTTTTTTATGAGTATCTGTTGCACTATCCTGCCCAGCTAGGAGGCAGTTTATTGACTATTTTCCTGCCAGGGCTCCACCCTGCTAGCACGGGACCGCCCTGTTGTTGCAGGGCTCCATTCTGCTGTGGCTTGTTCCGCCCTGCTGTGGCTTGCTCCACCCTGTTGGCGGAGTCTCTCTGTTATGGCAGGTTGCCTGGCAACAGCAGGCTGCGTCAGCCCTGGCCGGTACTTCAGTAGTGGGGCATTGTGTCAGTATTGGTGGACGGCCCTCTTGAAACCGGTCTGCACCATCCTAGAGGCTGGCAGCAAAACTCTCAGACCCGAGAGCCTCCAATCGCTGCCCTGCTTGTCCCCTTCAGGGTGGGACCTGCCAAGCCTGATCACCCAGCTGCCTGCTCACAGTCCATCCTCTCTCTCTCTCTCTCTCTCTTCCTCTCCCCAAGCTGAACATTTGACTCTCTCACTGGTGCCCCACAAGAGTGCTGATAGGGCAATGGGATCCATGTGATCTCACGTGCCGCTGCCCACTGTACCGGCTCAGACCAAGTTTCCCAGGAATCTCCTGGTCTGGCTCATTATCCAAGTCCCATTCAATCAGATGGACATGCCAATCTGACCTTCCAAATCTGAGATTGCCGGTTTAGCAGGGCATGCAGACCAGTGAGTTTTGTGCCTGGTGCCGCTGCACTGCGGAACCAGACGAAGCGGCCACGTGAGCCGGCTGTGCTAGCGTCCCGAGTCTCTCCCACACCTGGGACTTTCAATGTTCTGAGGGCAAAAATATCTCTTCGAGAATGCGGCTAGGACTCACCCTCTGCGACTTCACTGGAAGCTGCAAACTGGAGTCGCCTATACAACGCCATCTTGGAAGTCCCCCCAGATAATAAAATTATTGAGGATACATAGAATCCCATTTCATATGGTCACACAAGAAGAGCCTCACTGAGTAATAAACACCTGGGAAAATGTGAGGAGTTTACTATATATAGCCTCTCACTTCCAGCCTCAGGGAATAATGCACACGTGTGGAATAGGCAAAAATCTATTTTATATGGCCACAAAATCAAACCCTGAGTGAGCAATACAAAAGTTTGGAATAGTCACTAGTCTATTCCATATGCCCAAATATTAGAAGTCACAGTCAATAATTCACTCCTGTTGACTAGTCAGAAAACAATATTATATGGACAAAGTTTTAGAGCTTCAGTGAATAACAAATACCTGGGAAATACTCAGGACGCTATTTCATATGGCATCTATTTCAGAGCTTCACTGAATAAGGAACACCTGTATCGTAGTCAGAATTTTCTTTTAACAACCACATCTTCAGAGCCTAACTGAATAACATACACCATGGGAAAAGTCAGGATTCTATTTCGTATAGCCACTCATTTGGAGCCGAACGTAAAAACGCAGGCCTGTGGAGTATTCAGGAGTCTCTATCTTATGGACACTCATTCAGAGGGTCGCAGAATTATACAAACCTATGGAAAATTCAGGAGTCAATTTCACATGGCCACTTATTCAGAACCGGAGTGAAGGAACATATATATGTGGAAAATACTCAGGATTCCTTTATATATATCCACTTATTCAGATACTCAGTGAATAATGCACACCTGGGGTATTGTCAGGAGACTATTTGAAATGACCATTCCCTAAGCACTCATTGGAAAATGGAGAGTTGAAATATAGTCAGGAGGAGAGAGTCAGGAGTCTACTTTATGCGGTCACTCATTCAGAAACTCACTGAAGAATACACATTTTAAGAATAGTCAGAGTTAGGGTATTACAGCTACTCAATCACAGCATTACCAAATAATGCACAATTGGGAAATAGTAAAGAGTCTATCTCATATGGTTTCTAATTCAGAGCTTCAGTGCATAATCAGCAGCTATGTAGTAGTCAGGACCCTATTTTAGTTTGCCCCAGATTAAGCAGCTCCGTGAATGATACATAGATATGTTATAGTCAGGAGATACTTTGATATGGACACTCATACAGAACTTTTTCGAATACGGCACATGTGTGGAATAATCACTAGTGTATTTCATATTGTGATTCCTTTGAAGGGTCAAACAATAACGCGCAAATGTGGAGTAAAATGGGGTCTATTACATAAGGCCACTCTTTCAGAGTTGCAGGAAATAATATGTATATCTGATAAGTCAGGAATCTCTTTCACATGGCCACTCGTTCAGGGCTGCTGTGAATAATACTCCCCTCAGAAATAGTCAAGGTTCTACTTCAAATGGCTACACATTCAGAGACTCTGTAAGTAATGCACACCTGGGCAATACAGAAGAGTCCCTTTTTTATGCCCACTTAGTCAAATTCTCATTCAATTATAGACACTCGTTGAAGCGTTAAGAGTATACTTCACGGAACCCATCATTTAGAGCCTCAGTGAATAATGCACACCAGTTTTATAGTCGAGCATTTTTTATCTGGTCACTCATTCTGTGCCTCCCTGAATGATACACACCTGGGGAATCCTCAGAAATCAATTTCATACTACCACTTATGGAGAACCTTATATAATAATTCAAAATGGAGCAATAGTCAGGTGTCTATTTCATAGGGCCTCTCATTCAATGTTTCAGTGTATAATGAACTTCTATGAAGTAATCAATACGCTGTTTAAGATAGCCACAATTTGAGTGCCTTCCTGAATGATACACACCTGGGTTATAGGATTCTATTTTATATGAACTCTAATTCACTCTACCGCTGAATAATACACGCGTGGGATAGTGTAAGGAGTTTATCTGTCATGGGCACTTATAGAGAACATGTTTGAATAATGTACACATGGCGAATAATAGGGATTCTATGTTGTACGGCTAGTCATTCAGACAAAAAGTGAATAAAGCACATGTGGATTATTAGAAGTCTGTTTCATAAGCCCCTCTTTCACACCCTCACTGAATATCACACACTTGAGATATAGTCTGGTCTGTATTCTTTATGGCCATTCATTCAGAGAATCACTGAATCATGAACACCTGTGTAGTAGTCAGAAGTCCCTTTCCGACCGCCACTCATTGAAGGCCTCACTAAATGTACCCACCTGTGGAAAGAGTCAGAATTTACTTCTATTGCCTCATTGAGAGTCTGACTAAATAATGCACACCTGTGGAATTGTCAGGAGAATTTTTCATGCGGCCTCTCATTCCGAGTGTCACTGAACAATGTGCTGTACTCTGGAGTCTATCTCATGTAGAAACATATTCAGAGCCTCAGTGAATAAGACAGACCCTTGCTATCATAAAGATTTTAATTAATATGGACACATCTTCTGAATCTCACTGAATAATACACACCTGTAGAATAATTTGGAGTCTATTTTCGATGAACATTCATTCAGAGACTGTGTGAAGAATGCACACCCCTGGGGTAGCCAGAAGTCCATTTCATTTGTACACTCATCCATAGCCTCAGATTATAATATGCACGTGTATTACTTGGGGTTCCATTTCATATAGCCACGGACTCGTTACCTCAGTGAATAATGCACATATGTAACGTATTCAGCAGTCTGTTTCATATAGCCACTTATTCAGAGATTTATTAGATAATAAAATTATTTATGATAGACAGAATCCCATTTCATATGTTCACAGAAGAAGAGCCTCACTGAGTAATACACACCTGGGAGAATGTGAGGAGTCTACTATATATAGCCTGTCATTTACATCCTCAGAGAATAATGCACACGTGTGGAGTAGGCACTATTCTATTTTATATGGCCACCAAATCAAACCCTGAGTGAGCAATACACAAGTTGGGAATAGTCACTAGTCTATTCCATATGTCCAAATATTCAAAGTTAGAGTCAATAATTCACTCCTGTAGACTAGTCAGGAAACAATTTCATATGGACAAAGTTTTAGAGCTTCAGTGAGTAGTATATACATGGAAAATACTCAGGACGCTGTTTAATATGGCATCTATTTCAGAACCTCATTGAATAAGGAACACCTGTGTCGTAGTCAGAATTTTCCTTTAATAGCCACATCTTCAGAGCCTAACTTTATAACATACACCATGGGAAAAGTCAGGATTCAATTTCATATAGCCTCTCCTTTAGAGCCAAATGTAAAAACGCACGCCTGTGGAGTATTCAGGAGTCTGAACTTTATGGACAGTCATTCAGAGCGTCACAGAATAATACAGACCTATCGAAAAGTCAGGAGTGGATTTTACATGGCCATCTATTTAGAACCACAGTGAAGGGTCATATATATCTGGAAAATACTCAGGATTCTTTTATATATAGCCACTTATTTAGAGACTCAGTGAATAATGCACACCTGGGAAATAGTCTGGAGATAATTTGATATGACCCTTCCCTAATTACACAGTGGAAAAGGGAGAGCTAAAAAATAGTCAGGATGATAGAGTCAGGAGTCTACTTTATGTTGTCACACGTTCAGAAACTCACTGAAGAATACACACCTTAAGAATAGTCAGAGTCCATGTATTATGGCCACTCAATCACAACATTACCAAATAATGCATAATTGGGCAATAGTAAGAAGTCTATATCATATTCCTTCTAATTCAGAACTTCAGTGCATAATCAACAGATGTGTAGTAGTCAGGACCCTATTCCAGCTTGCCCCAAATTAAGCAGCTCCGTGAATTATACATAGATATGTGATAGTCAGGGATTCTTTGATATGGACACTCATACAGAACGTCTTCGAATACTGCACATGTGGGGAGTAATCACTAGTGTATTTCATAGGGTGATTTCTTTAGAGGGTCAAACAATAACGCGAAACTGTGTAGTAAAATGGTGTCTATTACATAAGGCCACTCTTTCAGTGTTGCAGGAAATAATATGTATATCTGATAAGTCAGGGATCTCTTTCCCATGGCCACTCGTTCAGGGCCACTGTGAATAATATTTCCGGCAGAAAGAGTCAAGGTTCAACTTTAAATGGCTACACAATAAGAGTCTCTTTAAGTAATGCTCACCTGGGCAATGCACAAGAGTCTTTTTTTTATGCCCATGTAGTCAGAGTCTCATTCAATTATACACACCCTGGGAAGACTTAAGAGTATGCTTCACGGAACCAATCATTTAGAACCTCAGTGAATAATACACACCACGGTTATAGTCGAGGATTTTTTATATGGCCACTCATTCTGTGCCTCTTTGAATGATACACACCTGGGGAATCCTCAGGATTCAATTTCATACTACCACTCATTTAGAACCTTGTAGAATAATTCACACTGTAGCTATAGCCACGTGTCTATTTCATATGGCCTGTCATTCAAAGTTTCAGCGTATAATGAACTTCTATGCAGTAATCAAGACACATTTTAAGATAGCCAAAATTTGAGTGCCTTCCTGCATGATACACACCTAGGTTATAGGATTCTAATTCATATGAACTCTATTTCTGGGTAATGCGGAGTAGCACACACGTGGGATAGTGAAAAGGGATTATTTGTTATCAGCACTCATAGAGAACATGTTTGAATAATGCACACAGGGCGAATAATAAGGATTCTATATTGTACGGCTAGTCATTCAGACAAAAAGTGAATAACGCACATGTGGATTATTAGAAGTCTGTTTCATATGCCCCTGTTTCACAGCCTCACTGAATATTACACACTTGAGATATAGTCTGGAGTCTATTTTTTATGGCCACTCATTCAGAGAATCACTGAATAATGAACACCTGTGGAATAGTCAGAAGTCTCTTTCCGACAGCCACTCATTGAAACCCTCAATAAAGGTACCCACCTGTGGAAAGAATAAAGATTGACTTCTATTCCCTCATTCAGAGTCTCACTAAACAATGCAAACCTGTGGAATTGTCAGGAGAATTTATCATGTGGCCCCTCATTTCGAGTGTCACTGAACAATGTGCTGTAGTCTGGAGACTATTTCATGTAGACACAAATTCAGAGCCTCAGTGAATAAGACAGACCCTTGCTATCATAAAGATTCTAATTAATATGGACATATCTTCTGAGCCTCACTGAATAATACACACCTATAGAATAATTTGGAGTCTACTTTCGATGGACATTCATTCAGAGCTTCGGTGAAAAATGCACACCCCTGGGGTAGGCAGAAGTCCATTTTATTTGTACACTCAGCCATAGCCTCAGTTTATAATATGCACGTGTGGATTAGTTGGGCTTCCATTTTATATAGCTACGGACTCATAACTTCAGTGAATAATGCATATATGTTACGTACTCAGCAGTCTTTTTCATATAGACACCCATTCAGAGATTCATTGGATAATAAAATTATTTAAGATAGACAGAATACCGTTTCATTTGGTCACACAAGAAGAGCCTCACTGAGTAATACACACCTGGGAAAATGTGAGGAGTCTACAATATATAGCCTCTCACTTACAGCCTGAGGGAATAATGCACACGTGTGGAGTAGGCACTAATATATTAAATATGGCCAAAAAATCAAACCCTGAGTGAGCAATACACAAGTTGGGAATAGTCACTTGTCTATTCCATATGCCCAAATATTCAAAGTCAGAGTCAATAATGAACTCCTGTGGAATAGTCAGGAAACAATATTATATGGACAAAATTTTTGAACTTCAGTGAATAATATATACCTGGGAAATACTCAGGATGCTATTTCATATGGCGTCTATTTCAGAGCTTCATTGAACAAGGAACACCTGTATGGTAGTCAGAATTTTCATTTAACGGCCACATCTTCAGAGCCTAACTGAATAACACACACCTTGGAAAAAGTCTGGATTCTATTTCGTATAGCCACTCATTTGGAGCTGAATGTAAAAACGCACACCTGTGGAGTATTCAGGAGTCTCTATTTTATAGACACTCATTGAGAGCGTCACACAACAATACAGACCTATGGAAAAGTCAGGAGTGTAAGTCACGTGGCCACGTATTCAGGCCCGCAGTGAAGGATCATATACATCTGGAAAATACTCAAGATTCTTTTATATGTGGCAACTTATTCAGAGACTCAGTGAATAATGCACACATGGGTGAAGTCTGGAGACTACTTGATATGACCATTCCCAAAGAACTCAGTGGAAAATGGAGAGCTGAAATATAGTCAGGATGATAGAGTCAGGAGTCTACTTTATGTGGTCACTCGTTCAGAAATTCACTGAAGAATGCACACCTTTAGAATAGTCAGAGTCCAGGTATTATGGACACTTAATCACAGCATTATCGAATAATGTACAACTGGGCAATAGTAAGGAGTCTTTATCTCATGGCTGGTAGAATTCATCTGTGAACCCATCTTGACCTGGGCTTTTTTTGTGTGGTAGGCTCTTATTTGCTGCCTCAACTTCAGACATTGTTATTGGTCTATTTATAGTTTCCTCTTCCTCCTGGTTTAGGCTTGGGAGGACACAGGTGTCCAGGAATTTATTTATATTTTTCTGATTTACTAGTTTATGTGCATAGAGTTGTTTGTAGTATTCTCTGATGATGGCTTGAATTTCTGTGGAATCTGTGGTGATTTCCCCATTATCGTTTTTTATTGCATCTATTTGGTTGTTCTCTCTTTTCTTTATTATCACTCTGGCTAGTGGTCTATTTTGTTGATGTTTTTGAAAAACCCGCTCTTAGATTTTTTGATTTCTTGAAGGGTTTTTCTTGTCTCTATCTCCTTCAGTTCTGCTCTGATCTTAGTTATTTCTTGTCTTCAGCTGGGTTTTGAGCTTTTTTGATCTTGCACCTCTAGCTCTTTCAATTTGGACCAGAGGGTGTCAAGTTTGGATCTCTCCACTGTTCTCATGTGGGCACTTATTGCTATATATTTTCCTCTACAGACTGCTTTAAATGTGTCCCAGAGATTCTGGTACATTGTGTCTTCATTTTCATTGGTTCCAAAGAACTTCTTTATTTTTGCCTTCATTTCATTGTTTCTCCAATCAACATTCAAGAGCCAGTTGTTCAGTTTCAATGAAGCTGTGCTGTTCTGAGTTATTTTCTGAATCCTGAGTTGCAACTTGATTGCACTATGGTCTGAGAGACTGTTTGTTATGATTTCAGTTGTTTTGCATTTGCTGAGGAGTGCTTTACTTCCAATTATGTGGTCAATTTTGGAGTAGGTGTGATGTGGTGCTGAGAAGAATGGATATTCTGTGGATTTGGGGTGGAGAGTTCTGTAAATGTCTATCAGGTTTGCTTGTTCCAGGTCTGAGATCAAGTCCTGAATATTCCAGTTAATTTTCTGTTTGGTTGATCTGTCTGATATTGACAGTGGAGAGTTAAAGTCTCCCACTATTATTGTGTGGTAGTCTAAGTCTTTTTGTAAGTCATTAAGAACTTGCCTTATATATCTGGGTGCTCCTACATTGGGTCCATATATATTTAGAATCGTTAGCTCTTCTTGTTGTATCGATCTTTTTACCATTATGTAATGACCTTCTTTGTCCCTTTTGAACTTTGTTGCTTTAAAGTCTATTTTATCAGAGACGAGAATTGCAACTCCTGCTTTTTTTGCTCTCCATTTGCTTGGTAAATCTTCCTCCCTCCTTTTATTTTGAGCCTTTTTGTATCTTTGCATGTGAGGTGGGTTTCCTGGATACAGCACACAGATGGGTTTTGGTTTTTTATCCAATTTGCCAGTGTGTGTCTTTTTACTGGTGCATTTAGCCCATTTACATTTAGGGTTAATATTGTTATGTGTGAATTTGATACTGCCATTTGGATGGTAGCTGGCTGTTTTGCCAATTAGTTGATGCAGATTCTTCATTGTGTTGATGGTCTTTAGCATTTGGTATGCTTTTAGGATGGCTGGTACTGGTTGTTTCTTTCTATGTGTAGTGCCTCTTTCAGGAGCTCTTGTAAAGCAGGCCTAGTGGTGACAAAATCTCTGAGTACTTGCTTGTTGGCAAAAGATTTTATTCTCCCTTCACTTATGAAGCTCAGTTTGGCTGGATATGAAATTCTGGGTTGAAAGTTCTTTTCTTTAAGGATGTTGAATATTGGCCCCCACTCTCTTCTGGCTTGTAGAGTCTCTGGCCAGAGATCTGCTGTGAGTCTGATGGGCTTCCCTTTGTGGGTGACCCGACCTTTCTCTCTGGCTGCCCTTAGTATTTTCTCCTTCATTTCAACCCTGATGAATCTGACGATTATGTGCCTTGGGGTTGCTCTTCTTGCAGAGTATCTTTGTGGTGTTCTCTGTATTTCCTGGAGTTGAGTATTGAACTGTATTTCTAGGTTGTGGAAATTTTCCTGGATAATATACTGAAGAGTGTTTTCCAGCTTGGATTCATTCTCTTCATCACATTCTTGTTCACCTATCAAACGTAGCTTGGGTCTTTTCACATAGTCCCACATTTCTTGGAGATTTTGTTCATTTCTTTTTGTGCTTTTTTCTTTAATCTTGGTTTCTCATTTTATTTCATTGAGTTGATCTTCGACTTCTGATATTCTTTCTTCTTCTTGGTCAATTCGGCTGTTGAAACTTGTGCATGCTTCGAGAATTTCTCGTGTTGTGTTTTTCAGCTCCTTCAATTCATTCATATTCCTCTCTAAGTTGTTGATTCTTGTTAGTAATTCATCGAATCTTTTTTCAAATCTTTTTTCAAGGTTCTTAGTTTCTTTGCACTAATTTAGAACATGTTCTTTTAGCTCACTGAAGTTTCTCATTATCCACTTTCTGAAGTCTGATCCCGTCATTTTGTCACACTCATTCTCCGTCCATCTTGTTTCCCTTGCTGGTGAGGAGTTTTGTTCCTTTGTAGGAGGTTAGGTGTTTTGGTTTCGGGTGTTTTTCTCCTTTTTGCGCTGGTTTCTTCCCATCTTTATGGATTTATCCGCCTGTTGTCTTAGTAGTTGCTGATTTTTCAATTGGGTCTCTGTGTGGACGCTGAGATTGTTGATGATGAAGTATTTTTGTTAGTTAGTTTTCCTTCTAATTGTCTAGCCCCTCAGCTGTATGAGTGCTGAGGTCTAGTCCATGTCCTGCTTGTCTGGGGTATACCTGTAGCATCTGCGGAACAGTGAGAGATGATATCAGTTTCTTCTGCTGCTGTCTTTGTTTCAGAATGATGCCTGCCAAATGTCAATCTGATTAGTTCTTATTCGTGGTGACTCTTTGGATATACAGGGGTCAGGGGGTTGCTTGAGGAGACGGTCTGTGCTTTATAGGAGCTCCAGTGCTGAGCTGCGAGCTCCATTTTTTATTCAGGGTTTTTGGGAGTTTGTTTATGTCTGCTGCAATAGAACTCATAAAACACCACCGTTTTCTTCAGCCCTTAGATGCTCTGTCTCAGGGAGTTGGGGTTTTCTTTATGAGTATCTGTTGCACTGTTCTGCCCCACTAGGAGGCAGTCTATTCACTATTTGCCTGCCGGGGCTTTGACCTGCTAGCCTGGGTCCGCCCTGTTGCTGCTGGGCTCCCTTCTGCTGTGGAGTGCTCCCACCTCCTGGCAGAGTCTCTCTGTTATGGCAGGTTGACTTGGCAATGGCAGGCTGCGTCAGCCCTGGGCGGTACTTCAGTAGGGGTGGATTGCGTCAGTAATTACGGACGCCCCTCCCTCACTGGGCTGCACCGTCCTAGATGCCGGCAGCAAAATTCTCAGCCCCAAGAGCCTCCAGTAACTGCCCTGCTTGTCCCCATGAGGGTGGGACCCGCTGGGCCGATCACCCAGCTCCCTGCCTCAGAGTGCGTCCTTTCTCTTTCTTCCTCTCCACAAGCTGAAAGATCGACACTCTCACTGGCGACCCAGTAGCCTGCTGATAGGGCACTGGGATTCGTGCAATCTCCCCTGCCACTGCCCCCTGCACAGGCTCCAATCAGGCTTTCCAGGAAACTCCTGGTCTGGCTCATTGTCCAAGTCCCATTCAATTAGATGCACATGCCAATCTGCACTTCCAAATCTCAGATCACTGGTTTAACAGGGCACCCAGACCAGTGAGTTCCCTGTCGGGTTTCGCTGCAGCACCAGCTGAAGCTGCCGCGAGATCCAGCCTCGCAAGCCAGCTGTACTAGCGTCCCGTGTCTCTCCCACACCTGGAATTTTCCACGCTCTGTGGGAAAAAATGGTCCATCCGAGATTGCAGCTAGGACTCACCCTCTGCGCCTTCATTGAGAGCTGCAATCCTGAGTCAATTTTACGACGCCATTTTGCCAAAAACCAGGGTTCCATTTCATATAGATATGGAATTATAACCTCAGTGAATAATGCACATATGTAACATACTCAGCAGTCTGTTTCATATAGCCACTCATTTAGAGATTCATTGGATAATAAAATTATTTAAGATAGACAGAATCCCTTTTCATATGGTCACACAAGAAGAGCCTCAATGAGTAATACACACCTGGAAAAATGTGAGGAGTCTACTGTGTATAGCCTCTCATTTACAGCCTCAGGGAATAATGAACACGTGTGGAATAGGCATTAATCTATTTTATATGACAACAAAATCAAAACTTGAGTTTGCAATACACAAGTTGGGAATAGTCACTAGTCTATTCCATATGCCCAAATATTCAAAGTCAGAGTCAATAATTCACTCCTGTGGACTAGTTAGAAAACAAGTTCATATGGACAAAGTTTTAGAGCTTCAGTGAATAATATATACCTGGGAAATACTCAAGACGCTATTTCATATGGCATCTATTTCAGAGCTTCATTGAATAAAGAACACCTGTATCATAGTCAGAATTTTCTTTTAAGAGCCACATCTTCAGAGCCTAACTGAATAACATACAACTTGGGAAAAGTCAGGATTCTCTTTCGTATAGCCACTCATTTACAGACGAATGTGAAAACGCAAGCCTGTGGAGTATTCAGGAGTTTCTATTTTTTTGGACACCAATTCAGAGCGTCACAGAATAATACAGACCTATGGAAAAGTCAGGAGTGTATGTCACATGGACACTTAATTCAGACCCGCAGTGAAGGATCATATACATCTGGAAAATACTCAAGATTCTTTTATATGTGGCAACTTATTCAGAGACTCAGTGAATAATGCACACATGGGGGAAGTCTGGAGACTACTTGATATGACCATTCCCAAAGAACTCAGTGGAAAATGGAGAGCTGAAATATAGTCAGAATGATAGAGTCAGGAGTCTAATTCATGTGGTCACTCGTTCAGAAACTCACTGAAGAACACACACATTAAGAATATTCAGAGTCCAAGTATTATGGCCACTCAATCACAGCATTACTGAATAATGCACAAATGGGCAACAGTAAGGAGTCTATATCATAGGGCTTCTAATTCATAGCTTCAGTGCCTAATCAGCAGTTGTGTAGTTGTCAGGACCCTATCTCAGATTGCCCCAAATTAAGCAGCTTCGTGAATGATAGATATATGTGTGATAGTCTGGAGACTCTTTGATATGGACACTCATACAGAACTTCTTCAAATACTGCACATATGGGGAATATTCACTAGTGTATTTCATATAGTGATTCCTTTGGAGTGTCAAACAATAACACAACTTTGAAGTAACATGAGGTCTATTACATAAGGCCAATTTTCAGTGTTGCAGGGAATAATATGTATATCTGATAAGTCAGGAATCTCTTTCACATGGCCACTCGTTCAGGGCCTTTGTGAATAATACTCCCCTCAGAAATATTCAGGGTTCTACTTCAAATGGATTCACATTCAGATTCTCAGTAAGTAATGCACACCTGGGCAATAAACAAGAGTCTCTTTTTTATGCCCATATAGTCAGAGTCTCATTCAATTATACACACCCGGTGAAGAGTTAAGTGTATACCTCACGGAACCAATCATTTAGAGCCTCAGTGAATAATGCACACCAGGGTCATAGTCGAGCAATTTTTATATGGCCACTCTTTCTGTGCCTCCCTGAATGATACACACCTGGGAAATCCTCAGGATTCTAATTAATACTTCCACTCATTTAGAACCTCAAAGAATAATTCACAATGGAGCAATAGTCAGGTGTCTATTTCATATGGGCTCTCATTCAAAGTTTCAGTGTATAATGAACTTCTATGTAGTAATCAGGATGCTGTTTAAGATAGCCACGAATTGAATGCCTTCCTGAATGATCCACACCTTTGTTATAGGATTTTATTTCATATGAACTCTAATTCTGGTTACTGCTGAGTGATACACACGTGGGATAGTGTAAGGAATTTGCTTGTTATCTTCCCTCATAAAGAACCTGTTTGAATAATGCACACATGGCGAATAATAAACATTTTATGTTGTACGTCTAGTCATTCAGACAAAATTTAATAACGCACATGTGAATTATTAGAAGTCTGTTTCTTATGCCGCACTTTCACAGCCTCACTGAATATTACACACTTGAGATGTAGGCTGGAGTCTGTTCTTTATGGCCATTCTTTCAGAGAATCTCTGAGTAATGAACACCTGTGGAATAGTCAGAAGTCTCTTTCCTATCACCAGTCATTGAAAGCCTCACTAAATGTACCCACCTCTGGAAAGAGTCAAGAATTACTTCTATTCCCTCATTCAGAGTCTCACTAAATAATGCCTACCTGTGGCATTGTCAGGAGAATTTTTTATGCCCTCTCATTCCGAGTGTCACTGAAAAATGTGCTGTAGTTTGGAGTCTATTTCATGTAGACACATATTGATAGCCTCACTGTATAAGACACACCCTTGCGATCGTAAAGATTCTAATTAATATGGACACATTTTATGAGCCTCACTGAATAATACACACTTGTAGAATAATTTGGAGTCTATTTTCGATGGGCATTCATTCAGATCCTTGGTGAAGAATGCACATCCCTGGGGTAGCCAGAAGTCGATTTCATTTGTACACTCATCCATAGTCTCAGTTTATAATATGTACATGTGGATTAGTTGGGGTTACATTTCATATAGCCACGGACTCCTAACAGCAGTGAATAATGCACATATGTAACATACTCAGCAGTCTGTTTCATGTATCCACTCATTCAGGATTCGTTGTATAATATAATTATTTAAGATAGGCATTCCCATTTCATATGTTCACACAAGAATAGCCTCACTGAGTAATACACACCTTAAAAAATATGAGGAGCCTACTATATATAACCTCTCATTTACAGCCTCAGAGAATAATGCACACGTTGGAGTAGGCACTAATATATTTTAAATGGCCACAAAATCAAACCCTGAGTGAGCAATACACAAGTTGGGAATAGTCACTAGTCTATTCCATATGCCCAAGTATTCAATGTCAGAGTCAATGATTTACTCCTGTAGACTAGTCAGGAAACAAGTTTATATGGACAAAGTTTTAGATCTTCTGTGAATAATATATACCTGGGAAATACCCAGGACACTATTTCAGAGCTTCATTGAATAAGGAACACCTGTATCATTGTTAGAATTTTGTTTTGAAAGCCACATCTTCAGAGCCTCACTGAATAACATACACCTTGGGAAAAGTCAAGATTCTATTTCGTATAGCCACTCATTTACAGCCGAATGTAAAAACGCATGCCTGTGGAGTATTCAGGAGTCTCTACTTTATGGACACCTATTCTGAACGTCAAAGAATAATATAGACCTATGGAAAATTAAAGACTGTATTTCACATGGCCACTTATTCAAAACCGCAGAGAAGGATCATATTCATCTGGAAAATACTCACGATTCTTTTATATATGGCCACTTATTCAGAGACTCAGTGAATAATGCACACCTGGGGTATAGTCTGGAGACTATTTGATATGACTGATCCCTAAGCACTCAGTGGAAAATGGAGAGCTGAAATATAGTCAGGATGATAGAGTCAGGAGTCTACATTGTGTGGTCACTCGATTAGAAACTCACTGAAGATTACACACCTTAAGAATAGTCAGAGTCTGGGTATTATGGCCACTCAATCACAGCATTACCGAATAATGCAAAATTGGGCAATAGTAAGGATTGTATAACATATGGCTACGAATTCAGAGCTTAAGTGCATAATCAGCAGCTGTGTAGTAGTCAAGATCCTTTCTCAGCTTGCTTCAAATTAAGCAGCTCAGTGAATGATACATATATTTGTGATAGTTGGGAGACTCTTTGATATGGACACTCATACAGAACCTTTTTGAATACTGCACATGTGGGGAATAATCACTAGTGTATTTCATATGGTGAAACCTTTGTAGGGGCAAACAATAACGCACAACTGTGGACTAAAATTGGGTCTTTTACATAAGGCCACTCTTTCAGTGTTGCAGGGAATAATATGTATATCTGATAAGTCAGGAATCTTTTTCACATGGCCACTCGTTCAAGGCCTCTGTGAATAATACTCCACTCAGAAATAGTCAAGGTTGAACTTCAAATGGCTACACATTCAGAGTCTGTGTAAGTAATGCACACCTGGGCAATACAAAAGAGTCTCTTTGTTATGCCCACTTTGTCAGAGTCTCATTCAATTATACACACCCGGGGAAGAGTTAAGATTATTCCTCAGGGAACCAATAATTTAGAGCCTCAGTGAATAATGCACACCAGGGTTATAGTCGAGCATTTTTTATATGGCCAGTCATTCTGTGCCTCCCTGAATGATACACACCTGGGGAATACTCAGAATTCAATTTCATACTCCCACTCATGTAGAACCTTATAGAATAATCCACAATGGAGCCATAGTCAGGTGTCAATTTCATATGGCCACTCATTCAAAGTTTCAGTGTATAATGAACTTCTATGCAGTAATCAGCACGCTGTTTAAGATAGCCACGAATTGAGTGCCTTCCTGAATAATACACACCTGGGTTATAGGATTCTATTTCATATGAACTCTAATTCTGAGTACCGCTGAGAAATTCACACGTGGAATACTGTAAGGAGTTTTTTTTGTTATCTGCAGTCATAGAGAACCTGTTTGAATAATGCACACCCGGCGAATAATAGGAATTTTATGTGGTACAGCTAGTCATTCAGACAAAAAGTGAATAACGCACATGAGGATTATTCGAGGTCTGTTTCATATGCCCCTCTTTCACAGCCTCACTGAAGATTACACACTTGAGATATAGTCTGAAGTCTATTCTTTATGGCCATTCAGAGAATCCCTGAATAATGAACATCTGTGAAATTGTCAGAAGTCTCTTTCCACTCATTGAAAGCCTCACTAAATGTACCCACCTGTGAAAAGAGTCAGGATTTACTTCTATTCCCTCATTCAATGTCTCACTAATTAATGCACACCTGTGGAATTGTCAGGAGAATTTTTCATGCGGCCTCTCATTCCGAGTGGCACTGAGCAATGTGCTGTAGTCTGGAGTCTATTTCATGTAGACACATATTCAGAGCCTCAGTGAATAAGACAGAATGTCTCTATCGAAATGATTCTAATTATTATGGACACATCTTCTGAGCCTCACTGAATAATACACACCTGTAGAATAATTTGGAGTCTATTTTCGATGGACATTCATTCAGATCCGCGGTGAAGAATGCACACCCCTGGGGTAGCCAGAAGTCCATTTCATTTTTACACACATTCATAGCCTCAGTTTATAATATGCACGTGTGGATTAGGTGGGATTCCATTTCATATAGCCACGGAATCATAACCTCAGTGAATAATGCACATATGTAACGTACTCAGCAGTCTCTTTCATATAGCCACTCTTTCAGAGATCCTTTGGATAATAAAATTATTTAAGATAGACAGAATCCCATTTCTTAGGGTCACACAAGAAGAGCCTCACTGAGTAATATGCACTTGGGAAAATTTGAGGAGTCTACTATATGTAGCCTCTCATTTACAGCCTCAGGGAATAATGCACACGTGTGGAGTAGGCACTAATATATTTTATATGGCCACAAAATTAAACCCTGAGTGAGAAATACACAAGTTGGGAATAGTCACTAGTTTATTCCATATGCCCAAATATTCAAAGTCAGAGTCAATATTTCATTCCTCTAGACTACTCAGGAAACAATTTCATATGGACAAAGTTTTAGAGCTTCAGTGAATAATATATACCTGGGAAATACTCAGGATGCTATTTCGTATGGCATCTATTTCAGAGCTTCTTTGAATAAGGAACACCTGTATCGTAGTCAGAATTTTCTTTTAACAGCCACATTTTCAGAGCTTCACTGAATAACATACACCTTGGGAAAAGTCAGGAATCTATTTTGTATAGCCACTCATTTACAGCCAAATGTATAAACGCATGCCTGTGGAGTATTCAGGAGTCTCTACTTTATGGAAACCCATTCAGAGCGTCACAGAATAATACAGACATATGAAAAATTTAGGAGTGTATTTCACATTGCTACTTATTCAAAACCGCAATGAAGTATCATATTCATCTGGAAAATACTCAGGATTCTTTTATATATTGCTAATTATTCAGAGATTCAGTGAATAAAGGACACCTTTGGTATAGTCTTGAGACTGTTTGAAAGGACCTTTCCCTAAGCACTCATTGGAAAATGGAGAGCTGAAATATAGGCAGGGTTATAGAGTCAGGAGTCTACTTCATGTGGTCACACGTTCAGAAACTCACTGAAGATAAACACCTTAAGAATAGTCATAGTCCGGGTATTATGGTCACTCAATCACAGCATTACTGAATAATGCACAATTGGGCAATAGAACGGATTGTATAACATATGGCTACGAATTCAGAGCTTAAGTGCATAATCAGCAGCTGTGTAGTAGTCAAGATCCTTTCTCAGCTTGCCCCAAATTAAGCAGCTCTGTGAATGATACATATATTTGTGATATTCAGGAGACTCTTTAATATGGACACTCATACAGAACCTCTTTGAATACTGCACATGTGGGGAATAATCACCTGTGTATTTCATATGGTGAATCCTTTGGAGGGGCAAACAATAATGCGCTACTGTGGAGTAAAGTGGGGTCTTTTAAATAAGGCCACACTTTCAGTGTTGCAGGGAATAATATGTGTATCTGATAAGTCAGGAATCTCTTTCACATGGCCACTCGTTCAACGCCTCTGTGAATAATACTCCACTCAAAAATAGTCAATGTTCAACTTCAAATGGATACACATTCAGAGTCTCTGTTAGGAATGTACACCTCAGCAATACAGAAGAGCCTCTTATTTATGCCCACTTAGACAGCGTCTCATTCAATTATATACACCCGGGGAAGATTTAAGAGTATACCTCACGGAACCAATCATTTAGAGCCTAAGTGAATAATGCACACCAGGGTTACAGTCGAGCATTTTTTATATGGCCACTGATTCTCTGCCTCCCTGAATGATACACACCTGGGGAATCCTCAGGATTCAATTTCATACTACCACTCATGTAGAACCTTATAGAATAATGCATAATAAAGCAATAGTCAGGTGTCTATTTCATTTGGCCTCTCATTCAAAGTTTCAGTTTATAATAAAATTCTATGGAGTAATCAGGACGCTGTTTATAAGAGCCACGAATTGAGTGCCTCCCTGAATAATACACACCTGGGTTATAGGGTTCTTTTTATATGACCTCTAATTCTGGTTTCTGCTGTGTAATACACACATGAGATAGTGTAAGGTGTTTATTTTTTATGGGAACTAATATAGAACCTGTTTGAATAATGCACACATGGTGAATTATAAAGATTCTATGTGGTACGGCTAGTCATTCAGACAAAAAGTGAAAAAAAATGTGAATTATTAGAAGTCTGTTTCATATGCCCCTCTTTCACAGCCTCACTGAATATGACACACTTGAGATATAGTCTGGAGTCTATTCTTTATGGCCATTCATTCAGAGAATCAGTGAATAATGAAGACCCGTGGAATAGTCAGAATTCTCTTTCTGACTGCCTCTCATTGAATGCCTCACTAAATGTACTCACCTGTGGAAAAAGTCAGGATTTACTTCTATTCCCTCATTCAGAGTCTCACTAAATAATGCACACCTGTGGAATTGTCAGGAGAATTTTTCATGTGGCCTCTCCTTCCGAGTGTCACTGAAGAATGTGCTTAATTTGGAGTCTATTTCATGTAGACACATATTCAGAGCCTCAGTGAATTAGACAGAACCTTTCTATGGTAAAGATTCTAATTAACATGGACACATCTTCTGAGCCTCACGGAATAATACACACCTGTAGAATAATTTGGAGTCTATTTTTGATGGACATTCATTCAGCTCCTCGGTGAATATTGCACACTCCTGGGGTAGCCAGAATTCCATTTTATTTGTACACTCATCCATTGCCTCAGTTTATAATATGCACGGGTGGATTAGTTGTGGTAACATTTCATATAGCCACGGACTCATAACCTCAGTGAATAATGCACATATGAACCATACTCAGCAGTGTGTTTCATATAGCAACTCATTCAGAGATTCATTGGATAATAAAATCAATTAAGATAGATAGAATCCCATTTTATATGGTCACACAAGAAGAGCCTCACTGAGTAAGACACACCTGGGAAAATGTGAGGAGTCTACTATATATAGCCTCTCATTTACAGCCTCAGGGAATAATGCACACGTGTGGAGTAGGCACTAATCTATTTTACATGGCCACAAAATCAAACCATGAGTGAGCAATATAGATGTTGGGAATTGTCACTAGTCTATTCCATATGCGCAAATATTCAGTCAGAGTTGATAATTCACTCCTGTGGACAAGTCAGGAAACAATTTCATATGGACAAAATTTTAGAGATTCAGTGAATAATATATACCTTGGAAATACTCAGGATGCTATTTCATATGGTGTCTATTTCAGAGATTCGTTGAATAAGGAACACCTGTATCGTAGTCAGAATTTTATTTTAACAGCCACATCTTTAGAGCGTCAGTGAATAACATACATCTTGGGAAAAGTCAGGATTCTATTTCCTATAGCCACTCATTTAGAGCCGAATGTAGAAACGTATGCCTGTGGAGTATTCAGGAGTTTCCATTTTGTGGACATTCATTCAGACACTCAAAGATTAATACACACCTATGGAAAATTCGGAAGTGTATTTCACATGGACACTTATTCAGAACCACAGTGAAGGATCATATACATCTGGAGAATACTCAGGTTTCTTTTATATATGGCCACTTATTCAGAGAGTCAGTAAATAATGCACACCTGGGGTATAGTCTGGAGACTATTTTATATGACCGTTCCCTAAGCACTCAGTGGAAAATGGAGAGCTGAAATATGGTCAGGATGATACAGTCAGGAGTCTACTTTATGTGGTCTCTCGTTCACAAGCTCACTGAAGATTACACACCTTAAGAATAGTCAGAGTCCGGGTGTTATGGCCACTCAATCACAGCATTACCGAATAATGCACAGTTTGGCAATAGTAAGGAGTTTATATCATATGGCTACTAATTCAGAGCTTAAGTGCATAATCAGCAGCTGTGTCGTAGTCAGGAACCTATCTCAGCTTGCCCCAAACTATGCAGCTTCGTGAATGATACACATATTTGTGATAGTCAGGAGACCCTTTGATATGGACACTCATACAGAACCTCTACAAATATTGCACATTTGGGGAATCATCACTAGTGTATTTCACATGGTGATTCCTTTTGAGGGTCAAACAATAACGTGCAACTCTGGACTAAAACGGGATCTATTAAATAAGGACAGTCTTTCAGTGTTTCAGGGAACAATATGTATATCTGTTAAGTCAGGAATCTCTTTCACATGGCCACTCGTTCAGGGCCTCTGTGAATAATACTCCCCTCAGAAATAGTCAAGGTTCTACTTCAAATGGCTACACATTCAGAGTCTGTGTAAGTAATGCACACTTGGGCAATACACAAGAGTCTCTTTCTTATGCCCACTTAGTCAGCGACTCATTCAATTATACACACCCGGGGAAGAGTTCAGTGTATAACTCACGGAAACAATCATTTAGAGCCTCAGTGAATAATGCACACCAGGCTCATAGTCTAGCATTTTTTATATGGCCACTCATTCTATTCCTTCCTAAATGATAAACACCTGGGGAATCCTCAGGATTCAATTTTATACTACCACTCATTTAGAACCACATAGAATAATTACAATGGGGCTATAGTCAGGTGTCTATTTCTTATGGCATCTCATTCAAAGTTTCAGTGTATAATGAACTTCTACGGAGTAATCAGGACGCTGTTTAAGGTAGGCACAAATTGAGTGCCTTCCTGAATGATACACACCTTGGTTATAGAATTCTATTTCATATGAACTCTAATTCTGTGTACCCCTGAGTAATATACTCGTGAGATATTGTAAGGAGTTTATTTGTTTTCTGCACTCATAGAGAACCTGTATGAATAATGCACACACAACGAATAATAAGGATTCTATGTTGTATGGCTAGTCAACATAGAATAGTGAATAATGCAAATGTGGATTATTAGAAGACTGTTTAATATGCCCCTCTTTCACAGCCTAACTGAATATTACACACTTGAGATATAGTCTGGAGTCTGTTCTTCATGGGCATTCATTCAGAGAATCACTGAATAATGAAGACCTGTAGAAAAGTCAGAAGTCTCTTTTCCACCACCACTCATTGAAAGCCTCACTAACTGTACCCACCTGTGGAAGGAGTCAGGATTTACTTCTATTCCCTCATTCAGAGTCTCACTAAGTAATGCACACCTGTGGAATTTTCAGAAGAATTTTTCATGCGGCCTCTCATTCCGAGTGTCACTGAACAATGTGCTGTAGTCTGTAGTCTAATTCATGTAGACACATATTCAGAGCCTCAGTGAATAAGACAGACCCTTGCTATCATAAAGATTCTAATTTATATGGACACATTTTCTGAGCCTCACTGAATAATACACACCTGTAGAATAATTTGGAGTCTATTTTCGACGGACATTCATTCAGAGCCTCGGTGAATATTGCACACCCCTGGGGTAGCCAGAAGTCCATTACATTTGTACACTCATCCATAGCCTCAGTTTATAATATGCACGTGTGGATTAGGTGGGGTTCCATTTTATATAGCCACGGACTCGTAACCTCAGTGAATTATACCGATATGTAACATACTCAGCAGTCTGTTTCAGATAGGCACTCATTCAGAGATTCATTGGATAATAAAATTATTTAAGATAGACAGAATCCCGATTCATATTATCACACAAGAAGAGACTCACTGAGTAATACGCACCTGGGAAAATGTGAGAAATCTACGATATATAGCCTCTCATTTGCAGCCTCAGGGTATAATGCACACGTGTGGAGTAGGCAATAATCTGTTTTATATGGCCACAAAATGAAAACCTGAGTGAGCAATACACAAGTTGGGAATAGTCACTAGTCTATTCCATATGCCCAAATATACAAAGTCAGAGGCAATAATTTACTCCTGTGGACTAATCTGGAAACAAGTTTATATGGACAAAGTTTTAGAGATTCAGTGAATAATATATACCTGGGAAATTCTCAGGACGCTATTTCATATGGTGTCTATTTCAGAGCTTCATTGAATAAGGAACACCTGTTTCGAAGTCACAATTTTCTTTTAATAGCCACATCCTCAGAGCCTAACTGAGTAACATACACCTTGGGAAAAGTCAGGATTCTATTTCGTATAGCCACTCATTTAGAGACGAATGTAAAACCCAGGTCTGTGGAGTTTTCCAGGGTTTCTTTTTTGTGAACACCCATTCAGAGCGTCACAGAATAATACAGACCTATAAAAAAATTAGAATTGTATTTCACATGGCCACATATTCAGAACCGCAGTGAAGGATCATATTCATCTGGAATATACTCAGGATTCTTTTATATATGGCCACTTAT
This sequence comes from Saguinus oedipus, assembly GCA_031835075.1. Classification (NCBI taxonomy): domain Eukaryota; kingdom Metazoa; phylum Chordata; class Mammalia; order Primates; family Cebidae; genus Saguinus; species Saguinus oedipus. The sequence continues at coordinate 31,902,251 of CM063180.1, read as the reverse complement.
TCAGAGACTCAGTAAATAATGCACACCTGGGGTATAGTCTGGAGACTATTTGATATGACTCTTCCCTAAGCAGTCAGTGGAAAATCGAGAGATGAAATATAGACAGGATGATTGAGTCAGGAGTCTACTTTATGTGGTCACTCATTCAGAAACTCACTGAAGAATACACACCTTAAGAATATTCAGAGTCCAGGTATTATGGCCACTCAATCACAGCATTACCGAATAATGCACAATTGGGCAATAGTAAAAAGTCTATATCATACGGCTTCTAATTCAGAGCTTCAGTGCATAATAAGCACCTGTGTACTAGTCAGGACCCTATCTCAGCTTGCCCAAAATTAAGCAGCTTCGTGAAAGATACATATATTTGTGATATTCAGAAGAAACTTTGATATGAACACTCATACAGAACCTCTTCGAATACTGCACATGTGCGGAATAAATCACTAGTGTATTTCATATGGTGATTCCTTTTGAGGGTCAAACAATAACGCGCAACTGTGGAGTAAAATGGTGTCTATTACATAAGGCCACTCCTTCAGTGTTGCAGGGAATAATATGTATATCTCATAAGTCAGGAATCTCCTTCACATGGCCACTCGTTCAGGGCCTCTGTGAATAATACTCCTTTCAGAAATAGTCAATAATCTACCTCAAATGGCTACACATTCAGAATCTCTGTAAGTAATGCACACCTGGGCGATTCACAAGAGTCTCCTTTTTATGCCCACTTAGTCAGAGTCTCATTCAATTATACAAACCCTGTAAAGAGTTAAGGGTATACTTCACGGAACCAATCACTTAGAGCCTCAGTGAATAATGTACACCAGGGTTATAGTCGAGCATTTTTTATATGGCCACTCATTCTGTGCCTCCCTGAAAGAGACACACCTGAGGAATTCTCAGGATTCAATTTCATACTACCACTCATTTTGAACCTTATAGAATAATTTACAATGGAGCAATAGTCAGGTGTCTATTTCATATGGCCTCTCATTCAAAGTTTCAGTGTATAATGAACCTCTATTAAGTTATCAGGATGCTCTTTAAGATAGCCACAAATTACGTGCCTTCCTGAATGATACACACTTTGGTTATAGAATTCTATTTCATATGAACTCTAATTCTGTGAACGGCTGTGTAATACACTCGTGGAAATGTGTAAAGACTTTATTTGTTATGGGCACCCATAGAGAACCTGTTTGAATAATGAACTCACGTCGAAGGATAAGGATTCTATGTTGTACGGCTTGTCATTCAGACAAAAAGTGAATAACGCACATGTGGATTATTAGAAGTCTGTTTCATATGTCCCTCTTTTACAGCCTCACTGAATATTACACACTTGAGATATATTCTGGCGTCTATTCTATATGGCCATTCATTCAGAGAATCACTGAATAATGAACACCTGTGCAATAGTCAGAAGTCTTTTTCTGACCACCACTCATTGAAAACCTCACTAAATATACCTACCTTTGAAAAGAGTCAGGATATACTTCTATTCCCTCATTCAGAGTCTCACTAAATAATGCACACCTGTGGAATTGTCAGGAGAATTTTTTATGCGGCCTCTCTTTCCGAGTGTCACTGAAAAATGTGCTGTAGTCTGGGAGTCTATTTCATGTAGACACATATTCAGAGCCTCGGTGAATAAGACAGACCCTTGCTATCAAAAAATTCTAATTAACATGGACACATCTTCTGGGTCTCTCTGAATAATACACACCTGTAGAATAATTTGGAGTCTATTTTCGATGTTCATTCATTCAGAGCCTCGGTAAAGAATGCACAACCCTGGAATAGCCAGAAGTTCATTTCATTTGTACACTCATCCATAGCCTCAGTTTATAATGTTCACATGTGGATTAGGTGAAGTTCCATTTCATATAGCCACGGACTCGTAACCTCAGTGAATAATGCACATATGTAACATACTCAGCAGTCTGTTTCATATAGAGACTCATTCAGAGATTCATTGGATAATAAAATTATTTAAGATAGACAGAATCTCGTTTCATATGGTCACACAAGAGGAGCCTCACTGAGTAATACACACCTGGGAAAATGTGTGGAGTCTACTATATATAGCCTCCCATTTACAGCCTCAGGGAATAATGCACACGTGTGGAGTAGGCAATAAACTATTTTATATTGCCACAAAATCAAACCCTGAGTGAGCAATGCACAAGTTTTGAATAGTCACTAGTCTATACCATATACCCAAATATTCAACATCAGGGTCAATAATTCACTCCTGTGGACTAGTCAGGAAACAATTTCATATGGACAATGTTTTAGAGCTTCAGTGAATAATATATACCTGGGAAATACTCAGGACGCTATTTCATATGTCGTCTAATTCAGAGCTTCATTGAATAAGGAGCTCCTGTATCGTAATCAGAATTTTCTTTTAACAGCCATATCTTCAGAGCCCATCTGAATAACATACACCTTGGGGAAAGTCAGGATTCTATTTAGTTTAGCCACTCATTTAGGGCTGAATGTAAAAACGCTCGCCTGTGGAGTATTCAGGAGTCTTTATTTTATGGACACTCATTCAGAGCATCACAGAATAATACAGAACTATGGAAAAGTCAGGAGTGTATTTCACATGGCCACTTATTCAGAACCACAGTGAAGGATCATATACATCTGGATAATACTCAGGATTATTTTATATATTGCCACTCATTCAGAGACTCAGTGAATAATGCACACCTGGGGAATAGTCTGGAGACTATTTGATATGACCGTTCCCTAAGCACTCAGTGAAAAATGGAGAGCTGAAATATAGTCAGGATGATAGATTCAGGAGACTACTTATGTGTTCACTCTTTCAGATTCTCAATGAAGAATACACACCTTAAGAATAGTCAGAGTCCAGGTATTATGGCCACTCAATCACACCATTACCCAATAATGCACAATATGGGCAATAGTAAGGATTCTATATCTTATGGCTTCTAATTCAGTGTTTCAGTGTATAATCAGCAGCTGTGTAGTAGTCAGGACCCTATTTCAGCTTGCACCAAATTAAGCAGGACCGTGAATGGTAGATATATGTGTAATAGTCAGGAGAGTCTTTGATATGGACACTCATACAGAACCTCTTCAAAATGCTGCACATGTGAAGAATAATCACTAGTGTATTCCATATGGTGATTCCTTTGGAGGGTCAAATATTATCGAGCAACTGTGGAGAAAAATGCAGTCTATTACATAAGGCCACTCTTTAGTGTTGCACGGAATAATTTGTATTTCTGATAAGTCAGGAATCTCTATCACATGGCCACTCGTTCTGGGCCTCTGTTAATAATACTACCGTCAGACATAGTCAAGGTTCTACTTCAAATGGCTACACATTCAGAGTCTCTGTAAGTAATGCACACCTGGGCAATACACAAGAGACTCTTTTTTATGCTCACTTAGTCAGAGTCTCATTCAGTTATACACACCCGGGGAAGAGTTAAGAGTATACTTCACAGAACCAATCATTTAGAACCTCAGTGATTAATGCACTCCAGGGTTATAGTCGAGCATTTTTTTTATGTGGCCACTCATTCTGTGCCTCTCTGAATGATACACACCTGTGGAATCCTCAGGATTCAATTTCATACTACCACTCATTTAGAACCTTATAGAATAATTTAAAATGGAGCAATAGTCAGGTGTTTATTTCATATGGCCTCTCATTCAAAGTTTCAGTGTATAATAAACTTTTATGGAGTAACCAGGATGCTGTTTAAAATAGCCACGAACTGAGTGCCTTCTTGAATGATACACACATGTGTTATAGGATTCTATTTCATATGAACTCTAATTGTGGGTACCGCTGAGTAATACACACGTGAGATAGTGTAAGTAGTTTATCTGTTTTAGGCACTCATAGAGAACGTGTTTGCATAATGCACACACGGTGAACAATAAAAATTCAATATTGTTCGGCTAGTCATTCAGACAAAAAGTAAATAACGCACATGTGGATTATTAGAATTCAGTTTCATATGCCCCTCTTTCAAAGCCTCACTGAATATTACACACTTGAGCTATAGTCTGGAGTCTGTTCTTTATGGCCGTTCATTCAGAGAAACACTGAATAATGAACACCTGTGGAATAATCAAAAGTCTCTTTCTGACCAGTACTCATTGAAAGACTCACTAAATATACCAACCTGTGGAAAGAGTCAGGATTTTCTTCTATTCCTTCATTCAGAGTATCACTAAATAATGCACACTTGTGGAAGTGTCAGGAGAATTTTTCATGCGGCATCTCATTCCGAGTGTCACTGAACAATGTGCTGAAGTCTGGAGTCAATTTTATGGAGACACATATTCAGAGCTTCAGTGAATAAGATAGACCCTTGCTATTGTAAAGATTCTAATTAATATGGACACATCTTCTGAGCCTCACTGAATAATACACACTTGTAGAATAATTTGGAGTCTATTTTCAATGGACATTCATTAAGAGCCTCGGTGAATAATGCACACCCCTGGTGTAGCCAGAAGTCCATTCCCTTTGTACACTTATCCATAGTCTCAGTTTATAATATGCACGTGTGGATTAGGTGGGGTTCCATTTTATATAGCCACGGACTCGTAACCTCCGTGAATAATGCACATATGTAACATACTCAGCAGTCTGTTTCATATAGCCACTCATTCAGAGATTCATTGGATAATAAAATTATTAGGGATAGGGGCCCAAAGTGGCTCTGGCAGGATGTCATGGCGCTTGCGAAGGCGAGGCCAAGAGTTCAAGGCCAACCAACCTCAGCAACCTTACAAGCTCTCATTGATTGGCAAAAAAAAAAAAAAATAGGGATAGACAGAATCCCATTTCCTATGGTCACACAAGAAGAACCTCTCTGCATAATACACACCGGGGAAAATGTGAGGAGTCTATTATATATAGCCTCTCAATATAGCCTCAGGGAATAAAGCACACGTGTGGAGTAGGCACTAATCTATTATATATGGCCACAAAACCAAACTCTGAGTGAGCAATACGCAAGTTGGGAATAGTCAATAGTCTATTCCACATGCCCAAATATTCAAAGTCAGTGTCAATAATTCACTCCTGTGGACGAGTCAGGAAACAATTTCATATGGACAAAGTTTTAGAGCTTCAGTGCATAATATATACCTGGAAATACTCAGAACGCTATTTCATATTGCGTCTATTTCAGAGATTCATTGAATAAGGAACACCTGTATCATAGTCAGAATTTTCTTTTAACAGACACATCTTCAGAGCCTAACTGAATAACATACACCTGGAAAAAGTCAGGATTCTATTTCGTATAGCCACTCATTTAGAGCTGAATGTAAAAATGCACGCCTGTGGTGTATTCAGAAATCTCTATTTTATGGACACTCATTCAGAGCGTCACAGAATAATACAGACCTATGGAAAAGTCAGGAGTGTATTTCAAATGGCCACTTATTTATAACCGCAGAGAAGGATCATATACATCTGGAAAATACTCAGGATTTTTTTATATATGGCCACTTATTCAGAGACTCAGTGAATAATGCACACATAAGGTATAGTCTAGAGTCTATTTGATATGACCGTTTCCTAAGCACTCAGTAGAAAATGGAGAGCTGAAATATAGTCAGAATGATAGAGTCAGGAGTATCCTGAATGTGGTAGATCGTTCAGACACTCACTGAAAAATACACACCTTAAGAATAGTCAGATTCCGGGTATGATGTCCACTCAATTACAGCATTACCGAATAATGCACAATTGGGCAATACTAAGAAATCTATATTATATGGCTTCTTATTCAGAGCTTCAGTGCATAATCAGCAGCTGTGTAGTAGTCAGAACCCTATTTCAGCTTGCCCCAAATTGAGCCACTCCGTGAATGATACATATATGTGTGATAGTCAGGAGACCCATTGATCTGGACACTCATACAGAACATATTCGATTACTGCACATGTGCGGAATAATCACTAGTGTATTTCATATGGTGATTTTTTTGGAGGGTCAAAAAAAAAGTGGAACTGAGGAGTAAAATGGGGTCTATTACATGAGGCCAGTCTTTCAGTGTTGCGGGTATTAATATGTTTATTTGATGAGTCAGGAATCTCTTTCACATGGCCACTCGTTCAGGGCCTCTGTGAATAATACTCCCCTCAGAAATAGTCAAAGTTCTCCCTCAAATGGCTACACATTCAGAGTCTCTGTAAGTAAGGCACACCTGGGCAATACACAAGAGTCTCTTTTTTATGCCCTCTTAGTCAGAGACTCATTCAATTACAGAAACCCGGGGAAAAGTTAAGAGTATACTTCACGGTACCAATCATTTAGAGTCTCAGTGAATAATGCAAACCAAGGTTATAGTAGATCATTTTTTATATGGCCAGTCATTCTGTGCCTCCCTGAATGATACACACCTGGGGAATTTTCAGTATTCTATTTCATACTACCACTCATTTAGAACCTTATAGAATAATTCAAAATGGAGCAATAGTCAGGTGTCTATTTCATATGGCCTCTCATTCAAAGTTTCAGTGTATAATAAACTTCTATGGAGTAATCCGATGCTGTTTAACATAGCGACGAATTGAGTGCCTTCCTGAGTGATACACACCTGGGTTATAGAATTCTCTTTCATATGAACTCTAATTCTCGATACCGCTGAGTAATACACATATGGGATAGTGTAAGGAGTTTATTTTTTATGGGCACTCAGAGAGAACCTGTTTGAATAATGCACACATGGCGAATAATAAGGATTCTATGTTGTATGGCTGGTTATTCAGACAAAATTGAATAACGGACATGTGGATTATTAGATGTCTGTTTCATAGGCCCCTCTTTCACAGCCTCACTGAATATTACACACTTGAGATACAGTCTGGACTCTGTTCTTTACGGCCATTCATTCAGAGAATCACTGAATAATGAACACCTGTGGAATACTCAGAAGCCTCACTAAATGTACCCACCTGTGGAAAGAGTCAGGATTTTCTTCTATTCGCTCATTCTGAGTCTCACTAAATAATGCACACCTGTGAAATTGTCAGGAGAATTTTTAGTGCGGTCTCTCATTCCGAGTGTCATTGAACAATGTGCTGTAGTCTGGAGTCTATTTCATGTAGACACATATTCAGAGCCTCAGTGAATAAGACAGACTCTTGCTATCGTAAAGATTCTAGTTAATATGGACACATCATCTGAGCCTCTCTGAATAATACACACCTGTAGAATAATTTGGAGTCTATTTTCGATGGACATTCATTCAGAGCCTCGGTGAATAATGCACACCCCCGGAGTAGCCAGAAGTCCATTTTATTTGTACACTGATCCATAGCCTCAGTTTATAATATGCATGTGTAAATTAGTAAAGGTTACATTTCCTATAGCCACGGACTCATAACCTCAGTGAATAATGCACATACGTAACGTACTCAACAGTCTGTTTCATATAACCACTCATTCACAGATTCATTGGACAATAAAATTATTTAAGATAGACAGAATCCCGTTATATAGGGTCACACAAGAAGAGCCTCACTGACTAATACACAGCTGAGAAAATGTGAGGAGTCTACTATATATAGCCTCTCATTTACAGCCTCAGTTAATAATGAACACGTGTGGAGTGGGCATTAATCTAATTTTATGGCCACGACATCAAACGCTGTGTGAGCAATACACAAGTGGGAAATAGTCGCTTGTCTATTCCATATGCCAAAATATTCAAAGTCAGAGTCAATAATTCACTCCTGTGGACGAGTAAGGAAACAATTTCATTTGGACAAAGTTTTAGAGTTTCAGTGAATAATATATACCTGGGAGATACTCAGGACGCTATTTCATATGGCGTCTATTTCAGAGCTTCATTGAATGAGAAACACCTGCATCGGAGTCAGAATTTTCTTTTAATAGCCACAACTTCAGAGCCTATCTGAATAACATCCACCTTGGGAAAAGTCAGGATTCTATTTCGTATAGCCAGTCATTTAGAGCCGAATGTAAAAAGGCACACCTTTGTAGTATTCAGGAGTTTCTATTTTATGGACACCCATTCATAGCGTTACAGAATAATACAGACTTATGGAAAAGTCAGGAGTGTATTTCACATGGCCACTTATTCAGAATCGCAGTGAAGGATCATATGCATCTGGAAAATACTCAGGATTCTTTTATATATGGCCACTTATTCAGAGACTCAGTGAATAATGCACACCTGGGGTATAGTCTAGAGACTATTTGATATGACCATTCCCTAAGCACTCAGTGGAAAATGGAGAGCTGAAATATAGTAAGGATAATAGAGTCAGGAGTCTAATTTATGTCGTCCCTTGTTCAGAAACTCACTGAAGATTTCACACCTTAAGAATAATCAGAGTCCTGGTATTATGGCCAAGCAATCACAGCATTACTGAATAATGCACAATTGGACAATAGTAAGGAGTCTATATCATATGGCTTCTAATTAAGTGCTTCAGTGCATAATCAGCAGCTGTGTAGTAGTCAGGACCCTATTTCAGCTTGCCCCAAATTAAGCAGCTCCGTGAATGATACATATATGTGTGACAGTCAGGAGACTCTTTGATATCGACACTCATACACAACCACTTCGAATATTGCACATGTGGGGAATAATCACTAGTGTATTTCGTATGGTGATTTTTTTTAAAGAATCCAAAAAACGCAAAACCGTGGAGTAAAATGTGGTCTAATACGGAAGGCCACTCTTTCAGTGTTGCAGGAAATAATATGTATATCTGATAAGTCAGGAATCTCTTTCACATGGCCACTCGTTCAGGGCCTCTTTGAATAAAACTCCCCTCAGAAAGAGTCAAGTGTTTTACTAAAAATGGCTACACATTCAGAGTCTCTGTAAGTAATGCACACCTGTGAAATACACAAGAGTCTTTTTTTATGCCCAGTTAGTCAGAGTTTCTTTCAATTATACACACACGGGAAGATTTAAGAGAATACCTCATGGAACCAATCATTTAGAGCCTCAGTGTATAATGTACACCGGGCATTTTTTCATATGGCCACTCATTAGGTGCCTCCTGGAACGATACACACCTGGGAAATCCTCAGGAATCAATTTCATACTACCACTAATTTAGAAACTTATAGAATAATTCACAATGGAGAAATAGTCAGGTGTCTATTTCATATGGCCTCTCATTCAAAGTTTCAGTGTATAATGAACTTTTATGGAGTAATCAGGATGCTTTTTATGATAACCACGAATTAAGTGCCTTCCTGAATGATACATACCTGAGTTATAAAATTCTATTTCATATGAACTCTAATTCTGGGTACCACTGAGTAATACACACGTGGGATAGTATAAGGAATTTATTTGTAATGGGCACTCAAAGAGAACCTCATTGAATTATGCACACACATCGCGAATAATAAGGATTCTATGTTGTATGGCTAGTCATTCAGACAAAATGTGAATAACGCACATGTGGATAAGTAGAAGTCTGTTTCATATGCCTCTCTTTCACAGCCTCCCTGAATATTACACACTTGATATATAGTATGGAGTCCGTTCTTTATGTCCATTCATTAAGAGAGTCACTGAATAATGAACACCTGTGGAAGAGTCAAAAGTCGCCTTCTGATCACCACTCATTGAAATCCTCACTAAATGTACCCACCTGTGGAAAGAGTCAGGATTTACTTCTATTCCCTCATTCAGAATCTCACTAAATAATGCACACCTGTGGAATTGTCAGAAGCATTTTTCATGTGGCCTCTCATTTCGAGTGTCTCTGAACCATGTGCTGTAGTTTGGAGTCTATTTCATGTTGACACATATTCAGAGCCTCATTGAATAACACAGACCCTTGCTATCATAAAGATTCTAATTAATATGGACACATCTTCTGAGCCTCACTGAATCATACACACCTGTAGAATAATTTGGAGTCTATTTTCGATAGACATTCATTCAGAGCCTCGGTGAATAATGCACACCGCTGTGGTAGATAGAAGTCCATTTCATTTGTACACACATTCATAGCCTTAGTTTATAATATGCACGTGTGGGTTATTGGGATTCCATTTTATATAGCCACAGACTCGTAACCTCAGTAAATAATGCACATATGTAATGTACTGAGCAGTCTGTTTCATATAGCCACTCATTCAGAGATTCATTGGATAATAAAATTATTTAAGATAGACAGAATCCCGTTTCATACGGTCACACAAGAAGACCCTAAATGAGAAATACACACCTGGGGAAATGTGAGGAGACTGCTATAAAGAGCCTCTGATTTAAAGCCTCAGGGAGTAATGCACACGTGTGGAGTAGGCACTAATCTATTTTATATGGCCACAAAATCAAACCCTGAGTGAGCAATACACAAGTTTGGAATAGTCACTAGTCTATTCCATATGTTCAAATATTAAAAGTCAGAGTCAGTAATTCACTCATGTGGACTAGTCAGGAAACAATTTCATATGGACAAAGTTTTAGAGTTTCAGTGAATAATATATAACTTGGAAATACTCAGGACGCTATTTCATATGGCATCTATTTCAGAGTTTAATTGAGTAAGGAACACCTGTATCGTAGTCAGAATGTTCTTTTAATACCCACATCGTCAGATCGTAAGTGAATAACATACATCTTGTGAAAAGTCAGGATTCTATTTCGTATAACCACTCATTTAGAGCCAAATGTAAAAACGCACGCCTGTGGAGTATTCAGGAGTCTCTATTTTATGGACACACATTCAGAGCGTCACAGAATAATACAGACCTATGGAAAAGTCAGGAGTGTATTTCACATGGCCGCTTATTCAGAACCGAAGTGAAGGATCATATACATCTGGAAAATACTCAGGATTCTTTTATATATGGCCACTTATTCAGAGACTCAGTGAATAATGCACACTTGGGGTATAGTCTGGAGACTATTTGAAATGAGCGTTCCCTAAGGACTCAGTGGAAAATTGAGAGCTGAAATATCGTCAAAATGACACAGTCAAGAGTCTACTTTGTGAGGTCACTCGTTCAGAAACTCACTGAAGAATACACACCTTAAAAATAGTCAGAGTCCAGGTATTATGGCGACTCAATCACAGCATTACCGAATAATGGACAATTGGGCAATAGTAAGGAGTCTATGTCATACGGCTTCTAATTCAGGGCTTCAGTGCATAATCAGCAGCTGTGTAGTAGGCAGGATTCTTTCGCAGCTTGCTCCAAATTAAGCAGCTCCGTGTATGATACATAAATGTGTGATAGTCAGGAGACTCTTTGATATGGACACTCATACAGAACCTCTTCGAATAGTGCACATGTGGAGAATAATCACTAGTGTATTTCATATGGTGATTCCTTTGAAGGGTCAAACAATAACGCCGATCTGTGGAGTAAATTGGGGTGTATTATATAAGGCCACTCTTTCAGTGTTGCGGGGAATAATGTGTATATCTGATAAGTGAGGAATCTCTTTCTCATGGCCACTCATTCAGGGCCTCTGTGAATAATACTCCCCTCAGAAATAGTCAAGGTTCTACTTCAAATGGCTACACATTCAGAGTCTCTGTAACTAATGTACACCTGGGCAATACACAAGAGTCTCTGTTTTATGCCTACTTAGTCAGAGTCTCATTCAATTATACACACCCGGGGAAGAGTTGAGTATACCTCACAGAGCCAATCATTTAGAGCCTCAGTGAATAATGCACACTATTGTTATATTCGAGCATTTTTTATATGGCCACTCATTCTGTGCCTCCCTGAATGATGCACACCTGGGGAATCCTCAGGATTCAATTTCATTCTACCACTCATTTAGAACCTTATTGACTAATTCACAATGGAGCAATAGTCAGGTGTCTATTTCATATGGCCTCTCATTCAAAGTTTCAGTGTATAATGAACTTCTATGGAGTAATCAGGTTGCTGTTTAAGATAGCCACGAATTGAGCACCTTCCTGAATAATACACACCTGCGTTATAGCATTCTATTTTATATAAACTCTAATTCTTGGTACCGCTGAGTAATTCACACGTGGGATAGTGTAAGCAGTTTATTTGTTATGGGCACTCATAGAGAACCTATTTGAATAATGCACACATGGTGAATAATAAGAATTCTATGTTGTACGGCTAGTCATTCAGAGCAGAAGTGAATAACGCACATGTGGATTATTAGAAGTCTGTTTCATATGCCCCTTTTTCAGAGCCTCACTGAATAATACTCACTTGAGATATAGTCTGGTGTCTATTTTTTATGGCCATTCTTTCAGAGAATCACTGAATATTGAACACCTGTGGAATAGTCAGAATTCTCTTTCCAACAGCCACTCATTGAAAGCCTCACTAAAAGAACCCACCTTTGGAAAGAGTCAGGATTTACTTCTATTTTCTCATTCAGAGTCTCACTAAATAATGCAAAACTGTGGAATTGTCAGGAGAATTTTTCAAGCGGCCTCTCATTCCGAGTGTAACTGAACAATGTGCTGTAGTTTGGAGTCTATTTCATGTAGACACATATTCAGAACCTCAGTAAATAAGACAGACCCTTGGTCTCGTTAAGAATCTAATTAATATGGACACATCTTCTGAGCCTCCCTTAATAACACACACCTGTAGAATAATTTGGAGTCTATTTTCGATGGACATTCATTCAGAGCCTCGGTGAAGAATTCACACCCCTGGGGTAGCCAGAAGTCCATTTAATTTGTACTCTCTTTCATAGCCTCAGTTTATAATATGCATGTGTGGATAAGTTGGCGTGCCATTTCATATAGCCACAAACTCATAACCTCAGTGAATGATTCACATACGTAACGTACTCAGCAGTCTGTTTCATAAAGCCATTCATTCAGAGATTTATTGGATAATAAAATAGTTTAAGATAGACAGAATCCCGTTTTGTATGGTCGCACAACAAGAGCCTCACTGAGTAATACACACCTGGGAAAATGTTTGGAGTCTACTATATATAGCCTCTCATTTACAGCTTCAGGGAATAATGCCCACGTGTGGAATAGACACTATTCTCTTTTATATGGCCACAAACCAAACCCTGAGTGAGCAATACACAATTTGGGAATAGTCACAAGTCTATTCCATATGCCCAAATATTCAAAGTCAGAGTCAAGAATTCACTCCTGTGGACTAGTCAGGAAACAATTTCATATGGACAAAGTCTTAGAGCTTCAGTAAATAATATATACCTGGGAAATACTCAGGACGCTATTTCATATGGCGTCTTCTTCAGAGCTACATTGAATAAGGAACCACTGTATCGGAGTCAGAATTTTCTTTTAACAGCCACGTCTTCAGAGCCTACCTGAATTATATACACCTTGGGAAAATCAGTTTTCTTTTTCATATAGCCACTCATTTAGAGCCGAATATAAAAACGCACGCCTGTGGAGTATTCAGGAGTCTCTACTTTATGGACACTCATTCAGAGCGTCACAGAATAATACAGACCTATGGATAAGTCAGGAGTTTATTTCACATGGACACTTATTCAGAACCGCAGTGAAGGATTGTATTCATCTGGAAGATACTCGGGATTTCTTTTATCAGGAATATTGCTTTAATCTATGAATGGGTATTAATAATGGCCTATCATTATTTTGTGTATTTAAAGTGGAGAATATATATTTTATGTATCTAAAGTGGAGAGCTCTAAAATTGCTTATTAAGTTTACTTGTTTCAGATCTGAGTTCAGATTCTCTATATCCTTATTAATTTTCTGTCTCGTTGAGTCTAAATCACTTTATGGGTCTTATGTATCTCGGTGTTAGGATGCGTCGATCCTTATACCACTCTATCTTTGTTAGTTTGAAATCTGTTTTATCAAATGCATGAATTGCAACTGCTTTTAGTTTATTTATTTGTTTTTGTTCTCCATTTGGTTGGTAAATCTTTCTCCAACCCTTTCTTTTTAGTCTTTGTATATCTTTCGATATGAAATGGGTCTGGATGTAGCATACCGTTAGGTTTTTGCTGTATCATTTGATTGGGGAATTTAGTCGATTTCAATTTAAGATTACTGCCGTTAGATGTTAACTGTCTATTTTATACATTAGTTGATTTAAATTCTTCTTTATGTTGATGCTTTTTACTTTTTGGTATATTTTTAGAAAGCCTAATATTGTTTGTGTTTTTCTCTGTGTAATGCTTCTTTCAGAATATTTTGTAAAGCAGGCCTGGTGGTAATAAAATCTCTGCGTACCTGCTTGTTCATAAAAGATTTTACTTTTTCTTCAGTTGTGAAGCTTAGTTTGGCAGGATATGAAATTCTGGGCTGAAAGTTCTGTTCTTGAAGGATGTTAAATATCGGCCCCCACTCTCTTCTGGCTTGTAGGGTTTCTGCTGAGAGATCTGCTGTAAGTCTAATAGGCTTCCCTTTGTGGGTAACCTGACCTTTCTCTCTGGCTGCCCTTAGTATTTCCTCCTTCGTTTCAACCCTGGTGAATCTAATGATTATGTGTCTTGGGGTTGCTCTTCTTTTTTTTTAATTTTTATTGTATTATAGGTTATGGGTTACATGTGCAGAACGTGCAAGACAGTTGCATAGGTACACACATGGCAGTGTGTTTTGCTGCTTTCCTCCCCTTCACCCTAACTTGGCATTCATCCCCAGGCTATCCCTTCCCAACCCCCACCGCTGCCCCTTCCACAGTCCCCCCCAATAGACCCCAGTGTATAGTAGACTGCCTCTCTGTGTCCATGTGTTCTCATTTTTCTCACCCATCTATGAGTGAGTATATGCGGTATTTCTTTTTCGGTTTTGGGTCAGTTTGCTGAGAATGATTTTCTCCAGATTCATGCATGTCCTTACAAAGGACAGAAACTCATCATTGTTGATTGCTGCATAATATTCCATGTTGTATATGTGCCACATTTTCCCAGTCCAGTCTATTATCGTTGGGCATTTGGGTTGGTTCCAGTTCTTTGCTATTGTAAACAGTGCTGCAATGAACATTCGTGTGCATGTGTTCTTATAGTAGAAAGATTTATAGTCCTTTGGATATATACCCAGTAATGGGATTGCTGGGACAAATGGAATATCTATTTCTAGGTCCCTGAGGAATCCCCACACTGTCTTCCACAATGGTTGAACTAATTTACACTCCCACCAACAGTGTAAGAGTGTTCCTATTTCTCCGCATCCTCTCCAGCATCTGCTGTCTCCAGAGTTTTTAATGATCGCCATTCTAACTGGCATGAGATGGTATCTCAATGTGGTTTTGATTTGCATCTCTCTAATAAACAGTGATGACGCGCACTTTTTCATATGTTTGTTGGCCTCATGTATGTCTTCTTTTGTAAAGTGTCTGTTCATATCCTTTGCGGATTTTTGAATGGGCTTGTTTGTTTTTTTCTTGTAAATCTGTTTGAGTTCTTTTTAATTTCTGAATATCAGCCCTTTGTCATATGTGTAAACTGCAAAGATTTTTTCCCATTCTGATGGTTACCAATTCACTCTAGTGACAGTTTCTTTTGCCTTGCAGAAGCTGTGGAGTTTGATTAGGTCCCATTTTGGCTTTTGTTGCCAATGCTTTTGGTGCTTTGCTCATGAAGTCCTTGCCTACTCCTGTGTCCTGAATGGTTTTGCCTGGATTTTCTTCTAGGATTTTTATGGTGTTAGGTCTTATGTTTAAGTCTTTAAGCCATCTGGAGATAATTTTAGTGTAAGGTGTCAGGAAGAGGTCCAGTTTCTGCTTCCTGCACATGGCTAGCCAGTTTTCACAACACCGTTTATTAAATAGGGAATCCTTTCCCCATTGCTTGTTTTTGTCTGGTTTATCAAAGATAATATGGTTGTAGATATGTTGTGTTGCCTCCGATGCTTCTGTTCTGTTCCATTGGTCTATATCTCTGTTTTGGTACCAGTACCATGCTGTTTTGATTACTGTAGCCTTGTAGTATAGTTTAAAGTCTGGTACTGTGATGCCTCTGGCTGTGTTCTTTTTGCTTAGAATTGACTTGGCTATGCGGGCTCTTTTTCGGTTCCATATACAATTCATGATGGATTTTTCCAGTTCTGTGAAGAAATTTAATGGTAGTTTGACGGGGACAGCATTGATTGTGTAAATTACTTTGGGCAGTATAGCCATTTTCATGATATTGATTCTTCCTAACCACGAACATGAAATATTTCTCCATCTGTTTGTGTCCTCTCTTATTTCGTTGAGCAGTGGTATGTAGTTTTCCTTAAATAGGTCCCTTACACTTCTTGTGAGTTGTATTCTTGGTATTTTATTTTCTTTGTAGCAATTGTGAATGGCAGTTCGTTCTTGATTTGGTTCTCTTTAAGTCTGTTATTGGTGTATAGGAATGCTTGTGATTTTTGAACATTGATTTTATATCCTGAGACTTTGCTGAAGTTGATTATCAGTTGCAGGAGCTTTTGGGCTGAGGTGATGGGGTCTTCTAGGTATACTATTATGTCGTCTTGAAATAGAGACAATTTGGCTTCCACCTTTACTATTTGAATACACTTTATTTCTTTTTCTTGCCTGATTGCTCTGGCTAGAACTTCCAGTACTATGTTGAATAGGAGTGGTGAGAGAGGGCATCCTTGTCTAGTGCTGGATTTTAAAGGGAATGCTTCCAGTTTTTGCCCATTAAGTATGATATTGGCTGTTGGTTTGTCGTAAATAGCTTTTATTACTTTGAGATATGTTCCATCTATACCAAGGTAATTGAGGGTTTTTAGCATAAAGGGCTGTTGGATTTTGTCAAATGCCTTCCCTGCATCGATTGAGATAATCATGTGGTTTTTGTTTTTGGTCCTGTTTAAGTGGTGAATTACATTTATAGATTTGCCTATGTTGAACCAGCCTTGCATTCCCGGGAAGAATCCTAATTGATCATGTTGGACAAGTTTTTAATGTGCTGTTGCAATCGGTTTGCCAGTATTTTATTGAAGATTTTTGCATCTATGTTCATCATGGATATTGGCCTGAAGTTTACTTTTCTTGTTGAGTCTGTCTGGTTTTGGTATCAGGATGATGTTGGTCTCATAAAACGATTTGGGAAGGGTTCCCTCTTTTTGGATTATTTGGAGTAGTTTCAGAAGAAATGGTACCAGATCCTTTTTGTGTGTCTGGTAGAATGCAGCTGTGAACCCATCTGGACTTGGGCTTTTTTTGTGTGGTAGGCTCTTAATTTTTGCCTCAACTTTAGACCTTGTTATTGTTCTATTCATAGTTTCCGCTTCCTCCTGGTTTAGGCTTGGGAGGACACAGGCGTCCAGGAATTTATCCATTTCTTCCTGATTTACTAATTTATGTGCATAGAGTTGTTTGTAGTATTCTTTGATGATGGTTTGAATTTCTGTGGAATCTGTGGTGATTTCCCCATTATCGTTTATTAATGCATCTATTTGGTTTTTCTCTCTTTTCTTTTTTATCAGCCTTGCTAGTGGTCTATTTTGTTGATATTTTCGAAAAACCAGCTGTTGGATTTATTAATATTTTGAAGGGCTTTTTTTGACTCTATTTCCTTCAGTTCTACTCTGATCTTAGTTATTTCTTGTCTTCAGCTAGGTTTTGTGCATTTTTGATCTTGCTCCTCTAGCTCTTTCAATTTTGACGATAGTGTGTCAAGTTTGGATCTCTCCACTCTTCTCAAGTGGGCACTTATTGCTATATATTTTCCTCTGCAGACTGCTTTAAATGTGTCCCAGAGATTCTTGTACGTTGTGTCTTAATTCTCGTTGGTTTCAAAGAACTTCTTTATTTCTGCCTTCATTTCATTGTTTATCCAATCAACATTCAAGAGACAGTTGTTCAGTTTCCATGAAGCTGTGCGGTTCTGAGTTATTTTCTGAATTCTGAGTTCCAACTTGATTGCACTATGGTTTGAGAGACTGTTTTGATTTCTGTTGTTTTGCATTTGCTGAGGAATGCTTTACTTCCAGTTATGTGGTCAATTTTGGAATAGCTGTCATGTGATGCTGGAAAGAATGTATATTCTGTGGATTTGGGGTGGAGAGTTCTGTAAATGTCTATCAGGTTTGTTTGTTCGAGGTCTGAGTTCAAGTCCTGGATATTCTTGTTAATTTTCTGCCTGGTTGATCTGTCTGATATTGACAGTGGAATGTTAAAGTTTCCCACTATTATTGTGTGGGAGTCTAAGTCTCTTTGTAAGTCATTAAGAACTTGCCTTATATATCTGGGTGCTCCTACATTGGGTCCATATATATTTAGAACCGTTAGCTCTTCCTGTTGTATCGATCCTTTTACCATTATGTAATGACCTTCTTTGTCCCTTTTGATCTTTGTTGCTTTAAAGTCTATTTTATCAGAGATGAGAATTGCAACTCCTGCTTTTTTTTGCTCTCCATTTGCTTGGTGAATCTTCCTCCATCCTTTTATTTTGAGCCTTTGTGTATCTTTGCGTTTGAGGTGGGCTTCCTGGATACAGCACACCGATGGGTTTTGGTTTTTTATCCAATTTGCCAGTCTGTGTCTTTTAATTGGTGCATTTAGCCCATTTCCATTTAGGGTTAATATTGTTATGTGTGAATTTGATACTGCCATTTTGATGCTAGCTGGCTGTTTTGCCAATTAGTTGATGCAGATTCTTCATTTTGTTGATGGTCTTTAGGATTTGGTATGCTTTTAGGATGGCTGGTACCGGTTGTTTCTTTCTATGTGTAGTGCCTCTTTCAGGATCTCTTGTAAAGCAGACCTAGTGGTGACCAAATCTCTGAGTACTTGCTTGTTGGCAAAAGATTTTATTCTCCCTTCACTTCTGAAGCTCAGTTTGGCTGGATATGAAATTCTGGGTTGAAAGTTCTTTTCGTTAAGGATGTTGAATATTGGCCCCCACTCTCTTCTGGCTTGTAGAGTCTCTGCCGAGAGATCTTCTGTGAGTCTGATGGGCTTCCCGTTGTGGGTGACCCGACCTTTCTCTCTGGCTACCCTTAGTATTTTCTCCTTAATTTCAACCGTGGTGAATCCGACGATTATGTGCCTTGGGGTTGCTCTTCTTGTAGAATATCTTTGTGGTGTTCTCTGTATTTTCTGGAGTTGAGTGTTGACCTGTGTTGCTAGGTTGTGGAAATTTTCCTGGATAATATCCTGAAGCGTGTTTTCCAGCTTGAATTCATTCTTTTCATCACATTCTGGTACACCTATCAAACATAGATTGGGTCTCTTCACATAGTCCCACATTTCTTGGAGATTTTGTTCATTACTTTTTATCCTTTTTTCTTTAAACTTGGTTGCTCATTTTATTTCATTGAGTTGTTCTTCGACTTCTGATATTCTTTCTTCTGCTTGATCAATTCGGCTGTTGAAACTTGTGCATGCTTCACGAAGTTCTCATTGTGTTTTTCATCTCCTTCAATTCATTCATATTCCTCTCTAATTTGTCCATTATTGTTATCAATCCCTCAAATCTTTTTTCAAATATATTTTCAATGTTCTTAGTTTCTTTGCACTGGTTTTGAACATGTTCTTTCAGCTCACTGAAATTTCTCATTATCGACTTTCTGAAGTCTGATTCAGTCATTTTGTCACACTCATTCTCAGTCCAGCTTTGTTCCCTTTCTGGTGAGAAGTTTTGGTCCTTTTTTGGAGGTGAGGTGTTTTGGTTTTGTGTGTTTTCCTCCTTTTTGTGCTGGTTTCTTCCCATCTTTATGAATTTATCCTCCTGTTGCCTTAGTAGTTGCTGATTTTTTAATTGGGTCTCTGTGTGGACGCTGAGATTGTTGATGAAGGAGGATTTCTGTTATTTAGTTTTCCTTCTAATGGTCAAGTTTCTCTGCTGTATGAGTGCTGAGGTCCACTCCAGGCTCTGCTTGTCTGGGGTATACCTGTAGCAGCTGTGGAACAGTGAGGAATGATACCAGTTTCTTCTTCTTCTGTCTTTGTTTCAGAATGATGCCCGCCAAATATCAGTCTGATTAGTTCTTTCTTGGGGTGAGTCTTTGGATATGCAGGGTCCAGGGAGCTGCTTGAGGAGACGGTCTGTGCTGTATAGGAGCTCCAGTGCTGAGCTGTGAGCTCCGTTGTTCATACAGGGTTGCTGGGAGGTTGTTTATGTCTGCTGCAACAGAACTCATAAAACACCGCCCTTTTTTCTCCCCCTCAGATTCTCTGTCTCAGGGAGTTGGGGCTTTCTTTATGAGTATCTGTTGCACTGTCCTGCCCCACTAGGAGGCAGTCTATTCACCATTTGCCTGCTGGGGCTCTGACATGCTCACGCGGGTCCTTCCTGTTGCTGCTGGGCTCCGTTCTGCTGTGGAGCACTCCCCCCTCCTGGCGGAATCTCTCTGTTATGGCAGTTTGCTTTGGCAACGGCAGGCGGCGTCAGCCCTGGGCGGTACATTAGTAGGGGCGGATTGCGTCAGTAATGGCGGATGCCCCTCCCTCACCGAGCTGCATCGTCCTTGATGCTGGCAGCAAAACTCTCAGCCACAAGCGCCTCCAGTCGCCGCCCTTTTTGTCAGGGTGGGACCCGCCGAGACCGATCACTCAGCTCCCTGCCTCAGAGTCCGTCCTTTCTCTCTCTCCCTCTTCCTCTCAGCAAGTTGAAAGGTCGGCTCTCTCTATGGCGCCCCAGTTGCCTGCCAATAGGGCACTGAGATTCGTGTGATCTCCCATGCTGCTTCCCACTGCACCTGCTCAGATCATGCTTCCCAGGGATCTCCTGGTCTGGCTTATTGTCCAAGTCCCGTTCAATCAGATGGACATGCCAATCTGCTCTTCCAAATCTCAGATTGCCAGTTAATCAGGGCACCCAGACCAGTGAGTTCCGTTCTGGGTCTCACTGAGGCGCCAGCTGAAGAGGCCGTGTGAGCCGGCTCCACTAGCTGGCTGTACTAGCATCCCCTGTCTCTCCCACACCTGGGACTTTCAACGCTCTGTGGGCAAAAAAAGTCCATCCAAGAATGCGGCTAGGACTCATTCTCTACACCTTCACTGAGAGCTGCAATGCTGAGTCACTTCTATGATGCCATCTTGCGAGTCCCCCTGGTTTTTAATCATCATCCACCTTTTGAAGCCTACTTCAGATACTGGAACAGAGTCCTCTTCCATTAGGGCTTGTTCCATTGCTGATGAGAAATTGCTATCTTCTGCAGAGGGAGAGGGGTTCTGACTTTCGGTTTTCTCGGCCTTTCTAGGCTGTTTTTTTTCCTTTATTGTGATTTCATCCATCTGATGTCTTTACAATTAGGGCCTTTCTAATTAAGTTCCTGAGAGGATGTCCAATTTAGTGATTCCCAGTGCTGGAATCCCAGCAACCCACTGCATCAGCTAAAACTGCAGCGAAAAGACTGATGGTGCTCTTCTGCCTGGGAATCTCCGGTCTGGCTTCCTTCTTGAGTCCGTAACAAGCGGCTCTGCCTTCCCAGAGCTCCAAACACCAGTCAGTAGGAAAACCAGTCCCGCTCATTGTGCACAAAAAGCTACCGCGAGGAGGTGATGACAATACCACTCTGCCGGTCACAGAATTCGCACTGGCAACCCGCGGGGCTCCTCCACTGGAAATCTTCTGGTCCGTGGGCGACGAAAATTCCTGTAAAAGTGTGGCGTCCTCACGTTTTCCGAGCTTTAACTGGGAGCTACCATCCCGAGCTGTGAGCGATCAGCCATCTTGGATCTCTCCTAGGATTTTTTTATATATGACCCCTTATTTAGAGACTCAGTGAATAATGCACATCTGGGGTGTAGTCTGGAGACTATTTGATATGACAGTTCCAACAGCACTCAGTGGAAAATGGAGAGCTGAAATATTGTCAGGATGATAGAGTCAGGAGTCTACTTTATGTGGTCACTCGTTCAGGAACTCACTGAAGAATACACACCTTAAGAATAGTCAGAGTCCAGGTATTATGGACACTCAATCACAGCATTACTGAATAATGCACAATTGGGCCAGAGTAAGGAGTCTATATCATATGGCTTCTAATTCAGATCTTCAGTGCATAATCAGCAGCTGTGTAGTACTCACGACCCTATTTCAGATTGCCCCAAATTAAGCAGCTCCGTGAATAATATATACATGTGTGATAGTCAGGAGACTCTTTGATATGGACATTCATAGAGAACCTCTTCGAATACTGCACATGTGAAGAGTAATCACTGGTGTATTTCATATGGTGATTTCTTTGGAGGGTCAAACAATAACGCGCAACTGTGGAGTAAAATGGCATCTATTACATAAGGCCACACTTTCAGTGTTGCAGGGAATTATATGTATATCTGATAAGTCAGGAATCTCTTTCACATGGACACTCGTTCAGGGCCTCTGTGAATAATACTCCCCTCAAAAATAGTCAAGGGTTCTACTTCAAATGGCTACACATTCAGAGTCTCTGTACGTAATGCACACATGGGCAATACACAAGAGTCTCTCTTTTATGCCCACTTAGTCAGAGCCTTGTTCAATTATACACATCTGGGGAAGATTTAAGAGTATATCTCAAGGAACAAATTCTTTAGAGCCTCAGTGAATAATGCACACCGGGGTTATAGTCGAGCATTTTTTTATATGGCCACTCATTCTGTGTCTCCCTGAATGATACACACCTGGTTAATTTTCAGATTTCTGTTGCATACTACCACTCATTTAGAACTTCATAGCATAATTCACAATGGAGCAATAGTCAGGTGTTTATTTCATATGGCCTCTCACTCAAAGTTTCAGTGTATAATAAACTTCTATGGAGTAATCAGGACTCTGTTAAAGATAGCCACGAATTGAGTGCCTTCCTGAATGATACACACCTTTGTTATAGGATTCTATTTCATATGAACTCAAATTCTGGGTACCGCTGACTAATACACACGTGGGATACTGTAAAGAGTTTATTTGTTATGGGCACTCATAGAGAACCTGTTTGAATAATGCACATGCTATGAATAATAAAGATTCTATGTTGTACGGCTAGTCATTCAGACAAAAAGTGAGTAAGTCTGTTTCATATGCCCCACTTTCACAGCCTCACTAAATATTACACCGTTGAGATATAGTCTGGAGTCTGTTATTTATAACCATTAATTCAGAGAATCACTGAATATTGAACACCTGTAGGATAGTCAGAATTCTCTTTCTGACTGCCTCTCATTGATTGCCTCACTAAACGTATGCACCTGTGGAAAGTGTCAGGATTTACTTCTATTCCCCAATTCAGAGTCTCACTAAATAATGCACACCTGTGGAATTGTTAGGAAGATTTTTCATGCGGCCTCTCATTCCGAGTGTCACTGAACAATGTGCTCTACTCTGGAGTCTATTTCAGGTAGACACATATTCACAGCCTCCGTGAATAAGACAGACCCTTGCTATCGTAAACATTCTAATTAATATGGACACATCTTCTGAGCCTCACTGAATAATACCCACCTGTAGAATAATTTGGAATATATTTTCGATGGACATTAATTCAGAGCCTCGGTGAAGAATGCACACCCCTGGGCTAGCCAGAAGACCATTTCATTTGTACACTCATCCATAGCCTCAGGTTATAGTATGCACGTGTGGATTAGTTGGGGTTCCATTTCATATAGCCACGGACTCGTATCCTCAGTGAATAATGCACATATGTAATGTACTGAGCAGTCGGTTTCATATAGCCACTCATTCAGAAATTCATTGGATAATAAAATTATTTAAGATAGACAGAATTCCGTTTCATATGGTCAAACAAGAAGAGCCTTACTGAGTAATACGCACCTGGGAATATGTGAGGAGTCTACTATATATAGTCTCTCGTTTACAGCCTCAGGAAATAATGCACACGTGTGGAGTAGGCACTAATCTATTTTAAATGGCCATAAAATCATACCATGATTGAGCAATACACAAGTTGGGAATAGTCACTAGTCTATTCCATACGCCCAAATATTCAAAGTCAGAGTCAAAAATTTACTCCTGTGGACTTGGTGGGAAACAATTTCATATGGACAATGTTATAGATCTTCAGTGAATTATATATACCTGAGAAATACTCAGGACACTATTTCATATGGCGTCTATTTCAGAGCTTCATTGAATAAAGAACACCTGTATCATAGTCAGAATTTTCTTTTAATAGCCACATTTTCAGAACCTAACTGAATAACATACACCTTGGGAAAAGTCAGGATTCTGTTTTGTATAGCCACTCATTTACAGCCAAATGTAAAAACGCACGCCTGTGGAGTATTCAGGGGTCTCTATTTTATGGACACTCATTCAGAGCGTCACAGAATAATACAGACCTATGGAAAAGTCAGGAGTGTATTTCACATGGCCACTTATTTCGAACCGCAGTGAAGGATCATATACATCTGGAAAATACTCAGGATTCTTTTATATATGGCCACTTATTTAGAGACACAGTGAATAATGCACACCTGGGGTATAGTCTGGAGACTATTTTATATGACCCTTCCCTAAACAGTTAGTGAAAAATGGAGACCTGAAATGTAGTCAGGATGATAGAGTCAGAAGTCTACTTTATGTGGTCACTGGTTCAGAAACTCACCGAATAATACACACCTTAACAATTGTCAGAGTCCGGGTATTATGGCCACTCAATCACAGCATTACCGAATAATGCACAATTGGGCAATATTAAGGAGTCTATATCATATGCCTTCTAATTCAGTGCTTCATTGCATAATCAGCAGCTGTGTAGTAGTCAGGACGCTATCTCAGCTTGCCCAAAATTGAGCAGCTTTGTGAATGATACATATATGTGTGACAGTCAAGAGACACTTCGATATGAACACTCATACAGAATCTCTTCGAATCCTGCACATGTGGGGAAAAATCACTAGTGTATTTTATATGGTGATTCCTTTGGAATCAATAATGCAAAACTGTTGCATAAAATGGGGTATATTACATAAGGCCACTCTTTCTGTGTTTCAGGGAATAATATGTATATCTGATAAGTCAGGAATCTCTTTCACATGGCCACTCATTCAGGGCCTCTGTGTATAATATTTCCCTCAGAAATAGTCAAGGTTATACTTCAAGTGGCTACATATTCAGAGTCTCTGTAGGTAATGCACACCTGGGCAATACACAAGAGTCTCTTTTTATGCCCACTTTGTCAGAGACTCATTCAATTATACAGACCCGGGGAAGAGTTAAGAGTATACCTCACGAAACCAATAATTTAGATCCTCAGTGAATAATGCACACCGGTGTCATAGTCGAGCATTTTTTATATGGCCACTCATTCTGTGCCTCCCTGAATAATACACACCTGGGAAATTCTACGGATTCAATTTCATACTACCACTCATTTAGAACCTCATAGAATAATTCACAATCGGGCTATAGTCAGGTGTCTATTTCATATGGCCTCTCATTTAAAGTTTCAGTGTTTAATGAACTTCTATGGAGTAACCAATATGCTGTTTAAGATATCCACGAATTGAGTGCCTTCCTGAATGATACACACCTGGGTTATAAGATTGTATTTCATATGAACTCTAGTTCTGGGTACCCCTGCATAATTCACACGTGGGATTGTTTAAGGAGTTTATTTGTTAATGGCACTCAAAAAGAACTTCTTGAGTAATGTACACACGGTGAATAATAAGGATTCTACGTTGTACAGCTCGTCATTCAGACAAAACGTGAATAACGCTCATGTGCATTAATAGAAGTCAGTTTCATATGCCGCTCTTTCACAGCTTCACTGAATATAACACACTTGAGATATAGTCTGGAGTCTGTTCTTTATGGCCATTCATTCAGAGAATCACTGAATAATGAACATCTGTGAAAGAGTCAGAATTCTCTTTTCGACCGCCACTCATTGAAATCCTCACTAACTGTACCCACCTCTGGAAAGAGTCAGGATTTACTTCTATTCCCTCATTCAGAGTCTCACTAAATAAAGCGCACCTGTGGAATTGTCAGGAGAATTTTTCATGCGGCCTCTCATTCAGATTGTCACTGAACACTGTGCTGTAGTCTGGAGTCTAATTCATGTAGACACACATTTAGAGCCTCAGTGAATAAGACAGTTCCTTGCTATTGTAATAATTCCAGTTAATATGGACACATCTTTTGAGCCTCACTGAATAATGCACACCTGAAGAATAATTTGGAGTCTATTTTCAATAAACATTCATTCAGAGCTTCGGTGAATAATGCACACCGCTGGGGTAGCCAGAAGACCGTTTCATTTGTACACTCATCCATAGCCTCAGGTTATAATATGCACCTGTGAATTAGTTGGTGTTCCATTTCATATAGCCACGGACTCGTAATCTCAGGGAGTAATGCACATATGTAACGTACACAGCCGTCTGTTTCATATGGCCACTCATTCAGAGATTCATTAGATAATAAAATTATTTAAGATAGACAGAATCCTGTTTCATATGGCCACACAAGAAGAGCCTCACTGAGTAATACACACCTGGAAAAATGTGAGGAGTCTCCTATATATAGCCTCTCATTTACAGCCTCAGGGAATAATGCACACGTGTGGAGTAGGCACTAATCTATTTTAAATGGTCACAAAATCATACCCTGAGTGAGCAATACAGAAATTGGGAATAGTCGCTAGTTTATTCCATAGGCCCAAATATTCAAAGTCCGAGTCAATAATTCACCTCTGTGGACTAGTCAGGAAAAAATTTCATATAGACAAAGTTTTAGATCTTCAGTGAATAATATATACCTGGGAAATACTCAGGATGCTATTTCATATGGCGTCTATTTCAGAGCTTCATTGAATAAGGAACACCTGTATCATAGTCCGAATTTTCTTTTATTAGCCACATCTTCAGAGCCTAACTGAACAAAATACACCTTGGGAAAAGTCAGGATTCTATTTCCTATAGCCACTAATTTAGAGCCGAATGTGAAAACGCATGCCAGTGGAGTATTCAGGAGTCTCTATTTTATGGACACTCATTCAGAGCGTCACAGAATAATACAATCCTATGAAAAAGTCAGGAGTGTATTTCACATGGCCACTTATTCAGAACCGCAGTGAAGGATCATATATATCTGGAGAATACTCAGGATTCTTTTACATATGGCTACTTATTCAGGGACTCAGTGAATAATGCACACCTGGGGTAGAGTCTGGAGACTATTTGATATGACTCTTCCCTAAACACTTAGTGGAAAATGGAGAGCTGAAATGTAGTCAGGATGATAGAGCCAGGAGTCTACTTTATGTGGTCACTGGTCCAGAAACTCACCGAAGAATACACACCTTAAGAATTGTCAGAGTTTGGGTATTATGGCCACTCAATCACAGCATTACCGAATAATGCACAATTGGGCAATATTAAGGAGTCTATATTATATGGCTTCTAATTCAGAGCTTCAGTGCATAATCAGCATCTGTGTAGTAGTCAGGATACTATGTCAGCTTGCTTCAAATTAAGCAGCTCCATGAATGATACAAATATGAGTGACAGTCAGGAGACCCTTTGGTATGAACACTCATACAGAACCTCTTCGAATACTGCACATGTGTTGAATAATCACTAGTGTATTTCATATGGTGATTTTTTTGAAGAGTCAAACAATAATGTGCAACTGTGGAGTAAAATGGGGTCTATTACATAAGGCCACTCTTTCGGTGTTGCAGGTAATAATATGTATATCTGATAAGTCAGGAATCTCTTTCATATGGCCACTCATTCAGGGCCTCTGTGAATAATATTTTCCACAGAAATAGTCAATGTTCTATTTCAAGTGGGTACACATTCAGAGTCTCTGTAAGTAATGCACACCTGGGCAATACACAAGAGTCTCTTTTTATGCCCACGTAGTCAGAGTCTCATTCAATTATACACACCCAGGGAAGAGTTAAGAATATACATCACGGAACCAATCATTTATATCCTCACTGAATAATGAACACTAGTGTCATAGTCGAGCATATTTTATACGGCCACTCATTCTGTGCCTCCCTGAATGATACACACATGGGGAATACTCAGGATTCAATTTCATACTACCTCTCATTTAGAACCTCATAGAATAATTCAGATTCGGGCAATAGTCAGGGGTCTATTTCATATGGCCTCTCATTCAAAGTTTCAGTTTTTGATGAACTTCTATGGAGTAATCAGTACGATGTTTAAGATAGCCACAAATGGAGTGCATTCCTGAATGATACACACCTGGGTTATAAGATTCTATTTCATATGAACTCTAATTCTGAGTTCCGCTGAGTAATTCACACGTGGAATAGTTTAAGGAGTTTATTTGTTATGGGCACTCAAAAGAACTTGTTTAGTTATGCACAAACAGCGGATAATAAAAATTCTATGTTGTACGGCTCGTCATTCAGACAAAAACTTAATAACGCTCATGTGAATTATTAGAAGTCTGTTTCATATGCCACTCTTTCACAGCTTCACTGAATATTACACTCTTGAGATATAGTCTGGAGTCTGTTCTTTATGGCCATTAATTCAGAGAATCACTGAATAATGAACAACTGTGGAACAGACAGAAGTCTCTTTTCGACCGCCACACAATAAAAGCCTCACTAACTTTAACCACCTGTGGAAAGAGTCAGGATTTACTTCTATTCCCTCATTCAGAGTCTCACTAAATAACGAACACCTGTGGAATTATCAGGAGAATTTTTCATGCATCCTCTCATTTCGATTGTCACTGAACACAGTGCTGTAGTCTGGCGTCTATTTCATGTAGACACATATTCAGAGCCCCAATGAATAAGACAGACCCTTGCTATCATAAAGATTCTAATTAATATGGACACATCTTCTGAGCCTCACTGAATAATATACACCTGTAGAATAATTTGGAGCCTATTTTTGATGATCATTCATTCAGAACCTCGGTGAAGAATGCACACCCCTGGTATAGCCAGAAGTCCATTTCATTTGTACCCTCATCCATAGTTTGTAATATGCACGTGTTGATTACTTGGGGTTCCATTTCATATAGCCACGAACTCATAACCTCAGTGAATAATGCACGTATGCAACGTACTCAGAAGTCTGTTTCATATAGCCACTCATTCAGAGATTCATTGGATAATAAATTTATTTAAGATAGATAGAATCCGTTTCATATGGTTACACATGACAAGCCTCACTTAGTAGTACACACCTGAGAAAATGTGAGGATTCTACTATAATTAGACTCTCATTTACAGCCTCAGGGAATAATGCACACGTGTGGAGTAGGCACTAATCTATTTTATATGGCCACAAAATCAAATTTTTATTGAGCAATACACAAGTTTGGAATAGACACTAGTCTATTCCATATGCCCAAATATTCAAAGTCAGAGGCAATAATATACTCCTGTGAAGTGGTCTGGAAACAATTGCATATGGACAAAGTTTTAGAGCTTTAGTGAATAATATATACCTGCTAAATACTCAGGACGCTATTTCATATTGTGTCTATTTCAGAACTTCATTGAATAATGAACACCTGTATCGTAGTCAAAATTTTCTTTTAATAGTCATATCTTCAAAGCCTAACTGAATAACATACACCTTGGGAACAGTCAGGATTCTATTTCGTATAGCCACTCATTTAGAGCCAAATGTAAAAACGCACGTCTGTGGAGTATTCAGGAGTCTCTATTTTATGGACACTCATTCAGAGCGTCACAGAATAATACAGACCTATGGAAAAGTCAGGAGTGTATTTCACATGGCCACTTATTCAGAACCGCGGTGAAGAATCATATACATCTGGAAAATACTCAGGATTCTTTTATATATTGCCACTTATTCAGAGACTCAGTGAATAATGCACACCTGGGGTATAGTCAGGAGACTATTTGATATAACCCTTCCCTAAGCACTCGGTGGAAAATGGAGAGCTGAAATATAGTCAGGATGATAGAGTCAGGCGTCTCCTTTCTGTGTTCACTCATTCAGAAACTCACCGAAGAATACACATTGTAAGAATAGTCAGAGTCTGGGTATTATGGCCACTCAATCACACCATTACCGAATACTGCACAATTGGGCAATAGTAAGGAGTCTATATCATATGGCTTCTAATTCAGAGCTTCAGTGCATAATCAGCAGCTGTGTAGTAGTCAGGACCCTATATCAGCTAGCCCCAAATTAAGCAGCTCCGTGAATGATATATATATGTGTGATAGTCAGGAGACCCTTTGATATTGACACTCATACAGAACCTTTTCGAATACTGCACGTGTGGGGAATAATCAGTAGTGTATTTCATATGGTGATTTCCTTGGTGGGTCAAACAATAATGCGCAACTGTGGAGTTAATTGGGGTCTATTACATAAGGCCATTCTTTCAGTGTTGCAGAGAATAATATTTACATCTGAGAAGTCAGGAATCTCTTTTACATGTCCACTCATTCCAGGCCTTTGTGAATAATATTCCCCTAAGAAATAGTCAAGATTCTACTTCAAGTGGCTATGCAGAGTCTCTGTAAGTTATGCACACATGGGCAATACACAAGAATCTCTTTTTTATGCCCACTTAGGCAGAGTCTCATTCACTTATACAGACCCGGGGAAGAGCTAAGAGTATACCTCACGGAACCAATCATTTAGAGCCTCAGTGAATAATGCACATCAGTGTCATAGTCAAGCAGTTTTTTTATATAGCCACTCATTCTGTGCCTCCCTGAATGTTACACACCTGGGGAATCCTCAGGATTCAATTTCATACTACCACTCTTTAAGAACCTCATAGAATAATTCACAATGGGGCAATACTCAGGTGTCTATTTCATGTGGCCTCTCATTCAAAATTTTAGTGTTTAATGAATTTCTATGGAGTAATCAGTACTCTGTTTAAGATAGCCAAGAATTGAGTGCATTCTTGAATGATACACACATGGGTTATAATATTCTATTTTATGTGATCTCTATTTCTGTGTACTGCTGAGTAATTCACACGTGGGATGGTTTAAGGAGTTTATTTGTTATGGGCACTCAAAGAGAACTTGTTTGAATAATGCAGACACATGGTGAATTATAAGGATTGTATGTGGACCAGAGAAGAACTCGCAAGATGGGATCATAGAAGTGACTCAGGATTGCAGCTCTGAGTGAAGGCGCAGAGGGTGAGTTTTAGCCACATTCTCGGATGGATATTTTTTGCCCACAGAGCATTGAAAGTTTCAGGTGTGAAAGAGACACGGGACTCTAGTACAGTCGGCTAGCGCAGCTGGCTCTCACGGCCGCTTCGGCCAGTGTCGCAGCGGGACCCAGCATGGAACTCACTGGTCTGTGTGCCCTCTTAAACCGGCAATCTGAGATTTGGAAGGGCAGATTGGCATGTCCATCTGATTGAACGGGACTTGGACAATGAGCCAGACCAGGAGATTCCTGGGAAGCGTGATCTGAGCTGGTGTAGTTGGCAGCAGCACCGGAGATCTCACAGATCCCAGTGCCCTTTCAGCAGGCTAATGAAGCTCCAGTGAGAGAGTCGACCTTTCAGCTTGGGGAGAGAAAGAGAGAGAGAGAGACCGGACTCTGAGGCAGGGAGCTGGGTGATCAGGCTCGGTGGGTAACACCCTGATGGGGACAAGAAGGGCAGTGATTGGAGGCGCTCAGGGCTGAGAGTTTTGCTGCTGGCATCTAGGATGGTGCAGCCCGCTGGGGGAGGTTCGTCCGCAACTGCAGATGCAATCCACCCTTACTGAATTACCGCCCAGGGCTGAGGCAGCCTGCAGTTGCTGAGGAAACCTGCCATAACAGAGAGATTCTGCTAGGAGGTGGGAGTGCTCCACAGCAAAACGGAGCCTAGCAGCCAAGGGATGGACCCGCCCTAGCAGGGCAGAGCCCCAGCATGCAAATAGTAAATAGACTGCCTTCTAGTGGGGCAAGACAGTGCAACAGATACTCATAAAGAATGCCCCAACTCCCTGAGACAGAGCATCTAAGGGGAAAATAAAAAAGGGTGATGTTTTATGACTTCTGTTGCAGCAGACATAAACAACCTCCCAACAACCCTGAATGAACAATGGAGCTCACAGATCAACACTGGAGCTCATATAAAGCACAGACCATCTCCTAAAGCAGCTCGCTAACCCTGGTATATCCAAAGAGACACCCAAAAAAACGACTAATCAGACTCACATTTGGCGGGCATCATTCTGGAACAAAGACAGCAGAAGAAACTGGTATCATCCCTCACTGTTCCGCAGCTGCTACAGGTATATCCCAGACAAGCAGTTCCTGGAGTGGACCTCAGCACTCATACAGCAGAGGAGCTAGACCATTAGAAGGAAAACCAAGTAACAGAAATACTTCATCATCAACAATCTCAGCACCAACACAGAGACCCAACTGAAAAATCAGCAACCACTAAGGCGAAGGGTGGATAAATCCATAAAGATGGGAAGAAACCAGCGCAAAAAGGAGGAAAACACACGAAACCAAAACACCTCAAATTCTAAAAAAATTAAAAATCCTCACCAGCAAGGGAACAAAGCTGGACAGAGAATGAGTGTGATGAAATGATGGAATCAGACCTCAGAAATTGGATAATGAGAAATATCAGTGAGCTAAAAGAACATGTTGTAAATCAGTGCAAAGAAACTAAGAACCTTGAAAAAAATATGAAAAGGGATTCGAAGAATTGATAACAAGAATCAACAACTTAGAGAGGAATATGAATGAATTGAAGGAGCTGAAAAACACAACACGAGAACTTCGCGAAGCATGCACAAGTTTCAACAGCCGAATTGACCAAGCAGAAAAAGGAATATCAGAAGTCGAAGATCAACTCAATGAAATAAAACGAGAAACCAAGATTAAAGAAAAAAGTGCAAAAAGGAATGAACAAAATCTCCAAGAAATGTGGGCCTATGGGAAGAGACCCAACCTACGTTTGATAGGTGTACCAGAATGTGATGAAGAGAATGAATCCAAGCTGGAATACACTCTTCAGGATATTATCCAGGAAAATATCCCTAACCTAGCAAGACAGGTCAATACTCAACTCCAGGAAATACAGAGAACACCACAAAGATACTCCGTAA
The DNA here is from genome assembly GCA_031835075.1 of Saguinus oedipus. NCBI lineage: Eukaryota > Metazoa > Chordata > Mammalia > Primates > Cebidae > Saguinus > Saguinus oedipus. The sequence continues at coordinate 31,869,326 of CM063180.1, read as the reverse complement.
GAAAAGCAACCCCAAGACACATAATTGTCAGATTCACCAGGGTTGAAATGCATAAGAAAATACTAAGGGGAGCAAGAGAGAAAGGTCGTGTCACCTTCAAAGCGAAGCCCATCAGACTCACAGCAGATCTCTCAGAAGAGACTCTTCAAGACAGAAGAGAGTGGGGGCTAATATTCAACACCCTTAAAGAAAAGAACTTTCAACCCAGAATTTCATATCCAGCCAAACTGAGCTTCATAAGTGAAGGAAAAATGAAATCCTTCACGAACAAGCAAGTACTCAGAGATTTTGTCACCACTAGGTCTGCTTTACAAGAGCTCCTGAAAGAGGCACTACACATAGAAAGGAACAACCAGTACCAGCCATCCTAAAAGCATAACAAATGCTAAAGAGCATCAACAAAATGAAGAATCTACATGAACCAATAAGCAAAACAGCCAGCTAGCATCAAAATGGCAGTATCAAATTCACACATAACAATATTAACCCTAAATATAAATGGGCTAAATGCACCAATCAAAAGACACAGACTGGCAAATTGGATTAAAAAAAACAAAACCCATTGGTGTGCTGTATCTACGAAACCCACCTCACATGCAAGGATACACAAAGGCTCAAATTAAAGGGATGGAGGAAGATTTACCAAGCAAATGGAAAGCAAAAAAAAGCAGGAGTTGAAATTCTCATCTCTGATAAAATAGACTGTAAAGCAACAAAGATCAAAAGGGACAAAGAAGGTCATTACATAATGGTAAAAGGATCGATAAAACAAGAAGAGCTAGTAATGCTAAACATACATGTACCCAATGCTGGAGCACCCAGATTCATAAGGCAAGATTTTAATGACTTACAAAGAGACTTAGACTCCCACACAATAATAGTGGGAGACTTTAACAGTCCACTGTCAATATCAGACAGATCAACCAGACAGAAAACTAACAAGGATATCCAGGACTTGAACTCAGACCTGGAACAAGCAAATCTGATAAACATTTACAGAACTCTCCACCCCAAATCCACAGAATATACATTCTTCTCAGCACCACATCACACCTACTCCGAAATTGACCACATAATTGGAAGTAAAGCACTCCTCAGCAAATGCAAAACAACTGAAATTATAACAAAGAGTCTCTCAGACCATAGTGCAATCAAGTTGGAACTCAGAATTCAGAAAATAACTCAGAACCGCACAGTTTCATGGAAAGTGAACAACTGGCTCTTGAATGTTGATTGGATAAACAATGAAATGAAGGCAGAAATAAAGAAGTTTTTCGAAACCAACGAGAATGAAGACACAACGTACCAGAATTTCTGGGACACATTTAAAGCACTCTGTAGAGGAAAATATATAGTAATAAGTGCCCACATGAGAAGAGTGGGGAGATCCAAAATTGACACCCTATCATCAAAATTGAAAGAGCTAGAGGAGCTAGATCAAAAAATCTCAAAACCTAGGCAAGGACCAGAAATAACTAATATCAGAGTAGAACTGAAGGAGATAGAGACAAGGAAAAAACCTTCAAAAAAATCAATAAATCCACGAGCTGGTTTTTCAAAAACATCAACAAAATAGACAGACCACTAGACAGACTGATAATAAAGAAAAGAGAGAACAACCAAATAGATGCAATAAAAAACGATAATGGGGAAATCACCACATATTCCACAGAAATTCAAACCATCATCAGAGAATACCGCAATCAACTCTATGCACATAAACTAGTAAACAAGAAAGAAATGAATAAATTCCAGGACGCCTGTGTCCTCCCACGCCTAAACCAGGAGGAAGCCAAAACTATGAATAGACCAATAACAAGGTCCGAAGTTGAGGTAGCAATTAAGAGCCTACCACACAAAAAAAGCCCAGGTCCAGATGGGTTCACAGCTGAATTGTCCCAGACACACAAAGAGGATCCGGTAGCATTCCTTCGGAAACTATTCCAAATAATTCAAAAAGAGGGAACACTTCCCAAATCATTTTATGAGACCAACATCATCCTGATACCTAAACCCGGCAGAGACTCAACAAGAAAGCACACTGCCATATGTGTACCCATGCAACTATCTTGCACGTTCTGCACATGTACCCCCAAACCTAAAATGCAATAAAAATTAAAAAAAAAAAAAGAAAACTTCAGGCCAATATCCATGATGAACATAGATGCAAAAATCTTCAATAAAATACTGGCAAACCGATTGCAACAGCACATTAAAAAACTTATCCATCATGACCAAGTAGGATTCATCCCAGCGATGCAAGGCTGGTTCAACATACGCAAGTCAATAAATGTAATTCACCACATAAACAGAAGCAAAAACAAAAATTACATGATTCTCTCAATTGACGCAGAGAAGGCATTTGACAAAATTCAACAGCCCTTTTTGCTAAAAGCCCTCAATAACCTTGGTATAGATGGAACATATCTCAAAGTAATAAAAGCTATTTATGACAAAACAACAGCCAATATCATCCTGAAAGGGCAAAAACTGGAAACATTCCGTTTGAAATCCAGCACTAGACAACGATGCCCTCTCTCACCACTCCTATTCAACATAGTACTGGAAGTTCTAGCCAGAGCAATCAGACAAGAAAAAGTAATAAAGGGTATTCAAATGGGAAAGGTGGAAGCCAAATTGTCTCTATTTGCAGACGACATAATAGTATACCTAGAAGACCCCATCACCTCAGCTCAAAAGATCCTGAAACTGATAAGCAACTTCAGAAAACTCACAGGATATAAAATCAATGTTCAAAAATCACAAGCATTCCTTTACACAAATAACAGACTTAAAGAGAAGCAAATCAAGAATGAACTGCCATTCACAATTGCTACAAAGAAAATAAAATACCTAGGAATACATCTCACAAGGAACCTACGGGACCTCTTCAAGGAAAACTACAAACCACTGCTCAACGTAATAAGAGAGGACACAAACAGTTGGAGAAACATTCCATGTTCGTGGTTAGGAAGAATCAATATTGTGAAAATGGCTATACTGCCCAAAGTAATTAACACAAACAATGGTATCCCCCTCAAACTACCATTGAATTTCTTTACAGAAATGGAAAAATCCACCATGAATTTCATATGGAATGAAAAATGTGCCCGCATAGACAAGTCAATTCGAAACAAAAAGAACACAGCGGGAGGCATCACACTACCAGACTTCAAAATATACTACAAGGCTACACTAATCAAAAAAGCATGGTACTGGTACAGAAACAGAGATATAGACGAATGGAATAGAACAGTAGCATCGGAGGCAAAAGAACATATCTACAACCACATTATCTTTGATAAACCAGACCAAAACAAGCAATGGGAAAGTATGCCCTATTTAATAAATGGTGTTGGGTAAACTGGCTAGCAATGTGCAGAAAGCAGAAACTGTACCCCTTCCTAACACCCTACACTAAAATTAAGTCCAGATGGCTTAAAGACTTAAACATAAGACCTGACACCATAAAAACTCTAGAAGAAAATCTAGGCAAAACCATTCAGGACATAGGAGTAGGCAAGGACTTCATGAACAAAAAACCAGAAGCATTGGCAATAAAAGCCAAAATAGACAAATGGGACCTAATCAAACTCCACAGCTTCTGCACAGCAAAAGAAACAATTACTAGAGTGAATCGGCAACCATTAGAATGGGAAAAAATGTTTGCACTTTACCAATCTGACAAAGGGCTGATATCAAGAATTTACAAAGAACTCAAACAGATTGACAGAAAAAAAAAAAAAAAACAAGCCCATTCAAAAATGGGCAAAGGATATGAACAGACACTTTACAAAAGAAGACATACATGAGGCCAACAAACACATGAAAAAATGCTCATCATCACTGGTCATTACAGAGATGCAAATCAAAACCACATTGAGATACCATCTCATGCCAGTTAGAATGGCGATCATTAAAAAATCTGGAGACAGCAGATTCTGGAGAGGAGGCAGAGAAATAGGAACACTCTTACACTGTTGGTTGGAGAGTAAATTAGTTCAACCACTGTGGCAGACAATGTGGCGATTCCTCAAGGACCTAGAAATAGAAATTCCATTTGACCCAGCAATCCCATTACTGGGTATATATCCAAAGGACTATAAATTTTTCTACTAAAAGGACACATGCACACGAATGTTCATTGCAGCACTGTTTACAACACCAAATAACTGGAACCAACACAAATGCCCAACGATGATAGACAGGACTGGGAAAATGTGGCATATATACACCATGGAATATTATGCAGCTATCAAAAATGATAAGTATGTGTCCTTTGTAAGGAATTTGATGAATCTGGAGAACATCATTCTCAGCAAACTGACACAAGAACAGAAAAGGAAATACCGCATATACTCACTCATAGGTGGGTAAGAACAATGAGAACACATGAACACAGAGAGGGGGTATACTACACACTGGGGTCTATTGGGGAGTAGGGGAAGGGACAGCGGGTGTGCTTGAGAGGGATAGCCTGGGGATGAATGCCAAGTGTGTGTGAAGGGGAGGAAGTCAGCAAAACACACTACCATGTGTGTACCTATGAAACAATCTTGCATCTTCTGCACATGTACCCCAAATCCTATAATGCAATAAAAACAAAAAAAATAAAATAAAATAATAAAGATTCTATGTTGTATGGCTAGTCATTCAGACAAAATGTTAATGACGCACGTGTGGATTGTTAGAAGTCTGTTTCATATGTCCCTCTTTCACAGCCTCACTGAATATTACACACTTGACATATAATCTGGAGTCTGTTCTTAATAGCCATTCATTCAGAGAATCACTGAATAATGAACACCTGTGGAATAGTCAGAAGTCTCTTTCTGACCGCCACTCATTAAAAGCCTAACTAAATGTACCCACCTGTGGAAAGAGTCAGGATTTTCTTCCACTCCCTCATTCAGAATCTCACTAAATAATTCAACCTGCGAAATTGTCAGGAGAATTTTTCATGCGGCCTCTCATTCCGAGTGTCACTGAAGAATGTGCTGCAGTCTGGAGTCTATTTCATGTAGACACATATTCAGAGCCTCAGTGAATGAGACAGACCCTTGCTATCGTAAAGATTCTAATTAATATGGACACATCTTCTGAGTCTCACTGAATAATACACACCTGTGGAATAATTTGGAGTCTATTTTCGATAGACATTCATTCACAGCCTCGGTGAATAATGCACACCCCTGGGGTAGCCAGAAGTCCATTTCATTTGTACACTCATCCATAGCCTCAGTTTATAATATACACATGTGTATTAGTTGGGGTTCCATGTCATACAGCCACGGAATCGTAACCTCAGTGAATAATGCCCATATGTAACGTACACAGAAGTCTGTTTCATATAGCCACTCATTCAGAGATTCACTGGATAATAAAATTATTTGAGATAGACAGTATCCCGTTTCGTATGGTCACACAAGAAGAGGCTCACTGAGTAATACACACCTGGAAAAATGTGAGGAATCTACTATATATAGCGTCTCATTTACAGCCTCAGGAAATAATGCACACGTGTGGAGTAGGCACTGATCTGTTTTATATGGACACAAAATCAAACCCTAAGTGAGCAATACACAAGTTGGGAAAAGTCACTAGTCTATTTCATATGCTCAAATATTCAAAGTCAGAGTCAATAATTCACTCCTGGGGATTAGTCAGGAAACAATTTCATATGGACAAAGGTTTAGAACTTCAGAGAATAATATATGCCGGGAAATATTTAGGATGCTATTTTATATGGCATCTATTTCAGAGCTTCATTGAATAAGGAACGCCTGTATTATAGTCAAAATGTTCTTTTAGTAGCCACATCTTCACAGCGTAACTGAATAACATACCTTTTGACAAATGTCAGGATTCTATTTCGTATAGCCACTCATTTACAGCCGATAGTAAAAATGCATGCCTGTGGAGTATTACGGAGTATCTATTATATGGACACTCATTCAGAGCGTCACAGAATAATACAGATCTATGGAAAAGTCAGGAGTGTATTTCACATGGCCACTTATTCCGAATCGCAGTGAAGGATCATATACATCTGGAATATACTCAGGATTCTTTTATATATGGCCACTTATTCAGAGACTCAGTAAATAATGCACACCTGGGGTATAGTCTGGGGTCTATTTGATATGACCGTTCTCTAAGCACTCAGTGGAAAATGAAGAGCTGAAATATAGTCAAGATGATAGAGTCAGGAGTCTACTTTATGTGGTCACTCGTTCAGAAACTCACTGAAAAATACACCCCTTAAGAATAATCAGAGTCTAGGTATTATGGCCACTCAATCACAGCATTACCGAATAATGCACGATTTGGGCAAGAGTAAGGAGTATATATCTTATGGCTTCTAATTCAGAGTTTCAGTGCATAATCAGCAGCTGTGTAGTTATCAGGACCCTATTTCAGCATGCCCCAAATTAAGCAGCTCCGTGAATCATACATATATGTGTGATAGTCAAGAGAATCTTTGATATGGACTCTGATACAGAAACTCTTCGAATACTGCACATTTGAAGAATAATCCCTAGTGTATTTCATATGGTGATTCTATTGGAGTGTCAAACAATTATGCGCAACTGTGGAGAAAAATGGGGTCTATTATATAAGGCCACTCTTTCAGTGTTGCAGGGAATAATATGTATATCTGATAAGTCAGGAATCTCTTTCACATGGCCACTCGTTCAGGGCCTATGTGAATAATACTCCCCTCAGAAATAGTCAAGGTTCTACTTCAAGTGGCTACACATTCAGAGTCTCTGTAAGTAATGCACACCTGGGAAATACACAAGAGTCTCTTTTTTATGCCCACTCAGTCAGAGTCTCATTCAATTATACACACCCAGGAAAGAGTTAAGAGTATACCTCATGGAAGAGAGAGATCCAAGATGGCTGATCGCTAATAGCTCGGGATTGTAGCTCCCAGTTATAGCTCGGAAACGTGAGGAAGACACATTTTTAGAGAAATTTTCGTCACCCACGGACCAGAAGATTTTCAGTGGAGGAGCCCTGCGGGGGGCCAGCGCGACTTCTGTGGCTGGCGCATCGGTTTTGTCATCGCCTCAGTGCGGCAGCTCTTCGTGCACAGTGAGCGAGACTGATTCCTCTACTGACTGGTGTTCGGAGCTCCCAGAAAGCAGAGCCACTTGTTGCGGACTCAAGAAGAAAGCCAGACTGGAGATTTTCAGGCAGAAGAGCACCATCAGTCTTACTGCTGCTGTTTTGGCTGGCGCAGTGGGTTGCTCGGATTCCGGCACTGGGAATCAGTAAATTGGACGTCCTCTCAGGAACTTAATTAGAAAAGCATAAATTGTAAAAACGTGAGATGAATAAAATCACAATAAAGGGAAAAAGGCAGCCTAAAAATGTCGACAAAACCGAAAGTCAGAACCCCTCTCCCTCTACAGGGGATAGTAATTCCTCATCAGCAATGGAACAAGCCCTAATGGAAGGGGACTGTGTTCCAGTATCTGAAGGAGGCTTTAGAAGGTGGATGGAAAAAAACTTCTGGGAATTGAAACAACTTGTTCTAACCCAATGTAAAGAAACTAAGGACTTTGAAAAAAGGCTTGACAAAATATTAAAAAGAATGGACAATATAGAAAGGAATACAAATGAGCTAATGGAGTTGGAAAATACAACATGAGAACTTAGTGAAATATTCACAAGTTTGAATAGCCAAATTGATCAAGCAGAAGAAAAGATATCAGAGGTCGAAGACCGACTTAATAAAATAGAACGAGAAGACAAGAGTAGAAAAAAAAGAATAAAAAACAATGAGCAACGTCTCCAAGAATTATGAGACTATGTGAAAAGACCTAATCTGCGTTTGATAGGTGTACCTGAATGTGATGGAGAGAATGAATCCCAGCTGGAAAATACTCCTCAGGATATTATTTAGGAGAATTTTCCCAATCTAGCAAATCAGGATACTATTCAATCTCAGGTAATACAGAGAACACCACAAAGATATTCCTTAAGAAGAGCAACCCCAAGACACATAATCATTATATTCACCAGGGTTGAAACGAAGGAGAAAATACTAAGGGCAGCCAGAGAGTAAAGGTCAGGTCACCCCCAAAGGGAAGCCTATTAGACTTACAGCAGTTCTCTCAGCAGAAACACTACAAGCCAGAAGAGAGTGGGGACTGATATTTAACATCCTTAAAGGACAGAACTTTCAGCCCAGAATTTCATATCCTGCCAAACTAAGCTTTACAATTGAAGGAAAAATAAAATCTTTTATGAATAAGCAAGTTTTCAGAGACTTTATTACCACCAGGCCTGCCTTACAAAAACTTCTGAAAGAAGCATTACACACAGAAAGGAACAACCAGTATTAGCCTTTCTATAAACATAACAAAAAGTAAAGAGCATCAACATAAAGAAATATTTACATCCATGAATGGATGAAATAGCCAGTTAACCTCAAATGACAGTAATCCTAAATTGAAATCGGCTGAATTCCCCAATCAAAAGATCCAGCCAAAAACTTATGGTATAATACATACAGACACATTTCATATCGATAGATACACAAAGACTTAAAACAAAGGGTTGGAGAAAGATCTACCAACCAAATGGAAAACAAAAACAAATAAATAAACAAAAAGGAGTTGCAATTCATGCATTTGATAAAACAGATTTCAAAGCAAAAAAAGATAGAGTGGTATAAGGAACAATGCATTCTAACACCCAGATACACAAGACTTATAAGGAGACTTAGACTCAACGAGACAAAAAATTAATAAGGATATCCAGAATTTGAACTCAGATCAGTAACAAGTATACGTAATAAGCATTTGGAGAGCTCTCCACTTTAGATAGATAAAACATATATTCTCCACTTTAAATACACAAACTAATGATCGGACATTATTAATACCCATTCATAGAATACAGCAATATTCCTGTTCTCTCTCCCTCTTTTTATATCCCTCTTTTCCTTTCCTTCTAAAAAAAATAGAGTATACCTCATGGAACCAATCATTTAGAGTCTCAGTGAATAATGCACTCCAGGTTTATAGTCGAGCATTTTTTATATGGCCACCCATTCTGTGCCTCCCTGAATGATACACACCCGGGGAATACTCAGGATTCAATTTCATACTACCACTCATGTAGAAACTTATAGAATAATTCACAATGGAGCAATACTCAGGTGTATATTTCATATGGCCTCTCATTCAAAGTTTCAGTGTATAATGAACTTCTAGGGAGTAATCAGGACGCTGTTTAAGATAGCCACGAATTGAGTGCCTTCCTGAATGACACACGACTGGGTTATAGGATTCAATTTCATATGAACTCTAATTCTGGGTACCGCTGAGTAATACACACGTAGGATAGTGGGAGGAGTTTATTTCTAATGGGCAATCATAGAAAACCTGTTTGAATAATGCACACATAACAAAGAATAAGAATTCTATGAGGTACAGCTAGTCATTCAAAAAAAAAGTGAATAATGCTCATGTGGATTATTAGAAGTCTGTTTCACATGCCACTCCTTTACAGCATCATGAATGTTACACACTTGAGATATAGTGTGGAGTCTGTTCTTTACGGTCATTCATTCAAAGAATCACTGAATAATGAACACCTGTGGACTAGTCAGAAGTCTCTTTCCGACAACCACTCATTGAAAGCCTCACAAAATGTACCCAACTGTGGAAAGAGTCAGGATTTACATCTATTTTCTCATTCACAATCTCACTAAATAATGCACACCTGTGGAATTCTCAGTGGAGTTTTTCATGCGGCCTCTCATTCCGAGTGCCACTGAACAATGTGCTGTAGTCTGGAGTCTATCTCATGTAGAAACATATTCAGAGCCTCAGTGAATAAGACAGACCCTTGCTATCCTAAAGATTCTAATTAATATGGAAACATCTTCTGAGCCTCACTGAATAATACACACCTGTAGAATAATTTGGAGTCTAGTTTTGATGGACATTCATTCAGAGCCTCGGTGAATAATGCACACCCCTGGGGTAGCCAGAAGTCCATTTTATTTGTACACTCATCCATAGCCTCAGTTTATAATATGCACGTGTGTATCAGGTGAAGTTCCATTTTACATAGCCACGGACTCGTAACCTCAGTGAATAATGCACATATGTAACATACTCAGCAGTCTGTGTCATATAGACACTCATTAAAAGATTCATTAGATAATAAAATTATTTAAGATTGACAGAATCCCATTTCATATGGTCACACAAGAAGAGCCTCAGTGAGTAATACACACCTGGGAAAATGTGACGAGTCTACTATATATAGCCTCTCATTTACAGCCTCAGGGAATAATGCACACATGTGGAGTAGGCACTAATCTATTTTATATGGCCACAAAATCAAACCCTGAGTGAGCAATACACAAGTTTGGAATAGTCACTAGTCTATTCCATATGCACAAATATTGAAAGTCAGAGTCAATAATTCACACCAGTGGACTAGTCAGGAAACAATTTCATATGGACAAAGTTTAAGAGGTTGAGTGAATAATGTACCTGGGAAATACTCAGGACGCTATTTCACGTGGCGTCTATTTCAGAGCTTCATTGAATAAGAAACACCTGTATCGTAGTCAGAATTTTCTTTTAACAGCCACATCTTCAGAGCGTCACTGAATAACATACACTTTGGGAAAAGTCAGGATTCTATTTCGTATAGCCACTCATTTACAGCCGAATGTAAAAACGCACGACTGTGGAGTATTCAGGAGTCTCTACTTTATGGACACTCATTAAGAGCGTCACAGAATAATACAGACCTATGGAAAAGTCAGGAGGGTATTTCACATGGCCGCTTATTCAGAACTGCAGTGAAGAATCATATACATCTCGAAAATACTCAGGATTCTTTTATATAAGGCCACTTATTCAGAGAGTCAGTGAATAATGCACACCTGGGGTATTCTCTGGAGACTATTTGATATGACTGTTCCCTAAACACACAGTGAAAAATGAACAGCTGAAATATAGTTAGGATAACAGAATCAGGAGTCTAATTTATGTGGTCACTAATTCAGAAACTCACTGAGGATTACACATTTTAAGAATATTCAGAATCCAGGTATTATGGCCCCTCAATCACAGCATTACCGAATAATGCACAATTGGGCAATAGTAAGGAGTCTATATCACATGGCTTCTAATTCAGAGCTTCAGTGCATAATCAGCAGCTGTGTAGTAGTCAAAATCCTATTTCAGCTTGCCCCAAATTAAGCAGCTCTGTGAATGATACATACATATATGTGTGATAGTCAGGAGAATCTTAGATATGGACACTCATACAGAACCTTTTCGAACATGGCACATGTGGGGAATAATCACTAGTGTATTTCACACGGTGATTCCTTTGGAGGGTCAAACAATAACGGGCAACTGTGGAGTATAATGGGGTCTATTACATAAGGCCACTCTTTCAGTGTTGCAGGGAATAATATGTATATCTGATAAATCAGAAATCTCTTTCACATGGCCACTCTTTCAGGGTCTCTGTGAAAAATACTACCCTCAGAAATAGTCAAGGTTCTACATCAAATGGCTGCACATTCAGAGTCACTGTAAGTATTGCACACCTGGGAAATACACAAGAGTCTCTTTTTTATGCCCACTTAGTCGGAGTCTCATTAAATTATACACTCCAGGGGAAGAGTTAAGAGTATACCTCATGAAACCAATCATTTAGAGCCTCATTGAATAATGCACACCAAGGTCACAGTCGAGAATTTTTATATGGCCACTCACTCTGTCCCTCCCTGCATGATACACACTTGGGGAATTCTCAGGATTCAATTTTATGCTACCACTCATTTAGAACCTTATAGAATAATTCACAATGGAGCAATAGTCAGGTATCTAATTCTTATGGCCTCTCATTCAATGTTTCAGTGTATAATGAACTTCTATGAAGCAATCAGGACGATTTTTTTTAATTTATTTTTAACTTTTTATTTTATTTATTTTTTTTTAATTTTTATTGCATTATAGGTTTTGGGGTACATGTGCAGAACGTGCAAGATAGTTGCATAGGTACACACATGGCAGTGTGTTTTGCTGCCTTCCTTCCCTTCACCCACACTTGGCATTCATCCCCAGGCTATCCCTCTCAAGCTCCCCCTGCTATCCCTCCCCCATTCCCCCCAATAGACCACAGTGTATAGTAGACCGCCTCTCTGTGTCCATGTGTTCTCGTTTTTCTCACCTACCTGTGAGTGAGTATAGGCGGTATTTCTTTTTCTGTTCTTGTGTCAGTTTGCTGAGAATGATGTTCTCCAGATTCATCCATGTACTTACAAAGGACACAAACTCATCATTTTTGATTGCTGCATAATATTCCATGGTGTATATGTGCCACATTTTCCGAGTCCAGTCTATCATCGTTGGGCATTTGGGTTGGTTCCAGGTCTTTGCTATTGTAAACAGTGCTGCAATGAACATTCGTGTGCATGTGTCCTTATAGTAGAACGATTTATAGTCCTTTGGATATATTCCCAGTAATGGGATTGCTGGGTCAAATGAAATTTCTATTTCTAGGTCCCTGAGGAATTGCCACACTGTCTTCCACAATGGTTGAACTAATTTACACTCCCACCAACAGTGTAAGAGTGTTCCTATTTCTCCACATCCTCTCCAGCATCTGCTGTCTCCAGATTTTTTAATGATCGCCATTCTAACTGGTGTGAGATGGTATCTCAATGTGGTTTTGATTTGCATCTCTCTAATGACCAGTGATGATGAGCATTTTTTCATGTTTGTTGGCCTCATGTATCTCTTCTTTTTTAAAGTGTCTGTTTATATCATTTGCCCATTTTTGAATGGGCTTGTTTGTTTTTTTCCTGTAAATCTGTTTGAGTTCTTTGTAAATTCTGGATATCAGCCCTTTGACTGATGTGTAAACTGCAAAGACTTTTTCCCATTTGACGCTTTTTAAGATAGCCAAGAATTGAGTGCCTTCCTGCATGATACACACCTGGGTTTTAGGATTCTATTTCATATGAACTCTAATTCTGGGTACCGCTGAGTAATACACACGTGGGATAGTGTAAGGAGTTTATTTGTTATGGGCATTCATAGAGAAACTGTTTGAATAATGCACACACAGTGAATAATAAAGATTCTATGTTGTACGGCTACTCATTAAGACAAAAAGTGAATAACGCACATGTGGATTATTAGAAGTGTGTTTCATATGCCTCTCTTTCACAGCCTCACTGAGTATTACACATTGAGATATAGTCTGGAGTCCATTTGTTATGACCATTCATTCAGAGAATCACTGAATAATGAACACCTGTGGAATAGTCAGAAGTCTCTTTCTGACCGCCACTCATTGAAATCCTCATTATATGTACCCGCCTTTGGAAAGAGTCAGAATGTACTTCTATTCTCTCATTCAGAGTCTCACTAAATAATGCACACCTGTGGAATTGTCAGGAGAATTTTTCATGCGGCCTCTCATTCCGAGTGTCACTGAACAATGTGCTGCAGTCTAGAGTCTATTTCATGTAGACACATATTCAGAGCCTCAGTGAGTAAGACAGACCTATGCTATCCTAAAGATTCTAATTAATATGGACACATCTTCTGAGCCTCACTTAATAATACACACCTGTAGAATAATTTGGAGTCTATTTCCGATGGACATTCATTCAGAGCCTCGGTGAAGAATGCACAGCCCTGGGGTAGCCAGAAGTCCATTTCATTTGTACACTCATCCATAGCCTCAGTTTATACTATGCACGTGTGGATTAGGTGGGGTTCCATTTTAAATAGCCACGGACTCGTAACCTCAGTGAATGATGCACATATGTAACGTACTCAGCAGTCTGTGTCATATAGACACTCATTAAGAGATTCATTGGATAATAAAATTATTTAAGATAGACAGAATCCCGTTTCATATGGTCACACAAGAAGACCCTCACTGAGTAATACACACCTGGAAAAATGTGAGGAGACTATTATATATAGCCTCCCATTTACAACCTCAGGGAATAATGCACACGTGTAAAGTCGGCAATAATCTCTTTTGTATGGCCACAAAATCAAACCCTGAGTGAGCAATACACAAGTTGGGCATAGTACTAGTCTATTCCGTATGCCGAAATATTCAAGTCAGAGTCAATAATTCACTCCTGTGGACTAGTCAGGAAACAATTTCTTATGGACAAAGTTTAAGAGCTTCAGTGAATAATATGTACCTGGGAATTACTCAGGATGCTATTTCATATGGTGAATATTTCAGAGCTTCATTGAATAAGAAACACCTGTATCGTAGTCAGAATTTTCTTTTTACAGCCACATTTTCAGAGCCTTACTGAATAACATCCACCTTGGGAAAAGTCAGGATTCTATTTCGTATAGCCCCTCATTTAGAGCCGAATGTAAAAGCGCATGCCTTTGGAGTATTCAGGCGTCTCTACTTTATGGACACTCATTCAGAGAGTCACAGAATAATACAGACATATGGAAAATTCAGGAGTGTATTTCACATGGCCACTTATTCAGAACCGCAGTGAAGGATCATATACATCTGGAAAATACTCAGGAATCTTTTATATAAGACCAGTTATTCAGAGACTCAGTGAATAATGCACACCTGGGGTATAGTCTGGAGACTATTTGATATGACCATTTCCTAAGCACTCAGTGGAAAATGGAGAGCTGAAATATAGTCAGGATGATAGAGTCAGAAGTCTAATTTATGTGGTCACTCGTTCACAAACTCACTGAAGAATAAACACCTTAAGAATAGTCAGAGTCTGAAGAGAGATCCAAGATGGCTGATCGCTAACAGCTCGGAATTGTAGCTCCCAGTGAAAGCTCAGAGAACGTGAGGACGCCACATTTTCAGAGGAATTTTCGTCACCCACGGACCAAAAGATTTCCAGTGGAGGAGCCCTACGGGTCGCCAGCGCGACTTCTGTGGCCGGCGCATCAGTTTTGTCGTTGCCTCGGCACAGCAGCTCTTGGTGCACAATGAGCGGGAATGGTTCCCTTACTGACTGGTGTTTAGAGCTCCGGGAAGGCAGAGCCGCTTGTTGCGGTCTCAAGAAGGTAGCCAGATCAGAGATTTCCAGGCAGAAGAGCACCATCAGTCTTATCGCTGATGTTTTGGCCAGCGCAGTGGGTTGCTCGGATTCCAGCACTGGGAATCAATAAATTGGACATCCTCTCAGGAACTTAATCAGAAGGGCGCTAATTGTAAAGAAATAAGATGGATAAAATCACAATAAAGGGAAAGAAACAGCCTAAAAAGGCCGAGAAAACTGAAAGTCAGAATCCCTCTCCCTCTACAGTGGATAGTAATTCCTCATTAGCAACGGAACAAGCCCTAATGGAAGAGGTCTGTGTTCCAGTATCTGAAGGAGGTTTTAGAAGGTGGATGGTAAAAAACCTCTGGGAATTGAAACAAATTGTTCTAACCCAATGTAAAGAAACTAAGAACTTTGAAAAAAGTTTAGACGAAATGTTAAAAAGAATGGACAATATAGAAAGGAATATAAATGAACTAATGGAGTTGAAAAATACAACACGAGAACTTAGTGAAATATGCACAAGTTTGAATAGCCAAATTGATCAAGCAGAAGAAAGGATATCAGAGGTCGAAGACCGACTTAATGAAATGGAACGAGAAGACAAGAATAGAGAAAAAAGATAAAAAGGAATGAGCAAAGTCTCCAACGATTATGGGACTATATGAAAATACCTAATCTTCTTTTGATAGGTGTACCTAAATGTGATGGAGTGAATGAATCCCAGCTGAAAAATATTCTTCAGGATATTATCCAGGAGAATTTTTCCAATCTAGCAAAGCAGGATACCATTCAACCTCAGGTAATACAGAGAACACCACAAAGATATTCCTTAAGAAGAGCAACCCCAAGACATATAATCATTAGATTCACCAGGGTTAAAACAAAGGAGAAAATACTAAGGGCAGCCAGAGAGAAAGGTCAGGTTACCCACAAAGGGAAGCCTATTAGACTTACAGCATATCTCTCAGTAGAAACCCTACAAGCCAGAAGAGAGTGGTGGCTGATATTTAACATCCTTGAAGAACAGAAACTTCAGCCCAGAATTTCATATCCTGCCAAACTAACCTTCACAATTGAAGGAAAAATAAAATCTTTTATGAACAAGCAAGTACTCAGAGACTTTATTACCACCAGGCCTGCTTTACAAAAACTTCTGAAGGAAGCATTACACACAGAAAGGAACAACCAGTATTAGCCTTTCTAAAAATATACCAAAAAGTAAAGAACATCAACAGAAAGAAGAATTTACATCAACAAATGGATAAAATAGCCAGTTAACATCAAATGGCAGTAATCTTAAATTGAAATCGACTAAATTTTCTAATTAAAATATATAGCCAAATTCTATCGGTATACTATATCCAGACCTATTCCATATTCAAAGATATACATAGACTAAAAACAAAGGGTTGGAGAAAGATTTACCAACCAAATAGAGAAAAAATAAATAAATAAACAAAAAGGAGTTGCAATTCATGCATTTGATAAAACAGATTTCAAACCAAAAAAGATAGAGTGGTATAAGGATCAATGCATCCTAACACCCAGATACATAATACCCATAAAAATATTCAGACTCAACGAAACAGAAATTAATAAGGATATCCAGAATCTGAACTCAGATAAGTAACAAGTAAACTTAATAAGCAAACTCTCCACTTTAGATAAATAAAATATACATTCTCCTTTTTAAATACATAAAATAATGATCAGCCATTATTAATAGCCATTTATAGAATAAAGCAATATCTGTGTTCTCTCTCCCTCTTTTTCTTCCTCTCTTTTCCTTTCCAAAAAAGAAAAAAGAGAGAGAGAAGAAAAAAAAAATCTGGCCTTTTCACAACCCTACATTCCACCCACAGCATCTGCCCCCTAGGAAAAAAAAATTAGCGAAATGTGGTGGTACCCACCTTTAGACCCAGCTAATTTGAAGGCTGAGGCAGGGGAACCACTTGTACCTGTGGAGGTTTCAGTGAGCTGAGATCATGCCGCTGCACTCGAACCTGGGTAACAGAGTAAGAAAAAAAAAAAAAGAATAGTCAGAGTCCAGGTATTGTGGCCACTCAATCACAGCATTACTGAATAATGCACAATTGGGCAATAGTAAGGAGTCTATATCATATGGCTTCTAATACAGAGCTTCACTGCATAATCAGCAGCTGTGTAGTAGTCAGGACCCTATTTCAGTTTGCCACAAATTGAGCAGCTTTGTGAATGATACATATATGTGTGATAGTCAGGTGTCTCTTTGATATGGGCACTCCTAACGAACCACTTCGAATACTACAAATGTGGGTAACAATCACTAGTGTATTTCATATGGTGATTCCTTTGGCGGGTCAAGCAACAACTTGCAACTGTGGAGTAAAATGGGGTCTATTACATAAGGCCACTCTTTCAGTGTTGCAGGGAATAATATGTATATCTGATAAGTCAGGAATCTCTTTCACATGGCCACTCGTTCAGGGCCTATGTGAATAATACTCCCCTCAGAAAAAGTCAAGGTTCTACTTCAAATGGCTACACCTTCAGCATCTCGGTAAGTAATGCACACCTGTGCAATACACAAGAGTCTCTTTTTTATGCCCACTTAGTCAGAATCTTATTCAATTATACACACCCGGGGAAGTGTTAAGAGTATACCTCACTGAACCAGTCATTTAGAGCCTCAGTGAATATTGTACACCAGGATTATAGTCGAGGAGTTTTTATATGGCCACTCATTTTGTGCCTCCTTGAATGACACACAACTGGGGAATCCTCAAAATTCATTTTCATACTACCGCTCATGTAGACTTGTATAGAATAATTAACAATGGAGCAATAGTCAGGTGTCTATTTCATATGGCCTCTCATTCAATGTTTCACTGTATAATGAACTTTTATGGAGTAATCAGGACGCTGTTTAAAATAGCCACCAATTGAGTGCCTTCCTTAATTATACACACCTGGGTTATAGGATTCTATTTCATATGAACTCTAATTTTCGGTACCGCTAAGTAATACACACGTGGCATAGTGTAAAGAGTTTATTTTTTATGGGCACTCATAGAGAACCTGTTTGAATAATGCACACATAGTGAATAATAAGGACTCTATGTTGTACAGCTAGTCATTCAAACAAAAAGTGAATAACTCACATATGGAATATTAGAAATCTGTTTCATATGACCCTCTTTCACAGCCTCACTGAATATTACACACTTGAGATACAGTCTGGAGTCTATTTTTTGGCCATATATTCAGAGAATCACTGAATAATGAAAACTTGTGGAATAGTCAGAAGTCTCTTTCCGACCGCCACTCATTGAAAGCCTCACTAAATGTACCAACCTGTTGAAAGAGTCAGGATTTACTTCTATTCCCTCAGAGTCTCACTAAATAATGCACACCTGTGGAATTGTCAGGAGAATTTTTCATGCGGCCTCTCATTCCGAGTGTCACTAAACAATGTGCTGTAGTCTGGAAAATATTTCATGTAGACACATATTCAGAGTCTCAGTGAATAAGACAGACCCTTGCTATCCTAAAGATTCTAATTAATATGGACACATCTTCTGAGCCTCTCTGAATAATACACACCTGTAGAATAATTTGGAGTCTATTTTCGGTGGACATTCATTCAGAGCCTTGGTGAAGAATGCGCACGCCTGGGGTAGACAGAAGTCCATTTCATTTGTACACTCGTCCATAGCCTCAGTTTATAATATGCACGTGTGGATTAGGTGGGTTCCATTTCATAGAGCCACGGACTCATAACTTCCGTGAATAATGCACATATGTAAAGTATTCAGCAGTCTGTTTCATATAGCCACTCATTCAGAGATTCATTGGATAATAAAATTATTTTAGAGACAGAATCCCGTTTCATATGGTCACACAAGAAGAGCCATACTGAGTTATACACACCTGGGAATATGTGAGGAGTCTACTATATATTGCCTCTCCTTTACAGCCTGAGGGAATAATGCACACGTGTGCAGTAGGCACTAATCTATTTTGTATGTCCACAAAATAAAACCCCGAGTGAGCAATAAACAAGTGTGGAATAGTCACTAGTCTATTCCATATGCTTAGATATTCAAAGTCAGGGTTAATAATTCACTCCTGTGGACTTGTCAGGAAACAATTTCATATGAACAATATTTGAGCGCTTCAGTGAAAAATATGTACCTGGAAAAAACTCAGTACGCTCTTTCATATGGCATCTATTTTAGAGCTTCATTGAATAAGAAAACCCTGTATTGTAGTCAGAATTTTCTTTTAATAGCCACATCTTCAGAGCCTAACTTAATAACATACACCTTGGGAAATGTCAAGATTCTATTTCGTATAGCCACTCATTTTAGAGCTGAATATAAAACCGCATGCCTGTGGGGTATTCAGGAGTCTCCATTTTATGGACACTCATTCACTGCCTCACAGAATAATACAGACCTATGGAAAAGTCAGGAGTGTATTTTACATGGCCACTTATTTAGAACCGCAGTGAAGGATCATATACATCAGGAAAATACTCAGGATTCTTTATATATTGCCACTTATTCAGAGACTCAGTGAATAACGCACACCTGCGGTATAGTCTGGAGACTATTTGATATGCGTGTTCCCTAAGCACTCAGTGGAAAATGGAGAGCTGAAATATAGTCAGGATGAAAGAGTTAGAAGTGTACTTTATGTGGTCACTCGATCAGAAACTCACTGATAAATAATCACCTTAAGATAGTCAGAGTCCATGTATTATGGATAATCAATCGCAGCATTTCCAAATAATGCACAATTAGGCAATAGTAAGAAGTCTATATCATATGGCATCTAATTCAGAGCTTCAGTGCATAATCAGTAGCTGTGTAGTAGTCAGGACCCTATTTCAGCTTGCCCCAATTTAAGCAGCTGCTTGAATGATACATATATGTGTGATAGTCAGGAGATTCTTTTTTATGGACACTCATACAGTACCTCTTCGAATACTGCATATGTGGGGAATAATCAGTAGTATATGTCATATGGTGATTCCTATGGAGTGTCAAACAATAACGTGCAACTGTGAAGTAAAATGGGGTCTATTACATAAGGCCACTCTTTCAGTGTTGCAGGGAATAATATGTATATCTGATAAGTCAGGAATCTCTTTCACATAGCCACTCGTTGAGGGCCTCTGTGAATAATACGCCCCTCAGGAAGAGTCAAGGTTCTACTTCAAATGGCTACACATTTAGAGTCTCTGTAAGTAATGGACACCTGGGCAATACACAAGAGTCTCTTCTTTATGCCCACTTAGTCAGAGTCTCATTCAATTATACACACTCGGGGAAGAGTTAAGAGTATACCTCACGGAAGCAATCATTTAGAGCCTCAGTGAATAATGCACACCAGGGTTATAGTCGAGCATTTTTTATATGGCCACTCACTCTGTGCCTCCCGAAATGATACACACCTGGGGAATTCTCAAATTCAATTTTATACTACCACTCATCTAGAACAGTATAGAATAATTCACAATGGAACAATAGTCAGATGTCTATTTCATATGACCTCTCATTCAAAGTTTCAGTGTATAATGAACTTCTTTGGAATAATCAGGACGCTGTTTAATATAGCCACGAATTTAGTGCCTTCCTGAACGATAGACACCTGGGTTATAGGACACTATTTCATTTGAAATCTAATTCTGGGTACCGCTGAGTAATACACACGTGGGATAGTGTAAGGAGTTTATTTGTTATGTTCATTCATAGAGAAACTGTTTAAATGATGCACACATGGCGAATAATAAAAATTCTATGTTGTAGAGCTAGTCATTCAGAGAAAACGTGAATAACGCACATGTGTATTATTAGAAGTCTGTTTCATAGGCCCCTTTTTCACAGGCTCACTGAATATTACACACTTGAGATATAGTCTGGAGTCTATTCTTTAAGGCCATTCATTCAGAGAATCACTGAATAATTAACTCCTGTGGAATAGTCAGAAGTTTCTTTCAGACTGCCACTCATTGAAAGTCTCACTTAGTGTACCGACCAGTGGAAAGAGTCAGAATTTACTTCTATTCCCTCATTCAGAGTCTCACTAAATAATGCACACCTGTGGAATTGTCAGGAGAATATTTCATGCGGCTTCTCATTCCAAGTGTCAGTGAACAATGTGCTGTGGTCTGGAGAATACTTCATGTAGACACATATTCAGAGCCTCAGTGAATAAGACAGACCCTTGCTATCGTAAATATTCTAATTAATATGAAAAAATATTCTGAGCCTCATTGAATAATACACACCTGTAGAATAATTTGGAGTCTATTTTCGATGGACAATCTTTCAGAGCCTCGGTGAAGCATGCACATTCATGGGTAGCAATAAGTCCATTTTCTTTGTACACTCATACATAGCCTCAGTTTATAATATGCATGTGTGGATTAGTTGGGGTTCCATTTCATATAGCCACGGACTCTTAAGCTCCGTGAATAATGCACATATGTAACATACTCAGCAGTCTGTTTTATATAGCCACTCATTCAGAGATTAATTGGAAAATAAAATTATTTAAGGTAGACTGAATTCCGTTTCATATGGTCACACAAGAAGAAACCCACTGATTAATACACAAATGGGAAAATGTGAGGAATCTAATATATACAACCTCTCATTTACAGCCTCAGGGAATAATGCACACGTGTGGAGTAGGCACTAAACTATTTTTTATATGGCCAAAAAATCAAACCATGAGTGAGCAATACACAAGTTGGGAATACTCACTAGTCATTCCATATGCCCAAATATTCAAAGTCAGGGTCAATAATTCACTCCTGTGGTCTAGTCAGGAAACAATTTCATATGGACAATGTTTTAGAGCTTCAGTGAATAATATATACGTGGGAAAAACTCAGGGCGCTACTTCATATGGCATCTATTTTAGAGCTTCATTGAATAAGGAACACCTGTATCATAGTCATAATTTTCTTTGATCAGCCACAACCTCAGAGCCTAACTGAATAACATACACCTTGGGACATGTCAGGATTCTATTTCGTATAGCCACTCATTTAGAGCCGAATGAAGAAACGCAAGCATGTGGAGTATTCAGGAGTCTCATATTTATGGAAACTCATTCAGAGCGTCACAGAATAATACAGACCTATGGAAAAGTCAGGAGTGTATTTCACATGGCCACTTATTCATAACCGCAGTGAAGGATCATATACATCTGAAAAATACTCAGGAATGTTTTAGAAATGGCCACATATTCAGAGACTCAGTGAATAATGCACACCTGGGGTATAGTCTGGAGGCTATTTGATAGGACCGTTTCCTAAGCACTCAGTGGAAAATGGAGAGCTGAAATATAGTCAGGATGATACAGTCAGGAGTCTACTTTATGTGGTCACCCTTTCAGAAACTCACTTAAAAATACACACCTTAATTATTGTCAGAGTCCAGGTATTATGGCCACTCAATCACAGCATTATCGAATAATGCACAATTGGGCAATAGTAAGGTGTCTATATCATATGGCTTCTAATTCAGAGCTTCAGTGCATAATCAGCAGCTGTGTAGTAGTCAAGACCCTATTTCAGCTTGCCCAAAATTAAGCAGCTCCGTGAATGATACATATATATGTGATAATCAGGAGACTCTTTGATATGGACACTCATACAGAACCTCTTCGAAGACTGCACATGTGGGGAATAATCACTAGTGTAATTCATATGTTGATTCCTATGGAGGGTTAAAGAGTAACGCGCAACTGTGGAGTAAAATGTGGCCTATTATATAAGGCCACACTTTCAGTGTTGCAGGGATTAATATGTATATCTGATAAGTCAGGAATTTCTTTCACATGTCCACTCAATTAGGTCCTCTGTGAATAATACTCCCCTCAGGAATAGTCATGGTACTACTTCAAATGGCTACACATTCAGCGTCTTTGTAAGTAATGCACACAATGGCATTACACAAGAGTCTCTTCTTTATGCCCACTTAGTCAGAGTCTCATTCAATTACACACACCCGGGGAAGAGTTAAGAGTATACCTAACGGAACCAATCATTTAGAGCCTCAGAGAATAATGCACACCAGGTTTATAGTCGAGCATTTTTTATATGGCCACTCATTCTGTACCTCCCTGAAAGATACACACCTGGGGAATCCTCAGGATTCAATTTCATACTACCACTCATATAGAACCTTATAGAATAGTTCACAATGAAGCAATAGTCAGGTGTCTATTTCATATGACCTCTCATTCAAAGTTTCAGTGTATAATAAACTTTTATGGAATAATCAGGACGCTGCTTAAGATAGCCACGAATTGAGTGCCTTCCTGAATGATACACACCTGGCTTATAGGATTTTATTTCATATAAACTCTAATTCTGTGTACCGCTGAGTAATACACACGTGGGATAGCGTAAGGAGTTTATTTTTTATGGGCACTCATAGAGAAACTGTTTGAATAATGCACACAGAACAAATAATAAGGATTCTATGTTGTACGGCTAGTCATTCAGACAAAAAGTGAATAACGGACATGTGGATTATAAGAAGTCTGTTTCATATGCCCTCTTTCACAGCCTCACTGAATATTACACACTTGAGATATAGTCTGGATTCTATTCTTTATGGCTATTCATTCAGTGAATCACTTAATAATGAACACCTGTGGAATAGTCAGAAGTCTCTTTTTGACTGCCACTCAATGAGAGCCTCACTAAATGTACCCACCTGTGGAAAGAGTCAGGATTTACTCCTATTCCCTCATTCAGCGTCTCACTAAATAATGCACACCTCTGGAATTGTCAGGAGTATTTTTTATGGGGCCTCACATTCCGAGTGTCACTGAACAATGTGCTGTAGTGTGGAGTCTATTTCAGGTAGACACATATTCAGAGCCTAAGTGAATAAGACAGACGGTTGCTATCATAAAGATTCTAAGTAATATGGACACATCTTCTGAGCCTGACTGAATAATACACACCTGTAGAAAAATTTGGAGGCTATTTTTGATATACATTCATTCAGTGCCTCCATGAAGAATGCACACCCTTGGGTTAGCCAGAGGTCCATTTGATTTGTACACTCATCTGTAGCCTCAGTTTATAATATGCACGTGTGGATTAGTTGGGGTTCCATTTCATATAGCCATGGACTCATATCCTCAGTGAATAATGCACATATGTAACGTACCCAGCAGTCTGTTTCATATACCCACTCAATCAGAGATTCATTGGATAATAAAATTATTTAAGATAGACTGAATCCTGTTTTATATGGTCACACAAGAAGAACATCACTGACTAATACACAATTGGGAAAATATGAGGAGTCTACTATACATAGCCTCTCATTTACAGCCTCAAGAAATAATGCACACGTGTGGAGTAGGAACTAAATTATTTTATATGTCCGCAAAATAAAACCCTGAGTGAGCAATAAACAAGATTGGAATAGTCACTAATATATTTCATATGACCAAATATTCAAAGTCAGAGACAAAAATTCACTTTTGTGGACTAGTCAAAAAACAATTTCTTATGGACAAAATTTCAGAGCTTCAGTGAGTAATATATACCTGGGAAATACTCAGGACGGTATTTCATATGGCATCTATTTCAGAGCTTCATTGAATAAAGAACACCTGGATCGTAGTCAGAATTTTTTCTTAATAGCCACATTCTCAGATCCTAACTGAATAACATACACCTTGGGAAAACTCAGGATTTTATTTTGTATAGCCTCTCATATAGAGTCGAATGTGAAAACGCATGCCTGTGGAGTATTAAGCAGTCTCTACATTATGGACACACATTCAGCGAGTCACAGAATAATGCAGACCTATGGAAAAGTCAGGAGTGTATTTCACATGGCCACTTATTCAGAACCACAGTGAAGGATCATATATATCAGGAAAATATGCAGGATTCTTCTATATATGGCCACTTATTCAGAGACTCAGTGAATAATGCACACCTGGGGTATAGTCTGGAGACTATTTAATATGACCGTTCCCTAAGCACTCAGTGGAAAATGGAGAGCTGAAATATAGTCAGGATGATAGAGTCAGGAGTCTACTTTATGTGTTCACTCTTTAAGAAACTCACTGAAGAATACACACCTTAAGAATAGTCAGAGTCCAGGTATTATGGACACTCAATCAGAGCATTTCCAAATAATGCACAATTGGGCAATGGTAAGAAGTCTATATTGTATGGCTTCTAATTCAGAGCTTCAGTGCATAATCAGCAGCTGTGCAGTAGTCAGGACCCTATTTCCGCTTGCCTCAAATAAAACAGCTGCGTGAATGATACATATATGTGTGATAGTCAGGAGACTCTTTGATATGGACACTCATAGAGAACCTCCTCGAATACTGCACATGTGGGGAATAATCACTAGTGTATTTCATATCGTGATTCGTTTGGAGGCTCAAACAATTACACGCAACTGTGGAGTAAAATGGGGTCTATCACATAAGGCCACCCTTTCAGTGTTGCAGGGAATAATATGTATATCTAATAAGTGGGGAATCTCTTTCACATGGCCACTCATTCAGGGCCTCTGTGAATAAAACGCCCCTCAGAAAGAGTCAAGGTTCTACTTTAAATGGCTACACATTCAGAGTCTCTGTCAGTAATGCAAACCTGGGCAACACACAAGAGTCTCCTCTTTATGTCCACTTAGCCAGAGTCTCATTCAATTATAAACACCCAGGGAAGAGTTAAGAGCATACCTCACGGAACCAATCATTTAGAGTCTCAGTGAATAATGCACACAAGGTTTGTAGTCGAGCATTTTTTATACGGCCACTCTTTCTGTGCCTCCCTGAATGATACACACCTGGGGAATCCTCAGGATTCAATTTCCTACTACCACTCATTTAGAACCTTATTGAATAATTCACAATGGTGCAATATTCAGGTGTCTATTTTATATGGCCTCTCATTCAAACTTTTAGTGTATAATGAACTTTTATGGAGTAATCAGGACATTGTTTATGATAGCCACGAATTGAGTGCCTTCCTGAATGATACACACCTGGGTTATAGGATTTTATTTCATATAAATTCTAATTCTGGGTACCGCTTAGTAATACACACGTGTGATACTGTAAGGAGTTTATTTGTTATGGGCACTCATAGAGAAACTGTTTGAATATAGCACACATGGGTAATAGTAAGGATTCTATGTTGTAAGGTTAGTCATTCAGACAAAAAGTGAATAATGCACATGTGGATTATTAGAAGTGTGGTTCATATGCCCCACTTTCACAGCCTCACTGAATATTACACTCTTGAGACATAGTCTGGAGTCTGTTCTTTATGGCCATTCATTCAGAGAATCACTGAATAATGAACAGCTTTCGAATAGTCATAAGTCTCTTTTTGACTGCCACTCAATGAGAGCCTCACTAAATGTACCCACCTGTGGAAAGAGTCAGGATTTACTTCTATTCCCTCATTCAGAGTCTCACTAAATAATGCACACCTGTGGAATTATCAGGAGAATTTTTCATGCGGCCTCTCATTCCGAGTGTCACTGAGCAATGTGCTGTAGTCTGGAGTCTATTTCATGTAGACATATATTCAGAGGCTCAATGAATAAGACAGACCCTTGCTATCGTCAAGATTCTAATTAATATGGACACATCTTCTGAGCCTCACTGAATAATACACACCTGTAGAATAATTTGGAGTTTATTTTTGATGGACATTCATTCAGAGCCTCGGTGAAGAATGCACACCCCTGGGGTAGCCAGAAGTCCATTTGATTTGTACACTCATCCATAGCCTCAGTTTATAATATGCACATGTGGAGTAGTAGGGGTTCCATTTCATATAACCACGGACTCGTAACCTCAGTGAATAATGCATATATGTAAGGTACTCAGCAGTCTGTTTTATATAGCCACTCATTCAGAGATTCATTGGATAATTAAATTATTTAAGATATGAATCCCATTTCATATGGCAACACAAGAAGAGACTCACTGAGTTAGACACACCTGGCAAAATGTGAGGAGTTTACTATATATAGCCTCTCATTTACAGCCTCAGGGAATAATGCACACGTGTGGAGTAGGCATTAATCTATTTTATATGGCCAGTAAATTAAACCCTTAGTGAGCAATACACAAGTGTGGAAGAGTCACAAGTCTATTCCATATGCCCAAATAGTCAAAGTCAGGGTCAATAATTCACTCCTGTGTACTAGTGAGGAAACAATTTCATATGGACAATGTTTTAGAGCTTCAGAGAATAATATGTACCAGGGAAAAACTCAGGACGCTATTTCATATGGCGTCTATTTCAGAGCATCATTGAATAAGGAACACCGGAATAGTAGTCAGAATTTTCTTTTAATAGCCACATCTTCAGAGCCTAACTGAGTAAGGTACACCTTGGGTAAAGTCAGGATTCTATTTTGTATAGCCACTCATTTTAGAGCCGAATGTAAAAACGCATGCCTGTGGAGTATTCAGGAGTCTCTATTTTATGGACACTCATTCAGAGCGTCACAGAATAATACAGACCTATGGAAAATTCAGGAGTGTATTTCACATGGCCACTGATT
Organism: Saguinus oedipus; assembly: GCA_031835075.1. Classification (NCBI taxonomy): domain Eukaryota; kingdom Metazoa; phylum Chordata; class Mammalia; order Primates; family Cebidae; genus Saguinus; species Saguinus oedipus. Next base: position 31,841,708 of record CM063180.1, on the reverse strand, counting down.
CAGAACCACAATCTAGGATCATATACATCAGGAAAATACTCAGGATTCTTTTATATATGACCACTTATTCAGAGACTCAGTGAATAATGTACACCTGGGGTATAGTCTGGAGACTATTTGATATGACCATTCCCTAAGCCCTCAGTGGAAAATGGAGAGCTGAAATATAGTCAGGATGATAGAGTCAGCAGTCTACTTTATATGGTCACTTCTTCAGAAACTCACAGAGAAATACACACCTTAAGAATAGTCAGAGTCCAGCTATTATGGCCACTCAATCACAGCATTACCGAATAATGCAAAATTTGGGCAATAGTAAGGAGTCTATATCATATGGCTTCTAATTCAGAGCTTCAGTGCATAATCAGCAGCTGTGTAGTTGTCAGGACCTTATCTCATCTTGCCCCAAATTAAGCATCTCCCTGAATAAAACATATATGTGTGATAGTCAGGAGACTCTTTGAAATGGACACTCATAAAGAACCTCTTCGAATACTGCACATTTAGGGAATAATCACTAGTGTGTTTCATATGGTGATTACTTCGAAGGTTAAACAATAACGCGCAACTCTGAAGTAAAATGGGGTCTATTACATAAGGCCACTCATTCAGTGTTGCAGGAAATAATATGTGTAACTGATAAGTCAGGACTCTCTTTCACATGGCCACTAGTTCAGAGCCACTGTGAATAAATCTCCCCTCAGAAATAGTCAAGGTTCTACTTCAAATGGCTACACATTCAGAGTGTCTGTAAGTAATGCACACCTGGGCAATACAGAAGAGTCTCCTTTTTATGCCCACTTAGTCAGAGTCTCATTCAATTATACACACCCTGGGAAGAGTTAAGAGTATACATCACGGAACCAATCATTTAGAGCCTCAGTGAATAATGCACACCAGTGTTATATTCGAGCATTTTTTATATGGCCACTCATTCCGTGCCTGCCTGAATGATACACCCCTGGGGAAACTTCAGGATTCAATTTCATACTACCATTTATTTAGAACGTTATAGGGTAATTCACAATGGAGCAATAGTTAGGTGTCTATTTCATATGGACTCTCATTCAACGTTTCAGTGTATAATGAACTTCTATGGAGGAATCAGGATGCCGTTTAAGATAGCCACGTATTGAGTGCCTTTCTAAATGATACACACATGGGTTATATGATTCTATTTTATATTAACTCTAATTCTGGGTACCGCTGAGTAATACACACGTGGGATAGTGTAAGTAGTTTATCTGTTATGGGCACTCATAGAGAAACTGTTTGAATAATGCACACATGATGAATAACAAGGATTCTATGCTGTACAGCTAGTCATTCAGACAAAAAGTGAATAACGCACAGGTGGATTATTAGAAGTCTGTTTCATTTGGCGCTCCTTTACAGCCTCACTGAATATTACACACTTGAGATATAGTCTGGAGTCTATTCTTTATGGCCAATCCTTCAGAGAATCACTGAATAATGAACACCTGTGGAATAGTCAGAAATCTCTTTCCGACCTCCACTCATTGAAAGCCTCACTACATGTACCCACCAGTGAGAAGAGTCAGGATTTACCTCTAGTTTCTCATTCAGAGTCTCATTAAATAATGCACACCTGTGGAATTGTCAGGAGAATTTTTTATGCGGTCTCTAATTCCGAGTGTCACTGAACAATGCGCTGTAGTCTGTAGTCTATTTCATGGAGACACATATTCACAGCCTCAGTGAATAAGACAGACCCTTGCTATCATAAAAATTCTAATTAATATGGACACATCTTATGAGCCTCTCTGAATAATACACACCTGTAGAAAAATTTGGAGTCTATTTTCGATGGACATTCATTCAGATTCTCGGTGAATAATGCACACCCCGGGGGTAGCCAGAAGTCCATTTCATTTGTACACTCATCCATAGCCTCAGTTTATAATATGCACGTGTGGATTATTTGAGGTTCTATGTCTTATAGCCACGGACTCGTAACCTCATTGAATAATGCAGATATGTAACATACTCAACAGTCTGTTTTATATAGCCAGTCATTCAGAGATTCATTGGATAAGAAAATTATTTAAGATAGACAGAATCCAGTTTCCTATGGTCACACAAGAAGAGCCTCACTGAGTAATACCGACCTGGGAAAATGTGAAGAGTCTACAATATATAGCCTCTCATTTACAGCCTCAGGGAATAATGCACACGTCTGGAGTAGGCACTTATCTATTTTATATGGCCACAAAATCAAACACTGAGTGAGCAATACACAAGATTTGAATAGTCACTAGTCTATTGTATATGCCAAAATATTCAAAGTCAGAGTCAATAATTCACTCTTTTGGACTAGTAAGAAAACAATTTCATATGGACAAAGTTTAAGAGCTTCAGTGAATAATATGTACCTGGGAAATACTCAGGACGCTATTTCATATGGCGTCTATTTCAGAGCTTCATTGAATAAGAAACACCTGTATGGTAGTCAGAACTTTCTTTTAACAGCCACACTTTCAGAAATAACTGAATAACATACACCTTGAGAAAAATCAGGATTCTATTTTGTATAGCCACTCATTTACAGCCGAATGTAAAAACGCACGCCTGTGGAGTATTCAGGAGTCTCTACTTAATGGACACTCATTCAGAGCGGCACAGAATAATACAAACCTATGGAAAAATCAGGAGTGTATTTCACATAGCCACTTATTCAGAACCGCAGTGAAGGATCATATACATATGGAAAATACTCAGGGTTCTTTTATATATTATTCAGAGACTTAGTGAGTAATGCACTCCTGGGGTATAGTCTGGAAACTATTTGTTATGACCGTTCCCGAAGCACTCAGTGGAAAATGGAGAGCTGAAATATATTCAGTATGATAGAGTCAGGAGTCTAATTTATGTGGTCACTTGTTCAGAATCTCACTGAAAAATACACACTTTATGAATAGTCAGAGTCCAGGTATTATGGCAACTGAATCACAGCATTACCGAATAATGCACAATTGGGCAATAGTAAGAAGTCTATATCATATGGCTTCTAATTCAGAGCTTCATTGCATAATCAGCAGCTGTGTAGTAGTCAGGAACCTATTTCAGATTGCCCAAAATTAAGCAGCTCCGTGAATAATACATATATGTGTGATAGTCAGGATGACTCTTTGACATGGACACTCATACAGAACCTATTTGAACACGGCACATATGGTGATTCCTTTGGAGGGTCAAACAATAACGTGCAACTGTGGAGTAAAATGGGGTCTATTACATAAGACCACTCTTTCAGTGTTGCAGGGAATAATATGTATGTCTGATAAGTCAGGAATCTCTTTCAGATGGCCACTCATTCAGGGCCTCTGTGAATAACACTCCTTTCAGAAATAGTCAAGTTTCTACTTCAAATGGCTACACATTCAGAGTCTCTGTAAATATTGCACACCTGGGAAATACACAAGAGTCTCCATTTTATGCCCACTTAATCAGAGTCTCATTCAATTATACACTCCCAGGGAAGAGTTAAGAGTACACATTATGAAACCAGTCATTTAGAGCCTCAGGGAATAATGCCCACCAGGGTCATAGTTGAGCAATTTTTATATAAACACTCATTCTGTGCCTCCCTGAAAGATACACACCTGGGGAATCCCAGGATTCAATTTCATACTACCACTCATTAAGAACCTAATAGAATAATTCACAATGGAGCAATAGTCAGGTGTCTATTTCATATGGCCTCTCATTCAAAGTTTCAGTGTAAAATGAACTTTTATGGAGTAATCAAACGCTGTTTCAGATAGCCACGAATTGAGTGCCTTCCTGAATAATACACACCTTGGTTATAAGATTCTATTTCATATGAACTCTAATTTTGGGTACTGCTGAGTAATACACACGTGGGATAATGTAAGGAGTTTATATGTTATGGGCACTCATAGAGAACCTGTTTGAATAATTCTCACAGAGTGAATAATAAGGATTCTATGTAGTACGGGAAGTAATTCAGACAAAAAGTGAATTATGCAAATGTGGATTATTAGAAGTGTGTTTCATATGCCCCTTTTTCACAGCCTCACAGAATATTACACACTGGAGATATAGTCTGCAGTCTATTCTTTATGGCCGTTCATTCAGAGAATCACTGAATAATGAACACCTGCGGAATAGTCAGAAGTCTCTTTCTGACCGCCACTCATTGAAATCCTCACTAAATGTACCCACCTGTGGAAAAAGTCAGGATGTACTTCTATTCCCTCATTCAGAATGTCACTAAATAATGCACACCTGTGGAATTGTCAGGAGAATTTTTCATGCAGCCTCTCATTCCGAGTGTCACTGAACAATGTGCTGGAGTCTATTTCACGTAGACAAATATTCAGAGCCTCAGTGAATAAGACAGACCCTTGCTATTCTAAAGATTCTAATTAATATGGACACATCTTCTGAGCCTCACGGAATAATACACACCTATAGAATAATTTGGAGTCTATTGTCGATGGACATTGATTCAGAGCATCGGTGAATAATGCACACCCTTCGAGTCTCCAGAAGTCCATTTCATTTGTACACTCATCCATAGCCTCAGGTTATAATATGCATGGGTGGATTAGATGGGGTTCCATTTCATATAGCCACCAACTCGTAACCTCAGTGAATAATGCACATATGTAACATACTCAGCAGTCTGTTTCATATAGCCACTTATTCAGAGATTCATTGGATAGTAAAATTATTTAAGATAGACAGAATCCCGTTTCATATGGTCACACAAGAAGAGCCTCACAGAGAAATACACAGCTGCAAAAATGTGAGGAGTCTACTATATATAACCTCTCATTTACAGCCACAGGGAATAAAGCACACGTGTGGAGTAGGCACTAATCTATTTTATATGGCCACAAAATCAAACCCTGAGAAGCAATTCACAAGTTTGGAATAGTCACTAGTCTAATCCATATGACCAAATATTCAAAGTCAGAGTCAATAATTCACTCCTGTGGGCTACTCAGGAAACAATTTCATATGGACAAAGTTTTAGAGCTTCAGTGAATAATATGTACCTGGGAAATACTCAGGACGCTATTTCATAAGGCATCTGTTTCAGAACTTCATTGAATAAGGAACAGCTGTATCATATTCAGAATTTTCTTCTAACAGCCGCATCTTCAGCAACTAAACGAATAATATACAACTTGGGAAAAGTCAGGATTCTATTTCATATAGCCAATCATTTAGAGCCGAATGAAAAAACGCATGGCTGTGGAGCATTCAGAAGTCTCTACTTTATGGACACTCATTCAGAGCGTCACAGAATAATACAGACCTATGGAAAATTCAGGAGTGTATTTCTCATGGCCACTTATTCAGAACCGCTGTGAAGGATCATATACATCTAGAAAATACTCAGGATTTTTTATATATGGCCAATTTTTCAGAGAATCAGTGAATATTGTACACCTGGGGTATAATCTGGAGACTATTTGATATGACCGTTCCCTAAGCACTCTGTGGAAACTGGAGAGCTGAAATACAGTCGGGATGCTAGAGTCAGGATTCTACTTCATGTGGTCACTTCTTCAGAAACTCACTGAAGAATACACACCTTAAGAATAGTCAGAGTCCATGTATTATGGCCACTCAATCACAACATTACCGAATAAGGCACAATTTGTGCAATAGTAAGGAGTCTATATCATATGGCTTCTAATTCAGAGGTTCAGTGCATAATCGGCAACTGTGTATTTGTCAGGACCCTATTCCAGCATGCCCCAAATGAAGCAGCTCCGTGAATGATACATATATGTGTGATAGTCAGGAGACTCCTTGATATGGACACTCATACACAACCTCGTCGAATATTGCACATGTGGAGAATAATCACTATTCTATTTTATATGGTGACTCCTATGGAGATTCAAACAATAACGCGCAACTGTGTAGTAAAATGGTGTCTATTACATAAGGCCACTTTTTCAGTGTTGCAGGAACTAGTATGTATATCTGATAAGTCAGGAATTTCTTTCACATGGCCATTCGTTCTGAGCCTCAGTGAATAATACTCCCCTCAGAAATAGTCAAGATTCTACTTCAAATGGCTACACATTCAGAGTCTCTGTAAGTAATGCACACATGGGCAATACACAAGAGTCTCTTTTTTATGCCCACGTAGTCAGAGTTTCATTCAATTATACACACGGGGAAGAGTTAAGAGTATACCTCATGGAACCAATCATTTAGAGCCTCAGTGAATAATGCGCACAGGGTTTATAGTCGAGCATTTTTTTATATGGTCACTCATTCTATACCTCCGTGAATGATACACACCTGGGGAAACCTCAGGATTCAATTTCATACTAACACTCATTTAGAACCTTATATAATAATTCACAATATAGCAATAGTCAGGTGTCTATTTCAAATGGCCTCTTAATTAAAGTTTCAGTGTATAATAAAATTCTATGGAGTAATCAGGATGCGGTTTAACATAGCCATGAAGTGAGTGCCTTCCTGAATGATACACACCTGTGTTATATGATTCTATTTCATATGAACTCTAATTCTGTGTACCACTGAGTAATACACACGTGAGATAGTGTAAGGAGTTAATTTGTTATGGGAACTCATAGATAACCTGTTTGAATAATGCACACACATGGCGAATAATAAGGATTCTATGTTTTATGGCTAGTCATTCATACAAAATGTGAGTAACGCACATGTGGATTATTAAAAGTCTGTTTCTTATGCCCCTCTTTCACAGCCTCACTTGATATTACACAAATGAGATATAGTCAAGTCTGTTCTATATTGCCATTCATTCAGAGAATCACTGAATGAACACCTGTGGAATAGTCAGAAGTCTCTTTCCCACCACCACTCATTGAAAGCCTCACTAAATGTACCCACCTGTAGAAAGAGTCAGGATTTACTTCTATTCCCTCATTCAGAGTCTCACTAAATAATGCACACCTGTGGAATCGTCAGGAGACTTTTTCATGCGGCCTCTCATTCCGAGTGTAACTGAACAATGTGCTGTAGTCTGGAGTCTATTTTATGTAGATACATATTCAAAGCCTCAGTGAATAAGACAAACCCTTGCTGTAGTAAATATTCTAATTAATATGGACACATATTCTGAGCCTCACTGAATAATACACAACTGTAGCATAAATTGGAGTCTATTTTCGATGGACATTCATTCAGAGCCTCGGTGAATAATACACACCCCTAGGGTAGCCAGAAGTCCATTTCATTTTTACACTCATCCATAGCCTCAGTTTATAATATGCAAGTGTGGATTAGTTGGGGTTCCATTTCATATAGCTTCGGACTCCTAACCTCAGTGAATAATTCACATATGTAACGTAGTCAGCAGTCTGTTTCTTATAGCCACTCATTCAGAGATTCATTGGATAACAAAATTATTTAACATAGACAGAATTCCGTTTCATATGGTCACATAAGAAGAGCCTCTCTGAGTAATACACACGTGGGAAAATGCGATGAGTCTACTATATATAGCCTCTCTTTTACAGCCTCAGGGAATAATGCACACATGTGAAGTCGGCACAAATCAATTTTATACGGCCACAAAATCAAATCCTGAGTGAGCAATACACAAGTTGGGAAGAGTCACTAGTCTATTCCATATGCCCATATATTCAAAGTCAGAGTCAATAATTCACTCCTGTGGTCTATTCAGGAAACAATTTCACATGGACAAAGATTTAGAGCTTCAGTGAATAATATATACCTGGGAAACACTCAGGACGCAATTTCATATGGCCTCTATTTCAGAGCTTCATTGAATAAGGAACACCTGTATCATAGGCAGAATTTTCTTTCAACAGCCACATCTTCAGAGCCTAACTGAATATCATACACCATGGGAAAAGTCAAGATTCTATTTCGTATAGCCTTTTATTTATTGCCAAATGTAAAAACGCACGCCTGTGTAGTATACAGAAGTCTATTTTATTGACACTCATTCAGAGCGTCACATAATAATACAAACCTATGGAAAATTCAAGAGTTTATTTCACATGGCCAGTTATTCACGACTGCAGTAAAGGATGATATACATCTGGAAAATTCTCAGGATTCTTTTATATATGGCTACTTATTCAGAGACTCAATGATTAATGCACACCTGGGGTATAGTCTGGAGACTATTTGATATGAACGTTTCCTAAGCACTCAGTTGAAAATGGAGAGCTGAAATATAGTCAGGATAATAGAGTCAGGAGTCTACTTTATGTGGTCACTCGTTCAGAAACTCACTGAAGAATACACACCTTAAGAATTTTCAGAGTCCAGGTATTATGGTCACTCAACCAACGCATTACCAAAAAATGCACAATTGGGCAATAGCAAGGAGTCTATATCATATGGCTTCTAATTCAGAGCTTCAGTGAATAGTCAACAGCTGTGTAGTTGTCAGGACCCTATTTCAGGTTGCCCCAAATTAAGCAGCTCCGTGAATGATACATATATGTGTGATAGTCAGGAGACTCTTTGATATGGAAACTCATACAGAAGCTCTTTGAATACTGCACATATGGGGAATTATCACCAGTGTATTTCATATGGTGATTCTGCTGGAAGGTCAAACATTAAGGCACAACTGTGGATTAAAATGGGGTCTATTAAATAAGGCCACTCTTTCAGTGTTGCAGGGTATAATATGTATATCTGATAAGTCAGGAATCTCTTCCACATGGCCACTCGTTCAGGGCCTCTGTGAGTAATACTCTCCTCAGAAATAGTCAAGGTTCTACTTCAAAGGGCTACACATTCAGAGTCTCTGTAAGTAATGCACCCCTGGGCAATACACAAGAGTTTCTTTTTTATGCCCACTTAATCATAGTCTCATTAAATTATACACACCCAGGGAAGATTTAAGAGTATAACTCACGGAACCAATCATTTAGAGCCTCAGTGAATAATGCACATCAGTCGAGCATTTTTCATATGGCCACTCATTCTGTGCCTCCCTGAGTAATACACACCTGGGGAATCCTCACGATTCAATTTCATACTACCACTCATGTAGAACCTTATAGAATAACTCACAATGGAGCAATGGTCAGGTTTCTATTTCATATAGCCTCTAATTCCAAGTTTCAGTGTATAATGGACAATGTTTAAGATAGCCACAAATTGAGTGCCTTCCTGAAGGATACACACCTGGGTTACAGGATTCTATTTCATATGAACTCTAATTCTGGGTACTGCGGAGTAATACACAAGTGGGTAGTGTAAGGAGTTTATTTGTTATGGGCACTCATAGAGAACCTGCTTGAATAATGCACACATGGTGAATAATAACGATTCTATGTTGTTCGGGTAGTCATTCAGAAAAAAAGTAAATAACGCACATGTGGATTATTAGAGGTGTGTTACATATGCCCCTCTTTCACAGACTTATTGAATATTACACACTTGCGATATAGTCTGGAGTCTATTTTTATGGCCATTCATTCAGAGAATCACTGAATAATGAATACCTTTGGAATAGTCAGAAATCTCTTTCTGACCACCACTAATTGAAAGCCTCAATAAATGTACCCACGTATGGAAAGAGTCAGGATTTACTTGTATTCCGTCATTCAGATTCTCACTAAATAATGCACACCTGTGGAACTGTCAGGAAAATTATTCATGCTGCCTCTCATTTCGAGTTCACTGAACAATGTGCTGTAGTCTGAAGTCTGTTTCATGGAGAAACACTTTCAGAGCCTCATTGAATAAGACAGACCCTTGCTATCGTAAAGATTCTAATTAATATGGACACATTTTTTGAGCCTCACTGAATAATAAACACCTGTAGAATAATTTGGAGTCTATTTTCGATGGATATTCATTCAGAGCCTCCGTGAATAATGCACACCCGTAGGGTAGCCAGAAGTCCATTTTATTTGTACACTCATCCGTAGCCTCAGTTTATACTATGCACGTGTGGATTCGTTGGGGTTCCATTTTTTATATTTTTCCTGTGTGTCATATTTTTTTTAATTGCATTTTAGTTTTGGGGGTACAAGTGCAGAACGTGCAAGATAGTTGCATAAATACACACATGGCAGTGTGTTTTGCTGCTTTCCTCCCCATCACCCACACTTGGCATTCATCCCCAGGCTATTCCTCCCCAGTCCCAACACGGTCCCTCCCCCATTCCCCACAATACACCCCCTCTCTGTGTCCATGTGTTCTCATGTTTCTCACCCACCTATGAGTGAGTATATGCTGTATTTCTTTTTCTGTTCTTGTGTCAGTTTGCTGAGAATGATGTTTCATACAACCACGGACTCGTAACATCAGTGAATAATGCACATATGTAATGTACTCAGCAGTCTGTTTCATATAGCCACTCATTCAGAGATTCATTGGATAATAAAATTACTTAACATAGACAGAATCCCGTTTGATGTGGTCACACAAGAAGAGCCTCACTGAGTAATACACACCTGGGAATATGTGAGGAGCCTACTATATATAGCCTCTCTTTTACAGCCTCACGGAATAATGCACACGTGTGGAGTAGGCACAAATCAATTTTATACGGCCACAAAATCAAACACAGAGTGAGCAATACGCAAGTTGGGAATAGTCACTAGTCTATTGTATTTGCCCAAATATTCAAAGTCAGAGTCAATAATTCACTCTTGTGGACTAGTCAGTAAACAATTTCATATGGACAAAGATTTAGAGCTTCAATGAATAATATATACCTGGGAAACACTCACGACGCCATTTCATATGGCGTCTATTTCAGAGTTTCATTGAATAAAAAACACCTGTATCATAGGCAGAATTTTCTTTCAGCAGCCACATCTTCAGAGCATAACTGAATAACATACACCTTGGGAAAAGTCAAGATTCTATTTTGTATAGCCACTCATTTAGAGCCGAATGTAAAAACGCACGCCTGTGGAGTATTCAGAAATCTCTATTTTATGGACACTCATTCAGAGAGTCACAGAATAATACAGAACAATGGAAATGTCAAAAGTTTATTTCACATGGCCATTTATTCATGACCGCAATGAAATATCATATACATCTGGAAAATACTCAGGATTCTTTCATATATGGATACTTATTCAGAGACTCATTGAATAATGCACACCTGAGGTAGAGTGTGGAGACTATTTGATATGACCGTTTCCTAAGCACTCAGTGGAAAATGGAGAGCTGAAATATAGTCAGGATGATAGAGTCAGAGGTCTACTTTATGTGGTCACTCGTTCAGAAACTCACTGAGGAATACACACCTTAAAAATTGTCACAGTCCAGGTATTATGGTCACCGAATCAACGCATTAACGAAAAATGCACAATTGGGCAATAGTAAGGAGTCTATATCATATGGCTTCTTATTCAGAGCTTCAGTGCATAATTGGCAGCTGTGTAGTTGTCAGGACCCTATAGCAGCATGTCCCAAATTAAGTAGCTCCGTGAATGATACATGTATTTTTGATTGTCAGGAGACTCTTTGATATGGACACTCATACAGAACCTCTTCGAATACTGCACGTGTGGGGAATAATCACTAGTGTATTTCATATTGTGATTCCTTTGGAGGTCAAAAAATAAGGCGCAACCATGGAGTAAAACGGGGTCTATTACATAAGGCTACTTTTTCAGTGTTGCAGGGAATAATGTGTATATCTCATAAGTCAGGAATCTCTTTCACCTGGCCACTCCTTCAGGTCCTCTGTGAATAATTCTCCCCTCAGAAATAGTCAAAGTTCTACTTCAAATGGCTACAAATTCAGAGCCTCTGTAAGTAATGAACACCTGGGCAATACACAGGAGTCTATTTTTTATGCCTACTTAGTCAGAGTCTCAATCAATTATACACACCCGGGGAAGAGTTAAGAGTATACCTCAAGGAAGCAATCATTTAGAGCCTCAGTGAATAATGCACACCGGGGTTATAGTCGAGCATTTTTTATATGGCCACTCATTCTGTGCCTCCTTGAATGATACACACCTAGGAAATCCTCCGGATTCTATTTCATACTACCACCCATTTAGAACCTTATAGAATAATTCACAATGGTGCAATAGTTAGGTGTCTATTTCATATGGCCTCTCATTCAAAGTTTCACTGTATAATGAACTTCTATGGAGTAATCAGGACGCTTCATAAGATAGCCACTAATCGAGTGCTTTCCTGAATGATACACAGCTGGATTATATGATTCTATTTCATATGAACTCAAATTCTAGGTACCGCTGAGTAATACACACGTGGGATAATGTAAGGAGTTTATTTGTTATGGGAACTCATAGAGAACCTGTTTGAATAATGCACACCCATGGCGAATAAGGATTCTATGTTGTACGGGTAGTCATTCTGAAAATATGTGAATAACGCACATGTGGATTATTAGAAGTTTGTTTCATATGCCCCTCTTTCTCAGCCTCACTTAATATTACACACTTGAGATATAGTCGGGAGTCTGTTCTTTATGGCCATTCATTCAGAGAATCACTGAATAATGAACACCTGTGGCATAGTCAGAAGTCTCTTTCAGAAGCCACTCATTGAAAGCCTCACTAAATGTACCCACCTGTGGAAGGAGTCAGGATTTACTTCTATTCCCTCATTCACAGTCTCACTAAATAATGCACACCTGTGGAATTGTCAGGATAATTTTTCATGTGGCCTCTCATTCCGAGTGTAACTGAACAATGTGCTGTGGTCTGGAGTCTATTTCATGTTGACACATAGTCAGAGCCTCAGTGAATAAGACAGATCCTTGCTATCGTAAAGATTCTAATTAATATGGACACATCTTCTGAGCCTCACTGAATAATACACACCTGTAGAATAATTTGGAGTCTATTTTCAATGGACATTCATTCAGAGCCTCCGTGAATAATGCACACCCCTGGGGTAGCCAAAAGTCCATTAAATTTGTACACTCATCCATAGCCTCCGTTTATAATATGCACGTTTGAATTAGTTGGGGTTCCATTTCATATAGCTACGGACGCGTAACCTCAGTGAATAATGCACATATGTAACGTACTCAGGAGTCTGTTTCATATAGCCATTCATTCAGAGATTCATTGGATAATAAAATTATTTAAGATAGACAGAATCCCGTTTCATATGGTCACATAAGAAGAGCCTCACTGAATAATACACACCTCGGAAAATGTGTGGATTCTACTATATATAACCTGTTCTTTACAGCCTCAGGAAATAATGCGCACGTGTGGAGTAGGCACTAATCTATTTTATATGGCCACAAAATCAAACCCCGAGTGAGCAATACACAATTTGGAATAGTTAATAGTCTATTCCATATGCCCAAATATTCAACATCAGAGTCAATAATTCACTCCTGTGTACTAGTCAGGAACCATTTTATATGGACAATGTTTTAGATCTTCAGTGAATAATATATACTTTGGAAATACTCAGGACGATATTTCATAAGGCATCTATTTCAGAGCTTCATTGAATAAGAAACACCTGTTTCGTAGTCAGATTTTTTTTAAATAGCCACATCTTCAGAGCCTAACTGAATATCATACATCTTGTGAAAAGTCAAGATTTTATTTGGTATAGCCTGTCTTTTAGAGCTGAATGTAAAAACGCACACCTATGGAGTATTCAGGAGTCTCTATTTTATGGACACTCATTCAGAACGTCACAGAATAATACAGACCTATGGAAAAGTCAGGAGTGTATTTCACATGGGCACTAATTCAGAACCGCTGTGAAAGATTATATACAATCTGGAAAATACTCAGAATTATTTTATATATGACCACGTATCCAGAGACTCAGTGAATAATGCACACCTGGGGTATAGTCTGGAGAGTATTTGATATGTCCGTTCCCTAAGCACTCAGTGGAAAATGGAGAGCTGAAATATAATCAATATGATAGAGTCAGGAGTCTACATTATGTGGTCACTGGTTCAGAAACTCACTGAAGAATACATACCTACAAAATAGTCAGAGTCCAGGTGTTATGGCCACTCAATCACAGCATTACCGAATAATGCACAATTGGGCAATAGTAAGGAATCTATATCATATGTCTTCTAATTCAGAGCTTCAGTGCATAATCAGCAGCTGTGTAGTCGTCAGGACCCTATTTCAGCTGGCCCCAAATTAAGCAGCTCCGTGAATGATACATATATGTGTGACAGTCAGGAGACTCTTTGATATGGACACTCATACAGAACCTCTTCGAATACTTCACATCTTGGGAATAATCACTAGTGTATTTCATATGGTGATTCCTTTGGAGGGTCAAACAATAACGCGAAACAATGGAGTAAAATGGGGTCTATTACATTAGGCCACTCTTTCAGTGTTACAGGGAATAATATGTATATCTGATAAGTCAGGAATCTCTTTCACATGTCCACTAGTTAAGGGCCTATGTGAATAATACTCCCCTCAGTAATAGTCAGGGTTGTACTTCAAATGGCTACACATTCAAAGTCTCTGTAAGTAAGGCACACCTGTGCAATACACGAGAGTCTCTTTTTTTTATGACCACTTAGTCAGAGTCTCATTCAATTATACACTCCCAGGGAAGAGTTAAGAGTATACCTCACTGAACCAATCATTTAGAGCCTCAGTGAATAATACACACAAGTGTTATAGTCGAGTATGTTTTATATGGCCACTCATTCCTTGCCTCCCTGAATGATAAACACCTTGAAAATCCTCAGGATTCAGTTTCATACTACCACTGATTTAGAACCTTATAGAATAACTCATAATGGAGCAATAGTCAGGTGTCTACTTCATATGGCCTCTCATTCATAGTTTCAGTGTATAACGAACTTCTATGGAGCAATCAGGACGCTGTTTAAGATAGCCACGAATTGAGTGCCTTCCTGAAGGATACAAACCTGGCTTATATTATTCTATTTCATATGAATTCTAGTCTTGGGTACCTCTGAGTAATACACACGTGGGATAGTGTAAGGAGTTTATATGTTCTCTCTAAGGTCACTCATAGAGAACCTGCTTGAGTCATGCACACATGGTGAATAATAAGGATTCTATGTTAAACAGCTAGTCATTCAGACAAAAAGTGAACAATGCACATAAGGATTGTTAGAAGTCTGTTTCATACGCTCCTCTTTCACAGCCTCACTGAATATTGCACACTTGAGATAGAGTCTAAAGTCTGTTCTTTATGGCCATTCATTCAGAGAATCACTGAATAATGAACACCTGTGGAATACTCAGAAGTCTGCTTCTGACCGCCACTCATTGAAAGCCTCACTAAATGTACCCACCTGTGGAAAGAGTCAGGATTTACTTCTATTCCCTTATTCAGTGTCTCTCTAAATAATGCACACCTGTGTAATTGTCGGGATAATTTTTCATGTGGCCTCTCCTGTTGAGTGTCACTTAGCTATGTGCTGTAGTCTGGAGTCTATTTCATGTAGACACATGTTCAGAGCCTCAGTGAATAAGACCGACCCTTGCTATCATAAAAATTCTTATTAATATGAACACATCTTCTGAGCCTCACTGAATAATACACACCTGTAGAATAATTTGGAGTCTATTTTCGATGGACATTCATTCAGAGCCTCGGTGAATAATGCACACCCCTGGGGTAGTCAGAAGTCCATTTCATTTGTACACACATCCATAGCCTCAGTTTATAATATGCACATTTGAATTAGTTGGATTCATTTTATATAGCCACGGACACGTAACCTAAGTGAATAATGCACATATGTAACGTACTCAGCAGTGTGTTTCATATAAATACTCATTCAGAGATTCATTGGTTAATAAAATTATTTAAGATAGACAGAACCCCGTTTCATATGGTCACACTAGAAGAGCCTCACTGAGTAATACACACCTGGGAAAATGTGAGGAGTCTACTATATATCCTTTTATTTACAGCCTGAATGGTATAATGCACACCTGTGGAGTAGGCACTAATCTATTTTATATGGTCACAAAAATTAAACACTGAGTGAGCAATACACATGTTTGGAATAGTCCCTAGTCTATTTCATATGCCCAAATATTCAAAGTCAGAGTCAATAATTTACTGCTGTGGACTAGTCAGGAAACAATTTCAATGGACAAAGATTTAGAGCTTCAGTGAATAATATATACCTGGGAAACACCCAGGACGCTATTTCATATGGCGTTTATTTCAGAGCTTCATTGAATAAGAAACACCTGTATCGTAGTCAGAATTTTCTTTTAACATCCAGATTTTCAGAGCCAAAACTGAATAACATACACCGTGGGAACATCAGGATTCTATTTAGTATAGCCACTCCTTTGGAGCCGGGTGTAAAAACGAAAGCCTGTGGAATATTCAGGAGTCTCGGTTTTATGGACACATATTCAGAGCTTCACAGAGTAATACAGAACTATGAAAAAGTCAGTTGTGTATTTCACATGGCCAGTTATTCGGAACCGCACTGACGGATCATATACATCTGGAAAATACTCAGGATTCTTTTATATATCGCCACTTATTCAGAGACTCAGTGAATAATGCACACCCGGGGTATAGTCTGGAGACAATTTGATATGACCATTTCCTAAGAACTCAGTGAAACATGGAGAGCTGAAATATAATCAGGATGATAGAGCCAGGAGTCTACATTATGTGGTCACTCCGTCAGAAACTCACTGAAGAATACACACCTTAAGAATAGTCAGAGTCCAGGTATTATGACCACTCAATCAAAGCATTACCGAATAATTCACAAATGGGTCATAGTAAAGAGTTTATATCATGTGGCTTTTTATTCAGAGCTTCAGTGAATAATAAGCAGCTGTGTAGTAGTCAGGACTTGATTTCAGCTTGCTCCAAATTAAGCAGCTCCATAAATGATACATGTATGTGTGACAGTCAGGAGACTCTTTGATATGGACCTCTTCTAATACTACACATGTGGGGAATAATCACTAGTGTAATCCATATGCTGATTCCTTTGGAGGGTCAAACAATAATGCACAATCGTGGAGTAAAATGGTGTCTATTACATAAGGTCACTCTTTCAGTGTTGCAGGGAATAATATGTACATCTGATAAATCAGAAATCTCTTTCACATGGCCACTCGTTCAGGGCCTCTGTGGACAATACTCCCCTCAGAAATAGTCAAGGTTCTACTTCAAATGGCTACTCATTCAGAGTCTCTGTAAGTAAGGCACACCTGGGCAATACACAAGAGTCTCTTTTTTATGCCCTCTTAGTCAGAGTCTCATTCAATTTTACACACCCGGGGTAGAATTAAGGGTATACTTCACGAAACCAAGCATTTAGAGCCTCAGTGAATAAGGCACACCAGGGTTATAGTTGAGCATTTTTTATATGGCCACTGATTCTCTGCCTCCCTGAATCATACACACCTGGGGAATCCTCAGGATTCAATTTCATATTACAACTCATGTAGAACCTTATAGAATAATTCACAATGGAGAAATAGTGAGGTGTCTATTATATATGGCCTCTCATTCAAAGATTCAGTGTATAATGAAATTCTGTGGAGTAATCAGACACTGTTTAAGATAGCCACGAATTGAGTGCCTTCCTGAATGATACAAAAGTGGGTTATAGAATTCTATTTCATATGAACTGTAATCCTGTGTACCGCTGAGTAATACACACGTGGTATAGTGTAAGGAGTTTATTTGTTATGGGCACTCATAAACAACCTGTTTCGATAATGCACACATGGTGAATAATAAGGATTGTATGTTGTACGGCTAGTCATTCAGACAAAAAGTGAACAACGCACATGTGGATTATTAGATGTCTGTTTCATATGCCCCTCTTTCACAGCCTCACTGAATATGACACATTTGACATATAGTTTGGAGTTTGTTCTTTATGGTGATTCATTCAAAGAATCACAAAAAATGAACACCTGTGGAATAGTCAGAAGTCTGTTTCCGACTGCCACTCATTGAAAGCCTCACTAAATGTATCCACCTGTGGAAACGGTAAGAATTTATTTCTTTTTTTTTCTTTTTCTTTTCTTTTTTTTTAATTTTTATTGCATTATAGGTTTGGGGGTACAAGTGCAGAATGTGCAAGATAGTTGCATAGGTACACACATGGCAGTGTGCTTGGCTGCTTTCCTCCCCTTCACCCAGACTTGGTATTCATCCCCAGGCTACCCCGGCAGACCCCCTGCTGTCCTTCCCCCATTCCCCCCAACAGTCCCCAGTGTATAGTAGACCGCCTCTCTGTGTCCATGTGTTCTCATTTTTTTCACCCACCTATGATTGAGTATATGCGGTATTTCTTTTTCTGTTCTTTGGTCAGTTTGCTGAGAATGATGTTCTCCAGACTCATCCATGTCCTTACAAAGGACACAAACTCATCATTTTTGATTGCTGCATAATATTCCATGGTGTATATATGCCACATTTTCCCAGTCCAGTCTATCATCGTTGGGCATTTGGGTTGGTTCCAGGTCTTTGCTATTGTAAACAGTGCTGCAATGAACATTCGTGTGCATGTGTCCTTATAGTAGAACGATTTATAGTCCTTTAGATAGATACCCAGTAATGGGATGGCTGGGTCAAATGGAATTTCTATTTCTACGTCCCGGAGGAATTACCACAGTCTTCCACAATAGTTGAACTAATTTACACTCCCACCAACAGTGTAAGAGTGTTCCTATTTCTCCACATCCTCTCCAGCATCTGCTATCTCCAGATGTTTTAATGATCGCCATTCTAACTGGTGTGAGATGGTATCTCAATGTGGTTTTGACTTGCATCTCTCTAATAACCAATGACGATGAGCACTTTTTCATATGTTTGTTGGCCTCATGTATGTCCGCTTTCGTAAAGTTTCTGTTCATATCCTTTGCCCATTTTTGAATGGGCTTGTTTGTTTTTCTCCTGTAAATCTGTTTGAGTTCTTTGTAAATTCTGGTTATCAGCCCTTTGTCAGATGTGTAAACTGCAAAGATTTTTTCCCATTCTGATGGTTGCCGATTTACTCTAGTGACTGTTTCTTTTGTCGTGCAGAAGCTGTGGAGTTTGATTAGGTCCCATTTGTCTATTTTGGCTTTTGTTGCCAATGCTTTTCGTGTTTTGTTCAGGACACAAGTCTATAAATGTAATTCACCACATAAACAGAAGCAAAAACAAAAACCACATGATTATCTCAATTGATGCAGAGAAGGCATTTGACAAAATTCAACAGCCCTTTATGCTAAAAACCCTCAATAAACTTGGTATTAATGGCACATATCTCAAAGTAATAAAAGCTATTTACGACAAACCAACAGCCAATATCATACTTAATGGGCAAAAACTGGAAGCATTCACTTTGAAATCCGGCACTAGACAATGATGCCTTCTCTCACCACTTCTATTCAACATAGTACTGGCAGTTCTAGCCAGAGCAATCAGGCAAGAAAAAGAAATAAAGTGTATTCAAATAGGAAAGTAGGAAGCCAAATTGTCTCTATTTGCAGACGACATGATGGTATACCTTGAAGACCCCATCACCTCAGCCCAAAAGCTCCTGCAACTGATAAGCAACTTCAACAAAGTCTCAGGATATAAAATCAATGTTCAAAAATCACAAGCATTCCTATACACCAATAACAGACTTAAAGAGAACCAAATCAAGAATGAACTGCCATTCACAATTGCTACAAATAAAATAAATTACCTAGGAATACAACTCACAGGGAATGTAAGGGACCTCTTTAAGGAAAACTACAAACAACTGCTCAACGAAATAAGAGAGGACACAAAGAGATGGAGAAACATTCCATGTTCGTGGTTAGGAAGAATCAATATCGTGAAAATGGCTATACTGCCCAAAGTAATTTACACAATCAATTCTATTCCCATCAAACTACCATTGAATTTCCTCACAGAACTGGAAAAAAACACCATGAATTTCATATGGAACCAAAAAGAGCCCGCATAGCCAAGTCAATTCTAAGCAAAAAGAACACAGCAGGAGGCATCACGCTACCAGACTTCAAACTATACTACAAGGCTACAGTAATCAAAACAGCATGGTACTGGTACCAAAACAGAGATATAGACCAATGGAACAGAACAGAGGCATCAGAGTCAACACAACATATCTACAACCATATTATCTTTGATAAACCAGACAAAAACAAGCAATGGGGAAAGGATTCCCTATTTAATAAATGGTGTTGGGAAAACTGGCTAGCCATGTGCAGAAAGCAGAAACTGGACCCCTTCCTGACACCTTACACTAAAATTAACTCCAGATGGATTAAAGACTTAAACTTAAGAACTGACACCATAAAAACCCTAGAAGAAAATCTAGGCAAAACCATTCAGGACGTAGGATTAGGCAAGGGTTTACTTCTATTCCCTCATTCAGAGTCTCACTAAATAATGCACACCTGTGAAATTGTCAGGAGAATTTTTTATGTGGCCTCTCATTCCGAGTGTCACTGAACTATGTGCTGTAGTCTGGAGTCTATTTCATGTAGACGCATATTCAGAGCCTCAGTAAATAAGACAGATCTTTGCTATTGAAAAGATTGTAATTAATATGGACACATCTTCTGAGCCTCACTGAATAATACACACTTGTAGAAGAATTTGGAGTCTATTTTCGATGGACATTCTTTCAGAGCCTCGGTGAATAATGCACACATCTGGGTTAGTAAGAAGTCCATTTCATTTGTACACTCATCCATAGCCTAAGTTTATTATATGCACGTGTGGATTAGTTGGTGTTCCATTTCATATAGCCAGGGACTCCTAACCTCAGTGAATAATGCACATATGTAACGTAATCAGCACTCTCTTTCATATAGCCACTCATTCAGAGATTCATTGAATAATAAAATTATTTAAGATAGACAGAATCCCGTTTCATATTTTCACAAAAGAAGAGCCTCACTGAGTAATACACAACTGGAAAAATGTGAGGAGTCTACTATATATAGCCTCTCATTTACAGCCTCAGGGAATAATGCACACTTGGGGAGTAGGCAATAATCTATTTTATATGGCCACAAAATCAAACCCTCAGTGAGCAATATACAAGTTGAGAATAGTCACTAGACTATTCCATATGCCAAAATATTCAAAGTCAGAGTCAATAATTCACTCCTGTGGACTAATCAGGAAAAAGATTCATATGGACAAATTTTAAGAACTTCAGAGAATAATATGTACCTGGGAAATACTCAGAACGCTATTTCATGTCGCGTCTACTTCAGAGCTTCTGTTAATAATTAACACCTGTATCGTAGTCAGAATTTTCTTTTAACAGCCACATCTTCAGAGACTCAAGGAATAACATACACCTTGGGAAAAGTCAGGATTCTTTTTCCTACAGCCACTCATTTAAAACCAAATGTAAAAACGCAAGCCTTTGGAGTATTCCGGAGTCTCTACTTTATGGACACTCATTCAGAGCGTCACAGAATAGTACAAACCTATGGAAAAGTCAGGAGTGTATTTCACATGGCCACTTATTCAGAACCGCAGTGAAGGATCATATACATCTAAAAAATACTCAGGATTCTTTTATATATGGCCACTTAATCAGAGATTCAGTGAATAATGCACACATGGGGTAAAGTCTGGAAACTGTTGGATATGACCGTTCCCTAAGCACTCAGTGGAAAATGGAGAGCTGAAATGTAGTCCAGATAATAGAGTCAGGAGTTCTCTTTATGTGGTCACTCGTTCAGAATCTCACTGAAGAATCCACACATTAAGAATAGTCAGAGTCCAGGTATTATGCCCACTCAATCACAGTATTACCGAATAATGCACTATTGGGCAATAGTAAAAAGTCTATATCATATGGCTTCAAATTCAGAGCTTCAGTGCATAATCAGCAGCTGTGTAGTAGTCAGGTCCCTATTTCAGGTTGCTACAAATTGAGCAGCTCCGTGAATGACACATACATATATGTGTGATTATCAGGAGATTCTTTGATATGGACACTCATTCAGAACCTATTCATACACGGAACATGTGGGGAATAATCACTAGTGTAATTCATATGGTGATTCCTTTGGAGGGTCAAACAATAACGCGCAACTATGGAGTAAAATGGGGTCTATTCCATAAGGCCACTCTTTCAGTGTTGCAGAGAATAATATGTATATCTGATAAGTCAGTAGTCTCTTTCACATGGCCGCTCGTTCAGGGCCACTGTGAATATTACTCCCCTCAGGTATAGTCAAGGCTCTACTTCAAATGGCAACACATTCAGAGTCTCTGTTAGTATTGCACACCTGGGAAATACAAAAGAGTCTCTTTTTTATGCCCACTTAGTCAGAGTCTCATTCAGTCATACACACCCGGGGAAGAGTTAAGAGTATACCTCAGGGAGCCAATCATTTAGAGCCTCACTGAATAATGCACACCTTGGTCATAGTCGAGCATTTGTTATATGGCCACTCATTCTATGACTCCCTGAATGATACACACCTGGAAAATCCTCAGGATTCAATTTCATACTACCACTCATTTAGAACCTTATTGAATAATTCACAATGGAGCAATAGTCAGGTGCCTATTTCATATGGCCTCTCATTCAAAGTTTCAGTGTACAATGAACTTCTATGGAATAATCAAAATGCTGTTTCAGATAGCCATGAATTCAGTGCCTTCCTGAAAAATACACACCTGGGTTACAGGATTCTATTTTATATGAACTCTAATTCTGGGTACCGCTGAGTAATACACACGTGGGACAGTGTAAGGAGTTTTTTTGTTATGGGCACTCATAGAGAACCTGTTTGAATAATGCAGACAGTTAATAATAAAGATTCTATCTTGTATGGCTAGTCAATCAGACAAAAAGTGAATAATGCACCTGTGGATTATTAGAAGTCTGTTTCATATGACCCTCTTTCACAGCCTCACTGAAAATTACACACTTGAGATATAGTCTGGAGTCTATTCTTTATGGCCATTCATTCAGAGAATCACTGAATAATGGACACCTGTGGAATAGTCAGAAGTCTCCTTCTGACTGCCACTCATTGAAATCCTCACTAAATGAACTCACCTTTGCAAAGAGACAGGATGTACTTCTATTCCCTCATTCAGAGTCTCCCTAAATAATGCACACATGTGGAATTGTCAGGAGAATTTTTCATGCGGCCTTTCATTCCGTGTGTCACTGAACAATGTGCTGTAGTCTAGAGTCTATTTCATGTAGACACATATTCAGAGCCTCAGTGAGTAAGACAGACCCTTGCTATCGTAAAGATTCTAATTAATATGGACACATCTTCTGAGCCTCACTGAATCATACACACCTGTAGAATAATTTGGAGTCTATTTTTGATGGACATTCATTCAGAGCCTCGGTGAAGAATGCACAGCCCTCGGGTAGCCAGAAGTCTATTTCATTTGTACACTCATCCATAGCCTCAGTTTATAATATACACGTGTGGATGAGTTGGGGTTCCATTTCATATAGCCACGGACCCATAACCTCAGTGAATAATGCACATATGTAACCTAATCAGCAGTTTGTTTCATATAGCCACTCATTCTGAGATTCATTGGATAGTAAAATCATTTAAGATAGACAGAATCCCGTTTCTTATGGTCACACAAGAAGGGCCTCACTGAGTAATACACACCTGGGAAAATATGAAAAGTCTACTATATATAGCCTCTCATTTACAGCCTCAGGGAATAATGCACACTTGTGGAGTAAGCACTAATCTATTTTATATGGCCACAAAATCAAACCCTGAGTGAGCAATACACAAGTTGGGAATAGTCACTAGTCTATTCCATATGCCAAAATATTCAAAGTCGGAGTTAATAATTCACTCCTGTGGACTAGTCAGGTAACGGTTTCATATGGACAAATTTTAAGAACTTCAGTGAATAATATTTCAGCGTACCTGGGAAATAATAATAATTCAGCGTACCTGGGAAATTCTCAGGACGCTATTTCATATGGCGTCTACTTCAGAGCTTCTTTGAATAGTTAACACCTGTATCGTAGTCAGAATTTTCTTTTAACAGCCACATCTTCAGACACTCAACGAATAACATACACCTTGGGAAAAGCCAGGACTCTTTTTCCTAAAGCCACTAATTTAGAACCAAATGTAAAAACGCAAGCCTTTGGAGTATTCAGGAGTCTCTACTTTATGGACACTCATTCAGAGCCTCACAGAATAGTACAAACCTATGGAAAATCAGGAGTGCATTTTACATGGCCACTTATTCAGAACCGCAGTGAAGGATTATATACATCTAAAAAATACTCAGGATTCTTTTATATATGGCCACTTAATCAGAGACTCAGTGAATAATGCACACCTGGGGTATAGTCTGGAAACTGTTGGATATGACCCTTCCCTAAGCACTCAGTGGAAAATGGAGAGCTGAAATATAGTCCAGATAATAGAGTCAGGAGTCTCCTTTATGTGGTCAGTCGTTCAGAAACTCACTGAAGAATACACACCTTAAGAATAGTCAGAGTGCAGGTATTATGCCCACTCAATCACAGTATTACCGAATAATGCACTATTGGGCAATAGTAAAATGTCTATATCATATGGCTTCAAATTCAGAGCTTCAGTGCATAATCAGCAGCTGTGTAGTAGTCAGGTCCTTATTTCAGGTTGCTACAAATTAAGTAGCTCCGTGAATGATACATACATATATGTGTGATAGTCAGGAGGCTCTCTGATATGGACACTCATACAGAACCTATTCATACACGGAACATGTGGGGAATAATCACTAGTGTAATTCATATGGTGATTCCTTTGGAGGGTAAAACAATAACGCGCAAATGTGGAGTAAAATGCGGTCTATTACATAAGGCCACTCTTTCAGTGTTGCAGAGAATAATATGTATATCTGATAAGTCAGTAGTCTCTTTCACATGGCCGCTCGTTCAGGACCACTGTGAATATTACTCCCCTCAGATATTGTCATGGTTCTACTTCAAATGGCTACACATTCAGAGTCTCTGTAAGTATTGCACACCTGGGAAATACACAAGAGTCTCCTTTTTATGCCAACTTAGTCAGAGTCTCATTCAGTTACACACACCCGGGGAAGAGTTAAGAGTATACCTCAGGGAACCAATCATTTAGAGCCTCATTGAATAATGCACACCAGGGTCATAGTCAAGCATTTTTTATATGGCCACTCATTCTATGCCTCCCTGAATGATACACACCGAGGGAATCCTCAGGATTCAATTTCATACTACCACTCATTTAGAACCTTATTGAATAATTCACAATGGAGCAATAGTCAAGTGACTATTTCATATGGCATCTCATTCAAAGTTTCAGTGTATAATGAACTTCTATGAAGTAATCAAAACGCTGATTAAGATAGCCACGAATTGCGTGCCTTCCTGAATGATACACACCTGGGTTATAGGATTCTGTTTTATATGAACTCTAATATTGGGTACCGCTGAGTAATACTCACATGGGACA
Organism: Saguinus oedipus; assembly: GCA_031835075.1. Lineage (NCBI taxonomy): Eukaryota > Metazoa > Chordata > Mammalia > Primates > Cebidae > Saguinus > Saguinus oedipus. The sequence goes on along the minus strand of CM063180.1, from coordinate 31,816,296 downwards.
ATGTAAGCAGTTTTTTTGTTATGGGCACCCATAGAGAACCTGTTTGAATAATGCAGACAAAGTTAATAATAAGGATTCTCTCTTGTACGGCTAATCAATCAGACAAAAAGTGAATAATGCACCTGTGGATTATTAGAAGTCTGTTTCATATGACCCTCTTTCACAGCCTCACTGAAAATTACACACTTGAGATATAGTCTGGAGTCTATTTTTATGGCCATTCAGAGAATCACTGAATAATGAACACCTGTGGAATAGTCAGAAGTCTCTTTCTGACCGCCACTCATTTAAAACCTCACTAAATGTACCCACCTGTGGAAAGAGTCAGGCTATATTTCTATTCCCTCATTCAGAGTCTCACTAAATAATGCACACCTGTGGAATTGTCAGGAGAATTTTTCATGCGGCTTCTCATTCCGAGTGTCACTGAAGAATGCGCTGTAGTCTGGAGTCTATTTCATGTAGACACATAGTCAGAGCCTCAGTGAATAAGACAGACCCCTGCTATTGTAAAGATTCTAATTAATATGGACACATCTTCTGAGCCTCACTGAATGATACACACCTGTAGAATAATTTGGAGTCTACTTTCGATGGACATTCATTCAGAGCCTCGGTGAAGAATGCACACCCCTGGGGTAGCCAGAAGTCCATTTCATTTGTACACTCATCCATAGCCTCAGTTTATAAAACACACGTGTGGATTAGTTGGGGTTCCATTTCATATAGCCATGGACTCATAACCTCAGTGAATAATGCACATATGTAACATAATCAGCGGTCTGTTTCATATAGAAACTCATTCAGAGATTCATTGGATAATAAAATCATTTAAGATAGATAGAATCCCGTTTCATATGGTCACACAAGAAGAGTCTCACTGAGTAATAGACACCTGGGAAAATATGAGGAGTCTACTATATATAGCCTCTCATTTACAGCCTCAGGGAATAATGCACACTTGTGGAGTAGGCACTAATCTATTTTATATGGCCACAAAATCAAACCCTGAGTGAGCAATACACAAGTTGGGAATAGTCACTAGTCTATTCCATATGCCAAAATATTCAAAGTCGGAGTCAATAATTCACTCCTGTGGACTAGTCAGGAAAAAGTTTCATATGGACAAATTTTAAGAACTTCAGAGAATAATATGTACCTGGGAAATACTTAGAACGCTATTTCATGTGGCGTCTACTTCAGAGCTTCTGTTAATAATTAACACCTGTATCGTAGTCAGAATTTTCTTTTAACAGCCACATCTTCAGACACTCAACGAATAACATACACCTTGGGAAAAGTCAGAATTCTTTTTCCTACAGCCACACACTTAGATCCAAATGTAAAAACGCAAGCCTTTGGAGTATTCTGGAGTCTCTACTTTATGGACACTCATTCAGAGCGTCACAGAATAGTACAAACCTATGGAAAAGTCAGGAGAGTATTTCGCATGGCCACTTATTCAGAACCGCAGTGAAGGATCATATACATCTAAAAAATACTCAGGATTGTTTTATATATGGCCACTTAATCAGAGACTCAGTGAATAATGCACACCTGGGGTATAATCTGGAAACTGTTGGATATGACCGTTCCTAAGCACTCAGTGGAATATGGAGTGCTGAAATGTAGTCCAGATAATAGAGTCAGGAGTCTCCTTTATGTGGTCAGTCGTTCAGAAACTCACTGAAGAATACACACCTTAAGCATAGCCAGAGTCCAGGTATTATGCCCACTAAATCACAGTATTACCGAATAATGCACTATTGGGCAATAGTAAAATGTCTATATCATATGGCTTCAAATTCAGAGCTTCAGTGCATAATCAGCAGCTGTGTAGTAGTCAGGTCCCTATTTCAGGTTGCTACAAATTAAGCAGCTCCGTGAATGATACATACATATATGTGTGATAGTCAGGAGACTCTTTGATATGGACACTCATACAGAACCTATTCGTACACGGAACATGTGGGGAATAATCACTAGTGTAATTCATATGGTGATTCCTTTGGAGGGTAAAACAATAACTCGCAACTGTGGAGTAAAATGGGGTCTATTACATAAGGCCACTCTTTCAGTGTTGCAGAGAATAATGTGTATATCTGATAAGTCAGTAGTCTCTTTCACAGGGCCACTCCTTGAAAGCCACTGTGAATTACTCCCCTCAGATATAGTCAAGGTTCTACTTCAAATGGCTACACATTCAGAGTCTCTGTAAGTATTGCACACCTGGGAAATACACAAGAGTCTTTTTTTTTATTCCCACTTAGTCAGAGTCTCATTCAGTTATACACACCTGGTGAAGAGTTAAGAGTATACCTACGGGAGCCAATCGTTTAGAGCCTCATTGAATAATGCATACCAGGGTCATATTCGAGCATTTTTTAATATGGCCACTCATTCTATGCCTCCCTTAATGATACACACCTGGAGAATCCTCAAAATTCAATTTCATACTACCACTCATTTAGAACCTTATTGAATAATTCAGAATGGAGCAATAGTCCCGTGTCTATTTCATGTGGCCTCTCATTCAAAGTTTCTATGTACAATGAACTTCTATGGAGTAATCCAAATGCTGTTTAAGATAGCCACGAATTGAGTGCCTTCCTGAATAATACATACCTGGCTTATAGGATTCTATTTTATATGAACTCTAATTCTGGGTACCGCTGAGTAATACGCACGTGGGACAGTTTAAAAAATTTATTTGTTATGGGCACTCATAGAGAACCTTTTTGAATAATGCAGACACCGTTAATAATAAGGATTCTATCTTGTACAGCTATTCAATTAGACAAAAAGTAAATAATTCACCTGTGGATTATTAGAAGACTGCTTCATATGACCCTCTTTCACAGCCTCACTGAATATTACACACTTGAGATATAGCCTGGAGTGTATTCTTTATGGCCATTCATTCAGAGAATCACTGAATAATGAACACCTGTGGAATAGTCAGAAGTCTCTTTCTGACCGCCACTCATTGAAATCCTCACTAAATGTACCCACCTGTGGAAAGAGTCAGGATGTACTTCTATTCCCTCATTCAGTCTCACTAAATAATGCACACCTGTGGAATTGTCAGGAGACTTTCTCATGCGGTCTCTCATGCCGAGTGTCACTGAACAATGTGCTGTAGTCTGGAGACTATTTCATGTGACACATAGTCAGAGCCTCAGTGAATAAGACAGACCCTTGCTATCGTAAGGATTCTAATTAATATGGACATATTTTCTGAGCCTCAGTGAATCATACACACCTGTAGAATAATTTGGAGTCTATTTTCGATGGATATTCAGAGCCTCGGTGAAGAATGCACACCCCTGGTTTAGCCAGAAGTCCATTTTATTTATACACTCATCCATAGTGTCAGTTTATAATATACATGTGTGGATTAGTTGGGGTTCCACTTCATATAGCCACGGACTCATTACCTCAGTGAATAATTCACATATGTAACGTAATCTGCAGTCTGTTTCATATAGGCACTCATTCTGAGATTCATTGGATAATAAAATCATTTAAGATAGACAGAATCCCATTTTATATGGTCACATAAGAATAGCCTCACTGAGTAATAGACACGCGGGAAAATATGAGGAGTCTACTATATATAGCCTCTCATTTACAGCCTCAGGGAATAATGCACACTTGTGGAGTAGGCAAGAATCTATTTTATATGGTCACTAAATCAAATCCTGAGTGAGCAATACACAAGTTGGGAATAGTTACTAGTCCATTCCATATGCCAATATATTCAAAGTCAGTGTCAGTAATTCAATCCTGTGGACTAGTCAGGAAACAGTTTCATATGGACAAATTTTAAGAACTTCAGTGGATAATATGTACCTGGGAAATACTCAGGACGCTATTTCATATGGCGTCTACTTCAGAGCTTCTTTGAATAATTAACAGCTATATCGTAGTCAGAATTTTTTTTTCACATCCAAGTCTTCAGAGACTCACGGAATAACATGCACCTTGGAAAAAGTCAGGATTCTTTTTCCTATAGCCACTCATTTAGAGCCAAATATAAAAACGCAAGCCTTTGGAGTATTCAGGAGTCTCTACTTTATGGACAATCATTCAGAGTGTCACAGAATAGTACAAACCTATGGAAAATCAGGAGTGTATTTCACATGGCCACTTATTCAGAACCGCAGTGAAGGATCATATACATCTAAAAAATACTCAGGATTCTTTTATATATGGCCACTTAAATAGAGACTCAATGAATAATGCACACCTGGGGCATAGTCTGGAGACTAATTGATATGACCATTTCCTAAGCACTCAGTGGAAAATGGAGAGCTGAAATGTAGTCAAGATAATAGAGTCAGGAGTCTACTTTATGTGGTCACTCGTTCAGAAACTCACTGAAGAATACACACCTTAAGAATAGTCAGAGTCCCATTGGTCTATATCTCTGTTTTGGTACCAGTACCATGCTGTTTTGATTACTGTAGCCTTGTAGTATAATTTGAAGTCTGGTAGTGTTATGCCTCCCGCTCTGTTCTTTTTGCTTAGAATTGACTTGGCTATGCGGGCTCTTTTTTGGTTCCATATGAAATTCATGGTGGTTTTTTCCAGTTCTGTGAAGAAATTCAATGGTAGTTTGATGGGGATAGCATTGATTGTGTAAATTACTTTGGGCAGTATAGCCATTTTCACGATATTGCTTCTTCCTAACCACGAACATGGAATGTTTCTCCATCTGTTTGTGTCCTCTCTTATTTCGTTCAGCAGTGGTTTGTAGTTTTCCTTAAAGAGGTCCCTTACATTCCTTGTGAGTTGTATTCCGAAGTATTTTATTTTCTTTGTATCAATTGTGAATGGCAGTTCCTTCTTGATTTGGTTCTCTTTAAGTCTGTTATTGGTGTATAGGAATGCTTGTGATTTTTGCACATTGATTATATATCCTAAGACTTTACTGAAGTTGCTCATCAGTTGTAGGAGCTTTTTAACTGAGGTGATGGTGTCTTCTAGGTATACTATCATGTCGTCTGCAAATAGAGACAATTTGGCTTCCACCTTTCCTATTTGAATACACTTTATTTCTTTTTCTTGCCTGATTGCTCTGGCTAGAACTTCCAGTACTATGTTGAATAGGAGTGGTGAGAGAGGGCGTCCTTGTCTAGTGCCAGATTTCAAAGGGAATGCTTCCAGTATTTGCTCATTAAGTATGATATTGGCTGTTGGTTTGTCGTAAATAGTTTTATTACTTTGAGATATGTTCCTTCAATACCACGTTTATTGACGGTTTTTAGCATAAACAGCTGTTGAATTTTGTCAAATGCTCTCTCTGCGTCAATTGAGATAATCATGTGTTTTTTTGTTTTTACTTCTGTTTATGTGGTAAATTACATTTATAGACTTGTGTATGTTGAACAAGCCTTGCATCCCTGGGATGAATTCTACGTGATCATGATGGATAAGATTTTTAACGTGCTGTTGCAATCGGTTTGCCAGTATTTTATTGAAGATTTTTGCATTTATGTTCAACATGGATATTGGCCTGAAGTTTTCTTTTCTTGTTGAGTCTCTGTCAGGTTTTGGTATCAGGAAGATTTTGGTCTCATAAAATGATTTGGCAAGGGTTCCCTCTTTTTGGATTTTTTGGAATAGTTTCAGAAGGAATGGTACCAGATCCTCTTTGTATGTCTGGTAGAATTCAGCTGTGAACCCATCTGGACCTCGGCTTTTTTCGTGTGGTAGGCTCTTAATTGCTACCTCAACTTCGGACCTTGTTATTAGTTTATTCATAGTTTCGGCTTCCTCCTGGTTTAGGCTTGGGAGGACACAGGCGTCCAGGAATTTATCCATTTCTTCCTGATTTACTAGTTTATGTGCATAGAGTTGATTGTAGTATTCTCTGATGATGGTTTGAATTTCTGTGGAATCTGTGGTGATTTCCCCTTTATCGTCTTTTATTGCATCTATTTGATTGTTCTGTCTTTTCTTTTTTATCAGTCTGGTTAGTGGTCTGTCTATTTTGTTGATCTTTTCGAAAAACCAGCTCTTAGATGTATTGATTATTTGAAGGGTTTTTTCTTGTCTCTATCTTCTTCAGTTCTGCTCTGATCTTAGTTATTTCTTGTCTTTGGCTAGATTTTGAGCTTTTTTGATCTTGCTCCTCTAGCTGTTTCAATTTTGATGATAGGGTGTCCATTTGGATCTCTCCAATCTTCTTATGTGGACACTTATTGCTATATATTTTCCTCTACAGACTGCTTTAAATGTGTCCCAGAGATTCTGGTACGTTGTGTCTTCATTATCGTTGGTTTCAAAGAACTTCTTTATTTCTGCCTTCATTTCATTGTTTATCCAATCAACTTTCAAGAGCCAGTTTTTCAGTTTCCATGAAGCTGTGCGGTTCTGAGTTATTTTCTGAATTCTAAGTTCCAACTTGATTGCACTATGGTCTGAGAGACTGTTTGTTATGACTTCTGTTGTTTTCCATTTGCTGAGGAGTGCTTTACTTCCAATTATGTGGTCAATATTGGAGTAGGTGTGATGTGGTGCTGAGAAGAATGTATATTCTGTGGATTTGGGGTGGAGAGTTCTGTAAATATCTATCAGGTTTGCCTGTTCCAGGTCTGAGTTCAAGTCCTGGATATCCTTGTTAATTTTCTGTCTGGTTGATCTGTCTGCTACTGACAGTGGAGTGTTAAAGTCTCCCACTATTATTGTGTGGGAATCTAAGTCTCTTTGTAAGTCATTAAGAACTTGCCTTATATATCTGGGTGTTCCTACATTGGGTCCATATATATTTAGAATCATTAGGTCTTCTTGTTGTATCAATTCTTTTACCATGATGTAATGACCTTCTTTGTCCCTTTTGATCTTTGTCGCTTTAAAGTCTATTTTATCAGAGACGAGAATTGTAACTCCTGCTTTTTTTTTGCTCTCCATTTGCTTGGTAAATCTTCCTCCATCCCTTTATTTTGAGCCTTTGTGTATCTTTGCGTGTGAGGTGGGTTCCCTGGATACAGCACACCGATAGATTTTGGGTTTTTTTCCACTTTTCCAGTCTTTTTCTTTTGATTGCTGCATTTATTCCATTTACATTTAGGGTTAATATTGTTATGTGTAAATTTGACACTGCCATTTTGATGCTAGCTGGCTGTTTTTCCCGTTGGTTCATGTACATTCTTCATTTTGTTGATGGTCTTTAGCATTTGGTATGCTTTTAGGATGGCTGGTACTGGTTGTTTCTTTCTATATGTAGTGCCTCTTTCAGGAGTTCTTGTAAAGCAGGCCTAGTGGTGTCAAAATTTCTGAGTACTTGCTTGTTCGTGAAGGATTTTATTTTTCCTTCACTTATGAAACTCATTTTGGCTGGATATGAAATTCTGGGTTGAAAGTTCTTTTCTTTAAGGATGTTGAATACTTGCCCCCAGTCTCTTCTGGCTTGTAGACTCTCTGCCAAGAGAGCGGCTGTGAGTCTTATGGGCTTCCCTTTTTGGGTGACCCAACCTTTCTCTCTGTCTGCCCTTAGTATTTTCTCCTTCATTTCAACACTGGTGAGTCTGACGATTATGTGCCTTGGGGTTGCTCTTCTTGCGGAATATCTTTGTGTTGTTCTCTGCATTTCCTGGAGTTGAGTATTGGCCTGTCTTGCTAGGTTGAGGAAATTTTCCTGGATAATATCCTGAAGAGTGTTTTCCATCTTGGATTCATTCTCTTCATCACATTCTGGTACACCTATCAAACGTAGGTTGTGTCTCTACACATAGTCCCACATTTCTTGGAGATTTTGTTCATTCCTTTTTGTGCTTTTTTCTTTAATCTTGGTTTCTCGTTTCATTTCATTGAGGTGATCTTCAGCTTCTGATATTCTTTCTTCTGCTTGGTCAATTCGGCTGTTGAAACTTGTGCATTCTTTGTGAAGTTCTCGTGTTGTGTTTTTCAGCTCCTTCAATTCATTCATATTCCTCTCTAAGCTGTACATTCTTGTTATCGTTTCCCTGAATCTTTTTTCAAATCTTTTTTCAAGGTTCTTGGTTTCTTTGCACTGGTTTAGAACATGTTCTTTTAAATCACAGATGTTTCTCATTATCCACTTTCTGAAGTCTGAATCCATCATTTCGTCAAACTCATTCTAAATCCAGCTTTGTTCCCTTGCTGGTGAGGGGTTTTGGTCTTTGGAGTAGGTGAGGTGTTTTGGTTTCCGGTGTTTTCCTCCTTTTTGTGCTGGTTTCTTCTCATGTTTATGGATTTATCTGCCTGTCGTCTTAGTAGTTGCTGATTTTTCAATTGGGTCTCTGTGTGGATGCTGAGATGGTTTATGATGAAGTATTTTTGTTACTTAGTTTTTCTTCTAATGGTCTAGCCCCTCTGCTGTATTAGTGCTGAGGTCCACTCCAGGCCCTGCTTGTCTGGGGTATACCTGTAGCAGCTGTGGAACAGTGAGGGATGATACCAGATTCTTCTTCTTCTGTTTTAGTTCCAGAATGATTCTTGCCAAATATCTGTCTGATTAGTCCATTTCTGGAGTGACTCTTTCGATATACAGGGGTCAGCGAGCTGCTTGAGGAGATGGTCTGTGCTTTATAGGAGCTCCAGTGCTGAGCTGTGAGCTCCGTTGTTCATTCAGGTTTGTTGGGAGTTTGTTTATGTCTGCTGCAATAGAACTCATAAAACACCACCCCTTTTTTTTCTCCTTATACGCTCTGTCTCAGAGAGTTTGGGTTTCTTTATGAGTATCTGCTGCACTGTCCTGCCCCACTAGGAGGCAGTCTATTCACTATTTGCCTGCCGGGCTCTGACCTGCTAGGGCGGGTTCACCCTGTTGCTGCTGGGCTCCCTTCTTCTGTGGAGCACTACCCCCTCCTGGTGGAGTCTCCCTGTTATGGCAGATTGCCTCAGCAATGGCAGGCTGCATCAGCCCTGGGCGGTTCTTCAGTAGGGGCAGATTGCATCAGTAATGGTGGACGCCCCTCCCTCACCCAGCTGCACCGTCCTAGATGCCAGCAGCAAAACTGTCAGCCCCAAGCGCCTCCAGTCGCCACCCTGCTTGTCCCCGTGAGGGTGGGACCCGCCGACCCCGATCACCCACCTCCCTGCCTCAGAGTCCGTCCTCTCTCTCTATCTCTTCCTCTCAGAAAGCTGAAAGGTCAACAATCTCACTGATGCCCCAGTAGCCTGCCGATAGAGCACTGGGATCCCTGTGATCTCCCATGCCACTGACCACTGCACCGGCTCAGATCACGCTTCCCAGGAACCTCCTGGTCTGGCTTATTGTCCAAGTCCTGTTCAATCAGATGGACATGCCAATCTGCCCTTCCAAATCTCAGATTGCCGGTTTAACAGGGCACCCAGAGCAGTGAGTTTCGTGCCGGGTCCCACTGTGGTGCTGGCCGAAGCAGCCGCATGAACCAGCTACTCTAGCTGGCTGTACTAGTGTCCTGTATCTCTACCACACCTGGGACTTTCAACGCTCTGTGGGCAAAAAGGTCCATCCGATAATGTGGCTAGAACTCACACTCTGTGCCTTCACTGAGAGCTGAAATCCTGAGTCGCTTCTATGATGCCATCTTGCGAGTCTATCATAAAGATTCTAATTAATATGGACACAACTTCTGAGCCTCACTGAATAATACACACCTGTAGAATAATTTGGAGTCTATTTTCGATGGACATTCATTCAGAGCATCGGTGAATAATGCCCACCCCTGGGGTATCCAGAAGTCCATTTCATTTGTACACTCATCCATAGCCTCAGTTTATAATATGCACCCGTGAATTAGTTGGGGTTCCATCTCATATAGCCAGGGACTCGTAAACTCAGTGAATAATGCACATATGTAATGTACTCAGCAGTCTGTTTCATGTAGCCACTCATTTAGAGATTCATTGGATAATAAAATAAATTAGACAGAATCCCGTTACATATGGTCACACAAGAAGAGCCTCACTGAGTAATACACACCTGAAAAAATGTGAGGAGTCTACTATATATAGCCTCTCATTTGCTGCCTCAGGGAATAATGCACACGTGTGGAGTAGGCACTAATCTATTTTATATTGCCACAAAATCAAACCCTGAGTGAGCAATACACAAGTTGGGAATAGTCTCTAGTCTATTCCATATGCCCAAATATTCAAAGTCAGAGTCAATAATTCACTCCTGTGGACTAGTCAGGAAACAATTTCATATGGACAAAGTTTTAGATCTTTAGCGAATAATATATACCTGGGAAATACTCAGGACGCTATTTCATATGGCATCTATTTCAGAGCTTCGTTGAATAAGGAACACCTGTATCATAGTCAGAATATTCTTTTAATAGCTACATCTTCAAAGCCTAACGGAATAAAATACACCGTGGAAAAAGTCAGGATTATATTTCGTATAGCCACTCATTTAGAGCCACATGTAAAAACGCATTCCTGTGGAGTATTCAGGAGTCTCTACTTTATGGACACTCACTCATAGCGTCACAGAATAATACAGACCCATGGAAAAGTCAGGAGTGTATTTCACATGGCCACTTACTCAGGACCGCAGTGAAGGATGACATATATCTGGAAAATACTCAGGATTCTTTTATATATGGCCACTTATTCAGAGACTCAGTGAATAATGCACACCTGGAGTATAGTCTGGACACTATTTGACATGACCATTCCCTAAGCAGTCAGTAGAAAATGGAGAGCTGAAATATACTAAGTATGATAAAGTTAGGAGTCAACTCTATGTGGTCACTCGTTCAGAAACTCACTGAAGAATACACACCTTAAGAATAGTCAGAGTCCAGGTATTATGGCCACTCAATTACAGCATTACCGAATAATGCACAATTTGGGCAATAGAAGTCTATATCATATGGCTACTAATTCAGTGCTGCAGTGCATAATCAACAGCTGTGTAGTAGTCAGGACACTATTTCAGCTTGCCCCAAATTAAGCAGCTCCCTGAATGATACATGTATGTGTGATAGTCAGGACAATCTTTGATACGGACTCTCATACAGAAACTCTTCTAATACTGCACATTTGAGGAGTAATCATTAGTGTATTTTATATGGTGATTTCTTTGGAGGGTCAAACAATAACGCCCAACTGTGGAGTAAAATGGGGTCTATTACATAAGGCCACTCTTTCAGTGTTGCAGGGAATAATATGAATATCTGATAAGTCAGGAATCTCTTTCAGATGGTCACTCGTTTAGGGCCTCTGTGAATAGTATTCCTCTCAGTAATAGTCAATTTTCTACTTCAAATGGCTACACATTCAGAGTCTCTGTAAGTAATGCACACCTGGCAATAAACAAGAGTCTCTTTCATGCCCACTTAGTCAGAGTCTCATTTAATTATACACAACCGGGGAAGAGTTAAGAGTATACCTCATGGAACCACTCATTTAGAGCCTCAGTGCATAATGCACACCATGGTTATAGTAGAGCATTTTTTATATGGCCACTCAATCTTTGCCTTTCTGAATGATACACACCTGGGGCATCCTCAGGATTCAATTTCATACTACCACTCATGTAGAACCTTGTAGAATAATTCACAATGGAGCGATAATCTGGTATCTACCTCATATGGCCTCTCATTCACAGTTTCAGTGTATAATGAACTTCTATGGAGTAATCAAGAAGCTGTTTAGGATAGCCACGAAGTGAGTGCCTTCCTGAATGATACACACCTGGGTTATAGGATTCTATTTCATATGAACTCTAATTCTGGGTAACGCTGAGTAATACACACGTGGGATAGTGTAAGGAGTTTATTTGTTATGGGCACTCATAGAGAACCTGTTTGAGTAATACACACATGGCGAATCATAAGGATTCTATGTTGTATGGCTAGTCATTCAGACAAAAAGTGAATAACACACACGTGGTTTATAAGAAGTGTGTATCATATGCCCCTCTTTCACAGCCTCACTGAATATTACACACTTGAGATATATTCTGAAGTCTAATCTTTATGGCCATTCATTCAGAGAATAACTGAATAATGAACACATGTGGAATAGTCAGAAGACTCTTTCCGACCGCCATTCATTGAAAGCCTCACTAACTGTACCCACTTGTAGAAAAAGTCAGGATTTACTTCTATTCCCTCATTCAGAGTCTCACTAAATAATGCACACCTGTGGAATTGTCAGGAGAATTTTTCATGTGGCCTCTTATTTTGAGTGTCACTGAACAATATGCTGAAGTCTGGAGTCTGTTTCATGTAGACACATATTCAGAGGCTCAGTGAATGAGAGAGACCCTTGCTATCGCAAAGATTCTAAATAACAGGGACACATCTTCTGAGCCTCACTGAATAGTACACACCTGTAGAATAATTTGGAATCTATTTTCGATGGACATTCATTCAGAGCCCCGGTGAAGAATGGACACCCCTGGAGTAGCCAGAAGTCCATTTCATTTGTACACTAAACCATAGCCTCATTTCATAATATGCACGTGTGGATTAGTTGGGGTTCTATTTCATGTAGCCACGGACTCGTAACCTCGGTGAATAATGCACATATGTAACGTACTCAGCAGTCTGTTTCATATAGCCACTCATTCAGAGATTCATTGAATAATAAAATTATTATTATTTTTAAAATTTTGAAAATTTTTATTGCACTATAGGTTTTGGGGTACATGTGCAGAGTGTGTAAGATAGTTGCATATGTACACACATTTCAGTGTGCTTTGCTGCCTTCCTCCCCTTCACTCACACTTGGCATTTACCCCCAGGATATTTCTCTCCAGCCCCCCACACTGTTTCTCCCCCCTTCCCCCCAATAGACCCCAGTGTGTACTAGACTCCCTCCCTGTGTCCATGTGTTCTCATTTTACTCACCGGCTTATGAGTGAAAATATGCGCTATTTGTTTTTCTGTTCTTGTGTAAGTTTGCTGAGAATGATGTTCTCCAGATTCATCCATGTCCTTACAAAGGACACAAACTCATCATTTTTGATTGCTGCATAGTATTCCATGGTGTATATGTGCCACATTTTCCCAGTCCAGTCTATCATCGATGGGCATTTTGGTTGGTTCCATTTCTTTGCTATTGTAAACAGGGCTGCACTGAACATTGGTGTGCATGTGTCCTTATAGTAGAACGATTTATAGTCCTTTGGATAGATACCCAGTAATGGGATTGCTGGGCCAAATGGAATTTCTATTTCTAGGTCCCTGAGAAATCGCCACACTGTCTTCCACAATGGTTGATCTAATTTACACTCCCACCAACAGTGTAAGAGTGTTCCTATTTCTCCACATCCTCTCCAGCATCTGCTGTCTCCAGATTTTTTAATGATCGCCATTCTAACTGGCATGTGATGGTATCTCAATGTGGTTTTAATTTGCATCTCTCTAATAACCAGTGATGACGAGCATTTTTTCATATGTTTGTTGGCCTCATGTATGTCTTCTTTTGTAAAGTGTCTGTTCATATCCTTTGCCCATTTTTGAATGGGCTTGTTTGTTTTTTTCCTGTAAATCTGTTTGAGTTGTTTGTAAATTCTGGATATCAGCCCTTTGTCAGATGCGTAAACTGCAAAGATTTTTTTCCCATTCTGATGGTTGCCGATTCACTCTAGTCACTGTTTCTTTTGCCGTGCAGAAGCTGTGGAGTTTGATTAGGTCCCATTTGTCTATTTTGCCTTTGTTGCCAATGCTTTTGGTGTGTTGGTCATGAAGTCCTTGCCTACTCCTATGTCCTGAATGGTTTTGCCTAGATTTTCTTTTAGGGTTTTTATGGTGTCCGGTTTTATGTTTAAGTCTTTAATCCATCTGGAGTTAATTTTAGTGTAAGGTGTCAGTAATTGGTTCAATTTCTGCTTTCTGCACATGGCTAGCAAGTTTTCCCCACACCATTTATTAAACAAGGAATACTTTCCCCATTGCTTGTTTTTGTGTGGTTTATCAAAGATTATATGGTTGTAGATATGTTGTGTTGCCTCTGATGCCTCTGTTCTGTCCTATTGGTTTATATCTCTGTTTTGGTAACAGTACCATGCTGTTTTGATTACTGTAGCCTTGTAGTATAGTTTGACATCTGGTAGTGTGATGCATCCCGCTGTGTTGTGTTTGCTTAGAATTGACTTGGCTATGCGGGCTCTCTTTTAGTTCCATGTGAAGTTCATGGTGGTTTTTTCCAGTTCTGTGAAGAAATTCTATGGGAGTTTGATGGGGATAGCATTGATTGTGTAAATTACTTTGGGCAGTATAGCCATTTTCACGATATTGCTTCTTCCTAACCACGATCATGGAATGTTTCTCTAACTGTTTGTGTCCTCTCTTATTTCGTTGAGCAGTGGTTTGTAGTTTTCCTTGACGAGGTCCCTTACGTTCCTTTTGAGCTGTATTAGTAGGTATTTTATTTTCTTTGTAGCAATTGAGAATGGCAGTTCGTTCTTGATTTGGTTCTCTTTTAGTCTGTTATTGGTATATAGGAATGCTCATAATTTTTGCACATTGATTTTATATCCTGAGACTTTACTGAAGTTGCTTATCAGTTTCAGGAGCTTTTGGGCTGACATGATGTGGTCTTCTAGGTATACTATCATGTCGACTGCAAATAGAGACAATTTGGCTTCCACATTTTCTATTTGAATACCCTTAATTTTTGTTTCTTGCCTGATTTCTCTGGCTAGAACTTCCAATACTGTGTTGAATAGGAGTGGTGAGAGAGGGCATCATTGTCTAGTGCCAGATTTCATAGGGAATGCTTCCAGTTTTTGCCCATTCATTATGATATTGGCTGTTGGTTTGTCGTAAACAGCTTTTATTACTTTGAGATATGTTCCATCAATACCAAGATATTGAGGGGTTTTAGCATAAATGTTTGTTGAATTTTGTCAAATGCCTTCTCTGTGTCAATTGAGATAATCATGTGATTTTTGTTTTTCTTTCTGTTCATGTGGTGAATTACATTTATACACTTGCATACATTGAGCCAGCCTCGCAGCCCCAGGATGAATTCTACTTGATCATGTTGGATAAGTTTATTAATGTGCTGTTGCAATCGGTTTGCCAGTATTTTATTGAAGATTTTTGCATGTATGTTCATCATGGATATTGGCCTGAAGTTTTCTTTTCTTGTTGAGTCTCTGCCGGTTTTTTGGTATCAGGATGATGTTGGTCTCATAAAATGATTTGGGAAGGGTTCCCTCTTTTTGAATTATTTGGAATAGTTTCAGAAGGAATGGTACCAGATCCTCTTTGTGTGTCTAGTAGAAATTAGCTGTGAACCCATCTGGACCAGGGCTTTTTTTGTGTGGTAGCCTCTTAATTGCTGCCTCAACTTCAGACCTTTTTATTGGTTTATTCATATTTTCGGCTTCCTCCTGGTTTAGGCTTGGGACGTTACAGGCGTCCAGGAATTTATCCATTTCTTCCTGATTTACTAGTTTATGTGCATAGAGTTGTTTGTGGTATTCTCTGATGATGGTTTGAATTTCTGTGGAATCTGTGATGATTTCCCCATTATCGTTTTTTATTGCATCTATTTGGTTGTTCTTTCTTTTCTTTTTTTATCAGTCTGGCTAGTGGTCTGTCTATTTTGTTGATCTTTTCGAAAAACCAGCTCTTGGGTTTATTGATTATTTGAAGGGTATTTTCTTGTCTCTATCTCCTTCAGTTATGCTCTGATCTTAGTTATTTCTTGTCTTCGGCTAGCTTTTGAGCTTTTTTGATCTTACACCTCTAGCTCTTTCAATTTTGACAATAGGGTGTCCATTTGGATCTCTCCACTCTTCACATATGGGCACTTATTGCTATAGATTTTCCTCTACAGACTACTTTACATGTGTCCCAGAGATTCTGGTACGTTGTGTCTTCATTCTTGTTGGTTTCAAAGAACTTCTTTATTTCTGCCTTCATTTCACTGTTTATCCAATCAACATTCAAGAGCCAGTTGTTCACTTTCCATGAAGCTGTGCGGTTCTGAGTTATTTTCTGAATTCTGAGATCCAGCTTGATTGTACTATAGTCTGAGGGACTGTTCGTTATGATTTCCGTTGTTTTGCATTTTCTGAGGAGTGCTTTACTTCCAATTATGTGGTCAATTTCGGAGTAGGTGTGATGTGGTGCTGAGAAGAATGTATATTCTGTGGATTTGGGGTGGAGAGTTCTGTAAATATCTATCAGGTTTGCTTGTTCCAGGTCTGAGTTTAAGTCCTGGATATCCTTGATAATTTTCTATCTAGTTGATCTGTCTGATATTGACAGTGGACTGTTAAAGTCTCCCACTATTATTGTGTGGGATTCTAAGTCTGTTTGTAAGTCATAAAGAACTTGCCTTATATATCTGGGTGCTCCTGAATTGGGTGCATATATATTTAGAATCATTAGCTCTTCTTTTTGTATGGATCCTTTCACCATTATGTAATGACCTTCTTTGTCCCTTTTGATCTTTGTTGCTTTAAAGTCTATTTTATCAGAGATGGAAATTTCAACTCCTGCTTTTTTTTGCTCTCCATTTGCTTGGTAAATCTTCCTCCATCCCTTTATTTTGAGCCTTTGTGTATTCTTGCATGTGAGGTTGGTTTCCTGGATACAGCACACCGACGGGTTTTGTCTTTTTATCCAATTTGCCAGTCTGTGTCTTTTGATTGGTGCATTTAGCCCATTTACATTTAGGGTTAATATTGTTATGTGTGAATTTGATACTGCCATTTTGATGCTAGCCGGCTGTTTTTCTCCATTGGTTCATGTAGATTCTTCATTTTTTTGATGATTTTTAGCATTTGGTATGGTTTTAGCATGGCTGGTACTGGTTGTTTCTTTCTATGTGTAGTGCCTCTTTCAGGAGCTCTTGTAAAGCAGGCCTGGTGGTGACAAAATCTCTGAGTACTTGCTTGTTGGCAAAAGATTTTATTCTTCCTTCACTTATGAAGCTCAGTTTGGCTGGATATAAAATTCTGGGTTGAACGTTCTTTTCTTTAACATGTTGAATATTGGCCCCCACTTTCTTCTGGCTTGTAGATTCTCTGCCAAGAGATCTGCTGTGAGCCTCATGGGCTTCCCTTTGTGGGTGACCCGACCTTTCTCTCTGGCTGCCCTTAGTATTTTCTTTTTCATTTCAACCCTGGTGAATCTGACGATTATGTGCCTTGGGGTTGCTCTTCTTGCAGAATATCTTTGTAATGTTCTCTGAGTTTCCTGGATTTGATTATTGACCTGTCTTGCTAGGTTGGGAAAATTTTTCTGGAGAATGTCCTGAAGAGTATTTTCCAGCTTGAATTCATTCTCTTCATCACATTCTGTTACACATATCAAACGTAGGTTGGGTCTCTTCACATAGTCCCACATTTCTTGGAGATTTTGCTCATTCCTTTTTGTGCTTTTTTCTTTGATCTTGGTTTCTTGTTTTATTTCACGAAGTTGATCTTCGACTTCCGATATTCTTTCTTCTGTTTGGTCAATTCCGCTGTTGAAACTTGTGCATGCTTCATGAAGTTCTCGTATTGTGTTTTTCAGCTCCTTCAATGCATTCATATTCCTTTCTAAGTTGACCATTCTTGTTTTCATTTCCTCGAATCTTTTTTCAAATTTTTTTTCAAGATTCTTAGTTTCTTTGCACTGATTTATAACATGTTCTTTTAATTCACTGTAATTTTTCATTATATACTTTCTGAAGTCTGATTCCATCACTTTGTCACACTCATTTTACGTCTAGCTTTGTTCCCTTGCTGATCCAGAGTTTTGGTCCTTTGTAGCAGGTGAAGTGTTTGGTTTCAGGTTTTTTTCTCTTTTTTGTGCTGGTTTCTTCCCATCTTTATGGATTTATCCACCTGTCATCTTAGTAGTTGCTTATTTTTCAATTGGGTCTCTGTGTGGACACCCAGATTGTTGATGATGAGGTATTTCTGTTACTTAGTTTTTCTTCTAATGGTCTTGCCCCTCTGCTGTAGGAGTGCTGAGGTCCACTCGAGGCCCTGCTTGTCTGGGGTACACCTGTAGCAGCTGCGGAACAGTGAGGGATGCTACCAGTGTCTTCTTCTGCTATCTTTGTTTCAGAATGATTCCTGCCAAATGTCAGTTTGATAAGTCATTTTTTGGGGTTATGACTTTTTGGATATACAGGGGTCAGGGAGCTGCTTGAGGAGATGGTCTGTGCTTTATAGGAGCTCCAGTGCTGAGCTGTGAGCTCTGTTGTTTATTCAGCATAGTTGGGAGGATGTGTTTATGTCTGCTGCAACAGAACTCATAAAACACCCCCTTTTTTCCCCCTTAGATGCTGTGTCTCAGGGTGTTGGGGCTTTCTTTATGAGTATCTGTTGCACTGTCCTGCCCAGCTAGGAGTTAGTCTATTGACTATTTTCCTGCTAGGGCTCCGCCCTGCTAGCGTGGGTCCACCCTGTTGTTGCGGGGCTCCATTCTGCTGTGGGTTGCTCCGCCCTGCTGTGGCTTGCTCCGCCCTGCTGGTAGAGTCTCTCTGTTATGGCAGGTTGCCTGGCAACGGCAGGCTGCGTCAGGCCTAGGCAGTACTTCAGTAGCGGGGATTGCGTTCGTAGTGGCAGACACCCCTCCCGCACTGGGCTGCACCGTCCTAGATGCCGGCAGCAAAACTCTCAGACCTGAGCACCTCCAATCGGTGCCCTGCTTGTCCCCTTCAGGTTGGGACCCGCCGAGCCCAATCACCCAGCTCCCTGCTTCAGAGTCCGTCCTCTCTCTCTCTCTCTCTCTCTCTCTCTCTCTCTCTCTCTCTCTCTCTCTCTCTCTCTCTTCCTCTCCCCAAGCTGAACAGTTGACTCTCTCACTGGTGCCCCACTAGCCTGCTAATAGGGCACTGGGATCCGTGCAATCTCGCGTGCCACTGCCCACTGCACCGGCTCAGATCACGTTTCCCAGGAATCTCCTGATCTGGCTCATTGTCCAAGTCACATTCAATCAGATGGACATGCCAATCTTCCCTTCCAAATCTCACATTGCCGGTTTAGCAGGGCACCCAGTACAGTGATTTTTGTGCATGGTGGCGCTGCGCTGTGGAACCAAATGAAGCGGCCACGTGAGCCGACTGTGCTAGCGTCCCATGTCTCTCCCACACCTGAAAATTTCAAAGTTCTGAGGGCAAAAAAGATCTGTCCGAGAATGCGGCTAGGACTCACCCTCTGCGCCTTCACTGAGAGCTGCAAACAGAAGTCGCCTATATGATGCCATCTTGGAAGTCTCCCCGGAAAATAAAATTATTAAAGATAGAAAGAATCCCGTTTCATATGGTCACACAAGAAGAGCGTCACTGAGTAATACACACCTGGGAAAAGGTGAGGAGTCTACTATATATATCCTCTCATTTACAGCCTCGGGTAATAATGCATATGTGTGGAGAAGGCACTAATCTATTTCATATGGCCATAAAATCAAACCCTGAGTGAGCAATACACAAGTTGGGAATAGTCACTAGTCTATTCCATATGCCCAAATATTCAAAGTCAGAGTCAATTATTCACTACTGTGGATGAGTCAAAAAAAATTTCATATGGACAAAGTTTTAGAGCTTCAGTGAATAATATATACCTGGAAAATTCTCAGGACTCTATTTAATATGGTGTCTATTTCAGAGCTTTATTGAATAAGGAACACCTGTATCGTAGTCAAAAATGTCTTTTAATAGCGACATCTTCAGAGCCTAACTGAATAACATATATCATGGGAAAATTCAGGATTCTATTTCGTATAGCCACTCATTTAGAGCACAATGTAAAAACGCACGCCTGTGGAGTACTCAGGTGTCTCTATTTTATGGACACTCATTCAGAGCGTCACAGAATAATACAGACCTATGGAAAAGTCAGGAGTGTATTTCAAATGGCCACTTATTCAGAACCGCAGGGAAGGATCATACACATCTGGAAAATACTCAGGTTTTTTTTATATATGTCCACTTATTCAGAGACTCAGTGAATAATGCACGCCTGGGGTATAGTCTGGAGACTATTTGATATGACAGTTCCCTAAGAACTCAGTGGAAAATGGAGGGCTGAAATACAGTCAGGATGAAAGAGTCAGGAGTCTACTTTATGTCGTCACTCATTCAGAAACTCACTGAAGAATACACACCTTAAGAATAGTAAGAGTCCACGTATTATGGCCACTCAATCACAGCATTACCGAATAATGCACAATTGGGCAATACTAAGAGGGTTATATCATATGGCTTCTAATTCAGAGCTTCAGTGCATAATCAGTAGCTGTGTAGTAGTCAGAACCATTCTCAGCTTGCCTCAAATTAAGCAGCTCCATGAATGATACATATATATATGTGTGATAGTCAGGAGACTCTTTGATATGGACACTCATACAGAACCTCTTCGAATACTGCATATGTGGGGAATAATCACAAGTGTATTTTATATGGTGATTTCTTTGGAGGGTCAAATAATAATGCACAACTATGGAGTAAAATGGGGTCTGTTACATAAGGCGACTCTTTCAGTGTTGCAGGAAATAATATGTATATCTGATAAGTCAGGAATCTCTTTCACATGGCCACTCATTCAGGGCCTCTGTGAATAACACTCCCCTCAGAAATAGACAAGGTTCTACTTCAAATGGCTACACATCCAGAGACTCTGTAAATAATGCACTCCTGGGCAATACACAAGAGTCACTTTTTATGCCCACTAAGTCAGAGTCTTATTCAATTATACACATTCGGGGGAGAGTTAAGAGTATACCTTATGAAACCAATCATTTAGAGCCTCAGTGAATAATGCACACCAGGGTTATAATCGAGCATTTTTATATGGCCACTCTTTCTGAGCCTCCCTGAATTAAACAAACCTGGGGACTCCTCAGGATTCAATTTCATACTACCACTCATTTAGAGCCTTATAGAATAATTCACAATGGAGCAATAGTCAGGTGTCTATTTCATATGGCCTCTCATTCAAAGTTTCAGTGCATAATGAACTTCTATGGAGTAATCAGGACGCTGTTTAAGATAGCCATAAATTGAGTGCCTTCCTGAATGATACACAGCTGGATTATAGGATTCTATTTCATATGAACTCTAATTCTGAGTACGGCTGAGTAATACACACGTGAGAGAGTGTGAGGAGTTTATTTGTTATGGGCACTCATAGAGAACCTCTTTGAATAATGCACAAATGGCGAATAACAAGGATTCTATGTTCTATGGCTAGTCATTCAGTCAAAGAGTGAATAACACACATGTTGATTATTAGAAGTCTGTTTTATATGTTCCTCTTTCACAGCCTCACTGAATATTACACAGTTGAGGTATAGTCTGGAGTCTATTGTTTATATCCATTCATTCAGAGAATCACTGAATAATGAACACCTATGAAATAGCCAGAAGTCTCTTTCCGATGTCCACCTATTGAAAGCCTCACTAAATGTACCCCCCTGTGGAAAGAGTCAGTATTTACTTCTGTTCCCTCATTCAGATTCTCACTAAATAATGCACACCTGTGGAATTGTCAGGAGAATTCTTTATGCAGCCTCTCATTCCAAGTGTCAATGAACAATGTGCTGTAGTCTGGAGTCTATTTCATCTAGACACATATTCAGAGCCTCAGTGAATAAGAGAGACTCTTGCTATCGTAAAGATTCTAATTAATATGGACACATCTTCTGAGCCTCACTGAATAATACACCCCTGTAGAATAATTTGGAGTCTATTTTCGATGGACATTAATTCAGAGCCTCGGTGAATAATGCACACCCCTGGTAGCCAGAAGTCCATTTTATTTGTACACTCATTCATAGCCTCAGTTTATAATATGCCCGTGTGGATTATTTGGGGTTCCATTTCGTATAGCCACCGACTCGTAACCTCAGTGGATAATGGACATGTGTAACGTACTCAGCAGTCTGTTTCATATAGCCACTCATTCAGAGATTCATTGGATAATAAAATTAATTTAGATAGACACAATCCCGTTTCATATGGTCACACAAGAAGAGCCTCACTGAGTAATACACACCTGGGACAAGGTGAGGAGTCTACTATATACAGCCTCTCATTTACAGCCTCAGTGAATAATGCACACGTGTGGAGTAGGAACTAATCTATTTTATATGGCCACAAAATCAAACGCTGAGTGAGCAATACACAAGTTTGGAATAGTCACTAGTCTATTCCATATGCCCAAATATTCAAAGTCAGAGTCAATAGTTCACTCCTGTGGAGGAGTCAAAAAAAATTCATATGGACAAAGTTTTAGAGCTTCACTAATTAATATATTCCTGGGAAATACTCTAGACCCTATTTCATATGGCGTCTATTTCAGAGCTTCATTGAATAAGGAACACCTCTATCGTAGTCAGAAATTTTTTTTATAGTCACATCTTCGGAGCCTAACTGAATGACATATACCATGGGAAAAGTCAGGATTACATTTCGTATACCCACTCATTTAGAGCCGAATGTAAAAACGCATGCCTGTGTAGTATTCAGGAGTCTCTACATTATGGACACTCATTCAGAGCGTCACAGAATAATACAGACCTATGGAAAATTCAGGAGTGTATTTCACATGGCCACTTACTCAGAACCGCAGTGAGGGATCATATACATCTGGAAAATACTCAAGATTCTTTTATATATGGCCACTTATTCAGAGACTCAGTGAATAATGCACACTGGGGTATAGTCTGGAGACTATTTTGTATGACCATTCCCTAAGCAATCAGTGGAAAATTGAGAGCTGAAATATAGTCAGGATGACAGAGTCAGGAGTCTACTTTATGTGGTCACTCGTTCAGAATCTCACTGAAGAATACACACCTTAAGATTTGTAAGAGTCCAGGTATTATGGCAGCTCAATCACAGCAATACCGAATAATGCACAATTGGGCAATAGTAAGGAGTCTTTATCATATGGCTTCTAATTCAGAACTTCAGTGCATAATCAGCAGCTGTGTAGTAGTCAGGACTCTATTTCAGCTTGCCCCAAATTAAGCAGCTCTGTAAATGATACATATACGTGTGATAGTCGGGAGACCCTTTGATATGGAAACTTATACAGAACCTCTTCGAATACAGCACCTGTGGAGAATAATCACTAGTGTATTTCATATGGTGATTACTTTGGAGGGTCAAACAATAACGCGCAACTGTGGAGTAAAATTGGGTGTATTACATAAGGCCACTCTTTCAGTGTTGCAGGGAATAATATGTATATCTGATAAGTCAGGAATCTATTTCACATGGCCACTCCTTCAGGGCCACTGTGAATAATATTCCCCTCAGAAATAGTCAAGGCTCTACTTCAACTGGCTACACATTCAGAGTCTCTGTAAGTAATGCACACCTGGGCAATGCAAAAGAGTCTCTTTTTAATGCACACTTAGTCAGAGTCTCATTCAATTATCCACACCCAAGGAAGAGTTAAGAGTATACCTCACAAAACCAATCATTTGGAACCTCAGTTATTAATGCACAGCAGGGTTATAGTCGAGCGTTTTTAATATGAACACTCATTCTGTGCCTCCCTGAATCATACACACCTGGGGAATCCTCAGGATTCAAATTCATACTACCACTCATGTAGAACCTTATAGAATAATTCACAATGGAGCCATAGTCAGGTGTGTATTTCATATGGTTCTATTTCAGAGTTTCAGTGTATAATGAACTTCTATGGAGTAATCATGACGCTGATTAAGATAGCCACGAATTGAGTGCCTTGCTGAAATATACACACCTGGGTTATCGGATTCTATTTCATATGAACTCTAATTCTGGGTACTGCTGAGTAATACACACATGGGATAGTGTAAGGAGTTTATTTGTTATCTGCACTCATAGAGAACCTGTTTGAATAATGCACATACGGCGAATAATAAGGATTTTATTTGGTACGGCTAGTCGTTCAGACATAAAGGAAATAACGCACATGTGGATTATTAGAAATCTGTTTAATATGCCCCTCTTTCACAGCATCACTGAATTTTACACACTTGAGATATAGTCTGGAGTCTATTCTTTATGGCCATTCATTCTGAGAATCACTGAATAATGAACACCTGTTGAATAGTCAGAAGTCTCTTTCTGACCAACACTCATTGAAAGCCTCACTAAATGTACCCACCTGTGGAAAGAGTCAGGATTTACTTCAATTCCCTCATTCAGAGCCTCACTAAAAAATGACCACCTGTGGAATTGTCAGGAGAATTTTTCATGCGGCCTTACATTTTGAGTGTCACTGAACAATGTACTGTAGTCTGGAGTCTATTTCATGTAGACACATATTCAGAGCCTCAGTGAATAAGACAGAACCTCTCTATCGAAACGTTTCTAATTAGTATAGACATACCTTGGGAGTCTCACTGAATAACACACACCTGTAGAATAATTTAGAGTCTATTTTCGATGGACATTCATTCAGAGTCTCGGTGAAGGATGCACACCCCTGGGATAGCCCGAAGTCCATTTCATTTGTACAGTCATTCATAGCCTCGGTTTATAATATGCAGGTGTGTATTTGGTGGGGTTCCATTTCAGATAGCCATGGACTCATAACCTCAGTGAATAATGCACATATGTAACGAACTCAGCAGTCTGTTTCCTATAGCCACTCATTCAGAGATTCATTGGATAATAAAATTATTTAAGATAAAGTCCCGTTTCATATGGTCACACAAGAAGAGCCTCACTGAGTAATACACACCTGGAAAAATGTTAGTAGTCTACTATATATAGCCGCTCATTTACAGCCTCAGGGAATAATGCACACGTGTGGAGTAGGCACTAATCTATTTTATATGGCCACAAAATCAAACCCTACGTGAGCAATACACAAGGTGGGAATAGTCACTCGTCTATTCCATAGGTCCAAATATTCAAAGTCAGAGTCAATAATTCACTCCTGTGGACTAGTCAGGAAACAAATTTATACGGACAAAGTTTTAGAGCTTCCATGAATAATATATACCTGAGAAATACTCAGGACGCTATTTCATATGGTGTCTATTTCAGAGCTTCATTGAATAAGAAACACCTGTATCGTAGTCAGAATTTTTTTTTAATAGCCACATCTTCAGAGCCTAACTGAATAACATACACCTTGGGAAAAGTCAGGATTCTATTTCGTATAGCCACTCATTACAGCCGAATGTACAAACGCAGGCCTGTGGAATATTCAGGTGTTTGTATTTTGTGAACACACATTCAGAGCGTCACAGAATAATACAGACCCATGGAAAAGTCAGGAGTGTATTATACATGGCCATTTATTCAGAACCGTAGTGCAGAATCATATACATCTGGAAAATACTCAGGATTCTTTTATATATGGCCACTTATTCAGAGACTCAGTGAATAATGCTCACCTGGGGTATAGTCTGGAGACTTTTTATATGACCTTTCCCTAAGCACTTAGTGGAAAATGGAGGGCAGAAACATCGTCAGGATGATAGAATCAGGAGTCTACTTTATGCGGTCACTCGTTCAGAAACTCACTGAATAATACACACCTTAAGAATATTCAGAGTCCGGGTATTATGGCCACCAGATTACAGCATTACCGAATAATGCACTATTGGGCCATAGTAAGTAGTCTATAACATATAGCTTCTAATTCAGAGCTTCATTGCATCAGCACCAGCTGTGTAGTAATCAGGACCCTATCGCAGCTTGCCCCAAATTAAGCAGATACGTGAATGATACATATATGATTGATAGTTAGGAGACTTTTTTATATGGACACTCATACAGAACCTCTTTGAGTATTGCAAATGTGGGGAATAATCACTAGTGTATTTCATATGGTGATTCCTTTGGAGGATCAAACAATAATGTGCAACTGTGGAGTAAAATGTTGTCTGTTACATAAGGCCACTCTTTCAGTGTTGCAGGGAATAATATGCATATCTGATAAGTCAGGAATCTATTTCACATGGCCACTCATTCAGAACAACTGTGAATAATATTCCCCTCAGAAATCGTCAAGGTTCTACTTCAAGTGGCTACACGTTCAGAGTCTCTGTAACTAAGGCACACCTGGGCAATACACAAGAATTTTTTTTTATGCCCACTTAGTCAGAGTCTCATTCAATTTAACACACCCGGGGAAGAGTTAAGAGTATACCTCATGAAACCAATCATTTAGAGCCTCAGTGAATAATGCACACCAGTGTCATAGTCGAGAATTTTTTATATGGCCATTCATTCTGTACCTCCCTGTATGATACACACCTGGGGAATAGTCAGGATTCAATTTCATACTACCACTAATTTAGAACCTCATACAATAATTCACAATGGGGTAATAGTCAGGTGTCTATTTCATATGGCCTCTCATTCAAAGTTTCAGTGTTTAATGATCTTCTATGGAGTAATCAGGACGCTGTTTAAGATAGCCACAAATTGAGTGCATTCCTAAATGATACACACCTGGGATAGAGGATTCTATTTCACATGAACTCTAATTCTGTGTACATCTGAGGAATTCACACGTGTGTTGTCTAAGGAGTTTATTTGTTATGGGCACTCATAGAGAACCTGTTTGAATAATGCACACACGGTGAATAATGAAGATTCTATGATCTACGGCTAGTCATTCAGACAGAAAGTGAATAACGCTCATGTGAATTATTAGAAGTCTGTTTCATATTCCCCTCTTTCACAGCCTCACTGAATGTTACACATTTGAGATATAGTCTGGAGTCTGTTCTTTATGGCCATTCATTCATAGTATCACTGAATTATGCACACCAGTCATTGAATGCCTCACTAACTGTACCTACCTGTGGAAAGAGTCAGTATTTACTTCTATTCCCTCATTCAGAGCCTCACTAAATAATGAACACCTGTGGAATTGTCAGGAGAATTTTTCATGCGGCCTCTCATTCCGAGTGTCACTGAAAAATGTGCTGTAGTCTGGAGTCCATTTCATGTAGACACATAGTCAGAGCCTCAGTGAATAAGACAGACCCTTGCTATCCTAAAGATTCTAATTAATATGGACACATCTTTTGAGCCTCACTGAACAATACACACCTGTAGAATAATTTGGAGTCTATTTTCGATGGACATTCATTCAGAGCCTCCGTGAATAATGCACACCCCTGGTATAGCCAGAAGTCCATTTCATTTGTACACTCATCCATAGCCTCAGTTTATAATATGCACGTGTGGATTAGTTGCAGTTCCATTTCATATAGCCACGGACTCGTAACCTCAGTGAATAATGCACATATGTAAGGTACTCAGCACTCTGTTTCATATAGACACTCATTCAGAGATTCATCGGATAATAAAATTATTTAAGTTAGACAGAATCCCGTTTCATATGGTCACACAAGAAGAGCCTCACAGAGTAATACACACCTGGGAAAATGTGAGCAGTCTACTATATATAGCCTCTCATTTACAGCCTCAGGGAATAATGCTCACATGTGGAGTAGGCACTAATCTGTATTATATGGCCACAAAATCAAACCCTCAGTGAGCAATACAATAGTAGGCATTATTCAGTAGTCTATTCCATATGCCCAAATATTCAAAGTCAGAGTCAATATTTCACTCCTATGGACTAGTCAGGAAACAATTTCATATGGACAAAGTTTTAGAGCTTCAGTGAATAATATATACCTGGGAAATAATCAGGATGCTATTTCATATGGCGTCTATTTCAGAGCTTCATTGAATAAGGAACACCTGTATCGTAGTCAGAATTTTCTTTTAACAGTCACATTTTCAGAGCCTAACTGAATAACTTACATCTTGGAAACAGTCAGGATTCTATTTTGCATAGCCACTTACATAGAGCCCAATGTAAAAAGGCATGCCTGTGTAGTATTCAGGAGTGTCTAATTTATGGACACACATTCAGAGCGTCACAGAATAATACATACCTAATGAAAAGTCAGTAGTGTATTTCACGTGGCAACTTATTCAGAACCACAGTGAAGGATCATATACATCTGGAAAATACTCAGGATTTTTTTTATATATGGCCACTTCTTCAGAGACTCAGTAAATCATGGACACCTGGGGTATAGTCTGAAGACTATTTGATATGACCATTCCCTAAGCACTCAGTGGAAAATGGAGAGCTGAAATATAGTCAGGATGATAGAGTCAGGAGTCTGCTTTATGTGGTCAATCGTTCAGACACTCACTGAAGAATACACAACTTAGGAATAGTCAGAGTCCTGATATCACGGCCACTCAATCATAGCATTATCGAATAATGCACAATTGGGCAATAGTAAAAATTCGATGTCATATGGCTTCCAATTCAGAGCTTAAGTGCATAATCAGCAGCTGTGTTGTAGTCAGGGCCCTATTTCAACTTGCCACAAATTAAGCATCTCCGTGAATGATATATATATGTGTGATAGTCAGGAGACTCTTTGATATGGACACTCATACAGAACTTCTTCGAGTACTGCACATGTGGGGAATAATCACTAGTTTATTTCATGTGGTATTCCTTTGGAGGGTCAAACAATAATGCGCAACTGCGGAGTAAAATGGTATCTATCTGATAAGGCCAGACATTCAGTGCTGCAGGGAAAAATATGTATATCTAATACGTCAGGAATCTCTTTCAAATGGCCACTCGTTCAGGGACTCTGTGAATAATACTCCCCTCAGAAAGATTCAAGGTTCTACTTCAAATGGCTACACATTCAGAGTCTCTGTAAGAAATGCACACCTGGGCAATACACAAGAGTCTCTTTTTTATGCCCACTAAGTCAGTGTCTCATTCAATTTTACACAGCCAGGGAAGAGTTAAGAGTATACCGCACGGAACCAATCATTTAGAGCCTCAGTGAATGATGCAAACCAGGCCTAGAGTCGAGCATTTTTTTTATGGCCACTCATTCTGTGCCTTCCTGAATGATACACACCTGGGGAATCCTCAGGATTCAATTTTATACTACCACTCATTTAGAACCTTATAAAATAATTCCCAACGGAGCAATAGTCAGCTGTCATTTCATATGGCCTCTCATTCAAACATTAAGTTTATAAAGAACTTCTATGGAGTAATCAGGATGCTGTTAAAGATAGCCACGAAATGAGTGCCTTTTTGAATGATACACACCTGGGTTAGAGGATTCTATTTTATATGAATTCTAATTCTTGGTAGCGCTTAGTAATACACACGTGGGATAGTGTAAGGAGTTTATTTGTTATGGACACTCATAGAGAACCTGTTTTAGTAATGCACACAAGGCGAATAATAAGGAATCTATGATCTACGGCTAGTCTTTCAGACAAAAAGTGAATAACGAACATGTGGATTATTAGAAGTCTGTTTCGTATGTCCCTCTTTCACAGCCTCACTTAATATTACACACTTGAGATATAGTCTGGAGTCTGTTCTTTATGGCCATTCATTCAGAGAATCACTGAATGATGAACACCTGTGGAATAGTCAGAAGTCTCTTTCCGACAGCCACTCATTGAAAGCCTCACTAACTGTAACCACCTGTGGAAAGAGTCAGGATTTACTTCTATTCCCTCATTCAGAGTCTCACTAAATAATGCACACCTGTGGTATTGTCAGCAGAATTTTTCATGCGGCCTCTCATTTTGAGTGTCACTGAACAGTGTGATGTAGTCTGGAGTGTATTTCATGAAGAGACATATTCAGAGCCTCAGTGAATAAGACAGACCCTTGTTATCGTAAAGATTCAAATTAATATGGACACATCTTCTGAGTCTCACTGAATAATACACACCTGTAGAATAATTTGGAGTCTATTTTCGATGGACATTCATTCAGAGCCTCGGTGAAGAATGCACACCCCTGGTATAGCCAGAAGTCCATTTCATTTGTACACTCATCCATAGCCTCAGTTCGTAATATGCACGTGTGGATTAGGTGGGGTTCCATTTCATATAGCCACGGACTCGTAACCTCAGTGAATAATGCACATATGTAACATACTCAGCAGTCTGTTTCATATAGCCACTCATTCAGAGATTCATTAAATAATAAACTTATTTAAGATGGACAGAATCACGTTTCATATGGTCACACAAGAAGAGCCTCTCTGAGTAATATACAGGTGGGAAAATGTGAGGAGTCTATTATATATAGCCTCTCATTTACAGCATCAGGGAATAATGCACACGTGTGGAGTAGGCACTAATCTATTTTATATGGCCACAAAATCAAACCCTGAGTGAGAAATACACAAGTTGGGAATAGTCACTAGTCTATTCCATATGCCCAAATATTCAAAGCCAGAGTCAATAATTCACTTCTGTGGAATAGTCAGGAAAAAATTTCATATAGACAAAGTTTTAGAGCTTCAGCCAATAATATGTACCTGGGAAATAATCAGGACGCTATTTCATATGGCGTCTATTTCAGGGCTTCATTGAATAAGGAACACCTGTATCTTAGTCAGAATTTTCTTTTAACAGCCTCATCTTAGAGCCTAACTGAATAACATACACTTCGGGAGAAGTCAGGATTCTATTTCGATTAGCCACTCATTTAGGGCCGAATGTAAAAACGCACACCTGTGGAGTATTCCGAAGTCTCTACTTTATGAACACTCAATCAGAGCGTCATAGAATAATACAGACCTATGGAAATGTCAGGAGTGTATTTCACATGGCCACTTATTAAGAACCGTAGTGGATGATCATATACATCTGGAAAATACTCAGGATTCTTTTATATATGGCCACTTATTCAGAGACTCAGTGAATAATGCTCAACTGGGGTATAATCTGGAGACTATTTGATGTGACCCATCACTAAGCACTCAGTGGAAAATAGAGAGCTGATATATAGTTAGGATGATAGAGTCAGGAGTCTACTTTATGTTGTAACACGTTCAGAAACTCACTGAAAAATACAGACCTTCAGAATAGTCAGAATCCAAGTATTATGGCCCCTCATTCACAGCATTACCGAATAATGCACAATTTGGGCAACAGTAAGGAGTCTATATAATATGGCTTCTAATTCAGAGCTTCAGTGCATAATCAACAGCTGTGTAGTTGTCAGGACCCTATTTCAGCTTGCCCCAAATTGAGCAGCTCCGTGAATGATACATAGATGTGTGATAGTCAGGAGATTCTTTGATATGGACACTCATACAGAACCTCTTCGAATATTTCACATGTTGGGAATAATCACTATTGTATTTCATACGCTGATTGTATGTAGGGTCAAACAGTAATGCGCAACTGTGAAGTAAAACGGGATCTATTACATAAGGCCACTCTTTCATTCTTGCAGAAAATAATATGTATATCTGGTAAGTCAGTAATCTCTTTCACATGACCTCTCGTTCAGGGTCTCTGTGAGTAATACTCCCCTCAGAAATACTCAAGGTTCTACTTCAAATGGCTACACATTCAGAGTCTCTGTAAGTAATGCACACCTGGGCAATATACAAGAGTGTCTTTTTTATGCCCACTTAGTCAGAGTCTCATTCAATTATACAAACCCAGGAAAGAGTTAAGAGCATACCTCATGGAACCAATCATTTACAGCCTCAGTGAATGATGCACACCAGGGTTATAGTTGAGCATTTTTTATATGGCCACTCATTCTGTGCTGCCATGAATGATACAAACCTGGGGAATCTTCAGGTTTCAATTTCATACTACCACTCATTTAGAACCTTATAGAGAAATTCACAACAGAGCAATAGTCAGGTGTCTAATTCATATGGACTCTCATTCAAAGTTTCAGTGTATAATGACCTTCTATGGAGATATCAGAACGCTGATTAGGATAGCCATGAATTGAGTGCCTTCCTGAATGATACACACCCTGGTTATAGGATACTATTTCATATGAACTCTAATTCTGGGTACCGTGAGTAACACATACGTGGGACAGTGTAAGGAGTTTATTTGTTATGGGCACTCATAGAGAACCTTTTTGAATAATGCACACACATGGCAAATAATAAGGATTCTATGTTGTATGGCTGGTCATTTAGACAAAATGTGAATAACGCACATGTGAATTATTAGAAATCTGTTTCATATGCCCCTCTTTCACCGCTTCACTGAATATTACACACTTGAGATATAGTCTGGAGTCCGTTCTCTATGACCATTCATTAAGAGAATCACTGGATAATGAACACCTGTGCAATAGTCAGAAGAATCTTTCTGACCACCACGCATTGAAAGCCTCACTAAATGTACCCACCTGTGGAAAGAGTCAGGATGTACTTCTATTCCCTCAATGAGAGTCTCACTAAATAATGCACACCTGTGGTATTGTCAGGAGAATTTTTCATGAGGCCTCTCATTCCCAGTGTCACTGATCAATGTGCTGTATTCTGGAGTCTATTTCATGTACACACATATTCAGAGCCTCAGTGAATAAGAAAGACCTTAGCTATCATAAAGATTCTAATTAATATGAACACATCTTCTGAGCCTCACTGAATAATACACACCTGTAGAATAATTTGGAGTCTATTTTCGATGGACATTCATTCAGAGCCTCGGTGAAGAATGCACAGCTCTTGGGTAGCCCGAAGTCCATTTCATTTGTACACTCATCCATAGCCTCAGTTTATAATATGCACGTGTGAATTAGTTGGGGTTCCATTTCATATAGCCAAGGACTCGTAACCTCAGTGAATAATGCACGTGTGTAGCATACTCAGCAGTCTGTTTCTTATAGCCACTCATTTAAAAATTCATTGTATAAGAAAATTATTTAAGATAGACAGTATCCCGACTCATATGGTCACACAAGAAAGGCTTCACTGAGTAATACACATCTGGGAAAATGTGAGGAGTCTCCTATATATAGCCTCTCATTTACAGCCTCAGGGAATAATGCACACGTGTGGAGTAGGCACTAATCTCTTTCATATGGCCACAAAATCAAACACTGTGTGAGCAATACACAAGTTTGGAATAGTCACTAGTCTATTCCATATGCCGAAATATTCAAAGTCAGAGTCAATAATGAACCCCTGTGGAATAATAAGGAAATAATTTCATATGGACAAAGATTTTGAGCATCACTGAATAACATATACCTGGGAAATACTATGAACGCAATTTCATATGACATCTATTTCAGACTTTTATTGAATAAGGAACACCTGTATCATAGTCAGAATTTTCTTTTAATAGCCACATCTTCAGAGCCTAACTGAATAACATACACCAAGAGAAAAGTCACGATTCTATTTCCTATAGCCACTCATTTAGAGCCGAATGTAAAAACGCATGCCTGTGGAGTGTTCAGGAGTCTATTTTATGGACACACATTCAGAGCATCACAGAATAATACAGACCTATGGAAAAGTCAGAGGTGTATTTCACATGGCCACTTATTCAGAAACAAAATGATGTAAGAAACACATCTGGAAAATACTCAGGTTTCTTTTATATATGGTTACTTATTCACAGACTCAGTGAATAATGCACACCTGGGGTATAGTCAGGAGACTATTTGATATGACCATTCCCTAAGCACTCAGTGAATAATGGAGAGCTGAAATATGGTCAGGATGATAGAGTCAGGAGTCTAATTTATGTGTTCACTCGTTCAGAATCTCACTGAAGAATACACACATGAAAAATAGTCAGAGTCCAGGTATTATGGCCACTGAATCACAGCATTACCGAATAATGCACAATTTGAGCAATATAAGGTGTCCATATCATATGGCTAGTAATTCAGAGCTTCAGTCCATAATCAGCAGCTGTGTAGTAGTCAGGACCCTATTTCAGCTTGCCCCAAATTAAGCAGGTCCGTGAATGATACATATATGTGTGATAGTCAGGAGTCTCTTTGATATGGACACTCATTCAGAACCTCTTCAAATATTGCACATGTGGGGAATAATCACTAGTGTATTTTATATGGTGATTCATTTGGAGGGTCAAACAATAACGCGAAACTGTGGAGTAAAATGGGGTTTATTACATAAGGCCACTGTTTCAGTGTTGCAGGAAATAATATGTATATTTGATAAGCCAGGAATCTCTTTCACATGGCCACACGTTCAGGTTCTCTGTGAATAATACTCCCCTCAGAAATAGTCAAGGTTCTACTTCAAATGGTTACACATTCAGAGTCTCTGTAGGAAACGCACACCTGGACAATACACAAGAGTCTCTTTTTTATGCCCACTTAGTCAGAGTCTCATTCAGGTATAAACACCCAGGGAAGAGTTAAGAATATACCTTAGGGAACCAATCATTTAGAGCCTCAGTGATTAATGCACACCAAGGGTATAGTCGAGGATTTTTTAGATGGCCACTCATTTTGTGCCTCCATGAATGATACACACCTTGGGAATCCTCACGATTCAATTTCACACTACCACCCATGTAGAACCTTATAGAATAATTCACAATGGAGCAATAGTCAGGTTTCTATTTCATATGGCCTCTCATTCCTAGTTTCAGTGTAAAATGAACTTCTATGTAGTAATCAGGATGCTGTTTATGATAGCCATGAATTGAGTGCCTTCCTGAAGGATAAACACCTGGGATATAGGATTTTATTTCATATGAACTCTAATTCTGGGTACCGCTGAATAATACAGAAGTGGGATAGTGTAAGGAGTTTATTTTTTATGGACACTCATAGAGAACCTGTTTGAATAATGCACTCATGGCGAATAATAAGAATTCTATGTTGTACAGCTAGTCATTCAGACAAAAAGTGAATAATGCACATGTGGATTATTAGAAGTGTGTTTCATATGCCCCTCTTTTACAACCTCACTGAATATTACAAAATTGAGATACAGTCTGGAGTCTATTCTCTATGGCCATTTATTCGGAGTATCACTGAATAATGAACAGCTGTGGAATATTCAGAAGTCACTTTCCGACTGCCACTCATTGAAAGCCTCATTAAATGTACCCACCTGGGGAAAGAGTCAGGATTTACTTCTATTCCCTCATGCAGATTGTCACTAAATAATGCACACCTGTGGAATTGTCAGGAGAATTTTTCATGCGGCCTCTCATTCCGAGTGTCACTGAACAATGTGCTGTAGTCTGGAGTCTATTTCATGTAGAAACATATTCAGAGTCTCAGTGAATAAGACAGACCCTTGCTACCATAAAGATTCTAATTAACATGGACACATCTTCTGAGCCTCATTGAATAATACACACCTGTAGAATAATTTGGAGTCTATTTTCGATGGACATTCATTAAGAGCCTCGGTGAAGAATGCACACCCCTGGGGTAGCCAGAAGTCCATTTCATTGGTACACTCATCCATAGCCTCAGTTTACATAATGCACGTGTGTGGAGAGGGATCTAAGATGGGTAATCGCTAACAGCTCGGGATTGTAGCTCCCAGTGAAAGCTTTGAAAACTTGAGGATGCCACATTTTCAGAGGAATTTTCGTTTCCCACGGACCAGAAGATTTTCAGTCGAGGAGCCTTGCGGGTCGCCAGCATGACTTCTGCAGCCGGTGCAGCGATTATGTCGTCGCCTCGGCGCGGCAGCTCTTCGTGCACCGTTAGCCGGACTGGTTCCCCTACTGACTGGTGTTTGGAGATCCGGGAAGGCAGAGCTGCTTCAGGACTCAAGAAAAAAGCCAGACCGGAGATTCGCAGGCAGAAGAGCACCTTCAGTCTTATTGCTGTTGTTTTGGCTGGCGCAGTGGGTTGCTCAGATTCCAGCACTGGGAATCAATAAATTGGACATTCTTTCAGGAACTTAATCAGAAAGGCGCTAATTGTAAAGACATCAGATGGAAAAATTCATAATAAAGGGAAAAAACAGCCTAAAAAGACCGAGAAAACCGAAAGTCAGAACCCCTCTCCTTCTACAGGGTATAGTAATTTCTCATCAGCAAGCAACAAGCCCTAATGGAAGACGACTGTGTTCCAGTATCTGAAGGAGGCTTTAGA
The DNA here is from genome assembly GCA_031835075.1 of Saguinus oedipus. Lineage (NCBI taxonomy): Eukaryota > Metazoa > Chordata > Mammalia > Primates > Cebidae > Saguinus > Saguinus oedipus. The sequence goes on along the minus strand of CM063180.1, from coordinate 31,780,529 downwards.
AGGTGGATGGTAAAAAAACTTCTGGGAATTGAAACAACGTGTTCTAACCCAATGTGAAGAAACTAAGAACTTTTAAAAACGATTAGATGAAATGTTAAAAAGAATGGACAATATAGAGAGGAATATAACTGAACTAATGGAGTTGAAAAATACAACACGAGAACTTAGTGAAATATGCACAAGTTTGAATAGCTGAATTAATCAAGCAGAAGAAAGGATATCAGAGGTTGAAGACCGACTTAATGAAATGGAACGAGAAGACAAGAATAGGGAAAAAAGAATAAAAAAGAATGAGCAAAGTCTCCAAGAATTATGGGACTATGTGAAAAGACCTAATCTACGTTTGATAGGTGTACCTAAATGTGATGGAGAGAATGAATCCAAGATGGAAAATACCCCTCAGGATATTATCCAAGAGAATTTTCCCAATTTAGCAAAGCAGGATACCATTCAACCTCAGGTAATACAGAGAACACCACAAAGATATTCCTTAAGAAGAGCAACCCCAAGACACATAATCATTAGATTCATCAGGGTTGAAACAAAAGAGAAAATACTAAGGGCAGCCAGGTGGAAAAGTCAGGTTACCCACAAAGGGAAGCCTATTAGACTTACAGCTGATCTCTCAGTAGAAACCCTACAAGCCAGAAGAGAGTGGGGGCCGATATTTAACATCCCTAATGAGCAGAACTTTCAGCCCAGAATTTCATATCCTGCCAAACTAAGCTTCACAATTGAAGGAAAAATAAAATTTTTTATAAACAATCAAGTACTCAGAGATTTTATTACCACCAGGCCTGCTTTACAAAAACTTCTGAAAGAAGCATTACACACACAAAGGCACAACCAGTATTAGCCATTATAAAAATATACCAAAAAGTAAAGAGCATCAACATAAAGAAGAATTTACATCAACAAATGCATAAAATAGCCAGTTAACATCAAATGGTAGTAATCTTAAATTGAAATCGACTAAATTTTCTCATTAAAAGATACAGCCAAAACCTAATAGTATACTATATCCAGACCCATTTCATATCCAAAGATAAACAAAGACTCAAAACAAAGGGTTGGAGAAAGATTTACCAACCAAATAGAGAACAAAAACAAATAAATAAACAATAAGGAGTTGCAAATCATGCATTTGATAAAACATATTTCAAACCAACATAGATAGAGAGGTTCACTTGTAGAGCTCTCCACTTTAGATAAATAAAATATACATACTCCACTTTAAATACAAAAAATAATGATCAGTCAATATTAATACACATTAGAAGCAATATCCCTGTTCTATCTCCCTCTTTTTCTTCCTCTCTTAAAAAAGAAATAATAATAATAATAATAATAATAATATGCACGTGTGGATTAGTTGTGGTTCCATTTCATATATCCACGGGCTCGTAACCTCAGTGAATAATGAACATATGTAACGTACTCAGCAGTCTGTTTCATATAGCCACTCATTCAGAGATACATTGGATAATAAAATTATTTAAGATAGACAGAATCCCGTTTCAAATGGTCACACAAGAAGAGCCTCGCTGAGTAATACACACCTGGGAAAATGTGAGGAGTCTACTATATATAGTCTCTCCTTTACAGCCTCAGGGAATAATGCACACGTGTGGAGTAGGCACCTAACTATTTTATATGGAAACAAAATCAAACCCTGAGTGAGCAATACACAAGTTTAGAATAGTCACTAGTCTATTCCATATGCCCAAATATTCAAAGTCAGAGTCAATAATTCACTCCTGTGGACTAGTCAGGAAACAATTTCATATGGACAAAGATTTACAGGTTCAGTGAATAATATATACCTGGGAAATACTCAGGACGCTATTTCATATGGCGTCTATTTCAGATCTTCATTGAACAAGGAACACCTGTATCGTAGTCAGAATTTTCTTTTAATAGCCACATCATCAGAGCCTAACTGAATAACACACACCAGTGGAAAATTCAGGATTCTATTTCGTAAACCCACTCATTTAGAGCCGAATGTAAAAACGCATGCCTGTGGAGTGTTCAGGAGTCTCTATTTTATGGACACACATTCAGAGCATCACAGAATAATACAGACTTATGGAAAAGTCAGGAGTGTATTTCACATGGCCACTTATTTAGAACCACAGTGAAGGAATATATACATATGGAAAATACTCAGGATTCTTTTATATATGTCTACTTATTCACAGACTCAGTGAATAATGCACACCTGGGGTATAGTCAGGAGACTATTTGATATGACCATTCCCTAAGCAATCAGTGGAGAATGGAGAGCTGAAATATAGTCAGGATGATAGAGTGAGGAGTCTACTTTATGTGGTCACTCATTCAGAATCTCACTGAAGAATTCACACATTAAAAATAGTCAGAATGGGAAAAAATTTTTGCAGTTTACACATCTGACAAAGGGCTGATATCCAGAATTTACAAATAACTCAAACACATTTACAGAAAAAAAAAAACAAACAAGCCCATTCAAAAATGGGCAAAGGATATGAACTGAAACCTCAGAAAAGAAGACATACATGAGGCCAACAAACATATGAAAAAGTGCTCATCATCATTGGTCATTAGAGAGATGCAAATCAAAACCACATTGAGATACCATCTCACACCAGTTAGAATGGCAACAAAAGCCAAAATAGACAAATGGGACCTAATCAAACTCCACAGCTTCTGCACAGCAAAACAAACAGTCACTAGAGTGAATCGGCAACCATCAGAATGGGAAAAAATCTTTGCAGTTTACGCATCCGACAAAGGGCTGATATCCAGAATTTACAAAGAACTCAAACAGATTTACAGGAAAAAAACAAACAAGCCCATTCAAAAATGGGCAAAGGATATGAACAGAAACTTTACGAAAGCAGACATACATGAGGCCAGCAAACATATGAAAAAGTGCTCATCGTCATTGGTCATTAGAGAGATGCAAATCAAAACCACATTGAGATACCATCTCACACCAGTTAGAATGGCGATCAATAAAAAATCTGGAGACAGCAGGTGCTGGAGAGGATGTGGAGAAATAGGAACACTCTTACACTGTTGGTGGGAGTGTAAATTAGTTCAACCATTGTGGAAGACAGTGTGGCGATTCCTCAGGGACCTAGAAATAGAAATTCCATTTGACCCAGCAATCCCATTACTGGGTATCTATCCAAAGGATTATAAATCGTTCTACTATAAGGACACATGCACACGAATGTTCATTGCAGCACTGTTTACAATAGCAAAGACCTGGAACCAACCCAAATGCCCAACGATGATAGACTGGACTGGGAAAATGTGGCACATATACACCATGGAATATTATGCAGCAATCAAAAATGATGAGTTTGTGTCCTTTGTAGGGACATGGATGAATCTGGAGAACATCATTCTCAGCAAACTGACACAAGAACAGAAAAAGAAATACCGCATATACTCGCTCATAGGTGGGTGAGAAAAATGAGAACATGTGGACACAGAGAGGCGGTCTACTATACACTGGGGACTGTTGGGGGGAATGGGGGAGGGACAGCAGGGGGGGCTGGGGGGGATAGCCTGGGGATGAATACCAAGTGTGGGTGAAGGGGAGGAAAGCAGCAAAGCACACTGCCATGTGTGTACCTATGCAACTATCTTGCTCATTCTGCACATGTACCCCCAAACCTATAATGCAATAAAAAAAAATATATAAATAAAAATAAATAAATAAATAAATAAAAAAAATCTGGAGACAGCAGATGCTGGAGAGGTTGTGGAGAAATAGGAACACTCTTACACGGTTGGTGGGAGTGTAAGTTAGTTCAACAATTGTGGAAGACGGTGTGGCGATTCCTCAGGGACCTAGAAATAGAAATTCCATTTGACCCAGCAATCCCACTACTGGGTATCTATCCAAAAGACTATAAATCCTTCCACTATAAGGACACATGCACACGAATGTTCATTGCAGCACTGTTTACAATAGCAAAGACCTGGAACCAACCCAAATGCCCATCGATGATAGACTGGACTGGGAAAATGTGGCACATATACACCATGGAATATTATGCAGCAATCAAAAATGATGAGTTTGTGTCCTTTGTAAGGACATGGATGAATCTGGAGAACATAATTCTCAGCAAACTTACACAAGAACAGAAAAAGAAATACTGCATATACTCACTCATAGGTGGGTGAGAAAAATGAGAACACATGGACACAGAGAGGCGGTCTACTATACACTGGGGACTGTTGGGAGAAATGGGGGAGGGACAGCGGGGGGGGGCTGGGGGTGGATAGCCTGGGGATGAATACCAAGTGTGGGTGAAGGGGAGGAAGGCAGCAAAACACACTGCCATGTGTGTACCTATGCAACTATCTTGCACGTTCTGCACATGTACCCCAAAATCTATAATGCAATAAAAATTAAAAAAAAATAGTGTGCTGGTATTATGGCCACTCAATAACAGCATTACCGAATAATGCACAATTGGGCAATAGTAAGGATTCTATGTTATATGGCTACTAATTCAGAGCTTCAGTGTATAATCAACAGCTGTGTAGTAGTCAGGACCCTTTCTCAGCTTGCTCCAAATTAAGCACCTCCGTGAATTATACATATATATGTGATAGTCAGGAGACCCTTTGATATAGACACTCATACAGAACTTTTTCGAATACTGCACATGTGGGGAATAATCACTAGTGTATTTCATATGGTGATTCCGTTGGAGGGTCAAAAATAACGTGCAACTGTGGAGTAAACTGGGGTCTTTTACATAAGGCCACTCTTTCAGTGTTGCAGGGAATAATATGTATATCTGATAAGTCAGGAATCTCTTTTACATGGCCACCGGTTCAGAGCCTTTGTGAATAATATGCACCTCAGAAAAAGTAAAGGTTCTACTTAAAATGACTACACCTTCAGAGTCTCTGTAAATAATGCACACCTGGGCAATACACAAGAGTCTTTTTTTTTTAATTTGTATTGCATTATAGTTTTTGGGGTACGTGTGCAAAACCTGAAAGATAGTTGCATAGGTACACACATGGCAGTGTGTTATGCTGCCTTTCTCCCCTTCACCCACACTTGGCATTCATCCCCAGGCTATTCCTCCCCAGCTCCCCACGCTGTCCCTCCACATTTTCCCCAATAGACCCCATTGTATAGTAGACCGCCTCTCTGTGTCCATGTATTCTCATTTTTCTCAGCCACCTATGAGTGAGTATATGTGGTATTTCTTTTTCTGTTCTTGTGTCAGTTTTATATGGCCACAAAATCAAACTTTGAGTGAGCAATACACAAGTTTGGAATAGTCACTAGTCTATTCCATATGCCCAAATATTCAAAGTCGGAGTCAATAATGAACTCCTGTGGAATAGTCAGGAAACAATTTCATATGGACAAAGTTTTTGAGCTTCAGTGAATAATATCTACCTGGGAAATACTCAGGACGCTATTTCATATGGCGTATTTTTCAGAGCTTCATTGAACAAGGAACACCTGTCTCGTAGACAGAATTTTTTTTTAACAGCCACATCTTCAGAGCCTAACTGAATAACATACACCTTAGGAAAAGTCAGAATTCTATTATGTATAGCCACTCATTTAGAGCCAAATGTAAAAAGGCACGCCTGTGGAGTGTTCAGGAGTCTCTATTTTTTTGGACACACATTCAGACAGTCACAGAATAATACAGACCTATGGAAAAGCCAGGAGTGTATTTCACATAGCCACTTATACAGAACCGCAGTGAAAAAATATACATATCTGAAAAATACTCAGGATTCTTTTATATATGGCTACTTAGTCACAGACTCAGTGAATAAGGCACACCTGGGGTATAGTCAGGAGACTATTTGATATGACCATTTCCTAAGCACTCAGTGGAGAATGGAGAGCTGAAATATAGTCAGGGTAATAGAATCAGGAGTCTACTTTATGTGGTCACTCATTCAGAATCTCAGTGAAGAGTAAACACCTTAAAAATAGTCAGAGTCCAGGTATTATGGCCACTCAATCACAGCATTACCGAATAATGCACAATTTGGGCAATAGTAAGGCCTATATATCATATGGCTTCTTTTTTTTATTTATTTCATCTATCATCTTTATTCTGAGCAGTAAATAACAAGATTCTTGTCACTTGATTGAAAGGTTAGACAAATAAATGCATTTTGTTAACAAAATAATCCAACAAACGTGGGATAAGGATAGAATAATTATATTTGATTTTGAACAGCATAAATAATACAATGTAAAAACAAAACGAATAAATGGAAACTAAGGGCTTCTTACAAAGAGAAAGATTGAATCAAAACCTACCAATATTGCCTGTGTATATGTACTTTATTAATAACTAACATGGCCAAAATTATTAGAGCTAATATTTTTCAATGTTATTCCTGACTGTACAACCTAGCTGTTTTTCTAAATATTTTTCTTTTTTTATGTTTGTTTTAATTTTATTTTTATTTTTTTTTTATTTTTATTGCATTATAGGTTTGGGGGTACATGTGCAGAACGGGCAAGATAGTTGCATAGGTACACACATGGCAGTGTGCTTTGCTGCTTTCCTCCCCTTCACCCACACTTGGTATTCATCCGCAGGCTATCCCCCCAAACCCCCCGCTGCTGTCCCTCCCCCATTTCCCCCAACAGTCCCCAGTGTATAGTAGACCGCCTCTCTGTGTCCACGTGTTCTAATTTTTCTCACTCACCTATGAGTGAGTATATGTGGTATTTCTTTTTCTGTTCTTCTGTCAGTTTGCTGAGAATGATGTTCTCCAGATTCATCCATGTCACTACAAAGGACACAAACTCATCATTTTTGATTGCTGCATAATATTCCATGGTGTATATGTGCCACATTTTCCCAGTCCAGTCTATCATATGGCTTCTAATTCAGAGCTTAAGTGCATAATCAGCAGCTGTGTAGTAATCAGGACCCTATTTCAGCTTGCCCAAAATTAAGCAGCTCCGTGAATGACACATAAATGTGTCATAGTCAGGAGACTCTTTGATATGGACACTCATACAGAACCTTTTTGAATACTGCACATGTGGGGAATAATCACTAGTGTATCTCATATGGTGATTTCTTTGGATGGTCAAACAGAAACGCGCAACTGTGGAGTAAAATGGGGTCTACTACATACGGCCACACTTTCAGTGTTGCAGGAAATAATATGTATATCTGATAAGTCAGGAATCTCTTTCACATGGCCACACGTTCAGGGCCTCTGTGAATAATATTCCCCTCAGAAACAGTCAAGGTTCTACTTCAAATGGCTAAACATTCAGAGTCTCTGTATGTAATGCACACCTGGGCAATACACAAGAGTCTCTTTTTAATGCCCACTTAGAGTCTCATTCAATTATACACACCCGGGGAAGAGTTAAGAGTATACCTCAAAAAACCAATCATTTAGAGCCTAAGTGAATAATACACACCATGGTTATAGTCGAGGATATTTTATATGGCCACTCATTCTGTGCCTCCCTGAATGATACACACCTGGGGAATCCTCAGGATTCAATTTCATACTGTCACTCATTTAGAACCTTGTAGAATATTTCACAATGGAGCAATAGTCAGGTGTCTATTTCATATGGCCTCTCATTCAAAGTTTCAGTGTATAATGAACTTCTATGGAGAAATCAGAACGCTTTTTAAGATAGCCCCGAGTTGAGTGCCTTCCTGCATGATACACACCTGGGTTATAGGATTCTATTTCATATGAACTCTAATTCTGGGTACCGCAGAGTAATACACACGTGGGATATTGAAAAGAGATTATTTCTTATCGGCACTCATAGAGAACCTGTTTGAATAATGCACACATGGTGAATAATAAGGATTCTATATTGTATGGCTATTCATTCAGACAAAAAGTGAATAACGCACATTTGAGTTATTAGAAGTCTGTTTCATATGCTCCTCTTTCATAGCCTCACTGACTATTACAGAGTTGAGATGCAGTCTGGAGTCTATTCTTGATGGCCATTCATTAAAAGAATCACTGAATAATGAACACCTGTGGAATAGTCAAAAGTATCTTTCCGACCGCCACTCATTGAAAGCCTCACTAAATGTACCCACCTGTGGAAAAAGTCAGGATTTACTTCTATTCCCTCATTCAGAGTATTACTAAATAATGCACACCAGTGGAATTGTCAGGAGAATTTTTCACGGGGCCTCTCCTTTCGAGTGTCACTGAACAATGTGCTGTAGACTGGAGTCTATTTCATGTAGACACATATTCATAGCCTCAGTGAATAAGACAGATCCTTGCTATCTTAAACATTCTAATTAATATGAACACATCATCTGAGACTCAGTGAATAATACACACATTTAGAATAGTTTGGAGTCTATTTTTGATGGACATTCATTCAGAGCCACCGTGAATAATGCACACCCCTCGGGAAGCCAGAATTCCATTTCATTTGTACACTCATCCGTAGCCTCAGTTTATAATATGCACATATAGGTTTGTTGGGGTTCCATTTCATATAACCACGGAATTGTAACTCTGTGAATAATGCACATATGTAACATATTCAGTAGTCTCTTTCATATACCCACTCATTCAGAGATTCATGGGATAATAAAATTATTTAAGATAGACAGAATCTAGTTTCATATGGTCACACAAAAAGAACCTCACTGAGTAATACACACCTGGGAAAAGGTAAGGAGTCTACTATATATAGCCTCTCATTTACAGCCTCAGGGAATAATGAACACGTGTTGAGTAGGCACTAATCCATTTTATATGGCCACAATATCAAACACGAAATGAGCAATACATAAGTTGAAAATAGTCACTAGTCTATTCCATATGCCCAAATATTCAAAGTCAGAGTCAATAATTCACTCCTGTGGACTAGTCAGGAAACAATTTCATATGGACAATGTTTTAGAGCTTCAGCGAATAATATATACATGGAAAATACTCAGGACGCTATTTCATATTTCGTCTATTCAGAGCTTCATTGAATACGGAACACTTTCATCACAGTCAAAATTTTCTTTTAATAGCCACGTTTTCAGAGCCTCACTGAATAACATACACCTTGGGAAAAGTCAGGATTCTCTTTCGTATAGCCACTTATTTAGAGCCGAAGGTAAAAATGCATGCCTGTGGAGTATTCAGGAGTCTCTACTTTATGGACACTCATTCAGAGCGTCACAGAATAATACAGACCTTTGAAAAAGTCAGGAATGTATTTCACATGGCCACTTTTTCAGAACCGCAGTGAAGGGTCATATACATCTGGAAAAAACTCCAGATTCTTATATATATGACCACTTATTCAGAGACAAAGTGAATAATACACACCTGGGGTATAGTCGGGAGACAATTTGATATGACCATTCCCTAAGCCATCAGTGGATAAGGGACAGCTGAAATATATTCTGAATGATAGAGTCAGGAGTCTACGTTATGTGTTCACTCGTTTAGACACTCGCTGAAGAATACACACCTTAAGAATAATCAGAGTCCAGGTATTATGGCCACTCAATCACAGCATTATTGAATAATGCACAATTGGGAAATAGTAAGGAGTCTATATCATATGGCTTCTAATTCAGAGCTTCAGTGCATAATCAGCAGCTGTGTAGTAGTCAGGACCCTTTCTCAGCTTGCCCCAAATTAAGCAGCTCGGTGAATGATACAAATATGTGTGATAATCAGGAGACTCTTTGATATGGACACTCATACTGAACCTCTTCGAATACTGCACATGTGGGGAATAATCACTAGTGTATTTCATATGGTGATTTCTTTGGAGGGTCAAACAATTATATGAATCTCTGCAGTAAAATGGTGTCTATTACATAAGGCCACTCTTTCAGAGTTGCAGGGAATAATATGTATATCTGATAAGTCAGAAATCTCTTTCACATGGCCACTCGTTCAGGGCCTCTGTGAATAGAACTCCCCTCAGAAATAGTCAAGGATCTACTTCAAATGGCTACACATTCAGAGTCTCTGTAAGTAATGCAGAACTGGGCAATACACAAGAGTCTCTTTTTTATGCCCATTTAGTCAGAGTCTCATTCAATCATACACACCCGGGGAAGAATTAAGAGTATACCTCACGGAACCAATCATTTAGAGCCTCAGTGAATAATGCACACCAGTGTTATAGTAGAGCACTTTTTTATGGCCACTCATTCTGTGCCTCCCTGAATGATTCACACCCGGGGGATACTCAGGATTCAATTTCATACTACCACTCATTTAGAACCTTATAGAATAATTCACAATGGAGTAATAGTCAGGTCTCTATTTCATATGGCATCTCGTTCAAAATTTCAGTGTATAATGAACTTCTATGGAGTAATCAGGACGCTGTATAAGATAGCAACGAATTGAGTGCCTTCCTGCCTGATAAACACCTCGGTTATAGGATTCTAGTTTATATGACCTCTAATTCTGGGTGCCGCTGTGTAATACACACTTTGGATAGCCTATGGAGTTTATTTGTTATGGGCACACATAGAGAACCTCTTTGAATAATGCACACATGGCGAATTATAAAAATTCTATGTTGTGCGGCTAGTCATTCAGACAAAAAAAAAATAAGGCACATGTGGATTATTAGAAGTCTGCTTCATATGCCCCGCGTTCACAGCCTAACTGAATATTACACACTTGAGGAATAGTCTGGAGTCTATTCTTTATGGCTATTCATTCAGGGAATCACTGAATAATGAACACCTGTAGAATAGTCCGAAATCTCTTTTCGACTGACTCTCATTGAAAGGCTCACTAAATGTACCCACCTATGTAAAGAGTCAGAATTTACTTCTATTCCCTCATTCATAGTCTCACTAAATAATCCACTCCTGTGGAATTGTCAGCAGAATTTTTCATTCGGCCTCTCATTCCGAGTGTCACTGAACAATGTGCTGTAGTCTGGAGTCTATTTCATGTAGATACATATTCAGAGCCTCAGTTACTAAGACTGACCCTTGCTTTCCTAAAGATTCTAATTAATATTGACAGATATTGTGAGCCTCACTGAATAATACACACCTTTAGAATAACTTGGAGTCTATTTTCGATGGACATTCATTCAGAGCCTCGGTGAAGAATGCACACCCCTGGGGTAGCCAGAAGTCCGTTTCATTTGTACACACATCTGCAGCCTCAGTTTATAATATGCACGTGTGGATTAGTTGACGTTCCATTTCATATAGCAACGGACTCTTAACCTCAGTGAATAATGCACATATGTAACGTACCCAGCAGTCTGTTTTATACAGCCACTCATTCAGAGATTCATTGGATAATAAAATTATTTTTATTTTTTAAAATTTTTTAAATTTTTATTTCATTATAGGTTTTGGGGTACCTGTGCAGATTGTGTAAGATAGTTGCATAGGTACACACATGTCAGTTTGCTTTGCTGCCTTTCGCCCCTTCACTCACACTTGGCATTTATCCCCAGGCTATCCCTCCCAAGCCCCCCCTACTGTCCCTCCCCCGTTCCTCACAATAGACTCCAGTGTGTAGTAGACCCCTTCCCTGTGTCCATGTGTTCTCATATTTCTCACCCGCCAATGAGTGAGAATATGCGGTGTTTGTTTTTCTGTTCTTGTGTCAGTTTGCTGAGAATGATGTTCTCCAGATTCATCTATGTCCTTACAAACGACACAAACTCATCATTTTTGATTGCTGCATAATATTCCATGATGTATCTGTGCCACATTTTCCCAGTCCAGTCTATCATCGATGGGCATTTGGGTTGGTTCCAGGTGTTTGCTATTGTAAACAGTGCTGCAATGAACATTCTTGTGCATGTGTCCATATAGCAGAACGATTTATAGTCCTTTGGATAGAAACCCAGTAATGGGATTGCTGGGCCAAATGGAATTTGTATTTCTAGGTCCTTGAGGAGTCGCCACACTGTCTTCCACAATGGTTGAACTAACACACACTCCCACCAACAGTGTAAGAGTGTTCCTATTTCTCCACATCCTCTCCAGAATCTGCTGTCTCCAGATTTTTTAATGATCGACATTCTAACTGGCGTGAGATGGTATCACAATGTGGTTTTGATTGGCATCTCTCTAATGACCAGTGATGATGAGCATTTTTTCATGTGTTTGTTGGCCTCATGTATGTCTTCTTTTGTAAAGTTTCTGTTCATATCCTTTGCCCATTTTTGAATGGGCTTGTTTGTTTTTTTTCCTGTAAATCTGTTTGAGTTCTTTGTAAATTCTGGATATCGGCCCTTTGTCAGATGCATAAACTGCAAAGATTTTTTCCCATTCTGATGGTTCCCAATTCACTCCAGTGACTGTTTTTTTTTTTTGCTGTGCATAAGCTGTGGAGTTTGATTAGGTCCCATTTGTCTATTTTGGCTTTTGTTGCCAATGCTTTTGGTGTTTCGGTCATGAAGTCCTTGCCTACTCCTATGTCCTGAATGGTTTTGCCTAGATTTTCTTCTAGGGTTATTATGGTGTCAGGTTTTATGTTTAAGTCTTTAATCCATCTGGAGTTAATTTTAGTGTAAGGTGTCAGGAAGGGGTCCAGTTTCTGCTTTCTGCACATGGCTAGCTATTTTTCCCAACACCATTTATTAAATAGGGAATCTTTTCCCCATTGCTTGTTTTTGTCTGGTTTATCAAAGATTATATGGTTGTAGATATGTTTTGTTTCCTCCGATGCCTCTGTTCTGTTCCATTGGTCTATATCTCTGTTATGGTACCAGTACCATGCTGTTTTCATTACTGTAGCCTTGTAGTATAATTTGAAGTCTGGTAGTGTGATGCCTTCCGCTGTGTTCTTTTTGCTTAGAATTGACTTGGCTATGGGGGCTCTCTTCTGGTTCCATATGAAGTTCATGGTGGTTTTTTCCAGTTCGGTGAAGAAATCATATGGTAGTTTGATGGGGATAGCATTGATTGTGTAAATTACTTTGGGCAGTATACCATTTTCAAGATATTGATTCTTTCTAACCACAAACATGGAATATTTCTCCATCTGTTTTTGTCCTCTCTTATTTCGTTGAGCAGTGGTTTGTAGTTTTTCTTGAAGAGGTCCCTTACATTGCTTGTGAGCTGTATTTCTAGGTATTTTATTTTCTTTGTAGCAATTGTGAATGGCAGTTCGATCTTGATTTGGTTTTCTTTTAGTCTGTTATTTGTGTATAGGAATGCTTGTGATTTTTGAACATTGATTTTATATCCTGAGACTTTGCTGAAGTTGCTTACCAGTTTCAGGAGCTTTTGGGCTGAGGTGATGGGATCTTCTAGTTATACTATCATGTAATCTGCAAATAGAGACAATTTGGCTTCCACCTTTCATATTTGAATACCCTTTATTTCTTTTTCTTGCCTGATTGCTCTGGCTAGAACTTCCAGTACTATGTTGAATAGGAGTGGTGAGAGAGGTCATCCTTGTCTAATGCCAGATTTCAAAAGGAATGCTTCCATTTATTTCCCATTCATGATGATATTGGCTGTTGGTTTGCGGTAAATAGCTTTTATTACTTTGAGATATGTTCCATCAATACCATGTTTATTGAGGGTTTGTAGCATGAAAGGCTCTAGAATTTTGTCAAATGCCTTCTCTGCATCGATTGAGATAATCACGTGGTTTTTGTTTTTGCTTCTGTTTATGTGGTGAATTACATTTATGGACTTCGTATGTTGAACAAGCCTTGCATCACGGGGATGAATCCTACTTGATCATGATGGATAAGTTTTTTAATGTGCTGTTGCAATCGGTTTGCCAGTATTTCATTGAAGATTTTTGCATCTATGTTCATCATGGATATTGGCCTGAAGTTTTTTTTTTTTAATTTTTATTGCATTATAGATTTTGGGGAACATGTGCAGCACGTGCAAGACAGTTGCATAGGTACACACATGGCAGTGTGTTTTGCTGCCTTCCTCCACTTCACCCACACTTGGCATTCATCCCCAGGCTATCTCTCACCAGTACCCACACGCTGTCCCTCCCCCATTCCCCCAATAGTGCCCAGTGTATAGTAGACCACCTCTCTTTGTCCATGTGTTCTCAATTTTCTCACCCACATATGAGTGAGTATATGCGGTATTTCTTTTTCTGTTCTTGTGTCAGTTTGCTGAGAATGATGTTCTCCAGATTCATCCATGTCCTTACAAAGGACACAAACTCATCATTTTTGATTGCTGCATCATATTTCATGGTGTATATGTGCCACATTTTCCCAATCCAGTCTGTCATCGTTGGGCATTTGGGTTGGTTCCAATTCTTTGCTATTGTTAACAGTGCTGCAATGAATATTCGTGTGCATGTGTCCTTATAGTAGAACGATTTATAGTTCTTTGGATAGATACCCAGTAATGGGATTGCTGGGTCAAATGGAATTTCTATTTCTAGGTCCTTGTTGGAATCGCCACACTCTCTTCCACAATGGTGAACTAACTTACACACCCACCAACAGTGTAAGAGTGTTCCTATTTCTTCACATCCTCTCCAGCATCCGCTGTCTCCAGATTTTTTAATGATCTCCATTCTAACTGGCATGAGATTGTATCTCAATGTCGTTTTGATTTGCATCTCTCTCATGACCAGTGATGATGAGCCCTTTTTCTTTTTTTTTTTTTTTTTTTTTTTTTTTTTTTACAATTTTGTATGCCTTTTATTGACGTCTTTTGTTTAATTGCATTGGTTAACACATCCCTTTCTATTTATTTATTTATTTATCTAAATTTTTATTGCATTATAGGTTTGGGGGTACATGTGCAGAACATGCAAGATAGTTGCATAGGTACACACATGGCAGTGTGCTTTGCTGCTTTCCTCCCCTTCACCCACACTTGGTATTCATCCCCAGGCTATCCCTCCCAGCCCCCCAACTGTCCCTCCCCCATTCCCCCCAACAGTCCCCAGTGTATAGTAGACCGCCTCTCTGTGTCCACGTGTTATCATTTTTCTCACCCACCTATGAGTGAGTATATGCGGTATTTCTTTTTCTGTTCTTGTGTCAGTTTGCTGAGAATGATGTTCTCCAGATTCATCCATGTCCTTACAAAGGACAAAAACTCATCATTTTTGATTACTGCATAATATTCCATGGTGTATATGTGCCACATTTTCCCAGTCCAGTCTATCATCGTTGGGCATTTGTGTTGGTTCCAGGTCTTTGCTATTGTAAACAGTGCTGCAATGAACATTCGTGTGCATGTGTCCTTATAGTAGAACGATTTATAGTCCTTTGGATATATACCTAGTAATGGGATTGCTGGGTCAAATGGAATTTCTATTTCTAGGTCCCTGAGGAATCGCCACACTGTCTTCCACAATGGTTGAACTAATTTACACTCCCACAAACAGTGTAAGAGTGTTCCTATTTCTCCACATCCTCTCCAGCATCTGCTGTCTCCAGATTTTTTAATGATCGCCATTCTAACTGGTGTGAGATGGCGATGTGGTTTTGATTTGCATCTCTCTAATGACCAATGATGATGAGCACTTTTTCATATGTTTGTTGGCCTCATGTATGTCTTCTTTTGTAAAGTTTCTGTTCATATCCTTTGCCCATTTTTGAATGGGCTTGTTTGTTTTTTTCCTGTAAATCTGTTTGAGTTCTTTGTAAATTCTGGATATCAGCCCTTTGTCAGATGTGTAAACTGCAACGATTTTTTCCCATTCTGATGGTTGCCGATTCACTCTAGTGACTGCTTCTTTTGCCGTGGAGAAGCTATGGAGTTTGGTTAGGTCCCATTTGTCTATTTTGGCTTTTGTTGCCAATGTTTTTGGTGTTTTGTTCATGAATTCCTTGCCTACTCCTATGTCCTGAATGGTTTTGCCTAGATTTTCTTCTAGTGTTTTTATGATGTCAGGTCTTACGTTTAAGTCTTTAATCCATCTGGAGTTAATTTTAGTGTAAGGTGTTAGGAAGGGGTCCAGTTTCTGCTTTCTGCACATGGCTAGCCAGTTTTCGCAACACCATTTATAGAATAGGGAATCATTTCCCCATTGCTTTTTTTTGTATGGTTTATCAAAGATAATATGCTTGTAGATATGTTGTGTTGCCTCCGATGCCTCTGTTCTGTTCCATTAGTCTATATCTCTGTTTTTTTTACCAGTACCATGCTGTTTTGATTACTGTAGCCTTGTAGTATAGTTTAAAGTCTGATAGCGTGATGCCTTCCGCTGTGTTCTTTTTGCTTAGAATTGACTTGGCTATGCGGGCCCTTTTTTGGATCCATATGAAATTCATGGTGGTTTTTTCCAGTTCTGTGAAGAAATTCAATGGTAGTTTGATGGGGATAGCATTGATTGTGTAAATTACTTTGGGCAGTATAGCTATTTTCACAATATTGATTCTTCCTAACCACGAACATGGAATGTTTCTCCATTTGTTTGTGTCCTCTCTTATTTCGTTGAGCAGTTGTTTGTAGTTTTTCTTAAAGAGGTCCCTTACATTCCGAGTGAGTTGTATTCCTAGGTATTTTATTTTCTTTGTAGCAATTGTGAATGGCAGTTCATTCTTGATTTGGTTCTCTTTAAGTCTGTTATTGGTGTATAGGAATGCTTGTGATTTTTGAACATGGATTTTATATCCTGAGACTTTGCTGAAGTTGCTTATCAGTTGCAGGAGCTTTTGGGCTGAGGTGATGGGGTCTTCTAGGTATACTATCATGTCCTCTGCAAATAGAGACAATTTGGCTTCCAACTTTCTTATTTGAATACACTTTATTTCTTGTTCTTGCCTGATTGCTCTGGCTAGAACTTCCAGTACTATGTTGAATAGAAGTGGTAAAAGAGGGCATCCTTGTCTAGTACCGGATTTCAAAGGGAATGCTTCCAGTTTTTGCCCATTAAGTATGGTATTGGCTGTTGGTTTGTCGTAAATCGCTTTTATTACTTTGAGATATGTTCCATCAATACCAAGTTTATTGAGGGTTTTTAGCATAAAAGCCTGTTGAGTTTTGTCAAATGCCTTCTCTGCATCAATTGAGATAATCATGTGGTTTTTGTTTTTGCTTCTGTTTATGTGGTGAATTACATTTACAGACTTGTGTATGTTGAACCAGCCTTGCATCCCCGGGATGAATCCTACTTGATCATGATGGATGAGTTTTTTAATGGAGCACTTTTTCATATGTTTGTTGGCCTCATGTATGTCTTCTTTTGTAAAGTGTCTGTTCATATCCTTTGCCCATTTTTGAATGGGCTTGTTTGTTTTTTTTCCTGTAAATCTGTTTGAGATCTTTGTAAATTCTGGATATCAGCCTTTTGTCAGATGTGTAAACTGCAAAGATTTTTTCCCATTCTGATGGTTGCCAATTCACTCTAGTGACTGTTTCTTTTGCTTTGTATAAGCTGTGGAGTTTGATTAGGTCCCATTTGTCTATTTTGGCTTTTGTTGCCAATGCTTTTGGTGTTTTATTCATGAAGTCCTTGCCTACTTCTATGTCCTGAATAGTTTTGCCTAGATTTTCTTCTAGGGTTTTCATGGTGTCAGGTCTTACGTTTAAGTGTTTAATCCATCTGGAGTTAATTTTAGTGTAAGGTGTCAGGAAGTGGTCCAGTTTCTGTTTTCTGCACATGGCTAGCCAGTTTTCCTAACAAAATTTATTAAATAGGGAATCCTTTCCCCATTGCTTGTTTCTGTCTGGTTGATCAAAGTTAATATGGTTAAAGATATGTTGTGTTGCCTCCGAAGCCTCTGTTCTGTTCCATTCGTCTATAACTCTGTTTTGGTACCAGTACCATACTGTCTTGATTACTGTAGACTTATAGTATACTTTGAAGTCTGGTAGTGTGATGCCTCCTGCTGTGTGTTTTTTGCTTAGAATTCACTTGGCCATAAGGGCATTTTTTTGTTCCATATGAAATTCATGGTGTTTTTTTCCAGTTATGTAAAAAAATTCAATGGTACTTTGATGGTGATAGCATTGATTGTGTAAATTACTTTAAGCATTATAGCCATTTTCACGATATTGATTCTTCCTAACCATGAACATAGAATGTTTCTCCATCTGTTTGTGTCCTCTCTTATTTTTTTCAGCAGTGGTTTGTAGTTTTCCTTAAAGATTTCCCTTACATTCCTTGTGAGTTGTATTCCTAGGTATTTTATTTTCTTTGTAGCAATTGTGAATGGCAGTTCATTCTTGATTTGGTTCTCTTTAAGTCTGTTATTGGTGTATAGGAATGCTTGTGATTTTTGCATATTGATTTTATATCCTGAGACTTTGCTGAGGTTGCTTATCAGTTTCAGGAGCTTTTAGTTTGAGGTGATGGGGTCTTCTAGGTATACTATCATGTCTTCTGCAAATAGAGACAATTTGGCTTCCAACTTTCCTATTTGAATACACTTTATTTCTTGTTCTTGCCTGATTGCTCTGGCTAGAACTTCCAGTACTATGTTGAATAGAAGTGGTAAAAGAGGGCATCCTTGTCTAGTACCGGATTTCAAAGGGAATGCTTCCAGTTTTTGCCCATTAAGTATGATATTGGCTGTTGGTTTGTCGTAAATCGCTTTTATTACTTTGAGATATGTTCCATCAATACCAAGTTTATTGAGGGTTTTTAGCATAAACGGCTGTTGAATTTTGTCAAATTCCTTCTCTGCATCAATTGAGATAATCATGTGGTTTTTGTTTTTGCTTCTGTTTATGTGGTGAATTACATTTATAGTCTTGAGTATGTTGAATCAGCCTTGCATCACTGGGATGAATCCTACTTGATCATGATGGATAAGTTTTTTCATGTGCTATTGCAATCGGTTTGCCAGTATTTTATTGAAGATTTCTGCATCTATGTTCATCATGGATATTGGCCTGAAGTTTTCTTTTCTTGTTGAGTCTCTGTCAGGTTTTGGTATCAGGATGATGTTGGTCTCATAAAATGATTTGGGAAGGGTTCCCTCTTCTTGGATTATTTGGAATAGTTTCAGAAGGAATGGTACCAGATCCTCATTCTGTGTCTTTTAGAATTCAACTGTGAACCCATTTGGACCTGGGCTTTTTTTCTGTGGTAGTCTCTTAATTGCTGCCTCAACTTCAGACCTTGTTATTGGTCTATTCATAGTTTCGGCTTCCTCCTGGTTTAGGCTTGGGAGGACACAGGTGTCCAGGAATTTATCCATTTCTTCCTGATTTACTAGTTTATGTGCATAGAGTTGTTTGTAGTATTCTCTGATAATGGTTTGAATTTCTGTGGAATCTGTGGTGATTTCCCCATTATCGTTTTTTATTGCATCTATTTGTTTGTTCTCTCTTTTCTTTTTTATCAGTCTGGCTAGTGGTCTGTCTATTTTGTTGATCTTTTCGAAAAACCAGCTCTTAGATTTATTGATTTTTGGAAGGGTTTTTCTTGACTCTATCTCCTTCAGTTCTGCTCTGATCTTAGTTATTTCTTGTCTTCGGCTAGGTATTGAGCTTTTTTGATCTTGCTTCTCTTGCTCTTTCAATTTTGACGATAGGGTGTCAATTTTTGGATCTTTCCACCCTTCTTATATGGGCACTTATTGCTATGTATTTTCCTCTACAGACTGCTCTAAATGTGTCCCAGAGATTCTGGTACGTTGTTTCTTCATTCTCGTTGATTTCAAAGAACTTCTTTATTTCTGCCTTCATTTCATTGTTTATCCAATCAACATTCAAGAGCCAGTTGATCAGTTTCTATGAAGCTGTGCGGTTCTGAGTTATTTTCTGAATTCTGAGTTCCCACTTGATTGCACTATGGTCTGAGAGACTGTTTGTTATGAGTTCAGTTGTTTCGCATTTGGTGAGGAGTGCTTTACTTCCAATGATGTGGTCAATTTTGGAGTAGGTGTGATGTGGTGCCGAGAAGAATGTATATTCTGTGGATTTGGTGTGGAGAGTTCTGTAAAT
The DNA here is from genome assembly GCA_031835075.1 of Saguinus oedipus. Lineage (NCBI taxonomy): Eukaryota > Metazoa > Chordata > Mammalia > Primates > Cebidae > Saguinus > Saguinus oedipus. The sequence goes on along the minus strand of CM063180.1, from coordinate 31,760,694 downwards.
GTCTATCAGGTTTGCTTGTTCGAGGTCTGAGTTCAAGTCCTGGATATCCTTGTTAATTTACTGTCTGGTTGATCTGTCTGCTATTGGCAGTGGAGTGTTAAATTCTCCCACTATTATTGTGTGGGAGTCTAAGTCTCTTTGTAAGTCATTAAGAACTTGCCTTATATATCTGGGTGCTCCTACATTGGGTCCATATATATTTAGACTCATTAGCTCTTCTTGTTGTATCGATAATTTTACCATTATGTAATGACCTTCTTTGTTTCTTTTGATCTTTGTTCCTTTAAAGGCTATTTTATCAGAGATGAGAATTGCAACTCCTGCTTTTTTATTTGCTCTCCATTTGCTTGTTAAATCTTTCTTCAACCTTTTATTTTAGCCTTTGTGTATCTTTGCGTGTGTGGTGGGTTTCCTGGATACAGCACACAGATGGGTTTTGTTTTTTTATCCAATTTGCCAGTCTGTGTCTTTTGATTGGTGCATTTAGCCCATTTACATTTAGGGTTAATACTGTTATGTGTGAATTTGATACTGCTATTTTGATGCTAGCTGGCTGTTTTGCCCATTGGTTCATGTACATTCTTCATTTTGTTGATGGTCTTTAGCACTTGGTATGCTTTTAGGATGGCTGGTACTGGTTATTTCTTTCTATGTGTAGTGCCTCTTTCAGGAGCTCTTTTAAGGCAGGCCTAGTGGTGATAAAATCTCTGAGTGAAGAATACACACCTTAAGAATTGTCACAGTCCAGGTATTATGGCCCCTCAATCAAAGCATTACTGATTAATGAATAATTGGGCAATAATAAGGACTCTATATCATATGGCTTCTATTTCAGTGCTGCAGTGCATAATCAGCAGCTGTTTAGTAGTCAGAAACCTTTCTCAGCTTGCCCCAAATTAAGCAGCTTCATGAATCATACATACATGTTTGAAAAAAGACTCTTTGATATGGACACTCATACAGAACCTCTTTGAATACTGCACATGTTGGGAATAATCACTAGTGTATTTCATATGGTGATTTTTTGGAGGGTCAAATAATAATGCACAACTGTGGGGTAAAATGGGGTCTATTACATAAGGCCATTCTGTCAGTGTTGCAGGGAATAATATATATATCTGATAAGTCAGGAATCTCTTTCACATGGCCACTCATTCAGGGCCTCTGTGAATAATATTTTTCTCAGAAATAGTCAATGTTCTACTTCAAGTGGCTACACATTCAGAGTCTCTGTAAGTAATGCACACCTGGGCAATACACAAGAGTCTCTTTTTTATGCCCACTTAGTCAGAGTCTGATTCAATTATACAGACCAGGGGAAGAGTTAAGGGTATACCTCATTTAACCAATCATTTAGAGCCTCAGTGAATAATGCACACCAGGTTCATAGTCGAGCATTTTTTATATGGATACTCATTCTGTGCCTCCCTGAATAATAGACACCTGGGGAATCCTCAGGATTCTATTTCATACTACCACTCATTAAGATCCTCATAGAATAATTCACAATGGGGCAATAGTCTGGTGTCTATTTCATATGCCCTCTCATTCAAAGTTTCAGTGTTTAATGAACTTCTATGAAGTAATCAGGACTCTGTTTAAGATAGCCACGAATTTAGTGCATTCCTGAATGATACACACCTGGGTTAAAAGATTCTATTTCATATGATCTCTAATTCTGTGTACTGTTGAGTACTTCACACGTGGGATGGCTTAAGAAGTTTATTTGTTATGTGCACTCAAAGAGAACTTTTTTGAATAATGCACATTCATGGCGTATAATAAAGATTCTATGTGGACCAGGGGAAGACTCGGTAGATGGCGTCGTAGAGGCGACTCAGGATTGCAGCTCTCAGTGAAGGTGCAGAGGGTGAGTCCTAGCCGCATTCTCGGATGGATTTTTTTTGCCCACAGAGCGTTGAAAGTCCCAGGTGTGGGAGAGACATGGGATGCTAGTACAGCCGGCTACCGCAGCCAGCTCACACAGCCGCTTCGGCCAGCGCCACAGTTGGACACGGAATGGAACTCACTAGTCTGGGTGCCCTCTTAAACTGGCAATCTAAGATATGGAAGGGAAGATTGGCATGTCCATTTGATTGAACGGGACTTGGACAATGAGCCACAGCAGGAGATTCCTGGGAAGCATTATCTGAGCTGGTGCTGTGGTCAGCGGTACGGGAGATCACAGGGATCCCAGTGCACTATCGGCAGGCTAGTGGGGCACCAGTGAGAGAGTCAACCTTTCAACTTGGGGAGAGGAAGAGAGAGAGATAGAGAGGACGGACTCTTAGGCAGAAAGCTGGGTAATCAGGATTGGCGAGTCCCAAACTGACGGGGACATGCAGGACGGCGATTAAAGGCGCCAGGGCTGAGAGTTTTGCTGCTGGCATCTAGGACGGTGCAGCCTGCTGGGAGATGTTCGTCCACCACTGCAGATGCAATTCACCCCTACTGAAGTGCCACCCGGGGCTCTCACAGCCTGCCATTGCTGAGGCAACCTGCCATAACAGAGACTCGGCCAGGAGGGGGGAGAGCTCCACAGCAGAATGGAGCCCAGCAGCAAAAGGGCAGACCTGCCTTATCAGGGCAGAGCCCCGGCAGGCAAATAGTGAATAGACTGCCTTCTAGTGGGGCAGGACAGTGCAACAAATACTCATAAAGAAAGCCCCAACTAACTGAGACACAGCTTCTCAGGGGAAAAGTAAAAAGGGTGGTGTTTTATGAGTTCTGTTGCAGCAGATATAAACAACCTCCCAACAACCCTGAATGAACAACGGAGCTCACAGCTCATCACTGGAGCTCCTATAAAGCACAGACTGTCTCCTCAAGCAGATCCATGACCCCTGTATATCGAAAGAGTCACCCCAAAAAAGTACTAATCAGACTGACATTTGGCGGGCATCATTCTGGAACAAAGATAGAAGAAGAAGAAACTGGTATCATTCCTCACTGTTCTGCAGCTGCTACAGGTATACCCCAGACAAGCAGGGCCTGGAATGGACCTCAGCACTCATACAGAAGAGGGGCTAGACCATTAGAAGGAAAATCAAGTAACAGAAATAATTCATCATCAACAATCTCAGCGCCAAAACAGAGACCCAATTGAAAAATCAGCAACTACTAAGGTGACAGGTGGATATTGGCCTGAAGTTTTTTTTTCTTGTTGGGCCTCTGCCAGGTTTTGGTATCAGGATGATGTTGGTCTCATAAAATGATTTGGAAAGAGTTCCCTCTTTTTGGATTCTTTGGAATAGTTTCAGAAAGAATGGTACCAGATCCTCTTTCTGTGTCTGGTAGAATTCAGCTGTGAACCCATCTGGACCTGGGCTTTTTTTTGTGTGGTAGGCTCTAAATTGCTGCCTCAACTTCTGACCTTGTTACTGGTCTATTCATAGTTTTGACTTCCTCCTAGTTTAGGCTTGGGAGGACAGGCGTCCAGGAACTTATCCATTTCTTCCTGATTTACTAGTTTGTGTGCATAGAGTGCTTTGTAGTATTCTCTGATGATGATTTGCCAAATTAAGAACGAACTGCCAGTAACAATTGCTACAAAGAAAATAAAATACATAGGAATACAACTCACTAGGAATGTAAGGGACATCTTTAAAAAAAAATACAAACAACTGCTCAACAAAATAAGAGAGGACACAAACAGATTGAGAAACATTCCATGTTCGTGTTTAGGAAGAATCAATATTGTGAAAATGGCTATACTGCCCAAAGTAATTTACACATTCAATCCTATCCCCATCAAACTACCATTGAATTTCTTCACAGAACTGGAAAAAATCACCATGAATTTCATATGGAACCAAAAAAGAGGATGCATAGCCAAGTCAATTCTTAGCAAAAAGAACAGAGCGGGAGGCATCACGCTACCAGACTTCAAACTATACTACAAGGCTACAGTAATCAAAACAGCATGGTACTGGTACCAAAACAGAGATATAGACCAATGGAACAGAACAGAAGCATCGGAGGCAACACAACATATCTACAACCATATTATCTTTGATAAACCATACAAAAACAGGAAATGGGGAAAGGATTCCCTATTTAATAAATGGTGTTGGGAAAACTGGCTGGCCATGTGCAGAAAGCAGAAACTGGACCCCTTTCTGACACCTTACACTAAAATTAACTCCAGATGGATTAAAGACTTAAACGTAAGACCTAACACCATAAAAACACTAGAAGAAAATCTAGGCAAAACCATTCAGGACATAGGAGTAGGCAAGGACTTCATGACCAAAACACCAAAAGCATTGGCAACAAAAGCCAAAATAGACAAATGGGACCTAATCAAACTCCACAGCTTCTGCATGTCAAAAGAAACAGTCACTAGAGTGAATCAGCAACCATCAGAATTGAAAAAAATCTTTGCAGTTTACACATCTGACAAAGGGTTGATATTCAAAATTTACAAAGAACTCAAACAGATTTACAGAAAAACAACAAACAAGCCCATTCAAAAATGGGCAAAGAATATGAACAGAAACTTTACAAAAGATGACATACATGAGGCCAACAAATATATGAAAAAGTGCTCATCATCATTGGTCATTAGAGACATGCAAATCAAAACCACATTGAGATACCATCTCACACCAGTTAGAATGGCGATCATTAAAATATCTAGAGACAGCAGATGCTGGAGTGGATGCAGAGAAATAGGAACACTCTTACACTGTTGGTGGGAGTGTAAATTGGTACAACCATTGTGGAAGACAGTGTGGCGATTCCTCAGGGACCTAGAAATAGAAATTCCATTTGACCCAGCAATCCCATTACTGGGTGTCTATCCCAAAGAGTATAAATAGTTCTACTATAAGGACACATGCACACGAAGGTTCATTGCAGCACTGTTTACAATAGCAAAGACCTGGAACCAACCCAAATGCCCATCGATGATAGACTGGACTGGGAAAATGTGGCACATATACACCATGGAATATTATGCAGCAATCAAAAATGATGAGTTTGTGTCCTTTGTAAGGACATGGATGAATCTGAAGAACACCATTCTCAGCAAACTGTCACAAGAACAGAAAAAGAAATACTGCATATACTCACTCATAGGTGGGTGAGAATAATGAGAACACATGAACAGAGAGGCGGTCTACTATACACTGGGGACTTTTGGGGGAAATGGGGGAGGGACAGCAGGGGGGGCTGGGGGTTATAGCCTGGGGATGAATACCAAGTGTGGGTGAAGGGAAGGAAGGCAGCAAAACACACCACCATGTGTGTACCTATGCAACTATCTTGCACGTTCTGCACATGTACCCCAAAACCTATAATGCAATAAAAAGTAAAAAAAAAAAAAGAAAAGAAAACCAGAGAGTCAGGAGGAAAATGTGAAATCAAAAAAAAAAAGAAAACAAGAGAGAACGACCAAATAGATGCAATAAGAAATGATAAAGGGGAAATCACCACAGATTCCACAGAAATTCAAACCATCATCAGAGAATATTTTAAACAACTCTATGCACATAAACTAGTAAACCAGGAAGAAATGGATAAATTCCTGGACGCCTGTTTCCTCAGAAAGCCTAAACCAGGAGGAAGCCAAAACTATGAATAGACCAATAACAAGGTCTGAATTTGAGGCAACAATTAAGAGCCTACCGCACAAAAAAGCCCAGGTCCAGATGGGTTCACAGCTGAATTCTACCAGACACACAAAGAGGATCTGGTACTGTTCCTTCTGAAACTGTTCCAAATAATTCAAAAAGAGGGAACCTTCCCAAATAATTTTATGACACCAACGTCATCCTGATACCAAAACGCGGCAGAGAATCAACAAGAAAAGAAAACTTCATGCCAATATCTATGATGAACATAGATGCAAAAATCTTCAATAAAATACTGGCAAACCGATTACAATGGCAGATTAAAAACTTATCCATCATGATCAAGTAGGATTCATCCCGGAAATGCAAGGCTGGTTCAACATAGACAAGTCTATAAATGTAATTCACCACACAAACAGAAGCAAAAACAAAAACCACATAATTATCTCAATTGATGCAGAGAAGGAATTTGACAAAATTAAACAGCCCTTTATGCTAAAAACCGTCAATAAACGTGGTATTGATGGGACATATTTCAAAGTAATAAAAGCTATTTACGACAAACCAACAGCCAATATCATAATTAATGGGCAAAAACAGGAAGCATTCCCTTAGAAATCTGGCACTACACAAGGATGCCCTCTCTCACCACTTGTATTCAACATAGCAGTGGAAGTTCTAGCCAGAGCAATCAGGCAAGAAAAAGAAGTAAATGGTATTCAAATAGGAAAGGTGGAAGCCAAATTGTCTCTATTTGCAGACGACATGATAGTATACCTAAAAGACCCCATCACTTCAGCTTAAAAGCTCCTGAAACTGATAAGCAACTTCAGCAAAGTCTGAGGATATAAAATCAATGTTCAAATATCACAAGCATTCCTATACACCAATAACAGACTTAAAAAAAAGAAAATCAAGAACGAACTGCCATTCACAATTGCTACAAAGAAAATAAAATACCTCGGAATACAACTCACAAGGAATGTAAGGGACCTCTTTAAGAAAAACTACAAACCACTGCTCAACAAAATAATACGACACAAACAGATGAAGAAACATTCCATGTTCGTGGTTAGGAAGAATCATTACCGTGAAAATGGCTATATTGCCCAAAGTAATTTACACAATCAACGCTGTCCCCATCAAATTACCATTGAATTTCTTCACAGAACTGGAAAAAACCACCATGAATTTCAAAGAGCCCACATAGCCAAGTCAATTCTAAGCAAAAAGAACACAGCAGGAGGCATCACACTACGAGATTTCAAACCATACTACAAGGCTACAGTAATCAAAACAGCATGGTACTGATACCAAAACAGAGATATAGACCAATGGAATAGAACAGAAGCATCGGAGGCAACACAATACATCTACAACCATATTATCATTGATAAACCAGACCAAAAAAAAGCAATACGGAAAGTATTCCCTATTTAATAAACGGTGTTGGGAAAACTGGCTAGCCAATACCAGAAAGCAGAAACTGGACCCATTCCTAACACCTTACACTACAATTAACTCCAGATGGCTTAAAGACTTAAACATAAGACCTGACACCATAAAAACTCTAGAAGAAAATCCAGGCAAAACCATTCAGGACATAGGAGTGGGCAAGGACTTCATGAACAAAACACCAAAAGCATTGGCAACAAATGCCAAAATAGACAAATGGGACCTAATCAAACTCCACAGCTTCTGCACAGCAAAAGAAGCAATCACTATAGTGAATCGGCAACCATCAGAACGGGAAAAAAACTTTGCAATTTACCCATCTGACAAAGGGCTGATATCAAGAATTTACAAAGAACTCAAACAGATTGACAGGAAAAAAACAAACAAGCCCATTCAAAAATGGGCAAAGGATATGAACATACACTTTACAAAAGAAGACATACAAGAGGCCAACAAACACATGAAAAAATGCTCATCATCACTGGTCATTAGAGAGATGCAAATCAAAACCACATTGAGATACCATCTCACGCCAGTTAGAATGGCGATCATTAAAAAATCTGGAGTCAGCAGATGCTTGAGAGGATGTGGAGAAATAGGAACACTCTTACACTGTTGGTGGGAGTGCAAATTAGTTCAGCCATTGTGGAATACAGTGTGGTGATTCCTCAGGGACCTAGAAATAGAAATTCCATTTGACCCAGCAATTTCATTACTGGGTATTTATCCAAAGGACTATAAATCGTTCTACCCTAAGGACACATAAACACGAATGTTCATAGCAGCACTGTTTAAAATAGCATCGAACTGGAACCAACCCAAATGCCCAATGATGATAGACTGGACTGGGAGAACGTGGCACATATACACCATGGAATATAATGCAGCAATCAAAAATGATGAGTTTGTGTCCTTTGTAAGGACATGGATGAATCTGGAGAACATCATTCTCAGCAAACTGAAACAAGAAAAGAAAAAGAAATACCACATATACTCACTCATAGGTGGGTGAGATACATGAAAACACGTGGACACAGAGAGGGTGTATAGTACACACTGGGGTCTATTGGAAGAAATGGAGAAGGGACAGAGATGGGGGTTGGGGAGTTATAGCCTGGGGATGAATGCCAAGTGTGGGTGAAGGGGAGGAAGGCAGCAAAACACTGAAATGTGTGTACCTATGCAACAATATTGCAGGTTCTGCACATGTACCCCAAAACCTATAATGCAATAAAAATTAAAAAATGAATAAATAAAGACTCTATGTTGTATGGCTAGTCATTCATAAAAAAGTGAATAACGCACATTTGGATTATTAGAAGTCTGTTTCATATGCCCATCTTTCTCAGACTCACGTAATATTACACACTTGAAATATAGTCTGGAGTCTGTTATTTATGGCTATTCATTCAGAGAATCATTGAATAATGAACACATGTGGAATAGTCAGAAGTCTCTTTTCAACGGCCACTCATTGAAAGCCTCACTAAATGTACCCACCTGTGGAAAGAGTCAGAATTTACTTCTATTCCCTCATTCAGAATCTCACTAAATAATGCACACCTGTGGAATTGTCAGGAGAAGTTTTCATTCGGCCTCTCATTCCGAGTGTCACTGAACAATGTGCTGTAGTCTGGAGTCTATTTCATGTAGACACATATTCAGAGCCTCAGTGAATAAGACATATCCTTGCTATCGTGTAGATTCTAATGAATATGGACACATCTGCCGAGCATCAGTGAATAATACACACCTGTAGAATAATTTGGAGTCTATTTTCGATGGACATTCATTCAGAGCCTCGGTGAATAATGCACACCCCTGAGGTAGCCAGAAGTCCATTTCACTTGTACACTCATCCATAGCCTCAGTTTATAATATACACGTGTGGATTAGTTGGGGTTCCATTTCATATAGCCACGGTCTCGTATCCTCAGTGAATAATTCACATATGTAACGTACTCAGCAGTCTGTTTAATATAACCACTCATTCAGAGATTCATTGGATGATAGAATTATTTAAGATAAACAGAATCTAGTTTCCTATGGTCACACAAGAAGAGCTTCACTAAGTAATACACACCTGGGAAAGTGTGAGGAGTCTACTATATATAGCCTCTCATTAACAGCCTCAGGGAATAATGCACACGTGTGGAGTAGGCATTTATCTATTTTATATGGCCAAAAAATCAAACCCTGAGTGAGCAGTACACAGGTTTAGAATAGTCACTATTCCATATGCCCAAATATTCAACGTCAGAGTCAATAATCCACTCCTGTGGACTAGTCAGGAAACAATTTCATATGGACAAATTTTAGAGCTTCAGTGAATAATAAATACGTGGGAAATACTCAGGACCCTATTTCATACGGCGTCTATTTCAGAGCTTCGTTGAAAAAGGGACACCAGTATCATAGTCAGAATTTTCTTTTATTAGCCACATCTTCAGAGCCTAACTGAATAACATAAACCAGGGGAAAATTTAAAATTCTATTTTGTATACCCACTCATTTAGAGCCGAATGTAAAAATGCACACCTGTGGAGTGTTCAAAAGTCTCTATTTTATGGACACACATTCAGAGAGTCACAGAATAATACAGAGCTATGGAAAACTCAGGAGTGTATTTCACATGGCCACTTATTTAGAACCGCAGTGAAGGATCATATTCATCTGGAAAATACTCAGGATTCTTTTATATATGGCAACTTATTCACAGACTCAGTGAATAAGGCACACCTGGGATATAGTCAGGAGACTATTTGATATGCCCATTCCCTAAGCAATCACTGGAGAATGGAGAGCTGAAATATAATCAGGATGATAGGAGTCTACTTTATGTGGTAACTCGTTCAGAATCTCACTGAAGAATACACACATTAAAAATAGTCAGAGTCCAGGTATTATGGCCACTCAATCACAGCATTACCGAATAATGCACAATTTGGCAATAGTAAGGACTCTATATCATATGGCTACTAATTCAGAGCTTCAGTGCATAATCAGCAGCTGTGTAGTAGTCAGAACCCTGTTTCAGCTTGCTCAAAATTAAGCAGCTCCGTGAAGGATAGATTTACGTGTGATAGTCAGGAGACTCTTTGATATGGACACTCATACAGAACCTCTTCGAATACTGCACATGTGGGGAATAATCAATACTGTATTTCATATGGTGATTCCTTTGGAGGGTCAAACAATTACACGCAACTGTGGAGTAAAATGGGGTCTATTACATAAGGCCACTCTTTCAGGGTTGCAGAAAATAATATGTATATCTGATAAGTCAGGAATCTCTTTCACATGGCCACACATTCAGGGACTCTGTGAATAATACTCCCCTCAGAAATAGTCAAGGTTCTACTACAAATGGCTTTACATTCAGAGTCTCTGTAAGTATTTCACACCTGGGCAATACACAAGAGTGTCTTTTTTATGCCCACATATTCAGAGTCTCATTCAATTATACACACCCGGGGAAGAGTTAAAAGTATACCTCAAAAAACCAATCATTTAGAGCCTAAGTGAATAATACACAACAGGGTTGTAGTCGAGGATTTTTTATATGACCACTCATTCTGTGCCTCCCTGAATGATTCACACCTGGGGAATCCTGAGGTTTCAATTTTATACTACCACTCATTTAGAACCTTGTAGAATAATTCACAATGGAGCAATAGTCACATGTCTATTTCATATGGCCTCTCATTCAAAGTTTCAGTGTATAATAAACTTCTATGGAGCAATCAGGACGCTTTTTAAGATAGCCACTTATTGACTGCCTTCCTGCCTGATACACACCTGGGTTACAGGATTCTATTTCATATGAACTCTAATTCTGGGTACCGCTGAGTAATACACACGTGGAATAGTGAAAAGAGATTATTTTTTTTTTATCGGCACTCATAGAGAACCTGTTTGAATAATGCACACAGGGCGAATAATAAGGATTCTATATTGTATGACTAGTCATTCAGACAAAAAGTGAGTAACGCACATGTGGATTATTAGAAGTCTGTTTCATATGCCACTCTTTCACAGCCTCACTGAATATTACAGACTTGAGATATAGTCTGGAGTCTATTCTTTATGGCCATTTGTTCAGAGAATCACTGAATAATTAACACCTGTTGAATAGTCAAAAGTCTCTTTCCCCTCATGGAAAGCCTCACTAAATGTACCCACCTGTGGAAAGAGTCAGGATTTACTTCTATTTCCTCATTCAGAGTCTCACTAAATAATGCAAACGTGTGGAATGGACAGGATAATTTTACATGCAACCTCTAATTTCTAGTGTCGCTGAACAATGTGCTGTAGTCTGGAGTCTATTTCATGTAGACACATATTCAGAGCCTCAGTGAATAAGACAGACCCTTGCTATCTTAAAGATTCTAATTCATATGGACACATCTTCTAAGCCTCACTGAATAATACAAACATGTAGAATAATTTGGAGTCTATTTTCGATGGACATTCATTCAGAGCCTCGGTGAAGAAAGAACACCCCTGGTGTAGCAAGAAGTCCATTTCATTTGTACACTCATCCATAGCCTCAGTTTATAATATGCACGTGTGGATTAGTTGGGGTTCCACTTCATATAGTCACGAACTTGTAACCTCAGTGAATACTGCACATATGTAATGTACTCAGCAGTCTGTTTCATATAGCCACTCATTCAGAGATTCATTGGATAATAAAATTATTTAAAATAGACAGAATGCCGTTTCATATGGCAACACAAGAAGAGCCTCACAGAGTAATACACACCTGGAAAAATGTGAGGAGTCTAATATATATTGCCTCTCATTTACAGCCTCAGGGAATCATGCACACATGTGGAGTAGGCACTAATCTATTTTATATGGCCACAAAATCAAACCCTGAGTGAGCAATACACAAGTTGGGAATAGTCACTAGTCTATTCCATATGCCCAAATATTCAAAGTCACAGTCAATAATTCACTCCTGTTGACTAGTAAGGAAACAATTTCATATGGACAAAGTTTAAGAGCTTCAGTGAATAATATGTACATGGGAAATACTCAGGACGCTATTTCATATGGCGTCTGTTTCAGAGCTTCATTGAATAAGTAACACCTGTATGGTAGTCACAATTTTCATTAAACAGCCACATCTTCAGAGCCTCCCTGAATAACATACACCTTCGGAAATGTCAGGTTTCTATTTCGTACAGCCACTCATTTAGAGCCGAATGTAAAAACGCACGCATATGGAGTATTCAGGAATCTCTACACACATTCAGAGCGTCAAAAAATAATACAAACCTATGGAAATGTCAGGAATCTCTTTCACATGGCCTCTCGTTCAGGGCCTCTGTGAATAATACTCCCCTCAGAAATAGTCAAGGATCTACTTGAAATGGCTTCACATTCAGAGTCTCTGTAAGTAATGAACAACTGGGCAATATCTAAGGGTTTCTTTTTTACGCCAACTTAGTCAGAGTCTTATTCAATTATACACAACTGGGAAAATTTAAGAGTATACCTCACGAAAGCAATCATTTAGAGCCTCAATGAATAATGCACACCAGGTTCATAGTCGAGCATTTTTTATAAGGCCCCTCATTCTGTGCCTCCCTGAATGATACACACCTGGGAATCCTCAGGATTCATTTTCATAATACCACTCATGTAGAACCTTATAGAATAATTCTAAATGGAGCAATAGTCAGGTGTCTATTTCATATGGCCTCTCATTCAAAGTTTCAGTGTATAATAAACTTCTATGCAGTAATCAGGACGCTCTTAAAGATAGCTATGAATAGAGTTTTTCTGAATGATACACACCTGGGTTATAGGATTCGTTTTCATATAAACTCTAATTTTGGGTACCGCTGAGTAATACACACGTGAGATAGTTTAAGGAGTTTATTTGTTATGGGCACTCATAGAGAACCTGTTTGAATTATGCACACACATGGCGAATAACAAGGATTCTATGTTGTACGGGTAGTCATTCAGATAATGTGAATAACGCCCCTGTGGAATATTAGAAGTCTGTTTCATATGCCCCTTTTCTCAGCCTCACTTAGTATTACACACTTGAGATATAGTGTGGAGTCTGCTGTTTATGGCCATTCATTCAGAGAATCACTGAATAATGAACACCTGTGGATCAGTCAGAAGACTCTTTCCGACCGCCACTCATTGAAAGCCTCACTAAGTGTACCCATTTGTGAAAAGAGTCAGGATTTACTTCTATTCCCTCATTCAGAGTCTCACTAAATAATGCACATCTGTGGAATTGTGAGGGGAATTTTTCATGCGGCCTCTCATTCCGAGTGTCACTGGAAAATGTGCTGTAGTATGGAGTCTATTTCATGTAGACACATATTCAGAGACTCAGTGAATAAGACAGACCCTTGCTATCGTAATTTTCTAATTAATATGGACACATCTTCTGAGCCTCTCTGAATAATACACACCTGCAGAATATTTTGGAGTCTACTTTCGATGGACATTCATTCAGAGCCTCGGTGAATAATGCACACCTCTGGGGTAGCCAGAAGTCCATTTCATTTTACACTCATCCATAGCCTCAGTTTATAATATACACGTGTGGATTAGTTGGGGTTCCATTTCATATATCCACGAACTCGTAACCACAGTGAATAATGCACATATGTAACGTACTCAGCAGTCTGTTTCATACAGCAACTCATTCAGAGATTCTTTGGATAATAAAATTATTTAAAATAAACAGAATCCCATTTCATATGGTCACACAAGAAGAGCCTCACTGAGTAACGCACACCTGGGAAAATGTGAGGGGTCTACTATACATTGCCTCTCATTTACAGCCTCAGGGAATAATGCACACGTGTAGAGTAGGCACTAATCTATTTTATATGGACACAAAATCAAACCCTGAGTGAGCAATACACAAGTTGGGAATAGTCACTTGTCTATTCCATATGCCCAAATGTTAAAAGTCAGAGTAAGTAATTCACTCCTGTGGATGAGTCAGGAAACAATTTTATATGGACAAAGTTTTAGAGCTTCAGTGAATAATATATACCTCGTAAATACTCAGGACACTATTTCATATGGCATCAATTTCAGAGCTTCATTGAATAAGAAACACCTGTATCGTAGTCAATATTTTCTTTTAACAGCCACATCTTCAGGGCCTAACTGAATAAAATACACCTTGGGAAAAGTCAAGATTCTATTTCGTATAGCCACTCACTTAGACCCGAATGTAAAAACGCACGCCTGTGGAGTATTAAGGCGTCTCTATTTATGGACACTCATTCAGAGCGTCACAGAATAATACAGACCTATGGAAAAGTCAAAAGTGTATTTTACATGGCCACTTATTCAGAACCGCAGTGAAGGATCATATATATCTGGAAAATACTCCGGATTCTTTTATATATGGTCACTGATTCAGAGACTCAGTGAATAATGCACACCTGGGGTATAGTCTGGAGATTATTAGATATGACCGTTCCCTTTGCACTCAGTGGAAAATGGAGAACTGAAGTATAGTCAGTATGCTAGAGTCGGGAGTCTACTTTATATGGTCACTCGTTCAGAAACTTACTGAAAAATACACACCTTAAGAATAGTCAGAGTCCAGGTATTATGAACACTCTATCACAGCATTACTGAATAATGCACAATTTGGGCAATAATAAGGATTCTATATCATATGGCTTCTAATTCAGAGCTACAGTGCATAATCAGCGCTGTGTAGTTGTCAGGATCCTATTCCAGCATGCCCCAAATTAAGCAGCTCCGTTAATGATATATATATGTGTGATAGCAGGAGACTCTTTGATATGGACACTCATACAGAACCTCTTCGAATACTGCTCATGTGGGGAATAATCACTAGTGTATTTCATATTGTGATTCCTTTGGAGGGTCAAACAATAAGGCGCAACTTTGGAGTAAAACGGGGTCTATTACATAAGGCCACTCTTTCAGTATTGCAGGGAATAATATGTATATCTGATATGTCAGGAATCTCTTTCACATGGCCACTCATTCAAGGCCTCTGTGAATAATACTCCCCTCAGAAATAGTCAAAGTTCTACTTCAAATGGCTACACATTCAGAGTCTCTGTAAGTAATGAACACCTGGGCAATACACAAGAGTCTCTTTTTTATGCCCACATAGTCCGAGTCTCATTCAATTGTACACACCCAGGGAAGAGTTAAGATTATACCTCACGGAAGCAGTCATTTAGAGCCTCAGTGAATGATGCACACCAGGGTTATAGTCGAGCATTTTTTATATGGCCACTCATTCTGTGCCTCCTTGAATGATACACACCTAGGAAATTCTCAGGATTCTATTTCATACTACCACCCATTTAGAACGTTATAGAATAATTCACAATGTAGCAATAGTCAGGTGTATATTTCATATGGCCTCTCATTTAAAGTTTCAGTGTATAATGAACTTCTATGGAATAATCAGGACGCTTCTTATGATAGCCACGAATTCAGTGCTTTCCTGAAGGATACACACCTGGGTTATAGGATTCTATTTCATATGAACTCAAATTCTAGGTAACGCTGAGTAATACACACGTGGGATAATGTAAGGAGGTTATTTGTTATGGGCACTCATAGAGAACCTGTTTGAATAATGCACACCCATGGCGAATAAGAAAGATTCTATGTTGTACAGGTAGTCACTCAGACAATATGTGAATAATGCACATGTGGATTATTAGCAGACTGTTTCATATGCCCCTCTTTCTCAGCCTCACTTAGTATTACACACTTGAGGGATAGTCTGGAGTCTGTTATTTATGGCCATTCATTCAGAGAATCACTGAACAATGAACACCTGTGGCACAGTCAGAAGTCTCTTTCAGAAGCCACTCATTGAAAGCCTCACTAAATGTACCCACCTGTGGAAGAAGTCAGGATTTACTTCTATTCCCCCATTCAGATTCTCACTAAATAATGCACACCTGTGGATTTGTCCGGAGAATTTTTTATGTGGCCTCACATTCCAAGTTTCACTGAACATTGTGCTGTGGTCTGAAGTCTATTTCATGTAGACACATAATTCAGAGCCTCAGTGAATAAGACAGACCCTTGCTATCATAAAGATTCTAATTAATATGGACACATCTTCTGAGCCTCACTGAATAATACACACCTGTAGAATAATTTGGAGTCTATTTTCGATGGACATTCATTCAGAGCCTCGGTGAAGAATGCACACCCCTGGGGTAGCCAGAAGTCCATTTCATTTGTACACTCATCCATAGCCTCAGTTTATAATATGCACGTGTAAATTAGGTGGGGTTCCATTTCATATAGCCACGGACTCATAACCTCAGTGAGTAATGCACATATGTAACGCACTGAGGAGTCTGTTTTATATAGCCACTCATTAAGAGATTCATTGGAATAATAAAATTATTTAAGATAGACAGAATCCCGTTTTACATGGTCACATAAGAAGAGCCTCACTGAGTAATACACACCTGGGAAAATGTGAGGAGTCTACTATATATAGCCTCTCATTTACAGCCTCAGGGAATAATGCACACTTGTGGAGTAGGCACTAATATATTTTATATTGCCACAAAATCAAACCCTGAGTGAGCAATGCATAAGTTTGGAATAGTCACTAGTCTATTCCATATGCCCAAATATTCAAAGTCAGAGTCAATAATTCACTCCTGTGGACTAGTCAGGAAACCATTTCATATGGACAAAGTTTAAGAACTACAGTTAATAATATATACCTGGGAAATATTCAGGACGCTATTTCATATGGCGTCTATTTCAGAGCTTCATTGAGTAAGGAACACCTGTATTGTAGTCAGAATTTTCTTTTAACAGCCACATCTTCAGTGCCTCAATGAATATCATACACCTTGGGAAAAGTCAGGATTCTATTTCGTATACCCACTCATTTACAGCCGAATGTAAAAACGCATGCCTGTGAAGAATTCAGGAGGCTCTACTTTATGGACACTCATTCAGAGCGTCACAGAATAATACAGACGTATGGAAAAGTCAAGACTGTATTTCCCATGGCCACTTATTCATAACCGCAGTGAAGGATCATATACATCTGGAAAATACTCAGGATTCTTTTATATATGGCCACTTATTCAGAGACTCAGTGAATAATGCACACCTGGAGTATAGTCTGGAGACTCCTTGATATGACCAATCCCTAAGCACTTAGTTGAAAATGGAGAGCTGAAATATAGTCAAGATGATAGAGGCAGGATGCTAATTTATGTGGTCACTGGTTCAGAAACTCACTGAAGAATACACACCTTAATAATTGTCAGAGTCCAGGTATTATGGTCACTCAATCAACGCATTACCAAAAAATGCACAATTGGGCAATAGTAAGGAGTCTATATCGTATGGCTTCTAATTGAGAGCTTCAGTGAATAGTCAATAGCTGTGTAGTAGTCAGGACCCTATTTCAGCTTGCCCCAAATTAAGCAGCTTTGTGAATGATACATACATATATGTGTGATAGTCCGGAGACTCTGATATGGACACTCATACAGAACCTATTCGAACACGGCATATGTGGGGAATAATCACTAGTGTATTCCATATGGTGATTCCTTTGGAGGGTCAAAAACTAACGCGCAACTGTGGAGTAAAATGGGGTCCATTACATAAGGCCACTATTTCAATGTTGCAGGGAATAATATGTATATCCGATGAGTCAGGATACTCTTTTACATGGCCACTTGTTCAGGGCCTCTGTGAATTATACTCCCCTCAGAAAGAGTCAAGGTTCTACTTCAAATGGCTACACATTCAAAGTTTCTGTGAGTAATGCACACCTGGGCAATACACAATAGTCTCTTTTTTATGCCCACTTAGTCAGAGTCTCATTCAATTATACACACCAGGAAAAGAGTTAAGAGTATACCTCACGGAAGCAATCATTTAGAGCCTCAGTGCATAATGCACACCAGGGTTATAGTCGAGCATTTTTTATAGGGCCACTCATTCTGTGTCTCCCTGAATGATACACACCCGGGGAATCCTCAAAATTCAATTTCACACTACCACTCATTTAGAACCTTATAGAATATTTCACAACGAAGCAATGATCAGGTTTTTATTTCATATGGCCTCTCATTCAAAGTTTCAGTGTATAATAAACTTCTATGGAGTAATCAGGACGCTGGTTAAGATAGCCACGATTTGAGTTCCTTCCTAAATTATACACACCTGTGTTATAGGATTCTATTTCATAGGAACTCTAATTCTAAGTACCGCTGAGTAATACACACGTCAAATAGTGTAAGGAGATTATTTATTATGGGCACTCATAGAGAACCTGTATGAATAATGCACACATGGCGAATAATAAGAATTCTATATTGCATGGCTAGTCATTAAGACAAAAAGTGAATAATGCCCATGTGGATTATTAGATGTCTGTTTCATATGCCCCTCTTTCACAGCCTCACTGAATATTACACACTTGAGATATAGTCTGGAGTCTATTCTTTATGGCCATTCCTTCAGAGAATCACTGAATAATGAACACCTGTGGAATAGTCAGAATTCTCTTTCCAAACACCACTCATTGAAAGCCTCACTAAATGTACCCACCTGTGGAAAGAGTCAGGATTTATATCTATTCCCTCATTGAGAGTCTTGCAAAATAATGCACACCTGTGGAAATGTCAGGAGAATATTTCATGCGGCCTCTCATTCTGAGTGTAACTGAACAATGTGCTGTAGTCTGGAGTCTATTTCATGTAGACACATATTCAGAGCCTCAGTGAATAAGACAGACCCTTGCTATAGTAAAGATTCTACTTAATATGGATACATCCTCTGAGCCTCCCTGAATAATACACACTTGTAAAATAATTTGCAGTCTATTTTGATGGACATTCATTTAGAGCATCGGTGAATAATGCACACTCCTGGTGTAGCCAGAAGTCTACTTTATTTGTTCACTCATCCATAGCTTCAGTTTATAATATGCATGTGTGGATTAGTTTGGGTTCCATTTCATATAGCCACGGACTCGTAACCTCGGTGAATAATGCACATATGAAATGTACTCAGCAGTCTGTTTCATATAGCCACTAATTCAGAGATTAATTGGATAATAAAATTATTTAAGATAGAATCAATTTCATGTGGTCACACTAAAAGAGCATCACTGAGTAATACACACCTGGGAAAATGTGAGGAGTTTACTAAATATAGCCTCTCATTTACAGCCTCATTGAATAATGCACACGTGTGGACTAGGCACTAACCTATTTTATATGGCTCCAAAATCGAACTCTGAGTGAGCAATACACAAGTTGGGAATAGTCACTAGTCTATTTCTTATGCCCAAATATTCTAAGTCAGAGTCAATAATTCACTCCTGTGGACTAGACAGCAAACAATTTCATATGGACAATGTTTTAGAGCTTCAGTGAATAATATGTACCTGGGAAATACTCAGGACGCTATTTCATATGCCATCTATTTCAGAGCTTCATTCAATAAAAAACATCTGTATCATAGTCAGAATTTTTTTTTTAGCAGACACAACTTCAGAGCCTAACTGAATAACATACACCTTGGGAAAAGTCAGGATTCTATTTCGTATAGCCACTTATTACAGCCGAATGTAAAAACGCAGGCCTGTGGAGTATTCAGAAGTCTCTACTTTATGGAAACTCATTCAGGGCGTCACAGAATAATACAGACCTATGGAAATGTCAGGAGTGTAATTCACATGGCCACTTATTCAGAACCGCAGTGCAGGATCACATACATCTCGAAAATACTCCGGATTCTTTTATATATGGCCACTTATTCAGAGACTCAGTAAATAATGCACACCTCGGGTATAGTCTGGAGACTTTATGATATGGCCGATCCCGAAGCACTCAGTGGAAAATGGAGAGCTGATATATAGTCAGGATGATAGAGTCTGAAGTCTACTTTATGTGGTCACTCATTCATAAACTCACTGAAGAACACAAGCTTTAAGAATAGTCAGAGTCCAAGTATTATGGCCACTCAATCACAGCTTTATTGAATAATGCCAAATTGGGCAATAGGAAGGAGTCTATATCATATGGCTTCAAATTCAGAGTTTCAGTGCATAATAAGCAGGTGTGGAGTCGTCAGGACCCTATTTCAGCTTTCCCCAAATTGTGCAGCTCCGTGAATGATACATATATGTGTAATCCTCAGCTGTCTCTTTGATATGGACACTCATACAGAACCTCTTCCAATACTGCACATGTGGGGAATAATCACTAGTGTATTTCATATGGTGATTCTTTTGGAGGGTCAAACGTTAACCAGCAACTGTGGAGTAAAATGGGGTCTATTACATAAGGCCACTCTTTCTGTGTTGCAGGGAATAATATGTATATCTGATTAGTCAGGAATCTCTTTCATATGGCCAGTCATTCAGGGACTCAGGGAAAAATACTCCCCTCAGAAATAGTCAAGTTTCTACTTCAAATGACTACACATTCAGAGTCTCTGTAAGTAATGCACACCAGGGCAATACCAAGACTCTCTTTTTTATGACCACTTTGTCAGAGTCTCATTCAATTATGCACACCTGGGGAAAAGTTAAGAGTATATCTCACAGAACCAATCATTTAGAGCCTCAGTGAATAATGCACACCAGGGTTATAGTCGAGCATTTTTTATACGGATACTCATTCTGTGCCTCCCGGAATGATACACACCTGGCGAATCCTCAGTATTCTATTTCTTACTACCACTCCTGTAGAACTTTATAGAATTATTCACAATGCAGCAATATTCAGGTGTCTATTTTATACGGCCTCTCATTCAAAGTTTCAGTGTATTATGAACTTTTATGGAGTAATTACGTCGCTGTTTAAGATAGCCACGAATTGAGTGCCTTCCTGAATGAAACACACCTGGGTTATAGAATTTTATTTCATATAAACTCTAACTCGGGGTACCGCTGAGTAATACACACGTGGGATAGTGAAGGAGTTTATTTGTTTTGGGCACTCATAGAGAAACTGTTTGAATAAAGCAAACATGGTGAATAATAAGGATTCTATGTTGTATGGCTATTCATTATGACAAAAAGTGAATAACGCACATGTGGATTATTAGAAATCGGTTTCATATGCCCCTCTTTCACAGCCTCACTGAATATTACACACTTGAGGTGTAGTCTGTAGTCTATTCTTTATGGCCATTCATTCAGAGAGTCACTGAATAATGAACACCTTTGGAATAGTCAGACATCTCTTTTTGACAGCCACACATTGAGGGAATCACTAAATGTAACCACCTGTGGAAAGAGTCAGGATTTAATTCTATTCCCTCATTCAGAGTCTCACTAAATAATGCACACCTGTGGAATTTTCAGGAGAATTTTTCATGCGGCCTCTCATTCCAAGTGTCACTGAACTATGTGCTGTAGTCGGGAGTCTATTTCATGTAGACACATATTCAGAGCCTCAGTAAATTAGGAAGACCCTTGCAATCATAAAGATTCTAATTAATATGGACACATCTTCTAAGCCTCACTGAATAAAACACAACTGTAGAATAATTTGGAGTCTATTTTCGATGGATATTCATTCAGAGCCTCGGTGAAGAATGGACACCCCTGGTATAGCCAGAAGTCCATTTCATTTGTACACTCATCCATAGCCTCAGTTTATAATATGCACGTTTGGATTAGTTGGGGTTCCATTTCATATAGCCACGGACGCGTAACCTCAGTGAATAATGCACATATGTAACGTATTCAAGCAGTCTGTTTCATATAGCCACTAATTCAGAGATTCATTTTATAATAAAATTATTTAAGAGAGAGAAACCCATTTCATATGGTCACACAAGAAGAGCCTAATTGAGTTATACACACCTGGGAAAATGTGAGGAGTCTACGATGTATTGCCTCTCAATTAAAGCCTCAGGGAATAATGCACAGGTGTGGAGTAGGCACTAATCTGTTTTATATGGCCACAAAATGAAACCCTGAGTGAGCAATACACAAGTGTGGAATAGTCACTAGTCTATTCCATATGCCCAAATATTCAAAGTCAGGGTCAATAATTCACTCCTGTGGACTAGTCAGGAAACAGTTTCATATGGACAATGTTTTACAGCTTCAGTGAATAATACGTACCTGGGAAAAACTCAGTACACTATTTCATATGGTGTCTATTTCAGAGCTTCATTGAATAAGTAACACTTGTATCATAGTCAGAATTTACTTTTAATACCCACATCTTCAGAGCCTTACTGAATAACATACACCATGGGAAAAGTCAGGATTCTATTTCGTATAGCCACTCATTTTAGAGCCGAATGTAGAAACGCACGCCTGTTGAGTATTCAGGAGTCTCTATTTTATGGACACTCATTAAGAGCGTCACAGAATAATACAGTCCTCTAGAAAAGTCAGGAGTGTGTTTCACATGGCCACTTATTCAGAACCGCACTGAAGGATCATATGCATCTGGAAAATACTCAAGATTCTTTTCTATATGGCCACTTATTTAGAGACTCAGTGAATAATGCACACCTGGGATATAGTCTGGAGACTATGTGATATGACCGTTCCCTAAGCAGTCAGTGGAAAATGGAGAGCTGAAAGTTAGGATGATATAGTTAGGATGATAGAGTCAGGAGTCTACTTTATGTGGTCACTCGTTCAGAAACTCACTGAAGAATACACACCTAAAGAATTGTCAGAGTCCATGTATTATGGAGGCCCAATCACAGCATTTTCACATAATGCACAATTGGGCAATAGCAAGAAGTCTATATCATATGGCTTCTAATTCAGAGCTTTAGTGCATAATCAGCAGCTGTGTAGTAGTCAGGACCCTATTTCAGCTTGCCCCAAATTAAGCAGCTGCGTGAATGATACATATATGTGTGATAGTCAGGAGACTCTTTGATGTGGACACTCATACAGAACCTCTTCGAATACTGCACATGTGGGGAATGATCACTAGTGTATTTATATGGTGATTTCTTTGGAGGGTCAAAAAATAACGTGCAACTGTGGAGTAAAATGTGGCCTATTACATAAGGCCACTCTTTCAGTGTTGCAGGGAATAATATGTATATCTGATAAGTTGGGAATCTCTTTCACATAGCCACTCGTTCAGGGCCTCTGTGTATAATACGCCCCTCAGAAAGAGTCAAGGTTCTACTTCAAATGGCTACACATTCAGAGTCTCTGTAAGTAATGCACACCTGGGCAATACACAAGAGTCTTTTTTTTATGTCAACTTAGTCAGAGTCTCACTCAGTTATACACACCCGGGGAAGAGTTTAGAGTATATCTCACATAACCAATCATTTAGAGCCTCTGTGAATAATGCACACCAGGTTTATAGTCGAGCATTTTTTATATGGCCACTCATTCTGTGCCTCCCGGAATGATACACACCTGGGGATTCCTCAGAATTCAATTTTATACTACCACTCATGTAGAACCTTATAGAATAATTCACAATGGAACAATAGTCAGGTGTTTATATCACATAACCCTCTCATTCAATGTTTCAGTGTATAATGAACTTCTGTGGAGTAATCAGGATGCTTTTTAATATAGCCACGAATTGAGTGCCTTTCTGAACGATAGGCCCCTGGGTTAAAGGACTCTATTTCATATAAACTCTAATTCTGCGTACCGCTGAGGAATACACACGTGGGATAGTGGAAGGAGTTTATTTGTTATGGGCACTCATAGAGAACATGTTTACATAATACACACATGGCGAATAATATAAATTCTATGCTGTTCAGCTAGTCATTCAGACAAAAAGTGAATAACGCACATGTGGATTATTAGAAGTCTGTTTCATATGCCCGTCTTTCACAGCCTCACTGAATACTACACACTTGAGATATAGTCTGGAGTCTATTCTTTAATGCCATTCATTCAGAGAGTCACTGAATAATGAACACCTGTGGAATAGTCAGATGTCTCTTTCTGACCGTCACTCACTGAAAGCCTCACTTAGTGTACCCACCTGTGGAAAGAGTCAGGATTTATTACTATTCCCTCATTCAGAGTCTCATTAAATAATGCACAGCTGTGGAATTGTCAGTAGATTTATTCATGGGGCCTCTAATTCCGAGTGTCACTGAACAATGTGCCGTAGTCTGGAGTCTATTTCATGTAGACACATATTCAGAGCCTCAGTGAATTAGACCCTTGCTATCCTAAATATTCTAACTAATATGTACAAATCTTCTGAGCCTCACTGAATAATACACACCTGTAGAATAATTAGGAGTCTATTTTCGATGAACATTCATTCAGAGCCTCGGTGAAGAATGCACACCCTGGAGTAGCCAGTAGTCTATTTTTTTGTGTGTGTGCACACATCCATAGCCTCAGATTATAATATGCACGTGTGGATTACTTGGGGTTCCATTTCATATAGCCACGGACTCTTAACCTCAGTGAATAATGCACATATGTAACGTACTCAGCTGTCTGTTTCATATAGCCACTCATTCAGAGATTCATTGGATAATAAAATTATTATTATTATTATTTTTAATATTTTAAATCTTTATTGCATTATTGGTTTTGTAGTACATGTGTAGAGTGTACAAGATAGTTGCATAGGTACACACATGTCAGTGTGCATTGCTGCATTCCTCCCCTTCACTCACACTTGTCATTTATTTCCAGGATATTTTCCCCAGCCCCCCACAGTGTCCCTCCCCCATTCCCCCCAATTTACCCCAGTGTGTAGTAGACCCCCTCTCTGTGTCCATGTGTTCTCATTTTTCTCAACCGCCTATGAGTGAGAATATGCGGTATTTGTTTTTCTCTTCTTGTGTCAGTTTGCTTTGAATCATGTTCTCCATATTCATCCATGTCCTTACAAAGGACACAAACTCATCATTTTTGATTGCTGCATTATATTCCATGGTGTATATGTGCCACATTTTCCCAGTCCAATCTATCATCGATGGGCATTTGAGGCGGTTCCAGGTCTTTGCTGTTGTAAACAGTGCTGCACTGAACATTCGTGTGCATGTGTTTTTATAGTAGAAAGATTTATAGTCCTTTGGATATATACCCAGTAATGGGATTGCTGGGTCAAATGGAATTTCTATATCTAGGTCCTTGAGGAATCGCCACACTGTCTTCCACAATGGTTGTACTGATTTACCCTCCCTCCAACAGTGTAAGAGTGTTCCTATTTCCCCACATCCTCTCCAGCATCTGCTGTCTCCGGTTTCTGTTTTGTTTTGTTGTTTTTTTTTTTTTAATTTTCATTGCATTATAGGTTTTGGGGTACATGTGCAGAACGTGCAAGATAGTTGCATAGGTAGACACATAGCAGTGTGTTTTGCTGCCTTTCTCCCCTTCACCCACACTTGGTATTCATCCCAGGCTATCCCCCCCAGCCCCCACCGCTGTCCCTCCCCCATTTCCCCAACAGTCCCCAGTGTATAGTAGACCGCCTCTCTGTGTCCATGTGTTCTCATTTTTCTCACCCACCTATGAGTGAGTATATGCGGTATTTCTTTTTCTGTTCTTGTGTCAGTTTGCTGAGAATGATGTTCTCCAGATTCATCCATGTCCTTACAAAGGACACAAACTCATCATTTTTGATTGGTGCATAATATTCCATGGTGTATATGTGCCACATTTTCCCAGTCCAGTCTATCATCGATGGGCATTTGGGTTGTTTCCAGGTCTTTGCTATTGTAAACAGTGCTGCAATGAACATTCGTGTGCATGTGTCCTTATAGTAGAACGATTTATAGTCTTTTGGATAGATACCCAGTAATGGGATTGCTGGGTCAAATGGAATTTCTATTTCTAGGTCCCTGAGGAATCGCCACACTGTCCTCCACAATGGTTGAACTAAATTACACTCCCACCAACAGTGTAAGAGTGTTCCTATTTCTCCACATCCTCTCCAGCATCTGCTGTCTCCAGATTTTTTAATGATCGCCATTCTAACTGGTGTGAGATGATATCTCAAAGTGGTTTTGATTTGCATCTCTCTAATGACCAAGGATGATGAGCACTTTTTCATATGTTTGTTGGTCTCATGTATGTCTTCTTTTGTAAAGTTTCTGTTCATATACTTTGCCCATTTTTTGAATGGGCTTGTTTTTTTTCTGTAAATCTGTTTGAGTTCTTTGTAAATTCTGGATATCAGCCCTTTGTCAGATGTGTAAACTGCAAAGATTTTTTTCCCGTTCTGATGGTTGCCGATTTACTTTAGTGATAGTTTCTTTTGCTGTGCATGAGCTGTGAAGTTTGATTAGGTCCCATTTGTCTATTTTGGCTTTTGTGGCCAATGCTTTTGGTGTTTTGTTCATGAAGTCCTTGCCTACTCCTATATCCTGAATGGTTTTGCCTAGATTTTCTTGTAGGGTTTTTATGGTGTCAGGTCTTATGTTTAAGTCTTTAAGCCATGTGGAGTAAATTTAATGTAAGGTGTCAGGAAAAGGTTCAATTTCTGCTTTCTGCACATGGCTAGCCAGTTTTCCAACACCATTTATTATACAGGGAATCCTTTACCCGTTGCTTGTTTTTGTCTGGTTTGTCAAGGATTATATTTTTGTAGATATGTTGTGTTGCCTCCGATGCCTCTGTTCTGTTCCATTGGTCTATATCTCTGTTTTGGTACCAGTACCATGCTGTTTTGATTACTGTAGCCTTTTAGTATAGTTTGAAGTCTGGTAGTGTGATTCCTCCCGCTGTGTTCTTTTTGCTTAGAATTGACTTGGCTATGCGGGCTCACTTTTGGTTACATATGAAGTTCATGGTGGTTTTTTCCAGTTCTGTGAAAAAATTCAATGGTAGCTTGATGGGGATAGCATTGATTGTGTAAATTACTTTGGGCATTATAGCCATTTTCACGATATTGATTCTTCTTAACCATGAACATGGAATGTATCTCCATCTGTTTGTGTCCTCTCTTATTTCTTTGAGCAGTGGGTTGTAGTTTTCTTGAAGAGGTCCGTTAGGTTCCTTGTGAGCTTTATTCCTAGGTATTTTTTTTTCTTTGTAGCAATTGTGAATGGCAGTTTGTTCTTGATTTGGTTCTCTTTTAGTCTGTTATTGGTGTATAGGAATGCTTGTGGTTTTTGCACATTGGTTTTATATCCTGAGATTTTACTGAAGGTTCTTATCAGATGCAGGAGCTTTTGGACTGATGTGATGGGGTCTTCTAGGTATACTATCATGTCGTCTGCAAATAGAGACAATTTGGCTTCCACCTCCCCTATTTGAATGCCCTTTATTTCTTTTTCTTACCTGATTGCTCCGGCTAGAACTTCCAGTACTATGTTGAATAGAAGTGGTGAGAGAGGGCATCCTTGTCTAGTGCCAGATTTCAAAGGGAATGCTCCCAGTTTTTGCCCATTAAGTATGATATTGGCTGTTTGTTTGTCGTAAATAGCTTTTATTACTTTGAGATATGTTCCATCAATACCAAGTTTATTGAAGGTTTTTAGCAAAAAGGACTGTTGAATTTTAGCAAATGCCTTCTCTGTGTCAATTGACATAATCATGGGGTTTTTGTTTTTGCTTCTGTTTCTGTGGTGAATTACATTTATAGACTTGTGTATGTTGAAAAACCCTTGCATCACCGGGATGAATCCTACTTGATCATGATGGATAAGTTTTTTAATGTGCTGTTGCAATCGGTTTGCCAGTATTTTATTGAAGATTTTTGCATCTATGTTCATCATGGATATTGGCCTGAAGTTTTCTTTTCTTGTTGAGTCTCTGCCGGGTTTTGGTATCAGAATGATGTTGTTCTCATAAAATGATTTGGGAAGGTTTCCCTCTTTTGGATTATTTGGAATAGTTTCAGAGGGACTGGTACCAGATCCTCTTTGTGTGTCTGGTAGAATTCAGCTGTCAACCCATCTGGACCTGGGCTTTTTTTGTGTGGTAGGCTCTTAATTGCTGCCTCAACTTCAGACTTTGTTATTGGTCTATTCATAGTTTTGGCTTCCTCCTGGGTTAGGCTTGGAAGGACACAGGCATCCAGGAATTTATCCATTTCTTCCTGGTTTACTAGTTTATGTGCATAGAGTTGATTGTGGTATTCTCTGATGAAGGTTTGAATTTCGGTGGAATCTGTGGTGATTTCCCCTTTATCGTTTTTTATTGCATCTATTTGGTTGTTCTCTCTCTTCTTTTTTATCAGTCTGTCTAGTGGTCTGTCTATTTTGTTGATCGTTTTGAAAAACCAGCTCTTGAATTTATTGATTATTTGAAGGGGTTTTATTGTCTCTATCTTCTTCAGTTCTGCTCTGATCTTAGTTATTTTTTTTGTCTTCGGCTAGGTTTTGAGCTTTTTTGATCTTGCTCCTCTAGCTCTTTCAATTTTGACAATAGGGTGTCCATTTTGAATCTCTCCACTCTTCTCATGTGGGCACTTATTGCTATATATTTTCCTCTACAGACTGCTTTAAATGTGTCCCGGAGATTCTGGTCAGTTGTGTCTTCATTCTCGTTGGTTTCGAATTACTTCTTTATTTGTGCCTTGGTTTCATTGTTTATCCAATCAACATTCAAGAGCCAGTAGTTCAGTTTCCATGAAGCTGTTCGGTTCTGAGTTATTTTCTGAATGCTGAGTTCCAACTTGATTGCACTATGGTCTGAGAGATTGTTTGTTATGATTTCAGTTGTTGTGCATTTGCTGAGGAGTGCTTTACTTCCAATTATGTGGTCAATTTTGGAGTAGGTGTGATGTGGTGCTGAGAAGATTGTATATTCTGTGGGTTTGGGGTGGAGAGTTCTGTAAATATCTATCAGGTTTGCTTGTTCCAGGCCTGAGTTCAAGTCCTGGATATACTTGTTAATTTTCTGTCTGGTTGATCTGTCTGCTATTGACCGTGGAGTGTTAAAGTCTCCCACTATTATTGTGTGGGAGTCTAAGTCTCTTTGTAAGTCATTAAGAACCTGCCTTATATATCTGGGCGCTCCTACATTGGGTCCATATATATTTAGAATCTGTAGCTCTTCTGGTTGTATCAATCCTTTAACCATTATGTAATGACCTTCTTTGTCTCTTTTGATCTTTATTGCTTTAAATTCTATTTTAACAGAGATGCGAATTGCAACTCCTGCTTTTTTTTACTCTCCATTTGCTTGGTAAATCTTCCTCCATCCCTTTATTTTGAGCCTTTGTGTATATTTGCGTGTTAGGTGGGTTTCCTGGATACAGCACACCGACGGGTTTTGGCTTTTTATCCAATTTGCCAGTCTGTGTCTTTTGATTGCTGCATTTATCCCATTTACATTTAGCGTTAATATTTTTATGTGTGAATTTGATACTGCCGTTTTGATGCTAGCTGGGTTTTTTTCCCATTGGTTCATGTAGATACTTCATTTTGTTGATGCTCTTTAGCATTTGGTATGCTTTTAAGATGGCTGGTACTGTTTGTTTCTTTCTACGTGTAGTGTCTCAGGAGCTCTTGTAAAGCAGGCCTAGTGGTGACAAAATCTCTGAGTACTTGCTTGTTCATGAAGGATTTTATTTTATCTTCACTTATGAAGCTCCGTTTGGCTGGATATGAAATTCTGGGTTGAAAGTTCTTTTCTTTAAGGATGTTGAATATTGGCACCCAGTCTCTTCTGGCTTGTAGAGTCTCTGCCGAGAGATCTGCTGTAAGCCTAATGGGCTTCCCTTTGTGGGTGACCCGACCTTACTCTCTGGCTGCCCTTAGTATTTTCTTCTTCATTTCAACCCTGTTGAATCTGACGATTATGTGCCTTGGGGTTGCTCTTCTTGCCGAATATCTTTGTGGTGTTCTCTGTATTTCCTGGAGTTTACTATTGACCTGTCTTGCTAGGTTGGGGAAATTTTTCTGGATAATATCCTGAAGAGTATTTTCCAGCTTGGATTCATTCTCTTCATCACATTCTGGTACACCTATGAAAAGTAGGTTGGGTCTCTTCACATAGTCCCATATTTCTTAGAGATTTTGTTCATTCCTTTTTGCGCTTTTTTCTTTGATCTTGGTTTCTCGTTGTATTTCATTTAGTTGATCTTCGACTTCTGATATTCTTTCTTGTTCTTGGTCAATTCGGCTGTTGAAACTTGTGCATGCTTCGTGAAGTTCTCGTGTTGTGTTTTTCAGCTCCTTCAATGCATTCATATTCCTCTCTAAGTTTTCCATCTTTTTTTATTTATTTATTTTTAGGAAAGAAAAGAGAGGAAGAAAAAGAGGGAGAGAGAACAGGAATATTGCTTTATTCTATAAATGGCTATTAATAAGGGCTTATCATTATTTTTTGTATTCAAAATGGAGAATGTATATTTTATTTATCTAAAGTGGAGAGTTCTACAAGTGCTTTTTACATTTACTTGTTACTGATCTGAGTTCAGATTCTGGTTATCATCATTAATTTTCTGTTTAATTGAGTCTAAATCTCTTTATGGGTCTTATGTATCTAGGTGTTAGGATGCATTGATCTTTATACCACTCTATCTTTGTTGGTTTGAAATCTGTTTTATCAAATGCATGAATTGCAACTCCTTTTTGTTTATTTATTTGTTTTTTTTTTTCTCTATTTGATTGGTAAATCTTTCTCCAACCATTTGTTTTTAGTCTTTTTATATCTTTGGATATGAAATGAGTCTGGATATAGTATACTTTTGGATTTTGGCTGTATCTTTTAATTATTCCATTTCAATTTAAGATTACTGGCATTTGATGTTAACTGGCTATTTTATCCATTTGTTGATGTAAATTCTTCTTTCTGTTGATGTTCTTTACTTTTTGGTCTATTTTTAGAAAGGCTAGTACTGGTTGTTCCTTTCTGTGTCTAATGCTTTTTCAGAAGTTTTTGTAAAGCCGGCCTGGTGGTAATAAAATATCTGAGTCCTTGCTTGTTCATAAAAGATTTTATTATTTTTTTTTCAATTGTGAAGCTTAGTTTGGCAGGATATGAAATTCTGGGCTGAAATTTCTGTTCTTTGAGAATGTTAAATATCGGCCCCCACTCTCTTCTTGCTTGTAGGGTTTCTACTGAGAGATCTGCTGTAAGTCGAATAGGCTTCCCTTTGTGGGTAACCTGACCTTTCTCTCTGGCTGCCCTTAGTATTTTCTCCTTCGTTTCAACCCTGGTGAATCTAATGATTATGTGTCTTTGGGTTGCTCTTCTTAAGGAATATCTTTGTGGTGTTCTCTGTATTACCCAAGGTTGAATGCTATCCTGTTTTGGTATATTGGGAAAATTCTCCTGAATAATATCCTGAAGAGTATTTTCCAGCTGGGATTCATTCTCTCCATCACATTCAGGTACACCTATCAAACGTAGATTAGGTCTTTTCACATAGTCCCATAATTCTTGGAGACTTTGCTCATTCCTTTTTGTCCTTTTTTCTCTATTCTTGTTTTCTCTTTCCGTTTCATTAAGTCGGTCTTCGACCTATGATATCCTTTCTTCTGCTTGATCAATTCGGCTATTCAAACTTGTGCATAGTTCACTAAGTTCTCATGTTGTATTTTTCAACTCCATTAGTTCATTTATATTTCTTTCTATATTGAAATTCTTGTCAAAATTTCATCTAACCTTTTTTCAAAGTTCTTAGTTTCTTTACATTGGGTTAGAACAAGTTGTTTCAATTCCCAGAGGTTTTTTACCATCCACCTTCTAAAGCCTACTTCAGATACTGGAACACAGTCCTCTTCCATTAAGGCTTGTTCCATTGCTAATGAGGAATTACTATCCCCTGTAGAGGGAGAGAGGCTCTGACTTTCGGTTTTCTCAGCCTCTTTAGGCTATTTTTTTCCCGTTATTGTGATTTTATCCATCTGTTGTCTTTAAAATTAGCACCTTTCCGATTAAATTCCTGAGAGGATGTCCAATTTATTGATTCCCAGTGCTAGAATCCGAGCAACCCACTGCACCAGCCAAAACAACAGCGATAAGACTGATGGTGCTCTTCTGCCTCGGAATCTCCAGTCTGGCTTCCTTCTTGAGTCTGCATCAAGCGGCTCTGCCTTTCTGGAGCTCCAAACGCCAGTCAGTAGGGGAACCAGTCCCGCTCACTGTGCACGAAGAGCTGCTGTGCCGAGGGGATGGCAAAACCGCCTGGCTGGCCAGAAAAGTAGCGCTGGCGACCCGCGGGGCTCCTCCACTGGAAATCTTCTGGTCCATGGGCGACGAAAATTCCTCTGAAAATGTGGCGTTCTCACAATTTCCGAGCTTTCACTGGGAGCTACAATCCCTAGCTGTTAGCGATCAGCCATCTTGGATCTCTAAGTTGTCCATTCTTGTTATCATTTCCTCGAATCTTTCTTTCTTCAAGGTTCTTAGTTTCTTTGCACTGATTTAGGACATGTTATTTTACCTCACTGAAATTTCTCATTATCCACTTTCTGTAGTCTGATTCTGTCATTTCGTCACACTCTTTCTCCATCCAGCTTTGTTCCCTTGCTGTTGCGGAGTTTTGTTCTTTTGTAGGAGGTGAAGTGTTTTGGTTTCGGGTGTTTTCCTCTTTTGTTTGCGCTGGTTTCTTCCCATCTTTATGGATTTATCCACCTGTCATCTTAGTAGTTGCTGATTTCTCAATTGGGTCTCTGTGTGGACACCCAGATTGTTGATGATGAGGTATTTCTGTTACTTAGTCTTCCTTCTAATGGTCTAGCCCCTCTGCTGTACGAGTTCTGAGGTCCACTCCAGGCCCTGCTTTTCTGGGGTACACCTGTAGCAGCTGGGGAACACTGAGGGATGCTACCAGTGTCTTCTTCTGCTATCTTTGTTTCAGAATGATGCCCGCCAAATGTCAGTCTGATTAGTCCTTTTTTGGGGTGATGACTCTTTGGATATACAGGGTTCAGGGAGCTGCTTGAGGAGACGGTCTGTGTTTTATAGGAGCTCCAGTGCCAAGCTGTGAGCTCCATTTTTCAGTCATCATAGTTGGGAGGATGGGTTTATGTCTGCTGCAACAGAACTCATAAAACAACCCTTCCTTTTTTCCCCCTTAGATGCTCTGTCTCAGGGAGTTGGGGCTTTCTTTATGAGTATCTGTTGCACTGTCCTGCCAGCTAGGAGGCAGTATATGGACTATTTTCCTTCCAGGGCTCTGCCCTGCTAGCGTGGGTCCGCCCTGTTGTTGCGAGGCTCGGGTCTGCTGTGGCTTGCTACACCCTGCTGTAGCTTGCTCCGCCCTGCTGATGGAGTCTCTCTGTTATGGCAGGTTGCCTGGCAATGGCAGGCTGCGTCAGCCCTGGTTGGTACTTCAGTAGTGAGGGATTGCATCAGTAGTGGCAAAGGCCCCTCCCTTACCGGGCTGCACAGTCCTAGATGCCGGCAGGAATACTCTCAGACCCAAGCACCTCCAATTGGTGCCCTGCTTTTCCCTTCAGGGTGGGACATGCCGAGCCCAATCACCCAGCTCCCTCTCTAAGAGTCCGTCCTCTCTCTCTCTCTCTTATCCTCTCCCCAAGCTGAACAGTTGACTCTCTCACTGGTGCCCCACTAGAGTGCTGATAGGGCATTGGGATCCATGTGATCTCACATGCCGCTGCCCACTGCACCATCTCAGATCAAGTTTCTCAGGAATCTCCTGGTCTGGCTCATTATCCAAGTCCAATTCAATCAGATGGACATGCCAATCTGCCCTTCCAAATCTCAGATTGCCGGTTTAGCAGGGCACCCAGACCAGTGAGTTTTGTGCCCGGTGCCACTGTGCTGCCGAAGCAGCCGAAGCGGCCACGCAATCCGTCTGTGCTAGTATCCCGTGTCTCTCCCACACTTGGGACTTTCAACGTTCTGAGGGCAAAAAAGATCTGTCCGAGAATGCTGCTAGGACTCACCCTCTGCGCCTTCACTGAGAGCTGCAAACCGGAGTCGCCTATACGACGCCATCTTGGAAGTCTCCCCGGATAATAAAATTATTGAGTATACACAGAATCCTCTTTCATATGGTCACACAAGAAGAGCCTCACTGAGTAATAAACACCTGAGAAAATGTGAGGAGTTCACTCTATATATAGCCTCTCAGGGAATAATGCACACGTGTGGAGTAGGCACTAATCTATTTTATATGGATACAAAATCAAACACTTAGTTAGCAATACACAAGTTGGGAATACGCACTAGTCTATTCCATATGCAGAAATATTCAAAGTCAGAGTCAATAATTCAGTCTGTAAACTAGTCAGAAACAATTTATTATGGACAAAGTTTTAGAGCTTCAGTGAATAATATGTACCTGGGATATACTCAGGACGCTATTTCATATGGCATCTATTTCAGAGCTTCATTGAATAAGGAACACCTGTATCATAATCAAAATTTTCTTTTAATTTCCACATCTTCAGCGCCTCATGGAATAATATACCCCTTGTGAAAAGTCAGGATTCTATTTCGTATAGCCACTCATTTAGAGCCAAATATAAAAATGCAGGCCTGTGGAGTATTCAGGAGTCTCTATTTTATGGTCACTGATTCAGAGCATCACAGAATAATAAAGACCTATGGAAAAGTCAGGAGTGTATTTCACATGGCCACTTATTCAGAATCGCAGTGAGGGATCATATAACTCTGGAAAATACTCAGGATTCTTTTATATATGGCCACTTATTCAGAGACTCAGTGAATAATGCACACCTGGGGTATAGTCTGGAGACTATTGAATATGACCGTTCCCTAAGCACTCAGTGGAAAATAGAGAGCTCAAATATAGTCAGGATGATAGAGTCAGAAGTCTGCTTTATGTGGGCACTCCTTTCAAAACTCACTGAAGAATACACAACTTAAGAATTGTCAGAGTGTAGGTATCATGGCCACTCAATCACAGCATTACCGAATAATGCACAATTTGGGCAATAGTAAAGAATCTATATCTTGTGGATTCTAAATCAGAGCTTCAGTGTGTAATCAGCAGCTGTGTAGTAGTAAGGACCTTATTTCAGGTGGTCCCAAATTAAGAAGCTCCGTGAATTGTACATATATGAGTGATAGTCATGAGACTCTTTGATATGGACACTCATACAGAACCTCTTCGAATACTGCACATGTGGGGGATAATCACTAGTGTATTTCATATGGTGATTTCTTTGGAAGATCAAACAACAACGCGCAACTGTGGACTAAAATGGGGTCTATTACATAAAGCCACTCTTTCAGTGTTGCAGGGAATAATATGTATACCTGATAACTCAGGAATCTCTTTCACATGGGCACTCGTTCATGGCCTTTGTGAATAATACTCCCCTCAGAAATAGTCAAGGTTCTACTTCAAATGGCTACACATTCAGAGTCTGTGTAAGTAATGCACACCTCGGCTATACAGAATAGTCTTTTTTTATGCCCACTTATTCAGAGTCTCATTCAATTATACACACCCGGGGAAGAGTTAAGGGTATACCTCCCTGAACCAATCATTTATAGCCTCAGTGAATAATGCACACCAGGGTTATAGTCGAGCATTTTCTATGGCCACTTATTCTGTGCCTCCCTGAATGATACACACCTGGAAAATCCTCAGGATTCAATTTTATACTACCACTCATCTAGAACCCTATAGAATAATTCACAATGAAGCAATAGTCAGGTGTCTATTTCATATGACCTCTAATTCAAAGTTTCAGTGTATAAAGAACTTGTTTCTATGCAGTAATCAGGATGCTGCTTAAGAGAGCCAGGAATTGAGTGCCCTCCTGAATGATACACACCTGGGTTATAGGATTCTATTTTATAGAAACTCTAATTCTGGGTACCGCTGAGTAATACACAGTGGGATAGTGTAAGGAATTTATTTGTTATGGGCACTCATAGAGAACCTGTTTGATTAATGCACACATGGCGAATAATAAGGATTCTATGTTTTACGGCTAGTCACTCAGACAAAAAGTCAATAACGGACATGTGGATTATTAGAAGTCTGTTTCATATGCCCCTTTTTCATAGCCTCACTGAATATTACACACTTGATATGTAGTCTGTTATTTATGGCCATTCATTCAGATAATCACTGAATAATGAACACCTGTGGAATAGTCAGAAGTCTCTTTCCGATCACCACTCATTGAAAGCCTCACTAAACGTACCCACCTGTGTAAAGAGACAGGATTTACTTCTATTCCCTCATTCGGAGTCTCACTAAATAATGAACTCCTGTGGAATTCTCAGGAGAATTTTTCATGTGGCCTCCCATTCCGAGTGTCACTGAACAATGTGCTGTAGTCTGGAGTCTATTTCATGTAGACACATATTTAGAGCCTCAGTGAATAAGACAGACCCTTGCTATTATAAATATTCTAATTAATATGGACACATCTTCTGAGCCTAACTGAATAATACACACCT
Source organism: Saguinus oedipus (assembly GCA_031835075.1). Classification (NCBI taxonomy): domain Eukaryota; kingdom Metazoa; phylum Chordata; class Mammalia; order Primates; family Cebidae; genus Saguinus; species Saguinus oedipus. Next base: position 31,724,397 of record CM063180.1, on the reverse strand, counting down.
GTAGAATAATTTGGAGCCTATTTTCGATGGACATTTGTTCAGAGCCACGGTGAAGAATGCACACTCCTGGGGTAGCCAGAAGTCCATTTCATTTGTACACTCATCCATAGCCTCAGTTTATTATCTGCACGTGTGGATTAGTTGGGGTTCCATTTCATATAGCCACAGACTCGTAGCCTCAGTGAATAATGCACATATGTAACATACTCAAAAGTTTGTTTCATATAGCCACTCATTCAGAGATTCATTGGATATTAATATTATTTAAGATTGAGAGAATCCCGTTTCATATGGACACACAAGAAGAGCCTCACAGAGTAGTACACACTTGAGAAAATGTGAGGATTCTACTATATTTAGACTCTCATTTACAGCCTCAGGGAATAATGCACATGTGTGGAGTAGGCACTAATCTATTTTATATGGCCACAAAATCAAACCCTGAGTGAGCAATACACAAGTTGGGAGTAGTCACTCGTCTATTCCATATGCCCAAATATTCAAAGTCAGAGTCAATAATTCACTCCTGTAGACTAGTCAGGAAACAATTTCATATGGACCAAGTTTTAGAACTTCAGTGAATAATATATCCCTGGGAAATACTCAGGACGCTATTTTATATGGAGTCTATTTCAGAGCTTCATTGAATAAGGAACACCTGTATCATAATCAAAATGTTATTTTAATTGCCACATCTTCAGCGCCTCATGGAATAATATACCCCTTGGGAAAATTAAGGATTGTATTTCGTATAGCCACTCATTTAGAGCCGAATGTAAACACACATGCCTGCGGAGTATTCAGGAGTTTCTATTTTCTGGACACCAATTCAGAGCGTCACAGAGTTATACAGACATATGGAAAATTCAGTAGTGTATTTCACATAGCCACTCATTCAAAACCGCAGCGAAGGATTATGTACATCTGGAAAATACTCAGCGTTCTTTTATATATAACCACTTATTCAGAGACTCAGTGAATCATGCACACCTTGTGTATAGTCAAAAGACAATTTGATATGACCGTTCCCTAAGCACTCAAGAAAAAATGAGGAGCTGAAATATAGTCAGGATGATAGAGTCAGGAGTTTACTTTTTGTGGTCACTCCTTCATGAACTCCCTGAATAACACACACATTAAGAATAGTCAGAGTCCGGGTATTATGGGCACTCAATCACAGCATTACCGAATAATGCACAATTGGGCAATAGTAAGAATTCTATGTCTTATGACTGCTAATTCAGAACTTCAGTGCATAATCAGCAGCTGTGTAGTAGTCAGGACCCTATTTCGGCTTGCCCCAAAATAAGCAGCTCCTTGAATGATATATACATATATGTGTGATAGTCAGAAAACTCTTTGATATGGACACTCATACAGAACCTCTTCGAATACTGTACATGTGCGGAATAATCACTAGTGTATTCTATATGGTGATTCCTTTGGAGAGCCAAACAATAATGCGAAACTCTGGAGTAAAATGGGGTCTATTACTTACGGCCACTCTTTCAGTGTTGCAGGGAATAATATGTATATCTGATAAGTCAAAACTCTCTTTCACATTTCCACTCGTTTAGGGCATCTGTGAATAATACTCCCTCAGAAATAGTCAAGGTTCTACTTAAAATGGCTACACATTCAGAATCTTTGTAAGTAATGCACACCTGGGCAATACACAAGAGTCTCTTTTTTTTCCCCACTTAGTCAGAGTCTCTTTCAATTATACACACCCTGGGAAGAGTTAAGGGTATACCTCAGGGACCTAGAAATAGAAATTCCATTTGACCCAGCAATCCCATTACTGGGTATCTATCCAAAGGATTATAAATCGTTCTACTATAAGGACACATGCACACGAATGTTCATTGCAGCACTGTTTACAATAGCAAAGACCTGGAACCAACCCAAATGCCCAACGATGATAGACTGGACTGGGAAAATGTGGCACATATACACCATGGAATATTATGCAGCAATCAAAAATGATGAGTTTGTGTCCTTTGTAGGGACATGGATGAATCTGGAGAACATCATTCTCAGCAAACTGACACAAGAACAGAAAGAGAAATACCGCATATACTCGCTCATAGGTGGGTGAGAAGAATGAGAACATGTGGACACAGAGAGGCGGTCTACTATACACTGGGGACTGTTGGGGGGAATGGGGGAGGGACAGCAGGGGGGGGCTGGGGGGGATAGCCTGGGGATGAATACCAAGTGTGGGTGAAGGGGAGGAAAGCAGCAAAGCACACTGCCATGTGTGTACCTATGCAACTATCTTGCTCGTTCTGCACATGTACCCCCAAACCTATAATGCAATAAAAAAAAAAAAAAAAAAAAAAAAAAAAAAGGGTATACCTCACAGAACCAATCATTTAGAGCCACAATGAATAATGCACACGAGGGTCATAGAAGTGCATTTTTTTTTGTATGGCCACTCATTCTGTGCCTCCCTGAATGATACACACGTGGGGAATCCTCAGAATTCAATTTTATACTACCACTCATTTAGAACCTCAGAGAATATTTCACAACGGAGCAATAGTCAGGTGTCTATTTCATATGGCCTATCATTCAAAGTTTCAGTGTATATTGACTTTAATAAAGTAATCAGGATGCTGTTTAAGATAGCCACGAATTGAGTGCATTTCTGAAAGATACACACCTGGATTATAGGATTCTATTTCATAAGAACTCTAATTCTTGGTACTGCTGAGTAATACACACGTGAAATAGTGTAATGAGTTTGTTTGTTATCTTCACTCATAGAGAACCTGTTTGAATAATGCACAAACGGCGAATAATAAGTATACCATATTGTACGGGTAGTCATTCAGACAAAAAGTTAATAATGCACAGGTGGATTATTAGATGTCTGTCTCATATGCCCCTCTTTCATAGCCTCACTGAATATTACACACTTGAGCTATACTCTGGAGTCTATTCTTTATGGCCATTCATTCAGAGAATCACTGAATAATAAATACCTGTGGAATAGTCAGAAGTCTCTTTCCGACTGCCACTCATTGAAAGCCTCACTAAATATACCCACCTGTGGAAAGAGTCAGGATTTACTTCTATTCCCTCATTCAGAATCTCACTAAATAATACACATTTGTGGAATTGTCAGGAGAAATTTTCATGTGGCCTCTCATTCAGAGTGTCACTGAGCAATGTGCTGTAGTCTGGAGTCTATTTCATGTAGACAAATATTCAGAGCCTCAGGTAATAAGACAGACCCTTGCTATTGTAAATATTCTAATTAATATGGACACGTCTGCTGAGCCACACTGAATAATACACACCTGTAGAATAATTTGGAGTCTATTTTCGATGGACATTCATTCAGAGCCTCGGTGAATAATGCACACCCCTGGGGTAGCCAGAAGTCCATTCCATTTGTACACTCATCCATAGCCTCAGTTTATAATATGTGCATATGGATTAGGTGGAATTCCATTTCATATAGCCACGGACTCATTACCTCATTGAATAAAGCACATATGTAACATCCTCAGTAGTCTGTTTCATATAGCCACTCATTTAGAGATTCATTGGATAATAAAATTATATGAGATAGAAAGAATTCCTTTTCATTTGGTCACACAAGAAGAGTCGCACTGAGTAATACCCACCTGGGAAAATGTGAGGAGTCTACTGTATATAGCCTCTCATTTACAACCTCAGGGAATAATGCACACGTGTGGAGTTGGCACTAATCTATTTTATATAAACACAAAATCAAATCATGAGTGAGCAATACACAAGTTGGGAATAGTCACTAGTCTATTCCATACAACCAAATATTTAAAGTCAGAGCCAATAGTTCACTCCTGTGGACTAGTCAGAAAACAATTTCATATGGACAAAGTTTTAGAGCTTCAGTGATTAATATATACCTGGGAAATACTCAGGACGCTGTTTCATATGGCATCTATTTCAAAGATGCATTGAATAAGGAACACCTGTATCAGAGTCAGAATTTTCCTTTAACAGCCACATCTTCAGAGCCTAACTGAATAACATACACATTGGGAAAAGTCAGGATTCTATTTTATATAGCCACTCATTTAGAGCCTAATGTAAAAACACACACCTCTGGAGTATTCAGGAGTCTCTATTTTATAAACACTCATTAAGAGCATCACAGAACAATACAGACCTATGTAAAATCAGGAGTGTATTTCACATGGCCACTTATTCAGAACCGCAGTGAAGGATCATATACATCTGAAAAATTCACAGGATTCTTTTATATATGGACACTTATTCAGAGACTCAGTGAATAATGTACACCAGGGGTATAGTCTGGAGACTATTTGATATGACCATTCCCTAAACACTCAGTGGAAAATGTAGAGCTGAATTATAGTCAGGACGATAGAGTCAGGAGTCTATTTTTGTGGTCACTCGTTCAGAAACTCAATGAAGAATACACATTTTAAGAATAGTCAGAGTCCAGGTATCATGGCCACTCGATTACAGCATTACTGAATAATGCACAATTGGGAAATAGTAAGGAGTCTATATCATATGGCTTCTAATTCAGAGCTTCAGTACATAATCAGCAGCCATGTAGAAGTCAGGACCCTATCTCAGCTTGCCCCAAATTAAGCAGCTCGGTGAATGATACATATATGTGTGATAGTCAGGAGACACTTTGATATGGACACTCATACAGAACCTCTTCGAATACTGCACATGTGGAGAATATTCACTATTGTATTTCATTTGGTGATTTCTTTGAAGAGTGAAACAATAACGCACAACTGTGAAGTAAAATGGGATCTATTACATAAGTCCACTCTTTCCGTGTTGCATGGAATAATATGTATATCTGATAAGTCCAGAATCTCTTTCACATGGCCACTCGTTCAAGGCCTCTGTGAATAATACTCCTCTCAGAAATAATCAAGGTTCTACTTCAAATGGCTACACTTTCAGAGTTTCTGTAAGTAATGCACACCTGGGCAATACACAAGAGTCTCTTTTTTTTTTTCTTTTTTTTAATTTTTATTGCATTAAAAGTTTTGGGGTACATGTGCAGAACGCGCAAGGTAGTTGCTTAGGTACACACATTGCAGTGTTTTCTGCTGCCCTCCTTCCCTTCACCCACACTTGGCATTCATCCCCAGGCTATCCCTCCAAAGCCCCCTTCCGCTGTCCCTCCCCCTTTTCCCCCAATATAACCCAGTGTGTAGTAGACCCCCTCTCTGTGTCCATGTGTTCTCATTTTTTTTCACCCACCTATGAGTGAGTATATGCGGTATTTCTTTTTCTGTTCTTGTGTCAGTTTGCTGAGAATGATGTCTATTTTTTTATACCCACTTATTCAGAGTCTCATTCAATTATACACACCCGGGGAAGAGTTAAGAGTATACATCATGGAACCAATCATTTTCAGCCTCAGTGAATAATGCACACCAGGGTTGTAGTCGAGCATTTTTTATATGGCCACTCATTCTGTGCCTCCCTGAATGATACACACCTGGGGAATCCTAAGGATTCAATTTCCTACTACCACTCATTTAGAACCTTATAGAATAATTCACAATGGAGCAATAGTCAGGTGTCTATTTCATGTGGCCTCTCATTCAAAGTTTCAGTGTATAATGAATTTCTATGGAGTAATCAGGACCCCGTTTATGATAGTCACGAATTGAGTGCCTTCCTTAATGATACACACCTGGGTTATAGGTTTCTATTTCAGATGAACTCTAATTCTGGATACCGCTGAGAAATACACACGTGGGATAGTGTAAGGAGTTTATTTCTTATGGGCACACATAGAGAACCTGTTTGAAAAATGCACACATGGCAAATAATAAGGATTCTATGATGTATGGCTGGTCATTCAGAAAAAAAGTGAATAACGCACATGAGGATTATTAGAAATCTGTTGCTTTCCCTTCTTTCACAGTCTCACTTGAATATTACACACTTGAGATATAGTCTGGTATATATTCTTTAAGGCCATTCATTCAGAGAATCACTGAATAATGAACACCTGTGGAATAGTCAGAAGTCTCTTTCCGACCGCCACTCATTGAAAGCCTCACTAAATATACCCTCCTGTGAAAAGATTCAGGATTTACTTCTTTTCCTTCATTCAGAGTCTAACTAAATAATGCACACCTGTGAAATTGTCCAGAGAATTTTTCATGTGGCCTCTCATTCTCATTGTCACTGAACAATGTGCTGTAGTCTGGAGTCTATTTTATGTTCACACATATTCAGAGCCTCAGTGAATAACACAGACCCTTGCTATCATAAAGATTCTAACTAATATGGACACATCTTCTGAGACTCACTGAATAATACGCACTTGTAGAATAATTTGGAGTCTATTTTTGATAGATATTCATTCAGAGCCTCGGTGAATAATGCACAACCCTGGGGTAGTCAGAAGTCCACGTCATTTGTACACACATCCATAGCCTCAGTTTATAATATGCAAGTGTGGATTAGTTGGGATTCCATTTCATATAGCCACGGACTCGTAACCTCAGTGAATAATGCACATATGTAACGTACTCAGCAGTCTGTTTCATACAGCCACTCATTCAGAGATTCATTGGATAATAAAATTATTTAAGATAGACAGAATCCCATTTCATATGGTCACACAAGAAGAGGCTCACTGAGTAATACACACCTGGGAAAATGTGAGGAGTCTACTGTATATAGCCTATCATTTACAGCCTCAGGAAATAATGCACACGTGTGGAGTAGGCACTAATGTATTTTATATGGCCACAAAAATCAAACCCTGAGTAAGCAATACACAAGTTTGAAATAGTCACTAGTCTATTTCATATGCCCAATTATTCAAAGTCAGAGTCAATACTTCACTCCTGTGGACTAATCAGGAAACAATTTAATAGGGACAAAGTTTTAGAGTTTCAGTGAATAATATATAGATATTATATACTCAGGATGCTATTTTATATGGCGTCTATTTTAGAGCTTCATTGGATAAGGAACACCTGTATCGTCGTCAGAATTTTCTTTTAACAGACACATCTTCAGAGCCTAACTGAATAACATACACCTTGGGAAAAGTCAGGATTCTATTTCGTATATTCACTCATTTAGAGCCGAATGTAAAAACGCACGCCTGTGGAATATTCAGGAGTCTCAATTTTATGGACACTCATTCAGAGCGTCACTTTATAATACAGAACTATGGAAAAGTCTATAGTGTATTTCACATGGCCTCTTATTCAGAACGGCAGTGAATGATCACATACATCTGGGAAATATTCAGGATTCTTTTATATATGGCCGGTTATTCAAAGACTCAGTGAATAATGCACACCTGGGGTGTAGTCTGGAGTCTATTTGATATGATCATTCCCTAAGCACTCAGTGGAAAATGGAGAGCAAAAATATAGTCAGGATGCTAGAGGCAGGAGTTTATTTGGTCACTCATTCAGATACGCACTGACCAATACACACCTTAAGAATAGTCAGAGTCCAGGTATTATGGCCACTCAATCACGGCATTACTGAATTATGCACAATTTGGGCAATAGTAAAGAGACTATATCATATGGCTTCTAATTTAAAGCTTCATTGAATAATCAGCAGCTGTGTAGTTGTCAGGACCCTATTCCAGCATACCCCAAATTAAGCAGCTCCGCGAATGATACATATATGTGATAGTGAGGATACTCTTTGATGTGGACACCCATACACAACCTGTTTGAATACTGCACATGTAGGGAATAATCACTAGTGTGTTTCATATGGTGATTTCTTAGGAGTGTCAAACAATAATGTGCAACTGTGGAGTAAAATGGGGTCTATTACATAAGGCCGCTGTTTCAGTTTTGCAGAGAATAATATGTATATCTGATAACTCAGGAATCTCTTTCACATGGCCACTCGTTCAGGGCCTCTGTGAATAGTACTCCCCTCAGAAAGAGTCAAGGTTCTACTTCAAATGGCTACACATTCAGAGTCTCTGTAAGTAAAGCACACCTGGGCAATAGACAAGAGTCTCTTTTTTATGCCCACTTAGTCAGAGTCTCATTCAATTATACACACCCGGGGAAGAGTTAATAGTATAGCTCACGGAACCTATCATTTAGAGCCTCAGTAAATAATGCACACCAGGGTTATAGTCGAGCATTTTTTTATATGGACAATCATTCTGTGCCTCCCTGAATGATACACACCTGGGGAATCCTCAGGATTCAATTTCATACTACCACTCATTTAGAACCTTGTAGAAAAATTCACAATAAAGCAATAGTCAAGTGTCTATTTCATATGGTCTCTCATTCAAAGTTTCAGTGTATAATGAACTTCTATAGATTAATCAGGACACTGTTTAAGATAGCCATGAATGGAGTGCCTTCCTGCATTATACACAACTGAGGTATAGGGCTCTATTTCATAGGAACTCTAATTCTGGGTACTGCTGATTAATACACACATTGGATAGTGTACGGAGTTTATTCGTTATTGGCACTCATAGAGAATTGTTTGAATAATGCACACATGGCGAATAATAAGGATTCTATGTCGTATGGCTAGTCATTCAGACAAAAAGTGAATAATGCACATGTGGATTATTAGAAGTCTGTTTCATATTCCCCTCTTTCACAGCCGCACTGAATATTACACTCTTGAGATATAGTCTGGAGTCTATTCTTTATGGCCATTCATTCAGAGAATCACTGAATAATGAACACCTGTGGAATAGTCAGAAGTCTCTCTCTGACCGCCACTCATCGAAAGCCTCACTAAATATACCCACCTGTGGAAAGAGTTAGGATTTACTTCTATTCCATCATTCAGTATGTTACTAAATAATGCACACCTGTGGAATTGTCAGGAAATGTCTCATGCGGCCTCTCATTCCTTGTGTCACTGAACAATGTGCTGTAGTCTGGAGTCTATTTTATGTAGACACATATTCAGAGCCTCAGTGAATAAAACAGACACTTGCTATTGTAAAGATTCTAATTAATATGGACACATCTTCTGAGCCTCACTGAATAATACACACCTGTAAAATAATTTGGAGTCTATTTTCGATGGACATTCATTCAGATCCTCGGTGAGGAAAGCACACCCCTGGTGTAGCCAAAAAGTCCATTTTATTTGTGCACTCATCTGTAGCCTCACTTTATAATATGTACGTGTGGATTAGTTGGGGTTCCATTTCATATAGCCACGGACTTGTAACCTCAGTGAATAATGCACATATGTAACGTACTCAGCAGTCTGTTTCATATAGCCACACATTCAGAGATTCATTGGATAATGAAATTATTAAGGATAGACAGAATCCCATTTCATATGGTCACACAAGGAGAGCCTCACTGAGTTATGCACACCTGGGAAAATATGAGGAGTCAACAATATATAGCCACTGATTAAGATCCGAATGTAAAAACGCACCCCTAGGGAGTATTGAGGAGTCTCTACTTTATGGACACTCATTCAGAGCGTTACAAAATAATAAAGACCTATGAAAAAGTCAGGAGTGTATTTCACATGGCCACTTATTCAGAACCGCAGTGGAGGATCATACACATCTGAAAAAATACTCAGGAATGTTTTAGAAATGGCCAATTATTCAGAGACTCAGTGAATAATGCACACCTGGGGTATAGTCTGGAGATTATTTGATATGACCGTTCCCTAAGCACTCAGTGGACAATGGAGAGCTGAAATATACTCAGGATGAAGGAGTCAGGAGTTTACTTTATGTGGTCACTCGTTTAGAAACTCACTGAAGAAAACACACCTTAAGAATAGTCAGAATCCAGGTATTAAGGTCACTCAATCACAGTATTACCGAATAATGCACAATTGGGCAATAGTACGGAGTGTATATCATATGGCTTCTAATTCAGAGCTTTAGTGCATAATCAGCAGCTGTGTAGTCGTCAGGACCCTATTTCAGCTTTCCCCAAATTGAGCAGCTCCGTGAATGATACAAATATGTGTGATCCTCAGCTGTCTCTTTGATATGGACACTCATACAGAACCTCTTTGAATACTGCACCTGTGGGGAATAATCACTAGTGTATTTTATATGGTGATTCCTTTTGAGGGTCAAACGGTAACGAGCAAATGTGGAGTAAAATGGGGTCTATTACACAAGGCAACCTTTTCAGTGTTGCAGGAAATAATATGTATATCTGATTAGTCAGGAATCTCTTTCATATGGCCAGTCGTTCAGGGCCTCAGTGAAAAATACTCCCCTCAGAAATAGTCAAGATTCTACTTCAAATGGCTACACATTCAGAGTCTCTGTAAGGAATGTACACCTGGGCAATACCAATAGTCTCTTTTTTATGTCCACTTAGTCAGAGTCTCATTCAATTATACACACCCGGGGAAAATTTAAGAGTATATCTCACAGAACCAATCATTTAGAGCCTCAGTGAATAATGCACACCAGGGTTATAGTCGAGCATTTTTTATACGGATACTCATTCTGTGCCTCCCGGAATGATACACACCTGGGGAATCCTCAGAATTCTATTTCATACTACCACTCATGTAGAACCTTATAGAATTATTCACAATGGAGCAATATTCAGGTGTCTATTTTATATGGCCTGTCCTTCAAAATTTCAGTGTATTATGAACTTTTATGGAGTAATCAGGTCGCTGTTTAAGGTAGTCACGAAATGAGTGACTTCCTGAATGATACACACCTGGGTTATAAGATTTTATTTCATATAAACTCTAATTCTGGGTACCGCTAATTAATACACACGTGGGATAGTGTAAGGAGTTTATTTGTTTTGGGCACTCATAGAGAAACTGTTTGAATACAGCAAACATGGCGAATAATAAGGATTCTATGTTGTACGGCTATTCATTATGACAAAAAGTGAATAACGCATATGTGGATTATTAGAAATCAGTTTCATATGCCCCTCTTTCACAGCCTCACTGAATACTACACACTTAAGATATAGTTTGGAGTCTATTATTTATGGCAATTCATTCAGAGAATCACTGAATAATGAACACCTTTGGAATAGTTAGACATCTCTTTTTGACTGCCACTCAAAGAGAGCCTCACTAAATGTACCAACCTGTGGAAAGAGTCAGGATTTACTTCTATTCCCTCATTCAGAGTCTCACTAAATAATGCACACCTGTGGAATTTTCAGGAGAATTTTTCATGTGGCCTCTCATTCCCTGTGTCACTGAACAATGTGCTGTAGTTGGGAGTCTATTTCAGGTAGACACATATTCAGAGCCTCAGTGAATTAGGCAGATCCTTGCTATCATAAAGATTCTAACTAATATGGACACATCTTCTGAGACTCACTGAATAATACACAAGTGTAGAATAATTTGGAGTCTATTTTCGATGGACATTCATTCAGAGACTCGGTGAAGAATGCACACCCTTGGGGTAGCCAGAAGTCCATTTCATTTGCACACTCATCCATAGCCTCAGTTTATAATATGCACATGTGGATTAGTTGGGGTTCCATTTCATATAGCCACGGACTCGTAACCTCAGTGAATAATGCACATATGTAATGTACTCAGCAGTCTGTTTCATATAGCCACTTACTCAGAGATTCATTTTATAATAAAATTATTTAAGAGAGAGAATCCCGTTTCATATGGTCACACAAGAAGAGCCTAACTGAGTTATACACACCTGGTAAAATGTGAGGAGTCTAGTATATATTGCCTCTTATGTAAAGCCACAGGGAATAATGCACACGTCTGGAGTAGGCACTAATCTATTTTATATGGCCACAAAATCAAACCCTGAGTGAGCAATACACAAGTGTAGAATAGTAATTAGTCTATTCCATATGCCCAAATATTCAAAGTCAGGGTCAATAATTCACTCCTGTGGACTAGTCAGGAAGCAGTTTCATATGGACAATGCTTTACAGCTTCAGTGAATAATATGTACCTGGGAAAAACTAAGTACGCTATTTGATATGGCATCTATTTCAGAGCTTCATTGAATAAGGAACACCTGTATTGTAGTCAGAATTTACTTTTAATACCCACATCTTCAGAGCTTTACTGAATAACATACACCTTGGGAAAAGACAGGATTCTATTTCGTATAGCCACTCATTTAGAGCCGAATGTAAAAATGCACGCCTCTTGAGTATTCAGGAGTCTCTATTTTATGGACATTCATTAAGAGCATCACAGAATAATACAGTCCTCTGGAAAAGTCAGGAGTGGGTTTCCCATTGCCACATATTCAGAACCGCATTGATGGATCATATACATATGGAAAATACCAGGATTCTTTTCTATATGGCCACTTGTTTAGAGACTCAATGAATAATGCACACCTGGGGTATAGTCTGGAGACTATGTGATATAACCGTTCCTTAAGCAGTCAGTGGAAAATGGAGAGCTGTAATTTAGGATGATATAGTTACGATGATAGAGTCAGGAGTCTACTTTATGTGGTCAGTCATTCAGAAACTCACTGAAGAATACACACCTAAAGAATTGTTGAGATACCATCTCACACCAGTTAGAATGGCGATCATTAAAAAATCTGGAGACAGCAGATGCTGGAGAGGATGTGGAGAAATAGGAATACTCTTACACTGTTGGTGGGAGTGTAAATTAGTTCAACCATTGTGGAAGACAGTGTGGCGATTCCTCAGGGGCCTAGAAATAGAAATTCCATTTGACCCAGCAATCTCATTACTGGGTATCTATCCAAAGGACTATAAATCGTTCTACTATAAGGACACATGCACACGAATGTTCATTGCAGCACTGTTTACAATAGCAAAGACCTGGAACCAACACAAATGCCCAACGATGATAGACTGGACTGGGAAAATGTGGCACATATACACCATGGAATATTATGCACCAATCAAAAATGATGAGTTTGTGTCCTTTGTAAGGACATGGATGAATCTGGAGAACATCATTCTCAGCAAACTGACACAAGAACAGAAAAAGAAATACCGCATATACTCACTCATAGGTGGGTGAGAAAAATGAGAACACATGGACACAGAGAGGTGGTCTACTATACACTGGGGACTGTTTGGGGGAATGGGGGAGGGAGAGCAGGGGGGGCTGGGGGGATAGTCTGGGGATGAACACAATTGTGGGTGAAGGGGAGGAAAGCAGCAAACCACACTGCCATGTGTGTACCTATGCAACTATCTTGCAGGTTCTGCACATGTACCCCGAAACCTATAATGCAATAAAAATTTAAAAGAAAAAATAAAGAATTGTCAGAGTCCATGTATTATGGAGGCTCAATCACAGCATTTTCACATAATGCACAATTGGGCAATAGCAAGAAGTCTATATCATATGGCTTCTAATTCAGAGCTTTAGTGCATAATCAGCAGCTGTGTAGTAGTCAGGACCCTATTTCAGCTTGCCCCAAATTAAGCAGCTGCGTGAATGATACATATATGTGTGATAGTCAGGATACTCTTTGATATGGACACTCATACAGAACCTCTTCGAATACTGCACATGTGGGAAATAATCACTAGTGTATTTCATATGGTGATTTCTTTGCAGGGTCAAAAAATAACTTGGAACTGTGGAGTAAAATGGGGTCTATTACATAAGGCCACTCTTCCAGAGTTGCAGGGAATAATATGAGTATCTGATACGTTGGGAATCTCTTTCAAATAGCCACTCGTTCAGGGCCTCTGTGTATAATACGCCCCTCAGAAATAGTCAAGGTTCTACTTCAAATGGCTACATATTCAGAGTTTCTGTAAGTAATGAACACCTGGGCAATACGCAAGAGTGTTTTTTTTATGTCAACTTAGTCAGAGTCTCACTCAATTATACACACCCGTGGAAGAGTTTAGAGTGTACCTCACGGAACCAATCATTTAGAGCCTCAGTGAATAATGCACACCAGGTTTATAGTCGAGCATTTTTTATATGGCCACTCATTCTGTGCCTCCCGGAATAATACACACCTGGGGATTCCTCAGAATTCAATTTTATACTACCACTCATGTAGAACCTTATAGAATAATTCACAATGGGACAATCGTCAGGTGCCTATTTCATATGACCTCTCATTCAAAGTTTCAGTGTATAATGAACTTCTGTGGAGTAATCAGGACGCTTTTTAATATAGCCACGAATTGAGTGCCTTTCTGAACGATAGACACCTGGGTTATAGGACTCTATTTCATATGAACTCTAATTCTGTGTACCGCTGAGGAATACACACGTGGGATAGTGGAATGAGTTTATTTGTTATGGGCACTCATAGAGAACACGTTTAAATAATGCACACATGGGGAATAATAAAAATTCTATGTTGTTCAGCTAGTCATTCAGACATAAAGTGAATAACGCACATGTGGATTATTAGAAGTCTGTTTCATATGCCCCTCTTTCACAGCCTCACTGAATATTACACACTTGAGATATAGTCTGGAGTCTATTCTTTAATGCCATTCATTCAGAGAGTCACTGAATAATGAACACCTGTGGAATAGTCAGAAGTCTCTTTCCTACCGTCACTCATTGAAAGCCTCACTTAGTGTACCCACCTGTGGAAAGAGTCAGGATTTACTTCTATTCCCTCATTCAGAGTCTCACTAAATAATACACACCTGTGGAATTGTTAGTAGATTTTTTCATGCGGCCTCTAATTCCGAGTGTCACTGAACAATGTGCTGTAGTCTGGAGTCTATTTCATGTAGACACATATTCAGAGCCTCAGTGAATAAGACAGACCCTTGCTATCGTAAATATTCTAACTAATATGTACAAATCTTCTGAGCCTCACTGAATAATACACACCTGTAGAATAATTAGGAGTCTATTTTCCATGGACATTCATTCAGAGTCTCGGTGAAGAATGCACACCCCTGGGGTAGCCAGTAGTCTACTTTTTTGTGCACACATCCATAGCCTCAGATTATAATATGCACGTGTGGATTACCTGGGGTTCCATTTCATATAGCCATGGACTCTTAACCTCAGTGAATAATGCACATATGTAACATACTCAGCAGTCTGTTTCATATAGCCACTCATTCAGAGATTCATTGGATGATAAAATTATTATTATTATTATTAATTTTTTAAATCTATATTGCATTATAGCTTTTTTAGTATATGTTTAGAGTGTGCAACATATTTGCATAAGAACACAAATGTCAGTGTGCTTTGCTCCCTTCCTCCCCTTCACTCACACTTGTCATATATCCCCAGGATATTTTTCTCCAGCCCCCCACACTGTCCCTCCCCCATTACCCCCAATATACCCCAGTGTGTAGTAGACCCCCTCCCTGTGTTCATGTGTTCTCATTTTTCTCACCGGCCTATGAGTGAGAATATTCGGTATTTGTTTTTCTCTTCTTGTGTCAGTTTTCTGAGAATGATGTTCTCCAGATTCAACCATGTCCTTACAAAGTACACAAACTCATCATTTTTTATTGCTGTATTATATTCCATGGTGTATTTGTGCCACATTTTCCCAGTCCAGTCTATCATCGATGGGCATTTCGGGTGGTTCCAGGTCTTTGCTGTTGTAAACAGTGCTGCACTGAACATTCGTGTGCATGTGTTTTTATAGTAGAAAGATTTATAGTCCTTTGGATATATACCCAGTAATGGGATTGCTGGGTCAAATGGAATTTCTATATCTAGGTCCTTGAGGAATCGCCACACTGTCTTCCACAATGGTTGTACTGATTTACACTCCCACCAACAGTATAAGAGTGTTCCTATTTCTCCACATCCTCTCTAGCATCTGCTGTCTCTGGTTATTTTAATGATCACCATTCTAACTGGCTTGAGATGTTATCTCAATGTGGTTTTGATTCGCATCTGTCTAATGACCAGTGATTATGAGCATTTTTTTATGTGTTTGTTGGCCTCATGTATGTCTTCTTTTGTAAAGTGTCTGTTCGTATCCTTTGCCCATTTTTGAATGGGCTTGTTTGTTTTTTTCCTGTAAATCTGTTTGAGTTCTTTGTAAATTTTAAATATCAGCCCTTTGTCAGATGCGTAAACTGCAAAGATTTGTTTCCCATTCTGATCGTTGCCGATACACTCTAGTGAGAGTTTCTTTTGCCGAGCAGAAGCCGTGGAGTTTGATTAGGACCCTTTTGTCTATTTTGGCTTTTGTTGCCAATGCTTTTGGTGTTTTGTTTATGAAGTCCTTGCCTACTCCTATGTCCTGAATGGTTTTGCCTAGATTTTCTTCTAGGGTTTTTATGGTGTCAGGTCTTATGTTTAAGTCTTTAATCCATCTGGAGTTAATTTTAGTGTAAGGTGTCAGGAAGGGGTCCAGTTTCTGCTTTCTGCATATGGCTAGCCAGTTTTCACAACACCATTTATTATACAGGGAATCCTTTACCCGTTCTTTGTTTTTGTCTGGTTTATCAAAGATTATATGGTTGTAGATATGTTGTGTTGCATCCGATGCCTCTGTTCTGTTCCATTGGTGTATATCTCTGTTTTGGTACCAGTACCATGCTGTTTTGATTACTGTAGCCTTGTAGTATAGTTTGAAGTCTGGTAGCGTGATGCCTCCCGCTGTGTTCTTTTTGCTTAGAATTGACTTGGCTATGCGTGCTCACTTTTGGTTTCATATGAAGTTCATGGTAATTTTTTTCAGTTCTGTGAAGAAATTCAATGGTAGTTTGATGGTGATAGCATTGATTGTGTAAATTACTTTGGGCAGTATAGCCATTTTTATGATATTGATTCTTCTTAACCACGAAAATGGAATGTTTCTCCATCTGTTTGTGTCCTCTCTTATTTCTTTGAGCAGTGGTTTGTAGTTTTCCTTGAAGAGGTCCCTTACGTTCCTTGTGAGCTTTATTCCTAGGTATTTTATTTTCTTCGTAGCAATTGTGAATGGCAGTTCGTTCTTGATTTGGTTCTCTTTAAGTCTGTTATTGGTGTATAGGAATGCTTGTGATTTTTGCACATTGATTTTATATCCTGAGACTTTACTGAAGTTTCTTATCAGATGCAGGAGCTTTTGGGCTGAGGTGATGGGGTCTTCTAGGTATACTATCATGTCTTCTGCAAATAGAGACAATTTGACTTCCACCTTTCCTATTTGAATACCCTTTATTTTTTTCTTACCTGATTGCTCTAGCTAGAACTTCCAGTACTATGTTGAATAGAAGTGGTGAGAGAGGGCATCCTTGTCTAGTGCCAGATTTCAAAGGGAATGCTTCCAGTTTTTGACCATTCAGTATGATATTGGGTGTTAGTTTGTCGTAAATAGCTTTTATTACTTTGAGATATGTTCCATCAATACCAAGTTTATTGAGGGTTTTTAGCATAAAGGGCTGTTTAATTTTATCAAATGCCTTCTCTGCGTCAATTGAGATAATCATGTGGTTTTTGTTTTTGGTTCTGTTTATGTGGCGAATTACATTTATAGACTTGCATATATTGAACCAGCCTTGCATCCCCAGGATGAATCCTACTTGATGATGATGGATAAGTTTTTTAATGTGCTGTTGGAATCGCTTTGCCAGTATTTTATTGAAGATTTTTGCATCTATGTGCAACCTGAATATTGGCCTGAAGTTTTCTTTTCTTGTTGATTCTCTGCCGGGTTTTGTTATCAGGATGATGTTGGTCTCATAAAATGATTTGGGAAGGGTTTCCTCTTTTGGATTATTTGGAATAGTTTCAGAAGGACTGGTACCAGCTCCTCTTTGTGTGTCTGGTAGAATTCAGCTGTGAATCCATCTGGACATGGGCTTTTTTTGTGTGATCGGCTCTTAAGTGTTGCCTCAACTTCAGACCTTGTTATTGGTCTATTTATAGTTTCTTTTTCCTCCTGCTTTAGGCTTTGGAGGTAAAGGTGTCCAGGAATTTATCCATTTCTTCCTGGTTTACTAGTTTATATGCATAGAGTTGTTTGTAGTATTCTCTGATGAAGGTTTGAATTTCTGTGAAATCTGTCGTGATTTCCCCTTTATCGTTTTTTATTGCATCTATTTTGTTGTTCTCTCTTTTCTTTTTTATCAGTCTTGCTAGTGGTCTATTTTGTTGATCTTTTTGAAAAACCAGCTCTTGAATTTATTGATTTTTTGAAGGGTTTTTCTTGTCTGTATCTCCTTCAGTTCTGCTCTGATCTTGGTTATTTTTTGTGTTCGGCTAGGTTTTGAGCTTTTTTGATCTTGCTCCTCTAGCTCTTTCAATTTTGACGATAGGGTGTCCATTTTGAATCTCTCTACTCTTCTCATGTGGGCATTTATTGCTATATATTTTCCTCTACAGACTGCTTTAAATGTGTCCCAGAGATTCTGGTAAGTTGTGTCTTCATTCTCGTTGTTTTCCAAGAACTTCTTTATTTCCGCCTTCGTTTCATTGGTTATCCAATCAACATTCAAGATCCAGTTGTTCAGTTTCCATTAAGCTGTGCGGTTCTCAGGTATTTTCTGAATTATGAGTTCCAACTTGATTGCACTATGGTCTGAGATACTGTTTGTTATGATTTCAGTTGTTTTGCATTTTCTGAGGAGTACTTTACTTCCAATTATGTGGTTATTTTGGAGTAGGTGTGATGTGGTGCTTAGAAGAATGCATGTTCTGTGGATTTGGGGTGGAGAGTTCTCTAAATATCTATCAGGTTTGCTTGTTCCAGGTCTGAGTTCAAGTCCTGGATATCCTTGTTAATTTTCTGTCTGGTTGATCTGTCTGCTATTGACAGTGGAGTGTTAAAGTCTCCCACTATTATTGTGTGGGAGTCTAAGTCTCTTCGTAAGTCATTAAGAACACGCCTTATATATCTGTGTCCTCCTACATTGGGTCCATATATATTTAGAGTTGTTAGCTCTTCTGGTTGTGTCAATCCTTTTACCATTATGTAATGACCTTCTTTGTCTCTTTTGATCTTTGTTGCATTAAAATGTATTTTATCAGAGATGAGAATTGCAACTCCTTCTTTTTCTTGCTCTCCATTTGCTTGGTAAATCTTCCTCCATCCCTTTATTTTAAGCCTTTGTGTATCCTTGCATGTGAGGTGGGTTTCATGGATACAGCACACCGATGGGTTTTGGCTTTTCATCCAATTTGCCAGTCTGTGTCTTTTGATTGCTGCATTTAGCCCATTTATATTTAGGGTTAATATTTTTATGTGTGAATTTGATACTGCAGTTTTGATGCTAGCCGGCTGTTTTTCCCATTTGTTCATGTTGATTCTTCATTTTGTTGATGCTCTTTAGCATTTGGTATGCTTTTAGGATGGCTGGTACTGTTTGTTTCTTTCTACATGTATTGCCTCTTATGGGAGCTCTTGTAAAACAGGTCTAGTGGTGACAAAATCTCTGAGTACTTGCTTGTTCATGAAGGATTTTATTTTTTCTTCACTTATGCAGCTCAGTTTGGCTGGATATGAAATTCTGGGTTGAAAATTCTTTTCTTTAAGGATGTTGAATATTGGCCCCCACTCTCTACTGGCTTGTAGAGTCTCTGCTGAGAGATCTGCTGTGAGTCTGATGGGCTTCCCTTTGTGGGTGACCCGACCTTTCTCTCTGGCTGCTCTTAGTATTTTCTCCTTCATTTCAACCCTGGTGAATCTGATGATTATGTGCCTTGGGGTTGCTCTTCTTGCGGAGTATCTTTGTGGTGTTCTCTATATTTCCTGGAGTTGAGTATTGACCTGTCTTGCTAGGTTGGGGAAATTTTCCTAGATAATATCCTGAAGAGTGTTTTTCAGCTTGGATTCATTCTCTTCATCACATTCTGGTACACCTATCAAACGTAGGTTGTGTCTCTTCACATAGTCCCACATTTCTTGGAGATTTTGTTCATTCCTTTTTGTGCTTTTTTCTTTAATCTTGGTTTCACGTTTTATTTCATTGAGTTGATCTTTGACTTCTGATATTCTTTCTTTTGCTTGGTCAATTCGGCTGTTGAAACTTGTGCATGCTTCGCGAAGTTCTCGTGTTGTGTTTTTCAGCTCCTTCAATGCACTCATATTTGTCTCTAAGTTTTCCATTTTTTTTTATTTATTTATTTTTAGGAAAGGAAAAGAGAGGAAGAAAAAGAGGGATAGATAACAGGAATATTTCTTTATTCTATAAATGGCTATTAATAATGGCTTATCATTATTCTATGTGTTTAAAATGAAGAATCTATATTTTATTTATCTAAAGTGTAGAGTTCTACAAGTGCTTTTTAAGTTTACTTGTTACTGATCTGAGTTCGGATTCTGGATATCCTTATTAATTTTCTGCTTCATTGAGTCTAAATCTCTTTATGGGTCTTATGTATCTAGGTTTTAGGATGCATTGATTCTTATACCACTCTACCTATTTTGGTTTGAAATAGGTTTTATCAATTGCATGAATTGCAACTCCTTTTTGTTTATTTATTTGTTTTTTTTTCCTCTATTTGGTTGGTTAATCTTTCTCCAAACATTTGTTTTTAGACTTTGTATATCTTTGGATATGAAATGAGTCTGGATATCGTATACCGTTGGATTTTGGCTGTGTCTTTTAATTAGTTCATTTCAATTTAAGATTACTGCCATTTGATGTTAACTGGCTATTTTATCCATTTGTTGATGTAAATTCTTCTTTCTGTTGATGCTCTTTACTTTT
Organism: Saguinus oedipus; assembly: GCA_031835075.1. Taxonomy (NCBI): domain Eukaryota; kingdom Metazoa; phylum Chordata; class Mammalia; order Primates; family Cebidae; genus Saguinus; species Saguinus oedipus. The sequence continues at coordinate 31,703,848 of CM063180.1, read as the reverse complement.
TAGTATATTTTTAGAAAGGCTAGTACAGGTGGATCCTTTCTGTGTCTAATGCATCTTTCAGAAGTTTTTGTAAAGCAGGCCTGGTGGTAATAAAATCTCTGAGTACTTGTTGTTCATAAAAGATTTTATATTTTTTCAATTGTGAAGCTTAGTTTGGCAGGATATGAAATTCTAGGCTGAAAGTTTTTTTCTTTGTGAATGTTAAATATTGGCCCCCCACTCTCTTCTTGCTTGTAGGGTTTCTACTGAGAGATCTGCTGTAAGTCTAATAGGCTTCTTTTTGTGGGTAACTTGACCTTTCTCTCTGGCTGCCCGTCGTATTTTCTCCTTTGTTTCAACCCTGGTGAATCTAATGATTATGTGTCTTTGGGTTGCTCTTCTTAAGGAATATCTTTGTGGTGTTCTCTGTATTACCTGAGGTTGAATGCTATCCTGCTTTGCTAGATTGGGAAAATTCTCCTGGATAATATCCTGAAGAGTATTTTCCAGCTAAGATTCATTCTCTCCATCACATTCAGGTACACCTATCAAACGTAGATTAGGTCTTTTCACATAGTTCCATAATTCTTGGAGACTTTGCTGATTCCTTTTGGTCCTTTTTTCTCTATTCTTGTCTTCTCTTTCCATTTCATTAAGTCGGTCTTCGACCTCTGATATCCTTTCTTCTGCTTGATCAATTCAGCTATTCAAACTTGTGCATATTTTACTAAGTTCTCATGTTGTATTTTTCAACTCCATTAGATCATTTATATTCCTTTCTATATTGTCCATTCTTTTTAACATTTTGTCTAACCTTTTTTGAAATTTGTTAGTTTCGTTACATTGGGTTAGAACAAGTTGTTTCAATTCCCAGAGGTTTTTTACCATCCACCTTCTAAAGCCTCCTTCAGATACTGGAACACAGTCCTCTTCCATTAGGGCTTGTTCCGTTGCTGATGAGGAATTACTATCCCCTGTAGAGGGAGAGGGGTTCTGACTGTCGGTTTTCTCGGCCTTTTTAGCCTGCTTTTTTCTCTTTATTGTGATTTTATCCATCTGTTGTCTTTAAAATTAGTGCCTCTCTGATTAAATTCTTGAGAGGATGTCCAATTTATTGATTCCCAGTGCTGGAATTCGAGCAACCCACTGCGCCAGCCAAAACAACAGCGATAAGACTGATGGTGCTCTTCTGCCTGGGAATCTTCGGTCTGGCTTCCTTCTTGAGTCTGCATCAAGCGGCTCTGCCTTTCTAGAGCTCCAAACGCCAGTCAGTAGGGGAACCAGTCCCGCTCACTGTGCACGAAGAGCTGCTGTGCCGAGGGTATGGCAAAACCGCTGTGCTGGCCACAGAAGTCGCGCTGGCGACCTGCAGGGCTCCTCCACTGGAAATCTTCTGGTTCGTGGGCGACGAAGATTCCTCTGAAAATGTGGCGTCCTCACGTTTTCCGAGCTTTCACTGGGAGCTACAATCCCTAGCTGTTAGCGATCAGCCATCTTGGATCTCTAAGTTGTCCATTCTGGTTATCATTTCCTCAAATCTTTTTTCAAATATTTTTTCAAGGTTCTTAGTTTCTTTGCACTGATTTAAGACATATTCTTTCAGCTCACTGAAATTTCTTATTATCCACTTTCTGAAGTCTGATTCCATCATTTCGTCACACTCATTCTCCATCCAGCTTTGTTCCCTTGCTGATGCGGAGTTTTGGTACTTTGTAGGAGGTGAAGTGTTTTGGTTTCGGGTGTTTTCCTCTTTTTTGCGCTGGTTTCTTCCCATCTTTATGGATTTATCCACCTGTCATCTTAGTAGTTGCTGATTTTTCAATTAGGTCTCTGTGTGGATACCCAGATTTTTGATGATGAAGTATTTCTGTTACTTAGTCTTCCTTCTAATGGTCTAGCCCCTCTGCTGTATGAGTGCTGAGTTCCACTCCAGGCCCTGCTTGTCTGGGATACACCTGTAACAGCTGCGGCACAGTGAGGGATGCTACCAGTGTCTTCTTCTGCTATCTTTGTTTCAGAATGATGCCCGCCAACTGTCAGTCTGATTAGTCATTTTTTGGGTTGATGACTCTTTGGATATACAGGGTTCAGCGAGCTGCTTGAGGAGACGGTCTGTGCTTTATAGGAGCTCCAGTGCTGAGCTGTGAGCTCCGTTGTTCATTCAGGGTTGTTGGAAGGTTGTTTATGTCTGCTGCAACAGAACTCATAAAACACCACCCTTTTTTTCTCTCCCTTAGATGCTCTGTCTCAGAAAGTTCGGGCTTTCTTTATGAGTATCTGTTGCACTGTCCTGCTCAACTAGGAGGCAGTCTATTGACTATTTTCCTGCCAGGGTTCTGCCCTGCTGTCACGGGTCTGCCTTTTGTTGCGGGGCTCCGTTCTGCTGTGGCTTGCTACGCCCTGCTGGTGGAGTCTCTCTGTTATGGCAGGTTGCCTGGCATCGGCAGGCTGTGACAGCCCTGGGCGGTACTTCTGTAGTAGGGGATTGCATCAGTAGTGGCGGACGTTCTTTCCGCACCGGGCTGCACCGTCCTAGATGCTGACAGCAAAATTCTCAGACCTGAGAGCCTCCAGTCACTGCCCTGCTTGTCCCCTGCAGGGTGGGACCCGCCGAGCCTGATCACCCAGCTCCCTGCCTCAGAGTCTGTCATCTCTCTCTCTCTTCCTCTCCCCAAGCGGAAGAGTTGACTCTCTCACTGGCGCCCCACGAGAGTGCTGATAGGGCATTGGGATCCATGCAATCTCACGTGCCGCTGCCCACAGCACCGGCTCAGATCAAGTTTCCCAGGAATCTCCTGGTCTGCCCCATTAAACAAGTTTCATTCAATCAGATGGACATGCCAACCTGCCCTTCCAAATCTCATATTGCCAGTTTAGCAGGGCACCCAGACCAATGAGTTTTGTGCCCTGTGCTGCTGCGCTGCAGAACTGGACGTAGCGGCCACTCGAGCTGGGTGTGCTAGCATCCCGTGTCTCTCCCACACCTGGGACTTTCAACGTTCTGAGGGCAAAAAAGATCTATCCAGAAGTCTCACCATCTGCGTCTTCACTGAGAGCTGCAAACAGGAGTCACCTATAGGACGCCATCTTGGAAGTCTCCCCGGATAATAAAATTATTGAAAATACACAGAATCGTGTTTCATATGGTCACACAAGAAGAGCCTCACTGAGTAATAAACACCTGGGAAAATGTGAGGAGTTTACTATATATAGTTTCTCATTTACAGCCTCAGGGAAAAATCCACATGTGTGGAGTAGCCACTAATCTATTTTATATGGCCAAAAAATCAAACCCTTAGTGAGCAATACACAAGTTGGGAATAGTCACTAGTCTATTCCATATGACAAAATATTCAAAGTCAGAGTCAATAATTCACTCCTGTGGAATATTCAAGAAACAATTTTATATGGACAAAGTTTTAGAGCTTCAGTGAATAATATATACCTGGGAAATACTCAGGACGCTATTTCATATTGCGTCTATTTCAGAGCTTCATTGAATAAGGAACACCTGTATCGTAGTCAGAATTTTTTTTAATACCCACATCTTCAGAACCTACCTGAATAACATACGCCTTGGGAAACATCAGGATTCTATTTCGTATAGCCACTCATTTAGAGCCGAATGTAAAAACGCATGCCTGTGGAGTATTCAGGAGTCTCTATTTTATGGCAACTCATTCAGAGCTTCACAGAATAATACAGACCTATGGAGAAGTCAGGAGTGTATTTCACATGGCCACTTATTCAGAACTGCAGTGAAGGATCATATACATCTGGAAAATACTCGGGATAATTTTATATATGGCCACTTATTCAGAGACTCACTGAATAATGCACACCTGGAATATAGTCTGGAGACTATTTGATATGAGCATTCTCTAAGCACTCAGTGGAAAATGGAGAGCTGAAATATAGTCAGGATGATAGAGTCAGGAGTCTACTTTATGTGGTCACTCGTTCAGAATCTCACTGAAAAATACACACATTAAGAATTCTCAGAGTCCAGATATTATGGCCACTCAATCACAGCATTACCGAATAATGCACAATTGGCCAATAGTAAGAAGTCTATATCATATGGCATCTAATTCAGAGCTTCAGTGCATAATCAACAGCTGTGTAGTAGTCAGGATCCTATTTCAGCTTGCCCCACATTAAGCAGCTCCGTGAATGACACATATATGTGTGATAGTCAGGACACTCATTGATATGGACACTCATAGGGAACCTATTCGAATACTGCACATGTGTTGAATAATCACTAGTGTATTCCATATGGTGATTCCTTTGGAGGGTCAAACAATAACGCGCAACTGCAGAGTAAAATGGGGTCTATTACGTAAGGCCACTCTTTCAGTGTTGCAGGGAATAATATGTATATCTGATAAGTCAGGAATCTCTTTCACATGGCCACTCGTTCAGGGCCTCTGTGAGTAATACTCCCCTCAGAAAGAATCAAGGTTGTAATTCAAATGGCTACACATTCAGAGTCTCTGTAAGTAATGCACTCCTGGGCAATACACAAGAGTCTCTTTTTTATGCCCACTTAGTCAGAGTCTCATTCAATTATACACACCCGGGGAAGAGTTAAGAGTATACTTCACGGAACCAATCATTTAGAGCCTCAGTGAATAATGCACAGCAGGGTTAGAGTCGAGAATTTTTTATATGGCCACTCATTCTGTGCCTCCCTGAATGATACACAGCTGGGGAATCCACACGATTCAATTTCATACCACCACTCATTTAGAAACTTATAGAATCATTCAAAATGGAGCCGTAGTCAGGTGTCTATTTCATATGGCCTCTCATTCAAAGTTTCAATGTATAATGAACTTCTATGAAGTAATCAGGACGCTGTTTAAGATAGCCACGATTTGAATGCCTTCCTCAATGAAACACACTTGGGTTATAGAATTCTATTTCATATGAACTCAGTTCTGGATACCGCTGAGTAATACACACCTGGGATAGAGTAAGGAGTTTATTTGTTATGGGCTCCCATAGAGAACCTGTTTTAATAATGCACACATGGCGAAGCATAAGGATTCTATGTTGTACGGCTAGTCATTCAGACAAAAAGTGAATGACGCTCATGTGGTTTATTAGAAGTCTGTTTCATATGCACCTCATTCACAGCCTCACTGAATATTACACCCTTGAGATATAGTCTGGAGTCTATTTTATGGCCATTCCTTCAGAGAATCACTGAATAATGAACACCTGTAAAATAGTCAGAAGTCTCTTTCTGACCGCCACTCATTAAAAGCCTCAATACATGTACCCACCTGTGGAAAGAGTCAGGATTTACTTCTACTCCCTCATTCAGAATCTCACTAAATAATGCACACCTGTGGAATTGTCAGGAAAATTTTTCATGAGGCCTCTCATTCCGCGTGTCACTGAACAATGTGCTGTAGTCTGGAGTCTATTTCATGTAGACACATAGAGCCTCAGTGAATAAGACAGACCCTTGCTATCATAAAGATTCTAATTAATAAGGACACATCTTCTGAGCCTCACTGAATAACACACATCTGTAGAATAATTTGGAGTGTATTTTTGATGGACATTAATTCAGAGCCTCGGTGAAGAATGCACTCTTCTGGGGTAGCCACAAGTCCATTTCATTTGTACACTCATCCATAGCCTCAGATTATAATATGCACTTGTGGATTACTTGGGGTTCCATTTCATGTAGCCACGGACTCGTAACCTCAGTGAATAATGCACATATGTAACATACTGAGGAGTCTGTTTCATATTGCCACTCATTCAGAGATTCATTGGATAATAAAATTATTTAAGATTGACAGAATCCCGTTTCATATGGTTACACAAGAAGAGCCTCACTGAGTAATACACAGCTTGGGAAATGTGAGGAGTCTACTATATATAGCCTCTCATTTACAGCCTCAGGGAATAAAGCACTAGTGTGGAGTAGGCACTAATCTATTTTATATGGCCACAAAATCAAACACTGGGTGAGCAATACACAAGTTGGGAATAGTCACTAGTCTATTCCATATGCCCAAATAATCAAAGTCAGAGTCAATAATTCACACCTGTGGACTATTCAGGAAACAATTTCATATGGACCAAGTTTTAGAGCTTCAGTGAATAATATATACCTGGGAAATACTCAGGACGCTATTTCATATGGCATCTATTTCAGAGCTTCACTGAATAAGGAACACCTGTATTGTAGTCAGAATTTTCTATTAATACCCACATCTTTGGAGCCTAATTGAATAACATACAACTTGGGAAAAGTCAGGATTCCTTTTCGTATAGCCACTCACTTAGAGCTGAATGTAAAAACGCACGCCTGTGGAGTATTCAGGAGTCTCTACTTTATGGACACTTATTCAGAGCGTCACAGAATAATACAGAACTATGGAAAAGTCAGGAGTGTATTTCACATGGGCACTTTTTCAGAACCGCAGTGAAGGATCATATACATATGGAAAATACTCAGGATTATTTTATATATGGGCACTTATTCAGAGACTCACTGAATAATGCACACCTGGAATATAGTCTGGAGACTATTTGATATGACCGTTCCCTAAGCACTCATTGGAAAATGGAGAGCTGAAATATACTCTGGATGATAGAGTCAGGAGTCTACTTTATGTGGTCACTCGTTCAGAATCTCACTGAAGAATAGACACCTTAAAAATTTTCATAGTCCAGGTATTATGGCCACTCAATCACAGCATTACCGAATAATGCACAATTGGGCAATGGTAAGGTGTCTATATCATATGGCTTTTAATTCAGAGCTTCAGTGCATAATCAGCAGCTGTGTAGTAGTCAGGACCCTATTTCAGCTTGCCCCCAATTAAGCAGCTCCGTGAATGATACATATATGTCTGATAGTCAGGAGACTCTTTGATATGGACACTGATAGGGAACCTCTTCGAATACTGCACATGTGTTGAATGATCACTAGTGTATTCCATATGGTGATTCTTTTGGAGGGTCAAAGAATAATGTGCAACTGTGGAGTAAAATGGGGTTTATTAAATAAGGCCACTCTTTCAGTGTTGCAGTGAATAATATGTATATCTGATAAGTCAGGAATCTCTTTCGCATGGCCACTCGTTCAGGGCCTCTGTGATTAATACTCCCCTCAGAAATAGTCAAGGTTCTAATTCAAATGGCTACACATTCAGAGTCTTTGTAAGTAATGCACACTTGGTCAATACACAAGAGTCTCTTTTTTATGCCCACTTAGTCAGAGTCTCATTCAATTATCCACACCTGTGGAAGGGTTAAGAGTATACTTCACGGAACCAATCATTTAGCGCCTCAGTGAATAATGCTCACCAGGGTTAGAGTCGAGAATTTTTTATATGGCCACTTATTCTGTGCCTCCCTGAATGATACACACCTGGGAAATCCTCAGAATTCAATTTCAAACTACCACTCATTTAGAACCTTGTAGAATATTTCACAATGGAGAAATAGTCAGGTGTGTATTTCATATGGCCTCTCATTCAAACTTTCAATATATAATGAAATTCTATGAAATAATCAGGACACTGTTTAAGATAGCCACGATTTGAGTGCCTTCCTCAATGAAACACACCTGGGTTATAGAATTCTATTTCATATTAACTCTAATTCTGGGTACCACTGAGTAATACACACGTCAGATAGAGTAAGGAGTTTATTTGTTATGGCCTCTCATAGAGAACCTGTTTGAATTATGCACACATGGCGAATAATAAGGATTCTATGTTGTATGGCTAGTCATTCAGACAAAAAGTGAATAACGCACATGTGGTTTATTAGAAGTCTGTTTCATTTTCACCTCATTCACAGCCTCACTTAATATAACACACTTGAGTTATACCATGGAGTCTATTCTTTTTGCCATTTCTTCAGAGAATCACTGAATAATGAAAACTTGTGGAATAGTCAGAAGTCTCTTTCCGACCACCACTCATTGAAAACCTCACTAAATGTATCCACCTGTGGAAAGAGTCAGGATTCACTTCTATTCCCTCGTTAAGAGTCTCACTAAATAATGCACACCTGTTGAACTGTCAGGAGAACTTTTTATGCGGCATCTCATTCCGAGTGTCACTGAACAATGTGCTGTAGTCTGGAGTCTATTTCATGTAGACACATAGTCAGAGCCTCAGTGAATAAGACAGACCCTTGCTATCGTAAAGATTCTAATTAATATGGACACATCCTCTGAGCCTCACTGAATAATACACGCCTGTAGAATAATTTGGAGTCTATTTTAGATGGACATTCATTCAGAGCCTCGGTGAAAAATGCACACCCCTGGGGTAGCCAGAAGTCCATTTCATTTGTACACTCATCCATAGCCTCAGATTATAATATGCACTTGTGGATTAGTTGGGGTTCTATTTCATATAGCCACGAACTCATAACCTCAGTGAATAATGCACATATGTAACGTACTCAGGACTTTGTTTCATATAGCCACTCATTCAGAGATTCATTAGATAATAAAATTATTTAAGATAGACAGAATCCCATTTCATATGGTCACACAAGAAGAACCTCACTGAGTAATACACACCTGTAGAATAATTTGGAGTCTATTTTTGATGGACATTCATTCAGTGCCTCGGTGAATAATGCACACCCCTAAGGAAGCCAGAAGTCCATTTTATTTGCACACTCATCCATAGCATCAGTTTATAATATGCACGTGTGGATTAGTTGGGGGTTCCATTTTTTTTTCTGTGTGTCGTTTTTTTAATTGCATTTTAGGTTTTGGAGTACATGTGCAGAACGTGCAAGATAGTTGCATAGGTACACACATGGAAGTGTGGTTGCTGCCTTCCTCCCCATCACCCACACTTGGCATTTATCCCCAGGCTATTTCTCCCCAGCCACCCCCCACTGTCCCTCCCCCATTCCCCCCAATAGACCTTCTATTTTTATCCATGTGTTCTCATTCTTCTGACCCACCTATGAGTGAGTATATGCGGTATTTCTTTTTTTGTTCTTCTGTCAGTTTGCTGAGAATGATGTTTCATATAGCCACGGACTCCTAACATCAGTGAATAATTCACATATGTAACATACTTAGCAGTTTGTTTCATATAGCCACTCATTCAGAGATTCATTGGATAATAAAATTATTTAACATAGACAGAATCCCGTTTCATATGGTCACACAAGAAGAGCCTCACTGAGTTATACACACCTGGGAAAATGTGAGGAATCTACCATATGTAGCCTCTTTTCTACAGCCTCAGTTAATAATGCACATGTGTGGAGTCGACACCAATCAATTTTATATGGCCACAAAATCAAACCCAGAGTGAGCAATACACAGGTTGGGAATAGTCACTAGTGTATTCCATATGCCCAAATATTCAAAGTCAGAGTTAATAATTCACTCTTGTGGACTAGTCAGGAAACAATTTCATATGGACAAAGATTTAGAGCTTCAGTGAATAATATACACCTGGGAAACACTCAGGATGCCATTTCATATGGCGTCTATTTCAGAGCTTCATTGAATAAAAAACACTTGTATCGTAGGCAGAATTTTCATTAAACAGCCACATCTTCAACGTCTAACTGAATAACATACACCATGGTAGAAGGATTCTGTTTCGTATAGCCACTCATTTAGAGCGGAATGTAAAAACGCATGACTGTGGAGTATTCAGAAGTCTCTATTTTATGGACACTCATTCAGAGCGTCAGAGAATAATATAGACCTATGAAAATCAGGAGTTTATTTCCCATAGCCATTTATTTACGACCACGGTGAAGGATCATATACATCTGGAAAACACTCAGGATTCTTTGATATATGGCTACTTATTCAGAAACTCATTGAAAAATGCCCACCTGTGGTAGAGTCTGGAGACTATTTGATATGACCGTTCCCTAAGAACTCAGTGGCAAATGGAGAGTTGACATATAGTCAGGATGATAGAGTCAGGAGTCTACTTTATGTGGTCACTCGTTCAGAAACTCACTGAAGAATACACACCTTACAAATAGTCAGAGTCCAGGTATTATGGTCACTCAATGAACGCATTACCGAAAAATGCACAATTGGGCAATAGTAAGGAGTCTGTATCATATGGCTTATAATTCAGAGCTACAGTGAATAATCAACAGCTGTGTAGTAGTCAGGACCCGATTTTATCTTCCCCAAATTAAGCAGCTCCGTGAATGATACATATATGTGTGACAGTCAGGAGACTCTGATATGGACACTCATACAGAACCTCTTCGAATACTGCACATGTGGGGAATAATCACTAGTGTATTTCATATGGCGATTAATTTGGAGGGTCAAACAATAACGCACAAGTGTGGAGTAAAATGGGGTCTATTACATAAGGCCAATCTTTCAGTGTTGAAGGGAATAATATGTATATCTGATAAGTCAAGAATCTCTTTCTCATGGCCACTCGTTCAGGGCTGTTGTGAATAATACTCCCCTCAGAAATAGTTAAGGTTCTACTTCAAATGGCTACACATTCAGTCTCTGTAAGTAATGCACACCTAGGCAATACACAAGAGTCTCTTTTTTTATGCCCACTTAGTCAGAGTCTCATTCAATTATACACACCCGGGGAAGAGTTAAGAGTATACCTCACGGAACCAATCATTTAGATCCTCAGTGATTAATGCAAATCAGTCGAGCATGTTTCATACGGCCACTCATTCTGTGCCTCCCTGGATGATACACACCTGGGGAATTCTCACGATTCAATTTCATACTACCACTCATGTATAACCTTATAGAATAATTCACAATGGAGCCATAGTCAGGTTTCTATTTCATAAGCCCTCTCATTCCAAGTTTTAGTGTATAATGAACTTCTATACAGTATTCAGGACGCTGTTTAAGATAGCCACCAATTGAGTGCCTTCCTGAGAGATACACACCTGGGTTATAGGATTCTATTTCATATTAACTCTAATTCTGGGTACCATAGAGTAATACACAAGTGGGATAGTGTAAGGAGTTTCTTTGTAATGGGCACTCATAGAAAACCAGTTTGGGTAAAGCACACATGGCAAATAATAAAGATTCTATGTCTTATGACTTGTCATTCAGACAAAAATTGAACAACGCACATGTGGATTATTAGAAGTCTGTTTCATATGAACCTCTTTCACAGCCTCACTAAATATTACACACCTGAGATATAGTCTGAAGTCTATTTTTTGTGGCCATTCATTCAGAGAATCACTGAGTAATGAACACCTGTGGAATAGTCAGAAGTCTCATTCCGACCGCCACTCAATGAAAGCCTCACTAACTGTACCCACCTGTGGAAAGGGTCAGGGATTACTTATATTCCCTCATTCAGAGTCTCACTAAATAATGTGCACCTGTGGAATTGTCAGGAGAATTTTTCATGCGGCCTCTCATTCCGAGTTTACTGAACAATGTACTGTAGTCTGGAGTCTGTTTCATGTAGAAACACCTTCAGAACCTCAGTGAATAAGACAGACCCTTGCTATTGTAAAGATTCTAATTAATATGGACACATCTTCTGAGCCTCACTGAATAATACACACCAGTAGAATAATTTGGAGTCTATTTTTGATGTACATTCATTCAGAGCCTCGGTGAATAATGCACAACCCTAGTGTAGCCAGAAGTCCATTTTATTTGTACACTCATCCAGAGCATCAGTATATAATATGCACGTGTGAATTAGTTGGGGTTCCATTTTTTTTTTCCTGTGTGTCATATTTTTTTTCTTTCATGCCATTTTTATTCGTTTCTTTAATCTTTTTTTTAATTTTTATTGCATTATAGGTTTTGGGGTACATGTGCAGAACATGCAAGATAGTTGCATAGGTACACACATGGCAGTGTGTTTTGCTGCCTTCCTCCCCTTCACCCACACTTGGCATTCATGCCCAGGCTATTCCTCCCAAGCCCCCCCATGCTGTCACTCCCCCATTCCCCCCAATAGACCCCAGTGTATAGTAGACCGCCTCTCTGTGTCCATGTGTTCTCATTTTTCTCACCCACCTAAGAGTGAGTATATGCGGTATTTCTTTTTCTGTTCTTGTGTCAGTTTGCTGAGAATGATGTTTCATATAGCAACGGACTCGTAACATCAGTGAATAATGCACATATGTAATGTACTCAGCAGTCTCTTTCATATAGCCACTCATTCAGAGATTCATTGGATAATAAAATTATTTAATATAGACAGAATCCCGTTTCATATGGTCACACAAGAAGAGCCTCACTGAGTAATACACACCTGGGAAAATGTGAGGAGTCTACTATATATAGCCTCTCTTCTACAGTCTCAGGGAATAATGCACACGTGTGGAGTAGGCACAAATCAATTTTATACGGCCACAAAATCAAACCCAGAGTGAGCAATACACAAGTTGGGAATAGTCACTAGTCTATTCCATATGCCCAAATATTCACAGTCATAGTCAATAATTCAGTCTACTGGACTAGTCAGGAAACAATTTCATATGGACAAAGATTTAGAGCTTCAGTGAATAATATATACCTGGGAAACACTCAGGACGCCATTTCATATGGCGTTCATTTCAGAGCTTCATTGAATAAAAAACACCTGTATCGTAGGCAGAATTTTCATTCAACAGCAACATCTTCAGAGCCTAACTGAATAACATACACCATGGGAAAAGTCAAGATTCTATTTCTTATAGCCATTCATTTAGAGCTGAATGTAGAAACGCACGCCTGTGGAGTATTCAGAAGTCTCTATTTTATGGACACTTATTCAGAGCGTCACAGAAGAATACAGACCTATGGAAAAGTCAGGAGTTTATTTTACATGGCCAGTTATTCAGGACCGCAGTGAAGGATCATATACATCTAGAAAATACTCAGGATTTTTTTATATATGGCTACGTATTCAGAGACTCAGTGAATAATGCACACCTGGGGTATAGTCTGGAGACTATATGATATGACCGTTCCGTAAGCACTCAGTGGAAAATGGAGAGCTAAAATATAGTCAGGATGATAGAGTCAGGAGTCTACTTTATGTGGTCACTCGTTCCAAAAATCACTGAAGAATACACACCTTAAGAAAAGTCAGAGTCCAGGTATTATGGTCACTCAATCAACGCATTACCAAAAAATGCATAATTTGGCAATAGTAAGGAGTCTATATCTTCTGGGTTCTAGTTCAGAGCTTCAGTGAATAGTAAACAGCTGTGTAGTAGTCAGGACCCTATTTCACGTTGCCCCAAATTAAGCAGCTTTGTGAATGATACATATATGTGTGATAGTCAGGAGACCCTTGGATATGGACACTCATACAGAACCTCTTCGAATACTGCACATGGGGGAAATAATCACTAGTGTATTTCATATGGTGATTCCTTTGGAAGGTCAAACAATAACGCACAACTGTGGAGTAAAATGGGTTCTATTACATAAGGCCTCTCTTTCAGTAATGCAGGGTTTAATATGTTTATCTGATAAATCAGAAATCTCCTTCACATGGCCACTCGTTCAGGGCCTCTGTGAATAATAATGCCCTCAGAAATAGTCAAGGTTCTACTTCAAATGGCTACATATTCAGAGTCTTTGTAAGTAATGCACACCTGGGCAATACACAAGAGTCTCTTTTTTATGCCCACTTAGTCAGAGTCTCATTCAATTATACACACCCGGGGAAGAATTAAGAGAATACTTCACGGAATGAATCGTTTATAGCGTTAGTGAATAATGCACACCAGGGTTATAGTCGATCATTTTTTATGTGGCCACTCATTCTGTGCCTCCCTTAATGATAAACACATGGGGAATTCGCAGGATTAAATTTTATACTACTACTACTTTAGAACCTTGTAGAATAATCCACAATGGAGGAATAGTCAGGTGTCTATTTCATATGGCTTCTCATTCAACGTTTCAGTGTATAATGAACTTCTATGGAGTAATCAGAACGCTGTTTAAGATAGGTACGAATTGAGTATTTTCCTGAATGATACATAACTCGGTTATAGGATTCTATTTCATATGAATTCTAATTCTGGGTACCGCTGAGTAATACACACGTGGAAGAGTGTGAGGAGTTTATTTATATGGGCACTCATAGAAAACCAGTTTGAATAATGCACACATGGCAAATAATAAGGATTCTATATCGTACGACTAGTCATTCATACAAAAAGTGAATAACGCACATGTGGATTATTAGAAATCTGTTTCTTATGTCCCTCTTTCACAGCCTCACTGAATATTACACACCTGAGATATAGTCTGAAGTCTATTCTTTATGGCCATTCATTCAGAGAATCACTGAATAATGAACACCTTTGAAATAGTCAGAAGTCTCGTTCCGACTGCCACTCAATGAAAGCCTCACTAACTGTACCCACCTGTGAAAAGAGTCAGGATTTACTTCTATTCCTTATTCAGAGTCTCACTAAGTATTGCACACCTGCGGAATTGTCAGGAGAATTTTTTATGCGGCCTCTCATTCGAGTTCACTGAACAATGTGCTGTAGTCTGGAGTCTATTTCATGTAGAAACATATTCAGAGCCTCAGTGAATAAGAGAGACCCTTGCTCTTGTAAAGATTCTAATTAATATGGACACATCTTCTGAGCCTCACTGAATAATGCACACCTGTAGAATAATTTGGAGTCTATTTTCGATGGACATTCATTCAGAGCCTCGGTGAATAATGCACACCCCTAGGGTAGCCAGAAATACATTTTATTTTTATACTCATCCATAGCATCAGTTTATAATATGCACGTGTGGATTAGTAGGGGTTCCATTTTTATTTTTCTGTGTGTGTTTTTTTTCGTTGCATTTTAGGTTTTGGGGTTCATGTGAAGAACGTGCAAGATAGTTGCATAGGTAAACACATGAACGTGTGTTTGCTGCCTTTTTTCCCATCACCCACACTTGGCATTTCTCCCCAGGGTATTCCTCCCCAGCCTCCCCCGATTTTCCCTCCCCCATTCCCCACAATAAACCCCCTCTCTGTGTCCATGTGTTCTCATTTCTCTGACCCACTTATGAGTGAGTATATGCTGTATTTCTTTTTTTGTTCTTGTGTCAGTTTGCTGAGAATGATGTTTTATATAGCCACGGACTAGTCACTTCAGTGAATAATTCACATATGTAACGTACTCAGCAGTTTGTTTTATATAGCCACTCATTCAGAGATTCACTGGATAATAAAATTATTTAACATAGACAGAATCCCGTTTCATATGGTCACACAAGAAGAGCCTCACTGAGTAATACACACCTGGGAAAATGTGAGGAGTATACTATTTATAGCCTCTTTTCTACAGCCTCAGGGAATAATGCACACGTGTGGAGTCGGCACCAATCAATTTTTTACGGCCACAAAATCAAACACAGAGTGAACAATACACATGTTGGGAATAGTCACTAGTCTATTCCATATGCCCAAATATTCAAAGTCAGAGTCAATAATTCACTCTTGTGGACTAGTCAGAAAACAATTTCATATGGACAAAGATTTAGAGCTTCAGTGCATAATATACACCTGGGAAACACTCAGGACGCCATTTCATATGACGTCTATTTCAGAGCTTCATTGAATAAAAAACACCTGTATCGTAGGCAGAATTTTCATTAAACAGCCACATCTTCGGAGCCTAACTGAATAACATACACCATGGGAAAAGTCAGGATTCTATTTCGTATAGCCACTCATTTAGAGCCGAAAGTATAAAAGCACACCTGTGGAGTATTCAGAAGGCTATTTTATGGACACTCATTCAGAGCGTCAAAGAATAATACAGACCTATGAAAATCAGGAGTTTATTTCACATGGCCACTTATTCACGACCACAGTGAAGGATCACATACATCTTGAAAATACTCAGGATTCCTTTATATATGGCTACTTATTCAGAGACTCATTGAAAAATGCCCACCTGGGGTAGAGTCTGGAGACTATTTGATATGACCATTCCCTAAGAACTCAGTGGCAAATAGGAGAGCTGACATATAGTCAGGATGATAGAGTCAGGAGTCTACTTTATGTGGTCACTCGTTCAGAAACTCACTGAAGAATACACACCTTACAAATAATCAGAGTCCAGGTATTATGGTCACTCAGTCAACGAATTACCGAACAATGAACAATTGGGCAATAGTAAGAAGTCTGTAACATACGGCTTAAAATTCAGAGCTACAGTGAATAATCAACAGCTGTGTAGTAGTCAGGACCCGATTTTATCTTGCCCCAAATTAAGCAGCTCCCTGAATGATACATATATGTGTGACAGTCAGGAGACTCTTTGATATGGACACTCATACAGAACCTCTTCGAATACTGCACATGTGTGGAATAATCACTAGTGTATTTCATATGGCGATTAATTTGGAGGGTCAAAAAATAACGCACAACTGTGGAGTAAAATGGGGTCTATTACATAAGGCCACTCTTTCAGTGTTGCAGGGAATAATATGTATATCAGATAAGTCAAGAATCTCTTTCTCATGGCCACTCGTTCAGGGCTGTTGTGAATAATACTCCCCTCAGAAATAGTCAAGATTCTAATTCAAATGGCTACACATTCAGAGTCACTGTAAGTAAGGCACACATGGGCAATAAACAAGAGTCTCCTTTTTATGCCCACTTAGTCAGAGTCTCATTCAATTATACACACCTGGGGAAGAGTTAAGAGTATGCCTCAAGAAAACAATCATTTAGAGCCTCAGTGAATAATGCATACCAGTCGAGCATTTTTAATATGGCCACTCATTCTGTGCCTCCCTGAATGATACACACCTTGGGAATTCTCAAGATTCTATTTCATACTACCACTCATGTATAACCTTATAGAATAATTCACAATGATGTAGTAGTCAGGTTTCTATTTCGTATGCCCTCTCATTCCAAGTTTCAGTGTATAATGAACTTCTATGAAGTAATCAGGACGCTATTTAAGATAGCCACGAATTGAGTGCCTTCCTGAAAGATGCACACCTGGGTTATAAGATACTATTTCATATGAACTCTAATTCTGGGTACCGCGAAGTAATACACAAGTGGGATAGTGTAAGCAGTTTATTTGTTATGGGCACTCACAGAAAACCAGTTTGAATAATGCACACATGGAGAATAATATGGATTATATGTCGTAAGACTAGTGATTCAGACAAAAAGTGAATAACGCACATGTAGGTTATTAGAAGTCTGTTTCATATGCCCCTCTTTCACACCGTCACTTAATATTACACACCTGAGATATAGTCTGGAGTCTATTCTTTATGGCCATTCATTCAGAGAGTCACTGAATAATGAACACCTGTTGAATAGTCAGAAGTCTCTTTCCGACCACCACTCATTGAAATCCTCACTAAATGTACGCACCGGTGGAAAGAGTCAGGATTTACTTCTATTCCCTCATTCAGATTCTCACTAAATAATGCACACATGTGGAATTTTCAGGAAAATTATACATGTGACCTCTCATTCCGAGTGTCACTGAAAAATGTGCTGTAGTCTGGAATCTATTTCATGTAGACACATATTCAGAGCTTCAGTGAATAAGACCGACCCTTGCTATCATAAAGATTCTAATTAAAATGGACACATCTTCTGAGCCTCACTTAATAATACACACCTGTAGAATAATTTGAAGTCTATTTTCGATGGACATTCATTCAGAGCCTCGGTAAAGAATGCACACCACTGGGGTAGCCAGAAGTCCATTTCATTTGAATATGCATCCATAGACTCAGTTTATAATATGCACGTGTGTATTAGTTGGGGTTCCATTTCATATAACCACGGACTCTTACCCTCAGTGAATAATGCACATATGTAACTTACACAGCCGTCTGTTTTATATAGCCATCATTCAGAGATTCATTGGATAATAAAATTAATTAAGATAGACAGAATCCCGTTTCATATGGTCACACAAGAAGAGCCTAACTGAGTAATACACACCTGAGAAAATGTGAGGGGTCTACTATATAAGCCTGTCATTTACATCCTCAGGGAATTATGCACACGTGTGGAGTAGGCACCAATCTATTTTATATGGCCACAAAATCAAACCCTGAATGAGCAATACACAAGTTGGGAATAGTCACTAGTCTATTCCATATGCCCAAATATTCAAAGTCAGAGTCAATAATTCGCTCCTGTGGACTAGTCATAAAACAATTTCATATGGACAAAGTTTTAGAGCTTCAGTGAATAATAGATACCTGGGAAATACTCAGGACGCTATTTCATATGGCGTCTATTTCAGAGATTCATTGAACAAGGAACACCTGTATCGTAGTCCGAATTTTCTTTTAATAGCAACATCTTCAGAGCCTATCTGAGCAACATGCACGATGGGAAGAGTCAGAATTCTATTTCGTATAGCCACTCATTTAGAGCCAAATGTAAAAATGCAGGCCGGTGGAGTATTCAGGAGTCTCTACTTTATGGACACTCATTCAGAGCGTCGTAGAATAATACAGACCAATGGAAATGTCAGGAGTGTATTTCACATGGCCACTTATTCAGAACCTCAGTGAATGATTATATACATCTGGAAAATACTCAGGATTCTTTTATATATGGCCATTTATTCAGAGACACAGTGAATAATGCACACCTGGGGTATAGTCTGGAGACGATTGGATATGACCCTTCCCTAAGCACTCTGTGAAAAATGGAAAGCTGAAATATAGTCAGAATGATAGAGTCAAGAGTCTACTTTATGTGATAACTCGTTCAGAAACTCACTGAAGAATACACACCCTTAAAATAGTCAGAGTCCAGGTATTATGGCCACTCAATCACAGCATTACCGAATAATGCACAATTGGGCAATAGTCAGGAGTCTATAACATATGGCTTCTAATTCAGATCTTAAGTGCATAATCAGCAGCTGTGTAGTAGTCTGGACCCTATTTCAGCTTTCCCAAAATTAAGCAGCTTCGTGAATAATATATATTTATGTGTGATAGTCAGGAGACTCTTTGATATGGACACTCATACAGAAGCTCTTCGAATATTGCACATGTGTGGAATAATCACTAGTGAATTTCATATGGTGATTGCTTCTGAGGGTCAAGCAATAACGCAAAACTGTGGAGTAAAATGTGGTCTATTACATAAGGCCACACTTTTAGTGTTGCAGGGAATAATATGTATATATGATAAGTCAGAAATCTCTTTCACATGGCCACTCGTTAAGGGACTCTTTGAATAATACTCCCCTCAGAAATAGTCAATGTTCTACTTCAAAGGGCTAAACATTCAGAGTCTCTGTAAGTAATGCACACTTGAGAAATACACAAGAGTCTCTTTTTTATGCCCTCTTAGTCAGAATCTCATTCAATTATACACACCCGGGGAAGAGTTAAGAGTATACCTCATGGAACCAATCATTTAGAGCCTCAGTGAATAATGCACACCTGGGTTATACTCGAGCATATTTTATATGGCCACTCATTCTGTGCCTCCCTGAATGATACACACCTGGGCAATCCTCAGGATTCAGTTTCATAATACCGCTCATGTACAACCTTATAGAATAATTCACAATGGAGCAATAGTCAGTTGTCTATATCATATGGCATCTCATTCCAAGTTTCCGTGTATAATAAACTTCTATGGAGTAATCAGGACGCTGTTTATGTTAGCCACGAATTGAGTGCCTTCCTGAAGGATACACACCTGGGTTATAGAATTCTTTTTCATATGAACTCTAGTTATGGGTATCGCTGAGTAATACACACGTGGGATAGTGTAAGGAGATTATTTGTTATGGGAACTCATAGAGAACCTGTTTGAATAATGCACACATGGCGAATAATAAGGATTCTATGTTGTACGGTTAATCATTCAGACAAAAAGTGAATAACGCACATGTGGATTATTAGAAGTGTGTTTCATATGCCCCTCTTTCACACCCTCACTGAATATTACATGCTTGACATATACTCTGGAGTCTATTCTTTATGGCCATTCATTCAGAGAATCACTGAATAATGAACACCTGTGGAATAGTCAGAAGTCTCTTTCTGACCACCACTCATTGAAAGCCTCACTAAATGTACCCACCTGTGGAAAGATTCAGAATTTACTTCTATTTCCTCATTCAGTCTCACTAAATATTGCCCACTTGTGGAATTGTAATGAGAATTTTTTTATTTGGCCTCTCATTCCGAGTGTCACTGAACAGTGTGCTGTAGTCTGGAGTCTATTTCATGTAGACACATATTCAGAGCCTCAGTGAATAAGACAGATTTTGCTATCGTAAAGATTCTAATTAATATGGACACATCTTCTGAGCCTCACTGAATAACACACACCTATAGCATAATTTGGAGTCTATTTTCGATGGCATTCATTCAGAGCCTTGGTGAAGAATGCACATCTCTAGGGTAGCCAGAAATCCATTTCATTTGTACACTCATCCATCGCCTCAGTTTATAATATGCATGGGTGGATTAGGTGGGGTTCCATTTCATATAGCCACAGACTCAGAACCTCAGCGAATAATGCACATATGTAATGTACTCAGCAGTATGTTTTATATAGCCACTCATTCAGAGATTCATTGGATAATAAAATTGTTTAAGATAGACAGATTCCCGTTTCATATGGTCACACAAGAAGAGCCTCACTGAGTAATACACACCTGGGAAAATGTGAGGAGTCTACTATATATAGCTTCTCATTTACAGCCTCAGGGAAAAGTTCACACGTGTGGAGTGGGCACTAATCTCTTTTATATGGCCACAAAATCAAAGCCTGTGTGAGCAATACACAAATTTGGAATAGTCACTAGTCTATTCCATATGCCCAAATACTCGAAGTCAGAGTCAATAATGAACCCCTGTGGAATAATCAGAAAACAATTTTATAAGGACAAAGATTTTGAGCTTCACAAAACAATATATACCTGGGAAATACTATGGACGCCATTTCATATGGCATCTATTTCAGAGTTTTACTGAATAAGGAACACCTGTATCGTAGACAGAATTTTCTTATTTTTTTCTTTTTTAAAAATGTTTATTGCATTATAGGTTTGGGGGGTACATGTGCAGAACGTGCAAGATAGTTGCATAGGTACACACATGGCAGTGTGCTTTGCTGCTTTCCTCCCCTTCACCCACACTTGGTATTCATCCCCAGGCAATCCCCCCGAGCCCCCCTGCTGTCCCTCCCCCATTCCCCCCAACAGTCCCCAGTGAATAGTAGACCGCCTCTCTGTGTCCATGTGTTCTCATTTTTCTCACCCACCTATGAGTGAGTATATGTGGTATTTCTTTTTCTGTTCTTGTGTCAGTTTGCTGAGAATAATGTTCTCCAGATTCATCCATGTCCTTACAAAGGACACAAACTCATCATTTTTGATTGCTGCATAATATTCCATGGTGTATATGTGCCACATTTTCCCAGTCCAGTCTATCATCGTTGGGCATTTGGGTTGGTTCCAGGTCTTTGCTATTGTAAACAGTGCTGCAATGAACATTCGTGTGCATGTGTCCTTATAGTAGAACGATTTATAGTCCTTTGGATAGATATCCAGTAATGGGATTGCTGGGTCAAATGGAATTTCTATTTCTAGGTCCCTGAGGAATCGCCACACTGTCTTCCACAATGGTTGAACCAATTTACACTCCCACCAACAGTGTAAGAGTGTTCCTATTTCTCCACATCCTCTCCAGCATCTGCTGTCTCCAGATTTTTTAATGATCGCCATACTAACTGATGTGAGATGGTATCTCAATATGGTTTTGATTTGCATCTCTCTAATGACCAATGATGATGAGCACTTCTTCATATGTTTCTTGGCCTCATGTATGTCTTCCTTGCACATAAACTAGTAAATCAGGAAGAAATGGATAAATTCCTGGACGCCTGTGTCCTCCCAAGCCTAAACCAGGAGGAAGCCAAAACTATGAGTAGACCAATAACAAGGTCTGAAGTTTAACAGCAATTAAGAGCCTACCACACAAAAAATCCCAGGTCCAGATGTGTTCACAGCTGAATTCTACCAGACACACAAAGAGGATCTGGTACCATTCCTTCTGAAGCTATTCCAAATAATCCAAAAAGAGGGAACCCTTCCCAAATCATTTTATGAGACCAACATCATGGTGATACCAAAACCTGGCAGAGACTCAGCAAGAAAAGAAAACTTCAGGCCAATATCCATGATGAACATAGATGCAAAAATCTTCAATAAAATACTGGCAAACCGACTGCAACAGCACATTAAAAAACTTATCCATCATGATCAAGTAGGATTCATCCCGGGGATGCAAGGCTGTTTCAACATAAGCAAGTCTATAAATGTAATTCACCACATAAACAGAAGCCAAAACAAAAACCACATGATTATCTCAATTGATGCAGAGAAGGCATTTGACAAAATTCAACAGCCCTGTATGCAGAATTTTCTTTTAATAGCCACATCTTCAGAGGCTTACTGAATAATATACACCAGGGAAAAAGTCAGGATTCTATTTCGTATAGCCACTCATTTAGAGCCGAATGTAAAAACGCACACCTGTGGAGTGTTCAGGAGTCTCTATTTTTTAAAAATTTTTTTTGCATTATAGGTTTTGGGGTAGATGTGCAGAACATGCAAGATAGTTGCATAGGTACACACATGGCAGTGTGTTTTGCTGCCTTCCTCCCCTTCACCCACACTTGGTATTCATCCCCAGGCTATCCCCCCAGTCCCCACCGCTGTCCCTCCCCCAATTCCCCCAACAGTCCCCAGTGTATAGTAGACCACCTCTCTGTGTCCATGTGTTCTCATTTTTCTCACCCACCTATGAGTGAGTATATGCAGTATTTCTTTTTCTGTTCTTGTGTCAGTTTGCTGAGAATGATGTTCTCCAGATTCATCCATGTTCATGCAAAGGACACAAACTCATCATTTTTGATTGCTGCATAATATTCCATGGTGTATATGTGCCACATTTTCCCAGTCCAGTTTATCATCGATGGGCATTTGGGTTGGTTCCAGGTCTTTGCTATTGTAAACAGTGCTTCAATGAACATTCGTGTGCATGTGTCGTTATAGTAGAAGGATTTATAGTCTTTTGGATAGATACCCAGTAATGGGATTGCTGGGTCAAATGTAATTTCTATTTCTAGGTCCCTGAGGAATCGCCACACTGTCTTCCACAATGGTTGAACTAATTTACACTCCCACCAACAGTGTAAGAGTGTTCCTATTTCCCCACATCCTCTCCAGCATATAAAATCAATGTGCAAAAAATCACAAGTATTCCTGTACACCAATAACAGACTTAAAGAGAACCAAATTAAGAACGAACTGCCATTCACAATTGCTACAAAAAAAATAAAGTACCTAGGAATACAACTCACTAGGAATGTAAGGGACCTCTTTAAGGAAAACTACAAACAACTGCTCAACGAAATAAGAGAGGACACAAACAGATGGAGAAACATTACATGTTCGTGGTTAGGAGTCTCTATTTATATGGACATACATTAAGAGCGTCACAGAATAATACAGACCTATGGAAAAGTCAGGAGTGTATTTCATATGACCACTTATTCAGAAATGGAGTGATGGAATATATACATCTGGAAGATACTCAGTATTCTTTTATATATGGCTACTTATTCACAGGCTCAGTTAATAATGCACACCTGGGGTATAGTCTGGAGACTATTTGATATGACCATTTACTAAGCACTCAGTGAATAATGGAGAGCTAAAATATAGTCAGGATGATAGAGTCAGGAGTCTAATTTATGTGGACACTCGTTCAGAATCTCACTGAAGAATACACACCTTAAAAATAGTCAGAGTCCAGGTATGATGGCCACTCAATCACAGCATTACCAAATAGTGCATAATTTGGGCAATAGTAAGGACTCTATATCATATGGCTTCTAATTCAGAGCTTCAGTGCATAATCAGCAGCTGTGTAGAAGTCAGGTCCCCATTTCAGCTTGCCCCAAATTAAGGAGCTCCATGAATGATACATATATTTGTGATAGTCAGGAGAATCTTTGATATAGACACTCATTCAAAACCTCTTCAAATACTGCACACGTGGGAAATTATCACTAATGTATTTCATATGGTGATTCCTTTGGTGGGCCAAAAAATAACGCAAAACTGTGGAGTAAAATGGTGTCTATTACATAAGGCCACTCTTTCAGTGTTGCAGAGAATACTATGTATGTCTGATAAGTCAGGAAATTCTTTCACGTGGCCACAAGTTCAGGTCCTCTGTGAATTATACTCCCCTCAGAAATAGTCAAGGCTCTCCTTCAAATGGCTACACATTCAGAGTCTCTGTAAGTAATGCAAACTTGAAAAATACACAAGAGTCTGTTTTTTATGCCCACTTAGTAAGAGTCTCATTCAATTATACACACCCGGGGAAGAGTTAAGAGTATACCTCATGGAACCAATTATTTAGAGCCTCAGTGAATAATGCACACCTTGGTTATAGTCGAGCATTTTATATATGACCACTCATTCTGAGCCTCCCTGAATGATACACACATGGGGAATCCTCAGGATTCAATTTCATACTACCGCTTATGTAAAACCTTATAGAAAAATTCCCAATGGAGCAATAGTCAGTTTCCTATGTCATATGGCCTCTCATTCCAAGTTTCCGTGTATAATAAACTTCTATGGAGTAATCAGGACGCTGTTTAAGTTAGCCTCAAATTGAGTGCCTTCCTGAAAGATACACAACTGGGTTATAGAATTCTTTTTCATATGAACTCTAATTCTGGGTACCGCTGAGTAATACACAAGTGGGATAGTGTAAGGAGATTATTTGTTATGGGTACTCATAAAGAACCTGTTAGAATAATGCACACATGGCGAATAATAAAGAGTCTATGTTGTACGGTTAATCATTCAGACAAAAAGTGAATAACGAACATGTGGATTATTAGAGGTGTGTTTCATATGCCCCTCTTTCACAGCCTCACTGAATATTACACGCTTGACATATAGTCTGGAGTCTATTCTTTATGGACATTCATTCAGAGAATCACTGAATAATGAACACCTGTGGAAAAGTCAGAAGTCTCTTTCCGACCACCACTCATTGAAAGCCTCACTAAATGTACCCACCTGTGGAAAGAGTCAGGATTTACTTCTATTCCCTCATTCAGAGTCTCACTAAATAATGCACACATGTGGAATAGTCAGGAGAATTTTTTATGCGGCCTCTCATTCTGAGTGTCACTGAACAATGTGCTGTAGTCTGGAGTCTATTTCATGTAGACACATATTCAGAGCCTCCGTGAATAAGACAGACATTTGCTATCGTAAAGATTCTAATTAATATGGACACATCTTCTGAGCCTCACTGAATAATACACACCTGTAGAATAATTTGGAGTCTATTTTCGATGGCATTCATTCAGAGCCTCGGTGAATAATGCACACCTCTAGGGTAACCAGAAATCCATTTCATTTGTACACTCATCCATCGCCTCAGTTTATAATATGCACGTGTTTATTAGTTGGGGTTCCATTTTATATAGCCACAGACTCGGAACCTCAGCGAATAATGCACATATGTAATGTACTCAGCAGTGTGTTTCATATAGCCACTCATTCAGAGATTCATTGGATAATAAAATTGTTTAAGATAGACAGATTCCCGTTTCATATGGTCACACAAGAAGAGCCTCACTGAGTAATACACACCTGGGAAAATGTGAGGTGTCTACTATATATAGCCTCTCATTTACAGCCTCAGGGAAAAATTCACACGTGTGGAGTAGGCACTAATCGCTTTTATATGGCCACAAAATCAAACCCTGTGTGAGCAATACACAAGTTTGGAATAGTCACTAGTCTATTTTATATGCCCAAATATTCGAAGTCAGAGTCAATAATGAACCCCTGTGGAATAATCAGAAAACAATTTCATATGAAAAAGATTTTGAGATTCACTGAATAATATATACCTGGGAAATACTATGGACGCTATTTCATATGGCATTTATTTCAGAATTTTATTGAATAAGGAACACCTGTATCGTAGTCAGAATTTTCTTTCAATAGCCACATCTTCAGAGCCTAACTGAATAACATACACCAGGGCAAAAGTCAGGATTCTGTTTCGCATAACCACTCATTTAGAGCCGAATGTCAAAACGCACACCTGTGGAGTGTTCAGGAGTCTCTATTTTATGGACACACATTCAGAGCGTCACAGAATAATACAGACCTCTGGAAAAACCAGGGGTCTATTTCACATGGCCACCTATTCAGAACCGCAGTGAATGATCATATCCATCTGGAAAATACTCAGGATTCTTTTATATATGGCCACTTATTCAAAGACAAAGTGAATAATGCACACCTGAGGTATACTCGGGAGACTATTTAATATGACCCTTCCCTAAGCAGTCAGTGGAAAAGGGAGAGCGGAAATATATTCAGGATGATAGATTCAGGAGTCTACTTTATGTGGCCACTCGTTCAGACACTCTCTGAAGAATACACACCTTAAGAATAGTCACAGTCCAGGTATTATGGCCACTCAATCACAGCATTATTAAATAATGCACAATTGGGCAATAGTAAGAATTCTACATCATATGGCTACTAATTCAGAGCTTCAGTGCATAATCAGCAGCTGTGTAGTAGTCAGGACCCTTTCTCAGCTTGACCCAAATTAAGCAGCTCCGTGAATGATACATATTTGTGTGATAGTCAGGAGACTCTTTGATATGGACACTCATACGGAACGTCTTCGAATACTGCACATGTGGGGAATAATCACTAATGCATTTCATATGGTGATTCCTTTGGAGGGTCAAACGATTATACGCAACTGTGGAGTAAAATCGGGTCTATTACATAAGGCCACTTTTTCAGTGTTGCAGGGAATAATATGTCTATCTAATAAGTCACGAATCTCTTTCATATGGCCACTCGTTCAGGGACTCTGTGAATAATACTCCCTCAGAAATAGTCAAGGATCTACTTCAAATGGCTACACATTCAGAGTCTCTGTAAGTAATGCACAACTGGCAATACACACGTCTCTTTTTTATGCCCACTTAGTCAGAGTCTCATTCAATTATACACACCCGGGGAAGACTTAAGAGTATACCTCACGGAACCAATCAATTAGAGCCTCAGTGAATAATGCACACCAGTGTTATAGTAGAGGATTTTTTTATGGCCACTCATTCTGTGCCTCCCTGAATGATTCACACCCGGGGGATACTCAGGATTCAATTTTATACTACCACTGATTTTGTACCTTATAGAATAATTCACAATGGAGCATTAGTCAGGTCTCTATTTCATATGGCATCTCGTTCAAAGTTTCAGTGTATAATGAACTTCTATGGAGTAATCAGGAGGCTGTTTAAGATAGCAACTAATTGAGTGCCTTCCTGAATGATACACACCTTGGTTATAGTATTCCGTTTTATATTAACACTAATTCTGGGTACCGCTGTGTAATACACACGTGGGATGGTGTAAGGAGTTTATTTGTTATGAGCACACATAGAGAACCTGTTTGAATAATGCACACATGGCGAATAATAAAAATTCTATATTGTGCGGCTAGTCATTCGGACGAAAAGGGAATAAGGCACATGTGGATTATTAGAAGTCTTTTTCATATGTTCCGCTTTCACAGCCTAACTGAATATTACACACTTGAGAAATAGGCTGGAGTCTATTCTTTATGGCCATTCATTCAGGGAATCACTGAATAATGAACACCTGTAGAATAGTCAGAAGTCTCTTTTGGACTGACACTCATTGAAAGACTCACTAAATGTACCTACCTGTGTAAAGAGTCAGAATTTACTTCTATTCCCTCATTCAGATTCTCACTAAATAATCCACACCTGTGGAATTATCAGGAGAATTTTGCATGCAGCCTCTCATTAAAAGTGTCACTGAACAATGTGCTGTAGTCTGGAGTCTATTTCATGTAGACAAATATTCACAGCCTCAGTGAATAAGACAGACCCTTGCTTTTCTAAAGATTCTAATTAATATGTACAGATATTCTGAGCCTCACTCAATACTACACACCTGTAGAATAACTTAAAGTCTATTTTCCATGGACATTCATTCAGTGCCTCGGTGAAGAATGCACACCCCTGGGGTAGCCAGAAGTCCATTTCATTTGTACACACCTCCATAGCCTCAGTTTATGATATACACGTGTGGATTACTTGGGGTTCCATTTTATATAGCCACGGACTCGTAACCTCAGTGAATGATGCACATATGTAACGTACTCAGCAGTCTGTTACATATAGCCACTCATTCAGAGATTCATTGAATAATAAAATTATTACCATTTTTTTATTCTTTAAGATTTTTATTTCATTATATGTTTTGGGGTACATGTGCAGAGTGTTTAAGATAGTTGCATATGTACACACATGTCAGTGTGCTTTGCTGCCTTTTTCCCCTTCACTCACACTTGGCATTTATCCCCAGGCTATCCCTCCCCAGCATCCCCTATTGTCCCTCCCCCTTCATTTCTATAGACCCCAGTGTGTAGTAGACCCCCTCCCTGTGTCCATGTGTTCTCATATTTCTCACCTGCCTATTAGTGAGAATATGCGGTGTTTTTTTTTCTTTTCTTGTGTCAGTTTGCTGAGAATGTTGTTCTCCAGATTCATCCATGTCCTTACAAAGGAAACAAACTCATTATTTTTGATTGCTGCATATTATTCCATCCTGTATATGTGCCACATTTTCCCAGTTCAGTCTATCATTGATGGGCATTTGGGTTGGTTCCAGGTCGTTGGTATTGTAAACAGTGCTGCAATGGATATTCGTGTGCATGTGTCCTTATAGTAGAACGATTTATAGTCCTTTGGATATATACCCAGTAATGGGATTGCTGGGTCAAATGGAATTTCTATTTCTAGGTCCTTGAAGAATCGCCACGCTGTCTTCCACAATGGTTGAACTAATATACACTCCCACCAACAGTGTAAGAGTGTTCCTATTTCTCCACCTCGTCTTCAGCATCTGCTGTCTCCAGATTTTTTAATGATCACCATTCTAACTGGTGTGAGATGGTATCTCAATGTGGTTTTGATTTGCAACTCTCTAATGACCAGTGATGATGAGCATTTTTTCATGTGTGTGTTGGCCTCATGTATGTCTTCTTTTGTAAAGTGTCTGTTCATATCCTTTGCCCATTTTTGAATGGACTTGTTTGTTTTTTTCCTGTAAATCTGTTTGAGTTCTTTGTAAATTCTGGATATCAGCCCTTTGGCAGATGCGTAAACTACAAAGAATTTTTCCCATTCTGATGGTTGCCGACTCACTCTAATGACTGTTTTCTTTGCTGTGCAGAAGCTGTGGAGTTTGACTAGGTCCCATTTGTCTATTTGGCTTTTGTTGCCAATGCTTTTGGTGTTTTGGTCATGAAGTCCTTGCCTACTCCTATGTCCTGAATGGTTTTGCCTTTTATTTTCTTCTAGGGTTTTTATGGTGTCAGGTCTTATGTTTACGTCTTTAATCCATCTGGAGTTAATTTTAGTGTAAGGTGTCAGGAAGGGGTCCAGTTTCTGCTTTCTGCACATGGCTAGCCAGTTTTCCGAACACCATTTATTAAATACGGAATCCTTTCCCCATTGCTTGTTTTTGTCTGGTTTATCAAAGATAATATGGTTGTAGATATGTTGTGTTGACTCCGATGCCTCTGTTCTGTTCCATTGTTCTATATCTCTGTTTTGGTACGAGTACCATGCTGTTTTGATTACTATAGCCTTGTAGTATAATTTGAAGTCTTGTAGTGTGATGACTCCGGTTGTGTTCTTATTGCTTAGAATTGACTTGGCTATAGGGGCTCCCTTTTGGTTCCATACGAAGTTCTTGGTGGTTTTTTTTAGTTCTGTGAAGAAATTCAATGGTAATTTGATGGGGATAGCATTGATTGTGTAAATTACTTTGAGCAGTATAGCCGTTTTCACGATATTGATTCTTTCTAGCCACACACATGGAATGTTTCTCCATCTGTTTGTGTCCTCTCTTATTTCGTTTAGCAGTGGTTTGTTGTTTTCCTTGAGGAGGTACCCTACGTCCCTTGTGAGCTGTATTTGTATGTATTTTATTTTATTTGTAGCAATTGTGAATGGCAGTTCGTTCTTGATTTGGTTCTCTTTTAGTCTGTTATTTGTGTATAGAAATGCTTGTGATTTTTGCACATTGATTTTATATCCTGAGACTTTGTTGAAGTTGCTTATCAGTTTCAGAAGCTTTCGGGCTGAGGTGATGGGGTCTTCTAGGTATACTATCATGTCGCCTGCAAATAGAGACCATTTGGCTTCCACCTTTCCTATTTGAATACCCTTTATTTCTTTTTCTTGCCTGATTGCTCTGGCTAGAACTTCCACTACTATGTTGAATAGGAGTGGTGAGAGAGGGCATCCTTGTCTAGTGCCAGATTTCAAAAGAAATGCTTCCAGTTTTTTCCCATTCATTATGATATTGGCTGTTGGTTTGTCATAAATAGCTTTTATTACTTTGAGATACGTTCCATCAATACCAAGTTTATTGAAAATTTTTAGCATAAAGCACTGTTGAATTTTTTCAGATGCCTTCTCTGCATCGATTGAGATAATCATGTGGTTTTTGTTTTGCTTCTGTTTATGTGGTGAATTACATTTATAGACTTACATATGTTGAACCAGCCTTGCATCCGTAGGATGAATCGTACTTGATCATGATGGATAAGTTTTTTTTTTTTTTTTTTTTTTTAATTTATTTATTTTTTATTGCATTATAGGTTTGGGGGTACATGTGCAGAACGAGCAAGATAGTTGCATAGGTACACACATGGCAGTGTGCTTTGCTGCTTTCCTCCCCTTCACCCACACTTGGTATTCATCCCCAGGCTATCCCCCCCAGCCCCCCCCTGCTGTCCCTCCCCCATTCCCCCCAACAGTCCCCAGTGTATAGTAGACCGCCTCTCTCTGTCCACATGTTCTCATTTTTCTCACCCACCTATGAGCGAGTATATGCGGTATTTCTTTTTCTGTTCTTGTGTCAGTTTGCTGAGAATGATGTTCTCCAGATTCATCCATGTCCCTACAAAGGACACAAACTCATCATTTTTGATTGCTGCATAATATTCCATGGTGTATATGTGCCACATTTTCCCAGTCCAGTTTATCATCGATGGGCATTTGGGTTGGTTCCAGGTCTTTGCTATTGTAAACAGTGCTTCAATGAACATTCGTGTGCATGTGTCGTTATAGTAGAAGGATTTATAGTCTTTTGGATAGATACCCAGTAATGGGATTGCTGGGTCAAATGTAATTTCTATTTCTAGGTCCCTGAGGAATCGCCACACTGTCTTCCACAATGGTTGAACTAATTTACACTCCCACCAACAGTGTAAGAGTGTTCCTATTTCCCCACATCCTCTCCAGCATATAAAATCAATGTGCAAAAAATCACAAGTATTCCTGTACACCAATAACAGACTTAAAGAGAACCAAATTAAGAACGAACTGCCATTCACAATTGCTACAAAAAAAATAAAGTACCTAGGAATACAACTCACTAGGAATGTAAGGGACCTCTTTAAGGAAAACTACAAACAACTGCTCAACGAAATAAGAGAGGACACAAACAGATGGAGAAACATTACATGTTCGTGGTTAGGAGTCTCTATTTATATGGACATACATTAAGAGCGTCACAGAATAATACAGACCTATGGAAAAGTCAGGAGTGTATTTCATATGACCACTTATTCAGAAATGGAGTGATGGAATATATACATCTGGAAGATACTCAGTATTCTTTTATATATGGCTACTTATTCACAGGCTCAGTTAATAATGCACACCTGGGGTATAGTCTGGAGACTATTTGATATGACCATTTACTAAGCACTCAGTGAATAATGGAGAGCTAAAATATAGTCAGGATGATAGAGTCAGGAGTCTAATTTATGTGGACACTCGTTCAGAATCTCACTGAAGAATACACACCTTAAAAATAGTCAGAGTCCAGGTATGATGGCCACTCAATCACAGCATTACCAAATAGTGCATAATTTGGGCAATAGTAAGGACTCTATATCATATGGCTTCTAATTCAGAGCTTCAGTGCATAATCAGCAGCTGTGTAGAAGTCAGGTCCCCATTTCAGCTTGCCCCAAATTAAGGAGCTCCATGAATGATACATATATTTGTGATAGTCAGGAGAATCTTTGATATAGACACTCATTCAAAACCTCTTCAAATACTGCACACGTGGGAAATTATCACTAATGTATTTCATATGGTGATTCCTTTGGTGGGCCAAAAAATAACGCAAAACTGTGGAGTAAAATGGTGTCTATTACATAAGGCCACTCTTTCAGTGTTGCAGAGAATACTATGTATGTCTGATAAGTCAGGAAATTCTTTCACGTGGCCACAAGTTCAGGTCCTCTGTGAATTATACTCCCCTCAGAAATAGTCAAGGCTCTCCTTCAAATGGCTACACATTCAGAGTCTCTGTAAGTAATGCAAACTTGAAAAATACACAAGAGTCTGTTTTTTATGCCCACTTAGTAAGAGTCTCATTCAATTATACACACCCGGGGAAGAGTTAAGAGTATACCTCATGGAACCAATTATTTAGAGCCTCAGTGAATAATGCACACCTTGGTTATAGTCGAGCATTTTATATATGACCACTCATTCTGAGCCTCCCTGAATGATACACACATGGGGAATCCTCAGGATTCAATTTCATACTACCGCTTATGTAAAACCTTATAGAAAAATTCCCAATGGAGCAATAGTCAGTTTCCTATGTCATATGGCCTCTCATTCCAAGTTTCCGTGTATAATAAACTTCTATGGAGTAATCAGGACGCTGTTTAAGTTAGCCTCAAATTGAGTGCCTTCCTGAAAGATACACAACTGGGTTATAGAATTCTTTTTCATATGAACTCTAATTCTGGGTACCGCTGAGTAATACACAAGTGGGATAGTGTAAGGAGATTATTTGTTATGGGTACTCATAAAGAACCTGTTAGAATAATGCACACATGGCGAATAATAAAGAGTCTATGTTGTACGGTTAATCATTCAGACAAAAAGTGAATAACGAACATGTGGATTATTAGAGGTGTGTTTCATATGCCCCTCTTTCACAGCCTCACTGAATATTACACGCTTGACATATAGTCTGGAGTCTATTCTTTATGGACATTCATTCAGAGAATCACTGAATAATGAACACCTGTGGAAAAGTCAGAAGTCTCTTTCCGACCACCACTCATTGAAAGCCTCACTAAATGTACCCACCTGTGGAAAGAGTCAGGATTTACTTCTATTCCCTCATTCAGAGTCTCACTAAATAATGCACACATGTGGAATAGTCAGGAGAATTTTTTATGCGGCCTCTCATTCTGAGTGTCACTGAACAATGTGCTGTAGTCTGGAGTCTATTTCATGTAGACACATATTCAGAGCCTCCGTGAATAAGACAGACATTTGCTATCGTAAAGATTCTAATTAATATGGACACATCTTCTGAGCCTCACTGAATAATACACACCTGTAGAATAATTTGGAGTCTATTTTCGATGGCATTCATTCAGAGCCTCGGTGAATAATGCACACCTCTAGGGTAACCAGAAATCCATTTCATTTGTACACTCATCCATCGCCTCAGTTTATAATATGCACGTGTTTATTAGTTGGGGTTCCATTTTATATAGCCACAGACTCGGAACCTCAGCGAATAATGCACATATGTAATGTACTCAGCAGTGTGTTTCATATAGCCACTCATTCAGAGATTCATTGGATAATAAAATTGTTTAAGATAGACAGATTCCCGTTTCATATGGTCACACAAGAAGAGCCTCACTGAGTAATACACACCTGGGAAAATGTGAGGTGTCTACTATATATAGCCTCTCATTTACAGCCTCAGGGAAAAATTCACACGTGTGGAGTAGGCACTAATCGCTTTTATATGGCCACAAAATCAAACCCTGTGTGAGCAATACACAAGTTTGGAATAGTCACTAGTCTATTTTATATGCCCAAATATTCGAAGTCAGAGTCAATAATGAACCCCTGTGGAATAATCAGAAAACAATTTCATATGAAAAAGATTTTGAGATTCACTGAATAATATATACCTGGGAAATACTATGGACGCTATTTCATATGGCATTTATTTCAGAATTTTATTGAATAAGGAACACCTGTATCGTAGTCAGAATTTTCTTTCAATAGCCACATCTTCAGAGCCTAACTGAATAACATACACCAGGGCAAAAGTCAGGATTCTGTTTCGCATAACCACTCATTTAGAGCCGAATGTCAAAACGCACACCTGTGGAGTGTTCAGGAGTCTCTATTTTATGGACACACATTCAGAGCGTCACAGAATAATACAGACCTCTGGAAAAACCAGGGGTCTATTTCACATGGCCACCTATTCAGAACCGCAGTGAATGATCATATCCATCTGGAAAATACTCAGGATTCTTTTATATATGGCCACTTATTCAAAGACAAAGTGAATAATGCACACCTGAGGTATACTCGGGAGACTATTTAATATGACCCTTCCCTAAGCAGTCAGTGGAAAAGGGAGAGCGGAAATATATTCAGGATGATAGATTCAGGAGTCTACTTTATGTGGCCACTCGTTCAGACACTCTCTGAAGAATACACACCTTAAGAATAGTCACAGTCCAGGTATTATGGCCACTCAATCACAGCATTATTAAATAATGCACAATTGGGCAATAGTAAGAATTCTACATCATATGGCTACTAATTCAGAGCTTCAGTGCATAATCAGCAGCTGTGTAGTAGTCAGGACCCTTTCTCAGCTTGACCCAAATTAAGCAGCTCCGTGAATGATACATATTTGTGTGATAGTCAGGAGACTCTTTGATATGGACACTCATACGGAACGTCTTCGAATACTGCACATGTGGGGAATAATCACTAATGCATTTCATATGGTGATTCCTTTGGAGGGTCAAACGATTATACGCAACTGTGGAGTAAAATCGGGTCTATTACATAAGGCCACTTTTTCAGTGTTGCAGGGAATAATATGTCTATCTAATAAGTCACGAATCTCTTTCATATGGCCACTCGTTCAGGGACTCTGTGAATAATACTCCCTCAGAAATAGTCAAGGATCTACTTCAAATGGCTACACATTCAGAGTCTCTGTAAGTAATGCACAACTGGCAATACACACGTCTCTTTTTTATGCCCACTTAGTCAGAGTCTCATTCAATTATACACACCCGGGGAAGACTTAAGAGTATACCTCACGGAACCAATCAATTAGAGCCTCAGTGAATAATGCACACCAGTGTTATAGTAGAGGATTTTTTTATGGCCACTCATTCTGTGCCTCCCTGAATGATTCACACCCGGGGGATACTCAGGATTCAATTTTATACTACCACTGATTTTGTACCTTATAGAATAATTCACAATGGAGCATTAGTCAGGTCTCTATTTCATATGGCATCTCGTTCAAAGTTTCAGTGTATAATGAACTTCTATGGAGTAATCAGGAGGCTGTTTAAGATAGCAACTAATTGAGTGCCTTCCTGAATGATACACACCTTGGTTATAGTATTCCGTTTTATATTAACACTAATTCTGGGTACCGCTGTGTAATACACACGTGGGATGGTGTAAGGAGTTTATTTGTTATGAGCACACATAGAGAACCTGTTTGAATAATGCACACATGGCGAATAATAAAAATTCTATATTGTGCGGCTAGTCATTCGGACGAAAAGGGAATAAGGCACATGTGGATTATTAGAAGTCTTTTTCATATGTTCCGCTTTCACAGCCTAACTGAATATTACACACTTGAGAAATAGGCTGGAGTCTATTCTTTATGGCCATTCATTCAGGGAATCACTGAATAATGAACACCTGTAGAATAGTCAGAAGTCTCTTTTGGACTGACACTCATTGAAAGACTCACTAAATGTACCTACCTGTGTAAAGAGTCAGAATTTACTTCTATTCCCTCATTCAGATTCTCACTAAATAATCCACACCTGTGGAATTATCAGGAGAATTTTGCATGCAGCCTCTCATTAAAAGTGTCACTGAACAATGTGCTGTAGTCTGGAGTCTATTTCATGTAGACAAATATTCACAGCCTCAGTGAATAAGACAGACCCTTGCTTTTCTAAAGATTCTAATTAATATGTACAGATATTCTGAGCCTCACTCAATACTACACACCTGTAGAATAACTTAAAGTCTATTTTCCATGGACATTCATTCAGTGCCTCGGTGAAGAATGCACACCCCTGGGGTAGCCAGAAGTCCATTTCATTTGTACACACCTCCATAGCCTCAGTTTATGATATACACGTGTGGATTACTTGGGGTTCCATTTTATATAGCCACGGACTCGTAACCTCAGTGAATGATGCACATATGTAACGTACTCAGCAGTCTGTTACATATAGCCACTCATTCAGAGATTCATTGAATAATAAAATTATTACCATTTTTTTATTCTTTAAGATTTTTATTTCATTATATGTTTTGGGGTACATGTGCAGAGTGTTTAAGATAGTTGCATATGTACACACATGTCAGTGTGCTTTGCTGCCTTTTTCCCCTTCACTCACACTTGGCATTTATCCCCAGGCTATCCCTCCCCAGCATCCCCTATTGTCCCTCCCCCTTCATTTCTATAGACCCCAGTGTGTAGTAGACCCCCTCCCTGTGTCCATGTGTTCTCATATTTCTCACCTGCCTATTAGTGAGAATATGCGGTGTTTTTTTTTCTTTTCTTGTGTCAGTTTGCTGAGAATGTTGTTCTCCAGATTCATCCATGTCCTTACAAAGGAAACAAACTCATTATTTTTGATTGCTGCATATTATTCCATCCTGTATATGTGCCACATTTTCCCAGTTCAGTCTATCATTGATGGGCATTTGGGTTGGTTCCAGGTCGTTGGTATTGTAAACAGTGCTGCAATGGATATTCGTGTGCATGTGTCCTTATAGTAGAACGATTTATAGTCCTTTGGATATATACCCAGTAATGGGATTGCTGGGTCAAATGGAATTTCTATTTCTAGGTCCTTGAAGAATCGCCACGCTGTCTTCCACAATGGTTGAACTAATATACACTCCCACCAACAGTGTAAGAGTGTTCCTATTTCTCCACCTCGTCTTCAGCATCTGCTGTCTCCAGATTTTTTAATGATCACCATTCTAACTGGTGTGAGATGGTATCTCAATGTGGTTTTGATTTGCAACTCTCTAATGACCAGTGATGATGAGCATTTTTTCATGTGTGTGTTGGCCTCATGTATGTCTTCTTTTGTAAAGTGTCTGTTCATATCCTTTGCCCATTTTTGAATGGACTTGTTTGTTTTTTTCCTGTAAATCTGTTTGAGTTCTTTGTAAATTCTGGATATCAGCCCTTTGGCAGATGCGTAAACTACAAAGAATTTTTCCCATTCTGATGGTTGCCGACTCACTCTAATGACTGTTTTCTTTGCTGTGCAGAAGCTGTGGAGTTTGACTAGGTCCCATTTGTCTATTTGGCTTTTGTTGCCAATGCTTTTGGTGTTTTGGTCATGAAGTCCTTGCCTACTCCTATGTCCTGAATGGTTTTGCCTTTTATTTTCTTCTAGGGTTTTTATGGTGTCAGGTCTTATGTTTACGTCTTTAATCCATCTGGAGTTAATTTTAGTGTAAGGTGTCAGGAAGGGGTCCAGTTTCTGCTTTCTGCACATGGCTAGCCAGTTTTCCGAACACCATTTATTAAATACGGAATCCTTTCCCCATTGCTTGTTTTTGTCTGGTTTATCAAAGATAATATGGTTGTAGATATGTTGTGTTGACTCCGATGCCTCTGTTCTGTTCCATTGTTCTATATCTCTGTTTTGGTACGAGTACCATGCTGTTTTGATTACTATAGCCTTGTAGTATAATTTGAAGTCTTGTAGTGTGATGACTCCGGTTGTGTTCTTATTGCTTAGAATTGACTTGGCTATAGGGGCTCCCTTTTGGTTCCATACGAAGTTCTTGGTGGTTTTTTTTAGTTCTGTGAAGAAATTCAATGGTAATTTGATGGGGATAGCATTGATTGTGTAAATTACTTTGAGCAGTATAGCCGTTTTCACGATATTGATTCTTTCTAGCCACACACATGGAATGTTTCTCCATCTGTTTGTGTCCTCTCTTATTTCGTTTAGCAGTGGTTTGTTGTTTTCCTTGAGGAGGTACCCTACGTCCCTTGTGAGCTGTATTTGTATGTATTTTATTTTATTTGTAGCAATTGTGAATGGCAGTTCGTTCTTGATTTGGTTCTCTTTTAGTCTGTTATTTGTGTATAGAAATGCTTGTGATTTTTGCACATTGATTTTATATCCTGAGACTTTGTTGAAGTTGCTTATCAGTTTCAGAAGCTTTCGGGCTGAGGTGATGGGGTCTTCTAGGTATACTATCATGTCGCCTGCAAATAGAGACCATTTGGCTTCCACCTTTCCTATTTGAATACCCTTTATTTCTTTTTCTTGCCTGATTGCTCTGGCTAGAACTTCCACTACTATGTTGAATAGGAGTGGTGAGAGAGGGCATCCTTGTCTAGTGCCAGATTTCAAAAGAAATGCTTCCAGTTTTTTCCCATTCATTATGATATTGGCTGTTGGTTTGTCATAAATAGCTTTTATTACTTTGAGATACGTTCCATCAATACCAAGTTTATTGAAAATTTTTAGCATAAAGCACTGTTGAATTTTTTCAGATGCCTTCTCTGCATCGATTGAGATAATCATGTGGTTTTTGTTTTGCTTCTGTTTATGTGGTGAATTACATTTATAGACTTACATATGTTGAACCAGCCTTGCATCCGTAGGATGAATCGTACTTGATCATGATGGATAAGTTTTTTTTTTTTTTTTTTTTTTTAATTTATTTATTTTTTATTGCATTATAGGTTTGGGGGTACATGTGCAGAACGAGCAAGATAGTTGCATAGGTACACACATGGCAGTGTGCTTTGCTGCTTTCCTCCCCTTCACCCACACTTGGTATTCATCCCCAGGCTATCCCCCCCAGCCCCCCCCTGCTGTCCCTCCCCCATTCCCCCCAACAGTCCCCAGTGTATAGTAGACCGCCTCTCTCTGTCCACATGTTCTCATTTTTCTCACCCACCTATGAGCGAGTATATGCGGTATTTCTTTTTCTGTTCTTGTGTCAGTTTGCTGAGAATGATGTTCTCCAGATTCATCCATGTCCCTACAAAGGACACAAACTCATCATTTTTGATTGCTGCATAATATTCCATGGTGTATATGTGCCACATTTTCCCAGTCCAGTCTATCATCGTTGGGCATTTGGGTTGGTTCCAGGTCTAAGTTTTTTAATGTGCCATTGCAATCGGTTTGCCAGTATTTTATTGAGGATTTTTGCATCTATGTTCATCATGGATATTGGCCTTAAGTTTTCTTTTCTTGTTGAGTATCTGCCAGGTTTTGGTATCAGGATGATGTTGGTCTCATAAAATGATTTGGGAACGGTTCCCTCTTTTTGAATTATTTGGAATAGTTTCAGAAGGAAGGGTACCAGATCCTTTTTGGGTGTCTAGTAGAAATTAGCTGTGAATCCATCTGGACCTGGGCTTTTTTTTGTGTGGTAGGCTCTTAATTGCTACCTCAACTTCAGACCTTGTTATTGGTCTATTCATAGTTTCGGCTTCCTCCTGGTTTAGGATTGGGAGGACACAGGCGTCCAGAAATATATCCATTTCTTCCTGGTTTACTAGTTTATGTGCATACAATTGTTTGTGGTATTCTCTGATGATGGTTTGAATTTCCGTGGAATCTGTGGTGATTTCCCCTTTATCGTTTTTTATTGCATCTATTTGGTTGTTCTCTCTTTTCTTTTTTATTTGCCTGGCTAGTGGTCTGTCTATTTTGTTGATCTTTTCGAAAAACCAGCTCTTTGATTTATTGATTTTTTGAAGTGTTTTTCTTGTCTCTATCTCCTTCAGTTCTGCTCTGATCTTAGTTATTTCTTGCCTTCGGCTAGGGTTTGAGCTTTTTTGATCTTGTTCCTCTAGCTCTTTCAATTTTGACGGTAGGGTGTCCATTATGAATCTCTCCACTCTTCTCATGTGGCCACCTATTGCTATATATTTTCCTCTACAGACTGCTTTAAAAATGTCCAAAAGATTCTGGTACGTTGTGTTTTCATTCTCGTTCGTTTCCAAGAACTTCTTTATTTCTGCCTTCATTTCATTGTTTATCCAATCAACATTGAAGAGCCAATTGTTCAGTTTCCATGAAGCTGTGCCGTTCTGAGTTATTTTCTGAATTCTGAGTTTCAACTTGATTGCACTATTGTCGGAGAGATTGTTTGTTATGATTTCAGTTGTTTTGCATTTGCTGAGGAGTGCTTTACTTTTAATTATGTGGTCAATTTTGGAGTAGGTGTAATGTGGTGCTGAGAAGAATGTATATTCTGTGAATTTGAGGTGGAGAGTTCTGTAAATATCTATCAGGTTTGCTTGTTCCAGGCCTGAGTTCAAGTCCTGGATATCCTTGTTAATTTTCTGTCTGATTGATCTTTCCGCTATTGGCAGTGGAGTGTTAAAATCTTCCACTATTATTGTGTGGGAGTCTATGTCTCATTGTAAGTTATTACGGACTTGCCTTATATATCTGTGTGCTCCTGCATTGGGTCCATATATATTTGGAATCGTTAGCTCTTCTTGTTGTATTTTCTTTTTACCACTGTGTAATGACCTTCTTTGTCCCTTTTGATCTTTGTTGCTTTAAAGTCTATTTTATCAGAGATGCGAATTGCAATTCCTGGTTTTTTTTTTTTTGCTCTCCATTTTCTTGGTAAATATTCCTCCATCCCATTATTTTGAACCTTTGTGTATCCTTGCCTGTGAGGTGGGTTTCCTGGATACAGCACACCGACAGGTTTTGCCTTTTTATCCAATTTGCCAGTCTGTGTCTATTTATTGGTGCATTTAGCCCATTTACATTTAGGGTTAATATTGTTATGTGTGAATTTGATACTGCCATTTTGATGCTAGCCGTCTGTTTTTCCCATTGGTTCATGTAGATTCTTCATTTTGTTGATGCTCTTTAGCATTTGGTATGCTTTTGGGATGGCTGGTACTGGTTGTTTCTTTCTATGTGTAGTGCCTCTTTCAGGAGCTCTTGTAAAGCAGGCCTAGTGGTGACAAAATCTCTGAGTACTTGCTTGTTCATGAAGGATTTTATTTTTTCTTCACTTATGAAGCTCAGTTTGGCTGGATATGAAATTCTGGGTTGAAAGTTCTTTTCTTTAAGGATTTTGAATATTGGCCCCCACTCTCTTCTGGCTTGTAGAGTCTCTGCCGAGAGATCTGCTGTGAGCATGATGGGCTTTTCTTTCTTGGTGACCCGACCTTTCTCTCTGGCTGCCCTTAGTATTTTCTCCTTTATTTCAACCCTGGTGAATCTGACGATTATGTGCCTTGGGGTTGCTCTTGTTGCAGAATATCTTTGTGGTGTTCTCTGTATTTCCTGGAGTTGAGTATTGACCTGTCTTGCTAGGTTGGGGAAATTTTTCTGGATAATATCTTGAATAGTGTTTTCCAGCTTGGATTCATTCTCTTCATCACATTGTGGTACACCTATCAAACGTAGTTTGGGTCTCTTGACATAGTCCCACATTTCGTGGAGATTTTGTTCATTCCTTTTTGTGCTTTTTTCTTTTATCTTTCTTTCTCATTTTATTTCATTGAGTTGATCTTAAACTTCTGATATTCTTTCTTCTGCTTGATCAATTTGGCTGTTGAAACTTGTGCATGCTTCACGAAGTTCTCGTGTTGTGTTTTTCAGCTCCTTCAATTCATTCATATTCCTCTCTAAGTTGTCCATTCTTGTTATCATTTCCTCGAATCTTTTTTCAAGGTTCTTAGTTTCTTTCCACTGATTTAGAACATGTTCTTTTAGCACACTGAAATTTCTCATCATCCACTTTCTGAAGTCTGATTCTGTCATTTCGTCACACTCATTCTTTGTCCAGCTTTGTTCCCTTGCTGATGCAAAGTTTTGGTCCTTTGTAGGAGGTGATGTGTTTTGGTTTCGGGTGTTTTTCTCTGTGTTGCGCTGGTTTCTTCCCATCTTTATGGATTTATCCACCTGTCATCTTAGTAGTTGCTGGTTTTTCAATTGGGTCTGTGTGTGGACACCCAGATCGTTATTGATGAGGTATTTCTGTTACTTAGTCTTCCTTCTAATGGTCTAGCCCCTCTGCTGTACGAGTGCTGAGGTCCACTCCAGGCCCTTCCTTTCTGGGGTACACCTTTATCAGCTGCGGAACAGTGAGGGATGCTACCAGTGTCTTCTTCTGCTATCTTTGTTTCAGAATGGTGCCCGCCAAATGTCAGTCTGACTAGTCCTTTTTGGGGTGATGACTCTTTGGATATACAGGGGTCAGCGAGCTGCTTGAGGAGATGGTCTGCTTTATAGGAGCTCCAGTGCTGAGCTGTGAGCTCCATTGTTCATTTAGCGTAGTTGGGACGATATGTTTATGTCTGCTGCAACAGAACTCATAAAACACCCGCTTTATTTCCCCCTTAGATGCTGTGTCTCAGGGAGTTGGGGCTTTCTTTATGAGTATCTTTTGCACTGTCCTGCCCAGCTAGGAGGCAGTCTATTGACTATTGTCCTGCCAGGGCTCTGCCCTGCTAGCGCAGGTCCACCCTGTTGTTACGGGGCTCTGTTCTGCTGTGGGTTGCTCCGTACTGCTGTGGC
The DNA here is from genome assembly GCA_031835075.1 of Saguinus oedipus. Lineage (NCBI taxonomy): Eukaryota > Metazoa > Chordata > Mammalia > Primates > Cebidae > Saguinus > Saguinus oedipus. The sequence continues at coordinate 31,661,127 of CM063180.1, read as the reverse complement.
TTACTCCGCCCTGCTGGCGGAGTCTCTCTGTCATGGCAGGTTGCCTGGCAATGGCAGGCTGCTTCAGCCCTGGGCTGTACTTCAGTAGTGGGGGATTGCATCAGTAGTGGCAGATGCCCCTCCTGAAACTGGGTTTCACCGTCCTAGATGCTGGCAGCAAAACTCTCAGACCCGGGAGCCTCCAATTGCTGCCCTGCTTGTCCCCTTCAGGGTGGGACCCGCCAAGCCCAATCACCCATCTCCCTGCCTCAGAGTCCATCCTCTCTCTCTCTCTCTCTCTCTCTCTCTTTCTCTCCCCAAGCTGAACAGGTGACTCTCTCACTGGCACCCCACAAGAGTGCTGATAGGGCACCGGGATCCATGCAATCTCATGTGCCACTGACCACTGCACTGGCTAAGATGAAGTTTCCCAGGAATCTCCTGGTCTGCCTGATTATCTAAGTCACATTCAATCAGATGGACATGCCAATATGCCCTTCCAAATCTCAGATTGCTGGTTTAGTAGGGAACCCAGACCAGTGAGTTTTGTGCCTGGTGCCACTGCACTGTGGAACCGGCTGAAGCGGCCACGCAAGTTGGCTGTGCTAGTGTCCCGTGTCTCTCCGACACATGTGACTTTCAAAGTTCTGAGAGCAAAAAAGATCTGTCCGAGAATGCGGCTAGGACTCAACCTCTGTGCCTTCACTGAGAGCTGCAAACTGGAGTCGCCTCTACGACGCCATCTTGGAAGTCTCCCCAGATAATAAAATTATTGAGGAAACAAAGAATCCCGTTTCATATAGTCACACAAGAAGAGACTCACTGAGTAACACACACCTGGAAAAATGTGAGGAGTTTACTATATATAGCCTCTCATTTCCAGCCTCAGGGAATAATGTACACGTGTTGAATAGGCAAAAATCTATTTTACATGGCCACAAAATCAAACCCTGAGTGAGCAATACACAAGTTGGGAATAGTATTCAGGAGTCTTTATTTTATAAACACTAATTCAGCGCGTCAAAGAATTGTACAGACCTATGGAATAGTCAGGAGTGAATTTCACATGGCCACTTATTCAGAACCGCAGTGAAGGAACATATATATATCTGAAAAATTCTCAGGATTCTTCTATATATGGCCACTTATTCAGATACTCAGTAAATAATGCACACCTGGGGTATTGTCTGGAGATTAGTTGATATGACCGTTTCTTAAGCACTCAGTGAAAAATGGAGAGCTGAAATAGAATCAGAATGTTAGAGTCAGGAGTCTACTTTATGTGGTCACTCGTTCAGAAATTCACTGAAGAATACACACCTTAAGAATAGTACGAGTTCGGCTATTATGGCCACTGAATCACAGCATTACCGAATAATGCACAATTGGGCAATAGTAAGGAGTCTATATCATATGGCTTCTAATTCAGAGTTTCAGTGCATAATCAGCAGCTATGTAGTAGTCAGGACCCTATTTCAGCTTTCCCCAAATTAAGCAGCTCTGTGAATGATAAATAGATATGTGATAGTCAGGAGATTCTTTGATATGGACACTCATACAGAACCTTTTCGAATAATGCACATGTGGGGAATAATCACTAGTGTATTTCATATGGTGATTCCTTTGGAGGGACAAACAACAACTCGCAACTGTGGAGTAAAATGGGGTCTATTACATAAGGCCACTTTTTCAGAGTTGCAGGGAATAATATGTATATCTGATAAGTCAAGAATCTCTTTCACATTTCCACTCGTTCAGGGCAGCTGTGAATAATACTCCCCTTAGAAATAGTCAAGGTTCTACTACAAATGGCTACACATTCAGAGACTCTGTAAGTAATGCACACCTGGGCAATACAGAAAAGTCCCTTTTTTATGCCCACTTAGTCAGAGTCTTATTCAATTATACACACCCGTTGAAGAGTTGAGAGTATACTTCAAGGAGCCAATCATTTAGAGCCTCAGTGAATAATGCACACCAGGGTTATAGTCGAGCATTTTTTATATGGCCACACATTCTGTGCCTCCGTGAATCATACACACCTGAGGAATCCTCAGGAATCAATTTCATACTACCACTCATGGAGAACCTTATAGAAAAATTCACAATGGAGAAATAGTCAGGTGTCTATTTCATATGGCCTCTCATTCAAAGTTTCAGTGTATAATAAACTTCTATGGAGTAATCAGGACGTTGTTTAAGTTAGCCACGAATTGAGTTCCCTCCTGAAGGATACACACCTTGGTTATAGGATTCTATTTCATATAAACTCTAATTCTCTCTACCGCTGAATAATACATGCGTGGGACAGTGTAAGGAGTTTATTTGTAATGGGCACGCATAGAGAACATGTTTGAATAATGCACACATGGCGAATAATAAGGATTCTATGTTGTACGGCTAGTCATTCAGACAAAAATGAATAAAGCACATGTGGATTTTTAGAAGTCTGTTTCATAAGCCCCTCTTTCACAGCCCCACTGAATATTACACAATTGAGATATAGTCTGGTGTCTATTCTTTATGGCCATTGATTCAGAGAATCACTGAATAATGAAGACCTGTGTAATTGACAGAAGTCTTTTTCCGACTGCCACTCATTGAAAGCCTCAAAAAATGTACCCACATGTGGAAAGAGTCACGATTTACTTCTATTCCCTCATTCAGAGTCTGATTAAATGATGCACACCTGTGGAATTGTCAGGAGAATTTTTCATGCGGCCTCTCATTCCGAGTGTCGCTGAACAATGTGCTGTAATCTGGAGTCTATTTCAGGTAGGCACATATTCAGAGCCTCAGTGAATAAGACAGTCCCTTGCTTTCGTAAAGATTCTAATTAGTATGGACACATCTTCTGAGCCTCACTGAATAATACACACCTGTAGAATAATTTGGAGTCCATTTTTGATGGACATTCATTTAGAGCCTCGCTGAATAATGCACACCCCTGGGGTAGCCAGAAGTCCATTTTATTTCTACGCCCATCCATAGCCTTAGTTTATAATAAGCACGTGTGGATTAGTTGGGTTTCCATTTCATATAGCCACGGACTCAAAACCTCAGTGAATAATGCACATATGTAAGGTACTCAGCAGATGCTTCATATAGCAACTCCTTCAGAGTTTCATTGGATAATAAATTTTTTTAAGATAGACAGAATCACGTTTCATATAATCTCACAATAATAGCCTCACTGATTAATACAAACCTTGGAATATATGAGGAGTCTACTATATATGGCCTCTCATTTACCGCCTCAGGAAATAATGTACACCTGTGGAGTAGGCACTAATCTATTTTATATTGCCACAAAATCAAACCCTGAGTGAGCAATACACATGTTGAGAATAGTCATTAGTCTATTCCATATGCCAAAATATCCAAAGTCAGAGTCAATAATTCACTCCTGTGGACTAGTCAGGAAACAATTTCATATGGACGACGTTTTTGAGCTTCAGTGAAAAATATATACCTGGGATACACTCAGGACGCTATTTCATATGGTGTCTAATTCAGAGCTTCATTGAGTAAGGAACACCTGTATCGTAGTCAGAATTTTCTTTTAACAGCCACATCTTCAGAACCTACCGGAATACCATACACCTTGGAAAAAGTCAGGATTGTCTTTCGTATAGCCCCTCATTTTGAGCCGAATGTAAAAACGCATGACTGAGGAGTATTAAGGAGTCTCCACTATATGGACACTCATTCAGAGCGTCAGAAAATAATACAGACCTATGGAAATATCAGGAGTGTATGTCACATGGCCATTTATTCAGATCCGCAGTGAAAGATCATATATATCTGTAAATTGCTCAAGATTCTTTTATATATCGCTACTTATTCAGAGACTCTCTTAATAATGCACACCTGCGGTATAGTCTGGAGACTATTTGATATGACCGTTCCCTAAGCACTCAGTGGAAAATGGAGAGTTGAAATATAGTCAGTGTGATAGAGTCAAGAGTCTACTTAATGTCGTCACTGGTTCAGAAACTCACTGAAGAATACACACCTTTAAAATATTCAGAGTCCAGGTATTATGGACACTCAATCACAGCATTACCAAATAATGCACAACTGGGCAATAGTAAGGAGTCTATATCATATGGCTTCTAATTCAGAGCTTCAGTGCATAATCAGTAGCTGTGTAGTAGTCAGGACCTTTCTCAGCTTCCCTCAAATTAAGCAGCTCCATGAATGATACATATATGTGTGATAGTCAGGAGACTCTGTGATATGGACACTCATACAGAAATTCTTCGAATACTGAATATGTGGAACATATTCTCAAATGTAATTCATATGGTGATTTCTTTGGAGGGTCAAACAATAATGCACAACTGTGGAGTAAAATGGGGTCTATTACATAAGGCCACTCTTTCAGTGTTGCAGGGAATAATAGGTATATCTGATAAGTCGGGAATCTCTTTCACATGGCCACTCGTTCAGGGCCTCTGTGAATAATACTCCCCTCAGAAACAGTCAAAATTCTACTTCAAATGGCTACACATTCAGAGTCTCTGTAAGTAATGCACAACGTGGCAATACAGAAGAGTCTCTTTTTTATGCCCACTTAGTCAGAATCTCATTCAATTATACACACCCGGGGAAGAGTTAAGAGTAAACCTCACAGAAACAATCATTTAGAGCCTCAGTGAATAATGTACACCAGGGTTATAGTCAAGCATTTTTTATATGACCACTCACTCTGTGCCTCCCTGAATGATACACACCTGGGGAATCCTCAGGATTCAATTTTATACTACCACTCATGTACAACTCTATAGAATAATTCAAAATGGAGCAATAGTCAGGTGCCTATTTCATATGGCCTCTCATTCAAAGTTTCAGTGTATAATGAACTTCTATGGTGTAATCAGGATGCTGTTTAAAAGAGCCACGAAAAGAGAGCCCTCCTGAATGATACACACTTGGGTTATGGGACACTATTTCATATGAACGTTAATTCTAAGTTCCGCTGAGTAATACACACGTGGGATAGTGTAAGGAGTTTATTTGTTATGGGCACTCATAGAAAACCTGTTTGAATAAGGCACACACATGTCGAATAATAAGGATTCTGTGTTGTACGGCTCGTCATTTATACAAAAAGTGAATAACGCACATGTGGATTATTAGAAGTCTGTTTCATATGCCACCCTTTCACAGACTCACTGAATATTACATAATTGAGATATAATCTGGAGTCTGTTCCTTATGGCCATTCATTCAGAGAATCACTGAATAATTAACACCTGTGGAATAGTCAGATATCTCTTTCTGACCGCCACTCATTGAAAGCCTAACTAAATGTACCCACCTGTGAAAAGAGTCAGGATTTACTTCTATTCACTCATTCAGAGTCTCACAAAATAATGCACACCTGTGGAATTGTCAGAATTTTTCATGCGGCCTCTCATTCCGAGTGTCACTGAACAATGTGCTGTAGTATGGAGTCTATTTCATGTAGACACAGATTTAGAGCCTCAGTGAATAAGACAGACCCTTGCTATTGTAAAAATTCTAAATAATATGGACACATCTTCTGAGGCTCACTGGATAATACACACCTGTAGAATAATTTGGAGTCTATTTTCGATGGACATTCATTCAGAGCCTCGGTGAATAATGCACACCCCTGGGGTAGCCAGAAGTCCATTTCATTTGTACACTCATCCGTAGCCTCAGTTTATAATATGCACATGGATTAGTTGGGGTTTCATGTCATATAGCCACGGACTCTTTACCTCAGTGAATAATGCACATATGTAACGTACTCAGCAGTCTGTTTCATATAGCCACTCATTCAGAGATTCATTGGATAATAAAATTATTTAAGATAGACAGAATTCCATTTCATATGGTCACACAAGAAGAGCCTCACTGAGTAATACACACCTGGGAAAATGTGAGGAGTCTCCTATATATAGCCTCTCATTTACAGCCTCAGGGAATAATGCACACTTGTGGAGTCGGCACTCATCTATTTTATATGGCCACAACACGAAACCCTGTGTGAGCAATACACAAGTTGAGATAGTCACTAGTCTATTCCATATGCCCAAATATTCAAAGTCAGAGGCAATAATTCACTCCTGTGGACTAGTCAAGAAACGATTTTATATGGACAAAAATTTAGTGCCTCAGTAAATAATATATGTCTGGGAAATACTCAGGACGCTATTTCATATGGCGTCTATTTCAGAGTTTCACTGAATAAGGAACACCTTTATCGTAGTCAGAATTTTCATTTGACAGCCACATCTTCAGAGCCTAACTGAATAATAAGCACCTTGGTAAAAGTCTGGATTCTATTTCGTATATCCACGCATTTAGAGCCGAATGTAAAAACCCACGCCTGTGGAGTATTCAGCAGTCTCCATTTTATGGACATTCATTCAGAGCGTCATAGAATAATACAGACCTATGGAAAAGTCAGGAGTGTATTTCACATGGCCACTTACTCAGAACCGTAGTGAACGATCATATATATCTGGAAAACACTGAGGATTCTTTTATATATGGCCACTTATTCAGAGATTCAGTGAATAATGCACACCTGGGGTATAGTCAAAAGACAATTTGATATGACCGTTCCCTAAGCACTCAGTGAAAAACGTAGAGCTGAAATATAGTCAGGATGATAGAGTCAGAAGTCTACTTTATGTGGTCACTCGTTCAGGAACACACTGAAGTATACCCACCTTAAAAATAGTCAGAGTTTGAGTATTATGGCAACTCAATCACAGCATTATGGAATAATGCACAATTGAGCACTAGTAAGGAGTCTATATGATATGGCTACTAATTCAGTGCTAAAGTGCATAATCAGCAGCTGTGGAGCAGGCAAGACCCTGTCTCAGCTTGCCCCAAATTTAGCAGCTCCGTTAATGATACATATATGTGTGATAGTCAGGAGTATCTTTGATATGGACACTCATACAGAACCACTTCGAATACTGCACATGTGCGAAATAATCACTAGTGTATTTCATATGGTGATTCCTTTGGAGGGTCAAACAGTAATGCGCAACTGTGGAGTAAAATGGGGTCTATTTCATAAGGCCACACTTTCAGTGTTGCAGGGAATAATATATATATCTGATAAGTCAGGAATCTCTTTCACATGGCCACTCGTTCAGGGTCTCTGTGAATAATATTCCCCTCAGAAATAGTCAAGGTTCTACTTCAAGTGGCTACACACTCAGAGTCTCTGTAAGTAATGCACACAAGGGCAATACACAAGAGTCTCTTTTTTATGCCCACTTAATCATAGTCTCATTCAATTATACACACCCGGGAAGAGTTAAGGGTATACCTCACGAAACCAATCATTTAGAGCCGTAGTGAATAATGCACACCAGGGTTATAGTCGAGCACTTTTTATATGGCCACACATTCTGTGCCTCCGTGAATCATACACACCTGAGGAATCCTCAGGAATCAATTTCATACTACCACTCATGGAGAACCTTATAGAAAAATTCACAATGGAGAAATAGTCAGGTGTCTATTTCATATGGCCTCTCATTCAAAGTTTCAGTGTATAATAAACTTCTATGGAGTAATCAGGACGTTGTTTAAGTTAGCCACGAATTGAGTTCCCTCCTGAAGGATACACACCTTGGTTATAGGATTCTATTTCATATAAACTCTAATTCTCTCTACCGCTGAATAATACACGCGTGGGACAGTGTAAGGAGTTTATTTGTAATGGGCACGCATAGAGAACATGTTTGAATAATGCACACATGGCGAATAATAAGGATTCTATTTTGTACGGCTAGTCATTCAGACAAAAATGAATAAAGCACATGTGGATTTTTAGAAGTCTGTTTCATAAGCCCCTCTTTCACAGCCCCACTGAATATTACACAATTGAGATATAGTCTGGTGTCTATTCTTTATGGCCATTGATTCAGAGAATCACTGAATAATGAAGACCTGTGTAATTGACAGAAGTCTTTTTCCGACTGCCACTCATTGAAAGCCTCAAAAAATGTACCCACATGTAGAAAGAGTCACGATTTACTTCTATTCCCTCATTCAGAGTCTGATTAAATGATGCACACCTGTGGAATTGTCAGGAGAATTTTTCATGCGGCCTCTCATTCCGAGTGTCGTTGAACAATGTGCTGTAATCTGGAGTCTATTTCAGGTAGGCACATATTCAGAGCCTCAGTGAATAAGACAGTCCCTTGCTTTCGTAAAGATTCTAATTAGTATGGACACATCTTCTGAGCCTCACTGAATAATACACACCTGTAGAATAATTTGGAGTCCATTTTTGATGGACATTCATTTAGAGCCTCGCTGAATAATGCACACCCCTGGGGTAGCCAGAAGTCCATTTTATTTCTACGCCCATCCATAGCCTTAGTTTATAATAAGCACGTGTGGATTAGTTGGGTTTCCATTTCATATAGCCACGGACTCAAAACCTCAGTGAATAATGCACATATGTAAGGTACTCAGCAGATGCTTCATATAGCAACTCCTTCAGAGTTTCATTGGATAATAAATTTTTTTAAGATAGACAGAATCACGTTTCATATAATCTCACAATAATAGCCTCACTGATTAATACAAACCTTGGAATATATGAGGAGTCTACTATATATGGCCTCTCATTTACCGCCTCAGGAAATAATGTACACCTGTGGAGTAGGCACTAATCTATTTTATATTGCCACAAAATCAAACCCTGAGTGAGCAATACACATGTTGAGAATAGTCATTAGTCTATTCCATATGCCAAAATATCCAAAGTCAGAGTCAATAATTCACTCCTGTGGACTAGTCAGGAAACAATTTCATATGGACGACGTTTTTGAGCTTCAGTGAAAAATATATACCTGGGATACACTCAGGACGCTATTTCATATGGTGTCTAATTCAGAGCTTCATTGAGTAAGGAACACCTGTATCGTAGTCAGAATTTTCTTTTAACAGCCACATCTTCAGAACCTACCGGAATACCATACACCTTGGAAAAAGTCAGGATTGTCTTTCGTATAGCCCCTCATTTTGAGCCGAATGTAAAAACGCATGACTGAGGAGTATTAAGGAGTCTCCACTATATGGACACTCATTCAGAGCGTCAGAAAATAATACAGACCTATGGAAATATCAGGAGTGTATGTCACATGGCCATTTATTCAGATCCGCAGTGAAAGATCATATATATCTGTAAATTGCTCAAGATTCTTTTATATATCGCTACTTATTCAGAGACTCTCTTAATAATGCACACCTGCGGTATAGTCTGGAGACTATTTGATATGACCGTTCCCTAAGCACTCAGTGGAAAATGGAGAGTTGAAATATAGTCAGTGTGATAGAGTCAAGAGTCTACTTAATGTCGCCACTGGTTCAGAAACTCACTGAAGAATACACACCTTTAAAATATTCAGAGTCCAGGTATTATGGACACTCAATCACAGCATTACCAAATAATGCACAACTGGGCAATAGTAAGGAGTCTATATCATATGGCTTCTAATTCAGAGCTTCAGTGCATAATCAGTAGCTGTGTAGTAGTCAGGACCTTTCTCAGCTTCCCTCAAATTAAGCAGCTCCATGAATGATACATATATGTGTGATAGTCAGGAGACTCTGTGATATGGACACTCATACAGAAATTCTTCGAATACTGAATATGTGGAACATATTCTCAAATGTAATTCATATGGTGATTTCTTTGGAGGGTCAAACAATAATGCACAACTGTGGAGTAAAATGGGGTCTATTACATAAGGCCACTCTTTCAGTGTTGCAGGGAATAATAGGTATATCTGATAAGTCGGGAATCTCTTTCACATGGCCACTCGTTCAGGGCCTCTGTGAATAATACTCCCCTCAGAAACAGTCAAAATTCTACTTCAAATGGCTACACATTCAGAGTCTCTGTAAGTAATGCACAACGTGGCAATACAGAAGAGTCTCTTTTTTATGCCCACTTAGTCAGAATCTCATTCAATTATACACACCCGGGGAAGAGTTAAGAGTAAACCTCACAGAAACAATCATTTAGAGCCTCAGTGAATAATGTACACCAGGGTTATAGTCAAGCATTTTTTATATGACCACTCACTCTGTGCCTCCCTGAATGATACACACCTGGGGAATCCTCAGGATTCAATTTTATACTACCACTCATGTACAACTCTATAGAATAATTCAAAATGGAGCAATAGTCAGGTGCCTATTTCATATGGCCTCTCATTCAAAGTTTCAGTGTATAATGAACTTCTATGGTGTAATCAGGATGCTGTTTAAAAGAGCCACGAAAAGAGAGCCCTCCTGAATGATACACACTTGGGTTATGGGACACTATTTCATATGAACGTTAATTCTAAGTTCCGCTGAGTAATACACACGTGGGATAGTGTAAGGAGTTTATTTGTTATGGGCACTCATAGAAAACCTGTTTGAATAAGGCACACACATGTCGAATAATAAGGATTCTGTGTTGTACGGCTCGTCATTTATACAAAAAGTGAATAACGCACATGTGGATTATTAGAAGTCTGTTTCATATGCCACCCTTTCACAGACTCACTGAATATTACATAATTGAGATATAATCTGGAGTCTGTTCCTTATGGCCATTCATTCAGAGAATCACTGAATAATTAACACCTGTGGAATAGTCAGATATCTCTTTCTGACCGCCACTCATTGAAAGCCTAACTAAATGTACCCACCTGTGAAAAGAGTCAGGATTTACTTCTATTCACTCATTCAGAGTCTCACAAAATAATGCACACCTGTGGAATTGTCAGAATTTTTCATGCGGCCTCTCATTCCGAGTGTCACTGAACAATGTGCTGTAGTATGGAGTCTATTTCATGTAGACACAGATTTAGAGCCTCAGTGAATAAGACAGACCCTTGCTATTGTAAAAATTCTAAATAATATGGACACATCTTCTGAGGCTCACTGGATAATACACACCTGTAGAATAATTTGGAGTCTATTTTCGATGGACATTCATTCAGAGCCTCGGTGAATAATGCACACCCCTGGGGTAGCCAGAAGTCCATTTCATTTGTACACTCATCCGTAGCCTCAGTTTATAATATGCACATGGATTAGTTGGGGTTTCATGTCATATAGCCACGGACTCTTTACCTCAGTGAATAATGCACATATGTAACGTACTCAGCAGTCTGTTTCATATAGCCACTCATTCAGAGATTCATTGGATAATAAAATTATTTAAGATAGACAGAATTCCATTTCATATGGTCACACAAGAAGAGCCTCACTGAGTAATACACACCTGGGAAAATGTGAGGAGTCTCCTATATATAGCCTCTCATTTACAGCCTCAGGGAATAATGCACACTTGTGGAGTCGGCACTCATCTATTTTATATGGCCACAACACGAAACCCTGTGTGAGCAATACACAAGTTGAGATAGTCACTAGTCTATTCCATATGCCCAAATATTCAAAGTCAGAGGCAATAATTCACTCCTGTGGACTAGTCAAGAAACGATTTTATATGGACAAAAATTTAGTGCCTCAGTAAATAATATATGTCTGGGAAATACTCAGGACGCTATTTCATATGGCGTCTATTTCAGAGTTTCACTGAATAAGGAACACCTTTATCGTAGTCAGAATTTTCATTTGACAGCCACATCTTCAGAGCCTAACTGAATAATAAGCACCTTGGTAAAAGTCTGGATTCTATTTCGTATATCCACGCATTTAGAGCCGAATGTAAAAACCCACGCCTGTGGAGTATTCAGCAGTCTCCATTTTATGGACATTCATTCAGAGCGTCATAGAATAATACAGACCTATGGAAAAGTCAGGAGTGTATTTCACATGGCCACTTACTCAGAACCGTAGTGAACGATCATATATATCTGGAAAACACTGAGGATTCTTTTATATATGGCCACTTATTCAGAGATTCAGTGAATAATGCACACCTGGGGTATAGTCAAAAGACAATTTGATATGACCGTTCCCTAAGCACTCAGTGAAAAACGTAGAGCTGAAATATAGTCAGGATGATAGAGTCAGAAGTCTACTTTATGTGGTCACTCGTTCAGGAACACACTGAAGTATACCCACCTTAAAAATAGTCAGAGTTTGAGTATTATGGCAACTCAATCACAGCATTATGGAATAATGCACAATTGAGCACTAGTAAGGAGTCTATATGATATGGCTACTAATTCAGTGCTAAAGTGCATAATCAGCAGCTGTGGAGCAGGCAAGACCCTGTCTCAGCTTGCCCCAAATTTAGCAGCTCCGTTAATGATACATATATGTGTGATAGTCAGGAGTATCTTTGATATGGACACTCATACAGAACCACTTCGAATACTGCACATGTGCGAAATAATCACTAGTGTATTTCATATGGTGATTCCTTTGGAGGGTCAAACAGTAATGCGCAACTGTGGAGTAAAATGGGGTCTATTTCATAAGGCCACACTTTCAGTGTTGCAGGGAATAATATATATATCTGATAAGTCAGGAATCTCTTTCACATGGCCACTCGTTCAGGGTCTCTGTGAATAATATTCCCCTCAGAAATAGTCAAGGTTCTACTTCAAGTGGCTACACACTCAGAGTCTCTGTAAGTAATGCACACAAGGGCAATACACAAGAGTCTCTTTTTTATGCCCACTTAATCATAGTCTCATTCAATTATACACACCCGGGAAGAGTTAAGGGTATACCTCACGAAACCAATCATTTAGAGCCGTAGTGAATAATGCACACCAGGGTTATAGTCGAGCACTTTTTATATGGCCACACATTCTGTGCCTCCGTGAATCATACACACCTGAGGAATCCTCAGGAATCAATTTCATACTACCACTCATGGAGAACCTTATAGAAAAATTCACAATGGAGAAATAGTCAGGTGTCTATTTCATATGGCCTCTCATTCAAAGTTTCAGTATAAAATGAACTTCTCTGGAGTAATCAAAACGCTGTTTAAGATAGCTACGAATTGAGTGCCTTCCTGAATAATACATACCTGGGTTATAGGATTCTATTGCATATGAACTCTACTTCTGGATACCGCTGAGTAATTCACATGTGGGATAGTATAAGGAGTTTATTTGCTATGGGCACTCAAGTAGAACTTGTTTGAATAATGTACACACAGCGAATAATAACGATTCTTTGTTGTACGTCTAGTCATTCAGACAAAAAGTGAATAACGCACATGTGGACTATTAGAAGTCTGTTTCATATGCCCCACTTTCACAGCTTCACTGAATATTACATACTTGAGATACAGTCTGGTGTCTGTTCTTTATGGCCATTCATTCAGAGAATCACTGAATAATGAACACCTGTGGAATAGTCAGAAGTCTCTTTCCAACCACCAATCATTGAAAGGCTCACTAACTGTACCCACTTGTGGAAAGAGTCAGGATTTACTTCTATTCCCTCATTCAGAGTCTCACTAAATAATGCACACCTGTTGAATTGTCAGGAAAATTTTTCATGTGGCCTCTCATTCCGAGTGTCACTGAAGAATGTGCTGTAATCTGGAGTCTATTTCATGTAGACACATATTCAGATACTCAGTGAATAAGAAAGAACCTTGCTATCATAAAGATTCTAATTAATATGGACACATCTTCTGAGCCTCACTGAGTAATACACACCCGTAGAATAATTGGAGTCTATTTTCCATGGACATTCATTCAGATTCTCGGTGAAGAATGCACACCCCTGGGGTAGCCAGAAGTCCATTTCATTTGTACACTCATCAATATCCTCAGTTTATAATATGCACGTGTGGATTAGATGGGGTTCCACTTCATATAACCACGGACTAGTGACCTCAGTGAATGATGCACATATGTACTGTACTCAGCAGTCTATTTCATATAGCCACTCATTTAGAGATTCATTGGATAATAAATGTATTTAAGATAGACAGAACCTCGTTTCATATGGTGACACAAGAAGAGCCTCACTGAGTTATACACACCTGAGAAAATGTGAAGAGTCTACTATATAAGCCTCAGGGAATAATGCACACGTGTGAAGTAGGCACCAATCTATTTTATATGGCCACAAAATAAAACACTGAGTGAGCAATACACAAGTTGGGAATAGTCACTGGTCTATTCCATATTCCCAAGTATTCAAAGTCCGAGTCAATAATTCACTCCTGTGGACTAGTCAGAAATAAATTTAATATGGACAACGTTTTAGAGCTTCAGTGAATAATATATACTTGGGAAATACTCAGGACGCTATTTCACGTGGCATCTATTTCAGAGCTTTATTGAACAAGGAACACCTGTATCGGAGTCATAATTTTCTTTTAACAGTGACATCGTCAGATCCTAAGTGAATAACATACACCTTGGGAAAAGTCAGGATTCTATTTCGTATAGCCACTCATTTAGAGCCAAATGTAAAAACGCACGCCTGTGGAGTATTCAGGAGTCTCTACTTTATGGACACTAATTAAGAGCGTCATAGAATAATACAGACCTATGGAAAAGTCAGGAGTTAATTTCACATGGCCACTTATTCAGAAACGCAGTGATGGGATATATACATCTGGAAAATACTCAGGATTCTTTTATATATGACTACTTAGTCACAGACTCAGTGAATAATGCACACGTGGGGTATAGTCTGGAGACTATTTGATATGACCATTCCCTAATCACTCAGTGGAGAATGGAGAGCTGAAATATAGTCAGGATGATAGAGTTAGGAGTCTACTTTATGTGGTCACTCGTTCAGAATCTCACTGAAGGATACACACATTAAAAATAGTCAGAGTCCAGGTATTATGGCCACTTAATCACAGCATTACCGAACAATGCACAATTTGGACAATAGTAAGGAGTCTATATTATACGGCTACTAATTCAGAGCTTCAGTGCATAATCAGCAGCTGTGTAGTAGTCAGGACCCTATTTTAGCTTGCCCCAAATAAAGCAACTCTGTGAATGATACATATATTTGTGATAGTCAGGAGACTCTGATATGGACACTCATTCAGAACCTCTTCGAATACTGCAAATGCGGGGAATAATCACTAGTGTATTTCATATGGTGATTCCTTTAGAGGGTCAAAAAATAATGCGCAACTGTGGAGTAAAATGGGATCTATTACATAAGGCCACTCGTTCAGTGTTGCAGGGAATAATATGTATATCTGATAAGTCAGGAATCTCTTTCACATGGCCACTCGTTCAGGGCATCTTTGAATAAAACTCCCCTCAGAAATAGTCAAGGGTTGTACTTCAAATGGCTACACATTCAGAGTCTCTGTAAGTAATGCACTCCTGGGCAATACACAAGAGTCTTTTTTTATGCCCACTTAGTCAGAGTCTTATTCAATTATACACACACGGGAAGATTTAAGAGAATACCTCACGGAACCAATAATTTAGAGCCTCAGTGTATAATGTGCACCGGGGTTATTGTCGACCATTTTTCATATGGCCACTCATTAGGTGCCTCCCTGAATGATACACACCTGGGGAATTCTCAGGATTCAATTTCATACTACCACTACTTAAGAACCTTATAGAATAATTCACAATGGAGCAGTAGTCATGTGTCTATTTCATATGGACTCGCATTCAAAGATTCAGTGTATAATGAACTTTTATTTAGTAATAAGTACTCTGTTTAAGATAGCCACAAATTGACTGCCTTCCTGAATGATACACAACTGGGTTATAGGATTCTCTTTCATATGAACTCTAATTCTGTGTACCGCTGAGAAATACACACGTGGGATAGTGTAAGAAGTTTATTTGTTATGGGCACTCACAGAGAACCTGTTTGAATAGTGCACACACATAGCGAATAATAAGAATTCTATGTTTTAGGGCTAGTCATTCAGACAAAATGTGAATAACGCACATGTGGATAATTAGAAGTGTGTTTCATATGCCTCTCTTTCACAGCCTCACTGAATATTACACACTTGAGATATAGCATGGAGTAGGTTCTTTATGGCCATTCATTCAGAGAGTCACTGAATAATGAACACCTGTGGAATAGTCAAAAGTCTCCTCCTGATCGCCATTGATTGAAATCCTCACTAAATGTACCCACCTGTGGAAAGAGTCAGAATTTACTTCTATTCTTTCATTCAGAGTCTCAGTAAATAATGCACACCTGTGGAATTGTTAGGATAATTTTTCATGCGGCCTCTCATTCCGAGTGTCACTGAACAATGTGCTGTAGTCAGAACTCTATTTCATGTAGACACATATTCAGAGCCTCAGAGAATAAGACAGACCCTTGCTATTGTAAGGATTCTAATTAATATGGACACATCTTCTGAGTCTCAGTGAACAATACACACGTGTATAAAAATTTGGAGTCTACTTGTGATGGACATTCATTCAGAGCCTCGGTGAATAATGCACACCCCTGGGGTAGGTAGAAGTCCATTTCATTTGTACACACATCCATAGCCTCAGTTTATAATATGCACGTGTTTGATTAGTTGGGGTTCCATTTCATATAGCAACGGACTGGCAACCTCAGTGAATATTGCACATATGAAACGTACTCAGCAGTCTTTTTCATATAGCCACTCATTCAGAGATTCATTGGATAATAAAATTATTTAAGATAGACAGAATCCCGTTTCATATGGTCACACAAGAAGAGCCTAAATGAGTAATACACACCTGGGAAAATGTGAGGAGTCTACTATATATAGCCTCTTATTTACAGCCTCAGGGAATAATGCACACGTGTGGAGTAGGCATTAATCTATTTTATATGGCCACAAAATCAAACCCTTAGTGAGCAATACACAGGTTTGGAATAGTCACTAGTCTATTCCACATGTTCAAATATTAAAAGTCAGAGTCATTAATTCACTCCTGTGGACTAGTTAGGAAACAATTTCATATGGACAAAGTTTTAGAGTTTCAGTGAATAATATATAACATGGAAATACTCAGGACTCTATTTCATATGGCATCTATTTCAGAGCTTCATTGAACAAGGTACACCTGTATCGTAGTCAGAATGTTCTTTTAATACCCACATCGTCAGATGCTAAGTGAATAACATACACCTTGGGAAAAGTCAGGATTCTATTTCGTATAACCACTCATTTAGAGCCGAATGTAAAAACGCACGCCTGTGGAGTATTCAGGAGTCTCTATTTTATGGACACTCATTCAGAGCGTCACAGAATAATACAGACCTATGGAAAAGTCAGGAGTGTATTTCACATGGCCCCTTATTTAGAACCGAAGTGAAGAATCATATACATCTGGAAAGTACTCAGGATTCTTTTATATATGACCACTTATTCAGAGACTCGGTGAATAATGCACACCTGGGGTGTAGTCTAAAGACTATTTGAAATGAGCCTTCCCTAAGCACTCAGTGGAAAATTGAGATCTGAAATATAGTCAGGATGATACACTCAAGAGTCTGCTTTATGAGGTCATTCGTTCAGAAACTCACTGAAGAATACACACCTTAAGAATAGTCAGCGTCCATGTATTATGGCGACTCAATCACAGCATTACCGAATAATGCACAATTGGGCAATAGGAGTCTATATCATACGGCTTCGAATTCAGGGCTTCAGTGCATAATCAGCAGCTGTTTAGTAGGCAGGATTCTTTCGCAGCTTGCTCCAAATTAATCAGCTCTGTGAATGATATATATATGTGTGATAGTCAGGAGATTCTTTAATATGGACACTCATACAGAACCCCTTCAAATACTGCACATGTGAAGAATAATCACTAGTATATTTCATATGGTGATTCCTTTGAAGGGTCAAACAATAACGCTGAACTGTGGAGTAAATTGGGGTGTATTATATAAGGCCACTCTTTCAGTGTTGCAGGGAATAATGTGTATATTTGATAAGTGAGGAATCTCTTTCTCATGGTCACTTGTTCATGGCCTCTGTGAATAACAATCCCATCAGAAATAGTCAAGGTTCTACTTCAAGTGGCTACACATTCAGAGTCTCCGTAACTAATGCACACCTGGGCATTACACAAGAGTCTCTTTTTTATGCCCATTTAGTCAGAGTCTCATTCAATTATACACACACGGGGAAGAGTTAAGAGTATACCTCACGGAACCAATCATTTAGAGCCTCAGTGAATAATGCACACCAGGGTTATATTCGAGCATTTTTTATATGGCCACTCATTCTGTGCCTCCCTGAATAATACACACCTGGGGAATCCTCAGGATTCAATTTCATTCTACCACTCATTTAGAACCTTATGGAATAATCCACAATGGAGCAATAGTCAGGTGTCTATTTCATAGGGCCTACCATTCAAAGTTTCAGTGTATAATGAACTTCTATGGAGTAATCAGGATGTTGTTTAAGATAGCCATGAATTGAGTGCCTTCCTGAATGATACACACCTCCGTTTTAGGATTCTATTTCATATGAACTCTAATTCTGTGTACCGCTGAGTAATACACACGTGGGATATTGTAAGGAGTTTATTTGTTATGGGCACTCATAGAGAACCTATTTGAATAATGCACACATGGTGAATAATAAGAATTCTATGTTTTAGGGCTAGTCACTTCGACCAGAAGTGAATAACGCACATGTGGATTATTAGAAGTCTCTTTCCTATGCCCCTTTTTCAGAGCCTCACTGAATAATACACACTTGAGATATAGTCTGGTGTTTATTCTTTATGGCCATTCTTTCAGAGAATCACTGAAAAATGAACACCTGTGGAATAGTCAGAAATTTCTTTCCGACAGTCACTCATTGAAAGCCTCACTAAAAGAACCCACCTCGGAAAGAGTCAGGATTTACTTCTATTTTCTCATTCAGAGTCTCACTAAATAATGCAAACCTGTGGAATTGTCAGGAGAATTTTTCATTCAGCCTCTCATTCCGTGTGTCTCTGAAAAATTTGCTGTAGTTTGAAATCCATTTCATGTAGACACATATTCAGAGCCTCAGTGAATAAGACAGACACTTGCTCTCATTAAGATTCTAATTAATATGGATACATCTTCTGAGGCTCAATTAATAATACACACCTGTAGAATAATTTGGAGTCTATTTTCGATGGACGTTCATTCAGAGCCTCGGTGAAGAATGCACACCCCTGGGGTAGCCAGAAGTCCATTTCATTTGTACACTCTTTCATAGCCTCAGTTTATAATATAGATGTGTGGATAAGTTGGCGTGCCATTGCATATAGCCACAAACTCGTAACCTCAGTGAATAATTCACATATATAACGTACTCAGCAGTCTGTTTCATAAAGCCACTCATTCAGAGATTCATTGGATAATAAAATAATTTAAGACAGACAGAATCCCATTTTGTATGGTCACACAAGAAGAGCCTCACTGAGTAATACACACCTGGGAGACTGTTTTGAGTCTACTATATATAGCCTCTCATTTACAGCCTCAGGGAATAATGCCCACGTGTGGAGTAGGCACTATTCTCTTTTATATGGCCACAAATCAAACCCTGAGTGAGCAATACACAATTTGGGAATAATCACTACTCTATTCCATATGCCCAAATATTCAAAGTCAGAGTCCATAATTCACTCCTGTGGACTATTCAGGAAACAATTTCATATGGACAAAGTCTTAGAGCTTCAGTGAATAATATATACCTGGGAAATACTCAGGATGCTATTTCATATGGCGTCTATTTCAGAGCTACATTGAATAAGGAACCACTGTATCGGAGTCAGAATTTTCTTTTAACAGCCATGTCTTCAGAGCCTATCTGAATTATATACACCTTGGGAAAATCAGTATTCTATTTCATATAGCCACTCATTTAGAGCCGAATATAAAAACGCACGCATGTTGAGTATTCAGGAGTCTCTACTTTATGGACACTCATTCAGAGTATCACAGAATAATACAAACCTATGGATAAGTCAGGAGTGTATTTCCCATGGCCACTTATTCAGAACCGCAGTGAAGGATTGTATTCATCTGGAAAATACTCAGGATTTTTTTTATCAGGAATATAGCTTTATTCTATGAATGGGTATTAATAATGGCCGATCATTATTTTGTGTATTTAAAGTGGAGAATGTATATTTTATGTATCTAAAGTGGAGAGCTCTACAAGTGCTTATTAAGTTTACTTGTTCCAGATCTGAGTTCACATTCTGGATATCCTTATTAATTTTCTGTCTCATTGAGTCTAAATCTCTTTATAAGTCTTATGTATCTGGGTTTTAGGATGCGTTGATCCTTACACCACTCTATCTTTGTTAGTTTGAAATCTGTTTCATCAAATGCATGAATTGCAACTCCTTTTGGTTTATTTATTTGTATTTATTTACCATTTGGTTGGTAAATATTTCTCCAGCCCTTTGTTTTTAGTCTTTGTGTATCTTTGGATATGAAATGGGTCTGGATGTAGTATACCGTTAGGTTTTTGCTATATCTTTGATTGGGGAATTTAGTCTATTTCAATTTAAGATTACTGCCATTTGATGTTAACTCTATATTTTATCCATTCGTTGATGTAAATTTTTCTTTATGTTGATGCTCTTTACTTTTCGGTATATTTTTAGAAAGGCTCATGCTGGTTGTTCCTTTCTGTGTGTAATGCTTGTTTCAGAAGATTTTGTAAAGCAGGCCTGGTGGTAATAAAATCTCTGCATACCTGCTTGTTCATAAAAGATTTTATTTTTTCTTCAGTTGTGAAGCTTAGTCTGGCAGGATATGAAATTCTGGGCTGAAAGTTCTGTTCTTTAAGGATGTTAAATATCAGCCCACACTCTCTTCTGGCTTGTAGGCTTTCTGCTGAGAGATCTGCTGTAAGTCTAATAGGCTTCCCTTTGTGGGTAACCTGATCTTTTTCTCTGGCTTCCCTTAGTATTTTCCCCTTCGTTTCAACCCTGGTGAATCTAATGATTATGTATCTTTGGGTTGCTGTTCTTTTTTTTTTAATTTTATTGTATTATAGGTTTTGGGGTACAAGTGCAGAACGTGCAAAATAGTTGCATAGGTACACACACGGCAGTGTGTTTTGCTGACTTCCTCCCCTTCACCCGCACTTGGCATTCATCCCCAGGCTATACCTTTCCAGACCCCCACCGCAGCCCCTTCCCCATTCCCCCCAATAGACCCCAGTGTATAGTAGACCACCTCTCTCTGTCCATGTGTTCTCATTTTTCTCACCCACCTATGAGTGAGTATATGTCGTATTTCTTTTTCTGTTCTTGGGTCAGTTTACTGAGAATCATGTTCTCCAGATTCATCCATGTCTTTACAAAGGACACAAACTCATCATTTTATATTGCTGCATAATATTCCATGGTTGCACTTCTTTAGGATTATCTTTTTGGTATTCTCTGTATTACCTGAGGTTGAATAGTATCCTGCTTTGCTAGATTGAGAAAATTCGCCTGCATAATATCCTGAAGAGTATTTTCCAGCTGGAATTCATTCTCTCCATCACATTCAGGTACACCTATCAAACGCAGATAAGGTCTTTTCACATAGTCCCATAAGTCTTTGAGACTTTTCTCATTCCTTTTTATCATTTTTTCTCTATTCTTATCTTCTCGTTCGATTTCATTAATTTGGTCTTGGACCTCTGATATCCTTTATTCTGCTTGATCAATTCGGCTATTCAAACTTGTGTATATTTCACTAAGTTCTTGTGTTGTATTTTTCAACTCCATTAGTTCATTTATATTCCTGTCTATATTGTCCATTCTTTTTAACATTTCATTAAACCTTTTTTCAAAGTTTTTATTTTCTTTACATTGGGTTAAAACAAGTTGTTTCAACTCCCAAAAATATTTATCATCCACCTTTTATTTCATTTTATTTTTCTTTTTAATTTTTATTACATTATAGGTTTGGGGGTACATGTGCAGAACATGCAAGATAGTTGCATAGGTACACACATGGCAGTGTGTTTTGCTGCCTTCCTCCCCTTCACCCACACTTGGCATTCATCCCCAGGCTATCCCTTCCCAGACCCCCCCTGCTGTCCCTCCCCCATTCCCCTCAGTAGAACCCAGTGTATAGTAGACCGCCTCATGTGTCCATGTGTTCTCATTTTTCTCACACACCTTTGAGTGAGTATATGTGGTATTTCTTTTTCTGTTCTTGTGTCAGTTTGCTGAGAATGGTATTCTCCAGATTCATCCATGTCCTTACAAAGGACACAAACTCATCATTATTGATTGCTGCATAATATTCCATGGTGTATATGTGCCACATTTTCCCAGTCCAGTCTATCATCATTGGGCATTTGGGTTGGTTCCAGTTCTTTGATATTGTAAACAGTGCTGCAATGTACATTCGTGTTCATGCATCCTTATAGTAGAACGATTTATAGTTCTTTGGATATATACCAGTAATGGGATTGCTGGGTCAAATGGAATTTCTATTTCTAGGTCCCCGAGGAATCGCCACACTGCCTTCCACAATGGTTGAACTAATTTACACTCCCACCAACAGTGTAAGAGTGTTCCTATTTCTCTGCATCCACTCCAGCATCTGCTGTCTCCAGATTTTTTAATGATCACCATTCTAACTGGCATAAGATGATGTCTCAATGTGGTTTTGATTTGCATCTCTCTAATGAACAATGATGACGAGCACTTTTTCATATGTTTGTTGGCCTCATGTATGTCTTCTTTTGTAAAGTGGCTGTTCAAAACCTTGGCCCATTTTTGAATGGGTTGTTTGTTTTTTTTCCTGTAAATCTGTTTGAGTTCTTTGTAAATTCTGAATATCAGCCCTTTGTCAGATGTGTAAACTGCAAAAATTTTTTTCCCATTCTCTTGGTTGCCAATTCACTCTAGTGACAGTTTCTTTTACTTTGGAGAAGCTGTGGAGTTTAATTAGGGCCCATTTGTCTGTTTTGGCTTTTGTTCCCAATGCTTTTGGTGTTTTGTTCATGAAGTCCTTGCCTACTCCTGTGTCCTGAATGGTTTTGACTAGATTTTCTTATAGGGTTTTTATGGTGTCAGGTCTTACGTTTAAGTTTTTAATCCATCTGAAGATAATTTTAGTGTAAGGTGTCAGGAAGGGGTCCAGTTTCTGCTTTCTGCACATGGCTAGCCAGTTTTCCCAACACCATTTATTAAATAGGGAATCTTTTCTCCATTGCTTGTTTTTGTCTGGTTTATCAAAGATAATATGGTTGTAGATATGTTGTGTTGCCACCGATTCTTCTGTTCTGTTCCATTGGTCTATATCTCTGTTTTGGTACCAGTACCATGCTGTTTTGATTACTGTAGCCTTGTAGTATAGTTTGAAATCTGGTAGTGTGATGCCTCCCGCTGTGTTCTTTTTGCCTCTAATTGACTTGGCTATGCGGGATCTTTTTTGGTTCCATATGAAATTCATGGTGGATTTTTCCAGTTCTGTGAAAAAATTTAATGGTAGTTTGACGGAGATAGCAGTGATTGTGTAAATTACTTTGGGCAGTATAGCCATTTTCACGATATTGATTCTTCCTAACCACGAACATGGAATGTTTCTCCATCTGTTTGTGTCCTCTCTTATTTCGTTGAGAAGTGGTTTGTAGTTTTTCTTAAAGAGGTCCCTTACATTCCTTGTGAGTTGTATTCTTGGTATTTTATTTTTTTTAGCAATTGTGAATGGCAGTTTGTTCTTGATTTGGTTCTTTTCAAGTCTGTTATTAATGTATAGGAATGCTTGTGATTTTTGCACATTGAATTTATATCCTGAGACTTTGCTGAAGTTGATTATCAGTTGCAGGAGCTTTTGGGCTGAGGTGACGGGGTCTTCTAGGTATACTATTATGTCGTCTGCAAATAGAGACAATTTGGCTTCCAACTTTCCTATTTGAATTCTCTTTATTTCTTTTTCTTGCCTGAATGTTCTGGCTAGAACTTCCAGTACTATGTTGAATATGAGTGGTGAGAGAGGACATCCTTGTCTAGTGCCAGATTTCAAAGGGAATGCTTCCACTTTTTGCCCATTAATGTTTATTAAGAGTTTTAAGCATAAAGGGCTGTTGAATTTTGTCAAATGCCTTCTCTGCGTCAATTTAGATAATCATGTGGTTTTTGCTTTTGGTTCTGTTTATGTGGTGAATTACATTTATAGACTTGCCTATGTTGATCCCGCCTTGCATCCCTGGGATGAATTCTACTTGAGCATGTTGGATAAGTTTTTTAATGTGCTGTTGGAATCGGTTTGCCAGTATTTTATTGAAGATTTTTGCATCTATATTCATCATAAGTATTGGCCTGAAGTTTTCTTTTTTTGTTGAGTCTCTGTCAGGATTTGGTATCAGGATGATGTTGGTCTCATAAAATGATTTAAGAAGGGTTCCCTATTTTGGGATTATTTGGAAAAGTTTCAGAAGGAATGGTACCAGATCCTCTTTGTGTGTCTGATAAAATTCAGCTGTGAACGCATCAGGACCTGGGCTTTTTTTATGTGGTAGTCTGTTAATTGTTGCCTCAACCTCAGACCTTGTTATTGCTCTATTCATAGTTTCGGCTTTCTCCTGCTTTAGGCTTGAGAGGACACAGGCGTCCAGGAATTTATGCATTTTTTCCTGATTTACTATTTATTTGCATAGAGTTGTTTGTAGTATTCACTGATGATGGTTTGAATTTCTGTGGAATCTGTGGTGATTTTCCCATTATCGTTTTTTATTGCATCTATTTGGTTGTTCTCTCTTTTCTTTTTTATCAGTCTGGCTAGTGGTCTGTCTATTTTGTTGATCTTTTCGAAAAACCAGCTCTTGGATTTATTGACATTTTGAAGGGATTTTCTTGTCTCTATTTCCTTCAATTCTGCTCTGATCTTAGTTATTTCTTGTCTTCGGCTAGGTTTTGTGCTTTTTTGATCTTGCTCTTCTAGCTCTTTCAATTTTGACGATAGGGTGCCAATTTTGGATCTCTCCACTCTTGTCATGTGGGCACTTATTGCTATATATTTTCCTCTACAGACTGCTTTAAATGTGTCCCAGAGATTCTGGTACGTTGTGTCTTAATTCTCTTTGGTTTCAAAGAACTTCTTTATTTCAGCCTTCATTTCATTGTTTATTCAATCAACATTCAAGAGCCAGTTGTTCAGTTTCTATGAAGCTGTGCGGTTCTAAGTTATGTTCTGAATTCTTAGTTCCAACTTGATTGCACTATGGTCTGAGAGACTGTTTGTTATGATTTCCGTTGTTTTGCATTTGCTGAGGAGTGCTTCACTTCCAATTATGTGGTCAATTTTGGAGTAGCTGTGATGTGTTCCTGAAAAGAATGTATATTCTGTGCATTTGCGGTGGAGAGTTCTGTAAATGTCTATCAGGTTTGCTTGTTTCAGGTCTGAGTTCAAGTCCTGGATATCCTTGTTAATTTTCTGCCTGGTTGATCTGTTTGATATTGACAGTGCAGTGTTAAAGTCTCCCACTGTAATTGTGTCGGTGTCTAAGTCTCTTTTTTAAGTCTTTAAGAACTTGCCTTATAAATCTGGGTGCTCCTACATTGGGTCCATATATATTTAGAATCGTTAGCCCTTCCTGTTGTATCGATCCTTTTACCATTAGGTAATTACCTTATTTGTTCCTTTTGATCTTTGTTGCTTTAAAGTCTATTTTACCAGAGACGAGAATTGCAACTCCTGCTTTTTTTTTGCTCTGCATTTCCTTGGTAAATCTTCCTCCATCCTTTTATTTTGAGCCTTTGTGTATCTTTGCGTGTGAGCTGGGTGTCCTGGATACAGCACACCGATGGGTTTTGGTTTTTTATCCAATTTGCCAGTCTATGTCTTTTGATTGGTGCATTTAGCCCATTTACATTTAGGGTTAATATTGTTGTGTGTGAATTTGATACTGCCATTTTGATGCTAGCTGGCTGTTTTGCCCATTGGTTGATGCAGCTTCTTCATTTTGTTGATGGTCTTTAGCATTTGGTATGCTTTTAGGTTGGCTGGTACTGGTTGTTTCTTTCTATGTGTAGTGCCTCTTTCAGGAGCTCTTGTAAAGCAGGCCTAGTGGTGACAAAATCTCTGAGTACTTGCTTGTTGGCAAAAGATTTTATTCTCCCTTCACTCATGAAGCTCAGTTTGGCTGGATATGAAATTCTGGGTTGAATGTTCATTTCTTTAATTATGTTGAATATTGGCCCCCACTCTCTTCTGGCTTTTAGAGTCTCTACCGTGAGATCTGCTGTGAGTCTGATGGGCTTCCCTTTGTGGTTTACCCGACCTTTCTCTTTGGCTGCCCTTAGTATTTTCTCCTTCATTTCAACCCTGTTGAATCTGATGATTATGTGCCTTGGGGTTGCTCTTCTTGTAGAGTATTTTTGTGGTGTTCTCTGTATTTCCTTGAGTTGAGTATTGACCTGTCTTGCTAGGTTGGGGAAATTTTTCTGTATAATACTCTGAAGAGTGTTTTGCAGCTTGGATTCATTCTCTTCATCACATTCTGGTACACCTATCAAACATAGGTTGGGTCTCTTCACATAGTCCCACATTTCTGGGAGATTTTGTTCAGTACTTTTTGTCCATTTTTCTTTAAACTTGGTTGCTCATTTTATTTCAGTGAGTTGTTTTTCGACTTCTGATATTCTTTCTTCTTCTTGGTCAATTCCGCTGTTGAAACTTTTGCATGCTTCAGGAATTTCTCGTTGTGTTTTTCAGCTCGTTCAATTCATTCATATTCCTCTCTAATTTGTCCATTCTTGTTATCAATTCCTCAAATCTTTTTTCAAATATTTTTTCAAGGTTCTTACTTTCTTTGCACTGGTTTTGAACATGTTCTTTTAGCTCACTGAAGTTTCTCATTATCCACTTTATGAAGTCTGATTCTGTAATTTCTTCACACTCTTTCTCAGTCCAGCTTTGTTCCCTTTCTTGTGAGGAGTTTTGTTCCTTTTTTGGATGTGACGTGTTTTGGTTTCAGGTGTTTTTCTCCTTTTTCGCTGGTTTCTTCCCATCTTTATGGATTTATCTGCCTGTCGCCTTATTAGTTGCTGATTTTTCAATTGGGTCTCTGTGTGGACGCTGAGATTGTTGATGATGGAGTATTTCTGTTACTTAGTTTTCCTTCTAATGGTGAAGCCCCTCTGCTGTATGAGTGCTGAGGTCCACTCCAGTCCCTACTTGTCTGGGTTATACCTGTAGCAGCTGCGGAAGAGTGAAGGATGATACCAGTTTCTTCTTCTTCTGTCTTTGTTCCAGAATGATGCCCTCCAAATGTCAGTCTGATTAGTTCTTTTTTGGGGTGACTCTTTGGAAATACAGGGGTCAGGGAGCTGCTTGAGGAGACGGTCTGTGCTTTATAGGAGCTCCAGTGCTGAGCTGTGAGCTCCGTTGTTCATTCAGGGTTGTTGGGAGGTTGTTTATGTCTGCTGCAACAGAGCTCATAAAACACCACCCTTTTTTTTCTGCCTTAGATGCTCTGTCTCAGGGAGTTGGGGCTTTCTTTATGAGTATCTGTTGCACTGTCCTGCCCCACTAGGAGGCAGTCTATTCACTATTTGCCTGCCGGGGTTCTGACATGCTAGCACGGGTCTGCCTTGTTGCTGCTGGGCTCCCTTCTGCTGTGGAGCACTCCCCCCTCCTGGCAGAGTTTCTCCGTTATGGCAGGTTGCCTCGGAAATGGCAGGCAGCGTCAGCCCTGTGCGCTACTTCAGTAGCGGCGGATTGCGTCAGTAATGGCGGATGCCCCTCCCACACCGGGCTGCACCATCCTAGATGCCGGCAGTAAAACTCTCAGCCCCAAGTGCCTCCAGTCGCTGCCCTGCTTGTCCCTGTCAGGGTGGGACCCGCCGAGACCTATCACTCAGCTCCCTGCCTCAGAGTCTGTCCTCTCTCTCTCTCTTTTCCTCTCAGCAAGGTGAAAGGTCGACTCTCTCGCTGGCGCCCCAGTAGCCTGCCAATACGGCACTGGGTTTCATGCGATATCCCGTGCCGCTGCCCACTACACCGGCTCAGATCATGCTTCCCAGGAAACTCCTGGTCTGGCTTATTGTCCAAGTCCCGTTCAATCAGATGGACATGCCAATCTGCCCTTCCAAATCTCAGATTGCCGGTTAATCAGTTCACCCAGACCAGTGAGTTCCGTTCTGTGTCTCACTGAGGCACCGGCTGAAGCAGCCACGTGAGCCGGCTACACTAGCCAGCTGTACTAGCATCCCCTGTCTCTCCCACACCTGGGACTTTCAATGCTCTGTGGGCAAAAATGGTCCATCCAAGAATGCAGCTAGGACTCACCCTCTACACCTTCACTGAGAGCTGCAATCCTGAGTCACTTCTAAGACGCCATCTTGCGAGTCCCCCGGGTTTTTAATCATCATCTACCTTTTGAAACCTACTTCAGATACTGGAACACAGTCCTCTTCCATTAGGGCTTGTTCCATTGCTGATGAGGAATTGCTATCTTCTGTAGAGGGAGAGGGGTTCTGACTTTCGGTTTTCTCGGCCTTTTTAGGCTGTTTTTTCCCTTTATTGTGATTTTATCCATCTGATGTCTTTACAATTAGGGCCTTTCTAGTTAAGTTCCTGAGAGGATGTCCAATTTAATGATTCCCAGTGCTGAAATCCCAGCAAATCACTGCGTTGGCCAAAACTGCAGCGATAAGACTGATGGTGCTCTTCTGCCTGGGAATCTCCGGTCTGGCTTCCTTTTTGAGTCCATCACAAGCGGTTTTGCCTTCCCAGAGCTCCAAACACCAGTCAGTAGGGGAACCAGTCCTGCTCACTGTGCACAAAGAGCTGCCACGCAGAGGCGATGACAATGAAACTCTGCTGGTCACAGAAGTCACGCTGGAGACCCACGGGGCTCCTCCACTGAAAATCTTCTGATCCGTGGGAAACAAAAATTCCTCTGAAAGTTTGGCGTCCTCACGTTTTCTGAGCTTTCACTGGGAGCTACAATCCCGAGCTGTTAGCAATCAGCCTTCATGGATCTCTCCCAGGATTTTTTTATATATGGCCACTTATTCAGAGACTCGGTAAATAATGCACATCTGGGGTGTAGTCTGGAGACTATTTGTTATGACCGTTCCCTAAGCACTCAGTGGAAAATGGAGAGCTGAAATATTGTCAGGATGATAGAGTCAGGAGTCTACTTTATGTGGTCAGTCGTTCAGAAACTGACTGAAGATTACACAACATAAGAATAGTCAGAGTCCAGGTATTATGGCGACTCAATCACAGAATTACCGAATAATGCACAATTGGGCCATAGTAAGGAGTCTATATCATATGGCTTCTAATTCAGAGCTTCAGTGCATAATCAGCAGCTGTGTAGTAGTCAGGACCCTATTGCAGCTTGCCCCAAATTAAGCAGCTCCGTGAATGACATATATGTGTGATAGTCAGGAGACTCTTTGATATGGACACTTATACAGAACTTCTTCGAATACTGCACATGTGAAGAGTAATCACTGGTATATTTAATTTGGTGATTCCTTTGGAGGGTCAAACAATAACGTGCAACTGTGGAGTAAAATGGCATCTGTTACATAAGGCCACACTTTCAGTGTTGCAGGGAATTATATGTATATCTGATAAGTCAGGAATTTCTTTCACATGGACACTCCTTCAGGGCCTTTGTGAATAATACTCCCCTCAGAAATAGTCAAGGGTTCTACTTCAAATGGCTACACATTCAGAGTCTCTGTAAGTAATGCACACCTGGGCAATACACAAGAGTCTCTCTTTTATGCCCACTTAGTCAGAGCCTCATTCAATTATACACACCTTGGGAAGTTTTAAGAGTATACCTCAAGGAACAAATCCTTTAGAGCCTCAGTGAATAATGCACATCAGGGTTATAGTTGAGCATTTTTTTTATATGGCCACTCATTCTGTGCCTCCCTGAATGATACACACCTGGAAATTTTTCAGAATTCAGTTTCATACTACCACTCATTTAGAACTTCATAGCATAATTCACAGTGAAGCAATAGTCAGGTGTCTATTTCATATGGCCTCTCATTCAAAGTTTCAGTGTATAATGAACTTCTATGGAGTAATTAGGACGCTGTTAAAGATAGCCACGAATTGAGTGCCTTCATGAATAATACACACCTGGGTTATAGGATTCTATTTCATATGAAATCTAATTCTGGGTACCGCTGAGTAATACACACGTGTGATAATGTAAGGAGTTTATTTGTTATGGGCACTCATAGAGAACCTGTTTGAATAATGCATACACAATGAATAATAAGGATTCTATGTTGTACGGCTAGTCATTCAGACAAAAAGTGAATAACGCACATGTGGATAATTAGAAGTCTTTTTCATATGCCCCTCTTACACAGCCTCACTGAATATTAGACACTTCAGATATACTCTGGTGTCTGTTCTTTATGGCCATACATTCAGAGAGTCACTGAATAATGAACACCTTTTGAATAGTCAGAAGTCTTTTTCCGACCACTACTCATTGAAAGCCTCATTAAATGTACCCACCTGGGGAAAGAGACAGGATTTACTTCTATTCCCTCATTCAGAGTCTCACTAAATAATGCACACCTGTGGAACTGTCAGGATAATTTTTTATGCGACCTCGCATTTCGAGTGTTACTGAACAATGTGCTGTAATTTGGAGTCTATTTCAGGTAGACACATATTCAGAGCCTCAGTCAATGAAAAAGAATCTTGCTATAATAAATATTCTAATTTATATGGACACATCTTCTGAGCCTCACTGTATAATAAACACCTGTAGAATAATTTGGAGTCTATTTTTGATGGACATTCATTCAGAGCCTTGGTGAATAATGCACACCCCTGGGTTAGCCAGAAGTCCATTTCATTTGTACACTCATCCATAGCCTCAGTTTATAATATGCACGTGTGGATTAGTTGGGGTTCCATTTGATATAGCCACGGACTTTTAACCTCAGTGAATAATGCACATATGTAACGTACTCAGCAGTCTGTTTCATATAGACATTCATTCAGATATTCATTAGATAATAAAATTATTTAAGACGGAGAGAATCCCGTTTTATAATGTCACACAAGAAGAGCCTCACTGAGTAATACACACCTGGGAAAATGTGAAAAGTCTACTATATATAGCCTCTCATTTACAGCCTCAGGGAATAATGCACATGAGTCTAATTGGCACTAATCTATTTTATATGGCCACAAAATCAAACCCTGATTGATCAATACACAATTTGTGAATAGTCACTAGTCTATTCCATTTGCTCAAATATTCAAATCAGAGTCAATAATTCACTCCTGTAGACTAGTCAGGAAACAATTTCATATGGACAAAATTTTAGAGATTCAGTGAAAAATATTTACCTGGGAAATATTCAGGACTCTATTTCATATGGCATCAATTTCAGAGCTTCATTGAATAAGGAACACCTGTATCATTGTCAGAATTTTCTTCAAACAGCTGCATCTTCAGAGCCTAACTGAAGAAAATACACCTTGGAAAAGTCAGGATACTATTTAGTATAGCCTGTCATTTACGGCCGAATGTAAAAACGCACGCCTGTGGAGTATTCAGGAATCTCTCTTTTATGTACACTCATTCAGAGCTTAACAGAATATTAGAGACCTAATGAAAAGTCAGGAGTGTATTTCACATGGCCACTCATTCTGAACCACAGTGAAAAATTATATACATCTGGTTAATACTCAGGATTCTTTTATATATGACCACTTATTCAGAGACTAAGTGAACAATGAACAGCTGGGGTATAGTCTGGAGACTATTTGATATGACCGTTCCCTACAAACTCAGCGAAAAATGGAGAGCTGTAATATAGTCAGAATGATAGAATCAGGAGTCTACTTTATGTGGTCACTCGTTCAGAAACTCACTGAAGAATACACACCTTAGGAATAATCAGAGTTCAGGTATTATGACCAATTAATCACAGCATTACCAAATATTGCACAATTGGGCAATAGTAAGGAGTCCATATCATATGGCTTCTAATTCAGAGCTTCAGTGCATAATCAGCAGCTATGTAGTAGTCCGGTCCCTATTGCAGCTTTCCCCATATTAACCAGCTCCGTGAATGATACATATAAGTGTGATAGTCAGGAGACTCTTTGATATGGACACTCATACAGAAACTCTTTGAATACTGCGCATGTGAGGAGTAATCACTAGTGTATTTCATATGGTGATGCCTTTGGAGGGTCAAACGATAACGCCCAACTGTGGAGTAAAATGGCGTCTATTACATAAGGCCACTCTTTCAGTGATGCAGGGAATAATATGTATATCTGATAAGTCAGGAATCTCTTTCACATGGCCACTCATTCAGGGCCTCTGTGAATAATACTCCCCTCAGAAATAGTCATGGTTCTACTTCAAATGGCTACACATTCAGAGTCTCTGAAATTAATGCACACGTGGGAAATACACAAGAGTCTCTTTTTGATGCCCACTTAGTCAGAGTCTCATTCAGGTATAAACAACAGGGGAATTTTTCAGAGTATACCTCAAGGAACCAATCCTTTAGAGCCTCCATGAATAATACACATCGGGGTTGTAGTCGACCATTTTTTATATGGCCACTCATTAGGTGCCTCCCTGAAGGATACAAACCTGGGGAATGTTCAGGATTCAATTTCATACTACCTCTCATTTAGAACCTCATAAAATAATTCACAATCGGGCAATAGTCAGGTGTCCATTTCATATGGCCTCTCATTCAAAGTTTCAGTGGTTAATGAACATCTATGGAGTAATCAGGACGCTGTTTAAGATAACCACGAAGTGAGTGCATTTCTGAATGATTCACACCTGGATTATAAGTTTCTATTTCATATGAACTCTAATTCTGGGTACCCCTGATTAATTCACACGTGGGATTGTTTTAGGAGTTTATTTGTTAATGGCACTCAAAGAAAACTTGTTGAATAATGCACACACAGCGAATAATAAGGATTCTATTTTGTATGGCTCGTATTCAGACAAAATGTGAATAACACTCATGTGGATTAATAGAAGTCTCTTTCATATACCGATCTTTCACAGCTTCTCTGAATATTACACACTTGAGTTATAGTCTGGAGTCTGTTCGTTATGGCCATTAATTCAGAGAATCACTGAATAATGAAAACCTGTGGAATATTCAGAATTCTCTTTATGACCACCACTCACTGAAAGCCTAACTAAATGTATGCACCTGTGGAAAGAGTCAGGATTTACTTTTATTCCCTAATTCAGAGTCTCACTAAATAATGCACATCTGTGGAATTGTCAGGAGATTTTTTTCATGTGGCCTCTCATTCCGAGTGTCACTGAACAATGTGCTGCAGTCTGGAGTCTATTTCATGTAGACACATATGCAGAGTCTCAGCGAATAAGACAGACCCTTCCTATCGTAAAGATTCTAATTAATATGGACACATCTTCTGAGCCTCACTGAATAATACACACCTGTAGAATAATTTGGAGTCTAATTTCGATGGACGTTCATTCAGAGGCTCGGTGAATAATGCACACGCCTGGGGTAGCCCGAAGACCATTTCATTTGTACACTCATCCATAGCCTCAGGTTATACTATGCAACTGTGTATTAGTTGGGGTTACATTTCATATAGCCACGGACTCGTAACCTCAGAATATAATGCGCATATGTAACGTACTCATCAGTCTGTTTCATATGGCCACTCATTTAGAGATTCCTTAGATAATAAAATTATTTAAGATAGACAGAATCCCGTTTCATATGGTCACACAGGAAGAGCCTCACTGAGTAAAACAAACCTGGAAAAATGTGAGGAGTCTACTATATATAGCCTCTCGTTTACAGCCTAAGAGAATAATGCACACGTGTGGAGTAGGCACTAATCTATTTTAAATGGCCACAAAATCAAACCGTGAGTGAGCAATACAGAAGTTGGGAATAGTCGCTAGTCTATTCCATAGGCCCAAATATTCAAAGTCAGAGTCAATAATTCACTTCGGTGGACTAGTCAGGAAACAATTTCATATGGACAAAGTTTTAGATCTTCAGTGAATAATATATAACTGGGAAATACTCAGGATGCTATTTCATATGGCATCTATTTCAGAGCTTCATTGAATAAGGAACACCTGTATCTTAGCCCGAATTTTCTTTTAATAGCCACATCTTCAGAGCCTAACTGAATAAAATACACCTTGGGAAAAGTCAGGATTCTATTTTGTATAGCCACTCATTTGGAGCTGTATGTAAAAACTCACGCTTGTGGAGTATTCAGGAGTCTATTTTATAGACACTCATTCGGAGAGTCACAGTATAATACAAACCTATGGAAAAGTCAGGAGTGTATTTCACATGGGCACTTATTCAGAACCGCAGTGAAGGATCATATACATCTGAAAAATACTCAGGATTCTTTTTTATATAGGCACTTCTTCAGAGACTCAGTGAATAATGCACACCGGGGGTATAGTCTGGAGACTATTTGATATGACCCTTCCCTAAACACTTAGTGGAAAATGGAGAGCTGAAATGTAATCAGGATGATAGAGTCAGGAGTCTACTTAATGTGGTCACTGGTTCAGAAACTCACCGACGAATACACACGTTACGAATTGTCAGAGTCCGTGTATTACGGCAACTCAATCACAGCATTACTAAATAATGCACAATTGGGCAATATTAAGGAGTCTATCTCATATAGCTTCTAATTCAGAGCTTCAGTGCATAATCAGCAGCTGTGTAGTCATCAGGACACTATGTTAGCTTGCCCCAAATTAAGCAGCTCCATGAATGATACATATATGAGTGACAGTCAGGAGACCCTTTGATAGGAACACTCATCCAGAACCTCTTCGAATACTGCACATATGTGGAATAATCACTAGTGTAGTTCATATGGTGATTTTTTTCGAGGGTCAAAAAATAATGTGCAACTGTGGAGTAAAATGGGGTCTATTACATAAGGCCACCCTTTCAGTCTTGCAGGGAATAATATGTATATCTGATAAGTCAGGAATCTCTTTTACATGGCCACTCATTCAGGGCCTCTGTGAATAATATATTCCACAGAAATAGTCAATGTGCCACTTCAAGTGGCTACACATTCAGAGTCTCTGTAAGTAATGCACACCTGGGCCATACACAAGAGTCTCCTTTTTATGCCCACTTAGTCAGAGTCTCATTCAATTATACAGACCCGGGGAAGAGTTAAGAATATACATCACGGAAGCAATCATTTAGATCCTCATTGAATAATGAACACTAGTGTCATAGTGGAGCATTTTTTATACGACCACTCATTCTGTGCCTCCCTGAATGATACACACCTGGGGAATACTGAGGATTCAATTTCATACTACCTCTTATTTAGAAACTCATAGAAAAATTCACAATGGGGCAACAGTCAGGTGTCTATTTCATATGGACTCTCATTCAAAGTTTCAGTGTTTAATGAACTTTTATGGAGTAATCAGGACGCTGTTTAAGATAGCCAGGAATGGAGTGTATTCCTGAATGATACACACCTGGGTTATAAGATTCTATTTGATATGAACTCTAATTCTGGGTACCGCTGAGTGATTCACACGTGGAATTGTTTAAGGAGTTTATTTGTTATGGGCACTCAAAGAGAATTTCTTTAGTAATGCACACACGGCGCATAATAAGGATTCTATGTTGTACGGCTCATCATTAAGACAAAAAGTTAATAACGCTCATGTGAATGATTAGAAGTCTGTTTCATATGCCGCTCTTTCACCGCTTCACTGAATATTACACTCTTGAGATATAGTCTGGAGTCTGTTCTTTATGGCCATTAATTCTGAGAATCACTGAATAATGAACAGCTGTGGAATAGTCAGAAGTCTCTTTTCAACCGCCACACATTGAAAGCCTCACTAACTGTACCCACCTGTGGAAAGAGTCAGGATTTACTTCTATTCCCTCATTCATGGTCTCACTAAATAATGCACACCTGTGGAATTGTCAGAAGAATTTTTCATGCCGCCTCTCATTCCGATTTTCACTCAACACTGTGCTGTAGTCTGGAGTCTATTTCATGTAGACACATAATCAGAGCCTCAGTGAAAAAGACAGACCCGTGCTATCATAAAGATTCTAATTAATATGGACACATCTTCTGAATCTCACTGAATATTACACACCTGTAGAATAATTTGGAGCCTATATTAGATGGACATTTATTCAAAGCCCCGGTGAAAAATGCACACCCCTGGGGTAGCCAGAAGTACATTTCATTTGTACACTCATCCGTAGTTTGTAATATGCACGTGTTGATTAGTTGGGGTTCCATTTCATATAGCCACGGACTCGTAACCTCAGGGAATAATGCACATATGTAACGTACTCAGCAGTCTGTTTCATATAGACACTCATTCAGAGATTCGTTCGATAATAAAATTATTTAAGATAGACAGAATCTCGTTTCATGTGGTCCCACAAGAAGGCCCTCACTGAGTAGTACACACCTGAGAAAATGTGAGGATTCCATTATATTTACACTCTTATTTACAGCCTCAGGGAATAATTCACACGTGTGGAGTAGGCACTAATCTATTTTATATGGCCACAAAATCAAACCCTGAGTGAGCAATACACAAGTTGGAAATAGTCACTTGTCTATTCCATATGCCCAAATATTCAAAGTCAGAGGCAATAATTTACTCCTGTGGACTTGTCTGGAAACAATTGCATATGGACAAAGTTCTAGAGCTTTAGTGAGTAATATATACATGGGAAATACTCAGGACGCTATTTCTTTTTTTTTTTTTTTTTTTTTATTATTTTATTTTTTTTTTTATTGCATTATAGGTTTGGGGGTACATGTGCAGAACGAGCAAGATAGTTGCATAGGTACACACATGGCAGTGTGCTTTGCTGCTTTCCTCCCCTTCACCCACACTTGGTATTCATCCCCAGGCTATCCCCCCCAGCCCCCCCCTGCTGTCCCTCCCCCATTCCCCCCAACAGTCCCCATTGTATAGTAGACCGCCTCTCTGTGTCCACATGTTCTCATTTTTCTCACCCACCTATGAGCGAGTATATGCGGTATTTCTTTTTCTGTTCTTGTGTCAGTTTGCTGAGAATGATGTTCTCCAGATTCATCCATGTCCCTACAAAGGACACAAACTCATCATTTTTGATTGCTGCATAATATTCCATGGTGTATATGTGCCACATTTTCCCAGTCCAGTCTATCATCGTTGGGCATTTGGGTTGGTTCCAGGTCTTTGCTATTGTAAACAGTGCTGCAATGAACATTCGTGTGCATGTGTCCTTACGCTATTTCATATTGCAGCTATTTCAAAACTTCATTGAATAAGGAACACCTGCATCGTATTCAGAATTTTCTTTTAATAGCCACATCTTCAGAGTCTAACTGAATAACATACACCTTGGTAAAAGTCAGGATTCTATTTCTTATTGCCACTCATTTAGAGCCGAATGTAAAAACGCACGCCTGTGGAGTATTCAGGAGTCTCTATTTTATGGACACTCATTCAGAGCGTCACAGAATTATACAGACCTATGGAAAAGTCCGGAGTGTATTTCACATGGGCACTTATTCAGAACCGCAGTGAAGAATCATATACATCTGGAAAATACTCAGGATTCTTTTATATATAGCCACTTATTCAGAGACTCAGTGAATAATGCACACCTGGGGTATAGTCTGGAGACTATTTGATATGACCCTTCCCTAAGCACTCAGTGAAAAACGGAGAGCTGAAATGTAGTCAGGATGATAGAGTCAGGCGTCTTCTTTATGTGGTCACTCTTTCAGAAACTCACTGAAGAATACACACCTGAAGAATAGTCAGAGTCCGTGTATTATGACCACTCAATCACAGCCTTACCAAATAATGCACAATTGGGCAATAGTAAGAAGTCTATATAATATGGCTTCTAATTCAGAACTTCAGTTTATAATCAGCAGCTGTGTAGTAGTCAGGACCCTACCTCAGCATGCCCCAAATTAAGCAGCTTCGTGAATGATTTATATAGGTGTGATAGTCAGGAGATGCTTTGAAATTGGCACTCATACAGAACCTCTTGGAATACTGCACGTGTGGGGGATAATCACTAGTGTATTTCATATGGTGATTTCTTTGGTGGGTCAAACAATAATGCACAGCTGTGGAATAAAACGGGGTCTATTACATAAGGCCAGTCTTTCAGTGTTGCAGGGAATAATATGTACATCTGATAAGTCAGAAATCTGGTTCAAATGTCCACTCATTCAGAGCCTCTGTGAATAATATTCCCCTAAAAAATAATCAAGATTCTACTTCAAGTGGCTATGCAGAGTCTCTGTAAGTAATGCACACCTGAGCAATACACAAGAGTCTCTTTTTGATGCCCACTTATGCAGAGTCTCATTCAATTATACAGACCTGGGTAAGAGGTAAGAGTATACCTCATGGAACCAATCATTTAGAACCTCAGTGAATAATGCACATCAGGGTCATAGTCGAGCATTTTTTTATATAGCCACTAATTCTGTGCCTGCCTGAATGATACACACCTGGGGAATCTTCAGAAATCAATTTCATACTACCACTCTTTCAGAACCTCATAGAATAATTCACAAAGGGGCAATAGTCAAGTGTCTATTTCATATGGCCTCTCATTCAAAATTTCAGTGTTTAATGAACTTCTATGGAGTAATCCGTACTCTGTTTATGATAGCCACGAATTGAGTGCATTCCTGAATGATACACACCTGGCTTATAAGATTCTATTTCATATGATCTCTAATTCTGTGTTCCGCTGAGTAATTCACACGTGGGATGGCTTAAGAAGTTTATTTGTTATGGCACTCAAAGAGAACTTGTTTGAATAATGCACACTCATGGCGAATTATAAGGATTCTATGTGAACAAGAGGAGAACTCGCAAGATGGCATGGTAGAAGCGACTGAGGATTGCAGCTCTGAATGAAGGTTCATAGGGTGAGTTTAAGCCACATTCTCGGATGGACATTTTTTGCCCATAGAGCTTGAAAGTCCCAGGTGTGAAAGAGACACGGGACGCTAGTACAGTTGGCTACCACAGCCGGCTCTCGCAGCTGCTTTGGCTGACGACACAGTGGGACCCGGCATGGAACTAACTGGTCTGTGTGCCCTCTTAAACAGGCAATCTGAGATTTGGAATGGCAGATTGGCATGTCCATCTGATTGAACAAGATTGGACAATGAGCCAGACCAGGAGATTCCTGGGAGGCATGATCTGAGCCGGTGCAGTGGGCAGCGGCACGGAAGATAGCACGGATCCCAGTGCACTTTCGGTAGGCTAATGGGGCGCCAGTGAGAGTCGACCTTTCAGCTTGGGGAGAGGAAGAGAGAGAAAGATAGAACAGACTCTGAGGCAGGGAGCTGGGTGATTGGGCTCAGCGGGTAACACCCTGACGGGGACAAGCAGGGTGGCGATTGGAGGCGCTCAGGGCTGAGAGTTTTGCTGCTGGCATCTAGGATGGTGGAGCTTACTGGTGGAGGTTCTTCCGCCACTGCAGATGCAATCCACCTTTACTGAAGTGCCGCCCAGGGCTGACACA
Source organism: Saguinus oedipus (assembly GCA_031835075.1). Lineage (NCBI taxonomy): Eukaryota > Metazoa > Chordata > Mammalia > Primates > Cebidae > Saguinus > Saguinus oedipus. The sequence goes on along the minus strand of CM063180.1, from coordinate 31,621,714 downwards.
GCCTGCGGTTGCCGAGGCAACCTGCCATAACAGAGAGATTTCGCTAAGAGGGGGGAGTGCTCCACAGCAGAATGGAGCCCAGCAGCAACCGGGTGGACCCGCCCTAGCAGGGCAGAGCCCAGGCATGCAAATAGTGAATAGACTGCCTCCTAGTGGGGCAAGACAGTGCAACAGATACTCATCAAGAAAGCCCCAACTCCCTGAGACAGAGCATCTAAGGAGACAATAAAAAAGGGTGGTGTTTTATGAGTTCTGTTGCAGCAGAAATCAACAACCTCCAATCAACCCTAAATGAACAACGGAGCTCACAGCTCAGCACTGGAGCTCCTGTAAAGCACAGACCATCTCCTCAAGCAGTTTCCTGACCCATGTATATAAAAAGAGTCACCCCAAAAATGGACTAATCAGACTCACATTTGGCGGGCATCATTCTGGAACAAAGACAGCAGAAGAAACTGGTATCATCCCTCACTGTTCCGCAGCTGCTACAGGTATACCCCAGACAAGCAGGGCCTGGAGTGGACCTCAGCACTGATACAGCAGAGGGGCTAGACCATTATAAGAAAAACCAAGTAACAGAAATACTTCATCATCAAAAATCTCAGCGACAACACAGAGACCCAGTTGAAAAATCTGCAACTACTAAGGCGACGGGTGGATAAATCTATAAAGATAGGAAGAAACCGGTGAAAAAAGGAGAAAAACACACGAAACCAAAACACCTAAAATCTTACAAAAACACTAAAACTCTTCACCAGCAAGGGAACAAAGCTGAACGGACAATGAGTGTGACAAAATGACGGAATCAGACCTCAGAAACTGGATAATGAGAAATTTCAGTGAGCTAAAAGAACATGTTGTAAATCAGTGCAAAGAAACTAAGAACCTTGAAAAGGCCAGGCACAGTGGCTCACGCCTGTAATCCCAGCATTTTGGGAGGCCGAGGCGGGTGGATCACAAGGTCAAGAGATGGAGACCATCCTGGTCTGCAAGGTGAAACCCCGTCTCTACTAAAAATACAAAAAATTAGCTGGGCATGGTGGCGTGTGCCTGTAGTCCCAGCTACTCAGGAGGCTGAGGCAGGAGAATTCCCTGCACCCAGGAGGCGGAGGTTGTGGTGAGCTGAGATCGCACCATTGCACTCCAGCCTGGGTAACAAGGGCGAAACTCCGTCTCAAAAAAAACAAGAACCTTGAAAAAAGATTTGAAAAAGGATTCGAGGAATAGATAACAAGTATGGACAACCTAGAGAGTAATATGAATGAATTGAAGGAGCTGAAAAACAGACCACGAGAACTTCGCAAAGCATGCACAAGTTTCAACAGCTGAATTGACCAAGCAGAAGAAAGAATATCAGAAGTCGAAGATCAACTCAATGAAATAAAACGAGAATCCAAGATTCAAGAAAAAAGTGAAAAAAGGAATGAACAAAATCTCCAAGAAATGTGGGACTATGTGAAGAGACCCAACCTACGTTTGATAGGTATACCAGAATGTGATGAAGAGAATGAATCCAAGCTGGAAAACACTCTTCAAGATATTATCCAGGAAAATGTTCCCAACCTAGCAAGACAGGTCAATACGCAACTCCAGGAAATAGAGGGAACACCACAAAGATACTCAGCAAGAAGAGCAACCCCAAGACACATAATCGTCAGATTCACCAGGGTTCAAAAGAAGGAGAAAATACTAAGGGCAGCCAGAGAGAAAGGTCGGGTCACCTACAAAGGGAAGCCCATATGACTCACAGCAGTTCTCTCAGAAGAGACTCTTCAAGCCAGAAGAGAGTGGGGGCCAATATTCAATATCCTGAAAGAAAAGAACTTTCAACACAGAATTTCATATCCAGCCAAACTGAGCTTAATAAGTGAAGGAAAAATAAAATTCTTCACGAACAAGCAAGTACTCAGAGATTTTGTCACCACTAGGTCTGCTTTACAAGAGCTCCTGAAAGAGGCACTACACATAGAAAGAAACAACCAGTACCAGCCATTCTAAAAGCATAACAAATGCTAAAGACCATCAAGAAAATGAAGAATGTACATGAACCAATGGGCAAAACAGCCAGCTAGCATCAAAATGGCAGTATCGAATTCACACATAACAATATTATCCATAAATATTAAGGGGCTAAATGCACCAATCAAAGGACACAGACAGGCAAATTGGATAAAAAAACAAAACCCATTGGTGTGCTGTATCCAGGAAACCCACCCCACATGCAAGGATACACAAAGGCTCAAAATAATGGGATGGAGGAAGATTTACCAAGAAAATGGAGAGCAAAAAAAAGAAGGAGTTGAAATTCTCATCTCTGATAAAAGACTTTAAAGCAACAAAGATCAAAAGGGACAAAGAAGGTCATTACATAACGGTAAAAGGATCGATACAACAAGAATAGCTAACAATTCTCAATATAGATGGACCCAATGTAGGAGCACCCAGATACATAAGGCAAGTTCTTAATGACTTACAAACAGACTTAGACTCCCAAACAATAATAGTGGGAGAATTTAACACAGCACTTTCAATATCAGACAGATCAACCAGACAAAAAATTACCAAGGATATCCAGGACTTGAACTCAGACCTGGAACAAGCAAACGTGATAGACATTTACAGAACTCTTTACCCCAAATCCACAGAATATACATTCTTCTCAGCATCACATCAAACCTACTCCAAAATTGACCACTTAGTAGGAAGTAAAACACTCCTCAGCAAATGCAAAACAACTGAAATCATAACAAACAGTCTCACAGACCATAGTGCAATCAAGTTGGAACTCAGAATTCAGAAAATAACTCAGAACCGCACAGCTTCATGGAAACTGAACAATTGGCTCTTGAATGTTGATTGGATAAAAAATGAAATGAAGACAGAAATAAAGAAGTTCTTTGAAACCAACGAGAATTAAGACACAACGTACTAGAATCTCTAAGATGCATTTAAAGCAGTCTGTAGAGGAAAATATATAACAATAAGTGCCCACATGAGAAGAGTGAAGAGATCCAAACTTGACACCCTATCGTCAAAATTGAAAGAGCTAGAGGAGCTAGATCAAAAAAGCTCAAAATCTAGCCAAAGACAAGAAATAACTAAGATCAGAGCAGAACTGAAGGAGATAGAGACAAGAAAAACCCTTGAAAAATCAATAAATCCAAGAGCTGGTTTTTCGAAAAGATCAACAAAATAGACAGACCAATAGCCAGACTGATAACAAAGAAAAAAGACAACAACCAAATAGATGCAATAAAAAACGATAATGGGGAAATCACCACAGATTCCACAGAAATTCAAACCATCATCAGAGAATACCGCAAACAACTCTATGCACATAAACTAGTAAACAAGAAAGAAATGGATAAATTCCAGGATGCCTGTGTCCTCCCAAACCTAAACCAGGAGGAAGCCAAAACAATGAATAGACCAATAACAAGGTCCGAAGTTGAGGCAGCAAATAAGAGCCTACCACACAAAGAAAGCCCAGGTCCAGATGGGTCCACAGCTGAATTGTACCAGACACACAAAGAGGATCTGGTACCATTCCTTCTGAAACTATTCCAAATTTTTCAAAAAGAGGAAACCCTTCCGAAATCATTTTATGAGATTAATATCGTCCTGATAACAAAAGCCGGCAGAGACTCAACAAGAAAAGAAAACTTCAGGCCAATATCCATGATGAAAATAGATGCAAAAATCTTCAATAAAATACTGGCAAACCGATTGCAACAGCAAATTAAAAAACTTATCCATCATTATCAAGTAGGATTCATCCCGGGGATGCAAGGTGGTTCAACATACGCAAGTCTATAAATGGAATTCACCACATAAGCAGAAGCAAAAACAAAAACCACATGATTATCTCAATTGACGCAGAGAAGGCATTTGACAAAATTCAACAACCCTTATTGCTAAAAATCCTAAATAAACTTGGTATAGATGGAACACATCTCAAAGTAATAAAAGCTATTTACGACAAAGCAACAGCCAATATCATTCTGAATAGGCAAAAATTGGAAGCATTCCGTTTGAAATCCAGCACTAGACAAGGATGCCCTCTCTCACCAATCGTATTCAACATAGTATTGGAAGTTCTAGCCAGAGCAATCAGACAAGAAAAAGAAATAAAGTGTATTCCAATGGGAAAGGTGGGAGCCACATTGTTTCTATTTGCAGACGACATGACAGTAAACCAAGAAGACCCCATCACCTCAGCTCAAAAGATCCTGAAACTGATAAGCAACTTCAGAAAAGTCACAGGATATAAAATCAATGTGCAAAAATCACAAGCATTCCTATACACCAATAACAGACTTAAAGAGAACCAAATCAAGAACAAACTGCCATTCACAATTGCTACAAAGAAAATAAAATACCTAGGAATACAACTGACAAGGAACATAAGTGTCCTCTTCAAGGAAAACTACAAACCACTGCTCAACGAAATAAGAGAGGACACAAACAGATGTAGAAACATTCCATGTTCGTGGTTAGGAAGAATCAAATTGTGAAAATGGTTATACTGCCCAAAGTTATTAACACAATCAATGCTATCCCCATCAAACTACCATCGAATTTCTTCACAGAACTGGAAAAACCCACCATGAATTTCATATGGAACCAAAGAAGAGCCCGCATAGCCAAGTCAATTCGAAGCATAAAGAACACAGAGGGAGACATCACACTACCAGACTTCAAACTATACTATAAGGCTACACTTATCAAAACAGCAGGGTACTGGTACAAAAACAGAGATATAGACGAATTGAATAGAACAGAAGCATCGGAGGCAACACAACATATCTACAGCCATATTATCTGATAAACCAGACCAAAACAAGCAATGGGAAATTATGCCCTATTTAATAAATGGTGTTGGGTAAACTGGCTAGCAATGTGCAGAAAGCAGAAACTGACCCCTTCCTAACACCTTACACTAAAATTAAGTCCAGATGGCTTAAAGACTTAAATATAAGACCTGACACCATAAAAATTCTAGAATAAAATCTAGGCAAATCCATTCAGGACATAGGAGTATGCAAGGACTTCATGACAAAAAAACCAAAAGCATTGGCAACAAAATCCAAAATAGACAAATGGTACCTAATCAAACTCCACAGCTTCTGCACAGCAAAAGAAACAATCACTAGAGTGAATTGGCAAACATCAGAATGGGAAAGAATCTTTGCAGTTTACCCATATGACAAAGGGCTGATATCAATAATTTACAAAGAACTCAAACAGATTTACAGGAAAAAAACAAACAAGCCCATTCAAAAATGGGTAAAGGATATGAACAGACACTTTACAAAAGAAGACCTACATGAGGCCAACAAACACATGAAAAAATGCTCATCATCACTGGTCATTAGAGAGATGCAAATCAAAACCCCATTGAGATACCATCTCACACCACTTAGAATGGTGATCATTAAAATATCTGGAGACAGCAGATGCTGGAGAGGATGCGGAGAAATAGGAACACTCTTACACTGTTGGTGGGAGTGTAAATTAGTTCAACCATTGTGGAAGACAGTGTGGCGATTCCTTAAGGACCTAGAAACAGAAATTCCATTAGACCCAGCAATCCCATTACTGGGTATATATCCAAAGGACTATACATCATTCTACTGTAAGGACACATGCACACGAATATTCATTGCAACACTGTTTACAATAGCAAAGAACTGGAACCAACCCAAATGCCCAACGACGATAGACTGGACTGAGAAAACGTGGCTCATATACACCATGGAATATTATGCAGCTATCAAAAATGATGAGTATGTGTCCCTTGAAGGAACATGGATGAATCTGTAGAACATCATTCTCGGCAAACTGACACAAGAACAGAAAAAGAAATACCACATATACTCACTCATAGGTGGCTGAGAAAAATGAGAACACATGGACACAAAGAGGGGGTAAACTACACACTGGGGTCTATTGGGGGGAAGGGGGAGGGACACCAGGGAGGCTGGGGAGGAATACTGTGGGGATGAATGACAAGTGTGGGTGAAGTGGAGGAAGACAGAAAAACACACCGCCATGTGTGTACCTATGCAACTATCTTGCATCTTCTGCACATGTACCCCAAACCTATAATGCAATAAAAATTAAAAAAAAATAATATAAAAAAACTAAGATTCTATGTTGTATGGCTTGTCATTCAGTCAAAATGTGAATAACGCACATGTGGATTATTAGAAGTCCTTTTCATATGTCCCTCTTTCACAGACTCACTGAATATTACACACTTGACATATAATATGGAGTCTCCTCTTTATGGCCATTCATTCAGAGAATGACTGAATAATGAAAACCTGTGGAATAGTCAGAAGTCTCTTTCTGACCGCCACTCATTAAAAGCCTCAATACATGTACCCACCTGTGGAAAAGGTCAGGATTTACTTCTACTCCCTCATTCAGAATCTCACTAAATAATGCACACGTGTGAAATTGTCAGGAAAATTTTTCATGTGGCCTCTCATTCCGAGTGTCACTGAACAATGTGCGGTAGTCTGGAGTCTATTTCATGTAGACACATTTTCAGAGCCTCAGTGAATAAGACAGACCCTTGCTATCGTAAAGATTCTAATTAATATGGACAAATTTTCTGAGTCTCACTGAAAAATACACACCTGTAGAATAATTTGTAGTCTATTTTCGATGGACATTCATTCAGAGCCTCGTGAATAATGCACACCCCTGGGGTAGCCAGAAGTCCATTTCATTTGTACACTCATCCACAGCCTCAGTTTATTATATACACATGTGAATTATTTGGGGTTCCATGTCATATAGCCATAGACTCGTGACCTCAGTGAATAATCCCCATATGTAACGTACTCAGAAGTCTGTTTCATATAGCCACTAATTCAGGGATTCATTGGATAATAAAATTATTTGAGATAGACAGAATCCCGTTTCGTATGGTCACACAAGAGGAGCCTCACTGATTAATACAAACCTTGGAATATGTGAGGAATCTCCTATATATAGCGTCTCATTTACAGCCTCAGGAAATAATGCACACGTGTGGAGTTGGCACTGATCTGTTTTATATGGAAACAAAATCAAACCCTAAGTGAGCAATACACAAGTTGGGAAATGTCACTAGTCTATTCCATATGCCCAAATACTCAAAGTCAGAGTCAATAATTCACTCCTGTGGATTAGTCAGGAAACAATTTCATATGGACAAAGGTTTAGTACTTCAGTGAATAATATATACCTGGGAAATATTCAGGACGCTATTTTATATGGCATCTATTTCAGAGCTTCATTGAATAAGGAACGCCTGTATCATAGTCAAAATTTTCTTTTAGTAGCCACATCTTCAGAGCATAACTGAATAACATACCTTTTGAAAAATGTCAGTATTCTATTTTGTATAGCCACTCATTTACAGATGAATGTAAAGCGCAGGGCTGTGGAGTATTCCAGAGTATCTATTATATGGACACTCATTCAGAGCTTCACAGAATAATACAGACCTACGGAAAATTCAGGAGTGTATTTCACATGGCCACTTTTTCAGAACCGCAATGAAGAATCATATATATCTGGAAAATACTCAGGATTCTTTTATATATGGCCACTTATTCAGAGACTCAGTGAATAATGAACACCTGGGGTATAGTCTGGAGTCTATTTGATATGACCGTTCCCTAAGCACTCAGTGGAAAATGGAGAGCTGAAATATAGTCAGGATGATAGAGTCAGGAGTCTACTTTATGTGGTCACTCGTTCCGAAACTCACTGAAAAATACACACCTTAAGAATAATCAGAATCTAGGTATTATGGCCACTCAATCACAGCATTACCGAATAATGCACGATTTGGGCAATAGTAAGGAATATATACTTTATGGCTTCTAATTCAGAGCTTCAGTGCATAATCAGCAGCTGTGTAGTTATCAGGACCCTATTTCAGCATGCCCCAAATTAAGCAGCTCCGAGAATGATACATATATGTGTGATAGTCAAGAGAATCTTTGATATGGACTCTCATACAGAACCTCTTTGAATACTGCACATTTGAAGAATAATCTCTAGTGTATTTCCTATGGTGATTCTATTGGAGGGTCAAACAATTACGCACAACTGTGGAGGAAAATGGGGTATATTACATAAGGCCACTCTTTCAGTGTTGCAGGGAATAATATGTATATCTGATAAGTCAGGAATCTCTTTCACATGGCCACTCGTTCTGGGCCTCTGTGAATAATAATCCCCTCAGAAATAGTCAAGGTTCTACTTCAAGTGGCTACACATTCAGAGTCTCTGTAAGTATTGCACACCTGGGAAATACACAAGAGTCTCTTTTTTATGCCCACTTAATCAGAGTCTCATTCAATTATGCACACCCGGGAAAGAGTTAAGAGTATACCTCACGGGAGAGAGAGATCCAAGTTAGCTGATCACTAATAGCTCGGGATTGTAGCTCCCAGTTATAGCTCGGAAAACGTGAGGAAGCCACATTTTCAGAGAAATTTTCATCGCCCACGGAACAGAAGATTACCAGTGGGGAGTCCCACGGGTGGCCAGCACGACTTCTGTGGCTGGTGCAACCGTTTTGTCGTCGCCTCGGCACGGCAGCTCTTTGTGCACAGTGAGCCAGACTGATTCCCCTACTGACTGGTGTTTGGAGCTCCCGGAAAGCAGAGCCGCTTGTTGCGGACTCAAGAAGGAAGCCAGACTGGAGATTTTCAGGCAGAAGAGCACCATCAGTCTTACCGCTGCTCTTTTGACTGGCGCAGTGGGTTGCTCGGATTCCAGCACTGGGAATCAATAAATTGGACGTCCTCTCAGGAACTTAATCAGAAAGGCGTTAATTGTAAAACATCAGATGGATAAAATCACAAAAAAGGAAAAAAAAGCAGCCTAAAAAGGCAGAGAAAACCGAAAGTCAGAACCCCTCTCCCTCTACAGGGGATAGTAATTCCTCATCAGCAATGGAACAAGCCCTAATGGAAGAGGACTGTGTTCCAGTATCTGAAGGAGGCTTTAGAAGGTGGATGATAAAAAAACTTCTGGGAATTTAAACAACTTTTTCTATTTCAATGTAAAGAAACTAAGAACTTTGAAAAAAGGCTTGACAAAATATAAAAAAGAATGGACAATATAGAGAGGAATATAAATGAACTAATGGAGTTGAAAAACACAACATGAGAACTTAGTGAAATATTCACAAGTTTGAATAGCCAAATTGATCAAGCAGAAGAAAAGATATCAGAGGTCAAAGACCGACTTAATAAAACAGAACGAGAAGACAAGAATAGAGAAAAAAGGATAAAATGGAATGAGCAAAATCTCCAAGAATTATTGGACTATGTGAAAAGACCTAATCTGCGTTTGATAGGTGTACCTGAATGTGATGAAGAGAATGAATCCCAGCTGGAAAATATGCTTCAGGATATTATTTAGGAGAATTTTCCCAATCTAGCAAATCAGAATACTATTCAACCTCAGGTAATACAGAGAAGAACACAAATATATTCCTTAAGAAGAGCAACCCCAAGACACATAATCATTAGATTCACCAGGGTTGAAACAAAGGAGAAAATACTAAGGGCAGCCAGGGAGGAAAGGTCAGGTCACCCACAAAGGGAAGCCTAATAGCCTTACAGCAGATCTCTCAGCAGAAAAACTACAAGCCAGAAGAGAGAGGGGGCTGATATTTAACATCCTTAAAGAACAGAACTTTCAGCCCAGAATTTCATATCCTGCCAGACTAAGCTTCACAATTGAAGGAAAAATAAAATCTTTCATGAACAAGCAACTATTCAGAGATTTTATTACCACCAGGCCTGCTTTACAAAAACTTCTGAAAGAAGCATTACACAGAGAAAGGAACAACCAGTATTAGCCTTTCTAGAAACATACCAAAGAGTAAAGAGAATCAACATAAAAAAATACATCAATGAATGAATAAAATAGCCAGTTAATACTTCCAGGGAAGAGTTAAGAGTATACCTCACGTAACCAATCATTTGCAGCCTCATTCAATAATGCACACCAAGGTCATATTTGAGAATTTTTATATGGCCACTCATTATGTGCCCCCCTGCATGATACACATTTGGGGAATCCTCAGGATTCAATTTTATACTACCACTCATTTAGAACCTTATAGAATAATTCACAATGGAGCAATAGACAAGTGTCTATTTCTTTTTTCTTTTTCTTTTTCTTTTTATTTTTTTTTTAATTTTTATTGCATTGTAGATTTGGGGGTACATGTGCAGAACATGCAAGATAGTTGCATAGGTACACACATGGCAGTGTGCTTTGCTGCCTTCCTCCCATTCACACACACTTGGTATTCATCCCCAGGCCATACCCCCCATCCAGCCCCCCTGTCCCTCCCCCATTCCCCCCAACAGTCTCCAGTGTATAGTAGACCGCCTCTCTGTGTCCATGTGTTCTCATTTTTCTCACCCACCTATGAGTGAGTATATGCGGTATTTCTTTTTCTGTTCTTGTGCCAGTTTGCTGAGAATGATGTTCTCCAGATTCATCCATGTCCCTACGAAGGATACAAACTCATCATTTTTGATTGCTGTATAATATTCCATGGTGTATATGTGCCAAATTTTCCCAGTCCAGTCTATCATCTTTGGGCATTTGGGTTGGTTCCAGGTCCTTGCTATTGTAAACAGTGCTGCAATGAACATTTGTGTGCATGTGTCCTTATAGTAGAACGATTTATAGTCCTTTGGATAGATACCCAGTAATGGGATTGCTGGGTCAAATGGAATTTCTATTTCTAGGTAGCTGAGGAATCGCCATACTGTCTTCCACAATGGTTGAACTAATTTACACTCCCACCAACAGTGTAAGAGTGTTCCTATTTCTCCACATCCTCTCCAGCATCTGCTGTCTCCAGATTTTTTAATGATCGCCATTCTAACTGGTGTGAGATGGTATCTCAATGTGGTTTTGATTTGCATCTGTCTAATGACCAATGATGATGAGCACTTTTTCATATGTTTGTTGACCTCATGTATGTCTTCTTTTGTAAAGTTTCTGTTCATATCCTTTGTCCATTTTTGAATGGGCTTGTTTGTTTTTTTCCTGTCAATCTGTTTGAGTTCTTTGTAAATTCTTGATATCAGCCCTTTGTCAGATGTGTAAACTGCAAAAACTTTTTCCCATTCTGATGGTTGCCGATTCACTCTAGTGACTGTTTCTTTTGCCGTGCAGAAGCTGTGGAGTTTGATTAGGTCCCATTTGTCTATTTTGGCTTTTGTTGCCAATGCTTTTGGTGTTTTGTTCATGAAGTGCTTGCCTACTCCTATGTCCTGAACGGTTTTGCCTAGATTTTCTTCTAGGGTTTTTATTGTGTCAGGTCTTACGTTTAAGTCTTTAATCCATCTGGAGTTAATTTTAGTGTAAGGTGTCAGGAAGGGGTCCAGTTTCTGATTTCTGCACATGGCTAGCCAGTTTTCCCAACACCATTCGTTAAATAGGGAATCCTTTCCCCATTGCCTGTTTTTGTCTGGTTTATCAATGATAATATGGTTGTAGATATTTTGTGTTGCCTCCGATGCTTCTGTTCTGTTCCATTGGTCTATATCTCTGTTTTGGTACCAGTACCATGCTGTTTTGATTACTGTAGCCTTGTAGTATAGTTTGAAGTCTGGTAGTGTGATGCCTCCCGCTGTGTTCTTTTTGCTTAGAATTGACTTGGCAATGCGGGCTCTTTTTGGTTCCATATGAAATTCATGGTGGTTTTTTCCAGTTCTGTGATGAAATTCAATGGTAGTTTGATGGGGATAGCATTGATTGTGTAAATTACCTTGGGCAGAATAGCCATTTTCAGGATATTGATTCTTCCTAACCACGAGCATGGAATGTTTCTCCATCTGTTTGTGTCCTCTCTTATTTCGTTGAGCAGTTGTTTATAGTTTTCTTTAAAGAGGTCCCTTACATTCTTAGTGAGTTGTCTTCCTAGGTATTTTATTTTCTTTGTAGCAATTATGAATGGCAGTTCGTTCTTGATTTGGATCTCCTTAAGTCTGTTATTGGTGTATAGGAATGCTTGTGATTTTTGAACATTGATTTTATATCCTGAGACTTTGCTGAAGTTGCTTCTCAGTTTCAGGAGCTTTTGGGCTGAGGTGATGGGGTCTTCTAGGTATACCATCATGTAGTTTGCAAATAGAGACAATTTGGCTTCCACATTTCCTATTTGAATACCCTTTATTTCTTTTTCTTGCCTGATTGCTCTGGCTAGAACTTCCAGTACTATGTTGAATAGAAGTGGTGAGAGAGGGCATCCTTGTCTGGTGCCAGATTTCAAAGAAAGTGCTTCCAGGTTTTGCCCATTCAGTATGATATTGGCTGTTGGTTTGTCATAAATAGCTTTTATTACTTTGAGATATGTTCCATAAGTACCAAGTTTATTGAGGGTTTTTAGCATAAAGGGCTGTTGAATTTTGTCAAATGCCTTCTCTGTGTCAATTGAGAGAATCATGTGGTTTTTGTTTTTGCTTCTGTTTCTGTGGTGAATTACATTTATAGACTTGCGTATGTTGAACCAGCCTTGCATCCCCGGGATGAATCCTACTTGATCATGATGGATAAGTTTTTTAATGTGCTGTTGCAATCGGTTTGCCAGTATTTTATTGAAGATTTTTGCATCTATGTTCATCATGGATATTGGCCTGAAATTTTCTTTTCTTGTTGAGTCTCTGCCAGGTTTTGGTATCAGCATGATTTTGGTCTCATAAAATGATTTGGGAACGGTTTCCTCTTTTTGGATTATTTGGAATAGTTTCAGAAGGAATGGTACCAGATCCTCTTTGTGTGGCTGTTAGACTTCAGCTGTGAACCCATGTGGACCTGGGCTTCTTTTGTGTGATAGGCTCCTAATTGCTGCCTCAACTTCAGACCTTGTTATTGGTCTATTCATAGTTTCAGCTTCCTCCTGGTTTAGGCTTGGGAGGACACAGGCGTCCAGGAATTTATCCATTTCTTCCTGATTTACTAGTTTATGTGCACAGAGTTGTTTGTAGTATTCTCTGATGATGGTTTGAATTTCTGTGGAATCTGTGGTGATTTCCCCGTTATCGTTTTTTATTGCATCTCTTTGGTTCTTCTCTCTTTCCTTTTTTATCAGTCTGGCTACTGGTCTGTCTATTTTGTTGATCTTTTCGAAAAACCAGCTCTTAGATTTATTGATTTTTTGAAGGGTTTTTCTTGTCTCTATCTCCTTCAATTCTGCTCTGATCTTAGATATTTCTTGTCTTCGGCTAGGTTTTGAGCTTTTTTGATCTTGCTCGTCTAGCTCTTTCAATTTTGATGATAGGGTGTCAATTTTGGATCTCTCCACTCTTCTTATGTGGGCACTTATTGCTATATATTTTCCTCTACAGACTGCTTTAAATGTGTCCCGGAGATTCTGGTACGTTGTGTCTTCATTCACGTTGGTTTCAAAGAACTTCTTTATTTCTGCCTTCATTTCATTATTTATCCAATCAACATTCAAGAGCCAGTTGTTCAGTTTCCATGAAGCTGTGCGTTTCTGAGTTATTTTCTGAATTCTGAGTTCCAACTTGATTGGACTATGGTCTGAGAGACTGTTTGTTATGATTTCAGTTGTTTTGCATTTGCTGAAAGGTGCTTTACTTCCAATTATGTCGTCAATTGTGGAGTAGGTGTGATGTGGTGCGGAGAAGGATGTATATTCTGTGGATTTGGGGTGGAGAGTTCTGTAAATGTCTATCAGGTTTTCTTGTTCCAGGTCTGAGTTCAAGTCCTGGATATCCTTGTTAATTTTCTATCTGGTTGATCTGTCTGCTATTGACAGTGGAGTGTTAAAGTCTCCCACTATTATTTTGTGGGAGTCTAAGTCTCTTTGGAAATTATTAAGAACTTGCCTTATATTTCTGGGTGCTCCTACATTGGGTCCATATATATTTAGAATCGTTATCTCTCCTTGTTGTATTGATCCTTTTACCATTATGTAATGACCTTCTTGTCCCTTTTGATCTTTGTTACTTTAAAGTCTATTTTACCAGAGATGAGAATTGCAACTCCTGCTTTTTTTTTTGCTCTCCATTTGCTTGGTAAATCTTCCTCCATCCTTTTATTTTGAGCCTTTGTGTATCTTTGCATGTTAGGTGGGTTTCCTGGATACAGCACACCGATGGGTTTTGGTGTTTTATCCAATTTGCCAGTTTGTGTCTTTTGATTGGTGCATTTAGCCCATTTATATTCAGGGTTAATATTGTAATGTGTGAATTTGATACTGCCATTTTGATGCTAGCTGGCTGTTTTGCCCATTGGTTCATGTACATTCTTCATTTTGTTGATGGTCTTTAGCATTTGGTATGCTTTTAGGATGGCTGGAACTGGTTGTTTCTTTCTATGTGTAGTGCCTCTTTCAGGAGCTCTTGTAAAGCAGGCCTAGTGGTGACAAAATCTCTGTGTACTTGCTTGTTCGTGAAGGATTTTATTTTTCCTTCACTTATGAAGCTCAGTTTGGCTGGATATAAAATTCTGGTTTGAAAGTTCTTTTCTTTAAGGATGTTGAATATTGGCCCCCACTCTCTTCTGGCTTGTAGAGTCTCTGCCAAGAGATCTGCTGTGAGTCTGATGGGCTTTCCTTTGTGGGTGACCCGACCTTTCTCTCTGGCTGCCCTTAGTATTTTCTCCTTTGTTTCAACCCTGGTGAATCTGACGATTATGTGCCTTGGGGTTGCTCTTCTTGCAGAGTATCTTTGTGGTGTTCTCTGTATTTCCTGGAGTTGAGTATTGACCTGTCTTGCTAGCTTGGGGACATTTTCCTGGATAATATCTTGAAGAGTGTTTTCCAGCTTGGATTCATTCTCTTCATCACATTCTGGTACACCTATCAAATGTAGGTTGGGTCTCTTCACATAGTCCCACATTTCTTGGAGATTTTGTTCATTCCTTTTTGTGCTTTTTGCTTTAATCTTGGTTTCTCGTTTTATTTCATTCAGTTGATCTTCAAATTCTGATATTCTTTCTTCAGCTTGGTCAATTCGGCTGTTGAAACTTGTGCATGCTTCGCGAAATTCTCGTGTTATGTTTTTCAGCTCCTTCAATTCATTCATCTTCCTCTCTAAGTTGTCCATTCTCGTTATCAATTCCTCGAATCTTTTTTTCAAATCTTTTTTCAAGGTTCTTAGTTTCTTTGCACTGGTTTAGAACATGTTCCTTTAGCTCACTGAAGTTTCTCATTATCCACTTTCTGAAGTCTGATTCCATCATTTCGTCACATTCATTCTCCGTCCAGCTTTGTTCCCTTGCTGGTGAGGAGTTTTGGTTTTTTTTTGGAGGTGAGGTGTTTTGGTTTCATGTGTTTTCTTCCTTTGTGCGCTGGTTTCTTCCCATCTTTATGGATTTATCTGCCTGTCGTCTTAGTAGTTGCTGATTTTTCAATTGGGTCTCTGTGTGGACACTGAGATTGTTGATGATGAAGTATTTCTGTTAATTAGTTTTCCCTCTAATGGTCTATCCTCTCTGCTGTATGAGTGCTGAGGTCCACTCCAGGCCCTGCTTGTCTGGGGTATACCTGCAGCAGCTGCGGAACAGTGAGGGATGATACCAGTTTCTTTTTCTGCTGCCCTTGTTCCAGAATGATGCCAGGCAAATGTCAGTCTGATTAGTCCTTTTCTTGGGTGACTCCTTGGATATACAGGGGTCAGTGAGCTGCTTGAGGAGACAGTCTGTGCTTTATAGGAGCTCCAGTGCTGAGCTGTGAGCTCCGTTGTTTGTTCAGTGTTGTTGGGAGGTTGTTTATGTCTGCTGCAATAGAACTCATAAAACACCATCCTTTTTTTTTCACCCTTATATGGTCTGTCTCAGGGAGTTTGGGCTTTTTTTATGAGTATCTGTTGCACTGTCCTATCCCACTAGGCGGCAGTCTATTCACGATTTGCCTGTAGGGGCTCTGACCTGTTAGCGCGGGTCCACCCTGTCGCTGCCTGGCAGAGTCTCCCTGTTATGGCAGGTTGCCTCAGCAACAGCAGGCTGCGTCAGACCTGGGTGGTACTTCAGCGGGGGTGCACTGTGTCAGCGATGGTGGATGCCCCTCCCTCACTGGGCTGCACCATCCTAGATGCTGGCAGCAAAACTCTCAGCCCCAAGAGCCTCCAGTCACCACCCTGCTTGTCCCCGTGAGCATGGGACCCGCCGAGCCACATCACCCAGCTCCCTGCCTCAGAGTCCGTCCTCTCTCTCTCTCTCTTCCTCTCTTCAAGCTGAAAGGTCGACTCTCTCACTGGCGCCCCAAGAGCCTGCCGCTAGGGCACTGGGATCCGTGCGATCTCCCATGCTGCTGCCCACTACCCCAGCTCAGATCACGCTTCCCAGGAAACTCCTGTTATGGCTCATTGTCCAAGTCCCGTTCAATCAGATGGACATGCCAGTCTGCCTCTCCAAATCTCAGATTGCCGGTTTAACAGGGCACCCAGACCAGTGAGTTCCACGCCAGGCCCCACTGCGGCGCTGGCTGAAGAGGCGGCAGGAGCTGGCTGCGTTAGCTGGCTGCACTAGAGTCCAGTGTCTCTCCCACACCTGGGACATTCAACATTCTGTGGGCATAAAAGTTTCATCCGAGAATGCGGCTAGGACTCACCCTCTGCGCCTTCACCGAGAGCTGCAATCCTGAGTTGCCTCTACGATGCCATCTTGCCTCCCTCCCCAAGTGTCTATTTCATATGGCCTCTAATTCAAAGGTTCAGTGTATAATGAACTTCTATGGAGCAATCAGGACGATTTTGAAGATAGCCAAGAATTGAGTGCCTTCGTGCATGACACACACCTGGGTTTTAGGATTCTATTTCACATGTACTCTAATTCTGGGTACCTCTGAGTAATAAACACGTGGGATAGTGTAAGGAGTTTATTTCTTATGGGCATTCATAGAGAAACTATTTGAATAATGCACACACAGCGAATAATAAGGATTCTATATTGTACGGCTACTCATTCAGACAAAAAGTGAATAACGCACATGTGGATTATAAGAATTGTGTTTCATATGCCTCTCTTTCACAGCCTCACTGAATATTTCACATTGAGATATAGTCTGGAGTCTATTCTTTATGACCATTCATTCAGAAAATCACTGAATAATGAACACCTGTGGAATAGTCAGAAGTCTCTTTCTGACCGCCACTCATTTAAATCCTCACTAACTGTACCCATCTGTGGAAAGAGTCGGGATTTACTTTTATTCCCTGATTGTTGCCAATGCTTTTGGTGTTTTCTTCATGATTCCTTTGGAGGGTCAAACAATAACGGGCAACTGTGGAGTGAAATGGGGTCTATTACATAAGGTCACTCTTTCAGTGTTGCAGGAAATAGTATGTATATCTGATAAGTCTGGAATATCTTTCACATAGCCACTCATTCAGTGCCTCGGTAAATAATGCTCCCCTCAGAAACAGTCAAGGTTCTACTTCAAATGGCTACACATTCAGAGTCTCTGTAAGTAATGCACACCTGGGCAATACACAAGAGTCTCTTTTTTATGCCCACTTAGTCAGAGTCTCATTCAATTATACACACTCGGGGAAGAGTTAAGAGTATACCTCACGGAACCAATCATTCAGAGCCTCAGTGAATAATGCACACCAGGGTTATAGTCGAGAATTTTTATATGGCCACTCACTCTGTGCCTCCCGAAATGATACACACCTGGGGAATTCTCAAAATTCAATTTTATACTACCACTCATGTAGAACCGTATAGAATAATTCACAATGGAACAATAGTCAGGTGTCTATTTCATATGACCTCTCATTCAAAGTTTCAGGGTATAATGAACTTCTTTGGAATAATCAGGACGCTGTTTAATATAGCCACGAATTTAGTGCCTTCCTGAATGATAGACACCTGGATTATAGGACTCTATTTCATTTGAACTCTAATTCTGGGTACCGCTGAGTAATACACACTCAGCGGTGTGTATTACTGGGATAGTGTAAGAAGTTTATTTGTTATGTTCACTCATAAAGAAACTTTTTAAATAATGCACACATGGCGAATAATAAAAATTCTATGTTGAACAGCTAGTCATTCAGACAAAACGTGAATAACGCACATGTGGATTATTAGAATTCTGTTTCATAGGTCCTTTTTCACAGCCTCACTGAATATTACACACTTGAGATATACTCTGGAGTCTATTCTTTAAGGCCATTCATTCAGAGAATCACTGAATAATGTACTCCTGTGGAATAGTCAGAATTCTCTATCAGACTGCCACTCATTGAAAGCCTCACTTAGTGTACCGACCTGTGGAAAGAGTCAGAATTTACTTCTATTCTCTCATTCAGAGTCTCACTAAATAATGCACACCTGTGGAATTGTCAGGAGAATATTTCATGCGGCCCCTCATTCCGAGTGTCACTGAACAATGTGCTGTGGTCTGGAGAATAATTCATGTAGACACCTATTCAGAGCCTCAGTGAATAAGACAGACCCTTGCTATCGTAAATATTCTAATTAATATGGAAAAATATTCTGAGCCTCACTGAATAATACACACCTGTAGAATAATTTGGAGTCTATTTTCGACGGACATTTATTTAGAGCCTCCTTGAAGCATGCACACCCCTAGGGTAGCCAGAAGTCCATTTTATTTGTACACTCATCCATAGCCTCAGATTATAATATGCACGTGTGTATTAGTTGGGGTTCCATTTAATATAGCCACGGACTCCTAAGCTCCATGAATAATGCACATATGTAACATACTCAGGAGTCTGTTTCATATAGCCACTCATTCAGAGATTAATTGGAGAATAAAATTATTTTAGACTGAATCCCATTTCATATGGTCTCACAAGAAGAAACCCACTGAGTAATACATTACTGGGAAAATGTGAGGAGTCTAATATATATAGCCTCTCATTTACAGCCTCAGGGAATAATGCACACGTGTGGAGTAGGCACTAATTTATTTTAAATGGCCAGAAAATCAAACCATGAATGAGCAATACACAAGTTGAGAATAGTCACTAGTCTGTTCCATAAACCCAAATAATCAAAGTCATGGTCAATAATTCACTCCTGTGGACTAGTCAGGAAACAATTTCATATGGACAGTGTTTTAGAGCTTCAGTGAATAATATATACGCGGGAAAAGCTCAGAACACTACTTCATATGGCGTCTATTTCAGAGCTTCATTGAATAAAGAACACCAGTATAGTAGTCAGAATTTTCTTTGAACAGCCACAACCTCAGAGCCTAACTGAAAAACATACACCTTGGGGCATGTCAGGATTCTATTTCGTATAGCCACTCATTTAGAGCCGAATAACGAAACGCACACCTGTGGAGTATTCTGGAGTCTCATTTTTATGGAAACTCATTCAGAGCGTCACAGAATAATACAGACCTATGGAAAAGTCAGGAGTGTATTTCACATGGCCACTTATTCAGAACCGCGGCGAAGGATCATATACATCTGAAAAATACTCAGGAATGTTTTAGAAATGGCCACATATTCAGAGACTCAGTGAATAATGCACACCTGGGGTATAGTCTGGAGACTATTTGATATGACCATTCCCTACAAACTCAGTGGAAAATGGGGAGTTGAAATATAGTCAGGATGATAGAGTCAGGAGTCTACTTTATGTGGTCACTCGTTCAGAAACTCACTGAAGAATACACACTTTAGGAATAATCAGAGTTCAGGTATTATGGCCACTTAATCACAGCATTACCAAATAATGCACAATTGGGCATAAGTAAGGAGTCTATATCATATGGCTTCTAATTCAGAGCTTCAGTGCATAATCAGCAGCTGTGTAGTAGTCAGGTCCCTATTGCAGCTTTCCACAAATTAACCAGCTCCGTGAATGATACATATAAGTGTGATAGTCAGGAGACTCTTTGATATGGACACTTATACAGAAACTCTTTGAATACTGCACATGTGAGGAGTAATCACTAGTGTATTTCTTATGGTGATTCCTTTGGAGGGTCAAAC
The DNA here is from genome assembly GCA_031835075.1 of Saguinus oedipus. Taxonomy (NCBI): domain Eukaryota; kingdom Metazoa; phylum Chordata; class Mammalia; order Primates; family Cebidae; genus Saguinus; species Saguinus oedipus. The sequence goes on along the minus strand of CM063180.1, from coordinate 31,601,732 downwards.
GATAACGCGCAACTGTGGAGTAAAATGGCGTCTATTACATAAGGCCACTTTTCAGTGTTGCAGGGAATAATATGTATATCTGATAAGTCAGGAATCTCTTTCACATGGCCACTCGTTCAGGGCCTCTGTGAAAAATACTCCCCTCAGAAATAGTCAAGGTTCTACTTCAAATGGCTACACATTCAGAGTCTCTGAATTTAATGCACACCTGGGAAATACACAAGAGTATCTTTTTGATGCCCACTTAGTCAGAGTATCATTCAGTTATACACAATCGGGGAATTTTTCAGAGTATACCTCAAGGAACCAATCCTTTAGAGCCTCAGTGAATAACACACACTGGGGTTGTAGTCGAGCATTTTTTATATGGCCACTCATTAGGTGCCTCCCTGAATGATAGACACCCGGGGATGATCAGGATTCAATTTCATACTACGTCTCATTTAGAACCTCATAGAGTAATTCAAAATCGGGCAACAGTCAGGTGTCTACTTCATATGGCCTGTCAATCAAAGTTTCAGTGTTTAATGTACTTCTATGGAGTAATCAGGACGCTGCTTAAGATAGCCACGAAGTGAGTGCATTTCTGAATGATACACATCTGGATTATAAGATTCTATTTCATATGAACTCTAATTCTGGGTAACCCTGAGTAATTCACACGTGGGATTGTTTAAGAAGTTTATTTGTTAATGGCACTCAAAGTAAACTTGTTAAATAATGCACACATAGCGAATAATAAAAATTCTATTTTGTACAGCTCGTCATTCAGACAAAATGTGAATAACGCTCATATGGATTAATAGAAGTCTGTTTCATATGCCGATCTTTCACAGCTTCTCTGAATATTACACACTTGAGATATAGTCTGGAGTCTGTTCTTTATGGCCATTCATTCAGAGAATCACTGAATAATGAACATCTGTGAAAGAGTCAGAATTCTCTTCTTGACGGACACTCATTGAAATTCTCACTAACTGTACCCACCTCTGGAAAGAGTCAGGATTTACTTCTATTCCCTCATTCAGAGTCTCACTAAATAATGCGCACCTGTGGAATTGTCAGGAGAATTTTTCATGCGGCCTCTCATTCAGATTGTCACTGAACACTGTGCTGTAGTCTGGAGTCTAATTCATGTAGACACATATTTAGAGCCTCAGTGAATAAGACAGATCCTTGCTATCGTAATGATTCCAATTAATATGGATACATCTTTTGAGCCTCACTGAATAATGCACACCTGAAGAATAATTTGGAGTCTATTTTCGATGGACATTCATTCAGAGCCACGGTGAAAAATGCACACCGCTGGGGTAGCCAGAAGACCATTTCATTTGTACCCTCATCCATAGCCTCAGGTTATAGTATGCACCTGTGAATTAGTTGGGGTTCCATTCCATATAGCCAGGGGCTCGTAACCTCAGGGAATAATGCACATATGTCACGTACTCAGCAGTCTGTTTCATATGGCCACTCATTCAGAGATTCATTAGATAACAAAATTATTTAAGATAGACTGAATCTCGTTTCATATGGTAACACAAGAAGAGCCTCACAGAGTAATACACACCTGGAAAAATGTGAGGAGTCTACTATATATAGCCTCTCATTTACAGCCTCAGGGAATAATGCACACGTGTGGAGTAGGCACTACTCTATTATAAATGGCCACAAAATCAAACCGTGAGTGAGCAATACAGAAGTTGGGAATAGTCGCTAGTCTATTCCATAGGCCCAAATATTCAAAGTCCGAGTCAATAATTCAGTTTGGTGGACTAGTCAGGAAAAAATTTCATATGGAGAAAGTTTTAGATCTTCAGTGAATAATATATACCTGGGAAATACTCAGGATGCTATTTCATATGGCATCTATTTGAGAGCTTCATTGAATAAAGAACACCTGTATCATAGTCCGAATTTTCTTTTAATAGCCACATCTTCAGAGCCTAACTGAATAACATACACCTTGGGAAAAGTCAGGATTCTATTTTGTATAGCCAGTCATTTAGAGCCAAATGTAAAAACGCATGCCTGTGGAGTATTCAGGGGTCTCTATTTTATGGACACTCATGCAGAGCTTCACAGAATAATACAAACCTATGGAAAAGTCAGGAGTGTATTTCACATGGCCACTTATTCAGAACCGCAGTGAAGAATCATATACGTCTGGAGAATAATCAGGATTCTTTTATATATGGCCACTTATTCAGAGACTCAGTGAATAATGCACACCTGGGGTATAGTCTGGAGACTATTTGATATGACCCTTCCCTAAACACTTAGTGGAAAATGGAGAGCTGAAATGTAATCAGAATGATAGAGCCAGGAGTCTACTTTATGTGGTCACTGGTTCAGAAATTCACTGAAGAATACACAACTTAAGAATTGTCAGAGTTTGGGTTTTATGGCCACTCAATCACAGCATTACCGATTAATGCACAATTGGGCAATAGTAAGAAGTCTATATCATATGGCTTCTAATTCAGTGCTTCCGTGCATAATCAGCAGCTGTGTAGTAGTCAGGACACTATCTCAGCTTGTCCCAAATTGAGCAGCTCCGTGAATGATACATATATATGTGACAGTCAGGAGACACTTTGTTATGAACACTCATACAGAATCTCTTCAAATCCTGCACATGTGGGGAAAAATAACTAGTGTATTTTATATGGTGCTTTCTTTGAATTAAATAATGCGCAACTGTTGCATAAAATGGGGTCAATTACATAAGGCCACTCTTTCAGTGTTTCAGGGAATATTGTGTATATCTGATAAGTCAGGAATCTCTTTCACATGGCCACTCATTCAGGGCCTCTGTGCATAATATTCTCCTCAGAAATAGTCAAGGTTCTACTTCAAGTGGCTAAATATTCAGAGTCTCTGTAAGTAATGCACACCTGGGCAATACACAAGACTCTCTTTTTTATGCCCACTTAGTCAGAGTCTCATTCAATTATACAGACCCGGGGAAGAGTAAAGTGTATAACTCACCGAACCAATCATTTAGAGCCTCAGTGAATAATGCACACCAGGGTCATAGTAGAGCATTTTTTATATGGCCAGTCATTCTGTTCCTCCCTGAATAATACACACCTGGGGAATTCTAAGGATTTAGTTTCATACTACCACTCATTTAGAACCTCATATAATAATTCACAATTGGGCAATAGTCAGGCGTTTATTTCTTATGGCCTCTCATTCAAAGTTTCAGTGTTTAATGAACTTCTATGGAGTAATCAAGACGCTGTTTAAGATAGCCACGAATTGAGTGCATTCCTGAATGATACACACCTGGGTTATAAAATTTTATTTCATATGAACTCTAATTCTGGGTTCCCCTGAGTTATTCACACGTGGGATTTTTAAAAAAGTTTATTTGTTAATGGCACTCAAAAAGAACTTGTTGAATAATGCACACATAACGAATAAGAAGGATTCTATGTTGTACGGCTCATATTTCAGACAAAATGTGAAGAACCCTCAGGTGGATTAATAGAAGTGTGTTTCATATGCCGCTGTTCACAGCTTCACTGAATACTACACACTTGCGATATAGATTGGAGTCTGTTCTTTATGGCCATTCATTCAGAGAATCACTGAATAATGAACATCTGTGAAAGAGTCAGAATTCTCTTTTCGACGGCCACTCATTGAAATCATCACTAACTGTACCCACCTCTGGAAAGAGTCAGGATTTACTTCTATTCCCTCATTCCGAGTCTCACTAAATAATGCGCACCTGTGGAATTGTCAGGAGAATTTTTCATGCGGCCTCTCATTCATATTGTCACTGAACACTGTGCTGTAGTCTGGAGTCTAATTCATGTAGACACATATTTAGAGCCTCAGTGAATAAGACAGATCCTTGCTATCGTAATGATTCTAATTAATATGGATACATCTTTTGAGCCTCACTGAATAATGCACACCTGAAGAATAATTTGGAGTCTATTTTCGATGGACATTCATTCAGAGCCACGGTGAATAATGCACACCGCTGGGGTAGCCAGAAGACCATTTCATTTGTACCCTCATCCATAGCCTCAGGTTATAGTATGCACCTGTGAATTAGTTGGGGTTCCATTTTATATAGCCACGGACTCGTAACCTCAGGGAATAATGCACATATGTCACGTACTCAGCAGTCTGTTTCATATGGCCACTCATTCAGAGATTCATTAGATAACAAAATTATTTAAGATAGACTGAATCTCGTTTCATATGGTAACACAAGAAGAGCCTCACAGAGTAATACACACCTGGAAAAATGTGAGGAGTCTACTATATATAGCCTCTCGTTTACAGCCTCAGGGAATAATGCACACTTGTGAGTAGGCACTAATCTATTTTAAATGGCCACAAAATCAAACCGTGAGTGAGCAATACAGAATTTGGGAATAGTCGCTAGTCTATTCCATAGGCCCAAATATTCAAAATCCGAGTCAATAATTCACTTCTGTGGACTACTCAGGAAAAAATTTCATATGGACAAAGTTTTAGATCTTCAGTGAATAATATATACCTGGGAAATACTCAGGATGCTATTTCATATGGCATCTATTTCAGAGCTTCATTGAATAAAGAACACCTGTATCATAGTCCGAATTTTCTTTTAATAGCCACATCTTCAGAGCCTAACTGAATAAAATACACCTTGGGAAAAATCAGGATTCTATTTTGTATAGCCACTCGTTTAGAGCGGAATGTAAAAACGCACGCCTGTGGAGTATTCAGGAGTCTTTATTTTATGGACACTCATGCAGAGCGTCACAGAATAATATAAACCTACGGAAAAGTCAGGAGTGTATTTCACATGGCCACTTATTTAGAACCGCATTGAAGGATCATATACATCTGGAGAATACTCAGGATTCTTTTATATATGGCCACTTATTCAGAGACTCATTGAATATTGCATGTCTGGGGTATAGTCTGGAGAATATTTGATATGACCCTTCCCTAAACACTTAGTGGAAAATGGAGAGCTTAAATGTAGTCAGGATGATGGAGCCAGGAGTCTACTTTATGTGGTCACTGCTTCAGAAACTCACCGACGAATACACACCTTACGAATTGTCAGAGTCCGGGTATTATGGCAACTCAATCACAGCATTACTAATTAATGCACAATTGGGCAATAGTAAGGAGTCTATATCATATGGCTTCTAATTCATAGCTTCAGTGCATAAACAGCAGCTGTGTAGTAGTCAGGACACTATGTCAGCTTTCCCCAAATTAAGCAGCTCCGTGAATGATACACATATGAGGGACAGTCAGCAGACCCTTTGATATGAACACTCATACAGGACCTTTTCCAATACTGCACATGTGTGGAATAATCACTAGTGTATTTCATATGGTTATTTTTTTGGAGGGTGAAACAGTAATGTGCTACTGTGGAGTAAAATGGGGTCTATTACATAAGGCCACTCTTTCCGTATTGCAGGGACTAATATGTATATCTTATAAGTCAGGAATCTCTTTCACAGGGCCACTGGTTCAGGGCCTCTGTGAATAATACTCCCCTCAGAAATACTAAGTGTTCCACTTCAAGTGGCTACACATTTAGAGTCTCTGTAAGTGATTCACACCTGGGCAATACACAAGAGTCTCTTTTTTATGCCATCTTAGTCAGAGTCTCATTCAATTATGCAGACTCGGGGAAGAGTTAAGAGTATACATCACGGAAGCAGTCATTTAGATCCTCACTGAATAATGAACACTAGTGTTATAGTCGAGAATTTTTTATATGACCACTCATTCTGTGCCTCCCTGAATGATACACACCTGGGGAATACTCAGGATTCAATTTCATACTACCTGACATTTAGAACCTCATAGAATAATTCACAATTGGGCATTAGTCAGGTGTCTATTTCATATGGACTCTCATTCAAAGTTTCAGTGTTTAATGAACTTCTATGGAGTAATCAGGACGCTGTTTAATATAGCCACGAACGGAATGTATTCCTGAATGATACACACGTGGGTGATAAAATTCTATTTGATATGAACTCTAATTCTGGGTACCGCTGAATAATTCACACGTGGAATAGTTTAAGGAGTTTATTTGTTATGGGCACTCAAAGAGAACTTGTTTAGTAATGCACACACGGTGAATAATAAGGATTCTATATGGTACGGCTCATCATTTAGACAAGAAGTTAACGCTCATTTGAATTTTTAGAAGTCTGTTTCATATGCCGCTCTTTCACAGGTTCACTGAATATTACACTCTTGAGATACAGTCTGGAGTCTGTTCTTTATGGCCATCAATTCAGAGAATCACTGAATAATGAACACCTGTGGAATAGTCGGAAGTCTCTTTTCGACTGCCACACATTGAAAGCCTCACTAACTGTACCCACCTGTGGAAAGAGTCAGGATTTACTTCTATTCCCTCATTTGGAGTCTCACTAAATAATGCACACCTGTGGAATTGTCAGGAGAATTTTTCATGCAGCCTCTTATTCCGATTTTCACCGAACACTGTGCTGTAGTCTGGAGTCTATTTTATGTAGACACATATTCAGAGCCTCAGTGAATCAGACAGCCTTTTGCTATCATAAAGATTCTAATTAATATGGACACATCTTCTGAATCTCACTGAATATTACACAACTGTAGAGTAATTCGGAGCCAATTTTAGATGGACATTCATTCAGAGCCTCGGTGAAAAATGCACACCCCTGGGGTAGCCAGAAGTCCATTTCATTTGTACACTCATCCTTAGTTTCTAATATGCACGTGTTGATTAGTTGGGGTTCCATTTCATATAGCCACGAACTCGTAATCTCAGTGAATAATGCACATATGTAACGTAATCAGCAGTATTCTTCATATAGCCACTCATTCAGAGATTCATTGGATAATAAAATTATTTAAGATAGACAGAATCCCGATTCATATGGTCACACAAGAAGAGCCTCACTAAGTAGTACACAACTGAGAAAATGTGAGGATTCTACTATATTTATTCTCTCATTTACAGCCTAAGGGAATAATGCACACCTGTAGAGTAGGCACTAATCTATTTCATATGGCCACAAAATCAAACCCTGAGTGAGCAATACACAAGTTGGGAATAGTCACTTGTCTATTCCATATGCCCAAATATTCAAAGTGAGAGGCAATAATTTACTCCTGTGGACTGGTCTGGAAACAATTGCATATGGACAAAGTTCTAGAGCTTTAGTGAATGATATTTACCTGGGAAATACTCAGGACGCTATTTCATATTGTGTCTATTTCAGAATTTCATTGAATAAGGAACACCTGTATCATAGTCAGAATTTTCTTTTAATAGCCACATCTTCAGAGCCTAACTGAATAACATACACCTTGGGAAAAGTCAGGATTCTATTTCGTATAGCCACTAATTTAGAGCCGAATGTAAAAACGCACACCTGCGGAGTATTCAGGAGTCTCTATTTTAAGGAACCTCATTCAGAGCGTCGCAGAATAATACAGCCCTATGGAAAAGTCAGGAGTGTATTTCACATGGCCACTTATTCAGAACCGCAGTGAAGAATCATATACATCTGGAAAATAATCAGGATTCTTTTATATATTACCACTTATTCAGAGACTCAGTGAATAATGCACACCTGGGGTATAGTCTGGAGACTTTTTGGTATGACTGTTCCCTAAGCACTCAGTGGAAAATGGAGAGCTGAAATGTAGTCAGGATGATAGAGTCAGGAGTCTACTTTATGTGTTCACTCGTTCAGAAACTCACTGAAGAATACACACCTTAAAAATAGTCAGAGTCCATGTATTATGACCACTCAATCACAGCCTTACCGAATAATGCACAATTGGGCAATAGTAAGAAGTCTATAGCATATGGCTTCTAATTCAGAGCTTCAGTTTATAATCAGCAGCTGTGTAGTAGTCAGGATTCTATCTCAGTTTGCCCCAAATTAAGCAGCTCCGTGAATAATATATATATGTGTGATAGTCAGGAGACCCTTTGATATTGACATTCATACAGAACCTCTTTGAATACTGCACGTCTGGGGAATAATCACTAGTGTACTTCATATGATGATTCCTTTGGTGGGTCAAAAAATAATGCACAACTGTGTAGTAAAATGGGGTCTATTACAGAAGGTCACTCTTTCAGTGTTGCAGGGAATAATATGTACATCTGAAAGTCAGGAATCTCTTTCACATGTCCACTCATTCAGGGTCTCTGTGAATAATATTCCTCTAAGAAATAGTCAAGATTCTACTTCAAGTAGCTATGCAGAGTCTCTTTATGTTATGCACACCTGGGCAATACACAAGAGTCTCTTTTTTATGCCCACTTAGGCAGAGTCTCATTCAATTAAACAGACCTTGTGAAGAGCTAAGAGTATACCTCATGGAACCAATCATTTAGAGCCTCAGTGAATAATGCACATCAGGGTCATAATCGAGCATTTTTTATATATCCACTCATTCTGTGCCTCCCTGAATGATACACACCTGGGCAATCCTCAGGATTTAACTTCATACTACCACTTTTTAAGAACCTCATTGAATAATTCACAATGGGACAATAGTCAGGTGTCTATTTCATATGGCCTCTCATTCAAAATTTCAGTGTTTAATGAACTTCTATGGAGTAATCAGTACTCTGTTTAAGATAGCCACGAATTGAGTGCATTCCTGAATGATACATACCTGGCTTATAAGATTCTATTTCATATGATCTCTAATTCTGTGTACCGCTGAGTAATTCACACGTGGGATGGCTTAAGGAGTTTATTTGTTATGGCACTCAAAGAGAACCTGTTTGAATAATGCACACTCATGGCGAATTATAAGTATTCTATGTGGACCAGAGGAGAATTCGCAAGATGGCATGGTAGAAGCCACTCAGGATTGCAGCTCTGCATGAAGGCGCAGAGGGTGAGTTTCAGCCACATTCTCGGATGGACATTTTTTTCCCATAGAGCTTGAAAGTCCCAGGTGTGACAGAAACACGGGATGCTAGTACAGCTGGCTACCACAGCCGGCTCTCACAGCCGCTTCGGGCGGCGTCACAGCGTTACCCGGCACGGAACTCACGGGTCTGTGTGCCCTCTTAAACCGGCAATCTGAGATTTGGAAGGCAGATTGGCATGTCCATCTGATTGAACGGGACTTGGACAATGAGCCAGAGCAGGAGATTCCTGGGAAGCGTGATCTGAGCTGGTGCAGTGGGCAGTGGCACGGGAGATAGCACGAATCGCATTGCCCTTTCAGCAGGCTAATTGGGGCGCCAGTGAGAGAGTCGACTTTTCAGATTGGGGAGAGGAAGAGAGAGAGAGACAGGACGGACTCTGTGGCAGGGAGCTGGGTGATCGGGCTTGGCGGGTAACACTCTGACGGGGACAAGCAGGGCAGCGATTGGAGGTGCTCAGGGCTGAGGGTTTTCCTTCTGGCATCTAGGATGGTGCAGCCCACTTGGGAAGGTTTGTCCGTCACTGCAGACGCAATCCACCCTTACTGAATTACCGCCCAGGGCTGACGCACCCTGCGGTTGCCGAGGCAACCTGCTATAACAGAGAGGTTTCACTAGGAGGGGGGGAGTGCTCCACAGCAGAACGGAGCCCAGGAGCAACCGGATGGACCCGCCCTAGCAGGGCCCAGCCCCGGCATGCAAATAGTGAATAGACTACCTCCTAGTGGGGCAAGACATTGCAACAGAAACTCATAAAGAAAGCCCCAACTCCCTGAGACAGAGCATCTAAGGGGAAAAAAAAGGGTGGTGTTTTCTTAGCAGATACTCATAAAGAAAGCCCCAACTCCCTAAGACAGATCATCTAAGGGGGAAAAAAAGGGTGGTGTTTTATTAGTTCTGTTGTAGCAGACATAAACAGCCTCCCAACAACCCTGAATGAACAAGGGAGCTCACAGCTCAGCACTGGAGCTCCTATAAAGCACAGACTGTCTCCTCAAGCAGCTTCCTGACCCCTGTATATCCAAACAGTCACCCCAAAAAAGGACTAATCAGACTCACATTTGGGGGGCATCATTCTGGACAAAGACAGCAGAAGAAACTGGTATCATCCCTCACTGTTCCGCAGCTGCTACAGGTATACTCCAGACAAGCAGGGCCTGGAGTGGACCTCAGCACTCATACAGCAGAGGGGCTAGACCATTAGAAGGAAAACCAAGTAACAGAAATACTTCATCATCAACAATCTCAGCGCCAACAGAGACCCAATTGAAAAATCAGCAACTACTAAGGTGACGGGTGGATAAATCCATAAAGATGGGAAGAAACCAGCGCAAAAAGGAGGAAAACACCTGAAACCAAAACACCTCAAATCCTACAAAAAACTAAAACTCCTCACCAGCAAGGGAGCAAAGCTAGACGGAGAATGAGTGTGACGAAATGACGGAATCAGACCTCAGAAATTGGATAATGAGAAATTTCAGTGAGCTAAAAGAACATGTAAATCAGTGCAAAGAAACTAAGAACCTTGAAAAAATATTTGAAAAAGGATTCGAGGAATTGATAACAAGTATGGACAATTTAGAGAGGAATATGAATGCATTGAAGGAGCTGAAAAACACAACACGAGAACTTCGCGAAGCATGCAAAAGTTTCAAAAGCCGAATTGACCAAGCAGAAGAAAGAATATCAGAAGTTGAAGATCAACTCAATGAAATAAAATGAGAAACCAAGATTAAAGAAAAAAGTGCAAAAAGGAATGAACAAAATCTTTAAGAAATGTGGGTCTATGGGAAGAGACCCAACCTACGTTTTATAGGTGTACCAGAAAGTGATGAAGAGAATGAATCCAAGCTGGAAAACACTCTTCAAGATATTATCCAAGAAAACTTCCCCAACTTAGCAAGACAGGTCAATACTCAACTCCAGGAAATACAGAGAACACCACAAAGATACTCCGCAAGAAGAGCAAACCCAAAACACATAATCGTCAGATTCACCAGGGTTGAAATGAAGGAGAAAATACTAAGGTCAGCCAGAGAGAAAGGTCGGGTCACCTACAAAGGGAAGCCCATCAGACTCACAGCAGATGTCTCAGAAGAGACTCTTCAAGCCAGAAGAGAGTGGAGGCCAATATTCAAAATCCTTAAAGAAAAGAAATTTCAACCCAGAATTTCATATCCAGCCAAAATAAGATTCATAAGTGAAGGAAAAATAAAATTCTTCACGAACAAGCAAGTACTCAGAGATTTTGTCACCACTAGGCCTGCTTTACAAGAGCTCCTGAAAGAGGCACTACACATAGAAAGGAACAACCAGTACCAGTCATCCTAAAAGCATAACAAATGCAAAAGAGCATCAACAAAATGAAGAATGTACATGAACCAATGGGCAAAACAGCCAGCTAGCATCAAATGGCAGTATCAAATTCACACATAACAATATTAACCCTAAATGTAAATGGGCTAAATGCACCAATAAAAAGACACAAACTGGCAAATTGGATAAAAAAACAAAACCCATCGGTGTGCTGCATCCAGGAAACCCACCTCACATGCAAGGATACACAAACGCTCAAAATAAAGGGATAGATGAAGATTTACCAAGCAAATGGAGAGCAAAAAAAAGCAGGAGTTGAAATTCTCATGTCTGTTAAAATAGACTATAAAGCAAGAAAGATCAAAAGGGACAAAGAAGGTCATTACATAATGGTAAAAAGATCGATACAACAAGAAGAGCTAACAATTCCAAATATAGATGGACCCAATGCAGGAGCACCCAGATACATAAGGCAAGTTCTTAATGACGTACAAAGAGACTTAGACTCCCAGACAATTATAGTGGGAGACTATAACACTCCACTGTCAATAGCAGACAGATCAACCAGACAAAAATTAACAAGGATATCCAGGACTTGAACTCAGACCAGGAACAAGCAAACCTGATAGACAGTTACAGAACTCTCCACCTCAAATCCACAGAATATACATTCTTCTCAGCACCACATCACACCTACTTCAAAATTGACCACATCATTGGAAGTAAAGCACTCCTCAGCAAATGCAAAACAACGGAAATCATAACAAACAGTCTCTCAGACCATAGTGCAATCAAGTTAGAACTCAGAATTCAGAAAATAACTCAGAACCGAACAGCTTCATGGAAACTGAACAACTGGCTCTTCAATGTTGATTGGATAGAAAATGAAATGAAGACTGAAATAAAGAAGTTCTTTGAAACCAACGAGAATGAAGACACAACGTACCAGAATCTCTGAGACGCATTTAAAACAGTCTGTAGAGGAAAATATATAGCAATGAGTGCCCCCATGAGAAGATTGGAGAGATCCAAAATTGACCCCCTATCGTCAAATTTGAAAGAGCTAGAGGAGCTAGATCAAAAAAGCTCAAAATCTAGCCAAAGACAAGAAATAACTAATATCAGAGCAGAACGGAAGGAGATAGAGACAAGAAAAACCCTTCAAAAATAAATAAATCCAAGAGCTGGTTTTTCGAAAAGATGAACAAAGTAGACAGACCTCTAGCCAGACTGATAATAAAGAAAAGAGACAACAAACAAATAGATGCAATAAAAAACGATAAAGGGGAAATCACCACAGATTCCACGGAAATTCAAACCAACATCAGAGAATACCACAAACAACTCTATGCACATAAACTAGTAAACAAGGAAGAAATGGATAAACTTTAGGACGCCTGTGTCCTCCCAAGGCTAAACTAGGACGAAGCCAAAACGATGAATAGACCAATAACAAGGTCCGAAGTTGAGGCAGCAATTAAGAGCCTACCACACAAAAAAAGCCCAGGTCCAGATGGGCTCACAGATAAATTCTACTAGACACACAAAGAGGATCTGGTACCATTTCTTCTGAAACTATTCAAAATAATTCAAAAAGAGGGAACCCTTCCCAAATCATTTTATGAGACCAACATCATCCTGATGCCAAAACCTGAAATAGACTCAACAAGAAATGAAAACTTCAGGCCAATATCCATGATGAACATAGATGCAAAAATCTTCAATAAAATACTGGCAAATCGATTGCAACAGCACATTAAAAAACTTATCCGTCATGATCAAGTAGGATTCATCCTGGGGATGCAAGGCTGGTTCAACATAGGCAAGTCTATAAATGTAATTCACCACATAAACAGAAGCAAAAACAAAAACCACATGATTATCTCAATTGAGGCAGAAAAGGCATTTGACAAAATTCAACAGCCCTTTTTGCTAAAAACCCTCAATAACCTTGGAATAGATGGAACATATCTCAAAGTAATAAAAGCTGTTTACAACAAACCAGCAGCAAATATCATTCTGAATTGGCAAAAACTGAAAGCATTCCGTTTGAAATCCAGCACTAGAAAAGGATGCCCGCTCTCACCACTCCTATTCAACATAGTACTGAAACTTCTAGCCAGAGCAATCAGACAAGAAAAAGAAATAAAGTGTATTCAAATGGAAAAGGTGGAAGCCAAATTTTCTCTATTTAAGGACGACATGATAATATACCTAGAAGACCTTAACACCTCAGCTCAAAAGATCCTGAAACTGATAAGCAACTTCAGAAAAGTCACAGGATATAAAATCAATGTGCAAAAATCACAAGCATTCCTATACACCAATAGCAGACTTAAAGAGAACCAAATCAAGAACAAACTGCCATTCACAATTGCTACAAAGAAAATAAAATACCTAGGAATACAATTCACAAGGAACGTAAGGCACCTCTTCAAGAAAAACTACAAACCACTGCTCAACGAAATAAGAGAGGACACAAACAGATGGAGAAACATTCCATGTTCGTGGTTAGGAAGAATCAATTTTGTGAAAATGGCTATACTGCCCAAAGTAATTAACACAATCAGTGCTATCCCCATCACACTCCCATTAAATTTCTTCACAGAACTGGAAAAAACCACCATGAATTTCATATGGAACCAAAGAAGAGCCCGCATAGCCAAGTCAATTCTAAGCCAAAAGAACACAGCGGGAGGCATCACACTACCAGACTTCAAACTATCCTACAAGTCTACACTAATCAAAACAGCATGGTACTGGTACAAAAACAGAGATATAGAAGAAGGGAATAGAACAGAAGCATGGGAGGCAACACAACATATCTACAACCATGTTATTTTTTATAAACCAGACCAAAACAAGCAATGGGAACATATGCCCTATTTAATAAATGGTGTTGGGTAAACTGGCTAGCAATGTGCAGAAAGCAGAAACTGGACTCCTTCCTAACACCTTACACTAAAATTAAGTCCAGATGGCTTAAAGACTTAAACATAAGACCTGACATCATAAAAACTCTAGAAGAAAATATAGGCAAATCCATTCAGGACATAGGAGTAGGCAAGGAGTTCATGACCAAAACACCAAAAGCATTGGCAACAAAAGCCAAAATAGACAAATGTGTCCTAATCAAACTCCACAGCTTCTGCACAGCAAAGGAAACCATCACTAGAGTGAATCGGCAACAATCAGAATGGGAAATAATCTTTGAAATTTACCCATATGACAAAGGGCTGATATCAAGAATTTACAAAGAACTCAAACAGATTGACAGAAAAAAAAACAAGCAATCCCATTCAAAAATGGGCAAATGATATGAACAGACACTTGACAAAAGAAGTCCTACATGAGGCCAACAAACACATGAAAAAATGCTCATCATCACTGGTCATTAGAGAGATGCAATTCAAAACCACATTGAGATACCATCTCACGCCAGTTTGAATGGCGATCATTAAAAAATCTAGAGACAGCAGATGCTGGAGAGGATGTGGAGAAATAGCAACACTCTTACACTGTTGGTGGGAGTGTAAATTAGTTCAACCATTGTGGAAGATAATGTGGCGATTCCTCAAGGACCTCGAAATAGAAATTCCGTTTGACCCAGCAATCCCATTACTGCGTATATATCCAAAGGACTATAAATCGTTCTACTGTAAGGACACATGCACACGAATGTTCATTGCAGCAATGTTTACAATATCAAAGAACTGGAACATACCCAAATGCCCAACGATGATAGACTGGACTGAGAAAATGTGGCACATATACACCATGGAATATTATGCAGCTATCAAAAATGATGAGTATGTGTCCTTTGTAAAGACATGGATGAATCTGGAGAACATCATTCTCAGCAAACTGACACAAGAACAGAAAAATAAATACCGCATATACTCACTCATAGGTTCGTGAGAAAAATGAGAACACATGGACACAGAGGAGGTATACTACACACTGGGGTCTATTGGGGGGAAGGGGGAGGGACAGCGTGGGGGTTGGGGAGGGATAGCGTGAAGATGAATGCCAAGTGTGGGTGAAGTGGAGGAAGGCAGCAAAACACACTGCCATGTGTGTACCTATGCAACTATCTTGCATCTTCTGCACATGTACCCCCAAACCTATAATGCAATAAAAATTTAAAAAAATAAAATAAAAAATAAAGATTCTATGTTGTATGGCTAATCATTCAGACAAAATGTGAATAACGCACATGTGGATTATTAGAAGTCTGTTTCATATGCCACTCTTTCACAGACTCACTGAATATTACACACTTGACATATAATCTTGAGTCTGTTCTTTATGGCCATTCATTCAGAAAATCACTGAATAATGAAAACCTGTGGAATAGCCAGAAGTCTCTTTCTGACCACCACTCATTAAAAGCCTCACTAAATGTACCCACCTGTGGAAAGACTCAGGATTTACTTCTACTCCCTCATTCAGAATCTCACTAAATAATGCACACCTGTGAAATTGTCAGGAGAATTTTTCATGTGGCCTCTCATTCCGAGTGTCACTGAACAATGTGCGGTATTTTCGAGTCTATTTCATGTAGACACATACTCAGAGCCTCAGTGTATAAGACAGACCCTTGCTATCGTAAAGATTCTTATTAATATGGACACATCTTCTGAGTCCCACTGAATAATACACACCAGTAGAATAATTTGGAGTCTATTTTCCATGCACATTCATTTAGAGCCTTGGTGAATAATGCACACCCCTGGGGTAGCCAGAAGTCCATTTCATTTGTACACTCATGCATAGCCTCAGTTTATAATATACACATGTGGATTAGTTGGGGTTCCATGTCATATAGCCACGGACTCGTGACCTCAGTGAATAATGCCCATATGTAACGTACTCAGAAGTCTGTTTCATATTGCCACTCATTCAGAGATTCATTGGATACTGAAATTATTTGAGATAGACAGAATCCTGTTTCGTATGGTCACACAAGAAGAGCCTCACTGAGTAATATACACCTGGAAAAATGTGAGGAATCTACTATATATAGCGTCTCATTTACAGCCTCAGGAAATAATTCACATCTGTGGAGTAGGCACTGATCTGTTTTATATGGACACAAAATCAAACCCTAAGTGAGCAATACACAACTTGGGAATAGTCACTAGCCTATTCCATATGCCCAACTATTCAAAGTCAGAGTCAATAATTCACTCCTGTGGATTAGTCAGAAAACAATTTCGTATGGACAAAGGTTTAGAACTTCAGTGAATAATATATACCTGGGAAATATTCAGGACGCTATTTCATATGGCATGTATTTCAGAGCTTCATTGAATAAAAAAAGCCTGTATCATCGTCAAAATTTTCTTTTAATAGCCACATCTTCAGAGCGTAAATGAATAACATGCCTTTTGAAAAATGTCAGGATTTTATTTCGTATAGCCAATCATTTATGGCTGAATGTAAAAACGCACGCCTGTGGAGTATTCCAGAGTATCTATTATATGGACACTCATTCAGAGCGTCACAGAATAATACAGACCTATGGAAAAGTCAGGAGTGTATTTCACATGCCCACTTATTGAGAACCGCAGTGAAGGATCATACACATCTGAAAAATATTCAGGATTCTTTTATATATGGCCACTTATTCAGAGACTCAGTGAATAATGCACACCTGGGGTATAGTTTGGAGTCTATTTGATATGACCGTTCCCTAAGCACTCAGTGGAAAATGGAGAGCTGAAATATAGTCAGGATGATAGAGTCAGGAGTCTACTTTATGTGGTCACTCGTTCAGAAACTCACTGAAAAATACACACCTTAAGAATTATCATGGTCTAGGTATTATGGCCACTCAATCCCAGCATTACCGAATAATGCATGATTTGGGCAATAGTAAGGAATATATATCTTATGGCTTCTATTTCAGAGCTTCAGTGCATAATCAGCAGCTGTGCAGTTATCAGGACCCTATTTCAGCATGCCCCAAATTAAGCAGCTCTGGGAATGATACATGTGTGAAAGTCAAGAGTATCTTTTATATGGAATCTCATACAGATCCTCTTCGAATACTGCACATTTGAAGAATAATCAATTGTGTATTTCATATGGTGATTCTTTTGGAGGGTCAAACAATTACACGCAACTGTGGAGAAAAATGTGGTCTATTACATAAGTCCCCTCTTTCAGTGTTGCAGGGAATAATATGTATATCTGATAAGCCAGGAATCTCTTTCACATAACCACTCCTTCAGAGCCTCTGTGAATAATACTCCCCTCAGAAATAGTCAAGGTTCTAATTCAAGTGGCTACACATTCAGAGTCTCTGTAAGTAATGCACACCTTGGAAATACACAAGAGCCTCTTTTTTATGCCCACTTAGTCAGAGTCTCATTCAATTATACACACCCGGGAAAGAGTTAAGAGTATACCTCACCGGAGAGAGAGATCCAAGATGGCTGATTGCGAATAGCTCGGGATTGTAGCTCCCAGTTATAACTCTGAAAACGTGAGGAAGCCACATTTTCAGAGGAGTTTTCATCACCCACGGGCCAGAAGATTTCCAGTGGAGGAGCCCCGCGGGTGGCCAGCATGACTTCTGTGCCCGGCGCAAACGTTTTGTCGTCGCCTCGGCACGGCAGCTCTTCGTGCACAGTGAGCCAGACTGATTCCCCTACTGACTGGTGTTTGGAGCTCCCGGAAAGCAGAGCCGCTTGTTGCGGACTCAAGAAGGAAGCCAGACTGGATATTTTCAGGCAGAAGAGCACCATCAGTCTTACCGCTGCTGTTTTGGCTGGCGCAGTGGGTTGCCCGGATTCCAGCACTGGGAATCAATAAATTGGACGTCCTCTCAGGAAATTAATCAGAAAGGCGTTAATTGTAAAAATATCAGAGGGATAAAATCACAATAAAGGGAAAAAAAAAACAGCCTAAAAAGCCGAGAAAACCGAAAGTCAGAACCCCTCTCCCTCTATAGGGGATAGTAATTCCTCATCAGCAATGGAACAAGCCCTAATGGAAGAGGACTGTGTACCAGTGTCTGAAGGAGGCTTTAGGAGGTGGATGGTAAAAAAAATTCTGGAAATTGAAACAACTTGTTCTATCCCAATGTAAAGAAAGTAAGAACTTTGAAAAAGGACTTGACGAAATATTAAAAATAATGGACAATATAGAGAGGAATATAAATGAACTAATGGAGTTGAAAAATACAACACGAGAACTTAGTGAAATATTCACAAGTTTGAATAGCCAAATTGATCAAGCAGAAGAAAAGATATCAGAGGTCAAAGACCAACTTAATAAAATAGAACGAGAAGACAAATATAGAGAATAAAGGATAAAAAGGAATGAGCAAAGTCTCCAAGAATTTTGGGACTATGTAAAAAGACCTAATCTGCGTTTGATAGGTGTACCTGAATGTGATGGAGAGAATGAATCCCAGCTGGAAAATACGCTTTAGGATATTATTTAGGAGAATTTTCCCAATCTAGCAAATCAGGATACTATTCAACCTCAGGTAATACAGAGAACACCACAAAGATATTCCTTAAGAAGAGCAACCCCAAGACACATAATCATTATATTCACCAGGGTTGAAACAAAGGAGAAAATACTAAGGGCAGCCAGAGAGGAAAGGTCAGGTCACCCACAAAGGGAAGCCTATTAGACTTACAGCAGATCTCTCAGCAGAAACACTACAAGCCAGAAGAGAGAGGGGGCTGATATTTAACATCCTTAAAGAACAGAACTTTCAGCCCAGAATTTCATATCCTGCCAGACTAAGCTTCACAATTGAAGAAAAATAAAATCTTTCATGAACAAGCAAGTATTCAGAGATTTTATTACCACCAGGCCTGCTTTACAAAAACTTCTGAAAGAAGCACTACACACAGAAAGGAACAACTAGTATTAGCCTTTCTATAAACATACAAAAAATAAAGAGCATCAACATAAAGAAAAATTTACATCCATGAATGGATGAAATAGCCAGTTAACCTCAAAGGACAATAATCCTAAATTGAAATCGACTAAATTCCCCAATCAAAAGATACAGCCAAAACCTTACAGTATACTACATACAGACACATTTCGTATCGATAGATACACAAAGACATAAAACAAAGTGTTGGAGAAAGATCTACTAACCAAATGGAAAACAAAAACAAATAAATAAACAAAAAGGAGTTGCAATTCATGCATTTATAAAATAGATTTCAAAGCAACAAAGATAGAGTGGTATAAGGAACAATGCATCCTAACACCCAGATACACAAGATTTATAAAGAGATTTAGACTCAACGAGACAAAAAATTAATAAAGATATCCAGAATTTGAACTCAGATCAGTAACAAGTATACTTAATAGGCATTTGGAGAGCTCTCCACTTTAGATAGATAAAACATGTATTCTCCAATTTAAATACACAAATTAATTATCGGACATTATTAATACCCATTCATAGAATACAGCAATATTCCTGTTCTCTCTCCCTCTTTTAATTCCCCTCTTTTCCTTTCCTTCTAAAAAAAATAGAGTATACCTCACGGAACCAATCATTTAGAGCCTCAGTGAATAATGCACTCCAGGGATATAGTCGAGAATTCTTTATATGGCCACTCATTCTGTGCCTCCCTGAATGATACACACCTGGCGAATACTCAGGATTAAATTTCATACTACCACTCATGTAGGAACTTATAGAATAATTCACAACGTAGCAATACTCAGGTGTCTATTTCATATGGCCTCTCATTAAAAGGTTCAGTGTATAATGAACTTCTAGGGAGTAATCAGGATGCTGTTTAAGACAGCCATGAATTGAGTGCCTTCCTGAATGATACACACCTGGGTTATAGGATTCAATTTCATATAAACTCTAATTCTGGGTACCGCTGAGTAATACAAACGTAGGATAGTGTGAGGAGATTATTTCTAATGGGCACTCATAGAGAACCTGTTTGAATAATGCACACATGGCAAAGAATAAGAATTCTATGTGGTACGGCTAGTCATTCAAACAAAAAGTGAATAACGCTCATGTGGATTATTAGAAGTCTGTTTCATATGCCACTCCTTTACAGCATCACGAATATTAAACACTTGAGATATAGACTGGAGTCTGTTCTTTATGGCCATTCATTAAGAGAATCACTGAATAATGAACACCTGTGGAATAGTCAGAAGTCTCTTTCCGACCACCGCACATTGAAAGCCTCACTATATGTACCCACCTGTGGAAAGAGTCAGAATTTACTTCTATTTCCTTATTCAGAATCTCACTAGATAATGCACACCTGTGGAATTCTCAGGAGAGTTTTTCATTCGGCCTCTAATTCCGAGTGCCACTGATCAATTTGCTATAGTCTGGAGTCTATTTCATGTAGACACATATTCAGAGCCTCAGTGAATAAGACAGACCCTTGCTATCGTAAAGATTCTAATTAATATGGACACATCTTCTGAGCCTCACTGAATAATACACACCTGTAGAATAATTTGGAGTCTATTTTCGATGGACATTCATTCAGAGCCTCGGTGAATAATGCACACCCCTGGGGTAGCCAGAAGTCCATTCCATTTGTACACTCATCCATAGCTTCAGTTTATAATATGCACGTGTGTATTAGGTGGGGTTCCATTTTAAATAGACACGGACTCGTAACCTCAGTGAATAATGCACATATGTAACGTTCTCAGCAGTCTGTTTTATATAGACACTAATTAAGAGATTCGTTGGATAATAAAATTATTTAAGATTGACAGAATCCCGTTTCATATGATCACACAAGAAGAACCTCAGTGAGTAATACACATCTGGAAAAATGTGAGGTGTCTCCTATATATAGCCTCTCATAAACAGCATCAGGAAATAATGCACACGTATGGAGTAGGCACTAATCTATTTTATATGGCCACAAAATCAAACCTTGAGTTAGCAATACACAAGTTGGGAATAGTCACTAGTGTATTCCATATGCCCAAATATTCAAAGTCAGAGTCAATAATTCACACCTGTGGACTAGTCATGAAACAATTTTATATGAACAAAGTTTAAGAGCTTGAGTGAATAATATGTACCTGGGAAATACTCAGGACGCTATTTCATATGGCGTCTATTTCAGAGCTTCATTGAATAAGAAACACCTGTATCGTAGTCAGAATTTTCTTTTAACAGCCACATCTTCAGAGCCTCACTGAATAACATACACCTTGGGAAAAGTCATGATTCTATTTCGTATAGCCACTCATTTACAGCCAAATGTAAAAACGCACGACTGTGGAGTATTCAGGAGTCTCTACTTTATGGACACTCATTCAGAGCGTCACAGAATAATACAGACCTATGGAAAAGTCAGGAGTGTATTTCACATGGCCACTGATTCAGAACCGCAGTGAAGGATCATATACATCTGGAAAATACTCAGGATTCTTTTATATAAGGCCACTTATTCAGAGATTCAGTGAATAATGCACACCTGGGGTACAGTCTGGAGACTATTTGATATGACCGTTCACTAAACACACAGTGGAAAATGGAGAACTGAAATATAGTCAGGATGATAGAGTCAGGAGTCTACTTTATGTGGTCACTCGTTCAGAAACTCACTGAAGAATACACACCTTAAGAATAGTCAGAGTGAAGGTATTATGGCCCCTCAATCACAGCATTACTGAATAATGCACAATTGGGCAATAGTGAAGAGTCTATATGACATGGTTTCTAAAACAGAGCTTCAGTGCATAATCAGCCACTGTGTAGTAGTCAAAACCCTATTTCAGCTTGCCCCAAATTAAGCAGCACTGTGAATGATACATACATATATGTGTGATAGTCAGGAGAATCTTAGATATTGACACTCACACAGAACCAATTCGAACATGGCACATGTGGGGAATAATCACTAGTTTATTTCATATGGTGATTTTTTTAGAGGGTCAAACAGTAATGCACAACTGTGGAGTAAAATGAGGTTTATTACATAAGGCCACTCTTTCCGTGTTGCAGGGAATAATATGTATATCTGATAATTCAGAAATCTCCTTTACAGGGCCACTCATTCAGGGTCTCTGTGAATAATACACCCCTCAGAAATAGTTAAGGTTCTACTTCAAATGGCTACACATTCAGATTCTCTGTAAGTATTGCACACCTGGGAAATACACAAGAGTCTCTTTTTTTATGCCCACTAAGATAGAGTCTCATTCAATTATACAGACCCGGGGAAGAGTTAAGAGTATACCTCACGGAACCAATCATTTAGAGCCTCATTTAATAATGCACACCAAGGTCATAGTCGAGAATTTTTATATGGCCACTGATTCTGTGCCTCCCTGCATGATACAAACCTGGGGAATCTTCAGGAGTCAATTTTATACTGCCACTCATTTAGAACCTTATAGAATAATTCACAATGGAGCAATAGTCAAGTGTCTATTCCATATGGCCTCTAATTGAGAGTTTCAGTGTATAATGAACTTCTATGGAGCAATCAGGACGCTTTTTAAGATAGCCAAGATTTGAGTGCCTTCCTGCATGATACACACCTGGGTTTTAGGATTCTATTTCACATGTACTCTAATTCTGGGTACCGGTGAGTAATACACACGTGGGATAGTGTATGGAGTTTATTTGTTATGGGCATTCATAGAAAAACTTTTTGAATAATGCACACACAGTGAATAATAAGGATTCTATATTGTACGGCTAGTCATTCAGACAAAAAGTGAATAACGCACATGTGGATTATTAGAAGTGTGTTTCATATGCCTCTCTTTCACAGCCTCACTGAATATTGCACATTGAGATATAGTCTGGAATCCATTCATTATGACCATTCATTCAGAGAATCACTGAAAAATGAACACCTGTGGAATAGTCAGAAGTCTCTCTTTTATTTTTTCACTCTTACTTGTCGTTTGGCTTGCAGCCTTTTTTTTTAATTTTTATTGCATTATAGGTTTTGGGGTACATGTGCAGAACGTGCAAGATAGTTGCATAGGTACACACATGGCAGTGTGTTTTGCTGCCTTCCTCCACTTCACCCACACTTGGTATTCATCCCCAGGCTTTCCCCCCCAGGCCCATCCCACTGTCCCTCCTTCATTTCCCCCAACAGTCCCTTTCTGACTGCCATTCATTGAAAGCCTCACTAAATGCACCCACCTGTGGAAAGAGTCAGGATGTACTTCTATTCTCTCATTCAGATTCTCACTAAATAATGCACACCTGTGGAATTGTCAGGAGAATTTTTCATGTGGCCTCCCATTCCGAGTGTCACTGAACAATGTGCTATAGTCTGGAGTCTATTTCATGTAGACACATATTCAGAGCCATAGTGAATAAGACAGACCCTTGCTATTCTAAAGATTCTAATTTATATGGACACATCTTCTGAGCCTTACTTAATAATACACACCTGTAGAATAATTTGGAGTCTATTTTGGATGGACATTCATTCAGAGCCTCGGTGAAGAATGCACACCCCTGGGGTAGCCAGAAGTCAATTTCATTAGTACACTCATCCATAGCCTCAGTTTATACTATGAACGTGTGGATTAGGTGGGGTTCCATTTTACATAGCCACGGACTCGTAACCTCAGTGAATGATGCACATATGTAACGTAGTCAGCAGTCTGTGTCATATAGACACTCATTAAGAGATTCATTGGATAATAAAATTATTTAAGACAGAGAGAATCCCGTTTCATATGGTAACACAAGAAGAGCCTCACTGAATAATACACACCTGGGAAAATGTGAGGAGTCTCCTATATATAGCCTCTCATTTACAGCCTCAGGGAATAATGCACACGTGTGGAGTAGGCACGAATCTCTTTTATATGGCCATAAAATCAAATCAGGAGTGAGCAATACACAAGTGTGGAATAGTCACTAGTCTATTTCATATGCTTAGATATTTAAAGTCAGGGTAAATAATTTACTCCTGTGGACTAGTCAGGAAACAATTTTATATGGACAATGTTTTAGGGTTTCAGTGAAAAATATGTACCTGGAAAAAACTCAGTACGCTCTTTCATATGACATCTATTTTAGAGCTTCATTGAATAAGGAACCCCTGTATTGTAGTCAGAATTATCTTTTAATAGCCACATCTTCAGAGCCTAACAATAACATACACGTTGGGCAATGCCAGGATTCTATTTCCTATAGCCACTCATTTTAGAGCTGAATGTAAAAACGCACACCTGTGGAGTATTCCGGAGTTTCAATTTTATGTACACTCATTCAGTGCGTCACAGAATAATACAGACCTATGGAAAAGTCAGGAGTGTATTTCACATGGCCACTTATTTAGAACCGCAGTGAAGGATTATATGCATCAGGAAAATACTCAGGATTCTTTTATATATGGCCACTTATTCAGAGACTCAATGAATAATGCACACCTGGGGTATAGTCTGGAGACTATTTGATATGTGTGTTCCCTAAGCACTCAGTGGAAAATGGAGAGATGAAATATAGTCAGGATGATAGAGTTAGAAGTCTACTTTATGTGGTCACTCGATCAGAAACTCACTGATAAACACAAAACTTAAGATAGTCTGAGTCTGGAAGGAGGGGAATGATGGCGTCATAGAGGTGACTCAGGATTGCAGCTCTCAGTGAAGGCACAGAGGGTGAGTCCTAGCCCCATTCTCGGATGGATCTGTTATGCCCACAGAGTGTTGAAAGTCCCAGGTGTGGCAGAGACACGGGCTAATGCAGCCGGCTCCCGCCGCCTCTTTGGCCGCCGGTGCCGCAGTGAGACCCAGCGTGGAACTCACTGGTCTGGGTGCCCTGTTAAACCGGCAATCTGAGATTTGGAAGGGCAGATTGGCATGTCCAGCTGGTTGAACGGGACTTGGACAATGAGCAGACCAGGAGTTTCCTGGGAAGCGTGATCTGAGCTGGGGTAGTGGGCAGTGGCATGGGAGATCGCACGGATCCCAGTGCCCTATCGGCAGGCTCCTGGGGTGCCAGTGAGAGAGTCGACCTTTCAGCTTGGGGAGAGGAAGAGAGAGAGACAGAGAGAGGACGGACTCTGAGGCAGGGAGCTGGGTGATCGGGCTCGGCGTGTCACACACTCACGGGAACAAGCAGGGTGGCGACTGGAGGTGCTTGGGGCTGAGAGTATTGCTGCCGGCATCAAGGACGGTGCAGCCTGGTGAGGGAGGGGCGTCTACCATTGCTGACGAAGTGCACCCCCACTTAAGTACCGCCCAGGACTGATGCAGCCTGCCATTGCCAAGGCAACCTGCCATAACAGAGAAACTCCGCCAGGCAGCAACAGGGCGGACCTGTGCTAGCAGGTCAGAGCCCCAGCAGGCAAATATTGAATAGTCTGCCGCCTAGTGGGGCAGGACAGTGCAACAGATACTCATAAAGAAAGCCCCAACTCCCTGAGACAGAGCATCTAAGGGTGAAAAAAAAAAAAGAGTGGTGATTTATGAGTTATATTGCAGCAGACATAAACAACCTCCCAACAACCCTGAATGAACAACGGAGCTCACAGCTCAGCACTGGAGCTCCTATAAAGCACAGACTGTCTCCTCAAGCAGCTCCCTGACCCCTGTATATCCAAGGAGTCACCCCAGAAAAGAACTAATCAGACTGACATTTGGCTGGCATCATTCTGGAACAAGGGCAGCAGAAGAAGAAACTGGTATCATCCCTCACTGTTATGCAGCTGCTGCTGGTATACCCCAGACAAGCAGGGCCTGGAGTGGACCTCAGCACTCATACAGCAGAGAAGATAGATCATTAGAGGGAAAACTAAGTAACAGAAATACTTCATCATCAACAATCTCAGTGTTCACACAGAGACCCAATTGAAAAATCAGCCTCTACTAAGACGACAGGCGGATAAATCCATAAAGATGGGAAGAAACCAGCGCAAAAAAAAGGAAAGCACGCGAAACCAAAACACCTCACCTCCAAAAAAAAACCAAAACTCCTCACCAGCAAGGGAACGAAGCTGGACGGAGAATCAATGTGACGAAATGACGGAATCAGACTTCAGAAAGTGGATAATGAGAAACTTCAGTGAGCTAAAGGAACATGTTCTAAATCAGTGCAAAGAAACAAAGAACCTTAAAAAAGATTTGAAAAAAGATTCGAGGAATTGATAACGAGAATGGACAACTTAGAGAGGAATATGAATGAATTGAAGGAGCTGAAAAACACAACGAGAACTTCGTGAAGCATGCACAAGTTTCAACAGCCGAATTGACCAAGCAGAAGAAAGAATATCAGAATTTGAAGATCAAATTAATGAAATAAAACTAGAAACCAAGATTAAAGCAAAAAGCACAAAAAGGAATGAACAAAATCTCCAAGAAATGTGGGACTATGTGAAGAGACCCAACTACGTTTGATAGGTGTACCAGAATGTGAGAAAGAGAATGAATCCAAGCTGGAAAACAATCTTCAGGATATTATCCAGGAAAATTTCCCCAACCTAGCAAGACAGGTCAATACTCAACTCCAGAAAATACAGAGAACACGACAAAGATACTCTGCAAAAAGAGCAACCCCAAGGCACATAATTGTCAGATTCACCAGGGTTGAAACGAGGGAGAAAATACTAAGGGCAGCCAGAGAGAAAGGTCGGGTCACCCACAAAGGGAAGCCCATCAGACTCACAGCACCTCTCTCGGCAGAGACTCTACAAGCCAGAAGAGAGTGGGGACCAATATTCAACATCTTTAAAGAAAAGAGCTTTCCACCCAGAATTTCATATCCAGCGAAACTGAGCTTCATAAGTGAAGGAAAAATAAAATCCTTCACGAATAAGCAAGAACTCAGAGATTTTGTCACCACTAGGCCGGCTTTACAAGAGCTCCTGAAAGAGGCACTACACATAGAAAGAAACAACCAGATCCAACCATCCTAAAAGCATACCAAATGCTAAAGACCATCAACAAAATGAAGAATGTACATGAACCAACGGGCAAAACAGACAGCTAGCATCAAAATAGCAGTATCAAATTCACACATAACAATATTAACCCTGAATGTAAATGGGCTAAATGCACCAATCAAAAGACACAGACTGGCAAATTGGATAAAAAACCAAAACCCATCGGTGTGCTGTATCCAGGAAACCCACCTCACATGCAAAGATACACAAAGGCTCAAAATAAAAGGATGGAGAAAGATTTACAAAGCAAATGGAGAGCAAAAAAAAAAGCAGAAGTTGCAATTCTCATCTCTGATAAAATAGACTTTAAAGTAACAAAGATCAAAAGGGACAAAGTGGGTCATTACATAATGGGAAAAGGATCGATACGACAAGAAGAGATAAAGATTTTAAACATATATGGACCCAATGTAGGAACACCCAGATATATAAGGCAAGTTCTTAATGACTTACAAAGAGACTTAGACTCCCACACAATAATAGTTGGAGACTTTAACACTCCACTGTCAATAGCAGATAGATCAACCAGACAGAAAATTAACAAGGATATCCAGGACTTGAACTCAGACCTGGAACAAGCAAACCTGATAGACATTTACAGAACTCTCCACCCCAAATCCACAGAATATACATTCTTCTCAGCACCACATCACACCTACTCCAAAATTGACTACAAAATTGGAAGTAAAGCACTCCTCAGAAAATGCAAAACAACTGAAATTCTAACAAACAGTCTCTCAGACCATAGTGCAATCAAGTTGGAACTCAGAATTCAGAAAATAACTCAGAACCGCACAGCTTCATGGAAACTGAACAACTGGCTCTTGAATGTTGATTGGATAAACAATGAAATGAAGGCAGAAATAAAGAAGTTCTTTGAAACCAACGAGAATGAAGACACAATGTACCAGAATCTCTGGGACATATTTAAAGCAGTCTGTAGAGGAAAATATATAGCAATAAGTGCCCACAGAGAAGAGTGGAGAAATTCAAAATGGAAACCCTACCATCAAAATTGAAAGAGCTAGAGGAGCAAGATCAAAAATGCTCAAATCCTAGCCAAAGACAAGAAATAACTAAGATCACAGCAGAACTGAAGGAGATAGAGACAAGAAAAACCCTTCAAAAAATATATAAATCTAAGAGCTGGTTTTTCGAAAAGATCAACAAAATAGACAGACCACTAGCCAGACTGATAAAAAAGAAGAGAGAGAACAACCAAATAGATGCAATAAAAAACGATAAAGGGGAAATCACCACAGATTCCTCAGAAATTCAAACCATCATCAGAGAATACTAGAAAAAACTCTATGCACATAAACTAGTAAATCAGGAAGAAATGGATAAATTCCTGGATGCCTGTGTCCCCCCAAGCCTAAACCAGGAGGAAGCCGAAACTATGAATAGACCACTAACAAGGTCTGAAGTTGAGGCAGCAATTAAGAGCCTACCACACAAAAAATGCACAGGTCCAGATGGGTTCAAAACTGAATTCTACCAGACACACAAAGAGGATCTGGTACCATTCCTTCTGAAACTATTCCAAATAATCCAAAAAGAGGGAACCCTTCCCAAATCATTTTATGAGACCAACATCATCCTGATACCAAAACCTGGCAGAGACTCAACAAGAAAATGAAACTTCAGGCCAATATCCATGATGAACACAGATGCAAAAATCTTCAATAAAATACTAGCAAACCGATTGCAACAGCACATTAAAAAACTTATCCATCATGAACAAGTAGGATTCATCCGGGGGATGCAAGGCTGGTTCAACATACGCAAGTCTATAAATGCTATTCACCACAAAAACAGAAGCAAAAACAAAAACCTCATGATTATGTCAATTGATGCAGAGAAGGCATTTGACAAAATTCAGCAGCCCTTTATGCTAAAAACCCTCAATAAAGTTGGTATTGATGGAACATATCTCAAAGTAATAAAAGCTATTTACGACAAACCAACAGCCAATATCATACTTAATGGGCAAAAACTGGAAGCATTCCCTTTGAAATCCGGCACTAGACAAGGATGCCCTCTCTCACCACTTCTATTCAACATAGTACTGGAAGTTCTAGCCAGAGCAATCAGGCAAGAAAAAGAAATAAACGGTATTCAAATAGGAAAGGTGGAAGCCAAATTGTCTCTATTTGCAGACGACATGATAGTATACCTAGAAGACCCCATCACCTCAGCCCAAAAGCTCCTGCAACTGATAAGCAACTTCAGCAAAGTCTCAGGACATAAAATCAATGTTCAAAAATCACAAGCATTCCTATACACCAATAACAGACTTAAAGAGAATCAAATCAAAAACGAACTGCCATTCACAATTGCTACAAAGAAAATTAAATACCTAGGAATACAACTCACTAGGAATGTAAGGGACCTCTTTAAGGAAAACTACAAACAACTGCTCAACAAAATAAGAGAGGACACAAACAGATGGAGAAACATTCCATGTTCGTGGTTAGGAAGAATCAATATCGTGAAAATGGCTATACTGCCCAAAGTAATTTACACAATGAATGCTATCCCGATCAAACTACCATTGAATTTCTTCACAGAACTGGAAAAAACCACCATGAATTTCATATGGAACCAAAAAAGAGCCCGCATAGCCAAGTCAATTCTAAGCAA
The DNA here is from genome assembly GCA_031835075.1 of Saguinus oedipus. Classification (NCBI taxonomy): domain Eukaryota; kingdom Metazoa; phylum Chordata; class Mammalia; order Primates; family Cebidae; genus Saguinus; species Saguinus oedipus. The sequence continues at coordinate 31,571,942 of CM063180.1, read as the reverse complement.
AAAGAACACAGCGGGAGTCATCACACTACCAGACTTCAAACTTTTCTACAAAAGCACGGTACTGGTACCAAAACAGAGATGGAGACCAATGGAACAGAACAGAGGCATCGGAGGAAACACAACATATCCACAACCATCTTATCATTGATAAACCAGACAAAAACAGGCAATGGGGAAAGGATTCCCTATTTAATAAATGGTGTTGGGAAAACTGGCTAGCCATGTGCAGAAAGCAGAAACTGGACCCCTTCCTGACACCTTACACTAAAATTAACTCCAGATGGATTAAAGACTTAAACGTAAGACCTGACACCATAAAAACCCTAGAAGAAAATCTAGGCAAAACCATTCAGGACATAGGAGTAGGCAAGGACTTCATGAACAAAACACCAAAAGCATTGGCAACAAAAGTCAAAATAGACAAATGGGACCTAATCAAACTTTACAGCTTCTGCATGGCAAAAGAAACAGTCACTAGAGTGAATCGTCAACCATCAGAATGGGAAAAAATCTTTGCAGTTTACACATCTGACAAAGGGCTGATATCAAGAATTTACAAAGAACTCAAACAGATTTACAGGAAAAAAACAAACAAGCCCATTCAAAAATGGGCAAAGGATATGAACAGAAACTTTACAAAAGAAGACATACATGAGGCCAAGAAACATATGAAAAAGTGATCATCATCATTGGTCATTAGAGAGATGCAAATCAGAACCACATTGAGATACCATCTCACACCAGTTAGAATGGCGATCATTAAAAGATCTGTAGACAGCAGATGCTGGAGAGGATGTGGAGAAATAGGAACACTCTTACAGTGTTGGTGGGAGTGTAAATTAGTTCAACCATTGTGGAAGACAGTGTGGCGATTCCTCAGGGACCTAGAAATGGAAATTCCATTTGACCCAGCAATCCCATTACTGGGTATCTATCCAAAGGACTATAAATCGTTCTACTATAAGAACACATGCACACGAATGTTCATTGCAGCACTGTTTACAATAGCAAAGACCTGGAACCAACCCAAATGCCCAACGATGATAGACTGGACTGGGAAAATGTGGCACATATACACCATGGAATATTATGCAGCAAACAGAAATGATGAGTTTGTGTCCTTTGTAAGGACATGGATGAATCTGGAGAACGTCATTCTCAGCAAACTGACACAAGAACAGAAAAAGAAATACCGCATATACTCACTCATAGGTGGGTGAGAAAAATGAGAACACATGGACACAGAGAGGCGGTTTACTATACACTGGGGACTGTTGCGGGGAATGGGGGAGGGACAGCAGGGGAGGCTGGGGGGGATAGCCTGTGGATGAATACCAAGTGTGGGTAAAAGGGAGGAAAGCAGCAAAGCACACTGCCATGGGTGTACCTATGCAACTATCTTGCACGTTCTGCACATGTACCCCCAAACCTATAATGCAATAAAAATTAAAAAAAAAAAAGATAGTTTGAGTCCATGTATTATGGATACTCAATCACAGTATTTCCAAATAATGCACAATTGGGCAATAGTAAGAAGTCTATATCATATGGCATCCAATTCAGAGCTTCAGTGCATAATCAGTAGCTCTGTAGTAGTCAGGACCCTATTTCAGGTTGCCCCAAATTAAGCAGCTGCTTCAATGATACATATATGTGTGATAGTCAGGAGACACTTTTTTATGGACACTCATACAGTACCTCTTCGAATACTGCATATGTTGGGAATAATCACTAGTGTATTTCATATGGTGATTCCTTTGGAGTGTCAAACAATAACGTGCAATTGTGGAGTAAAATGGGGTCTATTACATAAGGCCACTCTTTCAGTGTTGCAGGGAATAAAATGTATATCTAATAAGTCAGGAATCTCTTTCACATAGCTACTCGTTCAGGGCCTCTGTGAATAATACGCCACTCAGAAACAGTCAAGGTTCTACTTCAAATGGCTACACATTCAGAGTCTCTGTAAGTAATGCACACCTGGACAATACACAAGAGTCTCTTTTTTATGCCCACTTAGTCAGAGTCTCATTCAATTATACACACTCGGGGAGGCATTAAGAGTATACCTCACAGAACCAATCATTTAGAAGCTCAGTGAATAATGCACACCAGGGTTATAGTAGAGCATTTTTTATATGACCACTCACTCTGTGCCTCCCGAAATGATACACACCTGGAGAATTCTCAAAATTCAATTTTATACTACCACTCAGGTAGAACCAGATAGAATAATTCACAATGGAACAATAGTCAGGTGTCTATTTCATATGACCTCTCATTCAAAGTTTCTGTGTATAATGAACTTCTTTGGAATAATCAGGACGCTGTTTAATATAGCCACGAATTTAGTGCTTTCCTGAATGATAGACAACTGGATTATAGGACTCTATTTCATTTGAACTCTAATTCTGGGTACCGCTGAGTAATACACACGTGGGATAGTGGAAGAAGTTTATTTGTTATTTTCACTCATAGAGGAACTGTTTAAATAATGCAAACATGGCAAATAATAAAAATTCTCTGTTGTACAGCTAGTCATTCAGACAACGCGTGAATAACGCACATGTGGATTATTAGAAGTCTGTTTCATAGGTCCCTTTTTCACAGGCTCACTGATCATTACACACTTGAGATATAGTCTGAAGTCTATTCTTTAAGGCCATTGATTCAGAGAATTACTGAATAATGAACTCCTGTGGAATAGTCAGAAATCTCTTTCAGACTGCCACTCATTGAAAGCCTCACTTAGTGTACCGACCTGTGGAAAGAGTCAGAATTTACTTCTATTCCCTCATTCAGAGTCTCACTAAATAATGCACACCTGTGGAATTGTCAGGAGAATATTTCATGCGGCCCCTCATTCCGAGTGTCACTGAACAATGTGCTGTGGTCTGGAGAATATTTCATGTAGACACATATTCAGAGCCTCAGTGAATAAGACAGACCCTTGCTATCGTAAATATTCTAATTAATAAAAAAATACTCTGAGCCTCACTGAATAATACACACCTGTAGAATAATTTGGAGTCTACTTTCGATGGACATTTATTCAGAGCCTCCGTGAAGCATGAACAACCCTAGGATAGCCAGAAGTCCATTTTATTTGTACACTCATCCATAGCCTCAGTTTATAGTATGCACGTGTGTATTAGTTGGGGTTTCATTTCATATAGCCACAGACTCTTAAGCTCTGTGAATAATGCACATATGTAACATACTCAGCAGTCTGTTTCATATATCCACTCATTCAAAGATTAATTGGAGAATAAAATTATTTAAGATAGACTGAATCCCGTTTCATATCGTCTCACAAGAAGAAACCCACTGATTAATACATAACTGGAAAAATGTGAGGAGTCTAATATATATAGCCTCTCATATACAGCTTCGGGGAATAATACACACGTGTGGAGTAGGCACTAATCTATTTTATATGGCCACAAAATCAAACCATGAGTGAGCAATACACAAGTTGGGAATAGACACTAGTCTATTCCATATGGCCAAATATTCAAAGTCAGGGTCAATATTTCACTGCTGTGGACTAGTCAGGAAACAATTTCATATGGACAATGTTTTAGAGCTTCAGTGAATGATATATATGTGGGGAAAACTCAGGACTCTACTTCATATGGCGTCTATTTCAGAGCTTCATTGAAAAAGGAACACCTGTATCGTAGTCAGAATTTTCGTTGAACAGCCACAACCTCATAACCTAACTGAATAACATACACCTTCGGACATGTCAGGATTCTATTTCGTATAGCCACTCATTTAGAGCCGAATGAAGAAACGCACGCCTGTGGAGTATTCCGGAGTCTCATTTTTATGGAAACTCATTCAGAGCGTCACAGAATAATAGAGACCTATAGAAAAGTCAGGAGTGTATTTCATATGGCCACTTATTCAGAACCGCAGTGAAGGATCATATACATCTGAAAAATACTCAGGAATGTTTTAGAAATGGCCACATATTCAGAGTCTCAGTGAATAATGCACACCTGGAGTATAGTCTGGAGACTATTTGATATGACCGTTCCCTAAGCACTCAGTGGCAAATGGAGAGCTGAAATATAATCAGAATAATAGAGTCAGGAGTCTACTTTATGTGGTCACTCGTTCAGAAACTCACTGAAAAATACACACCTTAAGTATGGTCAGAGTCCAGTTATTATGGCCATTCAATCACAGCATTATCGAATAATGCACAATTGGGCAATTGTAATGTGTCTATATCATATGGCTTCTAATTAAGAGCTTCAGTGCATAATCAGCAGCTGTGTAGTAAAGACCCTCTTTCAGCTTGCCCCAAATTAAGCAGCTCCGTGAATGATACATATATGTGTGATAGTCAGGAGACTCTTTGATATGGACACTCATAAAGAACCTCTTCGAATACTGCACCTGTGGGGAATAATCACTAGTGTAATTCACATGGTGATTCCTATGGAGGGTCAAAGAATAACGCGCAACTGTGGAGTAAAATGTGGTCTATTACATAAGGCCACACTTTCAGTGTTGCAGGGAATAATATGTATATCTGATAAGTCAGGAATCTCTTTCACATGACCACTCGTTTTGGTCCTCTGTGAATAATACTCCCCTCAGAAATAGTCATGGTACTACTTCAAATGGCTACACATTCAGCGTCTTTGTAAGTAATACACCCCAGGGCATTACACAAGAGTCTGTTATTTATGCGCACTTAGTCAGAGTCTCATTCAATTATACACACCCGGGGAAGAGTTAAGAGTATACCTCACGGAACCAATCATTTAGAGCCTCAGTGAATAATGCACACCAGGTTTATAGTCGAGCATTTCTTATATGGCCACTCATTTTGTACCTCCCTGAAAGATACACACCTGGGGAATCCTCAGGAGTCAATTTTATACTACCACTCATGTAGAAACTTATAGAATAATTCACAATGAAGCAATAGTCAGGTGTCTATTTCATATGGCCTCTCATTCAAAGTTTCAGTGTATAATGAACTTTCATGGAGTAATCAGGACGCTGTTTAAGATAGCCACGAATTGAGTGCATTCCTGAATGATACACACCTGACTTATAGGATTTTATTTCATATAAAATCTAATTCTGTGTACCGCTGAGTAATACACACATGGGATAGTGTAAGGAGTTTATTTTTTATGGGCAGTCATAGAGAAACTGTTTGAATAATGCACACAGAACAAATAATAAGGATTCTATATTGTACGGCTAGTCATTCAGACAAAAAGTGAATAACGGACATGTGGATTATAAGAAGTCTGTTTCACATGCCCTCTTTCACAGCCTCACTGGACATTACACACTTGAGATATAGTCTGGTGTCTATTCTTTATGGCCATTCATTCAGTGAATCTCTTAATAATGAACACCTGTGGAATAGTCAGAAATCTGTTTCCAATCGCCACTCATTTAAAGCCTCATTAAATGTACCCTCCTGTGGAAAGAGTCAGGATTTACTTCTATTCCCTCATTCAGAGTCTCACTAAATAATGCACACCTGTGGAATTGTTAGGAGAAATTTTCATTCAGCCACACATTTCGAGTGTCACTGAACAATGTGCTGTAGTCTGGAGTCTATTTCAGGTAGAAACACATTCGGAGCCTCAGTGAATAAGACAGACCGTTGCTATCGTAAAGATTCTAATTAATATGGACACATCTTCTGAGCCTCACTGAATAATACACACCTGTAGAATAATTTGGAGTCTATTTTTGATGGGCATCCATTCAGAGCCTCGGTGAAGAATGCACACTTTTGGGGTAGCCAGAATTCTATTTGATTTGTACACTCATCCCTAGCCTGAGTTTATAATATGTACGTGTGAATTAGTTGGGGTTCCATTTCATATAGCCACGGACTCGTTACCTCAGTGAATAATGCACATATGTAATGTACTCAGCAGTCTGTTTCATATACCCACTCATTCAGAGATTCATTGGATAATAAAATTATTTAAGATAGACTGAATCGCGTTTCATATGGTCACACAAGAAGAACCTCACTGAGTAATACACAACTGGAAAAATGTGAGTAGTCTACTATACACAGCCTCTCATTTGCAACCTCAGGGAATAATGCACACGTGTCGAGTAGGCACTAATCTATTTTATATGGCCACAAAATAAAACCCTGAGTGAGCAATAAACAAGATTGGAATGGTCACTAGTCTATTTCATATTACCAAATATTTAAAGTCAGAGTCAATAATTCACTTTTGTGGACTAGTCAGGAAACAATTTCTTATGGACAAAGTTTCAGAGCTTCAGTGAATAATAAATACCTGGGAAATACTCAGGACGGTATTTCATATGGTATCTATTTCAGAGCTTCATTCAATAAAAAACACCTGTATCATAGTCAGAATTTTCTTTTAATAGCCTCATCCTCAGAGCCTAACTGAATAACATACACCTTGGCAAATGTCAGGTTTCTATTCCGTATACCACTGTTTTAGAGCCAAATGTAAAAATGCATGCCTATGGAGTATTCAGGAGTCTCTACTTTATGAACACTCATTCAGAGTGTCACAAAATAATACCGACCTATGGAAAAGTCACGAGTGAGTTTCACATCGCCACTTATTCAGGAAAGAAGGGAAAGATCATATACATCGGGAAAATACTAACGAATCTTTTATATATGGCCACTTATTCAGAGACTCAGTGAATAATGCACACCTGGGGTATAGTCTGGAGATTATTTGATATGAACGTTCCCTAAGCACTCGGTGGAAAATGGATAGCTGAAATATAGTCAGGATGATAGAGACAGGAGTCTACTTTATATGGTCACTGGATCAGAAACTCACAGAGGAATACACACCTTAAGAATAGTCAGAGTCCTGGTATTATGGCCACTCAATCACAGCATTACCGAATAATGCAAAAATAAAAAGTCTATATCATATGGCTTCTAATTCAGAGCTTCAGTGTAAAATTAGCAGCTGAGTAGTAGTCAGAACTGTATCTCAGCTTGCCCCAAATTAAGCATCTCCGTGAATGATACATATATGTGTGATAGTCAGGAGACTCTTTGATATGGACACTCATACAGAACCTCTTCGAATACTGCACATGTTGGGAATAATCACTAGTGTATTTCATAGGGTGATTACTTTGGAGGGTAAAACAATAACACGCAACTGTGAAGTACAATGGCAGGAATCTCTTTCTCATGGCCACTCCTTCAGGGCCTCTGTGAATAAAACTCCCCTCAGAAATAGTCAAGGTTCTACTTAAATGGCTACACATTCAGAGTCTCTATGTAATGCACACCTGGACAATACACAAGAGTCTATTTTTTATGCCCACTTAGTTAGAGGCTCGTTCAATTATACAAACCCGAAGAAAAGTTAAGAGTATACCTCACGGAACCAATCATTTAGAGCCTCAGTGAATAATGCACGCCAGGTTTATAGTCGAGCATTTTTTATATGGCCACTCATTTTGTACCTCCCTGAAAGATACACACATGGGGAATCCTCAGGATTCAATTTCATACTACCACTCATGTAGAACCTTATAGAATAATTCACAATGGAGCAATAGTCAGGTGTCTATTTCATATGACCTCTTATTCAAACTTTCAGTGTATAATGAACTTTTATGGAGTAATCAGGACGCTGTTTAAGATAGCCATGAATTGAGTGCCTTCCTGAATGATACACACTTGGCTTATAGGATTTTATTTCATATAAACTCTAATTCTTGGTACCGCTGAGTAATACACACGTGGGATAGTGTAAGGAGTTTATTTTTTATGGGCACTCATAGAGAAACTGTTTGAATAATGCACACAGAACAAATAATAAGGATTCTATGTTGTACGGCTAGTCATTCATACAAAAAGTGAGTAATGCACATGTGGAGTATAAGAAGTCTGTTTCATAAGCCCCTCTTTCACAGCCTCACTGAATATTACACACTTGAGATATAGTCTGGAGTCTATTCTTTATGGCCATTCATTCAGAGAATCACTGAATAATGAACACCTGCGGAGTAGTCAGAATTCTCTTTCCACTCATTGAAAGCCTCATAAAATGTACCCACCTGTGGAAAGAGTCAGGATTTACTTCTATTCCCTCATTCAGAGTCTCACTAAATAATGCACACCTGTGGAATTGTCAGGAGAAATTTTTATTCAGCAACACATTCCGAGTGTCACTGAACAATGTGCTGTAGTGTGGAGTCTATTTCAGGTAGACACATATTCAGAGCCTAAGTGAATAAGGCAGACCCTTGCTATCATAAAGATTCTAATTAATATGGACACATCTTCTGAGCCTGACTGAATAATACACACATGTAGAAAAATTTAGAGTTTGTTTTTGATGGACATTCATTCAGAGCCTCGATGAAGAATGCACACCCTTGGCGTAGCCAGAAGTCCATTTGATTTGTACACTCATCCATAGCCTCAGTTTATAATATGCACATGTGGATTAGTTGGGGTTCCATTTTATATAGCCACGGACTCGTATTCTCAGTGAATAATGCACATATGTAAGGTACTCAGCAGTCTGTTTTATATAGCCACTCATTCAGAGATTCATTGGATAATAAAATTATTTAAGATAGACTGAATCCTGTTTCATATGGTCACACAAGAAGAACCTCACTGAGTAATACACACCTGGGAAAATGTGAGGAGTCTACTATACATAGCCTCTCATTTACAGCCTCAAAAAATAATGCACACGTGTGGAGTAGGAACTAAATTATTTTATATGACCACAAAATCAAACCCTGAGTGAGCAATAAGCAAGATTGGAATAGTCACTAGTCTATTTCATATGACCAAATATTTAAAGTCAGAGTCAATAATTTACTTTTGTGGACTAGTCAGAAAACAATTTCTTATGGACAAAGTTTCAGAGCTTCAGTGAATAATATATACCTGGGAAATACTCAGGACGGTATTTCACATGGCACCTATTTCAGAGCTTCATTGAATAAAAAAAACCTGTATCGTAGTCAGAATTTTTTTTCAATAGCCACATTCTCATAGCCTAACTGAATAACATACCCCTTGGGAAAACTCAGGATTTTATTTCGTATACCCTCTCATATAAAGCCGAATGTGAAAACGCATGCCTGTGGAGTATTCAGGAGTCGATACTTTATAGACACACATTAACCGAGTCACAGAATAATACAGACCTATGGAAAAGTCAGGAGTATATTTCACATGGCCACTTATTCAGAACCGCAGTGAAGGATCATATGTATCAGGAAAATACGCAGGATTATTCTATATATGGCCACTTATTCAGAGACTCAGTGAATAATGCAGACCTGCGGTATAGTCTGGAGACTATTTGATATGACCGTTCCCTAAGCACTCAGTGGAAAATGGAGAGCTGAAATATAGTCAGGATGATAGAGTCAGGAGTCTACTTTATGCTGTCACTCTTTCAGAAACTCACTGAAGAATACACACATTAAGAATAGTCAGAGTCCAGCTATTATGGCCACTCAATCAGAGCATTTTTCAAATAATGCACAATTGGGCAATGGTAAGGAGTCTATATCATATGATTTCTAATTCAAAGCTCCAGTGCATAATCAGCAGCTGTGTAGTAGTCAGGACCCTATTTCAGCTTGCCCCAAATAAAGCAGCTGCGTGAATGATACATATATGTGTGATAGTCAGTAGACTCGTTGATATGGACACTCATACAGAACCTCCTCGAATACTGCACATGTGGGGAAAAATCACTACTGTATTTCATATGGTGATTCCTTTAGAGGTTCAAACAATAACGTGCAACTCTGGGGTAAAATGGGGTCTGTCGCATAAGGCCACTCTTTCAGTGTTGCAGGGAATAATATGTATATCTAATAAGTGGGGAATCTCTTTCACATGGCAACTCGTTAAGGGCCTCTGTGAATAAAATGCCCCTCTGAAAGAGTCAAGGTTCTACTTCAAATGGCTACACATTCAGAGTCTCTGTAACTAATGCACACCTGGGCATTACACAAGAGTCTCCTCTTTATGCCCATTTAGTCAGAGTCTCATTCAATTATACACATATGGAAGAGTTAAGAGCATACCTCACGGAACCAATCATTTAGAGTCTCAGTGAATAATGCACACCAGGTTTATAGTCGAGAACTTTTATATGGGCACTCATTCTGTGCCTCCCTGAATGATACACCCCTGGGGAATCCTCAGGATGCAATTTCATACTACCACTCATGTAGAAGCTTATAGAATTATTCACAATGGAGCAATATACAGGTGTCTACTTTATATGGCCTCTAATTCAAAGTTTCAGTGTATAATGAACTTTTATGGAGTAATCAGGACACTGTTTAAGATACCACGAATTGAGTGCCTTCCTGAATGATACACACCTGGGTTATAGGATTTTATTTCATATAAACTCTAATTCTGGGTACCGCTGAGTAATACACACTTGTGATAGTGTAAGGAGTTTATTTGTTATGGGCACTCATAGAGAAACTGTTTGAATAAAGCAAACATGGAGAATAATAAGGACTCTATGTTGTAAGGCTAGTCATTGAGACAAAAAGTGAATAACGCACATGTGGATTAGAAGTGTGTTTCATATGCCCCATTTTCACAGCCTCACTGAATATTACACTCTTGAGATATAGTCTGGAGTCTATTCTTCATGGCCATTCATTCAGAGAATCACTGAATAACGAACACCTTTCGAGTAGTCAGAAGTCTCTTTTTGACTGCCACCCATTGACAGCCTCACTAAATATACCCACCTGTTGAAAGAGTCAGGATTTACTTCTATTCCCTCATTCAGAGTCTCACTAAATAATACACACCTGTGGAATTGTCAGGAGAATTTGTCATTCGGCCTATCATTCCGAGTGTCACTGAACAATGCGCTGTAGTCTGGAGTCTATTTCATGTAGACATATATTCAGAGCCTCAATGAATAAGATAGACCCTTGCTATTGTAAAGATTCTAATTAATATGGACACATCTTTTGAGCCTCACTTAATAATACACACCTGTAGAATAATTTGGAGTTTATTTTCGATGGACATTCATTCAGAGCCTCGGTGAAGAATGCACACCCCTGGGGCAGCCAGAAGTCCATTTCATTGTACACTCATCCGTAGCCTCAGTTTATAATATGCACGTGTGTGTTCGTTGGGGTTACATTTCATATAACCACGGACTCGTAACCTCAGTGAATAATGCACATATGTAAGGTACTCAGCAGTCTGTTTTATATAGCCACTTATTCAGAGATTCATTGGATAATTAAATTATTTAAGATAGAGAGAATTCCATTTTATATGGTCACACAAGAAGAGACTCACTGAGTTATACACACCTGGGAAAATGTGAGGAGTCTATTATATGTAGCCTCTCATTTACAGCCTCAGGGAATAATGCACACGTGTGGAGTAGGCATTAATCTATTATATATGGCCAGTAAATCAAACCCTTAGTGAGCAATACACAAGTATGGAATAATCACAAGTCTATTCCATATGCCCAAATATACAAATTCAGGGTCAATAATTCACTCCTGTGGACTAGTAAGGAAACAAATTCATATTGACAATGTTTTAGAGCTTCAGAGAATAATATGTACCAGGGAAAATCTCAGGACGCTATTTCATATTGTGTTTATTTCAGAGCATCATTGAATAAGGAACACCGGAATAGTAGTCAGAATTTTCTTTTAATAGCCACATATTCAGAGCCTAACTGAATAACATACACCTTGGGTAAAGTCAAGATTCTATTTCTTATAGCCACTCATTTAAGAGCTGAATGTAAAAACGCACACCTGTGGAGTATTCAGCAGTGTCTATTTTATGGACACTCATTCAGAGCGTCACAGAATAATACAGACCTATGGAAAAGTCAGGAGTGTATTTCACATGGCCACTGATTCAGAACCTCAGTGAAGGATCATACACTACAGGAAAATACTCAGGGTTCTTTTATATATGGCCACTTATTCAGAGACTAAGTGAGTAATGTACACCTGGGGTATAGTCTGGAGACTATTTGATATGACCATTCCCTAAGCCCTCAGTGGAAAATGGAGAGCTGAAATATAGGCAGGATGATAGAATCAGGAGTCTACTTTATATGGTCATTCCTTCATAAACTCACAGAGGAATACACACATTAAGAATAGTCAGAGCCCAGCTATAATGGCCGCTCAATCACAATATTACAGAATAATGCAACATTTGGGCAATAGTAAGGAGTCTATATCATATGGCTTCTAATTCAGAGCTTCAGTGCATAATCAGCAGCTGTGTAGTAGTCAGGGCCATATCTCAGCTTGCCTCAAATTAAGCATCTCCGTGAATGATACATATATGTGTGATAGTCAGGAGACTCTTTGAAATGGACACTCATATAGAACCTCTTCGAATACTGCACATGTGGGGAATAATCACTAGTATATTTCATATGGTGATTAATTCGGAGTGTAAACCAGTAACGCGAAACTGTAAAGTAAAATGGGGTCTATTACATAAGGCCACTCATGCAGTGTTGCAGGGAATTATATGTGTAACTGATAAGTCAGAAATCTCTTTCACATGGACACTCGTTCAGGGCCTCTGTGAATAAATCTCCCATCAGAAATAGTCAAGGTTCTACTTCAAATGGCTACACATTCAGAGTCTCTGTAAGTAAATCTCCCATCAGAAATAGTCAAGGTTCTACTTCAAATGGCTACACATTCAGAGTCTCTGTAAGTAATGCACACCTGGGCAATACACAAGAGTCTCTTTTTTATGCCGACTTAGTCAGAGTCTTATTCAATTATACATACCCGGGGAAGAGCTAAGAGTATACCTCATGGAACCAATCATTTAGAGCCTCAGTGAATAATGCACACCAGTGTTATAGTCGAGCATTTTTTATATGGTCACTCATTCCGTGCCTCCCTAAAAGATACACACCTGGGGAAACCTCAGGATTCAATTTCATACTACCATTCATTTAGAACGTTATAGAGTAATTCACAATGGAGCAATAGTCAGGTGTCTATTTCATATGGACTCTCATTCCACGTTTCAGTGTATAATGAACTTCTATGGAGTAATCAGGACACCGTTTAAGACAGGCACGTATTGAGTGCCTTTCTGAATGTTACACACATGGGTTATATGATTCTCTTTCATATTAACTCTAATTCTTTGTACCGCTGAGTAATACACACGTGGGATGGTGTAAGTAGTTTATCTGTTATGGGCACTCATAGAAAACCTGTTTGAATAATGCACACATGCGGAATAACAAGGATTATAGGCTGTACGGATAGTCATTTAGACAAAAAGTGAATAACGGACATGTGGATTATTAGAAGTCTGTTTCATATGGCCCTCCTTTACAGCCTCACTGAACATTACACACTTGAGATATAGACTGGAGTCTATTTTTTATGGCCACTCATTCAGAGAATTACTGAATAATGAACACCTGTGGAATAGTCAGAAGTCTCTTTCCGATCTCCACTCATTGAAATCCTCACTACATGTACCCACCAGTGAAAAGAGTCAGGATTTACCTCTACTCCCTCATTCAGAGTCTCATTAAATAATGCACACCTGTGGAATTGTCAGGAGAATTTTTTTATGCAGCCTCTAATTCCGAGTGTCACTGAACCATGCGCTGTAGTCTGGAGTCTATTTCATGTAGACACATATTCACAGCCTCAGTGAATAAGACAGACCCTTGCTATCATAAAAATTCTAATTAATATGGTCACATCTTATGAGCCTCACTGAATAATACACACCTGTAGAATAATTTGGAGTCTATTTTTGATGGATATTCATTCAGATTCACGGTGAATAATGCACATCCCTGGGGTAGCCAGAAGTTCATTTCATTTGTACACTCATCCATAGCCTCAGTTTATAATATGCACTTGTGGATTATTTGGGGTTCTATGTCTTATAGCCACGGACTGGTAACCTCAGGGAATAATGCAGATATGTAACATACTCAGCAGTCTCTTTTATATAGCCACTCATTCAGAGATTCATTGGATAATAAAATTATTTAAGATAGACAGAATCCCGTTTCCAATGGTCACACAAGAAGAGCCTCACTGAGTAATACCCACCTGGGAAAATGTGAGGAGTCTATGATATATAGCCTCTCATTTACAGCTTCAGGGAATAATGCACACGTGTGGAGTAGGCACTTGTCTATTTCATATGGCCACAAAATCAAACACTGAGTGAGCAATACACAAGATTGGAATAGTTACTAGCCTATACTATATGCCCAAATATTCAAAGTCAGTTTCGGTAATTCACTGCTGTTGACTAGTCAGGAAACAATTTCATATGGACAAAGTTTTAGAGCTTAAGTGAATAATATATACCTGGGAAATACTCAGGACACTAATTTATATGACATCTATTTTGGAGCTTCATTGAATAAGGAACACCTGTATCGTAGTAAGAATTTTCTTGTAATTGCCACATATTCAGAGCCTAACTGAATAACATACACCTTGGGAAAATTCAGGATTTTATTTCGTATAGACACTCATGTACAGACCAATGTGAAAACGCACGCCTGTGGAGTATTCAGGGGTCTCTACATTATAAACAGAAATTCAGCGCGTCACAGAATAACACAGAACTATGGAAAAGTCAGGAGTGTATTTCACATGGCCACTTATTGAGAACCGCAGTGAAGGATCATATACATCTGGAAAATACTCAGGATTCTTTTATATGTGGCCACTTATTCAGAGGCTCAGTGAATAATGCACACCTGGGGTATAGTCTGGGGACTATATGATATGACCGTTCCCTAAGCACTCAGTGAAAAATGGAGAGCTGAAATATTGTCAGGATGATAGAGTCAGGAGTCAGAAACTCACTGAAGAAGACTAACCTTAAGAATAGTCAGAGTCTGGGTATTATGGACACTCAATCACAGCATTACCGAATAATGCACAATTGGGCAATAGTAAGGACCCTATATCATATGGCTTCTAATTCAGAAATTAAGTGCATAATCAGCAGCTGTGTAGTAGTCAGGATTCTTTCTCAGGTTGCCCCAAATTAAGCAGCTCCGTGAATGATACATATATATGTGATAGTCAGGAGACTCTTTGATATGGACACTTATACAGAACCTCTTCGAATACTGCACATGTGGGGAATAATCACTAGTGTATTTCATACGGTGAATCCTTTGAACGGACTAACAATATCGTGAAACTGTGGTGTAAAATGGGTGTATTACATAAGGCCACTCTTTCAGTGTTTCAGTGAATAATATGTATATCTGATAAGTAAGGAGTCTCTTTCACATGGCCACTCGTTCAGGGCCTCTGTGAATAATACTCCCCTCAGAAATAGTCAAGGTTCAACTTCAAATGGCTACACATTCAGAGTCTCTGTAATTAATGCACACCTGGTCAATACACAAGAGAATCTTTTTTATGCCCACTTAGTCAGAGTCTCATTCACTTATACACACCTGGGGAAGATTTAAGGGTATACCTCACGGAACCAATCATTTAGAGAATCAGTGAATAGTGCACACCAGGGTCATAGTCGAGCATTTTTTATATGGCCACTCATTCTGTGCCTCCCTGAATGATGCACACCTGGGGAATCCTCAGCATTCTAATTAATACTTCCACTCATTTAGAACCTCAAAGAGTAATTCACAATGGAGAAATAGTCAGGTGTCTATTTCACATGGCCTCTCATTCAAAGTTTCAGTGTATAATGAAGTTCTATGTAGTAATCAGGACGCTGTTTAAGATAGCCACTAATTGAGTGCCTTCCTGAATGATCCACACCTTCGTTATAAGATTTTATATCATATGAACTCTAATTCTGCTTACCGCTGAGTAATACACACGTGGGATAGTGTAAGGCATTTATTTGTTATCTTCACTCATAAAGAACCTGTTTACATAATGCACACACGGCGAATAATAAGGATTTTATGTTGTACGTCTAGTCATTCAGACAAAATTTAATAACGCACATGTGAATTATTAGAAGTCTGTTTCTTATGACGCACTTTCACAGCCTCACTGAATATTACACACTTGAGATGTAGGCTGGAGTCCGTTCTTTATGGCCATTCTTTCAGAGAATCTCTGAATAATGAGCACCTGTGGAATAGTCAGAAGTCTCTTTCCGACCACCACTTTTTGAAAGCCTCATTATTGTACCCACCTGTGGAAAGAGTCAAGATTTACTTCTATTCCGTCATTCACAGTCTCACTAAATAATGGACACCTGTGGAATTGTCAGCAGAATTTTTCATGCTGTCTCTCATTCCAAGTGTCACTGAAAAATGTGCTGTAGTTTGGAGTCTATTTCATGTAGACACATATTGAGAGCCGCACTGCATAAGACAGACCCATGCTATCGTAAAGATTTTCATTAATATGGACACATTTTATGAGCCTGACTGCATAATACACACCTGTAGAATAATTTGGAGTCCATTTTCAATGGGCATTCATTCAGACCCTCGGAGAAGAATGCACACCCCTGGGGTAACCAGAAGTCAATTTTATTTGTACACTTAACCATATTCTCAGTTTATAATATGCACGTGTGGATTAGTTCGGGTTCCATTTCATATAGCTACGAACTCCTAACCTCAGTGAATAATGCACATATGTAACATACTCAGCAGTCTGTTTCATATAGCCACTCATTCAGAGATTCATTAGATAATAAAATTATTTAAGATAGACAGCATACCTTTAAATAGGATCACACAAGAAGAGCCTCACTGAGTAGTACACAGTTGGAAAAATGTGAGGAGTCTACTATATATAGCCTCTCATTTACAGTCTCAGGGAATAATGCACACGTGTGGAGTAGTCACCAATCTGTTTTATATGGCCACAAAATCAAACTCTGAGTGAGCAATACACAAGTTGGGAATAGTCACTAGTCTATTCCATCTGCCCAAATATTCAACGTCAGAGTCAATAATTCACTCCTGTGGACTAGTCAGGAAACAAGTGCATATTGACAAAATTTTATATCTTCAGTGAATAATATATACCTGGGAAATATTCAGGACGCTATTTCAGAGCTTCCTTGAATAAGGAACACCTGTATCGTGGTCAGAATTGTTTTTTGACAGCCACAACTTTAGAGCCTCACTGAATAACATACACCTTCGGAAATGTCAGGATTCTATTTCGTATAGCCACTCATTTACTGCCTAAAGTAAAAACGCACGCCTGTGGAGTATTCAGGAGTCTCTACTTTGTTGTCACCCATTCAGAGCTTCACAGAATAATACAGACCTATGAAAAATTTAGGAGTGCATTTCACATGCCCACTTATTCAGAACCGCAGTGAAGGATTATATTCATCTGGAAAATACTTGGAATTCTTTTATATATGGCCACTTATTCAGAGACTCAGTGAATAATGCACACCTGGGGTATAGTCTGGAGACTATTTGATATGATGATTCCCTAAGCACTCCGTGGAAATTGGAGAGCAGAAATATAGTCAGGATGATAGAGTCAAGAGTCTACTTTATGTGGTCACTCGTTCAGAAACTCACTGAAGATTACACACCTTAAGAATAGTCAGAGTCCGGGTATTATGGACACTCAATCAGAGCATTACTGAATAATTAACAATTGGGCAATAGTAAGGACTCTATATCATATGGCTACTAATTCAGAGCCTAAGTGCATAATCAGTAGCTGTGTAGCAGTCAGGAAGCTTTCTCAGCTTGCCCCAAATTAAGCAGCTCCGTGAATGATACATATATGTGTAATAGTCAGGAGACTCTTGAATATGGAAACTCATACAGCACCTCTTCGAATACTGCACATGTGGGGAAAATTCACTAGTGTATTTCATACGGTGAATCCTTTGGAGGGTCAAACAATAATGCACAACTGTGGAGTAAAATGGGGTCTATTACATAAGGCCATTCTTTCGGTGTTGCAGGGAATAATATGTATATCTAATAAGTCAGGAATTTCTTTCACATAGCCACACGTTCAGGGCCTCTGTGAATAATACTCCCCTCAGAAATAGTCAAGGTTCAACTTCATATGGCTACACATTCGGCGTCTCTGTAAGTAATGCACACCTGAGCAATACACAAGAGTCTCTTTTTTATGTCCACTTTGTCAGAGTCTCATTCAATTATACACACCTGGGGAAGAGTTAAGAGTATTCCTCACGGAAACAATCATTTACGGCCTCAGTGAATAATGCACACCAGGGTTATAGTCGAGCATTTTTTATATGGCCGGTCATTCTGTGCCTCCCTGAATGATACACACTTGGGCAATCCTCAGGATTTAATTTTATTTTATCACTCTTGTAGAACTTTATGGAATAATTCACAATGGAGCCATAGTCAGGTGTCTATTTCATATGGCCTCTCATTCAAAGTTTCAGTGTATACTGAACTTCCATGGAGTAATCAGAATGCTCTTTAAAATAGCCACGAATTGAGTCCCTTCCTGAATGATACACACCTGGGTTATAAAATTCTATTTCATATGAACTCTAATTCTGGGTACCGCTGAGTAATACACGCGTGGAATACTGAAAGGAGTTTTTTGTTATCTGCAGTCATAGAGAACCTGTCTGAATAATGCACACACGGCGAATAATAAGGATTTTATATGGTATGGCTAGTCATTCAGACAAAAAGTGAATAACACACATGTTTATTATTAGAGGTCTGTTTCATATGCCCCACTTTCACAGCCTCACTGAATATTAGACACTTCAGATATCGTCTGGAGTCTAATCTTCATGGCAATTCAGAGAATCACTGAATAATGCACACCTGTGGAATAGTCAGAAGTCTCTTTCCAACGCCACTCATTGAAAGCCTCACTAAATGTATGCACCTGTGGAAAGAGTCAGGATTTACTTCTATTTCCTCATTCAATGTCTCACTAAATAATGCACACCTGTTGAATTATCAGGAAAATTTTTTTATGTGGCCTCTCATTCCGAGTGTCACAGGAATGTGCTGTAGTCTGGAGTCTATTTCATGTAGACACATATTCAGAGCCTTGATGAATAAGACAGAACTTCTCTATCAAAAAGATTCTGATTATTATGGACACATGTTTTGAGCCTCACTGAATAATACACACCTGTAGAATAATTTGGAGTCTATTTTCTATGGACATTCATTTAGAGCCTCGGTGAGGAATGCACACCCCTGGGATAGCCAGAAGTCCATTTCATTTGTACACTCATCCGTAGCCTCAGTTTATAATATGCACGTGTGGATTATGTGGGATTACATTTCATATAGCCACGGAATCATAACTTCAGTGAATAATGCACATATGTAACGTACTCAGCAGTCTGTTTCATATAGCCACTCATTCAGAGATTAATTGTATAATAAAATTATTTAAGATAAACAAAATCCCATTTCATATGGTCACACAAGAAGAGACTCACTGAGTAATAGGCACCTAGGAAAATATGAGGAGTCTACTGTATGTAGCCTCTCATTTACAGCCTCAGGGAATAATGAACACGTGTGGAATAGGGAATAATATATTTTATATGGCCACAAAATCAAACCCTGAGTGAGCAATACACATGTAGGGAATAGTCACTTGTCTATTCCATATGCCCAAATATTCAAAGTCAGAGTCAATAATTCACACCTGTGGACTAGTCAGGAAACAATTTCATATGGACAAAGTTTAAGAGCTTGAGTGAATAATATGTATCTGGGAAATACTCAGGACGTTATTTCATATGGCGTTGATTTCAGAGCTTCATTGAATAAGAAACACCTGTATCGTAGTCAGAATTTTCTTTTAACAGCCACGTCTTCAGAGCCTCACTGAATAACATACACTTTGGGAAAAGTCAGGATTCTATTTTGTATAGCCACTCATTTAGAGCCGAATGTAAAAACGCACGACTGTGAAGTATTCAGGAGTCTCTACTTTATGGACACTCATTCAGAGCGTCACAGAATAATACAGACCTATGGAAAAGTCAGGAGTGTATTTCACATGGCCACTTATTCAGAACCGCAGTGAAGGATTATATAAATCTGGAAAATACTCAGGATTCTTTTATATAAGGCCACTTATTCAGAGATTCAGTGAATAATTCACACCTGGGGTATAATCTGGAGACTATTTGATATCACCGTTCCCTAAACACACAGTGGAAAATGTAGAGCTGAAATATAGTCAGGATAATAGAGTCAGGAGTCTAATTTATGTGGTCACTCGTTCACATACTCACTGAAGAATACACACCTTAAGAATAGTCAGAGTCAAGATATTATGGCCCGTCAATCACAGCATTACCGAATAATGCACAATTGGGCAATAGTAAAGAGTCTATATAATATGGTTTCTAAAGCAGAGCTTCAGTGCATAATCAGCCGCTGTGTAGTAGTCAAAACCCTATTTCAGCTTGCCCCAAATTAAGCAGCACTGTGAATGATACATACATATATATGTGTGTGATAGTCGAGAGACTCTTAGATACGGACACTCATACAGAAACTATTCGAATACTGCATATGTGGGGAATAATCACTAGTGTATTTCATATGGTGATTCCTTTACAGGGTCAAACAATAATGCACAACTGTGGAGTAAAATGGGGTTTATTACATAAGGCCACTCTTTCAGTGTTGCAGGGAATAATATGTATATCTGATAAGTCAGAAATCTCTTTCACATGGCCACTCATTCAGGTTGTCTGTGAATAATACACCCCTCAGAAATAGTCAAGGTTCTACTTCAAATGGCTACACATTCAGATTCTCTGTAATTATTGCACACCTGGGAAATACACAAGAGTCTCTTTTCTTTTTTTTTTTTTTTTTTTTATTATTGCATTATAGGTTTGGGGGTACATGTGCAGAACGAGCAAGATAGTTGCATAGGTACACACATGGCAGTGTGCTTTGCTGCTTTCCTCCCCTTCACCCACACTTGGTATTCATCCCCAGGCTATCCCCCCCAGCCCCCCCCTGCTGTCCCTCCCCCATTCCCCCCAACAGTCCCCAGTGTATAAGAGTCTCTTTTCTATGCCCACTTAGTCAGAGTCTCATTCAATTATACAGACCCGGGGAAGAGTTAAGAGTATACCTCAAGGAACCAATCATTTAGAGCCTCATTTAATAATGCACACCAAGGTCATGGTCGAGAATTTTTATATGGCCACTGATTCTGTGCCTCCCTGCATGATACACACTTGGGGAATCCTCAGGATTCAATTTTATACTACCACTCATTTAGAACCTTATAGAATAATTCACAATGCTGCAATAGTCAAGTGTCTATTTCATATGGCCTCTAATTCAGAGTTTCAGTGTATAATGAACTTCTATGGAGCAATCAGGATGCTTTTTAAGATAGCCATGATTTGAGTGCCTTCCTGCATGATACATTCCTGGGTTTTAGGATTCTATTTCACATGAACTCTAATTCTGGGTACCTCTGAGTAATACACACGTGGGATAGTGTATGGAGTTTATTTGTTATGGGCATTCATAGAAAAACTTATTGAATAATGCACACACAGTGAATAATAAGAATTCTATGTTGTACGGCTAGTCATTCAGACAAAAAGTGAATAACGCACATGTGGATTATGAGAAGTGTGTTTCATATGCCTCTCTTTCACAACCTCACTGAATATTACACATTGAGATATAGTCTGGAGTCTATTCTTTATGACAATTCATTCAGAGAATCACTGAATAATGAACACCTGTTGAATAGTCAGAAGTCTCTTTCTAACCGCCACTCATTGAAATCCTCACTAAATGTACCCACCTGTGGAAAGAGTCAGGATGTACTTCTATTCTCTCAGAGTCTCACTAAATAATGCACACCTGTGGAATTGTCAGGAGAATTTTTCATGTGGCCTCCCATTCCGAGTGTCACTGAACAATGTGCTCTAATCTGGAGTCTATTTCATGTAGACACATATTCAGAGCCGCAGTGAATAAGACAGACCCTTGCTACCGTAGAGATTCTAATTAATATGGACACACCTTCTGAGCCTCACTGAATAATACACACCTGTAGAATAATTTGAAGTCTATTTTCGATGGACATTCATTCAGAGCTTCGGTGAAGAATGCACACCCCTGGGGTACCCAGAAGTCCATTTGATTTGTACACTCATCCATAGCCTTAGTTTATACTATGCACGTGTGGATTAGGTGGGGTTCCATTTTACATAGCCACGGACTCGTAACCTCAGTGAATGATGCACATATGTAACGTGCTCAGCAGTCTGTGTCATATAGACACTCATTAAGAGATTCATTGGATAATAAAATTATTAAAGAGAGAGAGAATCCCGTTTCATATGGTAACACAAGAAGAGCTTCACTGAGTAATACACACCTGGAAAAATGTGAGGAGTCTACTGTATGTAGCCTCCCATTTACAGCCTCAGGGAATAATGCACACGTGTGGAGTAGGCACTAATCTATTTTATATGGCCACAAAATCAAACCCTGAGTGAGCAATACAAAAGGCTAGGGATAGTCACTAGTCTATTCCGTATGCTTAGATATTCAAAGTCAGGGTCAATAATTCACTCCTGTGGACTAGTAAGAAAACAATTTTATATGGACAATGTTTTAGACCTTCAGTGAATAATATGTACCTGGAAAAAACTCAGTACGCTCTTTCATATGACATCTATTTTAGAGCTTCATTGAATAAGGAACCCCTGTATTGTAGTCAGAATTTTCTTTTAATAGCCACATCTTCAGAGCCTAACTTAATAACATACACCTTGGGAAATGTCAGGATTCTATTTCCTATAGCCACTCATTTTAGAGCTGAATGTAAAAACGCACACCTGTGGAGTATTCAGGAGTCTCAATTTTATGTACACTCATTCAGTGCGTCACAGAATAATACAGACCTATGGAAAAATCAGGAATGTATTTCACATAACCACTTATTTAGAACTGCAGTGAAGGATCATATACATCAGGAAAATACTCAGGATTCTTTTATATATGGCCACTTATTCAGAGACTCATTGAATAATGCACACCTGGGGTATAGTCTGGAGACTATTTGATATGCGTGTTCCCTAAGCACTCAGTGGAAAATGGAGAGCTGAAATATAGTCAGGATGATAAGAGTTAGAAGTCTACTTTATGTGGTCACTCGATCAGAAACTCACTGATAAACACACACCTTAAGATAGTCAGAGTCCATGTATTATGAATACTCAATCACAGCA
Source organism: Saguinus oedipus (assembly GCA_031835075.1). Lineage (NCBI taxonomy): Eukaryota > Metazoa > Chordata > Mammalia > Primates > Cebidae > Saguinus > Saguinus oedipus. Next base: position 31,548,715 of record CM063180.1, on the reverse strand, counting down.
TTTCCAAATAATGCACAATTGGGCAATAGTAAGAAGTCTATATCATATGGCATCTAATTCAGAGCTTCAGTGCATAACCAGTAGCTGTGTAGTAGTCAGGACCCTATTTCAGCTTCCCCAAATTAAGCAGCTGCTTGAATGATACATATATTTGTGATAGTCTGGAGACATTTTTTATGGACACTCATACAGTACCTTTTTGAATACTGCATATGTGGGGAATAATCACTAGTGTATTTCATATGGTGATTCCTTTGGTGTGTCAAACAATAACGTGCAACTGTGGAGTAAAATGGGGTCGATTACATAAGGCCACTCTTTCAGTGTTGCAGGGAATAAAATGTATATCTGATAAGTCAGGAATATCTTTCACATTGCCACTCGTTCAGGGCCTCTGTGAATAATATGCCCCTCAGAAAGAGTCAAGGTTCTACTTAAAATGGCTACACATTCAGAGTCTCTGTAAGTAATGCACACCTGGGCAATACACAGCACTCTCTTTTTTATTCCCACTTAGTCAGAGTCTCATTCAATTATACACACTCGGGGAAGATTTAAGAGTATACCTCACGGAAAAAATCATTTAGAGCCTCAGTGAATAATGCACACCGGGGTTATAGTCGAGGATTTTTTATATGGCCACTCACTCTGTGCCTCCCGAAATGATACACACCTGGGGAATTCTCAAAATTCAATTTTATACTACCACTCATGTAGAACCATATAGAATAATTCACAATGGAACAATAGTCAGGTGTATATTTCATATGACCTCTCATTCAAAGTTTCAGGGTATAATGAACTTCTTTGGAATAATCAGGACGCTGTTTAATGTAGCCACGAATTTAGTGCCTTCCTGAACGATAGACACCTGGATTATAGGACTCTATTTCATTTGAACTCTAATTCTGGGTACCGCTGAGTAATACACACGTGGGATAGTGTAAGAAGTTTATTTGTTATGTTCACTCATAGAGAAACTTTTTAAATAATGCACACATGGCGAATAATAAAAATTCTATGTTGTACAGCTAGTCATTCAGACAAAGTGTGAATAACGCATATGTGGATTATTAAAAGTCTGTTTCATAGGTTCCTTTTTCACAGGCTCACTGAATATTACACACTTGATATATAGTCTGAAGTCTATTCTTTAAGGCCATTCATTCAGACAATCACTGAATAATGAACTCCTGTGGAATAGTCAGAAGTCTCTTTCAGACTGCCACTCATTGAAAGCCTCACTTAGTGTACCGACCTGTGGAAAGAGTCAGAATTTACTTCTATTCCCTCACTCAGAGTTTCACTAAATAATGAACACCTGTGGAATTGTCAGGAGAATATTTCATGTGGCCCCTCATTCCGAGTGTCACTGAACAATGTGCTGTGGTCTGGAGAATATTTCATGTAGACACATATTCAGAGCCTCAGTGAATAAGATAGACCCTTGCTATCGTAAATATTCTTATTAATATGGAAAAATACTCTGAGCCTCACTGAATAATACACACCTGTAGAATAATTTGGAGTCTATTTTTGAAGGACATTCATTCAGAGCCTCCGTGAAGCATGGACACCCCTAGGGTAGCCAGAAGTCCATTTTATTTGTACACTCATCCATAGCCTCAGTTTATTCTATGCATGTGTGTATTAGTTGGGGTTCCATTTCATATAGCCACAGACTCTTAAGCTCTGTGAATAATGCACATATGTGACATACTCAGCAGTCTGTTTCATATAGCCACTCATTCAGAGATTAATTGGAGAATAAAATTATTTAAGATAGACTGAATCCCGTTTCATATGGTCTCACAAGAAGAAACACACTGAGTAATACATAACTGGAAAAATGTGAGGAGTCTAATATATATAGCCTCTCATATACAGCCTAAGGGAATAATGCACACGTGTGGAGTAGGCACTAATCTATTTTATATGGCCACAAAATCAAACCATGAGTGAGCAATACACAAGTTGGGAATAGTCACTAGTCTATTCCATATGCCCAAATATTCAAAGTCAGGATTAATAATTCACTCCTGTGGACTAGTCAGGAAACAATTTCATATGGACAATGTTTTAGAGCTTCAGTGAATAATATATATGTTGGAAAAACTCTGGACGCTACTTCACAGGGCGTCTATTTCAGAGCTTCATTGAAAAAGGAACACCTGTATCGTAGTCAGAATTTTCTTTGAACAGCCACAACCTCAGAGCCTAACTGAATAACATACACCTTGGGACATGTCAGGATTCTATTTCGTATAGCCACTCAATTACAGCCGAATGAAGAAACGCACGCCTGTGGAGTATTCCGGAGTCTCATTTTTATGGAAACTCATTCAGAGCGTCACAGAATAATACAGACATATGGAAAAGTCAGGGGTGTATTTCACATGGCCACTTATTCATAACCGCAGTGAAGGATCATATGCATCTGGAAAATACTCAGGAATGTTTTAGAAATGGCCACATATTCAGATACTCAGTGAATAATGCACACCTGGAGTATAGTCTGCAGACTATTTGATATGACCGTTCCCTAAGCACTCAGTGGAAAATGGAGAGCTGAAATATAGTCAGGATGATAGAGTCAGGAGTCTAATTTATGTGGTCACTCGTTCAGAAACTCACTGAAAAATACACACCTTTAATATGGTCAGAGTCCAGGTATTATGGCCATTCAATCACAGCATTATCGAATAATGCACAATTGGGCAATAGTAATGTGTCTATATCATATGGCTTCTAATTAAGAGCTTCAGTGCATAATCAGCAGCTGTGTACTAAAGACCCTATTTCAGCTTGCTCCAAATTAAGCAGCTTCGTGAATGATACATATATGTGTGATAGTCATGAGACTCTTTGATATGAACACTCATAAAGAACCTCTTCGAATACTGCACCTGTGGGGAATAATCACTAGTGTAATTCACATGGTGATTCCTATGGAGGGTCAAAGAGTAACGCGCAACTGTGGAGTAAAATGTGGTCTATTTCATAAGGCCACACTTTCAGTGTTGCAGGGAATAATATGTATATCTGATAAGTCAGGAATCTCTTTCACATGGCCACTCGTTTTGGTCCTCTGTGAATAATACTCCCCTCAGAAATAGTGATGGTACTATTTCAAATGGCTACACATTCAGCGTCTTTGTAAGTAATACACACCATGGCATTACACAAGAGTCTGTTCCTTATGCGCACTTAGTCAGAGTCTCATTCAATTTTACACACTCGAAGAAGAGTTAAGAGTATACCTCACGGAACCAATCATTTAGAGCCTCAGTGAATAATGCACACGTTTATAGTCTAGCATTTTTTATATGGCCACTCATTCTGTACCTCCCTGAAAGATACACACCTGGGGAATCCTCAGGAGTCAATTTCATACTACCACTCATGTAGAACCTTATAGAATAATTCACAATGAAGCAATAGTCAGGTGTCTATTTCATATGGCCTCTCATTCAACGTTTCAGTGTATAATGAACTTCTATTTACTAATAAGTACGCTGTTTAAGATAGCCACGAATTGAGTGCATTCCTGAATGATACACACCTGGCTTATAGGATTTTATTTCATATAAACTCTAATTCTGGGTACCGCTGAGTAATACACACGTGGGATAGTGTAAGGAGTTTATTTTTTATGGGCATTCATAGAGAAACTGTTTGAATAATGCACACAGAACAAATAATAAGGATTCTATGTTTTACGGGTAGTCATTCAGACAAAAAGTGAATAACGGACATGTGGATTATAAGAAGTCTGTTTTATATGCCCTCTTTCAAAGCCTCACTGAATATTATACACTTGAGAAATATTCTGGTGTCTATTCTTTATGGCCATTCATTCAGTGAATCACTTAATAATGAAAACCTGTGGAATAGTCAGAAGTCTCTTTCCAACCGCCACTCATTGAAAGCCTCATTAAATGTACCCTCCTGTGGAAAGAGTCAGGATTTACTTCTATTCCCTCATTCAGAGTCTCACTAAATAATGCACACCTGTGGAATTGTCAGAAGAATATTTTATGGGGCCTCACATTCCGAGTGTCACTTAACAATGTGCTGTAGTCTGGAGTCTATTTCAGGTAGAAACATATTCATAACTTCAGTGAATAAGAAAGACCCTTGCTATCGTAAAGATTCTAATTAATATGGACACATCGTCTGAGCCTCACTGAATAATACACACCTGTAAAATAATTTGGAGTCTATTTTTGATGGGCATTCATTCAGAGTCTCGGTGAAGAATGCACACTTTTGCTGTAGCCAGAAGTCTATTTGATTTGTACACTAATCCATAGCCTCAGTTTATAATATGTACATGTGAATTAGTTGGGGTTCCATTTCATATAGCCACGGACTCATTACCTCAGTGAATAATGCACATATGTAACGTACTCAGCAGTCTGTTTCATATACCCACTCATTCAGAGATTCATTGGATAATAAAATTATTTAAGATAGACTGAATCCTGCTTCATATGGTCACACAAGAAGAACCTCACTGAGTAATACACACCTGGGAAAATGTGAGGAGTCTACTATACATAGCGTCTCATTTACAGCCTCAAGAAATAATGCACACGTGTGGAGTAGGCACTAATTTATTTTTTATGGCCACAAAATAAAACCCTGAGTGAGCAATAAGCAAGATTGGAATAGTCACTAAATATATTTCATATGACCAAATATTCTAAGTCAGGAGTCAATAATTCACTTTTGTGGACTAGTCAGGAAACAATTTCTTATGGACAAAGTTTCAGAGCTTCAGTGAATAATGTAAACCTGGAAAAAACTCAGGACGGTATTTCATATGGCATCTATTTCAGAGCTTCATTGAATAAAAAAAACCTGTATTGTTGTCAGAATTTTTTTTAATAGCCACATTATCAGAGCCAACTGAATAACATACCCCTTGGGAAAAGTCAGGATTTTATTGCGTATACCCTCTCATATTAAGCCGAATGTGAAAATGCATGCCTGTGGAGTATTCAGGAGTCTCTACTTTATGGACACACATTCAGCGAGTCACAGAATAATACAGAACTATGGAAAAGTCAGGAGTGTATTTCACATGGCCACTTATTCAGAACCGCAGTGAAGGATCATATATATCAGGAAATTACGCAGGATTCTTCTATATATGGCCACTTATTCAGAGACTCAGTGAATAATGCACACCTGGGGTATAGTCTGGAGATTATTTGATATGACCATTCCCTAAGCACTCAGTGGAAAATGGAGAGCTGAAATATAGTCAGGATGATAGAGTCAGGAGTCTACTTTATGTGTTCACTCGTTCAGAAACTCACTGAAGAATACACACCTTAAGAATAGTCAGAGTCCAGGTATTATGGCCACTCAATCAGAGCATTTTCAAATAATGCACAATTGGGCAATGGTAAGAAGTCTATATCGTATGGCTTCTAATTCAAAGCTTCACTGCATAATCAGCAGCTGTGTAGTAGTCAGGACCCTATTTCAGCTTGCCCCAAATAAAGTAGCTGCGTGAATGATGCATATATGTGTGATAGTCAGGAGACTCCTTGATATGGACACTCATACAGAACCTCCTCGAATACTGAACATGTGGGGAATAATCACTTCTGTATTTCATATGGTGATTCCTTTAGAGGGTCAAACAATAACGCGCAACTGTGCGGTAAAATGGGGTCTATCACATAAGGCCACTCTTTCAGTGTTGCAGGGAATAATATTTATATCTAATAAGTGGGGAATCTCTTTCTCATGGCCACTCGTTAAGGGCCTCTGTGAATAAAACGCCCTTCAGAAAGAGTCAAGGTTATACTTTAAATGGCTACACATTCAGAGTCTCCGTCAGTAATGCACACCTGGGCAATACACAAGAGTCTCCTCTTTTTTTTTTTTTTTTTTTTTTAATTTATTTATTTATTTATTTTTATTGCATTATAGGTTTGGGGGTACATGTGCAGAACGAGCAAGATAGTTGCATAGGTACACACATGGCAGTGTGCTTTGCTGCTTTCCTCCCCTTCACCCACACTTGGTATTCATCCCCAGGCTATCCCCCCCAGCCCCCCCCTGCTGTCCCTCCCCCATTCCCCCCAACAGTCCCCAGTGTATAGTAGACTGCCTCTCTGTGTCCACATGTTCTCATTTTTCTCACCCACCTATGAGCGAGTATATGCGGTATTTCTTTTTCTGTTCTTGTGTCAGTTTGCTGAGAATGATGTTCTCCAGATTCATCCATGTCCCTACAAAGGACACAAACTCATCATTTTTGATTGCTGCATAATATTCCATGGTGTATATGTGCCACATTTTCCTCTTTATGCCCACTTAGTCAGAGTCTCATTCAATTATACACTCCCGGGGAAGAGTTAAGAGCATACCTCACGGAACCAGTCATTTATAGTCTCAGTGAACAATGCACACCAGTGTTATAGTCGAGCATTTTTTATATGGCCACTCATTCTGTGCCTCCCTGAATGATACACACCTGGGGAATCCTCAGGAGTCAATTTCATACTACCCCTCATGTAGAAGCTTATAGAATAATTCACAATGGAGCAGTATTCATGTGTCTATTTTATATGGCCTCTAATTCAAAGTTTCAGTGTATAATGAACTTTTATGGAGTAATCAGGACACTGTTTAAGATACCACGAATTGAGTGCCTTCCTGAATGATACACACCTGTGTTATATGATTTTATTTCATATAAACTCTAATTCTGGGTACCGCTGTGTAATACACACCTGTGATAATGTAAGGAGTTTATTTGTTATGGGCACTCATAGAGAATCTGTTTGAATAAAGCAAACATGGAGAATAATAAGGACTCTATGTTGTAAGGCTAGTCATGCAGACAAAAAGTGAATAACACACATGTGGATTAGAAGTGTGTTTCATATGCCCCATTTTCACAGCCTCACTGTATATTACACTCTTGAGCTATAGTCTGGAGTCTATTCTTTATGGCCATTCATTCAGAGAATCACTGAATAATGAACACCTTTTGAGTAGTCAGAAGTCTGTTTTTTACTGCCACTCATTGACAGCCTCACTAAATGTACCCACCTGTTGAAAGAGTCAGGATTTACTTCTATTTCCTCATTCAGAGTCTCTCTAAATAATGCACACCAGTGGAATTGTCAGGAGAATTTGTCATTCGGCCTATCATTCCGAGTGTCACTGAACAATGTGCTGTAGTCTGGAGTCTATTTCATGTAGACATATATTCAGAGCCTCAATGAATAAGATAGACCCTTGCTATTGTAAAGATTCTAATTAATATGGACACATCTTTTGAGCCTCACTTAATAATACACACCTGTAGAATAATTTGGAGTTTATTTTCGATGGACATTCATTCAGAGACTCGGTGAAGAATGCACACCCCTGGGGTAGCCAGAAGTCCATTTCATTTGTACAATCATCCATAGCCTCAGTTTATAATATGCACGTGTGTATTAGTTGGGGTTACATTTCATATAACCACGGACTCGTAACCTCAGTGAATAATGCACATATGTAAGGTACTCAGCAGTCTGTTTTATATAGCCACTCATTCAGAGATTCATTGGATAATTAATTTATTTAAGATAGACAGAATCCCGTTTCATATGGTCACACAAGAAGAGACTCACTGAGTTAAACACACCTGGGAAAATGTGAGGAGTCTATTATATGTAGCCTCTCATTTACAGCCTCAGGGAAAAATGCACACGTGTGGAGTAGGCATTAATCTATTATATATGGCCAAAAAATCAAACCCTTAGTGAGCAATACACAAGTGTGGAATAGTCACAAGTCTATTCCATATGCCCAAATATTCAAAGTCATGGTCAATAATTCACTCCTGTGGACTAGTCAGGAAACAATTTTATATTGACAATGTTTTAGAGCTTCAGAGAATAATATGTACCAGGGAAAATCTCAGGACGCTATTTCATATTGTGTCTATTTCAGAGCATCATTGAATAAGAAACACTGGAATAGTAGTCAGAATTTTCTTTTAATAGCCACATCTTCAGAGCCTAACTGAATAACATACACCTTGGGTAAAGTCAAGATTCTATTTCGTATAGCCACTCATTTTATAGCTGAATGTAAAAACACACACCTGTGAAGTATTCAGGAGTCTCTATTTTATGGATACTCATTCAGAGAGTCACAGAATAATACAGACCTATGGAAAAGTCAGGAGTGTATTTCACATGGCCACTGATTCCGAACCACAGTGAAGGATCATATACAACAGAAAAATACTCAGGATTCTTTTGTATATGGCCACTTATTCAGAGACTAAGCGAATAATGTACACCTTGGGTATAGTCTGGAGACTATTTGATATGACCATTCCCTATGCCCTCAGTGGAAAATGGAGAGCTGAAATATAGTCAGTATGATAGAGTCAGGAGTCTCCTTTATACGGTCATTCCTTCATAAACTCACAGAGGAATACACACATTAAGAATAGTCAGAATCCAGCTATTATGGCCACTCAATCACAGCATTACAGAATAATGCAAAATTTGGGCAATAGTAAGGAGTCTATATCATATGGCTTCTAATTCAGAGCTTCAGTGCATAATCAGAAGCTGTGTAGTAGTCAGGACCGTATCACACCTTGCCTCAAATTAAGCATCTCCGTGAATGATACATATATGTGTGATAGTCAGGAGACTCTTTGAAATGGACACTCATACAGAACCTCTTCGAATACTGCCTATGTGGGGAATAATCACTAGTGTATTTCATATGGTGATTAATTCGGTGTGTAAAACGATAACGCGCATCTGTGAAGTATAATGTGGTCTATTACATAAGGCCACTCATTCAGTGTTTCAGGGAATAATATGTGTAACTGATAAGTCAGGAATCTCTTTCACATGGCCACTCATTCAGGACCTCTGTGAATAAATTTCCCATCAGAAACAGTCAAGGTTCTACTTCAAATGGCTACACATTCAGAGTCTCTGTAAGTAATGCACACCTGGGCAATAATCGAGTCTCTTTTTATGCTGACTTAGTCAGAGTCTCATTCAATTATACACACCTGGGGAAGAGTTAAGAGTATGCCTCACGGAACCAATCATTTAGAGCCTCAGTGAATAATGCACACCAGTGTTATAGTCGAGCATTTTTTGTATGGCCACTCATTCCGTGCCTCCCTGAAAGATACACACCTGGGGAAACCTCAGGATTCAATTTCATACTACCATTCATTTAGAACTTTATAGAGTAATTCACAGTGGAGCAATAGTCAGGTGTCTATTTCATATGGACTCTCATTCCACGTTTCAGTGTATAATGAACTTCTATGGAGTAATCAGGACACCGTTTAAGATATGCACATATTGAGTGCCTTTCTGAATGTTACATGCATGGGTTATATGATTCTATTTCATATTAACTCTAATTCTTTGTACCGCTGAGTAATACACACGTGGGATATTGTAAGTAGTTTATCTGTTATGGGCACTCATAGAGAACCTGTTTGAATAATGCACACATGCGGAATAAGAAGGATTATATGTTATACGGAGAGTCATTCAGACAAAAAGTGAATAACGCACATGTGGATTATTAGAAGTCTGTTTCATATGGCCCTCCTTTACAGCCTCACTGAATATTACACACTTGAGATATAGTCTGGAGTCTATGCTTTATGGCCACTCATTCAGAGAATTACTGAATAATGAACACCTGTGGAATAGTCAGAAGTCTCTTTCCGATCTCCACTCATTGAAAGCCTCACTACATGTACCCACCAGTGAAAAGAGTCAGGATTTACCTCTACTCCCTCATTCAGAGTCTCATTAAATAATCCACATCTGTGGAATTGTCAGGAGAATTTTTTATGCGGCCTCTAATTCCGAGTGTCACTGAACAATGCGCTGTAGTCTGGGGCCTATTTCATGTAGACACATATTCACAGCCTCAGTGAATAAGACAGACCCTTGCTATCATAAAAATTCTAACTAATATGTACAAATCTTCTGAGCCTCACTGAATAATACACACCTGTAGAATAATTTGGAGTCTATTTTTGATGGACATTCATTCAGATTCTCGGTGAATAATGCACAACCCTGTAGTAGCCAGAAGTCCATTTCATTTGTACACTCATCCATAGCCTTAGTTTATAATGTGCACGTGTGGATTATTTGGGGTTCTATGTCTTATAGCCATGGACTTGTAATCTCAGTGAATAATGCAGATATGTAACATACTCAGCAGTCTGTTTTATATAGCCACTCATTCAGAGATTCATTGGATAATAAAATTATTTAAAATAGACAGAATCCCATTTCATATGGTCACACAAGAAGAGCCTCACTGAGTAATACCCACCTGGGAAAATCTGAGGAGTCTATGATATATAGCCTCTCATTTACAGCCACAGGGAATAATGCACACGTGTGGAGTAGGCACTTTTCTACTTCATATGGCCACAAAATCAAACACTGAGCGAGCAATACACAAGGTTGGAATAGGCACGAGCCTATTCTATATGCCCAAATATTCAAAGTCAGAGTCAGTAATTCACTGCTGTTGACTAGTCAGGAAACAATTTTATATGGACAATGTTTTAGAGATTCAGTGAATACTATATACCTGGGAAATACTCAGGACACTAATTCATATGACATCTATTTCAGAGCTTCATTGAATAAGGAACACCTGTATCGAAGTCAGAATTTTCTTTTAACAACAACATCTTCAGAGCGTAACTGAATAACCTACACCTTGGGAAATGTCATGATTTTATTTCGTATAGCCACTCATGTACAGACGAATGTGAAAACGCATGCCTGTAGAGTATTCAGGAGTCTCTACGTTATAGACACAAATTCAGCGCGTCACAGAATAATACAGACCTATGGAAAAGTCAAGAGTGTATTTCACATGGCCACTTATTCAGAACCGCAGTGAAGGATCATATACATCTGGAAAATACTCAGGATTCTTTTATATGTGGCCACTTATTCAGAGGCTCAGTGAATAATGCACACCTGGGGTATAGTCTGGGGACTATATGATATGACCATTCCCTAAGCACTCAGTGGAAAATGGAGATCTGAAATATAGTCAGGATGATAGAGTCAGGAGTCTACTTTATATGGTCACTCGTTCAGAAACTCACTGAAGAATACAAACCTTAAGAATTGTCAGAGTCGAATTTTGTCAAATGCCTTCTCTGCGTCAATTGAGATAATCATGTGGTTTTTGTTTTTGCTTCTGTTTATGTGGTGAATTACATTTATAGACTTGCGTATGTTGAACCAGCCTTGCATGCCCGGGATGAATCCTACTTGATCATGATGGATAAGTTTTTTAATGTGCTGTTGCAATCGATTTGCCAGTATTTTATTGAAGATTTTTGCATCTATGTTCATCATGGATATTGGCCTGAAGTTTTCTTTTCTTGTTGAGTCTCTGCCAGGTTTTGGTATCAGGATGATGTTGGTCTCATAAAATGATTTGGGAAGGGTTCCCTCTTTTTGGATTATTTGGAATAGTTTCAGAAGGAATGGTACCAGATCCTCTTTGTGTGTCTGGTAGAATTCAGCTGTGAACCCATCTGGACCTGGGCTTTTTTTGTGTGGTAGGCTCTTAATTGCTGCCTCAACTTCTGACCTTGTTATTGGTCTATTCATAGTTTCAGCTTCCTCCTGGTTTAGGCTTGGGAGGACACAGGCGTCCAGGAATTTATCCATTTCTTCCTGATTTACTAGTTTGTGTGCATAGAGTTGTTTGTAGTATTCTCTGATGATGGTTTGAATTTCTGTGGAATCTGTGGTGATTTCCCCTTTATCGTTTTTTATTGCATCTATTTGGTTGTTCTCTCTTTTCTTTTTTATCAGTCTGGCTAGTGGTCTGTCTATTTTGTTGATCTTTTCAAAAAACCAGCTCTTAGATTTGTTGATTTTTTGAAGGGTTTTTCTTATCTCTATCTCCTTCAGTTCTGCTCTGATCTTAGTTATTTCTTGTCTTCGGCTAGGTTTTGAGCTTTTTTGATCTTGCTCCTCTAGCTCTTTCAATTTTGACGATAGCCTTTATGCTAAAAACCCTCAATAAACTTGGTATTGATGGAACATATCTCAAAGTAATAAAAGCTATTTACGACAAACCAACAGCCAATATCATACTTAATGGGCAAAAACTGGAAGCATTCCCTTTGAAATCGGGCACTAGACAAGGATGCCCTCTCTCACCACTTCTATTCAACATAGTACTGGAAGTTCTAGCCAGAGCAATAAGGCAAGAAAAAGAAATAAAGGGTATTCAAATAGGAAAGGTGGAAGCCAAATTGTCTCTATTTGCAGACGACATGATAGTATACCTAGAAGACCCCATCACCTCAGCCCAAAAGCTCCTGCAACTGATAAGCAACTTCAGCAAAGTCTCAGGATATAAAATCAATGTGCAAAAATCACAAGCATTCCTATACACCAATAACAGACTTAAAGAGAACCAAATTAAGAACGAACTGCCATTCACAATCGCTACAAAGAAAATAAAATACCTAGGAATACAACTCACGAGGAATGTAAGGGACCTCTTTAAGGAAAACTACAAACACCTGCTCAACGAAATAAGAGAGGACACAAACAGATGGAGAAACGTTCCATGTTCATGGTTAGGAAGAATCAATATTGTGAAAATGGCTATACTGCCCAAAGTAATTTACACATTCAATGCTATCCCCATCAAACTACCATTGAATTTCTTCATAGAACTGGAAAAAACCACCATGAATTTCATATGGAACCAAAAAAGAGCCCGCATAGCCAAGTCAATTCTAAGCAAAAAGAACACAGCGGGAGGCATCACGCTACCAGACTTCAAACTATACTACAAGGCTACAGTAATCAAAACAGCATGGTACTGGTACCAAAACAGAGATATAGACCAATGGAACAGAACAGAAACATCAGAGGCAACACAACATATCTACAACCATATCATCTTTGATAAACCAGACAAAAACAGGCAATGGGGAAAGGATTCCCTATTTAATAAATGGTGTTGGGAAAACTGGCTAGCCATGTGCAGAAAGCAGAAACTGGACCCCTTCCTGACACCTTACACTAAAATTAACTCCAGATGGATTAAAGACTTAAATGTAAGACCTGACACCATAAAAACCCTAGAAGAAAATCTAGGCAAAACCGTTCAGGACATAGGAGTAGGCAAGGACTTCATGAACAAAACACCAAAAGCATTGGCAACAAAAGCCAAAATAGACAAATGGGACCTAATCAAACTCCACAGCTTCTGCACGGCAAAAGAAACAGTCACTAGAGTGAATCGACAACCATCAGAATGGGAAAAAATCTTTGCAGTTTACGCATCTGACAAAGGGCTGATATCCAGAATTTACAAAGAACTCAAACAGATTTACAGAAAAAAAACAAACAAGCCCATTCAAAAATGGGCAAAGGATATGAACAGACACTTTACAAAAGAAGACATACATGAGGCCAACAAACATATGAAAAAGTGCTCATCATCATTGGTCATTAGAGAGATGCAAATCAAAACCACATTGAGATATCATCTCACACCAGTTAGAATGGCGATCATTAAAAAATCTGGAGACAGCAGATGCTGGAGAGGATGTGGAGAAATAGGAACACTCTTACACTGTTGGTGGGAGTGTAAATTAGTTCAACCATTGTGGAAGACAGTGTGGCGATTCCTCAGGGACCTAGAAATAGAAATTCCATTTGACCCAGCAATCCCATTACTGGGTATCTATCCAAAAGACTGTGAATCGTTCTACTATAAGGACACATGCACACGAATGTTCATTGCAGCACTGTTTACAATAGCAAAGACCTGGAACCAACCCAAATGCCCATCGATGATAGACTGGACTGGGAAAATGTGGCACATATACACCATGGAATATTATGCAGCAATCAGAAATGATGAGTTTGTGTCCTTTGTAGGGACATGGATGAATCTGGAGAACATCATTCTCAGCAAACTGACACAAGAACAGAAAAAGAAATACCGCATATACTCACTCATAGGCGGGTGAGAAAAATGAGAACACATGGACACAGAGAGGCGGTCTACTATACACTGGGGACTGTTGGGGGAAATGGGGGAGGGACAGCGGGGGGGGCTGGGGGGGATAGCCTGGGGATGAATACCAAGTGTGGGTGAGGGGGAGGAAGGCAGCAAAACACACTGCCATGTGTGTACCTATGCAACTATCTTGCACGTTCTGCACATGTACCCCAAAACCTATAATGCAATAAAAATTTAAAAAAAAAAAAAAAAAAAAAAAAAAAAAAAGAATTGTCAGAGTCCAGGCATTATGGCCACTCAATAACAGCATTATCGAATAATGCACAATTTGGGCAATAGTAAGGAGTCTATATCATATGTGTTCTAATTCAGAGCTTTAGTGCATAATCAGCAGCTGTGTAGTAGTCAGGACCCTATTTCAGCTTTCCCCAAATTAAGCAGCTCCGTGAATGATACATATATGTGTGATAGTCAGGAGACTCTTTGATATGGACACTCATACAGAACCTCTTCGAATATGGCACATGTGGGGAATAATCACAAGTGTATTCCTTTTTTCTTTTCTTTTTTAACTTTTATTGCATTAATTATTTGGGGTACATGTGCAGAACGTGCAAGATATTTGCATAGGTACACAAATGGCAGTGTGTTTTGCTGCCTTCCTCCCCTTCACCGGCACTTGCCATTTATCCCCAGGCTATCCCTCCCCAGAGCCCCCGCTCTCCCTTCCCCATTCCCCCCAATAGATCCCAGTGTATTGTAGACCGCTTCTCTGTGTCCATGTGTTATCATTTTTCTCACCCACCTAGGAGTGAGTATATGCGGTATTTCATTTTCTGTTCTTGTGTCAGTTTGCTGAGAATCATGTTCTCCAGATTCATTCATGTCCCTAAAAAGGGCACAAACTCATCATTTTTGATTGCTGCAAAATACTCCATGGTGTATATGTGCCACATTGTCCCAGTCCAGTCTATCATCGTTGGGCATTTGGGTTGGTTCCAGTTCTTTGCTATTGTAAACAGTGTTGCAATGAACATTCCTGTGCATGGGTCCTTATAGTAGAATGATTTATAGTCCCTTGGATATATACCCAGTAATGTGATTACTGAGTCAAATGAAATTTCTATTTCTAGGTCCCTGAGGAATCGCCACACTGTCTTCCACAATGGTTGAAATAATTTACACTCCCACCAACAGTGTAAGAGTGTTCCTATTTCTCCACATCCTCTCTAGCATCTGCTGTCTCCAGATTTTTTAATGATCGCCATTCTAACTGGCAAGAGATGGTATCTCAATGTGGTTTTGATTTGCATTTCTCTAAATACCAGTGATGATGAGCACTTTTTCATGTGTTTGTTGGCCTCAACAACATATGTTTGTTGGTCCTCTTTTGTAAAGTGTCTGTTCATATCCTTTACCCATTTTTAATGGGCTTGTTTGAATTTTCCTGTAAATCTGTTTGAGTTCGTTGTAAATTCTGGATATCAGCCCTATGTCAGATGTGTAAACTGTAAAGATTGTTTCCCATTCTGGTGGTTGCCTATTCACTCTAGTAACTGTTTCTTTTGCTGTACAGAAGCTGTGGAGTTTGATTAGGTCCCTTTTGTCTATTGTGGCTTTTGTTGCCAATGCTTTTGGTGTTTTCTTCATGATTCCTTTGGAGGGTCAAACAATAACGGGCAACTGTGGAGTGAAATGGGGTCTATTACATAAGGTCACTCTTTCAGTGTTGCAGGGAATAATATGTATATCTGATAAGTCTGGAATATATTTCACATAGCCACTCATTCAGTGCCTTGGTGAATAATGCTCCCCTCAGAAACAGTCAAGGTTCTACTTCAAATGGCTACACATTCAGAGTCTCTGTAAGTAATGCACACCTGGGCAATAAACAAGAGTCTTTTTTTTATGACCACTTAGTCAGAGTCTCATTCAATTATACACACCCAGGGAAGAGTTAAGGGTATACGTCACGGAACCAATCATTTAGAACCTCAGTGAATAATGCACACCAGTGTTATAGTAGAGCATTTTTTTATATGGCCACACATTCTGTGCATTCCCTGAATGATACACACCCGGGTGATACTCAGGATTCAATTTCATACTACCACTCATTTAGAAACTTATAGAATAATTCACAATGGAGCAATAGTCAGGTGTCTATTTCATATGGCATCTCGTTCAAAGTTTCAGTTAATAATGAACTTCTATGGAGTAATCAGGACGCTGTTTAAGATAGCCATGAATTGAGTGCCTTCTTGAATGATACACACCTCGGTTATAGGATTCTATTTCATATGAACTCTAATTCTGTGTACCGCTGAGTAATACACACTTTGGATAGTGTAAGAACTTTATTTGTTATGGGCACTCATAGAGAACCTGTTTGAATAATGCACACATGGTGAATAATAAAAATTCTATGTTGTACAGCTAGTCATTCAGAGAAAAGGGGAATAACGCACATGTGGATTATTACAAGTCTATTTCATATGCCCCGCTTTCACAGCCACACTGAGTATTACACACTTGAGGAATAGTCTAGAGTCTATTCTTTATGGCCATTCATTCAGGGAATCACTGAATAATGAACACCTGTGGAATAGTCAGAAGTCTCTTTTCGACCACCACTCATTGAAAGGCTCACTATATGTACCTTCCTGTGTAAAGTCAGAATTTACTTCTATTTCCTCATTCAGAGTCTCACTAAATAATCCACACCTGTGCAATTGTCAGAAGAATTTTTCATTTGGCCTCTTATTCCGAGTGTCACTGAAAAATGTGCTATAGTCTGGAGTCTATTTCATGTATACACATATTCAGAGCCTCGGTGAATAAGACAGACCCTTGCTTTCCTAAAGATTCTAATTAATATGGACAGATATTCTGATTCTCACTGAATAATACACACCTGTAGAATAATTTGGAGTCTATTTTCTATGGAAATGCAATCAGAGCCTCGGTGAAGAATGCACACCCGTGGGGTAGCCAGAAGTCCATTTAATTTGTACACACATCCATAGCCTCAGTTTATAATATGCACATGTGGATTAGTTGGGGTTCCATTTAATATAGCCACGGACTCGTAACCTTAGTGAATAATGCACATATGTAACATACTCAGCAGTCTGTTTCATATAGCCCCTCATTCAGAGATTCATTGGATAATAAAATTATTAATATTTTTTAAATTTTTTAAATTTTTATTGCATTGTAGGTTTTGGGGTACATGTGCAGAGTGTGTAATATAGTTGCATAGGTACACACATTTTGGTGTGCTTTGCTGCCTTTTTCCCCTTCACTCACACTTGGCATTTATCCCAAGGCTATCCCTTCCCAGCCACCCCTACTGTCCCTCCAACCTTCCTCCCAATAAAGCCCAGTGTGTAGTAAACCGCCTCCCTGTGTCCATGTGTTCTCATATTTCTCACCCGCCTATGAGGGAGAATATGGGGTGTTTGTTTTTCTGATCTTGTGTCATTTTGCTGAGAATGATGTTCTCCAGATTCATCCATGTCCTTACAAAGGACACAAACTCATCATTTTTGATTGCTGGATATTATTCCCTCCTGTATATGTGCCACATTTTCCCAGTCCAGTCTATCATAGATGGGCATTTGTGTTGGTTCCAGGTCTTTGCTATTGTAAACAGTGCTGCAATGAACGTTCGTGTGCATGTGTCCTTATAGTAAAACGATTTATAGTCCTTTGGATATATACCCAGTAATGGGATTGCTGGGTCAAATGGAATTTCTATTTCTAGGACCTTGAGGAATCTCCACACTGTCTTCCACAATGGTTGAACTAATTTACACTCCCACCAACAGTGTAAGAGTGTTCCTATTACTCCACATCCTCTCCAGCATCTGCTGTCTCCAGATTTTTTAATGATCACCATTCTAACTGGCGTGAGATGGTATCTCAATGTTGTTTTGATTTGCAACTCTCTAGTGACCAGTGATGATGAGCATTTTTTCATGTGTTTGTTGGCCTCATGTTTCTCTTCTTTTGTAAAGTGTCTGTTCATATCCTTTGCCCATTATTGAAAGGGCTTGTTTGTTTTTTTCCTGTAAATCTGTTTGAGTTCTTTGTAAATTTTGGATATCAGCCCTTTGTCACATGTGTAAACTGCAAAGATGTTTTCCCATTCTGATGGTTGCCGATTCACTCTAGTGACTGTTTCTTTTGCCGTGCAGAAGCTGTGGAATTTTATTAGGTCCCATTTGTCTATTTTGGCTTTTGTTGCCAATGCTTTTGGTGTTTTCTTCATGAAGTCCTTGCCTACTCCTATGTCCTGAATGGTTTTGCCTAGATTTTCTTCTAGGGTTTTTATGGTGTCAGGTCTTATGTTTAACTCTTTAATCTATCTGGAGTTAATTTTAGTGTAAGGTGTCAGGAAGGGGTCCAGTTTCTGCTTTCTGCATATGGCTAGTCAGTTTTCCCAACACTATTTATTAAATAGGGAATCCTTTCCCCATTGCTTGTTTTTGTCTGGTTTATCAAAGATTATATGGTTGTAGATATGTTGTGATGCCTCCGATGCCTCTGTTCTGTTACATTGGTCTATATCTCTGTTTTTGGTACCAGTACAATGCTGTTTTGATTACTGTAGCCTTGTAGTATAATTTGAAGTCTGGTAGTGTGGTGCCTACGGCTGTGTTCTTTTTGCTTAGAATTGAGTTGGCTATGGGTGCTCTCTTTTGGTTTCATATGAAGTTCATGGTGGTTTTTTCCAGTTCTGTGAAAAAATTCAATGGTAGTTTGATGGGGATAGCATTGATTGTGTAAATTACTTTGGGCATTATAGCCATTTTCACGTTATTGATTCTTTCTAACCATGAACATGGAATGTTTCTCCATCTGTGTGTGTCCTCTCTTATTTCGTTGAGCAGTGGTTTGTAGTTTTCCTTGAAGAGGTCCCTTAGGTTCCCTGTGAGCTCTATTCCTAGGTATTTTACTTTCTTTGTAGCAATTGTGAATGGCAGTTCTTTCTTGATATGGTTCTCTTTTTTGTCTGTTATTTGTGTATAGGAATGCTTGTGATTTTTGAACATTCATTTTATATCCTGAGACTTTACTGAAGTTGCTTATCAGTTGCAGGAGCTTTTTAACTGAGGTGATAGTGTCTTCTAGGTATACTATGATGTCTTCTGCAAATAGAGAACATTTGGCTTCCACCTTTCCTATGTGAATACCCTTTATTTCTTCTTCTTGCCTGATTGCTCTGGCTAGAACTTCCAGCACTATGTTGAATAGGAGTGGTGAGATAGGGTATCCTTGTCTAGTGCCAGATTTCAAAGGGAATGCTTCCAGTATTTTCCCATTCATTATGATATTGGCTGTTGGTTTGTCGTAAATAGCTTTTATTACTTTGAGATATGTTCCATCAATACTAAGTTTATTGAGGGTTTTTAGCATAATTGGTTGTTGAATTTTGTCAAATGCCTTCTCTGCGTCTATTGAGATAATCATGTGGTTTTTTTTTTTTTGCTTCTGTTTCTGTGGTGAAATACATTTATAGTCTTGCATATGTTGAACCAGCCATGCATCCCCGGGATGAATCCTACTTGGTCATGATAGATAACTTTTTAATGTGCTGTTGCAATCGGTTTTCCAGTATTTTATTGAAGATTTTTGTATCTATGTTCATCATAGATATTGGCCTGAAGTTTTCTTTTCTTGTTGATTCTCTGCTGGGTTTTGGTATCAGGATGATGTTGGTCTCATAAAATGATTTGGGATCGGTTCCCTCTTTTTGAATTATTTGGAATAGTTTCAGAAGGAAGGGTACCAGACTCTCTTAGTGTTTCTAGTAGAAATTAGCTGTGAACCCATCTAGACCTGGGCTTTTTTTGTGTGGTAGGCTCTTAATTGCTGCCTCAACTTCAGACCTTGTTATTGGTCTATTCATAGTTTCAGCTTCCTCCTGCTTTAGGTTTGGGAGGACACAGGGGTCCAGGAATTTATCAATGTCTTTCTGGTTTACAAGTTTATGTGCATTGAGTTGTTTGTGGAATTCTATGATGATGGTTTGAATTTCTGTGGAATCTGTGGTGATTTCCCCTTTATCGTTTTTTATTGCATCTATTTGGTTGTTCTCTCTTTTCTTTTTTGTCAATCTGGCTAGTGGTCTGTCTATTTTGTTGATCTTTTCGAAAAACCAGCTCTTGGATTAATTGATTTTTTGAAGGGGTTTTCTTGTCTCTATCTCCTTTAGTTCTGCTCTGATCTTAGTTATTTCTTGCCTTTGGCTAGGTTTTGAGCTTTTTTGATCTTGCTCCTCTAGCTCTTTCAATTTTGACGATAGGGTGTCCATTTTGAATCTCTCCACTCTTCTCATGTGGGCACTTATTGCTATATATTTTCCTCTACAGACTGCTTTAAATGTGTCCCAGAGATTCTGGTACGTTGTGTCTTTATTCTCGTTGGTTTCGAAGAACTTCTTTATTTCTGCCTTCATTTCATTGTTTCTCCAATCAACATTCAAGAGCCAGTTGTTCAGTTTCCATGTAGCTGTGCGTTTCTGAGTTATTTTCTGAATTCTGAGTTCCAACTTGATTGCACTCTGGTCTGAAAGACTGTTTGTTATGATTTCCGTTGTTTTGCATTTGCTGAGGAGTGCTTTACTTCCAATTATGTGCTCAGTTTTGGAGTACGTGTGATGTGGTGCTGAGAAGAATGTATATTCTGTGGATTTGGGGTGGAGAGTTCTGTAAATATCTATCAGGTTTGCTTGCTCCAGGCATGAGTTCAAGTCCTGAATATCCTTGTTAATTTTCTGTCTGGTTGATCTGTCTGATATTGACAGTGGAGTGTTAAAATCTCCCACTATTATTGTGTGGGAGTCTAAGTCTCTTTGTAAGTCATTAAGAACTTGCTTTATATATCTGGGTGCTCCTGCATTGTGTCCATATATATTTAGAATCATTAGCTCTTTTTGTTGTATTGATCCTTTTACCATTATGTGATGACCTTCTTTGTCCCTTTTGATCTTTGGTTGCTTTAAAGTCTATTTTATCAGAGATGAGAATTGCAACTCCTGCTTTTTTTATTTTTTGCTCTCCATTTGCTTGGTAAATCTTCCTCCCTCCCTTTATGTTGAACCTTTGTTTATTCTTGCGTGTGAGGTGGGTTTCCTTGATACAGCACACCGACGGGTTTTGGCTTTTTATCCAATTTGCCAGTTTGTGACTTTTTATTGGTGCATTTAGCCCATTTACATTTAGGGTTAATATTGTTATTTGTGAATTTTATACTGCCATTTTGATGCTAGCCGGCTGTTTTTCCCATTGGTTCATGTAGATTCTTCATTTTGTTGATGTTCTTTAGCATTTGGTATCCTTTTAGTATGGCTGGTACTGGTTGTTTCTTTCTATGTGTACTGCCTTTTTCAGGAGCTCTTGTAAAGCAGGCCTAGTGGTGACAAAATCTCTGAGTACTTGCTTGTTCATGAAGGATTTTATTTTTCCTTCACTTTTGAATCTCAGTTTGGCTGGAAATGGACTTCTGGGTTGAAAGTTCTTTTCTTTAAGGATGTCGAATATTGGCTCCCACTCTGTTCTGGCTTGTAGAGTCTCTGCTGAGAGATCTTCTGTGATACTTATGGGCTTCCCTTTGTGGGTGACCCGACCTTTCTCTCTGGCTGCCCTTAATATTTTCTCTTTCATTTCAACCCTGGTGAATCTGATGATTATGTGCCTTGGGGTTGCTCTTCTTGCAGAATATTTTTGTGCTCTTCTCTTTATTTTCTGGAGTTGAGTATTGACCTGTCTTGCTAGGTTGGGGAAATTTTCCTGCATAATAACCTGAAGAGTATTTTCCAGCTTGGATTCATTCTCTTCATCACATTCTGGTACACCTATCAAAGGTAGGTTGGGTCTCTTCACATAGTCCTACATTTCTTCGAGATTTTGTTCAATCCTCTTTGGGCTTTTATTTTTATCTTGGTTTCTCGTTTTATTTCATTGAGTTGATCTTCGACTTCTGATATTCTTTCTTCTGCTTGGTCAATTTGTCTGTTGAATCTTGTGCATGCTTCGTGAAGTTCTCATATTGTGTTTTTCAGCTCCTTCAATGCATTCATATTCCTCTCTAAGTTCTTCATTTTTGTTATCATTTTCTCGAATCTTTTTTCAAATCTTTTTTCAAGGTTCTTAGTTTCTTTGCCCTCATTTAGAACATGTTCTTTTAGCTCACTGAAATTTCTCATTATCCACTTTCTGAAGTCTGATTCCATCATTTCGTCACACTCATTCTCCGTCCAGCTTTGATCCCTTGCTGATGCAGAGTTTTGGTCTTTTGTAGGAGGTGAAGTGTTTTGGTTTCGCGTGTTTTCCTATTGTTTGCACTGGTTTCTTGCCATTTTTATGGATTTATCTACTTGTCATCTTAGTAGTTTCTGATTTTTCAATTGGGTCTCTGTGTGGACACACAGATTGTTGATAATGAGGTATTTCTGTTACATAGTCTTCTTTCTAATGGTCTAGCCTTTCTGCTGTAAAAGTGCTGAGGTCCACTCTAGGCCCTGCTTGTCTGGGGTACACCTGTAGAAGCTGTGGAACAGTAAGGAATACTACCAGTATCTTCTTCTGCTATCTTTGTTTCAGAATGATGCCCGCCAAATGTCAGTCTGATTAGTCCTTTTTTGGGGTGATGACTCTTTGGATATACAGGGTTCAGGGAGCTGCTTGAGGAGACAGTCTGTGCTTTATAGGAGCTCCAGTGCTGAGCTGTGAGCTCCGTTGTTCATTCAGCGTAGTTGGCAGGATGTGTTTATGTCTGCTGCAACAGAACTCATAAAAGACCCATCTTTTATTCCCTCTTAGATGCTGTGTCTCACGGAGTTGGGGCTTTCTTTATGAGTATCTGTTGCACCGTCCTGCCCAGCTAGGCGGCAGTCTATTGACTATTTTCCTGCCAGGGCTCCACCCTGCTCGCATGGGTCCACCCTGTTGTTGCGGGGCTCTGTTCCACTGTGGCTTGATCCACCCTGCTGTGGCTTGCTCCGCCCTGCTGGTGGAGTCTCTCTGTTATGGCAGGTTGCCTGGCAACGGCAGGCTGCGTCATCCCTGGGCGGTACTTCAGTAGTGGGGGATTGTGTCAGTAGTGGCGGATGCCCCTCCTGAAACCGGGCTGCACCGTCTTAGATGCTGGCAGCAAAACTCTCAGACCTGAGAGCCTCCAATCTCTGCCCTGCTTGTCCCCTTCAGGGTGGGAACTGCCGAGCCCGATCACCCAGCTCGCTGACTCAGATTCCATCCTGTCTCTCTCTCTCTCTTCCTCTCCCCAAGCTGAACAGTTGACTCTCACTGGCGCCCCACAAGAGTGCTGATAGGGGACTGGGAACCATGTGATCTCACGTGCTGATGCCCACTGGACCGGCTCAGACAAAGTTTCCCAGAAATATCCTGGTCTGATTCATTATTCAAGTCCCATTCAATCAGATGGACATGCCAATCTGCCCCTCCAAATCTGAGATTGCCGGTTTAGTAGTGCACCCAGACCGGTGAGTTTTGTGCCCGGTGCTGCTGCGCTGCAGAACCGGAAGAAGCGGCCATGCGAGCCGGCTGTCCTAGAGTCCTGAGTCTCTCCCACAACTGGGACTTTCAAAGTTCTGAGGGCAAAAAAGATCTGTCTGAGAATGCGGCTAGGATTCACCCTCTGCGCCTTCCCTGGAAGCTGCAAACCAGAGTCGCCTATACGACGCCATCTTGGAAGTCCCCCCGGATAATAAAATTATTGAGGATACATAGAATCCCGCTTCATATGGTCACACAAAAGAGACTCACTGAGTAATACACACCTGGGAAAATGTGAGGAGTTTACTATATATAGCCTCTCACTTCCAGCCTCAGGGAATAACGCACATGTGTGGAATAGGCAAAAATCTATTTTATATGGCCACAAAATCAAACCCTGAGTGAGCAATACAAAAGTTTGGAATAGTCACTAGTCTATTCCATATGCCCCAATATTAGAAGTCACAGTCAATAATTCACTCCTGTTGACTAGTCAGAAAACAATATTATATGGACAAAGTTTTAGAGCTTCAGTGAATAACATATACCTGAAAAATACTCAGGACGCTCTTTCATATGGCATCTATTTCAGGGCTTCATTGAATAAGGAACACCTGTATAGAAGTCAGAATTTTCTTTTAACAACAACATTTTCAGAGCCTAACTGAATAACATACACCTTGTGAAAAGTCAGGATTCTATTTCGTATAGCCACTCATTTAGAGAGAAATGTAAAAACGCACGCCTTTGGAGTATTCAGGAGTCTCTATTTTATGGACACTTCTTCAGAGGGTCACAGAATTATACAGACCTATGGAAAATTCAGGAGTGAATTTCACATGGCCACTTATTCAGAACTGCAGTGAAGGAACATGTATATCTGGAAAATACTCAGGATTCTTTTATATAGGGCCACTTATTCAGATACTCAGTGAATAATGCACACCTGGGGTATTGTCAGGAGACTATTTGATATGACCATTCCCTAAGCAGTCAGTGAAAAATGGAGACCTGAAATAGAGTCAGGATGATAGAGTCAGGAGTATACTCTATGCGGTCATTCATTCAGAAACTCACTGAAGAATACACATTTTAAGAATAGTCAGAGTCGGGGTATTACAGCCACTCAATCACAGCATTACTGAATAATGCACAATTGGACAATAGTAAAGAGTCGATCTCATATGGCTTCTAATTCAGAGCTTCAGTGCATAATCAGCAGCTATGTAGTAGTCAGGACCCTATTTTAGCTTGCTCCAGATTAAGCAGCTCCGTGAATGATACATAGATATGTGATAGTCAGGATATTCTTTGATATGGACACTCATACAGAAACTTTTCGAATACTGCACATGTGTGGAATAATCACTAGTGTATTTCATATGGTGATTCCTTTGAAGGGTCAAACAATAACGCACAACTGTGGAGTAAAATGGTGTTTATTACATAAGGCCACTCTTTCAGAGTTGCAGGGAATAATATGTATATCTGATAAGTCAGGAATCTCTTTCACATGGCAACTCGTTCAGGGCCGCTGTGAATAATACTCCCCTCAGAAATAGTCAAGGTTCTACTTCAAATGGATACACATTTAGAGACTCTGTAAGTAATGCACACCTGGGCAATACAGAAGAGTCCCTTTTTTATTTCCACTTAGTCAGAGTCTCATACAATTATACACAGTCGTTGAAGCGTTAAGAGAATACTTCACGGAACCAATCATTTAGAGCCTAAGTGAATAATGCACACCAGAGTTATAGTCGAGCACTTTTTATATTGCCACTCATTCTGTGCCTCCGTGAATGATACACACCTGGGGAATCCTCAGGAATCAATTTCATACCACCACTCATGGAGAATCTTATGGAATAATTCACAATGGAGAAATAGTCAGGTGTCTATTTCATATGGTCTCTCATTCAATGTTTCAGTGTATAATGAACTTCTATGGAGTAATCAGGACGCTGTTTAAGATAGCCACAAATTGAGTGCCTTCCTGAATGATACACACATGGGTTATAGGATTCTATTTCATATGAACTCTATTTCAATCTACCGCTGCACAATACACACGTGGGATAGTGTAAGGAGTTTATTTGTTATGGGCACTCATAGAGAAACTGTTTGAGTAATGCACACACGGTGAATAATAAAGATTTTTTATTGTATGGCTAGTCATTCAGACAAAAAGTGAATAAAGCACATGTGGATTATTAGAAGTCTGTTTCATAAGCCCCTCTTTAACAGCCTCACTGAATATTACACACTTGAGATATAGTCTGGTGTGTACTATTTATGGCCATTCATTCAGAGAATCCCTGAATAATGAACACCTGTGAAGTAGTCACAACTCTCTTTCCGACCGCCACTCATTTAAAGCCTCACTAAATGTACCCACCTGTGGAATGAGTCAGGATTTACTTCTATTCCCTCATACAGAGTCTGACTAAACAATGCACACCTGTGGAATTGTCAGGAGAATTTTTCATGAGGCCTCTCATTCTGAGTGTCACTGAACAATGTACTGTACTCTGGAGTCTATCTCATGTAGAAACACATTCAGAGCCTCAGTGAATAAGACAGACCCTTGCTATTGTAAATATTTTAATTAATATGGACACGTCTTCTGAGCCTCACTGAATAATAAACACCTGTAGAATAATTTGGAGTCTATTTTCGATGGACCTTCATTCAGAGACTGTGTGAAGAATGCACACCCCGGGGGTAGCCAGAAGTCCATTTCATTTGTACACTCATCCATAGCCTCAGATTATAATATGTGCGTGTATTACTTGTGGTTCCATTTCATATAGCCACGGAATCGTTACCTCAGTGCATAATGCACATATGTAACGTATTCAGCAGTCTGTTTTATATAGCCAATTATTCAGAGGTTTATTGGATAATAAAATTATTTAAAATAAAGAGATTCCCGCTTCATATGTTCACACAAGAAGAGCCTCACTGAGTAATACACACCTGGAAAAATGTGAGGAGTCTACTCTATATAACCTCTCATTTACAGCCTCGGAGAATAATGCACACGTGTGGAGTAGGCACTAACCTATTTTATATGGCCACAAAATCAAACCCTGAGTGAGCAATACACAAGTTGATAATAGTCACTAGTCTATTCCATATGCCCAAATATTCAAAATCAGAGTCAATAATTCACTCCTGTAGACTAGTCAGGAAATAATTTCATATGGACAAAGATTTAGAGCTTCAGTGAATAATATATACATGGGAAATATTCAGGACGCTATTTAATATGGCATCTATTTCAGAGCGTCATTGAATAAGGAACACCTGTATCGTGGTCAGAATTTTCTTTTAATAGCCACATCTTCAGAGCCTAACTGTATAACATACACCTTGGGAAAAGTCAGAATTCAATTTCGTATAGCCTCTCCTTTAGAGCAGAATGTAAAAACGCATGCCTGTGGAGTATTCAGAAGTCTGAACTTTATGAAGAGTCATTCAGAGCGTCACAGTATAATACAGACCTATGAAAAAGTCAGGAGTGGATTTCACATTGCCATTTATTCAGAACCGCAGTGAAGGGTCATATACATCTGGAAAATACTCAGGATTCTTTTATACATGGCCACTTATTCAGAGACTCAGTGAATAATGCACAGCTGGGAAATAATCTTGAGACAATTTGATATGACCCTTCTTTAATTACACAGTGGAAAAAGGAGAGCTGAAAAATAGTCAGGATGATTGAGTCAGGAATCTACTTTATGTTGTCACTCTTTCAGAAACTCACTGAAGAACATGCACATTAAAAGACTCAGAGTCCATGTATTATGAGCACTCAATCACAGCATTACCGAATAATGCATATTTGGGCAATAGTAAGAAGTCTATATCACATTCCTTCTAATTCAGAGATTTAGTGCATAATCAACAAATGTGTAGTAGTCAGGACCCTATTCCAGCTTGCCCCAAATTAAGCAGCTCTGTGAATTATACATAGATATGTGATAGTCAGCTATTCTTTGATATGGACACTCATACAGAAACTTTTCGAATACTGCACATGTGGGGAGTAATCACTAGTGTATTTCATAGGGTGATTTCTTTAAAGGGTCAAACAATAACATGCAACTGTGGAGTAAAATGGTGTCTATTACATAAGGCCACTCTTTCAGTGTTTCAGGGAATAATATGTATATCTGATGAGTCAGGGATCTGTTTCCCATGGCCACTCGTTCAGTGCCACTGTGAATACTTCCCGCAGAAAGAGTCAATGTTCAACTTTAAAGGGCTACACATTTAGAGTCTCTGTAAGTAATGAACACCTGGGCAATGCACAAGAGTCTTTTTTAATGCCCATGTAGTCAGAGTCTTATTCAATTATACACACCCGGGGAAGACTTAAGAGTATACTTCACGGAACCAGTCACTTAGAACTTAAGTGAATAATGCACACCGGGATTATACTCGAGCACTTTTTATATGGGCATTCATTCTGTGTCTCCCTGAATGATTCACACCTGGGGAAACCTTAGAATTAAATTTCCTACTACCACTAATGTAGAACCTTATAGAATAATTCACAATGGAGCAGTATTCAGGTGTCTATTTCATATGGCCTCTCATTCAAAGTTTCAGTGTATAATAAACTTCTTTTTTTTTAATTTTTATTGCATTATAGGTTTGGGGGTACATGTGCAGAACGTGCAATATAGTTGCATAGGTACACACATGGCAGTGTGCATTGCTGCTTTCCTCCCCTTCACCCAAACTTGGTATTCATCCCCACGCTATCCCCCCAGCCCCCCCTGCTGTCCCTCCCCCATTCCCCCCAACAGTCCCCAGTGTATAGTAGACCGACTCTCTGTGTCCATGTGTTCTCATTTTTCTCACCCACCTATGAGTGAGGATATGCGGTATTTCTTTTTCTGTTCTTGTGTCAGTTTGCTGAGAATGATGTTCTCCAGATTCATCCATGTCCTTACAAAGGACACAAACTCATCATTTTTGATTGCTGCATAATATTCCATGGTGTATATGTGCCAAATTTTCCCAGTCCAGTCTATCATCGTTGGGCATTTGGGTTGGTTCCAGGTCTTTGCTATTGTAAACAGTGCTGCAATGAACATTCTTGTGCATGTGTCCTTATAGTAGAACGATTTATAGTCCTTTGGATAGATACCCAGTAATGGGATTGCTGGGTCAAATGGAATTTCTATTTCTAGGTCCCTGAGGAATCGCCACACTGTCTTCCACAATGGCTGAACTAATTTACACTCCCACCAACAGTGTAAGAGTGTTCCTATTTCTCCACATCCTCTCCAGCATCTGCTGTCTCCAGATTTTTTAATGATCGCCATTCTAACTGGTGTGAGATGGTATCTCAATGTGGTTTGGATTGGCATCTCTCTAATGACCAATGATGATGAGCACTTTTTCATATGTTTGTTGGCCTCATGTATGTCTTCTTTTGTAAAGTTTTGTTCATATCCTTTGCCCATTTTTGAATGGGCTTGTTTGTTTTTTTCCTGTAAATCTGTTTGAGTTCTTTGTAAATTCTGGATATCAGCCCTTTGTCAGATGTGTAAACTGCAAAGATTTTTTCCCATTCTGATGGTTGCCGATTCACTCTAGTGACTGTTTCTTTTGCCGTGCAGAAGCTGTGGAGTTTGATTAGGTCCCATTTGTCTACTTTGGCTTTTGTTGCCAATGCTTTTGGTGTTTTGTTCATGAAGCCCTTGCCTACTCCTATGTCCTGAATGGTTTTGCCTAGATTTTCTTCTAGGGTTTTTATGGTGTCAGGTCTTATGTTTAAGTCTTTAATTTATCTGGAGTTAATTTTAGTGTAAGGTGTCAGGAAGGGGTCCAGTTTCTACTTTCTGCACATGGCTAGCCAGTTTTGCCAACACCATTTATTAAATAGGGAATCCTTTCCCATTGCCTGTTTTTGTCTGGTTTATCAAAGATAATATGGTTGTAGATATGTTGTGTTGCCTCCGATGCCTCTGTTCTGTTCCATTGGTCTATATCTCTGTTTTGTTACCAGTACCATGCTGTTTTGATTACTGTAGCCTTGTAGTATAGTTTGAAGTCTGGTAGCGTGATGCCTCCTGCTGTGTTCTTTTTGCTTAGAATTGACTTGTCTATGCGGGCTCTTTTTTGGTTCCGTATGAAATTCATGGTGTTTTTATTTTCAGTTCTGTGAAGAAATTCAATGGTAGTTTGATGGGGATAGCATTGATTGTGTAAATTACTTCGGTGAGTATAGCCATTTTTACGATATTGATTCTTCCTAACCACGAACATGGAATGTTTCTCCATCTGTTTGTGTCCTCTCTTATTTCGTTGAGCAGTTGTTTGTAGTTTTCCTTAAAGAGTTCCCTTACATTCCTAGTGAGTTGTATTCCTAGGTATTTTATTTTCTTTGTAGCAATTGTGAATGGCAGTTCGTTCTTGATTTGGTTCTCTTTAAGTCTGTTATTGGTGTATAGGAATGCTTGTGATTTTTGAACATTGATTTTAATCAAGACGCTGTTTAAGAGAGCCACGAATTGAGTGCCTTTCTGAATGATACACATTTGGGTTATAGGATTCTATTTCATATGAACTCTAAATCTGTGTACCGCTGAGTAATACACATGTGGGATAGTGTAAGGAGTTTATTTGTATGGGCACTCATAGAGAACCTGTTTGAATAATGCACACATGGCGACTAACAAGGATTCTATGTTGTACGGCTAGTCATTCAGACAAAAAGTGAATAACGCACACCTGGATTATTAGAAGTCTTTTTCGTATGCCTTTCTTTCACAGCCTCACTGAATATTACACCCTTGAGATATAGTGTGACGTCTATTCTTTATGGCCATTCATTTAGAGAATCACTGAATAATGAACACCTGTGGAATAGTCAGAAGTCTCTTTTCGACCGCCACTCATTGAAAGCCTCACTAACTGTACCCTCCTGTGGAAAGAGTCAGGATTTTCTTCTATTCCCTCAATCAGAGTCTCACTAAATAATGCACACCTGTGCAATTATCAGGAGAATTTTTCATGTGGCCTCTCATTCCGAGTGTCACTGATCAATGTGCTGTAGTCTGGAGTCTATTTCATTTTGACACATATTCAGAGTCTCAGTGAATAAGACAAACCCTTGCTATCCTAAAGATTCTAATTAATATGGACACATGTTCTGAGCCTCACTGAATAATACACACCTGTAGAATAATTTGGAGTGTAGGCTTTCGATGGACATTCATTTAAAGCCTCGGTGAATAATGCACACCCCTGGGCTAGCCACAAGTCCATTTCATTTGTACACAGATCCATAGCTTTCCTTTATAATATGCAGGTGTAGGTTAGTTGGGGTTCCATTTCATATAGCCACGGCATGGTAACCTCAGTGAATAATGCCCATATGTAACATACTCAGCAGTCTGTTTCTTATAGCAACTCATTCAGAGATTCATTGGATAATAAAATTATTTAAGATAGACAGAATCGATTACAGCAAGATTGCATCATAAGAGCATCTCAGGATTGCAGCTCTCAGTGAAGGCACAGAGAGTGATTCCTAGCCGCATTCTTGGATGGACTTTTTTGCCAACAGAGCGTTGAAAGTTCCAGGTGTGGGAGAGACACGGAATGCTATTAAAGCTGGCTAATGCAGCCAGCTCCCGCAGCTGCTTCTGCTGCCGCTGCGGGACCCGGCTTGGAACTCACTGCTCTGGGTGCCTTGTTAAAGCGGCAATCTGAGATTTGGAAGGGCAGATTGGCATGTCCATCTGATTGAACGAGACTTGGACAGTGAGCCAGACCAGGAGTTTCCTAGGAAGCGTGATCTGAGCCGGTGCAGTGGGCAGCGCCATGGGAGATCGCAGGGATCCCAGTGCTTTATCAGCAGGCTACTGGGGCGCCAGTGAGAGAGTCGGCCTTTCAGCTTGTGGAGAGGGAGAGAGAGAGAGACAGGACAGACTCTGAGGCAGGAAGCTGGGTGATCGGGCTGGGCGGGTCCCACACTCACGGGGACAAGCAAAGCAGCGACTGGAGGCGCTTGGGGCTGAGAGTTTTGCTGCCAGCATCTAGGATGGTGCAGCCTGGTGAGGGAGGGGCATCTGCCATTATTGATGCAATCCCCCCCTTACTGAAGTACCACCCACGGCTGATGCAGCCTGCCATTCCCAAGGCAACCCCCCATAACAGAGAGACTCCAACAGGAGGGGGGAGCACTCCACAGCAGAAGGGAGCTCAGCACAACAGGGTGGACCGGCGCTATCATGTCGGAGCCCTGGCAGGCAAATAGTGAATAGACTGCCTCCTAGTGGCGCAGGACACTGCAACAGATACTCATAAAGAAAGCCCCAACTCCCTGAGACAGAGCATTTAAGGGGGAAAAAAAGAAAAAAGTGTGCTGTTTTATGAGTTCTATTGCAGCAGACATAAACAACCTCCCAACAACCCTGAATGAACAACGGAGCTCACAGCTCAGCACTGGAGCTACTATAAAGCACAGACTGTCCCCCTAAGCAGCTACCTGACCCCTGTATATCCAAAGAGTCACCCCCAAAAAGGACTAATCAGACTGACATTTGGCGGGCATCACTCTGGAACAAAGACAGAAGAAGAAGAAACTGGTATTATCCCTCACTGGTCCACAGCTGCAACAGGTATACTCCAGACACGCAGGGCCTGGAGTGGACCTCAGCACTCATAGAGCAGAGGGGCTAGACCATTAGAAGGAAAACTAAGTAACAGAAATTCTTCATCATCAACAGTCTCAGCATCCACGCAGAGTCCCAATTGAAAAATCAGCAACTAATAAGACAACAGGCGGATAAATCCATAAAGATGGGAAGAAAACAGCGCAAAAAGAGGGAAAACACCCGAAACCAAAACACCTCACCTCCTACAAAGGACAAAAACTCCTCACCAGCAAGAAAAAAAAGCTGAACAGAGAATGAGTGTGACCAAATGACGGAATCAGACTTCTGAAAGTGGATAATGAGAAACTTGATTGAGCTAAAAGAAAATGTTCTAAATCAGTGCAAAGAAAATAAAAACCTTGAAAAAAGATTTGAAAAAAGATTTGAGGAATGGATAACAAAAATGGACAACTTTGAGAGGAATATGAATGAATTGAAGGAGCTGAAAAACACAACACGAGAACGTCGTGAAGCATGCACAAGTTTCAACACCCGAACTGACCAAGCAGAAGAAAGAATATCAGAAGTTGAAGATCAACTCAATGAAATAAAACGTGAAACCAAGACTAAAGAAAAAAGCACAAAGAGGAATGAACAAAATCTCCAAGAAATGTGGGACTATGTGAAGAGAGCCAAGCTACGTTTGATAGGTGCACCAGAATGTGATGAAGAGAATGAATCCAAGCTGCAAAACACTCTTCAGAATATTATCTAGGAAAATTTTCCCAACCTAGAAAGACAGGTCAATACTCAACTCCAGGAAATACAGAGAACACCACAAAGATACACCAAAAAAAGAGCAACCCCAAGGCATATAATCGTCAGATTCACCAGGGTTGAAATGAAGGAGAGAGAGAGAAAGGTCGGGAGCCAGAGAGAAAGGTCAGGTCACCCACAAAGGGAAGCCCATCAGGCTCACAGCAGATCTCTGGACAGAGACTCTAAAAGCCAGAAGAGAGTGGGGGCCAATATTCAACATCCTTAAAGAAAAAAACTTTCAACCCAGAATTTCATATCCAGCCAAATTGAGCTTCGTAAGTGAAGGAAAAATAAAAACCTTCATGGACAAGCAAGTACTCAGAGAATTTGCACCACTAGGCCTGCTTTACAAGAGCTCCTGAAAGAGGCACTACACATAAAAAGAAACAACCAGTACCAGCCATCCTAAAAGGATACCAAATGCTAAGGACCATCAACAAAATGAAGAATCTACATGAACCAACAGGCAAAACAGCCAGCTAGCATCAAAATGACAGTATCAAATTTACACATTACAGTATTTACCCTAAATGTAAATGGGCTAAATGCACCAATCAAAAGACACAGACTGGCAAATTGGATAAAAAACCAAAACCCATCAGGGTGCTGTATCCAGGAAACCCACCTCACACGCAAAGATACACAAAGGCTCAAAATAAGAAGATGGAGAAAGATTTACCAAGCAAATGGAGAGCGAAAAAAAGCAGGAGTTGCAATTCTCTTCTCTGGTAAAATAGACTTTAAAGCAACAAGATCAAAAGGGACAAAGAAGGTCATTACATAATGGTAAGAGGATTGATACAACAAGAAGAGATAACGATTCTAAATATATATGGACCTAATGTTGGAGCACCCAAATATATAAGGCAACTTCTTAATGACTTAAAAGAGACTTAGACTCCCACACAATAATAGTGGGAGACTTTAACACTCTGCTGTCAAGAGCAGACAAATCACCAGACAGAAAATTAACAAGAATATCCAGGACTTTAACTCAGACCTGGAACAAGCAAACCTGATAGACTTTTACAGAACTCTCCACCCCAAATCCAAAGAATATACATTCTTCTCAGCACCACATAACACCTACTCCAAAATTGACCACATAATTGGAAGTAAAGCACTCCTCAGCAAATGCAAAACAACTGACATCATAACAAACAGTCTCTCAGACCATAGTGCAATCAAGTTGGAACTCAGAATTCGGAAAGTAACTCACAACCGCACAGCTTCATGGAAACTGAACAACTGGCTCTTGAATGTTGATTGGATAGACAATGAAATGAAGGAAGAAATAAAGAAGTTCTTTGAAACCAACGAAAATGAAGACACAACGAACCAGAATCTCTGGGACACATTTAAAGCAGTCTGTAGAGGAAAATATATAGCAATAAGTGCCCATATGAGAAGAATGGAGAGATCAAAAATTGACAACCTATCATGAAAATAGAAAGAGCTAGAGGTGCAAGGTAAAAAAAGCTCAAAACCAAGCCGAAGACAAGAAATAACTAAGATCAGAGCAGAACAGAATGAGATAGAGACAAGAAAACCCCTTCAAAAAATCAATAAATCTAAGAGTTGGTTTTTCTAAAAGATCAACAAAATAGACAGACCACCAGCCAGACTGATAATAAAGAAAAGAGACAACAACCAAATAGAAGCAATAAAAAATGATAATGCGGAAATCACCACAGATTCCACAGAAATTCAAACCACCATCAGAGAATACTACAAAAAACTCTATGCACATAAACTAGTAAACCAGGAAGAAATGGATAAATTCCTGGACGCCTGTGTCCTCCCAAGCCTAAACCAGGAGAATCCCGAAACTATAAATAGACCAATAACAAGGTCTGAAGTTGAGGCAGCAATTAAAAGCCTACCACACAAAAAAAGCCCAGGTCAGATGGGTTCACAGCTGAATTCTACCAGACACACAAAGAGGATCTGGTACCATTCCTTTTGAAACTATTCCAATTAATCCAAAAAGAGGGAATTCTTCCCAAATCATTTTATGAGACCAACATCATCCTGATACCAAAACCTGGCAGAGACTCAACAAGAAAAGAAAACTTCAGGCCAATATCCATGATGAACATAGATACAAAAATCTTCAATAAAATACTGGCAAACCGATTGCAACAGCACATTAAAAAACTTATCCATCATGATCAAGTAGGATTCATCCCGGGGATGCAAGTCTGGTTCAACATACGCAAGTCTATAAATGTAATTCACCACAGAAACAGAAGCAAAAACAAAAACCACATGATTATCTCAATTGACGCAGAGAAGGCATTTGACAAAATTCAACAGCCCTTTATGCTTAAAACCCTCAATAAACTTGGTATTGATGGAACATATCTCAAAGTATTAAAAGCTATTTACGACAAACCAACTGCTAATATCATACTTAATGGGCAAACGTGGAAGCATTCCCTTTGAAATCCGGCACTAGACAAGGATGCCCTCTCTCTCCATTCCTATTCAACATAGTACTGGATGATCTAGCCAGAGAAATCAGGCAAGAAAAATAAATAAATGGTATTCAAATAGGAAAGGTGGAAGCCAAATGGTCTCTATTTGTAGACGACATGATAGTATACCTAGAAGACCCTATCTCCTCAGCACAAAAGCTCCTGCAACTGATAAGCAACTTTAGCAAAGTCTCAGGATATAAAATCAATGTTCAAAAATCACAAGCATTCCTATACACCAATAACAGACGTAAAGAGAAATAAATCAAGAGCGAACTGCCATTCACAATTGCTACAAAGAAAATAAAATACCTAGGAATACAACTCACAAGGAATGTAGGGGACCTCTTTAAGGAAAACTACAACCCACTGCTCAATGAAATAAGAGAGGACACAAACAGATAGAGAAACATTCCATGTTCGTGGTTAGGAAGAATAAATATCGTGAAAATGGCTATACTGCCCAAAGTAATTTACACAATTAATGCTATCCCCATCAAACTCCCATTGAATTTCTTCACAGAACTGGAGAAAAACACCATGAATTTCATATGGGACCAAAAAAGAGCCCGCATAGCCAAGTCAATTCTAAGTAAAAAGAACAAAGCGGGAGGCATCACACTACCAGACTTCAAACTATACTACAAGGCTACAGTAATCAAAACAGCATGGTACTGGTACCAAAACAGAGATATAGACCAATGGAACAGAACAGAAGCATCGGAGGCAACACAACCTATCAACAACCATATTATCTTTGATAAACCAGACAAAAACAAGCAATGCGGAAATGATTCCCTATTTAATAAATGGTGTTGGGAATATTGGCTTGCCCTGTGCAGAAAGCAGAAACTTGACCCCTTCCTGACACCTTACACTAAAATTAAATCCAGATGGATTAAAGACTTAAACGTAAGACCTGACACCATAAAAGCCCTAGAAATAAATCTAGGCAAAACCATTCAGGACATAGGAGTAGGCAAGGACTTCATGACCAAAACACCAAAAGCATTGGCAACAAAAGCCAAAATACACAAATGGAACCTAATCAAACTCCACAGCTTCTGCACAGCAAAAGGAACCGTCACTAGAATGAATTGGCAACCAACAGAATGGGAAAAAATCTTTGCAGTTTACACATCTGACAAAGGGCTGATATCCAGAATTTACAAAGAACTCAAATAAATTTACAGGAAAAAAAACAAACAAGCCCATTCAAAAATGGGCAAAGGACATGAACAGACACTTTACAAAGAAGACATACATGAGGCCAACAAACTCATGAAAAAATGCTCATGATTACTAGTCATTAGAGAGATGCAAATCAAAACCACATTGAGATACCATCTCTCGCCAGTTAGAATGGCGATCATTAAAAAATCTGGAGACAGCAGATGCTAGAGAGGATGTGGAGAAATAGGAACACTGTTACACTGTTGGTGGGAGTGTACATTAGTTCAACCATTGTGGAAGACAGTGTGGCGATTCCTCAGGGACCTAGAAATAGAAATTCTACTTGACCCAGCAATCCCATTACTGGGTATCTCTCCAAAGGACTATAAATCATTCTCCTATAAGGACACATGCACACGAATGTTCATTGCAGCACTGTTTACAATAGCAAAGAACTGGAACCAACCCAAATGCCCAACGATGATAGACTGGACTGGGAAAATGTGGCACATATACCCCATGGAATATTATGCAGCAATCAAAAATGATGAGTTTGTGTCCTTTGTAAGGACATGGATGAATCTGGAGAACATCATTCTCAGTAAACTGACACAAGAACAGAAAAAGAAATACGGCATATACTCACTCATAGGTGGGTGAGAAATATGAGAACACGTGGACACAGAGAGGCGGTCTACTATTCACTGGGGTCTATTGGGGTGAATGAGGGAGGGACAGCGAGGTGGACCTGGGGAAGGATAGCCTGGGGATGAATGCCAAGTGTGGGTGAAGGGGAGGAAGGCAGCAAAACACACTGCCATGTGTGTACCTATGCACCTATCTTGCACTTTCTGCACATGTACCCCAAAACCTATAATTCAATAAAATTAAAAAAAATAGATAGACAGAGTCACGTTTCATTTAATCTCACAAGAGTAGCCTCACTGATTAATACACACCTTGGAAAATGTGAGGAGTCTACTATATATGGCCTCTCTTTTACAGCCTCTGGCAATAATGCACACTTGTTGAGTGGGCACTAATCTATTTTATATGGCCACAAAATCAAACCCTGAGTGAGCAATACACGTTGATAATAGTCGCTAGTATAGTCCATATGCCCAAATATTCAAAGTCAGAGTCAATAATTCACTCCTGAAAACAACTTAGGAAACAGTTTTATATGGACAATGTTTTAGAGCTTCAGTGAATAATATATACCTGGAAAACACTCAGGACGCTATTTCATATGGCGTCTATTTCATACCTTCATTGAATAAGGAACACCTGTATCGTAGTCAGAATTTGCTTTTAACAGCCACATCTTCAGAGCCTAACTGAATAAAATATCATTAAGACAAGTCAGAATTCTATTTCATTTAGCCACTCATTTAGAACCGAATATAAATACGCATGCCTTTGGAGAATTCAGGAGTCTCTACATTATGGACACTCATTCAGAGTGTCACAGAATAATACAGACCAATGGAAAAGTCAGGAGTGTATTTCTCATGGCGACTTATTCAGAACCGCAGTGTAGGATCATGTATATCTGGAAAATTCTCAGGATTCTTTTATATATGGCCACTTATTCAGAGACTCAGTGAATAATTCACACCTTGGGTATAGTCTGGAGACTATTAGATATGACCGTTCCCTAAGCACTCAGTGAAAAATGAAGAGCTGAAATATTGTCAGAATGATAGAGACAGGGGTCTCCTTTGTGTGGTCACTCGTTCAGAAACTCACTGAAGAAGGCTAACCTTAAGAATAGTCAGAGTCTGGGTATTATGGACACTCAATCACAGCATTACCGAATAATGTACAATTGGGCAATAGTAAGGACCCTATATCATATGGCTTCTAATTCAGAGATTAAGTGCATAATCCGCAGCTGTGTAGTAGTCAGGACCCTTTCTCAGGCTGCCCCAAATTAAGCAGCTCCGTGAATGATACATATATATGTGATAGTCAGGAGACTCTTTGATATGGACACTTATACAGAACCTCTTCGAATACTGCACATGTGGGGAATAATCACTAGTGTATTTCATACGGTGAATCCTTTGAACGGACTAACAATATCGTGAAACTGTGGTGTAAAATGGGTGTATTACATAAGGCCACTCTTTCAGTGTTTCAGTGAATAATATGTATATCTGATAAGTAAGGAGTCTCTTTCACATGGCCACTCGTTCAGGGCCTCTGTGAATAATACTCCCCTCAGAAATAGTCAAGGTTCAACTTCAAATGGCTACACATTCAGAGTCTCTGTAAGTAATGCACACATGGTCAATACACAAGAGAATCTTTTTTATGCCCACTTAGTCAGAGTCTCATTCAATTATACACACCTGGGGAAGATTTAAGAGTATACCTCACGGAACCAGTCATTTAGAGAATCAGTGAATAATGCACACCAGGGTTATAGTCGAGTATTTTTTATATGGCCACTCATTTTGTGCCTGCCTGAATGATACACACCTGGGGAATCCTCAGGATTCAATTTCATTGTACCACTCATGTAGAACTTTTTAGAATAATTCACAATGGAGCAATAGTTAGGTGTCTCCTTCATATGGCCTCTCATTCAAAGGTTCAGTGTATAATCAACTTCTATGGAGTAATCAGGACGCTGTTTAAGATATCCACGAATTTAGTGCCTTCCTGAATGATACACACCTGGGTTATAGGATTCTATTTTATATGAACTCTAATTCTGGGTGCCACTGAGTAATGCACACATGGGATAGTGTAAGGAGTTTATTTTTTATGGGCACTCATAGAGAACCTGTTTAAATAATGCCCACATGACGAATAATAAGGGTTCTGTGTTGTACGGTTAGTCACTCAGAGAAAAATTGAATAACGCACATGTGGATTATAAGAAGTCTGTTTCATATGCCCCTCTTTCACAGCCTCATGAATATTACACACTTGAGACATTGTCCGGAGTTTGTTCTTTATGGCCATTCATTCATAGAATGACTGAATAATTAAAACCTGTGAAATAATCAGAAGTCTCTTTCCGACAGCCACTCATTGAAACCCTCAATAAATGTACCCACCTGTGGTAAGAGTCAGGATTTACTTCTATTCCCTCAAAGTGAGTCTCACTAAATAATGCACACCTGTGGAATTGTCAGGAGAATTTTTCAAGCGGCCTCTCATTCCGAGTGTCACTGAGGAATGTGCTGTAGTCTGGAGTCTATTTCATATAGACACATATTCAGAGCCTCAGTGAATAAGACAGACGCGTGCTATCGTAAAGATTCTAATTAATAAGGACACATCTTCTGAGCCTCACTGAATAATACACACCTGTAGAATAATTTGGAGTCTATTTTCGATGGACATTCATTCAGAACCTCGGTGAAGAATGCACAACCCTGGGGTAGCCAGAAGTTCATTTCATTTGTACACTCATCCATAGACTCAGTTTATAATGCACACGTGTATATTCATTGGGGTTCCACTTCAAATAGCCACGGACTCCTAACCTGACTGAATAATGCACATATGTAACCTACTCAGCAGTTTGTTTCATATAGCCACTCACTCAGAGATTCATTTGATAATAAAATTATTTAGGATAGACAGAATCCCGTTTCATATGGTCACACAAGAAGAGCCTCACTGAGTAACACACACCTGGCAAAATATCAGGAGTCTACTATATATAGCGTCTCATTTACAGCCTCAGTGAATAATGCACACGTGTGCAGTAGGCACTAAACTATTTTCTATGGCCACAAAATCAAACCCTGAGTGTGCAATACTCAATTTTGGAATAGTCACTAGTCTATTCCATATGCCCAAATATTCAAGTCAGAGTCAATGTTGAACTCCTGTGGAATAGTCAGGAAACAATTTTATAAAGACAAAGTTTTTGAGCTTCAGTGAATAATATATACCTGGGAAATTCTCAGGATGCTATTTTATATGGCGTCTATTTCAGAGCATCATTGAACAAGGAACACCTGTATCATAGTAAAAATTTTCTTTTAACAGCCACATCTTCAGAGCCTAACTGAATAACATACACCTTGGGAGAAGTCAGAATTCTATTTCGTATAGCCACTCATTTAGCGCCGAATGT
This sequence comes from Saguinus oedipus, assembly GCA_031835075.1. NCBI lineage: Eukaryota > Metazoa > Chordata > Mammalia > Primates > Cebidae > Saguinus > Saguinus oedipus. Next base: position 31,507,959 of record CM063180.1, on the reverse strand, counting down.
AGAAACGCACACCTGTGGAATATTCAGGAGTCTCTATTTTATGGACACTCATTGAGATCATCACACAATAATACAGACCTATGGAAAATTTAGGAATGTATTGCACATGGCCACTTATTCAGAACCGCAGGAGGGATCATATACATTTGGAAAATACTCAGAATTCTTTTATATATGTCTTCTTATTGACAGACTCAGTGAATAATGCACACCTGGGGTATAGTCTTGAGACTGTTTGATATGACCGGTCCCTAAGCACTCAGTGGAGAATGGAGAGTTGAAATATAGTCAGGATGATAGAGTCAAGAGTCTACTTTATGTGGTCATTCGTTCAGCAACTCACTGAAGAACACACACATTAAGAATTGTCAGAGTCAAGTTGTTATGGTCACTCAATCACAGCATTACCAAATAATGCACAATAGATCAATAGTAAGGAGTCTGTATCATATTGCTTCTAATTCAGAGCTTCAGTGCATAATTAGCAGCTGTGTAGTAGTCAAAACCCTTTCTCAGCTTGTCCTAAGTTACGCAGCTCCGTGAATGACACATATATGTGTGATAGTCAGGAGACTCTTTGATATGGACACTCATACAGTACCTCTTAGAATACTGCATATGTGGGGAATAATCACTAATGTATTTCATATGGTGATTCCTTTGGAGGGTCAAAGAATAACGCACCAAAGTGGAGTAAAATCGGGTCTATTACATAAGTCCACTCTTTCAGTGTTGCAGCGAATAATATGTATATCTGATAAGTCAGGAATCTCTTTCACATGGCCACTCGTTCAGGGCCTCTGTGAATAATACTCCCCTCAGAAATAGTCAAGGTTCTACTTCAAATGGCTACACATTCAGAGTCTCTGTAAGTAATGCACACTTGGGCAATACACAAGAGTCTTTTTTTATGCCCACTTAGTCAGAGTCTCATTCAATTATACACACACGGGGAAGAATTAAGAGTATACCTGAAAAAAAACAATCATTTAGAGCCTCAGTGAATAATGCACACCAGGGTTATAGTCGAAGATTTTTTATATGGCCACTCATTCTGTGCCTCTTTAAATTGTACACACCTGGAGAATCCTCAGGATTCAATTTTATACTACCACTCATTTAGAAACTTGTAGAGTAATTCACAATGTAGCAATAGTCAGGTGTATATTTCATATGGACTCTCATTCAAAGTTTCAGTGTATAATGAACTTCTATGGCGCAATTAGGACGCTTTTTAAGATGCCAAGATTTGAGGGCCTTTCTGCATGATACACACTTGGGTTATAGGATTCTAATTCATATGAACTCTAATTCTGGGTAATGCTGAGTAATACACACGTGGGATAGTGAAAAGAAATTATTTGTTATCGGCACTCATAGAGAACCTGTTTGAATAATGCACACACGGTGAATAATAAAGATTCTTTATTGTATGGCTAGTCATTCAGACAAAAAGTGAATAACGCACATGTGGATTATTAGAAGTCTGTTTTATATGCCCCACTTTCACAGCCTCACTGAATATTACAGACTTGAGATATAGTCTGGAGTTTATTCTTTATGGCCATTCATTCAGGAAATCACTGAATAATGAACACCTGTGGAATAGTCAGAAGGCTCTTTCCGACAACCACTCATTGAAACCCTCAATAAATGTACCCACCTGTGGAAAGAATAAAGATTTACTTCTATTCCCTCCTTCAGAGTCTCACTAAACAATGCAAACCTGTGGAATTGTCAGGAGAATTTATCATGCGGCCCCTCATTTCGAGTGTCACTGAACGATGTGCTGTAGTCTGGAGACTATTTCATGTAGAAACATATTCAGAGCCTCAATGAATAAGACAGACCCTTGCTATCGTAAAGATTCTAATTAATATGGACACATCTTCTGAGCCTCACTGAATAATACACACCTGTAGAATAATGTGGAGTCTATTTTCGATCGACATTCATTCAGAGCCTCGGTGAGGAATGCACATCTCTGTGGTAGCCAGAAGTCCATTTCATTTGTTCACTCATCCGTAGCCTCAGTTTATAATATGCACGTGTGGATTAGTTGTGGTTCCATTTCATATAGCCACGGACTCGTAACCTCAGTGAATAATGCACATATGTAACGTAATCAGCAGTCTGTTTCATATAGCCACTCATTCAGAGATTCATTGGATAATAAAATTATTTAAGATAGACAGAATCTCGTTTCATATGATCACACAAGAAGAGCCTCACTGAGTAATACACACCTGGGAAAATGTGAGGAGTCTACTATATATAGCCTCTCATTTACAGCCTCAGTGAATAATGCACACGTGTGGAGTAGGCATTAATCTATTTAATTTTGCCACACAATCAAACCCTGAGTGAGCAATAAACAAGTTTGGAATAGTCATTAGTCTATTCCATATGCCAAAATATTCAAAGTCAGAGTCAGTAATGAACTCCTGTGAAATAGTCAGGAAACAATTTTATATGGACAAAGTTTTGAACTTCAGTGAATAATATATACCTGGGAAATACTCAGGATGCTATTTCATATGGCGTCTATTTCAGAGCTTCATTGAACAAGGAATACCTGTATCGTAGTCAGAATTTTCATTTAACAGCCACATCTTCAGAGCCTCACTGAATAACATACACCTTGGGAAAAGTCAGGAATCTATTTCGTATAGCCACTCATTTAGAGCCGAATGTAAAAACGCACACCTGTGGAGTATTCAGGAGTCTCTCTTTTTTGGACATTCATTGAGAGCGTCACACAATAATGCACACATATGGAAAATTCAGGAGTGTATTTCACATGGCCACGTATTTAGAACCGCAGTGAGGAATCATATACATCTGGAAAATACTCAGGATTCCTTTATATATGTCTTCATATTCACAGAGTCAGTGAATAATGCACACCTGGAGTATAGTCTGGAGACTATTTGATATGGCCGGTCCCTAAGCACTCAGTGGCGAATGCAGAGCTGAAATATAGTCAGGATGATAGTGTCAGGAGTCTACTCTTGTGGTCACTCGTTCAGAAACTCACTGAAGAATACACACTTTAAGGATAGTCAGAGTCCAGGTATTATGGCCACTCAATCACAGTATTACCAAATAATTCACAATTTGGGCAATAGTAAGGAGTCTATATCATATGGCTTCTAATTCAGAGCTTCAGTTCATAACCATCAGCTGTGTAGTAGTCAGAACCCTCGTTCAGCTTACCCCAAATTGAGCAGCTCCGTTAATGATACATATATGTGTGATAATCAGGTGTCTCTTTGATATGGACACTCATAAAGAACCTCTTCGAATACTACAAATGTGGGGAATAATCACTAGTGTATTTCATATTGTGATACCTTTGGAGGGTCAAACAATAACGCGGAACTCTGGCGTAAAATGGGGTGTATTACATAAGACCACTCTTTCAGTGTTGCAGCGAATAATATGTATATCTGAAAAGTCAGGAATCTCTTTCACATGGCCACTCGTTCAGGGCCTCTGTGAATAATACTCCCCTCAGATATAGTCAAGGTTCTACTTAAAATGGCTACACATTCAGAGTCTCTGTAAGTAATGTACACCTGGGCAATACACAAGAGTCTCTTTTTTATGCCCACTTAGTCAGAGTCTCATTCAATTATACACATCCTGGGAAGAGTTAAGAGTATACCTCACGGAACCAATCATTTAGAGCCTCAGTGAATAATGCACAGTACGGTTATAGTCAAGGATTTTTTATATGGCCACTCATTCTGTGCCTCCCTGACTGATACAGACCTGGGGAATTCTCATGATACATTTTCATAATACTACTCATTTAGAACATTGCAGAATAATTCACAATGGATCAATAGTCAGGTGTCTATTTCATATAGCCTCTCATTCAAAGTTTCAGTGTATAATGAACTTCTATGGAGTAATCAGGACACTGTTTAAGATCGCAACGAAGTGAGTGACTTTCTGAATGATACACACCTGCGTTATAGGATTCTATTTCATATGAACTCTAATTCTGGGTACCGCTCAGTAATACACACGTGGGATAGTGTAAGGAGTTTATTTGTTATGGGCACTCTAGAGAAACTCTTTGAATAATGCACACATGGCGAATTATAAAAATTCCATTTTGGACGGCTAGTCATTCAGACAAAAAGTGAATAATGCACATGTGGATTATTAGAAGTCTGTTTCATATACCCTTCTTTCACAGCCTCACTGAATATTACACACTTGAGATTTAGTCTGTAGTCTATTCTTCATGGCCATTCATTCAGAGAATCAATGAATAATGAACACCTGTGGAATAGTCAGAAGTTTCTTTCCAACTGCCACTCATTGAAAGCCTCACTAAATGTACCCACCTGTGGAAAGAGTCAGGATTTACTTCTATTCCCTCATTCAGTCTCACTAAATAATGCACACCTGTGGAATTGTCAGGAGAGTTTTTCATGCGGTCTGTCATTCCGAGTGCCACTGAGGAATGTGCTGTAGTCTGGAGTCTATTTCATGTACACAAATATTCAGAGCCTCAGTGAATAAGAAAATCCCTTGCTATGGTAAAGATTCTAATTAATATGGACACATCTTCTGAGCCTCACTGAATAATACACACCTGTAGAATAATTTGGAGTCTATTATAGATGGACATTCATTAAGAGCCTCGGTGAAATATGCACACCTCTGGAGTAGCCAGAAGTCCATTTCATTTGTACACTCATCCATAGCCTCAGTTTATAATATGCACGTGTGGATTACTGGGGGTTTCATTTCATATAGCCACGAACTCGTAACCTCAGTAAATAATGCGCATATGTAACATACTCAGCAGTCTGTTTCATGTAGGCACTCATTCAGAGATTCATTGGATAATAAAATTATTTATGATAGACAGAATCCCGTTTCACATGGTCACACAAGAAGAGCCTCACTGAGTAATAAACACCTGGGAAAATGTGAGGAGTCTAGTAAATATAGTCTCTCATTTACAGCCTCAGGGAATAAAGCACACTTTGATTTTCAGGCACCTCAAAATCAAAGTGGAAGAGTTAGAAAATGAACGGAATCAGTACGAATGGAAGCTAAAGGCCACTAAGGCTGAGGTAGCCCAGCTGCAAGAACAGGTGGCCCTGAAAAATGCAGAAATTGAGCGTCTGCACAGCCAGCTCTCCCGGACAGCAGCTCTCCATGGTGACCACACAGAGAGAGACCAAGAAATTCAACGTCTGAAAATGGGGATGGAAACTTTGCTGCTTGCCAATGAAGATAAGGACTGTCGGATAGAGGAGCTTACAGGACTGTTAAACCAATATCGGAAAGTAAAGGAGATTGTGATGGTTACTCAAGGACCTTCAGAGAGAACTCTCTCAATCAATGAAGAAGAACCGGAGGGAGGTTTCAGAAAGTGGAACACTACAAACAAGGGCCCTGAAGAATTATTTAAACAAGAGATGCCTCCGAGATGTAGCTCTCCTACAGTGGGGCCACCTCCATTGCCACAGAAATCACTGGAAACCAGGGCTCAGAAAAAGCTCTTTTGTAGTCTAGAAGACTTGAGAAGTGGGTCTGTGAATAAGTGTATGGACGGGAACCAGCTCTTCCCAGTGGTAGAGCCCAAGGACAGCCCTTTCTTGGTGGAACACAAATACCCCACTTTACCTGGAAAGCTTTCAGGAGCTATGCCCAATGGAGAAGCTGCCAAATCTCCTGCCACCACCTCCTGCCAGCCTGATGCCATGGGGAGCAGCCTGCTGAGGCTGAGAGACAAAGAAAGTGGCTGGGATGACACTGCTGTGGTCAATGACCTCTCATCCACATCATCGGGCACTGAATCAGGTCCCCAGTCTCCTCTGACACCAGATGGTAAACGGAGTCCCAAAGGCATTAAGAATTTCTGGGGAAAAATCCGAAGAACTCAGTCGGGAAATTTCAACACAGACGCGCTGGGGATGGCAGAGTTTCTACGAGGCGGGCTCCGGGCAACCGCAAGGCCAAGACTCTCTAGGACCAGAGATTCAAAGGGACAGAAAAGTGACACCAATGCCCCCTTTGCCCAGTGGAGCACAGAGCGTGTGTGTGCATGGCTGGAGGACTTTGGCCTGGCTCAGTATGTGATCTTCGCCAGGCAGTGGGTGTCTTCTGGCCACACTTTACTGACAGCCACCCCTCAGGACATGGAAAAGGAGCTAGGAATTAAGCACCCTCTCCACAGGAAGAAACTTGTCTTAGCAGTGAAAGCCATCAACGCAAAGCAGGAGGAGAAGTCTGCACTGCTAGACCACATTTGGGTGACACGGTGGCTTGATGATATTGGCTTACCCCAGTACAAAGACCAGTTTCATGAGTCTAGAGTTGACGGACGAATGCTGCAATACCTGACTGTGAATGATTTACTCTTCTTAAAAGTTACCAGCCAACTACATCATCTCAGCATCAAATGTGCCATTCACGTGCTGCATGTCAACAAGTTCAAACCCCCACTGCCTGCACCGGCGGCCAGCTGATGAGAGTAACCGTTCTCCTTCAGAAGTTGTACAGTGGTCCAACCACAGGGTGATGGAATGGTTGCGATCTGTGGACCTGGCAGAGTACGCACCCAATCTTCGAGGGAGTGGAGTCCATGGAGGCCTCATTATCTTGGAGCCACGCTTCACTGGGGACACCCTGGGTATGCTTCTCAATATCCCCCCACAAAAGATGCTCCTCAGGCGTCACCTGACCACCAAGTTCAATGCCTTGATTGGTCCAGAGGCTGAACAGGAAAAGCGAGATAAAAATGTCCTCACCTGCTTACACACCACTGACCACCACAGCCAAAGTCCGGCCAAGGAAACTAGGATTTTCACACTTTGGAAACATAAGAAAAAAGAAGTTCGATGAATCGACAGACTACATTTGCCCAATGGAGCCTAGTGATGGTGTCAGTGATAGTCACAGGATCTACAGTGGCTACCGGGGCCTCAGCTCCCTTGATTCCCCTGAACTGGATGGGCTGGACCAGTGGAAACACACAAACTTGGACGTAGGTCCAGAGACCATGGACACTCTCATGAGGCTCAGCTCTCAGGCACCTCCGCGCTTCAGTCGAGGGAAAAGGTCAAGTGCCTTAGGCCCATGGGGCACAGTGTTGGCTGAGATCAGAGGGATGAGCAACAGGGACTTCTACCACAGTGACAGTGGAATTGTGTTGTGCCTTACTTCAGAGGTGGTCTCTTCTTTCTTGGAATAAAAACAATATTTATGTGGAAAGCAAAAAAAAAAATAGGCAATAATCTATTTTATATGGCCACAAAATCAAACCCTGAGTGAGCAATAAACAAGTTTGGAATAGTCACTAGTCTATTCCATATGCCCAAATATTCAAAGTCAGAGTCAATAACTTACTCCCATGGACTAGTCAAGAAACAATTTTATATGGAAACTGGTTAAGAGCTTCAGTGAATAATATATACCTGGGAAATACCTAGGACGCTATTTCATATGGCATCTATTTAAGAGCTTCACTGAATAAGGAACACCTGTATCGTAGTAAAAATTTTCTTTGAAGAGCCACATCCTCAGAGCCTAACTGAATAACATACACCTTGGGAAATGTCAGGATTCTATTTTGTATAGCAACTCATTTAAATCCAAATGTAAAAATGCACCCCTGTGGAGTATTCAGGAGTCTCTACTTTATGGACACTCATTCAGAGCGTTACACAATAATAAAGACCTATAGAAAAGTCAGGAGTGTATTTCACATGGCCACTTATTCAGAACCGCAGTGAAGGATCATATACATCTGGAAAATACTCAGGATTATTGTATATATGGCCACTTATTCAGAGACTCAGTGAATAATGCACACCTGGGGTATAGTCTGGAGAATATTTGATATGACCTTTCCCTAAGCACTTAGTGGAGAATGGAGAGCTGAAATATAGTCAGGGTGATAGAGTCAGGAGTCTACTTTATGTCTTCACTCGTTCGGAAACTCACTGAAGAATACACACTTTAAGAATAGTCAGAGTCCAGGTATTATGGCCACTCAATCACAGCATTACCATATAATTCACAATTTGTGCAATAGTAAGAATTCTATATCATATGGCTTCTAATTCACAGCTTCAGTGCATAATCAGCTGCTGTGTAGTAGTCAGGACTGTATTTCAGCTTACCCCAAATTGAGGAGCTCCGTGAATGATACATATTTGTGTGATAGTCAAGTGTCTCTTTGATATGGACACTCATAAAGAACCTATTCGAATACAACAAATGTGGGGAATAATCACTAGTGTATTTCGTATGGTGATTTCTTTGGAGGGTCAAACAATAACACACAACTGTGGAGTAAAATGGGCTCTATTACATAAGGACACTCTTTCAATGCTGCAGGGAATAATATGTATATCTGATAAGTCAAGAATCTCTTTCACATGGCCACTCATTCAGGACCTCTGTGAATAATGCTTTTTTCAGAAATAGTCAAGGTTTTACTTCAAATGACTACACAGTCAGAGTCTCTGTAAGTAATGCACTCCTGGGCAATACACAAGAGTCTTTTTTTATGCCCACGTAGTCAGAGTCTCATTCAATTTTATACACCCGGGGAAGTGTTAAGAGTATATTTCACGGAACCAGTCATTTAGAGCCTAAGTGAGTAATGCACACCAGGGTTATAGTTGAGAATTTTTTATATGGCCACTCATTCTGTGCCTCCCTGAATGAAACACCCCTGGGGAATCCTCAGGATTCAATTTCATACTACCACTCATTTAGAACTTTACAGAATAATTCACAATGGAGCCATAGTCAGGTGTGTATTTCGTATGGCCTCTCATTAAAAGTTTTAGTATACAATGAACTTCTATGGAGTAATCAGGACGCTGTTTAAGATAGTCACGAATTGAGTGCCTTCGTGAATGATACACACCTGGGTTATAGGATTTTATTTCATATGAACTCTAATTCTGGGTACCGCTGAGTAATACACACGTGGGATAGTGTAATAAGTTTATTTGTTATCTGCACTCTTAGAGAACCTGTTTGAATAATGCACACACTGCGAATAATAAGGATTCTACATTGTACGGCTAGTCATTCTGAGAAAAAGTGAATAACGCACATGTGGAATATTAAATGTCTGTTTCACATGCCACTCTTTCACAACCTCACTGAATATTAAACATTTGTGATATAGTCTGGAGTCTATACTTTATGGCCATTCATTTAGAGAATCACTGAATAATGAACACCTGTGAAATAGTAAGAAGTCTCTTTCCGACCGCCACTCATTACAATCCTCACTAAATATACCCACCTGTAGAAAGAGTCAGGATGTACTTCTATTCCCTCATTCAGAGTCTCACTAAATTATGCACACGTGTGGAATTGTCAGAATAATTTTTCATGCGGTCTCTCATTCCGAGTGTCACTGAACAATGTGCTGTAGTCTGGAGTCTATTTCATGTAGACACATATTCAGAGCCTCAGTGAATAAGACAGACCCTTGCTATGATAAAGATTTTAATTAACATGGAAACACTGTCTGAGCCTCACTGAATAATACACACATGGAGAATAATTTGGAGTGTATTTTTGATGGACATTCATTCAGAGCCTCGGTGAGTAATGCACACCCCTGGGGTAGCCAGAAGTCCATTTCATTTGTACACTCATCCATAGTCTCAGTTTATAATATGCACGTGTGGATTAGCTGGGGTACAATTTCAAATAGCCACTGACTCTTTACCTCAGTGAATAATGCACAAATGTAACATACTCATTAGTCTGTTTCATATATCCACATATTTAGAGATTCATTGGATCATAAAATTATTTAAGATAGACAGAATCCCTTTCCATATGGTCACACAAGAAGAGCCTCACTGAGTAATACACACCTGGAAAAATGTGAGGAGTCTACTATATATAGACTCTCATTTACAGCCTCAGGGAATAATGCACACCTGTGGAGTAGGCACTAATCTATTTTATATGGCCACAAAATCAAACCCTGAGTGAGCAATACACACGTTGGGAATAGTCACTGGTCTATTCCATGTGCCCAAATATTCAAAGTCAGAGTCAATAATTCACTCCTGTGGACTATTCAGGAAACAAATTCATATGAAAAAAGTTTTAGAGCTTCAGTGAATAATATATACCTGGGAAATACTCAGGACGCTATTTCATATGGCGTCTATTTCAGAGCTACATTGAGTAAGGAACAACTGTATCGTAGTCAGAATTTTCTTTTCATAGCCACATCTTCAGAGACTCACTGAGTTACATACACCTTGGGAAAAGTCAGGATTCTATTTCGTTTAGCCACTCACTTAGAGCCGAATGTAAAAACGCAGGCCTGTGGAGTATTCAGGGGTTTCTATTTTGTGGACACCCATTCAGAGCGTCACAGAACAATACAGACCTACGGAAAAGTCAGGAGTGTATTTCACATGTCCAGTTATTCAGAACCGCATGAAGGATCATATACATCTGCAACATACTCAGAATTCTTTTACATATGGCCACTTATTCAGAGACTCAGTGACTAATGCACACCTGGGGTATAGTCTGGAGACTATTTGATATGACCGTTCCCTAAGCACTCAGTGGAAAATGGAGAGCTGAAATATAGTCAGGATCATAGAGTGAGGAGTCTACTTTATGTGGTAACTCGTTCAGAAGCGCACTGAAGAATTCACACCATACGAATAGTCAGAGTCCGAGTATTATGGCCACTCAATCACAGTATTACCGAATAATGCACAATTCGGCAATAGTAAGGAATCTATATCATATGACTTCTAATTCAATTTTGGAGTAGGTGTTATGTGGTGCTGAGAAGAATGTATATTCTGTGGATTTGGGGTGGAGAGTTCTGTAAATGTCTATCAGGTTTGCTTGTTCCAGGTCTGAGTTCAATTCCTGGATATCCTTGTTAATTTTCTGTCTGGTTGATCTGTCTGCTATTGACAGTGGAGTGTTAAAGTCTCCCACTATTATTGTGTGGGAGTCTAAGTCTCTTTGTAAGTTATTAAGAACTTGCTTTATATATCTGGGTGCTCCTACATTGGGTCCATATATATTTAGAATCGTTAGCTCTTCTTGTTGTATCGAGCTTTTTGCCATTATGTAATGACCTTCTTTGTCCCTTTTGATCTTTGTTGCTTTAAAATCTATTTTATCAGAGATGAGAATTGCAACTCCTGCTTTTTTTTTCTCTCCATCTGCTTGGTAAATCTTCCTCCATCCTTTTATTTTGAGCCTTTGTGTAACTTTGCCTGTGAGGTTGGTTTCCTGGATACAGCACACCGATGGGTTTAGTTTTTTAATCCAATTTGCCAGTGTGTGTCTTTTGATTGGTGCATTTAGCCCATTTACATTTAGGGTTAATATTGTTATGTGTGAATTTGTTACTGTCATTTTGATGCTAGCTGGCTGTTTTGCCAATTAGTGGATGCAGATTCTTCATTTTGTTTATGGTCTTTAGCATTTGGTATGCTTTTAGGATGGCTCCTACTGGTTGTTCTTTCTATGTGTAGTGGCTCTTTCAGGAGGTCTTGTAAAGCAGGCCTAGTGGTGACAAAATCTCTGAGTACTTGCTTGTTGGCAAAAGATTTTATTCTCTCTTCACTTATGAAGGTTACTTTGGCTGTATATGAAATTCTGGGTTGAAAGTTCTTTTCTTTATGGATGTTGAATATTGGCCCCCAATCTCTTCTGGCTTGTAGAGTCTCTCCTGAGAGATCTGCTGTGAGTCTGATGGGCTTCCCTTTGTGGGTGACCCGACCTTTCTCTCTGGCTGCCCTTAGTATTTTCTCTTTCATTTCAACCCTGGTGAATCTGATGATTATGTGCCTTGGGGTTGCTCTTCTTGCGGATTATCTTTGTGGTGTTCTCTGTATTTCCTTGAGTTGAGTATTGACCTGTCTTGCTAGGTTGGGGAAATTTTCCTGGATAATATCCTGAAGAGTATTTTCCAGCTTGGATTCATTCCCCTCATCACATTCTGGTAAACCTATCAAATGTAGTTTGGGTGTTTTCACATAGTCCCACATTTCTTTGAGATTTTGTTCATTTCCTTTTGTGCTTTTTTCTTTAATCTTGGTTTCTCGTTTTATTTCATTGAGTTGATTTTCGACTTCTGATATTCTTTCTTCTGCTTGGTCAATTCGGCTGTTGAAACTTGTGCATGCTTCGTGAAGTTCTCGTGTTGTGTTTTTCAGCTCCTTCAATTCACTCATATTCCTCTCTACGTTGTTGATTCTTTTTATCAATTCCTCGAATCTTTTTTTCAAATCTTCTTTCAAGGTTCTTAGTTTCTTTGCAGTAATTTAGAACATGTTCTTTTAGCTTACTGAAGTTTCTCATTATCCACTTTCTGAACTCTGATCCCATCATTTTGTCACACTCATTCTCCATCCAGCTTTGTTCCCTTGCTGGTGAGGAGTTTTGGTCCTTTGTAGGAGGTGAGGTGTTTTGGTTTCGGGTGTTTTCCTCCTTTTTGCGCTGGTTTCTTCCCATCTTTATGAATTTAGCTGCCTGTCGTCTTAATAGTTGCTAATTTTTCAATTGGGTCTCTGTGTGGACGCTGAGACTCTTGTTGATGAAGTATTTCTGTTACTTAGTTTTCCTTCTAATGGTCTAGCCCCTCAGCTGTATGAGTGCTGAGGTCCACTCCAGGCCGTGCTTCTCTGGAGTATACCTGTAGCAGCTGCAGAACAGTGAGGGATGATACCAGTTTCTTCTTCTGCTGTCTTTGTTTCAGAATGATGCCTGCCAAATATCAATCTGATTAGTCCTTTCTTGGGGTGACTCTTTGGATATACAGGGGTCAGGGAGTTGCTTGAGGAGATGGTCTGTGCTTTATAGGAGCTCCAGTGCTGAGCTCTAAGCTCCGTTGTTTATTCAGGGTTGTTGGTAGTTTGTTTATGTCTGCTGCAATAGAACTCATAAAACACCACCCTTTTCTTTCTACCCTTAGATGCTCTGTCTCAGGGAGTTGGGGTTCTCTTTATGAGTATCTGTTGCACTGTACTGCCCCACCAAGAGGCAGTCTATTCACTATTTGCCTGCCGGGACTTTGACCTGCTAGCTTGGGTCCACCCTGTTGCTGCTGGACTCCCTTCTGCTGTGGAGTGCTCCCACCTCCTGGTGGAGTCTTTCTTTTATGGCAGGTTGCCTTGTCAATGGCAGGCTGCATCAGCCCTGGGCGGTACTTCAGTAGGGGCAGATTGCGTCAGTAATGGCGGACGCCCCTCCCTCACTGGGCTGCACAGTTCTAGATGCCTGCAGCAAAATTCTCAGCCCCAAGCGCCTCCAGTCGCCACCCTGCTTGTCCCCGTGAGGGTGCAACCCGCTGAGCCTGATCACCCAGCTCCCTGTCTCAGAGTCTGTCTTCTCTCTCTCTTCCTCTCCGCAAGCTGTAAGGTCGACTCTCTCACTGGCTCCCCAGTAGCCTGCTATAGGGCATTGGGATTCGTGTGATCTCCCATGCCGCTATCCGATGCACTGGCTCCTATCAGGCTTCCCAGGAAACTCCTGGTCTGGCTCATTGTCCAAGTCCCGTTCAATCAGATGGACATTCCAATCTGCACTTCCAAATCTTAGATCACCAGTTTAACAGGGCACCCAGACCAGTGAGTTCCATGACGGGTCCCGCTGCGGAGCCGGCTGATGCTGCCACACCATCCAGCTGCGCTAGCCGGCTGTACTAGCTTCCATGGTCTCTCCCACACCTGGGACGTTCCACTCTCTGTGGGCAAAAATGGCCCATTGGAAAATGCGGCTAAAACTCACCCTCTGCGCCTTCACTGAGAGCTGCAATCCTGAGTCGATTTTACAAAGCCATCTTGCCGAAAACCGGGGTTCCATTTTATATAGATATGGACTCGTAACCTCAGTGAATAATGCACATATGTAACATACTCAGCAGACTGTTTCATATAGGCACTCATTTAGAGATTCATTGGATAATAAAATTATTTAAGGTAGACAGAATCCATTTTCATATGGACACAGAAGAAGAACCTCAATGAGTAATACACACCTGGAAAAATGTGAGGAGTCTACTATATATAGCCTCTCATTTACAGCCTCGGGGAATAATGAACACGTGTGGAATAGTCACAAATCTATTTTATATGGCCACAAAATCTAAATCTGAGTGAGCAATACACAAGTTGGGAATAGTCACTAGTCTATTCCATATGCCCAAATATTCAAAGTCAGAGTCAATAATTCACTCCTGAGGACTAGTCAGAAAACAAGTTCATATGGAAAAAGATTTAGAGCTTCAGTGAATAATATATACCTGGGAAATACTCAGGACGCTATTTCATATGGCGTCTATTTAAGAGTTTCAACCCAAATGCCCATCGATAATAGACTGGACTGGGAAAATGTGGCACATATACACCATGGAATATTATGCAGCAATCAGAAATGATGAGTTTGTGTCCTTTGTAGGGACATGGATGAATCTGGAGAACATCATTCTCAGCAAACTGACACAAGAACAGAAAAAGAAATACCGCATATACTCACTCATAGGCGGGTGAGAAAAATGAGAACGCATGGACACAGAGAGGCGGTCTACTATACACTGGGGACTGTTGGGGGAAATGGGGGAGGGACAGCGGGGGGGGCTGGGGGGGGATAGCCTGGGGATGAATACCAAGTGTGGGTGAGGGGGAGGAAGGCAGCAAAACACACTGCCATGTGTGTACCTATGCAACTATCTTGCACGTTCTGCACATGTACCCCAAAACCTATAATGCAATAAAAATTAAAAAAAAAAAAAAAAAAAAAAAAAAAAAAAAAAAAAAAAGAGTTTCATTGAATAAGGAAAACCTGCTTTGTAGTCAGAATTTTCTTTTAATAGCCACATCTTCAGAGCCTAACTGGATAACATACACCTTGGGAAAAGTCAGGATTTTATTTCGTATAGCCACTCATTTGGAGCCGAATGTGAAAATGCAAGCCTGTGGAGTATTCAGGAGTTTCTATTTTTTGGACACCCATTAAGAGCGTCATAGAATAATACAGACCTATGAAAAAGTCAGGAGTGTATGTCACATGTCCACTTATTCAGACCCGCAGTGAAGAATCATATACATCTGGAAAATACTGAGGATTCTTTTATAATTGGGCACTTATTCAGAGACTCAGTGAATAATGCACACATTGGGGAAGTCTGGAGACTACTTGATATGACCATTCCCTAAGCACTCGGTGGAAAATGGATAGCTGAAATATAGTCAGGATAATAGAGTCAGGAGTCTACTTTATGTGGTCACTCGTTCAGAAACTCACTGAAGATTACACACCTTAAGAATTGTCAGAGTCCAAGTATTATGGCCACTCAATCACGGCAGTACTGAATAATGCACAAATGGGCAACAGTAAGAAATCTATATCCTATGGATTCTAATTCATAGCTTCAGTGCATAATCAGCAGCTGTGTAGTTGTCAGGACCGTATCTCAGCTTTCCCCAAATTAATCAGCTCCGTGAATGATACATATATGTGTGATAGTCAGGAGACTCTTTGATATGGACACTCATACAGAACCTCTTCAAATACTGCACATATGGGGAATAATCACTAGTGTATTTCATATAGTGATTCCTTTGGAGGGTCAAACAATAACATGCAACTGTGGAGTAAAATGAGGTCTATTACATAAGGCCAATCTTTCAGTGTTGCAGGGAATAATATGTATATCTGATAAGTCAGGAATCTCTTTCACATGGCCACTCGTTCAGGGCCATTGTGAATAATACTCCCCTCAGAAATAGTCAGGGTTCTACTTCAAATGGCTACACATTCAGAGTCTCAGTAAGTAATGCACACCTGGGCAATACACAAGAGTCACTTTTTTATGCCCACAGTCAGAGTCTCATTCAATTATACACACCCGGGGAAGAGTTAAGAGTATACTTCACGGAACCAATCATTTAGAGCCTCAGTGAATAATGCACACCAGGGTCATAGTAGAGCATTTTTTGTATGGCCACTCATTCTGTGCCTCCCTGAATGATGCACACCTGGGGAATCCTCAGCATTCTATTTAATACTTCCACTCATTTAGAACCTCAAAGAGTAATTCACAATGGAGAAATAGTCAGGTGTTTATTTCACATGGCCTCTCATTCAAAGTTTCAGTGTATAATGAACTTCTATGTAGTAATCAGGACGCTGTTTAAGATAGCCACGAATTAAGTGCCTTCCTGAATGTTCCACACCTTCGTTATAGGATTTTATTTCATATGAACTCTAATTCTGGTGACCGCTGAGTAATACACACGTGGGATAGTGTAAGGCGTTTATTTGTTATCTTCCCTCATAAAGAACCTGTTTACATAATGCACACACGGCGAATAATAAGGATTTTATGTTGTACGTCTAGTCATTCAGACAAAATTTAATAACGCACATGTGAATTATTAGAAGTCTGTTTCTTATGACGCCCTTTCACAGCCTCACTGAATATTACACACTTGAGATGTAGGCTGGAGTCCGTTCTTTATGGCCATTCTTTCAGAGAATCTCTGAATAATGAACACCTGTGGAATAGTCCGAAGTATCTTTCCGACCACCACTTTTTGAAAGCCTCACTAAATGTACCCACCTGTGGAAAGAGTGAAGATTTACTTCTATTCCGTCATTCAGAGTCTCACTAAATAATGGCCACCTGTGGAATTGTCAGGATAATTTTTCATGCTGTCTCTCATTCCGAGTGTCACTTAAAAATGTGCTGTAGTTTGGAGTCTATTTCATGTAGACACATATGGAGAGCCGCACTGTATAAGACAGACCCTTGCTATCGTAAAGATTTTCATTAATATGGTTACATTTTATGAGCCTGAATGAATAATACACACCTGTAGAATAATTTGGAGTCCATTTTCGATGGGCATTCATTCAGACCCTCGGAGAAGAATGCACACCCCTGGGGTAGCCAGAAGTCAATTTCATTTGTACACTTATCCATAGTCTCAGTTTATAATATGCACGTGTGGATTAGTTCGGGTTCCATTTCATATAGCCACGGACTCATAACCTCAGTGAAAAATGCACATATGTAACATACTCAGCAGTCTGTTTTATATAGCCACTCATTCAGAGATTCATTGGATAATAAAATTATTTAAGATAGGCAGCATCCCTTTAAATAGGATCACACAAGAAGAGCCTCACTGAGTAATACACAGTTGGAAAAATGTGAGGAGTCTACTATATATAGCCTCTCATTTACAGCCTCAGGGAATAATGCATAGGTGTGGAGTAGGCACTAATCTCTTTTATATGGCAACAAAATCAAACCCTGAGTGAGCAATACACAAGTTGGAAATAGTCACTATTCTATTCCATCTGCCCAAATATTCAACGTCAGAGTCAATAATTCACTCCTGTGAACTAGTCAGGAAACAAGTTCATATGGACAAAATTTTATATCTTCAGTGAATAATATATACCTGGGAAATATTCAGGATGCTATTTCATAGCTTCATTGAATAAGGAACACCTGTATCGTGGTCAGAATTGTTTTTTGACAGCCACAACTTTAGAGCCTCACTGAATAACATACACCTTCGGAAATGTCAGGATTCTATTTCGAATAGCCACTCATTTACAGCCGAATGTAAAAAACGCACGCCTGTGGAGTATTCAGGAGTCTCTACTTTGTGGACACCCATTCAGAGCTTCACAGAATAATACAGACCTATGAAAAATTTAGGAGTGTATTTCACATGCCCACTTATTCAGAACGGCAGTAAAGAATCATAATCATCTGGAAAATACTTGGGATTCTTTTATATATGGCCACTTATTCAGAGACGCAGTGAATAATGCACACCTGGGGTATAGTCTGGAGACTATTTGATATGACCAGTCCTTAAGCACTCGGTGAAAATTGGAGAGCAGAAATATAGTCAGGATGATAGAGTCAAGAGTCTACTTTATGTGGTCACTCGTTCAGAAACTCACTGAAGATTACACACCTTAAGAATAGTCAGAGTCCGGGCATTATGGCCACTCAATCAGAGCATTACTGAATAATTCACCATTGGGCAATAGTAAGGACTCTATATCATATGGCTACTAATTCAGAGCCTAAGTGCATAATCAGTAGCTGTGTAGTAGTCAGGAAGCTTTCTCAGCTTGCCCCAAATTAAGCAGCTCCGTGAATGATACATATATGTATAATAGTCAGGAGACTCTTTAATATGGACACTCATACAGAACCTCTTCGAATACTGCACATGTGGGGAATAATCACTAGTGTATTTCATATGGTGAATCCTTTGGAGGGTCAAACAATAATGTGCAACTGTGGAGTAAAATGGGGTCTATTACATAAGGCCACTCTTTCAGTGTTGCAGGGAATAATATGTATATCTGATAAGTCAGGAATGTCTTTCACATGGCCACTCGTTCAGCTCCTCTGTGAATAATACTCCCCTCAGAAATAGTCAAGGTTCAACTTCATATGGCTACACATTCAGTGTCTCTGTAAGTAATGCACACGTGGGCAATACAAATGTGTCTCTTTTTTATGCCCACAGTCAGAGTCTCATTCAATTATACAAACCCGGGGAAGAGTTAAGAGTATTCCTCACGGAACGAATCATTTAGGGCCTCAGTGAATAATGCACACCAGGGTTATAGTCGAGCATTTTTTATATGGCCAGTCATTCTGTGCCTCCCTGAATGATACACACCTGCGCAGTCCTCAGGATTTAATTTTATTCTGTCACTCATGTAGAACCTTATGGAATAATTCACAATGGAGCCATAGTCATGTGTCTATTTCATATGGCCTCTCATTCAAAGGTTCAGTGTATAATGAACTTCTATGGAGTAATCAGAACGCTGTTTAAAATAGCCACGAATTGAGTGCCTTCCTGAATGATTCACACCTGGGTTATAAAATTCTATTTCATATGAACTTTAATTCTGGGTACCGCTGAGTAATACACACGTGAAATACTGTAAGGAGTTTTTTGTTATCGGCAGTCATAGAGAACCTGTTTGAATAATGCACACACGGCGAATAATAAGGATTTTATGTGGTATGGCTAGTCATTCAGACAAAAAGTGAATAACGCACATGTGTATTATTAGAGGTCTGTTTCATATGCCCCACTTTCACAGCCTCACTGAATATTAGACATTTCAGATACCGTCTGGAGTCTAATCTTTATGGCAATTCAGAGAATCACTGAATAATGCACACCTGTGGAATAGTCAGAAGTCTCTTTCCGACGCTACTCATTGAAAGCCTCACTAAATGTACCCACCTGTGGAAAGAGTCAGGATTTACTTCTATTCCCTCATTCTGAGTCTCACTAAATAATGCACACCTGTGGAATTATCAGGAGAATTTTTTATGTGGCCTCTCATTCCGAGTGTCACAGGGGAATATGCTGTAGTCTGGAGTCTATTTCATGTAGACACATATTCAGAGCCTCGATGAATAAGACAGAACCTCTCTATAGAAAAGATTCTAATTATTATGGACACATGTTCTGAGCCTCACTGAATAATACACACCTGTAGAATAATTTGGAGTCTATTTTCTATGGACATTCACTTAGAGCATTGGTGAAGAATGCACACACCTGGGGTAGCCAGAAGTCAATTTCATTTGTACACTCATCAATAGCCTCAGTTT
The DNA here is from genome assembly GCA_031835075.1 of Saguinus oedipus. Taxonomy (NCBI): domain Eukaryota; kingdom Metazoa; phylum Chordata; class Mammalia; order Primates; family Cebidae; genus Saguinus; species Saguinus oedipus. Next base: position 31,488,299 of record CM063180.1, on the reverse strand, counting down.
ATAATATGCACGTGTGGATTATGTGGGATTCCATTTTATATAGCCACGGAATCGTAATCTCAGTGAATAATGCACATATGTAACGTACTCAGCAGTCTGTTTCATATAGCCACTCATTCAGAGATTCATTGGATAATAATATTATTTAAGATAAACAAAATCCCGTTTCATATGGTCACACAAGAAGAGCCTCACTGAATAATATGCACCTGGGAAAATATGAGGAGTCTACTCTATGTAGCCTCTCATTTACAGCCTCAGGGAATAATGAACAAGTGTGGAATAGGCAATAATCTATTTTATATGGTCACAAAATCTAACTCTGAGTGAGCAATACACAAGTTGGTAATAGTCACTAGTCTATTCCATAAGCCCAAATGTACAAACTCAGAGTCAAAAATTCACTCCTATGGACTAGTTAGGAAACAAGCTCATATGGACAAACTTTTAGAGCTTCAGTGAATAATATATACCTGGAAATACTCAGGACGCTATTTTATATGGCGTCTATTTAAGAGCTTCATTGAATAAGGAACACCTATATCCTAGTCAGAATTTTTTTTTAACAGCAACATCTTCAGAGCCTCACTGAGTAACATACACCTTGGGAAAAGTCAGGATTCTATTTCGTATAGCCACCCATTTGGAGCCCAATGTGAAAACGCAGGCCTGTGGAGTATTCAGGAGTCTCTATTTTTTGGACACCCATTCAGAGCGTCACAGAATAATACAGACCTATGGAAAAGTCAGCAGAGTATTTCACATGGCCACTTATTCAGACCTGCAGTGAAGGATCATGTACATCTGGAAAATACTCATTATTATTTTATAATTGGCCACTTATTCAGTGACTCAGTGAATAATGCACACCTGGGGTATAGTCTGGAGACTATTTGATATGACCATTCCCTAAGCACTCGGTGGAAATTGTAGAGTTGAAATATAGTCAGGATGATAGAGTCAGGGGTCTACTTCATGTGGTCACTCGTTCAGAAACTCACTGAAGATTACACACCTTAAGAAAAGTCAGAATCTGGGTATTATGGCCACTCAAGCTGAGCATTACCAAATAATGCACAATTGGGCAATATTAAGGACTCTATATCATATGGCTACTAATTCAGAGCCTAAGTGCATAATCAGTAGCTGTGTTGTAGTCAGGACCCTTTCTCAGCTTGCCCCAAATTAAGCAGCACCGTGAATGATACATATATGTGTGATAGTCAGGATTCTCTTTAATATGGACACTCATACAGAACTTCTTCGAATACTGCACATGTGGGGAATAATCACTAGTGAATTTCATATGGTGAATCCTTTGGAGGGTCAAACAATAATGTGCAACTGTGGAGTAAAATGGGGTCTATTACATAAGGCCACTCTTTCAGTGTTGCAGGGAATAATATGTATATCTGATAAGTTAGGAATCTCTTTAACATGGCCACTCGTTCAGGGACTCTGTGAATAATACTCCCCTCAGAAATATTCAAGGTTCAACTTCAAATGGTTACACATTCACAGTCTCTGTAAGTAGTGCACACCTGGGCAATACAACAGAGTCTCTTTTTTATGCCCACTTTGTCAGAGTCTCATTCTATTATACACACCCGTGGAAGAGTTAAGTGTATTCCTCACGAAACCAATCATTTAGGGCCTCAGTGAATAATGCATAACAGGGTTATTGTCGAGCATTTTTTATATGGCCAGTCATTCTGTGCCTCCCTGAATGATACAAACCTGGGCAATTCTCAGAATTCAATTTCATACTAACACTCATATAGAACCTTATAGAATAACTCACAATGGAGCCATAGTCAGGTGTCTATTTCATATTTTCTCTCATTGAAAGTTTCAGTGTATTATAGAATTTTATTTCATATGAACTCTAATTCCAGTTACCGCTGAGTAATACACACGTGGGATAGTGTAAGGAGTTTATTTGTTTTCTGCACTCATAAAGAAACTGTTAGGATAACACACAAACAAGGAATAATAAGGATTCTATTTTGTACTGCTAGTCATTCAGACAAAACATGAATTACTCACATATGGGTTATTAGAAGTCTGTTTCATATGCCCCTCTTTCACAGCCTCACTGAAGATTACAAACTTGAGTTATAGTCTGGAGTCTATTCTTTATGGCCATTCAATCAGAGAATCACTGAGTAATGAACACCTGTGGAATAGTCAGAAGTCTCTTTCCAACCGCCATTCTTTGAAAGCCTCACTAAATGTATCCACCTGTGGAAAGAGTTAAGATTTACTTCTATTCTCTCATTCAAAGTCTCACTAAATAATGCACACCTGTGGAATTGTCAGGAGAATTTTTCATGCCGTCTCTCATTCCGAGTGTCACTGAACAATGTGCTGTATTCTGGAGTCTATTTCATGTAGACACATATTCAGAGCCTCAGTGAATAAGAGAGACCCTTGCTATCGTAAAGTTTCTAATTAATATGGACATATTTTATGAGCCTGACTGAATAATACACACCTGTAGAATAATTTGGAGTCTATTTTCGATGGATATTCATTCAGATTTTTGGTGAATAATGCACACCCGAGGGGTAGCCAGAAGTCAATTTCATTTGTACACTCATTCATAGTCTCAGTTTATAATAGGCATGTGTGGATTAGTTGGGGTTCCATTTCATATAGCCAAAGACTCCTAACCTCAGTGAACAATGCACATATGTAACAAACTCAGCAGTCTGTTTCATATAGCCACTCATTCAGAGATTCATTGGATAACAAAATTATTTAAGATAGACAGCATCCCTTTTCATATGGTCACACAAGAAGAGCCTCACTGAGTAATACACAGTTGGGAAAATGTGAGGAGTCTACTCTATATAACCTCTCATTTACACCCTCATGGAATAATGCACACGTGTGGAGTAGGCAATAATCTATTTTATACGGCCACAAAATCAAACCCTGAGTGAGCAATACACAAGTTGGGAATAGTCACTATTCTACTCCATCTGCCCAAATATACAACGTCAGAGTCAATAATTCCCTCCTGTGGACTAATCAGGAAACAAGTTCATATGGACAAATTTTTAGATCTTCAGTGAATAATATATACCTGGAAAATACTCAGGACGCTATTTCACATGGCGTCTATTTTAGAGCTTCATTGAATAAGGAACACCTGTATCGTAGTCAGAATTTGCTTTTAACAGCCACATCTTCAGAGCCTCACTGAATAACATACACCTTGGGAAAAGTCAGGATTCTATTTCGTATAGCCACTCATTTACAGCTGAATGTAAAATCGCATGCCTTTGGAGTATTCAGGAGTCTCTCCTTTGTGGACACCCATTCAGAGCGTCACAGAATATTACAGACCTATGGAAAATTTAGGAGTGTATTTCACATGGCCACTTATTCAGAACTGGAGTGAAGGATCATATTCATCTGGAAAATACTCAGGATTCTTTTATATATGGCCACTTACTCAGAGACTCAGTGAATAATGCACACCTGAGGTATAGTCTGGAGACTATTTGATATGACCGTTTCCTAAGCACTCAGTGGAAAATGGAGAGCTGAAATATAGTCAGGATGATAGAGCCATGAGTCTACTTTATGTGGTCACCCGTTCAGAAACTCACTGAAGATTACACACCTTAACAATAGTCAGAGTCCAGGTATTATGGCCACTGAATCACAGCATTACCGAATAATGCACAATTGGGCAATAGTTAGGATTCTATATAATATGGGTACCAATTCTGAGCTTAAGTGCATAATCAACAGCTGTGTAGTAGTCAGGACCCTTTCTCAGCTTGCCCCAAATTAAGCAGCTTCGTGAATGATATTTATATTTGTGATAGTCAGGATACTCTTTGTTATGGACACTCATGCAAAACCTCTTCGAATACTGCACATGTCAGGAATAATCACTAGTGTATTTAATATGGTGATTCCTTTGGGGGGTCAAACAATAACGGGAAACTGTGAAGTAAAATGAAGTCCCATAAGGACACTCTTTCAGTGTTGTAGGGAATAATATTTTTACCTGATAAGTCAGAAATATCTTTCACATGACCACTCGTTCAGGGCCTCTGTGAATAATACTCCCATCAGAAATAGTCAAATTTCTACTTCAAATAACTACACATTCAGTGTCTCTGTAAGTAATGCACACCTGGGCAATACACAAGAGTCTCTTTTTTATGCTCACCTAGTCAGAGTCTCATTCAATTATACACACCCGGGGAAGAGTTAAGAGTATACCTCACGGAACCAATCATTTAGAGCCTCAGTAAATAATACACACCAGGGTCATAGATGAGCATTTCTTATATGGCCACTCATTCTGTGCCTCCCTGAATGATACACACCTGGGGAATCCTCAGGATTCAATTTCATACTATCAATCATTTAGGACCTCATAGAATATTTCAAAATGAAGCAATAGTCAGGTGTCTATTTCATATGGCCTCTCATTCAAAATTGCAGTGTATAATGAACTTCTATGAAGTAATCAGGACTCTGTTTAAGATAGCCATGAATTGAGTGCCTGCCTGAATGTTACACACCTGGGTTATAGGATTCTATATTATAAGAACTCTAATTCTGTGTACCGCTGAGAAATACAAACGAGGAATACTGTAAGGAGATTTTTGGTATCTGCACTCATAGAGAACCTGTTTGAATAATGCACACACGGTGAATATTAAAGATTCTATTTTGTACGGCTAGTCATTCAGACAAAGAGGGAATAATGCAATTGTGGATTATTAGAAGTCTGTTTCATATGCCCCTCTTTCGCAGCCTCACTGAATATTACACACTTCAGATACAGTCTGGAGTCTATTTTTTATGGCCATTAATTCAGAGAATCACTGAATAATGAACACATGTGGAATAGACAGAATTCTCCTTCCGATGCCACTCATTGAAAGCCTCACTAAATGTACCCACCTGTGGAAAGAGTCAGGATTTACTTCTATTCCCTCATTCTGAGTCTCACTAAATAATGCACACCTGTGGAATTCTCAGGAGAAATTTTCATTCGGCCTCTCATTCCGAGTGTCACTGAGGAATGTGCTGTAGTCTGGAGCCTATTTCATGTAGACACATATTCAGAGCCTCAGGGAATAAGACAGAACCTCTGTATCATAAAGATTCTATTTATTATGAACACATGTTCTGAGCCTCACTGAATAATACACACCTGTAGAATAAATTGGAGTCTATTTTCTATGGACATTCATTCAGAGCCTGGGTGAAGAATGCACACCCCTGGGGTAGCCGGAAGTCCATTTCATTTGTACACTCATCCATAGCCTCAGTTTATAATATGAACGTGTGGATTACATGTGATTCCATTTCATATAGCCACGGAATCCTAACCTCAGTGAATAATGCACATATGTAACGTACTCAGCAGTCTGTTTCATATGGACACTCATTCAGAGATTCATTGAATAATAAAATTATTTAAGATAGACAGAATCCCGTTTCATATGGTCACACAAGAAGAGCCACACTGAGTAATACACACCTGGGAAAATATGAGGAATCTACTATATGTAGCCTCTCATTTACAGCCTCAGGGAATAATGAACACGTGTGGAATAGGCACTAATCTATTTTATATGGCCACAAAATCTAACCCTGAGTGAGCAATACACAAGTTGGGGATAGTCACTAGTCTATTCCATATGCCCAAATATTCAAAGTCAGAGTCAATAATTCACTCCTGTGGACTAATCAAGAAACAAGTTCATATGGACAACGTTTTAGAGCTTCAATGAATGACATATACCTGGGAAATACTCAGTACACTATTTCATATGGCATCTATTTCAGAGCTTTATTGAATAAGGAACACCTGTATCATAGTCAGAATTTATTTTTAATACCCACATGTTCAGAGCCTCAGTGGGTAACATACACCTTGGGAAAAGTCAGGATTCTATTTTGTATAGCCACCCATTTGTAGCCGAATATGTAAACGCAGGCCTGTGGAGTATTCAGGAGTTTCTATTTTTTGGATACCCATTCAGAGAGTCACAGAATAATACAGACCTATGGAAAAGTCAGGAGTGTATTTCACATGGCCACTTGTTCAGACCCGCAGTGAAGGATCATATACATCTGGAAAATACTCAGGATTCTTTTATAATTGGCCACTTATTCAGAGACTCAGTGAATAATGCACAACTTGGGTATAGTCTGGAGACTATTTGATATGACCCTTCCATAAGCACTCAGTGAAAAATGGAGAGCTGAAATATAGTCAGGATGATAGAGTCAGGCATCTGCTTTATGTGGTCACTCGTTCAGAAACTCACTGAAGAATACACACCTTAAGAATAGTCAGAGTCCAAGTATTATATCCACTCAATCACAGCATTACTGAATAATGCACAAATGGGCAACAGTAAGGAGTCTATATCATAGGGCTTCTAATTCATAGCTTCAGTGCAAAATCAGCAGCTGTGTAGTTGTCAGGACCCTATCTCAGCTTGCCCCAAATTAAGCAGCTCCGTGAATGATAGATATACGTGTGATAGTCAGGTGACTCTTTGATATGGACACTCATAGAGAACCTCTTCGAATACTGCACATGTGGGGAATATTCACGAGTGTATTTCATATAGTGATTTCTTTGGAGTGTCAAACAATAACACGCAACTTTGGAGTAAAATGAGGTCTATTACATAAGGCCAATCTTTCAGTGTTGCAGGGAATAATATGTATATCTGATAAGTCAGGAATCCCTTTCACATGGCCAATCATTCAGGGCCTTTGTGAATAATACTTCCCTCAGAAATAGTCAGGGTTCTACTTCAAATGGCTACACATTCAGAGTCTGTGTATGTAATGCACACCTGGGGAATACAAAAGAGTCTCTTTTTTATGCCCACTTAGTCAGAGTCTCATTCAATTATACACACCCAGGGAAGAGTTAAGAGTATTCCTCACGGAACCAATCATTTAGAGCCTCAGGGAATAATGCACACCAGGGTTATAGTTGAGGATTTTTTTACATGGCCACTCATTCTGTGCCTCCCTGAATGATACACACCTGGGGAATCCTCAGGATTCAATTTTATACTACCACTCATGTAGAACCTTATAGAATAATTCACAATGGAGCCAAAGTCAAGTGTTTATTTCATATGGCCTCTCATTCAAAGGTTCAGTGTATAATGAACTTCTATGGAGTAATCAGGATGCTGTTTAAGATAGCCACGAATTGAGTGCCTTCCTGAATGATACACACCTGAGTTATAGGATTCTATTTCATATGAACTTTAATTCTGGGTACCGCTGAGTAATACACACGTGGAATACTGTAAGGAGGTTTTTGTTATCTGCAGTCATAGAGAACCTGTTTGAATAATGCACACACGGCGAATAATAAGGATTTTATGTGGTAGGGCTAGTCATTCAGACAAAAAGTGAATAACGCTCATGTGGATTATTAGAGGTCTGTTTCATATGCCCCACTTTCACAGCCTCACTTAATATTACACACTTAATGTATAGTCTGGAGTCTATTCTTTGTGGCCATTCAGAGAATCACTGAATAATGAACACCTGTGGAATAGTCAGAAGTCTCTTTCCGACCGCCAGTCATTGAAAGCCTCACTAATGTACCCACCTGTGAAAAGAGTAAGGATTTACTTCTATTCCCTCATTCAGAGTCTCACTAAATAATGCACATCTGTGGAATTTTTAGGACAATTTTTCATGTGTACTCTCATTCCGAGTGTCACTGAACAATTTGCTGTAGTCTGGAGTCTTTTTCATGTAGACACATATTCAGAGCCTAAATGAATAAGACAGACGCTTGCTATCATAAACATTCTAACTAATATGGGCGCATCTTCTGAGCTTCACTGAATATTACACACCTGTAAAATAATTTGGAGTCTATTTTCGATGAACATTCATTCAGAGCCTCGGTGAATAATGCACACACCTGGGGTAGCCAGAAGTCCATTTCATTTGAACACTGCTAAATAGCCTCAGTTTATAATTTGCACGTGTTTATTTGTTGGGGTTCCATTTTATATAGCCACGGACTCGTTACCTCAATGAATAATGAATATGTGTAACATACACAGCAGTCTCTTTCATATAGCCATTCATTTAGAGACTCATGGGATAATGAAATTATTTAAGATAGACAGAATCCCGTTTCATATGGTCACACAAGAATAACCTCACTTAATAATACAGACCTGAAAAAATATGAGGAGTCTACTATATATAGCCTCTCATTTACAGCCTCAGGGAATAATGCACACGTGTGGAGTAGGCACTAAACTATTTTATAGGGCCACAAAATCAAACCCTGCGTGAGCAATACACAAGTTGGGAATAGTCGTTAGTCTATTCCGTATGCCCAAATATTCAAAGTCAGAGTCAATAAGTCAGTCCTGTGTACTAGTCAGAAAACAATTTCATATGGACAAAGTTTTAGAGCTTCAGTAAATAATATATACCTGGGAAATACTCAGGACGTTATTTTATATGGCGTCTATTTCAGAGCTTCATTGAAAAAGAAACACCTGTATCATAATCAGAATTTTCTTTTAATTGCCACATCTTCATAGCTTAACTGAATAACATACATTTTGGAAAATTCAGGATTCTATTTCGTATAGCCACTCATTTGGAACCGAATGTGGAAACGCGGGCCATTGGAGTATTCAGAAGTTTCCATTTTGTGGACACCCATTCAGAGCGTCACAGAATAATAGAGACCTATGGAAAAGTTAGGAGTGTATTTCACATGGCCACTTATTCAGAACCGTAGTGAAAAATCATATAAATCTGGAAAATACTCAGGATTCTTTTATATATGGCCACTTATTCAGAGACTCAGTGAATAATGCACACCTGTAGTAAGGACAGTATCTCAGCTTTACCCAAATTAAGCAGCTCCTTGAATGATATATATATGTGTGATTGTTAGGAGACTCCTTGATATGGACACATCTACAGAACCTCTTCGAATACTGCACATGTGGGGAATAATAACTAGTGTATTTCATATGGTGATTCCTTTATATGGTCAAACAATAACGCGCAACTGTGGAGTAAAATTGGGTTTATTACATAAGGGCATACTCTCAGTGTTGCAGGGAATAATATGTATATCTGATGAGTCAGGAATCTCTTTCACATGGACAGGCATTCAGGGCCTCTGTGAATAAAACTCCCCTCAGATATAGTCAAGGTTCTACTTCAAATGGCTACACATTAAGAGTCTCTGTAAGTAATGCACACCTGGGGAATACACAAGAGTCTCTTTTTTATGCCCACTTAGTCAGAGTCTCATTCAATTATACACACTAGGGGAAGAGTTAAGAGTATACCTCACGGAACCAATCATTTAGAGCCTCAGTGAATAATGCACACCAGGGTTATAGTCGAGAATTTTTTATATGGCCACTCATTCTCTGCCTCCCTAAATGATACACACCGGGGGAATCCTCAGAATTCAATTTTATACTACCACTCATTTAGAACATCATAGAATAACTCACAATGAAGCAATAGTCAGGTGTCTTTTTTATATGACCTCTCATTCAAAGTTTCAGTGTATCATGAACTTTTTGGGAGTAATCAGGACGCTGTTTAAGATAGCCACGAATTGAGTGCCTTCCTGAATGATACACACAAGGGTTATAGGATTCTATTTCATATGAATGCTAATTCTGGGTACCGCTGAGTAATACACACTTGTGATAGTGTAAGGAGATAGTTTGTTATGGGTACTCATAGAGATCCTGTTTGAATAATGCACACACGGCGAATAATTAGGATTCTATATGGTACGACATGTCATGAAGACAAAAAGTGAATACCGAACATGTGGATTATTAGATGTCTGTTTCATGTGCCCCTCTATCACAGCCTCACTGAATATTACACACTTGAGATATAGTTTGGAGTCTATTCTTTATGGCCATTCATTCAGAGAATCACTGAATAATGAACACCTGTGGAATAGTCAGAAGTCTCTTTCTGACCGCCACTCATTGAAAGGCTCAGTAACTGTACCCACCTTTGGAAAGAGTCAGGATTTACTTCTATTCCCTCATTCAGAGTCTCACTAAATAATGCACCCCTGTGGAAATGTCAGGAGAATTTTTCATGGGGCCTCTCATTCCGAGTGTCACTGAACAATGTGCTGTAGTCTGGAGTCTATTTCATGTAGACACATATTCAGAGCCTCAGTCAATAAGACAGACCCTTGCTATCATAAAGATTCTAATGATTATGGACATATCTTCTGAGCCTCACTGAATAATACACACCTATAGAATAATTCGGAGTCTTTTTTCGATGGACATTCATTCAGAGACTCGGTGAAGAATGCACAGCCCTGGGGTAGCCAGAAGTCCATTTCATTTGTACACTCATCCATAGCCTCAGTTTATAATATGCACGTATGGGTTAGTTGGGGTTTCATTTCTTTTTTTTTCTTTTTTTATTTTTATTGCATTATAGGTTTTGGGGTACATGTGCAGAACGTGCAAGATAGTTGCATAGGTTCACACATGGCAGTGTGTTTTGCTGCCTTCCTCCACTTCACCCACACTTGGCATTCATCCCCAGGCTATTCCTCCCCAGCCCCCTCCGCTGTCCCTACCCCATTTTTCCCAATAGACCCCAGTGTATAGTAGACCGCCTCTCTTTGTTCATGTGTTCTCATTTTTCTCACCCTCCTATGAGTGAGTACATGCGGTATTTCTTTTTCTGTTTTTGTGTCAGTCTGCTGAGTATGATGTTCTCCAGGTTCATACATGTCCTTACAAAGGACACAAACTCATGATTTTTGATTGCTGCTTAATATTCCATGGTGTATATATGCCACATTTTTTCAGTCCAGTCTATCATCGTTGGGCATTTGGGTTGTGTCCAGTTCTTTGCTATTGTAAACAGTGCTGCAATGAACATTCGTGTGCATGTGTCCTTATAGTAGAACAATTTATAGTCCTTTGGATATATACCCAGTAATGGGATTGCTGGGTCAAATGGAATTTCTATTTCTAGGTCCCTGAGCAATCCCCACACTGTCTTCCACAATGGTTGAACTAATTTACACTCCCACCTACAATGTAAGAGTGTTCCTATTTCTCCACATCCTCTCCAGAATCTGCTGTCTCCAGATTTTTTAATGATCGCCATTCTAACTGGCTTGAGATGGTATTTCAATGTGGTTTTAATTTGTATCTCTCTAATGACCAGTGATGATGAGCACTTTTTCATATGTTTGTTGTCATCATGTATGTCTTGTTTTGTAAAGTGTCTGTTCTTATGCTTTGCCCATTTTTGAATGGGCTTGTTTCTTTTTTTCCTGTAAATCTGTTTGAGTTCTTTGTAAAATCTGGATATCAGCTTTTTGCAGATGTGTAAACTGCAAAGTTTTTCCCATTCTGATGGTTGCCGATTCACTCTAGTGACTGTTTCTTTTGCCTTGCAGAAGCTGTGGAGTTTGATTAGGTCTCATTTGTCTAGTTTGGCTTTTGTTGCCAGTGCTTTTTGTGTTTTGGTCATGAAGTCCTGGCCTACTCCTATGTCCTGAATCGTTTTGCCTAGATTTTCATCTAGGGTATTTATGGTGTCAGGTCTTACGTTTACGTTTTTAATCCATCTGGAGTTACTTTTAGTGTAAGGTGTCAGGAACGGGTCCAGTTTCTGCTTTCTGCACATGGCTAAACAGTTTTCCCAACACTATTTATTAAATAAGAAATCCTTTCCCCATTGCTTGTTTTTGTCTGGTTTATCAAAGATAATATGGTTGTACATATGTTGTGTAGCCCCTGATGCTTCTCTTCTGTTCCATTGGTCTATATCTCTGTTTTGCTACCAGGACCATCCTGTTTTGACTACTGTAGCTTTGTAGTATAGTTTGAAGTCTGGTAGTGTTATGCCTCCCGCTGTGTTCTTTTCGCTTAGAATTGACTTGGCTATGTAGGCTCCTTTTTGGTTACATATAAATTCATGGTGTTTTTTTCCAGTTCTGTCAAGAAATTCAATGGTAGTTTGATGGAGATAGCATTGATTGTGTAAATTTCTTTGGGCGGTATAGCCATTTTCACGGTATTAATTCTTCCTAACCAGGAACATGGAATGTTTCTCCATCTGTTTGTGTCCTCTCTTATTTCGTTGAGCCGTGGTTTGTAGTTTTCCTTAAAGAGGTCCCTTACGTACCTTGTGAGTTGTATTCTTAGGTATTTTATTTTCTTTGTAGCAATTGTGAATGGCAGTTCGTTCTTGATCTGGTTCTCTTGAAGTTTGTTATTGGTATGTAGGAATGCTTGTGATTTTTGAATATTGATTTAATATTCTGAGACTTTGCTGAAGTTGCTTATCAGATGCAGGAGCTTTTGGAATGAGGTGATGGGGTCTTCGAGGTATACTATCATGTTGTCTGCAAATAGAGGCAATTTGGCTTCCACCTTTTCTATTTGAATACACTTTATTTCTTTTTCTTGCCTGATTGCTCTGGCCAGAACTTCCAGTACTATGTTGAATAGGAGTGCTGAGAAAGGGCATCCTTGTCTAGTGCCGGTTTTCAAAGGGAATGCTTCCAGTTTTTGTCCATTCAGAATGATATTGGCTATTGGTTTGTCGTAAATAGCTTTTTTTTCTTTGAGATATGTTCCATCAATACCAAGTTTATTGAGGGTTTTTAGCATAAAGCGCTATTGAATTTTGTCAAATGCCTTCTCTGCGTCAGTTGAGATAATCATGTGGTTTTTGTTTTTGCTTCTGTTTCTGTGGTGAATTACATTTATAGACTTGCGTATGTTGAACAAGCCTTGCGTCCCCGGGAAGAATCCTACTTGATCATTATGGATAAGTTTTTTAATTTGCTGTTGCAATCGGCTTGCCAGTATTTTATTGAAGATTTTTCATCTATGTTCATCATGGATACTGGCCTTAAGTTTTCTTTTCTTGTTGAGTCTCTGTCATGTTTTGTTATCAGAATGATATTGGTTTCATAAAATGATTTGGGAAAGATTTTCTCTGTTTGGATTCTTTAGAATAGTTTCAGAAGGAATGGTACCAGATCCTCTTTGTGTGTCTTGTAGAATTCAGCTGCGAACCCATCTGGACCTGGGCTTTTTTTGTGTGGTAGGCTCTTAATTGCTGCCTCAATTTCAGACCTGGTTATTGGTGTATTTATAGTTTCAGCTTCCTCCTGGTTTAGGCTTGGGAGGACACAGGCGTCTAGGAATTTATTCATTTCTTCCTGATTTACTAGTATATGTTCATAGAGTTGTTTGTAGTATTCTCTGATGATGGTTTGAATTACTGTGGAATCTGTGGTGATTTTCCCATTATCGTTTTTTATTGCATGTGTTTGGTTGTTGTCTATTCTTTTTATTATCAGTCTGGCTAGTGGTCTGTCTATTTTGTTGATCTTTTTGAAAAACCAGCTCTTAGATTTATTGATTTTTTGAAGGGGTTTTCATGTCGCTATCTTCTTCAGTTCTGCTCTCATCTTAGTTATTTCTTGTCTTCGTCTAGGTTTTGAGCTTTTTTTTATTTTGCTCCTCTAGCTCTTTCAATTTTGACGATAGGGTGTCTATTTTGGATATCTCCACTCTTCTCATGTGGGCACTTATTGCTATATATTTTCCTCTACAGACCTATTTAAACGTGTCCCAGAGATTCTGGTATGTTGTGTCTTCATTCTTGTTGGTTTCAAAGAACTTCTTTTTTCTCCCTTCATTTCATTGTTTATCCAATCAACATTCATAAGCCAGTTGTTCAGTTTCCATGAAGCTGTGTGGTTCTGAGTTATTTTCTGAATTCTGAGTTCCATCTTGATTGCAGTATGGTCACAGAGATTGTTTGTTATGATTTCAGTTGATTTGCATTTTATGAGGAGTGCTTTACTTCCAATTATGTGGTCAATTTTGGAGTAGGTGTGATGTGCTACTGAGAAGAATGTATATTCTGTGGATTTGGGGTGGAGAGTTCTGTAAATGTCTATCAGGTTTGCTTGTTCCAGGTATGAGTTCAAGTCCTGTATATCCTTGTTAATTTTCTGTCTAGTTGATCTGTCTGCTATTGACAGTAGAGTGTTACAGTTTCCCACTATTATTGTGTGGGAGTCTAAGTCTCTTTGTAAGTCATTAAGAACTTGCTTTATATATCTGGGTGCTCCTAATTTGGGTCCATATATATTTAGAATCATTAGCTCTTCTTGTTGTGTCAATACTTTTACCATTATGTAATGACCTTCTTTGTTCCTTTTGATCTTTTTTGCTTTAAAGTCTATTTTATCAGAGATGAGAATTGCAACTCCTGCTTATTTTGCTCCTCATTTGCTTGGTAAATCTTCCTCCATCCTTTTATTTTGAGCCTTTGTGTATCTTTGCGTGTGAGGTGGGTTTCCTGGATACAGCACACCGATGCGTTTTGTTTTTTTTATCCAATTTGCCAGTCTGTGTCTTTTTATTGGTGCATTTAGCCCATTTACGTTTGGGGTTAATATTGTTATGTGTGAATTTGATACTGCCATTTTGAAGCTAGCTGGCTGATTTGCCCATTGGTTCATGTACATTCTTCATTTTTTTGATGCTCTTTAGCATTTGGTATGCTTTTAGGATGGCTGGTACTGGTTGTTTCTTTCTATGTGTAGTGCGTCTTTCAGGAGCTCTTGTAAAGCAGGCCTAGTGGTGACAAAATCTCTGAGTACTTGCTTGTTCATGAAGGATTTTATTTTTTCTTCACTTATGAAGCTCAGTTTGGCTGGATATGAAATTCTGGGTAGAAAGTTTTTTTTTTTTTTAAGGATGTTGAATATTAGCCCCCAATCTCTTCTTGCTTGTAGAGTTTCTGCCGAGAGATCTGCTGTGAGCCTGATGGGCTTTCTTTCGTTGGTGACCCGACCTTTCTCTCTGGCTGCCCTTTGTATTTTCTGCTTCATTTCAACCCTGGTGAATCTGACGATTATGTACGTTGGGGTTGCTCTTCTTGCGGAGTATCTGTGTGGTGTTTTCTGTATTTCCTGGAGTTGAGTATTGACCTGTCTTGCTAGGTTGGGGAAATATTCCTGGATAATATCCTGAAGAGTGTCTTCCCACTTGGATTCATTCTTTTCATCACATTCTGGTACACATATCAAAGGTAGGTTAGGTCTCTTCACATAGTCCCACATTTCTTGAAGATTTTGTTCATTCTTTTTTGTGCTTTTTTTTTAAATCTTGGTTTCTCATTTTATTTCATTGAGTTGATCTTCGACTTCTGATATTCTTTCTTCTGCTTGGTCAATTCGGCTGTTGAAACTTGTGCATGCTTCACGAACTTCTCGTGTTGTGTTTTTCAGCTCCTTCAATTCATTCATATTCCTCTCTAAGATGTCCATTCTTGTTATCAATTTATCGAAACTTTTTTTCAAAACTTTTCTCAAGGTTCTTAGTTTCTTTGCACTGATTTAGATCATGTTCTTTTAGCTCACTGAAGTTTTTCATTATCCACTTTCTGAAGTCTGATTCCATCATTTCATCACACTCATTCTCCATCCAGCTTTGTTCCCTTGCTGGTGAGGAATTTTGCTCTTTTTTTTGGAGGTGAGGTGATTTTGTTTCGGGTGTTTTTCTTCTTTTTTCGCTGGTTTCTTCCCATCTTTATGGATTTATCCGCCTGTCGTCTTAGTAGTTGCTGATTTTTCAATTGGGTTTCTGTGTGGACGCTGAGATTGTTGATGATGAAGTATTTCTGTTACTTAGTCTTTCTTCTAATGGTCTAGCCCCTCTGCTGTAGGAGTGCTGAGGTACACTCCAGGCCCTGCTTGTCTGAGTTATACCTGTAGCAGCTGCGGAACAGTGAGAGCTAATACCAGTTTCTTCTTCTGCTGTCTTTGTTCCAGAATGATGCCCGCCAAATGTCAGTCTGATTTGTCCTTTTTTGCGGTGACTGTTTGGATATACAGGGGTCAGGGGGCTGCTTGAGGTGACAGTCTGTGCTTTATAGGAGCTCCAGTGCTGAGATGTGAGCTCCGTTGTTCATTCAGGGTTGTTGGGAGTTTGTTTATTTCTGTGGCTACAGAACTCATAAAACACCACCCTTTTTTTTCCCCGCTTTGATTCTCTCTCAGGGAGTTGGCGCTTTTTTATGAGTATCTGTTGCACTGTTCTATCCCACTAGGAGGCACTTTATTCACTATTTGCCTGCCGGGGCTCTGACCTGCTAGTGCAAGTCCACCCTGTTGCTGCTGGGCATCGTTCTGCTGTGGAGTGCTTCCCTCTCCTGGTGGAGTCTCTCTGTTAGGGCAGGTTGACTCGGCAATGGCAGACTGCATCAGCCATGGGCGGTATTTCAGTAGGGGCGGATTGCGTCTTAAGTGGTGGACGCCCCTCCCTCACTGGGCTGTAACGTCCTAGATGCCACCAGCAAAACTCTCAGCCCCAAGTGCCTCCAATCGCTGCGCTGCTTGTCCCTGTGAGGGTGGGACCCGCAGAGCCCAAAAACCCAGCTCCCTGCCTCAGAGTCCGTCAACTCTCTCTCACTCTTCCTCTCCCCAAGCTTAAAAATCGACTCTCTCACTGGTGCCCCAGTAGCCAGCCAATAGGGCCCTGAGATCCGTGTAATCTTCCGTGCCACTGTCCACTCCACTGGCTCAGGTCACGCTTCTTAGGAAACTCCTGGTCTAGCTCATTGTCCAAGTCCTGTTCAATCAGATGAACATGCCAGTCTGCCCTTCCAAATCTCAGATTTCGGGTTTAACAGGGCACCCAAACCAGTGAGTTCCGTGCAGGGTCCCACTGCAGCGCCCACTGCGCTAGCCGGCTGTACTAGTGTCCTGTGTCTCTCCCACACCAGGGACTTTCAACGCACTGTGGGCAAAAAAGGTCCATCCAAGAATGCGGCTAGGACTCACCATCTTCACCTTCACTGAGAACTGCAATCTTGAGTAGCTTCTACGAAGCCATCTTGCCAAGCTCGGTCTGCTCGACCTTCTGTGGAATAATCAGGAGGCTGATTAAGATAGCCATGAATTAAGTGCCTTCCTGAATGATACACACCTGGGATATAGGATTCCAAATCATATGAACTCTATTTCTGGGTACTGCTGAGTAATACACACGTGGGATAGTGTAAGGAGTTTACTTGTTATGGGCACTCAGAGAGAACCCGTTTGAATAATGCACACATGGCGAATAATAAAAATTCTATGTTGTATGGCTAGTCACTCAGACAAAAAGTAAATAACGCACATGTGGATTATTAGAATTCTGTTTCATATGCCCCTCTTTCACAGCCTCACTGAATATTACACACTTGAGATATAGTCTGGAGTCCATTCTATAGGGCCATTCACTCAGAGAATCACTGAATAATGAACACCTGTGGAATAGTCAGAAGTCTCTTTCCGACTCCCACTCATTGAAAGCCTCACTAACTGTACCCACCTGTGGAAAGAGTCAGGATTTACTTCTTTTATTTTTTGAGACGGAGTTTCGCTGCTGTTACACAGGCTGGAGTGCAATGGCACGATGTCAGCTCACCGCAACCTCCGCCTCCTGGGTTCAGGCAATTCTCCTGCCTCAGCCTCCCGAGTAGCCAGGATTACAGGCACGTGCCACCATACCCAGCTAATTTTTGTATTTTTAGTAGAGATGGGGTTTCACCATGTTGACCGGGATGGTCTCGATCTCTTGACCTCCTGATCCACCCGCCTCGGCCTCCCAAAGTGCTGGGATTACAGGCTTGAGCCACCGCGCCCGGCCCCAGGATTTACTTCTATTCCCTCATTCAGAGTCTCACTAAATAATGCACACCTGTGGAATTGTCAGGAGAATTTTTCATGTGGTCTATCCTTCCCATTGTCACTGAACAATGTGCTGTAGTCTGCAGTCTATTTCATGTAGACACACATTCAGAGCCTCAGTGAATAAAACAGACCCTTGCTATCATAAAGATTCTAATTAATATGGACACATCTCCTGAGCCTCACTGAATAATACACACCTGTAGAATAAATTGGAGTCTATTTTTCGTAGATATTCATTCAGAGCCTTGTTGAATAATGCACATCCCTGTGATAGCCGGAAGTCCATTTCAACTGTACAATCATTCATAACCTCAGTTTATGATAGGCTGGTGTGGATTAGTTGGGGTTCCATTTCATATAGCCACGGATTCATAACCTCAGTGAATAATGCTCATATGTAACGTACTCAGCAGTCTGTTTCATATAGCCACACATTCAGAGATTCATTGGATAATAAAATTACTTAAAATAGACAGTATTGCGTTTCATATAAACTCACAAGAAGAGCCTCACTGAGTAATACACACCTGGGAAAATATGAGGAATCTACTATATACACCCTCTCATTTACAGCCTCAGCGAATAATGCACACATGTGGAGTAGGCACTAGTCTATTTTATATGTCCACAAAATCAAACCACAACTTAGCAATACACAAGTTGGGAATAGTCACTAGTCTATTCCATATGCCCAAATATTCAAATTCAGAGTCAATAATTCATTCCTGTGGAATAGTCAGAAAACAATTTCATATGGACAAAGTTTTAGAGCTTCAGTGAATATTATATAGCTGGGAAATACTCAGGACGATATTTCATATGGCGTCTATTCCAGAGCTTCATTGAATAAGAAACACCTGTATCATAGTCAGAATTTTCTTTTAACAGCCACATCTTCAGAGCCTAACTGAATAACATACACCTTGGGAAAAGTCAGGACTTTATTTCGTATAGCCACGCATTTAGAGCCGAATGTAAAAACACATGCCTGTGGTGTATTCAGGAGTCTGTATTTTATGGATACACATTCAGAGCGTCACAGAATAATACAGACCTATGGAAAAGTCAGGAGTGTATTTCAGATGTCCACTTATTCAGAACCACAGTGAAGGATCATATACATATGGAAAATACTCAGGATTCTTTTATATATGGCCACTTATTCAGAGACTCAGTGAATAATGCACACCTGGGGTATAGTCTGGAGACTATTTGATATGACTGTTTTCTTAGCACTCAGTGAAAAATGGAGAGCTGTAATATAGTCAGGATGATAGAATCAGGAGTCTACTTTATGAGGTCACTCGTTCAGGAACTCATTGAAGAATACACACCTTACAAATAGTCAAAGTTGATTGGACTCGCAAGATGGGGTTGCAGAAGCGACTCAGGATTGCAGTTCTCAGTGAAGTCACAGAGGGTGAGTCCTAGCCACATTCTCGGATAGACCTTTATTGCCCACAGAGCGTTGAAAGTCCCAGGTGTGGGAGAGACATGAGACGCTAGTACAGACAGCTACGGCAGCCGGCATGCATGGCGCTTCGGTGGGCGCCCCAGCGGGACCCGGCATGAAACTCACTGGTCTGAGTGCCTTGCTAAACAGGCAATCTGAAATTTGGAAGGGCAGATTGTCATGTCTGTCTGATTGAACGGGTCTTGGACAATGAGCCAGACCAGGAGTTTCCTGGGAAGCGTGATCTGAGTCCCGTGCAGTGGCAGTGGCATGGGAGATCAAGGATCCCACTGCCCTATTGCAGTCTACTGGGGCGCCAGTGAGAGAGTCGACATTTCAGCTTGTGGAGAGGAAGAGAGAGAGAGAGAGGACGAACTCTGAGGCAGAAAGCTGGGTGATCGGTCTCGGCGGTCCCACCCTCAGGGGGACAAGCAGGTCGGTGACTGGAGGGGCTTGGGGCTGAGAGTTTTGCTGCCACCATCAAGGAAGGTACAGCCCGGTGAGGGAGGGGCATCATCCATGACTGACACAATCCGCCCCTACTGAAGTACCGCCCAGGGCTGATGCAGCCTGTCATTGCCAAGGCAACCTGCCATAACAGAGAGACTCTGCCAGGAGGGGGGAGCGCTCCACAGCAGATGAGAGCCCAGCAGCAACAGGGAGGACCCACGCTAGCAGGTCAGAGCCCAGGCAGGCAAATAGTGAATAGACGGCCTCCTAGTGGGGTAGGACAGGGCAACAGATACTCATAAGAAAAGCCCCAACTCCCTGAGACAGAGCATCTAAGCGGGGGGAAAGAGTGGTGTTTTATGAGTTCTATTGCAGCAGACATAAACAACCTCCCAACACCCTGAATAAACAAAGCAGCTCACAGCTCAGCACTGGAGATCCTATAAAGCACAGACTGTCGCCTCAAGCAGTTCCCTGACCCCTGTATATCGAAAGAGTCACCCCCAAAAAGGACAAATCAGACCGACATTTGGCGGGCATCATTCTGGAACAAAGACAGCAGAAGAAGAAACCGATATTAGCTCTCACTGTTCCGCAGCTGCTACAGGTATAACTCAGACAAGCAGGGCCTGGAGTGGACCTCAGCACTCATACAGCAGAGGGGCTAGACCATTAGAAAGGAAACTAAGTTACAGAAATACTTCATCAACAACAATCTCAAGGTCCACACAGAGACCCAATTGAAAAATCAGAAACTACTAAGATGACAGGCGGATAGATCCATAAATATGGGAAGAAACCGAAGCAAAAAAGGAGGAAAACACCCGACACCAAAACACATCACCTCCAAAAAAGGACCAAAACTCCTCACCAGCAAGGGAACAAAGCTGGATGGAGAATGAGTGTGATGAAATGATGGAAGCAGACTTCAGAAAGTGGATAATGAGAAACTTCAGTGAGCTAAAAGAACATGATCTAAACCAGTGCAAAGAAACTAAGAACCTTGAAAAAAGATTTGGAGAAAGATTCGAGGAGTTGATAACAAGAATGGACAACTTAGAGAGGAATATGAATGAATTGAAGGAGCTGAAAAACACAACACGAGAACTTCGCGAAGCATGCACAAGTTTCAACAGCCGAATTGACCAAGCAGAAGAAAGAATATCAGAAATTGAAGATCAAATCAATGAAATAAAATGAGAAACAAAGATTCAAGAAAAAAGCACAAAAAAGAATGAACAAAATCTCCAAGAAATGTAGGACTAGGTGAAGAGACCTAACCTACGTTTGATAGCTGTACCAGAATGTGATGAAGAGAATGAATCCAAGCTGAAAAACACTCTTCAGTATATTATCCAGGAATATTTCCCCAACCTAGCAAGACAGGTCAATACTCAACTCCAGGAAATACAGAGAACACCACAAAGCTACTCTGCAAGAAGAGCAACACCAAGGCACATAATCGGCAGATTCACCAGGGTTGAAAGAAGGAGAAAATACTACGGGCAGCCAGAGAGAAAGGTCGGGTCACCCACAAAGGGAAGACCATCAGACTGACAGCACATCTCTTGGCAGAGGCACTACAAGCCAGAAGAGAGTGTGGGTCAATATTCAACATGTTAAAGAAAATAACTTTCAAACCAGAATTTCATATCCAGCAAAACTGAGTTTCATAAGGGAAGGAATAATAAAATCTTTTGTCAACACGCAAGTACTCAGAGATTTTGTCACCACCAGGCCTGCTTTACAAGAGCTCCTGAAAAAGGCACTAGACAAACAAAGAAACAACCAGTATCAGCCATCCTAAAAGCATACCAAATGCTAAAGGCCATCAACAAAATAAAGAATGTACATGAACCAACGGGCAAAACAGCCAGCTAGAATCAAAATGGCAGTATAAAATTCACACATAACAATATTAACACTAAATGTAAATGGGCTAAATGCACCAATCAAAAGACACAGACTGGAAAATTAGATAAAAAACGAAAACCCATCGGTGTGCTGTATCCAGGAAACTTCTCACATGAAAAGATACATAAAGGCTCAAAACAAAAGCATGGAGAAAGATTTACCAAGAAAATGGATAGCAAAAAAAAAAGCAGGAGTTGCAATTCTCATCTCTGATAAAATAGACTTTAAAGCACCAAAAATCAAAAGGGACAAAGAAGGTCATTACATAATGGTAAAAGGATCGAAACAACAAGAAGAGCTAATGATTCTAAATATATGTGGACCCAAAGTAGGAGCACCCAGATATATAAGGCAAGTTCTTAATGACTTACAAAGAGACTTAGACTCCCACACAATTACAGTGAGAGACTTTAACACTGCACTGTCAATAGCAGACACATCAACCAGACAGAAAATTAAGAAGAATACCCAGGACTTGAACTCAGAACTGGAACAAGCAAAACCGATAGACATTTACAGAACTCTCCACCCCAAATCCGCAGAATATACATTCTTCTCAGCACCACATCAACCCTACTCCAAATGTGACCACATATTTGAAAGTAAAGCATTCCTCAACAAATGCAAAACAACTGAAATCATAACAAATAGTCTCTCAAACCATAGTGGAATCAAGTTTGAACTCAGAATTCAGAAAATAACTCAGAACCGCACAGCTTCATGGAAACTGAACAACTATCTCTTGAATGTTGATTGGATAAACAATAAAATGAATGCAGAAATAAAGAAGTTATTTAAAACCAATGAGAATGAAGACACAATGTACCAGAATCTCTGGGACACATTTAAAGCAGTCTGTAGAGAAAAACATATAGCAATAAGGGCCCACATGACAAGAGTGGAGAGATCCAAAATTGACACCCTACCGTAAAAATTGAGTAAGCTAGAGGAGCAAGATCAAAAAAGCTCAAAACCTAGCCGAAGACAAGCAATAACTAAGATCAGAGCAGAACTGAAGGAGATAGAGACAAGAAAATCTCTTCCAAAAATCAATAAATCTAAGAGCTGGTTTTTCAAAAAGGTCAACAAAATAGACAGACCACTAGCCAGACTGACAAAAAAGAAAAGTGAGAACAACCAAATAGATGCAATAATAAACTATAATTGGGAAATCACCACAGATTCCACAGAAATTCAAACCATCATCAGAGAATACTACAAACAACTCTATAAACATAAACTAGTAAATCAGGAAGAAATGGATAAATTCCTAAACGCCTGTGTCCTCCCAAGCCTAAACCAGAAGAAAGCAGAAACTATGAATAGACCAAAAATAAGGTCTGAAGTTGAGGCAGCAATTAAGAGCCTACCACATAAAAAAAAGCCCAGGTCCAGATGGGCTCAAAGCAGAATTCTACCAGACACACAAAGAGGATCTGGTACCATTCCTTCTGAAAGTATTCCAAATAATCCAAAATGAGGGAACCCTTCCCAAATCGTTTTACGAGACCAACATCCTCCTGATACCAAAACCTGACAGAGACTCAACAAGAAAAGAAAACTTCAGGCCAATATTCATGATGAACATAAATGCAAAAATCTTCAATAAAATACTGGCAAACCGATTGCAACAGCACATTAAAAAACTTATCCATAATGATTATGTAGGATTCATCCTGAGGATGCAAGGCTGGTTCAACATACGCAAGTCTATAAATATAATTCACCACAGAAACAGAAGCAAAAACAAAAACCACATGATTATCTCAAATGACGCAAAGAAGGCATTTGACAAAATTCAACAGCACTTTATGCTAAAAACCATTAATAAACTTGGTATTGATGGAACATATCTCAAAGTAATAAAAGCTATTTACGACAAACCAATGGCCAATATCATACTGAGTGGGCAAAACCTGGAAGCATTCGCTTTGAAATCCGGCACTAGACAAGGATGCCCTCTCTCACCACTCCTATTCAACATAGTACTGGAAGTTCTAGCCAGAGCAATCAGGCAAGAAAAAGAAATAAAGGGTATTCAAGTAAAAACGTTGGAAGCCAAATTGTCTCTATTTGCAGATGACATGATAGTATACCTAGAAGAACCCATCACCTCAGCCCAAAAGCTCCTGAAACTGATAAGCATATTCAGCAAAGCCTCGAGATATAAAATCAATGTGCAAAAATCACAAGCATTCCTATATACCAATAACAGACTTAAAGAGAACCAAATCAAGAATGAACTGCCATTCACAATTGCTACAAAGAAAATAAAATACCTAGGAATACAACTCACAAGAAATGTAAGGGACGTTTTTAAGGAAAACTACAAACCACTGCTCAACGAAATAAGAGAGGACACATACAGATGGAGAAACATTTCATGTTCATGGTTAGAAAGAATCAATACCGTGAAAATGGCTATACTGCTTAAAGTAATTTACAAGATCAATGCTATCCCCATCAAACTACCATTGAATATCTTCACAGTACTGAAAAAAACCACCATGAATTTTATATGGAACCAACAAGAGCCCACATAGCCAAGTCAATTTTAGGCAAAAAGAACACTGCGGGAGGCATCACACTACCAGACTTCAAACTATACTACATAGCTATAGTAATCAAAACAGCATGGTACTGGTACCAAAACAGAGATATAGACCAATGGAACAGAACAGAAGCATCGGAGGTAACACAACATATCTACAACCATATTATCTTTGATAAACCAGACAAAAGCAAGCAATGGGAAAAGGATTCCCTGTTTAATAAATGGTGATGGGAAAACTGGCTATCAATGTGCAGAAAACAGAAACTGGACCCCTTCCTGACACCTTACACTAAAATTAACTCCAGATGGATTAAAGACTTAAACGTAAGACCTGACACCATAAAAACCCTAGAAGAAAATCTAGGCAAAGCCATTCAGGACATAGGAGTAGGCAAGGACTTCATGACCAAAACACCAAAAGCATTGGCAACAAAAGCCAAACTAGACAAATGGGACCTAATCAAACTCCACAGCTTCTGCAAACGAAAAGAAACAGTCACTAGAGTGAATCGGCAACCAACAGAATGGGAAAAAATCTTTCCAGTTTACACATCTGACAAAGGGCTGATATCCAGAATTTAGAAAGAACTCAAACAGATTTACAGGAAAAAACCAAACAAGCCCATTCACAAATGGGCAAAGGATATGAACAGACACTTTACAAAAGAAGACATACATGAGGCCATCAAACATATGAAAAAGTGCTCATTATCCCTGGTCATTAGAGAGAGGCAAATAAAAAAAAATTAAAATACAATCACACGCCAGTTAGAATGGGTATCATTAAAAAATCTAGAGACAGCAGATGCTGGATAGGATATGGAGAAATAGGAACACTCTTACACTGTTTGTGGGAGTGTAAATTAGTTCAACCATTGTGGAAGACAGTGTGGTAATTCCTCAGGGACCTAGAAATAGAAATTCCATTTAACCGAGCAATCCCATTACTGGGTATATATCCAAAAAATTATTAATTTTTCTACTATACTCACTCATAGGTGGGTGAGAAAAATGAGAACACATGGACACAGAGAGGCGGTCTACTATACACTGGAGACTGTTGGGGAAAATGGGGGAGGGACAGCGGGGGGGGGCTGTGGGGTATAGCCTGAGGATGAATACCAAGTGTGGGTGAAGGGGAGGAAGGCAGCAAAGCACACTGCCATGTGTGTACCTATGCAACTATCCTGCACGTTCTGCACATGTACCCCAAAACCTATAATGCAATAAAAATTAAAAAAAAAAAGACACATGCACACGAATGTTCATTGCAGCACTGTTTACAATAGCAAAGAACTGGAACCAACCCAAATGCCCAACGATTATCGACTGGACTGGAAAACGTGGCACATATACACCATGGAATATTATGCAACAATAAAAACTGATGAGTTTGGGTCCTTTGTAAGAACATGGATTAATCTGGAGAATATCATTCTCAGCAAATTGACACAAAAACAGAAAAGGTAATACCGCATATACTCAGTCATAGGTGGGTGAGAAAATGAGAACATATGGACACAGAGAGGAGATCGAATATACACTGGGGTCTATTGGGAGGAATGGGGGAGGGACAATGGTGGGGGCTGGGGAGGAATAGCCTGGGGATGAATGCCAAGTGTGGGTGAAGGGGAGGAAGGCAGAAAAACACACTGCCATGTGTGTACCTATGCAACTATCCTGCACGTTCTGCACATGTACCCCAAAACCTATAATGCAATAAAAATTAAAAAAAATAGTCAGAGTCCAGGTATTATGGCCCCTCAATCACAGCATTGCCAAATAATGCACAATTGGGGTATAGTAAGGACTCTATATCATATGGCATCTAATTCAGAGTTTCAGTGCATAATCAGCAGCTGTGTAGTAGTCAGGACCCTATCTCAGCTTGCCCCAAATTAAGCAGCTCTGTGAATGATACATAGATGTGTGATAGGAGACTCTTTGATATGGACACTCATACAGAATCTCTTTGAATACTGCTCATGTGGGGAATAATCACTAGTGTATTTCATATGGTGATTCCTTTGGAGGGTCAAACAATAACGCGCAACTGTGGAGTAAAATGGGGTTTATTACATAAGGCCACTCTTTCAGCGTTGAAGGGAATAATATGTATATCTGATAAGTCAGGAATCTCTTTCACATGGCCACTCGTTCAGGGCCTCTGTGAATAACACTCCGCTCCGAATAGGTCAAGGTTCTACTTCAAATGGCTACACATTCAGGGTCTCTGAAAGTATTGCACAACTGAGCAATACACAAGAGCTTCTTTTTATGCCCACCTGGTCCGAGTCTCATTCAATTGTACACACCCAGGGAAGAGTTAAGAGTATACCTCATAGAACCAATCATTTAGAGCCTCTGTGAATAATGCACACCAGGGTCATAGTCGAGGATTTTTTATATGGCCACTCATTATGTTCCTCCCTGAATGATACAAACCTGGGAAATCCTCAGTAGTCAATTCCATACTATCACTCATTTAGAATCTTATATAATAATTAACAATGGGGCAATAGGCAGGTGTCTATTTCATATGGCCTCTCACTCAAAGTTTCAGTGTATAATAAACTTCCATGGAGCAATCAGGACGCTGTTTAAGATAGCCACGAATTGAGGGCCTTCCTGAATGATACACACCTGGGTTATAGGATTCTATTTCATATAAAATCTAATTCTGGGTACCGCTGAGTGATACACACGTGGGATAGTGTAAGGAGTTTATTTGATACGGGCACTCATAGAGAACCCCTTTGAATAATGCACACATGGCGACTAATAAGGATTCTACTTTGTATGGCTAGTCATTCAGACAAAAAGTGAATTACGCACACGTGGATTATTAGAAGTCTGCTTCATATGCCCGACTTTCACAGTCTCACTGAATATTACACACTTGAGATATAGTCTGGGGTCTATTCTTATTGCCATTCACTCAGAGAATCACTGAATAATGAACACCTGTGGAAAAGTATGAAGTCTCCTTCCGACAGCCACTCATTGAAAGCCTCACTAAATGTACCCACCTGTGGAAAGAGTCAGGATTTACTTCTATTCCCTCATTCAGAGTCTCACTAAATAATGCACCCCTGTAGAATTGTCAGGAGAATTTTTCACTCGGCCTCTCATTCCGAGAGTCACTGAACAATGTGTTGTCGTCGGGAGTCTATTTCATGTAGACACATATTCAGAGCCTCAGTGAATAAGACAGAACCTTGCTATCGTAAAGATTCTAATTAATATGGACACATCTTCTGAGCCTCACTGAATAATACCCACCTGTAGAATAATTTCGAGTCTATTTTCGATGGACATTCATTTAGAGACTCGCTGAATAATGCACACCCCTGGGGTAGCCAGCAGTCCATTTCATTTGTACACCAATACATAGCCTGAGATTATAATATGCACGTGTGGATTAGTTGGGGCTCCATTTCATATAGCCACGGACTCGTAACCTCAGTGAATAATGTACATATGTAACGAACTCAGCAGTCTGTTTCATATAGCCACTCATACAGAGATTCATTGAATAATAAAATTATTTAAGATAGATAGAAATCCGTTTCATATGTTCACACAAGAAGAGCCTCTCTGAGTAATACACACCTGGGAAAATGTAAGGAGTCTACTATATATAGCCTCTCATTTACAGCCTCAGGGAATAATGCACACGTGTGGAGTAGGCACTAATCTATTTTATATGGAAACAAAATCAAACCCTGAGAGAGCAATACACAAGTTTGGAATAGTCACAAGTCTATTTCCTATGCTCAAATACTCAAATTCAGAGTCAAATATTCACTCCTAAGGACTAGTCAGGAAACTATTTTATATGGACAAAGTTTTAGAGCTTCTGTGAATAATATATACCTGGGAAATACTCAGGACGCTCTTTCATATGGCGCCTGTTTCAGAGCTTCATTGAAGAAGGAACACCTGTATTGTAGTCAGAAATTTCTTTTACTAGCCACATTTTCAGAGCCTAATTGAATAACATACACCTTTGGAAAGGTCAGAATTCTATTTCGTATAGCCACTCATTTACAGCCGAATGTAAAAACGCACGCATGTGGTGTATTCAGGAGTCTCTATTTTATGGACACTCATTCAGAGCGTCACAGAATAATACAGACCTATGGAAAAGTCAGTAGTGTATTTCACATGGCCACTTATTCAGAACCGCAGTGAAGCATCATATACATCTGGAAAATACTCAGGATTCTTTTATATATGGCCACTTATTCAGAGACTCAGTGAATAATGCACACCTGGGATATAATCTGGAGACTATTTGATATGATCGTTCCCTAAGCACTCAGTGGAAAATGGACAGCTAAAATATAGTTAAAATGATTGAGTCAGGAGTCTACTTTTTCTAGTCACACGTTTAGAAACTCACTGCAAAATACACACCTTAGGAATGGTCATAGTCGGTGTATTATGGCCACTCTATACCAGCATAACCGAATAATGCAAAGTTGGGCAATAGAAAAAAGTCTATATCATAGGACTTCTAATTCAGAGTTTCAGGGCATAGCAGCTATGTATTAGTCAGGAAGCAATTTCAGCTTGCCCCACATTAAGCAGCTTCATGAATAATATATATATGTGTGATAGTCAGGAGAATCTTTGATATGGACAATCATACAGAACCTCTTCGAATACTGCACATGTTGGGAATAATCACTAGTGTATTTCATATGGTGATTCCTTTGGAGGGTCAAACAGTAATGCGCAACTGTGGAGTAAAATGGGATCTATTACATAAGGCCAATCTTTCAGTGTTGCAGGGAATAATATGTATATCTGATAAGTCAGGAATGTCTTTCACATGGCCGCTCATTCAGGGCCTTTGTGAATAAGGCTCCCCTCAGAAATAGTCAAGATTCTACTTCAAATGGCTACACATTCAGAGTCTCTGTAAGAAATGCACACCTGGGCAATACACAAGAGTCTCTTTTTTATGCCCACTTAGTCAGAGTCTTATCCAATTATACAAACCCAGGGAAGAGTTAAGGGTATACCTCACGGAACCAATCATTTAGAGCCTCAGTGAATAATGCACACCAGGGTTATAGTCGAGCATTTTTTATATGGCCACTGATTCTGTGCCTCCCTGAATGATCCACACCTGGGGAATGATAAGGATTCAACTTCATAGAACCACTCATTTAGAACCTCATAGAATAATTCACAATGAGAGGATAGTCAGGTGTCTATTTCATATGGCATCTCATTCAAAGTTTCATTGTTTAATGAACTTCTATGGAGTAATGAGGACTCTGTTGGACCCCTTCCTGACACCTTACACTAAAATTAACTCCAGATGAATTAAAGACTTAAATGTAAGACCTGACAGCATAAAAACCCTAGAAGAAAATCTAGGCAAAACCATTCAGGACATAGGAGTAGGCAAGGACTTCATGACCAAAACACCAAAAGCATTGGCAACAAAAGCCAAAATAGACAAATGGGACCTAATCAAACTCCATAGCTTCTGCAGGGCAAAAGAAACAGTCACTAGAGTGAATCGGCAACCATCAGAATGGGAAAAAATCTTTGCAGTTTACACATCTGACAAAGGCTGATATCCAGAATTTACAAAGAACTCAAACAGATTTACAGGAAAAAAACAAGCAAGCCCTTTCAAAAATGGGCAAAGGATATGAACAGAAACTTTACAAAAGAAGACATACATGAGGACAACAGACATATGAAAAAGTGCTCATCATCATTGGTCATTAGAGAGATGCAAATCAAAACCACATTGAGATACCATCTCACACCAGTTAGAATGGCGATCATTAAAATATCTGGAGACAGCAGATGCTGGAGAGGATGTGGAGAAATAGGAACACTCTTACACTGTTGGTGGGAGTGTAAATTAGTTCAACCATTGTGGAAGACAGTGTGGCGATTCCTCAGGGACATAGAAATAGAAATTCCATTTGACCCAGCAATCCCATTACTGGGTATCTATCCAAAGGACTATAAACCGTTCTACTATAAGGACACATGCACACGAATGTTCATTGCAGCACTGTTTACAATAGCAAAGACCTGGAAACAACCCAAATGCCCAACGATGATAGACTGGACTGGGAAAATTTGGCACATATACACCATGGAATATTATGCAGCAATCAAAAATGATGAGTTTGTGTCCTTTGTAAGGACATGGATGAATCTGGAGAACATTATTCTCAGCAAACTGACACAAGAACAGAAAAAGAAATACCGCATATACTCACTCATAGGTGGGTGAGAAAAATGAGAACACATGGACACAGAGAGGCGGTCTACTATACACTGGGGACTGTTGGGGGGAATGGGGTAGGGACAGCGGGGGGCCTGGGGGGATAGCCTGGGGATGAATACCAAGTGTGGGTGAAGGGGAGGAAAGCAGCAAAGCACACTGCCATGTGTGTACCTATGCAACTATCTTGCACGTTCTGCACATGTACCCCCAAACCTATAATGCAATAAAAATTAAAAAATAAATAAATAAATAAATAAATAAAAGCTACCCACGAAATGAGTGCATTCCTGTATGATACACACCTGGGTTATAGGATTCTATTTCATATGTACTCTAATTCTGGGTACCACTGAGTAATTCACACGTGGGATAGTATAAAGAGTTTATTTGTTATGGGCCTTCAAATAGAAATAGTTTGAATAATGCACACACGGTGAATAATAAGGATTCTATGTTGTATAGCTAGTCATTCAGACAAAAAGTGAATAACGCACATGTGGATTATTAGAAGTCTGTTTCATATGCCCCTCTTTCACAGCTTCACTGAATATTACACACTTGAGATATAGTCTGTAGTCTGTTCTTTATGGCCATTCATTCAGAGAATCACTGAATTGGAAAAGTCAGAAATCTCTTGCCGACTGCCACACATTGAAAGCCTCACTAACTGTACCCACCTGTGGAAAGAGTCAGGATTTACTTCTATTCCCTCATTCAGAGTCTCACTAAATAATGCACACCTGTGGAATTGTCAGGAGAATTTTTCATGCAGCCTCTAATTCCGAGTGTCACTGAACAATGCGATGTATTCTGGAGACTAATTCATGTAGACACATATTCAGAGACTCAGTGTATAAGACAGCACCTTGCTTTCGTAAAGATTCTAATTAATATGGACACATCTTCTGAGCCTCACTGAATAATACACACCTGTAGAATAATTTGGAGTCTATTTTCGATGGGCATTCTTTCAGATCCTCGGTGAAGAATGCACACCCCTGGGATAGACAGAAGTCCATTTCATTTGTACACTCTTTCATAGCCTCAGTTTATAATATCTTTGTGTGGATAAATTGGTGTGCCATTTCATATAGCCACAAACTCGTAACCTCAGTGAATAATTCACATATGTAACGTACTCAGCAGTCTGTTTCATAAAGCCACTCATTCAGAGATTCATTGGATAATAAAATAATTTAAGACAGACAGAATCCCATTTTGTATGGTCACACAAGAAGAGCCTCACTGAGTAATACACACCTGGGAAACTGTTTGGTGTCTACTATATATAGCCTCTCATTTACAGCATCAGGGAATAATGCCCACGTGTGGAGTAGGCACTATTCTCTTTTATATGGCCACAAATCAAACCCTGAGTGAGCAATACACCATTTGGAAATAGTCACTACTCTATTCCATATGCCCAAATATTCAAAGTCAGAGTCCATAATTCACTCCTGTGTACTATTCAGGAAACAATTTCATATGGACAAAGTCTTAGAGCTTCAGTGAATAATATATACCTGGGAAATACTCAGGACTCTATTTCATATGGCGTCTATTTCAGAGCTACATTGAATAAGAAACCACTGTTTCGGAGTCAGAATTTTCTTTTAACAGCCACGTCTTCAGAGCCTATCTGAATTATATACACCTTGGGAAAATCAGTATTCTATTTCGTATAGCCACTCATTTATAGCCGAATACAAAAACGCATGCCTGTTGTGTATTCAGGTGTCTCTACTTTATGGACACTCATTCAGAGCATCACAGAATAATACAAACCTATGGATAAGTCAGTAGTGTATTTCACATGGCCACTTATTCAGAACCGCAGTGAAGGATTGCATTCATCTGGAAAATACTCAGGATTTTCTTTTATCAGGAATATTGCTTTTTTCTATGAATGGGTATTAATAATGGCCTATCATTTTTTGTGTATTTAAACTGGAGAATATATATTTTATGTATCTAAAGTGGAGAGCTCTACAAGTGCTTATTAAGTTTACTTGTTCCAGATCTGAGTTCAGATTCTGGATATCCTTATTAATTTTCTGTCTCATTGAGTCTAAATCTCTTTATAAGTCTTATGTATCTGGGTGTTAGGATGCGTTGATCCTTACACCACTCTATCTGTGTTAGTTTGAAATCTGTTTTATCAAATGCGTGAATTGCAACTCCTTTTTGTTTATTTATTTGTATTTGTTCTCCATTTGGTTGGTAAATTTTTCTCCAACCCTTTGTTTTTACTCTTTGTGTATCTTTGGATATGAAATGAGTCTGGATGTAGTATACTGTTAGGTTTTCGCTATATCTTTGATTGGGGAATTTAGTCGATTTCAATTTAAGATTACTGCCATTTGATGTTAACTGTATATTTTATCCATTCGTTGATGTAAATTCTTCTTTATGTTGATGCTCTTTACTTTTTGGTATATTTTTAGAAAGGCTAATACTGGTTGTTCCTTTCTGTGTGTAATGCTTCTTTCAGAAGATTTTGTAAAGCAGGCCTGGTGGTAATAAATCTCTGACTACTTGCTTGTTCATAAATCATTTTATTTTTCCTTCAGTTGTGAAGTTTAGTTTGGCAGGATATGACATTCTGGGCTGAAAGTTCTGTTGTTTAAGGATGTTAAATATCTGCCCCCACTGTCTTCTGGCTTGTATGGTTTCTGCTGAGAGATCTGCTGTAAGTCTAATAGGCTTCCCTTTGTGGGTAACCTGACCTATCTCTCTGGCTTCCCTTAGTATTTTCTCCTTTGTTTCAACCCTGGTGAATCAAATGATTATGTGTCTTGGGGTTGCTCTTCTTAAGGAATATCGTTGTGGTGTTCTCTGTATTACCTGAGGTTCAATAGTATCCTGCTTTGCTAGATTGGGAAAATTCTCCTGGATAA
Source organism: Saguinus oedipus (assembly GCA_031835075.1). Classification (NCBI taxonomy): domain Eukaryota; kingdom Metazoa; phylum Chordata; class Mammalia; order Primates; family Cebidae; genus Saguinus; species Saguinus oedipus. The sequence continues at coordinate 31,454,996 of CM063180.1, read as the reverse complement.
TATACTGAAGAGTACTTTCCAGCTGGGATTCATTCTCTCCATCACATTCAGGTACACCTATCAAACGTAGATTAGGTCTTTTCACAGAGTCATATAATTCTTGGAGACTTTGATCATTCCTTTTTATTCGTTTTTCTCTATTCTTGTCTTCTTCCATTTCATTAATATGGTCTTCGACCTCTGATATTCTTTCTTTTGCCTGATCAATTCGGCTATTCAAACTTGTGCATATTTCACTAAGTTGTTGTATTGTATTTTTCAACTCCATTAGTTCATTTACATTCCTCTCTATATTGTCCATTCTTTTTAACATTTCATTAAACCTTTTTTCAAACTTCTTAGTTTCTTTACATTGGGATAGAAAAAATTATTTCAACTCCCAAAATTTTTTTATCATCCACCTTTTAAAGCCTATTTCAGATAGTGGAACAGAATCCTCTTCCATTAGGGCTTGTTCCATTGCTGATGAGGAATTGCTATCTCCTGTAGAGGAAGAGGGGTTCTGACTTTCGGTTTTCTCGGACTTTTTCAGCTGTTTTTTTCCCTTTATTGTAATTTTATCCATCTGATGTCTTTACAATTAGCGCCTTTCTAATTAAGTTCCTGAGAAGATGTCCAAATTATTGATTCCCAGTGCTGGAATCCGAGCAACCCACTGAGTCGGCCAAAACTGCAGCGATAAACTGATGGTGCTCTTCTGGTTAGGAAACTTCGGTCTGTGTTCCTTCTTGAGTCCGTAACAAGCGGCTCTGCCTTCCCAGAGCTCCAAACACCAGACAGTAGAAGAACCAGTCCCGCTCACTGTGCACGAAGAGCTGCCACGCGGAGGCGACGACAAAACCGCTGAGCCGGCCACAGAAGTCGCGCTGGCGACCGGTGGGACTCCTCGACTGGAAATCTTCTGGTCCGTGGGTGACGAAAATTTCTCTGAAAATGTGGCGTCCCCACGTTTTCCGAGGTTTCACTGGGACCTACAATCCCGAGCTGTTAGCAATCAGCCATCTTGGATCTCTCCCAGGATTTTTTTATATATGGCCACTTATTCAGAGACTCAGTGAATAATGCACACCTGGGGTATAGTCTGGAGACTATTTGATATGACCGTTCCCTAAGCACTCAGTGGAAAACGGAGAGCTGAAATATTGTCAGGATGATAGAGTCAGGAGTCTACTTTATGTGGTCACTCGCTCAGAAACTCACTGAAGAATACACACCTTAAAAATAGTCAGAGTCCAGGTATTATGGACAATCAATCACAGCATTACCAAATAATGCACAATTGGGCAATAGTAAGGAGTCTATATAATATGTCTGCTAATTCAGAGCTTCAGTGCATAATCAGCAGCTGTGTAGTTGACAGAAATCTTTCTCAGCTTGCCCCAAATTAAGCAGTTCTGTGAATGATGCCTATATGTGTGATAGTCAGGAGACCCTTTGATATGGATACTCATACAGAACCTCTTCAAATACTGCACTTGTCGGGAATAATCACTAGTGTATTTCATATGGTGATTCCTTTGGAGGGTCAAACAATAATGCGCAACTGTGGAGAAAAATGGGGTTTATTACATAAGGCCACTCTTTCAGTGCTGCAGGGAATAATATGTATATCTGTTGAGTCAGGAATCTCTTTCACATGGCCACTCGTTCCAGGCCTCTGTGAATAATACTCCCCTCAGAAATAGTCAAGGTTCTACTTCAAATGGCTACACATTCAGAGTCTCTGTAAGTTATGCAGACCTGGGCAATACACAAGAGTGTCTTTTTTATGCCCACTTAGTCAGAGTCTCATTCGATTATAATCACCCGGGAAAGAGTAAAGAGTACACCTCACATAAACAATCATTTAGAGCCTCGGTGAATAATGCACACCAGGGTTATAGTCGAGCATTTTTTATATGGCCACTCATTCTGTGCCTCCCTGAATGATACACACCTGGGGAAGCCTCAGCAATCAATTTCATATTACCTTTCACAATTTTTTTTTTAATTTTTATTGTATTGTAGGTTTGGCGGTACATGTGCAGAACGTGCAAGATAGTTGCATAGGTAAACACACATGGCAGTGTGCTTTGCTGCCTTGCTCCCCTTCACCCACACTTGGTATTCATCCCCAGGCCATCCCCCCAGCCCCCTCCCGCTGTCCCTCCCACATTCCCCCCAACAGTCCCCAATGTATAGTAGACCGCCTCTCTGTGTCCATGTGTTCTCATTTTTCTCACCCACCTATGAGTGAGTATATGCGGTATTTCTTTTTCTGTTCTTGTGTCAGTTTGCTGAGAATGACGTTCTCCAGATTCATCCATGTCCCTACAAGGGACACAAACTCATCATTTTTGATTGCTGCATAATATTCCATGGTGTATATGTGCCACATTTTCCCAGTTTAGTCTTTCATCGTTGGGCATTTGGGTTGGTTCCAGGTCCTTGCTATTGTAAACAGTGCTGCAATGAACATTCGTGTGCATGTGTCCTTATAGTAGAAAGATTTATAGTCCTTTGGATAGATACCCAGTAATGGGATTGCTGGGTCAAATGGAATTTCTCTTTCTAGGTCCCTGAGGAATCGCCACACTGTCTTCCACAATGGTTGAACTAATTTACACTCCCACCAACAGTGTAAGAGTGTTCCTATTTCTCCACATACTCTCCAGCATCTGTTGTCTCCAGATTTTTTAATGATCACCATTCTAACTGGTGTGAGATGGTATCTCAATGTGGTTTTTATTTGCATCTCTCTAATGACCAATGATGATGAGCACTATTTCATATGTTTGTTGGCCTCATGTATGTCTTCTTTTGTAAAGTTTCTGTTCATATCCTTTGCCCATTTTTGAATGGGCTTGTTTGAATTTTCCTGTAAATCTGTTTGAGTTCTTTGTAAATTCTGGATATCAGCCCTTTGTCAGATGTGTAAACTGCAAAGATTTTTTCCCATTCTGATGGTTGCCACTTCACTCTAGTGACTGTTTCTTTTGCCGCGCAGATGTGGAGTTTGATTAGGTCCCATTTGTCTATTTTGGCTTTTGTTGCCAATGCTTTTGGTGTTTTGGTCATGAAGTCCTTGCCTACTCCTATGTCCTGAATGGTTTTGCCCACATTTTCTTCTAGGGTTTTTATTGTGTCAGGTCTTACGTTTAAATCTTTAATCCATCTGGAGTTAATTTTAGTGTAAGGTGTCAGAAGGTGGTCCAGTTTCTGCTTTCTGCACATGACTAGCCAGTTTTCCCAATGCCATTTGTTAAATAGGGAATCCTTTCCCCATTGCCGGTTTTTGTCTGGTTTATCAAAGATAATATGTTTGTAGATATTTTGTGTTGCCTCCGATGCTTCTATTATGTTCCATAAGTCTATATCTCTGTTTTGGTACCAGTACCATGCTGCTTTGATTACTGTAGCCTTGTAGTATAGTTTGAAGTCTGGTAGAGTGATGCCTCCCGCTGTGTTCTTTTGCTTAGAATTGACTTGGCTATGCGGACTCTTTTATGGTTCCATATGAAATTCATGATGGTTTTTTCCAGTTCTGTGAAGAAATTCAAAGGTAGTTTGATGGGGATAGCATTGAATGTGTAAATTACTTTCGGCAGTATAGCCATTTTCACGATATTGATTCTTCCCAACCACGAGCATGGAATGTTTCTCCATCTGTTTGTGTCCACAGCTGAATTTTACCAGACACACAAAGAGGATCTGGTACTGTTCCTTCTGAAACTATTCCAAATAATCCAAAGAGAGGGAACCCTTCCCAAATCATTTTATGAGACCATCGTCATGCTGATACCAAAACCTGGCAGAGACTCAACAAGAAAAGAAAACTTCAGGCCAATATCCATGATGAACATAGATGCAAAAATCTTCAATAAAATACTGGCAAACCGATTGCAACAGCAGATTAAAAAACTTATCCATCATGATCAAGTAGGATTCATCCCAGGGATGCAAGGCTGGTTCAACATATGCAAGTCTATAAATGTAATTCACCACATAAACAGAAGCAAAAACAAAAACCACATGATTATCTCAATTGACGCAGAGAAGACATTTGACAAAATTCAACAGCCCTTTATGCTAAAAACCCTCAATAACCTTGGTATAGATAGAACCTATCTCAAAGTAATAAAAGCTATTTACGACAAACCAACAGCCAATATCATTCTGAATGAGCAAATATTGGAAGCCTTCTTTTCGAAATCCAGCACTAGACAAGGATGCCCTCTCTCACCAATCCTATTCAACATAGTACTGGAATTTCTAGCCAGAGCAAACAGACAAGAAAAAGAAATAAAGTGTATTCAAATGGAAAGGTGGGAGCCAAATTGTCTCTATTTGCAGACGACATGACAGTATACCTAGAAGACCACATCACCTCAGCTCAGAAGATTCTGAAACTGATAAGCAACTTCAGAAAAGTCACAGGATATAAAATCAATGTGCAAAAATCACAAGCATTCCTATACACCAGTAACAGACTTAAAGAGAACCAAATCAAGAACAACCTGCCATTCACAATTGCTACAAAGAAAATAAAATACCTAGGAATACAACTCACAAGGAACGTAAGGGACCTCTTCAAGGAAAACTACAAACCACTGCTCAACAAAATAAGAGAGGACACAAACAGATGGAGAAACATTCCATGTTCGTGGTTAGGAAGAATCAAATTGTGAAAATGGCTATACTGCCCAAAGTAATGAACACAATCAATGATATCCCCATCAAATTACCATTGAATTTCTTCACAGAACTGGAAAGAACCACCATGAATTTCATATGGAAACAAAAAAGGGCCCGCATAGCCAAGTAAATTCGAAGCAAAAAGAACACAGCGGGAGATATCACACTACCAGACTTCAAACTATACTACAAGTCTACACTAATCAAAACACCATGGTACTGGTACATAAACAGAGATATAGACGAATGGTATAGAACAGAAGCATCGGAGGCAACACAACATATCTACAACCATATTATCTGATAAACCAGACCAAAACAATCAATGGGAAAGTATGCCCTATTTAATAAATGGTGTTGGGTAAACTGGCTAGCAATGTGCAGAAAGCAGAAACTGGACCCCTACCTAACACCTTACACTAAAATTAAATCCAGTTGGACTAAAGACTTAAACATAAGACCTGACACCATAAAAACTCTAGAAGAAAATCTAGGCAAATCCACTCAGGACATAGGAGTATGCAAGGACTTCATGACCAAAAAACCAAAAGCATTGGCAACAAAATCCAAAATAGACAAATGGTATCTAATCAAACTCCACAGCTTCTGCACAGCAAAAGAAACAATCACTAGAGTGAATTGGCAAACATCAGAATGGGAAACAATCTTTGCAGTTTACCCATATGACAAAGGGCTGATATCAAGAATTTAAAAGGACTCAAACAGATTGACAGGAAAAAAACAAACAAGCCCATTCAAAAATGAGTAAATGATATGAACAGACACTTTACAAAAGAAGACCTACATGAGGCCAACAAACACATGAAAAAATGCTCATCATCACTGGTCATTAGAGAGATGCAAATCAAAACCACATTGAGATACCATTTCACGCCAGTTAGAATGGCGATCATTAAAAAATCTGGAGACAGCAGATGCTGGAGAGGATGCGGAGAAATAGGAACACTCTAACACTGTTGGTGGGAGTGTAAATTAGTTCAACCATTGTGGAAGACAGTGTGGCTATTCCTCAAGGACCTAGAAATAGAAATTCCATTTGACCCAGCATTCCCATTACTGGGTATTTATCCAAAGGACTATATATCGTTCTACTGTAAGGACACATGCACACTAATGTTCATTGCAGCACTGTTTACAATAGCAAAGACCTGGAACCAACCCAAATGTCCAACGATGATAGACTGGACTGAGAAAATGTGACACATATACACCATGGAATATTATGCAGCTATCAAAAATGATGAGTATGTGTCCCTTGAAAGGACATGGATGAATCTGGAGAACATCATTCTCAGCAAACGGACACAAGAACAAAAAAAGAAATACCGCTTATACTCACTCATAGGTGGGTGAGAAAAATGATAACACATGGACACAGAGAGGGGGTATACTACAAACTGGGGTCTATTGGGGGGAAGGGGAAGGGACAGCGGGGAGGCTGGGGAGGGATAGCATGGGGATGAATGCCAAGTGTGGGTGAAGTGGAGGAAGGCAGCAAAACGCACTGCCATGTGTGTACCTATGAAACTATCTTGCATCTTCTGCACATGTACCCCAAAACCTATAATGCAATAAAAATTAAAAAATAAAGATTCTATACTGCCCAAAGTAATTTACACAATCAATGCTATCCCCATCAAACTACCATTGAATTTCTTCACAGAACTGGAAAAAACCACCATGAATTTCATATGGAACCAAAAAAGAGCCCGCATAGCCAAGTCAATTCTAAGCAAAAAGAACACAGCGGGAGGCATCACGCTACCAGACTTCAAACTATACTACAAGGCTACAGTAATCAAAACAGCATGGTACTGGTACCAAAACAGAGATATAGACCAATGGAACAGAACAGAGGCATCAGAGGCAACACAACACATCTACAACCATATTATCTTTGATAAACCAGACAAAAACAGGCAATGGGGAAAGGATTCCCTATTTAATAAATGGTGTTGGGAAAACTGGCTAGCCATGTGCAGAAAGCAGAAATTGGACCCCTTCCTGACACCTTACACTAAAATTAACTCCAGATGGATTAAAGACTTAAACGTAAGACCCGACACCATAAAAACCCTAGAAGAAAATCTAGGCAAAACCATTCAGGACATAGGAGTAGGCAAGGACTTCATGAACAAAACTCCCAAAGCATTGGCAACAAAAGCCAAAATAGACAAATGGGACCTAATCAAACTCCACAGCTTCTGCACAGCAAAACAAACAGTCACTAGAGTGAATCGGCAACCATCAGAATGGGAAAAAATCTTTGCAGTTTACGCATCCGACAAAGGGCTGATATCCAGAATTTACAAAGAACTCAAACAGATTTACAGGAAAAAAACAAACAAGCCCATTCAAAAATGGGCAAAGGATATGAACAGAAACTTTACGAAAGCAGACATACATGAGGCCAGCAAACATATGAAAAAGTGCTCATCGTCATTGGTCATTAGAGAGATGCCAATCAAAACCACATTGAGATACCATCTCACACCAGTTAGAATGGCGATCATTAAAAAATCTGGAGACAGCAGGTGCTGGAGAGGATGTGGAGAAATAGGAACACTCTTACACTGTTGGTGGGAGTGTAAATTAGTTCAACCATTGTGGAAGACAGTGTGGCGATTCCTCAGGGACCTAGAAATAGAAATTCCATTTGACCCAGCAATCCCATTACTGGGTATCTATCCAAAGGATTATAAATCGTTCTACTATAAGGACACATGCACACGAATGTTCATTGCAGCACTGTTTACAATAGCAAAGACCTGGAACCAACCCAAATGCCCAACGATGATAGACTGGACTGGGAAAATGTGGCACATATACACCATGGAATATTATGCAGCAATCAAAAATGATGAGTTTGTGTCCTTTGTAGGGACATGGATGAATCTGGAGAACATCATTCTCAGCAAACTGACACAAGAACAGAAAAAGAAATACCGCATATACTCGCTCATAGGTGGGTGAGAAAAATGAGAACATGTGGACACAGAGAGGCGGTCTACTATACACTGAGGACTGTTGGGGGGAATGGGGGAGGGACAGCAGGGGGGGGCTGGGGGGGATAGCCTGGGGATGAATACCAAGTGTGGGTGAAGGGGAGGAAAGCAGCAAAGCACACTGCCATGTGTGTACCTATGCAACTATCTTGCTCGTTCTGCACATGTACCCCCAAACCTATAATGCAATAAAAAAAAAAAAAAAAAGAAAGAAAAAAAAAAAAAAAGAAAAAAAAAATAAAGATTCTATGTTGTATGGCTTGTCATTCAGACAAAATGTGAATAACGCACGTGTGGATTATTAGAAGTCCTTTTCATATGTCCCTCTTTCACAGACTCACTGAATATTACACACTTGACATATAATCTGGAGTCTGTTCTTTATTGCCATTCATTCAGAGAATCACTGAATAATGAACACCTGTGGAATAGTCAGAAATCTCTTTCTGACCGCCACTCATTAAAAGCCTCAATACATGTACCCACCTGTGGAAAGAGTCAGGATTTACTTCTACTCCCTCATTCAGAATCTCACTATATAATGCACACCTGTGAAATTGTCAGGAGAATTTTACATGTGGCCTCTCATTCCGAGTGTCACTGAACAATGTGCGGTAGTCTGGATTCTATTTCATGTAGACACATACTCAGAGCCTCAGTGAATAAACAGACCCTTGCTATCGTAAAGATTCTAATTAATATGGACACATCTTCTGAGTCTCACTGAATAATACACACCTGTAGAATAATTTGGAGTCTATTTTCGATGGACATTCATTCAGAGCCTCGGTGAATAATGCACACCCCTGGGGTAGCCAGAAGTCCATTTCATTTGTACACTCATCCATAGCCTCAGTTTATAATATACACATGTGGATTAGTTGGTGTTCCATGTCATATAGCCACGGACTCGTGACCTCAGTGAAGAATCCCCATATGTAACGTACTGAGAAGTCTGTTTCATATAGCCACTAATTCAGAGATTCATTGGATAATAAAATTATTTGAGATAGACAGAATCCTGTTTCGTATGGTCAAACAAGAAGAGCCTCGCTGAGTAATACACACCTGGAAAAATGTGAGGAATCTCCTATATATAGCGTCTCATTTACAGCCTCAGGAAATAATGCACACGTGTGGAGTTGGCACTGATCTGTTTTATATGGACACAAAATCAAACCCTAAGTGAGCAATACACAAGTTGGGAAAAGTCACTAGTCTATTCCATATGCCCATATATTCAAAGTCAGAGTCAATAATTCACTCCTGTGGATTAGTCAGGAAATAATTTCATATGGACAAAGGTTTAGAACTTCAGTGAATAATATATACCTGGGAACTATTCAGGACGCTATTTTATATGGCATCTATTTCAGAGCTTCATTGAATAAGAAACGCCTGTATCATAGTCAAAATTATCTTTTAGTAGCCACATCTTCAGAGCATAACTGAATCACATACCTTTTCAAAAATGTCAGTATTCTATTTCGTATAGCCACTCATTTACAGTCGAATGTAAAATCGCACGCCTGTGGAGTATTCCGGAGTATCTATTATATGGACACTCATTCAGAGCGTCACAGAATAATACAGACCTATGGAAAAGTCAGGAGAGTATTTCACATGGCCACTTATTCAGAACCACAGTGAAGGATCATATACATCTGGAAAATACTCAGGATTCTTTTATATATGGCCACTTATTCAGAGACTCAGTGAATAATGCACACCTGGGGTATAGTCTGAAGACTATTTGACCATTCCCTAAGGCCTCAGTGGAAAATGGAGAGCTGAAATATAGTAAGGATGATAGAGACAGAAGTCTAATTTATGTGGTCACTTTTTCAGAATCTCACTGAAGAATACACACCTTAAGAATAGTCAGAGTCCAGTTATTGTGGCCACTCAATCACAGCATTAACGAATAATGCACAATTGGGCAATAGTAAGGAGTCTATATCATATGGCTTCTAATTCGAAGCTTCACTGCATAATCAGCAGCTGTGTAGTAGTCAGGACCCTATTTCAGCTTGCCACAAATTGAGCAGCTTTGTGAATGATACATATATGTGTGACAGTCAGGTGTCTCTTTGATGTTGGCATTCCTAACGAACCTCTTAGAATACTACAAATGTGAGTAATAATCACTACTCTATTTCATATGGTTATTTTTTGGCGGCTCAAGCAATAACTTGCAACTCTGGAGTAAAATGGGGTCTATTACATAAGGCCACTCTTTCAGTATTGCAGAAAATAATATGTATATCTGATAAGTCAGGAATCTCTTTCACATGGCCACTCGTTCAGGGCCTATGTGAATAATACTCCCCTCAGAAAAAGTCAAGGTTCTACTTCAAATGGCTACACATTCAACATCTTGGTAAGTAATGCACATCTGGGCAATACACAAGAGTCTCCTTTTTATGCCCACTTAGTCAGAATCTTATTCAATGATACACACCCAGGGAAGTGTTAAGAGTATACCTCACTGAACCAGTCATTTAGAGCCTCAGTGAATAATATACACCAGGATTATAGTCGAGGAGTTTTTATATGGCCACTCATTCTGTGCCTCCTTGAATGACACACAACTGGGAAATCCTCAAGATTCATTTTCAAAGTACCGCCCATGTAGAACTTTATAGAATAATTAACAATGGAGCAATAGTTAGGTGTCTATTTCATATGGCTTCTCATTCAATGTTTCAGTGTATAATGAACTTTTATGGAGTAATCAGGGCGCTGTTTAAGATAGCCACCAATTGAGTGCCTTTCTGAATTATACACACCTGGGTTATAGGATTCTACTTCATATGAACTCTAATTCTGGGTACCGCTGAGTAATACACACGTGGGATAGTGTAAGGAGTTTATTTGTCATGGGCACTCATAGAGAACCTGTTTGAATAATGCACACATGGCGAATAATAAGGACTCTATATTGTATGGCTAGTCATTCAAACAAAAAGTAAATAAGTCACATATGGATTATTAGATGTCTGTTTCATATGCCCCTCTTTCACAGCCTCACTGAATATTACACACTTGAGATATAGTCTGGAGTTTATTCATTTTGGCCATATATTCAGAGAATCACTGAATAATGAAAACTTGTGGAATAGTCAGAAGTCTCTTTCCGACCACCACTCATTGAAAGCCTCACTACATGTACCAACCTGTTGAGTCAGGATTTACTTCTATTCCCTCATTCAGAGTCTCACTAAATAATGCACACCTGTGGAATTGTCAGGAGAATTTTTCATGCGGCCTCTCATACCAAGTGTCACTGAACAATGAGCTGTAGTGTGGAGAATATTTCATGTAGACACATATTCAGAGCCTCAGTGAATAAGACAAACCCTTGCTATCCTAAAGATTCTAATTAATATGGAAACATCTTCTGAGCCTCTCTGAATAATACACACTTGTAGAATAATTTGGAGTCTATTTTCGGTGGACATTCATTCAGAGCCTTGGTGAAGAGTGCACACCCCTGAAGTAGACAGAAGTCCATTTCATTTGTACACTCGTCCATAGCCTCAGTTTATAATATGCACGTGTGGATTAGTTGGGGTTCCATTTCATATAGCCACGGACTTGTAACCTCAGTGAATAATGCACATATGCAATGTACTCAGCAGTCTGTTTCATACAGCCACTCATTCAGAGATTCGTTGGATATTAAAATTATATTAGAGGCAGAATCCCGTTTCATAGGGTAACACAAGAAGAGCCTCACTAAGTTATACACACCTGGGAATATGTGAGGAGTCTACTATATATTGCCTCTCATTTACAACCTCGGGGAATAATGCACACGTGTGGAGTAGGCACAAATCTCTTTTATATGACCACAAAATCAAACCCTGAGTGAGCAATACACAAGTGTGGAATAGTCACTAGTCTATTCCATATGCTTAGATATTCAAAGTCAGGGTTAATAATTCAGTCCTGTGGACTAGTCAGGAAACAATTTCATATGGACAATGTTTTAGGGCTTCAGTGAAAAATATTTACCTGGAAAAAACTCATTACGCTCTTTCATATGGCATCTATTTTAGAGCTTCATTGAATAAGGAACCCCTGTATCGTAGTCAGAATTTTCTTTTAATAGCCACATCTTCAGAGCCTAATTTAAAACATACACCTTGGAAAATGTCAGGATTCTATTTCGTATAGCCACTCATTTTAGAGCTGAATTTAAAAACGCACCCCTGTGGAGTATTCAGGAGTCTCAATTTTATGAACACTCATTCAGTGCGTCACAGAATAATACAGACCTATGGAAAAGTCAGGAGTGTATTTCACATGGCCACTTATTTAGAACCGCAGTGAAGGATCATATACATCAGGAAAATACTCAGGATTCTTTTATATATGGCCACTTATTCAGAGACTCAGTGAATAATGCACACCTGGGGTATAGTCTGGAGACTATTTTATATGCGTGTTCCCTAAGCACTCAGTGGAAAATGGAGAGCTGAAATATAGTCAGGATGGTAGAGTTAGAAGTCTACTTTATGTGGTCACTCGATCAGAAACTCACTGAAAAATACACACCTTAAGATAGTCAGAGTCCATGTATTATGGATACTCAATCACAGCATTTCCAAATAATGCACAATTGGGCAATAGTAAGAAGTCTATATCATATGGCATCTAATTCAGAGCTTCAGTGCATAATCAGCAGCTGTGTAGTAGTGAGGACCCTATTTCAAATTAAGCAGCTGCTTGAATGATACATATATGTGTGATAGTCAGGAGACACTTTTTTATGGACATTCATACAGTACCTCTTCGAATACTGCATATGTGTGGAATAATCACTAGTGTATTTCATATGGTGATTCCTTTGGAGTGTCAAACAGTAACGTGGAACTGTGGAGTAAAATGGGGTCTATTACATAAGGACACTCTGTCAGTGTTCCAGGGAATAAGTTGGGAATCTGTTTCACATAGCCACTCGTTCAGGGCCTCTGTGAATAATACACCCCTCAGAAAGTCAAGGTTCTACTTCAAATGGCTACACATTCAGAGTCTCTGTTAGTAATGCACACCTGGGCAATACACAAGAGTCTCTTTTTTATGCCCACTTAGTCAGAGTCTCATTCAATTATACACACTCGGGGAAGAGTTAAGCGTATACCTCACGGAACCAGTCATTTAGAGCCTCAGTGAGTAATGCACACCAGGGTTATTGTCAAGCATTTTTTATATGGCCACTCACTCTGTGCCTCCCGAAATGATACAAACCTGGGGAATTCTCAAAATTCAATGTTATACTACCACTCATGTAGAACCGTATAGAATAATTCACAATGGAACAATAGTCAGGTGTCTATTTCATATGACCTCTCATTCAAAGTTTCAGTGTATAATGAACCTCTTTGGAATAATCAGGACGCTGTTTAATATAGCCACGAATTTAGTGCCTTCCTGAACGATCGACACCTGGATTATGGGACTCTATTTCATTTGAACTCTAATTATGGGTACCGCTGAATAATACACACGTGGGATAGTGTAAGACGTTTATTTGTTATGTTCACTCATAGAGAAACTGTTTAAATAATGCACACATGGCGAATAATAAAAATTCTATGTTGTACAACTAGTCATTCAGACAAAACGTGAATAACGCACATGTGGATTATTAGAAGTCTGTTTCATAGGTCCTTTTTCACAGCCTCACTGAATATTAGACACTTGAGATATAGTCTGAAGTCTATTCTTTAAGGCCATTCATTCAGAGAATCACTGAATAATGAACTCCTGTGGAATAGTCAGAAGTCTCTATCAGACTGCCACTCATTGAAAGCCTCACTTAGTGTACCGACCTGTGGAAAGAGTCAGAATTTACTTCTATTCCCTCATTCAGAGTCTCACTAAATAATGCACACCTGTGGAATTGTCAGGAGAATATTTCATGCGGCCCCTCATTCCGAGTGTCACTGAACAATGTGCTGTGGTCTGGAGAATATTTCATGTAGACACCTATTCAGAGCCTCAGTGAATAAGACAGACCCTTGCTATCGTAAATATTTTAATTAATATGGAAAAATATTCTGAGCCTCACTGTATAATACACACCTGTAGAATAATTTGGAGTCTATTTTCGACAGACAGTCATTCAGAGCCTTGGTGAAGCATGCACACCCCTAGGGTAGCCAGGAGTCCATTTTATTTGTACACTCATTCATAGCCTCAGATTATACTATGCACGTGTGGATTAGTTGGGGTTCCATTTCATATAGCCACGGACTCCTTAGCTCCGTGAATAATGCACATATGTAACATACTCAGGTGTCTGTTTTATATAGCCACTCATTCAGAGATTAATTGGAGAATAAAATTATTTAAGATAGACTGAATCCCATTGTATATGGTCTCACAAAAAGAAACCCACTGAGTAATACATTACTGGGAAAATGTGAGGAGTCTAGTATATATAGCCTCTCATTTACAGCCTCACGGAATAATACACACGTGTGGAGTAGGCACTAATCTATTTTAAATGGCCACAAAATCAAACCATGAGTGAGCAATACACAAGTTGAGAACAGTCACTAGTCTATTCCATATGCCCAAATATTTAAAGTCAGGGTCAATATTTCACTCCTGTGGACTAGTCAGGAAACAATTTCATATGGACAATGTTTTAGAGCTTCAGTGAATAATATATATGTGGGAAAAATTCAGGACGCTACTTCATATGGCGTCTATTTCAGAGCTTCATTGAATAAGGAACACCTGTATAGTAGTCAGAATTTACTTTGAGCAGCCACAGCCTCAGAGCCTAACTGAATAACATACACCTTGGGGCATGTCAGGATTCTATTTCATATAGCTACTCATTTAGAGCCAAATGAAGAAACGCATGCCTGTGGAGTATTCCGGAGTCTCATTTTTATGGAAACTCATTCAGAGCGTCACAGAATAATACAGACCTATGGAAAATTCAGGAGTGTATTTCACATGGACACTTATTCAGAACTGCAGTGAAGGATCATATACATCTGAAAAATACTCAGGAATGTTTTAGAAATGGCCACATATTCAGAGACTCAGTGAATAATGCACACCTCGGGTATAGTCTGGAGACTATTTGATATGACTGTTCCTTAAGCACTCAGTGGAAAATGGAGACCTGAAATATAGTCAGGATGATAGTCAGGAGTCTTCGTTATGTGGTCACCCGTTCAGAAACTCACTGAAAAATACACACCTTAAGTATGGTCAGAGTCCATGTATTATGGCCACTAAATCACAGCATCACCGAATAATGCACAATTTGGCAACTGTAATGTGTCTATATCATACGGCTTCTAACTCTGAGCTTCAGTGCATAATCAGCAGCTGTGTAGTAGTCAAGACCCTATTTCAGCTTGCCCAAAATTAAACAGCTCCGTGAATGATATATATATGTGTGATAGTCAGGAGACTCTTTGATATGGACACTCATAGAGAACCTCTTCGAATACTGCACATGTGGGGAATAATCACTAGTGTAATTCACATGGTGATTCCTATTGAGGGTCAAAGAGTAATGCCCAACTGTGGAGTAAAATGTGGTCTATTACATAAGGCCACACTTTCAGTGTTGCAGAGAATAATATGTATATCTGATAAGTCAGGAATGTCTTTCACATGTCCACTCGTTTAGGTCTTCTGTGAATAATACTGCCCTCAGGAATAGTCATGGTACTACTTCAAATGGCTACACATTCAGCGTCTTTGTAAGTAATGCACACCAGGGTATTACACAAGAGTCTGTTCTTTATGCGCACTTAGTCAGAGTCTCATTCAATTATACACACCCGAGAAAGAGTTAAGAGTATACCTCATGGAACCAATCATTTAGAGCCTCAGTGAATAATGCA
The DNA here is from genome assembly GCA_031835075.1 of Saguinus oedipus. Lineage (NCBI taxonomy): Eukaryota > Metazoa > Chordata > Mammalia > Primates > Cebidae > Saguinus > Saguinus oedipus. The sequence goes on along the minus strand of CM063180.1, from coordinate 31,439,416 downwards.
CACCAGGTTTATAGTTGAGGATTATTTATATGGCCACTTATTCTGTACCTCCCTGAAAGATACACACATGGGGAAATCTCAGGAGTCAATTTCATACTACCACTCATGTAGAACATTATAGAATAATTCACAATGAAGCAATAGTCAGGTGTCTATTTCATATGACCTCTCATTCAAAGTTTCAGTGTATAATGAACTTTGATGGAGTAATCAGGATGCTGTTTAAGATAGCCACGAATTGAGTGCATTGCTGAATGATACACACCTGGCTTATTGGATTTTATTTTATATAAACTCTAATTCTGGGTACTTCTGAGTAATACACACGTGGGATAGTGTAAGGAGTTTATTTTTTATGTGCACTCATAGAGAAACTGTTTGAATAATGCACACAGAACCAATAATAAGGATTCTATGTTGTACGGGTATTCATTCAGACAAAAAGTGAATAACGGACATGTGGATTATAAGAAGTCTGTTTCATATGCCATTTCACAGCCTCACTGAATATTACACACTTGAGATATAAGCTGGCGTCTATTCTTTATGGCCATTTATTTAGTGAGTCACTTAATAATGAACACCTGTGGAATAGTCAGAAGTCTCTTTCCAACCGCCACTCATTGAAAGCCTCATTAAATGTACCCACCTGTGGAAAGAGTCAGGATGTACTTCTATTCCCTCATTCAGAGTCTCACTGAATAATGCAAACCTGTGGAATTGCCAGAAGAATTTTTTATGGGGCCTCACATTCCGAGTGTCACTTAACAATGTGCTGTAGTCTGGAGTCTATTTCAGGCAGAAACATATTCAGAGCCTCAGTGAATAAGACAGACCCTTGCTATCATAAAGATTCTAATTAATATGGACACATCTTCTGAGCCTCACTTCATAATACACACCTGTAGAATAATTTGGAGTCTATTTTCGATGGGCATTCATTCAGAGCCTCAGTGAAGAATGCACACTTTTGGGGTAGCCAGAAGTTTATTTGATTTGTACACTCACCCATAGCCTCAGTTTATAATATGCACGTGTGGATTAGTTGGGGTTCCATTTCATATAGACACGGACTCGTTACCTCAGTGAATAATGCACATATGTAACGTACTCAGCAGTCTGTTTTTTATACCCACTCATTCAGAGATTCATTGGATAATAAAATTATTTAAGATAGACTGAATCCCGTTTCATATGGTCACACAAGAAGAACCTCACTGAGTAATACACAACTGTGAAAATGTGAGTAGTCTACTATACATAGCCTCTCATTTACAGCCTCAGGGAATAATGCACACGTGTGGAGTAGGCACTAATCTATTTTGTATGGCCACAAAATAAAATCCCGAGTAAGCAATAAACAAGATTTGAATAGTCACTAGTCTATTTCATATGACCAAATATTTAAAGTCAGAGTCAATAATTCACTTTTGTGGACTAGTCAGGAAATAATTTCTTCTGGACAAAGTTACAGAGCTTCAGTGAATAATATATACCTGGGAAATACTCAGGACGGCATTTCATATGGTATCTATTTCAGAGCTTCATTGAATAAAAAACACCGGTATCGTAGTCAGAATTTTCTTTTAATAGCCACATCCTCAGAGCCTAACTGAATAACATACACCTTGGGAAATGTCAGGTTTCTATTCCGTATAGCCACTCTTTTAGAGCTGAATGTAAAAATGCATGCCTATGGAGTATTCAGGGGTCTCTACCTTATGAACACTCATTCAGAGTGTCACAATATAATGCGGACCTATGAAAAAGTCAGGAGTGTGTTTCACATGGCCACTTATTCAGAAAAGAAGGGAAAGTTCATATACATCTGAAAAATACTAACGAATCTTTTTATATGGCCACTTATTCAGAGACTCAGTGAATAATGCACACCTGGGGTATAGTCTGGAGACTATTTGAGATGACCGTTCCCTAAGCACTCAGTGGAAAATGGAGAGTTGAAGTATAGTCAGGATGATAGAGACAGGAGTCTACTTTATATGGTCACTGGATCAGAAACTCACTGAGGAATACACACCTAAAAATAGTCAGAGTCCTGGTATTATGGCCACTCAATCACAGCATTACCGAATAATGCAAAAATTGGGGAATAGTAAAAAGTATATATCATATGGCTTCTAATTCAGAGCTTCAGTGCAAAATCAGCAGCTGTGTAGTAGTCAGAACTGTGTCTCAGCTTGCCCCAAATTATGCATCTCCGTGAATGATACATATGTGTGTGATAGTCAGGAGACTCTTTGATATGGACACTCATACAGAACCTCTTCGAATACTGCACATGTTGGAAATAATCACTAGTGTATTTCATAGAGTGATTACTTTGGAGGGTAAAACAATAACGTACAACTGTGGAGTACAATGGCGAGAATCTCTTTCTCATGGCCACTTGTTCAGGGCCTCTGTGAATAAAACTTCCCTCAGAAATAGTCAAGGTTCTACTTAAATGGCTACACATTCAGAGTCTCTGTATGTAATGCACACCTGGGCAATACACAATAGTCTCTTTTTTATGCCCATTTAGTCAGAGTCTCGTTCAATTATACACACGCGAAGAAGATTTCAGAGTATACCTCACGGAACCAATCATATAGAGGCTCAGTGAATAATGTACACCAGGTTTATAGTCGAGCATTTTTTTTTTTTTTATTTATTTATTTTTTATTGCATTATAGGTTTGGGGGTACATGTGCAGAACGAGCAAGATAGTTGCATAGGTACACACATGGCAGTGTGCTTTGCTGCTTTCCTCCCCTTCACCCACACTTGGTATTCATCCCCAGGCTATCCCCCCCAGCCCCCCCCTGCTGTCCCTCCCCCATTCCCCCCAACAGTCCCCAGTGTATAGTAGACCGCCTCTCTGTGTCCACATGTTCTCATTTTTCTCACCCACCTATGAGCGAGTATATGCGGTATTTCTTTTTCTGTTCTTGTGTCAGTTTGCTGAGAATGATGTTCTCCAGATTCATCCATGTCCCTACAAAGGACACAAACTCATCATTTTTGATTGCTGCATAATATTCCATGGTGTATATGTGCCACATTTTCCCAGTCCAGTCTATCATCGTTGGGCATTTGGGTTGGTTCCAGGTCTTTGCTATTGTAAACAGTGCTGCAATGAACATTCGTGTGCATGTGTCCTTATAGTAGAACGATTTATAATCCTTTGGATAGATACCCAGTAATGGGATTGCTGGGTCAAATGGAATTTCTATTTCTAGGTCCCTGAGGAATCGCCACACTGTCTTCCACAATGGTTGAACTAATTTACACTCCCACCAACAGTGTAAGAGTGTTCCTATTTCTCCACATCCTCTCCAGCATCTGCTGTCTCCAGATTTTTTAATGATCGCCATTCTAACTGGTGTGAGATGGTATCTCAATGTGGTTTTGATTTGCATCTCTCTAATGACCAATGACAATGAGCACTTTTTCATATGTTTGCTGGCCTCATGTATGTCTGCTTTCGTAAAGTTTCTGTTCATATCCTTTGCCCATTTTTGAATGGGCTTGTTTGTTTTTTTCCTGTAAATCTGTTTGAGTTCTTTGTAAATTCTGGATATCAGCCCTTTGTCGGATGCGTAAACTGCAAAGACTTTTTCCCATTCTGATGGTTGCCGATTCACCCTAGTGACTGTTTGTTTTGCTGTGCAGAAGCTGTGGAGTTTGATTAGGTCCCATTTGTCTATTTTGGCTTTTGTTGCCAATGCTTTGGGAGTTTTGTTCATGAAGTCCTTGCCTACTCCTATGTCCTGAATGGTTTTGCCTAGATTTTCTTCTAGGGTTTTTATGGTGTCGGGTCTTACGTTTAAGTCTTTAATCCATCTGGAGTTAATTTTAGTGTAAGGTGTCAGGAAGGGGTCCAATTTCTGCTTTCTGCACATGGCTAGCCAGTTTTCCCAACACCATTTATTAAATAGGGAATCCTTTCCCCATTGCCGGTTTTTGTCTGGTTTATCAAAGATAATATGGTTGTAGATGTGTTGTGTTGCCTCCGATGCCTCTGTTCTGTTCCATTGGTCTATATCTCTGTTTTGGTACCAGTACCATGCTGTTTTGATTACTGTAGCCTTGTAGTATAGTTTGAAGTCTGGTAGCGTGATGCCTCCCGCTGTGTTCTTTTTGCTTAGAATTGACTTGGCTATGCGGGCTCTTTTTTGGTTCCATATGAAATTCATGGTGGTTTTTATATGACCACTCATTCTGTACCTCCCTTAAAGATACAAACCTGGGGAATCCTCAGGATTCAATTTCATACTACCACTCATGTAGAACCTTATAGAATAATTCACAATGGAGCAATAGTCAGGTGTCTATTTCATATGGCCTCTCATTCAATGAACTTTTATGGTGTAATCAGGACGCTGTTTAAGTTAGCCACGAATTGAGTGCCTTCCTGAATCATACACACATGGCTTATAGGATTTTATTTCATATAAATTCTAATTCTAGGTACCACAGAGTAATACACACGTGGGATTGTGTAAGGAGATTTTTTTTTAATGGGCACTCATAGAGAAAATGTTTTAATAATGCACACATAACGAATAATAAGGATTCTATGTGGTACGACTAGTCATTCAGACAAAAAGTGAATAACGCACATGTGGATTATAAGAAGTCTGTTTTATATGCCCCTCTTTCACAGCCTCACTGAATATTACACACTTGAGATAACGTCTGGAGTCTATTCTTTATGGCCATTCATTCAGAGAATCACTGAATAATGAACACCTGGGGAATAGTCAGAATTCACTTTCCACTCATTGAACGCCTCATTAAATGTACCCACCTGTGGAAAGAGTCAGGATTTACTTCTAGTCCCTCATTCAGAGTCTCACTAAATACTACACACCTGTGGAATTGTCAGGAGAATTTTTCATTCGGCCTCACATTTCGAGTGTCACTGAACAATGTGCGGTAGTGTGGAGTCTATTTCAGGTAGACACATATTCATAGCCTAAGTGAATAACAGACCCTTGCTATCGTAAATATTCTAATTAATATGGACACATCTTCTGAGCCTGACTGAATAACACACACCTGTAGAAAAATTTGGAGTCTATTTTTGATGGACATTCATTCAGAGCCTCGATGAAGAATGCACACCCTTGGGGTAGACAGAACTGCATTTTATTTGTACACTCATCCATAGCCTCAGTTTATAATATGCACGTGTGGATTAGTTGGGGTTCCATTTATATAGCCACGGACTCGTATCCTCAGTGAATAATGCACATATGTAACGTACTCAGCAGTCTGTTTCTTATACCCACTCATTCAGAGATTCATTGGATAATAAAATTATTTAAGATAGACTGAATCCTGTTTCATTTGGTCACACAAGAAGAACATCACTGAGTAATACACAACTGGGAAAATGTGAGGAGTCTACTATACATAGCCTCTCATTTACAGACTCAAGAAATAATGCACACGTGTGGAGTAGGCACTAAATTATTTTATATGGCCACAAAATAAAACCCTGAGTTAGCAATAAACAAGATTGGAATAGTCACTAATATATTTCATATAACCAAATATTCAATGTCAGAGTCAATAATTCACTTTTGTGGACTAGTCAGGAAACAATTTCTTATGGACAAAGTTTCGGAGCTTCAGTGAATAATATATACCTGGGAAATACTAAGGACGGTATTTCATATGGCATCTATTTCAGAGCTTCATTGAATAAGGAACAACTGTATCGTTGTCAGAATTTTCTTTAACAGCCACATCTTCAGAGCCTAAGTTAATAACATACAGCTTTGGAAAAGTCAGGATTCTATTTGGTATAGCCACCCACTTAGAGCTGAATGTAAAAAGGCACGCCTATGGAGTATTCAAGAGTCTCTATTTTATGGACAATCATTCAGAGCGTCACAGAATAATACAGACCTATGGAAAAGTCAGGAGTGTATTTCACATGGCCACTTACTCAGAACCGCAGTGAAGGATCATATACATCTGGAAAATACTCAGGATTCTTTTATATATGGACACTTATTCAGAGACTCAGTGAATAATGAACACCTTTGGTATAGTCTGGAGACTATTTGATATGACCGTTTCCTAAGCACTCAGTGGAAAATGGAGATCTGAAATGCAGTCAGGATTATAGAGTCAGGGGTCTACGTTATGTGGTCACTCGTTCAGAAACTCACTGAAGAATACACACCTTAAGAATAGTCAGAGTCTGGGTATTATGGCCACTCAATCACACCATTACCGAATAATGCACAATTGGGCAATAGTAAGGAGTCTATATCATATGGCTTCTAATTCAGAGCTTCAGTGCATAATCAGCAGCTGTGTAATAATGAGGACCCTATCTCAGCTTGCCCCAAATTTAGCAGATCCATGAATGATATATATATATATATATATATATATATATATATATATATATGTGTGATAGTCAGGAGACCCTTTGATATGGTCACTCGTACAGAACCTATTCAAATACTGCATGTGTGCGGTATAATCCCTAGTGTATTTCATATGGTGATTCCTTTGGAGGGTCAAGCAATAATTCGCAACTGTGGAGTAAAATGGGGTCTATTACATAAGGCCACTCTTTCAGTGTTGCAGGGAATAATATGTACATCTGATAAGTCAGGAATCTCTTTCACATGGCCACTCATTGAGGGCCTCTGTGAATAATATTCTCCTCAGAAATAGTCAAGGTTCTACTTCAAGTGGCTACACATTCAGAGTCTCTGTAAGTAATGAACACCTGGGCAATACACAAGAGTCTCTTTTTTATGTCCACTTAGTCAGAGTCTCATTTAATTATACAAACCCAGGGAAGAGTTAAAAGTATACCTCATGGAACCAATCATTTAGAGTCTCAGTGAATAATGCAAACCAGGGTCATAGTCGAGCATTTTTTATGGCCACTCATTCTGTGCCTCCCTTAATGATGCACACCTTGGGAATCCTCAGGATTCAATTTCATACTACCACTCATTAAGAACCTCATTGAATAATTCACAATGGGGCAACAGTCAGGTGTCTATTTCATGTGGCCTCTCATTCAAAATTCCAGTGTTTAATGAACTTCTATGGAGTAATCAGTACTCTGTTTAAGATAGCCACGAATTGAGTGCATTCCTGAATGATACACACCTGGTTTACAAGATTCTATTTCATATGATCCCCAATTCTGTGTACCGCTGAGTACTTCACACGTGGGATGGCTTAAGGAGTTTATTTCTTATGGACACTCAAAGAGAACCTGTTTGAATAATGCACACACGTGGCGAATTTTAAGGATTCTATGTGGACCAGAGGAGGACTCGGAAGATGGCATTTTAGAAGCGACTCAGGTTTGCAGCTCTCAGTGAAGGCGCAGAGGGTGAGTTTTAGCCGCATTCTTGGATGGACCGTTTTTGCCCACAGAGCATTGAAAGTCCCAGGTGTGAAAGAGACACGGGACACTAGTACAGCCGGCTACTGCAGCCAGCTCCCAAGGCCGCTTTGGCCGGCGCAGCAGGGGGACCCAGCATGGAACTCACTAGTCTGTGTGCCTCTTAAACTGGCAATCTGAGATTTTGAAGGGCAGATTGGCATGTCCATGTGATTGAACGGGACTTGGGCAATGAGTCAGACCAGGAGATTCCTGGGAAGCGTGATCTGAGCCAGTGTAGTGGGCAGCAGCACCGGAGATCTCACAGATACCAGTGCCCTATCGGCAGGCTACTGGGGCACCAGTGAGAGAGTCGACCTTTCAGCTTGGAGAGAGGAAGAGAGAGAGAGAGAGTACAGACGCTGAGGCAGGGAGCTGGGTGATGTTGCTCAGCGGGTGCCACCCTGACGGGGACAAGCATGGCGGCGACTGGAGGTGCTCAGGGCTAAGAGTTTTGCTTCTGGCATCTAGGATGTTGCAGCCTGCTGCGGGAGGTTCGTCCGCCACTGCAGAAGCAATCCACCTCTACTGAAGTACTGCCAAGTGCTGAAGCAGCCTGCAGTTTCCGAGGCAACCTGCCATAACAGAGAGACTCTGCCATAAGGGAGGAGCATTTCACAGCAAAACGGAGCCAGCAGCAACCGGTCAGACCCTCCCTAGCAGGGCAGAGCACCGGCAGGCAAATAGTGAATAGACTGTCTCCTAGTGGGGCAGGACAGTGCAACAGATACTCATAAAGAAAGCACCAACTCCCTGAGAAAGAGCATCTAAGGGTAAAAAAAGGGTGGTGTTTTATGAATTCTGTTGCAGCAGACATAAACAACCTCCCAACAATCCTGAATGAACAAAGGAGCTCAGAGCTCAGCACTGGAGCTCCTATAAAGCACAGACCATCTCCTCAAGCAGCTCCCTGACCCCTGTATATCCAAAGAGTCACCCCAAAAAAGGAATAATCAGACTGATATTTGGCGGGCATCATTCTGGAACAAAGACAGCTGAAGAAGAAACTGGTATCATCCCTCACAGTTTTGCAGCTGCTTCAGGTATATCCCAGACAGACAGGGCCTGGAATGGACATCAGCACTCATACAGCAGAGGAGCTAGACCATTAGAAAAAAAAACAAGTAACAGAAATACTTCATCATCAACAATCTCAGCGCCAACACAGGGACCCAATTGAAAAATCAGCAACTACTAAGGCGACGGGGGATAAATCCATAAAGATAGGAAGAAACCAGCGAAAAAAGGAGGAAAACACCCAAAACCAAAACACCTCACCTCCTAAAAAGAACAAAACTCCTCACCAGCAAGGGAACATACCTGGACGAAGAATGAATGTGACAAAATGATGGAATCAGACTTCAAAAATTGGATAATGAGAAACTTCAATGAGCTGAGACAACATGTTCTAAATCAGTGCAAAGAAACTAAGAACCTTGAAAAAAGATTCGAGGAATTGAAAACAAGAATGGACAACTTAGAGAGGAATATGAATGAATTGAAGGAGCTGAAAAACACAACACGAGAATTTGGCAAAGCATGCACTAGTTTCAACAGCCGAATTGACCAAGTAGAAGAAAGAATATCAGAAGTCGAAGATCAGCTCAATGAAATAAAACGAGAAACCAACATTAAAGAAAAAAGTGCAAAAAGGAATGAACAAAGTCTCCAAGAAATGTGGGACTATGGGAAGAGACCCAACCTACGTTTGATAGGTGTACCAGAATGTGATGAAGAGAATGAATCCAAGCTGGAAAACAATCTTCAGGATATTATCCAGGAAAATTTCCCCAACCTAGTAAGACAGGTCAATACTCAACTCCAGGAAATACAGAAAACACCACAAAGATACTCCGCAAGAAGAGCAACCCCAAGGTACATAGTCGGCAGATTCACTAGGGTTGAAATGAAGAAGAAAATACTAAGGGCAGCCAGAGAGAAAGGTAGGGTCACCTACAAAGGGAAGCCCACCAGACTCACAGCAGATCTCTCGGCAGAGACTCTACAAGCCAGAAGAGAGTGGGGGCCAATATTCAACACGCTTAAAGAAAAGAACGTTCAACCAGAAATTTCATATGCAGCCAAACCGAGCTTCATAAGTGAAGGAAAAATAAAATCCTTCACGAACAAGCAAGTACTCAGAGATTTTGCCACCACTAGGCCGGCTTTACAAGAGCTCCTGAAAGAGGCACTACACATAGAAAGAAACAACCAGTACCAGCCATCCTAAAAGCATACCAAATGCTAAAGAGCATCAACAAAATGACGAATCTACATGAACCAATGGGTAAAACAGCCAGCTAGCATCAAAATGGCAGTATCAAATTCACACATAACAATACTAACCCTAAATATAAATGGGCTAAATGCAGCAATCAATAGACACAGACTGGCAAATTGGATAAAAAACCAAAACCCGTCAGTGTGCTGTATCCAGGAAACCCACCTCACATGCAAAAATACACAAAGGCTCAAAATAAAGGGATGGAGGAAGATTTACCAAGCAAATGATGAGAAAAAAAACACGAAGTTGAAATTCTCGTCTCTGATAAAATAGTCTTTAAAGCAACAAAGATCAAAAGGGACAGAGAAGGTCACTACATACTGGTAAAAGGATCGATCCAACAAGAAGAGCTAACGATTCTAAATATATATGGACCCAATGCAGGAGCACCCAGATACATAAGGGAAGTTCTTAATGATTTACAAAGATACTTAGAATTCCACACAATAATAGTGGGAGACTTTAAACACTGCACTGTCAATATCAGACAGATCAACCAGACAGAAAATTAACAAGGATATCCATAACTTGAACTCAGACCTGGAACAAGCAAACCTGATAGACATTTACAGAACTCTCCACACCAAATCCACAGAATATACATTTTTCTCAGCACCACATCACACCTACTCTAAAATTGACCACATAATTGGAAGTAAAGCACTCCTCAGAAAATGCAAAAGAACTAGAATCATAACAAACAGTCTCTCAGACCATAGTGCAATCAAGTTGGAACTCAGAATTCAGAAAATAACTCAGAACCGCACAGCTTCATGGAAACTGAACAACTGGAACTTGAATATTGATTGGATAAACAATTAAATGAAGACAGAAATAAAGAAGTTCTTTGAAACCAAGGAGAGTGAAGACACAACGTACCAGAATCTCTGGGACGCATTTAAAGCCGTCTGTAGAGGAAAATATATAGCAATAAGTGCCCACATGAGAAGAGTGGAGAGATCCAAAATTGACACCCTATCATCAAAATTGAAAAAGGTAGAGGAGCAAGATCAAAAAAGCTCAAAACCTAGCCGAAGACAAGAAATAACTAAAATCAGAACAGAACTGAAGGAGATAGAGACAAGAAAAACCCTTCAAAAAAATCAATAAATCCAAGAGCTGGTTTTTTGAAAAGATTAACAAAATAGACAGACCACAAGCTAGACTGATAAAAAAGAAAAGAGAGAACAACCAAATAGATGAAATAAAAAATGATAATGGGGAAATCACCACAGATTCCACAGAAATTCAAACCATCATCAGAGAATACTATAAACAACTCTATGCACATAAACTAGTAAACCAGGAAGAAATGGATAAATTCCTGGACACCTGTGTCCTCCCAAACCTAAATCAGGAGGAAGCTGAAACTATGAATAGACCAATAAAAAGGTCCGAAGTTGAGGCAGCAATTAAGAGCCTACCACACAAAAAAAAGCCCAGGTCCAGATGGGTTCACAGCTGAATTGTACAGACACACAAAGAGGATCTGGTACCATTCCTTCTGAAACTATTCCAAATAATACAAAAAGAGAGAACCCTTCCCAAATCATTTTATGACACCAATATCGTCCTGATACCAAAACCCGGCAGAGACTCCACAAGAAAAGAAAACTTCAGGCCAATATCCATGATGAACATAGATGCAAAAATCTTCAATAAAATACTGGCAAACCGATTGCAACAGCACATTAAAAAACTTATACATCATGATCAAGTAGGATTCATCCCGGGGATGCAAGTCTGGTTTAACATATGCAAGTCTATAAATGTAATTCACCAAATAAACAGAAGCAAAAACAAAAACCACATGATTATCTCAATTGATGCAGAGAAGGAATTCGACAAACTTCAACAGCCCTTTATGCTAAAAACCCTCAATAAACTTGGTATTGATGGAACATATCTCAAAGTAATAAAAGCTATTTACGAAAAACCAACAGCCAATATGATACTTAATGGACAAAAACTGGAAGCATTCCCGTTGAAATCCGGCACAAGGCAAGGATGCCCTCTATTACCACTCCTATTCAACATAGTACTGGAAGTTCTAGCCAGAGCAATCAGACAAGAAAAAGAAATAAAGGGTATTCAAATAGAAAAGTTGGAAGCCAAATTGCCTCTATTTGCAGAAGACATGATAGTATAAATAGAAGACCCCATCACCTCAGCTCAAAAGCTCCTGAAACTGATAAGCAACTTCAGAAAAGTCACAGGATATAAAATTAATGTGCAAAAATCACAAGCATTCCTATACACCAATAACAGACTTAAAGAGAACCAAATCAAGAATGAACTGCCATTCACAATTGCTACAAAGAAAATAAAATACCTAGGAATACAACTCAAAAGGAACGTAAGGGACCTTTTTAAGGAAAACAACAAACACTGATCAACGAAATAAGAGAGGACACAAACAGATGGAGAAATATTCCATGTTTCTGGTTAGGAAGAATTAATATTGTGAAAATGGCTATACTGCCCAAAGTAATTTACACAATCAATGCTATCCCCATCAAACTACCATTGAATTTCTTCACAGAACTGGAAAAAACCACCATGAACTTCAAAGGAAACCAAAAAGAGCCCGCATATCCAAGTCAATTCTAAGCAAAAAGAACACAGCGGGAGGCATCACACTACCAGACTTAAAATATACTACAAGGCTACAGTAATCAAAACATCATGGTACTGGTACCAAAACAGAGATATAGACCAATGGAATAGAACAGAAGCATCGGAGGCAACACAACATATCTACAACCATATTATCTTTGATAAACCAGACAAAAACAAGCAATGGGGAAAGTATTTCCTATTTCAAAATGGTGTTGGAAAAACTGGCTAGCCTTGTGCAGAAATCAGAAATTGGACCCCTTTCTAACACCTTACACTAAAATTAACTCCAGATGGCTTAAAGACTTAAACATAAGACCTGACACCATAAAAACTATAGAAAGAAATCTAGGCAATAGCATTCAGGACATAGGAGTAGGCAAGGACTTCATGACCAAAACACCAAAAGCATTGGCAACAAATGCCACAATAGACAAATGGGACCTAATCAAACTCCACAGCTCCTGCACAGTAAAAGAAACCATCACTAAAGTAAATTGGCAACCATCAGAATGGGAAAAAATCTTTGAAGTTTACCCATCTGACAAAGGGCTGATATCAATAATTTACAAAGAACTCAAACAGTTTTACAGGAAAGAAAAACCAACAAGCCCATTCAAAAATGGGCAAAGGATATGAACAGAAACTTTACAAAAGAAGACATACATTAGGCCAACAAACATATGAAAATGTGCTCATCATCATTGGTCATTAGAGAGATGCAAATCAAAACCACATTGAGATATCATCTCACACCAGTTAGAATGGTGATCATCAAAAAATCTGGAGACAGCAGATGCTGGAGAGGATGTGGAGAAATAGGAACACTCTTACACTTTTGGTGGGAGTGTAAATTAGTTCAACCATTGTGGAAGACAGTGTGGCGATCCTTCAGGGACCTAGAAATAGAAATTCCATTTGACCCAGCAATCCCATTACTGGGTATCTATCCAAAAGACTATAAATCGTTCTAATATAAGGACACATGCACACGAATGTTCATTGCAGCACTGTTTGCAATAGCAAAGAACTGGAAGCAACCCAAATGCCCAACGATGATAGACTGGAATGGAAAAATGTGGGACATATACACCATGGAATATTATGCAGCAATCAAAAATGATGAGTATGTGTCCTTTGTAAGGACATGGATGAATCTGGAGAACATCATTCTCAGCAAACTGACACAAGAACAGAAAAAGAAATACCACATATAATCAGTCAGGTGGGTGAGAAAAATGAGAACACATGGACACAGAGAGGGGGTATACTACACACTAAAGTCTATTGAAGAGAATGGGGGAGGGACAGCAGGGAGGGCTGGGGAGGGATAGCCTGGGGATGAATGCCAAGTGTGGGTGAAGGGTAGAAAGGCAGCAAAACACAGCCATGTGTGTCCCTATGCAACTATCTTTCATGTTCTGCACATGTACCTCAAAACCTATAATGCAATACAAATTAAAAAAAAATAAAATAAAATATAAAGCTTCTATGTTGTATGGCTAGTCATTCAGACAAAATGTGAATAACGCATATGTGGATTATTAGAAGTCTGTTTCATATGCCCCTCTTTCACAGCCTCACTTATTATAATACACTTGACATATAGTCTGGAGTCTGTTCTTTATGGCCATCCATTCAGACAATCACTAAATAATGAACACCTGTGGAATAGGCAGAAGTCTCTTTCCGACTGCCACTCATTGAAAGCCTCATTAAATGTATCCACCTGTGAAAAGAGTCAGGATTTTCTTCTATTCCCTTATTCAGAATCTCAATAAATAAGGCACACCTGTGGAATTGTCAGGAGAATTTTTCATGTGGCCTCTCATTCCGAGTGTCACTGAACAATGTGCGGTAGTCTGGAGTCTATTTCATGTAGACACATATTCAGAGCCTCAGTGAATAAGACAGACCCTTGCTATCGTAAAGATTCTAATTAATATGGACATATTTTGAGCCTCACTGAATAATACACACCTGTTGAATAATTTGGAGTCTATTTTCGATGGACATTCATTCAGAGCCTCAGTGAAGAATGCATACCCCGGGGGTAGCCAGAAATCCATTTCATTTGTACAAACATTCATAGCCTCAGTTTATAAAAAGCACGTGTGGATTAGTTGCGGTTCCATTTTATATAGCCACAGACTTGTAACCTCAGTGAATAATGCACATATTTAACGTATTCAGCAGTCTGTTTCATATAGGCACTCATTAAGAGATTCATTGGATAATAAAATTATTTATTATAGACAGAATCCCGTTTCGTATGGTCACACAAGAAGAGCCTAAATGAGTAATACACACTTGCGAAAATGTGAGGAGTCTACTATATACAGCTTCTCATTTACAGCCTCAGGGAATAATGCAAACATGTGGAGTAGGCACTAAACAATTTTACATAGCCACAAAATCAAACCCTGAGTGAGAAATGCACAAGTTTGGAATAGTCACTAGTCTATTCCATATGCCCAAATATTCAAGGTCAGAGTCAATAATTCACTCCTGTGAACTACTCAGTAAACAATTTCATTTGGACAAAGTTTAAGAGCTTCAGTGAATAATATGTACCTGGGAAATACTCAGGACGGTATTTCATATGGCATCTATTTCAGAGCTTCATTGAATAAGGAACACCTGTATCTTATTCAGAATTTTCTTTTAACAGCCACATCTTCAGAGCCTCGCTGAATAATATACACCTTGGGAAAAGTCAGGATTCTATTTCGTATAGCCACTCATTTACAGCTGAATGTAAAACGCATGCCTGTGGAGTATTCAGGAGTCTCTACTTAATGTACACTCATTCAGAGCGTCACAGAATAATACAGACCTATGGACAAGTCAGGAGTGTAATTCACGTGGACACTTATTCAGAACCGCAGTGATGGATTATATACATCTGGAAAATACTAAGGATTCTTTTATATATGGCCACTTATTCAGAGACTCAGTGAATAATGCACACCTGGGGTATAGTCTGGAGACTATTTAATATGACCGTTCCCTAAGCACTCAGTGAAAAATGGAGAGCTGAAATATAGGCAAGATGATAGAGTCAGGAGGCTCACTTATGTGGTCACTAGTTCAGAAACTCACTGAAAAATACACACCTTAAGAATAGTCAGAGTCCAGTTATTATGGCCACTCAATCACAGCATTACCAAAAAATGCACAATTTGGGCAATAGTAAGGAGTCTATAACATATGGCTTCTAATTCAGAGCTTCAGTGCATAATCAGCAGCTGTGTAGTTGTCAGGACCCTATTTCAGCTTGCCCCATATTAAACAGCTCTGTGAATGATACATACATATATGTGTGATAGTCAGGAGACTCTGATATGGACACTCATACAGACCCTATTAGAACACGGCACATGTGGGGAATAATCAATAGTGTATTTCATATGGTGATTCCTTTGGAGGGTCAAACAATAATGCGCAACTGTGGAGTAAAATGGGGTCTATTACATAAGGCCAGTCTTTCAGTGTTGCAGGGAATAATATGTATATCTGATAAGTCAGGAATCTCTTTCACATGGCCACTTGTTCAGGGCCTCTGTGAATAATACTCCCCTCAGAAATAGTCAAGGTTCAACTTCAAGTGTCTACACATTCAGAGACTCTGTAAGTAATGCACACCTTGGCAATACACAAGAGTCTCTTTTTTATGCCCACTTAAGTCAGAGTCTCATTCAATTATACACACCCGGGGAAGAGTTAAGAGTATACCTCACTGTAGAGAGAGATCCAATATGGCTGATCACTAATAGCTCGGTATTGTAGCTCCCACTTATAGCTCGGAAAACGTGAGGAAGCTACATTTTCAGAAGATTTTTCGTCACCCACGGATTAGAATGTTTCCAGTGGAGGAGCCCCACGGGTCGCCAGCGCGACTTCTGTGGCCGGCACAGCGGTTTTTCGTCGCCTCGGCGTGGCAGCTCTTCGTGCACAGTGAGCGGGACGGATTCCCCTACTGACTGATGTTTGGAGCTCCCGGGATGCAGAGCCACTTGTTGCGGACTCAAGAAGGAAGCCAGACCGGAGATTCCCAGGCAGAAGAGCACCATCAGCCTTATCGCTGCGGTTTTGGCTGGCGCAGTGGGTTGCTCGTATTTCAGCACCTGGAATCAATAAATTGGACGTCCTCTCAGGATCTTAATCAGAAAGGCGCTAATTGTAAAGACATCAGATGAATAAAATCACAATAAAGGGAAAAAAACAGCCGAAGAAGCCGAGGAAACCGAAAGTCAGAACCCCCTTCCTCTACAGGGGATAGTAATTCCTCATCAGCAACGGAAGAAGACCTAATAAAAGAGGACTGTCTTCCAGTACCTGAAGGAGGCTTTAGAAGGTGGATGGTAAAAAACTTCTGGGAATTAAAGCAACTTGTTCTAATATAATGTAAAGAACCTAAAAACTTTGAAAAAAACCTTGATGAAATATTAAAAAGAATGGACAATATAGAGAGGAATATAAATGAACTAATGGAGTTGAAAATTACAACATGAGAACGTAGTGAAATATTCACAACTTTGAATAGCCGAATTGATCAAGCAGAAGAAAGGATATCAGAGGTCGAAGGCAGACTTAATGAAATGGAACGAGAAGACAAGAATAGAGAAAAAAGGATAAAAAAATGAGGAAAGTCTCCAAGAGTTATGGGACTATGTGAAAATACCTAATCTGCGTTTGATAGGTGTACCTGAATGTGATGGAGAGAATGAATCCCAGCTGGAAAATATGCTTCAGGATATTATCCAGGAGAATTTTCCCAATCTAGCAAAGCAGGATATTATTCAACCTCAGGTAATACAGAGAACACCAGAAAGATATTCCTTAAGAAGAGCAACCCTAGGACACATAATCATTAGATTCACCAGGGCTGAAACAAAGGAGAAAATACTAAGGACAGCCAGAGAGGAAAGGTCAGGTAACCCACAAAGGGAAGCCTATTAGACTTACAGCAGATCTCTCAGCAGAAACCCTACAAGCCAGAAGAGAGTGGGGGCTGATATTTAACATCTTTAAAGAACAGAACTTTCAGCCCAGAATTTCATATCCTGCCAAATTAAGCTTCACAATTGAAGGAAAAATAAAATCTTTTATGAACAAGGAAGTATTCAGAGATTTTATTACCACCAGGCCTGCTTTACAAAAACTTCTGAAAGAAGCATTACACACAGAAAGGAACAACCAGTATTAGCCTTTCTAAAACATACCAAAAAGTAAAGAGCATCAACATAAAGAAAAATTTACATCAATGAATGGATAAAATAGCAAGGTAACATCAAATGACAGTAATCCTAAATTCAAATCGACTAAATTCCCCAATCAAAAGATACAGCCAAAACCTTACGGTATACTACATACAGACCCATTTTATATCCAAAGATACACAAAGACTCAAAAAAAGGGTTGGAGAAAGATCTAACAACCAAATGGAAAACAAAAACAAATAAATAAACACAAAAAGTTGCAATTCATGCATTTGATAAAACAGATTTCAAAGCAACAATGATAGAGTGGTATAAGGATCAATGCATTCTAACACCCAGATACACAAGACTTAGAAAGAGATTTAGACGCAACGAGACAGAAAATTAATAAGGATATCCAGAATGTGAACTCAGATCAGTAACAAGTAAACTTAATAAGCATTTGGAGAGCTCTCCACTTTAGATATATAAAACATGTATTCTACACGTTAAATACACAAACCAACGACCGGATATTATTAATAACCATTCATAGAATAAAGCAATATTACTGTACTCTCTCCCTTTTTTTCTTCCCCTCTTTCCCTTTCCTACTAAAAAAAATAGAGTATACCTCAAGGAACCAATCATTTAGAGCCTCAGTGAATAAGGCACACCAGGGTTATAGTGGAGCATTTTTTATATAGCCACTCATTTTGTCCCTCCCTGAATGATACACACCTGGGGAATCCTCAGGATTCAATTTCATACTACCACTCATGTAGAACCTTATAGAATAATTCACAATGGAGCAATAGTCAGGTGTCTATTTCATATGGTCTCTCATTCAAAGGTTCAGTGTATAATGAAATTCTATGGAGTAATCAGGACGCTGTTTAAGATAGCCATGTATTGAGTGCCTTTCTGAATGATACACACATGGGTTATAGGATTCTATTTCATATAAACTCTAATTCTGGGTACCGCTGAGTAATACACACCTGAGATAGTGTAAGGAGTTTATTTGTTATTGGCACTCATAGAGAACCTGTTTGATTAATGCACACACGGTGAATAATAAGGATTCTATGTTGTACGGCTAGTCATTCAGACAAAAAGTGAACAACGCACATGTGGATTGTTAGAAGTCTGTTTTATATGCTCCTCTTTCACAGCCTCACTGAATATTACACACTTGTGATATAGTCTGGTGTCTATTATTTATGGCCATTCATTCAGAGAATCACTGAATAATGAACACCTGTGGAATAGTCAGAAGTCTCTTTCCGACCTCCACCCATTGAAAGCCTCACTAAATGTACCCACTTGTGGAAAGAGTCAGGAATTACTTCTATTCCCTTATTCAGAGTCTCACTAAATAATGCACACCTGTAGAATTGTCAGGAGAATTTTTCATGCATCCTCTGTTTTCGAGTGTCACTGAATAATGTGCTGTATTCTGGAGTCTATTTCATGTAGGCATATATTCACAGCCTCAGTGAATAAGACAGACCCTGGCTATCATAAGGATTCTAATTAATATGGACACATCTTCTGAGCCTCACTGAATAATACACACGCGTAGAATAAATTGGAGTCTATTTTCGATGGACATTCATTCAGAGCCTCGGTAAATAATGCACACCCCTGGGGTAGCCAGAAGTCCATTTCATTTGTACACTCATCCATAGCCTCAGTTTATAATATGCTCGGGTGGATTAGTTGGGGTTCCATTTCATATAGCCACCAACTCATAACCTCAGTAAATAATGCACATATGTAACGTACTCGGCAGTATTTTTCATATAGCCACCCATTCAGAGATTCATTGGATAATAAAATTATTTAAGATAGACAGAATCCTGTTTCATATGGTCACACAAGAAGAGCCTCACAGAGTAATACACAGCTGGAAGGATGTGAAGAGTCTACTATATATAGCCTCTCATTTACAGCTTCAGTAAATAAAGCACACGTGTGGAGTAGGCACAAATCAATTTATATGGCCAAAAAATCAAACCCTGAGAAGAAATTCACAAGTTGGAAATAGTCACTAGTCTATTCCATATGCCCATATATTCAAAGTCAGAGTCAATAATTCCCTCCTTTGGACTACTCAGGAAACAATTTCATATGGACAAACTTTTAGAGCTTCAGTGAATAATATGTACCTGGGAAATACTCAGGACGCTATTTCATAAGGCATCTATTTCAGAGCTTCATTGAATAAGGAACACCTGTATCATAGTCAGAATTTTCTTTTAACAGCCACATCTTCAGCGCCTAAATGAATAATATACAACTTGGGAAAAGTCAGGATTCTATTTCGTATAGCCACTCATTTAGAGCCGAAAGAAAAAACGCACGCCTGTGGAGCATTCAGAAGTCTCTACTTTATGGACACTCATTCAGAGCGTCACAGAATAATACAGACCTATGGAAAATTCAGAAGTGTATTTCTCATGTCCAGTTATTCAGAACCGCTGTGAAGGATCACATACATCTGGAAAATACTCAGGATTTTTTTATATATGGCCAATTATTCAGAGACTCAGTGAATAAAGCACACCTGGCGTATAATCTGGAGACTATTTGATATGACCGTTCCCTAAGCACTCAGTGGAAACTGGAGAGCTGAAATATAATCGTGATGCTAGAGTCAGTAGTCTACTTTATGTGGTCACACCTTCAGGAACTCACTGAATAATACACACCTTAAGAATAGTCAGAGTCCATGTATTATGGCCACTCAATCACAACATTACCGAATAATGCACAATTTCGGCAATAGTAAAAAGTCTATATCATATGGCTTCTAATTCAGAGCTTCAGTGCATAATTGGCAGCTGTGTATTTGTCAGGACCCTATTCGTGCATGCCCCAAATTAAGCAGCTCTGTGAGTGATATATATATGTGTGATAGTTAGGAGACTCTTTGATATGGACACTCATACACAACCTCTTCGAATATTGCACATGGGGGGAATAATCACTACTCTATTTCATATGGTGACTCCTATGGAGATTCAAACAATAACGGGCAACTGTGTAGTAAAATGGGGTCTATTACATAAGGCCAGTTTTTCATTGTTGCGGGGAATAATATGTGTATCTGATAAGTCATGAATCTCTTTCACATGGCTACTCGTTCTGGACCTCTGTGAATAATACTCCCCTCAGAAATAATCAAGATTCTACTTCAAATGGCTACACATTCAGAGTCAATGTAAGTAATGCACACCTGGGCAATACACAAGAGTCTCTTTTTTATGCCCACTTTGTCAGAGTATCATTCAATTATACACACTCAGGGAAGGGTTAAGAGTATACCTCACGGAACCAATCATTTACAGCCTCAGTGAATAATGCTCACCGAGTTTATAGTCGAGCATTTTTTATATGGCCAGTCGTTCTGTGCCTCCCTGAATGATACACACCTGGGGAATCCTCAAAATTCAATTTCATACTACCACTCATTTAGAACCTTATATAATAATTCATAATGGAGCAACAGTCAGGTGTCTATTTCATATGGACTCTTAATCAAAGTTTCAGTGTATAATGAACTTCAATGGAGTAATCAGGATGCGGTTTAAGTTAGCCAGGAATTGAGTGCCTTCCTGAATGATACACACCTGGGTTATAGGATTCTATTTCATATAAACTCTAATTCTGTGTACCGCTGAGTAATACACACGTGAGGTAGTGTAAGGAGTTAATTTGTTATGGGCACTGATAGATAACCTGTTTGAATAATGCACACACATGGCGAATAATATGTATTCTATGTTGTACAGCTAGTCATTCATAAAAAATGTGAATAAGGCACATGTGGATTATTAAAAGTCTGTTTCATATGCTCCTCTTTCACAGCCTCACTTAATATTACACACTTGAGATATAGTCAAGAGTCTGTTCTATATTGCCATTCATCCAGAGAATCACTGAATAATGAACACCTGTGGAATAGTCAGAACTCTCTTTCCCAACAACACTCATTGAAAGCCTCACTAAATGTAACCACCTGTAGAAAAAGTCAGGATTTACTTCTATTCACTCATTCAGCATCTCACTAAATAATGCAGAAATGTGGAATTGTCAGGAGAATTTTTCATGCAGCCTCTCATTCCGAGTGTCACTGAACAATGTGCTGTAGTCTGGAGTCTATTCCATGTAGACACATATTCAGAGCCTCAGTGAATAAGACAGACACTTTCTATAGTAAATATTCTAATTAATATGGACACATCTTCTGAGCCTCACTAAATAATACACACCTGTAGAATAAATTGGAGTCTATTTTCAATGGACATTCATTCAGAGCCTCGGTGAATAATGCACACAGCTAGGTTAGCCAGATGTCCATTTCATTTGTACACTCATTCATAGCCTCAGTTTATAATATAAAAGTGTGGATTAGTTGGGGTTCCATTTCATATAGCCACGGACTCATAACCTCAGTGAATAATTCATATATGTAACGTACTCAGCAGTCTGTTTTATATAGGCACTCATTCAGAGATTCTTTGGATAATAAAACTATTTAACATAGACAGAGTCCCGTTTCATATGGTCACATAAGAAGAGCCTCTCTGAGTAATACACACCTGGGAAAATGCGAGGAGTCTACTATATATAGCCTTTCTTTTACAGCCTCAGGGAATAATCCACACATGTGGAGTCGGCACAAATCAATTTTATAAGGCCACAAAATCAAACTCTGAGTGAGCAATACACAAGTTGGGAATAGTCAGTAGTCTATTGCATGTGCCCATATATTCAAAGTCAGAGTCAATAATTCACTCCTGTGGACTAGTCAGGAAGCAATTTCACATGGACAAAGATTTAGAGCTTCAGTGAATAATATATACCTGGGAAACATTCAGGACGCTATTTCATATGGCCTCTATTTTAGAGTTTCATTGAATAAGGAACACCTGTATCGTAGGCAGAATTTTCTTTCAACAGTTACATCTTCAGAGCCTAACAGAATAACATACACCATGGGAAAAGCCAAGATTCTATTTTGTATAGCCTTTTATTTAGTGCCAAATATAAAAACCCACGCCTGTGGAGTATACAGAAGTCTCTATTTTATGGACACTCATTCAGAGCGTCACAGAATAATACAGACCTATGGAAAATTCAAGAGTTTATTTCACATGGCCAGTTATTCACGACCACAGTAAAGGATCATAAACATCTGGAAAATTCTCAGGATTCTTTTATATATGGCTACTTATTCAGAGACTGAGTGAATAATGCACAGCTGGGGTATAGTCTGGAGACTATTTGATATGACCGTTTCCTAAGCACTCAGTTGGAAATGCAGAGCTGAAATATAGTCAGGATGATAGAGTCAGAAGTCTACTTTATGTGGTCACTCGTTCAGAAACTCGCTTAAGAATACACACCTTAAGAATAGTCAGAGTCCAAGTATTATGGTCACTCAATCAACGCATTACCAAAAAAATGCACAATTGGGCAATAGTAAGGAGTCTATATCATATGGCTACTAATTCAGAGCTTCAGTGAATAGTCAACAGCTGTGTAGTTGTCAGGACCCTATTTCAGGTTGCCCCAAATTAAGCAGCTCCGTGAATGGTACATATATGTGTGATAGTGAGGAGACTCTTTGATATGGACACTCATACAGAACCTCTTCGAATACTGCACATGTGGGGAATTATCACCAGTGTATTTCATATGGTGATTCTGTTTGAAGGTCAAACAATAATGCACAACTGTGGAGTAAAATGGGGTCTATTACATAAGGCCACTCTTTCAGTCTTGCAGGGTATAATATGTATATCTGATAAGTCAGGAATCTTTTTCACATGGCTACTCCTCCAGGGCCTCTGTGAATAATATTCCCCTCAGAAATTGTCAAGTTTCTACTTCAAAGGGCTACACATTCAGAGTCTCTGTAAGTAATGCACACCTGGGCAATACACAAGAGTCTCTTTTTTATACCCACTTAGTCAGAGTCTCATTCAATTATACACACCTGGGGAAGATTTAAGAGTATAACTCACGGAACCAATCATTTAGGGCCTCAGTGAATAATGCACACCAGTCGAGCATTTTTTATATGGACACTCATTCTTTGCCTCCCTGAATAATACACACCTGGGGAATCCTCAGGATTCAGTTTCATACTACCACTTATGTAAAACCTTATAGAATAATTCACAATGGAACAATGGTCAGGTTTCTATTTCATATGGCCTCTCATTCCAAGTTTCAGTGTATAATGGACTTCTATGGAGTAATCAGAACGATATTTAAGATAGCCACAAATTGAGTGCCTTCCTGAAGGATACACACCTGGGTTATAGGATTCTATTTCATATGAACTATAATTCTGGGTACTGCAGAGTAATACACAAGTGGGTAGTGTAAGGTGTTTATTTTTTATGGGCACTCATAGAGAACCTGTTTGAATAATGCACACATGGTGAATTATAAGGATTCTATGTTGTATGGCTAGTCATTCAGAAAAAAAGTGAATAACACACATGTAGATTATTAGAGGTGTGTTTCATATGCCCCTCTTTCACACACTCATTGAATATTACAAACTTGAGATATAGTCTGGAGTCTATTCTTTATGGCCATTCATTCAGAGAATCACTGAATAATAAACACCTTTGGAATAGTCAGAAATCTCTT
Source organism: Saguinus oedipus (assembly GCA_031835075.1). Classification (NCBI taxonomy): domain Eukaryota; kingdom Metazoa; phylum Chordata; class Mammalia; order Primates; family Cebidae; genus Saguinus; species Saguinus oedipus. The sequence goes on along the minus strand of CM063180.1, from coordinate 31,415,217 downwards.
TCTGACTGCCACTAATTGAAAGCCTCACTAAATGTACCCACCTGTAAAAAGAGTCAGGATTCACTTGTATTCCCTCATTCAGAGTCTCACTAAATAATGCACACCTGTGGAATTGTCAGGAGAATTATTCATGTGGCCTCTCATTCGGAGTTCACTGAACAATGTGCTGTAGTCTGGAGTCTGTTTCATGTAGAAACCCATTCAGAGCCTCAGTGAATAAGACAGACCCTTGCTATCATAAAGATTCTAATTAATATGGACACATTTTATGAACCTCACTGAATAATACACACCTGTAGAACAATTTGGAGTCTATTTTCGATGGATATTCATTCAGAGCCTCCGTGAATAATGCACACCCCTAGGGTAGCCAGAAGTCAATTTTATTTGTACACACATCCATAGCCTCAGTTTATAATATGCACATGTGGATTCATTGGGGTTCCATTTTTTATTTTTTTTCTGTGTGTCATTTTTTTTAATTGCATTTTAGGTTTTGGGGTACATGTGCAGAACGTGCAAGATAGTTGCATAGGTACACACATGGCAGTGGGTTTGGCTGCCTTCCTCCCCATCACCAACACTTGGCATTTATCCCCCGGCTATTCCTCCCAAGTCCCCACCCTTTCCCTCCCCCATTCCCCCCAATAGATCCCCTCTCTGTGTCCATGTGTTCTCATGATTCTCACCCACCTATGAGTGAGTATATGCGGTATTTCTTTTTCTGTTCTTGTGTCAGTTTGCTGAGAATGATGTTTTATATAGCCACGGACTCATAATATCAGTGAATAATGCACATATATAACGTCCTCAGCAGTCTGTTTCATATAGCCACTCATTTAGAGATTCATTGGATAAAATAATTATTTAACATAGTCAGAATCCCGTTTTATATGGTCACACAAGAAGAGCCTCACTGAGTAATACACACCTGGGAAAATGTGAGGAGTCTACTATATAGTGCCTCTCTTTTACAGCCTCAGGGAATAATGAACACATGTGGAGTAGGCAAAAGTCAATTTTATAAGGCCACAAAATCAAACACAGAGTGAGCAACACACAAGTTGGGAATATTCACTGGTCTATTGTATATGCCCAGATATTCAAAGTCAGAGTCAGTAATTCACTCCTGTGGACTAGTCAGGAAACAATTTCATATGGACAAACATTTAGAGCTTCAGTGAATAATATATACCTGGGAAACACTCAGGACGCCATTTCATATGGCGTCTATTTCAGAGCTTCATTGAATAAAAAACACCTGTATCGTAGGCAGAATTTTTTTTTCAGCAGCCACATCTTCAGAGCATAACTGAATAACATACACCTTGGGAAAAGTCAGGATTCTATTTCGTATAGCCACTCATTTACAGCCGAATGTGAAAACGCACGCCTGTGGAGTATTCAGACGTCTCTATTTTTTGGACACTCATTCAGAGCATCACAAAATAATACAGAACTATGGAAAAGTCAGGAGTTTATTTCACATGGCCACTTATTCATGACCGCAGTGAAAGATAATATACATCTGGAAAATACTCAGGATTCTTTTCTATATGGCTACTTATTCAGAGACTCATTGAATAATGCACACCTGGGGTAGAGTCTGGAGACTATTTGATATGACCATTCCCTAAGCACTCAGTGGAAAATGGAGAGCTGAAATATAGTCAGGATGATAGAGTCAGGGGTCTACTTTATGTGGTCACTTGTTCAGAATCTCACTGCAGAATACACACCTTAAGAATAGTCAGAGTCCATGTATTGTGGTCACTGAATCAATGAATTACCGAAAAATGCACAATTGGGCAATAGTAAGGAGTCTATATCATATGGCTCCTTTTTCAGAGCTTCAGTGCATAATCAGCATGTGTGTAGTTGTGAGGATCCTATTGCACCATGCCCCAAATTAAGCAGCTTCATGAATAATACATGTATTTGTGATAGTCAGGAGACTCTTTGATATGGACACTCATACGGAACCTCTTCGAATACTGCACATGTGGGGAATAATCATTAGTGTATTTCATATTGTGATTCCTTTGGAGGGTGAAACAAAAAGGCGCAACTGTGGAGTAAAACGGGGTCTATTACATAAGGCCACTCTTTCAGTGTTGCAGGGAATAATATGTATGTCTGATAAATCAGGAATCTCTTTCACATGTCCACTCGTTCAGGGCCTCTGTGAATAATACTCCCCTCAGAAATAGTCAAAGTTCTACTTCAAATAGCTACACATTCAGAGTCTCTGTAAGTAATGAACACCTGGGCAATACACAAGTGTCTCTTTTTTAATGCCCACTTAGTCAGGGTCTCATTCAATTCTACACACCCAGGGAAGAGTTATGAGTATACCTCCCGGAAGCAATCATTTAGAACCTCAGTGAATAATGCACTCTGGAGTTATAGTCGAGCATTTTTTATATGGCCACTCATTCTGTGCCTCCTTGAATGATACACACCTTGGAAATCCTCAGGATTCTATTTCATACTACCACCCATTTAGAATCTTATAGAATAATTCACAATGGAGCAATAGTCATGTGTCTATTTCATATGGCCTCTCATTCAAAGTTTCAGTGTATAATGAACTTCTATGGAATAGTCAGGACGCTTTTTAGATAGCCACTAATTGAATAATTTCCTGAATGATACACACCTGGGTTATACGATTCTATTTCATATGAACTCAAATTCTGGGTACTGCTGTGTAATACACACGTGGGATAATGTAAGGAGTTTATTTGTAATGGGCACTCATAGAGAACCTGTTTGAGTAATTCACACACATGGCGAATAAGAAGGATTCTATGTTGTACGGGTAGTCATTCAGACAATATGTGAATAACGCACATGTGGATTATTAGAAGTCTGTTTCATATGCCCCTCTTTCTCAGCCTCACTTAATATTACACACTTGAGATATAGTCTGGAGTCTGTTCTTTATGGCCATTCTTTCAGAAAATCACTGAATAATGAACACCTGTGGCATAGTCAGAAGTCTCTTTCAGAAGCCACTCATTGAAAGCCTCACTAAATGTACCCACCTGTGGAAGGAGTCAGGATTTACTTCTATTTCCTCATTGAGAGTCTCACTAAATAATGCACACCTGTGGAATTGTCAGGAGAATTTTTCATGTGACCTTTAATTCGAGTGTAACTGAACAATGTGTTGTGGTCTGGAGTCTATTTCATGTAGACACATATTCAGAGACTCAGTGAATAAGACAGATCCTTGCTATCGCATAGATTCTAATTAATATGGACACATCTTCTGAGCCTCGCTGAATAATACACACCTGTAGAATAATTGAAAGTCTATTTTCGATGGATATTCATTCAGAGCCTCGGTGAATAATGCACACCCCTGGGGTAGCCAGAAGTCCATTTCATTTGTACACTCATCCATAGTCTCAGTTTATAAAAAGCATGTGTGGATTAGTTGGGGTTCCATTTCATATAGCCACCAACCCATAACCTCAGTGAATAATGCACATATGTAAAATACTCAGCAGTCTGTTTCATATAGCCACTCATTCAGAGATTCATTGGATAATAAAATTATTTAAGATAGACAGAATCCCGTTTCATATGGTCACACAAGAAGAGCCTCACAGAATAACACACAGCTGGAAGAATGTGAGGAGTCTACTATATATAGTCTCTCATTTACAGCCTCAGGGAATAAAGCACACGTGTGGATTAGGCACAAATCTATTTTATATGGCCAAAAAATCAAACCCTGAGAAGAAATTCACAAGTTGGGAATAGTCACTAGTCTATTCCATATGCCCATATATTCAAAGTCAGAGTCAATAATTCACTCCTTTGGACTACTCAGGAAACAATTTCATATGGACAAACTCTTAGAGCTTCAGTGAATAATATGTACCTGGGAAACACTAAGGACGCTATTTCATAAGGCATCTATTTCAGAGCTTCATTGAATAAGGAACACCTGTATCATAGTCAGAATTTTCTTTTAACAGCCACATCTTCAGCGCCTGAATGAATAATATGCAACTTGGGAAAAGTCAGGGTTCTATTTCGTATAGCCACTCATTTAGAGCCGAATGAAAAAACGCACACCTGTGGAGCATTCAGAAGTCTCTACTTTATTTACACTCATTCAGAGCGTCACAGAATACAGACCTATGGAAAATTCAGGAGTGTATTTCTCATGGCCACTTATTTAGAACCGCTGTGAAGGATTATATACATCTGGAAAATACTCAGAATTTTTTTATATATGGCCAATTATTCAGACTCATTTAATAACGCACACCTGGGGTATAATCTGGAGACTATTTGATATGACCCTTCCCTAAGCACTCAGTGGAAACTGGAGAGCTGAAATATAGTCGCGATGCTAGAGTCAGGAGTCTACTTTATGGGATCACTCCTTCAGAAACTCACTGAAGAATACACACCTTAAAAATAGTCAGAGTCCATGTATTATGGCCACTCAATCACAACATTACCGAATAATGCACAATTTGGGCAATAGTAAAGAGTCTATATCATATGGTTTCTAATTCAGAGCTTCAGTGCATAATCGGCAGCTGTGTATTTGTCAGGACCCTATTCCTGCATGCCCCAAATTAAGCAGCTCGGTGAGTGATACATATATATGTGATAGTCAGGAGACTCTTTGATATGGACACTCATACACAACCTCTTCGAATATTGCACACGTGGGGAATAATCACTACTCTATTTCATATGGTGACTCCTATGGAGATTCAAACAATAACGCGCAACTGTGTAGTCAAATGGTGTCTATTACATAAGGCCACTTTTTCAGTGTTGCAGGGAATAATATGTATATCTGATAAGTCAGGAATCTCTTTCACGTGGCCACTCGTTCTGGGCCTCTGGGAATAATACTCCCCTCAGAAATAGTCAAGATTCTACTTCAAATAGCTACACATTCAGAGTCTCTGTAAGTAATGCACACCAGGGCAATACAAAAGAGTCTCTTTTTTTATGCCCACTTTGTCAGAGTCTTATTCAATTATACACACTCGGGGAAGAGTTAAGAGTATACCTCAAGGAACCAATCATTTAGAGCCTCAGTGAATAATGCCCACCGGGTTTATAGTCGAGCATTTTTTATATGGCCAGTCATTCTGTGCCTCCCTGAATGATACACACCTGGGGAATCCTCAAAATTCAATTTCATACTACCACTCATTTAGAACCTTATATAATAATTCACAATGGAGAAATAGTCAGGTATCTATTTCATATGGCCTCTTAATCAATGTTTCAGTGTATAATGAAATTCTATGGACTACTCAGGATGCGGTTTAAGATAGCCAGGAATTGAGTCCCTTCCTGAATGATACACATCTGGGTTATAGAATTCTATTTCATATGAACTCTAATTCTGTGTATCGCTGAGTAATACACACATGAGATAGTGTAAGGAGTTTATTTGTTATCGGCACTCATAGATAACCTGTTTGAGTAATGCACACATGGCGAATAATAAGGATTCTATGTTAAACAGCTTGTCATTCAGACAAAACTGAACAACGCACATGTGGATTGTTAGAAGTCTGTTTCATATGCTCCTCTTTCACAGCCTCACTGAATATTACACACTTGAGATGTAGTCTAAAATCTCTTTTTTATCGCCATTCATTCAGAGAATCACTGAATAATGAACACCTGTGGAATAATCAGAAGTCTGTTTCCGACCACCACTCATTGAAAGCCTCACTAAATGTACCCACCTGTGGAAAGAGTCAGGATGTACTTCTATTCCCTCATTCAGTGTTGCACTAAATAATGCACACCTGTGGAATTGTGAGGAGAATTTTTCATGTGGCCTCTCCTATTGAGTGTCACTGAACTATGTGCTGTAGTCTGGAGTCTATTTCATGTAGACACATATTCAGAGCATCAGTGAATAAGACAGACCCTTGCTATCATAAAGATTCTAAATAATATGAACACATCTTCTGAGCCTCACTGAATAATACACACCTGTAGAATCATTTGGAGTCTACTTTCGATGGACATTCATTCAGAGACTCGGTGAATAAGTGCACACCCCTGGGGAAGTCAGAAGTCCATTTTATTTGTACACACATCCATAGCCTCAGTTTATAATATGCACGTTTGAATTGGTTGGGATCCATTTCATATAGCCACGGACACATAACCTAAGTGAATTATGCACATATGTAACGTACTCAGCAGTCTGTTTCATATAAATACTCATTCAGAGATTCATTGGTTAATAAAATTATTTAAGATTGACAGAATCCCGTTTCATATGGTCACACAAGAACAGCCTCACTGAGTAATACACACCTGGGAAAATCTGAGGAGTCTACTATATATATCCACTTATTTACAGCCTGAAGGGAATAATGCACACGTGTGGAGTAGGCACTAATCTATTTTATATGGTCACAAAAATCAAACACTGAGTGAGCAATACACGTGTTTGATATAGTCCCTAGTCTATTTCATATTTTCAAATATTCAACGTCAGAGTCAATAATTCAGTGCTGTGGACTAGTCAGAAAACAATTTCATATGGACAAAGATTTAGAGCTTCAGTGAATAATATATACCTGGGAAACACTCAGGACGCTATTTCATATGGCGTTTATTTCAGAGCTTCGTTGAATAACGAACACCTGTATCGTAGTCAGAACTTTAACAGCCACATTTTCAGAGCCTAACTGAATAACATACACCTTGGGAAAAGTCAGGATTCTATTTAGTATAGCCACTCCTTTAGAGCCGGGTGTAAAAACGCAAGCCTGTGGAATATTCTGGAGTCTCTGTTTTATGGACACACATTCAGAGCTTCACAGAATAATTCAGACGTATGAAAAAGTCAGTTGTGTATTTCACATGGCCAGTTATTCGGAACCGCACTGACGGATCACATACATCTGGAAAATACTCAGGATTCTTTTATATATGGCCACTTATTCAGAGACTCAGTGAATAATGCACACACGGGGTATATTCTGGAGACTATTTGATATGATCGTTTCCTAAGAACTCAGTGAAACATGGAGAGCTGAAATATAATCAGGATAATAGAGCCAGGAGTCTACATTATGTGGTCACTCCTTCGTAAACTCACTGAAGAATACACACCTTAAGAATAGTCAGAGTCCAGGTATTATGGCCACTCAATCATAGCATTACCGAATAGTTCACAAATGGGCCATAGTAAAGAGTCTATATCATATGGCTTTTTATTCAGAGCTTCAGTGCATAATAAGCAGCTGTGTAGTAGTCAGGACTTTATTTCAGCTTGCTCCAAATTAAGCAGCTCCATAAATGATACATATATGTGTGACCGTCAGGAGACTCTTTGATATGGACACTCATACAGAACCTCTTTTAATACTACACATGTGGGGAATTATCACTAGTGTAATCCATATGCTGATTCCTTTGGAGGGTCAAACAATAATGCGCAACTGTGGAGTATAATGGGGTCTTTTACATAAGGCCACTCTTTCTGTGTTGCAGGGAATAATATGTACATCTGATAAATCAGGAATCTCTTTCCCATGGCCACTCGTTCAGGGCCTCTGTGGACAATACTCCCCTCAGAAATAGTCAAGGTTCTACTTCAAATGGCTACATATTCAGACTCTCTGTAAGTAAGGCACACCTAGGCAATACACAAGAGTCTCTTTTTATGACCACTTCGTCAGAGTCTCATTCAATTTTACACATCCGGGGTAGAGTTAAGGGTATTCTTCATGGAAACAAGTATTTAGAGCCTCAGTGAATAATGCACACCAGGATTATAGTTGAGCATTTTTTATATGGCCACTGATTCTCTGCCTCCCTGAATGATACACACCTGGTGAATCCTCAGGATTCAACTTCATACTACAACTCATGTAGAAACTTACAGAATAATTCACAATGGAGCAATAGTGAGGTGTCTATTTTATATGGCCTTTCATTCAAAGATTCAGTGTATAATAAAATTCTGTGGAGTAATCAGACACTGTTTAAGATAGCCACGAATTGAGTGCCTTCCTGAATGACACAAACCTGGGTTATAGAATACTATTTCATATGAACTGTAATCCTGTGTACCGCTGAGTAATACACACGTGGTATAGTGTAAGGAGTTTATTTGTTATGGGCACTCATAAACAACCTGTTTGGATAATGCACACATGGTGAATAACAAGGAATGTATGTTGTACAGCTAGTCATTCAGACAAAAAGTGAACAATGCACATGTGGATTATTAAAAGTCTGTTTAATATGCCCCTCTTTCACAGCCTCACTGAATATTATGCACTTGGCATACAGTCTGGAGTCTGTTTTTTATGGCCATTCATTCAAAGAATCACTAAAATATGAACACCAGTGCAATAGTCAGAAGTCTCTTTCCGACCGCCACTCATTGAAAGCCTCAATAAATATACCCAACTGTGGAAAGTGTCAGGATTTACTTCTATTCCCTCATTCAGTGTCTCACTAAATAATGCACACCTGTGAAATTTTCAGGAGAATTTTTCATGCGGCTTCTCATTCCGAGTGTCACTGAACTATGTGCTGTAGTCTGGAGTCGATTTCATGTAGACACATATTCAGAGCCTCAGTGAGTAAGACAGGTCTTTGCTATTGAAAAGATTCTAATTAATATGGACACATCTTCTTAGCCTCACTGAATAATACACACCTGTAGAAGAATTTGGAGTTTATTTTCGATGAACATTCTTTCAGAGCCTCGGTGAATAATGCACACCTCTGTGTTAGTAAAAAGTCCATTTCATTTGTGCCCTCATCCATAGCCTCAGGTTATTATATGCACGTGTGGATTAGTTGGGGTTCCATTTCATATAGCCAGGGACTCGTAACCTCAGTGAATAATGCACATATGTAACGTACTCAGCAGTCTGTTTCATATAGCCACTCATTCAGAGATTCATGGATAATAAAATTATTTAAGATAAACAGAATCCCGTTTCATATTTTCACACAAGAAGAGCCTCACTGAGTAATACACACCTGGGAAAATGTGAGGAGTCTACTATATATAGCCTCTCATTTACAGCCTCAGGGAATAATGCACACGTGTGGAGTAGGCACTAATCTATTTTAAATGGCCACAAAATAAAAACCTGAGTGAGCAATACACAAGATGGTAATAATCACCAGTCTATTCCATATGCCCAAATATTCAAATTCAGAGACAATAATTCAGTGCTGTGTACTAGTCAGGAAACAATTTTATATGGAAAAAGTTTTAGAGCTTCAGTGAATAATATATACCTGGGAAACACTCAGGACGCTATTTCATATGGCATCTATTTCAGAGCTTCATTGAATAAGGAACACCTGTATCGTAGTCAGAATTTTCTTTTAATAGCCACATCATCAGAGCCTAATTGAATAACATACACCTTGGGAAAAGTCAGATTTCTATTTCGTATAGCCACTCCTTTAGAGCCTAATGTATAAACACACGCCTGTGTAGTATTCAGGAGTCTCTACTTTATGGACACTCTTTCAGAGCATCACAGAAGAATACAGACCTATGGAAAAGTCAGGAGTGTATTTCACATGGCCACTTATTCAGGACCGCTGTGAAGGATCATATACATCTGGAAAATACTCAGGATTCTTTTATATATGGCCGCTTATTCGGAGACTCAGTGAATAATGCACCCCTGGCATATAGTCTGGAGACTATTTGATATGACCATTTCCTAAGCACTCAGTGGAAAATGGAGAGCTGAAATATAGTCAGGATGATAGAGTCAGGAGTCTACTTTATGTGTCACTCGTTTAGAAACTCACTGAAGAATACACACTTTAAGAATAGTCAGAGTCCAAGTATTATGTCCACTCAATCACAGCATTACCGTATAATGCACAATTTGGGCAAAAGTGCGTAGTCTATATAATATGGCTTCTAATTCAAAGCTTCAGTGCATAATCAGCAGCTGTGTAGTAGTCAGGACCTTATTTCAGCTTGCCACAAATTTAGCAGCTCAGTGAATTATACATATATGTGTGACAGTCAAAAGACTCTTTGATATGGACACTCATACAGAAACTCTTCGTATACTGCACATGTGGGGAACAATCACTAGTGTATTTCATGTGGTGATTCCTTTGAAATTCAAACAATAACGTGCAACTGTGGAGTAAAATAAGGTCTATTACATAAAGGCACTCTTTCAGTGTTGCAGGGAATAATATGTATATCTGGTAAGTCAGGATTCTCTTTCACATGGCCACTCATTCTGGGCCTCTGTGAATAATACTCCTCTCAGAGATAGTCAAGCTTCTACTTCTAATGGCCACACATTCAGAGTCTCTGTAAGTAATGCACAACTGCGCAATACACAAGAGTCTTTTTTTTTTATGCCCACTATGTCAGAGTCTCATTCAATTATACACAACCTGGGAAGAGTTAAGAGTATACCTCATGGAACCAATCATTTAGAGTCTCAGTGAATAATGCCCACCGGGTTTATAGTCAAGCATTTTTATATGGCCATTCATTCAGTGCCTCCCTGAATGATACACACCTGGAGAATCCTCAAAATTCAATTTCATATAACCACTCATTTAGAACCTTATATAATAATTCTCAATGGAGCAATAGTCAGGTGTCTATTTCATATGGCCTCTTAATCAGTGTTTCAGTGTATAATGAACTTCTATGGAGTAATCAGGATGCGGTTTAAGATAGCCAGGAATTGAGTGCCTTCCTGAAGGATACACACCTGGGTTATAGGAATCTACTTCATATGAACTTTAATTCTGGGTACCGCTGAGTAATACACACGTGAGATAGTGTAAGGAGTTTATTTGTTATGTGCACTCATAGAGAACCTGTTTGAATAATGCACACACATGGCGAATAGTAAGGATTCTATGTTGCAAAGCTAGTCATTCATACAAAATGTGAACAATGCACATGTGGATTATTAGAAGTCTGTTTCATATGGCCCTCTTTCACAGCCTCCCTGAGTATTACACACTTGAGATATAGTAAAGAGTCTGTTCTATATTACCATTCAGAGAATCACTGAATAATGAACACCTGTGGAATAGACAGAAATCTCTTTCCCACCACCACTCATTGAAAGCCTCACTAAATGTACCCACCTGTGGAAAGTGTCAGGATTTACTTCTATTCCCTCATTCAGTGTCTCACTAAATAATGCACACCTGTGGAATTGACAGGAGAATTTTTCATGTGGCCTCTCATTCTGAGTGTCCCTGAACAATGTGCTGTAGTCTGGAGTCTATTTCATGTAGACAAATATTCCAAGCCTCAGTGATTAAGACAGACCCTTGCTATCGTAAAGATTGTAATTAATATGGACACATCTTCTGAGCCTCACTGAATAATACACACCTGTAGAATAAATTGGAGTCTATTTTCGATGGACATTCATTCAGAGCCTCGGTGAATAATGCACACCCCTAGGGTAGCCAGAAGTCCATGTCATTTGTACACTTATCCTAAGCCTCACTTTATAATATGCAAGTTTGGATTAGTTGGGATTCCATTTCATATAGCCACGGACTGCTAATCTCAGTGAATAATTCACATATGTAACATACTCAGCAGTCTGTTTCATATAGCCACTCATTCAGAGATTCATTGGATAATAAAATTATTTAACATAGACAGAATCGCGTTTCATATGGTCACATAAGAAGAGCCTTTCTGAGTAATAAAAACCTGGAAAAATGTGAGAAGTCTACTATATATAGCCTCTCTTTCCAGCCTCAGGGAATAATGCACACATGTGGAATCGGCACAAATCAATTTTATACGGCCACAAAATCAAATCCTGAGTGAGCAATACACAAGTTGGGAATAGTCTCTAGTCTATTTCATATGCCCAAATATTCAAAGTCAGAGTCAATAATTCACTCCTGTGAACTAGTCAGGAAACAATTTCACATGGACAAAGATTTAGAGCTTCACTGAATAATATATACCTGGGAAACACTCAGGATGCCATTTTATATGGCTTCTATTTCAGAGCTTCATTGAATAAAGAACACCTGTATCGTAGTCAGAATTTTCTTTCAACAGCCACATCTTCAGAGCCTAACTGAATAACATAAAGCATGGGAAAGTCAAGATTCTATTTTGTATAGCCATTTATTTAGTGCTGAATGTAAAAACGCACGCCTGTGGAGTATACATTAGTCTCTATTATATGGATACTCATTCAGAGCGTCTCAGAATAATACAGACCTATGGGAAATTCAGGAGTTTATATCACATGGCCAGTTATTCAGGACCGCAGTGAAGGATCATATACATCTGGAAAATTCTCAGGATTCTTTTTTGTATGGCTACTTATTCAGAGACTCAGTGAATAATGCACAGCTGCGGTATAGTCTGGAGACTATTTTATATGACCGTTCCCTAAGCACGCAGTGGAAAATGGAGAGCTGAAATATAGTCAGGATGTTAGAGTCAGGAGTCTACTTTATGTGGTAACTCATTCAGAATCTCACTGAAGAATGCACATTTTAAGAATATTCAGAGTCCAGGTATTATGGTCACTCAATCAACGCATTACCAACAAATGCACAATTGGGCAATAGTAAGGAGTCCATATCATATGGCTTCTAATGCAGAGCTTCAGTGAATAATCAACAGCTTTGTAGTTGTCACGACCTTATTTCAGGTTTCCCCAAATTAAGCAGCTCTGTGAATGATACATATATGTGTGATAGTCCGGAGACTTTGATATGGACACTCATACAGAACCTCTTCGAATACTGCACATGTGGGGAATTATCACTAGTGTATTTCATATGGTGATTCTGTTGGAAGGTCAAACAATAATGCACAACTGTGGAGTAAAGTGGGGTCTATTAAATAAGGCCACTTTTTCAGTGTTGCAGGGTATAATATGTATATCTGATAAGTCAGGAATATCTTTCACATGGCCACTCTTTCAGGGCCTCTATGAATAATACTCCCCTCAGATATAGTAAAGGTTCTACTTCAAAGGGCTACACATTCAGAGTCTCTGTAAGTAATGCACACCTGGGCAATACACAAGAGTCTCTTTTTTATGCCCACTTAGTCAGAGTCTCATTCAATTATACACACCTGGGGAAGATTTAAGCGTATAACTCACGGAACCAATCATTTAGAGCCTCAGTGAATAATGCACACCAGTCGAGCATTTTTCATATGACCACTCATTCTGTGCCACCCTGAATAATACACTTCTGGGGTATCCTCAGGATAAAATTTTATACTACCACTCATGTAGAACCTTATAAAATAATTCACAATGAAGCAATGGTCAAATTTCTATTTCATATGGCCTCTCATTCCAAGTTTCAGTGTATAATGAACTTCTATGGAGTAATCAGGACACTGTTTAAGATCGCAACGAATTGAGTGCCTTTCTGAATGATACACACCTGCATTATAGGATTTTATTTCATCTGAACTCTAATTCTGGGTACCGCTGAGTAATACACACATGGGATAGTGTAATGAGTTTATTTGTTATGAGCACTCATAGAGAACCTGTTTGAATAATGCACACATGGCGAATAATAAGAATTCTATGTTGTATGGCTAGTCATTCAGATAAAAGTGAATAATGCACATGTAAATTATTAGAGGTGTGTTTCATATAACCCTCTTTCAGAGACTCACTGAATATTACACACTTGAGATATAGTCTGGAGTCTATTCTTTATGGCCATTCATTCAGAGAATCACTGAATAATGAACACCTTTGGAATAGTCAGAAATCTGTTTCCGACCGCCGCTAATTGAAATCCTCACTAAATGTAGTCACCTGTGGAAAGAGTCAGGATGTACTTCTATTCCCTCATTCAGAGTCTCACCAAATAATGCACACCTGTGGAATTGTCAGGAAAATTTTTCATGCGGCCTCTCATTCCGAGTGTCACTGAACATTGTGCTGCAGTCTGGAGTCTATTTCATGTAGACACATATTCAGAGCCTCAGTGAATAAGACAGACCCTTGCTATCCTAAAGATTCTAATTAATATGGACACATCTTCTGAGCCTCACTTAATAATACACACCTGTAGAATAATTTGAAGTCTACTTTCGGTGGATATTCATTCAGAGCCTCCGTGAATAATGCACACCCTTAGCATAGCCAGAAGTCCATTTTATTTGTACACTCATCCATAGCCTAAGTTTATAATATGCATGTGTGGATTCGTTTGGGTTCCATTATTTTTCCTGTGTGTCATTTTTTTAATTGCATTTTAGGTTTTGGGGTACATGTGCAGAACGTGCAAGATAGTTGCATAGATACAAACATGGCAGTGAGTTTTGCTGCTGTCCTTCCCATCACCCACCTTTGGCATTTATTCCCAAGCTATTCCTCCCCAGTAGCCACACTGTCCCTCCCCCATTCCCCCCAATAGACCCCCTCTCTGTGTCCATGTGTTCTCATGTTTCTGACCCACCTATGAGTAAATATATGCGGTAATTCTTTTTCAGTTCTTGTGTCAGTTTGCTGAGAATGATGTTTCATATAGCCACGGACTCGTAACATCAGTGAATAATGCACATGTGTAATGTACTCAGCAGTCTGTTTCATATAGCAACACATTCAGAGATCCATTGGATAATAAAATTATTTAACATAATCAGAATCCCGTTTCATATGGTCACACAAGAATAGCCTCACTGAGTAATACACACCTGGGAAAATGTGAGGAGTCTACTATATATAGCCTCTCTTTTACAGCCTCAGGGAATAATGCACACGTGTGGAGTAGGCACTAATCTATTTTATACGGCCACAAAATCAAACACAGAGTGAGCAATACAAGTTGGGAATAGTCACTAGTCTATTATATATGCCCAAATATTCAAATTCAGAGTCAATAATTCACTCTTGTGGACTAGTCAGGAAAAAATATTATATGGACAAGGATTTAGAGCTTCAGTGAATAATATATACCTGGGAAACACTCAGGACGCCATTTCATATGGCGTCTATTTCAGAGCTTTATTGAATAAAAAACACCTGTATCATAGGCAGAAATTTTTTTCAAGAGCCCCATCTTCAGAGCATAACTGAATAACATACACCTTGGAAAAAGTCAGGACTCTATTTCGTATAGCCACTCATTTAGAGCCGAATGTAAAAACGCACGCCTGTAGAGTATTCAGAAGTCTCTATTTTATGGACACTCATTCAGAGCGTCACAGAATAATACAGGCCTATGAAAAATTCAGGAGTGTTTTTTACATGGCTACTTATTCAGAACCGCAGTGAAGGAATATATACATCTGGAAAATACTCAGGATTCTTTTACATGTGGCTACTTATTCACAGACTCAATGAATAATGCACACATGGGGTGTAGTCAGGAGACTATTTGATATGACTATTCTCTAAGCACTCAGTGAAGAATGGAGAGCGGAAATATAGTCAGGATGATAGAGTCGGGAGTCTACTTTATGTGTTCACTCGTTCAGAAACTCACTGAAGAATACACACATTAAAAATAGTCAGAGTCCAAGTATTATGGCCACTCAATCACAGCGTTACCGAATAATGGACAATTTGGGCAATAGTAAGAAGTCTATATCATATGGCTACTACTTCAGAGATTCAGTGCATAATCAGAAGCTGTGTAGTAGTCAGGACCCTATTTCAGCTTGCCCCAAACTAAGCAGCTCCGTGAATTATACATATATGTATGATAGTCAGGAGAATCTTTGATATGGACACTCATACACGACCTCTTCGAATACTGCACATGTTGGGAATAATCACTAGTGTATTTCATATGGTGATTTTTTTGGAGGGTCAAACAGTAACGCCCAACTGTGGAGTAAAATGGGGTCTATTACATAAGGCCACTGTTTCAGTTTTGCAGGGGATAATATGTATATCTGTTAAGACAGGAATCTCTTCCACATGGCTACATGTTCTGGTCCTCTGTGAATAATACTCCCCTTAGAAATAGTCAAGGTCCTACTTCAAATGGCTACACATTCAGAGTCTCTCTGTACCTATGCAACTATCTTGCATGTTCTGCACATGTACCCCCAAACCTATCATGCAATAAAAATTAAAAAAAAAAAATCAGGCAGTTGGAAGGAAAAAAAGAAAAATAATAAAAAAAAATGAACCAAAAAAAAAAAAATGAAATGCACACCTGGGCAATACAAAAGAGTCTCTTTTTCATGCCCACTTAGTCAGAGTCTCATTCAATTATACACGCCCGGGGAAGAGTTAAGAGTATATGTCACGGAACCCATCATTTAGAGCCTCAGTGAATAATGGACACCAAACATATAGTCGAGAATTTTTTATATGGTCACTTATTCTGTGCCTCACTGAAATATACACACCTGGGGAATCCTCACAATTCAGTTTCATACTACCACTCATGTAGAACCTTATAGAATAATTCACAATAGAGCAATGGTCAGGTTTCTATTGCTTTTTTTTTTTAATTTTTATTGCATTATAGGTTTGGGGGTACATGTGCAGAACGTGCAAGATAGTTGCATAGGTACACACATGGCAGTGTGCTTTGCTGCTTTCCTCCCCTTCTCCCACACTTGGTATTCATCCCCAGGCTATCACCCCCAACCCCCCTGCTGTCCCTCCCCCATTCCCCCCAACAGTCCCCAGTGTAGAGTAGACCGCCTCACTGTGTCCATGTGTTCTCATTTTTCTCACCCACCTATAAGTGAGTATATGCGGTATTTCTTTTTCTGTTCTTGTGTCAGTTTGCTGAGAATGATGTTCTCCAGATTCATACATGTCCTTACAAAGAACACAAACTCATCATTTTTGATTGCTGCATAATATTCCATGGTGTATATGTGCCACATTTTCCCAGTCCAGTCTATCATCGTTGGGCATTTGGGTTGGTTCCAGGTCTTTGCTATTGTAAACAGTGCTGCAATGAACATTCGTGTGCATGTGTCCTTATAGTAGAACGATTTATAGTCCTTTGGATAGATACCCAGTAATGGGATTGCTGGGTCAAATGGAATTTCTCTTTCTAGGTCCCTGAGGAATCGCCACACTGTCTTCCACAATGGTTGAACTAATTAACACTCCCACCAACAGTGTAAGAGTGTTCCTATTTCTCCACATCCTCTCTAGCATCTGCTGTCTCCAGATATTTTAATGATCGCCATTCTAACTGGTGTGAGATGGTATCTCAATGTGGTTTTGATTTGCATCTCTCTAATGACCAATAATGATGAGCACTTTTTCATATGTTTGTTGGCCTCATGTATGTCTTCTTTTGTAAAGTTTCTGTTCATATCCTTTGCCCATTTTTGAATGGGCTTGTTTGTTTTTTTTCTGTAAATCTGTTTGAGTTCTTTGTAAATTCTGGATATCAGTCTTTTGTCAGATGTGTAAACTGCAAAGATTTTTTCCCATTCTGATGGTTGCCGATTCACTCTAGTAATTCACCACATAAACAGAAGCAAAAACAAAAACCACAAGATTATCTCAGTTGATGCAGAGAAGGCATTTGACAAAATTCAGCAGCCCTTTATGCTAAAAACCCTCAATAAACTTGGTATTGATGGAACATATCTCAAAGTAGTAAAAGCTATTTATGACAAACCAACAGCCAATATCATACTTAATGGGCAAAAACTGGAAGCATTCCCTTTGAAATCCGGCACTAGACTAGGATGCCCTCTCTCACCACTTCTATTCAACATAGTACTGGCAGTTCTAGCCAGAGCAATCAGGCAAGAAAAAGAAATAAAGGGTATTCAAATAGGAAAGGTCGAAGCCAAATTGTGTCTATTTGCAGACGACATGATAGTATATCTAGAAGACCCCATCACCTCAGCCCAAAACCTCCTGCAACTGATAAGCAACTTCAGCAAAGTCTCAGAATATAAAATCAATGTTCAAAAATCAGAAGCATTCCTATACACCAATAACAGACTTAAAGAGATCCAAATCAAGGACGAACTGCCATTCACAATTGCTACAAAGAAAATAAAATACCTAGGAATACAACTCACTAGGAATGTAAGGGACCTCTTTAAGGAAAACTACAAACAACTGCTCAACGAAATAAGAGAGGACACACAAAGATGGAGAAACATTCCATGTTCGTGGTTAGGAAGAATCAGTATTGTGAAAATGGCTATACTGCCCAAAGTAATTTACACAATCAATGCTATCCCCATCAAACTACCATTGAATTTCTTCACAGAACTGGAAAAAACCACCATGAATTTCATATGGAACCAAAAAAGAGCCCGCATAGCCAAGTCAATTCTAAGCAAAAAGAACACAGCGGGAGGCATCACGCTACCAGACTTCAAACTATACTACAAGGCTACAGTAATCAAAACAGCATGGTACTGGTACCAAAACAGAGATATAGACCAATGGCACAGAACAGAGGCATCGGAGGCAACACAATATATGTACAACCATATTATCTTTGAAAAACCAGACAAAAACAGGCAATGGGGAAAGGATTCCCTATTTAATAAATTGTGTTGGGAAAACTGGCTAGCCATGTTCAGAAAGCAGAAACTGGACCCCCTCCTGACACCTTACACTAAAATTAACTCCAGATGGATTAAAGACTTAAACGTAAGACCTGACACCATAAAAACCCTAGAAGAAAATCTAGGCAAAACCATTCAGGACATAGGAGTAGGCAAGGACTTCATGAACAAAACACCAAAAGCATTGGCAACAAAAGACAAAATAGACAAATGGGACCTAATCAAACTCCACAGCTTCTGCACGGCAAAAGAAACAGGTTTCTATTTCATATGTCCTCTCATTCCAAGATTCAGTGTAAAATAAACTTCTATGAATTAATCAGGATGCTGTTTAAGATAGCCAGAAATTGAGTGCCTTCCTGAAGTATACACACCTGGGTTATAGGATTCTATTTTATATGAACTCTAATTCTGGGTACCGCGAAGTATTACACAATTGGCATAGTTTAAGGAGTTTATTTGTTATGGGCACTCATAGAGTACCTGTTTGAATAATGCACACATGGCGAATAATAAGGATTCTATGTTGTTCGGCTAGTCATTTAGACAAAAAGTGAATAACGCACATGTGGATTATTAGATGTGTGTTTCATATGCCCCTCTTTCACAGCCTCACTGAATATTACACACTTGAGATATAGTCTGGAGTCTGTTCTTTATGGTCATTCATTCAGAGAATCACTGAATAATGAACACCTGTGGAATAGTCAGAAGTCTCTTTCCTACCGAAACTGATTGAAAGCATCATTAAATGTACCCACCTGTGGAAAGAGTCAAGATTTACTTCTATTCCCTCATTCAGAGTCTCACAAAATAATGCACACCTGTGGAATTATCAGGAGAATTTTTCATGTGGCCTCTCATTCCAAGTGTCACTGAACAATGTGCTGTAGTCTGGAGTCTACTTCATGTAGAAACATATTCAGAGCCTCAGTGAATAAGACCGACCCTTGCTATCATAAAGATTCTAATTAACATGGACACGTCTTCTGAGCCTTATTGAATAATACACACCTGTAGAATAATTTGGAGTCTATTTTCGATGGAGATTCATTCAGTGTCTCGGTGAAGCATGCACACTTCTGGGGTAGCCAGAAGTCCATTTCATTTTTACACTCACCATAGCCTCAGTTTATAATATGCACGTGTGGGGAGAGACATCCAAGACGGTTGACCGCTAACAGCTCGGGATTGTTGCTCCCAGTGAAAGCTCGGAAAACGTGAGGATACCACATTTTCAGAGAAATTGTCATCACCCACGGAGCAGAAGATTTCCAGTGGAGGAGACTTGTGGGTGGCCAGCGCGACTTCTGTGGCCGGTACAGCGGTTTTGTTGTCGCCTCGGCATGGCCGGTTTTTGTGCACATTAAGCCGTACTGGTTTTCCTACTGACTAGTGTTTGGAGCTCCGAGAAGGCAGAGCTGCTTGCAGACTCAAGAAGGAAGCCAGACTGGACATTCCCAGGCAGAAGAGCACCTTCAGTCTTATTGCTGTTGTTTTTGCTGGCACAGTGGGTTGCTCGGATTCTAGCACTGGGAATCAATAAATTGGACATCCTCTCAGAAACTTAATCAGAAAGGCGCTAAGTGTAAAGACATCAGATGGATAAATTCACAATCTAGGGAAGAAAAACAGCCTAAAAAGGCCGAGAAAACCGAAAGTCAGAACCCCTCTCCTTCTACAGGTGATAGTAATTCCTCGTCAGCAAGGAACAAGCCCTACTGAAGAGGACTGTGTTCCAGTATCTGAAGGAGGCTTTAGAAGGTGGATGGTAAAAAACTTCTGGGAATTGAAACAACTTGTTCTAACCCAATGTAAAGAAACTAAAAACTTTGAAATAAGATTAGACAAAATGTTAAAAAGAATGGACAATATAGAGAGGAATATAAATGAACTAATTGAGTTGAAAAATACAACACGAGAAATTAGTGAAATATGCACAAGTTTGAATAGCCGAATTGATCACGCAAAAGAAAGGATATCAGAGGTCGAATACCGAGTTAATAAAATGGAAAAGAAAACAAGAATAGGGAAAAAAGGATAAAAAGGAATGAGCAAAGTCTCCAAGAATTATGGTACTATGTGAAAAGACCTAATCTACGGTTGATAGGTGTACCTGAATGTGATGGAGAGAATAAATCCCAACTGGAAAATACTCTTCAGGATATTATCCAGGAGAATTTCCCCAATTTAGCAAAGCAGGATACCATTCAACCTCAGGTAATACAGAGAACACCAAAAAGATATTCCTTAAGAAGTGCAACCCCAAGACACATAATCATTAGATTCACCAGGGTTGAAACAAAGGAGAAAATACTAAGGGCAGCCAGAGAGAAAGTCAGGTTACCCACAAAGGGAAGCCTATTAGACTTACAGCTGATCTCTTAGTAGAAACCCTACAAGCCAGAAGAGAGTGGGGGCCGATATTTAACATCCTTAAAGAACAGAACTTTCAGCCCAGAATTTCATATCCTGCCAAACTAAGCTTCACAATTGAAGGAAAAATAAAATCTTTTATGAACAAGCAAGTACTCAGAGATTTTATTACCACCAGGCCTGCTTTACAAAAACTTCTGAAAGAAGCATTACACAGAGAAAGAAACAACCAGTACTAGCCTTTCTAAATATATACCAAATAGTAAAGAGCATCAACATAAAGAAGAATTTACATCAACAAATGGATAAAATAGCCGGTTAACATCAAATGGCAGTAAACTTAAATTGAAAACGACTAAATTTTCTAATTAAAAGATACAGCCAAAACCTAACGGTATACTATATCCAGACTCATTTCATATCCAAAGATACACAAAGACTAAAAACAAAGTGCACAAAGACTAAAAACAAAGTGTTGGAAGATTTACCAACCAAAGAGAGAACAAAAAAAAAACAAATAAACAAAAAGGAGTTGTAATTCATGCATTTGATAAAACAGATTTCAAACCAACAGAGATAGAGTGGTGCACTTGTAGAGCTCTCCACTTTAGATAAATAAAATATACATTCTTCACTTTAAATACACAAAATAATGATCAGCCATTATTAATACCCATTAGAAGCAATATTCCTGTCCTCTCCCTCTATTTCTTCCTCTCATAAAAAAAGAAAAAAAAAAAAACAATAATAAAATGCACGTGTGGATTAGGTGGGGTTCTATTTCATATAACCATGGACTCGTAATGTCAGGGAATACAGCACATATGTAACGTAGTCAGCAGTCTATTTCATATAGCCACTCATTCAGAGATTCATTGGATAATAATATTATTTAAGATAGACAGAATCCCGTTTCATATGGTCTCACAAGAAGAGCCTCTCTGAGTAATACAAACCTGGAAAAATGTGAGGAGTCTACTATATATAGCCTCTCTTTTACAACCTCAGGGAATAATGCACATGTGTGGAGTAGGCACCAATCTATTTTATATGACCACAAAATCAAACCCTGAGTGAGCAACACACAAGTTTAGAATAGTCACTAGACTATTCCATATGCCCAAATATACAAAGTTAGAGTCAATAATTCACTCCTGTGGACTAGTCAAAAAACAGTTTCATATGGACAAAGTTTTAGAGCTTCAGTGAATAATATATACCTGGGAAATACTCAGGACGCTATTTCATATGGCATGTATTTCAGAGCTTCATTGAACAAGAAACACCTGTATCGTAGTCACAATTTTCTTTTAATAGCCACATCTTCAGAGCCTAACTGAATAACATACACCAGGGGAAAAGTCAAAGTTCTATTTCGTATGCCCACTCATTTAGTGCTGAATGTAAAAACGCACGCCTGTGGAGTGTTCAGGAGTCTCTATTTTATGGACACACATTCAGAGCGTCACAGAATAATACAGACCTATGAAAAAGTCAGGAGTGTGTTTCACATGACCACTTATTCAGAACCGCAGTGAAGAAATATATACATCTGGAAAATACTCAGGATTCTTTTATATATGGTTACTTATTCACAGACTCAGTGAATAATGCACATCTGGGGTATAGTCTGGAGACTATTAGATATGACTATTCCCTAAGAACTCAGTGGAGAATGGAGAGCTGAAATATAATCAGGATGATAGAGTCAGGAGTCTACTTTATGTGGTCACTCGTTCAGAATCTCACTGAAGAATACACACATTAAAAATAGTCAGAGTCAAGGTATTATGGCCACTGAATCACAGCATTACCTAATAATGCACAGTTGGGCAATAGTAAGGACTCTATATCATATGGCTACTAATTCAGAGCTTCAGTGCATAATCAGCAGCTGTGTAGTAGTCAGGACCCTATTTCAGCTTGCCCCAAATTAAGCAGCTCCGTGAATGATACATATATGTGTGATAGTCAGGAGACTCTTTGATAGGGACACTAGTAAAGAACCTTTTCAAATACTACATATGTGGGGAATAATCACTAGTGTATTTCATATGGTGATTCCTTTGGAGGGTCAAACAACGCGCAACTGTGGAGTAAAATGGGGTCTATTACATAAGGCCACTCTTTCAGTGTTGCAGGGAATAATATGTATATCTGATAAGTCAGGAATCTCTTTCACATAGCCACTCTTTCAGGGCCTCTCTGAATAATAGGCACCTCAGAAAGAGTAAATGTTCTACTTCAAAAGGCTACACCTTCAGAGTTTCTGTAAGTAATGCACACCTGGGCATTAAACAAGAGTCTCATACATTTTTAATATTTTTGCTTTATAGGATTAGGGGTACATGTGCAAAACGTGCAAGATAGGTGCATAGGTACACACATGGCAGTGTGTTTTGCTGCCTTCTTCCTCTTCACCCACACTTGGTATTCATCCCCAGGCTATCCCTTTCCAGCTCTCCCGCTATCCCTCCCCCATTCCCCCCAATTGACCCCAGGGTATAGTAGTTCGCCTCTCTGTGTCCATGTGTTCTCATATTTCTCACCCACCTATGAGTGAGTATATGTGGTATTTCTTTTTCTGTTCCTGTGTCAGTTTATTGTGGCCACAAAATCAAATTTTGAGTGAGCAATACACAGGTTTGGAATAGTCACTAGTCTATTCCATTGCCCAAATATTCAAAGTCAGAGTCAATAATGAACTCCTGTGGAACAGTCAGGAATCAATTTCATATGGACGAAGTTTTTGAGCTTCAGCGAATAATATATACGTGGAAAATACTAAGGACGCTATTTCACATGGCGTCTTTTTTAGAGCTTCATTGAAAAAAAAAACACCTGTATCATAGCCAGAATGTTCTTTTAACAGCCACATCTTCAGAACCTAACTGAATAACATACACATTGGAAAAAGTCAGGATTCTATTTCGTATAGCCACTCATTTAGAGCCGAATGTAAAAAGGCACGCCTGTGGAGTGTTCAGGAGTCCCTGTTTTATGGACACACATTCAGAGCGTCACAGAGTAATACACACCTATGGAAAAGTCAGGAGTGTATTTCACCTGGCTTCTTATTCAGAACCGCAGTGAAAAACTATATACATAGGGAAAATGCTCAGGATCCTTTTATATATGGCTTCTTATTCATAGACTCAGTGAATAATGCACACCTGCAGTATAGTCAGGAGACTATTTGATATGACCGTTCCCTAAGCACTCAGTGGAGAATGGAGAGCTGAAATATAGTCAGGATGATAGAGTCAGTAGTCTACTTTATGTGGTCACTCGTTCAGAATCTCACTGAAGAATACACACCTTAAAAATAGTCAGAGTCCAGGTATTAAGGCCACTCAATCACAGCATTACCGAATAATGCACAATTTGGGCAATAGTAAGGAGTCTATATCATATGGCTTCTAATTCAGAGCTTCAGTGCATAATCAGCAGCTGTGTAGTAGTCAGGACCCTATTTCAGCTTGCCCCAAATTAAGCAGCTCAGTGAGTGATACATATATGTGTGATAGTCAGGATACTCTTTGATATGGACACTCATACAGAACCTCTTTGAATACTGCACATGTGGGGAATAATCAATAGTGTATTTCATATGGTGATTCCTTTGTAGGGTCAAACAATAATGCGCAACTGTGGAGTAAAATGGGGTCTATTACATAAGGCCACTTTTTCAGTGTTACAGTGTATAATATGTATATCTGATAAGTCAGGAATCTCTTTCACATGGCCACACGTTCAGCGCCTCTGTGAATAATACTCCCCTCAGAAATATTCAAGGTTCTACTTCAAATGGCTACACATTCAGAGTCTCTGTAAATAATGCACACCTGGGCAATACACAAGAGTCTCTTTTTTATGCCCACTTAGTCAGAGTCTCATTCAATTATACACACCCGGGAAGAGTTAAGAGTATACCTCACGAAAACAATCATTTAGAGCCTCAGTGAATAATACACTGCAGGTTTATAGTCATGCATTTTTTATATGTCCACTCATTCTGTGCCTCCCGGTATAATGCACACCTGGGTAATCCTTAGGATTCAATTTTATACATCCACTCATATATAACCTTAAAGAACTATTCACAATGGAGCAGTAGTCAGGTGTCTATTTCATATGGCCTCTCAGTCAAAGATTCAGTGTATAATAAAATTCTATGGAGTAATCCGGACGGTGTTTAAGATAGCCATGAATTTAGTGCCTTCCTGAATGATAGACACCAGGCTTATAGGACTCTATTTCATATGGACTGTAATTCTGGGTACCGTTGAGTAATACACACGTGGGATATTGTAAGGAGTTTATTTCTAGTGGGCACTCGTAGAGAATCTGTTTGCATAATGCACACATGGCGAATAATAAAATTTCTATATTGTACAGCTATTTATTCAGACAAAAAGTGAATAACGCACATGTGGATTGTTAGAACTCTGTTTCATATGCCCTTCTTTCACAGCCTCAGTGAATATTACACACTTGAGATATAGTCCGTAGTATATTCTTTAAGGCCATTTATTCAGAGAATCACTGAATAATGAACACCTGTGAAATAGTCAGAAGTCTTTTTCCGACCGCCACTCATTGAAATCCTCACTAAATGTACCCACCTGTGGAAAGAGTCAGGATTTACTTCTATTCCCTCATTCAGATTCTCACTAAATAATGCACACCTGTGGAATTGTCAGGATAATTTTTCATGTGGCATCTCATTCTGAGTGTCACTGAACAATGTGCTGAAGTCTGGAGTCAATTTCATGTAGACACATATTCAGAGCTTCAGTGAATAAGATAGACCCTTGCTATTGTAAAGATTCTAATTAATATGGACACATCTTCTGAGCCTCACTGAATAATACACGCCTGTAGAATAATTTGGAGTCTATATTCGATGGACATTCATTAAGAGCCTCAGTGAATAATGCACACCCCCGGTTTAGCCAGAAGTTCATTTCCTTTGTACACTCATCCATAATCTCAGTTTATAATATGCACGTGTGGTTTAGGTGGGGTTCCATTTTATATAGCCACGGACTCTTAACCTCAGTGAATAATGCACATATGTAACGTACTCAGCAGTCTGTTTCATTTAGCCACTCATTCAGAGATTCATTGGATAATAAAATTATTAGGGATAGACAGAATCCCGTTTCCTATGGTCACACAAGAAGAGCCTCACTGAGTAAAACACACCTGGCAAAATATGAGGAGTCTATTATATATAGCCTCTCAATAACAGCCTCAGGGAATAATGCACACGTGTGGAGTAGGCACTAATCTATTATATATGGCCAGAAAACCAAACTCTGTGTGAGCAATACACAAGTTGGGAATAGTCAATAATATATTCCATATGCCCAAATATTCAAAGTCAGTGTCAATAATTCACTCCTGTGGACGAGTCAGGAAACAATTTCATATGGACAAAGTTTTAGAGCTTCAGTCAATAATATATACCTGGAAATACTCAAGACGCTATTTCATATAGCGTCTATTTCAGAGTTTCATTGAATAAAAAACACCTGTATCATAGTCAGAATTTTCTTTTAACTGACACATCTTCAGAGCCTAACTGAATAACATACACCTTGGAAAAAGTCAGGATTCTGTTTTGTATAGCCACTCATTTAGACCTGAATGTAAAAATGCAGGCCTGTGATGTATTCAGAAATCTCTATTTTATGGACACTCATTCAGAGCGTCACAGAATAATACAGACCTATGGAAAAGACAGGAGTGTATTTCAAATGGCCAACTATTCATAACCGCAGAGAAGCATCATATACATCTTGGAAAATACTCAGGATTTTTTTGTATATGGCCACTTATTCAGAGACTCAGTGAATAATGCACACATAAGGTATAGTCGGGAGACTATTTGATATGACCGTTCCCTAAGCACTCAGTGGAAAATGCAGAGCTGAAATATAGTCAAGATTATAGAGTCAGGAGTCTACTGAATGTGGTAGATCGTTCAGAAACTCACTGAAAAATACACACCTTAAGAATTGTCAGATTCCGTGTATGATGTCCACTCAATCACAGCATTACCGAATAATGAACATTTGGGCAATAGTAAGGTATCTATATTATATGGCTTCTTATTCAGAGCTTCACTGCATAATCAGCAGCTGTGTAGTAGTCAGGACCATTTCTCAGCTTGCCCAAAATTCAGCAGCTCCGTGAATGATACATATATGTGTGATAGTCAGGAGACCCATTGATATGGACACTCATACAGAACATATTCGAATACTGCACATTTGGGAAATAATCACTAGTGTATTTCATATAGTGATTCCTTAGGAGGGTCAAAAAAACGCGCAACTGAGAAGTAAAATGGGGTCTATTACATAAGGTCAGTCTTTCAGTGTTGCGGGGATTAATATGTTTATTTGATGAGTCAGGAATCTCTTTCACATGGCCATACGTTCAGGGCCTCAGTGAATAATACTCCCCTCAGAAATAGTAAAGGTTCTACTTCAAATGGCTGCACATTCAGAGTCTCTGTAAGTAATGCACACCTGGGCAATACACAAGAGTCTCTTTTTTATGCCGTTTTAGTCAGAGTCTCATTCAATTACACAAACCCGGGGAAAAGTTAAGAGTAGACTTCACGGTACCAATCATTTAGAGTCTCAGTGAATAATGCAAACCAAGGTTATACTAGATCATTTGTTATATGGCCACTCATTCTGTGCCTCCCTGAATCATACACATCTGGGGAATTTTCAGGATTCTATTTCATACTACCACTCATTTAGAACCTTATAGAATAATTCACAATGGAGCAATAGTCAGGTGTCTATTTCATATGGCCTCTCATTCAAAGTTTCAGTGTATAAGGAACTTCTATGGAGTAATCTGATGCTATTTAACATAGCGACGAATTGAGTGCCTTCCTGAGTGATACACACCTGGGTTATAAAATTTTATTTTATATGAACTCTAATTCTGTGTACCGCTGAGTAATACACACGTGGGATAGTGTAAGGAGTTTATTTCTTATGGGCACTCATAGAAAACCTGTTTGAATAATGCACACACGGTGAATAATAAGGATTCTATGTTGTACGGCCAGTCATTCAGACTCAAAGTGAATGACGCACATGTGGATTATTAGACGTCTATTTCATATGCCACTTTTTCACAGCCTCACTGAATATTACACACTTGAGACACAGTCTGGCCTCTGTTCTTTATGGCCATTCATTAGGAGAATCCCTGAATAATTAACACCTGTGGAATAATCAGAAGTCTCTTTCCGACTGACACTCATGGAAAGCCTCAATAAATGTACCCACCTGTGGAAAGAGTCAGGATTTTCTTCTATTCCCTCATTCTGAGTCTCACTAAATAATATAAACCTGTGGAATTTTTAGGAGAATTTATCATGTGGCCTCTCATTCCGAGTGTCACTGAACAATGTGCTGTTGTGTGGAGTCTATTTCATGTAGACACATATTCAGAGCCTCAGTGAATAAGACAGAATCTTGCTATCGTAAAGATTCTAGTTAATATGGACACATCATCTGAGCCTCTCTGAATAATACACACCTGTAGAATAATTTGGAGTCTATTTTCAATGGACATTCATTCAGAGCCTCAGTGAATAATGCACACCCCCAGGGTAGCCAGAAGTCCATTTCATTTTTACACTCATTCATAGCCTCTGTTTATAATGTGCATGTGTAGATTAGTTAAGGTTACATTTCCTATAGCCACAGACTTGTAACCTTAGTGAATAATGCACATATGTAATGTACTCAGCAGTCTGTTTCATATAGCCACTCATTCAGAGATTCATTGGATAATAAAATTATTTAAGATAGACAGAATCTCGTTGTATAGGGTCACACAAGATGAACCTCACTGACTAATACACAACTGGAAAAATGTGAGGAGTCTACTATACATAGCCTCTCATTTACAACCTCAGGTAATAATGATCACGTGTGGAGTAGGCACTAATCTAATTTTATGGCCACAAAATCAAAGCCTGTGTGAGCAATACACAAGTGGGAAAGAGTCACTCGTCTATCCCCTATGTGAAATACTCAAAGTCAGAGTCAATAATTCACTCTTGTGGACGAGTCAGGAAACAATTTTATTTAGACAAAGTTTTAGAGCTTCAGTGAATAATATATACCTGGGAAATACTCAGGATGCTATTTCATATGGTGTCTATTTCAGAGCTTCATTGAATAAGAAACACCTGTATCGTAGTCAGAATTTTCTTTTAATAGCCACATCTTCAGAGCCTAGCTGAATAACATACACCTTGGGAAAAGTCAGGATTCTATTTCGTATAGCCACTGATTTAGAGCCAAATGTAAAAACGCACACCTTTGTAGTATTCAGGAGTTTCTATTTTATGGACACCCATTCATAGCGTTACAGAATAATACAGACCTATGGAAAAGGCAGGAGTGTATTTCGCATGGTCACTTATTCAGAATCGCAGTGAAGGATCATATACATCTGGAAAATACTCAGGATTCTTTTATATATGACCAATTATTCACAGACTCAGTGAATAATGCACACCTGGGGTATAGTCTGTAGACTATTTGATATGACCATTCTTTAAGCACTCAGTGGAAAATGGAAAGCTGACATATAGTCAGGATAATAGAGTCAGGAGTCTAATTTATGTGGTCCCTTGTTCAGAAACTCACTGAAGAATTCACATCTTAAGAATAGTCAGAGTCCGGGTATTATGACCAAGCCATCACAGCATTACTGAATAATGCACTATTGGGCAATAGTAAGGAGACTATATCATATGGCTTCTGATTAAGAGCTTCAGTGCATAATCAGCAGCTGTGTAGTAGTCAGGACCCTATTTCAGCTTGCCTCAAATTAAGCAGCTCCGTGAATGATACATATATGTGTGATAGTCAGGAGACTCTTTGGTATGGACACTCATACAGAACATAACTGAATACCGCACATGTGGGGAATAATCGCTAGTGTTTTTCATATGGTGATTCCTTTGGAGTGTCAAAAAATAATGCGTAACTGTGGAGTAAAATGAGGTCTATTACATAAGACCACTCTTTCAGTGGTCCCACCCTTACAGGGAAAATCGGGGCGGGGACAGGAGGCCCTTTGGGCTGAGAGTTTTGCTGCCAGCATCTAGGATTGTGAATCCCGGAGAGGGAGGGGCGTTCGCCATTACTGACACAATCCGGCCCTACTGAAGTAACCCCCAGAACTCACGCTCCCTGCTGTTGCCGAGGCCACCTGCCATAACAGAGAGACTCTGCCAAGAGTGGAAATGCTCCACAGCAGAAGGGAGCCCAGCAGCATCAGGGCAGATTTGCGCTAGCAGGTCAGAGCCCAGGCAGGCAAATAATGAATTGACTGCCTCCTAGTGGGGCAGGACAATGCAACAGATACTCATAAAGAAAGCCCGAACTCACTGAGACAGACCATCTAAGATGGAAAAAAAACAAGGGTGGTGTTTTATGAGTTCTATTGCAGCAGACATAAACAACCTCCCAACAACCATGAATGAAAAACAGAGCTCACAGCTCAGCAATGAAGCTTCTATAAAGCAAAGACAGTCTCCTCAAGCAGCTCCCTGACCCGTGTATATCCAAAGAGTCATCCCAAACAAGGACTAATCAGACTGACATTTGGCAAGCATCATTCTGGAACAAAGACAGCAGAAGAAGAAACTGGTATCATCCCTCGCTGT
This sequence comes from Saguinus oedipus, assembly GCA_031835075.1. NCBI lineage: Eukaryota > Metazoa > Chordata > Mammalia > Primates > Cebidae > Saguinus > Saguinus oedipus. Next base: position 31,384,615 of record CM063180.1, on the reverse strand, counting down.
TCTGCAGCTGCTACAGGTATACCCCAGAGAAGCAGGGCCTGGAGTGGACCTCAGCACTCATACAGCAGAAAGGCTAGAACATTAGAAGTAAAACTAAGTAACAGAAATACTTCATCATCAACAATCTCAGCGTCTACACAGAGACAAATTGAAAAATCAACAACTAGTAAAACGACAGGCGGATAAATCCATAAACATGGAAAGAAACCAGCGCAAACAGAAGAAAAACACTGGAAACCAAAATACCTCACCTCCAAAAAAGGCCCGAAACTCCTGACCAGCAAGGGAACAAAGCTGGATGGAGAATGAGTGTGATGAAATGACAGAATCAGACTTCAGAAAGTAAATAATGAGAAACTTCAGTGAGCTAAAAGAACATGTTCTAAACCAGTGCAAAGAAACCAAGAACCTTGAAAAAAGATTTGAAAAACGATTCGAGAAATTGATAAAAAGAATGGACAACTTAGAGAGGAATATGAAAGTATTGAAGGAGTTGAAAAACTGAACAGGAGAACTTCACAAAGCATGCACAAGTTTCAACAGCCGAATTGACCAAGCAGAAGGAAGGATATCAGAAGTCGAAGATCAACTCAATGAAATAAAACGAGAAACCAAGATTAAAGAAAAAAGTGCATATAAGAATAAACAAAATCTCCAAGAAATGTGGGACTATGTGAAGAGACCCAACCAACTTTTGATAGGTGTACCAGAATGTAATGAAGAGAATGAATCCAAGCTGGAAAACACTCTTCAGAATATTTCCCAGGAAAATTTCCCACAACCTACCAAGACAAGTCAATACTCATGTCCAGGAAATACAGAGAACACTACAAAGATATTCCGCAAGAAGAGCAAACCCAAGGCACATAATCATCAGATTCACCAGGGTTGAAATGAAGGAGAAAATACTAAGGGCAGCCAGAGGGAAAGGTCGGGTCACCGACAAAGGGAAGCCCATCAGACTCACAGCAGATCTCTCAGCAGAGACTCTACAAGCCAGAAGAGAGTGGGGGCCAATATTCAACATCTTTAAAGAAAAGAACTTTCAACCCAGAATTTCATATCCAGCCAACCTGAGCTTCATAAGTGAAGGAAGAATAAAATCCTTCATTAACAAGCAAGTACTCAGAGATTTTGTAACCACTAGGCCTGCTTTACAAGAGTTCCTGAAAGAGGCATTACACATAGAAATAAACAACCAGTACCAGCCACTGTAAAAGCATACCAAATCCTAAAGACCATAAACAAAATGAAGAATGTACATGAACCCATGAACAAAACAGCCAGCTAGCACTAAAATGGCAGTATCAAATTCACACATAACAATATTAACACTAAATGTAAATGGGTTAAATGCACCAATCAAAAGACACAGACGGGCAAATTGGATAAAAAACCAAAACACATCAGTGTGCTGTATCCAGGAAACCCACCTCACACGCAAAGATACACAAAGGCTCAAAATAAAAGGATGGAGGAAGATTTACTAAGCAATTGGAGAGCAAAAAAAAAAAAAAAGCAGGAGTTGCAATTCTCATCTCTGATAAAATAGACTTTAAAGCAACAAAGATCAAAAGAGACAAAGAAGGTCATTATATTATGGTAAAAGGATCGATACAACAAGAAGACCTAAGGATTCTAAATATATATGGACCCAATGTAGGAGCACCCAGATTTATAAGGCAAGTTTTTAATGACTTACAAAGAGACATAAACTCCCACACAATAATAGTGGGAGATTTTAAAACTGCACTGTCAATAACAGACAGATCAACCAGACAGAAAATTAACAAGGATATCCAGGAATTGAACTCAGACCTGGAACAAGCAAACCTGATAGACATTTACAGAACTCTCCACCCCAAATCCACAGAATATACATTCTTCTCAGCACCACATCACACCTACTCCAAAGCTGACCACATAATTGGAAGTAAAGCACTCCTCAGCAAATGCAAAACAACTGGAATCATAACAAACAGTCTTTCAGACCATAGTGCAATCAAGTTGGAACTCAGAATTCAGAAAATAACTCAGAACCGCACAGCTTCATGGAAACTGAACAACTGGCTCATGAATGTTAATGGGATAAACAATGAAATGAAGGCAGAAATAAAGCAGTTCTTTGAAACCAAGGAGAAAGAAGACACAACGTACCAGAAACTCTGGGACACATGTAAAGCAGTGTGTAGAGGAAAATATATAGCAATAAGTGCCCACATGAGAAGAGTGGAGAGATCCAAAATTGACACCCTATCATCAAAATTGAAAGAGAAAGAGGAGCAAGATCAAAAAAGCTTAAAACCTAGCCGAAGACAATAAATAACTAAGATCATTGCAGAACTGAAGGAGATAGAGACAAGAAAAACCCTTCAAAAAATCAATAAATCTAACAGCTGGATTTTCAAAAAGATCAACAAAATAGACAGACCACTGGCCAGATTGATAAAAAAGAAAAGAGAGAACAACAAAATAGATGCAATAAAAAACAATAATGGGGAAATCACCAAATATCCCACAGAAATTCAAACCATCATCAGAGAATACTACAAACAACTCTATGCACATAAACTAGTAAATCAGGAAGAAATAAATAAATTTCTGGACCCCAGTGTCCCCCCAAGCCTAAACCAGGAGGAAGCCAGAACTATGAATAGACCCATAACAAGGTCTGAAGTTGAGGCAGCACTTAAGAGCCTACCACGCAAAAAAGCCCAGGTCCAGATGGGTTTACAGCTGAATTCTACAAGACACACAAAGAGGATCTGGTAGCATTCCTTCTGAAACTATTCCAAATAATCCAAAAAGAGGGAACCCTTCCCAAATAATTTTATGACACCAACATCATCCTGATACCAAAACCTGACAGAGACTCAACAAGAAAAGAAAACTTCAAGGCAATATCTATGATGAATATAGATGCAAAAATCTTCAATAAAATACTGGCAAACCGATTGCAACAGCACATTAAAAATCTTATCACTGTTGGTGGCAGTATAAATTAGTTCAACCATTGTGGAAGACAGTGTGGCGATTCCTCAGGGACCTAGAAAGAGAAATTCCATTTGACCCAGCAATCCCATTACTGGGTATCTATCCAAAGGACTATAAATCGTTCTACTATAAGGACACATGCACACGAATGTTCATTGCAGCACTGTTTACAATACCAAAGACCTGGAACCAACCCAAATGCCCAACGATGATAGACTGGACTGGGAAAATGTGGCACATATACACCATGGAATATTATGCAGCAATCAAAAATGATGAGTTTGTGTCCTTTGTAAGGACATGAATGAATCTGGAGAACATCATTCTCAGCATACTGACACAAGAACAGAAAAAGAAATACTGCATATACTCACTCATAGGTGGGTGAGAAAAATGAGAACACATGGACACAGAGAGGTGGTCTACTATACAGTGGGAACTGTTGGGGGGAATGGGGGAGGGACACCGGGGGGGCTGGGGTGGATAGCCTGGGGATGAATGCCAACTGTGGGTGAAGGGGAGAAGGGCAGCAAAACACACTGCCATGTGTGTACCTATGTAACTATCTTGCACGTTCTGCACATGTACCCCACAACCTATAATGCAGTAAAAATTTTAAAAAAAATCTTATCCATCATGATCAAGTAGGATTCATCGCGGGGATGCAAGGCTGTTTCAACCTACACAAGTCTATAAATGTAATTCACCACATAAACAGAAGCAAAAACAAAAACCACATGATTATATCAATTGATGCAGAGAAGGCATTTGACAAAATTTAACAGCTTTTTATGCTAAAAACCCTCAATAAACTTGGTATTGATGGAACATACCTCAAAGTAATAAAAGCTATTTACGACAAACCAACAACCAATATCATACTTAATGGGCAAAAACTGGTAGCATTCCCTTTGAAATCCGGCACTAGACAAAGATACCCTCTCTCATCAGTCCTATTCAACATAGTACTGGAAGTTCTAGCCAGAGCAATCAGGCAAGAGAAAGAAATAAAGGGTATTCAAATAGGAAAGGTGGAAGCCAAATTGTGTCTATTTGCAGACGACATGATAGTATACCTAGAAGACGCCATGACCTCAGCCCAAAAGCTTCTGCAACTGTTCAGCAAATTCAGCAAAGTCTCAGAATATAAAATCAATGTTCAAAAATCACAAGCTTTCCTATACACCAATAACAGACTTAAAGAGAACCAAATCAAGAACGAACTGCCATTCACAATTGCTACAAAGAAAATAAAATACCTAGGAATACAACTCACAAGGAATATAACGGACCTCTTTAAGAAAAACTACAAACCACTGCTCAACGAAATAAGAGAGGACACAAACAGATGGAGAAACATTCCATGTTCGTGGTTAGGAATAATCAATACCGTGAAAATGGCTATACTGCCCAAAGTAATTTACACAGTCAATGCTATCTCCGTGAAACTACCACTGAATTTCCTCACAGAACTGGAAAAAAACACCATGAATTTCATATGGAACCAAAAAAGAGCCCGCACAGCCAAGTCAATTCTAAGCAAAAAGAACACAGCGCGAGGCATCACGCAACCAGACTTCAAACAATACTACAGGACTACAGTAATCAAAACTGCATGGTACTGGTACCAAGACAGACATATAGACTAATGGAAGAGAACAGAAGCATCGGAGGAAACATAACATATCTACAAACATATTATCTTTGATAAACCAGAAAAAATCAGGCAATGGGAAAGAATACCCTATTTAATAAATGGTGTTGGGAAAACTGGCTAGCCATGTGCAGAAAGCAGAAACTAGACCTTTTCCTGACACCTTACACTAAAATTTACTCCAGATGAATTAAAGACTTAAACGTAAGACCTGACACCATAAAAACCCTAGAAGAAAATCTAGGCAAAACTATTCAGGACATAGGAGTAGGCAAGGAATTCATGACCAAAACACCAAAAGCATTGGCAACAAAAGCCAAAATAGACAAATGGGACCTAAGTAAACTCCACAACTTCTGCAGGACAAAAGAAACTGTCACTAGAGTGAATTGGCAACCATCAGAATGGGAATAAATCTTTGCAGTTTACACATCTGACAAAGGGCTGATATCCAGAATTTACAAAGAACTCAAACAGATACACAGGAAAAAAACAAACAACCCCATTCAAAAATGGGCAAAGGATATGAACAGACACTTTACAAAAGAAGAAATACCTGAGGCCAACAAACATATGAAAAAGTGCTCATCATCACTGGTCATTAGACAGATGAAAATCAAGACCACATTGAGATAGCATCTTACGCCAGTTAGAATGGTGATCATTAAAATATCTGGAGACCGCAGATGCTGGAGAGGATGTGGAGAAATAAGAACACTCTTACAATGTTGGTGGGAGTGTGGCGATTCCTCAGGGACCTAGAAATAGAAAATCCATTTGACCCAGCAATCCCATTACTGGGTATATATCCAAAGGACTATAAATCGTTCTACTATAAGGACACATGTACATGAATGTTCATTGCAGAACGGTTTTCAATAGCAAAGAACTGGAAGCAACCCAAATGCCCAACGATGATAGATTGGAATGGGAAAATGTGGCACATATACACGATGGAATATTATGCAACAATCAAAAATGATGAGTTTGTGTTCTTTGTAAGGACATGGATGAATCTGGAGAACATAATTCTCAGCAAACTGACACAAGAACAGAAAAAGTAATACCGCATATACTCACTCATATGTGGGTGAGAAAAATGAGAATACATGGACACAGAGAGGTGGTCTACTATATGCTGGGGACTATTGGGGGAAATGGAAGAGGGATAGCGAGGGGGCTGGGGAAAGATAACCTGGGGATTAATGCCAAGTGTGGGTGAAGGGGAGGAAGGCAGAAAAACACACTGCCATGAGTGTACCTATGCAACTATCTTGCACTTTCTTCACATGTACCCCAAAAACCTATAATGCAATAAAAATAAAAAAAAAACGATTCTAATTAATATGGTCACATCTTCTGAGCCTCACTGAATAATACACACCTGTAGAATAATTTGGAGTGTATTTTTGATGGACATTCATTCAGAGCCTCGGTGAATAATGCACACCCCTGGGGTAGCCAGAAGTCAATTTCATTTGTACACTCACCCATAGCCTCAGTTTATAATATTCACGTGTGGATTAGTTGGGGTTCCATTTCATATAGCCACGGACTCGTTACCTCAGTGAATAATGCACATATGTAACATACTCAGCAGTCTGTTTCATATAGCCACTCATTCAGTGTTTCATTGGATAATAAAATTATTTAAGATAGACAGAATCCCGTTTCACATGGTCACATAAGAAGAGCCTCACTGAGTAATACACACCTGGGAAAAAGTGAGGAGTCTACCATATAAAGCCTATCATTTACAGCTTCACGGAATAATGCACACGTGTGGAGTAGGAACTAATCTATTCTATATGGCAAGAAAATCAAACGCTGAGTGAGCCATACGCAAGTTGGTAATAGTCACTAGTCTATTCAATATGCACAAATATTCAAAGTCAGAGTCAATAATTCACTCCTGTGGACTAGTCAGGAAACAATTTAATATGGACAATGTTTTAGAGCTTCAGTGAATAATATATAGTTGGAAAATCCTTGGGACGCTATTTCATATGGCGTCAATTTCAGAGCTTCATTGAATGAGGAACACATGTATCGTAGTCAGAATTTTCTTTTAATAGCCACATCTTCAGAGCCTAACTCAATAACATACACCTTGGGAAAAGTCAAGATTCTATTTTGTATAGCCACTCACTTAGAGCCGAATGTAAAAATGCACACCTGTAGAGTATTCAGTAGTCTCTTTTTTTATTGACACTCATTCAGAGCGTCACAGAATAATACAGACCTATGGAAAATTCAGCAGTGTATTTCACATGGTCACTTATTCAGAACTGCAGTGAAGGATCATATATATCTGGAAAATGCTCAGGATGCTTTTATTTATGGCCACTTATTCAGAGACTCAGTGAATAATGCACAACTGGGGTATAGTCTGGAGAGTATTTGATATAACCGTTCCCTAAGCACTCAGTGAATATTGGAGAGCTGAAATGTAGTCATGATGACAGAGGCAGGAGTCTTCTTTATGTGGTCACTCGCTCAGAAACTCACTGAAGAATACACACCTTAAGAATAGTCAGATTCCAGGTATTATGGCCACGCAATCACAGAATTACCGAATAATGAACAATTTGGGCAAAAGTAAGGAGTCTGTATCATATGACTTCTTTTTTTTTTAATTTTTCTTGCATTATAGGTTTTGGGGTACATGTGCAGAACGTGCAAGATAGTTGCCTAGGTACACACATGGCAGTGTGTTTTGCTGCCTTCCTCCCCTTCACTCAAACTTGGCATTCATCCCCAGGCTATCCATCCCCAGCCCCCACGCTGTCCCTCCCCCATTCCCTGAAATAGTCCCCAGTGTATAGTAGACCGCCTCACTGTGTCCATGTGATCTCATTTTTCTCACCCACCTATGAGTGAGTATATGCGGTATTGCTTTTTCTGTTCTTGTGTCAGTTTGCTGAGAATGATGTTCTCCAGATTCTTCCATGTTCTTACAAAGGACGCAAACTCAACATTTTTGATTGCTGCATAATATTCCATGGTGTATATGTGCCACATTTTCCCAGTCCAGTCCATCATCGTTGGGCATTTGGGTTGGTTCCAGTTCTTTGCCATTGTAAACAGTGCTGCAATGAACATTCGTGTGCATGTGTCCTTACAGTACAACGATTTTTTTTTTATTTTTTATTTTTTTTATTTTTTAATTTTTATTGCATTATAGGTTTGGGGGTACATGTGCAGAACGAGCAAGATAGTTGCATAGGTACACACATGGCAGTGTGCTTTGCTGCTTTCCTCCACTTCACCCACACTTGGTATTCATCCCCAGGCTATCCCCCCAGCCCCCCCCGCTGTCCCACCCCCATTCCCCCCAACAGTCCCCAGTGTATAGTAGACCGCCTCTCTGTGTCCACGTGTTCTCATTTTTCTCACCCACCTATGAGTGAGTATATGCCGTATTTCTTTTTCTGTTCTTGTGTCAGTTTGCTGAGAATGATGTTCTCCAGATTCATCCATGTCCCTACAAAGGACACAAACTCATCATTTTTGATTGCTGCATAATATTCCATGGTGTATGTGTGCCACATTTTCCCAGTCCAGTCTATCATCATTGGGCATTTGGGTTGGTTCCAGGTCTTTGCTATTGTAAACAGTGCTGCAATGAACATTCGTGTGCATGTGTCCTTATAGTAGAACGATTTATAGTCCTTTGGATAGATACCCAGTAATGGGATTGCTGGGTCAAATGGAATTTCTCTTTCTAGGTCCCTGAGGAATCGCCACACTGTCTTCCACAATGGTTGAACTAATTTACACTCCCACCAACAGTGTAAGAGTGTTCCTATTTCTCCACATCCTCTCCAGTATCTGCCGTCTCCAGATTTTTTAAAGATCGCCATTCTAACTGGTGTGAGATGGTATCTCAATGTGGTTTTGATTTGCATCTCTCTAATGACGAATGACGATGAGCACTTTTTCATATGTTTGCTGGCCTCATGTATGTCTGCTTTCATAAAGTTTCTGTTTATATCCTTTGCCCATTTTTGAATGGGCTTGTTTGTTTTTTTCCTGTAAATCTGTTTGAGTCCTTTGTAAATTCTGGATATCAGCCCTTTGTCAGATGCGTAAACTGCAATGATTTTTTCCCATTCTGATGGTTGCCGATTCACTCTAGTGACCGTTTGTTTTGCCGTGCAGAAGCTGTGGAGTTTGATTAGGTCCCATTTGTCTATTTTGGCTTTTGTTGCCAATGCTTTTGGTGTTTTGTTCATGAAGTCCTTGCCTACTCCTATGTCCTGAATGGTTTTGCCTAGATTTCTTCTAGGGTTTTTATGGTGTCAGGTCTTCCGTTTAAGTCTTTAATCCATCTGGAGTTAATTTTAGTGTAAGGTGTCAGGAAGGGGTCCAGTTTCTGCTTTCTGCACATGGCTAGCCAGTTTTCCCAACACCATTTATTAAATAGGGAATCCTTTCCCCATTGCCTCTTTTTTTCTGGTTTATCAAAGATAGTATGGTTGTAGATGTGTTGTGTTGCCTCCGATGCCTCTGTTCTGTTCCATTCGTCTATATCTCTGTTTTGGTACCAGTACCATGCTGTTTTGATTACTGTAGCCTTGTAGTATAGTTTGAAGTCTGGTAGCGTGATGCCTCCCGCTGTGTTCTTTTTGCTTAGAATTGACTTGTCTATGCGGGCTCTTTTTTGGTTCCATATGAAAGTCATGGTGTTTTTTTCCAGTTCTGTGAAGAAATTCAATGGTAGTTTGATGGGGATAGCATTGATTGTGTAAATTACTTTGGGCAGTATAGCCATTTTCACGATATTGATTCTTCCTAACCACTAACATGGAATGTTTCTCCATCTGTTTGTGTCCTCTCTTATTTCGTTGAGCAGTTGTTTGTAGTTTTCCTTAAAGAGGTCCCTTACATTCCTAGTGAGTTGTATTCCTAGGTATTTATTTCCTTTGTAGCAATTGTGAATGGCAGTTCGTTCTTGATTTGGTTCTCTTTAAGTCTGTTATTGGTGTATAGGAATGCTTGTGATTTTTGAACATTGATTTTATATCCTGAGACATTGCTGAAGTTGCTTATCAGTTGCAGTAGCTTTTGGGCTGAGGTGATGGGGTCTTCTAGGTAGACTATCATGTCGTCTGCAAATAGAGACAATTTGGCTTCCATCTTTCCTATTTGAATACGCTTTATTTCTTTTTCTTGCCTGATTGCTCTGGCTAGAACTTCCAGTACTATATTGAATAGAAGTGGTGAGAGAGGGCATCCTTGTCTAGTGCCAGATTTCAAAGGGAATGCTTCCAGTTTTTGCCCATTAAGTATGATATTGGCTGCTGGTTTGTCATAAATAGCTTTTATTACTTTGAGATATATTCCATCAATACCAAGTTTATTTAGGGTTTTTAGCATAAAGGGCTGTTGAATTTTGTCAAATGCCTTCTCTGCATCAATTGAGATAATCATGTGGTTTTAGTTTTTGCTTCTGTTTATGTGGTGAATTACATTTATAGACTTGCGTATGTTGAGCCAGCCTTGCATCCCCGGGATGAATCCTACTTGATCATGATGGATAAGTTTTTTAATGTGCTGTTGCAATCGGTTTGCCAGTATTTTATTGAAGATTTTTGCATCTATGTTCATCATGGATATTGGCCTGAAGTTTTCTTTTCTTGTTGAGTCTCTGCCAGGTTTTGGTATCAGGATGATGTTGGTCTCATAAAATGATTTGGGAAGGGTTCCCTCTTTTTGGATTATTTGGAATAGTTTCAGAAGGAATGGTTCCAGATCCTCTTTGTGTGTCTGGTAGAATTCGGCTGTGAACCCATCTGGACCTGGGCTTTTTTTGTGTGGTAGGCTCTTAATTGCTGCCTCAACTTCAGACCTTGTTATTGGTCTATTCTTAGTTTCGGCTTCCTCCTGGTTTAGGCTTGAAAGGACACAGGCATCCAGGAATTTATCCATTTCTTCCTGATTTACTGGTTTATGTGCATAGAGTTGTTTGTAGTATTCTCTGATGATGGTTTGAATTTCTGTGGAATCTGTGGTGATTTCCCCTTTATCGGTTTTTATTGCATCTATTTGGTTGCTCTCTCTTCTTTTTTATCAATCTGGCTAGTGGTCTGTCTATTTTGTTGATCTTTTCGAAAAAACAGCTCTTAGATTTATTGATTTTTTGAAGGGATTTTCTTGTCTCTATCTTCTTCAGTTCTGCTCTGATCTTAGTTATTTCTTGTCTTCGGCTAGGTTTTGAGCTTTTTTGATCTTGCTCCTCTAGCTCTTTCAATTTTGACGATAGGGTGTCAATTTTGGATCTCTCCACTCTTCTCATGTGGGCACTTATTGCTATATATTTTCCTCTACAGACTGCTTTAAATGTGTCCCAGAGATTCTGGTACTTTGTGTCTTCATTCTCATAGGTTTCAAATAACTTCTTTATTTCTGCCTTCATTTCATTGTTTATCCAATCAACATTCAAGAGCCAATTGTTCAGTTTCCATGAAGCTGTGCGGTTCTGAGTTATTTTCTGAATTCTGAGTTCCAACTTGATTGCACTATGGTCTGAGAGACTGTTTGTTATGATTTCAGTTGTTTTGCATTTGCTGAGGAGTGCTTTACTTCCAATTATGTGGTCAATTTTGGAGTAGGTGTGATGTGGTGCTGACAAGAATGTATATTCTGTGGATTTGGGGTGGAGAGTTCTGTAAATGTCTATCAGGTTTGCTTGTTCCAGGTCTGAGTTCAAGTCCTGGATATCCTTGTTAATTTTCTGTCTGGTTGATCTGTCTGCTATTGACAGTGGAGTGTTAAAGTCTCCCACTATTATTGTGTGGGAGTCTAAGTCCCTTTGTAAGTCATTAAGAACTTGCCTTATATATCTGGGTGCTCCTACATTGGGTCCATATATATTTAGAATCGTTATCTCTTCTTGTTGTATCGATCCTTTTACCATTATGTAATGACCTTCTTTGTCTCTTTTGATCTTTGTTATTTTAAAGTCTATTTTATCAGAGATGAGAATTGCAACTCCTGCTTTTTTTTGCTCTCCATTTGCTTGGTAAATGTTCCTCCATCCCTTTATTTTGAGCCTTTGTGTATCTTTGCATGAGAGGTGGGTTTCCTGGATACAGCACACCGATGGGTTTTGGTTTCTTATCCAATTTGCCAGTCTGTGTCTTTTGATTGGTGCATTTAGCCCATTTACATTCAGGGTTAATATTGTTATGGGAGAATTTGATACTGCCATTTTGATGCTAGCTGGCTGTTTTTCCCATTGGTTCATGTACATTCTTCATTTTGTTGATGGTCTTTAACATTTGGTATGCTTTTAGGATGGCTGGAACTGGTTGTTCCTTTCTATGTGTAGTGCCTCTTTCAGAAGCTCTTGTAAAGCAGGCCTAGTGGTGACAAAATCTCTGAGTACTTGCTTGTTCATGAAGGATTTTATTTTTCCTTCACTTATGAAGCTCAGTTTCGCTGGATATGAAATTCTGGGTTGAAAGCTCTTTTCTTTAAGGATGTTGAATATTGGCCCCCACTCTCTTCTGGCTTGTAGAGTCTCTGCCGAGAGATCTGCTGTGAGTCTGATGGGCTTCCCTTTGTGGGTGACCTGACCTTTCTCTCTGGCTGCCCTTAGTATTTTCTCCTTCATTTCAACCCTGGTGAATCTGACGATTATGTGCCTTGGGGTTGCTCTTCTTGCAGAGTATCTTTGTGGTGTTCTCTGTATTTCCTGAAGTTGAGTATTGACCTGTCTTGCTAGGTTGGGGAAATTTTCCTGGATAATATCCTGAAGAGTGTTTTCCAGCTTGGATTCATTCTCTTCGTCACATTCTGGTACACCTATCAAACGTAGGTTGGGTCTCTTCACATAGTCCCACATTTCTTGGAGATTTTGTTCATTCCTTTTTGTGCTTTTTTCTTTAATCTTGGTTTCTCGTTTTATTTTATTGAGTTGATCTTCAACTTCTAATATTCTTTCTTCTGCTTGGTCAATTCGGCTGTTGAAACTTGTGCATGCTTTGGGAAGTTCTCGTGTTGTGTTTTTCAGCTCCTTCAATTCATTCATATTCCTCTCTAAGTTGTCCATTCTCGTTATCAATTCCTCGAATCTTTTTTCAAATCTTTTTTCAAGGTTCTTAGTTTCTTTGCACTGGTTTAGAACATGTTCCTTTAGCTCACTGAAGTTTCTCATTATTTACTTTCTGAATTCTGATTCCGTCATTTCGTCACATTCATTCTCCATCCAGCTTTGTTCCCTTGCTGGTGAGGAGTTTTGGTCCTTTTTTGGAGGTGAGGTGTTTTGGTTTCGGGTGCTTTCCTCCTTTTTGCGCTGGTTTCTTCCCATCTTTATGGATTTATCCGCCTGTCGTCTTAGTAGTGGCTGATTTTTCAATTGGGTTTCTGTGTGGACACTGAGGTTGTTGATGATGAAGTATTTCTGTTACTTAGTTTTCCCTCTAATGATCTATCCTCTCTGCTGTATGAGTGCTGAGGTCCACTCCAGGCCCTGCTTGTCTGGGGTATACCAGCAGCAGCTGCAGAACAGTGAGGGATGATATCAGTTTCTTTTTCTGCTGCCCTTGTTCCAGAATGATGCCAGCCAAATGTCAGTCTGATTAGTCCTTTTCTGGGGTGACTCCTTGGATATACAGGGGTCAGGGAGCTGCTTGAGGAGACAGTCTGTGCTTTATAGGAGCTCCAGTGCTGAGCTGTGAGCTCCGTTGTTCACTCAGGGTTGTTGGGAGGTTATGTCTGCTGCAATAGAACTCATGAAACACCACTCTTTTTTTTTTTTTCACCCTTAGATGCTCTGTCTCAGGGAGTTGGGGCTTTCTTTATGAGTATCTGTTGCACTGTCCTGCCCCACTAGGTGGCAGTCTATTCACTATTTGCCTGCTGGGGCTCTGACCTGCTAACGTGGGTCCGCCCTGTTGCAGCCTGGCAGACTCTCTCTGTTATGGCAGGTTGCCTCGGCAACGGCAGGCTGCGTCAGTCCTGGGCGGTACTTAAGTGGGGGTGCACTTCATCAGGAATGGTGGACGCCCCTCCCTGACTGGGCTGCCCCGTCCTAAATGCCGGCAAGAAATCTCTCAGCCCCAAGCGCCTCCAGTCGCCGCCCTGCTTGTCCCTGTGAGCGTGGAACCCGCCGAGCCCGATCACCCAGCTCCCTGCCTCAGAGTCCGTCCTCTCTCTCTCTCTCTTCCTCTCCCCAAGCTCAAAGGTCGACTTTCTCACTGGCGCCCCAGGAGCCTGCCGATAGGGCACTGGGATCCATGCGATCTCCCGTGCCGCTGCCCACTACCCCGGCTCAGATCACGGTTCCCAGGAAACTCCTGGTCTGGCTCATTGTCCAAGTCCCGTTCAATCAGATGGACATGCCAATCTGCCCTTCCAAATCTCAGATTGCCGGTTTAACAGGGCACCCAGACCAGTTAGTTCCACGCTGGGTGCCGCTGCGGCGCTGGCCGAAGAGGCGGCGGGAGCCGGTTGCATTAGCCGGCTGCTAGCGTCCCGTGTCTCTCCCACACCTGGGACTTTCAACGCTCTGTGGGCATAAAAGGAACATCCGAGAATGCGGCTAGGACTCACCCTCTGCGCCTTCACCGAGAGCTGCAATCCTGAGTCACCTCTATGACGCCATCTTGCCTCCTCCCCCGCCAGTAGAACGATTTATAGTCCTTTGGATATATACCCAGTAATGGGACTGCTGGGTCAAATGGAATTTCTATTTCTAGTTCCCTGAGGAATCGCCACACTGTCTTCCACAATGGTTGAACTAATTTACACTCCCACCAACAGTGTAAGAGTGTTCCTATTTCTCCACATCCTCTCCAGCATTTGCTGTCTCCAGATTTATTAATGATCGCCATTCTAACTGGCATGGGATGCTATATCAATGTGGTTTTGATTTGCATCTCTCTAATGACCAGTGATGATGAGCACTTTTTCATATGTTTGTTGGCCTCATGTATGTCTTCTTTTGTAAAGTGTCTGTTCATATCCTTTGCCTATTTTTGAATGAGGTTGTTTGTTTTTTTCCTGTAAATCTGTTTGAGTTCTTTGTAAATTCTGGATATCAGCCCTTTGTCAGATGCGTAAACTGCAAAGATTTTTTCCCATTCTGATGGTTGCCGATTCACTCTAGTGACTGTTTGTTTTGCCGTGCAGAAGCTGTGGAGTTTGATTAGGTCCCATTTGTCTATTTTGCCTTTTGTTGCCAATGCTTTTGGTGTTTTGTTCATGAAGTCCTTGCCTACTCCTATGTCCTGAATTGTTTTGCCTAGATTTTCTTCTAGGGTTTTTATGGTGTTAGGTCTTACGTTTAAGTCTTTAATCCATCTGGAGTTAATTTTAGTGTAAGGTGTCAGGAAGGGGTCCAGTTTCTGCTTTCTGCACATGGCTAGCCAGTTTTCCCAACACCATTTATTAAATAGGGAATCCTTTCCCCATTGCCTGTTTTTATCTGGTTTATCAAAGATAATATGGTTGTAGATGTGTTGTGTTGCCTCCGATGCCTCTGTTCTGTTCCATTGGTCTATATCTCTGTTTTGGTACCAGTACCATGCTGTTTTGACTACTGTAGCCTTGTAGTATAGTTTGAAGTCTGGTAGCGTGATGCCTCCTGCTGTGTTCTTTTTGCTTAGAATTGACTTGTCTATGCGGGCTCTTTTTTGGTTCCATATGAAATTCATGGTGGTTTTTTCCAGGTCTGTGAAGAAATTCAATGGTAGTTTGATGGGGATAGCATTGATTGTGTAAATTACTTTGGGCAGTATAGCCATTTTCACGATATTGATTCTTCCTAACCACTAACATGGAATGTTTCTCCATCTGTTTGTGTCCTCTCTTATTTCGTTGAGCAGTTGTTTGTAGTTTTCCTTAAAGAGGTCCCTTACATTCCTTGTGAGTTGTATTCCTAGGTATTGGCAGTATAGCCATTTTCACGATATTGATTCTTCCTAACCACTAACATGGAATGTTTCTCCATCTGTTTGTGTCCTCTCTTATTTCGTTGAGCAGTTGTTTGTAGTTTTCCTTAAAGAGGTCCCTTACATTCCTTGTGAGTTGTATTCCTAGGTATTTTATTTTCTTTGTAGCAATTGTGAATGGCAGTTCATTCTTGATTTGGTTCTCTTTAAGTCTGTTATTGGTGTATATGAATGCTTGTGATTTTTGCACATTGACTTTATATACTGAGATTTTGCTGAAGTTGCTTCTCAGTTTCAGGAGCTTTTTGGCTGAGGTGATGGGGTCTTCTAGGTACACTATCATGCCGTCTGCAAATAGAGACAATTTGGCTTCCACCTTTCCTATTTGAATACCCTTTATTTCTTTTTCTTGCCTGATTACTCTGGCTAGAAAAGGAAGTACTATGTTGAATAGGAGTGGTCAGAGAGGGTATCTTTGTCTAGTGCCGGATTTCAAAGGGAATGCTTCCAGTTTTTGCCCATTAAGTATGATATTGGCTGTTGGTTTGTCATAAATAGCTTTTATTACTTTGAATAAGTTTCCACAATACCAAGTTTATTGAGGGTTTTTAGCATAAAGGGCTGTTGAATTTTGTCAAATGCCTTCTCTGCATCAATTGATATAATCATGTCGTTTTTGTCTTTGCTTCTGTTTATGTTTTGAATTACATTTATTGACTTGCATATGGTGAACCAGCCTTGCATCTCCGGGATGAATCCTACTTGATCATGATGGATAAGTTTTTTACTGTGCTGTTGCAATCGGTTTGCCAGTATTTTATTGAAGATTTTTGCATCTATGTTCATCATGGATATTGGCCTGAAGTTTACTTTTCTTGTTGAGTCTCTGCCGGGTTTTGGTATCAGCATGATGTTGGTCTTACAAACTGCTTTGGAAAGGGTGCCCTCTTTTGGATTTTTTAGAATAGTTTCAGAAGGAGTGGTACCAGATCCTCTTTGTGATTCTGGTAGAATTCGGCTGTGAACCCATCTGTACCTGGGATTTTTTTTTGTCTAGTAGGCTCTTAATTGCTGCCTCAACTTCAGACCTTGTTCTTGGTCTATTCATAGTTTTGGCTTCCTCCTGGTTTAGGCTTGGGAGGACACAGGCGTCAAGAAATTTATTCATTTCTTACTGGTTTACTAGTTTATATGCATAGAGTTGTTTGTAGTATTCTCTGATGATGGCTTGAATTTCTCAGGAAACTGTGGTGATTTCCCCATTATCTTTTCTTACTGCATCTATTTTGTTGTTCTCTCTTTTCTTTTTTATCAGTCTGGCTAGTGGTCTGTTTATTTTGTTGATCTTTTCGAAAAACCAGCTCTTAGATTTATTGATTTTTTGAAGGGTTTTTCTTGTCTATATCTCCTTCAGTTCTGCTCTGGTCTTAGTTATTGCTTGTCTTCGGCTTTCTTTTGAGTTTTTTGATGTTTTTCCTCTAGCTCTTTCAATTTTGATGATAGGGTGTCAATTTTGGATCTCTCCACTCTTCTCATGTGGACACTTATTGCTATATATTTTCCTCTACATTCTGCTTTAAATGTGTCCCAGAGATTCTGGTGCGTTGTGTCTTCATTATCGTTGGTTTCAAAGAACTTCTTTATTTCTGCCTTCATTTCATTGTTTATCCAATGAACATTCAAGAGCCAGTTGTTCAGTTTCCATGAAGCTGTTCGGTTCTGAGTTATTTTCTGAATTCTCAGTTCCAACTTGATTGCACTATGGTCGTAGAGACTGTTTTTTATGATTCCAGTAGTTTTGCATTTGCTGAGGAGTGCTTTACTTCCAATTATGTGGTCAATTTTGGAGTAGGTGTGATGTGGTGCTGAGAAGAATGTATATTCTGTGGATTTGGGGTGGAGAGTTCTGTAAATATCTATGAGGTATGCTTGTTCCAGGTCTGAGTTCAAGTCCTTGATATCCTTGTTAATTTTCTGTCTGGTTGATCTGTCTGCTATTGACAGTGGAGTGTTAAAGTCTCCCACTATTATTGTGTGGGAGTCTACGTCTCTTTGTAAGTAATTAAAAACTTACCTTATATATCTAAGTACTCCTACATTGGGTCCATATATATTTAGAATCGTTAACTCTTCTTGTTGTATCGATCATTTTACCATTATGTAATGACCTTCTTTGTCCCTTTTGATGTTTGTTGCTTTAAAGTCTGTTTTATCAGAGACGAAAATGGCAACTCCTGCTTTTATTTTTGCTCTCCATTTGCTTGGTAAATATTCTTCTGTCCCTTTATTTTGGCCTTTGTGTATCCTTGCGTGTGAGTTGGGTTTCCTGGATACAGCACAGTGATGGGTTTTGGATTTTTATCCAATTTGCCAGTCTGTGTCCTTTAATTGGTGCATTTAGCCCATTTACATTCAGGGTTAATATTGTTATGTTTGAATTTGATACTGCCATTTTAATGCTAGCTGGCTGTTTTGCCCATTAGTTCATGCAGATTCTTCAGTTTGTTGATGGTGTTTGGCATTTGGGATGCTTTTAGGATGGCTGGTACTGGTTGTTTCTTTCTATGTGTAGTGCCTCTTTTAGGAGCTCTTGTAAAGCAGGCCTTGGGGTGACAAAATCTCTGAATACTTGCTTGTTCGTGACGGATCTTTTTTTTCCTTCACTTATGAAGCTCAGTTTGGCTGGATATGAAATTCTGGGTTGAAAGTTCTTTTCTTTAAGGATGTTGAATATTGGCCCCCACTCTCTTCTGGCTTGTAGAGTCTCTGCTGAAAATCTGCTGTGAGTCTGATGGGCTTCCCTTTGTGGGTGACCCGACCTTTCTCTCTGGCTGCCCTTAGTATTTTCTCCTTCATTTCAACCCTGGTGAATCTGATGATTATGTGCGTTAGGGTTGCTCTTCTTGCAGAATATCTTTGTGGTGTTCTCTGTATTTCCTTGAGTTGAATATTGACCTGTCTTGCTAGGTTGGGCAAATTTTCCTGGATAATATCCTGAAGAGTATTTTTCAGCTTGGATTCATTCTCTTCATCACATTCTGGTACTCGTATCAAACGTAGATTGGGTCTCTTCACATAGTCCCACATTTCTTTGAGATTTTGTTCATTCCTTTTTGCACTTTTTTCTTTCATCTTGGTTTCTCGTTTTATTTCATTGAGTTGGTCTTCGACTTCTGATATTCTTTTTTATGCTTGGACAATTCGGCTGTTGAAACTTGTGCATGCTTACTGAAGTTCTCGTTTTGTGTTTTTCAGCTCCTTCAATGCATTCATATTCCTCTCTAAGTTCTCCATTCTTGTTATCTTTTCCTCGAATCTTTTTTGAAATCTTTTTTCAAGGTTCTTAATTTTTTTGCACTGATTTAGAACATGTTCTTTTAGCTAACTGAAATTTCTCATTATCAACTTTCTGATGTCTGATTTCATCATTTCATCACACTCATTCTCCATCGAGGTTTGTTCCCTTGCTGATGCGGACTTTTGGTCCTTTGTAGGAGATGATGTGTTTTGGTTTCGGGTGTTTTCCTCTTTTTTGCACTGGTTTCTTTCCATCTTTATGGATTTATTCACCTGTTGTTTTAGTAGTTGCTGATTGTTCAATTTGGTCTCTGTATGGACACCCAGATTGTTGATGATGAGGTATTTCTGTTACTTAGTCTTTCTTCTAATGGTCTAGCCCCTCTGCTGTACGAGTGCTGAAGTCCACTCCAGGCCCTGCTTGTCTGGGGTACACCTGTAGCAGCTTCGGAACAGTCAGGGATGGTACCAGTGTCTTTTTCTGCTATCTTTGTTTCATAATTATGCCCGCCAAATATCAGTCTGATTAGTCCTTTTTTGGGGTTATGATTCTTTGTATATACAGTGGTCAGGGAGCTGCTTGAGGAGATGTTCTGTGCTTTATTGGAGCTCCATTGCTGAGCTGTGAGCTTTGTTGTTCATTCAGCGTTGTTGGGAGAATATGTTTATGTCTGCTGCATCAGAACTTATAAAACACCTTTTGTTTTCCCCCCTTAGATGCTCTGTCTCAGGGAGTTTGGGGTTTCCTTATGAGTATCTGTTGCACCGTCCTGCCCAGCTAGGAGGCAGTCTATTCACTATTTTCCTGCCAAGGTTCCACCCTGCTAGCGCGGGTCCGCCCTGTTGTTGCGGGGCTCTGTTCTGCTGTGGCTTGCTCCGCCCTGCTGTGGCTTGCTCCGCCCTGCTTGCGGAGTCTCTCTGTTAAGGCAGGTTGCCTGGCAATGGCAGGCTGCATCAGCCCAGGGCGGTACTTCAGTAGTGGGGGATTGCATCAGTAGCGCCCAACGCCCCTCCCGCACCAGGCTGCACTGTCCTAGATGCCGGCAGCTAAACTGTCAGCCCCGAGTGCTTCCAATCGCTTCCCTGCTTGTCCCCTTCAGGGTGGGACCCTCCGAGCCTGATCACTCAGCTCCCTGCCTCAGAGTCCGTCCTCTCTCTCTCTCTCTCTTCCTCTCCCCAAGCTGAACAGTTGACTCTCTCACTGGCGCCCCACTAGCCTGCTGATAGGGCACTGGGATCCATGTGATCCCCGGTGCCACAGCCCACTGTACCAGCTCAGATCACGTTTCCCAGGAATCTCGTGGTCTTGCTCATGCTCCAAGTCCCATTCAATCAGATGGACATGCCATTCTGCCCTTACAAATCTCAGATTGCCGGTTTAGAAGAAAACCGAGACCAGTGAGTTTTGCGCCCAATGCCGCTGCAATGCAGAACTGGGCGAAGCTGCCACGCTAGCTGTCTGTGCTAGCGTCCCGTTTCCCTCCCACACCTGGGAATTTCAACGTTCTTTGGGCAAAAAAGATCTGTCTGACAATGCAGCTAGGACTCACCCTCTGTGCCTTCACTGAGAGCTGCAAACCAGAGTCGCCTCTACAACGCCATTTTGGAAGTCCCCCAGATAATAAAGTTATTTAAGATAGACAGATTCCCGTTTCATATGGTCACACAAGAAGAGGCTCACTGAGTAACACACACCTGGAAAAATGTGAGGAGTCTACTATATATAACCTCTCATTTATGGCCTCAGGGAATAAGGCACACGTGTGGAGTAGGCACTAATCTATTTTATATGGCCACAAAATCAAATCCTGAGTGAGCAATACACAAGTTTGGAATAGTCACTAGTCTATTCCATATGCCCAAATATTCAAAGTTAGAATCAATAATTCACTCCTGTGGACTAGTCAGGAAACAATTTCATATGAACAACCTTTTAGAGCTTCAGTGAATAATATATACCTGGGAAATACTCAGGACGCTATTTAATATGGAATCATTTTCACAGCTTCATTGAATAAGGAACACCTGTATCATAGTCAGAATTTTCTTTTAATACCCACATCTTCAGAGCGTAACTGAATAACATACACCTTGGGAAAAGTGAGTATTCTACTTCGTATAGCCACTCATTTAGAGCCGAATGTAAAAACGCACACCTGTGGAGTATTCAGGAGTCTCTACTTTATGGACACTCATTCAGAGCGTCACAGAATAATACAGACCTATGGAAAAGTCAGCAGTGTATTTCACATGGCCACTTATTTAGAACCTCAGTGAAGGATTATATACACCTGGAAAATACTCAGGATTCTTTTATATATGGCCATTTATTCAGAGATTCAGTGAATAATGCAAACCTGGGGTATAGTCTGGAGACTATTTGATATGACCGTTCCCTAACACTCAGTGGAAAATGGAAAGCTGAAATATAGTCAGGATGATAGAGTCAGGAGTCTAAATTATGTGGTCACACGTTTAGAAACTCACTGAAGAATACATACCTTAAGAATAGTCAGAGTCCAGGTATTATGGCCACTCAATCATAGCATTACCGAATAATGCACAATTGGGCAATAATAAGGAGTCTATATAATATGGATTCAAATAAAGCGCTTCAGGGCATAATCAGCAGCTGTTTAGTATTCAGGACCCTATTTCAGCTTGCCCCAAATTAAACAGCTCTGTGAATGATACATAAATATATGTGTGATAGTCAGGAGACTCTTTAATATGGACATCATACAGAACCTATTCGAACATGGTGCAGGTGGGGAATAATCACTATTTTATTTCATATGGTGATTCCTTTGGAGGGTCAAACAATAATGCGCAAATGTGGAGTAAAATGGGGTCTACTACATAAGGCCACTCTTTCAGTGTTTCAGGGAATAATATGTATATCTGATAAGTCAGGAATCTTTTTCTTATGGCCACTCGTTCAGGGCCTCTGTGAATCATGCTCCCCTCAGAAATAGTCAACCTTCTACTTCAAATGGCTAAACATTCAGAGTCTCTGTAAGTATTGCACACCTGGGAAATACACAAGAGTCTCTTTTTTATGCCCACTTAGTCAGAGTCTCATTCAATTATACACTCCCGGGGAAGAGTTGAATGTATACCTCACAGAACCAATCATTTAGAGCCTCATTGAATAATGCACACCAGGTTCATAGTCGAGCATTTTTTATATGGCTATTCATTCTGTGCCTCCGTGAATGATACACACATGGGGAATCCTCAGGCTTCAATTTCATACTATCACTCATTTAGAACATTATAGAATAATTCACAATGGAGCAATAGTAAGGTGTCTATTTCATATGGCCTCTTATTCAAAGTTTCAGTGTATATTGAACTTCTATGGAGTAATCAAAATTCTGTTTAAAATAGCCACGATTTGAGTGCCTTCCTGAATGATAATCACCTGGGTTATAGGATTCTATTTCATATGAACTCTAATTCTGGGTACAGCTGAGTAATACACAGGTAGGTTTGTGTAAGGAGTTTATTTGTTATGGGCACTCATAGAGAACCTGTTGAAATAATGCACACACAGTGAATAATAAGGATTCTATGTTGTAAGGCTAGTCATTCAGACAAAAAGTGAATAACGCACAGGTGGATTATTAGAAGTCTGTTTCATGTGCCCCTCTTTCACAGCCTCACTGAATATTACAAACGAGATATCGTCTGGAGTCTATTCTTTATGGGCATTCATTCAGAGAATCACTGAATAATGAACACCTGTGGAATAGTCAGAAGTCTCTTTCTGACCGCCACTCATTGAAATCCTCACAAAATGTACCCACCTGTGGAAAGATTCATGATGTCCTTCTATTCCCTCATTCAGAGTCTCACTAAATAATGCACACCTGTGGAATTGTCAAAAGAATTTTTCATGTGGCCTCTCATTCCGAGTGTCACTGAAGAATGTGCTGTAGTCTGGAGTCTATTTCATGTAGACACATATTCAGAGCCTCACTGAATAAGACAGAACCCTTCTATTGTAAAGATTCTAATTTATATGGACACATCTTCTGAGGCTCAATGAATAATACACACCTGTAGAATAATTTGGAGTCTATTTTTGATGGACATTCATTCAGAGCCTTGGTGAAGAATGCACACACCTGGGGTAGCGAGGAGTCCATTTCATTTGTACACTCATCCATAGTCTCAGTTTACAATATGCACATGTGAATTAGTTGAGGTTCCGTTTCATATAGCCACATACTCGTAACCTCAGTGAGTAATACACACCTGGAAAAATGTGAGGAGTCTACTATATATAGCCTCTCATTTACAGCCTCAGGGAATAATGCACACTTGTGGAGTAGGCACTAATCTATTTTATGTGGCCACAATATCAAACCCTGTGTGAGCAATACACAAGTTGCGAATAGTCACTAGTCTATTCCATATGCCCAAATATTCAAAGTCAGAGTCAATAATTCACTCCTGTGGACTAGTCAGAAAATAATTTCATATGGACAAAGTTTAAGAACTTCAGTGAATAGTATGTACCTTGGAAATACTCAGGACCCTATTTCATATAGCGTCTATTTCAGAGCTTCATTGAATAAGAAACACCTGTATCGTAGTCAGAATTTTCTTTTAACAGCCACACCTTCAGGAATAACTGAATAACATACACCTTGGCAAAAGTCATTTAGAGCCGAATGTAAAAACGCACGCCTGTGGAGTGTTCAGGAGTCTCTACTTTATGGACACTCATTCAGAGCGTCACAGAATTATACAGACCTTTGGAAAACTCAGGAGTGTATTTCACATGGCCACTTATTCAGAACCGCAGTGAAGGATCATATACATCTGAAAAATACTCAGGATTCTTTTATATATGGCCACTTATTCAGAGACTCTGTGGATAATGCACACCTGGGGTATAGCCTAGGGACTATTTGATATGACTGCATAATCAGCAGCTGTGTAGTTGTCAGGACCCTATTTCAGCTTGCCCCAAGTTAAGCAGCTCTGTGAATGGTACATACATATGTGTGTGATACGGACATTCATACAGAACCTCTTCGAATATGGCACTGTGGAATAAAATGGGGTCTATTACATAAGACTACAATTTCAGTGTTGCAGGGAATAATATGTATATCTGATAAGTCAGAAATCTCTTTCACATGGCCATTTTTTAATGCCCTCTTTGAATAATACTCCCCTCAGAAATAGTCAAGGATATACTTAAAATGGCTTCACATTCAGAGTCTCTGTAGGTAATGCATACCTGCACAATACACAAGAGTCTCTTTTTTATGCCCACTTAGTCAGAGTCTCATTCAATTATACACAACCGGGGAAGAGTTAAGAGTATACCTCACGGAAGCAATCATTTAGAGCCAGAGTGAATAATGCACAGCAGGGTCATAGTCGAGCAGTTTTTATATGGCCACTCATTCTGTGCCTCCCTGAATAATACACACCTGGGGAATCCTCAAGATTCTATTTTATACTACCACTCATGAAGAACCTTATAGAATAATTCACAATGTGGCAATTGTCAGGTGTCTATTTCATATTGCCTCTCATTTAAAGTTTCAGTGTATAATGAACTTCTATGGAGTAATCCGGACGCTCTAAAAGATAGCTATGAATTAAGTGTTTTCCAGAATGATACACACCTGGGTTATAGGATTCTGTTTCATATGAACTCTAATGCTGGGTACCGCTGGGAAATACAGACGTGGGATAGTGTAAGGAGTTTATATGTTATGGGCACTCATAGAGAACCTGTTTAAATAATGGACACACATGGCGAATAATAAGGATTCCGTGTTTTATGGCTAGTCATTCAGACAAAATGTGAATAACGCACATGTGGATAATTAGAAGTCTGTTTCATAGGTCCCTCTTACACAGCCTCAGTGAATATTACACACGTGAGATATAGTCTGAAGTCGGTACTCTATGGCCATTCATTCAGAGAATCACTTAATTATGAACACCTGTGGAATAGTCAGAAGTCTCTTTCTGACCACCAATCATTGAAAGCCTCACTAAATGCACCCACCAGTGGAAAGAGGCAGGATTTATTTCTATTCCCTCATTCAGAGTCTCACTAAATAATGCACACCTGTGGAATTGTCAGAAGAATTTTTCATGTGGCCTAACATTCCGAGTGTCACTGAACAATGTGCTGTAGTCTGGAGTCTATTTCATGTAGACACATATTCAGAGCCTCAGTGAATAAGACAGACCTTTGCTATTGTAAAGATTCTAATTAATATGGACACACATTCTAGCCTCACTGAATAATACACACCTGTAGAATAAGTTGGAGTCTATTTTCGATGGACATTCATTCAGAGCCTCGGTGAATAATGCACACCCCTGGGGTAGCCAGTAATCCATTTCCTTTGTACACTCATCCAGAGCGTCAGTTTATAATACGCACGTTTGGATTAGTTGGGGTTCCATTTCTTATATCCACGGACTCGTAACCTCAGTGAATAATGCACATATGTGACGTACTCAGCAGTCTGTTTCATATAGCCACTCATTCAGAGATTCATTGGATAATAAAATTATTTAATATAGACACAATCCCGTTTCATAAGGTCACAGAAGAAGAGCCACACTGAAGAATACACACCTGGAAAAGTGTGAGGAGTCTAGTGTATGTGGCCTCTCATTTACAGCCTCAGGGATTAATGCACACGTGTGGAGTAGGCACTAATTTATTTTATATGGCCACAAAATCAAACCCTGATTGAGCAATACACAAGTTGGGAATAGTCACTAGTCTATTCCTTATGCCCAAATATTCAAAGTCAGAGTCAATAAGTCACTCCTGTGGTCTAGTCAGGAAACAATTTCATATGGAGAAAGTTTTAGAACTTCAGTGAATAATATATACCTGGGAAATACTCAGGACGCTATTACATATTGCATCTATTTCAGAGCTTCATTGAATGAGAAACACCTGTATCGGAGACAGAATTTTCTTTTAACAGCCACATCTTCAGAGCCTAACTGAATAACATACACCTTGGGAAAAGTCAGGATTCTATTTCGTATAGCCACTCATTTAGAGCAGAATGTAAAAACGCACGCCTGTGGAATATTCAGGAGTCTCTACTTTATGGACACTCATTCAGAGCATCAGAGAATAATACAGACCTATGAAAAGTCAGGAATGTATTTCACATGGCCACTTATTCAGAACCGCAGTCAAGGATCATATACATCTGGAACATACTCAGGATTTTTTTTTAACAGTAAATTGCTTTATTCCATGAATGGTTATTAATAATGGCTGATCATTATTTTATGTATTTAAAGTGGAGAATGTATATTTTATGTATCAAAAGTGCAGAGCTCTACAAGTGCTTATTAAGTTTACTTGTTCCAGATCTGAGTTCAGATTCTGGATATCCGTATTAATTTTCTGTCTCCTTGAGTCTAAATCTCTTTATGGGTCTTATGTCTGGGTGTTAGCATGCGTTGATCTTTATACCACTCTATCTTTGTTAGTTTTAAATCTGTTTTATCAAATGCATGAATTGGAACTCCTTCTTGTTAATTTATTTGTTTTTGTTTTCCATTTGGTTAGTAAATCTCTCTCTAACCCTTGGTTTTTAGTCTTTGTGTATCTTTGGATGTAAAATGGGTCTGGATGTAGTATACTGTTAGGTTTTGGCTGTATTTTTTGATTGGCGAATTTAGTAGATTTCAATTTACGATTACTGCCATTTGATTTTAACTGGCTATTTTATTCATTCGTTGATGTAAATTCTTCTTTATGTTGATGCCCTTTACTTTTTAATATATTTTTAGAAAGGCTAATACTGGTTGTTCCTTTCTGTGTGTAATGCTTCTTTCAGAAGTTTTTGTAAAGCAGGCCTGGTGGTAATAAAATCTCTGAGTACTTGCTTGTTCATAAAAGATTTTATTTTTCCTTCAGTTGTGAAGCTTAGTTTGGAAGGATATGAAATTCTGGGCTGAAATTTCTGCTCTTTAAGGATGTTAAATATCGGCTCCCACTTTCTTCTGGCTTGTATGCTTTCTGCTGAGAGATCTGCTGTAAGTCTAACAGGCTTCTCTTTGTGGGTAACCTGACCTTTCTCTCTGGCTGCCCTTAGTATTTTCTCCTTCGTTTCAACCCTGGTGAATCTAATGATTATGTGTCTTGAGGTTGCTCTTCTTAAGGAATATCTTTGTGGTGTTCTCTGTATTACCTGAGGTTGAAAGGTATCCTGCTTTTCTTGATTGGGAAAATTCTCCTGGATAATATCCTGAAGAGTATTTTCCAGCTGGGATTCATTCTCTCCATCACATTCAGGTACACCTATCAAACGCAGATTAGGTCTTTTCACATAGTCCCATAATTCCTGGAGACTTTGCTCATTCCTTTGTATTCTTTTTTCTCTATTCTTGTCTTCTCGTTCCATTTCATTAATTTGGTCTTGGACCTCTGATATCCTTTCTTCTGCTTGATCAATTCGGCTATTGTAACTTGTGCATATTTCACTAAGTTCTCGTGTTGTATTTTTCAACTCCATTAGTTCATTTATATCACTCTCTATATTGTCCGATCTTTTTAACATTTCATTAAACCTTTTTTCAAAGTTCTTAGTTTCTTTTCATTGGGTTAAAACAAGTTGTTTCAACTCCCAAAAATTTTTTATCATCCAAATTTTAAAGACTACTTCAGATACTGGAACACAGTCCTCTTCCATTAGGGCTTGTTCCGTTGCTGGTGAGGAATTGCTATCTCCTGTAGAGGAGAGGGGTTCTGACTTTCGGTTTTCTCGGACTTTTTAGGATGTTTTTTTCCCTTTATTTTGATTTTATCCATCTGATGTCTTTACAATTAGCGCCTTTCTAATTAAGTTCCTGAGAGGATGTCCAATTTATTGATTCCCTCTGCTGGAATCCGAGCAACCCACTGCGTCGGCCAAAACTGCAGCGATGAGAATGATGGTGCTCTTCTGCCTGGGAATCTGTGGTCGGGCTTCCTTCTTGAGTCTGTAACAAGAGGCTCTGCCTTCCCAGGGCTCCAAACACCAGTCAGTAGGGGAACCAGTCCCACTCACTGTGCACAAAGAGCTGCTGTGCGGAGGTGACTACAAAACCGCTGAGCCGGCCACAGAAGTCGCGCTGGCGACCCGTGGGGCTCCTCCACTGGAAATCCTCTGGTCCGTGGGCAATGAAAATTCCTTTGAAAATGTGACTTCCTCAAGTCTTTTGAGCTTTCACTGGGAGCTACAATCCCGAGCTGTTAGCTATCAGCCATCTTGGATCTCCCCAGGATTTTTTTATATATGGCCACTTATTCAGAGACTCAGTGAATAATGCACACTTGGGGTATATTCTGGAGACTATTTGATAATACCGTTCCCTAAGCATTCAGTAAAAAATGGAGAGCTGAAATACAGTCAGGATGATAGGGTCAGGATTCTACTTTATGTGGTCACTTGTTCAGAAACTCACTGAAGATTACACACTTTAAGAATAGTCAGAGTCCGGGCATTATGGCCACTAAATCACAGCATTACTAAATAATCCACAATTGTTAAATAGTAAGGACTCTATATCATATGGCTACTAATTCAGAACTTCTGTGCATAATCAGCAGCTGTGTAGAAGTCAGGACCCTTTCTCAACTTGCCCCAAATTAAGCAGCTCCGTGAATGATACATATATGTGTGATAGTCAGGAGACTCTTTGATATGAACACTCATACAGAACCTCTTTGAATACTGCACATGTGAGGAGTAATCACTAGTGTTTTTCATATGGTGATTCCTTTGGAAGGTCAAAAAATAACGCGCAACTGTGGAGTAAAATGGGGTCTATTACATGAGGACACTCTTTCAGTGTTGCAGGGAATAATATGTATATCTGATAAGTCAGGAATCTGTTTCACATGGCCACTCGTTCAGGGACCCTGTGAATAATACTCCCCTCAGAAATAGTCAAGGTTCTACTTCAAATGGCTACACATTCAGAGTCTATGTAAGTCATGCACAGCTGGGCAATACACAAGAGTCTCTTTTTTTTTGACCACGTACTAAGAGTCTCATTCAATTATACACACCCAGGGAAGAGTTAAGAGTATACCTCAAGGAACCAATCATTTAGAGCCTCAGTGAATAATTCAGACCAGGGTCATAGTCGAGCATTTTTTATATGGCCACTCAATCTGTGCCTCCCTGAATGATACACACCTGGGGAAACCTCGGGATTCAATTTCATACTACCACTCATTTAGAAACGTATAGAATAATACACAATGTAGCAATAGTCAAGTGTCTATTTCATATGGACCCTCATTCAAAGATACGTTGTGTAATGAACTTCAAAGGAGTAATCAGGAAGATATTTAAGATAGCCACTAATTGAGTGCCTTCCTGAATGATGCACACCTGGGTTATAGGATTCTATTTTATATGAAATCTAATTCTGGGTACCGCTGAGTAATACACACGTGGGATTGTGTAAGGAGTTTATTTTTTTGGGCACTCATAGAGAACCATTTTTACTAATGCACACATGGCGAATAATACAAATTCTATATTGTACGGCTAGTCATTCAGAAAAAAAGTGAATAACGCACATGTGGATTATTAAAAGTCTGTTTCATAAGCCCCTCTTTCAGAGCCTCACTGAATATTACACGCTTGAGATATAGTCTGGAGTCTGTTCTTTATGGCCATACATTCAGAGAATCACTGAATTATGAACACCTGTGGAATAGTCAGAAATCTCTTTTCGACCACCACTCATTGAAAGCCTCACTAATTGTACCCACCTGTGGAAAGAGTCAGGATTTACTTCTATTCCCTCATTCAGAGTCCCAATAAATAATGCACACCTGTGGAATTGTCAGGAGAATTTTACATTCGGCCTATCATTCTGAGTGTCACTGAATAATGTGTTGTAGTCTTGAGTCTATTTCATGTAGACACATATTCAGAGCCTCAGTGAATAGGAAAGACCTTTGCTATCGGAGATTAAAATTAGTATTGACACATCTACTTAGCATCACTGAATAATACACACTTGTAGAATAATATGGAGTCTATTTACGATGGACATTCATTCAGAGCCTCGGTGAAGAATGCACACCCCTGGGGTAGCCAGAACTCCATTTCATTTGTACACTCATCCATAGCTTCAGTTTATAATATGCACATGTGAATTCATTGGGGTTCCATTTTATATAGCCAGGGACTCGTTACCTCAGTGAATAATGCACATATGTAACGTACTCAGCAGTCTGTTTCATACAGCAACTTATTCAGAGATTCATTGGATAATAAAATTATTTAAGATAGACAGAATCCCTTTTCATATGGTCACACAAGAAGAGCCTCACTGAGTAATACACACCTGGGAAAATGTGAGGAGTCTACTATACATAGCCTCTCATTTACAGCCTCAGACAATAATGCACACGTGTGGAGTAGGCACTAATCTATTTTATATGGCCACAAAATCAAACCCAGAGTGAGCAATACACACGTTTGGAATAGTCTCTAATCTATTTCATATGCCCAAATATTCAAAGTTAGCGTCAATAATTCACTCCTGCGGACTAGTCAGGAAACAATTTCATATGGACAAAGTTTTAGAGCTTCAGTGAATAATATATTTCTGGGAAATACTCAGGACGCTGTTTTATATGGCATCTATTTCAGAACGTCATTGAATAAGGAACACCTGTATCGTAGTGATAATTTTCTTTTAATACACACGTCTTCAGAGCCTAACTGAATAACTTAAACCTTGGGAAAAGTCAGGATTCTATTTTGTATAGCCACTCATTTAGAGCCGAATGTAAAAACGCACGCCTGTGGAGTATTCAGGAGTCCCTATTCTATGGACACACATTCAGAGCGTCACAGAATAATACAGACCAATGGAAAAGTCAGGAGTGTATTTCTCATGGCCACTTATTCAGAACCGCAGTGAATAATCATATTCATCTGGAAAATACTCAGGATTCTTTTATACATGGCCACTTATTCACAGACCCAGTGAATAATTCACACCTGGGGTACAGTCTGGAGACTATTTGATATGACCGTTCCCTAAGCACTCAGTGTAAAAGGGAGAGCTGAAATATAGTTAGGATAATAGAGTCAGGAGTCTACTTTATGTGGTCACTGGTTCAGAAACTCACCGAAGAATACACACCTTAAGAATTGTAAGAGTCCGGGTATTATGGCCACTCAATCACAGCATTACCGAATAATGCACATTTGGTCAATATTAAGGACTCTATATCATATGGCTTCTAATTCACAGCTTCAGTGCATAATCAGCAGCTGTGTAGTAGTCAGGGCACTATGTCAGCTTGCCCCAAATTAAGCAGCACCATGAATGATACATACTTGTGTGACAGTCAGGAGATCCTTTGATATGAACACTCATACAGAACCTCTTCGAATACTGCACATGTGTGGAAAAATCACTAGTGTATTTAATATGGTGATTCCTTTGGAGGGTCAAACAATAATGTGCAACTGTGGAGTAAAATGGGGTCTATTACATAAGGCCACCCTTTCAGTGTTGCAGGGAATAATATGTATATCTGATAAGTCAGGAATCTCTTTCACATGGCCACTCATTCAGGGCCTCTGTGAATAATATTTTTCTCAGAAATAGTCAATGTTCTACTTCAAGTGGCTACACATTCAGAGTCTCTGTAAGTAATGCACACCTGGGAAATACACAAAAGTCTCTTTTTTATGCCCACTTAGTCAGAGCCTCATTCAATTATACAGACCCGGGGAAGAGTTAAGAGTATACATCACGGAACCAATCATTTACAGCCTCACTGAATAATGAACACTGGTGTAATAGTCGAGCTATTTTTATACAGCCACTCATTCTTTGCCTCCCTAAATGATACACACTTGGGGAATCCTCAGGATTCAATTTCATGCTACCACTCATTTAGAAACTCATAGAATAATTCACAATGGGACAATAGTTAGGTGTCTATATCATATAAACTCTCATTAAAAGTTTCAGTGTTTAATGAACTTCTATCGGTTAATCAGGACACGGTTTAAGATAGCCACGAATTGAGTGCATTCCTGAATGATACACACCTGGGTTAAATGATTCGATTTCATGTGAACTCTAATTCTGAGTAACGCTGAGTAATTCACACGTGGAATAGATTAAGGAGTTTATTTGTTATGGGCACTCAAAGAGAACGTGTTTGAGTAATGCACACCTGGCGAATAATAAGGATTCTATGTTGTATGGCTCGTCATTCAGAAAAAAAGTGAGTAGCTCTCATGTGAATTATTAGAAGTCTGTTTCATACGCCGCTCTTTCACAACTTCACTGAATATTACACACTTGAGATATAGTCTGGAGTCTGTCTTTTATGGCCATTAATTCAGAGAATCACTGAATAATGAACAGCTGTGGAATAGTCAGAAGTCTCTATTCGACTGCCACACATTGAAAGCCTCAATAACTGTACCCACCTGTGGAAAGAGTCAGGATTTACTTCTATTTCCTCATTCAGAGTCTCAATAAATAACGCACACCTGTGGAATTGTCAGGGGAATTTTTCATGCAGCCTCTCATTCCGACTGTCACTGAACACTGTGCTGTAGTCTGGAGTCTATTTCGTGTAGACACATATTCAGAGCCTCAGTGAATAAGACAGACCCTTGGTATCATAAAGATTCTAATTAATATGGACACATCTTCTAAGCCTCACTGAATAATACACACCTGTAGAATAATTTGGAGCCTATTTTCGATGGACATTTATTCAGAGCCTCGGTGAATAATGCACACCCCTGGGGTAGCCAGAAGTCCACTTCATTTGTACACTCATCCATAGCCTCAGTTTGTAATATGCATGTGTGGATTAGTTGGGGTTCCATTTCATATAACCACGGACTGGTAACCTCTGTGAATAATGCACATATGTAACTTACTCAGCGGTCTTGTTCATATAGCCACTCATTCAGAGATTCATTGGATAATAAAATTATTTATGATATACAGAATTCCGTTTTATATGGTCACACAAGAAGAGCCTCACTGAGTATAACACACCAGAGAAAATGTGAGGATTCTACTATAATTAGCCTCTCATTTACAGCCTCAGGGAATAATGCACACATGTTGAGTAGGCACTATTCTATTTTATATGGCCAGAAAATCAAACCGTGAGAAGCAATTCACAAGTTTTGAATAGTCACTAGTCTATTCCATACGCCCAAATATTCAAAGTCAGAGTCTATAATTCACTCCTGTGGACTACTCAGGAAACAATTTAATATGGACAAAGTTTTACAGCTTCAGTGAATAAAATGTACCGAGGAAATACTCAGGACACTATTTCAAAAGGCATCTATTTCAGAGCTTCATTGAATAAGGAACACCTGTATTATAGTCAGAATTTTCTTTTAAAAGCCCTATCTTCAGAGCCTAACTGAATAATATAAATATTGGGAAAAGTCAGGATTCTATTTCGTGTAGCCACTCATTTAGAGCCAAATGAAAAATCGCACACCTGTGGAGTATTCAGAAGTCTCTCCTTTATGGACACTCATTCAGAGCGTCACAGAATAATACAAACCTATGGAAATATCAGGACTGTATTTCACATGGACACTTATTCAGAACCGCAGGGAAGGATCATATACATCTGGAAAATACTCAGAATTCTTTTATATATGGCCAATTATTCAAAGACTCAGTGAATAATGCACAATTGGGGTATAGTCTGGAGACTATTGAATTTGACCGTTCCCTAAGCACTCAGTGGAAAATGGAGAGCTGAATTATAGTCATGATGATAGAGTCAGGAGTCTACTTTATGTGGTCACTTATTCAGAAACTAACTGAAGGATACAAACCTTAAAAATTGTGAAAATGGCTATACTGCCCAAAGTAATTTACATATGCAATGCTATCCCCATCAAACTACCTTTGAATTTCTTCATAGAACTGGAAAAAAACACCATGAATTTCATATGGAACCAAAAAAGAGCCCGCATAGCCAAGTCAATTCTGAGCAAAAAGAACACAGCAGGAGGCATCACGCTACCAGACTTCAAACTACACTACAAGGCTACAGTAATCAAAACAGCATGGTACTGGTACCAAAACAGAGATATAGACCAATGAAACAGAACAGAAACATCGGAGGCAACACAACATATCTACAACCAGATAATCTTTGATAAACCAGACAAAAACAAGCAATGGGGAAATGATTCCCTATTTAATAAATGGTGTTGGGAAAACTGGCTAGCCATGTGCAGAAAGCAGAAACTGGACCCCTTCCTGACACCTTACACTAAAATTAACTTCAGATGGATTAAAGACTTAAATGTAAGACCTGACACCATAAAAACCCTAGAAGAAAATCTAGGCAAAACCGTTCAGGACATAGGAGTAGGCAAGGACTTCATGAACAAAACACCAAAAGCATTGGCAACAAAAGCCAAAATAGAAAAATGGGACCTAATCAAACTCCACAGCTTCTGAACAGCAAAAGAAACAGTCACTAGAGTGAATCGACAACCATCAGAATGGGAAAAAATCTTTGCAGTTTACTCATCGAACAAAGGGCTGATATCCAGAATTTAGAAAGAACTCAAACAGATTTACAAAAAAAAAACAAACAATCCCATTCAAAAATGGGCAAAGGATATAAACAGAAACTTTACAAAACAAGACATACATGAGGCCAACAAACATATGAAAAAGTGCTCATCATCATTGGTCATTAGAGAGATGCAAATCAAAACCACATTGAGATATCATCTCACACCAGTTAGAATGGCGATCATTAAAAAATCTGGAGACAGCAGATGCTGGAGAGGATGTGGAGAAATTGGAACACTCTTACACTGTTGGTGGGAGTGTAAATTAGTTCAACCATTGTGGAAGACAGTGTGGCGATTCCTCAAGGACCTAGAAATAGAAATTCCATTTGACCCAGCAATCCCATTACTGGGTATCTATCCAAAAGACTGTGAATCGTTCTACTATAAGGACAGATGCACACGAATGTTCATTGCAGCACTGTTTACAATAGCAAAGACCTGGAACCAACCCAAATGCCCATCGATGATAGACTGGACTGGGAAATTGTGGCACATATACACCATGGAATATTATGCAGCAATCAGAAATGATGAGTTTGTGTCCTCTGTAGGGACATGGATGAATCTGGACAACATCATTCTCAGCAAACTGACACAAGAACAGAAAAAGTAATACCGCATATACTCACTCATAGGCGGGTGAGAAAAATGAGAACACATGGACACAGAGAGGCGGTCTACTATACACTGGGGACTGTTGGGGGGAAATGGGGGAGGGACAGCGGGGGGGGCTAGGGGGGATAGCCTGGGGATGAATACGAAGTGTGGGTGAGGGGGAGGAAGGCAGCAAAACACACTGTCATGTGTGTACCTATGCAATTATCTTGCACGTTCTGCACATGTACCCCAAAACCTATAATGCAATAAAAATTAAAAAAAAAATAGTCAGAGCCCAGGTATTATGGTTCCTCAATCACAGCATTACCGAATAATGAACAATTGGGCAATAGTAAGGACTCTATATCATATGGCTTCTAATTCAGAGCTTTAGTGCATAATCAGCAGCTGTGTAGTATTCGGGAACCTTTCTCAGCTTGCCCCAAATAAAGCAGCTCCATGAATCATACATATATGTGAGATAGTCAGAAGACTCTGATATGGACACTCATACAGAACCTTTTTGAATACTGCACATCTGGGGAATAATCACTAGTGTATTTTATATAGTGATTCCTTTGGAGGGTCAAATAATAATGCACAACTCTGGAGGAAAATGGGGTCTATTACATAAGGTCACACTTTCTGTGTTGCAGGAAATATTATGTGTATCTGATAGGTCAGAAATCTCTTTCACATGGCCACTCATTCAGGGCCTCTGAATAATATTACCATCTGAAATAGTCAAGGTTCTACTTCAAGTGTCTATACATTCAGAGTCTCTGTAAGTAATGCACACCTGGGCAATACACAATAGTCTCTTTTTTATGCCCACTTAGTTAGAGTCTCATTCAATTATACAGACACGGGGAAGAGTTAAGACTATACCTCACGGAACCAATCATTTAGAGCCTCAGTGAATAATGCACACCAGGGTTATATTTGAGCATTTTTTATATGGCCACTTATTCTGTGTCTCTCTGAATAATACACACCTGGGGAATTCTCAGGATTCTATTTCGTACTACCACTCATTAAGAACCTCATATAATAATTCACAATGGGCAATAGTCAGATGTCTATTTCATATGGCCTCTCATTCAAAGTTACAGTGTATAATGAACTTCTATGGAGTAATAAGAACTCTGTTTAAGATAGCCTCGAATTGAGTGCATTCCTGAATTATACACACTTGGGTTATAAGATTCTATTTCATATGATCTCTAATTCTGGGTACTGCTGAGTACTTCACACGTGGGATGTCTTAAGGAGTTTATTTGTTATG
The DNA here is from genome assembly GCA_031835075.1 of Saguinus oedipus. NCBI lineage: Eukaryota > Metazoa > Chordata > Mammalia > Primates > Cebidae > Saguinus > Saguinus oedipus. The sequence continues at coordinate 31,348,270 of CM063180.1, read as the reverse complement.
GGCACTCAAAGATAACTTGTTTGAATAATGCACACTTATGGTGAATAATAAAGATTCTATGTGGACCAGAGGAGGATTCACAAGATGGCGTTTTAGAAGCGACTCTGGATTGCAGCTCTCAGTGAATGCACAGTGTGAGTCCTAGCCGCATTATCGGATGGACCTTTTTTGCCCACAGAGCGTTGAAAATCCCAGGTGTGGGAGAGACACGGGATGGTAGTACAGCCGGCTACCACAGCTAACTCACGCAGCAGCTTAGGCCAGTGCCACAGTGGGACCCGGCACGGAACTCACTGGTCTGGGTGCCCTCTTAAACTGGCAATCTGAGATTTGGAAGGGCAGATTGGCCTGTAAATCTGATTGAACCGAACTTGGACAATGAGCCAGACCAGGAGATTCCTGGGAAGCATAATCTGAGCCGGTGCAGTGGGCAGCAGCACCAGAGATCACATGGATCCAAGTGCGCCATCGGCAGGCTACTGGGGCGCCAGTGAGAGAGTCAACCTTTCAGCTTGGGGAGAGGAAGAGAGAGAGGGCGGAATCTGAGGCAGGGAGCTGGGTGATCAGGTTTGAGGGGTCCCACCCTGACGGGGACAAGCATGGCAGCGATTGGAGGCGCTCGGGGCTGAGAGTTTTGTTGCTGGCATCTAGGACGGGGCAGCCCGCTGGGAGAGGTTCGTCCACCACCGAAGACACAATCCGCCCCTACTGACGTACCTCCCAGGGCTGACGCAGCCTGCCATTGCCGAGGAAACCTGCATAACAGAGAGACTCCGCCAGGAGGGGGGAGTGCTCCACAGCAGAACAGAGCCCAGCAGAAACAGGGCGGACCCGCCCTAGCAGGGCAGAGCCCTGGCAGGCCAATAGTGAATAGACTGCCTCTTAGTGGGGAAAGACAGTGCAACAGATACTCATACAGAAAGCCCCAACTCCCTGAGACAGAGCAGCTAAGGGTGGAAATTAAAAGGGTGGTGTTTTATGAGTTCTGTTACAGCAGACATAAACAACCTCCCAACAACCCTGAATGAACAACGGAGCTCACAGCTCAGCACTGGAGCTCCTATAAAGCACAGACCATCTCCGCAAGCAGCTTGCTGACCCCTGTATATTCAAAGAGTCACCCCAACAAAGGAATAATCAGACTCACATTTGGCGGGCATCATTCTGGAACAAAGACAGCAGAAGAAGTAACTGGTATCATCCCTCACGGTTCCGCAGCTGCTACAGGTATACACCAGACAAGCAGGGCCTGGAGTGGACCTCAGCACTCATACAGCAGAGGGGCTAGACTATTAGAAGGAAAACCAAGTAACAGAAATACTTCATCATCAACAATCTCAGCACCAACACAGAGACCCAATTGAAAAATCAGCAACTACTAAGGCGACAGGTGGATAAATCCATAAAGATAGGAAGAAACCAGCGAAAAAAGGAGGAAAACACCTGAAGCCAAAACACCTCACCTCCTACAAAGAACCAAAACTCCTCACCAGCAAGGGAACAAAGCTGGATGGAGAATGAGTGTGATGAAATAACGGAATCAGACCTCAGAAAGTGAATAATGAAAAACTTCAGTGAGCTAAAAGAACATGTTCTAAATCAGTGTAAAGAAACTAAGAACCTTGAAAAACGATTTGAAAAAAGATTCGAGGAACTGATAACAAGAATTGACAACTTAGAGAGGAATATGAATGAATTGAACAAGCTAAAAAACACAACACGAGAACTTCGCAAAGCATGCACAAGTTTCATCAGCTGAATTGACCAAGCAGAAGAAAGAATGTCAGAAGTTGAAGATCAACTCAATGAAATAAAATGAGAAACCAAGATTAAAGAAAAAAATGCAAAACGGAATGAGCAAAATCTCCAAGAAATGTGGGACTATGTGAAGAGACCCAACCTACGTTTGGTAGGTGTAACAGAATGTGATGGAGAGAATGAATCCAAGCTGGAAAATACTCTTCAGGATATTATTCCGAAAAATTTCCCCAACCTAGCCAGACAGGTCAATACTCATCTCCAGGAAATACAGAGAACACTACAAAGATACTCCGCAAAAAGAGCAACCCCAAGGCACATAATCGTCAGATTCACTAGGGTTGAAATGAAGGAGAAAATACTAAGGTCAGCCAGAGAGAAAGGTGGGGTCACTGACAAAGGAAAACCCATCAGACCAACAGCAGATCTCTCAGCAGAGACTCTACAAGCCAGAAGAGAATGGGGGCCAATATTTAACATTCTTAAAGAAAAGAACTTTCAACCCAGAATTTCATATCCAGCAAAACTGAGCTTCATAAGTGAAGGAAAAATAAAATCCTTCACGAACAAGCAAGTACTCAGAGATTTTGTCACCACTAGGCCTGCTTTACAAGAGCTCCTGAAAGAGGCACTACACATAGAAAGGAACAGCCAGTACCAGCCATCCTGAAAGCAAACCAAATGCTAAAGAGCATCAACAAAATGAAGAATCTACATGAACCAATGGGCAAAACAGCCAGCTAGCATCAAAATGGCAGTATCGAATTCACACATAACAATATTAACCCTAAATGTAAATAAGCTAACTGCACCAATCAAAAGACACGGACTGGCAAATTGGATAAAAAACCAAAACCCATCGGTGTGTTGTATCCAGGAAACCCCCCTCAAACGCAAGGATACACAAAGGCTCAAAATAAGGGATGGAGGAAGATTTACCAAGCAAATGGAGAGCAAAACAAAGCAGGAGTAGCAATTCTCGTCTCTGATAAAATAGACTTTAATGCAACAAAGATCAAAAGGGACAAAGAGGGTCATTACATAAGGGTAAAAAATCAATACAAGAAGAAAAGCTAATGATTCTAAATATATATGGACCCACTGAAGGAGCACACAGATACATAAGGCAAGTTCTTAATGACTTACAAAGAGAATTAGAATCCCACGCAATAATAGTGGGAGATTTTAATACTGCACTGTCAATAGCAGACAGATCAACCAGACAGAAAATTAACAAGGATATCCAGGACATGAACTCAGACCTGTAACAAGCAAACCTGATAGACATTTACAGAACTCTCCACCTCAAATCCACAGAATATACACTCTCCTCAGCACCACATCACACCTACTCCAAAATTGACCACATCATTGGAAGTAAGGCACTCCTCAGCAAATGCAAAACAACTGAAATCATAACAAACAGTCTCTCAGACCATAGTGCAATCAAGTTGGAACTCAGAATTCAGAAAATAACTCAGAACCGCACAGCTTTATGGAAATAGAACAACTGGCTCTTGAATGTTGATTGGATAAACAAATAAATGAAGGCAGAAATAAAGAAGTTCTTTGAAACCAACGAGAATGAAGACACAACATACCAGAATCTCTGGGACACATTTAAAGCAGTCAGTAGAGGAAAACATATGGCAATAAGTGCCCACATGAGAAGAGTGGAGAGATCCAAAATTGACACCCAATCGTCAAAATTGAAAGAGCTAGAGGAGCAAGATCAAAAAAGCTCAAAAGCTAGCTGAAGGGAAGAAATAACTAAGATCAGAGCAGAACTGAAGGAGATAGAGACAAGAAAGCCCTTCAAAAATGAATAAATCCAAGAGCTGGTTGTTTGAAAAGATCAACAAAATAGACAGACCACTAGCCAGACTGATAAAAAAGAAAAGAGAGAACAACCAAATAGATGCAATAATAAAGGATAAAGGGGAAATCACCACAGATTCCACAGAAATTCAAACCATCATCAGAGAATACCACAAACAACTCTATGCACATAAACTAGTAAACCAGGAAAAAATGGATATATTCCTGGACGCCTGTGTCCCCCCAAGCCTAAACCAGGAGGAAGCCGGAACTATGAATAGACCAATAACAAAGTCCGAAGTTGAGGCAGCAATTAAGAGCCTACAACACAAGAAAAGTCCAGGTCCAGATGTGTTCACAGCTGAATTGTACCAGACACACAAAGAGGATCTGGTACCATTCCTTCTGAAACTATTCCAAATAATTCAAAAAGAGGGAACCCTTCCCTAATCATTTTATGACAACAATATCATCCTGATACCAAATGACGGCAGAGAATCAACAAGAAAAAAAAACTTCATGGCAATATCCATGATGAACATAGATGCAAAAATCTTCAATAAAATACGGGCAAACCTATTGCAACAGCACATTAAAAAACTTATCCATCATGATCAAGTAGGATTCATCCCGGGGATGCAAGGCTGGTTCAACATATGCAAGTCTATAAATGTAATTCACCACATAAACAGAAGCAAAAACAAAAACCACATGATTATCTCAATTGATGCAGAGAAGGCATTTGACAAAATTCAACAGCACTTTATGCTAAAAACCCTCAATAAACTCGGTATTGATGGAACATATCTCAAAGTAATAAAAGCCATTTACGTCAAACCAACAGCCAATATCATACTGAATGGGGAAAAACTGGAAGCATTGCCTTTGAAATCCAGCACTAGACAAGGATGCCCTCTCTCACCACTTCTATTCAACATAGTAGTGGAAGTTCTGGCCAGAGCAATCAGGCAAGAAAAAGAAATAAAGGGTATTCAAATAGGAAAGGTGGAAGCCAAATTGTCTCTATTTGCAGACGACATGATAGTATACCTAGAAGACCCCAACACCTCAGCACAAAAGCTCGTGAAATTGATAAGCAAATTCAGCAAAGTCTCAGGATATAAAATCAATGTGGAAAAATCACAAGCATTCCTATACATTAATAACAGACTTAAAAAGAACCAAATCAAGAACAAACTGCCATTCACAATTCCTACAAAGAAAATAAAATACCTAAAAATACAACTCACAAGGAATGATAGGGACCTCTTTTAAAAAAAACTACAAACCATTGCTCAACGAAATAAGAGAGGACACAAAGAGATGGAGAAACATTCCATGTTCGTGGTTAGAAAGAATCAATATCGTTAAAATGCCTATACTTCCCAAAGTAATTTACACAATCAAGGCTATCCCCATCAAACTACCATTGAATTTCTTCACAGAACTGGAATAAACCACCATGAATTTCATATGGAACCAAAAAAGAGCCTGCATAGCCAAGTCAATTCTAAGCAAAAAGAACACAGCGGGAGGCATCACACTAACAAACTTCAAACTATACTACAAGGCTACAGTAATCAAAACAGCATGGTACTGGTACCAAAACAGAGATATAGACCAATGGAATAGAACAGAAGCATCGGAGGCAACACAACACATCTACAACCATATTATCTTTGATAAACCAGACAAAAACAAGCAATGGGGAAAGTATTTTCTATTTAATAAATGGTGTTGGGAAAACTGGCTGGCCATGTGCAGAAAGCAGAAACTGGACCCCTTCCTAACACCTTACCCTAAAATTAACTCCAGATGGCTTAAAGACTTAAGCATAAGACCTGACACTATAAAAACTCTAAAAAAAATCTAAGCAAAACCATTCAGGACATGGGAGTAGGCAAAAATTTCATGAACAAAACACCAAACCATAGGCAAGAAAAACCAAAATAGACAAATGGGACCTAATTGAACTCCACAGCTTCTGAACAGCAAAAGAAACAATCACTAGAGTGAATCGGCAACAATCAGAATGGAAAAAAATCTTTGAAGTTTACCCATGTGACAAAGGGCTGATATCCAAAATTTACAAAGAACTCAAACATATTTACAGGAAAAATACAAACAAGCCCGTTCAAAAATGGGCAAAGGATATGAACAGACACTTTACAAAAAAAGACATACATGAGGCCAACAAACACATGAAAAAATGCTCATCATCACTGGTAATTAGAGAGATGCCAATCAAAAGCACATTGAGATACCATCTCATGCCAGTTAGAATGGCAATCATTAAAAAATCTGGAGACAGAAGATACTGGAGAGGATGCGGAGAAATAGGAACACTCTTACACTGTTGGTGGGAGGGAAAATTAGTTCAATCATGTGAAAGACAGTGTGGCGATTCCTCAAGGACCTAGAAATAGAAATTCAATTTGACCCAGCAATCCCATTACTGGGTATATATCCAAAGGACTATAAATCGTTCTACCATAAGGACACATGCACACGAATGTTCATAGCAGCACTGTTTACAATAGCAAAGAACTGGAAACAACCCAAATGCCCAACGATTATAGACTGGACTGAGAAAATGTGGCACATATACAGCATGGAATATTATGCAGCAATCAAAAATGATGAGTTTGTGTCCTTTGTAAGGACATGGATGAATCTGGAGAACATCATTCTCAGCAAACTGACACAAGAACAGAAAAAGAAATACCGCATATACTCACTCATAGGCGGTTGAATAAAATGAGAACACATGGACACAGAGAGGGGTATACTACACACTGGGGTCTATTGGGGAAAATGGGGGAAAGACAGGAGGATGGGATGGGGAGGGATAGCCTGGGGATCAATGCCAAGTGTGGGTGTAGGGGAGAAAGGCATCAAAACACTGCCATGTGTGTACCAATGCAACAATCTTGCAGGCTCTGCACATGTACCCCAAAACTTATAATGCAATAAAAATTGAAAAAAAATAAATAAAGATTCTCTGTTGTGCGGGTAGTCATTCACACAAAAAGTGAATAACGCACATTTGGATTATTAGAAGTCTGTTTCATATGCCCCTCTTTCACAGCATCACTTAATATTACACACTTGACATATAGTCTGGAGTGTGTTCTTTATGACCATTCATTCAGAGAATCACTGAATAATGAAGACATGTGGAATAGTCAAAAGTCTCTCCGACCGCCACTCATTGAAAGCCTCACTAAATGTACCCACCTGTGGAAAGAGTCAGGATTTACATCTATTCCCTCATTCAGAATCTCACTAAATAATGCACACTTGCGGAATTGTGAGAAGTTTTCATGCGGCCTCTCATTTCGAGTGTCACTGAACAATGTGCTGTAGTCCGGAGTCTATTTCATGTAGACACATATTCAGAGCCTCCGTGAATAAGACAAACCATTGCTATCGTAAAGATACCAATTAATATGGACACATCTTCTGAGCCTCACTGAATAATCCACACCAGGAGAATAATTTGGAGTCTATTTTCAATGGACATTCATTCAGAGCCTCGGAGAATAATGCACACCGCTGGCGTAGCCAGAAGACCATTTCATTTGTACACTCATCCATAGCCTCAGGTTATAATATGCACGTGTGGATTAATTGGGGTTCCATTTCATATAGCCACGAACTCGCAACCTCAGTGAATAATGCACATATGTAACGTAAACAGCAGTCTGTTGCATATGGCCACTCATTCAGAGATTCATTGGGTAATAAATTTATTTAAAATAGACAGAATCTCGTTACATATGGTCACAAAAGAAGAGCCTCACTGAGTAATACACACCTGGAAAAATGTGAGGAGTCTACTATATATAGCCTCTCATTTACAGCCTCAGGGAATAATGCACACGTGTGTGGTAGGCACTAATCTATTTTAAATGGCCACAAAAATCAAACCCTGAGTGAGCAATACACAAGTTGGGAATAGTCCCTACTCTATTCCATATGCTCAAATATTGAAAGTCAGACTCAATAATTCACTCCTGTGGACTAGTCAAGAAACAATTTCATATGGACAAAGTTTTAGATCTTCAGTAAATAATATATACCTGGGAAATACTCAGGATGCTATTTCATATGGCATCTATTTCAGAGCTTCATTGAATAAGGAACACATGTATCGTAGTCCGAATTTTCTTTTAATAGCCACATCTTCAGAGCCTATTTGAAGAAAATACACCTTGAAAAAAGTCAGGATTCTATTTCGTATAGCCACTCATTTGGAGCAGAATGTAAAAACGCACGCCTGTGGAGTATTCAGGAATTTCTATTTTGTGGACATCCATTCAGAGCCTCACAGAATTATACAGACCTATGGAAAACTCAGGAGTGTATTTCACATGGCCACTCATTCAGAACCGCAGTGAAGGATTATATACATCTGAAAAATACATCTTAAGAGCACAATTGGGCAATATTAAGGAGTCTATATCATATGGCTTCTAATTCAGAGCTTCAGTGCATAATCAGCAGCTGTGTAGTAGTCAGGACAATATGTCAGCTTGCCCCAAATTAAGCAGCTCCATGAATGATACATACCTGTGTGAGAGTCAGGAGACCCTTTGATATGAACACTCATACAGAACCTCTTCAAATACTGCACATTTGTGGAATAATCACTAGTGTATTTCATATGGTGATTCCTTTGGAGTGTCAAACAATAATGTGCAACTGTGGAGTAAAATGGGGTCTATTACATAAGGCCACTCTTTCAGTGTTGCAGGGAATAATATGTATATCTGATAAGTCAGGAATCTCTTTCACATGGCCACTCATTCAGGGACTCTGTGAATAATATTTTTCTCAGAAATAGTAAATGTTCTACTTCAAGTGGCTACACATTCAGAGTCTCTGTAAGTAATGCACACCTGGGCAATACACAAAAGTCTCTTTTTTTATGCCCACTTAGTCAGAGATTCATTCAATTATACAGACTGGGAGAAGAGTTAAGAGTATAGAGAGAGAGATCCAAGATGGCTGATCTGCCTATTTTGTTGATCTCTTCAAAAAACCAGCTCTTAGATTTATTGATTTTTTAAAGGGTTTTTCTAGTGTCTATCTCCTTCAGTTCTGCTCTGATCTTAGTTCTTTCTTGTCTTTGGCTAGGTTTTGAGCTTTTTTGATCTTGCTCCTCTAGCTCTTTCAATTTTGATGATAGGGTGTCAATTTTGGATCTCTCCACTCTTCTCATGTGGGCACTTATTGCTATATATTTTCCTCTACAGACTGCTTTAAATGTGTCCCAGAGATTCTGGTACGTTGGGTCTTCGTTCTCGTTGGTTTCAAAGAACTTCTTTATTTCTGCCTTCATTTCTTTGTTTATCCAGTCAACATTCAAGAGCCAGTTGTTCAGTTTCCATGACGCTGTGTGGTTCTGAGTTACTTTCCATATTCTGAGTTCCAACTTGATTGCACTATGATCTGAGAGACTGTTTGTTATGATTTTCGTTTTTATGCATTGGCTGAGGAGTGCTTTCCTTCCAATGATGTGGTCAATTTTGGAGTAAGTGTGATGTGGTGCTGAGAAGAATATATATCCTGTGGATTTGGCGTGGAGAGTTCTGTAAATGTCTATCAGGTTTGCTTGTTCCAGGTCTGAGTTCAAGTCCTGGATATCCTTGTTAATTTTCTGTCTGGTTGATCTGTCTGCTATTGACAGTGGAGTGTTAAAGTCTCCCACTGTTATTGTGTGGGAGTCTAAGTCTCTTTGTAAGTCATTAAGAACTTGCCTTATATATCTGGGTGCTCCGATATTGGATCCATACATATTTAGAATTGTTAGCTCTTCTTGTTGTATCGATCCTTTTACCATTATGTAATGACCTTCTTTGTCCCTTTTGATCTTTGTTGCTTTAAAGTCTATTTTATCAGAGATGAGAATTGCAACTCCTGATTTTTTTTGCTCTCCATTTGCTTGGTAGATCTTCCTCCATCCTTTTATTTTGAGCCTTTGTTTATCATTGCATCTGATGTGGGTTTCCTGGATACAGCACACCAATGGGTTTTGGTTTTCTATCCAATTTGCCAGTCTGTGTCTTTTGATTGGTGCAGTTAGCCCAATTACATTTAGGGTTAATATTGTTATGTGTGAATTTGATACTGCCATTTTGATGCCAGCTGGCTGTTTCGCCCGTTGGTTCATGTACATTCGTCATTTTGTTCATGGTATTTACATTTGTTATGCTTTTAGGATGGCTCATACTGGTTGTTCCTTTCTATGCGTAGTGCCTCTTTCAGGAGCTCCTATAAAGCTGACCTAGTGGTGACAAAATCTCTGAGTACTTGCTTGTTCATCAAGGATTTTATTTTTCCTTCACTTATGAAGCTCAGGTTGGCTGGATATGAAATTCTGGGTTGAAAGTTCTTTTCTTTAAGGATGTTGAATATTGGCCCCCATTCTCTTCTGGCTTGTAGAGTTTCTGCCGAGAGAGCTGCTGTGAGTCTGATGGGCTTTCCTTTGTGGGTAACCCGACCTTTCTCTCTGGCTGCCCTTAATATTTTCTCCTTCATTTCAACCCTGGTGAATCTGACGATTATGTGCCTTGGGGTTGCTTTTCTTGCAGAGTATCTTTGTGGTGTTCTCTGTATTTCCTGGAGTTGAGTATTAACCTGTCTTGCTAGGTTGGGGAAATTTTCTTGGATAATATCCTAAAGAGTGTTTTCCAGCTTGGATTCATTCTCTTCATCACATTCTGGTACACCTATCAAACGTAGGGTGGGTCTCTTCACATAGTCCCACATTTCTTGGAGATTTGTTCATTCCTTTTTGTGCTTTTTTCTTTTATCTTGTTTTCTCGTTTTATTTCATTGAATTGATCTTCGACTTCTGATATTCTTTCTTCTGCTTGGTCAATTCGGCTTTTGAAACTTGTGCATGCTTCGCGAAGTTCTCGTGTTGTGTTTCTCAGCTCCTTCAATTCATTCATATTCTTCTCTAAGTTGTCCATTCTTGTTATCATTTCCTCGAATCTTTCTTCAAATCTTTTTTCAAGGTTCTTGGTTTCTTTGCACTGGTTTAGATCATGTTCTTTTAGCTCACTGAAGTTTCTAATTACCCACTTTCTGAAGTCTGATTTAGTCATTTATCACACTCATTCTTTGTCCAGCTTTGTTCCCTTGCTGGTGAGGAGTTTTGGTCCTTCTTTGGAGGTGAGGTGTTTTGGTTTCGGGTGTTTTCCTTTTTTTGCGCTGGTTTCTTCCCGTCTTTATGGATTTATCCGCCTGTCATCTTGGTAGTTGCTGATTTTTCAAATGGGTCTTTGTGTGGACGCTGAGATTGCTGATGATGAAGTATTTCTGTTACTTAGTTTTCCTTCTAATTGTCTAGCCCCTCTGCTGTATGAGTGCTGAGGTCCACTCCAGGCCCTGCTTGTCTAGGGTATACCTGTAGCAGCTGCAGAACAGTGAGGGATCATACCAGTTTTTTCTTCTTCTATCTTTGTTCCAGAATGATCCCCGCCAAATGTCAGTCTGATTAGTTTTTTTGGGGGGTGACTCTTTGGATATACAGGCCTCAGGGAGTTGCTAGAGGAGACGGTCTGTGCTTTATAGGAGCTCCGTTGTTCATTCAGCATTGTTGGGATGTTGTTTATGTCTGCTGTAATAGAACTCATAAAACACCACCCTTTTTTTCCCCTGTTAGATTCTCTGTCTCAGGGAGTTGAGGCTTTCTTTATGAGTATCTGTTGCACTCTCCTGCCCCACTAGGAGGCAGTCTATTCGCTATTTTCCTGCTGGGAATCTGACCTGCTAGCACGGGTCCGCCCTGTTACTGCTGGGAATCTGACCTGCTAGCACGGGTCCGCCCTGTTACTGCTGGGCTCCCTTCTGCTGTGGAGCGCTCCCCCCTCCTGGAAGAGTCTCTTTGTTATGGCAGGTTGCCTCGGCAATGGCAGGCTGCATCAGCCCTGAGCGGTACTTCAGTAGGGGCGGATTGCGTTAGCAATGGCAGACGCCCCTCCCTCACTGGGCTGCACCATCCCAGATGCCGGCAGCAAAACTCCCAACCCCAAGCGCCTCCAGTCGCCACCCTGCTTGTCCCTGCGATGGTGGGACCCACTTAGCCCGATCACTCAACTCCCTGCCTCAGAGTCCGTCCTCTCTCTCTCTCTCTTCCTCTCAGCAAGCTGAAATGTCGACTCTCTCAATGGCGCCCCAGTAGCTGCCGATACGGCACTGGGATCCATGGGATCTCCCATGCCGCTGCCCACTGCACCAGCTCAGATCACGCTTCCCAGGAAACTCCTGGTGTGGCTCATTGTCCAAGTCCTGCTCAATCAGATGGACATGCCAATCTGCTTTTCCAAATATCAGATTGCCGGTTTAACAGAGCACCCAGACCAGTGAGTTCCGTGCCTGGTCCTGCTGCGGCGCTGGCCAAGTCAGTCGATTGTTCTAGCCTCCCGTGTCTCTCCCACACCTGGAACTTTCAACGCTCTGTGGGCAAAAAAGGTCCATCTGAGAATGCGGCTAGGACTAACCCTCTGCACCTTCACTGAGAGCTGCAATCCTGAGTAGCCTCTACGACGCCATCTTCCGAGTCAGAAGTCTATATACGGACACTAATTCAGAGATTCAGTGAATAATGCACACCTGGGGTATAATCTGGAGAGTATTGGATATGACCGTTCCCTAAGCACTCAGTGGAAAATGGAGAGCTGAAATATAGTCAAGATGCTAGAGTCAGGAGTCTACTTTAAGTGGTCACTTGTTCAGAAACACACTGAAGAATACACACCTTAAGAATAGTTAGAGTCCAGGTATTACGACCAGTCAATCAAAGCATTACCGAATAATGAACAATTTGGGCAATAGTAAGGAGTCTATATCATATGGCTTCTAATTTAGAGCTTCAGTGCATAATCAGCAGCTGTGCAGTTTTCAGGACCCTATTTTAGCATGTCCAAAATTAAGCAGGTCCATGAATGATACATATATGTGGGATAGTCAGGAGACTCTTTAATATGGACACTCATACAGAACCTCTTCGAATACTGCACATGTGGGGAATAATCACAAGTGTATTTCATATGGTGTAGAGCCTCAATGAATAATGCACACCAGGGTTATAGTCGAGCAATTTTTATCTGGCCACTCCTTCTGTGCCTCCCTCAATGAGACACAACTGGAGAATCCTCAGGATTCAATTGCATACTACCACTCATGTAGAAAGTTATAGAATAATTCACAACGGAGCAATAGTCAGGTGTCTATTTCATATGGCCTATCATTCAAAGTTTCAGTGTATAATGAACTTCTATGGAGCAATCAGGATGCTATTTAAGATAGCCATGAATTGAGTGCCTTCCTGAATAATACACACCTGGTTTATATGATTCTATTTAATATAAACTTTAATTCTGGGTACCACTGAGTAATACACATGTGGGATAGTGTAAGGAGTTTATTTGTTATGAGAACTTATAGAGAACCTGTTTGAATAATGCACACACAGCGAATCATAAGGATTCTATGTTGTACAGCTAGTCATTCAGACAAAAAGTGAATAACGAACATGTGGATTATTAGAGGTCTGTTTCATATGCCACTCTTTCACAGCCTCACTGAATATTACACACTTGACACATAGTCTTGAGTCTGTTCTTTATGGCTATTCATTCAAATAATCAGTGAATAATGAACACCTGTGGAATAGTCAGAAATCTCTTTCCAACCGCCACTCATTAAAAGCCTCACTAAATGAACCCACCTGTGAAAAGAGTCAGGATTAACTTCTATTCCGTCATTCAGAGTCTCACTAAATAATGTGCACCTGTGGAATTGTCAGGAGAAATATTGATGAGGCCTCACATTCCGAGTGTCACTGAACAATGTGCTGTAGTCTGGAGTCTATTTTATTTAGACATATTCAGAGCCTCAATGAATAAGACAGACCCTTGCTATTGTAAAGTTTCTAATTAATATGGCCACATCTTCTGAGCCTCACTGAATAATACACACCTGTAGAATAATTTGGAGTCTTTTTTTGATGGACATTCATTCAGAGCCTCGGTGAATAATGCACACTCCTGGGGTAGGCAGAAATCCATCTCATTTGTACACTCATCCATAGCCTCAGTTTATAATATGCACGTGTGGATTAGTTGGGGTTCCATTTCATACAGCAACTGACTCTTACCCTCAGTGAATAATGCACATATGTAAGGTACTCAGTAGTCTTTTTCATATAGCCACTCATTCAGAGATTCATTGGATAATAAAATTATTTAAGATAGACAGAATCCCGTTTCATATGGTCACACAAGAACAGCCTCACTGAGTAATACTCACCTGGAAAAATATGAGGAGTCTACTATATACAGCCTCTCTCTTACAGCCTCAGGGAATAATGCACACCTGTGGAGTAGGCACTTATCTATTTGATATGGCCACAGAATCATACCCTGAGTGAGCAATACAGAAGTTGGGAATAGTCACTATTTTATTCCATATGCCCAAATATTCAAAGTCAGAGTCAATAATTTACTGCTGTGGACTAGTCAGGAAACAATTTCATATGGACAATGTTTTAGAATTTCAGTGAATAATATATACCTGGGAAATACTCAGGAAGCTATTTCATATGGCATATATTTCAGAGTTTCACTGAATAAGGAACACTTGTATTGTAGTCAGGATTTTTTTTCATGGCCACATCTGCAGAGCCTAACTGGTTAACATACACCGGGGGAAAAGTCAGGATTCTATTTCGTATAGCCACTCATTTAGAACCGAATGTAAAAACGCAAGCCTGTGGAGTATTCAGGAGTCTCTATTTTTTGGACACTCATTCAGATTGTTACAGAATAATACAGACCTATGAAAAAGTCAGGAGTGTATTTCACATGGCCACTTATTGAGAAATGCAGTGAAGAATCATATACATCTGGAAAATACTCAGGATTCTTTTATATATTGCCACTTATTCAGAGACTCTGTGGATAATGCACACCTGGGGTATAGTCTGGAGACTATTTGATATGACAGTTCCGTAAGCACTCAGTGAAAAATGGAGAGCTGAAATATAGTCAGGATGATAGTGTCAGAAGTCTCATTTATGAGGTCACTCGTTCAGAAAGTCACTGAAGAATAAACACCTTAATAATTGTCAGAGTCCAGCTATTATGGCCACTCAATCACAGCATTACCGAATAATTCACAATTGGGCCATAGTAAGTATTCTATATCATATGGCTTCTAATTCAGAGCTTCAGTGCATAATCAGCAGCTGTGTAGTAGTCAGGACCCTACTTCAGCTTGTCCCAAATTAAGCAACTCTGTGAATGATACATATATATGTGACAGTCAGGAGACTCTTTGATATGGACACTCATACAGAACCTCTTCGAATACTGCACATGTGGGGAATAATCACTACTGTATTCCATATGGTGATTCCTTTGGAGGGTCAAACAATAATGCACAACTGGAGTAAAATGGGGTCTATTATATAAGGCCACTCTTTCAGTGTTACAGGGAATAATATGTATATCTCATAAGTCAGGGATCTCTTTCACATGGCCACATGTTCCGGGCCTCTGTGAATAATACTCTACTCAGAAATAGTCAAGGTTCTACTTCAAATGGTTACACACTCAGAGACTCTGTAAGTAATGCACACCTGGGCAATACACAAGAGTCTCTTTTTTATGCCCACTTAGTCAGAGTCTCATTCTATCATACACACCCGGGGAAGAGTTAAGGATATACCTCATGGAACCAAATATATAGATCCTCAGTGAATAATGCACACCAGGGTTATAGTCGAGCATTTTTTATATGGCCACTAATTCTGTGCCCCCCTGAATGATACCCACCTGAGGAATCCTCAGAATTCAATTTCATACTACCACTCATTTAGAACTTTATAAAATAATTCACAATGTAGCAATAGTCAAGTGTTTATATCATAAGGCCTCTCATTCCAAGTTTTAGTGTATAATGAACTTCTATGGATTAATCAGAAAGCTGTTTAAGATAGCTACAATTTGAGTGCCTTCCTGGAGGATACACACCTGGGAAATATGATTCTATTTCATATAAACTCTAATGCTGGGTACCAATGAGGAATACACAGGTGGGATAGTGTAAGGAGTTTATTTGTTATGGGCACTCATAGAGAACCTGTTTGAATAATGCACACACGACGAATAATAAGGATTCTATGTTGTATGGCTATTCATTCAGCCAACAAGCAAATAACGAACATGTGGATTATTAGAAGTCTGTTTCATATGCTTCTCTTTCACAGCCTCACTGAATATTACACACTTTAGAGATAGTCTGGAGTCTATTCTTTATGGCCATTCCTTCAGAGAATCACGGAATAATGAACACTGTGGAATAGTAAGAAGTCTCTTTCCGACCGCCACTAATTGAAAGCCTCACTAAATGTACCCACCTGTAAAAAAGTCAGGATTTACTTCTATCCACTCATTCAGAGTCTCACTAAATAATGCACACATGTGGAACTTTCAGTAGAATTTTTCATGTGGCCTCTCATTCCGAGTGTCACTGAACAATGTGCTGTAGTGTGGAGTCTATTTCATGTAGACAAATATTCCGAGCCTCAGTGATTAAGACAGACCTTTGCAATCGTAAAGATTCTAATTAATATGGACACATCTTCTGAGCCCCACTGAATAATACACACCTGTAGAATAATTTGGAGTCTATTTTCGATGGACATTCATTCAGAGCCTCGGTGAATAATGCACATGCCTGGGGTAGCCAAAAGTCCATTTTATTTGTACACTCATCCATAGCCTCAGTTTATAATATTCACCTGTGGATTAGTTGAGGTTCCATTTCATATAGCCAGGGACTCGTAACCTCAGTGAATAATGCACATATGTAACGTACTCAGCAGTCTGTTTTATATAGCCACTCATTCAGAGATTCATTGGATAATAAAATTATTTAAGATAGACAGAATCTCGTTTCATATGGACACACAAGAAGAGCCTCACTGAGTAATACACACCTGGGAAAATGTGAGGAGTCTACTATATATAGCCTCTCATTTACAGCCTCAGGGAATAATGCACACGTGTGGAGTAGGCACTAATCTGTTTTATATGACCACAAAATCAAAAGCTTATTGAGTAATACACAAGTTTGGAATAGTCACTAGTCTATTTCATATAACCAATATTCAAAGTCAGAGTCAATAATTTAATCCTGTGGACTAGTCAGGAAACAGTTTCATATGGACAAATTTTAGAGCTTCAGTGAATAAAACATACCTGGGAAATACTCAGGAGGCTCTTTCATATGGAATCTATTTCAGAGCTTCATTGATTAAGGAACACCTGTATCGTAGCCAGAATTTTCCTTTAATAGCCACATCTTCAGAGCCTAACTGAATAACATACACCTTGGGAAACGTCAAAATTCTATTTAGAATAGCCACTCTTTTAGAGCCGAATGTAAAAACGCATGCCTGTGGGGTATTCAGGGGTCTCTATTTTATGGACACTCATTCAAAGCCTCACAAAATAATACAGACTTATGGAAAATTCAGAAGGTTATTTCACAAGGCCTCTTATTTGTTACCACAGTGAAGGATTATATACATCTGGAAAATACTCAGGATTCTTTTATATATGGCAACTTATTCAGAGACTCAGTGAATAATGCACACCTGGGGTATAGTCTGGAGACTATATGATATGACCATTTCCTTAGCACTCAGTGGAAAATGGAGAGCTGAAAGAAGTCAGGATGAGAGGCAGGAGTCTACTTTATGTGGTCACTCGTTCAGAAACTCACTGAAGAATACACACCTTAAAAATAGTCAGAGTCCAGGTATAATGGCCTATCACAGCACTACCGAATAATTCACACTTGGGCCATAGTAAGGAGTGTATTTTATATGGCTTCTATTTCAGAGCTTCAATGCATAATCAGAAGTTGTGTAGTAGTTAGGACCCTTTTTCAGTGCCCCAAATTAATCAGCTCCGTGAATGATACATATATGTGTGACAGTCAGGATACTCTTTGGTATGGACACTCATACAGAACCTCTTTGAATACTGCACATGTTGGGAATAATCACTAGTGTATTTCATATGATGATTCCTTTTGAGGGTCAAAAAATAATGTGCAACTATGGAGTAAAATGGGGTCTATTACAAAAGGCCACTCTTTCAGTGTTACAGGGAATAATATGTATATCTGATAAGTCAGGAATCTCTTTCACATGGCCACTCGTTCAGGGCCTCTGTGAATAATAGTGCCCTCAGAAATAGTCAAGGTTCTACTTCAAATGGCTACACATTCAGAGTGTCTGTAAGAAAGGCACACCTGGCCAATACACAAGAGTATCTTTTTTATGTCCACTTAGTCAGAGTCTCATTCACCTATACACTCCCAGGAAAGAGTTAAGAGTATACCTCACAGAAGCAATCATTTAGAGCCTCAGTAAATAATGCACTCCAGGGTTTGAGTCGAGCATTTTTTATATGGCCACTCACTCTGTACCTCCCTGAATGATACACACCTGGGGAATCCTCAGGATTCAGTTTTATATTACCACTCATTTAGAACATTATGGAATAATTCACAATGGAGCAATAGGCAGGTGTCAATTTCATGTGGCCTCTCATTCAAAGTTTCATTGTATAATGAACTTCTATGTAGTAATCAAGACGCTGCTTAAGACAGCCACGAATTGAGTGCCTTCCTGAATGATACACACCTGGGTTATAGGATTCTATTTTATATGAACACTAATACTGGGTACCGCTGAGTAGTACACATGTGGGATAGATTAAGGAGTTTATTTGTTATGGGCACTCATAGAGATCCTGTTCGAATAATGCACACATGGTGAATAATAAAGATTCTATATTGTACGGCTAATCATTCAGACAAAAGTGAATAACGCGCAAGTGGATTATTAGAAATCTGTTTCATATGCCCCTCTTTCACAGCCTCACTGAATATTACACACTTTAGATATACCCTGGAGTCTGTTTTTATGGCCATTCATTCAGAGATTCACTGAATAATGAATATCTGTGGAATAGTCAGAAATCTCTTTCCGACCGCCACTCATTGAAAGCCTCACTAAATGTACCCACCTGTGGAAAGAGTCAGGATTTATTTCTATTCCCTCATTCAGAGTCTCACTAAATAATGCACCTGTGGAATTGTCAGGAGAATTTTTCATGCGGCCTTTCATTTTGAGTGCCACTGAACAATGTGCTGTAATCTGGAGTCTATTTTATGTAGATATATATTCAGAGCCTCAGTGAATAAGACAGACCCTTGCTATCATAAAGATTCTAATTAATATGGACACATCTCCTGAGCCTCACTGAATAATATACACCTGTAATATAATTTGGAGTCTATTTTCGTTGGACGTTCATTCAGATCCTTGGTGAATAATGCACACCCCTGAGGTAGCCAGAAGTCCATTTCATTTTTACACTCATCCATAGCCTCAGTTTATAATATGCACGTTTGGATTAGTTGGGGTTCCATTTCATATAGCCACGGACTCATAACCTCAGTGAATAATGCACATATGTAAGGTACTCAGCAGTATGTTTCATATAGCCACTCATTCAGAGATTCATCCAATAATTAAATTATTTAAGATAGACAGAATCCCGTTTCATATGGTCACACAAGAATAGCCTCAGTGGGTAGTACACACCTGGGAAAATGTGAGGAGTCTACTATACATAGCCTCTTATTTTCAGCCTCAGGGATAAATGCACACGTGTGGAGTAGGCACTAATATATTTTGTATGGCCACAACATCAAACACTGAATGAGCAATGCACAAGTGGGGAATAGTCACCATTCTATTCCATATGTCCAAATATTCAAAGTCAGAGTCAATAATCTACTTCTGTGGATTAGTCAGGAAACAATTTCATGTGGACCAAGTTTTAGAGCTTCAGTGAATAATATATACCTGGGAAATACTCAGGACGCTATTTCATATGGCGTCTATTTCAGAGATTCTTTGAATAAGGAACACATGTATTGTAGTGAGAATTCACTTTTCCCAGCGAAAACTTTAGAGCATAACTGAATAATATACGCCTTGGGAAAAGTCCGGATTCTATTTTGTATAGCCACTCATTTAGTGCTGAATGAAAAAACGCACTCCTGTAGAGTATTAAGTAGTCTCTATTTTATGGACACTCATTCAGAGCGTCACAAAATAATACAGACCTATGGAAAAGTCAGGAGTGTATTTCACATGACCACTTATTCAGAACCGCAGTGAAGGTTCATATACATTTGGAAAATACTCAGGATTCTTTTATATATAGCCACTTATTCAGAGACTCAGTGAATAAACATACCTGGGATATAGTCTGGAGACTATTTGATATGACCGTTCTTTTACCACTCACTGAAAAATGGAGAACTGAAATATAGTCAGGATGATAGAGTCAGGAGACTACTTTATGTAGTCCCTAGTTCAGAAACACACTGAAGAATACACACCTTAAGGATAGTCAGAGTCCATGTATACTGGCCACTCAGTCACAGCATTACCGGATAATGCACAATTTGGGCAATAGTAAGGAGTGTATATCATATGGCTTCTAATTCAGAGCTTCATTGAATAATGAATAGCTGTGTAGTAGTCAGGACCCCATTTCAGCTTGCCCAAAATTAAGAAGCTCCGTGAATGATATATATATGTGTGATAGTCAAGAGACTCTTTGATATGGACACTCTTACAGAACCTCTTCGAATACTGCACATGTGGGGAATAATCACTAGTGTATTTCATATGGTGATTTTTTGGAGGGTTATACAATAACACGCAACTGTGGAGTAAAATGGGGTCTGTTATATAAGGCCACTCTTTCAGCGTTGCAGGGAATAATATGTATATCCGATAAGTCAGGAATCTCTTTCACATGGCCACTAGTTCATGGCCTTTGTGAATAAAACTCCCCTCAGAAATAGTCAAGGTTATACTTCAAATGGCTACACATTCAGAGTCTCTGTAAGTAATTCACACCTGGGCAATACACAATAGTCTCTTTTATATGGCACTTAGTCAGTGTCTCATTCAATTATACACACCCGGGGAAGAGTTAAGAGTATACTTCATGGAACCAATCATTTAGAGCCTCAGTGAATCATGCAAACCAGGGTTATTGTCGAGCATTTTTTATATGACCACTCATTCTGTGCCTCCCTGAATGATACACACCTGGGGAATCCTCATGATTCCATTTCATACTACCACTCATGAAGAAACTTATAGAATAATTCACAATAGAGCAATAGTCACGTGTGAATTTCATATGGCCTCTCATTCAAAGTTTCATTGTATAAAAAACTTCTATGGATGAATCAGGACGCTGTTTAAGATAGCCACAATTTGAGTGCCTTCCTGAATGATACACACCTGGGTTATAGGATTCTATTTCATATGAACTCTAATTCTGGGTACCGTTGAGTAACACACATGTGGGATAGAGTAAGGAGTTTGTTATGGGCACTCATAGAGAACCTGTTTGAATAATGCACACATGGCGAATAATAAGGATTCTATGTTGTATGATTAATCATTCAGACAAAAAGTGAATAACGCACATGTGGATTATTAGATTTCTGTTTCATATGCCCCTTATTTTACCGCCTCACTGAATATTACACACTTGAGATATAGTCTGGAGTCTGTTCTTTATGGCCATTCATTCAGAGAATCACTGAATAATGAACACCTGTTGCATAGTCAGAAGTCTCTTTCCAACCGCCACTCATGAAAAGCCTCACTAAATGTACCCACCTGTGGAAAGAGTCAGGATTTACTTCTATTCTTTCACTCAGAGTCTCACTATATAATGTACACCTGTGGAATTGTCAGGAGAATTTTTCATGCGGCCTCTCATTCTGGGTGTCACTGAACACTGTGCTGTAGTCTCGAGTCTAATTCATGTAGACACATATTCATAGCCTCATTGAATAAGACAGACCCTTGCTATCGTAAAGATTCTAATTAATATGGACACATCTTCGGAGCCTCAATAAATAATACACACCTTTAGAATAAATTAGAGTCTATTTTCGGTGGACATTCATTCAGAGCCTCGGTGAATAATGCATACCCCTGAAGCAGCCAGAAGTCCATTTCATTTGTACACTCATCCATAGCCTCAGTTTATAATATGTACGTGTGGATTATTTGGGGTTCCATTTCACATAGCTACCCACTCGTAACCTCAGTGAATAATACACATATGAAACGTACTCAGCAGTCTGTTTCAAATAGCCACTCATTCAGAGATTCATTAGGTAATAAAAGTATTTAAGATAGATAGAATCCCATTTCATATGGTCACACAAGGAGAGCCTCACTGAGTAATACACACCTGGGAAAATGTGAGGAGTCTACTATATATAGCCTCTCATTTACAGCCTCAGAGAATAATGCACACGTGTGGAGTAGGCAATAATCTATTTTATATGGCCACAAAATCAAATTCTGAGTGACCAATACACAAGTTGGGAATAGTCTCTTGTCTATTCCATATGAATATGGAATAGAATATTCCATATGAATATTCCAAATATTCAATGTCAGAGTCAATAATTCACTCCTGTGAACTAGTCAGGAAACAATTGCATATGGACAAAGTTTTAGAGCTTTAGTGAATAATATATACCTGGAAAATACTCAGGACTCTATTTCATATGGCGTCTATTACAGAAGTTCATTGAATAAGGAACAGATGTATCATAGTCAGAATTTTTTTTTAACAGCCACGTTGTCAGAGACTAACTGAATAACATACACCTTGGGAAAAGTTAGGATTCTATTTTGTGTAGCCACTCATAAAGATCCTAATGTAAAAGGGCACACCTGTGGAGTATTCAGGAGACTTTATTTTCTGCACACTCATTCAGACCGTCACAGAATAATACAGACCTTTGGAAAAGATGGGAGTGTATGTCACATGGCCACTTATTCAGAATCGCAGTGAAAGATCATATACATCTGGAAAATCCTCAGGATTATTTTATATATGGCCACTTATTCAGAGACTCAGTGAATAATGCACACCTGGGGTATAGTCCGGAGACTATTTGAAATGACCATTCCCTAAGCATTCAGTGGAAAATGGAGAGCTGAAATATAGTCAGGATGATAGATTCAGGAGTCTACTTTATGTGGTCACTTGTTCAGAAACTCACTGAAGAATACACACCTTAAGAATAGTCAGTGTCCAGGTATTATGGCCACTCAGTCACAGAATTACCGAATAATGCACAATTTGGGCAATAGTAAAGAGTCTATATCATATGGCTTCTAATTCAGAGCTTCAGTGCATAATCAGCAGCTGTGTAGTAGTCAGGACCCATTTCAGCTGGCCTCAGATTAAGCAGCTCCGTGAATGTTACATATATGTGTGATAGTCAGGAGACTCTTTGATATGGACACTGTTACAAAACTTCGTCGAATACTGCAAATGTGGAGAATAATCACTAGTGTTTTAAATATGGTGATTCCTTTGGAGGGTCAAACAATAACACGCAACTGTGGAGTAAAATGGGTTCTATTACATAACGCCACTCTTTCAGTGTTGCAGGGAATAACATGTATATCTGAAAAGTCAGGAACCTATTTCACATGGCCACTTGTTCAGGGCCTCTGTGAATACTCCCCTCAGAAATAGTCAAGGTTCTACTTCAAATGGCTACACATTCAGAGTCTCTGTAAGTAATGAACACCTGGGCAATACACAAGAGTCTTTTTTTTATGGCCACTTCATCAGAGTCCCATTCAATTATACACACCCGGAGAAGAGTTAAGAGTATACTTCACGGAACCAATCATTTAGAGCCTCAGTGAATAATGCACACCAGTGTTATAGTCGAGCATTTTTTATATGGCCTCTCTTTCTGTGCCTCCCTGAATGATACACACCTGGGTAATCTTCAGGACTCAATTTCATACTAACACTCTTGTAGAACCTTATAGAATAATTCACAACAGAGCCATAGTCAGGTGTCTATTTCATATGGTCTCTCATTCAATGTTTCAGTGTATAATTAACTTCTATGGAGCAATCAGGACGCTGTTTAAGAAAACCATGAATTGAGTGCCTTCCGGAATGATACACACCTGGTTTATACAATTCTATTTCATATGAACTCTAATTCTGGGTACCGCTGAGTAATACACACGTAGGATAGTGTAAGGAGTTTATTTGTTATAGAAACTTATAGAGAACCTGTTTGAAAAATGCCCACATGGAGAATAATAAGGATTCTATGTTGTAAGGCTAGTCATTCAGACAAAAAGTGAATAACGAACATGTGGATTATTAGAAGTCTGTTTCATATGCCCCTTTTTCACAGCCTCACTGAATATTACACACTTGAGACATAATCTGGAGTCTGTTATATATGGCCATTCATTCAAAAATTCACTGCATTATGAACACCTGTGGAATAGTCAGAAGTCCCTTTCCAACCGCCACTCATTGAAAGCCTCACTAAATGTACCCACCCGTGGAAAGAGTCAGGATTTACTTCTATTCACTCATTCAGAGTCTCACTAAATAATGCACACCTGTGGAATTCTCAGGAGAATTTTTCATGTGGCCTCTCATTCCGAGTGTCACTGAACAATGTGCTGTAGTCTGGAGTCTATTTTATTTAGACACGTATTCAGAGCCTCAGTGAATAAGGCAGACCCTTGCTATTGTAAAGACTGTAATTAATATGGACACATCTTCTGAGCCTCACTTAATAATACACACCTGTAGAATAACATGGAGTCTATATTCGATGGACATTCATTCAGAGCCTCGGTGAATAATGCACACCCCTGGGGTAGCCAGAAGTCCATTTCATATCTACACTCATCCATTACCTCAGTTTATAATATGCACGTGTGGATTAGTTGGGGTTCCATTTTATATAGCCAATGACTCGTATCGTCAGTGCATAATGCACATATGTAACGTACTCAGCAGTCTGTTTCATATAGCCTCTCATTCAGAGATTCATTGGATAATAAAATTATTTAAAATGGACAGAATCCCGTTTCATATGGTCACACAAGAAGAGCCTCACTGAGTAGTACACACCTGGAAAAATGTGAGGAATCTTCTATATATAGCCTCTCATTTACAGCCTCAGGGAATAATTCACACGTATAGAGTAGGCACTAATCTATTTAATATGGCCACAAAATCAAAAGTTTATTGAGCAATACCCAAGTTTGGAATTGTCACTAGTCTATTCCCTATAACCAATATTCAAAGTCAGAGTAAATAATTCACTCCTGTGGACTAGTCAGGAAACAATTTCATATGGACAAAGTTTTAGAGCTTCAGTGAATAATACATACCTGGGAAATACTCAGGACACTATTTCATATGGCATCTATTTCAGAGCTTCATTGAATAAAAAACACCTGTATCATAGCCAGAATTTTCCTTTAATAGCCACATTTTCAGAGCCTAACTGAGTAACATACACCTTGGGAAAAGTCAGGATTCTATTTAGTATAGCCACTCTTTTAGAGCCAAATGTAAAAACGCAGGCCTGTGGAGTATTCAGGAGTCTCTATTTTATGGACACTCATTCAGAGCCTCACAGAATAATACAGACCTATGGAAAAGTCAGCAGGTTATTTCACAAGGCGTCTTATTTGGATCCGCAGTGAAGGATCATATACATCTGGAAAATACTCAGGATTCTTTTATGTATGGCCACTTATTCAGAGACTCAGTGAATAATGCACACCTGTGGTATAGTCTGGAGACTATATGATATGACCATTCCCTTAGCACTCAGTGGAAAATGGAGAGCTGAAATAGAGTCAAGATGATAGAGTCAGAAGTCTACTTTATGTGGTCACTCGTTCAGAAACTCACTGAAGAATACACACCTTAACAATTGTCAGAGTCCAGGTATAATGGCCAATAAATCACAGCATTACCGAACAATTCACAATTGGGCCATAGTAAGGAGTATATTTTATATGACTTCTATTTCAGAGATTCAGTGCATAATCAGAAACTGTGTGGTAGTCAGGACCCTATTTCAGTGCCCCAAGTTAATCAGCTCCGTGAATGATACATATATGTGTGACAGTCAGGAGACTCTTTGATATGGACACTCATACAGAACCTCTTCGAATACTGCACATGTTGGGAAAAATCACTAGTGTATTTCATATGCTGATTTCATTGGAAAGTAAAACAATAATTCACAACTGTGGAGTAAAATGGAGTCTATTACATAAGGCCACTCTTTCAGTGTTACAGGGAATCATATGTATATCTGATAAGCCAGGAATCTCTTTCACATAGCTACTCATTCCGGGCCTCTGTGAATAATAGTCCCCTCAGAAATAGTCAGGGTTCTACTTCAAATGGCTACACATTCAGAGTCTCTGTTAGTAAGGCACACCTGGAAAATACACAAGAGTCTCTTTTTTATGTCCACTTAGTCAGAGTATCATTCAATTATACATTCCCAGGGAACAGTTAACTCTATACCTCATGGAACCAATCTTTAAGAGCCTCAGTGAATAATGCAAACCAGGGTCATAATCGAGCATTTTCTATATGGCCACTCATTTTGTGCCTCCCTGAATGATACACACCACGAGAATCTGCAGGATTCCATTTCATACTACCACTCATTTAGAACCTTATAGAATAATTCACAACGGAGCAGTAGTCAGGAGTCTATTTCATATGGCCTCCTATTCAAAGTTTCAGTGTATAATGAACTTCTATGGAGTAATCAGGAATCTGTTTAAGACAGCAACGAATTGAGTGCCTTCCTGAATGATACAAGCATAGCTTTTATCATTCTATTTCATATAAATTCTAATCCTGAGTGCCGCTGATTTACACACACGTACGATAGTGTAAGGACTTTATTTGTTATGGGCACTCATAGAGAACCTGTTTGAATAATGCACACATGGTGAATAATAAGGATTCTATGTTGAAAGGGTAGTTATTCAGACAAAAAGTGTACAACGCACATGTGGATTATTAGAAGTCTGTTTCATATGCCCCTCTTTCACAGCTTCACTGAATATTACACACTTGAGATATAGTCTGGAGTCTGTTTTTTATGGCCAATCATTCAGAGAATCACTGAATAATGAACACCTGTGGAATAGTCAGAAGTCTCTTTCCGACCACCACTCATTGAAAGCTTCACTAACTGTACCCACCTATTGAAAGAGTCAAGATTTACGTCTATTCCCTCATTGAGAGTTTCACTAAATAATGTACACCTGTGGAATTATCAGGAGAATTTTTTATGCGGCCTCTCATTCCGAGTGTCACTGAACAATGTGCTGTAGTCTGGAGTCTATTTCATGTAGACACATATTCAGAGCCTCAGTGAATAAGACAGACCATTGCTATCGTAAAGATTCTAAATAATATGGACACATCTTCTGAGCCTCACTGAATAACACACACCTGTAGAATAATTTGAAGTATATTATTGATGGACATTCATTCAGAGCCTCGTTGAATAATGCACAACCCTAGTGTGGCCAGAAGTCCATTTCATTTGTACACTCATCCATAGCCTCAGTTTATAATATGCACGTGTGGATTAGTTGGGGTTCCATTTTATATAGCCAATGACTCATATCCTCAGTTCATAATGCACATATGTAACGTACACAGCAGTCTGTTTCATATAGCCTCTCATTCAGAGATTCATTGGATAATAAAATTATTTAAGATGGACAGAATCCCGTTTCATATGGTCACACAAGAAGAGCCTCACTGAGTAATAAACACCTGGAAAAATGTGAGGTGTCTATATAGCCTCTCATTTACAGCCTCAGGGAATAATGCACACGTGTGGAGTAGGCACTAATCTATTTTATATGGCCACAAAATCAAACCATTAGTGAGCAATACACAAGTTGGGAGTAGTCACTAATCTTTTCCATATGCCCAAATATTCAAAGTCAGAGTCAATAATTCACTCCTGTGGACTAGTCTGGAAACAATTTCATATGGACAAACTTTTAGAGCTTCAGTGAATAATATATACCTGAAAAATTCTCAGGACACTATTTCATATGGCATCTACTTCAGAGCTTCATTGAATAAGGAACACCTGTATCATAGTCAGAATTTTCTTTTAATAGCCACATCTTCAGACCAATCTGAATAAAATACACCTTGAAAAAAGTCAGGATTCTATTTCGTATAGCCACTCAGTTACAGATGAATGTAAAAACGCATGCATGTGGAATATTCAGGAGTTTCTATTTTGTGGACACCCATTCAGAGCGTCACAGAATTATACAGACCTATGGAAAATTCAGGAGTGTATTTCACATGGCCATTCACTCAGAACCACAGTGAAGAATTATATACATACAGAAAATACTCAGGATTCTTTTATATATGGCCACTTATTCAGAGACTCAGTGTATAATGCACACCTGGGGTATAGTCAAAGGACAATTTGATATGACCATTTCCTAAGCACTCAGTGAAAAACGGAGAGCTGAAATATAGTCAGCATGATAGAGTCAGGAGTCTACTTTATGTGTTCACTCGTTGAGGAAATCCCTGAAGAATACACACGTTTAAAATTGTCAGAGTCCGGGTATTACAGCAACTCAATCACAGGATTACTGAATAATGCACAACTGTGCAATAGAAAGGAGTCTATATCATATGGCTTCTAATTCAGTGCTTCAGTGCACAATCAGCAGCTGTTTAGTAGTCAGGACCCTATCTCAGCTTGCCCCAAATTTAACAGCTCCGTGAATGATACATATATGTGTGATAGTCAGGAGAATCTATGATATGGATACTCATACATAACCTCTTCAATTACTGCACATGTGGGGAATAATCACTAGTGTATTTTATATGGTGATTCCTTTGGAGGGTCAAACAGTAATGCGCAACATTGGAGTCAAATGGGGTCAATTTCATAAGGCCACTCTTTCAGTGTTGCAGGGAATAATATGTATATCTGATAAGTCAGGATGGTCTTTCACATGGCCACTCGTTCAGGGCCTCTGTGAATAGCACTCCCCTCAGAAATAGTCAAGGTTCTACTTCAAATGGCTACACATGCAGAGTCTCTGTAAGTAATGCATACCTGGGCAATACACAAGAGACTCTTTCTTATGGCCACTTAGTCAGAGTCTCATTCAGTTATACACAACCGGGGAAAAGTTAAGAGTATACCTCACGGAAGCAATCATTTAGAGCCTCAGTGAATAATGCACTCCAGGGTTATAGTCGAGCATTTTTTATATGGCCACTCATTCTGTGACTCCCTGAATGATAAACACCTGGGGAATCCTCAGGATTGAATTTCATACTACCACTCATGTAGAACGTTATAGAATAATTCACAATGGGGCAATAGTCAGGTGTCTATTTCATATGGTCTCTCATTCAAAGTTTCAGTGTATAATGAACTTCTATGGAGTAATCAAAACGCTGTTTAAGATAGCCACGAATTGAGTGCCTTCCTGAATGATAGACCCCTGGGTTATACGAATCTATTTCATATGAACTCTAATTCTGGGTACCGCTGAGTAATACACACTTGGGATACTGTACGGAGTTTATTTGTTATGGGCACTCATAGAGAACCTGTTTAAATAATGCACACATGGCGAATAATAAGGATTCTATACTGTACTGCTAGTCATTCAGTCAAAAAGTGAATAACGCACATGTGGATTATTAGAAGTCTGTTTCACATGCCCCTCTTTCACAGACTCACTGACTATTACACACTTGAGATATAGTCTGGAGTTTTTTCTTTATGGCCATTCATTCAGAGAATCACTGAATAATGAACACCTGTGGAATAGTCAAAAGACTCTTTCCAACTGCCACTCTTTGAAAGCCTCACTAACTGTACCCACCTGTGGAAAGAGTCAGCATTTACTTCTATTCCCTCATTCAGAGTCTCACTAAATAATGCACACCTGTGGAATTCTCAGGAGAATTTCTCATGCGGCCTCTCATTTCGAGTGTCACTGAACAATGTGCTCTACTCTGAAGTCTATTTCATGTAGACACATATTCAGGGCCTCAGTGAATTAGACAGACCCTTGCTATCATAAAGATTTTAATTAATATGGACACATTTCTGAGTCTCCAGGAATAATACACACCTGTAGAATAATTTGGAGTCTATTTTCGATGGACATTCATTCAGAGCGTCGTTGAAGAATGCACACCCACGCTGTAGCCAGAAGTCATTTTCATTTGTACACTTATACATAGCCTCAGTTTATAATATGCACGTGTGGATTAGTTGGGGTTCTATTTCATATAGCCAATGACTCGTATCCTCAGTGAATAATGCACATATGTAACATACTCAGCAGCCTGTTCTATATCGCCTCTCATTCAGAGATTCATTGGATAATAAAATTATTTAAGATGGACAGAATCCCGTTTCATATGGTCACACAAGAAGAGCCTCACTGAGTAATACACATCTGGGAAAGTGTGAGGAGTCTACTATATATAGTCTCTCTTTTACAGCCTCAGGGAATAATGCACACGTGTGGAGTAGGCACTAATCTATTTTATATGGCCACAAAATCAAACACTGAATGAGCAATACACAAGATTGGAATAGTCACAAGTCTATTCCATATGCTCAAATATTCAAAGTCAGAGTCAATAATTCACTCCTGTGGACTAGTCTGTAAACAATTTCATATAGACAAAGTTTTAGAGCTTCAGTGAATAATATATACCTGGAAAATTCTCAGGACGCTATTTCATATGGCGACTATTTCAGAGCTTCATTGAATAAGGAACACCTGTATCATAGTCAGAATTTTCTTTTAATAGCCACATCTTCAGATCCAATCTGAATAAAGTACATTGTGAAAAAAGTCAGGATTCTATTTCGTATAGCCACTCAGTTACAGACGAATGTAAAAACACACGCCTGTGGAGTATTTAGGAGTTTCTATTTTGTGGACACCCATTCAGAGCGTCACAGCATTATACAGACCTATGAAAAATTCAGGAGTGTATTTCACATGGCCATTTATTCAGAACCGCAGTGAAGAATTATATACATACAAAAAATACTCAGGATTCTTTTATATATGGCCACTTATTCAGAGACTCAGTGTATAATGCACAGCTGGGGTATAGTCAAAGGACAATTTGGTATTACCGTTCCCTAAGCACTCAGTGAAAAACGGAGAGCTGAAATATAGTCAGGATGATTGAGTCGGGAGTCTACTTTATGTGTTCACTCATTCAGAAACTCACTGAAGAATACACACCTTAAAAATTGTCAGAGTCCGGGTATTATGGCAACTCAATCACAGCATTACCGAATAATGCACAACTGTGCAATAGAAAGGAGTCTATATCATATCGCTTCTAATTCAGTACTTCAGTGCACAATCAGCAGCTGTGTAGTAGTTAGGACCCTATCTCAGCTTGCCCCACATTTAGCAGCTCCGTGAATGATACATATATGTGTGATAGTCAGGAGAATCTATGATATGGATACTCATACATAACCTCTTCGAATACTGCACATGTGGGGAATAATCACTAGTGTATTTCATATGGTGATTCCTTTGGAGGGTCAAACAGTAATGCGCAACTGTGGAGTAAAATTGGGTCTATATCATAGGGCCACTCTTTCAGTGTTGCAGGGAATAATATGTATATCTGATAAGTCAGGATGCTCTTTCACATGGCCACTCCTTCAGTGCCTCTGTGAATAACACTCCCCTCAGAAATAGTCAAGATTCTACTTCAAATGGCTACACATTCAGAGTCTCTGTGAGTAATGCACACCTGGGCAATACAAAAGAGTCTCCTTTTTATGGCCACTTACTCAGAGTCTCGTTCAGTTATACACAACCGGGGAAAAGTTAAGAGTATACCTCATGGAAGCAATCATTTAGAGCCTCAGTGAATATTGCACTCCAGGGTTATAATCGAGCATTTTTTATATGGCCACTCATTCTGTGACTCCCTAAATGATACACACCTGGGGAATCCTCAGGACTGAGTTTCATACTACCACTCATGTAGAAGCTTATAGAATAATTCACAATGGAGCAATAGTCAGGTGTCTATTTCATATGGTCTCTCATTCAAAATTTCAGTGTATAATGACCTTCTATGGAGTAATCAGGACGTGTTGAAGATAGCCACGAATTGAGTGCCTTCCTGAATGATACACACCAGGTTTATAGGATTCTATTTCATATGATCTCTAATTCTAGGTACAGCTGAATAATAAACAAGTGGCCTAGTGTAAGGAGTTTATTTTTAATTGGCACTCATAGAGAACCTGTTTGAATAATGCACACATGACGAATAGTAAGGATTCTATGTTTTACAGCTAGTCCTTCAGACAAAAAGTGAATAACACACAGGTGGATTATTATAAGTCTGTTTCATTTGCCACTCTTTCACAGCCTCACTTAATATTGCACCCTTGCGATATAGTCTGGAGTCTATTCTTTATGGCAAGTCATTCTGAGAATCACTGAATAATGGACACCTGTGGAATAGTCAGAAGTTTCGTTCCGACTGCCACTCATTGAAACCCTCACTAAATGTACCCACCTGTGGAAAGAGTCAGGATTTACTTCTATTCCCTCATTCAGAGTGTCACTAAATAATGCACCCCTGTGGAATTGTAAGGAGAATTTTTCATTCGGCCTCTCATTCCGAGTGTCACTGAACAATGTTTTGTAGTATGGAGTCTATTTCCTGTAGACACGTATTCAGAGACGCAGTGAATAAGAAAGACCCTTGCCATCGTAAAGATTCTATTTTTTTTTTTTTAGTTTCTATTGCATTATACGTTTTGTGGTACCTGTGCAGATCGTGCAAGATAGTTGCATAGGTACACACATCGCAGTGTGTTTTGCTGCCTTCCTCCCCTTCACCCACACTGATATTCATCCCTAGGCTATCCCTCCCCAGCCCCCCTCTCTGTCTCTCCCCCATTCCCCCCAATAGACCCCAGTGTTTATCAGACCGCCTCTCTGTGTCTATGTGTTCTCATTGTTCTCACCCACCTATGCATGAGTATATGCGGTATTTCTCTTTCTGTTCTTGTGTCAGTTTGCTGAGAATGATGTTCTCCAGATTCATCCATGTCCTTACAAAGAACACAAAGTCATCATTTTTGATTGCTGAATAATATTCCATGGTGTATATGTGCCACATTTTCCCTGTTTAGTCTATCATCCTTGCGCATTTGGGTTGGTTCCAGTTCTTTGCTATTGGAAACAGTGCTGCAATGAACATTCGTTTGCATGTGTCCTTATAGTAGAACGATTTATAGTCCTTTGGATATATACCCAGTAATGGGATTCTTGGGTCAAATGGAATATCTATTTATAGGTCCCTGAGGAATTCCCACACTGTCTTCCACAAAGGTTGAACTAATTTACACTCCCACCAACAGTGTAAGAGTCTTCCTATTTCTCCACATCTTCTCCAGCATCTGCTGTCTCCAGATTTTTTAATGATCGCCATTCTAATCACCTGAGATGGTATCTCAATGTGCTTTTGATTTGCATCTCCCTAATGACCAGTGATGATGAGCACTTTTTCATATGTTTGTTGGCCTCATGTATGTCTTCTTTTGTAAAGTGTCTGTTCATATCCTTTGCCCATTTGTGAATGGACTTGTTTGTTTTTTTCCTGTAAAGCTCTTTGAGTTCTTTGTAAATTCTGGATATCAGCCCTTTGTCAGATGTGTAAACTGTAAAGATTTTTTCCCATTCTGATGGTTGCCGATTCACTCTAGTGACTGTTTGTTTTGCCATGCAGAAGCTGGGGAGTTTGATTAGGTCCCATTTGTCTATTTTGGCTTTTGTTGCCAATGCTTTTGGTGTTTTGTTCATGAAGTCCTTGCCTACTCTGATGTCCTGAATGGTTTTGCCTAGATTTTCTTCTAGGGTTTTTATGGTGTCAGGTCTTACGTTTAAGTCTTGAATCCATCTGGAGTTAATTTTAGTGTAAGGTGTCAGGAAGAGTTCCAGTTTCTGCTTTCTGCACATGGCTAGCCAGTTTTCCCAACACCATTTATTAAATAGGGAATCTTTTCCACATTTCTTGTTTTTGTCTGGTTTATCAAAGATAATATGGTTGTAGATATGTTGTGTTGCCTCCGATGCTTCTGTTCTGTTCCATTGGTCTATATCTCTGTTTTGGTACCAGTACCATGCTGTTTTGATTACTGTAGCCTTGTAGTATAGTTTGAAGTCTGGTAGTGTGATGCCTCCAGCTGTGTTCTTTTTGCTTAGAATTGACTTGGCTATGCGGGCTCCTTTTTGGTTCCATATAAAGTTCATGGTGGTTTTTTCCAGTTCTGTTAAGAAATTCAATGGTAGTTTGATAGGGATAGCATTGATTGTGTTCAATACTTTGGGCAGTATAGCCATTTTCACAATATTGATTCTTCCTAACCATGAACATGAAATGCTTCTCCATCTGTTTGTGTCCTCTCTTATTTCGTTGAGCAGTGGTTTGTAGTTTTCCTTAAAGAGGTCCGTTACATTCCTTGTGAGTTGTATTCCTAGGTATTTTATTTTTTTTGTAGCAATTGTGAATGGCAGTTCGTTCTGAATTTGGTTCTCTTTAAGACTGTTATTGGTGTATAGGAATGCTTGTGATTTTTGCAGATTTATTTTATATTATGGGACTTTGCTGAAGTTGCTTATCAGTTGCAGAAGCTTTTGGGCTGAAGTGATGGGGTCTTCTAGTTATACTATCATGTCATCTGCAAATAGAGACAATTTGGCTTCCAACTTTTCTAGTTAAATACACTTTACTTCTTTTTCTTGCCTAATTGCTCTGGCTAGAACTTCCAGTACTATGTTGAATAGGAGCGGTGAGAGAGGGCGTCCTTGTCTAGTGCCAGATTTCAAAGGGAATTCTTCCAGTATTTGCTCATTAAGTACGTTATTGGCTGTTGGTTTGTTGTAAATAGCTTTTATTACTTTAAGATATGTTCCTTTAATACCAAGTATATTGAGGGTTTTTAGCAGAAAGGGCTGTTGAATTTTGTCAAATGCCTTCTCTGCGTCAATTGAGATAATCATGTGGTTTTTTGTTTTTACTCCTGTTTATGTGGTGAATTACATTTATAGACTTGCGTGTGTTGAAAAAGCCTTGCATCTGCGGCATGAATCCTATGTGATCATGATGGATAAGTTTTTTAACGGGCTGTTGCAATCGGTTTGCCAGTATTTTATTGAAGATTTTTGCATCTATGTTCATCATGGATATTGGCCTGAAGTTTTCTTTTCTTGTTGAGTCTCTGTCAGGTTTTGGTATCAGGATGATGTTGGTCTCATAAAATGACATGGGAAGGATTCCCTTTTTTTTCGATTTTTTGGAATAATTTCAGAAGGAATGGAACCAAATCCTCTTTGTATGTCTGGTAGAATTCAGCTGTGAACCCATCTGGACCTGGGCTTTTTTTGTGTGGTAGGCTTTAATTGCTGCCTCAACTTCAGACCTTGTTATTGGTCTATTCATAGTTTCGGCTTCCTCCTGGTTTAGGCTTCGGAGGACACAGGCGTCCAGGAATTTATCTATTTCTTCCTGATTTACTAGTTTATGCGCATAGAGTTTTTTGTAGTATTCTCTGATGATGGTTTGAATTTCTGTGGAAACTCTGGTGATTTCCCCTTTATCGTTTATTATTTCATCTATTTGGTTGTTCTCTCTTTTCTTTTTTATCAGTCTGGCTAGTGGTCTGTCTATTTTGTTGATCTTTTCGAAAAACCAGCTCTTAGATTTACTGATTTTTTGAAGGGTTTTTCTTGTCTCTATCTTCTTCAGTTCTGCTCTGATCTTACTTGCTTCTTGTCTTTGGCTAGATTTTGAGCTTTTTTGATCTTGCTTCTCTAGCTCTTACAATTTTGACGATAGGGTGTTAATTTTGGATCTCTCCACTCTTCTCATGTGGACACATATTGCTATATATTTTCCTCTACAGACTGCTTTAAATGTGTCCCAGAGATTCTGGTACGTTTTGTATTCATCATCATTGGTTTCAAAGAACTTATTTATTTCTGCCTTCATTTCATTGTTTATCCAATCAACCTTCAAGAGCCAGTTGTTCTGTTTCCATGAAGCTGTGTGGTTCTGAGTTATGTTCTAAATTCTGAGTTCCAACTTGATTGCTCTATGGTCTGAGAGATTGTTTGTTATGATTTCATTTGTTTTGCACTTGCTGAGGAGTGCTTTACTTTCAATTATGTGGTCAATTTTGGAGTAGGTGTGATGTGGTGCTGAGAAGAATGTATATTCTGTGGATTTGGGGTGGAGAGTTCTATAAATGTCTATCAGGTTTGCTTGTTCCAGGTCTGAGTTCAAGTCCTGGATATCCTTGTTAATTTTTTGTCTGGTTCATCTGTCTGCTATTGACAGTGGAGTGTTAAAGTCTCCCACTATTATTTTGTGGGAGTCTAAGACTGTAAGTTATTAAGAATTTGCCTTATGATATCTGGGTGCTCCTACATTGGGTCCATATATATTTAGAATTATTAGCTTTTCTTGTTGTATCGATCTTTTCCCGTTATGTAATGACCTTCTTTGTCCCTTTTGATCTTTGTCGCTTTAAAGTCTATTTTATCAGAGATGAGAAGTGCAACTCCTGCTTTCTTTTTGCTCTCCATTTGCTTGGTATATCTTCCTCCATCCTTTTATTTTGAGCCTTTGTGTATCTTTGCGTGTGAGGTGGGTTTCCTGGATACAGCACACCGATGGGTTTTGTTTTTTTATCCAATTTGCCAGTGTGTGTCTTTTTATTGGTGCATTTAGCCCATTTATATTTAGGGTTAATATTGTTATGTGTGAATTTGATACTGCCATTTTGATGCTAGCTGGCTGTTTTGCCCGTTGGTTCATGTACATTCTTCATTTTGTTGATACTCTTTAGCATTTGGTATGCTTTTAGGATGGCTGGTACTGGTTGTTTCTTCTATGTGTAGTGCCTCTTTCAGGAGCTCTTGTAAAGAAGGCATAGTGGTGACAAAATCTCTGAGTACTTGCTTGTTCGTGAAGGATTTTATTTTTCCCTCACTTATGAAGCTCAGTTTGGCTGGATATGAAATTCTGGGTTGAAAATTCTTTTCTTTAAAGATGTTGAATATTGGCCCCAACTCTCTTCTGGCTTGTAGAGTCACTGCCGAGCGAGGTGCTGTGAGTCTGATGGGCTTCCCTTTGTGGGTGACCCGACCTTTCTCTCTGGCTGCCCTTAGTATTTTCTCCTTCATTTCAACCCTGGTGAATCTGATGATTATGTGCCTTGGGGTGGCCCTTCTTGTGGAATATCTTTGTGGTGTTCTCTTTATTTCCTGGAGTTGAGTATTGACCTGTCTTGCTAGGTTGGGGAAGTTTTTCTCAATAATATCCTGAAGAGTGTTTTCCAGCTTGGATTCATTCTCTTCATCACATTCTGGTACACCTATCAAACGTAGGTTGGGTCTCTTCACATAGTCCCACATTTCTTGGAGATTTTGTTCATTCCTTTTTGTGCTTTTTTCTTTAATCTTGGTTTCTCGTTTTATTTCATTGAGTTGATCTTCAACTTCTGATATTCTTTCTTCTGCTTGGTCAATTCGGCTGTTGAAACTTGCGCATGCTTTGGGAAGTTCTCGTGTTGTGTTTTTCAGCTCCTTCAATTCATTCATATTCCTCTCTACGTTTTACATTCTTGGTATTATTTCCTCGAGTCTTTTTTCATATCTTTTTTCAAGGTTCTTGGTTTCTTTTCACTGGTTTAGAACATGTTCTTTTAGCTCCCTGATGTTTCTCATTATCCGCTTTCTGAAGTCTGATTCTGTCATTTCGTCAAACTCCTTCTCCATCCAGCTTTGTTTCCTTGCTGGTGAGGGGTTTTGGTTCTTTGTAGGAAGTAAGGTGTTTTGGTTTCGGGTGTTTTCCTCCGTTTTGCGCTGGTTCCTTCCCATGTTTATGGATTTATCCAGCTGTCATCTTAGTAGTTGCTGATTTTTCAATTGGGTCTCTGTGTGGACGCTGACATTGTTGATGATGAAGTATTTCTGTTACTTAGTTTTCCTTCTAATGGTCTAGCGCCTCTGCTGTATGAGTGCTGAGGTCCACTCCAGGCCCTGCTTTTCTGGGGTATACCTGTAGCAGCTGCAGAAGTGTGAGGGATGATACCAGTTTCTTCTTCTTCTGTCTTTGTTCCAGAATGATGCTTGCCAAATGTCAGTCTGATTAGTCCTTTTTTGGGGTGACTCTTTGGATATACATGGGTTAGGGAGCTGCTTGAGGAGATGGTCTGTGCTTTATAGGAGCTCCAGTGCTGAGCTGTGAGCTCCGTTGTTCATTCAGGTTTGTTGGGAAGTTGTTTATATCTGCTGCAATAGAACTCATAAAACACCACCCCCTTTTTTTTCTTCCTAGATGCTCTGTCTCCGGGAGTTGGGGCTTTCTTTATGAGTATCTGCTGCACTGTACTGCCCCACTAGGAGGCAGTCTATTCACTATTTGTCTGCCAGGCTCTGACCTGCTAGGGCGGGTTCACCTGGTTGCTGCTGGGCTCCCTTCTGCTGTGGAGCGCTCCCCACTCCTGGTAGTGTCTCTCTGTTATGGCAGGTTGCTTCGGCAACAGCAGGCTGCGTCAGCCTTCGGTGGTTCTTCAGTAGGGGCAGATTGCGTCAGTAATGGTGGACGCCCCTCCCTCACCGGGCTACACTGTCCTAGATGCTGGCAGCAAAACTCTCAGCCCCAAGCACCTCCAGTCACTGCACTGCTTGTCCCCGTGAGGGTGGAACCTGCCGAGCCGAGTCACCAAGCTCCCTGCCTCAGAGGCTGCCATCTCTCTATATCTCTTCTTCTCAGAAAGCTGAAAGGTCGACTCTCTCACTGGCGCCCCAGTAGCCTGCCAATAGGGCACTGGGATCCATGCCATCTCCCATGCCACTGCCCACTGCAACAGCTCAGATCACGCTTCCCAGAAAACTTCTGGTCTGGCTTATTGTCCAAGTCCTGTTCAATCAGATGGACATGCCAATCTGCCCTTCCAAATCTCAGATTGCCAGTTTAACAGGGCACCCAGACCACTGAGTTCAGTGCCGGGTCCCGCTGTTGTGCCAGCCAAAGCGGCCACACTAGCAGGCTTCTCTAGCTGGCTGTACTAGCGTCCCGTATCTCTCCCACACCTGGGACCTTCAACGCTCTGTGGGCAAAAAGGCCCATCTGATAATGCGGCTAGGACTCACCCTCTGTGCCTTCACTGAGAACTGAAATCCTGAGTCGCTTCTACGATGCCATCTTGTGAGTCTATCCTAAAGATTCTAATTAATATGGACACATCTTCTGAGCCTCACTGAATAATACACACCTGTAGAATAATTTGGAGTCTATTTTCGATGGACATTCATTCAGAGCCTCGGTGAATAATGCACACCCCTGGGGT
Source organism: Saguinus oedipus (assembly GCA_031835075.1). Lineage (NCBI taxonomy): Eukaryota > Metazoa > Chordata > Mammalia > Primates > Cebidae > Saguinus > Saguinus oedipus. The sequence continues at coordinate 31,309,237 of CM063180.1, read as the reverse complement.
AGCCAGAAGTCCATTTCATTTGTACACTCATCCATAGCCTCAGTTTATAATATGCAAGTCTGAATTAGTTGGGGTTCCATTTCATATAGCCAGGGACTCTTAACCTCAGTGAATAATGCACATATGTAACGTACTCAGCAGTCTGTTTCATGTAGCCACTCATTCAGAGATTCATTGGATAATAAAATTAATTAAGATAGACAGAATCCCGTTTCATATGGTCACACAAGAAGAGCCTCACTGAGTAATACACACCTGAAAAAAATGTGAGGAGTCTACTATATAAAGCCTCTCATTTGCAGCCTCAGGGAATAATGCACACGTGTGGAGTAGGCACTAATTTATTTTATATTGCCAGAAAATAAATCCCTGAGTGAGCAATACACAAACTGGGACTAGTCATTAGTCTATTCCTTATGCCCAAATATTCAACGTCAGAGTCGATAAATCACTCCTGTGGACTAGTCAGAAAACAATTTCATATGGACAAAGTTTTAGTTCTTCAGTGAATAATATATACCTGGGAAATATTTAGGACGCTATTTCATATGGTGTCTATTTCAGAGCTTCATTGAATAAGGAACACCTGTATCATAGTCAGAATTTTCTTTTAATAGCCACATCTTCAAAGCCTAACTGAATAACATACACCGTGGGAAAAGTCAGGATTATATTTCGTATAGCCACTCATTTAGAGCCACATGAAAAAACGCACTACTGTGGAGTGTTCAGGAGTCTCTACTTTATGGACAGTCACTCATAGAGTCACAGAATAATACAGACCCATGGAAAATTCAAGAGTGTATTTCACATGGCCACTTACTCAGGACTGCAGTGAAGGATGATATACATCTGGAAAATACTCAGGATTCTTTTATATATGGCCACTTATTCAGAGACTCAGTGAATAATGCACACCTGGAGTATAGTCTGGACACTATTTGACATGACCATTCCCTAAGCAGTCAGTAGAAAATGGAGAGCTGAAATATACTAAATATGATAAAGCCAGGAGTCAACTTTATGTGGTCACTCGTTCAGATACTCACTGAAGAATACACACCTTAAGAATAGTCAGAGTCCAGGTATTATGGCCACTCAATCACAGCATTACCGAATAATGCACAATTTGGGCAATAGGAGTCTATATCATATGGCTTCTAATTCAGTGCTTCAGTGCATAATCAACAGCTGTGTAGTAGTCAGGACACTATTTCAGCTTGTGCAAAATTAAGCAGCTCCATGAATGATACATATATGTGTGATAGTCAGAAGAATCTTTGATATGGACACTCATACAGAAACTCCTCGAATACTGCACATTTGAGGAGTAATCATTAGTGTATTTCATATGGTGTTTCCTTTGGAGGGACGAACAATAACGCGCAAGTGTGGAGTAAAATGGGGTCTATTACCTAAGGCCACTCTTTCAGTGTTGCAGGGAATAAAATGTATATCTGATAAGTCAGGAAACTCTTTCACATGGCCACTCGTTCTGGGCCACTGTGAAAAATATTCCCCTCAGAAATAGTCAAGGTTCTACTTCAAATGGCTACACTTTCAAAGCCTCTGTATGTAATACACACCTGGGAAATACAAAAGAGTCTCTTTTTAATGCCCACTTAGTCAGAGTCTCATTCAGTTATACACACATGGGGAAGAGTTAAGAGTATACCTCACAAAACCAATCATTTATAACCTCAGTTAATAATGCACAGCAGGGTTATAGTCGAGCATTTTTAATATGACCACTCATTCTGTGCCTCCCTGAATCATACAAACCTGGGGAATCCTCAGGATTCAATTTCATACTACCACTCATGTAGAACCTTATAGAATAATTCACAATGAAGCCATAGTCAGGTGTGTATTTTATATGCTTCTCATTCAAAGTTCCAGTGTATAATGAACTTATATGGAGTAATCAGGACGCTGTTTAAGATAGCCACGAATGGAGTGCCTTCCTGAACTATACACACCTGGGTTATAGGATTCTATTTCATATGAACTCTAATTCTGGGTACCGCTGAGTAATACATACATGGGATACTGTAAGGAGTTTATTTGTTATCTGCACTCATAGAGAACCTGTTTGAATAATGCACACATGGCGAATAATAAGAATTTTATGTGGTACGACTAGTCGTTCAGACATAAAGTGAATAATGCACATGTGGATTATTAAAAGTCTATTTTATATGCCCCTTTGTCACAACATCACTGAATATTACACACTTGAGATAGAGTCTGAACCCTATTCTTTATGAACATTCATTCAGAGAATCACTGAATAATGAACACCTGTTGAATAGTCAGAAGTCCCTTTCCGACCACCACTCATTGAAAGCCTCACTAAATGTACCCACCTGTGGAAAGAGTCAGGATTTACTTCAATTCCCTCATTCAGAGTCTCACTAAATAATGCACAACGGTGGAATTGTCACAGAATTTTTCATGTCGCCACTCATTTTGAGTGTCACTGAACAATGTACTGTAGTCTAGAGTCTATTTCATGTAGACACATATTCAGAGCCTCAGTGAATAAGACAGAACCTCTCTATCAAAAAGTTTCTAATTAATATGGACATATCTTCTGAGCCTCACTGAATAATACACACATGTAGAATAATTTCAAGTCTATTTTCGATAGACATTCATTCAGATCTTCGGTGAAGGATGAACACCCCTGGGGTAGCCAGAAGTCCATTTCATTAGTACACTCATCTGTAGCCTCAGTTTATAATATGCACGTGTGGATTAGGTGGGGTTCCATTTCATATAGCCACGGACTCCTAACCTCAGTGATTAATGAACATGTGTAACATGCTCAGCAGTCTGTTTCATATAGCCACTCATTCAGAGATTCATTGGATAATAAAATTATTTAAAATAGACAGAATCCCGTTTCATATGGTCACACAAGAAGAGCCTCACTGAGTAATACACACCTGGGAAAATGTGAGGAGTCTACTATATATAGCCTCTTATTTACAGCATCAGGGAATAATGCACACGTGTGGAGTAGGCACTAATCTATGTTATATGGCCACAAAATCAAACCGTGAGTGAGCAATACACAAGTTTTGATTAGTCACTAGTCTATTCCATATGCCCAAATATTCAAAATCAAAATCAATAAATTACTCCTGTGGACTAGTTAGGAAACAATTTCATATGGACTAAGTTTTAGAGCTTCAGTGAATAATATATACCTGGAAAATACTCAGTACACACTTTCATATGGCATCTATTTCAGAGCTTCATTGAATAAGGAACAGCTCTATAGTAGTCAGAATTTTCTTTTATCAACCCTCATCTTCAGAGCCTAACTGAATAACATACACCTTGGGAAAGGTCAGGATTCTATTTCATATAGCCACTCACTTAGAGCCGAATGTAAAAACGCATGCCTATGGAGTATTCAGGAGTCTCTATTTTACGGACACTCATTCAGGGCATCACAGAATAATACAGACCTATGGAAAAGTCAAGAGTGTATTTCACATGGCCACTTATTCAGAACCGCAGCGAAGGATCATATACATCTGGAAAATACTCAGGATTCTTTTATATATGGCCTCTTATTAAGAGACGCAGTGAATAATGGACCCCTGGTGTATAGTCTCGAGACTAATTTGATATGACCGTTGCCTAAGCACTCAGTGGAAAATGGAGACCTGAAATATAGTTAGGATGATAGAGTCAGGAGTCTGCTTTATGTGGTCACTCGTTCAGAAACTCACTGAAGAATACACAACTTAAGAGTAGTCAGAGTCCGGATATTATGGCCACTCAATCACAACATTACCGAATAATGCACAATTGGGCAATAGTAAAAAGTCTATATCATATGTCTTCTAATTCAGAGCATCAGTGCCTAATCGGCAGCTGTGTTTTAGTCAGGACCCTTTTTCAGCTTGCCACAAATTAAGCAGCTCCATGAATGATACATATATGTGTGATAGTTAGGAGACTTTTTGATATGGACACTCATACAGAACCTCTTCTAATACTACACATGTAGAGAATAATCACTGTTGTATTTCATATGGTGATTACTTTGGAGGGTCAAACAATAACGCGCAACTGTGGAGTAAAATGGGGTGTATTACATAAGGCCACTCTTTCAGTGTTGCAGGGAATAATATGTACATCTGATAAGTCAGGGATCTCTTTAACATAGCCACTCGTTCAGAGCCTCTGTGAATAATACTCCCTTCAGAAATAGTGAAGGTTCTACTTCAAATGGCTACACATTCAGAGACTCTGTAAATAATGCACACCTGGGCAATACACAAGAGTCTCTTTTTATATGCCCACTAAGTCAGAGTCTCATTCAATTATACACACCCGGGGAAGAGTTAAGAGTATACCATACAAAACCAATCATTTAGAGCCTCAGTGAATAATGCACACCAGGGTTATAATCGAGCATTTTTTATATGGCCACTCATTCTGAGCCTCACTGAATTATACAAACCTGGGGAGTCCTCAGGATTCAATTTCATACTACCACTCATTTAGAACCTTATAGAATAATTCCCAATGGAGCAATAGTCAGGTGTCTATTTCATATGGCCTCTCATTCAAAGTTAGAGTGCATAATGAACTTCTATGGAGTAATCAGGACGCTGTTTAAGATAGCCACGAATTGAGTGCCTTACTGAATGATACACACCTGGGTTATAGGATTCTATTTCATATGAACTCTAATTCTGGGTACCGCTGAGTAATACACACGTGGGAGAGTGTGAGGAGTTTATTTGTTATTGGCACTCATAGAGAACCTGTTTGAATAATGCACACATGGCAAATAACAAGGATTCTATGTTGTATGGCTAGTCATTCAGTCAAAGAGTGAATAACGCACATGTGGATTATTAGAAGTCTGTTTCATATGTTCCTCTTTCACAGCATCACTGAATATTACATAGTTGAGGTATAGCCTGGAGTCTATTATTTATGTCCATTCATTCAGAGAATCACTGAATAATGAACACGTGTGAAATAGTCAGAAGTCTCTTTCTAACCTCCACCAATTGAAAGCCTCTCTAAATGTACCGCCCTGTGGAAAGAGTCAGTATTTACTTCTGTTCCCTCATTCAGAGTCTCACTAAATAATGCACACCTGTGGAATTGTCAGGAGAATTTTTTATACAGCCTCTCATTCCGAGTGTCAATGAACAATGTGCTGTAGTCTGGAGTCTATTTCATCTAGACACATATTCAGAGCCACAGTGAATAAGAGAGACTCTTGCTATCGTAAATATTCTAATTAATATGAACAAATCTTCTGAGCACACCTTTAGAATAATTTGGAGTCTATTTTCGATGGACATTCATTCAGAGCCTCAGTTAATAATGCACAACCCTGGAGTAGCCAGAAGTTCATTTCATTTGTACACTCATCCATAGCCTCAGTTTATAATATGCACGTGTGGATTAGTTGGGGTTCCATTTCATGTAGCCACGAACTCATAACGTTAGTGAATAATGCACATATGGAACATATTCAGCAGTCTGTTTTCTATAGTAACTCATTCAGACATTCATTAAATAATAAAATCATTTCAGACAGACAGAATCCTGTTTCATATTGTCACACAAAAAGAGCCTCACTGAGTAATACACAACTAAAAAAATGTGAGGAGTCTACTATATATAGCCTCTCATTTACAGCCTCAGGGAATAATGCACACGTGTGGAATAGGCACTAATCTATTTTATATGGCCACAAAATCAAACCCTGAGTGAGCAATACACAAGTTGGGAAATGTCACTAGTCTATTCCATATGCCCAAATATTCAAAGTCAGAGTCAATAATTCACTACTGTTGACTTGTCAGAAAACAATTTCATATGGACAAAGTTTTAGAGCTTCAGTGAATAATATATACCTGGGAAATACTCAGGACGCTATTTATTATGGCGTCTACTTCAGAGCTTCAATGAACAAAAAACACCTGTAACGTAGTCAGAATTTTCTTTTAACAGCCACATCTTCAGAGCCTAACTGAATAATATACACCTTGGTAAAAGTCAGGATTCTCTTTCGTATAGCCACTCATTTAGAGCCGAATGTCAAAACGCCCGCCTGTGGAGTATTCAGGAGTCTCTATTTTATGGACACTCATTCAGAGCGTCACAGAATAATACAGACCTATGGAAAAGTCAGGAGTGTATTTCACATGGCCACTTATTCCGAACCGCAGGGAAGCATCATATACATCTGGAAAATACTCAGGATTCTATTATATATGGCCACCTATTCAGAGACTCAGTGAATAATGCACACCTGACGTATAGTCTGGAGACTATTTGATATGACCGTTCCCTAAGCCCTCCGTGGAAAATGGAAAGCTGAAATATAGTGAGTATGATACAGTCAGGAGTCTACTTTATGTGGTCACTTGTTCACAAACTCACTGAAGAATACACACCTTAAGAATTGTCAGAGTTCGAGTATTATGGCCACTGAATCACAGCATTACCGAAAAATGCACAATTGGGCAACAGTAAGTACTCTATATCATATGGCTTCTAATTCAGACTTTCAGTGCATAATAAGCAGCTGTTTAGTAGTCAGGACCCTATTTAAGCTTGCCCCAAATTAAGCAACTCCGTGAATTATACATATATGTTAGGCAGGAGACTCTTTGATATGGACACTCATACAGAACCTCTTTGAATACTGCACATGTGGGGAATAATCAGTAGTGTATTTCATACGGTGATTTTTTTGGAAAATCAAAACATAACATGCAACTGTGAAGTAAAATGGGATTTATTACATAAGGCCACTCTTTCAGTGTTGCAGGGAATAATATGTATATCTGATAAGTCAGGAATCTCTTTCACATGGCCACTCGTTCAGGGCCTCTGTGAATAATACTGCCCTCAGAAATAAGCAAAGTTCTACTTCAAATGGCTACACATTCAGAGTCTCTGTAAGTAATGCACACCTGGGCAATACACAAGAGTCTCTTTTTTATGCCCACTTAGTCAGAGTCTCATTCAGTTATACACACATGGGGAAGAGTTAAGAGTATACCTCACAAAACCAATCATTTAGAACCTCAGTTAATAATGCACACCAGTGTTATAGTCGAGCATTTTTAATATGACCACTCATTCTGGGCCTCCCTGAATCATACACACCTGGGGAATCCTCAAAATTCAATTTCATATTACCACTCATTTAGAACCTTATAGAGTAATTCACAATAAAGCGTTAATCAAGTGTCTATATCATATGGCTTCTCATTCAAAGTTTCAGTGTATAATGAACTTCCATGGATTAATTAGGACGCTGTTTAAGATAGCCACGAATTGAGTGCTTTCCTGAATTATACACACCTGGGTTATAGGATTCTATTTCATATGAACTCTAATTCTGTGTACCGCTGAGTAATACACACGTGGGATAGTTTAAGGAGTTTATTTGTTATCTGCACTCATAGAGAACTTGTTTGAATAACGCACACATGTCAAATAATAAGGATTCTATACTGTATGGCTAGTCATTCAGAAAAAAAGTATATAACGCACGTGTGGATTATTAGAAGTCTGTTTCATATGTCCCTTTCTCACAGCCTAACTGAATATTACACACTTGAGATATCGCCTGGAGTCTGTTTTTTTATGGCCATTCATTCAGAGAATCATTGAATAATGAACACCTGTGGAATAGTCAGATGTCTCTTTCTGACCGCCACTCATTGAAAGCCTCTCTAAATTTACCCACCGGTGAAAAGAGTCAGGATTTTCTTCTATTCCCTCATTCAGAGTCTCACTAAATAATGCACACCTGTGGAATTGTCAGGAGAATTTTCCATGTGGCCTCTCATTCCGAGATTCACTGCACAATGTGCTGTACTCTGGAGACGATTTCATGTAGAAACATATTCAGAGACTCAGTGAATAAGACAGACTCTTGCTATCTTAAAGGTACTAATTAATATGGACACATCTTCTAAGACTCACTGAATAATACAACCTGTAGAGTAATTTGGAGTCTATTTTCAAGGGACATTCATTCAGAGCCTCGGGGAATAATGCACACCTCTGGGGTAGCCAGAAGTCCATTTTATTTTTACACTCGTCCATAGCCTCAGTTTGTAATATGCACGTGTGGATTAGTTAGGGTTCCATTTCATATAGCCACGGACTCGTAACCTCAGTGAATGATACACATATGTAACGTACTCAGCAGTCTGTTTCATATAGCCACTCATTCAGAGAATCTTTGGATAATAAAATTATTTAACTTAGACAGAATCCCGTTTCATATGTTCACACAAGAGGAGTCTCACTGAGTAATAAACACCTGGGAATATTTGAGGAGTCTTCTATATATAGGCTCTCATTTACAGCCTCAGGGAATAATGCACACGTGTGAAGTAGGCACTAATATATTTTCTATGGCCACAATATGAAACCATGAGTGAGCAACACACAAGTTGGGAATAGTCACTAGTCTATTCCATATGCCCAAATATTCAAAGTCAGAGTCAATAATTTACTGCTGTGGAATAGTCAGGAAACAATTTTATTTGGACAAAGTTTTAGAGCTTCAGTGAATAATATATACCTGGGAAATACTCAGGACGCTATTTTATATGGCGTCTATTTCAGAGCTTCATTGAATAAGGAACACCTGTATCGTAGTCAGAAATGTCTTGTAATAGCCACATATTCAGAGCCTAACCGAATAACATACACCTTGGGAAAAGTCATGATTCTATTTCGTATACCCACTCATTTAGAGCCAAATGTACAAACACACGCCTGCGGAGTATTCAGGAGTCTCTATTTTATGGCCACTCATTCATAGCGACACAAAATAATACAGACCTATGAAAAAATGAGGAGTGTATTTCACATGGCCACTTATTCAGAACCGCAGTGAAGGATCATATACATTTGGAAAATACTCAGTATTCTTATGTATATGGCCACTTATTCAGAGACTCATTGAATAACGCACAGCTGGTGTATAGTCTCGAGACTATTTGATATGACCGTTGCCTAAGCACTCAGTGGAAAATGGAGAGCTGAAATATAGTCAGGATGATAGAGTCAGGAGTCTACTTTATGTGGTCGCTCATTCAGAACCTCACTGAAGAATACACACCTTAAGAATAGTCAGAGTCCAGGTATTATGCCTACTGAATCATAGCATTACCGAATAATGCACAATTGGGCAATAGTAAGGAGTCTTTATCATATGGCTTCTAATTCAGAGCTTCAGTGCATAATCAGCACCTGTGTAGTAGTCAGTACCCTATCTCAGCTTACCCCAAATTAAGCAGCTTCGTGAATGATACATATATTTGTGATAGTCAGGAGACCCTTTGATATGCACACTCATACAGAACCTTTTCAAATACTGCACATTTGAGGAATAATCACTAGCGTATTTCATACGGTGATTCCTTTTGAGGGTCAAACAATAACGCGCAAATTTGAAGTCAAATGGTGTCTATTACATAAGGCCACTCTTTCAGTGTTGCAGAAAATAATATGTATATCTGATAAGTCAAGAATCTCTTTCACATGGCCACTCGTTCAGGGCTTCTGTCAATAATACTCCCCTCAGAAATAGTCAACGTTCTACTTCAAATGACTACACCTTCAGAGTCTCTTTAAGTAATGCACAACTGGGCAGTACACAAGAGTCTCCTTTTTATGCCCACTTAGTCAGAGTCTCATTCAATTATACACACCCGGGGAAGAGTTAAGAGTATACCTCATGGAAACAATCATTTAGAGCCTCAGTGAATAATGCACACCAGGGTCATAGTCGAGCACTTTTTATATGGCCAGTCATTCTGTGTCTACCTGAATGATACACACCTGTGGAATCCTCAGGATTCAATTTCATACTACCCCTAATTTAGAACCTCATAGAATAATTCATAATGTGGCAATAGGCAGGTGTCTATTTCATAAGGCTTCTCATTCAAAGTCTTGGTGTATAATGAACTTCTATGGAGTAATCAGGATGCTGTTTAAGATAGCCACGAATTGAGTTCCTTCCTGAATGATACACACCCGAGTTACAGAATTCTATTTCATATGAACTCTAATTCTTGGTACCGCTGAGAAATACACAGGTGTGATAGAGTAAGGAGTTTATTTGATTTCTGCACTTATAGAGAACATGTTTGAATAATGCAAATACGGCAAATAATAAAAATTCTATGTTGTATGGCTAGTCATTCAGACAAAAAGTGAATAACGCACATGTGAATTCTTAGAAGTCTGTTTCATATGCCCCTCTTTCACAGCCTCACTGAATATTACACACTTGAGATATAGTCTGGAGTCTGTTCTTTATGGCCATTCATTCAGAGATTCATTGAATAATGAACAACTGTGGAATAGTCAGAAGTCTCTTTCTGATCTCCAGTCATTGAAAGCCTCACTAACTGTACCCACCTGTGGAAAGAGTCAGGATTTACTTCTATTCCCTCATTGAGACTCTCACTAAATAATGCACACCTGTGGAATTGTCAGGAGAATTTTTCATGTGACCTCTCATTCCGAGTGTCACTGAACAATGTGCTGTACTCTGGAGACTATTTCATGTAGACACATATTCAGAGCCTCAGTGAATAAGACAGACCCTTGCTATCTTAAAGATACTAATTAATATGGACACATATTCTGAGCCTCACTGAATAATACACACCTGTAGAATAATTTGGAGTCTATTTTCGATGGACATTCATTCAGAGCCTCAGTGAAGAATGTACACCTCTGGGGTAGCCAGAATTCCGTTTCATTTTTACACTCATCCATTGCCTCAGTTTATAATATGCACATCGGGATTAGTTGGGGTTCCATTTTATATAGCCTCGGAATCATAACCTCAGTGAATAATGCACATATGTATTGTACTCAGCAGTCTGTTTCATATAGCCACTCATTCAGAGATTCTTTGGATAATAAAATTATTTAACTTAGACAGAATCCCGTTTCATATGGTCACACAAGAAGAGTCTCACGGAGTAATACACACCTGGAAAAATGTGGGAAGTCTACTGTATGTAGCCTCTCATTTACAGCCTCAGGGAATAATGCACACGTGTGGAGTAGGCACTACTCTATTTTATATGGCCACAAAATCAAACCCAGAGTGAGCAATACACTAGTTGGGAATAGTCACTAGTCTATTCCATATGCCCAAATATTCAAAGTCAGAGTCAATAATTCACTCCTGTGGAATAGTCAGAAAACAATTTCATATGGACAAAGTTTTGGAGTTTCAGTGATTAACATATACCTGAAAAATACTCAGGACGCTATTTCATATGGCGTCTATTTCAGAGCTTCATTGAATAAGGAACACCTGTATCGTAGTCAGAAATTTCTTGTAATAGCCACATATTCAGAGCCTTACTGAATAACATACACGTTGGGAAAAGTCAGTATTCTATTTCGTATACCCACTCATTTAGAGCCAAATGTACAAATGCACGCCTGTGGAATATTCAGGAGTCTCTATTTTATGGCCACTCGTTCATAAAGACAAAAAATAATACAGACCTATGGAAAAGTGAGGAGTGTATTTCACATGGCCACTTATTGAGAACCGCAGTGAAGGATCATATACATCTGGAAAATACTCAGGATTCTTTTATATATGGCCACTTATTCAGAGTCTCAGTGAATAATGCACACCTGGGGTATAGTCTGGAGACAATTTAACATGACTCTTCCCTAAGCACTCAGTGGAAAATGCAGAGCTGAAATATAGTCAGGATGATAGAGTCAGGAGTCTACTTTATGTGGTCACTCGTTCAGAACCTCACTGAAGAATACACACCTTAGGAAAAGTCAGAACCCAGGTATTTTGCCCACTCAATCACAGCATTACCGAATAATGCACAATTGGGCAATAGTAAGGAGTCTATATCATATGGCTTTTAATTCAGAGCTTCAGTGCATAATCAGCACCTGTGTAGTGGTCAGTAACCTATCTCAGCTTGCCCCAAATTAAGCAGCCTCATTAATGATACATATATTTGTTATAGTCAGGAGACCCTTTGATATGGAGACTCATACAGATCCGCTTCGAATACTGCACATTTGGCAAAAAATCACTAGTGTATTTTATATGGTGATTCCTTTTGAGGGTCAAAAAATAACGCACAACTTTGGAGTCAAATGGTGTCTATTATATAAAGCCACTCAATGAGTGTTGCAGGAAATAATATGTATATCTGATAAGGCAGGATTCTCTTTCACATGGCCACTCATTCAGGGCCTCTGTGAGTAATACTCCCCTCAGAAATAGTCAAGGTTCTACTTCAAAAGGCTACACCTTTAGAGTTTCTGTAAGTAGTGCACACCTGGGCAGTGCACAAGAGTCTCTTTTTTATGCCCACTTAGTCAGAGTCTCATTCAGTTATACACACCCTGGGAAGAGTTAAGAGTATACCTCACGGAACCAATCACTAAGAGCCTCAGTGAATAATGCACACCAGGGTCATAGTCGAGCACTTTTTATATTGCCACTCATTTTGTGCCTCCCTGAATGATACACACCTGGGGAATCCTCAGGATTCAATTTCATACTACCACTCATTTAGAACCTCATGGAATGATTCACAATGGGGCAATAGTCAGGTGTCTATTTTATAAGGATTCTCATTCAAAGTTTCAGTGACTAATGAACTTCTATGGAGTAATCAGGACGCTGTTTATGATAGCCACGAATTGAGTTCCTTCCTGAATGATACACACCTGGTTTATAGGATTCTATATCATATGACCTCTAATTCTTGGTACCGCTGAGAAATACAAACGTGTGATAGTGTAAGGAGTTTATTTGTTTTCTCCACTCATAGAGAACCTGTTTGAATAATGCACACAAGGGGAATAATAAAAATTCTATGTTGTAGGGTTGGTCCTTCAGACAATAACTGAATAACGCACATGTGGATTCTTAGAAGTCTGTTTCATATGCCCCTCTTTCACAGCCTCACTGAATATTATACACTTGAGATATAGTCTGGAGTCTGTTATTTATGGCCATTCATTCCAACACCTGTGGAATAGTCAGAAGTCTCTTTCTGACATCCAGTCATTGAAAGCCTCACTAACTGTACCCACCTGTGGAAAGAGTCAGGATTTACTTCTATTCCCTCATTCAGAGTCACACTAAATAATGCACACCTGTGGAATTGTCAGGGGAATTTTTTTATGTGGCTTCTCATTCCGAGTGTCACTGAACAATGTGCTGTACTCTGGAGTCTATTTCATGTAGACACATATTCACAGCCTCAGTGAATAAGACAGACCCTTGCTATCATAAAGATTCTAATTAATATGGACACATCTTCTGAGCCTCACTGAATAATACACACCTGTAGAATAATTTGGAGTCTATTTTCGATGGACATTCATTAAGAGCCTTGGTGAATAATGCACACCCTTGGGGTACCCAGCAGTCCATTTTATTTGTACACTAACCCATTGCCTCAGTTTGTAATATGCACGTGTTGATTAGTTGGGGTTTCATTTCATGTAGCCACGGAATCGTAACCTCAGTGAATAATGCACATATGTAACGTACTCAACAGTAGGTTTCATATAGCCACTCATTCAGAGATTCATTGGATAATAAAGTTATTTAAGATAGACAGAATCCCATTTGATATGGTCACACAAGAAGAGCCTCACTGAGTAATACACAGTTGCGAAAATGTGAGGATTGTACTGTATATAGCCTCTCATTTACAGCCTCAGGGAATAATGCACCTGTGTGGAGCAGGCACTAGTCTATTTTATATGGCCACAAAATCAAACCCTGAGTGAGCAATACACAAGTTGGGATAGTCACTAATCTATTCCATATCCCCAAATATTCAATGTTAGAGGCAATAATTCACTCCTGTTGACTAGTCAGGAAACAATTTCATATGGAAAAAGTTTTAGAACCTCAGTGAATAATATATACCTGGGAAATAATCAGGATGCTATTTCATATGGTGTCTATTTCAGAGCTTCATTGAATAAGGAACACCTGTATCATAGTCAGAATTTTCTTTTAATAACCACATATTCAGAGCCTAACTGAGTAGCATGCACCTTGGAAAAAGTCAGGAATCTATTTCATATTTCCACTCATTTAGGGCCGAATGTAAAAATGCACGCCTGTGGAGTATTCAGAAGTCTCTATTTTATGGACCCTCATTCAGAGCGTCACAGAATAATACAGACCTATGGAAAATCAGGAGTGTATTTCACATGGCCACTTATTCAGAACCGTAGTGAAGGATCATATACATCTGGAAAATACTCAGGATTCTTTTACATATGGCCATTTATTCAGAGAGTCAGTGAATAATGGACACCTGGGGTATATTCTGGAGACTATTTGATATGACTCTTCCCTAAGCACTCAGTGGAAAATGGAGCCTGAAATATAGTCAGGATGATAGAGTCAGGAGTTTACTTAATCTGGTCACTAGTTCAGTAACTCACCGTAGAATACATACCTTAAGAATAGTCAGAGTCCGGGTATTATGGCCACTCACTCACAGCATCACCGAATAATGCACAATTGGGCAATTGTAAGAACAATTAGAAGCCATTGTAATCATATGGCTTCTAATTCAAAGCTTCAGTGCATAATCAGCAGCTGTGTAGTAGTCAGGACACTATCTGGGCTTGCCCCAAATTAAGAAGCTCCGTGAATGATACATATATATGTGATAGTCAGGAGACCCTTTGATATGGACACTCATACAAAACTTCTTCTAATACTGCACATGTGGGGAATAATTACTAGTGTATTTCATATGGTGATTTCTTTGGAGGATGAAACAATAACGGGCAACTGTGGAGTAAAATGAGATCTATTACATAAGGCCACTCTTTCAGTGTTGTGGGGAATAATATATATATCTGATAAGTCAGGAATCTCTTTCACATGGCCACTTGTTCAGTGCCTCTGTGAATAATACTACCCTCAGAAACAGTCAAGGTTCTACTTCAAATGGCTACACATTCAGAGACTCTGTAAGTAATGCACACATGGGCAATACACAAGAGTCTCTTATTTATGCCCACTTAGTCAGAGTCTCATTCAATTATACACACCCTGGGAAGAGTTAAGTGTATACCTCATGGAACCAATCATTTAGAGCCTCAGTGAATAATGCACTCCAGGGTCATAGTCGAGCATTTTTTATATGGCCAGTCATTCTGTGCCTGCCTGAATGATACACACCTGGAGAATCCTCAGGATTCAATTTCATACTAGCACTCATTTAGAACCTCAAAGAATAATTCAAAATGGAGCAGTAGTCAGGTGTCTATTTCATATGGACTCTCATTCAAAGTTTCAGTATATAATGAACTTCTGTGGAGTAATCAGGACGCTGTTTAACATAGCCACAAATTGAGTGCCTTCCTGAATGATACACACCTGTGTTATAGGATTATATTTCATATGAACTCTAATTCTGGGTACTGTTGAGTAAAACGCTCGTGGGATAGTGTAAAGAGTTTATTTATTATCTGTACTCATTGAGAACCTGTATGAATAATGCACACACTGCGAATAATAAGGATTCTATGTTCTATGGCTAGTCATTCACAGAAAAAGTTAGTAACGCACATGTGGATTATTTGAAGTCTGTTTCATATGCCCCTCTTTCACAGCCTCACTGAATATTACACACTTTAGATATAGTCTGGAGTCTATTCTTATCGCCATTCATGCAGAGAATCACTGAATATTGAATACCTGTGGAATAGTCAGAAATCTCTTTCAGACTGCCACTCATTGAAAGCCTCACTAAATGTACGCACCTGTGGAAAGAGTCAGGATTTACTTCTATTCCCTCATTCAGAGTCTCACTAAATAATGCACACCTGTGGAATTGTCAGGAGAATTTTTTATATGGCCTCTCATTCCGTGTGTCACTGAACAATGTGCTGTAGTCTGGAGTCTATTTCATGTAGACACACATTCAAAGCCTCAATGAATAAGCAGACCCTTGCTATCATAAACATTACTAATTAATATGGACACATCTTCTGAGACTCACTGAATAATACACACCTGTAGAATGATTCAGAGTCTATTTTCGATGGAAATTCATTCAGAACCTCTGTGAATAATGCACACCCCTGGGGTAGTCAGAAGTCCATTCTATTTGTACATTCATACATAGCCTCAGTTTATAATATTCACGTGTGGGTTAGTTGGGGTTTCATTTTGTATAGCCACGAACTCGTTTCCTCAGTGAATAAGGAACAGAGCAGTGAATGACATACAGAGCAGTCTGATTCATATAGACACTCATTTAAAGATTCGTTGGGTAATAAAATTATTTATTTATTTATTTTTTTAATTTTTATTGCATTATAGGTTTTGGGGTACATGTGCAGAACATGCAAGATAGTTGCATAGGTACACACATGGCAGTGTGTTTTGCTGCCTTCCTCCCCCTCACCCACACTTGGTATTCATCCCCAGGCTATCCCCCCAGCCCCCCCCCGCTGTCCCTCCCCCGTTTCCCCCAACAGTCCCCAGTGTATAGTAGACCGCCTCTCTGTGTCCATGTGTTCTCATTTTTCTCACCCGCCTATGAGTGAGTATATGCGGTATTTCTTATTCTGTTCTTGTGTCAGTTTGCTGAGAATGATGTTCTCCAGATTCATCCATGTCCCTACAAAGGACACAAACTCATCATTTCTGATTGCTGCATAATATTCCATGGTGTATATGTGCCACATTTTCCCAGAATGCCTTTTCATATGATCACATAAGAAGAGCCTCCCTGATTAATACACACCTGGGAAAATGTGAGGAGTCTTCTGTATATGGCCTCTCATTTACAGCCTCAGGGAATAATGCACAGGTGTGGAGTAGGCACTAATCTATTTCATATGGCCATAAAATCAAACCCTGAGTGAGCAATACACAAGTTGAGAATAGTCACTAGTCTATTCCATATGCCCAAATATTCAAAGTCAGAGTCAATAATTCACTCCTGTGGAATCGTCAGGAAACAATTTCATATGGACAAAGTTTTAGAGCTTCAGTGAATAATATATATGTGGGAAATACTCAGGATGCTATTTCATATGGCATCTATAACAAAGGTTAATTGAATAAGGAAAACCTCTATCATACTCAGAACTTTTTTTCAATAGCCACATCTTAAGAGCCTAACTAAATAACATACACATTTGGAACAGTCAGGATTCTATTTCGTATAGCCACTCATTTAGAGCCGAGTGTAAAAACGCAGGCCTGTGGAGTATTCAGGGGTTTCTATTTTGTGAACACACATTCAGAGAGTCACAGAATAATACAGACCTATGAAAAAATCAGGAGTGTATTTCACATGGCCACTTATTCAGAACCGCAGTGAAGGATCATATACATCTGGAAAATACTCAGGATTCTTTTATATATGGCCACTTATTCAGAGACTCAGTGAATAATGCACACCTGGGGTATAGTCTGGAGACTTTTTGATATGACCTTTTCCTAAGCACTCAGTGGAAAATGGAGAGCTGAAATATAGTCAAGATGATAGAGTCTCCAGCATCTGCTGTCTCCAGATTTTTTAATGATCGCCATTCTAACTGGTGTGAGATGGTATCTCAATGTGGTTTTGATTTGCATCTCTCTAATGACCAATGACGATGAGCACTTTTTCATATGTTTGCTGGCCTCATGTATGTCTGCTTTCGTAAAGTTTCTGTTCATATCCTTTGCCCATTTTTGAATGGGCTTGTTTGTTTTTTTCCTGTAAATCTGTTTGAGTTCTTTGTAAATTCTGGATATCAGCCCTTTGTCAGATGCGTAAACTGCAAAGATTTTTTCCCATTCTGATGGTTGCCGATTCACTCTAGTGACTGTTTGTTTTGCTGTGCAGAAGCTGTGGAGTTTGATTAGGTCCCATTTGTCTATTTTGGCTTTTGTTGCCAATGCTTTGGGAGTTTTGTTCATGAAGTCCTTGCCTACTCCTATGTCCTGAATGGTTTTGCCTAGTTTTTCCTCTAGGGTTTTTATGGTGTCGGGTCTTACGTTTAAGTCTTTAATCCATCTGGAGTTAATTTTAGTGTAAGGTGTCAGGAAGGGGTCCAATTTCTGCTTTCTGCACATGGCTAGCCAGTTTTCCCAACACCATTTATTAAATAGGGAATCCTTTCCCCATTGCCTGTTTTTGTCTGGTTTATCAAAGATAATATGGTTGTAGATGTGTTGTGTTGCCTCCGATGCCTCTGTTCTGTTCCATTGGTCTATATCTCTGTTTTGGTACCAGTACCATGCTGTTTTGATTACTGTAGCCTTGTAGTATAGTTTGAAGTCTGGTAGTGTGATGCCTCCCGCTGTGTTCTTTTTGCTTAGAATTGACTTGGCTATGCGGGCTCTTTTTTGGTTCCATATGAAATTCATGGTGGTTTTTTCCAGTTCTGTGAAGAAATTCAATGGTAGTTTGATGGGGATAGCATTGATTGTGTAAATTACTTTGGGCAGTATAGCCATTTTCACGATATTGATTCTTCCTAACCACGAACATGGAATGTTTCTCCATCTGTTTGTGTCCTCTCTTATTTCATTGAGCAGTTGTTTGTAGTTTTCCTTAAAGAGGTCCCTTACATTCCTAGTGAGTTGTATTCCTAGGTATTTTATTTTCTTTGTAGCAATTGTGAATGGCAGTTCGTTCTTGATTTGGTTCTCTTTAAGTCTGTTATTGGTGTATAGGAATGCTTGTGATGCTGGAGAGGATGTGGAGAAATAGGAACACTCTTACACTGTTGGTGGGAGTGTAAATTAGTTCAACCATTGTGGAAGACAGTGTGGCGATTTCTCAGGGACCTAGAAATAGAAATTCCATTTGACCCAGCAATCCCATTACTGGGTATCTATCCAAAGGATTATAAATCGTTCTACTATAAGGACACATGCACACGAATGTTCATTGCAGCACTGTTTACAATAGCAAAGACCTGGAACCAACCCAAATGCCCAACGATGATAGACTGGACTGGGAAAATGTGGCACATATACACCATGGAATATTATGCAGCAATCAAAAATGATGAGTTTGTGTCCTTTGTAGGGACATGGATGAATCTGGAGAACATCATTCTCAGCAAACTGACACAAGAACAGAAAAAGAAATACCGCATATACTCACTCATAGGTGGGTGAGAAAAATGAGAACACGTGGACACAGAGAGGCGGTCTACTATACACTGGGGACTGTTGGGGGGAATGGGGGAGGGACAGCAGGGGGGGGCTGGGGGGGATAGCCTGGGGATGAATACCAAGTGTGGGTGAAGGGGAGGAAAGCAGCAAAGCACACTGCCATGTGTGTACCTATGCAACTATCTTGCTTGTTCTGCACATGTACCCCCAAACCTATAATGCAATAAAAATTAAAAAAAAAAAAAAAAAAAAAAAAAAAAAAAAAAAGATGATAGAGTCAGGAGTCTACTTTATGCGGTCACTTTTTCAGAAACTCACTGAAGAATACACACATTAAGAATAGTCAGAGTCCATGTATTATGGCCACTCAATTACAGCATTACCGAAAAATGCACAATTGGGCTATAGTAAGGAGTATATATCATATGGCTGCTAATTCAGAGCTTCACTGCATCATCAGCAGCTATGTAGTAGTCAGGACCCTATCTCAGCTTGCCCCAAATTAAGAAGCTTTGTGAATGATACATATACGTGTGATAGTCAGGAGACTCTTTGATACAGACACTCATACAGAACCTCTTTGAATACTGCACATGTGGGAAATAATCACTAGTGTATTTCATACGGTGATTTTTTTGGAGGATCAAAAAAGAATGTGCAACTGTGGAATAAAATGGTTTCTATTACATAAGGCCACTCTTTCAGTGTTGCAGGAAATAATATGTATATCTGATAAGTCAGGAATCTCTTTCACATGGCCACTCATTCAGAGCAATTGTGAATAATATTCCCGTCAGGAATAGTCAAGGTTCTACTTCAAGTGGCTACACACTTAGAGTCTCTGTACCTAATGCACACCTGGGCAATACACAAGAATATTGTTTTATTTTATGCCCACTTAGTCTGAGTCTCATTTAATTATATACAGCCGGGGAAGAGTTAGGAGTATACCTCACTGAACCAATTATTTATAGCCTCAGTGAATAATGCACACTAGGGTCATAGTTGAGATTTTTTTATATGCCCATTCATTCTGTGCCTCTCTGAATGATACACACCTGGGGAATACTCAGGATTCAATTTCATACTTGCACTAATTTAGAACCTCATACAATAATTCACAATGGGGTAATAGTCAGGTGTATATTTCATATGGCCTCTGATTCAAAGATTCAGTGTTTAATGACCTTCTATGAAGTAATCAGGACGCTGTTTAAGATAGCCACGAATTGAGTGCATTCCTGAATGATACACAGCTGGGATAGTGGATTCTATTTCATATTAACTCTCATTCTGGGTACCTCTGAGTAATTCACACGTGGGATAGTGTAAAGAGTTTATTTTTTATGGGCACTCATAGAGAACCTGTTTGAATAATGCACACACGGCAAATAATGAGGAATTTATGTTGTACAGCTGGTCATTCAGATTGAAAGTGAATAACGCTCATGTGGATTATTAGAAGTCTGTTTCATATGCCCCTCTTTCACAACCTCACTGAACAGTACACCCTTGAGATATAGTCTGGAGTCTATTCTTTATGGCCATTCATTAAGAGTATCACTGAATAATGAACACCTGTGGAATAATCAGAAGTCTCTTTCCGAACGCCACTCACTGAAAACGTCACTAACTGTACCCACCTGTGGAAAGAGTCAGGATTTACTTCTATTCCCTCATTCAGAGTCTCACTAAATAATGCACACCTGTGGAATTGTCAGGAGAATTTTTCATGCGGCCTCTCATTCTGAGTGTCACTGAACAATGTGTTGTAGTCAGGAGTCTATTTCATGTAAACACATAATCAGAGCCTGAGTGAATAAGACAGACCCTTGCTATAGTAAATATTATAATTAATATGGACACATCTTCTGAGCCTCACTGAATAATACACACCTGTAGAATAATTTGGAGTCTATTTTCGATGGCCATTCATTCAGAGCCTCGGTGAATAATGCACACCCCTGGGGTAGCCAGAAGTCCATTTCATTTGATCACTCATCCATAGCCTCAGTGTATTATATGCACGTGTGGATTAGTTGGGGTTCCATTTCATATAGCCACGGACTCGTAACCTCAGTGATTTATGCACATATGTATCATACTCAGCAGTCTGTTTCATATAACCATTCATTCAGAGATTCATTGGATAATAAAATTATTTAAGTTAGACAGAATCCCGTTTCATATGGTCACACAAAAAAAGCCTCACTGAGTAATACACACCTGAGAAAATGTGAGGAGTCTACAACATATAGCCTCTCAATTACAGCCTCAGGGAATAATGCTCACGTGTGGAGTAGGCACTAATCTATTTTATGTGGCCACAAAATCAATCTTTGAGTGAGCAATAAACATATTGGTATTAGTCACTAGTCTATTCCATATGCCCAAATATTCAAAGTAAGATTCAATAATTCACTGCTGTGCACTAGTCAGGAAACAATTTTATATGGACAAAGTTTTAGAGCTTCAGTGAATAATATATACCTGGGAAATACTCAGGGCGTTATTTCATATGGCATCTATTTCAGAGCTTCATTGAATAAGGAATACGTGTATCATAGTCAGAATTTTCTTTTAATAGTCACATCTTCAGAGCCTAACTGAGTAACATGCATCTTGGGAACAGTCAGGATTCTATTTCGTATAGCCACTTACTTAGAGCCTAATGTAGAAACGCACGCCTGTGGAGTATTCAGGAGTCTCTATTTTATGGACAGTCATTCAGAGCGTCACAGAATAATACATACCTTTGGAAAAGTCAGGAGTGTATTTCACTTGGCCATTTATTCAGAACCACAGTGAAAGATCATATACATCTGGAAAATACTCAGGATTCTTTTATTTATGGCCACTTATTCAGAGATTCAGTGAATCATGGACACCTGGGGTATAGTCTGAAGACTATTTGATATGACCGTTCCCTAAGCACTCAGTGAAACTTGGAGAGTTGATATATAGTCAGGATGATAGATTCAGGAGTCTTCTTTATGTGAGCAGTCATTCAGAAACTCACTGAAGAATATACATCTTAAGAATAGTCAGAATCCAGGTGTTATGGCCACTCAATCACAGCATTACCAAATAATGCACATTTGGGCAATAATAAGAAGTCTAAATCATATGGCTTCTAATTCAGAGCTTCAGTGCATAATCAGCAGCTGTGTGGTAGTCAGGACCCTTTCACAGCTTGCCTTAAGTTACGCAGCTTTGTGAATGATACATATATGTGTGATAGTCAGGAGACTCTTTGATATGGACACTCAAACAGAACATCTTCGAATACTGTGCATGGGGAGAATAATCACTAGTGTATTTCATATGGTGATTCATTTGGAGGGTCAAACAATAACGCACAACTGTGGAGTAAAATCGGGTTTATTACATAAGGCCACTCTTTCAATGTTGCAGGGAATCATATGTATATCTAAGAAGTCATGAATCTCTTTCACATGGCCACTCGTTCAGGGCCTCTGTGAATAATATTCCCCTCAGAAATAGTCAAGGTTCTACTACAAATGGCTACACATTCAGAGTCTCTGTAAGTAATGCACACTTGGGCAATACACAAGGGTCTCTTTTTTATGCCCACTAAGTCAGAGTCTCATTCATTTGTACACACCCAGGGAAGAGATAAAAGTATACATCACGGAACCAATTATTTATAGCCTTAGTGAATAATGCACACCAGGGTTATAGTTGAGCATTTTTTATATGGCCACTTATTCTGTGACTCCCTGAATGATACACACCTGGAAAATCCTCAGGATTCAATTTCATACTACAACTCATGTAGAACCTTATAGAATAATTCACAATGGAGCAATAGTCAGGTGTCTATTTAATATGATACCTCATTAAAAGTTTCAGTGTATAATGAATTTCTATGGAGTAATCAGGACGCTGTTTAAGATAGCCACGAATTCACTGTTTTCCTGAATGATACAAAACTGGGTTATAGGGTTCTATTTCATATGAACTCTAATTCTGGGTACCGCTGTGTAATACACACGTGGGATAGTGTAAGAAGTTTATTTGTTATGGGCAGTCATAGAGAACCAGTTTGAATAATGCACACATGGAGAATAATAAAAATTCAATGTTTTATGGCTTGTCATTCAGACAAAAAGTGAATAACGCACATGTGGATAATTAGAAGTTTGTTTCATATGTCCCTCTTTCACAGCCTCACTGAATATTACACACTTGAGATATAGGCTGGAGTCTATTCTTTATGGCCTTTCATTCAGAGAATCACTGAATAATGAACACCTGTGGAATAGTCAGAAGTCTCTTTCCGACCGCCGCTCATTGAAAGCCTCACTAAATTTACCCACCTGTGGAAAGAGTCACGGTTTACTTCTCTTACCTCATTCAGAGTCCCATTAAATAATGCACACCTGTGGAATTATTAGGAGAATTTTCCATGTGGCCTCTCATTCTGAGTGTCACTGAACAATGTGTTGTAGTCTGGAGTCTACTTCATGTAGACACATATTCAGAGCCTCAGTGAATACGAAAGACCATTGCTATTGTAAAGATTTTAATTAATATAGACACATCTTCTGAACCTCATTGAAAAATAGACACCTGTAGAATAATTTGGAGTCTATTTTCGATGGACATTCATTCAGAGCCTCGGTGGATAATGCACACACCTGGGGTAGCCAGAAGTCCATTTCATTTGGACACTCATCCATAGCCTCAGTTTATAATATGCACGTGTGGATTAGGCGGTTTTCCATTTCATATAGCCACGGACTCGTAACCTCAGTGAATAATGCACATATGTAACTTACTCAGCAGTCTGTTTCATATAGCCACTCATTCAGAAGTTCATTGGATAATAAAATTATTTTACATAGACAGAATCCCGTTTAATATAATCACATAAGAAGAGCCTCAGTGAGTAATGCGCACCTGGGAAAATGTGAGGAATCTACTATATATAGCCTCTCATATACAGCCTCAGGGAATAATGCACACGTGTGGAGTAGGCACTAATAAATTTTATATCGCCACAAAATGAAACACTGAGTGAGCAATACACAAGCTGAGAATAGTCACTAGTCTATTCCATAAGCCCAAATATTCAAAGTAAGAGTCAATAATTCACTCCTCTAGACTAGTCAAAAAACAATTTCATATGCACAATGTTTTAGAGCTTCAGTGAATAATATATAGCTGGGAAATACTCAGGACGCAATTTCTTATGGTATCTATTTTAGAGCTTCGTTGAATAAGGACCACCTGTAGTGTAGTCCGAATTATCTTTTAATGGCCACATCTTCAGAGCCTCACTGAATAACGTACACCTTGGGAAAAGTAAGAATTCTATTTCGTATAGCCACTCATTTAAAGCCGAATGTAAAAACGCACGCCTTTGGAGTATTCAGGAGTCTCTACCTTATGGACACTAATTCAGAGCGTCACAGAATAACACAGACATATGGAAAATTCAGGAGTGTATTTCACATGGCCACTTATTCAGAACCGCAGTGTAGGATTATATATATCTGGAAAATTCTCAGGATTCTTTTACATATGTCCACTTATTCACAGCCTCAGTGAATAATGCACACCTGGGGTATAGTCTGGAGACTATTTGATATGACTGTTCCCTAAGCACTCAGTAGAAAATGAAGAGCTGAAATATAGTCAGGATGATAGAGTCAGGAGTCTACTTTTTGTGGTCACTCATTCAGAACATCACTGAACATTACACACATTAAGAATAGTCAGAGTCCGGGTATTATGGCGACTCAAACACAGCATTTCCAAATATGCACAATTGTTACATAGTAAGGAGTCTATATCATATGGCTTCTAATTCAGAGCTTCAGTGCATAATCAACAGCTGTGTAGTAGTCAGGACCCTACTTCAGCTTGCCCCAAATTAAGCAGCTCCGTGAATGACATACATATTTGTGATAGTCAGGAGACTCTTTGATATGGACACTCATACCGAACCTCTTCGAATACTGCACATGTGGGGAATAATCACTAGTGCATTTCATATGGTGATTCATTTGGAGGGTCAAACAATAATGGGCAACTGTGGAGTAAAATGAGGTCTAATGCATAAGGCGACTTTTTCAATGTTGTAGGGAATAATATGTATATCTGATAAGTCAGGAATCTCTTTCAAATGGCCACTCGTTCAGAGCCTCTGTGAATAATACTGCCCTCAGAAATAGTCAAGGTTCTACTTCTAATGGCTACACTTTCAGAGTCTCTGTAAGTAATGCACACCTGGGCAATACACAAGAGTCTCTTTTTTATGCCCACTTAGTCAGAGCCTCATTTTATTATACACACCCGGGGAAGAGTTAAGAGTATACCTCACAGAACCATCATTTAGAGCCTCAGTGAATAATGCACACCAGAATTATAGTCGAGCATTTTTTATATGGCCACTCATTCTGTGGCACTCTGAATGATACACACATGGGGAATCCTCAGGATTGAATTTCATACTACCACTCATTTAGAACCTTATTGAATAATTCACGATGGAGCAATAGTCAGGGGTCTATTTCATATGGCCTCTCATTTAAAGTTTCAGTGTATAATGAACTTCTATGGAGTAATCAGGATGCTGTTTAAGATAGCCATGAATTGAGTGCCTTCCTGAATGATACACACCTGGGTTATAGGATTCTATTTCTTTTTTTTTTTTTTTTTTTTTTTTTTTTTTAATTTTTATTGCATTATAGGTTTGGGGGTACATGTGCAGAACAAGCAAGATAGTTGCATAGGTACACACATGGCACTGTGCTTTGCTGCTTTCCTCCCCTTCACCCACACTTGGTATTCATCCCCAGGCTATCCCCCCCAGCCCCCCCCTGCTGTCCCTCCCCCATTCCCCCCAACAGTCCCCAGTGTATAGTAGACCGCCTCTCTGTGTCCACGTGTTCTCATTTTTCTCACCCACCTATGAGTGAGTATATGCGGTATTTCTTTTTCTGTTCTTGTGTCAGTTTGCTGAGAATGATGTTCTCCAGATTCATCCATGTCCCTACAAAGGACACAAACTCATCATTTTTGATTGCTGCATAATATTCCATGGTGTATATGTGCCACATTTTCCCAGTCCAGTCTATCATCGTTGGGCATTTGGGTTGGTTCCAGGTCTTTGCTATTGTAAACAGTGCTGCAATGAACATTCGTGTGCATGTGTCCTTATAGTAGAACGATTTATAATCCTTTGGATAGATACCCAGTAATGGGATTGCTGGGTCAAATGGAATTTCTATTTCTAGGTCCCTGAGAAATCGCCACACTGTCTTCCACAATGGTTGAACTAATTTACACTCCCACCAACAGTGTAAGAGTGTTCCTATTTCTCCACATCCTCTCCAGCATCTGCTGTCTCCAGATTTTTTAATGATCGCCATTCTAACTGGTGTGAGATGGTATCTCAATGTGGTTTTGATTTGCATCTCTCTAATGACCAATGACGATGAGCACTTTTTCATATGTTTGCTGGCCTCATGTATGTCTGCTTTCGTAAAGTTTCTGTTCATATCCTTTGCCCATTTTTGAATGGGCTTGTTTGTTTTTTTCCTGTAAATCTGTTTGAGTTCTTTGTAAATTCTGGATATCAGCCCTTTGTCAGATGCGTAAACTGCAAAGATTTTTTCCCATTCTGATGGTTGCCGATTCACTCTAGTGACTGTTTGTTTTGCTGTGCAGAAGCTGTGGAGTTTGATTAGGTCCCATTTGTCTATTTTGGCTTTTGTTGCCAATGCTTTGGGAGTTTTGTTCATGAAGTCCTTGCCTACTCCTATGTCCTGAATGGTTTTGCCTAAATTTTCTTCTAGGGTTTTTATTGTGTCAGGTCTTATGTTTAAGGCTTTAATCCATCTGGAGTTAATTTTACTGTAGGGTGTCAGGAAGTGGTCCAGTTTCTGCTTTCTGCACATGGCTAGCCAGTTTTCCTAACACCGTTTGTTAAATAGGGAATCCTTTCTTCATTGCTTCTTTTTGTCTGGTTTGTCAAAGATAAGATGGTTGTAGATATGTTGTTTTGCCTCTGATGCTTCTGTTCTGTTCCATTTGTCTATATCTCTGTTTTGGTACCAGTACCATGCTGTTTTGATTACTGTAGCCTTGTAGTATAGTTTGAAGTCTGGTAGTGTGATGCCTTCCGCTGTGTTCTTTTTGCTTAGAATTAACGTGGCTATGCGGGCTCTCTTTTGATTCCATATTAAATTCTTGGTGGTTTTTCCAGTTCTGTGAAGAAATTCAATAATAGTTTGATGGGGATAGCATTGATTGTGTAAATTACTTTGGGCAGTATAGCCGTTTTTACGATATTGATTCTTCCTAACCACGAACATGGAATGTTTCTCCATCTGTTTGTCTCCTCTCGTATTTTGTTGAGCAGTGGTTTGTAGTTTTCCATAAAGAGGTCCCTTACTTTTTTTGTGAGTTGTATTCCTAGGTATTTTATTTTCTTTTTAGCAATTGTGAATGGCAGTTCGTTCTTGATTTGGTTCTCTTTAAGTCTGTTATTGGTGTATAAAAATGCTTATGATTTCTGCACATTGATTTTATATCCTGAGACTTTGCTGAAGTTGCTTATCAGTTGCAGGAGCTTTGGGGCTGAGGTGATGGGGTCTTCTAGGTATACTATCATGTCGTCTGCCAATAGCGACAATTTGGCTTCCACCTTTCCTATTTGAATACACTTTATTTCTTTTTCTTGCCTGATTGATCTGGCTAGAACTTCCAGTACTATGTTGAATAGGAGTGGTGAGAGAGGGTATCCTTGTCTAGTACCGGATTTCAAAGGGAATGTTTCCAGTTTTTGCCCATTAACTATGATATTGGCTGTTGGTTTGTCATAAATAGCTTTTATTACTTTGAGATACGTTCCATCAATACCAAGTTTATTGAGGGTTTTTAGCATAAAGGGCTGTTGAATTTTGTCAAATGCCTTCTCTGCATCGATTGAGATAATCATGTGATTTTTGTTTTTATTTCTGTTTATGTGGTGAATTACATTTATAGACTTGCATATGTTGAAGCAGCCTTGCATCCCCGGGATGAATCCTACCTGATCATGATAGATAAGTTTTTTAATGTGCTGTTGCAATTGGTTTGCCTGTATTTTATGAAAGATTTTTGCATCTATGTTTATCATGGATATTGGCCTGAAGTTTTCTTTTCTTGTTGAGTCTCCGTCGGGTTTTGGTATCAGGATGATGTTGGTCTCATGAAATGATATGGGAAGGGTTCCCTCTTTTTGGATTATTTGGAATAGTTTCAGAAGGAATGGTACCAGATCCTCTTTGTGTGTCTGGTAGAAATTAGCTGTGTATCCATATGGACCTGGGCTTTTTTGTGTGGTAGGCACTTAATTGCTTCCTCAACGTCAGAACTTGTTATTGGTCAATTCATAGTTTGGCTTCCTCCTGGTTTAGGCTTGGGAGAAAACAGGCGTACAGGAATTTATCCCTTTCTTACTGGTTGACTAATTTATGTGCATAGAATTGTTTGTGGTATTCTCTGATGATGGTTTGAATTTCTCTGGAATCTGTGGTGTTTTCCCCTTTATCGTTTTTTATTGCATCTATTTGGTTGTTCTCTCTTTTCTTTTTTATCCGTCTGGCTAGTGGTCTGTCTATTTTGTTGATCTTTTTGAAAAACCAGCTCTTGGATTTATTGATTTTTTGAAGGGTTTTTCTTGTCTCTATCTCCTTCAGTTCTGCTTTGATCTTATTTATTTCTTGTCTTTGGCTAGCTTTTGAGCTTTTTTGATCTTGCTCCTCTAGCTCTTTCAATTTTGATGATAGGGTGTCCATTTTGAATTTCTCCACTCTTCTCATGTGGGCAATTATTGCTCTATATTTTCCTCTACAGACTGCTTTAAATGTGTCCCCGAGATTCTGGTACGTTGTGTCTTCATTCTCGTTGGTTTCAAAGAACTTCTTTATTTCTGCCTTCATTTCCTTGTTTATCCAATCAACATTCAAGATCCAGTTGTTCAGTTTTCATGAAGCTGTGCGGTTCTGAGTTATTTTCTGAATTCTGAGTTCCAACTTGATTGCACTATGGTCTGAGAGACTGTTTGTTATGATTTTAGTTGTTTTGCATTTGCTGAGGAGTGCTTTACTTCCAATGATGTGGTCAATTTTGGAGTAGGTGTGATGTGGTGCTGAGAAAAAAGTATATTCTTTGGATTTGGGGTGGAGAGTTCTGTAAATATCTATCAGGTTTGCTTCTTCCAGGTCTGAGTTCAAGTTCTGGATATCCTTGTTAATTTTCTGTCTCGTTGATCTGTCTGCTTTTGACAGTGAAATGTTAAAGTCTCCCACTATTATTGTGTGGGAGTCTAAGTCTGTTTGTAAGTCATTACTAACTTGCCTTATATATCTGGGTGCTCCTGCATTGGGTCCATATATATTTAGAATTGTTAGTTCTTCTTTTTGTATCGATCCTTTTACCATTATGTAATGACCCTCTTTGTCTCTTTTGATCTTTGTTGCTTTAAAGTCTATTTTATCAGAGATGAGAATTGCAACTCCTGCTTTTTTTCTTCTCCATTTGCTTGGTAAATCTTCCTCCATCCGTTTATTTTTAGCCGTTGTGTATCCTTGCGTGTGAGGTTGGTTTCCTGGATACAGCACACCGATGTGTTTTGGTTTTTTATCCAATTTGCCAGTCTCTGTCCTTTTATTGGTGCATTTAGCCCATTTACATTTAGGGTTAATATTGTTATGTGTGAATTTGATACTGCCATTTTGATGCTAGCCAGCTCTTTTTCCCATTGGTTCATGTAGGTTCTTTATTTTTTGATGCTCTTTAGCATTTGATATGCTTTTAGGATGTGTGGTAGTCGTTGTTTCTTTCTATGTGTAGTGCCTCTTTCAGGAGCTCTTGTAAAGCAGGCCTGGTGGTGACAAAATCTATGAGTACTTGCTTGTGGGCAAAAGATTTTATTCTTCCTTCAATTATGAAGCTTAGTTTGGCTGGATATGAAATTCTGAGTTCAAAGTTCTTTTCCTTAAGGATGTTGACTATTGGCCCCCACTCTCTTCTGTCTTGTAGAGTCTCTGCTGAGAGATCTGCTGTGAGTCTGTTGGGCTTCCCTTTGTGGGTGACCCGACCTTTCTCTCTGGCTGCCCTTAGTATTTTCTCCTTCATTTCAACCCTGGTGAATCTGACGATTATGTGCCTTGGGGTTGCCCTTCTTGCAGAATATCTTTGTGGTGTTCTCTGTATTTCCTGGAGTTGAGTATTGACCTGTCTTGCTAGGTTGGGGAAATTTTCCTCGATAATATCCTGAAGAGTATTTTCCAGCTTGGATTCATTCTCTTCATCACATTCTGGTACACCTATCAAACGTAGGTTGGGTCTCTTCACATAGTCCCACATTTTATGGAGATTTTGGTCATTCCTTTTTGTGCTTTTATCTTTTATCTTGGTTTCTCGTTTTATTTCATTGAGTTGATCTTCGACTTCTGATATTCTTTCTTCTGCTTGGTCAATTCGGCTATTGAAACTTGTGCATGCTTCGCGAAATTCTCATGTTGTGTTTTTCACCTCCTTCAATGCATTCATATTCCTCTCTAAGTTGTCCATTCTTGTTATCACTTCCTCGAATCTTTTCTCAAATCTTTTTTCAAGGTTCTTTGTTTGCACTGATTTAGAGCATGTTCTTTTAGCTCACTGAAATTTCTCATTATTCAATTTCTGAAGTCTGATTCCGTCATTTTGTCACACTCATTCTCCGTCCAGGCTTGTTCTCTTGCTGATGCGGAGTTTTGTTTTTTTGTAGGTGGTGAATTGTTTTGGTTTCTGGTGTTTTCCTCTTTTTTGCGCTGGTTTCTTCCCATCTTTATGGATTTATCCACCTGTCATCTTAGTTGTTGCTGATTTTCCAATTGGGTCTCTGTGTGGACACCCAGATTTTTGATGATGAGGTATTTCTGTTACTTAGTCTTCCTTCTAATGGTCTAGCCCCTCTGCTCTAAAAGTGCTGAGGTCCACTCCAGGCCCTGCTTGTCTGGGGTTCACCTGTAGCAGCTGCGGAACAGTGAGGGATTCTACCAGTGTCTTCTTCTGCTATCTTTCTTTCAGAATGATGCCCGCCAAATGTCAGTCTGATTAGTTTTTTTGGGGGGTGATGATTCTTTGGATATACATGGGTCAGGGAGCAGCTTGAGGAGACGGTCTCTGCTTTATAGGAGCTCCAGTGCTGAGCTCTGAGCTTCGTTGTTCATTCAGCATTGTTGGGAGGATGTGTTTATGTCTGCTGCAAGAGAACTCATAAAACACTCACCTTTTTTTTCCCCTTAGATGCTGTGTCTCAGGGAGTTGTGGCTTTCTTTATGAGTACCTGTTGCACTGCCCTGCCCAGCTAGGAGGCAGTCTATTGACTATTTACCTGCCAGGGCTCCACCCTGCTAGTGCGGGTCCTCCCTGTTGTTGTGGGGCTCTGTTCTACTGTTCCTTGCTCCGCTCTTCTGTGGCTTGCTCTGCCCTGCTGACGGAGTCTCTCTGTTATGGCAGGTTGCTTGGCAATGGCAGGCTGCATTAGCCCTGGGGGTACTTCAATAGCGGGAGATTGCATCAGTAGTGGTGGACGCACCTCCCGCACTGGGCTGCACAGTCCTAGATGGCAACAGAAAAACTCTCAGACCCGAGAACCTCCAATCACTGCCCTGCTTGTCCCCTTCATGGTGGGACCCGCCGAGCTGGATCACCCAGCTCCCTGCCTCAGAGTCTGTCCTCTCTCTCTCTCTCTCTCTTCCTCTCCCCAAGATGAACAGTTGACTCTCTCACTGGCGCCCCACAAGAGTGCTGATAGGGCACTGGGATCCATGTTATCTCACGTGCCGCTGCCCACTGCACCTGCTCAGATCACGTTTCCCACTAATCTCCTGATATGGCTCATTGTCCAAGTCACATTCCATCAGATTGACATGCCAATCTGTCCTTCCAAATCTCAGATTGCTGGTTTAGCAGGCACCCAAACCACTGAGTTTTATGCCCAGTGGCACTGCGCTGCAAAACTGGATGAAGCGGCCATGCAAGCCAGCTGTGCTAGCGTCTCATGTCTCTCCCAAACCTGGGACTTTCAAAGTTCTGAGGGCAAAAATGATCTGTCCGAGAATGCGGATAGGAATCACCCTCTGTGCCTTCACTGACAGCTGCAAATCGGAGTCGCCTATACGATGCCATCTTGGAAGTCCCCCTGGATAATAAAATTATTGAATATAGACGAATCCCGTTTCATATGGTCACACAAGAATAGCCTCACTGAGTAATACACACCTGGGAAAAGGTGAGGAGTCTACTATATTTATCCTCTAATTTACAGCCTCAGGGAATAATGCATATGTGTGCAGTAGGCACTAATCTATTTTATATGGCCACAAAATCAAAACCTTCGTGAGCAAAACACAAGCTGGGAATAGTCACCAGTCTATTCAGTATGCCCAAATATTCTAAGTCTGAGTCAATAATTCACTCCTGTAAACTAGTCAGGAAACAATTTAATATGGACATCGTTTTAGAGCTTCAGTGAATAATATATACCTGGAAAATACTCAGGACACAATTTCATATGCCGTCTATTTCACAGCTTCATTGAATAAGGAACACCTGTATCGTAGTCAGAATTTATCTTAATAGCCACATCTTCAGAGCCCAACTGAATAACATACATTTTGGGAAAAGTCAGGATTTTATTTCGTATAGCCACTCATTAAGAGCCGAATGTAAAAACGCACGCCTGTGGAGTATTCAGGAGTCTCCATTTTATGGACACACATTTAGAGCGTCACAGAATAATATAGACCTAGGAAAAAGTCAGGAGTGTATTTCACATGGCAACTTATTCAGAACTGAAGTTAAGGATCATATATATCTGGAAAATACTCAGGATTCTTTTATATATAGCTACTTATTCAGAGGCTCAATGAATAATGCACACCATCGGTATGGTCTGGAGACTATTTGATATAACCGTTTTCTAAGCACTCAGTAGAAAATGGAGAGCTGAAATATAGTCAGGATGATAGAGTCACGAGTCTACTTTATGTGGTCACTCTTTCAGATACTCACTGAAGAATACACACTTTAAGAATAGAGTCTAGGTATTATGGCCACTCACTCACAGCATTACCAAATAATGCACAATTGGGCAATACTAAGAAGTCTATATTATATGGGTTCTAATTCAGAGCTTCAGTGCATAATCAGTACCTATGTAGTAGTCAGGACCTTTCTCAGATTGCCTCAAATTAAGCAGCTCCGTGAATGATACATATATGTGTGATAATCAGGAGACTCTTTGATATGGACTCTCATACAGAACCTCTTCGAAGTCTGCATATGTGGGGAATAATCACAAGTGTATTTCATATGGTGATTCCTTTGGAGGGTCAAACAATAATGCACAACCATGGAGGACAATGAGGTCTATTACATAAGGCCACTCTTTCAGTGTTGCAGGGAATAATATGTATATATAGTAAGTCAGAAATCTGTTTCACATGGCCACTCGTTCAGGGCCTCGGTGAATAATACTCCCCTCAGAAATAGTCAAGGTTCTACTTCAAATGGCTACACATTCAGAGTCTCTGTAAGTAATGCACACCTGGACAATACACAAGAGTCTCTTTATTATGCCCACTAAGTCAGAGTCTCATTCAATTATACACACCTGGGGAAGAGTTAAGAGTATACTTCACGGAACCAATAATTTAGAGCCTCAGTGAATAATGCACAACATGGGTATAATCGAGCATTTATTATATGGCCACTCATTCTTAGTCTCCCTGAATTATACAAACCTGAGGAATCCTCAAGATTCAACTTCATACTACCACTCATTTAGAACCTTATAGAATAATTCACAAAGAGCAATAGTCAGGTGTCTATTTTATATGGCCTCTCATTCAACGTTTCAGTATATAATGAACTACTATGGAGTAATCAGGACGCTGTTTAAGATAGCCATGAATTGAGTGCCTTACTGAATAATACACAACTGGGTTATAGGATTCTATTTCATATGAACTCGAATTCTGGGTACCGCTGAGTAATACACACGTGGGATACTGTGAGGAGTTTATTTGTTATGGACACTCATAGAGAACCTGTTTGAATAATGCATACACATCGAGTAATAAGGATTCTATGTTGTACGGCGAGTCATTCAGACAAAATGTGAATATCTCACATGTGGATTATTAGAAGTCTGTTTCATATGCCCCTCTTTCACAGCCTCAGTGAGTATTACACACTTGAGATATAGTCTGAAGTCTCTTCTTTATGGCCATTCATTCAGAGAATCACTGAATAATGAACACCTTTGGAATAGTCATAAGTCTCTTTCCGACTGCCACTCATTGTAAGCCTCACTAAGTGTACCAATCTGTGAAAAGAATCAGGATTACTTCTATTCCCTCATTCAGAGTCTCACTAATTAATGCACACCTGTGGAATTGTCAGGGGAATTTTTCATTCGGCCTCTCATTCCGAGTGTCACTGAGCAATGTGCTGCAGTCTGGAGTTTATTTCATGGAGACACATATTCAGAGCCTCAGTGAATAAGACAGACCCTTGCTATAGTAAATATTCTAATTAATATGGACACATCTTCATAGCCTCACTGAATAATACACACTTTTAGAATAATTTGGAGTCTATTTTCGATGGACATTTATTCAGAGCCTCGGTGAATAATGCACACCCCTGGAGTAGCCGGAAGTCCATTTTATTTGTACAGTCATCCATAACCTCAGTTTATAATATGCACGTGTGAATTAAGCGGGGTTTTATTTCATATATACATGGACTCGTAACCTCAGTGAATAATGCACATATGTAACGTACTCAGCAGTCTGTTTTATATAGCCACTCTATCAAAAATTCATTGGATAATAAAATTATTTAAGATAGACAGAATCCCGTTTCATATGGTCACACAAGAACAGCCTCACTAAGTAATACACACCTGGAAAAATGTGAGGAGTCTATTATATATAGCCTCTCATTACAAACCTCAGGGAGTAATGTACATGTGCAGAGTAGGCATCTATCTATTTTATGTGGCCACAAAGTAAAACCCTGAGTGAGCAATACACAGGTTTAGAATAGTCACTACTCTATTCCATATGCCCAAATATTCAACGTCAGAGTCAATAATCCACTCTGTGGACTAGTCAGGAAACAATTTCATATGGACAAATTTTAGAACTTCAGTGAATAATATATACCTAGGAAGTACTCAGGACGCTATTTCATATGGCGTCTATTTCAGAGCTTCATTGAAAAAGGGACACCTGTATAGTAGTCAGAATTTTCTTTTAATAGCCACGTCTTCAGAGCCTAACTGAATAACATAAACCAGGGGAAAATTTAAGATTCTATTTCGTATACCCACTCATTTAGAGCCGAATGAAAAACGCACACCTGTGGAGTGTTCAAAACTCTCTATGTTATGGACACACATTCAGAGCGTCACAGAATAATACAGAGGTATGGAAAAGTCAGAAGTGTATTTCACATGGCCACTTATTCAGAACCGCATTGAAGGATCATATACATCTGGAAAATACTCAGGATTCTTTTATATATGGCATCTTATTCACAGACTCAGTGAATAAGGCACACCTGGGATATAGTCAGGAGAATATTTGATGTGCACATTCCCTAAGCAATCACTGGAGAATGCAGAGCTGAAATATAGTCAGGATAATAAAAGTCTACTTTTTGTTGTCACTCATTCAGAATCTCACTGAAGAATACACACATTAAAAATAGTCAGAGTCCAGATATTATGGCCACTCAATCACAGCATTACCGAATAATGCACAATTGGGAAATAGTAAGGACTCTATATCATATGGCTACTAATTCAGAGCTTCAGTGCATAATCAGCAGCTGTGTAGTAGTCAGGACCCTGTTTCAGCTTGCCCAAAATTAAGCAGCTCCGTGAAGGATAGATATATGTGTGATAGTCAGGAGACTCTTTGATATGGACACTCATACATAACCTCTTCGAATACTGCACATGTGGGGAATAATCACTAGTGTATTTTATATGATGATTACTTTGGAGGGTCAAACAATAAGGCGCAACTGTGGAGAAAAATGGGGTCTATTACATAAGGCCACTCTTTCAGTGTTGCAGGGAATAATATGTATATCTAATAAGTCAGGAAGCTCTTTCACACAGCCACACGTTCAGAGCCTCTGTGAATAATATTCCCATCAGAAATAGTCAAGGTTCTACTACAAATGGCTACACATTCAGAGTCTCTGTAAGTAATGCACACCTGGGCAATACACAAGAGTCTCTTTTTTATGCCCACATAGTCAGAGTCTCATTCAATTTTACACACCTGGGGAAGAGTTAAGAGCATACCTCAAAAAATCCATCATTTAGAGCCTAAGTGAATAATACACACCAGGGTTATAGTTGAGGATTTTTTATATGGCCACTCATTCTGTGCCTCCCTGAATGATACACACCTGGGGAATCCTCAGGATTCAATTTCATACTACCACTCATTTAGAACCTTGTAGAATAATTCACAATGGAGCAATAGTCAGGTGTCTATTTTATATGGCCTGTCATTCAAAGTTTCAGTGTATAATAAATTTCTATGGAGAAATCAAAACACTTTTTAAGATAGCCACGTATTGAGTGCCTTCCTGCATGATAGACACCTGGGTTATAGGATTCTATCTCATATGAACTCTAATTCTGGGTACCGCTGAGTAACACACACGTGCAATAGTGAAAAGAGATTATTTTTTTATCGGCACTCATAGAGAACCTGTTTGAATAATGCACACAGGGCGAATAATAACGATTCTATATTGTATGGCTAGTCATTCAGACAAAAAGTGAATAACGCACATGTGGATTATTAGAAGTCTATTTCATATGCCACTCTTTTACAGACTCACTGAATATTACAGACTTGAGATATAGTTTGGAGTCTATTCTTTATGGCCATTCGTTCAGAGAATCACTGATAAATGAACACCTGTGGAATAGTCAAAAGTCTCTTTCCGAAAGCCACTCATTGAAAGCCTCACTATATGTACCCTCCTGTGGAAAGAGTCAGGGTTTACTTCTATGCCCTCATTCAGATTATCACTAAATAATGCAAACCTGTGGAATTGTCAGGAGAAATTTTTATGTGGCCTCTCATTTTGAGTGTCACTGAACAATGTGCTGTAGTCTGGACTCTATTTCATGTAGAAACATATTCAGAGCTTCAGTGAATAAGAGAGACCCTTGCTATCGTAAATATTCTAATTAAAATAGACACATCTTCTGAGCCACACTTAATAATACATACCTGTAGAATAATTTGTGGTCTATTTTTGAAAGACATCTATTCAGAACCTCGGTGAAGAATGCACACCCCTGGGGCAGCCGGAAGTCCATTTCATTTGTACATTCATCCATAGCCTCAGCTTATAATATGCACGTGTAAATTAGGTGGGGTTCCATTTCATATAGCCATGGACTCGTAACCTCAGTGAACAATGCACATATGTAACGTACTCAGAAGTCTGTTTCATATAGCCACTCATTCAGAGATTCATTCGATAGTAAAATTATTTAAGATAGACAGAATCCAGTTTCATACGGTCACATAAGAAGAGCCTCACTGAGTAATACACACCTGCGGAAATGTGAGGAGTCTATTATATATAGCCTCTCAATAACAGCCTCAGGGAATAATGCACACGTGTAGAGTAGGCACTAATCTATTATATATGGCCACAAAATCAAACCCTGAGTGAGCAATGCACAAGTTTGGAATAGTCACTAGTCTATTCCATATGCCCAAATATTCAAAGTCAGAGTCAATAATTCACTCCTGTGGACTAGTCAGGAAACAATTTCATATGGACAAAGTTTAAGAGCTACAGTTAATAATATGTACCTGGGAAATATTCAGGATGCTATTTCATATGGTGTCTATTTCAGAGCTTCATTGAATAAGGAACACCTGTATCGTAATCAGAATTTTCTTTTAACAGCCACATCTTCAGAGCCTCAATAAATAACATACACCTTGGGAAAAGTCAGGATTCTATTACGTATAGCCACTCATTTACAGCCGAATGTAAAAACGCAGGCCCGTGAAGTATTCAATAGTCTCTACTTTATGGACACTCATTCAGAGCGTCACAGAATAATACAGACCTATGGAAAAGTCAGGAGTGTATTTCTCATGGCCACTTATTCATAACCGCAGTGAAGGATCATATACATCTGGAAAATACTCAGGATTCTTTTATGTATGTCCACTTTTTCAGAGACTCAGTGAGTACTGCACACCTGGGGTATAGTCTGAAGACTCTTTGATATGACCGTTCCCTAAGCACTCAGTTGAAAATGGAGAGCTGAAATATAGTCAAGATAATAGAGTCAGGAGTCTAATTAATGTGGTCACTGGTTCAGAATCTCACTGAAAAATACACACCTTAAGAATTGTCAGAGTCCAGGTATTACGGTCACTCAATAAACGCATTAGCAAAAAATGCACAACTGGGCAATAGTAAGGAGTCTATATCATATGGCTTGTAATTCAGAGCTTCAGTGAATAGTCGACAGCTGAGTAGTAATCAGGACACTATTTCAGCTTGCCCCAAATTAAGCAGGTTTGTAAATGATACATACATATATGTGTGATAGTCAGTAGACTCTGATATGGACACTCATACAGAACCTATTCGAACACGGCATATGTGGGGAATAATCACTAGTGAATTTCATATGGTGATTCCTTTGGAAGGTCAAACAACAACGCGCAACTGTGGAGTAAAATGGGGTCTATTACATAAGGCCAGTCTTTCAGTGTTGCAGGGAATAATATGTATATATGATAAGTCAGGAATCTCTTTCACATGGCCTCTCGTTCAGGGCCTCTGTGAATAATACTCACCTCAGAAATAGTCAAGGTTCTACTTAAAGTGGCTACACATTCAGAATCTCTGTAAGTATTTCACAGCTGGGAAATACACAAGAGTCTCTTTTTTATTCCCACATAGTCAAAGTCTCATTCAATTATACACATCTGGGGAAGACTTAAGAGTATACCTCACGGAACCAATCATTTAGAGCCTCAGTGAATGATGCAGATCAGGGTCATAGTCGAGCATTTCTTATATGGCCCCTCATTCTGTGCCTTCCTGAATGATACACACCTGGGGAACCTCAGGATTCAGTTTCATACTACCACTCATTTAGAATGTTATAGAATAATTCACAACGGAGCAATATTCAAGTGTCTATTTCATATGGCCTCTCATTCAAAGTTTCAGTGGATAATGAACTTCTATGGAGTAATCAAAACGCTGTTTAAGATAGCCACGAATTGAGTGCCTTCCTGAATGATACACACATAGGTTATAAGATTCTATTTCATATGAACTCAAATTCTGGGTACCGCTGAGTAATACACACGTGGGATAGTGTAAATAGTTTATTTGTTTTGGGCACTCAAAGAGAACCTGTTTGAATAATGCACAAACATGGCGAATAATAAGGATTCAATGTTGTACCACTAGTCACTCAGACAACATGTGAGTAACGCACATGTGGATTATTAGAAGTCTGTTTCATATGCCCCTCTTTCACAGCCTCCTTTAATATTACACACTTGAGATTTAGTCTGGAGTCTGTTCTTTATGGCCATTCATTCAGAGAATCACTGAATAATGAACACGTGTGGAACAGTCAGAAGACTCTTTCCAACTGCCACTTAATAAAAGCCTCACTAAATGTACCCACCTGTGGAAAGAGTCAGGATTTACTTCTATTCTTTCATTCAGAGTCTCACTAAATAATGCACACCTGCGGAATTGTCAGGGGATTTTTTTCATGCGGCCTCTCATTCCCAGTGACACTGAACAGTGTACTGTAGTCTGGAGTCTATTTCATGTAGACACATATTCAGAGCCTCAGTGAATAAGACAGACCCTTGCTATCGTAAAGATTCTAATTAATATGGACACATCTTCTGAGCCTCACTGAATAATACACACCTGTAGAATAATTTGGAGTTTATTATCGATGGACATTCATTCAGAGCCTCGGTGAATAATGCACACCGCTGGGGTAGCCAGAAGTCAATTTCATTTGTACAGTCATCCATAGCCTAAGTTTATAATATGCACGTGTGGATTAGTTGGGGTTCCATTTTATATAGCCACGGACTGGTAACCTCAGTGAATAATGCACATATGTAAGGTACTCAGCAGTCTGTTTCATATAGCCACTCATTCAGAGATTCATTGGATAATAAAATTATTTAAAATAGACAGAATCTTTTGTAAAGTTTCTGTTCATATCCTTTGCCCATTTTTGAATGGGGTTGTTTGTTTTTTTTCTGTAAATCTGTTTGAGTTCTTTGTAAATTCTGGATATCAGCCCTTTGTCAGATGTGTAAACTGCAAAAATTTTTTCCCATTCTGATGGTTGCCGATTCACTCTAGTGACTGTTTCTTTTGCCATGCAGAAGCTGTGGAGTTTGATTAGGTCCCATTTGTCTATTTTGACTTTTGTTGTCAATGCTTTTGGTGTTTTGTTCATGAAGTCCTTGCCTACTCCTATGTACTGAACGGTTTTGCCTAGATTTTCTTCTAGGGTTTTTATGGTGTCAGTTTTTAAGTTTAAGTCTTTAATCCATCTGGAGTTAATTTTAGTGTAAGGTGTTAGAAAGGGGTCCAGTTTCTGCTTTCTGCACAGGGCTAGCCAGTTTGGCCAACAAACATGAAAAAGTGCTCATCATCATTGGTCATTAGAGAGATGCAAATCAAAACCACATTTAGATATTATCTCACACCAGTTAAAATGGTGATCATTAAAAAATCTGGAGACAGCAGATGCTGGGGAGGATGTGGAGAAATAGGAACACTCTTACACTGTTGGTGGGAGTGCAAATTAGTTCAACCATTGTGGAAGACACTGTGGCGATTCCTCAGGGACCTAGAAATAGAAATTCCATTTGACCCAGCAATCCCACTACTGGGTATCTATCCAAAAGACTATAAATCATTCTACTATAAGGACACATGCATACGAATGTTCATTGCAGCACTGTTTACAATAGCAAAGACCTGGAACCAACCCAAATGCCCATCGATTATAGAATGGACTGGGAAAATGTGGCACATATACACCATGGATTATTATGCAGCAATCAAAAATGATGAGTTTGTGTCCTTTGTAAGGACATGGATGAATCTGGAGAACATCATTCTCAGCAAACTGACACAAGAACAGAAAAAGAAATACTGCATATACTCACTCATAGGTGGGTGAGAAAAATGAGAACACATGGACACAGAGAGGCGGTCTACTATACACTGGGGACTGTTGGGGGAAATGGGGGAGGGACAGCGGGGGGGCCTGGGGGGGATAGCCTGGGGATGAATACCAAGTGTGGGTGAAGGGGAGGAAGGCAGCAAAACACACTGCCATGTGTGTACCTATGCAACTATCTTGCACGTTCTGCACATGTACCCCAAAACCTATAATGCAATAAAAATTTTTAAATAAAATAAATAAAATAGACAGAATCCCATTTCATATGATCACACAAGAAGAGCCTCACTGAGTAATGCACACCTGGGAAAATGTGAGGACTCTACTATATATTGCCTCTCATTTACAGCCTCAGGGAATAATGCACACCTGTAGAGTAGGCACTAAACTATTTTATATGGCCACAAAATCAAACCGTGTGTGAGCAATACACAAGTTGGGAATAGTCTCTAGTCTATTCCATATGCCCA
The DNA here is from genome assembly GCA_031835075.1 of Saguinus oedipus. NCBI lineage: Eukaryota > Metazoa > Chordata > Mammalia > Primates > Cebidae > Saguinus > Saguinus oedipus. Next base: position 31,267,263 of record CM063180.1, on the reverse strand, counting down.
AATATTCAAAGTCACAGTCAGTAATTCACTCCTGTGGACTAGTCAGGAAACAATTTTATATGGACAAAGTTCATGAGCTTCAGTGAATAATATGTACCTGGGAAATACTCAGGACGCTATTCCATATGGCGTCTATTTCAGGGCTTCATTGAATAAGAAACTCCTGTATCGTAGTCAGAATTTTCTATTAACAGCCACATCTTCAGAGCCTCACTGAATAACATACACCGTGAGAAATGTCAGGATTCTATTTGTATAGCCACTCATTTAGAGCCGAATGTGAAAACGCAGGCCTGTGGAGTATTCAGGAGTCTCTCCTTTATGGACTCTCATTCAGAGCGTCACAGAATAATACAGACATATAGAAACGTCAGGAATCTCTTTCATATGGCAACTTATTAAGGGCTTCTGTGAATAATACTCCCCTCAGAAATAGTGAAGGATCTACTTAAAATGGCTTCATATTCAGAGTCTCTGTAAGTAATGCACAACTGGGCAATACAAAAGAGTCTCTTTTTTATGTGCACGTAGTCAGAGTCTCATTCAATTATACACACCCAGGAAGAGTTAAGAGTACACCTTATGAAACCAATCATTTAGAGCCTCAGTAGATGTTGCATACCGTGTTCATAGTCAAGCATTTTTTATATTGCCACTTCTTCTGTGCCTCCCTGAAAGATAGACACGTGGGGAATTTTCAGGATTCAATTTCATACTACCACTCATTTAGAACTTTATATAATAATTCACAATGGAGCAATAATCAGGTGTCTATTTCATATGGCCGCTCATTAAAAGTTTCAATGTATAATGAACTTCTACGGAGTAATCAGGACGCTGTTTAAGATAGCCACGAATTGAGTGCCTTCCTGAATGATCCACACTTGGTTTATAGGATTCTCTTTCATACGAACTGTAATTCTGGGTACAGCTGAGTAGTACACACGTGGGATAGTGCAAAAAGTTAATTTGTTAAGGGCACTCATAGAGAACCTGTTTGAATAATGCAAACACGTCTAATAATAAGGATTCTATGTTGTACGGCTAGTCATTCAGACAAAAAGTGAATAACACACATGTGGATTATTAGAATTCTGTTTCATATGCCCCTCTTTCACAGCCTCACTGAATATTACACACTTGAGATACAGTCTGGAGTCTATTATTTATGGCCATTCATTCAGACTATCACTGAATAATGATAAGGTGTGGAATAGTCAGAAGTCTCTTTCCGACCGCCACTCATTGAAAGCCTCATTAAAAATACCCACCTGTGGAAAGAGTCAGGATTTACTTCTATTCCCTCATTCAGAGTCTCACTAAATAATGCACACCTGTAGAATTGTCAGGAGAATCTTTCATGCGGCCTCTCATTCCGAGTGTCACTGAACAATGTGCTGTACTCTGGAGTCTATTTCATGTAGACACATATTCAGAGCCTGAGTGAATAAGACAGACCCTTGCTATCGTAAATATTCTAATTAATATGGACACATCTTCTGAGCCTCACTGAATAATACACACATGTAGAATAATTTGGAGTCTACTTTCGATGGACATTCATTCAGAGCCTCTGTGAAGAATGCACAACCCTGGGGTAGTCAGAAGTCCATTTCATTTGTACACTCATCCATAGCCTCAGTTTATAATATGCACGTGTGGATTAGTTGGGGTTCCATATCCTATAGCCAAGGACTTGTAACCTCAGTGAATAATGCACATATGTATTGTACTCAGCAGTCTGTTTCATATAGCCACTCATTCAGAGATTCATTGGATAATAAAATTATTTAAGATAGACAGAATCCGGTTTCATATCGTCACATAAGAAGAGCCCCACTGGGAAAAGGTGAGGAGTCTACTATATATAGCCCCTCATTTACAGCCTGAAGGGAATAATGCACACGGGTAGAGTAGGCACTAATCTATTTTATATGGTCACAAAAATCAAACACAGAATGAGCAATACAGATGTTTGGAATAGTCACTAGTCTATTCCATATGCCCAAATATTCAAAGTCAGTGTCAATAATTCACTCCTGTGGAATAGTCAGGAAACAATTTCATATGGACAAAGTTTTAGAGCTTCAGTGAATAATATATACCTGGGAAACACTCAGGCTGCTATTTCATATGGCGTCTATTTCAGAGCTTCATTGAATAAAAAACACCTGTATCGTAGTCAGAATTTTATTTTAACAGCCACATCTTCAGAGCCTAACTGAATAACATACACCTTGGAAAAAGTCAAGATTCAATTTAGTATAGCCAGTCCTTTAGCGCCGGGTGTAAAAACATAAGCCTGTGAAGTATTCAGGAGTCTCTACATTATGGACACTCATTCAGAGCGTCACGGAATAATACAGACCTATGGAAGAGTCAGGAGTGTATTTCACATGGCCACTTATTCAGAACCGCAGTGAAAGATCATATACATCTGGAAAATACTCAGGATTATTTTATATATGGCCACTTATCCAGAGACTCCGTGAATAATGCACACCTGGTGTATCCTCTGGAGACAATTTGATATGACCGTTCCCTAAGCACTCAGTGCAAAATGGAGAGCTGAAATATAGGTAGGATGATAGAGTTAGGAGTATACTTTATGTGGTCACTCGTTCAGAAACTCACTGAAGAATACACACCTTAAAAATAGTCAGAGTCCAGGTATAATGGTCAATCAATCATAGCATTACCGAATAATTCACAATTTGGCCATAGTAAGGAGTACATTTTATATGGTCTCTAATTCAGAGCTTCAGGGCATAATCAGAAGCTGTGTAGTAGTCAGGACCCTATTTCAGTGCCGCAAATTAATCAGTTCCGTGAATGATACATATATGTGTGACAGTCAGGAGACTCTTTGATATATACACTCATGCAGAACCTCTTTGAATACTGCACATGTGGGGAATAATCACTAGTGTATTTCATATGGTGATTCTTTTGGAGGGTCAATCAATAACTAGAAATTTTGGAGTAAAATGGGGTCTATTACATAAGGCCACTCTTTCATTGTTGCAGGGAATAATATGTATATCTGATAAGTCAGGAATCTCTTTCACATGGCCACTCGTTCAGGGCCTCTGTGAATAATGCTCCCCTCAGAAATAGTCAAGGTTCTACTCCAAATGGCTAAACATTCAGATTCTCTGTAAGTAATGCACCCCTGGGCAATACACAAGAGTCTCTTTTTTATGCCCACTTAGTCAGAGTCTCATTAAATTATACACACTCGGGGAAGAGTTAAGAGGATACCTCACGGAACCAATCAATTAGAGCCTCAGTGAATAATACACACAAGGGTCATAGTTGAGCATTTTTTATGTGGCCACTCATTCTGTTCCTCCCTGAATGATACACAACTGGGGAATCCTCAGGATTCAATTTCATATTATCACTCATTTAGAACCTTATATAATAATTCACAATGGAGCTATTGTCAGGTGTCTATTTCATATGGCCTCACATTCAAAGTTTCAGTGTATTCTACGGAGTAATCAGGACACTGTTTAAGATAGCCATGAATTGAGTGCCTTCCTGAATGATACACACTTGGTTTATAGGATTCTCTTTCATACGAACTCTAATTCTGGGTAAAGCTGAGTAGTACACATGTGGGATAGTGTAAGGAGTTTATTTTTTAAGGGCACTCATAGAGAACCTGTTTGAATAATGTAAATATGGCAAATAATAGGGATCTGATGTTGTACGCCTAGTCATTCAGACAAAAAGGGAATAACGCACATGTGGATTATTAGAATTCTGTTTCATATGCCCCTCTTTCACAGCCTCACTGAATAATACACAATTGAGATACAGTCTAAAGTCTATTCTTTATGGCCATTCAGAGTTTCACTGAATAATGAACAGATGTGGAATAGTCAGTAGTCTCTTTCCCACTGCCAGTCATTGAAAGTCTCACTAAATGTACCCACTTGTGGAAAGAGTCAGGATTTACTTTTATTCCCTCATTCAGAGTCTCACTATATAATGCACACCTGTGGAATTTTAAGGATAATTTTTCATACGGCCTCTCATTCCAAGTGTCACTGAACAATGTGCTATAGTCTGGAGTCTATTTCATGTAGATACATATTCAGAGCCTCAGTGAATAAGACAGACCCTTGCTATCATAAAGATTCTAATTAATATGGGCACATCTTCTGAGCCTCACTGAATAATACACACCTGTAGAATAATTTGGAGTCTATTATCGATGGACATTCATTCAGAGCCTCTGTGAAAAATGCACAACCCTGGGGTAGCCAGAAGTCCATTTCATTTGTACACACATCCATAGCATCAGTTTATAATATGCACGTGTGGAGTTGTTCTGGTTCCATGTCATATAGCCACTGTCTCGTAACCTCAGTGAATAATGCACATATGTAAGGTACTCAGCAGTCTGTTTCATATAGACACTCATTCAGAGATTCATTGGATAATAGAATTATTTAAGATAGACAGAATCCAGTTTCATATGGTCACATAAGAAGAGCCTCACTGAGTAATACACAACTGGAAAAATGTGAGGAGTCTACTATATATAGCCTCTCATTTACAGCCTGAAGACAATAATTCACACGTGTGGAATAGGCACTAATCTACTGTATATGGCCACAAAAATCAAACCCTGAGTGAGCAATACACAAGTTTGGGAAAGTCACTAGTCTATTCCGTAGCCCAAATATACAAAGTCAGAGTCAATAATTCACTGCTGTGGACTAGTTAGGGAACAATATCATACGGACAAAGTTTTAGAGCTTCAGTTACTAATATATACCTGGGAAATACTCAGGACGCTATTTCATATGGTGTCTATTTCAGAGCTTCATTGAATAAGAAACACCTGTATCATAGTCAGAATTTTTTTTAACAGCCATATCTTCAGTGTCTAACTGAATAGCATACACCTTGGGAAAAGTCAGGATTTTATTTAATATAGCCACTCCTTTAGTGCCGAATGTAAAAACGCATGCCTGTGTAGTATTCAGGAGTCTCTATTTTATGGACACTCATTCAGACCGTCATGGAATAATACAGACCTATGGAAAAGTCAGGAGTGTATTTCACATGGCCACTTATTCAGAACGGCAGTGAAAGATCATATACATCTGGAAAATACTAAGGATTTTTTTATATATGACCACTTATCCAGAGACTCAGTGAATAGTGCACACCTGGGGTATACTCTGGAGACTATTTTTTTTTTTTTTTTTTTTTTTTATTTTTTTTTTTTTTGACTTAAAGTAACTTTTATTTTATTTTATTTTTTTTTTTTTATTGCATTATAGGTTTGGGGGTACATGTGCAGAACGAGCAAGATAGTTGCATAGGTACACACATGGCAGTGTGCTTTGCTGCCTTCCTCCCCTTCACCCACACTTGGTATTCATCCCCAGGCTATCCCCCCCAGGCCCCCCCTGCTGTCCCTCCCCCATTCCCCCCAACAGTCCCCAGTGTATAGTAGACCGCCTCTCTGTGTCCACATGTTCTCATTTTTCTCACCCACCTATGAGCGAGTATATGCGGTATTTCTTTTTCTGTTCTTGTGTCAGTTTGCTGAGAATGATGTTCTCCAGATTCATCCATGTCCCTACAAAGGACACAAACTCATCATTTTTGATTGCTGCATAATATTCCATGGTGTATATGTGCCACATTTTCCCAGTCCAGTCTATCATCGTTGGGCATTTGGGTTGGTTCCAGGTCTTTGCTATTGTAAACAGTGCTGCAATGAACATTCGTGTGCATGTGTCCTTATAGTAGAACGATTTATAATCCTTTGGATAGATACCCAGCAATGGGATTGCTGGGTCAAATGGAATTTCTATTTCTAGGTCCCTGAGGAATCGCCACACTGTCTTCCACAATGGTTGAACTAATTTACACTCCCACCAACAGTGTAAGAGTGTTCCTATTTCTCCACATCCTCTCCAGCACCTGCTGTCTCTGGAGACTATTTGATATGACCATTCCCTAAGCACTCAGTGGAAAATGGAGAGCTGAAATAGAGTCAAGATCATAGAGTCAGGAGTCTACTTTATGTGTTCATTCGTTCAGAAACTCACTGAAGAATAGACACCTAAATAATAATCAGAGTCCAGGTATTATGGCCACTCAATCACAGCATTACCGAATAATGCACAGTTGGGCAATTGTAAGGAGTCTATATCATATGGCTTCTAATTCAGAGCTTCAGTGCATAATCAGCAGCTGTGTAGTCCTCAGGACCCTATTTTAGCTGGCCCCAAATTAAGCAGCTCCGTGAATGATACATATATGTGTGACACTCAGGAGACTCTTTGATATGGACATTCATACAGAACCTCTTCGAATAGTTCACATGTTGGGAATAATCACTAGTGTATTTCATATGGTGATTCCTTTGGAGGGTCAAACAATAATGCGCAACTGTGGAGTAAAATGGGGTCTATTACTTAAGGACACTTTTTCAGTGTTACAGGGAATAATATGTATATCTGATAAGTCAGGAATCTCTTTCACATGGCCACTCATTCAGGGCCTCTGTGAATCATACTCCCCTCAGAAATAGTCAAGGTTCTACTTCAAATGGCTACATATTTAGAGTCTGTAAGTAAGGCACACCTAGGCAATACACAAGAGTCTCTTTTTTATGACAAATTAATCAGAGTCTCATTCAATTTTACACTCCCAGGGAAGAGTTAAGAGTATACCTCATGGAACCAATCATTTAGAGCCTCAGGGAATAATGCACACCAATGTTATAATCGTGCATGTTTTATATGGTTACCAATTCTTTGCCTCCCTGAATGATAAACACCTGGAAAATCCTTAGGATTCAGTTTCATAATTCCACCCATTTATAAAGTTATAATAATTCACAATGGAGCAATAGTCAGGTGTCTATTTCATATGGCTTCTCATTCCAAGTTTCAGTGTATAATGAGCTTATATGGAGCAATCAGGACGCTGTTTAAGATAGCCACAAATTGAGTGCCTTCCGGAATGATACACAGCTGGCTTATATTATTCTATTTCATATGAATTGTAATCCTGTGTACCGCTGAGTAATACACACGTTTGATAGTGTAAGGAGTTTATTTGTTATGGGCAGTCATGGAGAACCTGTTTGAATAATGCACACATGGCATAAAATAAGGATTCTATGTTGTAGGGCTAGTCATTCAGACAAAAAGTGAAAAATGCACATGTGGATTATTAGAAGTCTGTTTCATATGCGCCTCTTTCACAGCCTCCCTAAATATTACACACTTGAGTTATAGTCTGGGGTCTATTCTTTAAGGCCATTCATTCAGAGAATCACTGAATAATGAACACCTGTGGAATAGTCAGAAATATCTTTCCGACAGCCAGTCATTGAAAACCTCACTAAATGTACCCACCTTTGGAAAGAGTCAGGATTTACTTCTATAACCTCATTCAGAGTCTCACTAAATAATGCAAACCTGTGGAATTGACAGGAGAATATTTCATGCGGCCTCTCATTACGAGTGTCACTGAACAATGTGCTGTAGTCTGGAGTCTATTTCATGTAGACAAATATTCCAAGCCTCAGTGATTAAGACAGACCCTTGCTATCGTAAAGATTCTAATTAATATGGACATATCTTCTGAGTGTCACTGAATAATACACACCTGTAGAATAATTTGGAGTCTATTTTCGATGGATATTCTTTCAGAGCCTCGGTGAAGAATGCACAACCTGGGGGTAATCAGAAGTCCATTTCATTTGTACACTCATTAATAGCCTCAGTTTATAATATGCATGTGTGGATTAGTTGGGGTTCCATTTCATATAGCCACGGATTCGTAACCTCAGTGAATAATTCACATATGTATTGTACTCAGCAGTCTGTTTCACATAGCCACTCATTCAGAGATTCATTGGATAATAAAATTACTTAACATAGAAGGAATCCCGTTTCATATGGTCACAGAAGAAGAGCCTCTTTGAGTAATACACACCTTGGAAAATGTGAGGAGTCTACTATATATAGCCTCTCCTTTACAGCCTCAGGGTATAATGCACACATGTGGAGTAGGCAGAAATCAATTTTATACGGCCACAAAATCAAACCCTGAATGAGCAATACACAAGTTGGGAATAGTCACTAGTCTATTCCATATACCCAAATATTCAAAGTCAGAGTCAATCATTCACTCCTGTGGACTATTCAGGAAAAAATTTCATATGGACAAAGATTTAGAGCTTCAGTAAATAATATATACCTCAAAAACCCTCAGGACGCCATTTCATATGGCCTCTATTTCAGAGCTTCATTGAATAAGGAAAACCTGTATCGTAGGCAGAATTTTCTTTTAACAGCCACATCCTCAGCACCTAACTAAATAACATACACAATGGGAAAAGTCAAGATTCTGTTTCGTATAGCCATTTATTAAGTGCCGAATGTAAAAACGCACGCCTGTGGAGTATTCAGAAGTCTATATTTGGTGGACACTCATTCAGAGTGTCCCAGAATAATACAGACCTATGGAAAAGTCATGAGTTTATTTCACATGGCCAATTATTCACGACCACAGTGAAAGATCATATACATCTGGAAAATACTCAGTATTCTTTTATATATGGATACTTATTCAGAGACTCAGTGAATAATGCACACCTGGGGTATAGTCTGGAGACTATTTGATATGACCATTCCCTAAGCACTCCGTGGAAAATGGAGAGCTGAAATATAGTCAGGATGATAGAGTCAGGAGTCGACTTTATGTGGTCACTCGTTCAGAAACTCACTGAAGAATACACACCTTAAGAATAGTCAGAGTCCAGGTATTATGTTCACTTAATTAACGCATTACCAAAAAATGCACAATTGGGCAATAGTAAGGAGTCTATATCATATGGTTTCTAATTCAGAGCTTCAGTGAATAGTCAACAGCTGTGTAGTTGTCAGAACCCTATTTCAGGTTGCCCCAAATTAAGCAGCTCCGTGAATGATACATATATGTGTGACAGTCAGGAGACTCTTTGATATGGACACTCATACAGAACCTCTTCGACTACTGCACATGTCTGGAATTATCACCAGTGTATTTCATATGGTGATTCTGTTGGAAGGTCAAACAATAACGCACAACTGTGGAGCAAAATGGGGTCTATTACATAAGGCCACTCTTTCAGTGTTGCAGGGTATAAAATGTATATCTGATAAGTCAGGAATCTCTTTCACATGGCCACTCATTCAGGGCCTCTGTGAATAATACTCCCCTCACAAATAGTCAAGGTTCTACTTCAAAGTGCTACACATTCAGAGTTTCTGTAAGTAAGGCACACCTGGGCAATACACAAGATTTTCTTTTTTTATGCCCACTTAGAGTCTCATTTAATTATACACACTCGGGGAAGATTTAAGAGTATAAGTCAAGGAACCAATCATTTAGAGCCTCAGTGAAAAATGCACACCAGTCGAGCATTTTTTATATGGCCACTCATTCGGTGCCTTCCTCAATGATACACACCTGGGGAATCCTCAGGATTCAATTTCATACTACCACTTATGTAGAAACTTATAGAATAATTCACAATGCAGCAATGGTCAGGTTTGTATTTTATATGGCCTCTCATTTCAATTTTCAGTGTATAATGAACTTCTATTGAGTAATCAGGACGCTGTTTAAGATAACCACAAATTGAGTGCCTTCCTGAAGGATACACACCTTGGTTATATGATTCTATTACATATGAACTCTAATTCTGGGTACCGGGGAGTAATACACAAGTGGGTAGTGTAAGGAGTTTATTCGTTATGGACACTCATAGAAAACCTGTTTGAATAATCCACACATGGCGAATAATAAGGATTCTATGTTGTTGGTCATTCAAACAAAAAGTGAATAACGCACATGTGGATTATTAGAAGTGTGTTTCATATGCTCCTCTTTCACAGCTTCACTGAATATTACACACTTGACATATAGTCTGGAGTCTATTCTTTATTGTCATTCATTCAGAGAATCAGTGCATAATGAACAGCTGTGAAATAGGCAGAAGTCTCTTTCCGACCACCATTCATTGAAAGCCTCACTAAAAGTACCCACCTGTTGAAAGAGTCAGAATTTACTTCTATTCCTTCATTCAGAGTCTCACTAAATAATGCACACCTGTGAAATTGTCAGGAGAATTTTTCATGCAGCCTCTGATTCCGAGTGTCACTGAACAATGTGCTGTAGTCTGGAGTCTATTTCATGTAGACACATATTCAGAGCCTCAGTGATTAAGACAGACCCTTGCTATCGTAAAGATTCTAATTAATATGGACACATTTTCTGAGTCTCACTGAATAATACACACCTGTAGAATAATTTGGAGTCTATCTTCAATTGACATTCATTCAGAGCCTCGGTGAATAAAGCACACCCCTAGGGTAGCCAGAAGTCCATTTCATTTGTACACTCATCCATAGCCTCAGATTATCATATGCATGTGTGGATTAGTTGGGGTTCCATTTCATATAGCCACAGATTCGTAACCTCAGTGAATAATGCACATATGTATTGTACTTAGCAGTCTGTTACATATAGCCACTCATTCAGAGATTCATTGGACAATGAAATTATTTAAGATCGACAGAATCCGATCTTATATGGGTACACAAGAAGAGCCTCTCTGAGTAATACACAGCTCGTAAAATGTGAGGAGTCTACTATATATAGCCTCTCATTTACAGCCTCAGGAAATAATGCACACATGTGGAGTAGGCATGAATCTCTATTATATGGCCGCAAAATCAAAACCTGAGTGAGCAATACACAAGTTGGGAATTGTCACTAGTCTATTCCGTATGCCGAAATATTCAAAGTCAGAGTCAATAATGAAAGCCTTGGGGAATAATCAGGAAACAATTTGATATGGACAAAGATTTTGAACTTCACTGAATAATATATACCTGGCAAATACTCAGGACGCTATTTCATATGGCATCTATTTCAGAGTATAATTGAATAAGGAACACCTGTATTGTAGTAAGAATTTTCTTTTAATAGCCACGTCTTCAGAGCCTAACTGAATAATATACACCAGGGGAAAAGTCAGGATTCTATTTTGTATAGCCACTCATTTAGAGCCGAATGTAAAAACGCATGCCTGTGTAGTGTTATGGAGTCGCTATTTTATGGACACACATTCAGAGCGTCACATAAAAATACAGACCTATGGATAATTCAGGAGTGTATTTCACATGGCCACTTATTCAGAACAGCAGTGATGGAATATATACAACTGGTAAATACTCAGGATTCTTTTATATATGACCACTTATTCACAGACACGGTGAATAAGGCACACCAGGGGTATAGTCAGGAGACTATTTGATATGACTATTCCCTAAGCACTCAGTGGAGAATGGAGAGCTGAAATATAGTCAGGATGATAGAGTCAGGAGTCTACTTTATGTGGTCACACATTCAGAATCTCACTGAAGAATATACACATTAAAAATAGGTAGAGTCCAGGTATTATGGCCACTCAATTACAGCATTACCGCATAATGCACAATTTGGGCAATAGTAAGGACTCTATATCATATGGCTACTAATTCAGAGCTTCAGTATATAATCAGCAGCTGTGTAGTAGTCAAAACCCTATTTCAGCTTGCCCCAAATTAAGCAGCTCCGTGAATGATACATATATGTATGGTAGTCAGGAGACTCTTTGATATGGACACTCATACAGAACCTCTTAGAATACTGCACATGTGAGGAATAATCAATAGTGTATTTCATATATTGATTCCTTTGGTGAGTTAAACAATAACGCGCAACTGTGGAGTAAAATGGGGTCTATTACATAAGGCCACTCTTTCAGTGTTGCAGGGAATAATATGTATATCTGATAAGTCAGGAATCTCTTTCACATGGCTACACGTTCAGGTCCTCTGTGAATAAAACTCCCCTCAGAAATAGTCAAGATTCTACTTCAAATGGCTACACATTCAGAGTCTCTGTAAGAAATGCACACCTGGGCAATACACAAGAGTCTCTTTTTTATACCCACTTAGTCAGAGCCTCATTCAATTACACACACCCGGGTTAGAGTTAAGATTATACATCAAGGAACCAATCATTTAGAGCCTCAGTGAATAATGCACACCAAGTTTATAGTCGAAAATTTTTTATATAGCCACTCACTATGTGACTCCCTGAAGGATACACACCTGGGAAATCCTCAAGATTCAATTTCATACTACCACTCCTGTAGAACCTTATAGAATAATTCACAATGTAGCAATAGTCAGGTTTCTATTTCATATGGAATCTCATTCCACGTTTCATTGTAAAATGAACTTCTATGCAGTAATCAGGATGCTGTTTAAGATAGCCACGAACTGAGTGCCTTCCTGAAGGATACACACATGGCTTATAGAATTCTATTTCATGTGAACTCTAATTCTGGGTATCGCTTAGTAATTCACATGTGGGATAGTGTAAGGAGTTTATTTTTTATGGGCAATTATAGATAACCTGTTTGAATAATGCACACATGGCGAATAATAAGGTTTCTATGATTTTTGGCTAGTCATTCAGACAATAAGTGAATAACGCACATGTGGATTATTAGAAGTGTGTTTCATATGCCCCTCTTTCACAGCCTCACTGAATATTACACACTTGAGATATAGTCTGAAGTCTATTCTCTATGGCCATTCATTCAGAAAATCACTGAATAATGAACACCTGTGGAATAGTCAGAAGTCTCTATCCGACCGCCACTCATTGAAAGCCTCATTAAATGTACCCATGTTTGGAAAGATTCATGGAATATTATGCAGCAATCAAAAATGATGAGTTTGTGTCCTTTGTAAGGACATGGAAGAATCTGGAGAACATCATTCTCAGCAAACTGACACAAGAACAGAAAAAGAAATACCGCATATACTCACTCATATGTGGGTGAGGAAAATGAGAACACATGGAGACAGAGAGGCGGTCTACTATACACTGGGGACTGTTGGCGGGAATGGGGGAGGGACAGCGGGGGGGTTGGGGGGGATAGCCTGGGGATGAATACCAAGTGTGCGTGAAGGGGAGGAAAGCAGCAAAGCACACTGCCATGTGTGTACCTATGCAACTATCTTGCACGTTCTGCACATGTACCCCCAAACCTATAATGCAATAAAAATTAAAAACAAAAAAGAAAAAAGTGCATTATAAACTGATTGTATATTTTACTATAATAATAAAACATTAAAATTTTAAGTACAAAAAAAAAGAATTTACTTCTATTCCCTCATTCAGATTCGCACTAAATAATGCACACCTGTGGAATTGTCAGCAGAATTTTTCATGCGGCCCCTCATTCCGAGTGTCACTGAACAACGTGCTGTAGTCTGGAGTCTATTTCATGTAGACACATATTCAGAGCCTCAGTGAATAAGACAGACCCTTGCTATCGCAAATTTTTTAATTTATATGGACATATCTTCTGAGACTCAATTAATAATACACACCTGTAGAATAATTTGTAGTCTATTTTCGATGGACATTCATTCAGAGCCTCGGTGAAGAATGCACACCCCTGGAATAGTCACAAGTCCATTTAATTTGTACACTCATCCAGAGCGTATCAGTTTATAATATGCACGTCTGGATTAGTTGGGGTTATACTTCATATAGCCACGGACTTGTAACCTCATGGAATAATGCACATATGTAAGTTACTCAGCAGTCTGTTTCATATAGCCACTCATTCAGAGATTCATTGGATAATAAAATTATTATTATTATTATTTTAATTTTTAAAATTTTTATTTCATTATAGGTTTTGTGGTACATGTGCAGAGTGTGCAAGATAGTTGCATAGGTACACACATGGCAGTGTGCTTTGCTGCCTTCCTCCCCTTCACTCACACTTGGCATTTATCCCCAGGCTATTTCTCCCCAGTCCCCCATACTGTCCCTTCCCGCTTCCCCCCAATAGACCCCAGTGTGTCATAGAACCCCTCCCTGTGTCAATGTCTTCTCATTTTTCTCACCCGCCTATGAGTGAGAATATGCGGTATTTGTTTTTCTGTTCTTGTGTCAGTTTGCTGAGAATGATGTTCTCCAGATTCATCCATGTCCTTACAAAGGACACAAACTCATCATTTTTGATTGCTGCATCATATTCCATGAAGTATATGTGCCACATTTTCCCAGTCCAGTCCATCATCGATGTGCATTTGGGTTTGTTCCAAGTCTTTGCTATTGTAAACAGTGCTGCACTGAACATTCGTGTGCATGTGTTTTTATAGTAGAACGATTTATAGTCCGTTGGATATTTACCCAGTAATGGGATTGCTGGGTCAAATGGAATTTCTATTTCTATGTCCTTGAGGAATCACCACACTGTCTTCCACAATGGTTGAACTAATTTACACTCCCACCAACAGTGTAAGATTCTTCCTATTTCTCCACATCCTCTCAAGCATCTACTGTCTCCAGATTTTTTAATGATCGCCATTCTAACTGGAATGAGATGGTATCTCAATGTGGTTTTGATTTGCATCTCTCTGATGACCAGTGATGATGAGCATTTTTTCACGTGTTTGTTGGCCTCACGTATGTCTTCTTTTGTAAAGTGTCTGTTCATATCCTTTGCCCATTTTTGAATGGGCTTGTTTGTTTTTTTCCTGTAAATCTGTTTGTGTTCTTTGTAAATTCTGGATATCAGCCCTTGGTCAGATGCGTAATCTGCAAAGATTTTTCCCCATTCTGATGGTTGCCGATTAACTCTAGTGACTGATTCTTTTGCCGTGCAGAAGCTGTGAAGTTTGATTAGATCCCATTTGTTTATTTGGGCTTTTGTTGCCAGTGCTTTTGGTGTTTTGTTCATGAAGTCCTTGCCTACTCCTATGTCCTGAATGGTTTTGCCTAGATTTTCTTCTAGGACTTTTATGGTGTCAGGTCTTATGTTTAAGTCTTTAAGCCATCTGGAGTTAATTTCAGTGTAAGGTGTCAGGAATGGGTCCAGTTTCTGCCTTCTGCACATGGCTAGCCAGTTTTCCCAACACCATTTATTAAACAAGAAATCCTTTCCCCATTGCTTGTTTTTGTTGGGTTTATATTGTTGTAGATATGTTGTGTTGCCTCCGATGCCTCTGTTCTGTTCCATTGGTCTATATCTCTGTTTTGGTATCAGTACCATGCTGTTTTGATTACTGTAGCCTTGTATTATAGTTTGAAGTCCGGTAGTGTGATGCCTCCCGCTGTGTTCTTTTTGCTTAGAATTGACTTGGCTATGCGGGCTCCCTTTTGTTTCCATATGAAGTTCATGGTATTTTTTTCCAGTTCTGTGAAGAAATCAAATGGTAGTTTGATGGGGATAGCATTGATTGTGTAAATTACTTTGGGCACTATACCCTTTTTCACGATATTGATTCTTCCTAACCCCGAACATGGAATGTTTCTCCATCTGTTTGTGTCCTCTCTTATTTCGTTAAGCAGTGGTTTGTAGTTTTTCTTGAAGAGGACCCTTAAGTTTTTTGTGAGCTGTGTTCCTAGGTATTTTATTTTCTTTGTAGCAATTGTGAATGGCAGTTCGTTCTTGATTTCGTTCTCTCTTAGTCTGTTATTGCTGTAGAGGAATGCTAGTGATTTTTGCACATTGATTTTATATCCTGAGACTTTACTGAAGTTGCTTATCAGTTTCAGGAGCTATTGGGCTGAGGTGATGGGGTTTCTCGGTGTAATATCATGTCGTCTGCAAATAGAGACAATTTGGCTTCCACCTTTTCTATTTGAATACGCTTTGTTTCTTTTACTTGCCTGATTGCTCTGGCTAGAACTTCCAGTACTACGTTGAATAGGAGTGGTGAGATAGGGCATCCTTGTCTAGTGCCAGATTTCAAATGGAATGCTTACAATTTTTGCACATTCTTTATGATATTGGCTGTTGGGTTGTCATAAATAGCTTTTATTACTTTGAGATATGTTCCATTAATACCAAGTTTATTGAGGGTTTTTAGCATAAAGGGGTGTTGAATTTTGTCAAATGCCTTCTTTGCATCGATTGAGATTATCATGTGGTTTTTGTTTTTGCTTCTGTTTATGTGGTGAATTACATTTATAGACTTGTGTATGATGAACCAGCCTTGCATCCCCGGGATGAATCCTACTTGATCATGATGGATAAGTCTTTTAATGTGCTGTTGCAATAGGTTGGCAGCATTTTATTGACTATTTTTGCATCTATGTTCATCATGGATATTGGCCTGAAGTTTTCTTTTCCTGCTGAGTCTCTGCTGGGTTTTGGTATCAGGATGATTTTGGTCTCATAACATGATTTGGGAAGGGTTCCCTCTTTTTGAATTATTTGGAATAGTTTCAGAAGGAAAGGTACCAGATCCTCTTTGTGTGTCTAGTAGAAATTAGCTGTGAACCCATCTGGACCTGGGCATTTTTTGTGTGGTACGCTCTTAATTGCTGCCTCAACTTCAGGCCTTGTTATTGGTCTATTCATAGTTTCGGCTTCCTCCTGGTTTAGGCTTGGGAGGACACAGGCGTCCAGGAATTTATCCATTTCTTCCTGGCTTACTAGTTTATGTGCATTGAGTTGCTTGTGGTATTCTCTGACGATGGTTTGAATTTCTGTGGAATCTGTGGTGATTTCCCCTTTATCGTTTTTTATTGCATCTATTTGGTTGTTCTATTTTTTTTTTTATCAGTCTGGCTAGTTAGGGATCTGTTTATTTTGTTGATCTTTTTGAAAAAGCAGCTCTTGAATTTATTGATTTTTGGAAGTGTTTTTCTTGTCTCTATCTCCTTCAGTTCTGATCTGATCTTAGTTATTTCTTGTCTTCGGCTAGGTTTTGAGCTTTTTTGATCTTGCTCCTCTAGCTCTTTCAATTTTGACGATAGGGTGTCCATTTTGAATCTCTCCACTCTTCTCTTGTGGGCACTTATTGCTATATGTTTTTCTCTACAGACTGCTTTAAATGTGTCCCCGAGATTTTGGTACGTTGTGTCTTCATTCTCGTTTGTTTCGAAGAACTTCTTTATTTCTGCCTTCATTTCATTGTTTCTCCAATCAACATTCAAGAGCCAGTTGTTCATTTTCCAGGAAGCTGTGCGGTTCTGAGTTATTTTCTGAATTCTGAGTTCCAACTTGATTGCACTATGGTCTGAGAGACGGTTTCTTATAATTTCTGTTGTTTTGCATTTGCTGAGGAGTGCTTTACTTCCAATTATATGGTCAATTTTGGAGTAGGTGTGATGTGGTGCTGAGAAGAATGTATATTCTGTGGATTTGGGGTGGAGAGTTCTGTAAATGTCTATCAGGTTTGCTTGTTCCAGGCCTGAGTCCAAGTCCTGGATATCCTTGCTAATTTTCTGTCTGGTTGATCTGTCTGCTACTGACAGTGCAGTGTTAAAGTTTCCCACTATTATTGTGTGGGAGTCTAAGTCTCTTTGTAAGTCATTAAGAACTTGCCTTATATATCTGGGTGCTCCTGCATTGGGTCCATATATATTTAGAATCGTTAGCTCTTCTGGATGTATTGACCTTTTTACCATTATGTAATGACCTTCTTTGTCCCTTTTGATCTTTGTTGCTTTAAAGTCTATTTTATCAGAGATGAGAATTGCAACTCCTGCTTTTTTTTGCTCTCCATTTGCTTGGTAAATCTTCCTTCATCCCTTTATTTTGAGCCTTTGTGTATCATTGCGTGTGAGATGGGTTTCCTGGATACAGAACACCGACCGTTGTTGGCTTTTTATCCAATTTGCCAGTCTGTGTCTTTTTATTGGTGCATTTAGCCCATTTACATTTAGGGTTAATATTGTTATGTGTGAATTTGATACTGCCGTTTTGATGCTAGCTGGCTGTTTTGCCCATTGGTTCATGTAGATTCTTCATTTTGTTGATGCTCTTTAGCATTTGGTATGCTTTTAGGATGGCTGGTACTGGTTGTTTCTTTCTATGTGTAGTGCCTCTTTCAGGAGGTCTTGTAAAGCAGGCCTAGTGGTGACAAAATCTCTGAGTACTTGCTTATTCGTGAAGGATTTTATTTTTCCTTCACTTATGAAGCTCAATTTGGCTGGATATGAAATTCTGGGTTGAAAGTTCTTTTCTTTAAGGATGTTGAATATTGGCCCCCACTCTCTTCTGGCTTGTAGAGTCTCTGCTGAGAGATCTGCTGTGGGCCTGATGGGCTTCCCTTTGTGGGTGACCCGGCCTTTCTCTCTGGCTTCCCTTAGCATTTTCTCCTTCATTTCAACGCTGGTGAATCTGACGATTATGTGCCTTGGTGTTGCTCTTCTTGTAGAATATCTTTGTGGTGTTCTCTGTATTTCCTGGAGTTGAGTATTGACCTATCTTGCTAGGTTGGGAAAATTTTCCTGGATAATATCCTGAAGAGTATTTTCCAGCTTGCATTCATTCTCTTCATCACATTCTGGTACACCTATCAAACGTAAGTTGGGTCTCTTGACATAGTCCCATATTTGTTGGAGATTTTGTTCATTCCTTTTTGCGCTTTTTTCTTTGATCTTGGTTTCTTGTTTTATTTCATTGAGTTGTTCTTCGACTTCTGATATTCTTTTTTCTGCTTGGTCAATTCGGCTGTTGAAACTTGTGCTTGCTTCGCAAAGTTCTCGTGTTGTGTTTTTCAGCTCCTTCAAAGCATTCATATTCTTCTTTAAGTTGTGCATTCTTTTTTTTTTAGGAAAGGAAAATAGAGGAAGAAAAAGAGGGAGAGAGAACAGGAATATTGATTTATTCTATAAATGGCTATTAATAATGGCTTATCATTATTTTGTGTATTTAAAATGGAGCATGTATATTTTATTTATCTAAAGTGGAGAGTTCTACAAATGCTTATTAAGTTTACTTGTTACTGATCTGAGTTCAGATTCTGGATATCCTTATTAATTTTCTGTTTCATTGAGTCTGAATCTCTTTATGGGTCTTATGTATTTAGGTGTTAAGATGCATTGATCCTTATACCACTTTATGTTGTTTGTTTCAAATCCGTTTTATCAAATGCATGAATTAAAACTCCTTTTTGTTTATTTATTTGTTTGTTTTTTCTCTATTTGGCTGGTAAATCTTTCTCCAACCCTTTGTTTTTAGTCTTTTTGTATCTTTGGATATGAAATGAGTCTGGATATAGTATACCGTTGGATTTTGGCTTTATCTTTTAATTAGTCCATTCCAATTTAAGATTACTGCCATTTGATATTAACTGGATATTTTATCCCTTTGTTAATGTAAATTCTTCTTTCTGTTGATGCTCTTTACTTTTTGGCATATTTTTAGAAAGGCTAGTAATGGTTGTTCCTGTCTGTGTGTAATGCTTCTTTCAGAAGTTTTTGTAAAGCAGGCCTGGTGGTAACAAAATCTCTGAGTACTTGCATTTTCATAAAAGATTTTATTTTTCTTTCAATTGTGAAGCTTAGTTTGGCAGGATATGAAATTCTGGGCTGAAAGTTCTGTTTTTGAGAATGTTAAACATCGGCCCCCACTCTCTTCTTGCTTGTTGGGTTTCTACTGATAGATCAGCTGTAAGTGTAATAGGCTTCCCTTTGTGGGTAACCTGACCTTTCTCTCTCGCTGCCCTTAGTAGTTTCTCCTTTGTTTCAACCCTGGTGAATCTAATAATTATGTGTCTTGGGGTTGCTCTTCTTAAGGAATATATTTGTGGTGTTCTCTGTATTACCTGAGGTTGAATGGTATCCTGCTTTGCTAGATTGGAAAAATTCTCCTGGATAATATCCTGAAGAGTATTTTCCAGCTGGGATTCATTCTCTCCATCACATTCAGGTACACCTACCAAACGTAGATTAGATCTTTTCACATAGTCCCATAATTCTTGGAGGCTTTGCTCATTCTTTTTGTTCTTTTTTCTCTATACTTGTTTTCTCATTCCATTTCATTAAGTCGGGCTTCGACCTCTGATATCCTTTCTTCTGCTTGATCAATTCGGCTATTCAAACTTGTGCATATTTCACTAAGTTCTCGTGTTGTATTTTTCATCTTCATTAGTTCAATTATATTCCTTTTTATATTGTCCATTCTTTTTAACATTTTGTCTAACCTTTTTTCAAAGTTCTTAGTTTCTTTACATTGGGTTAGAAGAAGTTGTTTCAATTCCCAGAGGTTTTCTACCATCCACTTTCTAAAGCCTCCTTCAAATACTGGAACACAGTCCTCTTTCATTAGGGCTTGTTCTTTTGCTGATGAGGAATTACTATTTCCTGTAGAGGGAGAGGGGTTCTGACTTTCGGTTTTCTTGGCCTTTTTAGGCTGTTTTTTTCCCCTTTATTGTGATTTTATCCATCTGTTGTCTTTAAAATTAGCGCCTTTCTGATTAAATTCCTGAGAGGATGTCCAATTTATTGATTCCCAGTGCTGGAATCCGAGCAACCCACTGCGCTGGCCAAAACACCAGCGGTAAGACTGATGGTGCTCTTCTGCATGGGAATCTCTGGTCTGGCTTCCTTCTTGAATCTGCAACAAGCAGCTCTGCCTTCCCGGAGCTCCAAACGCCAGTCAGTTGGGGAACCAGTCCTGCTCGCTGTGCACGAAAAGCTGCTGCACTGAGGCAATGGCAAAACCACTGCGCTGGCCACAGAAGTCGCGCTGGTGACCGGCAGGGCTCCTCCACTGGAAATCTACTGGTCCGTGGGCGACGAAAATTCCTCTGAAAATGTGGCGTCATCACGTTTTCCGAACTTTCACTGGGAGCTACAATCCCGAGCTGTTAGATATCAGACATCTTAGATCTCTAAGTTGTCCATTCTTGTTATCATTTCCTCGAATCATTTTTCAAATCTTTTTTCAAGGTTCTTAGTTTCTTTGCACTGATTTGGAACATGTTCTTTTAGCTCACTGAAATTACTCATCATCCACTTTCTGAAGTCTGATTCCATCATTTCATCACACTCATTCTCCGTCCAGCTTTGTTCCCTTGCTGCTGCGGAGTTTTGGCCCTTTGTAGGAGGTGAAGTGTTTTGGTTTCGGGTGTTTTCCTCTTTTTTGCGCTGGTTTCTTCCAATCTTTATGGATTTATCTACCTGTCATCTTTGTTCTTGCTGATTTTTCTATTGGGTCTCTGTGTGGACACCCAGATTGTTGATGATGAGGTATTTCTGTTACTTAGTCTTCCTTCTAATGGTCTAGCCCCTCTGCTGTACGAGTGCTGAGGTCCACTACAGGCCCTGCTTGTCTGGGTTACTCCTGTAGCAGCTGCGAAACAGTTAGGGATGCTACCAGTGTCTTCTTCTGCTATCTTTGTTTCAGAATGATGCCCTACAAATGTCAGTCTGATTAGTCCTTTTTTGGGATGATGACTCTTTGGATATACAGGGGTCAGGGAGCTGCTTGAAGAGAAGGTCTGTGCTTTATAGGAGCTCCAGTGCTGAGCTGTGAGCTTCGTTGTTCATTCAGGGTTGTTGGGAGGCTGTTTATGTCTGCTGCAACAGAACTAATAAAACACCACCTTTTTTCCCCTTTGATGCTCTGTCTCAGGGAGTTCGGGCTTTCTTTATGAGTATATGTTGCACTGTCCTGCCCAGCTAGGAGGCAGTCTATTGACAATTTTCCTGCCTGAGCTCTGCCCTGCTATTGCAGGTCCGCACTGTTGTTTCAGGGCTCCATTCTGCTGTGGCTTGCTCCGCCCTGCTGTGGCTTGTTCTGCCCTGCTGGCGGAGTCTCTCTGTTATGGCATGTTGCCTGGCAACGGCAGGCTGTGACAGCCCTGGGCGGTACTTCAGTAGTGGGGGATTGCGTCAGTAGTGGTGGACGCCCCTCCTGCACCGGGCTGCACCATCCTAGATGCTGGCAGCAAAACTCTCAGACTCGAGAGCCTCCAATCGCTGCCCTGCTTGTCCCCTTCAGGGTGGGACCTGCCAAGCCCAATCACCCAACTCCCTGCCTCAGAGTCTGTCCTCTCTCTCTCTCTCTTCCTCTTCCCAAGCTGAACAGTTGACTCTCTCACTGGCGCCCCACTATAGTGCTGATAGGGCATTGGGATCGCTGCGATCTCACATGCCACTGCCCACTGCACCGTCTCAGATCAAGTTTCTCAGGAATCTACTGGTCTGGCTCATTATCCAAGTCCCATTCAATCAGATGGACAAGCCAATCTGCCCTTCCAAATCTCAGATTGCCGGTTTAGCAGGGCACCCAGACCAGTGAGTTGTGTGCCTGCTGCCACTGCGCTGTGGAACCGGCCAAAGCGGCCACGTGATCTGGCTGTGATAGCATCCCGTGTCTCTCCCACACTTGGGACTTTCAAAGTTCTGAGGGCAAAAAAGATCTGTCCGAGAATGCAGCTAGGACTCACCCTCTGCGCCTTCACTGAGAGCTGCAAACTGGAGTCGCCTATACAACGCCATCTTGGAAGTCCCCCCGGATAATAAAATTATTGAGGATACACAGAATCCTGTTTCATATGGTCACACAAGTAGAGCCTCACTGAGTAATAAACACCTGGAAAAATGTGAGGAGTTTACTACATATAGCCTCTAAGGGAATAATGCACATGTGTGAAGTAGGCACTAATCTATTTTATATGGCCACAAAATCAAACCCTTAGTGAGCAATACACAAGTTGGGAATAGTCACTAGTCTATTCCATATGCCCAAATATTCAAAGTCAGAGTCAATAATTCACTCCTGTGTTCTATTCAGGAAACAATTTCCTATGGACAAAGTTTTAGAGCTTCAGTGAATAATATATACCTGGTAAATACTTAGGACGCAATTTCATATAGCGTCTATTTCAGAGCTTCATTGAATAAGGAACACCTGTATCGTAGGCAGAATTTTTTTTTAATACTCACATATTCAGAGCCTACCTGAATATCATCCACCTTGGGAAACGTCAGGATTCTATTTCGTATAGCCACTCATTTAAAGCCGAATGTAAAAACTCACGTCTGTGAAGTATTCAAAAGTCTCTATTTTATGGACACTCATTCAGAGCGTCATAGAATAATACAGAACTATGAAAAAGTCAGGAGTGTATTTCACATGGCCACTTATTCAGAACCACAGTTAAGGATCATATACATCTGGAAAATACTCAGGATTCTTTTATATATGGCCACTTATTCAGAGACTCAGTGAATAATGCACACCTGGAATATAGTCTGGAGACTATTTGATATGAACGTTATCTAAGCACTCAGTGGAAAATGGAGAGCTGAAATATACTCTGGATGATAGAGTAAGGAGTCTACTTTATGTGGTCACTTGTTCAGAATCTCACTGAAGAATACACACCTTAAGAATTTTCAGAGTCCAGGTATTCTGGCCACTCAATCACAGCATTACCGAATAATGCACAATTGGGCAACAGTAAGGAGTCTATATCATATGGCTTCTAATTCAGAGATTCAGTGAATAGTCAGCAGCTGTGTAGGAGTCAGGAACCTATTTCAGATTGCCCCAAATAAAGCAGCTCCGTGAATTATACATATATGTGTGATAGTCAGGAGACTCTTTGATATGGACACTCATAGGGAACCTCTTCGAATACTGCACATGTGTTGAATAATCACTAGTGTATTCCATATGGTGATTCCTTTGGAGGGTCAAAGAATAATGTGCACCTGTGGAATAAAATGGGGTCTATTACCTAAAACCACTCTTTCAGTGTTGCAGGGTATAATATGTGTATCTGATAAATCAGGAATCTCTTTTACATGGCCACTCGTTCGGAGCCTCTGTGAATAACACTCCCCTCAGAAATAGTCAAGGTTCTACTTAAAATAGCTACACATTCAGAGTCTCTGTAAGTAATGCACACCTGGGCACTACACAAGAGTCTCTTTTTTTTGCCCACTTAGTCATAGTCTCATTCAATTTTACACACCCGGGGAAGAGTTAAGAGTATACTTCACTGAACCAATCATTTAGAGCCTCAGTGAATAATGCACACCATGGTTAGAGTCGAGCATTTTTTGTATGGCCACTCATTCTGTGCCTTTGTGAATGATACACACCTCGGGAATCCTCAGGATTCTGTTTCATACTACAACTCATTTAGAACCTTGTAGAATAATTCACAATGTAGAAATAGTCAGGTGTCTATTTCATATGGCCTCTCATTCAAAATTTCAATATATAATGAACTTCTATGAAGTAATCAGGATGCTGTTTAAGATAGCCACGATTTGAGTGCCTTCATCAATGATACACACCTGGGTTATAGAATTCTATTTCATATGAACTCTAAATCTGGGTACCGCTGAATAATACACACGTCGGATAGAGTAAGGAGTTTTTTTGTTATGGGCTCTCATAGAGAACCTGTTTGAATAATGCACACATGGCGAATAATAAAAATTCTATGTTGTACAACTAGTCATTCAGACAAAAAGTGAATCACGCAAATGTGTTTTATTAGAAGTCTGTTTCATTTGCACCTCATTTACAGCCTCACTGAATATTAGACACTTGAGTTATAGTCTAGAGTCTATTCTTTATTGCCTTTCCTTCAGAGAATCACTGAATAATGAACACCTGTGAAATAGTCAGAAGTCTCTTTCCACTCATTGAAAACCTCACTAAATGTATCCACCTGTGGAAAGAGTCAGCATTAACTACTATTCCCTCATTCAGTGTCTCACTAAATAATGCACACCTGTTGAACTGTCAGGAGAATTTTTCATGCGGCCTCTCATTCCGAGTGTCACTGAACAACGTGCTGTAGTCTGGAGTCTATTTCATGTAGACAAATATTTCAAGCCTCAGTGATTATGACAGACCCTTGCTATCGTAAAGATTCTAATTAATATGGACACATCTTCTGAGCCTCACTGAATAATAGACACCTGTAAAATAGTTTGGAGTCTATTTTCGATAGACATTCATTCCGAGCCTCGCTGAAGAATGCACACCCCTGGGGTAGCCAGAAATCCATTTCATTTGTACACTCATCCATAGCCTTAGATTATAATATGCATGTGTGGATTAGTTTGGGTTTCATTTCATATAGCCACGGACTCGTAACCTCAGTGAATAATGCACATATGTAACGTACTCAGCAGTCTGTTTCATATAGCCACTCATTCAGAGATTCATTGAATAATAAAATCATTTAAGATAGACGGAATCCCGTTTCATATGATCACACAAGAAGAGCCTCACTGAGTAATACACACCTGGGAAAATGTGAGGAGTTTACTATATATAGCCTCTCATTTACAGCCTCAGGGAATAATGCACACGTGTGGAGTAGGCACTAATCTATTTTATATTGCCACAAAATCAAACCCTGAGTGAGCAATACACAAGTTAGAAATAGTCACTAATCTATTCCATGTGCCCAAATATTCAAAGTGAGAGTCAATAATTCACTCCTGTGGACTACTCAGAAAACAATTATATATGGACAAAGTTTTAGAGCTACAGTGAATAATATATACCTGGGAATTACTCAGGAAGCTATTTCTTATGGTGTCAATTTCAGAGCTTCATTGAATAGGAAACACCTGGATCGTAGTCAGAATTCTTTTTTCACAGCTATATCTTCAGAGCGTAACTGAATATCATACACCTTGGGAAAAGTCAGGATTATATTTCATATAGCCACTCATTTAGAGCCGAATGTAGAAAAGCACTCTTGTGGAGTATTTAGGTGTCTCTATATTATGGACACTCGTTCAGAGCGTCACAGAATCGTAGAGACCGATGGAAAAGTCAGGAGTTTATTTCACATGGCCACTTATTCAGAACCGCAGTGACGGATCATATATATTTGGAAAATACTAAGGATTCTTTTATATATGGCCACGTATTCAGAGACTCAGTGAATAATGCACACCTGGGTTATAGTCTGGAGACTATTTGACATGACCCTTCCCTGAGCACTCAGTGGATAATGGAGAGCTGAAATATAGTCAGGATGATAGAGTCAGGAGTCTACTTTATGTGGTCACTCGTTCAGAATTTCACTAAGGAATACACACCTTAAAAATAGTCAGAGTCTGTACAAGTCAACCAGCTCCTATCCAGAACACAGGCAGGGATACTTCTACAAGTAGCCATTCTGTGCTCTGGCCTTCAGTCTTCCGTATCAGTGAATTTTCTCTTCTTATAATTCTGAACGAGGTTGGAAGCTGTGATCTGAGAAGCCTGCCCCTTCTCCCAGCACTGGAAGTCATTCAGACCTTTCTGCCCTGTTTGAAATAAGCCCCTCTCCATCTCATCTAGCCTGGCTAACAACACTGAAGTGTCTTCA
Organism: Saguinus oedipus; assembly: GCA_031835075.1. Taxonomy (NCBI): domain Eukaryota; kingdom Metazoa; phylum Chordata; class Mammalia; order Primates; family Cebidae; genus Saguinus; species Saguinus oedipus. The sequence continues at coordinate 31,241,065 of CM063180.1, read as the reverse complement.
TTGTAAGCATTCTGGGAGGAGTCCATGATACTGCAAAAACGTCCGATAAAAGTCTGCAGCAGAGACTGGGAAATGTCTGCAGTCTCAGGACTGTCAAAATGTAGGAGTTGGGAGCCAAACCCGTAGAAGTGGGGCCCCATTTTGTGGAGGTCCACCACATTGGCATCTGCACTGAACATGGTCCTCCAGCCCTCCTGGTAGATCTTGGGGAGTTCCACAGAAAGGATCCGTCGCTTGTTGTCAAAAAGTCCTTTTGCCAGCCACAAGGGGAGTTCAAGCTTGGAATTCTGCGGAACCGTGTTGTCAGTCTCTGCGCCTCTGCTCCGATCCAGGAAGAATGCGCGGAGGCGAGGCATGGCAGTCTCCATGAGCACTAGGAGTTTCTCGTGGGACATCAGGATGTCGTCCAAAGAAAGAAAGTTCTCCTCAGGCCCCAGAGCACCCGACTCCACTCGGAAATAAGCCTCGGACATGACGACCACTTGAGCTTCTCTGCTTCCACTTGCGTGATTCGGAGGAGCCTCGGAGAGTTAGGGGTGTACAAGACGGAGAGACGGAGATTGCTGGTTGACCTGTACAGAAGCAGAATCCTGTCCCATTTCATGGCTTATTTCCTGTGGCCATAGGATATTATAGGGAACTGGACATGCTGGAGGATGTGGATATCCCTGCCTCTGTAAGTCTTCCAGGACCGTCTCACTCTGCTGACCCACAGCCCAGGCCCTTTAACCCAAAAACCCACAGCCAAGGAGAAATCAAAGTCCTTCCTAATTAAGGATCACTGTCATATAACATATCACAGTAGAGTTGCAACTGGGATTCCTTGTGTCTAGGAGTTTGGACAGCTTCAGATATACAGTTTCACCAGCCACAAAGCACAGGTACAAATTGGGTCATCTTTGCCCGTTTACAAAAGGTTCTCTTATCTTATTTGCCTCATCTGCCTCATGGTTGTACAGAGGATAGCACCCCACCATGCTGGCCTGACTTGTAGATATCTATTGCTGCCTGCCTGCAGGGAGTTACCCCAGTTTCCAAAACCAGTCGGCAAGATAAAGGAGAAAAAGGGAAAGGAAGATGAACGGCATGGCTTTTACTGAAGCAAAGACATTGGCCTCTTGCTCTCTACTTAGAGCTTAATAAATTTGAATCTGCATAGCTCAGCAGTCAAACCAGAAGGGAAATGGTTAAACTCGGCTTGTTTTTGCCTCTGAGAGGCTAAGAACACCTGCACACTTACCCCACTCCCTGTCTAGAAGAGCTGTCACGGAGTCGTTTGGAATTGCAAAGAAGTTATTAAGGAGTGTTCACCAGCCTGCCTTACATCCTGAAGGCCCTGTTTTCTTTTTTTTTTCTAATTGATGTGACAAAAAGGTACTGTTCTCTCAAAGCTTTGTCCTGACCAGTGTCATTGCTCACTCAGTGTTTATCTGGCTTTTAGATAAAGGCCGGAGCTTGGACAGGGAGTTTGCTGGCATGTCCGCACTTTGGCCCCGTCAAATGCCCACTAACCAGCTTGCCCCAACAGCTGAAAAGGTCAGAAGTTAAACGTGGTGAAGAGTCCTGTTCCTGGATTCACAGAGTCCAGCATCAAGCCCTCTCCCCCAGCAGGCTGGAAGGCCAGCCCTTGAGTATGTTTGGAAGAGCAGGTTAATGGAGCTGTTTGTAAGTCAAAGGCAAGAAATTAGCAGCCTGGTCTTTTTCTCTTTGTAGCTTGCCTGTTAGGATAGCATGAGGGTCTGAATTAGGAACATGTTGGAAGATACTAAGAGAAGTTAGGAACAGCAGCTTGTCAGATGGCCAGTAAGAAACCACTGTGTACTTGTAAGATGAGGCTTTTTTTTTTTTTTTGATATAGAGGGTCTTTTTTTTTTGAAAGGAAAAGAGAGGAAGAAAAAGAGGGAGAGAGAACAGAAATATTGCTTTATTCTATAAATGGCTATTAATAATGGCCGATCATTATTTTATGTATTTAAAATGGAGAATGTATATTTTATTTATCTAAAGTGGAGAGGTTTCTTATTAAGTTTACTTGTTACTGATCTGAGTTCAGATTCTGAATATCCTTATTAATTTTCTGTTTCGTTGAGTCTGAATCTCTTTATGGGTCTTATGTATCTGGGTCTTAGAATGCATTGATCCTTATACCACTCTATCTTTTTTGGTTTGAAATCTGTTTTATCAAATGCATGAATTGCAACTCCTTTCTGTTTATTTATTTGTTTTTTTCTGTATTTGATTGGTAAATCTTTCTCCAAACCTTTTTTTTTTAGTCTATGTATATCTTTGGATATGAAATAGGTCTGGATATAGTATACCATTAGATTTTGGCTGTATCTTTTAATTAGAAAATTTAGTCGATTTCCATTTAAGATTACTGCCATTTGATGTTAACTGGTTATTTTATCCATTTGTTGATGTAAATTCTTCTTTCTGTTGATGTTCTTTACTTTTTGCTATATTTTTAGAAAGGCTAATACTGGTTGTTCCTTTCTGTGTGTAATGCTTCTTTCAGAAGTTTTTGTAAAGCAGGCCTGGTGGTAAGAAAATCTCTGAGTACTTGCTTTTTCATAAAAGATTTTATTTTTCCTTCAATTGTGAAGCTTAGTTTGGCAGGATATGAAATTCTGGGCTGAAATTTCTGTTCTTTGAGGATGTTAAATGTCGGCCCCCACTCTCTTCTGGCTTGTAGGGTTTCTACTGAGAGATCTGCTGTAAGTCTAATAGGCTTCCCTTTGTGGGTAACCTGACCTTTCTCTCTCGCTGCCCTTAGTAGTTTCTCCTTTGTTTCCACCCTGGTGAATCTAATGATTATGTGTCTTGGGGTTGCTCTTCTTAAGGAATATCTTTGTGGTGTTCTCTGTATTACCTGAGGTTGAATGGTATCTTGCTTTGCTAGATTGGGAAAATTCTCCTGGATAATATCCTGAAGAATATTTTCCAGCTGGGATTCATTCTCTCCATCACATTCAGGTACACCTATTAAACGTAGATTAGGTCTTTTCACATAGTCCCATAATTCTTGGAGACTTTGCTCATTCCTTTTTATCCTTTTTTCTCTATTTTGTCTTCTCGTTCCATTTCATTAAGTCGGTCTTCGACCTCTAATATCCTTTCTTCTACTTGATCAATTCGGCTATTCAAACTTGTGCATATTTCACTAAGTTCTCGTGTTGTATTTTTCAACTCCATTAGTGCATTTATATTCCTTTCTATATTGTCCATTCTTTTTAACATTTCGTCTAAACTTTTTTCAAAGTTCTTACTTTCTTTGCATTGGTTTAGAACAATTTGTTTCAATTCCCAGAGGTTTTTTACCATCCACCTTCTAAAACCTTCTTCAGATACTGTAACACAATCCTCTTCCATTAGCGCTTGTTCCGTTGCTGATGAGGAATTACTATCCCCTGTAGAGGGAGAGGGGTTCTGACTTTCAGTTTTCTCGGCCTTTTTAGGCTGTTTTTTTCCCTTTGTTGTGATTTTATCCATCTGATATCATTACAATTAGCGCCTTTCTCATTAAGTTCCTGAGAGGATGTCCAATTTATTGATTCCCAGTGCTGGAATCCGAGCAACCCTCTGCGCCAGCCAAAACAACAGCGATAAGACTGATGGTGCTCTTCTTCCTGAGAATCTCTGGTCTGGCTTCCTTCTTGAGTCCACAACAAGCGGCTCTGCCTTCCCAGAGCTCCAAACACCAGTCAGTAGGGGAACCAGTCCCGCTCACTGTGCACGAAGAGCTGCCTCGCAGAGGCGAAGGCAAAACCACTGCACCGGCCACAGAAGTCGCGCTGGCGACCCGCGGGGCTCCTCCACTGGAAATCTTCTGGTCCGTGGGCGACGAAAAGTTCTCTGAAAATGTGGCGTCCTCACGTTTTCCGAGCTTTCACTGGGAGCTACAATGCCGAGCTGTGAGCGACCAGCCATCTTGGATCTGAGGGGCCCTGTTTTCAAAACCTAACATAGAAAATGTAAATGGGCAAGGAGCCTCCATTGTGCTTTTCTTACCTCTTCAGTAAATGTTGCAATATTATTGCATAGAAGATCACTGACAATTTGCTAGGATCCTGGTTAATCAAGCACAAATTTCTTTTCGTGGACATCAAGGATGCAGCCTCAGGTTGAAAAACAGCATTCCCTGGGCCAGTGAGACTTTTCACAGCCATCAGTGCTTACCCTCTGACACCCAACAACTAGCAAAAATTGCATTTGTCGTTGGGAATTATAAAGGGATTTGGGTATCCAGATTGTGCAGATGCAAACGTAGATTATCAGTGCAAACTACGAAACACAGAAATGCTTTTAAAATGCCTGTTTTAAGTTGGAATTGATATTTTTATAATTTGATTTTAGTGCTAAATAAATGATTGGTTTTGCATATGAAAAAAAATAGTCAGAGTCCAGGTATTATGGCCACTCAATCACAGCATTACCGAATAATGCACAATTGGGCAATAGTAAGGAGTCTATATCATATGGCTTCTAATTCAGAGATTCAGTGCATAATCAGCAGCTGTGTGGTAGTCAGGACCCTATTACAGCTTGCCCCAAATTAAGCAGCTCCCTGAATGATACATATATGTGTGATAGTCAGGAGACTCTTTGATGTGGACACTCATACAGAACCTCTTCGAATACTGCACATGTGTTGAATAATCACTGGTGTATTTCACATGGTGATTTCTTTGGAGGGTCAAACAATAATGCGCAACTGTGAAGTTAAATGGGGTCTATTACATAAGGCCACTCTTTCAATGTTGCAGGGAATAATATGTATATCTGATAAGTCAAGAATCTCTTTCACATAGCCACTAGTTCAGGGCCTCTGTGAATAATACTCCCCTCAGAAATAGTCAAGGTTCTACTTCAAATGGCTACACATTCAGAGTCTCTGTAACTAATGCACACATGGACAATATACAAGAGTCTCTTTTATATACCGAAGTAGTCAGAGTCTCATTCAATTATACACACACGCAGAATAATTAAGAGTATACCTCACGGAACCAATTATTTAGAGCCTCAGTGAATAATGCAGGCCAGGGTTATAGTCGAGCATTTTTTATATGGCCACTCATTCTGTGCCTCCTTCAATGATGCACACCTAGGGAATCCTCAGGATTGAATTTCATACTACAACTCATTTAGAACCTTATAGAATAATACACAATGGAGCAATAGTCAGGTGTCTATTTCATATGGCCTCTCATTCAAAGTTTTAGTGTATAAAGAACTTCTAAGGAGTAACTAGGAATTCAGTGCCTTCCTTAGTGATACACGCCTGGGTTATAGGATTCTATTTTATTTGAACTCTAATTCTGGGTACCGCTGAGTAATACACACGTGGGATAATGTAAGGAGATTATTCGTTATGGGCACTCATAGAGAACCTGTTTGATTAATGCACACATGGCGAAAAATAAGGATTCTATGTTGTACGGCTAGTCATTCAGACAAAAAGTGAATAACGCACATGTGGATTATTAGAAGTCTGTTTCATGTGCCCCTCTTTCACAGCCTAACTGAATATTATGCACTTGAGATATACTCTAGAGTCTATTCTTTATGGCCATTCATTCAGAGTATCACTGAATAATAAACACCTGTGGAATGGTCAGAAGTCTCTTTCTGACCAACACTCATTGAAAGCCTCACTAGATGTACCCAACTGTGGAAAGAGTCAGGATTTACTTCTATTCCCTTATTCAGAGTCTCACTAAATAATGCAAACCTGTGGAATTGTCAAAAGAATTTTTGATTCGGCCTCTCATTCCGAGTGTCACTGAACAATGTGGTGTAGTCTGGAGTCTATTTCCTGTAGACACGTATTCAGTGCCTAAGCACTTTACAAGACCATTGGTATTGTAAAGATTCTAATTAATATGGACACATCTTCTGAGCCTCACTGAATAATACCCACATATAGAATAATTTGGAGTCTATTTTTGATGGATATTCATTCAGAGCCTCGTTGAATAATGCACAAACCTGGGGTTGACAGAAGTCCATTTCATTTGAACACTCATCCATAGCCTCAGTTTATAACATGCACATGCGGATTAGTTGGGGTTCCATTTCATACAGCCACGGACTCGTAACCTCAGTGAATAATGCACATATGTAACGTAATCAGCAGTCTGTTTCATATACCCACTCATTCAAAGATTCATTTGATAATAAAATTATTTAAGACAGAATCCCGTTTCATATGGTCACACAAGAAGAGCCTCACAGAGTAATACACACCTGAAAAAAAGTTGAGGAGTCTACTATATATAGCCTCTCATTTACAGCTTCAGGGAATAATGCAGACGTGTGGAGTAGGCACTAATGTATTTTATATGGCCACAAAATAAAACCATGTCTATTCCATAAGCCCAAATATTCAAAGTCGGAGTCAATAATTCACTCCTGTGGACTAGTCAGGAAACAATTTTATATGGACAAAGTTTTAGAGCTTCAGTGAATAATATATACCTGAGAAATACTCAGGACGCTATTTCATATGGCATCAATTTCAGAGCTTCATTGAATAAGAAACACCAGGATCATAATCAGAATTCTCTTTTAACAGCCACATCTTCAGAGCCTAAATGAATAACGTACACTTTGGGAAAAGTCAGGATTCTATTTCATATAGCCACTCATTTAGAGCCCAATATAGAAACGCACGCCTTTGGAGTATTTAGGAGTCTCTATATTATGGACACTCAATCAGAGCGTCACAGAATAACATAGACCTATGGAAAAATCAAGAGTGTATTTCACATGGCCACTTATTCAGAAGCGCAGTGAAGGATCATATATATCTGGAAAATACTCAGGATTTTTTGTATGTGTCCACTTATTCAGAGAGCCAGTGAATAATGGACACCTGGGGCATAGTCTGGAGACTATTTGAAATGACCGTTTTCTAAGCACTCAGTGGAAAATGGAGAGCTCAAATATAGTCAAAATGATAGAGCCAGGAGTCTACTTTATGTAGTCACTCATTCAGAAACTCACTGAGGAATACACACCTTAAGAATAGTCAGAGTCCAGGTATTATGGTCACTCAATCAACACATTACCAAAAAAATGCACAATTGGGCAATAGTAAGGAGTCTATATCACATGGCTTCTAGTTCAGAGCTTCAGTGAATAGTCAACAGCTGTGTAGTAGTCAGGACCCTATTTCTGGTTGCCCCAAATTAAGCAGCATTGTGAATGATATATATATGTGTGATAGGAGACTCTTTGATATGGACACTCATACAGAACCTCTTTGAATACTGCACATGTGGGGAATAATCACCAGTGTATTTCATACGGTGAATCCTTTGAAGGGACTAACAATATCGTGAAAGTGTGGTGTAAAATGGGTGTATTACATAAGGCCACTCTTTCAGTGTTGCAGGGTATAATATGTATATCTGATAAATCAGGAATCTCTTTCACATGGCCACTCGTTCAGGGCCTCTGTGAATAATAGTTTCCTCAGAAATAGTCAAGTTTCTACTTCAAAGGGCTACACATTCAGAGTCTCTGTAAGTAATGAACACCTGGGCAATACAGAAGAGTGTCGTTTTATGCCAAATTAGTCAGAGACTCATTCAATTATATACACCCGGGGAAGAGTTAAGAGTATACCACACGGGAGGTCTCACAAGATGGCGTCACAGAAGCGACTCAGGATTGCAGCTCTCCATGAAGGCGAAGAGGGTGCTACTGGTAAACCCCAGACAAGCAGGGCAGGGAGTGGACCTCAGCACTCATACAGCAGAGGGGCTAGACCATTAGAAGGAAAATTAAGTAACAGAAATACTTCATTATCAACAATCTCAGTGTCCACACAGAGACCCAACTGAAAAATAAGCAACTACTAAGAAGAGAGGTGGATAAATCCATAAAGATGGGAAGAAACCAGCGCGAAAAGGAGTAAAACACCCGAAATCAAAACACCTCACCTCCAAAAATGGACCAAAACACCTCACCAGCAAGGGAAGAAAGCTGGATGGAGAATGAGTGTGACGAAATGACGGAATCAGACTTCAGGAAGTAGATAATGAGAAACTTCAGTGAGCTAAAATAACATGTTCTAAATCAGTGCAAACAAACTAAGAACCTTGAAAAAAGATTTGAAAAAAGATTCAAAGAATTGATAACAGGAATGGACAACTTAGAGAGGAATATGAATGAATTGAAGGAGCTGAAAAACACAACACGAGAACTTCACGAAGCATGCACAAGGTTCAACAGCCGAATTGACAAAGCAGAAGAAAGAATATCAGAAGTTGAAGATCAACTCAATGAAATAAAACGAGAAACCAAGATTAAAGAAAAACGCAAAAAAAGGAATGAACAAAATCTCCAAGAAATGTGGGACTATGTGAAGGGACCCAACCTACGTTTGAAAGGTGTAACAGAATGTGATGAAGAGAGTGAATCCAAGCTGTAAAACACTCTTCAGGATATTATCCAGGAAAATTTCCCCAACCTAGCAAGACAGGTCAATACTCAAATCCAGAAAATACAGAGAACACCACAAAGAAACTCCGAAAGAAGAGCCACCCTAAGGCACATAATCGTCAGATTCACCAGGGTTGAAATGAAGGAGAAAATACTAAGGGCAGCCAGAGAGAAAGGTCGGGTAACCCACAAAGGGAAGCCCATTAGACTCACATCAGATCACTCGGCAGAGACTGCACAAGCCAGAAGAGAGTGGGGGCCAATATTCAACATCCTTAAAGAACAGAACTTTCAATCCAGAATTTCATATCCAGCCAAACTGAGCTTCAGAAGTGAAGGAAGAATAAAATCCTTCATGAACAAGCAAGTACTCAGAGATTTTGTCACAACTAGGCCTGCTTTACAAGAGCTCCTGAAAGAGGCACTACACATAGAAAGAAACAACCAGTACCAGCCATCCTAAAAGCATACCAAATGCTAACGAGCATCAACAAAATGAAGAATCTACATGAACCAATGGGCAAAACAGCCAGCTAGCATCAAAATGGCAGTATCAAATTCACACATAACAATACTAACCCTAAATGTAAATGGGCTAAATGCACCAATCAAAAGACAGAGACTGGCAAATTAGATAAAAAAACAAAACCCATCAGTGTGCTGTATCCAGGAAACCCACCTCACACGCATGGATACACAAAGGCTCAAAACAAAGGGATGGAGGAAGATTTACCAAGCAAATGGAGAGCAAAAAATGCAGGAGTTGCAATTCTCATCTCTGATAAAATAGACTTTAAAGAAACAAAGATCAAAAGAAACAAAGAAGGTTATTACATAATGGTAAAAGGATCAATACAGCAAGAAGAGATATAGATTCTAAATATATATGGACCCAATGAAGGAGCACACAGATACATATGGCAAGTTCTTAATGACTTACAAAGAGAATTAGACTCCCACACAATAATAGTGGGAGACTTTAACACTCCACTGTCAATAGCAGAAAGATAAACAAGACAGAAAATTAACAAGGATATCCAGGACTTGAACTCAGACCTGGAACAAGCAAACCTGATAGACATTTACAGAACTCTTCACCCCAAATCCACAGAATATACATTCTTCTCAGCACCACATCACACCTACTCCAAAATTGACCATATAATTGGAAGTAAAGCACTCCTCAGCAAATGCAAAACAACAGAAATTATAAGAAACCGTCTCTCAGACCATAGTGCAATCAACTTGAAACTCAGAATTCAGAAAATAACTCAGAACAGCACAGCTTCATGAAACCTGATCAACCGGCTCTTGAATGTTGATTGGATAAACAATGAAATGAAGGCAGAAATAAAGATGTTCTTTGAAACCAACGAGAATGAAGACACAACGTACCAGAATTTCTGGAACACATTTAAAGCAGTCTGTAGAGAAAAATAAATAGCAATAAGTGCCCACATGAGAAGAGTGGAGAGATCCAAAATTGACACCCTATCGTCAAAATTGAAAGAGCTAGAGGAGCAAGATCAAAAAGCTCAAAACTTAGACGAAAACAAGAAATAACTAAGATAAGAGCAGAACTGAAGGAGATAGAGACAAGAAAAGCCCTTCAAAATATCAATAAACCTACAAGCTGGTTTTTTGAAAAGATCAAAAAAATATACAGACTCCTAGCCAGACTGATAACAAAGAAAAGAGAAAACAACCAAATAGATGCAATAAAAAAAACGATAATGGGGAAATCACCACAGATTCCACAGAAATTCAAACCATCATCAGAAAGTACTACAAACAACTCTATGCACATAAACTAGTAAACAAGGAAGAAATGGATAAATTCCTGGACGCCTGTGTCCTCCCAAGCCTAAACCAGGAGGAAGGTGAAACTATGAATAGACTAATAACAAGGTCTGAAGTTGAGGCAGCAATTAAGAGTCTACCACACAAAAAACGTGCAGGCCCAGATGGGTTCACAGCTGAATTCTACCAGACACACAAAGAGGATCTGGTACCATTCCTTCTGAAACTATTCCAAATAATCCATAAAGAGGGAACCCTTCCCAAATCATTTTAAGAGACCAACATCATCCTGATACCAAAACACGGCAGAGACTCAACAAGAAAAGGAAACTTCAGGCCAATGTCCATGATGAACATAGATGCAAAAATCTTCAATAAAATACTGGCAAACCGATTGCAACAGCACATTCAAAAACTTTTCCATCATGATCAAGTAGGATTCATCCCGGGGATGCAAGGCTGGTTCAACACACGCAAGTCTATAAATCTAACTCACCACATAAACAGAAGCAAAAACAAAAACCACATGATTATCTCAATTAAGGCAGAGAAGGCATTTGACAAAATTCAGCAGCCCTTTATGCTAAAGACAATCAATAAACTGGGTATTGATGGAACATATCTCAAAGTAATAAAAGCTATTTACGACAAACCAACAGCCAATATTATACTGAATGGGCAAAAACTGGAAGCATTTCCTTTGAAATCTGGCACTAGACAAGGATGCCCTCTCTCATCACTCCTATTCAACATAGTACTGGAAGTTCTAGCCAGAGCAATCAGGCAAGAAAAAGAAATAAAGTGCATTCAAATATGTAAGGTGGAAGCCAAATTGTGTCTATTTGCAAACGACATGATAGTATACCTAGAAGACCCCATAACCTCAGCCCAAAAGCTCCTGAAACTGCTAAGCAACTTCAGCAAAGTTTCAGGAAATAAAATCAATATGCAAAAGTCACGAGCATTTCTATACACCAATAACAGACTTAAAGCGAACCAAATCAAGAACGAACTGCCATTCACAATTGCTACAAAGAAAATAAAATACCTAGGAATACAACTCACAAGGAATGTAAGGGACCTCTTTAAGGAAAACTACAAACCACTGCTCAACGAAATAAGAGAGAACACAAACAGATGGAGAAACATTCCATGTTCGTGGTTAGGAAGAATCAATATCGTGTAAATGACTTCCCAAAGTAATTTACACAATCAATGCTATCCCCATCAAACTACCATTGAATTTCTTCACAGAACTGGAAAAAAACACCATGAATTTCATATGGAACCAACAAAGAGCCCGCATAGCCAAGTCAAATCTAAGAAAAAAAAAACACAGCGAGAGGCATCACACTACCAGACTTCAAACTATACTACAAGGTACAGTAATCAAAACAGCATGGTACTGGTACCAAAACAGAGATATAGACCAATGGAACAGAACAGAAGCATCGGAGGCAACACACCAAATCTACAACCATATAATCTTTGATAAACCAGACAAAAACAAGTAATGGGGAAAGGATTCCCTGTTTAATAAATGGTGTTGGGAAAATTAGCTAGCCATGTGCAGAAAGCAGAAACTGGACGCCTTCCTGACACCTTACACTAAAATTAACTCCAGATGGATTAAAGACTTAAACATAAGACCTGACACCATAAAAACTCTAGAAGTAAATCTACGCAAAACCATTAAGGACATAGGAGTAGGCAAGGTCTTCATGAACAAACCACAAAAAGCATTGGCATCAAAAGCCAAAATAGAGAAATGGGACCTAATCAAACACCACAGCTTCTGCACAGCAAAAGAAACAGTCACTAGAGTGAATCGGCAACCATCAGAATGGGAAAAAATATTTGCAGTTTACACATCTGACAAAGGGCTGATATCCAGAATTTACAAAGAACACAAACAGATTTACAGGAAAAAAACAAACAATCCCATTCAAAAATGGACAAACGATATGAGCAGAGACTTTACAAAAGAAGACATACATGAGGCCAATAAACATATGAAAAAATGCCCATCATCACCGGTCCTTAGAGAGATGCAAATCAAAACCACATTGAGATACCATCTCACGCCAGTTAGAATGGCGATTATTTAAAAATCTGGAGACAGCAGATTCTGGAGAGGATGTGGAGAAATAGGAACACTCTTACACTGTTGTTGGGAGTGTAAATTAGGTCAACCATTGTGGAATATAGTGTGGCGATTTCACAAGGACCTAGAAATAGACATTCCATTTGACCCAGCAATCCCATTACTGAGTATATATCCAAAGGACTATAAATCGTTCTACTATAAGGACACATGCACACGAATGTTCATTGAAGCACTGTTTACAATAGCAAAGAACTGGAACCAACCCAAATGCCCAACTATGACAGACTGGACTTGGAAAATGTGGGATATATACACCATGGAATATTATGCAGCAATCAAAAATGATGAGTTTGTGTCCTTTGTAAGGACATGGATGAATCTGGAGAACATCATTCTCAGCAAACTGACACAAGAACAGAAAAAGAAATACCACATATACTCACTCATAGGTGGGTGAGAAAAATGAGAACACATGGACACAGAGAGGGGGTCTACTACACACTGGGGTCTATTGGGGGGAATGGGGGAGGGACAGCGGTGGGGGCTGGGGAGTGATAGCCTGGGGATGAATCCCAAGTGTGGTTTAGGGGAATGAAGGCAGCAAAACACACTGCCATGTGTGTACGTATGCAACTATCTTGCACGTTCTGCATATGTACCCAAAAACGTAATGCAGTAAAATTTTCTTTAAAAAGTATACCCCACGGAACCAATGATTTAGAGCCTCAGTGAATAATGCACACCAGTCGAGCATTTTCCATATGGCCACTCATTCTGTTCCTCCCTGAATGATACACACCTGGGGAGTTCTCACGATTCAGTTTCATACTACCACTCATGTAGAACCTTATAGAATAATTCAAAATGGAGCATTGGTCAGGTTTCTATTTCATATGGCCTCTCATTCCAAGTCTCAGTTTATAATGAACTTCTATAAAGTAATCAGGACGCTGTTTAAGATAGGTACGAATTGAGTGTTTTCCTGAGTGATACATACCTCGGTTATAAGATTCTCTTTCATATGAACTCTAATTCTGGGTACCGCTGAGTAATACACGCGTGAAAGAGTGTGAGGAGTTTATTTTTTATGGGCACTCATACAAAACCAGTTTGAATAATGCACACATGGCAAATAATAAGGATTCTATGTCGTTCGACTAGTCATTCAGACAAAAAGTGAATAAGGCACATGTGGATTATTAGAAGTCTGTTTCATATGCCCCTCTTTCGCAGACTCACTGAATATTACACACCTGAAATATAGTCTGGAATCTATTCTTTATGGCGATTCATTCAGAGAATCACTGAATAATGAACACCTCTGGAATAGTCAGAAGTCTCATTCCGTCAGCCACTCAATGAAAGCCTCACTAACTGAACCCACCTGTTGAAAGAGTCAGGATTTACTTCTATTCCCTAATTCAGAGTCTCACTAAATAATGCACACCTGTGGAATTTTCAGGAGAATTTTTCATGCGGCCTCTCATTCCGAGTTCACTGAACAATGTGCTGTAATCTGGAGCCTATTTCATGTAGAAACACATTCAGAGCCTCAGTGAATAAGACAGACCCTTGCTATTTTAAAGATTCTATTTAATATGGAAACATCTTCTGAGCCTCACTGAATAATACAAACCTGTAGAATAATTTGGAGTCTATTTTCGATGGACATTCATTCAGAGCCTCGGTGAATAATGCACACCCCTAGGGTAGCCAGAAGTCCATTTTATTTGTACACTCATCCGTAGCATCAGTTTATAATATGCACGTGTGGATTAGTTGGGGTTCCATTTTTTTTTTCCTGTGTGTCATTTTTTTAATTGCGTTTTAGGTTTTGGGGTACATGTGCAGAACGTGCAATATAGTTGCATAGGTACACACATGGAAGTGTGTTTTCTGCCTTCCTCCCCAACACCCACACTTGGCATTTATCCCCTGGCTATTCCTCCCCAGCCACCTCCAACTGTCCCTCCCCCATTCCCCCCAATGGACCCCATCTCTGTGTCCATGCGTTCTCATTTTTCTGACCCACCTATGAGTGAGTATATGCGGTATTTCTTTTTTTGTTCTTGTGTCAGTTTGCAGAGAATGATGTTTCATATAGCCACGGACTCGTAACATCAGTGAATAATGCACATATGTAATGTAATCAGCAGTTTGTTTCATATAGCCACTCATTCAGAGATTCATTGGATAATAAAATTTTTTAACATAGACAGAATCCTGTTTCATATGGTCACACAAGAAGAGCTTCACTGAGTAATACACACCTGGAAAAATGTGAGGAATCTTCTATATATAGCCTCTTTTCTACAGCCTCAGGAAATAATGCACAAGTGTGGAGTCGGCACCAATCAATTTTATACGGCCCCAAAATCAAACCCAGAGTGAGCAATACACAAGTTGGGAATAGTCAATAGTATATTCCATATGCCCAAATATTCAAAGTCAGAGTCAATAATTCATTCTTGTGGACTAGTCAGGAAACAAATTCATATGGACAAAGATTTAGAGCTTCAGTGAATAATATACACCTGGGAAACACTCAGGACGCCATTTCATATGGCGTCTATTTCAGACCTTCATTGAATAAAAAACACCTGTATCGTAGGCAGAATTTTCATTCAACAGCGACATCTTCAGAGCCTAACTGAATAACATACACCATGGTAAAATTCAGGATTCTATTTCGTATAGCCACTCATTTAGAGCGGAATGTAAAAACGCACACCTGTGGAGTATTCAGAATTCTCCATTGTATGGACACTCATTCAGAGCGTCACAGAATAATACAGACCTATGAAAATCAGGAGTTTATTTCACATGTCCACTTATTCACGACCACAGTGAAGGATCATATACATCTGGAAAACACTCAGGATTCTTGTATATATGGCTACTTATTAAGAGACTCATTGAAAAATGCTGACCTGGGGTAGAGTCTGGAGACTATTTGATATGACCATTCCGTAAGAACTCAGTGGCAAATGGAGAGCTGACATATAGTCAGGATAATAGCCAGGAGTCTACTTTATGTGGTCACTTGTTCAGAAACTCACTGAAGAATACACACCTTACAAATAGTCAGAGTCCAGGTATTATGGTTACTCAATCAATGCATTACCTAAAGATGCACAATTTGGCTATAGTAAGGAGTCTGTATCATATGGCTTCTAATTCAGAGCTTCAGTGAATAATCAACAGCTGTGTAGTATAGTAGTCAGGACCCGATTTTATCTTGCCCCAAATTAAGCAGCTCCGTGAATGATACATATATGTGTGATAGTCAGGAGACTCTTTGATATGGACACTCATACAGAACCTCTTCGAATACTGCACATGGGGGCTGCTGTGAATAATACTCCCCTCAGAAATAGTCAAGTTTCTACTTCAAATGGCTACACATTCAGAGTCTCTGTAAGTAAGGCACACATGGGCAATAAACAAGAGTCTCTTCTTTATGCCCACTTAGTCAGAGTCTCATTCAATTATACACACCCGGGCAAGAGTTAAGAATATACCTCACAGAACCAATCATTTAGAGCCTCAGTGATTAATGTAAATTAGTCGAGCATTTTTTATAAGGCCACTCATTCTGTGCCTCCCTGAATGATACACACCTGGGGAATTCTCACGATTCAATTTTATACTACCACTCATGTATAACCTTATAGAATAATTCACAATGGAGCAATAGTCAGTTTTCTATTTCATAAAAACTCTCATTCCAAGTTTCAGTGTATAATGAACTTCTATAGAGAAATCAGGACGCTGTTTAAGATAGCCACCAATTGAGTGCCTTCCTGAAAGATACACACCTGTGTCATAGGATTCTATTTCTTATGAATTCTAATCCTGGGTACCGTGGAGTAATACACAAGTGGGATAGTGTAAGGAGTTTATTTGTAATGGTCACTCATAGAAAACCAGTTTGAATAAAGCACACATGGCGAATAATAAGGATTCTATGTCTTACGACTAGTCATTCAAACAAAAAGTGAATAAGGCACATGTGGATTATTAGAAGTCTGTTTCTTATGACCCTCTTTCACAGCCTCACTGAATATTACACACCTGAGATATAGTCTGGAGTCTATTTTTATGGCCATTAATTCAGAGAATCATTGAATAATGAACACCTGTGGAATAGTCAGAAGTCAGGATTTACTTCTATTCCCTCATTCAGAGTCTCAATAAATAATGCACACCTGTGGAATTGTCAGGAAAATTATTCATGTGTCCTCTCATTCCGAGTGTCACTGAACAATGTGCTGTAGTCTGGAGTCTATTTCATGTAGACACATATTCAGAGCTTCAGTGAATAAGACAGACCCTTGCTATCATAAAGATTCTAATTAAAATGGACACATCTTCTGAGCCTCAATAATACACACCTGTAATAATTTGAAGTCTATTTTCGATGGACATTCATTCAGAGCCTTGGTAAGGAATCCACACCACTGGGGTAGCCAGAAGTCCATTTCATTTGAATACGCATCCATATCCTCAGTTTATAATATGGACGTGTGGATTAGTTGGGGTTCCATTTCATATAACCACGGACTTGTAACCTCAGTGAATAATGCAGATATGTAACGTACTCAGCAGTTTGTTTCATATAGCCACTCATTCAGAGATGCATTGGATAATAAAATTATTTAAGATAGACAGAATCCCGTTTCATATGGTCACACAAGAAGAGCCTCACTGAGTAATAGACTCCTGAGAAAATGTGAGGGGTCTACTATATAAGCCTCTCATTTACATCCTAAGGGAATAATGCACACGTGTGGAGTAGGCACCAATCTATTTTATATGGCCACAAAATCAAACTCTGAGTGAGCAATACACAAGTTAAGAATAGTCACTAGTCTATTCCATATGCCCAAATATTTAAAGTCAGAGTCAATAATTCACTCCTGTGGACTAGTCAGAAAACAATTTCATATGGACAAAGTTTTAGAGCTTCAGTGAATAATATATACCTGGGAAATACTCAGGACGCTGTTTCATATGGCATCTATTTCAGAGCTTCATTGAACAAGGAACACCTGTATCGTAGTCAGAATTTTTTTTTAACAGCCACATCTTCAGAGCCTAACTGAATAACATATGCCAGGGGAATAGTCAGGATTCTATTTCTTATAGCCACTCTTTTAGAGCCGAATGTAAAAACGCATGCCTGTGGAGTGTTCAGGAGTCTCTATTTTATGGACACACATTCAGAGCGTCACAGAATAATACAGACCTATGGAAAATCAGGAGTGTATTTCACATGGCCACTTATTCAGAAATGCAGTGATGTAATATATACATCTGGAAAATACTCAGTATTCTTTTATATATGGCTACTTATTCACGGACTCAGTGAATAATGCACACCTGGGGTATAGTCAGGAGACTATTTGATATGACCATTCCCTAAGCACTCAGTGAATAATGGAGAGCTGACATATAGTCAGGATGATAGAGTCAGGAGTCTTATTTATGTGGTCACTCGTTCAGAATCTCACTGAAGAATACACACATTAAAAATAGTCAGAGTCCAGGTATTATGGCCACTCAATCACAACATTACCGAATAATGCAAAATTTGGGCAATAGTAAGGAGTCTATATCATATGGCTACTAATTAAGAGCTTCAGTGCATAATCAGCAGCTGTGTAGTAGTCAGGACCCTATTTCAGCTTGCCCCAAATTAAGCAGCTCCATGAATGATACATATATGTGTGATAGTCAGGAGACTCTTTGATATGGACACTCATTCAGAACGTCTTCAAATACTGCACATGTGGGGAATAATCACCAGTGTATTTCATATGGTGATTCCTTTGGAGGGTCAAACAATAACGTTAAACTGTGGGGTAAAATAGTGTCTATTACATAAGGCCACTCTTTCAGTGTTGCAGAGAATAATATGTATATCTGATAAGTCAGGAAATTCTTTCACGTGGCCACACGTTCAGGCCCGCTGTGAATAATACTCCCCTAAGAAATAGTCAAGGTTCTACTTCAAATGGCTACGCATTCAGAGTCTCTGTATGTAATGCACACTTGGAAAAGACACAAAAGTCTCTTTTTTATGCCCACATAGTCAGAGTCTCATTCAATTATAAACACCCGGGGAAGAGTTAAGAGTATACCTCAGGGAACCAATCATTTAGAGCCTCAGTGTTTAATGCACACCAAGGTTATAGTGGAGGATTTTTTATATGGCCACTCATTCTATGCCTCCCTGAATGATACACACCTGGGGAATCCTCACGATTCAATTTCATACTACCACTCATGTAGAACCTTATAGAATAATTCACAATGGAGCAATAGTCAGGTTTCTATTTCATATGGCCTCTTATTCCATGTTTCAGTGTAAAATGAACATCTATAAAATAATCAGGATGCTGTTTATGATAGCCACGAATTGAGTGCCTTCCTGAAGAATACACACCTGGGTTATAGGATTCTATTTCATATGAACTCTAATTATGGGTTCCACGGAGTAATACACAAGTGGGATTGTGTAAGGAGTTTATTTGTTATGGGCACTCATAGAGAACCTGTTTTATTAATGCACACATGACGAGTAATAAGGATTCTATGTTGTACGTCTCGTCATTCAGACAAAAAGTAAATAATGCACATGCGGATTATTAGAAGTGTGGTTCATAAGCCCCTCTTTCACAGCCTCACTGAATATTACGCACTTGAGATATAGTCTGGAGTGCATTCTTTATGGCCATTCATTCAGAGAATCACTGAATAATGAACACCTGTGGAATAGTCAGATGTCTCTTTCCAACCGCCACTCATTGAAAGCCTCATTAAATGTACCCACATGTGGAAAGAGTCAGGATTTACTTCTATTCCCTCATTCAGATTCTCTCTAAATAATGCACACCTGTGGAATTGTTAGGAGAATTTTTCATGCAGCCTCTCATTCCGAGTGTTACTGAACAATGTACTGTATTCTGGAGTATATTTCATGTAGAAACATATTCAGAGCCTCAGTGAATAAGACAGACCCTTGCTATCGTAAAGATTCTAATTAACATGGACACATCTTTTGAGCCTCACTGAATAATATACACCTGTAGAATAATTTGGAGTCTATTTTCGATGGACATTCATTAAGAGCCTCGTTGAAGAATGCACACACCTGGGGTAGCCAGAAGTCCATTTTATTTGTACACTCATCCATAGCCTCAGTTTATAATATGCACGTGTGTGGAGAGAGATCCAAGATGGCTGATCGCTAACAGCTAGGGATTGTAGCTCCCAGTGAAAGCTTTGAAAACGTGAGGATACCACATTTTCAGAGAATTTTTTGTCGCACACGGACCAGAAGATTTCCAGTGTAGGAGCCTTTCAGGTCGCCAGCGCGACTTCTGTGGCCGGCGCAGCGATTTTGTCGTCGCCTCGGCACAGCAGCTCTTCCTGCACAGTGAGCAGGAGTTTCCCCTAGTGACTGGTGTTTGGAGCTCCGGGAAGGCAGAGCTGCTTCCGGACTCAAGAAGAAAGCCAGACCGGAGATTCCCAGTCAGAAGAGCACCTTTAGTCTTATTGCTGTTGTTTTGGCTGGTGTAGTGGATTGCTGGGATTCCAGCACTGAGAATCAATAAATTGAACATCCTCTCAGGAACTTAATCAGAAAGGCGCTAATTGTAAAGACATCAGATGAATAAATTCACAATAAAGGAAAAAAAACAGCCTAAAAAGGCCGAGAATACCGAAAGTCAGAACCGCTCTCCTTCTACAGGGTATAGTAATTCCTCATTAGCAAGGAACAAGCGCTAATGGAAGAGGACTGTTTTCCAGTATCTGAAGGAGGCTTTAGAAGGTGGATGGTAAAACACTTCTGGGAATTGAAACAACTTGTTCTAACCCAATGTAAAGAAACTAAGAACTTTGAAAAAAGATTAGACGAAATGTTAAAAAGAATGTACAATATAGAAAGGAATATAAATGAACTAATGGAGTTGAAAAATACAACACGAGAACTTAGTGAAATATGCACAAGTTTAAATACCGAATTGATCAAGCAGAAGAAAGAATATCAGAGGTTGAAGACCAACTTAATGAAATGGAACAAGAAAACAAGAATAGGGAAAAAAGGATAAAAAGAAATGAGCAAAGTCTTCAAGAATTATGGGACTATGTGAAAAGACCTAATCTACGGTTGATAGGTGTACCTGAATGTGATGGAGAGAATGAATCCCAGCTGGAAAATACTCTTCAGGATATTATCCAAGAGAATTTTCTCAATTTAGCAAAGCAGGATACCATTCAACCTCAGGTAATACAGAGAACACCACAAAGATATTCCTTAAGAAGAGAAACCCCAAGGCACATAATCATTAGATTAACCAGGGTTGAAACAAAGGAGAAAATACTAAGGGCAGCCAGAGAGAAAGGTCAGGTTACCCACAAAGTGAAGCCTATTAGACTTACAGCTGATCTCTCAGTAGAAACCCTACAAGCCAGAAGAGAGTGGGGGCCGATATTTAACATCCTCAAAGAACAGAAATTTCAGCCCAGAATTTTATATCCTGCCAAACTAAGCTTCACAATTGAAGGAAAAATAAAATCTTTTATGAACAAGCAAGTACTCAGAGATTTTATTAGCACGAGGCCTGCATTACAAAAACTTCTGAAAGAAGCATTACACACAGAAAGGCACAGCCAGTATTAGCCTTTCTAAAAATATACCAAAAAGTAAAAAGCATCAACATAAAGAAGAATTTACATCAACAAATGTATAAATAGCCAGTTAACATCAAATGGCAGTAATCTTTTTTTTTTTTAATTTTTATTGCATTATAGGTTTTGGGGTACATGTGCAGAACGTGCAAGATAGTTGCATAGGTACACACATGGCAGTGTGTTTTGCTGAATGGCAGTAATCTTAAACTGAAATTGACTAAATTTTCTAATTAAAAGTTACAGCCAAAACCTAAAGGTATACTATATCCAAACCCATTTCATATCCAAAGATAAAAAAAGACTAAAAACAAAGGGTTGGAGAAAGATTTATCAACCAAATAGAGAACAAAAACAAAGAAATAAACAAAAAGGAGTTGCAATTCATGCAATTGATAAAACAGATTTCAAACCAACAAAAATAGAGTGGTGCAGTTGTAGAGCTCTCCACTTTAGATAAATAAAATATATACTCCACTTTAAATACACAAAATTATGATCAGCCAATATTAATACCCATTAGAAGCAATATTCCTGTTCTCTCTCCCTTTTTTTTCTCCTCTCTTAAAAAAAAAAAGAAAAAATAATAATAATATGCACGTGTGGATTAGTTGGGGTTCCATTTCATATAGCCACGGACTGGTAACCTCAGTGAATAATGCACATATGTAACGTACTCAGCAGTCTGTTTCATACAGACACTCATTCAGAGATTCATTGGATAATAAAATCATTTAAGATAGACAGAATCCCGTTTCATATGGTCACACAAGAAGAGCCTCACTGAGTAATACAGAACTGGGAAAATGTGAGAAGTCTACTATATATAGCCTCTCATGTACAGCCTCAGGGAATAAGGCACACGTGTGGAGTAGGCACCTATCTATTTTATATGGCCACAAAATCAAACCCTGAGTGAGCAATACACAAGTTGGGAATAGTCACTAGTCTATTCCATATGCTCAAATATTCAAAGTCAGAGTCAATAATTCACTCCTGTGGACTAGTCAGGAAACAATTTCATATGGACAAAGTTTTAGAGCTTCAGTGAATAATATATACCTGGGAAATACTCAGGACGCTATTTCATAAGGCGTCTATTTCAGAGCTTCATTGAAGAAGGAACACCTGTATCGTAGTCAGAATTTTCTTTAAATAGTCACATCATCAGAGCCGAACTGAATAACATACACCAGGGGAAAATTCAAGATTCTATTTCGTATACCCACTCATTTAGAGCCGAATGTAAAAACTCACACCTGTGGAGTGTTCAGGAGTCTCTATTCTATGGGCACACATTCAGAGCGTCACAGAATAATACAGACCTTTGGAAAAGTCAGGAGTGTATTTCACATGGCCACTTATTCAGAACCGTAGTGAAGGAATATATACATCTGGAAAATACTCAGGATTCTTTTATATATGGCTACTTATTCACAGACTCAGTGAATAATATACACCTGGGGTATAGTAAGGAGACTATTTGATATGACAGATCCCTAATCACTCAGTGGAGAATGAAGAGCTGAAATATAGTTAGGATGATAGAGTCAGGAGTCTACTTTATGTGGTCACTCGTTCAGAATCTCACTGAAGAATACACACCTTAAAAATAATCAGAGTCCAGGTATTATGGCCACTCAATCACAGCATTACCGAATAATGCACAATTTGGGAAATAGTAAGGAGTACATATTATATGGCTTCTAATTCAGATCTTCAGTGCATAATCAGCAGCTGTGTAGTAGTCAGGAACCTTTCTCAGCTTGCCCAAAGTTAAGCAACTCAGTGAATGATACATATATGCGTGATAGTCAGGAGACTCTTTGATATGGACACTCATACAGAACCTCTTCGAATACTGGACATGTGGAGAATAATCACTAGTGTATTTCAAATAATGATTCTTTTGGAGGGTCAAACAAAAACGCACAACTGTGTAGTGAAATGGGGTCTATTACATAAGGCCACTCTTTCAGTGTTGCAGGGAATAATATGTATATCTGATAAGTCAGGAATCTCTTTCACATGGCCACACGTTCAGGGCCTCTGTGAATAATACTCCACTCAGAAATAGACAAGGTTCTACTTCAAATGGCTACACATTCAGAGTCTCTGTATGAAATGCACACCTTAGCAATACACAAGAGTGTCTTTTTTATGCCCACCTAGTCAGAGTCTCATTCAATTATACACACCCAGGGAAGAGTTAAGAGTATACCTCAAAAAACCAATAATTTAGAGCCTAAGTGAATAATACGCACCAGGGTTATAGTCGAGGATTTTTTATATGGCCACTTATTCTGTGCCTCCCTGAATGATACACACCTGGGGAATCCTCAGGATTCAATTTCATACTACCACTCATTTAGAACCTTGTAGAATAATTCACCATGGAGCAATAGTCAGGTGTCTACTTCATATGGCCTCTCATTCATAGTTTCAGTGTATAATGAACTTCTATGGAGAAATCAGGATGCTTTTTAAGATAGCCACGAATTGAGTGCCTTCCTGCATGATACACACCTGGGTTATAGGATTCGATTTCATATGAACTCTAATTCTGGGTACCGCTGAGTAATACACACCTGGGATATTGAAAAGAGCTTCTTTCTTATCGGATCTCATAGAGAACCTGTTTGAATAATGCACAAACGGTGAATAATAAGTATTCTATATTGTATGGCTAGTCATTCAGACAAAAAGTGAATAACGCACATGTGGATTATTAAGAGTCTGTTTCATATGTCCCTCTTTCACAGCCTCACTGAATATTACAGACATGAGATACAGTCTTTAGTCTATTTTTATGGGCATTCATTAAGAGAATCACTGAATAATAAACACCTGTGGAATAGTCAAAAGTCTGTTTCCGACCGCCACTCATTGAAAGCCTCACTAAATGTACCCACCTGTGGAAAGAGTCAGTATTTACTTCTATTTCCTCATTCAGAGTCTCACTAAATAATGCACACCTGTGGAATTGTCAGGAGAATTTTTCATGCGGCCTCTCATTTCGAGTGTCACTGAACAATGTGCTATAGTCTGGAATCTATTTCATGTAGACACATATTAAGAGCCTCAGTCAATAAGACAGATCCTTTCTATCTTAAATATTCTAATTAATATGGACACATATTCTGAGACTCACTGAATAATACACACATGTAGAATAGTTTGGAGTCTATATTCGATGGACATTCATTCAGAGACTCCGTGAATAATGCACACTCCTAGGAAAGCCAGAAGTCCATTTCATTTGTACACTCATCCATAGCCTCAGTTTATAATATGCACATATAGGTTTCTTGGGGTTCCATTTCATATAGCCACGGAATTGTAACTCCGTGAATAATGCACATAAGTAACATACTCAGCAGTCTGTTTTGTATACCCACTCATTCAGAGATTCGTTGGATAATAAACTTATTTAAGATAGACAGAATCTCGTTTCATATGGTCACACAAGAAGAGCCTCACTGAGTAATACACACCTGGGAAAAGGTGAGGAGTCTGCTATATATAGCCTCTCATTTACAGCCTCAGGGAATAATACACACGTGTTGAGTAGGCACTAATCGATTTTATATGGCCACAAAATCAAACACTGAGTGAACAATACACAAGTTGAGAATAGTCACTAGTCTATTCCATATGCCCAAATATTCAAAGTCAGAGTCTATAATTCACTCCTGTGGACTATTCAGAAAACAATTTCATATGTTCAAAGTTTTAGAGCTTCAGTGAATAAATATACCTGGAAAATACTCAGGACGCTATTTCATATTTTGCCTATTTCAGAGCTTCATTGAATACGGAACACCTGCATCACAGTCAGAATTTTCTTTTAATAGCCACGTCTTCAGAGCCTAACTGAATAACATACACCTTGGGAAAAGTCAGGATTCTATTTCGTATAGCCACTCATTTAGAGCCGAATGTAAAAACGCACACCTCTAGAGTATTCAGGAGTCTCCACTTTATGGGCACTCATTGAGAGCGTCACAAAATAATACAGACCTATGGAAAAGTCAGGAGTGTATTTCACATGGCCTCCTATTCAGAACCGCAGTGAAGGATTATATACATCTGGAAAATAATCAGGATTCTTTTATATATGGCCACTTATTCAGAGACTCAGTGAATAATGCACACCTGGGGTAAACTCGGGAGACTATTTGATATGACACTTCCCTAAGCCGTCAGTGGAAAGGGGAGAGCTGAAATATATTCAGGATGACAGAGTCAGGAGTCTACTTTATGTGGGCACTCGTTCAGACACTCGCTGAAGAATACACACCTTAAGAATAGTCAGAGTCCAGGTATTATGGCCACTCAATCACAGCATTATTAAATAATGCACAATTGGGCAATAGTAAGAAGTCTATATCATATGGCTTCTAATTCAGAGCTGCAGTGCATAATCAGCAGCTGTGTAGTAGTCAGGACCCTTTCTCAGCTTGCCCCAAATTAAGCAGTTCCGTGAATGATAGAAATATGTGTGATAGTCGGGAGACTCTTTGATATGGACACTCATACAGAACCTCTTCGAATACTGCACATGTGGGGAATAATCACTAGTGCATTTCATATGGTGATTCCTTTGGAGGGTCAAGCAATGATACGCAACTGTGGAGTAAAATGGGTTCTATTACATAAGGCCACTCTTTCAGTGTTGCAGGGAATAATATGTATATCTAATAAGTCATGAATCTCTTTCACATGGCCACTCGTTCAGGGCCTCTGTGAATAATACTCCCCTCAGAAATAGTCAAGGATCTACATCAAATGGCTACATATTCAGAGTCTCTGAAAGTAACCCACAACTGGGCAATACACGAGAGTCTCTTTTTTATGCCCACT
Organism: Saguinus oedipus; assembly: GCA_031835075.1. Classification (NCBI taxonomy): domain Eukaryota; kingdom Metazoa; phylum Chordata; class Mammalia; order Primates; family Cebidae; genus Saguinus; species Saguinus oedipus. Next base: position 31,215,150 of record CM063180.1, on the reverse strand, counting down.
TAGTTAAAGTCTCATTCAATTATACACAACCGGGGAAGAGTTAAGAGTATACCTCACGGAACCAATCAATTAGAGCCTCAGTGAATAATGCACACCAGTGTTATAGTAGAAGATATTTTTTATGGCCACTTATTGTGTGCCTCCCTGAATGATACACATCCCGGGAATACTCAGGATTCAATTTCATACTACCACTCATTTAGAACCTTATAGAATAAATCACAATGGAGCAATAGTCAGGTCTCTATTTCATATGACATCTCGTTCAAAGTTTCAGTGTATAATGAACTTCTATGGAGTAATCAGGACGCTGTTTAAGATAGCAACGAATTGAGTGCCTTCCTGAATGATACCCACCTCGGTTATAGGATTCTGTTTTATGTGAACTCTAATTCTGGGTACCTCTGTGTAATACACACGTAGGATAGTGTAAGGAGTCTATTTGTTATGGGCACACATAGAGAACCTGTTTGAATAATGCACACGTGCCGAATAAAAAAAATTCTGTTGTCCGGCTAGTCATTCAGTCAAAAAGGGAATAAGGCACATTTGTGTCATTAGAAGTCTGTTTCATATGTTCCGCTTTCACAGCCTTACTGAATATTACACACTTGAGGAATAGTTTCGAGTCTATTCTTTATGGCCCTTCATTCAGGGAATCACTGAATAATGAACATCTGTGGAATAGTCAGAAGTCTCTTTTCGACTGACACTCATTGAAAGGCTCACCAAATGTACCCACCTGTGTAAAGAGTCAGAATTTATTTCTATTCCCTCATTCAGAGTCTCACTAAATAATGCACACCTGTGGAATTATCAGGAGAATTTTTCATGCGGCCTCACATTCCAAGTGTCACTAAACAATGTGCTGTAGTCTGGAGTCTATTTCATGTAGACACATATTCAAAGCCTCGGTGAATAAGACAGACCCTTGGTATCTCTTCTGAGCCTCACTGAATATTACACACCTGTAGAATAACTTGGAGTCTATTTTCGATGGACATTCATTCAGAGCCTTGGTGAAGAATGCACACCCCTGGGGTAGCCAGAAGTCCATTTCATTTGTACACACATCCATAGCCTCAGTTTATAATATGCATGTGTGGATTACTTGAGGTTCCATTTCATATAGCCACGGACTCGTAACCTCAGTGAATAATGCACATATGTAAGGTACTCAGCAGTCTGTTTCATATAGCCACTCATTCAGAGATTCATTGGATAATAAAATTATTATTATTTTTTATTTTTTAAAATTTTTATTGCATTATAGGTTTTGGGGTGCATGTGCAGAGTGTGTAAGATAGTTGCATATGTACACACATGTCAGTGTGCTTTGCTGCCTTTTTCCCCTTCACTCACACTTGGCATTTATTCCCAGGCTATCCCTCCCAAGCGCCCCCTGCTGTCCCTCCCCCCTTCATCCCAATGGACCCCAGTGTGTAGTAGACCCCCTCCCTTTGTCCATGTGTTCTCATATTTCACACCAGCTTATGAGGGAGAATATGCGGTGTTTGTTTTTCTGTTCTTGTGTCAGTTTGCTGACAATGATGTTCTCCAGATTCATCCATGTCCTTACAAAGGACACAAACTCATTTTTTTTGATTGCTGCATATTATTCCATCCTGTATATTTGCCATATTTTCACAGTCCAGTATATCATCGATGGGCATTTGGGTTGCTTCCAGGTCTTTGCTACTGTAAACAGTGCTGCAATGAACATTCCTGTGCATGTGTCCTTATAGTAGAACGATTTATAGTTCTTTGGATATATACCCAGTAATGGGATTGCTGGGTAAAATGGAATTTCTTTTTCTAGGTCCTTGAGGAATCACCACACTGTCTTCCACAATGGTTGAACTAATTTACAGTCCCACCAACAGTGTAAGAGTGTTCCTATTTCTCCACCTCCTCTCCAGCAGCTGTTGTCTCCAGATTTTTCAATGATCGCCATTCTAACTGGCGTGAGATGGTATATCAATGTGGTTTTGATTTGCTACTCTCTAATGACCAGTGATGATGAGCATTTTTTTATGTGTTTATTGGCCTCATGTATGTCATCTTTTGTAAAGTGTCTGTTCATATCCTTTGCCCATTTTTGAATGGGCTTGTTTGTTTTTTTTCCTGTAAATCTGTTTGAGTTCTTTGTAAATTCTGGATATCAGCCCTTTGGCAGATGCGTAAACTGCAAAGAATTTTTCCCATACTGATGTTTGCCATTTCACTCTAGTGACTGTTTTTTTTTTTTTTTTTTTTTGGCTGTGCAGAAGCTGTGGAGTTTGATTAGGTCCCATTTGTCTATTTGGCTTTTGGTGTTTTGTTCATGAAGTCCTTGCCTACTCCTATGTCCTGAATGGTTTTGCCTAGATTTTCTTCTAGGGATTTTATGGTGTCAGGTCTTATGTTTAAGTCTTTAATCCATCTGGAGTTAATTTTAGTGTGAGGTTTCAGGAAGGGGTCCAGGTTCTGCTTTCTGCACATGGCTAGCCAGTTTGCCCAACACCATTTATTAAACAGGGAATTATTTCCCCATTGCTTGTTTTTGTCTTGTTTATCAAAGATTATATGGTTGTAGATATGTTTTGTTGCCTCCGATGCCTCTGTTCTGTTCCATTGTTCTATATCTCTGTTTTGGTACCAGTACCATGCTGTTTTGATTACTGTAGCCTTGTAGTATAATTTGAAATCTGGTAGTGTGATGACTCCCGCTGTGTTCTTTTTGCTTAGAATTGACTTGACTATGGGGGCTCTTTTTTGGTTCCATGTGAGGTTCTTGGTGGTTTTTTCTACTTCTGTGAAGAAATTCAATGGTAGTTTGATGGGGATAGCATTGATTATGTAAATTATTTTGGGCAGTATAGCCATTTTCAAGATATTGATTCTTCCTAACCACGAGCATGGAATGTTTCTCCCTCTGTTTGTGTCCTCTCTTATTTCGTTGAGCAGTTGTTTGTAGTTTTCTTGAAGAGTTTCCCTACGTTCCTTGTGAGCTGTATTTGTAGGTATTTTATTTTCTTTGTAGCACTTGTGAATGGCAGTTCGTTCTTAATTTGGTTCTCTTTTAGTCTGTTATTTGTGTATAGGAATGCTTGTGAGTTTTGCACATTGATTTTATATCCTGAGACTCCAGAAGTTGCTTATCAGTTTCAGGAGCTTTTGGGCTGAGGTGATGGGGTCTTCTAGGTATACTATCATGTCGTCTGCAAATAGAGACAATTTAGCTTCCACCTTTCCTATTTGAATACACTTTATTTCTTTTTCTTGCCTGATTGCTCTGCCTAGAACTTTCATTACTACGTTGAATAAGAGTGGTGAGACAGGGCATCCTTGTCTAGTGCCAGATTTCAAAAGAAATGCTTCCAGTTTTTTCCCATTCATTATGATATTCGCTGTTGGTTTGTCGTAAATTGCTTTTATTACTTTGATATATGTTTCATCAATACCAAGTTTATTGAGGGTTTTTAGCAAGAAGGGCTGTTGAATTTTGTCAAATGCCTTCTCTGCATCTATTGAGATAATCATGTGGTTTTTGTTTTTTCTTCTGTTTATGTGGTGAATTACATTTATAGACTTGTGTATGTTGAACCAGCCTTGCATCGCCGGGATGAAACCTACTTGATCATGATGGATAAGTTTTTTAATGTGCTGTTGCAATCGGTTTGCCAGTATTTTATTGAAGATTTTTACATCTATGTTCATCATGGATATTAGCCTGAAGTTTTCTTTTCTTGTTGAGTCTCTGCCGAGTTTTGGTATCAGGATGATGTTGGTCTCATAACATGAGTTCGGAAGGGTTCCCTCTTTTTGAATTATTTGGAATAGTTTCAGAAGGAAGGGTACCAGATCCTCTTTGTGTGTCTAGTAGAAATTAGCTGTGAATCCATCTGGACCTGGGCTTTTTTGGTGTGGTAAGCTCTTAATTGCTGCCTCAACTTCAAACTTTGTTATTGGTCTATTCACAGTTTCAGCTTCCTCCTGGTTTAGCATTGTGAGGACACAGGCGTCTAGGAATATATCCATTTTTTCCTGGTTTACTAGTTTATGTGTATAGAGTTGTTTGTGGTATTCTCTGATGATGGTTTGAATTTCCGTGGAATCTGTGGTGATTTCCCCATTATCGTTTTTTATTGCATCTATTTGGTTGTTCTATCTTTTCTTTTTTATCTTTCTGGCTACTGGTCTGTCTATTTCGTCGATCATTTCGAAAAACCAGCTCTTTGATTTATTGATTTTTCGAAGGGTTTTTCTTGTCTCTATCTCCTTCAGTTCTGCTCTCATTTTAGTTATTTCTTGCCTTTGGCTAAATTTTGAGCTTTTTTGATCTTGCTCCTCTAGCTCTTTCAATTTTGACGATAGGTTGTCCATTTTGAATCTCTCCCCTCTTCTCATGTTGGCACTTATTGCTATATATTTTCCTCTACACACTGCTTTAAATATGTTCCAGAGATTCTGGTACTTTTTGTCTTCATTCTCGTTGATTTCGAAGAACTTGTTTATTTCTGCCTTCATTTCATTGTTTCTCCAATCAACATTCAGGAGCCAGTTGTCCAGTTTCCATGAAGCTGTGTGGTTCTGAGTTATTTTCTGAATTCTGAGTTCCAACTTGTTTGCACTATGGTCTGAGAGACTGTTTGTTATGATTTCAGTTGTTTTGCATTTGCTGTGCAGTGCTTTACTTCCAATTATGTGGTCAATTTTGGAGTATGTGTGATGTGGTGCTGAGCAGAATGTATATTCTGTGGATTTGGGGTGGAGAGTTCTGTAAATGTCTATCAGGTTTGCTTGTTCCAGGCCTGAGTTCAAGTCGTGGATATCCTTGTTAATTTTCTGTCTGGTGGATCTGTCTGATATTGACAGTGGAGTGTTAAAATCTCCCACCATTATTGTGTGGGAGTCTAAGTCTCATTGTAAGTCATTAAGAACTTGCCTTATATATCTGCGTGCTCCTGCATTGGGTCCATATATATTTAGAATCGTTAGCTCTTCTTGTTGTATTGATCCTTTTACCATTATGTAATGACCTTCTTTGTCTCTTTTGATCTTTGTTGCTTTAAAGTCTATTTTATCAGAGATGAGAATCGCAACTCCTGCTTCTTTTTTTGCTCTCCATTTGCTTGGTAAATCTTCCTCCATCCCTTTATTTTGAGCCTTTGTGTATCCTTGCCTGTGAGGTGGGTTTCCTGGATACAGCACACCGATGGGTTTTGTCTTTTTATCCAATTTGCCAGTCTGTTTCTATTTATTGGTGCATTTAGCCCATTTACATTTAGGGTTAATATTGTTATGTGTGAATTTGATACTGCCATTTTGATGCTAGCCGGCTGTGTTGGCCATTGGTTCATGTAGATTCTTCATTTTATTTATGCCATTTAGCATTTGGTATGCTTTTAGCATGGCCGATACTTGTTGTTTCTTTCTATGTGTAGTGCCTCTTTCAGGAGCTCTTGTAAAGTAGTCCTAGTGGTGACAAAATCTCTGAGTACTTGCTTGCTCGTGAAGGATTTTATTTTTCCTTCACTTATGAAGCTCAGTTTGGCTGGATATGAAATTCTGGGTTGAAAGTTCTTTTCTTTATGGATTTTGAATATTGGCCTCCACTCTCTTCTGGCTTGTAGAGTCTCTGCTGACAGATCTGCTGTGAGCCTGATGGGCTTTTCTTTGTTGGTGACCTGACCTTTCTCTCTGGCTGCCTTTAGTATTTTCTCCTTCATTTCAACCCTGGTGAATCAGACGATTATGTGCCTTGGGGTTGCTCTTCTTGCAGAATATCTTTGTGGTGTTCTCTGTATTTCCTGGAGTTGAATATTGACCTGTCTTGCTAGGTTGGGGAAATTTTCCTGGATAATATTCTGAAGAGTATTTTCCAGCTTGGATTCATTCTCTTCCTCACATTCTGGTACACCTATCAAACGTAGTTTGGTTCTCTTCACATAGTCCCACATTTCTTGCAGATTTTGTTCATTCCTTTTTGTGCTTTTTTCTTTTATCTTGGTTTCTCATTTTATTTCATTGAGTTGATCTTCGACTTCTGATATTCTTTCTTCTGCTTGGTCAATTTGGCTGTTGAAACTTGTGCATGCTTCGTGACGTTCTCGTGTTGTGTTTTTCAGCTTCTTCAATGCATTCATATTTCTCTCTATGTTGTCTATTCTTGTTATCAATTCCTCGAATCTTTTTTCAAATCTTTTTTTCAAGTTTCTTAGTTTCTTTGCACTGATTTAGAACATGTTCTTTTAGCTCACTGAAATTTCTCATTATCCACTTTCTGAAATCTGATTCTGTCATTTCGTCACTCTCATTCTTTGTCCAGCTTTGTTCCCTTGCTGATGCAAAGTTTTTGTCCTTTGTAGGAGGTGAAGTGTTTTGGTTTTGGGTGTTTTCCTCTTTTCTGCGCTGGTTTCTTCCCATCTTTATGGATTTATCCACCTGTCATCTTAGTAGTTGCTGATTTTTCAATTGGGTCTCTGTATGGACACCCAGATTGTTACTGATGAAGTATTTTTGTTACTTAGTCTTACTTCTAATGGTCTAGCCCATCTGCTGTACGAGTGCTGAGGTCCACTCCAGGCCCTGCTTGTCTGTGGTACACCTGTAGCAGCTGCAGAACAGTGAGGGATGCTACCAGTGTCTTCTTTTATCTTTGTTTCAGAATGATGCTCGCCAAATGTCAGTCTGATTAGTCCTTTTTTGGGGTGATGACTCTTTGGATATACAGGGGTCAGGGAGCTGCTTGAGGAGACGGTCTGTGCTTTATAGGAGCTCCAGTGCTAAGCTGTGAACTCCACTGTTCATTCAGCATAGTTGGGAGGATGTGTTTATGTCTGCTGCAACAGAACTCATAAAACACCCCCTTTTTTTCCCCTTAGATGCTGTGTCTCAGGGAGTTGGGGCTTTCTTTATGAGTATCTGTTGCACTGTCCTTCCCAGCTAGGAGGCAGTCTATTGACTATTTTCCTGTCAGTGCTCTGCACTGCAAGCGTAGGTCCACCCTGTTGATGTGGGGCTCCGTTCTGCTGTGGGTTGCTCTGCACTGCTGTGGCTTGCTCCGCCCTGCTGGCAGAGTCTCTCTGTTATGGCAGGTTACCTGGCAATGGCAGGCTGCGACAGCCCTGGGCGGTACTTCAGTAGTGGGGTATTCCATCAGTAGTGGCGGACTCCCCTCCTGAAACCGGGCTGCACCGTCCTAGGTGCTGGCAGCAAAACTCTCAGGCTCGAGAGCCTCCAATCGCTGCCCTGCTTGTCCCCTTCAGGGTGGGACCCACCGAGCCCGATCACCCAGCTCCCTGCCTCAGAGTCCATCCTCTCTCTCTCTCTCTCTCTCTCTTCCTCTCCCCAAGCTGAACAGTTGACTCTCTCACTGGCGCCCCACAAGAGTGCTGATAGGGCACTGGGATTCATGCGATCTCATGTGCTGCTGCCCACTGCACCAGCTAAGATCAAGTTTCCCAGGTATCTCCTGGTCTGCCTGATTATCCAAGTCCCATTCAATCAGATAAACATGCTAATCTGCCCCTCCATATCTCAGATTGCCGGTTTAGTAGGGAACCCAGACCAGTGAGTTTTGTGCCTGGTGCCAATGCACTGTGGAACCAGCTGAAGCGGCCACATGAGCCAGCTGTGCTAGCGTCCCGTGTCTCTCCCACACCTGTGACTTTCAAAGTTCTGAGGGCAAAAAAGATCTGTCTGAGAATGCGGCTAGGACTCACCCTCTGCGCCTTCACTGAGAGCTGCAAACCGAAGTCGCCTGTACGACGCCATCTTGGAAGTCTCCCCGGATAATAAAATTATTGAGGATACAAAGAATCCCGTTTCATATGGTCACACAAGAAGAGCCTCATTGATTAATACACACCTGGAAAAATGTGAGGAGTTTACTATATATAGTCTCTCATTTCCAGCCTCAGGGAATAATGCACACGTGTGGAATAGTTAAAAATCTATTTTATATGGCCACAAAATCAAATCCCGAGTGAGCAATACACAAGTTTGGAATAGTCACTAGTCTATTCCATATGCCCAAATATTCAAAGTCAGAGTCAATAATTCACTCCTGTTGACTAGTCAGAAAACAATATCATATGGACAAAGTTTTAGAGCTTCAGTGAATAACATATACCTGAGAAATACTCAGGACACTATTTCATATGGCATCAATTTCAGAGCTTCGTTGAATAAGGAAGACCTGTATCGTAGTCAGAATTCTCTTTAAAAAACCACATCTTCAGAGCCTAACTGAATAACATACACGTTGGAAAAAGTCAGGATTCTATTTCGTATAGCCAATCATTTAGAGCCGAATGTAAAAAAGCACGCCTGTGGAGTATTCAGGAGTCTTTATTTTATGGATACTCATTCAGAGCGTCACAGAATTATACAGACCTATGGAAAAGTCAGGAGTGAATTTCACATGGACACTTACTCAGAGCCACAGTGATGGAACATATATATATCTGAAAAATACTCAGGATTCTTGTATATATGGCCACTTATTAAGATCCTCAGTAAATAATGCACACCTGGGGTATTGTCTAGAGACTATTTGATATGACGGTTTGCTAAGCACTCAGTGAAAAATGGAGAGCTGAAATACAATCAGAATGATAGATTCAGGAGTCTATGTGGTCACTCATTCAGAAATTCACTGAAGAATACACACATTAAGAATAGTCAGAGTTCGGGTATTATGGCCACTGAATCACAGCATTACCGAATAATGAACATTTGGGCAATAGTAAGGATTCTATATCATATGGCTTCTAATTCAGAGCTTCAGTGCATAATCAGCAGCTATGTAGTAGTCAGGACCCTATTTAAGCTTGCCCCAAATTAAGCAGCTCCGTGAATGATACATAGATATGTGATAGTCAGCAGATTCTTTGATATGGACACTCATACAGAACGTTTTCGAATACTGCACATGTGGGGAATAATCACTAGTGTATTTCATATGGTGATTCTTTTGGAGGTTCAAACAATAACGTGCAACTGTGGAGTAAAATTGGGTCTATTACATAAGGGCACTCTTTCAGAGTTGCAGGGAATAATATGTATATCTGATAAGTCAGGAATCTCTTTCACATTTCCACTCATTAAGGGCAGCTGTGAATAATTCTCCCCTCAGAAATAGTAAAGGTTCTACTTCAAATGGCTACACATTCAGAGACTCTGTAAGTAATGCACACCTGGGCAATATAGTAGAGTCCCTTTTTTATGTCCACTTAGTCAGAGTCTCATTCAATTATACACACCTGTTGAAGAGTTGAGAGTATACTTCACGGAACCAATCATTTAGAGCCTCAGTGTATAATGCACACCTGGGTTATAGTCGAGCATTTTTTATATGGCCACACATTATGTGCCTCCCAGAATCATACACACCTGGGGAATCCTCAGAAATCAATTTTATACTACCACTCATGAAGAACCTTATAGAATAATTCACAATGGAGAAATAGTCAGGTGTCTATTTCATATGGCTTCTCATTCAAAATTTCAGTGTACAATGAACTTCTATGGAGTAATCAGGACGCTGTTTAAGTTAGCCACGAATTGAGTTCCTTCCTGAAGGATACACACCTAAGTTATAGGATTCTATTTCATATGAACCCTAATTCTCTCTACCGCTGAGTAATACCCGCGTGGGATAGTGTAAGAAGTTTATTTGTTATGGGCACTCATAGAAAACCTATTTGAATAATGCACACACGGCGAATAATAAAGATTTTATGTGGTACGGCTAGTCATTCAGACAAAAATTGAAGAATGCACGTGTGGATAATTAGAAGTCTGTTTCATATGCCCCTCTTTCACAGCCTCACTGAATATTACATAATTGAGATATAGTCTGGAGTCTGTTCCTTATGGCCATTCATTCAGAGAATCACTGAATAATGAACACCTGTGAAATAGTCAGAAATCTCTTTCTGACCGACACTCATTGAAAGCCTCACTAAATGTACCCACCTGTGGAAAGAGTCAAGAATTACTTCTATTCACTCATTCAGAGTCTCACTAAATAATGCACACCTTTAAAATTGTCAGGAGAATTTTTCATGCAGCCTCTCATTCCGAGTGTCACTGAACAATGTGCTGTAGCATGGAGTCTATTTCATGTAGACACATATTTAGAGCCTCAGTGAATAAGACAGACCCTTGCTATAGTAAAGATTCTAATTAATATAGACACATCTTCTGAGCCTCACTGAATAATACAAACCTGTAGAATAATTTGGAGTCTATTTTCTTTTTTTTTTATTGCATTATAGGTTTGGGGGAACATGTGCAGAACGTGCAAGATAGTTGCATAGGTACACACATAGCAGTGTGCTTTGCTGCTTTCCTCCCCTTCACCCACACTTGGTATTCATCCCCAGGCTATCACCACAAGCCCCCCCCGCTCTCCCTCCCCCATTCCCACCAACAGTCCCCAGTGTATAGTAGACCGCCTCTCTGTGTCCATGTGTTCTCATTTTTCTCACCCACCTATGAGTGAGTATATGCGGTATTTCTTTTTCTGTTCTTGTGTCAGTTTGCTGAGAATGATGTTCTCCAGATTCATCCATGTCCTTACAAAGGACACAAACTCATCATTTTTGATTGCTGCATAATATTCCATGGTGTATATGTGCCACATTTTCCCAGTCCAGTCTATCATCGTTGGGCATTTGGGTTGGTTCCAGGTCTTTGCTATTGTAAACAGTGCTGCAATGAACATTCGTGTGCATGTGTCTTTATAGTAGAACGATTTATAGTCCTTCGGATAGATACCCAGTAATGGGATTGCTGGGTCAAATGGAATTTCTATTTCTAGGTCCCTGAGGAATCGCCACACTGTCTTCCACAATGGTTGAACTAATTTACACTCCCACCAACAGTGTAAGAGTGTTCCTATTTCTCCACATCCTCTCCAGCATCGGCTGTCTCCAGATTTTTTAATGATCGCCATTCTAACTGGTGTGAGATTGTATCTCAGTGTGGTTTTGATTTGCATCTCTCTAATGACCAATGATGATGAGCACTTTTTCATATGTTTGTTGGCCTCATGTATGTCTTCTTTTGTAAAGTTTCTGTTCATATCCTTTGCCCATTTTTGAATGGGCTTGTTTGTTTTTTTCCTGTAAATCTGTTTCAGTTCTTTGTAAATTCTGGATATCAGCCCTTTGTCAGACGTGTAAACTGCAAAGATTTTTTCCCATTCTGATGGTTGCCGATTCACTCTAGTGACTGTTTGTTTTGCCGTGCAGAAGCTGTGGAGTTTGATTAGGTCCCATTTGTCTATTGTGGCTTTTGTTGCCAATGCTTTTGGTGTTTTGTTCATGAAGTCCTTGCCTACTCCTATGTCCTGAACGGTTTTGCCTAGATTTTCTTCTAGGGTTTTTATGGTGTCAGGTCTTACATTTAAGTCTTTAATCCATCTGCAGTTAATTTTAGTGTAAGCTGTCAGGAAGGGGTCCAGTTTCTGCCTTCTGCACATGGCTAACCAGTTTTCCCAACACCACTTATTAAATAGGGAATCCTTTCCCCGTTGCCTGTTTTTGTCTGGTTTATCAAAGATAATATGGTTGTAGATATTCTGTGTTGCCTCCGACGCTTCTTTTCTGTTCCATTGGTCTATAGCTCTATTTTGGTACTAGTACCATGCTGTTTTGAATACTGTAGCCTTGTAGTATAGTTTGAAGTCTGGTAGCGTGATGCCTTCCTCTGTGTTCTTTTTGCTTAGAATTGACTTGGCTATGCGGGCTCTTTCTTGGTTCCATATGAAATTCATGGTAGTTTTTTCCAGTTCTGTGAAGAAATTCAATGGTAGTTTGATGGGGATAGCATTGATTGTGTAAATTACTTTGGGCAGTATATCCATTTTCACGATATCGATTCTTCCTAACCACCAACATGGAATGTTTCTCCATCTGATTGTGTCCTCTCTTATTTCCTTGAGCAGTTGTTTGTAGTTTTCCTTAAAGAGGTCCCTTCCATTCCTAGTGAGTTGTATTCCTAGGTATTTTCTTTTCTTTGTGGCAATTGTGAATGGCAGTTCGTTCTTGATTTGGTTCTCTTTAAGACTGTTATTGGTGTATAGGAATGCTGGTGAGTTTTGAACATTGATTTTATATCCTGAGACTTTGCTGAAGTTGTTTATTAGTTGCAGGAGCATTTGGGCTGAGGTGATGGGGTCTTCTAAGTATACTATCATGTCGTCTGCAAATAGAGACAATTTGGCTTCCAACTTTTCTATTTGAATACACTTTATTTCTTTTTCTTGCCTGATTGTTCTGGCTAGAACTTCCAGAACTATGTTGAATAGAAGTGTTGAGAGAGTGCATCCTTGTCTAGTGCCGGATTTCAAAGGGAATGCTTCCAGTTTTTGCACATTAAGTATGATATTGGCTGTTGGTTTGTCGTAAATAGCTTTTATTACTTTGAGATATGTTCCATCAATACCAAGTTTATTGAGGGTTTTTAGCATAAAGGGCTGTTGAATTTTGTCAAATGCCTTCTCTGCGTCAATTGAGATAATCATGTGGCTTTTGTTTTTTCTTCTGTTTATGTGGTGAATTACATTTATAGACTTGCGTATGTTGAGCCAGCCTTGCATCACCGGGATGAATCCTACTTGATCATGATGGATAAGTTTTTTAATGGGCTGTTGCAATCGGTTTGCCAGTATTTTATTGAAGATTTTTGCATCTATGTTCATCATGGATATTGGCCTGAAGTTTTCTTTTCTTGTTGAGTCTCTGCCAGGTTTTGGTGTCAGGATGATGTTGGTCTCATAAAATGATTTGGGAAGGGTTCCCTCTTTTTGGATTATTTGGAATAGTTTCAGAAGGATTGGTACCAGATCCTCTTTGTGTGTCTGGTAGAATTCAGCTGTGAACCCATCTGGGCCTGGGCTTTTTTTGTGTGGTAGGCTCTTAATTGCTGCATCAACTTCAGACCTTGTTATTGGTCTATTCATAGTTTCATTTTCCTCCTGGTTTAGGCTTGGGAGGACACAGGCGTCCAGGAATTTATCAATTTCTTCCTCATTTACTAGTTTATGTGCATAGAGTTGTTTGTAGTATTCTCTGATGATTGTTTGAATTTCTGTGGAATCCGGGGTGATTTCCCCTTTATCGTTTTTTATTGTATCTCTTTGGTTGTTCTCTCTCTTCTTTTGTATCAATCTGGCTAGTGTTCTGTCTATTTTGTTGATCTTTTCAAAAAACCAGCTCTTAGATATATTGATATTTTGAAGGGTTTTTCTTGTCTCTATCTCCTTCAGTTCTGCTCTGATCTTAGTTATTTCTCGTCTTCGACTAGGTTTTGAGCTTTTTTGATCTTGCTCCTCTAGCTCTTTCAATTTTGACGATAGGGTGTCAATATTGGATCTCTCCACACTTCTCATGTGGGCATTTATCGCTATATATTTTCCTCTACAGACTTCTTTAAATCTGTCCCAGAGATTCTGGTACGTTGTGTCTTCATTCTCGTTGGTTTTAAAGAACTTCTTTATTTCTGCCTTCATTTCACTGTTTATCCAATGAACATTCAGGAGCCAGTTGTTCAGTTTCCATGAAGCTGTGCGGTTCTGAGTTATTTTCTGAATTCTGAGTTCCAACTTGATTGCACTATGGTCTGAGAGACTGTGTGTTATGATTTCAGTTGTTTTGCATTTGCTGAGGAGTGCTTTACTTCCAATTATATGGTCAATTTTGGAGTAGGTGTGATGTGGTGCTGAGAAGAATGTATATTCTGTGGATTTGGGGTGGAGAGTTCTGTAAATGTCTATCAGGTTTGCTTGTTCCAGGTCTGAGTTAAAGTCCTGGATATCCTTGTTAATTTTTTGTCTGGTTGATCTGTCTCCTATTGACAGTGGAGTGTTAAAGTCTCCCACTATTATTGTGTGGGAGTCTAAGTCTCTTTGTAAGTCATTAAGAACTTGCCTTATATATATGGGTGCTCCTATATTGGGTCCATATATATTTAGAATCGTTATCTCTTCTTGTTGTATCCATCCTTTTACCATTATATAATGACCTTCTTTGTCCCTTTTGATCTTTGTTACTTTAAAGTCTATTTTATCAAGGATGAGAATTGCAACCCCTGCTTTCTTTTGCTCTCCATTTGCTTGGTAAATCTTCCTCCATTTTTTTTATTTTGAGCCTTTTTGTATCTTTGCGTGTGAGGTGGGTTTCCTGGATACAGCACACCGATGGGTTTCGGTTTTCTATCCAATTTGCCAGTCTGTGTCTTTTGATTGGTGCATTTAGCCCATTTACATTCAGGGTTAATATTGTTATGTGTGAATTTGATACTGCCATTTTGATGCTAGCTGGCTGTTTTCCCCATTGGTTCATATACATTCTTCATTTTGTTGATGGTGTTTAGCATTTGGTATGCTTTTAGGATGGCTGGAACTGGTTGTTTCTTTCTATGTTTAGTGCCTTTTTCAGGAGCTCTTGTAAAGCAGGCCTAGTGGTGACAAAATCTCTGAGTACTTGCTTGTTCATGAAGGATTTTATTTTTCCTTCACTTATGAAGCTCAGTTTGGCTGGATATGAAATTCTGGGTTGAAAGCTCTTTTCTTTAAGGATGTTGAATATTCGCCCCCACTCTCTTCTGGCTTGTAGAGTCTCTGCCGAGAGATCTGCTGTGAGTCTGATGGGCTTCCCTTTGTGGGTGACCCGACCTTTCTCTCTGGCTGCCCTTAGTATTTTCTCCTTCATTTCAACCCTGGTGAATCTGACGATTATGTGCCTTGGGGTTGCTCTTTTTGCAGAGTATCTTTGTGGTGTTCTCTGTATTTCCTGGAGTTGAGTATTGACCTGTCTTGCTAGGTTGGGGAAATTTTCCTGGATAATATCCTGAAGAGTGTTTTCCAGCTTAGATTCATTCTCTTCGTCACATTCTGGTACACCTATCAAACGTAGGTTGGGTCTCTTCACATAGTCCCACATTTCTTGGAGATTTTGTTCATTCTTTTTGTGCTTTTTTCTTTAATCTTGGTTTCTCGTTTTATTTCATTGAGTTGATCTTCAACTTCTGATATTCTTTCTTCTGCTTGGTCAATTCGGCTGTTGAAACTTGTGCATGCTTTGTGAAGTTCTCGTGTTGTGTTTTTCATCTCCTTCAATTCATTCATATTCCTCTCTAAATTGTCCCTTCTCGTTATCAATTCCTCGAATCTTTTTTCAAACCTTTTTTCAAGGTTCTTAGTTTCTTTGCACTGGTTTAGAACATGTTCCTTTAGCTCACTGAAGTTTCTCATTATCCACTTTCTGAAGTCTGATTCCGTCCTTTCGTCCCATTCATTCTCCATCTAGCTTTGTTCCCTTGCTGGTGGGTAGTTTTGGTCTTTTTTTGGAGGTGAGGTGTTTTGGTTTTTGGTGCTTTCCTTTTTTTTGCGCTGGTTTCTTCCCATCTTTATGGATTTATCCCCCTATCATCATCGTAGTGGCTGATTTTTCAATTGGGTCTCTGTGTGGACACTGAGATTGTTGATGATGAACTATTTCTTTTACTTAGTTTTTCCTCTAATGATCTATCCTCTCTGCTGTATGAGTGCTGAGGTCCACTCCAGGCCCTGCTTGTCTGGGTATACCTGCAGCAGCTGCACAACAGTGAGGGATGATACCAGTTTCTTCTTCTGCTTCCCTTGTTCCAGAATGATGCCAGCCAAATGTCAGTCTGATTAGTCCTTTTCTGGGGTGACTCATTGGATATACAGGGGTCAGGGAGCTGCTTGAGGAGACAGTCTGTGCTTTATAGGAGCTCTGGTGCTGAGCTGTGAGCTCCGTTGTTCATTCACGGTTGTTTGGATGTTGTTTATGTCTGCTGCAATAGAACTCATAAGACACCACTCTTTATTTTTTCACCCTTAGATGCTCTGTCTCAGGGAGTTGGGGCTTTCTTTATGAGTATCTGTTGCACTGTCCTGCCCCACTAGGCGGCAGTCTATTCACTATTTGCCTGCTGGGGCTCTGACCTGCTAGCGCGGGTCCGCCCTGTTGCTGCCTGGTGGAGTCTCTCTGTTATGGCAGGTTGCCTCTGCAACAGCAGGCTGTGTCAGTCCTGGGTGGTACTTCAGTGGGGGTGCACTGCGTCAGCAATGGTGGATGCCCCTCCGTCACCGGGCTGCACCGTCCTAGATGCCGGCAGCAAAACTCTCAGCCCCAAGCACCTCCAGTTGCCACCCTTCTTGTCCCCGTGAGTGTGCGACCCGCTGAGCCCGATCACCCAGCTCCCTGCCTCAGAGTCCGTCCTCTCTCTCTCTCTCTTCCTCTCCCCAAGCTGAAAGGTCGACTCTCTCACTGGCGCCCCAGGAGCCTGCCGATAGGGCACGGGGATCCATGCGATCTCCCGTGCTGCTGCCCACTACCCCGGCTCAGATCACGCTTCCCAGGAAACTCCTGGTCTGTCTCATTGTACAAGTCCCGTTCTATCAGATGAACATGCCAATCTGCCCTTCCAAATCTCAGATTGCTGGTTTAACAGGGCACCCATACCAGTGAGTTCCGTGTCGGGTCCTGCTTCGGCGCTGGCCGAAGAGGCATTGGGAGCGTTCCGTGTCTCTCCCACACCTGGGACATTCAACACTCTGTGGGCATAAAAGGTCGATCTGAGAATGCGGCTGGGACTCACCCTCTGCGCCTTCACTGATAGCTGCAATCCTGAGTCACCTCTACGACGCCATCTTGCCCGCTTTTTTTCAAGAGTCTTTTTTTTATGCAAACTTAGTCAGAGTCTCATTCAATTATACACACCCGGGGAAGAGTTAACAGTATATACCTCACGAAACCATTCATTTAGAGCCTCAGTGAATAATGCACACCAGGATCATAGTCGAGTATTTTTTGCATGGCCACTCATTCTGTGCCTTCCTGAAAGTGACACACCTGGGGAATCCTCAGGAATCAATTTTATGCTACCACTAATTTAGAACATTATAGAATAATTCACAATGGGGCTATAATCAGGTGTCTATTTCATATGGCCTCTCATTCATAGT
Organism: Saguinus oedipus; assembly: GCA_031835075.1. Lineage (NCBI taxonomy): Eukaryota > Metazoa > Chordata > Mammalia > Primates > Cebidae > Saguinus > Saguinus oedipus. Next base: position 31,198,163 of record CM063180.1, on the reverse strand, counting down.
TTCAGTGTATAATGAACTTCTATGGAGTAAGCAGGATGCTGTTTAAGATAGCCACGAATTGAGTGCCTTTCTGAATGATACACCCCTGGGTTATAGAATTCTATTTCATATGAACTCGAATTCTGGGTACCTCTGAGTAATACACACGTGGGATATTGTAAAGAATTTATTTGTTTTCTGCACTCATAGAGAACCTCTTTGAATAATGCACACACAACGAATAATAAGGATTCTATGTTGTACGGCTTGTCATTCAAACAAAAAGTGAAAAACGCACATGTGGATTATTAGATGTCTGTTTCATGTGCCCCATTTTCACAGCCTCACTGAATATTACACACTTGAGATATAGTCTGGTGTCTGTTCTTTATGGGCATTCATTCAGAGAATCACTGAATAATGTACACCAGTGGAATAGTCAAAAGTCTCTTTCTGACTGCCACTCATTGAAAGCCTCACTAACTGTACCCACCTGTGGAAGGAGTCAGGATTTACTTCTATTCCCTCATTCAGAGTCCTACTAAATAATGCACACCTGTGGCATTGTCAGGAGAATTTTTCATGCCGCCTCTCATTGCGAGTGTCACTGAAACATGTGATGTAGTCTGGAGTCTACTTCACGTAGACACATATACAGAGACTCAGTGAATAAGACAGACCCTTTCTATCATAAAGATTCTAATTAATATGGACACATCTTCTGAGCCTCACTGAATAATAAACACCTGTAGAATAATTTGGAGTCTATTTTCGATGGACATTCATTCAGAGCCTCGGTGAAGAATGCACACCCCTGGGGTAGCCAGAAGTCCATTTCATTTGTATACTCATCCATTGCCTCAGTTTATAATATGCACCTGTGGATTAGTTTGGGTTCCATTTCCTATAGCCACGGACTCGTAATCTCAGTGAATACTGCACATATGTAACTTACTAAGCAGTCTGTTTCATAGAGCCACTTATTTAGAGATTCATTGGATAATAAAATTATTTAAGATAGACAGAATCTCTTTTCATATGGTCACACAAGAAAAGCCTCACTGATTAATACACACCTAGGAAAATGTGAGGAGTCTACTATATATAGCATCTCATTTACAGCCTCAGGGAATAATGAAAAGGTGTGGAGTAGGCACTAGTCTATTTTATATGGCCACAAAATCAAACCCTGAGTGAGCAATACACAAGTTTGAAATAGTCACTAGTCTATTCCACATACACAAATATTCAAAGTCAGAGTCAATAATTCACTCCTGTGGATTAGTCAGGAATCAAGTTCATATCGACAAAGTTTTAGAGCTTCAGTGACTAATACATACCTGGGAAATACTCAAGAAGCTATTTTATATTGCTTCTATTTCCGAACTTCATTGAATAAGGAACAGCTGTATGGTAGTCAGAGTTTTCTTTTAATAGCCACATCTTCACAGCCTAACATAATAACACACACCTTGGAAATGTCAGTATTCTGTTTCATATAGCCACTCATTTAGAGCTGAATGTAAAAACGGAGGCCTGTGGAGAATTCAGGAGTTTCTATTTTGTGGACATTCATTCAGAGCGTTACAGAATAATACACACCTATGGAAAAGTCAGGAGTGTATTTCACAAGGCCACTTATTCAGAACCGCAGTGAAGGATCATATATATCTGGAAAATACTCAGGACTCTTTTCTATATGTCCACTTATTCACAGTCTAAATGAATAATGCACACCTGGGTTATAGTCTGGAGACTATTTGATATGAGCCTTCCATAAGCACTCACTGGAAATTGGAGAGTTGAAATATAGTCAGGATGATAGAGTCAGCTGTATCCTTTATGTGGTCACTTGTTCAGAACATCACTGAAGATTACACACTTTAAGAATAGTCAGAGTCCAGGCATTATGGCCACTCAATCACAGCATAACCGAATAATGTACAATTGAGCAATAATGAGGACTCTATATAACATGGCTTCTAATTCAGAGCATCAGACCATAATCAGCAGCTGTGTCGTAGTCAGGACCCTTTCTCAGCTTGCCCCAAATTAGCTAGTTCCGTGAATGATAAATATATGTGTGATAGTCAGGAGACTCTTTGATATGGACACTCATACAGAACCTCTTCGAATACTGCACATGTGGGGAATAATCACTAGTGTATTTCATATGCTGAATTCTTTGGAGGGTCAAAAAATAACGCACAACTGTGGAGTAAAATGGGGTCTATTACATAAGGCCACTCTTTCAGTGTTGCAGGGAATAATATGTATATCTGATAAGTCAGGAATCTCTTTCACATGGCAACTCGTTCAAGGCCTCTATGAATAATACTCCCCTCAGAAATAGTCAAGGTTCAACTTCAAATGGCTTCACATTCAGAGTCTCTGTAATAATGCACACCTACACAATACACAAGCGTCTCTTTTTTATGTCCACTTAGTCACAGTCTCTTTCAATTATACATATCCGGGGAAGAGTTAAGAGTATACCTCACAAAACCAATCATTAAGACACTCAGTGAATAATGCACACCAGGGTAATAGCTGAGAATTTTTATATGGCCACTCATTCTGTGCCTCACTGAATGATACACACCTGGGGAATCCTCAGGATTCAATTTAATACTACCAGTAATCTAGAACTTTATAGAATAATACACAATGGTGCAATAGTCAGGTGTCTATTTAATATGGCCTCTCATTCAAAGTTTCAGTGTATAATGAACTTCTATGGAGTAATCAGGATGCTGTTTAACATAGCCACGAATTGAGTGCCTTACTGAATGATACACAATTGTGTTATGGTATTCTATTTCATGTAAACTCTTATTCAGGGTACCGCTGAGTAATACACACGTGGGATAATGTAAAAAGTTTATTTGTTATGGGCTCTCATAGAGAACCTGATTGAATCATGCACACATGGCGAATAATAAGGATTCTATGTTGTATGGCTAGTCATTCAGACAAAAAGTGAATAACGCACATGTGGATTAATAAAAGTATCTTTCATTTGCTCCTCTTTCACAGCCTCACTGAATATTACACACTTAAGATATAGTCTGGAGTCTATTCCTTATGGCCCTTCATTCAAAGAATCACTGAATAATGAACACCTGTGGAATAGTCAGGAGACTCTTTCCGACCGCCACTCATTGAAAGCCTCACTAAATGTACCTACCTGGGGAAAGAGTCAGGATTTACTTATATTCCCTCATTCACATTCTTACTAAATAAAGCACACCTGTGTAATTGTCAGGAGAATTTGTCATGCAGCCTCTCATTCCGAGTGTCACTGAACAATGTGCTGTAGTCTGGAGATTATTTCATGTAGACACATATTCAGAGCCTAAGTGAATAAGACAGACCCTTGCTATCTTAAAGATTCTAATTAGGAGAAGAGGAGACAAGATGGCGTCATAGAGGCGACTCAGGATTGCAGCTCTCAGTGAAGGCGCAGAGGGTGAGTCCTGGCCGCATTCTCGGATGTTCCTTTTAGTCCCACAGAGCGTTGAAAGTCCCAGGTGTGGGAGAGACACAGGACGCTAGCACATCCGGCTAACGCAGCCGGCTCCTGCCGCCTCTTTGGCCGGCTCCACAGCGGGACCCGGCGCGGAACTCACTGGTCTGGGTGCCCTGTTAAACCGGCAATCTGAGATTTGGAAGGGAAGATTGGCATGTTCATCTGATTGAACGGGACTTGGACAATGAACCAGACCAGGAGATTCCTTGGAAGCGTGATCTGAGCTGGGGTAGTGGGCAGCGGCATGGGAGATTGCACGGATCCCAGTGCCCTATCGGCAGGCTCCTGGGGCGCCAGTGAGAGAGTCGACCTTTCAGCTTGGGGAGAGGAAGAGAGAGAGAGAGAGGACGGACTCTGAGGCAGGGAGCTGGGTGATCGGGCTCGGCGGGTCCCATGCTCACAGGAACAAGCAGGGCGGTGACTGAAGGTGCTTGGGGCTGAGAGTTTTGCTGCCAGCATCTAGGACGGTGCAGCCCAGTGAGAGAGGGGCGTCCACCATTGCTGATGCAGTCCACCCCCACTCAAGTACCGCCCAGGACTGACGCAGCCTGCCATTGCCGAGACAACCGGCCATAACAGAGAGACTCTGCGTTCCACAGCAGAAGGAAGCCCAGCAGCAACAGGGCGGACCAGTGCTAGCAGGTCAGAGCCACGGCAGGCAAATAATGAATAGACTGCCGCCTAGTGGGGCAGGAGAGTGCAACAGATACTCATAAAGCCCCAACCTTCTGACACAGAGCATCTAAGGGGGGAAAACCAAAAAAAGGGTGGTGTTTTATGAGTTCTATTGCAGCAGACATAAACAACCTCCCAACAACCCTGAATGAACAACAGAGCTCACAGCTCAGCACTGGAGCTCCAATAAAGCACAGACTGTCTCCTCAAGCAGCTCCCTGACCCCTGTATATCCAAGGAGTCCCCCCAAAAAGGACTAATCAGACTGACATTTGGTTGGCATCATTCTGGAACAAGGACAGCAGAAGAAGAAACTGGTATCATCCCTCACTGTTCCGCAGCTGCTGCTGGGATACCCCAGAGAAGGAGGGCCTGGAGTGAACCTCAGCACTCATACAGAAGAGGGGATAGACCATTAGAGGGAAAACTAAGTAACAGAAATACTTCATCATCAACAATCTAAGCGTCCACAAAGAGACTTAATTGAAAAACCAACAACTACTAAGACGACAGGCAGATAAATCCATAAAGACGGGAAGAAACCAGCGCAAAAAGGAGGAAAGCACCCGAAACCAAAACACCTCACCTCCACAAAAGGACCAAAACTCCTCACCAGCAAGGGAACAAAGAAGGACGGAGAATGAATGTGATGAAATGACGGAATCAGACTTCAGAAAGTGGATAATGAGAAACTTCAGTGAGCTAAAGGAACATGTACTAAACCAGTGCAAAGAAACTAAGAACCTTGAAAAAAGGTTTGAAAAAAGACTCGAGGAAATGATAACAAGAATGGACAACTTAGAGAGGAATATGAATGAATTGAAGGAGCTGAAAAACACAACACGAGAACTTCGCGAAGCATGCACAAGATTCAACAGCCGAATTGACCAAGCAGAAGAAAGAATATCAGAAGTTGAAGATCAACTCAATGAAATAAAACGAGAAACCAAGATTCAAGAAAAAAGCACAAAAAGGAATGAACAAAATCTCCAATTAATGTGGGACTATGTGAAGAGACCCAAACTACGTTTGATAGGTGTACCAGAATGAGACGAAGATAATAAATCCAAGCTGGAAAACACTCTTCAGGATATTATCCAGGAAAATTTCCCCAACCTAGCAAGACAGGTCAATACTCAACTCCAGGAAATACAGAGAACACCACAAAGATACTACGCAAGAAGAGCAACCCCAAGGCAAATAATCATCAGATTCACCAGGGTTGAAACGAAGGAGAAAATACTAAGGGCAGCCAGAGAGAAAGGTTGGGTCACCCACAAAGGGAAGCCCATCAGACTCACAGCAGATCTCTCAGCAGAGACGCTACAAGCCAGAAGAGAGTGGGGGTCAATATTCAACATCTTTAAAGAAAAGAGTTTTCAACCCAGAATTTTATATCCAGCCAAACTGAGCTTCATCAGTGAAGGAAAAATAAAATCCTTCACGAACAAGCAAGTACTCAGAGATTTTGTCACCACTAGGCCTGCTTTACAAGAGCTCCTGAAAGAGGCACTACACATAGAAAGAAACAACCAGTTCCAGCCATCCTAAAAGCATACCAAATGCTAAAGACCATCAACAAAATGAAGAATGTACATGAACCAACGGGGAAAACAGCCAGCTAGCATCAAAATGGCAGTATCAAATTCACACATAACAATAATAACCGTGAATGTAAATGGGCTAAATGCAACAATCAAAAGACACAGACTGGCAAATTGGATAAAAAACCAAAACCCATCGGTGTGCTGTATCCAGGAAACCCACCTCACACGCAAAGATACACAAAGGCTCAAAATAAAAGGATGGAGGAAGATTTACCAAGCAAATGGAGAGCAAAAAAAAAGCAGGAGTTGCAATTCTCATCTCTGATAAAATAGACTTTAAAGCAATAAAGATCAAAAGGGACAAAGAAGGTCATTACATAATGGTAAAGGGATCGATACAACAAGAAGAGCTAACGATTTTAAATATATATGGACCCAATGTAGGAGCACACAGATATATAAGGCAAGTTCTTAATGACTTACAAAGAGACTTAGACTCCCACACAATAATAGTGGGAGACTTTAACACTTCATGGTCAATAGCAGACAGATCAACCAGACAGAAAATAAAAAAGGATATCCAGGACTTGAACTCAGACCTGGAACAAGCAAACCTGATAGACATTTACAGAACTCTCCACCACAAATCCACAGAATATATATTCTTCTCAGCACCACATCACACCTACTCCAAAACTGACCACATAATTGGAAGTAAAGCAATCCTCAGCAAATGCAAAACAACAGAAATCATAACAAACAGCCTCTCAGACCATAGTGCAATTACGTTGGAACTCCGAATTCAGAAAATAACTCAGAACCGCACAGCTTCACGGAAACTGAACAACTGGCTCTTGAATGTTGATTGGATAAAAAATGAAATGAAGGCAGAAATGAAGAAGTTCTTTGAAACCATCGAGAATGAAGACACAATGTACCAGAATCTCTGGGACACATTTAAAGAAGTCTGTAGAGGAAAATATATAGCAATAAGTGCCCACATGAGAAGAGTGAAGAGATCCAAAATTGACACCCTATCGTCAAAATTGAAAGAGCTAGAGGAGCAAGATCAAAAAAGCTCAAAACGTAGTCGAAGACGAGACATAACTAAGACCAGAGCAGAACTGAAGGAGATAGGGAAAAGAAAAACCCTTCAGAATATCAATATATCTAAGAGCTGGTTTTTTGAAAAGATCAACAAAATAGACAGACCACTAGCCAGACTGATATAAAAGAATAGAGAGAACAACCAAATAGATGCAATAAAAAACGATAAAGGGGAAATCACCACAGATTCCACAGAAATTCAAACCATCGTCAGATAATACCATAAGCAACTCAATGCACATAAACTAGTCAGCCAAGAAGAAATGGATAAATTCCTGTACGCCTGTGTCCTCCCAAGCCAAAATCAGGAGGAAACCGAAACTATGAATAGACCAATAACAAGGTCTGAAGTTGAGGCAGCAATTAAGAACCTAGCACACAAAAAAAGCCCAGGTCCAGATGGGTTCACAGCAAAATTCTACAAGACACACAAAGAGGATCTGGTACCATTCCTTCTGAAACTATTCCAAATAATCCAAAAAGACGGAACCGTTCCCAAATCATTTTATGAGACCAACATCATCCTGATACCAAAACCTGGCAGAGACTCAACAAGAAAAGAAAACTTCAGGCCAATATCCATGATGAACATAGATGCAAAAATCTTCAATAAAATATTGGCAAATCGATTGCAACAGCACATTAAAAAACTTATCCATCATGATCAAGTAGGATTCATCCCGGGAATGCAAGACTGGTTCAACATACACAAGTCTATAAATGTAATTCACCACATAAACAGAAGCAAAACCAAAAACAACATGATTATCTCAATTGACACAGAGAAGGCATTTGACAAAATTCAACAGCTATTTATGCTAAAAACCCTCAATAAACGTGGTATTGATGGAACATATCTCAAAGGAATAAAAGCTATTTATGACAAACCAATAGCCAATAACATCCTTAATAAGCAAAAACTGGAAGCATTCCCTTTGAAATCCGGCACTAGACAAGGATGCCCTCTCTCACCACTTCTATTCAACATAGTACTGGAAGTTCTAGCCAGAGCAATCAGGCAAGAAAAACAAATAAAGTGTATTCAAATAGGAAAGGTGGAAGCCAAATGGTCTCTATTTGCAGACTATATGATGGTATACCTAGAAGACCCCATCACCTCAGCCCAAAAGCTCCTGCAACTGATAAGCAACTTAAGCAAAGTCTCAGGATATAAAATCAATGTGCAAAAATTACAAGCATTCCTATACACCAATAACAGACTTAAAGAAAACCAAATTAATAACGCACTGCCATTCACAATTGCTACAAAGAAAATAAAATACCTAGGAATACAACTCACTAGGAATGTAAGGGGCCTCTTTAAGGAAAACTACAAACAACTGCTCAACGAAATAAGAGAGAACACAAACAGATGGAGAAACATTCCACGTTCGTGGTTAGGAAGAATCAATATCGTGAAAATGGCTATACTGCCCAAAGTAATTTACACAATCAATGCTATCCCTATTAAACTACCACTGAATTTCTTCACAGAACTGGAAAAAACCACAATGAATTTCATATGGAACCAAAAAGGAGCCCACATAGCCAAGTCAATTCTAAGCAAAAAGAACACAGCGGGAGGCATCACACTACCAGACTTCAAACTATACTACAAGGCTACAGTAATCAAAACAGCATGGTACTGGTACCAAAACAGAGATATAGACCAATGGAACAGAACAGAGGCATCGGAGGCAACACAACTTATCTACAACCATATTATCTTTGATAAACCAGACAAAAACAGGCAATGGGGAAAGGATTGCCTATTTAATAAATGGTGTTGGGCAAACTGGGTAGCCATGTGCAGAAAGCAGAAACTGGAACCCTTTCTAACACCTTACAACGAAATTAACTCCAGATGGATTAAAGACTTAAACGTAAGACCTGACACCATAAAAATCCTAGAAGAAAATCTAGGCAAAACCGTTCAGGACATAGGAGTAGACAAGAACTTCATGAACAAAACAACAAAAGCATTGGCAACAACAGTCAAAATAGAGAAATGGGACCTAATCAAACTCCACAGCTTCTGCACGGCAAAAGAAGCAGTTACTAGAGTGAATCGGCAACCATCAGAATAGGAAAAAATTTTTGCAGTTTACACATCTGACAAACGGCTGATATCCAGAATTTACAAAGAACTCAAACAGATTTACAGAAAAAAAACAAACAAGCCCATTCAAAAATGGGCAAAGGATATGAACAGAAACTTTACAAAAGAAGACATACATGAGGCCAACAAACATATGAAAAAGTGCTCATCATCATTGGTCATTAGAGAGATGCAAATCAAAACCACATTGAGATACCATCTCACACCAGTTAGAATGGCGATCATTAAAACATCTGGAGACAGCAGATGCTGTAGAGGATGTGGAGAAATAGGAACACTCTTACACTGTTGGTGGGAGTGTAAATTAGTTCAACCATTGTGGAAGACAGTGTGGCGATTCCTCAGGGACCTAGAAATAGAAATTCCATTTGACCCAGCAATCCCATTACTGGGTATCTATCCAAAAGACTATAAATCGTTCTACTATAAGGACACATGCACACGAATGTTCATTGCAGCACTGTTTACAATAGCAAAGACCTGGAACCAACCCAAATGCCCATCGATGATAGACTGGACTGGGACAATGTGGCACATATACACCATGGAATATTATGCAGCCATCAAAATGATGAGTTTGTGTCCTTTGTAAGAACGTGGATGAATCTGGAGAACATCATTCTCAGCAAACTGACACAAGAACAGAAAAAGAAATACCACATATACTCACTCATAGGTAGGTGAAAAGAATGAGAACACATGGACACAGAGAGGCAGTCTACTATACACTGGGGACTGTTGGGGGAAATGGGGGAGGGATGGCGGGGGTGGGTCTGTGGCGTATAGCCTGGGGATGAATGCCAGCTGTGGGTGAAGGGGAGGAAGGCAGCAAAACACACTGCCATGGGTGTACCTATGCAACTAACTTGCACGTTCTGCACATGTACCCCAAAACCTATAATGCAATAAAAATTTTTTAAAAAACGATTCTATTTAATATGGACACATATTCAGAGCCTCACTGAATAATACACACCTGTAGAATACTTTGGAGTCTATTTCGATGGACATTCAGTCAGAGCCTTGGTGAGGAATGTGCACCCTGTGGTTGCCAGAATTCCATTTCATTTGTACACTCATCCATTGCCTCAGTTTATAATATGCACGTGTGGATTAGTTGGGGTTCCATTTCATATAGCCACGGACTCATAACCTCCGTGAATAATGCACATATGTAGCGTACTCAGCAGTCTGTTTCATATAGCCACTCATTCAGAGATTCATTGAATAATAAAATTATTTAAGATACACCGTATCCCGTTTTACATGGACACACAGGAAGAACCTCACAGAGTAATACACACTTGGGAAAATGTGAGGAGTCTACTATATATAGCCTCTCATTTACAGCCTCAGGGAATAATTCACACGTATCGATTAGGCACTATTCAAATTTATATGGCCACAAAATCAAACCCTGAGTGAGCAATACAGAAGTTGGAAATAGTCACTAGTCTATTCCATATGCCCACATATTCAAAGTCAGAGTCAATAATTCACTCCTGTGGACTAGTCAGGAAACAAGTTCATATCGAAAAAGTTTTAGAGCTTCAGTTAATAAAATATACCTGGGAAATACTCAGGACGCTATTTCATATGGCGTTTATTTTAGAACTTCATTGAATAAGAATCTTCTGTATCATAGTCAGAATTTTCTTTTAATTGCCACATCTTCAGAGCCTTACAGTATAACATACACCTTTAGAAAAGTCAGGATTCTATTTCGTATAGCCACTCATTTAGGGCCGAATGTAAAAACGCATGCCTGTGGAGTATTCAGGAGTTTCTATTTTGTGAACATTCATTCAGAGCGTCCCAGAATAATACAGACCTATGGAAAAGTCAGGATTGTATTTCACATGACCACTTATTCAGAACCGCAGTGAAGGACCATATACATCTGGAAAATACTCACTCTTCTTTTATATATGGCCACTTATTCAGAGACTCAGTGAATAATGCACACCTGGGGTATAGTCTGGAGACTATATGATATGACCGTTCCATAGGCACTCAGTGGAAAATGGAGAGCTGGAATACAGTCAGGATGATAGAGTCAGGAGTCTCCTTTGTGTGGTCACTCGTTCAGAAACTCACTGAAGAATACACACCTTAAGAATAGTCAGAGTCAGGGTATTATGGCCACTCAAACACAGCATTTCCAAATATGCACAATTGGGAAAATAGTAAGGAGTCTATATTATACGGCTTCTAATTCAGAGCTTCAGTGCATAATCAGCAGCTGTGTAGTAGTCAGCACCCTATTTCAGCTTGCCCCAAATTAAGCAGCTCCATGAATAATACATATATGTGTGATAGTCAGGAGTCTCTTTGATATGGACACGCATACAGAACCTTTTTGAATACTGCACATGTGGGGAATAATCACTAGTGTATTTCATATGGTGATTTCTTTGGAGGGTCAAAAAATAACTCGCAACTGTAGATTAAAATGAGGTCTATTACATAAGGCCACTCTTTCAGTGTTGTAGGGAATAATATGTATATTTCATAAGTCAGGAATCTCTTTCACATGGACACTCGTTCAGGGCCTTTGTGAATAATACTCCCCTCAGAAACAGTCATGGATCTACTTCAAATGGCTACACATTCAGGGTCTCTGTAAGTAATGCACACCTGGGCAATACACAAGAGTCTCTTTTTTATGCCCGCTTAGTCAGAGTCTCATTCAGTTATACACACCCGATAAAGAGTTAAGAGTATACCTCATGGAAACTATCATTTATATCCTCAGTTAATAATGCACACCAGGGTCATAGTCGAGCTTTTTTTATATAGCCAATCATTCTGTGCCACCCTGAATGATACAAACCTGGGAAATCCACAGGATTCAGTTTCATACTACCACTCATTTAGAACCTCATAGAATAAATTTAAGCAATAGTCAGTTGTCTATTTCATATGGCCTCTCATTCAAAGTTTCATTGTATAATGAACTTCTATGGAGTCATCAGGACGCTGTTGAAGATAGTCACGAATTGAGTGCCTTCCTGAAAGAGACACACCTGGGTTATACAATTCTATTTTATATGAACTCTAATTTGGTGTACCGCTGAGTAATACACACGTGGAATAGTGTAAGGAGTTTGTTTGTTATCTGCACTCATAGAGAACCTGTTGAGTAATGCACACATGGCGAATAATAAAAATTCTATGTTGTACGGCTAGTAATTCAGACAAAAATTGTATAACGCACATGTGGATTGTTAGAAGTCGGATTCATATTTCCCTCTTTCACCGCCTCACTAAATATTACACACTTGAGATATAGTCTGGTGTCTGTTCTTTATGGCCCTTCATTCAGAGAATCACTGAATAATAAACACCTGTGGAATAGTCAGAAGTCTCTTTCTGACCGCCACTCATTGAAAGCCTCACTAACTGTACCCACCTGTGGAAAGAGTCAGGATTTACTACTATTCCCTCATTCAAAGTTTCCCTAAATAAAGCACAGCTGTGGAATTGTCAGGAGAATTTTTCATGCGGCCACTCATTCCGAGTGTCACTGAACAATGTGCTGTTGTCTGGAGTCTATTTCATGTAGACACATATTCAGAGCCTCAGTGAATAAGACATACCCTTGCTATCATAAAGATTCTAATTAATATGGACACATCTTCTGAGGCTCACTCAATAATACACACCTGTAGAATAATTTGGAGTCTATATTCGATGGACATTCATTCAGAGCCTCGATGAATAATGCACACCTCTGTTGTACCCAGAAGTCCCTTTCATTTGTACACTTATCCATAGCCTCAGTTTATAATATACACGTGTGGATTAGTTGGGGTTTCATTTCATATAGACACGGACTCGTAACCTCAGTGAATAATGCACATATGTAACATAATCAGCAGTCTGTTTAATATTGCCACTCATTTAGAGATTCATTGGATAATAAAATTATATAAGATACACAGAATCCCTTTTCATATGGTCACACAAGAAAAGGCTCACTGAGTAATACACAGCTGAAAAAATGTGAGGAGTCTATTATATATAGCCTCTCATTTACAGCCTCAGGGAATAATGCACACATGTGGAGTAGGAAATAATCTGTTTTAAATGGCCACAAAATCAAACACTGAGTGAGCAATACACAACTTGGGAATAGTCACTAGTCTATTCCATATGCCCAAATATTCAAAGTCAGAGTCAATAATTCACTCCTGTGGACTAGTCAGGAAACAATTTCATATGGACAAAGTTTTAGAGCTTCAGTGAATAATATATACCTGGGAAATACTCAGGACGCTATTTCATATGGTGTCTATTTCAGAGCTTCATTGAATAAGGAACACCTGTATCGTAGTCAGAATTTTCTTTTAACAGCCACATCTTCAGAGGCTAACTGAATAACATACACCTAGGGAAAATTCAGTATTCTATTTCGTATAGCCACTGATTTACAGCCGAATGTATAAATGCTCGACTGTGGTGTATTAAGGAGTCTCTACTTTATTGACACTCATTCAGAGCGTCACAGAATAATACAAACCTATGGAAAAGTCAGGAGTGTATTTCACATGGCCACTTTTTCAGAACCGCAGTGAAGGATCATATACATCTGAAAAATACTCAGGATTCCTTTATATATGGCCACTTATTCAGAGACTAAGTGAATAATGCACCCCTGGTGTATTATTTGGAGACTATTTGATATGACCATTCCCTAAGCACTTATGGAAAATGGAGAGCTGAATATAGTCAGGATGATAGCGTGAGGTGCCTACTTTATGTGGTCACTCGTTTAGAAACTCACTGAAGAATACACAGCTTAAAAATAGTCAGAGTCCAGGTATTATGGGCACCCAATCACAGCATTACCAAATAATGCACAATTTGGGCAATAGTAAGGAGTCTATATCATATGGCTTGTAATTCAGAGCTTCAGTGCATACTCAGCAGCTGTGTCGTAGTCAGGACCCTATTTCAGCTTGCCCCAAATTAAGCAGCTCCGTGAATGATACATATATGTGTGATAGTCAGGAGACTCTTTGATATGGACACTCATACAGAACATCTTCGAATACTGCACATGTTGGGAGTAATCACTAGTGTATTTCAAATGGTGATTCCTTTGGATGGCCAAACAGTAATGCGCAACTGTGCAGTAAAATGGGGTCTATTACATAATGCCACTATTTCAGTGTTGCAGGTAATAATATGTATATCTGATAAGTCAGGAGGCTTTTTCACATGGCCTCTCGTTCAGGGCCTCTGTGAATAATACTCCCCTCAGGAAGAGTGAAGGTTCTACTTCAAGTGGCTACACTTTCAGAGTCTCTGTTATTAAAGCACACCTTGGCAATGCAAAAGAATCTCTTTTTTATGCCCACTTAGTCAGAGTCTCATTCAATTATACACACCCAGGAAAGAGTTAAGGGTATACTTCATGGAACCTATCAGTTAGATCCTCAGTGAATAATGCACACAAAGGATATAGTCGAGAATTTTGTATATGGTCCCGCATTCTATGCCTCCCTGAATGAAACAAACCTGGGGAAACCATAGGATTCAATATTCTACTACCACTCATTTAGAACCTTATAGAACAATTCACAATTGAGTAACAGTAAGGTGTCTATTTCACATTGCCTCTCATTCAACGTTTCAGTGTATAATGAACTTTTATGGAGTAATCAGGACGCTGTTTAAGATAGCCACGAATTGAGTTCTTTCCTGAATGATACACACCTGGGTCATAGGATTCTATTTCATATGATCTCTAATTCTGTGTACCGCTGAGTAATTCACACGTGGGATTGTGAAAGAAGTTGATTTGTTATGGGCACTCAAAGAGAAATTGTTTGAATAATGAACACACAAGGAACAATAAAGATTCAATGTGGTACGGATAGTCATTAAGAAAAAAAGTGAATAACGCTCATGCGGATTATTAGAAGTCTGTTTCATATGCCCCTCTTTAAAAGCTTCACTGAATATTACATACCTTGAGATACAGTCTGGAGTCTGTCCTTTATGGCCATTCATTCAGAGAGCCACTGAATAATGAACACCTGTTGAATAGTCAGAAGTCTCTTTCAGACCGCCACTCATTGAAAGCCTCACTAACTGTACCCACCTGTGGAAAGAGTCAGGATTTACTTCTATTCGCTCATTCAGAGTCTCACTAAATAATGAACACCTGTGAAATTGTCAGGAGAATTTTTCATGCGGCCTCTCATTCCGAGTGTCACTGAACAATATGCTGTAGTCTGGAGTCTATTTCATGTAGACACATATTCAAAGGCTCAGTGAATAATACAGACGCTTGCTATCGAAAAGATTTTAATTAATATAAACACATCTTCTGAGCCTTACTGAATAATACACACCAATAGAATAATTTGGAGTATATTTTCGATGGAATTTCATTCAGAGACTCTGAAAAATGCACACCCCTGGGGTAGACAGAAGTCCATTTCATTCGTACACTCATCCATAGCCTCAGTTTATAATATGCACGTGTGGATTAGTTGGGGTTCCATTTCATATAGCCACGGACTTGTAACCTCAGTGAATAATTCACATATGTAACATACCCAGCAGTTTTTTTCAAATAGCCACACATTCAGAGATTCATTGGATAATAAAATTATTTAAGATAGACAGAATCCCGTTTTGTATGGTCACACAAGAAGAGCCTCACTGAGTAATACACACCTGGGAACATGTGAGGAGTCTACTATATATAGCCTCTCATTTACAGCCTTAGGGAATAATGCACACGTGTGGAGTAGGCACTAATCTATTTTATATGGCCACAAAATCAAACCATTAGTGAGCAATACACAAGTTTTTCATAGTCACTAGTCTATTCCATATGCCAAAATATTCAACGTCAGACTCAATAATTCACTCCTGTGGACTAGTCAGGAAACAATTTCATATGAACAAAGATTTAGAGCTTCAGTGAATAATATATACCTGGGAAATACTCAGGACGCTATTTCATATGGTGTCTATTTCAGAGCTTCATTGAATAAGGAACACCTGTATCGTAGTCAGAATTTTCTTTTAACAGCCACATCTTCAGAGCCTAACTAAATAACATACACCTAGGGAAAATTCAGGATTCTATTTCGTATAGCTACTCATTTAGAGCCGAGTATAAAAATGTACGCCTGTGTAGTATTCAGGAGTCTCTACTTTATTGACACTCATTCAGAGCGTCACAGAGTAATACAAACCTATGGAAAAGTCAGGAGTGTATTTCACATGGCCACTTTTTCAGAACCGCAGTGAAGGATCATATACATCTGGACAATACTCAGGATTCCTTTATATATGGCCACTTATTCAGAGACTAAGAAAATAATGCACACCTGGTGTATAGTCTGAAGACTATTTGATATGACCGTTCCCTAAGCACTCAGTGGAAAATGGAGAGCTGAAATTTAGTCAGAATGATAGCGTCAGGAGTCTACTTTATGTGGTCACTCGTTCAGAAACACACTGAAGAATACACAGCTTAAAAATAGTCAGAGTCCAGGTATTATGGCCACTTAATCACAGCATTACCGAAGAATGCACAATTTGGGCAATAGTAAGGAGTCTATATTATATGGCTTGTAATTCAGAGCTTCAGTGCATAATCAGCAGCTGTGTAGTGGTCAGGACCCTATTTCAGCTTGTCCGAAATTAAGCAGCTCCTTGAATGATACATATATGTGTGATAGTCAGGAGACTCTTTGATATGGACACTCATACAGAAAATCTTTGAATACTGCACATGTTGGGAGTAATCACTAGTGTATTTCATATGGTGATCACTTTGTGGGGTCAAACAATAACTCGCAACTGTGCAGTAAAATGGGGTCTATTACATAAGGCCACTCTTTCAGCGTTGCAGGGAATAATATGTATATCTGATAAGTCAGCAGGCTCTTTCACATGGCCTCTCGTTCAGGGTCTCTGTGAATAATACTCCTGTCAGGAAGAGTCAAGGTTCTACTTCAAATTTCTACACATTCAGAGTCTCTGTAATTAATGCACACCTTGGCAATGCAAAAGAGTCTCTTTTTTATGCCCACTTTGTAAGAGTCTCATTCAATTATACACACCTGGGAAAGAGTTAAGGGTATACTTCATGGAACCAATCCTTTAGATCCTTAGTGAATAATGCACACAAGGGATATAGTCGAGAATTTTTTATATGGCCCCGCATTCTGTGCCTCCCTGAGTGATACACACCTGGGGAAACCACAGGATTCAATTTCATACTACCACTCATTTAGAACCTTATAGAATAATTCACAATTGAGCCATAGTAAGGTGTCTATTTCATATTACCTCTCATTCAATGTTTCAGTGTATACTGAACTTCTATGGAGTAATCAGGACGCTGTTTAAGATAGGCAGGAATTGAGTGCCTTTCTGAATGATACACACCTGGGTTATAGAATTCTAATTCATATGAACTCTATTTCTGTGTACCGCTGAGTAATAAACACGTGGGTTAGTGTAAGCAGTTTATTTGTTATGGGCACTCATAGAGAACCTGTTTGAATAATGCACAAATGGCGAATAATAAGAATTCTGTGTTGTACGGCTAGTCATTCAGACAAAAAGTGAATAACTCAGAAGTGGATTATTAGAAGTCTGTTTCATATGCCCATCTTCTTTTAATTTTTATTGCATTATAGGTTTTGGGGTACATGTGCAGAACGTGCGAGATAGTTGCATAGGTACACAAATGGCAGTGTGTTTTGCTGCCTTCCTCCCCTTCATCCACACTTGGCATTCATCCCTTCTTTCACATGCCCCTCTTTCACAGCCTCACTTAATAATACAGACTTGAGATATAGTGTGGAGTCTATTCTTTATGACCATTCATTCAGATAATCACTGAATAATGAACACCTGTGGAATAGTCAGAAGTCTCTTTCAGACCACCACTCATTGAAAGCCTCACTAAATGTATCCACCTGTGGAAAGAGTCAGGATTTACTTCTATTCCATCATTCAGTGTCTCACTAAACAATGCACATCTGTGGAATTGTCAGGAGAATTTTTCATGCGGCCTCTCATTCCGAGTGTCACTGAACAATGTGCTGTAGTCAGGAGTCTATTTCATGTAGACACATATTCAGAGCCTCAGAGAATAAGACAGACCCTTGCTATCGCAAGGATTCTAATTAATATGGACACATCTTCTGAGCCTCACTGTATAATACACACCTGTAGAATAATTTGGAGTCTATTTTCGATGGACATTCATTTAGAGAAACGGTGAATAATGCATACCCCTGGGGTAGCCAGAAGTCCATTTCATTTGTGCATTCATACATAGCCTCAGTTTATAACATGCACGTGGATATTAGTCGGGGTTCCATTTTATATAGCCACGGACTCGTAACCTCAGTTAATAATGCACATATGTAACGTACTCAGCAGTTTGTTTCATATATCCACTCATTCAGAGATTCATTGGATAATAAAATTGTTTAAGATAGACAGAATCCCGTTTCAAATTGTCACACAAAAAGAGCCTCACTGATTAATACACACCTTGAAAAATGTGAGGAGTCTACTATATATAGCCTCTCATTTACAGCCTCAGGGAATAATGCACATGTGTGGAGTAGGCACTAATCTTTTTTATATGGCCACAAAATCAAAACCTGAGTGAGCAAAACAAAAGTTGGGAATAGTCACTAGTCTATTCCATATGCCCAAATATTCAAAGTCAGAGTCAATAATTCACTCCTGTGGACTAGTCAGGAAACAATTTCATATGTTCAAAGTTTTCGCGCTTCTGTGAATAATATACATATAGGAAATACTCAGGGCATTATTTCATATGGTGTCTATTTTAGAGCGTCATTGAATAAAAAACACCTGTATCATAGTCAGAATGTTCTTTTAACAGCCAGGTATTCAGAGCCTATCTGAATAACATACAACTTGGGAAAAGTCAGGATACTATTTCGTATAGCCACTCATTTAGAGCCCAATGTAAAAACGCACGACTGTGGAGTATTCAGGAGTCTCTACATTATGAACACTCATTCAGAGCGTCACAGAATAATACAGACATATGGAAAACTCAGGAGTGTATTTCACATGGCCACTTATTCAGAACTGCAGTGAAGTATCATATACATCTGGAAAATACTCAGGATTCTTTTATATATGGCTTCTTATTCACAGACTCAGTTAATAATGCACACCTGGGGTATAGTCTGGAGACTATTTGATATGACCGGTCCCTAAGCAATCAGTGGAGAATGGAGAGCTGAAATAGAGTCAGGATGATAGAGCCAGGAGTCTACTTTATGTGGTCACTCGTTCAGAAACTCACTGAAGAATACACACATTAAGAATAGTCAGAGTCCGGATATTATGGCCACTCAATCACCACATTACGGAATAATGCACAATTGGGCAATAGTAAGGAGTCTATATCATATTGCTTCTAATTCAGAGCTACAGTGAATAATCAGCAGCTGTGTAGTAGTCAGGACCCTTTCTCAGCTTGCCCCAAATTAAGCAGCTCCGTAAATGATACATATATGTGTGATAGTCAGGAGACTCTTTGATATGGACACTCATAAAGAACCTCTTCGAATACCGCACATCTGGGGAATAATCACTATTGTATTTCATATGGTGATTCTTTTGGAGGGTCAAACAATAACGCGCAACTGTGAAGTAAAATGGGGTCTATTACATAAGGCCACTCTTTCAGTGTTTCAGGGAATAATATGTATATCTGATAAGTCAGGAATCTCTTTCACATGGACAATCGTTCAGGGCCTCTGTGAATAATACTCCCCTCAGAAATAGTAAAGGTTCTACTTCAAATGGCTGCAAATTTTGAGTCTCTGTAAGTAATGCACACCTGGGAAATACACAAGGGTCTCTTTTTTTGCTCACTTAGTCAGAGTCTTTTCAATTGTACACACCCGGGGAAGAGTTAAGAGTATACCTCACGGAAGCAATCATTTACAGCCTCAGTGAATAATGCACACCAGGGTTATAGTCGAGCATTTTTAATATGGCCAGTCATTCTTTGCCACCCTGAAAGATACAAAACTGGGGAATCCTCAGGATTCAATTTCATACTACCACTCATTTTGAACCTTATAGAATAATTCACAATGGAGCAATAGTCAGGTGTCTATTTCATATGGCCTCTCATTCGAAGTTTAATTGTATAATGAACTTCTTTTTTATTTCACTTTTTAAATTTTTATTGCATTATAGGTTTTGGGGTACATGTGCAGAACGTGCAAAATCGTTGCATAGGTACACACATGGCAGTGTGTTTTGCTACCTTCCTCCCCTTCACCCACACTTGGCATTCGTCCCCAGGTATCCCTCTCCAGCCCCTCCCCCCGCTGTCCCTCCCCCATTCCCCCTAATAGACCCCAATGTGCAGTAGACTCCCTCGATGTGTCAATGTGTTCTCATTTTTCTCACCCACCTATCTTTGGGTATATGCGTTATTTCTTTTTCTGTTCTTGTGTCACTTTTCTGTTTATGATGTTCTCCAGATTCATCCATGTCCTTACAAAGGACACAAGCTCATCATTTTTGATTGCTGCATAATATTCCATGGTGCATATATGCCACCTTTTCCCAGTCCAGTCTATCATCATTGGGCATTTGGGTTGGTTCCAGTACTTTGCTATTGTAAGCAGTGCTGCAATGAACATTCGTGTGCATGTTTCCTTATAGTAGAATGATTTATAGTTTTTTAGATATATACCCAGTAATGGGATTGCTGGGTCAAATGGAATTTTTATTTCTAGGTCCTTGAAAAATCGCCACACTGTCTTCCACAATTGTTGAACTAATTTGCACTTCCACCAACAGTGTAAGAGTGTTCCTATTTCTCCACAACCTCTCCAGCATCTGCTGTCTCCAGATATTTTAATGATAGCCATTCTAACTGGCATGAGATGGTATCTCAATGTAGTTTTAATTTGCATCTCTCTAATGACCAGTGATGATGAGCACTTTTTCATGTTTGTTGGCCTCATCTATGTCTTCTTTTGTAAAGTGTCTGTTCATATCCTTTGCCCATTTTTGAATGGGCTTGTTTGTTTTTTTCCTGTAAATCTGTTTGAGTTCTTTGTAAATTCTGGATGTCAGCCCTTTGTCAGATGCATAAACTGCAAAGATTTTTTCCCATTCCGATGGTTGCTGATTCGCTGTAGTGACTGTTTCTTTTGCTGTGCAGAAGCTGTGGAGTTTGATTAGGTCCCATTTGTCTATTTTGGCTTTTGTTGCGAATGCTTTTGGTGTTTTGTTCATGAAGTTATTGCCTACTCCTATGTCCTGAATGGTTTTGCCTGGATTTTCTTCTAGGGTTTTTATGGTGTCAGGTCTTACGTTTAAGTATTTAATCCATCTGAAGTTAATTTTAGTGTAAGGTGTCAGGAAGGGGACCAGTTTTTGCTTTCTGCACATGGCTAGCCAGTTTTCCCAACACCATTTATTAAATAGGGAATCCTTTCTTCATTGCTTGTTTTCATCTGGTTTATCAAAGATAATATGGTTGTAGATATGTTGTGTTGCCTCTAATGCTTCCGTTCTGTTCCATTGGTCTATATCTCTGTTTTGCTACCAGTACCATGCTGTTTTGATTACTGTAGCCTTGTAGTATAGTTTGAAGTCTGGTAGTGTGATGCCTCCTGCTGTGTTCTTTTTGCTTAGAATTGACTTGGCTATGCGGGCTCTCTTTTGGTTACATATGAAATTAATGGTAGTTTTTCCAGTTCTGTGAAGAAATTCAATGGTAGTTTGATGGGGATAGCATTGATTGTGTAAATTAATTTGGGCACTATAGCCATTTTTACGATATTGATTCTTCCTAACCACGAATATGGAATGTTTCTCCATCTGTTTGTGTCCTCTCTTATTTCGTTGAGCAGTTGTTTGTAGTTTTCCTTAAAGAGGTCCCTTATGTTCCTTGTGTGTTGTATTCCTAGGTATTTTATTTCCTTGGTAGCAATTTTGAATGGCAGTTCGTTCTTGATTTGGTTCTCTTTAAGTCTGTTATTGCTGTATAGGAATGCTTGTGATTTTTGCACATTGATTGTATATCCTGAGACTTGCTGAAGTTGCTTATCAGTTGCAGGAGCTTTTCGGCTGAGGTTATGGGGTCTTCTAGGCATACTATCATGTCGTCTGCAAATAAAGACAATTTGGCTTCCACCTTTTCTATATGAATACACTTTATTTCTTTTTCTTGCCTGATTGCTTGGTTAGAACTTCCAGTACTATGTTGAATAGGAATGGTGAGAGAGGGCATCCTTGTCTAGTGCCGGATTTCAAAGGGAAGGCTTCCAGTTCTTGTCCATTCAGTATGATATTGGCTGTTGGTTTGTCATAAATAACTTTTATTTCTTTGACATATGTTCCATCAATACCAAGTTTATTGAGGGTTTTTAGCATAAAGGACTGTTGAATTTTGTCAAAGGCCTTCTCTGCGTCAATTGAGATAATCATGTGGTGTTGTTTTTTGCTTCTGTTAATGTGGTGTATTAGATTTATAGGCTTGTGTATGTTGAACCAGACTTGCATCCCCGGGATGAATCCTACTTGATCATGATGGATAAGTTTTTTAATGTGCTGTTGCAATCGGTTTGCCAGTATTTTATTGAAGATTTTTGCATTTATGTTCATCATGGATATTGGCCTAAATTTTTCTTTTCTTGTTGAGTCTCTGTCAGGTTTTCCTATCAGGATGATGTTGGTCTCATAAAATGATTTGGGAAGGGTTCCCTCTTTTTGAATTATTTGGAATAATTTCCGAAAAAATGGTACCAGATCCTCTTTGTGTGTCTGGTAGAATTCAGCTGTGAACCCATCTAAACCTGGGCTTTTTTTGTGTGGTAGGCTCTTAAGTGCTGCCTCAACGTCAGACATTTTATTGATCTATTTATAGTTTTGGCTTCCTCCTGGTTTAGGCTTGGGAGGACACAGGCGTCCAGGAATTTATCCATTTCTTCCTGGTTTACTAGTTTATGTGCATAGAGTTTTTTGTAGTATTCTCTACAACAACATCTGTGGAATCTGTGGTGATTTCCCCAATATCGTTTTTTATTGCATCTACTTTGTTGTTCTCTCTTTTCTTTTTCATCAGTTTGGCTAGTGGTTTGTCTATTTTGTTAATCTTTTCAAAAAATCAGCTCTTAGATTTATTGATTTTTGGAAGGGTTTTTCTTGTCTCTATCTCCTTCAGGTCTGATCTGATCTTAGTTATTTCTTGTCTTTGGCTAGGATTTGAGCTTTTTTGATCTTGCTCCTCTAGCTCTTTCAATTTTGACGATAGGGTTTCCATTTTGGATCTCTCCACTCTTATCATGTGGGCACTTATTGCTATATATTTTACTCTACAGACTGCTTTAAATGTGTCCCATAGATTCTGGTATGTTGTGTCTTCATTCTCGTTGGTTTTAAAGAACTTCTTTGTTTCTGCCTTCATTTCTTTGTTTATGCAATTAACATTCAAGAGCCAGTCGTTCAGTTTCCATGAAGCTGTGCTGTTCTGACTTATTTTCTAAATGTTGAGTTCCAACTTGATTGCACTATTGTCTGAGAGACTGTTTGTTATGATTTCAGTTGTTTTACATTTATCTGAGGAGTGCTTTACTTCCAATTATGTGGTCAATTTTGGAGTAGGTGTGATGTGGTGCTGAGAAGAATGTATATTCTGTGGGTTTGGGGTGGAGAGTTCTGTAAATGTCTATCAGGTTTGCTTGTTCCAGGTCTGAGTTCAAGTCCCGGATATCCTTGTTAATTTTCTGTCTTGTTGATCTTTCTGCTATTGACAGTGGAGTGTTAAAGTCTCCCACTATTATTGTGTGGGAGTCTAAGTCTCTTTGTAAGTCATTACGAACTTGCCTTATATGTCTTGGTGCTCCTTTATTGGTTCCATATATATTTAGAATCATTAGCTCTTCTTGTTGTATCGATCCTTTTACCATTATGTAGTGACCTTCTTTGTCCCTTTTGATCTTTGTCGCTTTAAAGATAATTTTATCAGTGACCAGAATTACAATTCCTGCTTTTTTTTGCTCTCCATTTGCTTGGTAAATCTTCCTCCATCCTTTTATTTTGAGCCTTTGTGTATACTTGCGTGATAGGTGGGTTTCCTGGATACATCACACCCATGGGTTTTGGCTTTTTATCCAATTTGCCAGTCGGTGTCTTTTGATTGGTGCATTTAGCCCATTTATATTTCGGGTTAATATTGTTATGTGTGAATTTGATACTGCCATTTTGATGCTAGCTGACTTTTTATCCCATTGGTTCATGTGGATTCTTCATTTTGTTGATGCTCTTTAGCATTTGGTATGTTTTTATAATGGCTGGTACTGGTTGTTCCTTTCTATGTGTAGTGCCTCTTTCAGGAGCTCTTGTAAAGCAGGCCTAGTGGTGAAAAATCCCTGAGTACTTGCTTGTTGGCAAGAGGTTTTATTCTTCCTTCACTTATGATGCTCAGTTTGGCTGGATATAAAATTCTGGGTTTAAAGTTCTTTTCTTTAAGGATGTTGAATATTGGCTCCCACTCTCTTCTGGCTTGTAGATTCTCTGCTGAGAGATCTGCTTTGAGTCTGATGTGCTTCCCTTTGTTGGTGACCCGACCTTTCTCTCTGGCTGCCCTTAGTATTTTCTGCTTCATTTTAACACTGGTGAATCTTAGGATTATGTGCCTTTGGGTTGCTCTTCTTGGGGAGTATCTTTGAGGTGTTTTCTGTATTTCCTGGAGTTGAGTATTGTCCTGTCTTGCTAGGTTGGGGAAATTTTCCTGGATAATATCTTGAAGAGTGTCTTCCCACTTGGATTCTTTCTCTTCATCACATTCTGGTAAACCTATCAAACGTAGGTTGGTTCTATACACATAGTCCCACATTTCTTGGAGATTTTGTTCATTCCTTTTTGTGCTTTTTTCTTTAATCTTGGTTTCTCGTTTTATTTCATTGAGTTGATCTTCGACTTCTGATATTCTTTCTTCTGCTTGGTCAATTCAGCTGTTGAAACTTGTGCATGCTTCAGGAAGTTCTAGTGTTGTGTTTTTCAGCTCCTTCAATTCATTCATATTCCTCTCTAATTTGTCCATTCTTGTTATCAATTTCTCCTATCTTTTTTCAAAACTTTTCTCAAGGTTCTTAGTTTCTTTGCACTGATTTAGAACATGTTCTTTTAGCTCACTGAAGTTTCTCATTATCCACTTTCTGAAGTCTGATTCTGTCATTTCGTCACACTCATTCTCCGTCTAGCTTTGTTCCCTTGCTGGTGAGGAATTTTGCTCTTTTTTTGGAGGTGAAGTGTTTTTGTTTCGGGTCTCTTTCTCCTTTTTACACTGGTTTCTTCACATCTTTATGGATTTATCCGCCTGTCATCTTAGTAGTTGCCGATTTTTCAATTGGGTCTCTGTGGACGCTGAGATTGTTGATGATGAATTATTTCTGTTACTTAGTCTTTCTTCTAATAGTCTAGCCCCTCTGCTGTATGAGTCCTGAGGTTCACTCCAGGCCCTTCTTGTCTGAGGTATACCTGTAGCCGCTGTGGAACAGTGAGGAATGATACCAGTTTCTTCTTCTGCTGTCTTTGTTCCAGAATGATGCCTGCCAAATGTCAGTCTGATTAGTCCTTTTTTGGGGTGACTGTTCGGATATACAGGGGTCAGGGAGCTGCCTGAGGAGACAGTCTGTGCTTTATAGGAGATCCAGTGCTGAGCTGTGAACTCCGTTGTTCATTCAGGGTTGTTGGGAGTTTGTTTATGTCTGCTGCAAAAGGACTCATAAAACTCCACCCATTTTTTTCCCGCTTAGATGCTCTCTCAGGGAGTTGAGGCATTTTTATGGGTATCTCTTGCACTGTCCTACCCCACTAGGAGGCAGTCTATTCACTATTTGCCTGCCAGGGCTCTGACCTGCTAGTGCAGGTCCACCCTGTTGCTGCTGGGCATCATTCTGCTGTGGAGGGCTCCCCAATCCTGGTGGAGTCTCTCCGTTATGGCAGGTTGACTCGGCAATGGCAGGCTGTGTCAGCCCTGGGAGGTACTTCAGTAGGGGCGGATTGCATCTTTAGTGTTGGATGACCCTCCCTCGCTGGGCTGCAACGTCCTAGATGTCACCGGCCAAACTCTCAGCCCCAAGTGCCTCCAATCGCTGCCTTGCTTGTCCCCATGAGGGCGGGACCCACAGAGCCCAATAACCCAGCTCCCTGCCTCAGAGTCCATCAACTCTCTCTCACTCTTCCTCTCCCCAAGCTGAAAAATCGACTCTCTCACTGGTGCCCCAGTAGCCAGCCGATAGAGCCCTGGGATCCATGGGATCTCCCATGCTGCTGCCCACTGCACCAGCTCAGATCATGCTTCCCTGGAAACTCCTGGTCTAGCTCATTGTCCAAGTCCCGTTCAATCAGATGAACATGCCAATCTGCCCTTTCAAATCTCAGATTGTGGGTTTAACAGGGCACCCAAACCAGTGAGTTCCGTGCAGGGTCCCACTGCAGTGCCCGCTGCACTAGCCGGCTGTACTAGCATCCTGTGTCTCTCCCACACCTGGGACTTTCAACGCTCTGTGGGCAAAAAAGGTCCATCCAAGAATGCGGCTAGGACTCACCTTCTGTGCCTTCACTGAGAACTGCAATCCTGAGTAGCTTCTACAAAACCATCTTGCCAAGCTCGGTCTGCTCAAACTTCTATGGAGTAATCAGGAGGCTGATTAAGATAGCCATGAATTAAGTGCCTTCCTGAATGATACACACCTGGGTTATAGAATTCCATTTCATATGAAATCTATTTCTGGGTACCATTGAGTAATACACACATGGGATAGTGTAAGGAGTTTATTTGTTATGGGCACTCATAGAGATCCCGTTTGAATAATGCACACATGGCGAGTAATAAAAATTCAATGTTGTATGGCTAGTCACTTAGACAAAATGTAAATAATGCACATGTGGATTATTAGAATTCTGTTTCATATGCCCCTCTTTCACAGCCTCAATGAATATTACAAACTTGAGATATAGTCTGGAGCCTATTCTTTATGGCCATTCACTCAGAGAATCACTGAATAATGAACACCTGTGGAATAGTCAGAAATCTCTTTCCGACCCCCACTCATTGAAAGCCTCATAACAGTACCCACCTGTGGAAAGAGTCAGAATTTACTTCTATCCCCTCATTCAGAGTCTCACTAAATAATGCACACCTGTGGAATTGTCAGGAGAATTTTTCATGTGGCCTCTCCTTCCCATTGTCACTGAACAATGTGCTGTAGTCTGGAGTCTACATCATGTAGACACACATTCAGAGCCTCAGTGAATAAGACACACCTTGCTATCATAAAGATTCTAATTAATATGAACACATCTCCTGAGCCTCACTGAATAATACACACCTGTAGAATAATTTGGAGTCTATTTTCCGTAGATATTCATTCACAGCCTTGTTGAATAATGCACATCCCTGTGATAGGCGAAAATCCATTTCAATTGTACACTCATCCATAGCCTCAGTTTATGATAGGCAGGTGTGGATTAGTTGGGGTTCCATTTCATATAGCCATGGACTTCTAACCTCAGTGAATAATGCACACATGTAAGGTACTAAGCAGTCTGTTTCATATAGCCAATAATTCAGAGATTCATTGGATAATAAAATTATTTAAGATAGACAGAATCACGTTTCATATAATCACACAAGAATAGTCTCACAGATTAATACACACCTGGGAAAATGTGAGGAGTCTACTATACATGGCCTCTCATTTACAGCCTCAGGTAATAATGCACACGTGTGGAGTAGGCACTAATCTATTTTATATGGCCAAAAACTCAAACCCTGAGTGAGCAATACACATGTTGAGAATAGTCACTAGTCTATGCCATTTGCCAAAATATTCAAATCAGAGTTAATAATTAACTCCTGAGGACTAGTCAGGAAACAATTTCATAAGAACTAAGTGTTAGAGCTTCAGTGAATAATATATACCTGGGAAATTCTCAGGACGCTATTCCATATGGCATCTATTTTAGAGCTTCATCGAATAAGGAACACCTGTATCGGAGTCAGAATTTTCTTTTAATAGCCAAATCTTCAGAGCTTAACTGAATAACATACACCGTGAGAAAAGTCAGGATTCTATTTCGTATAGCCACTGATTTAGAGCAGAATGTAAAAACGCATGTCTGTGGAGTATTCAGGAGTCTCTACTTTATGGACACTCACTTATAGCGTCACAGAATAATAAAGACCTATGGAAATGTCAGGAGTGTATTCCACAAGGCCACTTATTTGTAACCACAGTGTAGGATCATATATATCTAGAAAATTCTCAGGATTCTTTTATATATGGCCACTTATTCAGAGACTCAGTGAATAATGCACACCTGGGGTATAGTCGGGAGACTAGTTGATATGACCATTCCCTAATCACTCAGTGGAAAATGGAGAGCTGATATGTAGTCAAGATGATAGAGTCAGGATTCTACTTTATGTGGTCACTTGTTCAGAAAATCACTGAAGAATACACACCTTAAGAATAGTCAGATTGATGGAACATATCTCAAAGTAATAAAAGCTATTTATGACAAACCAACAGCCAATATCATACTGAATGGGCAAAAACTGGAAGCATTCCCTTTGAAATCCAGCACTAGACAAGGATGCCCTCTCTCACCACTCCTATTCAACATCGTACTGGAAGTTCTAGCCAGAGCAATCAGGCAAGAAAAAGAAATAAAAGGTATTCAAATGGGAAAGCTGGAAGCCAAGTTGTCTCTATTTGACCACGACAAGATAGTGTACCTAGAAGCCCCCATCACCGCAGCCAAAAAGCTCCTGCAACTGATAAGCAACTTCAGCAAAGTCTCAAGATATAAAATCAATGTGAAAAAATCACATCCATTCCTATACACCAATAACAGACTTAAAGAGAACTAAATCAAGAACGAACTGCCATTCACAATTGCTACGAAGAAAATAATATACCTAGGAATAAAGCTCACAGGGAACATAAGGGACCTCTTTAAGGAAAACTACAAACCACTGCCCAACGAAATAAGAGAGAACACAAACAGATGGAGAAACATTCCATGTTCGTGGTTAGGAAGAATCAATATAGTGAAAATGGCTATTCTGCCCAAAGTAATTTACACAATCAATGCTATCCCCAACAAACTACCATTGAATTTCTTCACAGAACTGGAAAAAAACACCATGAATTTCATATGGAACCAAAAAAGAGCCCGCATAGACAAGTCAATTCTAAGCAAAAAGAACACAGCGGGAGGCATCACACTACCAGACTTCAAACTATACTACAAGGCTACAGTAATCAAAACAGCATTGTACTGGTACCAAAGCAGAGATATAGACCAATGGAACAGAACAGAAGCATTGGAGGCAACACAACATATCTACAACCATATTATCTTTGATAAACAAGACAAAAACAAGCAATGAGGAAATGATTCCCTATTTAATAAATGGTGTTGGGAAAACTGGCTAGCCATGTGCAGAAAGCAGAAACTGGACACCTTCCTGACACCTTACACTAAAATTAACTCCATATGGATTAAAGACTTAAACGTAAGACCTGACACCATAAAAACCCTAGAAGAAAATCTAGGCAAAACCATTCAGGACATAGGAGTAGGCAAGAACTTCATGAACAAAACACCAAAAGCATTGGCAACAAAAGCCAAAATAGACAAATAGGACCTAATAAAACTCCACAGCTTCTGCAAGGCAAAAGAAACAGTCACTAGAGTGAATCGGCAACCATCAGAATGGGAAAGAATCTTTGCAGTTTACACATCTGACAAACGGCGGATATCCAGAATTTACAAAGAACTCAAACAGATTTACAGGAAAAAAACAAACAAGCCCATTCAAAAATGGGCAAAGGATATGAACAGACACTTTACAAAAGAATACATACATGAGGCCAACAAACACATTAAAAAAATGCTCATCATCACTGGTCATTAGAGAGGTACAAATCAAAACCAAATTGAGATACCATCTCACGCCAGTTAGAATGGCGATCATTAAAAAATCTGGAGACTGCAAATGCTGGAGAGGATGTGGAGAAATAGGAACACTCTTACACTGTTGTTGGGAGTGTAAATTAGTTCAACCATTGTGGAAGACAGTGGGGCAATTCCTCAGGGACCTAGAAGTAGAAATTCCATTTGACCCAGCAATCCCATTTCTGGGTATCTATCCAAAGGACTATAAATCGTTCTACTATAAGGACACATGCACACGAATGTTCATTGCAGCACTGTTTACAATAGCAAAGAACTGGAACCAACCCAAATGCCCAACGATGATAGACTGGACTGGAAAAATGTGGCACATATGCACCATGGAATATTATGCAGCAATAAAAAATGATGAATTTGTGTCCTTTGTAAAGACATGAATGAATCTGGAGAACATCATTCTCAGCAAACTGACACAAGAACAGTAAAACAAATACCGCATATACTCACTCATACTTCGGTGAGAAAAGTGAGAACACATGGACACAGAGAGGTGGTCTACTATACCCTGGGGTCTATTGGGGGGAATGGTGGAGGGCCAGCGGGAAAGACTGGGGAGGGATAGCCTGGGGATGAATGCCAAGTGTGGGTGAAGGGGAAGAAGGACCCAAAACACACTGCCATGTGTGTACCCATGTAACTATCTTGCACGTTCTACACATGTACCCCAAAACCTATAATGCAATAAAAATTAACAAAATAAATAAATTAACAAAAAATATTTGGGCATATGGAAAAAAAAAAAAGAATAATCAGATTCCAGGTATTATGGCCACTCAATCACAGCATTACAGAATAATGCACAATTGGGCAATAGTAAGGATTGTATATCACATGGCTTCTAATTCAGAGCTTAAGTGCATAAGCAGCAGCTGTGTCGAAGTCAGGACCCTTTCTCAGCTTGCCCTTAATTAAGCAGCTCCGTGAATGATACATATATGTGTGATGGTCAGGAGACTCTTTGATATTGACAGTCATACAGAACCTCTTTGAATACTGCACATGTGAGGAATAATCAGTAGCGTATTTCATATGGTGAATCCTTTGGAGGGTCAAACAATAACGCACAAGTGTGGAGTAAAATGGGGTCTATAATATAAGGCCACTCTTTCAGTGTTGCTGGGAATAATATGTATATCTGATAAGTCAGGATGCTCTTTCACATGGCCACTCGTTCAGGGCCTCTGTGAATAATACTCCCCTCAGAAATAGTCAAGGTTCTACTTCAAATGGCTACACATTCAGAGTCTCTGTAAGAAATGCACACCTGAGCAATACACAAGAGTCTCTTTTATATGCTCACTTAGTCAGAGTCTCATTCAATTATACACACGCGGGGAAGAGTTAAGAGTATACCTCGTGGAACCAATCATTTAGAGCCTCAGTGAATCATGCACACCAGGGTTACAGTCGAGCATTTTTTATATGGCCACTCATTCTGTGCCTCCCTCAATGATACACTAATGGAGAATCCTCAGGTTTAAATTTCATACTACAACTCATTTAGTACCTTATAGAATAATTCACAATGGAGCAATAGTCAGGTGTCTATTTTATATGGTCTCTCCTTCAAAGTTTCAGTGTATAATGAACTTCTATGGAGTAATCAAAACGCTGTTTAAGATAGCCACGAATTGAGTGCCTTCCTGAATGACACACACCTGAGTTATAGAATTCTATTTCATATGAACTCTAATTCTGGGTACTGCTGAGTAATACACACGTGGCATAGTGTAAGGAGTTTATTTGTTATGGGCACTCATAAAGAATCTGTTTGAATAATGCAAACATAATGAATAATAATTATTCTATGTTTTAGGGCTAGTCATTCAGACAAAAAGTGAATAATGCTCATGTGGATAATTAGAAGTCTATTTCATATGCCCCTCTTTCACAGCCTCACTGAATATTACACACTTGAGATATAGTCTGGAGTCTGTTCTTTATGGCCATTCATTCAGAGAATCACTGAATAATGAACACCTGTGAAATAGTCGGAAGTCTCGTTCTGACCACCACTCATTGAAAGACTCACTAAATGTACCCACCTGTGGAAAGAGTCAGGATTTACTTCTATTCACTCATTCAGAGTCTCACTAAGTAATGCACACCTGTGGAATTGTCAGGAGAATTTTTCATGCGGCCTCTCATTCCAAGTGTCACTGAACAATGTTCTCTAGTCTGGAGTGTATTTCATGTAGACCCATATTCAGAGCCTCAGTGAATAAGACAGACCCTTGCTATTGTAAAGATTCTAATTAATATGGACACATCTTCTGAGGCTCCCTGAATAATACACACCTGTAGAATAATTTGGAGTCTAATTTCGATGGATATTCATTCAAAGCCTCGGTGAGGAATGCACACACCTGTGGTAGTCAGAAGTCCATTTCATTTGTACACTCATACATAGCCTCAGTTTATAATATCCACGTGTGGATTAGTTGGGTTTCCATTTTTTTCTTTTTTTTTCCTGTGTGTCATTTTTCTTTAATTGCATTTTAGGTTTTCTGGTACATGTGCATAACGTGCAAGATATTTGCATAGGTACACACACGGCAGTCTGTTTTTCTGCCTTCCTCTTCATCACATACACTTGGCATTTATCCCCAGGCTATTCCTCCCCACACCCCCCCCACTGTCCCTCCCCCATTTCCCCCAATAGACGCCCTCTCTTTGTCCATGTGTTCTGATTTTCCTCACCCACGTATGACTGAGTATATGCGGTATTTCTTTTTCTGTTCTTGGGTCAGTTTGCTGAGAATGATGTTTCATATAGCCAAGGACTCATAACATCAGTGAATAATGCACATATGTAACGTACTCAGCAGTCTGTTTCATACAGCCACTCATTCAGAGATTCATTGGATAATAAAATTATTTAACATAGAATCCTTTTCATATGTTCACACAAAAAAAGCCTCACTGAGTAATACACACCTGGGAAAATGTGAGGAGTCTACTATATTGTCTCTTTTCTACAGCCTCAGGGAATAATGCACAAGTGTGGAGTAGGCACAAATCAATTTTATACGGACACAAACTCAAACCCAGAGTGAGCAATACCCAAGTTGGGAATAGTCACTAGTCTATTCCATATGCCCAAATATTCAAAGTCACAGTCAATTATTCACTCTTGTGGACTAGTCAGGAAACAATTTCACATGGACAAAGATTTAGAGCTTCAGTGAATAATATATACCTGGGAAACACTCAGGACGCCCTTTCATATGGCGTCTATTTCAGAGCTTCATTGAATAAAAAACACCTGTATCGTAGGCAGAATTTTTATTCAACAGCCACATCTTCAGAGCCTAACTGAATAACATACACCATGGGGACAGTCAGGATTCTATTTCGTATAGCCACTCATTTAGAGCGGAATGTAAAAACGGACGCCTATGGAGTATTCAGAAGTCTCTATTTTACGGACACTCATTTACAGCGTCACAGAAAAATACAGACCTTTGGAAAAGTCAGGAGTTTATTTCACATGGCCACTTATTCACGACCACAGTGAAGGATCATATACATCTGGAAAATACTTAGGATTCTTTTATATATGGCTACTTATTCAGAGACTCATTGAATAATGCACACCTGGGGTATAGTCTGGAGACTATTTGATATGATTATTTCCTAAACACTCAGTGGCAAATGGAGAGCTGAAATATGGTCAGGATGATAAAGTCAAAAGTCTACTTTATGTGGTCATTCGTTCAGAAACTCACTGAAGAATACACAACTTAAAAATAGTCAGAGGCCAGGTATTATGTTCACTCAATCAACGCATTACCGAGAAATGCACAGTTGGGCAATAGTAAGGAGTCTATATCATATGGCTGCGAATTCAGAAATTCAGTGAATAATCAACATATGTGCAGTAGTTAGGACCCAATTTTATCTTGCCTTAAATGAAGCAGCTCCGTGAATGATACATATATGTGTGATATTCAGGAGACTCTTTGATATGGACACTCATACAGAACCTCTTCGAATACTGCACATGTGGGGAATAATCACTGGTGTATTTCATATGGCGATTAATTTGGAGGGTCAAGCAATAACGCACAACTGTGGAGAAAAAATGGGGTGTATTTCATAAGGCCACACTTTCAGTGTTGCAGGGAATAAAATGTTTATCTGATGAGTCAGGAATCTCTTTCTCATGGCCTCTCATTAAGGGCCGCTGTGAATAATACTCCCCTCAGAAATAGTCAAATTTCTACTTCAAATGGCTACACATTCAGAGTCTCTGTAAGTAAGGCACACATGGGAAATACACAAGAGTCTCTTTTTTTTTTTTTTTTTTTTTTTTTTTTTATGCCCACTTAGTCAGAGTCTCATTCAATTATACACACCCGGGGAAGAGTTAAGAGTATAGCTCACGGAACAAATCATTTAGAGCCTTAATGATTAATGCACACCAGTCGAGCAATTTTTATATGGCCACTCATTCTGTGCCTCCCTGAATGATACACACCTGGGGAATCCTCAGGATTCAATTTCATACTACTACTCATGTAGAACCTTATAGAATAGTTCACAATGGAGCAATAGTCAGGTTTCTATTTCATATGGCCTCTCATTCCAAGTTTCAGTGTATAATGAACTTCTATGGAGTAATTAGGTTGCTGTTTAAGATAGGCACGAATTCAGTGCCTTCCGGAAAGATACACACCTGGGTTATAGGATTCTATTTCATATGAACTCTAATTCTGGGTACCGCGGAGTAATACACAAGTGGGATAGTGTAAGGAGTTTATTTTTTATGGGCACTCATAGACAACCAGTTGAATAATGCACACATGGTGAATAATAAAAATTCTATGTGGTACGACGAGTCATTCAGAAAAAAAGTGAATAATGCACATGTGGATTATTAGAAGTCTGTTTCATATGCCCCTCTTTCACAGCCTCACTGAATATTACACACCTGAGGTATAGTCTGGAGTCTATTCTTTATGGCCATTCATTCAGAGAATCACTGAATTATGAACATCTGTGGAATAGTCAGAAGTCTCCTTCCGACCACCACTCATTAAAAGCATTACTAACTCTACCCACCTGTGGAAAGAGTCAGGATTTACTTCTATTCCCTCATTCAGATTATCACTAAATAATGCAAACCTGTGAAATTGTCAGGAGAAATTTTTATGCGGCCTCTCATTCCGAGTGTCACTGAACGATGTGCTGTAGTCTGGAGTCTATTTCATGTAGAAACATATTCAGAGCTTCAGTGAATAAGAGAGACCCTTGCTATTGTAAAGATTCTAATTAAAATGGACACATCTTCTGAGCCACACTTAATAATACACACCTGTAGAATAATTTGAGGTCTATTTCCGAAGGACATTCATTCAGAGCCGTGGTGAAGAATGTACACCCCTGGGGCAGCCAGAAGTCCATTTCATTTGTACCGTCATTCATAGCCTCAGTTGATAACATGCATGTTTAGATTAGTTAGGGTTCCATTTCATATAACCACGGACTCGTCACCTCAGTGAATAATGCACATATGTAACGTACTCAGCAGTCTATTTCATATAGCCACTCATTTAGAGATTCATTGGTTAATAAATTTATTTAAGATAGACAGAATCCCGTTTCATATGGTGACACAAGAAGAGCCTCACTGAGTAATACACACCTGAGAAAATGTGAGGAGTCTACTATATAAGCCTCTCATTTACAGCCTCAGGGAATAATGCACACGTGTGGAGTAGGCACCAATGTATTTTATATGGCCACAAAATAAAACACTGAGTGAGCAATACACAAGTTGGGAATATTCACTAGTCTATTCCATATGCCCAAATATTCAAAGTCAGAGTCAATAATTCACTCCTGTGGACTAGTCAGAAAACAATTTCATATGGACAAAGTTTTAGAGCTTCAGTGAATAATATATACCTGGGGAATACTCAGGACGATATTTCATATGGCATTTATTTCAGAGCTTTATTAAACAAGGAACACCTGTTTTGTAGTCAGAATTTTCTTTTAATAGCCACATCTTCAGAGCCTAACTGAATAACAAACAACTTGGGAAAAGCCAGGATTCTATTTCGTATAGCCACAGATTTGGAGCCGAATGTAAAAACGCACGCCTGTGGAATATTCAGGAGTCCCCAATTTATGGACACTATTCAGAGCGTCATATAATAATACAGACCTATGGAAAAGTCAGGAGTGTATTTCACATGGCCACTTATTCAGAAACGCAGTGATGGAATATGTACATCTGGAAAATACTCAGGATTCTTTTATATATGACTGCTTATTCAGACTCAGTGAATAATGCACACCTGGCGTATAGTCTGGTGACTATTTGATATGACCATTCCCTAAGGACTCAGTGGAGAATGGAGAGCTGAAATATAGTCAGGAGAATAGAGTCAGGAGTCTACTTTATGTGGTCACTCTTTCAGAATGTCACCGAAAAATACACACATTAAAAATAGTCAGAGTCCAAGTATTATGGCCACTCAATCACAGCATTACCGAATAATGCACAATTTGGACAATAGTA
The DNA here is from genome assembly GCA_031835075.1 of Saguinus oedipus. Classification (NCBI taxonomy): domain Eukaryota; kingdom Metazoa; phylum Chordata; class Mammalia; order Primates; family Cebidae; genus Saguinus; species Saguinus oedipus. The sequence goes on along the minus strand of CM063180.1, from coordinate 31,161,630 downwards.
AGGAGTCTATATTATATGGCTACTTATTCAGAGCTTCACTGCATATTCAGCAGCTGTGTAGTAGTCAGGACCCTATTTCAGCTTGCCCCAAATAAAGCAGCTCTGTGAATGATACATATATGTGTGATATTCAGGAGACTCTGATATAGACACTCATTCAGAACCTCTTCGAATACTGCAAATGTGGGGAATAATCACTAGTGTATTTCATATGGTGATTTCTTTGGAGGGTCAAACAATAATGCGTGACTGTGGAGTAAAATGAGATCTATTACATAAGGCCACTCTTTCAGTGTTGCAGGGAATAATATGTATATCTGATAACTCAGGAATCTCTCTCACATGGCCACATGTTCACCTCCTCTGTGAGAAATACTCCCCTCAGAAATAGTCAAGTTCTACTTCAAATGGTTACACATTCAGCGTCTCTGTAAGAAATGCACACCTGGGCAATACAAAAGAGTTACTTTTTTTTTATTTTTATTTTTTAATTTTTATTGCATTATACGTTTGGGGGTACATGTGCAGAACGTGCAAGATAGTTGCATAGGAACACACATGGCAGTGTGCTTTGCTGCTTTCCTCCCCTTCACCCACACTTGGTATTCATTTCCAGGCTATCCCCCCCAGCCCCCCCCTGCTGTCCCTCACCCATTCCCGCCAACAGTCCCCAGTGTATAGTAGACCGCCTCACTGTGTCCATGTGTTCTCATTTTTCTCACCCACCTATGAGTGAGTATATGCGGTATTTCTTTTTCTGTTCTTGTGTCAGTTTGCTGAGAATGATGTTCTCCAGATTCATCCATGTCCTTACAAAGGACACAAACTCATCATTTTTGATTGCTGCATAATATTCCATGGTGCATATGTGCCACATTTTCCCGGTCCAGTTTATCATCTTTGGGCATTTGGGTTGGATCCAGGTCTTTGCTATTGTAAACAGTGCTGCAATGAACATTCGTGTGCATGTGTCCTTATAGTAGAACGATTTATAGTCCTTTCGATATATACCCAGTAATGGGATTGCTGGGTCAAATTGAATTTCTATTTCTAGGTCCCTGAGGAATCGCCACACTGTCTTCCACAATGGTTGAACTAATTTGCATTCCCACCAACAGAGTAAGAGTGTTCCTATTTCTCCACATCCTCTCCAGCATCTGCTGTCTCCAGATTTTTTAATGATCGCCATTCTAACTGGTGTGAGATGATATCTCAATGTGGTTTTGATTTGCATCTCTCTAATGACCAGTGATGATGAGCACTTTTTCATATGTTTGTTGGCCTCATGTATGTCTTCTTTTGTAAAGTTTCTGTTCATATCCTTTGCCCATTTTTGAATGGGCTTGTTTGTTTTTTCCTGTAAATCTGTTTGAGATCTTTGTAAATTCTGGATATCAGCCGTTTGTCAGATGTGTAAACTGCAAAGATTCTTTCCCATTCTGATGGTTGCCGATTCACTCTAGTGACAGTTTCTTTTGCTGTGCAGAAGCTGTGGAGTTTGATTAGGTCACATTTGTCTATTTTGGCTTTTGTTGCCAATGCTTTTGGTGTTTTGTTCATGAAGTCCTTGCCTACTCCTATGTCCTGAATGGTTTTGCCTAGATTTTCTTCTAGGGTTTTTATGGTGTCAGGTCTTACGTTTAAGTCTTTAATCCATCTGGAGTTAATTTTAGAGTTTCTTTTTTATGCCCACTTTGTCAGAGTCTCATTCAGTTATACACACGCAGGTAAGAGTTAAGAGTATACCTCAAGGATCCAATCATTTAGAGCCTCAGTGAATAATGCACACCAATATTATAGTCGAGGATTTTTTATATGGCCACTCATTCTGTGCCTCCCTGAATGATACACACTGGGGTAATCCTCACCATTCAATTTCACACTACCACTCATGTAGAACCTTACAGAATAATTTACAATGGAGCAGTAGTCAGGTTTCTATTTCATATGATCTCTAATTCCAAGTTTCATTGTAATATGAACTTCTATGGAGTTATCAGGATGCTGTTTATTATACCCACGAATTGAGTGCCTTCCTGAAGGATACACACCTGGCTTATATTTTTCTTTTTTATATGAACTGTAATTCTTGGTACCACTGAGTAATACATAAGTGGGATAGTGTAAGGAGCTTATTGGTTATGGGCACTCATAGAGTACCTGTTTGAATAATGCACACATGGCGAATAATGAGTATTCTATGTTGTACGGCTGGTCATTCAGACACAAAGTGAATATCGCACATGTGGATTATTAGAAGTGTGTTTCATATGCCCCTCTTTCACAGCCTCACTGAATATTACACACTTGAGATATAGTCTGGAGTGTATTCTTTATGGCCATTCATTCAGTGAATCACTGAATAATGAACACCTGTGGAATAGTCAGAAGTCTCTTTCCGACCACCACTCATTTAAAGCCTCATTAAATGTACCCACCTGTGGAAAAAGTAAGGATTTACTTCTATTCCCTCATTTAGATTCTCACTAAATAATGCACAGCTGTGGATTTGTCAGAAAAATTTTTCATGTGGCCTCTCATTCCGAGTGTCACTGAACAATGTGCTGTCGTCTGGAGTCTATTTCATGTAGGAACATATTCAGAGCCTCAGTGAATAAGACAGACCCTTGCTATCGTAAAGTTTCAAATTAACATGGACACATCTTCTGAGCCTCATTGAATAATGCACACCTGTAGAATAATTTGGAGTCTATTTTCGATGGACATTCATTCAGTGCCTCGGTGAAGAATGCACACCCCTGGGGAAGCCAGAGGTCCATTTCATTTGTACACTCATCCATAGCCTCATTTTATAATATGCACGTGTTGGGAGAGAGATCCAAGATGGCTGATCGCTAACAGCTCGGAATTTTAGCTCCCCATGAAAGCTTTAAAAACGTGAGGATGCCACATTTTCAGAGAAATTTTCGTCGCCCACGGACCAGAAGATTTCAAGTTGAGGAGGCTTGCGGGTCGCCAGCGCAACTTCTGTGGCCGGCACAGCGGTTTTGTCGTCGCCTCGGCTCGGCAGATATTCGTGCACAGTGAGCGGGACTGGATCCCCTACTGACGGTTGTTGGGAGCTCCGGGAAGGCAGAGCTGCTTGCAGACTCAAGAAGGAAGCCAGATCGGAGATTCCCAGGCAGAAGAGCACCTTCACTCTTATTGCTCTTGTTTTGGCTGGTGCAGCGGGTTGCTCGGATTCCAGCAGTGCGAATCAATAAATTGGACGTCCTCTCAGTTCCTTAATCAGAAAGGAGCTAATTGTAAAGACATCAGATGGATAAATTCACAAGAAAGGGAAAAAAACAGCCTAAAAAGGCCGAGAAAACCGAAAGTCAGAATCCCTCTCCTTCTACAGGGGATAGTAATTCCTCATCAGCAAGGAACAAGCCCTAATGAAAGAGGACTGTGTTCCAGTATATGAAGGAGGCTTTAGAAGGTGGATGGTAAAAAAATTCTGGGAATTGAAACAACTTGTTCTAACCCAATGGAAAGAAACTAGGAACTTTGAAAAAAGATTAGACGAAATGTTGAAAAGAATGACAATATAGAGAGGAATATAAATGAACTAGTAGAGTTGAAAAATACAACACGAGAACTTAGTGAAATATGCACAAGTTTGAATAGCCGAATTGATCAAGTAGAAGAAAGGATATTAGAGGTCGAAAACCGACTTAATGAAATGAAACAAGAAGACAAGAATAGGGAAAAAAAGGATAAAAAGGAATGAGCAAAGTCTCCAAGAATTATGGGACTACGTAAAAAGACCTAATCTACGGTTGATAGGTGTACTTGAATATGATGGAGAGAATGAATCCCAGCTGGAAAATACTCTTCAGGATATTATCCAGGAAAATTTTCCCAATTTAGAAAAGCAGGATAACATTCAACCTCAGGTAATACAAAGAAGACCAAAAAGATATTCCTTAAGAAGAGCAACCCCAAGACACATAATCATTAGATTCACCAGGGCTGAAACAAAGGAGAAAATACTAAGGGCAGCCAGAGAGAAAGTCAGGTTACCCACAAAGGGAAGCCTAGTAGACTTACAGCTGATCTCCCAGTAGAAACACTACAAGCCAGAAGAGAGTGGGGGCCGATATTTAACATCCTTAAAGAACAGAACTTTCAGCCCAGAATTTCATATCCTGCGAAACTACGCTTCACAATTGAAGGAAAAATAAAATCTTTTATGAACAAGAAAGTACTCAGAGATTTTATTACCACCAGGCCTGCTTTACAAAAACTTCTGAAAGAAGCATTAAACACAGAAAGGCACAACCAGTATTAGCCTTTCTAAAAATATACCAAAAAGTAAAGAGCATCAACATAAAAAAGAATTTACATCAACAAATTGGTAAAATATCCAGGTAACATCAAATGGTAGTAATCTTAAATTGAAATCGACTAAATTTTCTAATTAAATATACAGCCAAAACTTAATGGTATACTATATCCAGACACATTTCATATCCAAAGATACACAAAGACTAAAAACAAAGGGTTGGAGAAAGATTTACCAACAAAATAGAGAACAAAAACAAAGAAATAAACAAAAAAGAGTTGATATTCATGCATTTGATAAAACAGATTTCAAATCAAAAGAGAGAGAGTGGTGCACTCATAGAGCTCTCCACATTAGATAAATAAAATATACATTCTCCACTTTAACTAAACAAAATAATGATCATCCATTATTAGTACCCATTAGAAGCAATATTCCTGTTCCCTTTCCCTCTTTCTCTTCCTCTCTTAAAAAAGAAAAAAAAAAGAAAAATTAATAATAATATGCACGTGTGGATTATATGGGGTTCCATTTCATATAGCCACGGACTCATAACCTCAGTGAATAAGGCACATATGTAACGTACTCAGCAGTCTGTTTCATATAGGCACTCATCAGAGATTCATTGGATAATAAAATTATTTAACATAGACAGAATCCCGTTTCATATGGTCACACAAGAAGAGCCTCACTGAGTAATACACACCAGGAAAAATGTGAGGAGTCTACTATATATAGCCTCTCATTTACAGCCTCAGGGATTAATGGACATGTATGGAGTAGGCACCTATGTATTTTATATGGCTACAAAATAAAACCCTGAGTGAGCAATACACAAGTTTAGAATAGTCACTAGTCTATTCCATATGCCCAAATATTCAAAGTCAGAGTCAATAATTCACTCCTGTGGACTAGTCAGGAAACAATTTCATATGGACAAAGTTTTAGAGCTTCAATGAGTAATATATACCTGGGAAATACTCAGGACGCTCTTTCATATGGCGTCTATTTCAGAGCTTCATTGAACAAGGAACACCTGTATCGTAGTTAGAATTTTCTTTTAATAGCCACATCTTCAGAGCCTAACTGAATATCATACACCAGAGGAAAATTCAGGATTCTATTTTGTACAGCCACTCATTTAGAGCCGAATGTAAAAAGGCACGCCTGTGGAGTGTTCAGGTGTCTCTATTTTTTTTTTTTAATTTTTATTGCATTATAACTTTGGGGGTACATGTGCAGAACGTGCAAGATAGTTGCATAGGTACACACATGGCAGTGTGCTTTGCTGCTTTCCTCCCCTTCACCCACACTTGGTATTCATCCCCAGGTTATGCCCCCCAGCCCCCCCTGCTGTTTCTCCCCCATTTCCCCCAACAGTCCCCAGTGTAGAGTAGACCGCCTCTCTGTGTCCATGTGTTCTCAATGTTCTCACCCATCTATGAGTGAGTATATGCGGTATTTCTTTTTCTCTTCTTGTGTCAGTTTGCTGAGAATGATTTTCTCCAGATTCATCCATGTCTTTACAAAGGACACAAACTCATCATTTTTGATTGCTGCATAATATTCCATGGTGTATATGTGCCACAATGTCCCAGTCCAGTCTATCATCGTTGGGCATTTGGGTTGGTTCCAGGTCTTTGCTATTGTAAACAGTGCTGCAATGAACATTCGTGTGCATGTGTCCTTATAGTAGAACGATTTATAGTCCTTTGGATAGATACCCAGTAATGGGATTGCTGGTTCAAATGGAATTTTTATTTCTAGGTCCCTGAGCAATCGCCACACTGTCTTCCACAATGTTTGAACTAATTTACACTCCCACCAACAGTGTAAGAGTGTTCCTATTTCTCCACATCCTCTCCAGCATCTGCTGTCTCCAGATTTTTAATGATCTCCATTCTAACTGGTGTGAGATGGTATCTCAATGTGGTTTTGATTTGCATCTCTCTAATGACCAATGATGATGAGCACTTTTTCATATGTTTGTTGGCCTCTTGTATGTCTTCTTTTGTAAAGTTTCTGTTCATATCCTTTGCCCATCTATAAATGTAATTCACCACATAAACAGAAGCAAAAACAAAAACCACATGATTATCTCAATTGATGCAGAGAAGGCATTTGACAAAATTCAACAGCCCTTTAGGCTAAAAACCCTCAATAAACTTGGTATTGATGGAACATATCTCAAAGTAATAAAAGCTATTTACGACAAACCAACAGCCAATATCATACTTAAGGGGCAAAAACTGGAAGCATTCCCTTTGAAATCCGGCACTAGACAAGGATGCCCTCTCTCAACACTTCTATTCAACATAGTACTGGAAGTTCTAGCCAGAGCAATCAGGCAAGAAAAACAAATAAAGTGTATTCAAATAGGAAAGGTGGAAGCCAAATTGTCTCTATTTGCAGACGACATGATAGTATACCTAGAAGACCCCATCACCTCAGCCCAAAAGCTCCTGCAACTGATAAGCAACTTCAGCAAAGTCTCAGGATATAAAATCAATGTTCAAAAATCACAAGCATTCCTATACACCAATAAGAGACTTAAAGAGAACCAAATCAAGAACGAACTGCCATTCACAATTGCTACAAAGAAAATAAAATACCTAGGAATACAACTCACTAGGAGTGTAAGGGACCTCTTTAAGAAAAACTACAAACAACTGCTCAACGAAATAAGAGAGGACACAAACAGATGGAGAAACATTCCATGTTCGTGGTTAGGAAGAATCAATATCGTGAAAATGGCTATACTGCCCAAAGTAATTTACACAATCAATGCTATCCCCATCAAACTACCATTGAATTTCTTCACAGAACTGGAAAATACCACCATGAATTTCATATGGAACCAAAAAAGAGCCCGCATAGCCAAGTCAATTCTAAGCAAAACAACACAGCGGAAGGCATCACGCTACCAGACTTCAAACTATACTACAAGGCTACAGTAATCAAAACAGCATGGTACTGGTACCAAAACAGAGCTATAGACCAATGGAACAGAACAGAGGCATCGGAGGCAACACAACATATCTATAACCATATTATCTTTGATAAACCAGACACAAACAGGCAATGGGGAAAGGATTCCCTATTTATTAAATGGTTTTGGGAAAACTGGCTAGCTGTGTGCAGAAAGCAGAAACTGGACCCCTTCCTGACACTTTACACTAAAATTAACTCCAGATGGATTAAAGACTTAAACATAAGACCTGACACCATAAAAACCCTAGAATAAAATCTAGGCAAAACCATTCAGTACATAGAAGTAGGCAAGGACTTCATGAACAAAACACGAAAAGCATTGGCAACAAAAGCCAAAATGGACAAATGGGACCTAATCAAACTCCACAGCTTCTGCACGGCAAAAGAAACAGTCACTAGAGTGAATCGGCAACCATCAAAATGGGAAAAAGTCTTTGCAGTTTACACATCTGACAAAGGGCTGATATCCAGAATTTACAAAGAACTCAAACAGATTTACAGGAGTCTGTATTTTATGGAAACACATTCAGAGAGTCACAGAATAATACAGACCTATGGAAAAGTCAGGAGTGAGTTTCACATGGCCACTTAATCAGAACCGCAGTGAAAAAATATACACATCTGGAAAATACTCAGGATTCTTTTATATATGGCTACTTATTCACAAACTGAGTGAATAATGCACACCTGGGGTATAGTCAGGTTATTATTTGATATTACCATTCCCTAAACACTCAGTAGAAAATGGAGAGATGAAATATAGTCAGAATGATAGAGTCAGGAGTCTACTTTATGTGGCCACTCGTTTAGAAACTCACTGAAGAAAACACACCTTAAGAATAGTCAGAGTCCATTATTATGTCCACTCAATCTCAGCATTACCAAATAATGCACAATTGGGCAATAGTAAGGAGTCTATATCATATGTCTTCTAATTCAGGGTTTCAGTGCATAATCAGCAGCTGTGTAGTAGTCAGGACCCTATTTCAGCTTGCCACAAATTGAGCAATTTTGTGAATGATACATATATGTGTGATAGTCAGGTGTCTGTTTGATATGGACCCTCATAAAGAACCTTGTCGAAAACTGCAAATGTGGGAAATAATCACTAGTGTATTTCATATGGTGATTCCTTTGGAGGGTCAAATGGTAACGCGCAACTCTGAAGTAAAATGGGGTCTATTACTTAAGGCCACTCTTTCAGGGTTGCAGGGAATAATATGTATATCTGATTAGTCAGGAATCTCTTTCATATGTCCGCTCGTTCAGGGCATCTGTGAATAATACTCTCCTCAGAAATAGTCAAGGTTCTACTTCAAATGGCTACACATTCAAAGTCTCTGTAAGAAATGCACACCTGGGCAATACACAAGAGTCTATTTTTTGTGCCCACTTAGTCAGAGTCTCATTCAAATGTACAGACCCGGGGAAGAGTTAAGAGTATACTTCACAAAACCAATCATTTAGAGCCTCAGTGAATAATGCACACCAGGGTTATATTCGAGGATTATTTATATGGCCACTAATTATGTGACTCCCTGAATGATACACACCTGGGGAATCCTCAGAATTCAAATTCAAACTACCACTCATTTAAAATCTTGTATAATAATTCACAATGGGGCTATAGTCAGGTGTCTATTTAATTTGGCCTCTCATTAAAAGTTTCATTCTATAATGAACTTCTATGGAGCAATCAGGATGCTTTTTAAGATAGCCACGAATTGAGTGCCTTCCTGAATGATAAACACCTGGGTTATAGGATTCTATTTCATATGAACTCCAATTCTGTGTAATGCTGAGTAATAAACACGTGGGATAATGAAATGAGATTATTTGTTATTGGCACTCGTTGAGAACCTGTTTGAATAATGCACACAAGGCGAATAATAAGGATTCTATGTTGTATGGCTAGTCATTTAGACAAAAAGTGAATAACGCACATGTGGATTATTAGAAGTCTCTTTCATATGCTCCTCTTTCACAGCCTCACTGAATGTTACACACTTGAGATATAGTCTGGAGTCTATTATTTTTGGCCATATATTCAGAGAATCACTGAATAATGAACACCTGTGGAAGAGTCAGAAGTCTCTTTGAAAGCCTCACTAATTGAAAGCCTCACTCATTGAAAGGCTCACTAAATGTACCCACCTGTGGAAAGAGTCAGGATTTACTTCTATTCACTCATTCAGAGTCTCATTAAATAATGCACACCTGTGGAATTGTCAGGAGAATTTTTCATGCGGCCTCTCATTCCTTGTGTCACTGAACAATGTGCTGTAGTCTGGAGTCTTTTTCATGTAGACACATATTCAGAGCCACAGTGAATAAGACAAACCCTTGCTATCCTAAAGATTCTAATTAATATGGACACATCTTCTGAGCCTCACTGAATAATACACACCTGTAGAATAATTTAGAATCTATTTTCGGTGGACATTCATTCAGAGCCTCGGGGAAGAATGCAAACCCCTGGGGTAGCCAAAAGTCCATTTCAGTTGTGCACTCATCCATAGCCTCAATTTATAATATGCACGTGTGGATTAGTTGGGGTTCCATTTCATATAGCCAAGGACTCGTAACCTCAGTGAATAATGCACATATGTAACGTACTCAGCAGTCTGTTTCATATAGCCATTCATTCAGAGATAAATTGGATAATAAAATTATTTAAGAGACAGAATCCCGTTTCATATGGTCACCCAAGAAGAGCTTCACTGAGTTACACACACCTGGGAACATGTGAGGAGTCTACTATATATTGCCTCTCATTTACAGCCTCAGTGAGTAATGCACAGGTGTGGAGTAGGCACTAATCTATTTTATATGGCCACAAAATCAAACACTGAGTGAGCAATACACAAGTGTTGAATAGTCACTAGTCTAATCCATATGCCCAGATATTCAAAGTCAGAATCAATATTTCACTCCTGTGGACTAGTCAGAAAACAATTTCATATGGACAATGTTTTTGAGCTTCAGTGAATAATATGTACCTGGAGAAAACTCAGTACACTATTTCATATGACATCTATTTCAAAACTTCATTGAATAAGGAACACCTGTATCTTAGTCAGAATTTTCTTTTAATAGCCACATCTTCAGAGCCTAACTGAAGAACATACACCTTGGAAAAATTCAGGATCCTATTTCGTATAGCCATCATTTTAGAGGCGAATGTAAAAACGCGTGCCTGTGGAGTATTCAGGAGTATCTATTTTACGGACACTAATTCAGAGCGTCGCAGAATAATACAGACCCATGGAAAAGTCAGGAGTTTATTTCACATGGCCACTTATTCAGAACCGCAGTGAACGATCATATACATCAGGAAAATACTCAGGATTCTTTTTTTTTAATTTTTATTGCATTATAGGTTTGGGGGTACATGTGCAGAACGAGCAAGATAGCTGCCTAGGTACACACATGGCAGTGTGCTTTGCTGCTTTCCTCCCCTTCACCCACACTTGGATTATGTATGGCCACTTATTCAGAGACTCAGTGAATAATGCACACCTGGGGTATAGTCGGGAGACTATTTAATATGACTGTTCCCTATGCACTCCGTGGAAAATGGAGAGCAAAATTATAGTCAGGATGATAGAGTCAGGAGTCTACTTTATGTGGTCAATCGTTCAGAAACTCACTGAAGAATACACACTTTAAGAATAGTCAGAGTCTATGTATTATGGAGGCTCAATCACAGCATTTCCAAATAATGCACAATTGGGCAATAGTAATAATTCTATATTATATGGCTTCTTATTCAGAGCTTCAGTGCATTATCAGTAGCTGTGTAGTAGTCAGGACCCTATTTCAGCTTGCCCCAAATTAAGCAGCTGCGTGAATGATACATATATGTGTGATAGTCAAGAGACTCTTTTTTACGGACATTCATACTGAATCTATTCGAATACTGCATATGTGGGGAATAATCACAAGTGTATTTCATATGGTGATTCCTATGGTGGGTTAAACAGTAACGTGAAACTGTGGAGTAAAATGGGGTCAATTACATAAGGCCACACTTTCAGTTTTGCAGGGAATAATATGTATACCTGATACGTCAGGAATCTCTTTCACATGTCCACTCGGTCAGGGCCTCTGTGAATAATACACCCCTCAGGAAGAGTCAAGGTTCTACTTCAAATGGCTACGCATTCAGAGTCTCTGTAAGTAATGCATACCTGGGCAATACACAAGAGCCTCTTTTTATGCCCACTTAGTCAGATGCTCATTCAATTATACACACCCAGAAATGAGTTAAGAGTATACATCACGGAACCAATAATTTAGAGCCTCAGTGAATAATTCACTCCAGGGTTATAGTCGAGCATTTTTTATATGGCCACTCATTCTGTGCTTCCCTGAATGATACACACCTGGGAAATCCTCAGGATTCAATTTCATACTACCACTCATTTAGAACCTTATAAAATAATTCACATTGGAGCAATAGTCAGATGTCTATTTCATATGGCCTCTCATTCACAGTTTCAGTGTATATTGAACTTCTATGGAGGAATCAGGAAGCTGTTTAAGATAGCCACGAATTGAGTGCCTTCCTGAATGATACACACCTGGGTTATAGGATTCTATTTCATATGAACTCTAATTCTTGGTACCGCTCACTAACACACACGTGGAATAGTGTAAGGAGTTTATTTGCTATGGGCACTCATAGAGAACCTGTTTGAATATTGCACACATCGCGAATCATAAGGATTCTATGTTGTACTGCTAGTCATTCAGACAAAAAGTGAATAACGCACATGTTGATAATTAGAAGTCTGTTTCATATGCCCTTCTTTAATAGCCTCTCTGAATATTACAGACTTGATATATAGTTTGGAGTCTATTCTTTATAGCCATTCATTCAGAGAATCACTGAATAATGAACACCTGTGGAATAGTCAAAAGTCTCTTTCTGACTGCCACTCATTTAAAGCCTCACTAAATATACCGACCTGTGGACAAAGTCAGGATTTACTTTTATTCCCTCATTCAGAGTCTCACTAAACAATGCACACCTGTGGAATTGTCAGGAGAATTTATCATGTGGCCTCTGATTCCCAGTGTCACTGAACAATGTGCTGTAGTCTGGAGTCTATTTCATTTAGACACATATTCAGAGCCTCAGTGAATAAGACAGATCCTTGCTATCATAAAGGTTCTAATTAATATGGACACATCCTCTGAGCCTCACTGAATAGTACACACCTGTATAATAATTTGGAGTCTATTTTCAATGGACATTCATTCAGAGCCTCGGTGAAGAATGCACACTCTTTGGGTAGCAAGAAGTCCATTTCATTTGTACACTCATCTCTAGCCTCAGTTTATATTATGCACGAGTGGATTAGTTGCGGTTCCATTTCATATACCCAGGGACTGGTAACCTCAGTAAATAATGGACATATGTAACGTACTCAGCAGTCTGTTTCATATAGCCACTCTTTCAGAGATTCATTGCATAATAAATTATTTAAGATATACACAATCCCGTTTCGTATGGTCACACAAGAAGAGCTTCACTGAGTAATACAAACCTGGGAAAATGTGAGGAGTCTACTATATATAGCCTCTCATTTACAGCCTCAGGGAATAATGCACACGTTTGGAGTAGGCACTAATATATTTTATATGGCCACAAAATCAAACCCTGAGTGAGCAATACACAAGTTTGGAATAGTCACTCGTCCTTTCCACATGCCCAAATATTCAAAGTCAGAGTCAATAATTAACTCATATGGAATAATCAGAAAAAAATTTCATATGGACAAAGTTTTTGAGCTTCAGTGAACAATATATACCTGGGAAATACTAAGGATACTATTTCATATGGCGTCTATTTCAGACCTTGATTTAACAAGGAACACCTGTATCGTAATCAGAATTTTATTTTAATAGCCACATCTTCAGAGCCTAACTGAATAGCATACACCTTGGGAAAAGTCAGAATTCTATTTCGTATAGCCACTCATTTAGAGCCGAATGTAAAAACGCACGCCTGTGGAGTATTCAGGAGTCTCTATTTTATGGAAACTCATTCAGACCGTCAAAGAATAATACAGACCTATGGAAAAGTCAGGAGTGTATTTTACATGGCCACTTATTCAGATCAGAAGTGAGGGATAATATGCATCTGGAAAATACTCAGGATTCTTTTATATATGGTTACTTATTCACAGACTCAATGAATAATGCACACCTGGGGTATAGTATGGAGACTATTTGATATGACCATTCCCTAAGCACTCAGTGGAAAATGGAGAACTGATATATAGTCAGGATGATAGAGTCAGGAGTCTACTTTATGTGGTCACTCGCTCAGAACTCACTGAATAATACACACTTTAGGAATAGTCAGAGTCCATGTATAATGGCCACTCAATCACAGCATTACCAAATAATTCACAATTTGGGAAATAGGAAGGACTCTATGTCATATGGCTTCTAATTCAGAGCTTCAGTGCACAATCAGTAACTGTGTAGTAGTCAGGACCCTATTTCAGCTTACCCCAAATTGAACAGCTCCTTGAACGATACATATATGTGTGAGAGTCAGGTATCTCTTTGATATGGACACTCCTAAAGAACCTCTTAGAATACTACAAATCTGGGGAATAATCACTAGTGTATTTCCTATGGTGATTCCTTTGGAGGGTCAAACAATAACGTGCAACTGTGGAGTAAATGGGTGTCTATTACATAAGGCCACTTTTTCTGTGTTGCAGGGAATAATATGTATATCTGATAAATCAGAAATCTCTTTCACATGTCCACTCGATCAGGGCCTCTGTGAGTAATACTCCCCTCAGAAATAGTCAAGGTTCTACTTCAAATGGCTACACATTCAGCATCTCGGTAAGTAATGCACACCTGGACAATCCACGAAAGTCTCTATTTTATGCCCACTTAGTCAGAGTCTTATTCAGTTATACACACCCGGGGAAGGGTTAAGAGTATACCTCACGGAATCAGTCATTTAGAGCCTAAGTGAATAATGCACACCATGGTTATAGTCGCACATTTTTTTGTATGGCCACTCATTCTGTGCCTCCCTGAATGATACACAACTGGGGAATCCTCAGGATTCATTTTCATACTACCGCTCATGTAGAAATTTATAGAATAATGAACAATGGATCAATAGTCAGGTGTCAATTTCATATGGCCTTTCATTCAATGTTTCAGTGTATAATGAAATTTTGTGGAGTAACCAGGAAGTTGTTTAAGATAGCCACGAATTGAGCGCCTTCCTGAATGATACACACCTGGGTTATAGGATTCTATTTCATAGGAACTCTAATTCTGGCTACCGCTGAGTAATACAAACGTGGGATAGTGTAAGGAGTTTATTTGTCATGGGCACTCATAGAGAAACGTTGAATAATGCACACATGGCGAATAATAAGGATTCTATATTGTATGGCTAGTCATTCAAACAAAAAGTGAATAACGCACATGTGGATTATTAGAATACTGTTTTATAGGCCCCTCCTTCACAGCCTCACTGAATTTTACACACTTGAGATATAGTATGGAGTCTACTCTTTTTGCCCATATATTAAGAGAATCACTGAATAATGAACACCTGTGGAATAGTCAGAAGTCTCTTTCCGAGCGCCACTCATTGAAAGCCTCACTAAATGTACCCACCTGTGGAAAGAGTCAGGATTTACTTCTATTCCCTCATTCAGAGACTCACTATATAATGCACACCTGTGGAATTGTCAGGAGAATTTTTCATGCGGCCTCTCATTCCGAGTGTCACTGAAAAATGTGCTGTATTCTGAAGTCTATTTCATGAAGACACATATTCAGAGACTCAGTGAATAAAAAGACCCGTGCTATCTTAAAGATTCTAATTAATATGAACACATCTTCTGAGCCTCACTGAATAATACACACCTGTAGAATAATTTGGAGTCTTTTTCTGGTGGACATTCATTCAGAGCCTGAGTGAAGAATACACACCCCTGGGGTAGCCAGAAGTCCATTTCACACTCATCCATAGCATCAGTTTGTAATATGCAAGTGTGGATTAGTTGGGGTTCCATTTCATATAGCCAATAACTCGTAACCTCAGTGAGTAATGCACATATGTAACGTACTCAGCAGTCTGTTTCATATAGCCACTCATTCAGAGTTTCATTGGATAATAAAATTATTTAAGAGACAGAATCCCATTTCATATAATCACACAAGAAGAGCCTCATTGATTTATACACACCTGGAAAAATGTGAGGAGTCTACTATATATTGCCTCTCATTTACAGCCTCGGGGAGTAATGCACACGTGTGGAGTAGGCACTAATCTATATTATATGGCCACAAAATCAAACCCTGAGTGAGCAATACACAAGTGTGGAATAGTCACTAGTCTATTCCATATGCCCAGATATTCAAAGTCAGGGCCAATAATTCAGTCCTGTGGTATGTCAGGCAACAATTTTATATGGACAAAGTTTAAGTGCTCCAGTGAATAGTATGTTCCTGGGAAATACTCAGGACGCTATTTCATATGGGGTTTCTTTCAGAGCTTCATTGAATAAGAAACACCTGTATCGTAGTCAGAATTTTCTTTTAACAGTCACATCTTCAGAGCCTCACTGAATAACATACACCTTGGAAAAAGTCAGGATTCTATTTCGTATAGCCACTCATTTACAGCCGAATGTAAAAACGCACGCCTGTGAAGTATTCAGTAGTCTCTACTTTATGGACACTCATTCAGAGCGTCACAGAATAATACAGACCTATAGAAAAGTCAGGAATGTATTTCATATGGCTACTTATTCAGAACGGCAGTGAAGGGTCATATACATCTGGAAGATACTCAGGATTCTTTTATATATGGCCACTTATTCAGAGACTCAGTGAATAATGCACACCTGGGGTATAGTCGGGAGACTATTTGATATGACAGTTTCCTAAGCACTCAGAGGAAAATGGAGAGCTGAAATATAGTCAGGATGATAGAGTCAGGAGTCTGCTTTATGTGGTCACTCGTTCAGAAACACACTGAAGAATACACACCTTAAAAATTGTCATAGTCCAGGTATTATGGCCACTCAATCACAGCATTACCGAATAATGCACAATTGGGCAATAGTAAGGACTCTATATTATATGGGTATTAATTTAGAGCTTCAGTGCATAATCAGCTCCTGTGTAGTAGTAAGGACCCTATTTCAGATTGCCCCAAATTAAGCAGTTCCGTGAATGATATATATATGTGTGCTAGCAGACTCTTTGATATGGACACTCATACAGAACCTTTTCGGATACTGCACATGTGGGGAATAATCACTAGTGTATTTCATATGGTGATTCCTTTGGAGGGTCAAACAATAACGCGCAACTGTGGAGTAAAATGTGGTCTGTTACACAACACCACTCTTCCAGTATTGCAGGGAATAATATATATATCTGACAAGTCAGAAATCTCTTTCACATGGCCACTCGTTTAGGGCCTCTGTGGATAATACTCCCCTCAGTAATAGTCAAGGTTCTACTTCAAATGTCTACACATTCAGAGTCTCTGAAAGTATCGCACACCTGGGAAATACACAAGGGTCTCTTTTTTATGCCCACTTAGTCAGAGTCTCATTCAAATATACACTCCCGGGGAAGAGTTAAGAGTATACCTCACGGAAGCAATCATTTAGAGCCTCAGTGAATAATGCACACCAAGGTCATAGTTGAGAATTTTTTATATGGCCACACATTCTGTGCCTCCCTGAATGATACACACTTGGGGAATCCTCAGGATTCAATTTTATACTACCACTCATTTAGAAACTTATAGAATAATTCACAATGGAGCAATAGTCAGGTGTCCGTTTCATATGGCCTCTCATTCAAAGTTTCAGTGTATACTGAACTTCTATGGAGCAACCAGGACGCCTTTAAGATAGCCATGAATTGAGTGCCTTCCGGCATGATACACACCTGGGTTATAGGATTCTATTTCATATGAACTCTAATTCTGTGTACCGCTGAGTAGGATAGTGTAAGGAGTTTATTTGTTATGGGCACTCATAGAGAACCTATTTGAATAATGCACACACAGTGAATAATAAGAATTCTATATTGTAGTTCTGGTTATTCAGACAAAAATTGAATAACGCACATGTGGGTTATTAGAAGTGTGTTTCATATGCTCTACTTTCACAGCCTCACTGAATATTACACATTGAGATATAATCTAAAGTCTATTCTTTATGGCCATTCATTCAGAGAATCACTGAATAATACACCTGTGAAATAGTCAGAAATCTATTTCTGACCGCCACTTATTGAAATCCTCACTAAATGTACCCACCTGTGGAACGAATCAGGATGAAATTCTATTTCCTCATTCAGAGTCCCAGTAAATAATGCACACCTGTGGAATTGTCAGAAGAATTTTTCATATGGCCTCTCATTCCCAGTGTCACCGAACAACGTGCTGTAGTCTGGAGTCTATTTCATGTAGACACATATTCAGAGCCTCCATTAATAATACAGACCCTTGCTATCGTTAAGATTCTAATTAATATGGACACATCTTCTGAGCCTCACTGTATAATACACACCTGTAGAATAATTTGGAGTCTATTTCGGATGGACATTCATTCAGAGTCTTGGTGAAGAATGCACAAACCTAGGGTAGCCAGAAGTCCATTTCATTTGTACACTCATCCATAGCCTCAGTTTATAATATGCACGTGTGGATTCGTTGGGGTTCCATTTCATATAGCCACAGACTCGTAACCTCAGTTAATAATGCACATATGTAACGTACAAGGCAGTCTCTTTCATATAGACATTCATCCAGGGATTCATTGGATAATAAAATTATTTAAGATAGACAGAATCCCATTTCATATGGTCACAGAAGAAGAGCCTCACTGAGTAATACACACCTGGGAAAATGTGAGGAGTCTACTATATATAGCCTCTCATTTACAGCCTCAGTGAATAATGCACACGTGTCACAAGATTGGAATAGTCACTAGTTTATTCCATAGGCCCAAATATTCAAAGTCATAGTCAAATATTCACTCCTGTGGACTACTCAGGAAACAATTTCATATGGACAATGTTTTAGAGCTTCTGTGAATAAAATATACCTGGGTAATACTCAGGACGCTATTTCATATGGCGTCTATTTCAGAGCTTCATTGAATAAGGAACACCTGTATCATAGTCAGGATTTTCTTTTAACAGCCACATTTTCAGAGCCTAACTGAATAATATACAACTTGAGAAAAGTCAGGATTCTATTTCGTATAGCCACTCATTTAGAGCCAAATGAAAAAACGCACCCCTGTGGAGTATTCAGAAGTCTCTACTTTATGGACACTCATTCAGAGCGTCACAGAATAATACAGACTTACGGAAATGTCAGGAATGTATTTCACATGGCCACTTATTCAGAAACGCAGTGATGGAATATGTACATCTGGAAAATACTCAGGATTCTTTTATATATGACTACTTATTCAGACTCAGTGAATAATGCACACCTGGGGTATAGTCTGGAGACTATTTGATATGACCATTCCCTAAGCACTCAGTGGAAAATGGAGAACTGAAACGTAGTCAGGATGATAGAATCGGGAGTCTACTTTATGTGGTCACTCTTTCAGAAACTAACTGAAGAATACAAACCTTAAGAATAGTCAGAGTCCAGGTATTATGTCCCCTCAATCATAGCATCACCAAATAATGAACAATTGGGCAATAATAAGGAGTCTATATCATATGGATTCTAATTCAGAGTTTCAGTGCATAATCAGCAGCTGTGTAGTAGTCAGTAACCTTTCTCAGCTTGCCCCAAATTAAGCAGCTCCATGAATCATACATATATGTGTGATAGTCAGAAACCTCTTTGATATGGAAACTCATACAGAACCTCTTTGAATACTGCACATGTGGGGAATAATCACTAGTGTATTTCATATGGTGTTTTTTTTTTGGAGGGTCAAATAATAATGCACAACTGTGGAGTTAAATGGGGTGTATTACATAAGGTAACCCTTTCAGTGTTGCAGGGAATAATATGCATATCTGATAAGTCAGGAATCTCTTTCACATGGCCACTCGTTCAGGGCCTCTGTGAATAATATTCCCCTCTGAAATAGTCAAGGTTCTACATTAAGTGGCTACACATTCAGAGTCTCTGTAAGTAATGTACACCTGGGCAATACACAATTGTCCCTTGTTTATGCCCACTTAGTTTGAGTCTAATTCAATTATACAGACCCGGGAAAGAATTAAGAATATACCTCATGGAACCAATCATTTAGAACCTCAGTGAAGAATGCACACCAGGGTCATACTCGAGCATTTTTTATATGGCCACTCATTCTGTGCCTCCCTGAATAATACACACCTGGGGAATTCTCAGGATTCTGTTTCATACTACCACTCATTAAGAAACTCATAGAATAATTCACAATGGGCAACAGTCAGGTGTCTATTTCATGTGGCCTCTAATTCAAAGTTTCAGTGTATAATGAACTTCTATGGAGTAATCAGGACTCTGTTCAAGATAGCCTCGAATTGAGTGCATTCCAGAATGATACACACCTGGGTTATAAGATCCTATTTTGATTCAAAATTAGTGATCGCTATCAGCTTGGGATTGTAGCTCTTAGTGAAAGCTCGGAAAACGTGAGGACCCCACATTTTCAGAGGAATTTTTGTACCGACGGACCGGAAGATTTCCAGTGGAGGAGCCCCCGGTCGCCAATGCGACTTCTGTGGCCGGCATAGCGGTTTTGCTGTCGCCTCGGTGTGGCAGCTCTTTGTGCACAGTGAGGGGGACTGGTTCCCCTACTAACTGGCGTTTGGAGCTCGGGGAACGCAGAGCCGCTTGTTGCGGACTTAAGAAGGAAGCCAGACCGGAGATTCCCAGGACGAAGAGCACCATCAGTCTTATCGCTGTTGTTTTGGCCGGCGCAGTGGGTTGCTCGGATTCCAGCACTGGGAATCAATAAATTGGACATCCTCTCAGGAACCTAATCAGAAAGATGCTAATTGTAAAGACAACAGATGGATAAAATCAAAATAAAGGGAAAAAAAAACAGCTTAAAAAGGCCGAGAACACCGAAAATCAGAATCCCTCTTCCTCTACAGGGGATAGCAATTCCTCATTAGCAACAGAACAAGCCCTAATGGAAGAGGACTGTGTTCCAGTATCTGAAGGAGGCTTAGGAGGTGGATGGTAAAAAACCTCTGGGAATTGAAACGACTTGTTCTAACCCAATGTAAAGAAACTAAGAACTTTGAAAAAAGGTTAGACGAAATGTTAAAAAGAATGGACAATATAGAAAGGAATATAAATAAACTAATGGAGTTGAAAAATACAACACGAGAATTAGTGAAATATGCACAAGATTGAATAGCCGAATTGATCAAGCAGAAGAAAAGATATCAGAGGTCGAAGACCGACTTAATGAAATCGAATGAGAAAACAAGAATAGAGAAAAAAAGGATAAAAAGGAATGAGCAAAGTCTCCAAGAATTATGGAACTATGTGAAAAGACCTAATTTACGTTTGATATGTACACCTGAATGTAATGGAGAGAATGAATCCCAGCTGGAAATTACTCTTCAGGATATTATCCAGGAGAATTTTCCCAATCTAACAAAGCAGAATACCATTCAACCTCAGGTAATACAAAGAAGACCACAAAGATATTCCTTAAGAAGAGCAACCCCAAGACACATAATCATTAGATTCACCAGGGTTGAAACAAAGGAGAAAATACTAAGGGCAGCCAGAGAGAAAGGTCAGGTTACCCACAAAGGGAAGCCTATTAGACTTACAGCAGATCTCTCAGTAGAAACCCTACAAGCCAGAAGAGAGTGGGGGCCGATATTTAACATCCTTAAAGAACAGAACTTTCAGCCCAGAATTTCATATCCTGCCAAACTAAGCTTCACAATTGAAGGAAAAATAAAATCTTTTATGAACAAGCAAGTACTCAGAGATTTTATTACCACCAGGCCTGCTTTACAGAAACTTCTGAAAGATGCATTACACACAGAAAGGAACAACCAGTACTAGCCTTTCTAAAAATATACCAAAAAGTAAAGAGCATCAACAGAAAAAAGAATTTACATCAACAAGTGGATAAAATAGCCAGTTAACATCAAATGGTAGTAGTCTTAAATTAATTGAAAGATACAGCCAAAATCCAATGGTATACAATATCCAGACCCATTTCATATCTAAAGATATACAAAGACTAAAAACAAAGGGTTGGAGAAAGATTTACAAACCAAATAGAGAAAAAAATAAATAAATAAACAAAAAGGAGTTGCAATTCATGCATTTGATAAAACAGATTTCAAACCAACAAAGATAGAGTGGTATAAGGCTCAATGCATCCTAACACCTAGATACATAAGACCCATAAAGAGATTCAGACTCAATGAAACAGAAAATTAATAAGGAATCTGAACTCAGATTAGTAACAAGTAAACTTAATAAGCACTTGTAGAACTCTCCACTTTAGATAAATTAAATATACATTCTCCATTTTAAATACACAAAATAATGATTAGCCATTATTAGTAGCCATTTATAGAATAAAGCAATATTTCTGTTCTCTCTCCCTCTTTTTCTTCCTCTCTTTTTCTTTCCAAAAAAAAAGATTCTATTTCATATGATCTCTAATTCTGGGTATTGCTGAGTACTTCACACATGGGATGGCTTAAGGAGTTTATTTGTTATGGGCACTCAAAGAGAACTTACTTAAATAATCCACACTCATGGCGAATAATAAAGATTCTATGTGGACCAGAGGAGGACTCGCAAGATGGCTTTGGAGAAGCGACTCTGGATTGCAGCACTCAGTGAAGGCACAGAGGGTGAGTCCTAGCTGCATTCTCAGATGGACCTTTTGTGCCCACAAAGCGTTGAAAGTCCCAGGTGTGGGAGAGACACGGGACGCTAGCACAGCCAGCTACTGCAGCCGGCTCACACAGCTGCTTCGGCTGGCACCACAGCGGGACCCGGCACGGAACTCACTGGTCTGGGTGCCCTCTTAAACCGGCAATCTAATACTTGGAAGGGCAGATTGGCCTGTCCATTTGATTGAATGGGACTTGGACAATGAGCCAGACCAGGAGATTCCTGGGAAGCATAATCTGAGCCGGTGCATTGGGCAGCGGCACAGGAGATCACAGGGACCCCAGTGCCCTATCGGCAGGCTACTGGGGCGCCAGTGAGAGTCGACATTTCAGCTTGGGGAGAGGAAGAGAGAGAGAGAGAGAGAGAGGACGGAATCTGAGGCAGGGAGCTGGGTGATCGGGCTCCGCGTGTCCCACCCTGATGGGGACAAGCAGGGTGGCGACTGGATGCGCTAAGGGCTGAGAGTTTTGCTGCTGGCATCTAGGACAGTGCAGCCCGCTGGGAGAGGTTTGTCTGCCACTGAAGACGCAGTCCACCTCTACTGAAGTACCGCCCAGGGCTGACGCAGCCTGCCATTGCCGAGGCAACCTGCCATAACAGAGACACTGTGCCAGGATGGGGGAGCGCTCCAAAGCAGAACGGAGTCCAGCAGCAACAGGGCAGACCCGCCCTAGCAGGGCAGAGCCCCGGCAGGCAAATAGTAAATAGGCTGTCTCCTAGTGGGGCAGGACAGTGCAACAGATACTCATAAAGAAATCCCCAACTCCCTGAGACAAAGCATCTAAGGGGGAAATCTAAAAGCGTGGTGTTTTATGAGTTCTGTTGCAGCAGACATAAACAACCTCCCAACAACCCTGAATGAACAACGAAGCTCACAGATCAGCACTGGAGCTCCTATAAAACACAGACCGTCTCCTCAAGCAGCTCCCTGTCCCCTGTATATCCAAAGAGTCACCCCAAAAAAGAAATAATCAGACTCACATATGGCAGGCATCATTCTGGAACAAAGAGAGCAGAAGAAAAAACTGGTATCATCACTCACTGTTCTGCAGCTGCTGCAGGTATACCCCAGACAAGAAGGGACTGAAGTGGGCCTCAGCACTCATACAGCAGAGGGGCTAGACCATTAGAAGAAAAACCAAATAACAGAAATACTTCATCATCAACAACCTCAGTGCCAACACAGAGACCCAACTGAAAAATCAGCAACTACTAAGGCGATAGGTGGATAAATCCATAAAGATGGGAAGAAACCAGCGCAAAAAGGAGGAAAACACCCGAAACCAAAACACTTCACCTCCTACAGAGGACCAAAACTCCTCACCAGCAAGGGAACAAAGCTGGACGGAGAATGAGTGTGACTAAATGAAGGAATCAGAACTCAGAAAGTGAATAATGAGAAACTTCACTGAGCTAAAATAACATGTTCTAAATAAGTGCCAAGAAACTAAGAACCTTGAAAAAAAGATTTGAAAAAAGATTCGAGGAATTTATAACAAGAATGGACAACTTAGAGAGGAATATGAATGAATTGAAGGAGCTAAAAAACAACATTAGAACTTCGCGAAGCATGCACAAGTTTCAACAGCCGAATTGACCAAGCAGAAGAAAGAATATCAGAATTCTAAGATCAACTCAATGAAATAAAAAGAGAAACCAAGATTAAAGAAGAAAGCACAAAAAGGAATGAACAAAATCTCCAAGAAATGTGGGACTATGTGAAGAGACAAAACCTACGTTTGATAGGTGTACCAGAATGTGATGAAGAGAATGAATCCAAGCTGGAAAATACTCTTCAGGATATTATTCAGAAAAATATCCCAAACCTAGCAAGACAGGTCAATACTCAACTCCAGGAAATAAGGAGAATACCACAAAGATACTCCGCAAGAAGAGCAATCCCAAGGCACATAATCGTCAGATTCACCAGGGTTGAAATGAAGAAGAAAATACTCAGGGTAGCCAGAGAGAAAGGTCGGGTCACCGACAAAGGGAAGGCCATCAGACTCACAGCAAATCTCTCGGCAGAGACTCAACAAACCAGAAGAGAATGTGGGCCAATATTCAACATCCTTAAAGAAAAGAACTTTCAACCCAGAATTTCATATCCAGCAAAACTGAGCTTCAAAAGTGAAGGAAAAATAAAATCCTTCACGAACAAGCAAGTACTCAGAGATTTTGTCAGCACTAGGCCTGCTTTACAAGAGCTCCTGAAAGAGGCACTACACATAGAAAGGAACAACCAGTACCAGCCATTCGAAAAGCATACCAAATGCTAAAAAGCATCAACAAAAGGAAGAATCTACATGAACCAATGGGCAAAACAGCCAGCTAGCATAAAAATGGCAGTATCAAATTCACGCATAACAATATTAACCCTAAATGTAAATGGGGTAAATGCACCAATCAAAAGACACAGACTGGCAAATTGGATAAAAAAACCAAAACCCATCAGTGTGCTGTATCCAGGAAACCCACCTCAAACGGAAAGATATACAAAGGCTCAAAATAAAGGGATGGAGGAAGATTTACCAAGAAAATGGAGAGCAAAAAAAAGCAGGAGTTGAAATTCTCGTCTCTGATAAAATAGACTTTAAAGCAACAAAGATCAAAAGGGACAAAGAAAGTCATTACATAATGGTAAAAGGATCAATACAACAAGAAGAGCTAACGACTCTAAATATATATGTACCCAATGCAGGAGCACCCAGATACATAAGGCAAGTTCTAAATGACTTACAAAGAGACTTAGACTCCCACACAATAATAGTGGGAGACTTTAACACTGCACTGTCAATATCAGACAGATCAACCAGACAGAAAATTAACAAGGATAACCAGAACTTGAACTCAGACTTGGAACAAGCAAACCTGATAGACATTTACAGAACTCTCCATTCCAAATCCACAGAACATACATTCTTCTCAGCATCACGTCACACCTAACCTAAAATCGACCACATAATTGGAAGTAAAGCACTCCTCTGCAAATGCAAAACAAGTGAAATCATAACAGTCTCTCAGACCATCGTGCAGTCAAGTTGGAACTCAGAATTCAGAAAATAACTCAGAACCGCACAGCTTCATGGAAACTGAACAACTGGCTCTTGAATGTTGATTGGATAAACAAACAATTGAAGGCAGAAATAAAGAAGTTATTTGAAACCTATGAGAATGAAGACACAACGTACCAGAATCTCTGGGACAGATTTAAAGCAGTCTGTAGAGGAAAATATATAGCAATAAGTGCCCACATGAGAAGAGTGGAGAGATCCAAAATTGACACCCTGTCGTCAAAATTGAAAGAGCTAGAGAAGCAAGATCAAAAAAACTCAAAACCTAGCCGAAGGCAAAAAATAACCAAGATCAGAGCAGAATTGAAAGAGATAGAGACAAGAAAAACCCTTCAAAAAGTTAATAAATCCAAGAGCTGGTTTTTTGGAAAGATCAACAAAATAGACAGACCACTAGCCAGACTGATAAAAAAGAAGAGAGAGAACAACCAAATAGATGCAATAAGAAACGATAAAGGGGAAATCACCACAGACTCCACAGAAATTCAAACCATCATCAGAGAATACTACAAACAACTCTATGCACATAAACTAGTAAACCAGGAAGAAATGGATAAATTCCTGGACGCCTGTGTCCTCCCAAGCCTAAACCAGGAGAAAGTTGAAACTATGTATAGCCCAATAACAAGGTCCGAAGTTGACGCAGCAATTAAGAGTTTACCACACAAAAAAAGCCCAGGTCCAGATGGGTTTACAGCTGAATTCTACCAGACACACAAAGAGGATCTGGTACCATTCCTTCTAAAACTATTCCAAATAATTCAAAAAGAGGGAACCCTTCCCAAATCATTTTATGACACCAACATTATCCTGATACCAAAACCCGGCAGAGACTCAACAAGAAAAGAAAACTTCAGGCCAATATCCATGATGAACATAGATGCAAAAATCTTCAATAAAATACTGGCAAACCGATTGCAACAGCACATTAAAAAACTTATCCATCATGATCAAATAGGATTCATTCCGGGGATGCAAGGCTGGTTCAACATACTCAAGTCTATAAATGTAATTCACCACATAAACAGAAGCAAAAACAAAAACCACGATTATCTCAATTGATGCAGAGAAGGCATTTGACAAAATTCAACAGCCCTTTATGCTAAAAACCCTCAATAAACTGGGTATTGATGGAACATATCTCAAAGTAATAAAAGCTATTTATGACAAACCAACAGCCAATATCACACTGAATGGGCAGAAACTGGAAGCATTCCCTTTGAAATCCGGCACTAGACAAGGATGTGCTCTCTCACCACTCTTATTCAACATAGTATTGGAAGTTCTAGTCAGAGCAATCAGGCAAGAAAAAGAAATAAAGGATATTCAAATAGGAAAGTTGGAAACCAAATTGTCTCTATTTGCAGACGACATTGTAGTATACCTAGAAGACCCCAACACCTCAGCACAAAAGCTCCTGAAACTAATAAGCAAATTCAGCAAAGTCTAAGGATATAAAATCAATCTTCAAAAACCACAAGCATTCCTGTGCAACAATAACGGACTTAAAGAGAACCAAATCAAGAACGAACTGCCATTCACAATTGCTAAAAGAAAATAAAATACCTAGGAATAAAACTCACAAGGAATGTAAGAGACCTCTTTAAGGAAAACTACAAATCACAGCTCAACGAAATAAGAGAGGACACAAACAGATGGAGAAACATTCCATGTTCGTGGTTAGGAAGAATCAATATAGTGAAAATGGCTATACTGCCCAAAGTAATTTACACAATCAATGCTATCCCCAACAAACTACCATTGAATTTCTTCACAGAACTGGAAAAAACCACCATGAATTTCATATGGAACCAAAAAAGAGCCCGCATAGCCAAGTCAATTCTAAGCAAAAAGAACACAGCGGGAGGCATCACGCTACCAGACTTAAAACTATACTACAAGGCTACATTAATCAAAACAGCATGGTACTGGTACTAAAACAGAGATATAGACCAATGGAACAGAACAGAAGCATTGGAGGCAACACAACATATGTACAACCATATTATCTTTGATAAACCAGACAAAAACAAGTAATGGGGAAAGGATTTTCTATTTAATAATAATTTGGAGTCTATTTTCGATGGACATTCATTCAGAGCCTAGGTGAATAATGCACACCCCTGGGATACCAAGAAGTTCATTTCATTTGTACACTCATCCATAGCCTCAGTTTATAATATGCAAGTGTGGATTACTTGGGGTTACATTTCATATAGCCACGGACTCGTAACCTCAGTGAATAATTCACATATGTAACGTGCTCAGCAGTCTGTTTCATATAGCCACTTATTCAGAGATTCATTGGATAATAAAATTATTTAACATAGACAGAATCCCGTTTCACATGGTCACACAAGAAGAAACTCTCTGAGTAATACACACCTGGGATAATGTGAGGAGTCTATTATATATCGCCTCTCTTTTACAGCCTTAGGGAATAATGCACACATGTGGAGTAGGCACAAATAAATTTTATATGGCCCCAAAATCAAACCCTGAGTTAGCAATACACAAGTTGGGACTAGTCACTAGTCTATTCCATATGCCCATATACTCAAAGTCAGGGTCAATAATTCACTTCTGTGGACTAGTCAGAAAGCAATTTCATATGGACAAATATTTGGAGTTTCAGTGAATAATATATTCCTGGGAAACACTCAGGACGCCATTTCATATGGCCTCTTTTTCAGAGCTTCATTGAATAAGAAACTCCTGTATCTTAGGCAGAAATTTCTTTCAACAGCCACATCTTCAGAGCCTAAATAAATAACATACACCATGGGAAAAGTCAAGATTATATTTCGTATAGCCATTTATTTAGTGCCGAATATAAAAACGCACGCCTGTGGAGTATTCAGAAATCTCTATTTTACGGACACTCATTCAGAGCGTCACAGAATTATGCAGACCTATGGAAAAGTCAGGAGTTTATTTCACATGGCCAGTTATTTACGACCGGAGTGAAGGATCACATACATCTGGAAAATACTCAGGATTCTTTTATATATGGCTACTTATTCAGAGACTCAGTGAATAATGCACACCTGGGGTATAGTCTGGAGACTATTTGATATGACCATTCCCTAAGCACTCAGTGGAAAATGGAAAGCTGAAATATAGTCACGACAATAGAGTCAGGAATCTACTTTATGTGGTCACTCGTTCAGAAACTCACTGAAGAATACACACCTTAAGAATAGTCAGAGTCCAGGTATTATGGTCACTCAATTAACGCATTACCAAAAAATGCACAATTGGGCAATAGTAAGGAGTCTGTGTCATATGGCTTCTAATTCAGAGCTTCAGTATATAGTCAACAGCTGTGTAGTTGTCAGGACCCTATTTCAGGTTGCCCCAAATTAAGCATCTCCGTGAATGATACATATATGTGTGATAGTCAGGAGACTCTTTGATATGGACACTCATACAGAACCTCTTCGAAACGGCACATGTGGAGAATTATCACCAGTGTATTTCATATGGTGATTCTGTTGGAAGGTCAAACAATAATGCACAACTGTGGAGTAAAATGCGGTCTATTTCATAAGGACACTCTTTCAGTGTTGCAGGGTATAATACGTATATCTGATAAGTCAGGAAGCTCTTTCACATGGCCACTCGTTCAGGGCCTCTGTGAATAATACTCCCCTCAGTAATAGTCAAGGTACTACTTCAAGGGCTACACATTCAGAGTCTCTGTAAGTAATGCACACCTTGGAAATACAAAAGAGTCTCTTTTTTATGCCCACTTAGTCAGAGTCTCATTCAATTATACACACCCGGGGAAGAGTTAAGAGTATAACTCACGGAACCAATAATTTAGAGCCTCAGTGAATCATACACACCAGTTGGGCATTTTCCATATGGCCACTCATTCTGTGCCTCCCTGAATGTCACACAGGGAGGATTCCTCAGGGAATCCTCAGAATTCAATTTCATACTACCACTCATGTAGAACCTTATAGAATAATTCACAATGGTGCAATAGTCAGGTTTCTATTTCACATGGCCACTTATTCAGAACTGCAGTGGAGGATCATAGACATCTGGAAAATACTCAGGATTCTTTTATATATGGCAACTTATACAGAGACTCAGTGAATAATGCACACCTGGGGTATAGTCTGGAATCTACTTGATATGACCGTTCTCTAAGCACTCAGTGAAAAATGGAGAGCTGAAATACAGTCAGAATGATAGAGTCAGGATTCTACTTTATATGGTCACTCGTTCGAAACACACTGAAGAATACACACTTTAAGAATAGTCAGAGTCCAGTATTATGGCCACTCAATCACAGCATTACCGAATAATGCACAACTGGGCAATAGTAAGGAGTCTATATCATATGGCTTCTAATTCAGAGCTTCAGTGCATAATCAGCAGCTGTGTAGTCGTCAAGACCCTATTTCAGCTTGCCCCAAATTGAGCAGCTCCGTGAATGATACATATATGTGTGATAGTCAGCTGTCTCTTTGATATGGACACTCATAGAGTCCCTCTTCGAAAACTGCACATGTGGGGAATAATCACTAGTGTATTTCACATGGTGTTTCCTTTGGAGGGTCAAACGGTAACAAGCAACTGTGGAGTAAAATGGGGTCTATTACATAAGGCCCCTCTTTCAGTGTTGTAGGGAATAATATGTATGTCTGATTAGTCAGGAATCTCTTTCATATGTCCAGTCGTCCAGGGCCTCTGAGAAAAATACTACCCTCAGAAATAGACAAGTTTCTACTTCAAAAGGCTACACATTCAGTGTCTCTGTAAGTAATGCACACCTGGGCAATACCAAGAGTCTCTTTTTTATGCCCACTTAGTCAGAGTCTCATTCAATTATACACACCCGGGGAAACGGTAAGAGTATATCTCACAGAAGCAATCATTTAGAGCCTCAGTGAATAATGCACACCAGGGTTATAGTCGAGCATTTTTTATACAGATACTCATTTTGTGCCTCGCAGAATGATACACACCTGGGGAATCCTCTGGATTCTAATTTATACTACCACTCATGTAGAACCTTATAGAATTATTCACAATGGAGCAATATTCAGGTGCCTATTTTCTATGGCCTCTCATTCAAAGTTTCAGTCTATTATGAACTTTTATGTAGTAATCAGGTCGCTGTTTATGATAGCCATGAATTGAGTGCCTTCCTGAATGATACACATCTGGGTTATAGGATTTTATTTCATATAAACTCTAATTCGGGGTACCGCTGAGTAATACACACGTGGGATAGTGTAAGGAGTTTATTTGTTTTGGGCACTCATAGAGAAACTTTGAATAAAGCACACATGGTGAATAATAAGGATTCTATGTTTTACGGCTAGTCATTCAAACAAAAAGTGAATAACGCACATGTGGATTATTAGAAATCGGTTTCATTTGCCCTCTTTCACAGCCTCACTGAATATTACACACTTGAGATATAGTCTGGAGTCTATTATTAATAAACATTTGTTCAGAGAATCACTGAATAATGAACACCTTTGGAATAGTCAGAAGTCTCTTTTTGACTGCCACTCATTGAGACCCTCACTAAATGTACCCACCTGTGGAAAGAGTCAGGATTTACTTCTATTCCCTCATTCAGAGTCTCACTAAATAATGCACACCTGTGGAATTGTCAGGAGAATTTTTCATGCGGCCTCTGATTCCGAGTGTCACTGAACAATGTGCTGTAGTCGGGAGTCTATTTCATGTAGACACATATTCGGAGCCTCAGTGAATTAGGCAGACCCTTGCTATCTTAAAGATTCTAAATAATATGGACACATCTTCTGAGCCTCACTGAATAATACACAACTGTAGAATAATTTGGAGTCTCTTTTCGATGGACATTCATTCAGAGCCTCGGTGAAGAATGCACACAACTGGAGTAGCCAGAAGTCCATTTCATTTGTACACTCATCCGTAGCCTCAGTTTATAATATGCATGTGTGGATTCGTTGGGCTTCCATTTCATATAGCCAGGAACTCGTAACCTCAGTGAATAATGCACATATGTAACGTACTCAGCAGTCTGTTTCATATAGCCACTTATTCAGAGATTTATTTTATTATTTTATTATTTTTTTATTTTTTTATTTTTTTAATTTTTATTGCATTATAGGTTTTGGGGTACATGTGCAGAACGAGCAAGATAGTTGCATAGGTACACACATGGCAGTGTGCTTTGCTGCTTTCCTCCCCTTCGCCCACACTTGGTATTCATCCCCAGGCTATCGCCCCAGCCCCCCGCTGCTGTCCCTCCCCCATTCCCCCCAACAGTTCCCAGCGTATAGTAGACCGCCTCTCTGTTTCCACGTGTTCTCATTTTTCTCACCCACCTATGAGTGAGTATATGCCATATTTCTTTTTCTGTTCTTGTGTCAGTTTGCTGAGAATGATGTTCTCCAGATTCATCCATGTCCCTACAAAGGACACAAACTCATCACTTTTGATTGCTGCATAATATTCCATGGTGTACATGTGCCACATTTTCCCAGTCCAGTCTATCATCGTTGGGCATTTGGGTTGGTTCCATGTCTTTGCTATTGTAAACAGTGCTGCAATGAACATTCGTGTGCATGTGTCCTTATAGTAGAACGATTTATAGTCCTTTGGGTAGATACCCAGTAATGGGATTGCTGGGTCAAATGGAATTTCTATTTCTAGGTCCCTGAGGAATCGCCACACTGTCTTCCACAATGGTTGAACTAATTTACACTCCCACCAACAGTGTAAGAGTGTTCCTATTTCTCCACATCCTCTCCAGCATCTTCTGTCTCCAGATTTTTTAATGATTGCCATTCTAACTGGTGTGAGATGGTATCTCAATGTGGTTTTGATTTGCATCTCTCTAATGACCAATGACGATGAGCACTTTTTCATATGTTTGCTGGCCTCATGTATGTCTGCTTTCGTAAAGTTTCTGTTCATATCCTTTGCCCATTTTTGAATGGGCTTGTTTGTTTTTTTCCTGTAAATCTGTTTCAGTTCTTTGTAAATTCTGGATATCAGGCCTTTGTCAGATGCGTAAACTGCAAAGATTTTTTCCCATTCTGATGGTTGCCGATTCACTCTAGTGACAGTTTCTTTTGCTGTGCAGAAGCTGTGGAGTTTGATTAGGTCCCATTTGTCTATTTTGGCTTTTGTTGCCAATGCTTTTGGTGTTTTGTTCATGAAGTCCTTGCCTACTCCTATGTCCTGAATGGTTTTGCCTAGATTTTCTTCTAGGGTTTTTATGGTGTCAGGTCTTAGGTTTAAGTCTTTAATCCATCTGGAGTTAATTTTATAGTAAAATTATTTAAGAGAGAGAATCCCACTTCATAAGGTCACACAAGAAGAGCTGCAGTGAGTTATACACAACTGGGAAAATGTGAGGAGTCTACTATATATTACCTCTCATTTACAGCCTCAGGGAATAATTCACACGTGTGGAGTAGGCACTTATCTATTTTATGTGGCCACAAAATCCAACCCTGAGTGAGCAATACACAAGTGTGGAATAGTCACTAGTCTATTCCATATGCCCAAATATTCAAAGTCAGGGTCAATAATTCACTCCTGTGGACTGGCAGGAAACAGATTCATATGGACAATGTTTTAGAGCTTCAATGAATAATATGTACCTGGGAAAATCTCAGTACGCTATTTCATATGGCGTCTATTTCAGAGCTTCATTGAATAAAGAACACCTGTATCGTAGTCAGAATTTACTTTTAATACCCACATCTTCAGAGCCTTACTGAATAACATACACCTTGAGAAAAGTCAGGATTCTATTTCGTATAGCCGAATTTTAGAGCCGAATGTAAAAACGCACACATGTGGAGTATTAAGGAGTCTCTATTTTATGGACAGTCATTCAGAGTATCACAGAATAATACAGTCCTCTGGTAAAGTCAGGAGTGTGTTTCACATGGCCACTTATTCAGAACCGCACTGAAGGATCATCTACATCTGGAAAATACTCAGGATTCCTTTCTATATATCCACTTATTTAGAGACTCAATGAATAATGCATATCTGGGGTATAGTCTGCAGACTATGTGATATGACCATTACCTAAGCACTCAGTGGAAAATGAAGAGCTGAAATTATAGTTAGGATGATAGAGTCAGGAGTCTACTTTATGTGGTCACTCGTTCAGAAACTCACTGAAGAATACAAACCTTAAGAATAGTCAGAGTCCATGTATTATGGAGACTCAGTCACAGCATTTTCACATAATGCACAACTGGGCAATAGCAAGAAGTCTATATCATATGGCTTCTAATTCAGAGCTTTAGTGCATAATCAGTAGCTGTGTAGTAGTCAGGACCCTATTTCAGCTTGCCCCAAATTAATCAGCTGCGTGAATGATACATATATGTGTGATAGTCAGGAGACTCTTTGATATGTACACTCATACAGAACCTCTTCGAGTACTGCACATGTGGGGAATAATCACTAGTGTATTTCATATGGTTATTCCTTTGGAGGGTCAAAAAATAACGTGCAACCCTGGAGTAAAATGGGGTCTATTACATAAGGCCACTCATTAAGTGTTGCAGGGAATAATATGTATATCTGATAGGTCGGGAATCTCTTTCACGTTGCCACTGTTTCAGAACCTCTGTGAGTAATACGCCCCTCAGAAAGAGTCAAGGTTCTACTTCAAATGGCTACACATTCAGAGTCTCTGTAAGTAATGCACACCTGGGCAGTACACAAGAGTCTCTTTTTTATGCCCACTTACTCAGAGTCTCATTCCATTATACACACCCGGGGAAGAGTTAAGAGTATACCTCACGGAACCAATCATTTAGACCCTCAGTGAATAATGCACAAGAGGTTTATAGTCGAGCATTTTTTATATGACCACTCATTCTGTTCCCCCCGGAATGATACACACCTGGGGAATCCTCAGAAATCAATTTTATCCTAACACTCATGTAGAACATTATAGAATAATTCACAATGAAACAATAGTCAGGTGTCTATTTCATATGACCTCTCATTCAAAGTTTCAGTGTATAATGAACTTCTGTGGAGTAATCAGGATGCTTTTTAATATAGCTACGAATTGAATGCCTTCCTGAAGGTTAGACACCTGGGTTATAGGACTCTATTTCATATAAACTCTAATTCTGGGTACCGCTGAGGAATACACACGTGGGATAGTGGAAGGAGTTTATTTGTTATGGTCACTCATAGAGAACATGTTTAAATAATGCACACATGGCAAATAATAAAAATTCTATGTTGTACAGCTAGTTATTCAGACAAAAAGTGAATAACGCACATGTGGATTATTAGAAGTCTGTTTCATATGCCCCTCTTTCACAGCCTCACTGAATATTACACACTTGAGATATAGTATGGAGTCTATTCTTTAAGGCCATTCATTCAGAGAATCACTGAATAATGAACACCTGTGGAATAGTCAGAAGTCTCTTTCCGACCGCCCCTCAATAAAAGCCTCACTTAGTGTACCCACCTGTGGAAAGAGTCAGAAATTACCTCTATTCCCTCATTCAGAGTCTCACTAAATAATGCACACCTGTGGAATTGTCAGTAGAATTTTTCATGCGGCCTCTCATTCCGAGTGTCACTGAACAATGTGCTGTAGTCAGGAGTCTATTTCATGTAGGCACATATTCAGAACCTCAGTGAATAAGACAGACCCTTGCTATTGTAAATATTCTAATTAATATGGACACATCTTCTGAGCCTCACTGAATAATACTCACCTGTAAAATAATTTGGAGTCTATTTTCGATGATCATTCATTCAGAGCCTCGGTGAAGAATGCACACCCCTGAAGGTGCCAGTAGTCCATTTCATTTGTACACACTTCCATAGCCTCAGATTATAATATGCACGTGTGGATTACTTGGGGTTCCATTTCATATAGCCAGGGACTCTTAACCTCAGTGAATAATGCGCATATGTAACATACGCAGCAGTCTGTTTCATATAGCCACTCATTCAGAGATTCATTGGATAATAAAATTATTATTTTTTAAATTTTTTAAATCTTTATTGCATTATAGGTTTTGTGGTACATGTGTAGAGTGTGCAAGATAATTGCATAGGTACACACATGTCAGTGTGCTTTGCTGCCTTCCTCCCCTTCACTCACACTTGGCATTTATCCCCGGGATATTTTTACCCAGCCCCCCACACTGTTTCTCCCCTTTTCCCCCCAATAGACCCCAGTGTGTAGTCGACCCCCTTCCTGTGTCCATGTGTTCTCATTTTTCTCACCTGCCTGTGAGTGAGAATATGCGGTATTTGTTTTTCTCTTCTTGTGTCAGTTTGCTGAGAATGATGTTTTTCAGATTCATCCATGTCCTTACAAAGGATACAAACTCACCATTTTTGATTGCTGCATTATATCGCATGGTGTATATGTGCCACATTTTTCCAGTCCAGTCTATCATCGATGGGCATTTGGGTTGGTTCCAGGTCTTTGCTGTTGTAAACAGTGCTGCACTGAACATTCGTGTGCATGTGTTTTTATAGTAGAACGATTTATAGTCCTTTGGATATATACCCAGTAATGGGATTGCTGGGTCAAATGGAATTTCTATTTGTAGGTCCTTGAGGAATCGCCAAACTGTCTTTCACAAGGGTTGTACTGATTTAAACTCCCACCAACAGTCTACGAGTGTTCCTATTTCTCCACATCCTCTCCAGCATCTGCTGTCTCCGGTTTTTTTAATGATCGCCATTCTAACTGGCTTGAGATGGTATCTCAATGTGGTTTTGATTTGCTACTCTCTAATGACCAGTGATGATGAGCATTTTTTCATATGTTTGTTGGCCTCATGTAGGTCTTCTTTTGTAACGTGTCTGTTCGTATCCTTTGCCCATTTTTGAATGGGCTTGTTTGTTTTTTTCCTGTAAATCTGTTTGAGTTCTTTGTAAATTCTAAATATCAGACTTTGTGAGATACGTAATTTGCAAAGATTTTTTTCCCATTCAGATCGTTACCGATTCCCTCTAGTGACTGTTTATTTTGCCATACAGAAGCTGTGGAGTTTGATTAGGTCCCATTTGTCTATTTTGGCTTTTGTTGCCAATGCTTTTGGTGTTTTGGTCATGAAGTCCTTGCCTACTCCTATGTCCTGAATGATTTTGCCTAAATTTTCTTCTAGGGTTTTTATGGTGTCAGGTCGTATGTTTAAGTCTTTAATCCATCTGGAGTTAATTTTAGTGTAAGGTGTGAGGAAGGGGTCCAATTTCTGCTTTCTGCACATGGCTAGCCAGTTTTACCAACACCATTTATTATACAGGGAATCCTTTCCCCATTGCTTGTTTTTGTCTGGTTTATTAAAGATTATATGGTGGTAGATATGTTGTGTTGCCTCTGATACCTCTGTTCTGTTCCATTGCTCTATATCTCTATTTTGCTACCAGTACTATGCTGTTTTTATTATTGTAGCCTTGTAGTATAGTTTGAAGTCTGGTAGTGTGATGCCTCCCGCTGTGTTCTTTTTGCTTAGAATTGATTTGGCTATGTGGGTTCTCTTTTGGTTCCATATGAATTTCATGGTGGTTTTTTTCAGTTCTGTGAAGAAATCCAATGGTAGTTTGATGAGGATAGCATTGATTGTTTAAATTACTTTGGGCAGTATAGCCATTTTCACGATATTGATTCTTCTTAACCACGAACATGGAATGTTTCTCCATCTCTTTGTGTCCTGTCTTATTTCGTTGAGCAGTGGTTTGTAGTTTTCCCTGAAGAGGTCCCTTACGTTACTTGTGAGCTTTATTCCTAGGTATTTTATTTTCTTCGTAGCAATTGTGAATGGCAGTTCATTCTTGATTTGGTTCTCTTTAAGTCTGTTATTGGTGTATAGGAATACTTGTAATTTTTGCACATTGATTTTATATCCTGAGGCTTTACTGAAGTTGCTTATCAGTTGCAGGAGCTTTTGGGCTGAGGTGATGGGGTCTTCTAGGTATACTGTCATGTCGTCTGCAAATAGAGACAATTTTGCTTCCACCTTTCCTATTTGAATACCATTTATTTCTTTTTCTTTCCTGATTGCTTTGGCTAGAACTTCCAGTAATATGTTGAATAGGAGCGGTGAGAGAGGGCATCTTTGTCTAGTGCCGGATTTCAAAGGGAATGCTTCCAGTTTTTGCCCATTAAATATGATATTTCTGTTGGTTTGTCATAAATAGCTTTTATTACTTTGAGATATTTTCCATCAATACTAAGTTTATTGAGGGTTTTTAGCATAAAGGACTGTTGAATTTTTTCAAATGCCTGCTCTGCATCGATTGAGATAATCATGAGATTTTTGTTTTTGCTTCTGTTTATGTGGTGAATTACATTTATAGACTTGCATATGTTGAACCAGCCTTGCATCCCCGGGATGAATCCTACTTGTTCATGATGGATAAGTTTTTTAATGTGCAGTTGCAATCGGTTTGCCAGTATTTTATTGAAGATTTTTGCATCTATGTTCATCATGGATATTGGCCTGAAGTTTTCTTTACTTGTTGAGTCTCTGCCGCGTTTTGGTGTCATGATGATGTTGGTCTCATAAAATGATTTGGGAAGGGTTCCCTCTTTTTGAATTATTTGGAAGAGTTTCAGAAGGAATGGTACCACATCCTGTTTGTGTGTATAGTTGAAATTAGCTGTGAACCCATCTGGACCTGGGCTTTTCTGTGTGGTAGGCTCTTAATTG
Source organism: Saguinus oedipus (assembly GCA_031835075.1). Classification (NCBI taxonomy): domain Eukaryota; kingdom Metazoa; phylum Chordata; class Mammalia; order Primates; family Cebidae; genus Saguinus; species Saguinus oedipus. Next base: position 31,123,680 of record CM063180.1, on the reverse strand, counting down.
CTGCTTCAACTTCAGACCATGTTATTAGTCTATTCATAGTTTCGGCTTCCTCCTGATTAGGCTTGGGAGGACACAGGCGTCGAGGAATTTATCCATTTCTTCCTGGTTTACTAATTTATGTGCATAGAGTTGTTTGTGGTATACTCTGATGATGGTTTAAATTTCTGTGTAATCTGTGGTGATTTCCCCATTTTCGTTTTTTATTGCATCTATTTGGTTGTTCTCTCTTTCCTTTTTTATCAGTCTGGCTAGTAATCTGTGTATTTTATTGATCTCAAAAAAGCAGCTCTTGGATTTATTGATTTTTTGAAGGGTTTTTCTTTTCTCTATCTCCTTCAGTTCTGCTCTGATCTTAATTACTTTTTGTCATCGGTTAGGTTTTGAGCTTTTTTGATCTTGCTCCTCTAGCTCTTTCAATTTTGACGATAGGTGTCCATTTTGAAACTCTCCACTCTTCTCATGTGGGCACTTATTGCTATATATTTTCCTCTACAGACTGCTTTAAATGTGTCCCAGAGATTCTGGTACGTTGTGTCTTCATTCTCATTGGTTTCAAAGAACTTCTTCCTTTCTGCCTTCATTTCATTGTTTATCCAATCAACATTCAAGAGCCAGTTGTTCAGTTTCCATGAAGCTGTGCAGTTCTGAGTTATTTTCTGAATTATGAATTCCAACTTGATTGCACTATGGTCTGAGAGACTGTTTGTTATGATTTCAGTTGTTTTGCATTTGCTGAGGAGTGCTTTACTTCCAATTATGTGGTCAATTTTGGAGTAGGTGTGATGTGGTGCTGAGAAGAATGTATATTCTTTGGATTTGGGGTGGAGAGTTCTGTAAATATCTATCAGGTTTGCTTGTTCCAGGCCTGAGTTCAAGTCCTGGATATCCTTCTTAATTTTCTGTCTTGTTCATCTGTCTGCTATTGACAGTGGAGTGTTAAAGTCTCCCACTATTATTGTGTGGGAGTCTAAGTCTCTTTGTAAGTCATTAAGAACTTGCCTTATATATCTGGGTGATCCTGCATTGGGTCCATATATATTTAGAATCGTTACCTCTTCTTGTTGTATCGGTCCTTTTACCACTATGTAATGACCTTCTTTTTCCATTTTGATCTTTGTTACTTTAAAGTCTATTTTATCAGAGATGAGAATTGCAACTCCTGCTTTTTTTTGCTCTCCATTTGCTTGGTAAATCTTCCTCCATCCCTTTATTTTGAGCCTTTGTGTATCCTTGCATGTGAGGTGGGTTTCCTGGATACAGCACATCGACGGGTTTTGGCTTTTTATCCAATTTGCCGGTCTTTGTCTTTTGATTGCTGCATTTAGCCTATTTACATTTAGGGTTAATATTGTTATGTGTGAATTTGATACTGCCGTTTTGATGCTAGCCGGCTGTTTTTCCCATTGGTTCCTATAGATTCTTCATTTTGTTGATGCTCTTTAGCATTTGGTATGCTTTATGATGGCTGGTACTGGTTGTTTCTTTCTACGTGTAGTGCCTCTTTCAGGAGCTCTGGTAAAGCAGGCCTAGTGGTGACAAAATTTCTGAGTACTTGCTTGGTCATGAAGGATTTGATTTTTCCTTCACTTATGAAGCTTACTTTGGCTGGATATGAAATTCTGGGTTGAAAGTTCTTTTCTTTAAGGATGTTGAATATTGGCCCCCACTGTCTTCTGGCTTGTGGAGTCTCTGCCAACAGATCTGCTGTGAGTCTGATGGGCTTCCCTTTGTGGGGGACCCGACCTTTCTCTCTGGCTGCCCTTAGTGTTTTCTCCTTCATTTCAACACTGGTGAATCTGATGATTATGTGCCTTGGGGTTGCTCTTCTTGCAGAATATCTTTGTGGTGTTCTCTGTATTTCCTGGAGTTGACTATTGACCTGTCTTGCTAGGTTGGGGAAATTTTTCTGGATAATATCATGAAGAGTATTTTCCAGCTTGGATTCATTCTCTTCATCACATTCTGGTACACCTATCAAACGTAGGTTGGGTCTCTTCACATAGTCCCACATTTCTTAGAGGTTTTGTTCATTCCTTTTTGCGCTTTTTTCTTTGATCTTGGTTTCTCGTTTTATTTCATTGAGTTTATCTTCGACTTCTGATATTCTTTCTTCTGCTTGGTCAAGTCGGTTGTTGAAACTTGTGCATGCTTCGCGAAGTTCTCATGTTGTGTTTTTCAGCTCCTTCAATGCATTCATATTCCTCTCTAAGTTGTCCATTCTTTTTATTTATTTATTTATTTTTAGGAAAGGAAAAGAGAGGAAGAAGAAGAGGGAGAGAGAACAGGAATATTGCTTTATTCTATAAATGTCTATTAATAATGTCTTTTTATTATTTTGTGTATTTGAAATGGAGAATGTATATTTTATTTATCTAAAGTGCAGAGTTCTACAAGTGCTTATTACGTTTACTTGTTACTGATCTGAGTTCAGATTCTGTATATCTTTATTAATTTTCTGGTTCTTTGAGTCTGAATCTCTTTATGGTTCTTATGTATCTAGGTGTTAGGATGCATTGATCCTTATACCACTCTATCTTTGTTGGTTTGAAATCTGTTTTATCAAATGCATGAATTGCAACTGCTTTTTGTTTATTTTTTTTGCTTTTTTTCTCTATTTGTTTGGTAAATCTTTTTCCAGCCATTTGTTTTTAGTCTTTGTATATCTTTGGATATGAAATGAGTCTGGATATAGTATACCGTTGGATTGTGGCTGTATCTTTTAATTAGTCCATTTCAATTTAAGATTACTGCCATTTGATGTTAACTGGCTATTTTATCCATTTGTTGATGTAAATTCTTCTTTCTGTTAATGCTCTTTACTTTTTGGTATATTTTTAGAAAGGCTAGTACTGGTTGTTCCTTTCTGTGTCTAATGCTTCTTTCAGAATTGTTTGTAAAGCAGGCCTAGTGGTAATAAAATCTCTGAATACTTGCTTGTTCATAAAAGATTTTATTTTTCCTTCAATTGTGAAGCTTAGTTTGGCAGGATATGAAAATCTGGGCTGAAATTTCTGTTCTTTGAGAATGTTAAATATCGGCCCCCACTCTCTTCTTGCTTGTATGGATTCTACTGAGAGATCTGCTGTAAGTCTAATAGGCTTCCCTTTGTTAGTAACTTGGCGTTTCTCTCTGTCCCCTTAGTATTTTCTCCTTTGTTTCAACCCTGGTGAATCTAATGATTATGTGTCTTGGGTTTGCTCTTCTTAAGGAATATTTTTGTGGTGTTCTCTGTATTACCTGAGGTTGAATAATATCCTGCTTTGCTAGATTGGGAAAATTCTCCTGGATAATATCCTGAAGAGTATTTTCCAGATGGGATTCATTCTCTCCATCACATTCAGGTACACCTGTCAAACGTAGATTAGGTCTTTTCACATAGTCCCATAATTCTTGGAGACTTTGCTCATTCCTTTTTGTTCTTTTTTCTCTATTCTTGTTTTCTCGTTCCATTTTATTAAGTCGGCCTTCGACCTCTGATATCCATTCTTCTGCTTGATCAATTTGGCTATTCAAACTTGTGCATATTTCCCTAAGTTCTCGTGTTGTATTTTTCAACACCATTAGTTCATTTATATGCCTTTCTATATTGTCCATTCTTTTTAACATTTCGTCAAACCTTTTTTCAATGTTCTTAATTTCTTTACATTGGGTTAGAACAAGTTGTTTCAATTCCCAGAGCTTTCTTACCATCCACCTTCTAAAGCCTCCTTCAGATACTGGAACACAGTCCTCTTCCATTAGTGCTTGTTCTGTTGCTGATGAGGAATTACTGTCCCCTGTAGAGGGAGAGGGGTTTTAATTTCGGTTTTCTCGGCTTTTTTGGCTGTTTTTTTCCCTTTGTTGTGATTTTACTTATCTGTTGTCTTTAAAATTAGCGTCTTTCTGATTAAATTCCTGAGAGGATGTCCAATTTATTGATTCCCAGTGCTGGAATCCGAGCAACCCACTGCGCCGGCCAAAACAACAGCGATAAAACTGATGGTGCTCTTCTGCCTGGGAATCTTCGGTCTGGCTTCCTTCTTGAGTTTGCAACAAGCGGCTCTGCCTTCCCGGAGCTCCGAACGCCAGTCAGTAGGGCAACCAGTCCTGCTCACTGTGCACAAAGAGCTGCTGTGCCCAGGCAATGGCAAAACTGCTGCGCCAGCCACAGAAGTCGTGCTGGCGACCCGCGGGGCCCCTCCACTGGAAATCTTCTGGTCCGTGGGCGACGAAAATACTTCTGAAAATGTGGCGTCCTCACGTTTCTCGAGCTTTCACTGGGAGCTACAATCTCGAGCTGTTGGCGATCAGCCATCTTGGATCTCTAAATTGTCCATTCTTGTTATTATTTTCTCGAATCTTTTTTCAAATATTTTTTCAAGGTTCTTAGTTTCTTTGCACTGATTTAGAACATGTTCTTTTAGCTCACTGAAATTTCTCATTATCCACTTTCTGAAGTCTGATTCCATCATTTCGTCACACTCATTCTCCATCCGGCTTTGTTCCCTTGCTGATGCGGTGTTTTGGTCCTTTGTAGGAGGTGAAGTGTTTTGGTTTCGGGTGTATTCCTCTTTTCTGCGCTGGTTTCTTCCCATCTTTATGGATTTATTCACCTGTCATCTTAGTAGTTGCTGATTTTTCAATTGGGTCTCTGTGTGGACACCCAGATTGTTGATGATGAGCTATTTTTATTACTTAGTCTTCCTTCTAATGGTCTAGCACCTCTGCTGTACGAGTGCTGAGGTCCACTCCAGGCCCTCCTTGCTGGGGTACACCTGTAGAAGCTGCAGAACAGTGAGGGATGCTACCAGTGTCTTGTTCTGCTATCTTTGTTTCAGAATGATGCCCGCCAAATGTCAGTCTGATTAGTCCTTTCTTGGGGTGATGACTCTTTGGATATACAGGGGTCAGGGAGCTGCTTGAGGAGATGGTCTGTGCTTTATAGGAGCTCCAGTGCTGAGCTGTGAGCTCCGTTGTTCATTCCGCATAGTTGGGAGGATGTGTTTATGTCTGCTGCAACAGAACTCATAAAACACCCCCTTTATTTCCCCCTTAGATGCTCTGTCTCAGGGAGTTGGGGCTTTCTTTATGAGTATCTGCTGCACTGTCCTGCCCAGCTAGGAGGCAGTCTATTGACAATTTTCCTGCCAGGGATCCTCCCTGCTAGCGTGGGTTCACCCTGTAGTTGCGGGCTCCGTTCTGCTATGGCTTGCTCTGTTCTGCTGTGGCTTGCTCCAACCTGCTGGCGGAGTCTCTCTGTTATGGCAGGTTGCCTGGCAATGGCTGGCTGTGTCAGCCATGGGCGGTACTTCAGTAGTGGGGGATTGCATCAGTAGTGACGGAGGACCCTCCCGCACCAGGCTGCACCATCCTAGATGCCGGCAGGAAAACTCTCAGACCCTAGAGCCTCCAATCGCTGTCCTGCTTGTCCCCTTCAGGGTGGGATGGGTCGAACCCAATTACCCAGCTCCCTGCCTCAGGGTCCATCCTCTCTCTCTCTTTCTCTCATTCTCTCCCCAAGCTGAACAGTTGACTCTCTCACTGGCGCCCCACTAGAGTGCTGATAGGGCATTGGGATCGCTGCGATCTCACATGCCGCTGCCCACTGCACCCGCTCAGATCAAGTTTCCCAGGAATCTCCTGATCTGGCTCATTATCCAAGTCCCATTCAATCAGAAGGACATGCCAATCTGCCCTTCCAAATCTCAGATTGCCATTTTGGAGGGCACCCAGACCAGTGAGTTTTGTGCCCGCTGCCGCTGTGCTGTGGAACTGGCCGAAGCGGCCACGTGATCCGGCTGTACTAGCATCCCGTGTCTCTCTCACACATGAGACTTTCAACGTTCTGAGGGCAAAAAAGATCTGTCCGAGAATGCGGCTAGTACCCACCCTCTGAGCCTTCACTGAGAGCTGCAAACCGGAGTTGTCTAGACGATGCCATCTTGGAAGTCCCCCTGGATAATAAAATTATTGAGGATACACAGAATCCTGTTTCATATGGTCACACAAGTAGAGCCTCACTGAGTAACAAACACCTGGGAAAATGTGAGGAGTTTAATATATATAGCCTCTCAGGGAATAATGCACATGTGTGGAGTAGGCACTAATCTATTTTATATGGCCACAAAATCAAACACTTAGTGAGCAATACACAAGTTGGAAATAGTCACTAGTCTATTTCATATGCACAAATATTCAAAGTCAGAGTCAATAATTCACTCCAGTGGACTATTCAGGAAACAATTTCATATGGACAAAGTTTTAGAGCTTCAGTGAATAATATATACCTGGGAAATACTCAGGATGCTATTTCATATGGCGTCTATTTCAGAGCTTCATTGAATAAGGAACACCTGTATTGTAGTCAAAATTTTTTTTTTAATACCCACATCTTCAGAGCCTACCTGAATAACATACACCTTGGTAAACATCAGGATTCTATTTCGTATAGCCACTCATTTAGAGCTGAATGTAAAAACGCACGCCTGTGGAGTATTCAGGAGTCTCTTTTATGGACACTCATTCAGAGCTTCACAGAATGATACAGACCTATGGAAATGTCAGGAGTGTATTTCACATGGTCACTTATTCAGAACCGCAGTGAAGGATCATATACATCTGGAAAATACTCAGGATTCCTTTATATATGGTCACTTATTCAGAGACTCAGTGAATAATGCACACCTGAGGTATAGTCTGGAGACTATTAGATATGACCTGTCCCTAAGCACTCAGTGGAATATGAAGAGCTGAAATATAGTCAGAATGATAGAGTTAGGAGTCTACTTTATGTGGTCACTTGTTCAGAATCTCCCTGAAGAATACACACCTTAAAAGTTGTCAGAGTCCAGGTATTATGTCCACTCAATCACAGCATTACCGAATAATGCACAATTGGGCAATAGTAAGGAGTTTATATCATATGGCATAAAATTCAGAGCTTCAGTGCATAATCAGCAGCTGTGTAGTAGTCAGGACCCTATTTCAGCTTGCCCCAAATTAAGCAGCTCCGTGAATTATACATATATGTGTGATAGTCAGGAGACTCTTTGATATGGACACTCATATGGAACCTACTCGAATACAGCACATGTGTTGAATAATCACTAGTGTATTCCATATGGTGATTCCTTTGGAGGGTCAAAAAATATTGAACAACTGTGGAGTAAAATTCGGTTTATTACATAAGGCCACTCTTTCCGTGTTGCAGGGAATGATATGTATATCTGATAAGTCAGGAATCTCTTTCGCATGGCCACTCGTTCAGGGCCTGATTGAGTAATACTCCCCTCAGAAATAGTCAAGATTCTACTTGAAATGGCTACACATTCAGAGTCTCTGTAAGTAATTCACACCTGGGCAATACACAAGAGTCTCTTTTTTATGCCCACTTAGTCAGAGTCTCATTCAATTATACACACCTGTGGAAGAGTTAAGAGTATACTTCACGGAACCAATCATTTAGAGCCTTAGTGAATAATGCACACCAGTGATAGAGTCGAGCATCTTTTATATGGGCACTCATTCTGTGCCTCCCTGAATGATACACACCTGGGGAATCCTCAGGATTCATTTTCATACTACCATTCATTTAGAACCTTATAGAATAATTCACAATGGAGCAATAGTCAGGTGTCTATTTAATATGGTCTCTCATTCAAACTTTCAATGTATAATGAACATTTATGAAGTAATCAGGACGCTGTTTAAGATAGCCACGATTTGAGTGCCTTTCTCAATGATACACAACAGGGTTATAGAATTCTATTTCATATGAATTCTAATTCTGGGTAACTCTGAGAAATACACACGTCGGATAGAGTAAGGCGTTTATTTGTTGTGGGATCTCATGGAAAACCTATTTGAATAATGCACACATGGCGAATAATAAGGATTCTATGATGGAAGGCTAGTCATTCAGACAAAAAGTAAATAACGCACATGTGGTTTATTAGAAGTCTGTTTCATATGCACCTCATTCACAGCCTCACTGAATATTACACACTTGAGATATAGTCTGGAGTATATTTTTTATGGCCATTCCTTCAGAGAATCACTGAATAATGGACACCTATGTAATAGTCAGAAGTCTCTTTCCGACCACCCCTCATTGATAACCTCACTAAATGTATCCACCTGTGGAAAGAGTCAGGATTCACTTCTATTCCCTCATTCAGAGTCTCACTAAATAATGCACACCTGTGGAATTGTAAGGAGAATTTTTTTTTTAATTTTTATTGCATTATAGGTTTGGGGGCACATGTGCAGAACGAGCAAGATAGTTGCATAGGTACACACATGGCAGTGTGCTTTGCTGCTTTCCTCCCCTTCACCCACACTTGGTAGTCATCCCCAGGCTATCCCCCCCAGCCCCCTGCTGCTGTCCCTCCCCCATTCCCCCCAACAGTCCCCAGTGTATAGTAGACCGCCTCTCTGTGTCCACGTGTTCTCATTTTTCTCACCCACCTATGAGTGAGTATATGCGGTATTTCTTTTTCTGTTCTTGTGTCAGTTTGCTGAGAATGATGTTCTGTAAGGAGAATTTTTTATGTGGCCTCTCATTCTGAGTGTCACTGAACAATGTGCTGTAGTATGGAGTCTATTTCATGTAGACAGATATTTAAACCTCAGTGAATAAGACAGACCCTTGCTATCATAAATATTCTAATTCATATGGACACATCTTCTGAGCCTCACTGAATAATACACACCTGTAGAATAATTTGGAGTCTATTTTCGATGGATATTCATTCAGAGCCTCGGTGAAGAATGCACACCCCTTGAGTAGCCAGAAGTCCATTTTATTTGTACACTCATCCATTGCCTCATATTATAATATGTACATGTGGATTAGTTTGGGTCCCATTTCATATAGCCACGGACTTGTAACCTCAGTGAATAATGCACATATGTAAAGTACTCAGCAGTCTGTTTCATATAGCCACTCATTCAGAGATTCATTGAATAATAAAATTATTTAAGATAGACGGAATCCCGTTTCATATGGTCACACAAGAAGAGCCTCACTGAGTAATACACACCTTGGAAAATGTGAGGAGTCTACTATATATAGCCTCTCATTTACAGCCTCAGGGAATAAAGCACAAGTGTGGAGTAGGCACTAATCTATTTTATATGGCCACAAAATCAAACCCTGAGTGAGCAACACAAGTTGGGAATGGTCACTAGTCTATTCCATATGCCCAAATATTCAAAGTCAGATTCAATAATTCACTCCTGTGGACTAGTCAGGAAACACTTTTATATGGACAAAGTTTTGGAGCTTCAGTGAATAATATATACCTGGGAAATACTCAGGACGCTATTTCATTTGGTGTCAATTTCAGAGCTTCATTGAATAAGAAATACCTGGAACGTAGTCAGAATTCTCTTTTCACAGCTACATCTTCAGAGCCTAACTGAATAACATACGCCTTGGGAAAAGTCAGGATTCTATTTCGTATAGCCACTCATTTAGAGCCGAATGTGGAAACGCACTCCTGTGGAGTATTTAAAAGTCTCTATATTATGGACACTCATTCAGAGCGTCACAGTATAATACAGACCTATGGAAAAGTCAGGAGTGTATTTCACATGGCCACTTATTCAGAACCGCCGTGAAGGATAATATATATCTGGAAAATACTCAAGATTATTTTATATATTGCCACTTATTCAGATACTCAATGAATAATGCACACCTGGGGTATAGTCTGGAGACTATTGGATATGACCATTCCCTTAGCACTCAGTGGATAATGGAGAGCTGAAATATAGTCAGGATGATAGAGTCAGGAGTCTACTTTATGTGGTCACTCGTTCAGAAACTCACTGAGGAATACACACCTTAAAAATAATCAGAGTCTGTACAGGTCAACCAGCTCCTATTAAGAACACAACGAGGGATACTTTTACAAGAACCATTCTGTGCTCTGGCCTTCAGTCTTCCTATCAGTGAATTTTCTCTTCTTATAATTCTGAACGATGGTGGAAGCTGTGATCTGAGAAGCCTGCCTCTTCTCCCAGCACTGGAAGTCATTCAGTCCTTTCTGCCCTGTTTGAAATAAGCCCCTCTCCATCTCATCTAGCCTGGCTACCAACACTGAAGTGTCTTCATCGTACGCATTCTGGGAGGAGTCCATGATGCTGCGAAATCGTCCAATAAAAGTCTGCAGCAGAGACTGGGAAATGTCTGCATTCGCAGGACTGTCAAAATGTAGGAGTTGGGAGCCAAACCCGTAGATGTGGGGCCCCATTTTGTGGAGGTCCACCACATTGGCATCTGCAGTGAACACGGTCCTCCAGCCCTCCTGGTAGATCTTGTGGAGTTCCACAGAAAGCATCCATCGCTTCTTGTGAAAAAGTCATTTTGCCAGCCACAAGGGGAGTTCAAGCTTGGAACCCTGTGGGACGGCGTTGTCAGTCTCTGCGCCTCCGCTCCGCTCCAGGAAGAATGCGTGGAGGCGAGGCATGGCGGTCTCCATGCGCACTGGGAGTTTCTCGTGGGACATCAGGATGTCGTCCAAAGAAAGAAAGTTCTCCTCAGGCCCCAGAGCACCTGACTCCACTCGGAAATAAGCCTCGGACATGACGACCACTTGAGCTTCTCTGCTTCCAATTGAGTGATTTGGAGGAGCCTCGGAGAGTTAGGGGTGTACAAGATGGAGAGACAGAGATTGCTGGTTGACCTGTACAAAAGCAGAATCCTGTACCATTTCATGGCTTATTTCCTGTGGCCATAGGGAATTATAGGGAACTGGACATGCTGGAGGATGTGGATATCCCTGCCTCTGTAAGTCTTCCAGGACCGTCTCACTCTGTTGACCCACAGCCCAGGCCCTTTAACCCAAAAACCCACAGCCAAGGAGAAATCAAAGTCCTTCTTAATTAAGGACCACTGTCATATAACATATCACAGTAGAGTTGCAACTGGGATTCCTTGTGTCTAGGAGTTTGGACAGCTTCAGATGTACAGTTTCACTAGCCACAATGCACAGGTACAAATTGGGTTATCTTTGCCCGTTTACAAAAGGTTCTCTTATCTTATTTGCCTCATCTGCCTCATGGTTGTACAGAAGATAGCACCCCACCATGATGGCCTGACTTGTAGATATCTATTGCTGCCTGCCTGCAGGGAGTTACCCCAGTTTCCAAAACAGTCAGCAAGATAAAGGAGGAAAAGGGAAAGGAAGATGAACGGCATGGCTTTTACTGAAGCAAAGACATTGGCCTCATGATCTCTACTTAGAGCTTAATGAATTGGAATCTGCATAGCTCAGCAGTCAAACCAGAAGGGAAATGGTTAAACTCGGCTTGTTTTTGCCTCTGAGAGGCTAAGAACACCTGCACACTTACCCTACTCCCTGTCCAGAAGAGCTGTCAGGGACTCATTTGGAATTGAAAAAAGTTATTAAGGAGTGTTCACCACCCTGCCTTACATCCCGAAGACCCTGTTTTCAAAACCTAACATAGCAAATGTAAATGGGCAAGGAGCCTCCACTGTGCTTTTTTTTACCTCTTTAGTAAATGTTGCAACATTATTGCATAGAAGATCACTGACCATTTGCTAGGATCCTGGTTAAGCAAGCAGAAATTTCTTTTCCTGGACATCAAGGATGCAGCCTCAGGTAGAGAAACAGCATTCCCTGCGCCAGTGAGACTGTTCACAGACATCAGTGTTTCCCCTCTGACACCCAACAACTAGCAAAAATTGCCTTTGTCATTAGGAATTATAAAGGGATTTGGGTATCCAGGTTGTGCAGATGCAAACATAGATTGTCAGTGCAAACTTCGAACCACAGAAATGCTTTTAAAATGCCTGTTTTAAGTTGGAACTGATATTTTTATAATTGGTTTTAGTGCTAAATAAATGATTGGCTTTGTATATGAAAAAAAACGTAGAGGCCAGGTATTATGGCCACTCAATCACAGCATTACCGAATAATGCACAATTTGGGCAATAGTAAGGAGTCTATATCATATGGCTTCTAATTCAGAGCTTCAGTGCATATTCAGCAGCTGTGTAGTAGTCAGGACCCTATTTCAGCTTCTCCCAAATTAAGCAGCTCCGTGAATCATACATATATGAGTGACAGTCAGGAGACTCTTTGATATGGACGCTCATACAGAACCTCTTCGAATAGTGCACACGTAGGGAATAATCACTAGTGTATTTCATATGGTGATTTTTTTTGGAGGGTCAAACAATAACGCGCAACTGTGGACTAAAATGGGGTCTATTACATAAGGCCACTCTTTCAGTGTTGCAGAGAATAATATGTATATCTGATAAGTCAGGAATGTCTTTCACATGGCCACTCGTTCACGGCCTTTGTGAATAATGCTCCCCTCAGAAATAGTCAAGGTTCTACTTTAAATGGCTACACATTCAGAGTCTCTGTAAGTAATGCACACCTGAGCAATACACAACAGTCTCTTTTTATGCCTACTTATTCAGAGTCTCATTCAATTAAACACACTCGGGGAAGAGTTAAGAGTATACCTCACAGAAAAAATCACTTAGAGCCTCAGTGAATAATGCATACCAAGGTTACAGTCAAGCATTTTTTATATGGCCACTCATTCTGGGCCTCCCTGAATGAAACACACCTGGGGAACCCTCAGGATTCAATTTCATACTACCACTCATGTAGAACCCTATGGAATAATTCACAATGGAGCAATAGTCAGGTGTCTATTTCATGTGGCATCTCATTCAAAGTTTCAGTGTATAAAGAACTTTTATGGAGTAATCAGGACGCTGCTTAAGAGAGCCAGGAATTGAGTGCCTTCCTGAATGTTACACACGTGGGTTATAGGATTCTATTTCATATGAACTCTAATTTTGGGTACCGCTGAGTAATACACACGTGGGTTAGTGTAAGGAGATTATTTGTTATGGGCACTCATAGAGAACCTATTTGATTAATGCACACATGGCGAATAATAAGGATTCTATGTGGTATGGCTAATCATTCAGACAAAAAGTAAATAACGCACATGTGTATTATTAGAATTTTGTTTCATATGCCCCTCTTTCACAGCCTCACTAAATATTACACACATGACATGTAGTCTGGAGTCTGTTCTTTATGGCCATTCATTCAGCAAATCGCTGACTAATGAACACCTATGGAATAGTCAGAAGTCTCGTTCCGACCGCCACTCATTGAAAACCTCACTAAATGTACCCACCTGTGGAAAGAGTCAGGATTTACTTCTATTCCCTCATTTACAGTCTCACTAAATAATGCACACCTGTGGAATTGTCAGGAGAATTTTTCATGGGGACTCTCATTCCGAGTGTCACTTGAACAATGTGCTGTAGTCTGGAGTCAATTTCATGTAGACACATATTCAGAACCTCAGTGAATAAGACAGACCCTTGCTATCATAAAAATTCTAATTATTATGGACACATCTTCTGAGCCTCACTGAATAATACACACCTGTAGAATAATTTGGAGTCCATTTTCGATGGACGTGCATTCAGAGCATCAGTGAAGAATGCAAACCCCTGGGGCAGCCAGAAGTCCATTTCATTTGTGCACTCATCCATAGCCTCAGTTTATAATATGCAAGTGTGGATTAGATGGGGTTCCATTTTTTACAGCCACGGACTCGTAACCTCAGTGAGTAATTCACATATGTAACCTACTCAGAAATCTGTTTCATATAGCCACTCATTCAGAGATTCATTGTATAATAAAATTATTTAAGATAGACCGAATCCCATTTCATATGGTCACACAAGAGGAGCCTCACTGAGTAATACACACCTGAGAAAATGTGAGGAGTCTACTATATATAGCCTCTCATTTACAACCTCAGGGAATATTGCACATGTGTGGAGTAGGCACTAATCTATTTTATATAGCCACAAAATCAAACCCTGAGTGAGCAACACACAAGTTGGGAGTAGTCACTAGTCTATTCCATATGCCCAAATATTCAAAATCAGAGTCAATAATTCACTCCTGTATACTAGTCAGGAAACAATTTCATATGGACCAAGTTTTAGAGCTTCAGTGAATAATATACCCCTGGGATATACTCAGGATGCTATTTCATATGGCATCTATTTCAGAGCTTCATTGAATAAGTAACACCTGTATCATAATCAAAATTTTCTTTTAATTGCCACATCTTCAGAAACTCATGGAATAATATACCCCTTTGGAAAAGTCAGGATTCTATTTCGTATAGCCACTCATTTAGAGCCAAATGTAAAATCCCAGGCCTGTGGAGTATTCAGGAGTCTCTATTTTATGGACACTGATTCAGAGCATCACAGAATGATAAAGACATATGGAAAAGTCAGGAGTGTGTTTCACATGGCCACTTATTCAGAACCGCAGTGAAGGATCATATACATCTGGAAAATACTCAAGATTCTTTTATATATGACCACTTATTCAGAGACTCAGTGAATAAGGCACACCTGGTTTATAGTCTGGAGACTATTGGATATGACCATTTCCTAAGCACTCAGTGGAAAATAGAGAGCTGAAACATAGGGTGATAGAGTGAGAAGTCTACTTTATGTCGGCACTCGTATCAAAACTCACTGAAGAATACACAACCTAAGAATTGTCAGAGTGCAGGCATTATGGCCACTCAATCACAGTATTACTGAATAATGCACAATTTGGGCAATAGTAAGAAGTCTATATCATATGGCTTCTAATTCAGATCTTCAGTGCATAATCAGCAGCTGTGTAGTAGTCCGGCCCCTATTTCAGCTGGTCCCAAATTAAGCAGCTCCGTGAATGATACATATATTTGTGATAGTCAGGAGACTCTTTGATATGGACACTCATACAGAACCTCTTCGAATACTGCACACGTGGGGAATAATCACTAGTGTATTTCATATGGTGAATTTTTTGGAGGGTCAAAAAATAACGCGCAACTGTGGACTAAATTGGGGTCTATTACATAAGGCCACTCTTTCAGTGTTGCAGGAAATAATATGTATATCTGATAATTCAAAAATCTCTTTCACATGTCCACTCGTTCAGGGCCTTTGTGAATAATGCTCCCCTCAGAAATAGTCAGGTTTCTACTTCAAATGGCTACACATTCAGAGTCTCTGTAAGTAATGCACACCTGAGCAATACACAACAGTCTCTTTTTATGCCCACTTATTCAGAGTTTCATTCAATTATAAACACCCAGGTAAAAGTTAAGGGTATACCTCAAGAAACCAATCATTTAGAGCCTCAGTGAATAATGCACACCAGGGTCATAGTCGAGCATTTTTTATATGGCCACTCATTCTGTGCCTCCCTGAATGATACACACCTGGGGAATTCTCAGGATTCAATTTTATATTTCCACACATTTAGAACCTCATAGAATAATGCACAATGATGCAATAGTCAGGTGTGTATTTCATATGGCCTCTCATTCAAAGTTTCAGTGCTTAATGAACTTCTATAAAGTAATCAGGAAGCTGTTTAAGACAGCCACGTATTGAGTGCATTCCTGAATTATACACACCTGGGTTATAGAATTCTATTTCATATGAACTCCAATTCTGGGTACCGCTGAGTAATTCACACGTGGGATAGTATAAAGAATTTATTTGCTATTGGCATTCAAATAGAACTTGTTTGAATAATGCACACAGGGCGAATAATAAGGAATCTATGTTGTACGGCTAGTCATTCAGACAAAAAGTGAATAAGGCATATGTGGATTATTAGAAGTCTGTTTCATATACCCCTCTTTCACAGCTTTACTGAATATTACACAGGTGAGATATAGTCTGGAATCTGTTCTTTATGGCCATTCATTCAGAGAATCACTGAATAATGAACACCTGTGGAATAGTCAGAAGTCTCTTTCACACCGCCACTCATTGAAAGCCTCACTAACTGTACCCACCTGTGGAAAGAGTCAGGATTTACTTCTATTTCCTCATTCAGAGTCTCACTGAATAATGCACACCTGTGAAATTGTCAGGAAAATTTTTCATGTGGCCTCTCATTCCGAGTGTCACTGAACAATGTGCTGTAGTCTGGAGTCTATTTCATGTAGACACATATTCAGAGCCTCAGTGAATAAGACAGACCCTTGCTATCATAAAGATTCTAATTTATATGGACACATCTTCAGAGCCTCACTGAATAATACACACCTGTAGAATAATTTGGAGTCTATTTTCGATGGACATTCATTCATAACCTCCTTAAAAAATGCACACACCTGGGGTAGCCAGAAGTCCATTTCATTTGTACACTCATCCATAGCCTCAGTTTATAATATGCACGTGTGGATTAGTTGGGCTTCCATTTCATATAGCCACGGACTTGTATCCTCAGTGAATAATGCATATACGTAACGTACTCAGCAGTCTTTTTCATATAGCCACTCATTCAGAGATTCATTGGATAATAAAATTATTTAAGATAGACAGAATCCCTTTTTGTATGGTCACACAAAAAGAGCCTCACTGAGCAATACACACCTGGAAAAATGTGAGGAGTCTACTATATATAGCCTATCATTTAGAGCCTCAGGGAATAATGCACAGGTGGGGAGTAGGCAATTATCTATTTTATATGGCCACAAAATCCAAACCTGAGTGAGCAATACACAAGTTGGAAATAGTCACTAGTCTATTCCATATGCCCAAATATTCAAAGTCAGTGTCAATAATTCACTCCTGTGGACTAGTCAGAAAACAATTTCATATGGACAAAGTTTTAGAGCTTCAGTGAATAATATATACCTGGAAAATTCTCCGGACGCTATTTAATATGGCGTCTATTTCAGAGCTTCATTGAATATGGAACACCTGTACCATAGTCAGAATTTTCGTTTAATAGCCACATCCTCAGAGCCTTACTGAATAAAATATACCTTGAAAAAGTCAGGATTCTATTTCGTATATCAACTCATTTAGAGCGTAATGTAAAAACGGACGCCTGTGGAGTATTCAGGAGTCTCTATTTTGTGGACACCCATTCAGAGCGTCACAGAATTATACAGAGCTATGGAAAATTCGGGAGTGTATTTCACATGGCCACTCATTTGGAACCGCAGTGAAGGATTATATATATCTGGAAAACACTCAGGATTCTTTTCTATATGGCCACTTATTCAGAGACTCATTGAATAATGCGCACCTGGGGTATAGTCAAAAGTCAATTTGATATGACCGTTCCCTAAGCACTCAGTGAAAAATGGAGAGCTGAAATATAGTCAGGATGATAGAGTCAGGAATCTACTTTATGTGGTCGCTCGTTCAGGAACCCAATGAAGAATACACACCTTAAAAATAGTCAGAGTCAGGGTATTATGGCAACTCAATCACAGCATTACCGAATAATGCACAATTCGGCAATAGTAAGGATTCTATATCATAAGGCTTCTAATTCAGATCTTCAATGCATAATCAACAGCTGTGTAGTAGTCAAGCCCCTATCTCAGCTTGCCCGAAATTTAGCAGCTCCGTGAATGATACATATATGTGTGATAGTCAGGAGAATCTTTGATATGGACACTCATACAGAACCTCTTCGAATATTGCACATGTGGGGAATAATCACTAGTGTATTTCTATTTTTCTTTTTTTTTAAATTTTTATTGCATTATAGGTTTTGGGGTACATGTGCAGAACGTGCAAGATAGTTGCATAGGTACACACATGGCAGTGAGTTTTGCTGCCTTCCTCCCCTTCACCCACACTTGATTTCTTATGGCGATTCCTTTGGAGGGTCAAACAGCAATGAGCAACTGTGGAGCAAAATGGGGTCTATTACATAAGGCCGCGGTTTCTGTGTTGCATTGAATAATATGTATATCTGATAAGTTAGGAATCTCTTTAACATGGCCACTCATTCAGGGCCTCTGTGAATAATATTCCCCTCAGAAATAGTTAAGGTTCTACTTCAAGTGGCTACACACTCAGAGTCTCTGTAAGTAATGCACACAGGGCAATACACAAGAATCTCTTTTTTATTCTCACTTAGTCAGAGTCTCATTCAGTTATACACACCCATGGAAGAGTTAAGTGTATTCCTCACGGAACCAATCATTTTGAGCCTCAGTGAATAATGCAAACCAGGGTCATAGTCGAGCATTTTTAATATGGCCACTCATTCTGTGCCTTTCTGAATGAAACACACGTGGGGAATCCTCAGGATTCAATTTCATACTACCACTCATTTAGAACCTCATAGAATAGTGCACAATGGGGCAATAGTCAGGGTGTCTATTTCATATGGCCTCTCATTCAAAGTTTCAGTGTTTAATGAACTTCTATGGAGTTATCAGGACGCTGTTTAAGATAGCTATGAATTGAGTGCCTTCCTGAATGATACACACTTGGGTTATAGGATTCTATTTTATATGAACTCTAATGCTGGGGACCGCTGAGTAATTCACACGTGGGATGATGTAAGGGGTTTATTTTTTATGGGCACTCAAAGAGAACTTGTTTGAATAATGCACACACGGCGAATAATAAGAATTCTATGTTGTACGGCTAGTCATTTAGACAAAAAGTGAATAACACACATGTGGATTATTAGAACTCTGTTTCATATGCCCCTCTTTCACAGCTTCACTGGATATTACACACTTGAGACATAGTCTCGAGTCTGTTCTTTATGGCCATTCATTCAGAGAATCGCTGAATAATGAACACCTGTGGAACAGTCAGAAGTCTCTTTCCGACCACCACTCATTGAAAGCCTCACTAACTGTAACCACCAGTGGGAAGTGTCAGGATTTACTTCTATTCCCTCATTCAGAGTCTCACTAAATAATGCACACCTGTGGAATTGTCAGGAGAATTTTTCATGTGGCCTCTCATTACGAGTGTCATTGAACAATATGCTGTAGTCTGGAGTCTATTTCATGTAGACAAATTTTCAGAGCCACAGTGAATACGACAGACCATTGCTATCGTAAAGATTCTAATTAATATGGACATATCTTCTGAGCCTCACTGAATAATACACACCTGTAGAATAATTTAGAGTCTATTTTCGATGGACATTCATTCAGAGCCTTCTTTAAGAATGCACAACCCTGGGGTAGACAGAAGTCCATTTCATTTGTACATTCATCCATTGCCTCAGTTTATAATATGCACATGTGGATTAGTTGGGTTTACATTACATATAGCCACGGACTCGTAACCTCAGTGAATAATGAACATATGTAACGTACTCAGCAGTCTATTTCATATTGCCACTCATTCAGAGATTCATTAGATAATAAAATTATTAAGATTGACAGAATCCCGTATCATATGGTCACACAAGAAGAGCCTCATTGAGTAATACACACCTGGGAAAATGTGAGGAGTCTACGATATATAGCCTCTCATTTACAGCCTCACGGAATAATGCACACGTGTGGAGTAGGCCCTAATCTATTTTATATGGCCACAAAACCCAACCCTGAGTGAGCAATACAAAAGTTGAGAATAGTCACTAGTTTATTCCATATGCCCAAATATTGAAAGTTAGAGTCAATAATTCACTCCTGTGGACTAGTCAGGAAACAATTTTATATGGGCAACGTTTTAGAGCTTCAGTGAATAATATATACATGGGAAATACTCAGGACGCTATTTCATAAGGCGTCTATTTCAGAGCTTCATTGAATAAGAAACAGCTGTATCATAGTCAAAATGTTCTTTTAATAGCCACATCTTCAGAGCCTAACGGAATAAAGTACACCTTGGTAAAAGTCAGGATTCTATTTCGTATAGCCACTCATTTAGAGCCGAATGTAAAAACGCATGCCTGCGGAATATTCAGGAGATTCTATTTTCTGGACACCCATTCAGAGCGTCACAGAGTTATACAGACGTATCGAAAATTCAGGAGTGTATTTCACATGGCCACTCACTCAGAACCGCAGTGAAGGATTATGTACATCTGGAAAATACTCAGCATTTTTTTATATATGGCCACTTATTCAGAGACTCAGTGAATAATGCACACCTGGGGTATAGTCAAAAGACAATTTAATATGTCCATTCCCTAAGCACTTGGGGAAAAACGAAGAGCTGAAATATAGTCAGGATGATAGAGTCAGGAGTCTACTTTATGTGGTCACTCGTTCAGGAACTCACTGAAGAATACACACCATTAGAATAGTCAGAGTCTGGGTATTATGGGCACTCAATCACAGCATTACCGAATAATGCGCAATTGGGCAATAGTAAGGAGTCTATATCATATGGCTTCTAATTCAGAGCTTCAGTGCATAATAAGCAGCTGTGTAGTAGTCAGGACCCTTTCCTAGCTTGCCATAAATTAAGCAGCGCCGTGAATGATACATATATGTGTGATAGTCAGGAGACTCTTTGATATGGATACTCATACAGAACCTCTTCGAATACTGCACAGGTGGGAAATAATCACTAGTGTATTTCATATGATGATTCTTTTGTAGGGTCAAACAATAACGTGCAACTGTGGAGTAAAATGGGATCTATTACATAAGGCCAGTCTTTCAGTGTTGCAGGGACTAATATGTATATCTAATAAGTCAGGAATTTCTTTCACATAGCCACACGTTCAGGGCCTCTGTGAATAATACTCCCCTCAGAAATACTCAAGGTTCTACTTCAAATGGATACACATTCAGAGTCTCTGTAAGTAATGCACACCTGGGCAATACACAACAGTCTCTTTTTTATGCCCACTTAGTCAGAGTCTCACTCAATTATACACAACCGGGGAAATGTTAAGAGTATACCTCATGGAACCAATCATTTAGAGACTCAGTGACTAATGCACACCAGGGTTATAGTCGAACATTTTTTATATGGCCACTTATTCTGTGCCTCCCAGAATGATACACACCTGGGGAATACTCAGCATTCAATTTCGTACTACCACTCATTTAGAAGTTTGTAGAATAATTCACAGTGGAGCAATAGTCAGGTGTCTATTTCATATGGTCTCTCATTCAAAGTTTCAGTTTATAATGAACTTCTATGGGTTAATCAATATGCTGTTTAAGATAGCCACAAATTGATTGCCTTCCTGAATGATATATACCTGGGTTATAAAATTCTATTTCATATGAACTCCAATTCTGTTTACCGCTGAGTAATACACACGTGGGATAGTGTAAAGAGTTTATTTGTTGTGGGCACTCATAGAGAACCTGTTTGTATAATGCACACATGGCGAATAATAAGGATCCTGTGTTCTACAGCTAGTCATTCAGACAAAAAGTGAATAACGCACATGTGGATTATTAGAAGTCTGTTTCATATGCCCCCTTTTCACAGCCTCACTGAATATTACACACTTGAGATATAGTCTGGAGTCTATTCTTTATGACCATTCATTCGGAGAATCACTGAATAATGAACACCTGTGGAATAGTCAGAAGTCTCTTTCCAACCGCCACTCATTGAAAGCCTCACTAAATGTACCCACCTGTAAAAAGAGTCAGGATTTACTTCTATTCTCTCATTCAGAGTCTCACTAAATAATGCACACCTGTGAAATTGTCAGGAGAAATTTTCATGCGGCCTCTCATTCTGAGTGTCACTGAACAATGTGCTGTAGTCTGGAGTCTATTTCATGTAGTCACCTATTCAGAGCCTCAGTGAATAAGACAGACTCTTGCTATGGTAAAGATTCTGATTAATATGTACACATCTTCTGAGCCTCACTGAATAATACACACCTGTAGAATAATTTGGAGTCTATTTTCGATGGACATTCATTCAGAGCCTCTGTGAAGAATGCACGCCCCTGGGGTAGCCAGAAGTCCTTTTCATTTGTACACTCATCCATAGACTCAGATAATAATATGCACGTGTGAATTAGTTGGGGTTCCATTTCATATAGCAAGGGACTCTTAACCTCAGTGAATAATGCACATATGTAACGTATTCAGCAGTCTGTTTCATATAGCCACTCATTCAGAGATTCATTGGATAATAAAATTATTTAAGATAGACAGAATTCCGTTTCATATGTTCACACAAGAAGAGCCTCACTGAGTAATACACACCTGGGAAAATGTGAGGAGTCTACTATATATAGCCTCTCATTTACAGCCTCAGTGAGTAATGCACACGTGTGGAGTAGGCCCTAAAATATTTTATATGGCCACAAAAAAACCCTGATCGAGCAATACGCAAGTTGGGAATAGTCACAAGTCTATTCCATATGCACAAATATTCAAAGTCAGAGTCAATAATTCAGTCCTGTGGACTAGTCAGGAAACAGTTTTATATGGACAAAGTTTTAGAGCTTCAGTGAATAATATATACCTGGGAAATACTCAGGACGCTATTTCTTATGGTGTCTATTTCAGAACTTCATTGAATAAGGAACAACTGTATCATAGTCAGAATTGTCTTTTAAAAGCCACATTTTCAAAGCCTCACTGAATAACATACACCTTGGTAAAAATCAGAATTCTATTTCGTATAGTGACTCATTTAGAGCCGAATGTAAAAACGCACGCCGTTGGAGTAATAAAAAGTCTCCATTTAATGGACACCCATTCAGAGCCTCACAAGATAATACAGACCTATGAAAAATTTAGGAGTGTATTTCACATGGCCACTTATTCAGAACCGCAGTGACGGATCATATAAATCTGTAAAATACTCAGGATTTCTTTATATATGGCCACATATTCAGAGACTAAGTGAATAATGCACACCTGGGGTATATTCAGGAGACTATTTGATATGACCGTTCCCTAACCACTCAGTGGAGAATGGAGAGATGAAATATAGTCATGATGATACAGTCAGGAGTCTACTTTACGTGGTCACTCGTTAAGAATCACACTGAAGAATACACACCTTAAAAATAGTCAGAGTCCTGGTATTATGGCCACTCAATCACAGCATTACCAAATAATGCAAAATTTTGGGCAATAGTAAAGATTTTATATCATATGGCTTCTAATTCAGAGCTTTAGTGCATAATCAGCAGCTGTGTAGTAGTCAGGACCCTATTTCAGCTTGCCCCAAATTAAGCAGCTCCGTGAATGATACATATATTTCTGATAGTCAGGAGACTCTTTGATATGGACACTCATACAGAACCTCTTTGAATACTGCATATGTGGGGAATAATCACTATTGTATTTCATACGGTGATTCTTTTGGAGGGTCAGAGAATAACACACAACTGTGGAGTAAAATGTGGTCCCTTACATAAGGCCACTCTTTCTGTGTTGCATGGAATAATATGTATATATGATAAGTCAGGAATCTCTTTCACATGGCCACTCATTCAGGGCCTTTGTGAATAATACTCCACTCAGAAATATTCAAGGTTCTACTTCAAATGGCTACACATTCAGAGTCTCTGTAAGTAATGCACACTTGGGCAATACACAAGAGTCTTTTTTTATGCCCACTTAGTCAGAGTCTCATTCAATTATACACACACGGGGAAGAGTTAAGAGTATACCTCAAAAAACCAATCATTTAGAGCCTCAGTGAATAATACACACCAGGATTATAGTCGAGGGTTTTTCATATGGCCACTCATTCTGTGCCTCTTTGAATGATACACACCTGGGGAATCCTCGGGATTCAATTTCATAATACCACTCATTTAGAACCTTGTAAAATAAATTACAATGGAGCAATAGTCAGGTGTCTATTTCATATGGCCTCTCATTCAAAGTTTCAGTTTATAATGAACTTCTATGGATTAATCAATATGCTGTTTAAGATCGCCACAAATTGAGTGCCTTCCTGAATGATATACACCTGGCTTATAAAATTCTATTTCATATGAACTCCAATTCTGCTTACCGCTGAGTAATACACACGTGGGATAGTGTAAAGAGTTTATTTGTTGTGGGCACTCATAGAGAACCTGTTTGTATAATGCACACATGGCAAATAATAAGGATCCCGTGTTCTACGGCTAGTCATTCAGACAAAAAGTGAATAACGCACATGTGGATTATTAGATGTCTGTTTCATATGCCCTTCTTTCACAGCCTCACTGAATATTACACCCTTGAGATTTAGTCCGGAGTCTATTCTTTATGGCCATTCATTCAGAGAATCACTGAATAATGAACACCTGTGGAATAGTCAGTAGTCTCTTTCCGACCGCCACTCATTGAAAGCCTCACTAAATGTACCCACCTGTGGAAAGAGTCAGGATTTACTTCTATTCCGTCATTCAGAGTCTCACAAAATAATACACACCTGTGGAATTCTCAGGAGAATTTTTCATGCGGACTCTTCTTCCGAGTGTCACTGAGCAATGTGCTGTATTCTGGAGTATATTTCATGAAGACACATATTCCGAGCCTCAGTGAATAAGACAGAACCTCTCTATCGAAAAGATTCTAATTATTATAAACACATGTTTTGAGCCTCACTGAATAATACACACCTGTAGAATAATTTGGAATCTCTTTTCTATGGACACTCATTCAGAGCCTCGATGAAGAATGCACACCCCTGGGGTAGCCAAAAGTCCATTTCATTTGGACACTCATCCATAGCCTCAGTTTATAATATGCACGTTTGGATTAGGTGGGATTCCATTTCATATAGCCACGAACTCTTAACCTCAGTGAATAATGCTCATATGTAACGTACTCCACAGTGTGTTTTGTATAGCCACTCATTCAGAGATTCATTGGATAATGAAATTATTACTATTTTTTTATTTTTATTGCATTATAGGTTTTGGAGTACATGTGCAGAACCTGCAAGATAGTTGCATAGGTACACATATGGCCGTGTGTTTTGTTGCCATCCTCCCCTTCACCCACACGTGGCATTCATCCACAGGCTATCCTTCCCCAGCCCCCCATCCCTCCCCCATTCCCCCCAATAGACCCCAGTGTATAGTAGACCACCTCTCTGTGTCCATGTGTTCTCATTTTTCTCACCCACCTATTAGTGAGTATATGCGGTATTTCTTTTTCTGTTCTTGTGTCAGTTTGCGAAGAATGATGTTCTCCAGATTTATCCATGTCCTTACAGAGGACACAAACTCATCATTTTTGATTGCTGCATAATATTCCATGGTGTATATGAACCGAAGCATCGGAGGCAACACAACATATCTACAACAATATTATCTTTGATAAACCAGACAAAAACAAGCAATGGGGAAAGGAATCCCTATTTAATAAATGGTGTTGGGAAAACTGGCTAGCCATGTGCAGAAAGCAGAAACTTGATCCCTTCCTGACACCTTACACTAAAATTAACTCCAGATGGATTAACGACTTAAACGTAAGACCTGACACCATAAAAACCCTAGAAGAAAATCTAGGCAAAACAATTCAGGACATAGGAGTAGGCAAGAACTTCATGACCAAAACACCCAAAGCATTGGCAACAAAAGCCAAAATACACAAATGGGACCGAATCAAACTCCACAGCTTCTGCACGGCAAAAGAAACAGTCACTAGAGTGAATCGGCAACCATCAGAATGGAAAAAAATCTTTGCAGTTTACACATCTGACAAAGGGCTGATATCCCAAATTTACAAAGAACTCAAACAGATTTACAGGAAAAAAACAAACAAGCCCATTCAAAAATGGGCAAAGGATATGAACAGACACTTTACAAAAGAAGATATACAGGAGGCCAACAAACATATAAAAAAATGCTCATCATCACTGGTCATTAGAGAGATGCAAATCAAAACCACATTGAGATACCATCTCACGCCAGTTAGAATGGCGATTATTAAAAAATCCAGGGACAGCAGATGCTGGAGAGGATGTGGAGAAATAGGAACACTCTTACACTGTTGGTGGGAGTGTAAATTGGTTCAACCATTGTGGAAGACAGTTTGGCGATTCCTCAGGAACCTAGAAATAGAAATTCCATTTGACCCAGCAATCCCATTACTGGGTATCTATCCAAAGAACTATAAATCGTTCTACTATAAGGACACATGCACACGAATGTTTATTGCAGTACTGTTTACAAAGCAAAGAACTGGAACCAACCCAAATGCCCAACAATGATAGACTGGACTGGAAAAATGTGAATAATAAAATTATTTAAGATAGACAGCATCCCTTTTTATATAGTCACACAAGAAGAGCCTCACTGAGTAATAGGCACCTGGAAAAATGTGAGGAGTCTACTATATGTAGCCTCTCATTTACAGCCTCAGGGAATAATGCACACGTGTGTAGTAAGCACTAATATATTTTATATGGCCACAAAATAAAACCCTGAGTAAGCAATACACAAGTTGTGAATAGTCACTAGTCTATTCCATATGCCCAAATATTCAAAGTAAGAGTCAATAGTTCAGTCCTGTGGTCTAGTCAGGAAACAATTTTATATGGACAATGTTTTAGAGTTTCAGTGAATGATATATACATGGGAAATACTCAGGACGCTATTTCATATGGCGTTTATTTCAGAGCTTCGTTGAATGAGGAACAACTGTATCGTAGCCAGAATTTTCTTTTAACAGCCACATCTTCAGAGCATCACTGAATAACATACACCTTGGGAAAAGTCAGGATTCAATTTCGTATAGTCACTACTTAACAACTGAATGTAGAAACGCACGCCTGTGGAGTATTCAGGAGTCTCTACTTCATGGACACCCATTCAGAGCGTCACAGAATAATACCGAAGTACGGAAAAATTTGGAGTGTATTTCACATTGCCACTTATTCAGAACCGCAGTGAAGGATCATATTCATCAGGAAAATACCCAGGATTCTTTTATATATGGCCAATTATTCAGAGACTCAGTGAATAATGCACATTTGGGGTATAGTCAGGAGACTATTTGATATGACCGGTCCCTAAGCACTCTGTGGAAAATGGAGAGTTGAAATATAGTCAGGATGATAGAGTCAGGAATCTACATTATGTGGTCACTCGTTTTGATCATCACTGAAGATTACACACTTTAAGAATTGTCAGAGTCCAGGTATTATGGCCACTGAATCAGAGCATTACCGAATAATGCACAATTGGGCAATAATGAGGAATCCATATCATATGGCTTCTAATTCAAAGCATCAGAACATAATCAGCAGCTGTGTAGAGTCAGTACCCTATCTCAGCTTGCCCCAAATTAAGCAGCTCCGTGATTGATAAATATATGTGTGATAGTCAGGAGACTCTATAATATGGACACTCATAAAGAACCTTCTCGAATACTGCACATATGGGGAATAATCACTAGTGTATTTCATATGGTGAATCCTTTGGAGGGTCAAACAATAACGAGCAACTGTGGAGTAAAATGGGGTCTATTACATAAGGACACTCTTTCAGTGTTGCAGGAAATAATATGTATATCTTATAAGTCAGGAATCTCTTTCACATGGCCACTCGTTTAAGGCCTCTTTGAATAATACTCCACTCAGAAATAGTCAAGGTTCAACTTCAAATGGATACACATTTAGAGTCTCTGTAATAATGCACAAATTGGCAATACACACATGTCTCTTTTTTATGTCCACTTAGTCAGAGTCTCATTCAATTATACACAGCCGGGGAAGAGTTAAGAGTATACCACACGCTGTCTTCCTCCCCTTCACCCACACTTGGTTTTCATCCGCAGGCTACCTATGCAACTATCTTGCACGTTCTGCACATGTATCCCAAAACCTATAATGCAATAAAAATTAAAAAAAAAGAGTATACCTCATGCAACAAGTCATTTACAGCCTCAGTGAATAATACACACCAGGGTTATAGTCGAGCATTTTTATATGGCCACTCATTCTGTGCCTCCCTGAATGATGCACACCTGGCAAAACCTCAGGATTCAATTTTATACTACCAGTCTTCTAGAACCTTATAGAATAATTCCCAATGGAGCAATAGTCAGGTGTCTATTTCATATGGCCTCTAATTCAAAGTGTCAGTGTATAATAAACTTCTACGGAGTAATCAGGACGCTGTTTAAGATAGCCACGAATTGAGTGCCTTCCTGAATGATACACACTTGGGTTATAGGATTCTATTTCATATGAACTCTTATTCTGGGTTCCCCTGAGTAATACAGAAGTGGGATAATCTAAGGAGTTTATTTGTTATGGGCACTCATAGAGAACCTGATTGAATAATGCACACATGGTGAATAACAAGGATTCTATGTTGTACAGCTAGTCATTCAGACAAAATGTGAATAACACACATGTGGATTATTAGAAGTCTGTTTCATATGCCCCTTTTTCACAGCCTCACTCAACATTACACACTTGAGATATAGTCTGGAGTCTATAATTTATGGTCATTGATTCAGAGAATCACTGAATAATGAACACCTGTGGAATAGTCAGAAGTCTCTTTCCGACCCCCACTCATTGAAAGACTCACTAAATGTACCCACCTGGGGGAAGAGTCAGAATTTACTTCTATTCCCTCATTCAGAGTCTCACTAAATAATGCACACCTGTGGAATGTCCAGGAGAATATTTCATGTGGCCTCTCATTAGGAGTGTCACTGAACAATGTGCTGTAGTCTGGAGTCTATTTCATGTAGACAAACATTCCGAGCCTCAGTGAATAAAACAGACCCTTGCTATGGTAAAGATTCTAATTAATAAGGACACATCTTCTGAGCCTCACTGAATAATACACACCTGTAGAATAATTTGGAGTATATTTTCGATGGACATTCATTCAGAGCCTCGGTGAAGAATGTACACCCCTGGGTTAGCCAGAATTTCATTTCATTTGTACACTCATCCATTGCCTCAGTTTATAATATGCACGTGGAAATTAGTTGGGGTTCCATTTCATATAGCCAGGGACTCGTAACCTCAGTGAATAATGCACATATGTAACGTACTCAGCAGTCTGTTTTATATAGCCACTCATTCAGAGATTCCTTGGATAATAAACTTATTTAAGATAGACCGAATCCCGTTTCATATGGTCACACAAGTGGAGCCTCACTGAGTAATACGCACCTGGGAAAATGTGAGGAATCTACTATATATAGCCTCTCATTTACAGCCTCAGGGAATAATGCACACGTGTAGAGTAGGCACTGATATATTTTATATGGCCACAAAATGAAACCCTGAGTGAGCAATACACAAGCTGGGAATAGTCACTAGTCTATTCCATAAGCCCAAATATTCAAAGTCAGAGTCAATAATTCACTCCTGTGTACTAGTCAGGAAACAAGTTCATATCGACAAAGTTTTAGAGCTTCAGTGAGTAATATATACCTGGAAAATAGTCAGGACGCTATTTCATATTGCTTCTATTTCCGAGCTTCATTAAATAAGGAACAGCTGTTTCGTAGTCAGAATTTTCTTTTAATTGCCACATCTTCAAAGCCTAACAGAATAACACACACCTTGGAAAAGTCAGTATTCTATTTCGTATAGCCACTCGTTTAGAGCCGAATGTAAAAACGCACGCCTGTGGAGAATTCTCTAGTTTCTATTTTGTGGACATTCATTAAGAGCGTTACAGAATAATACAGACCTATGGAAAAGTCAGGAATGTATTTCACATGGCCACTTATTCAGAACCGCAGTGAAGGATCATATACATCTGGAAAATACTCAGGATTCTTTTATATATGTCCACTTATTCACAGTCTCAGTGAGTATTGCACACATGGGGTATAGTCTAGAGACTATTTGATATGACCGTTCCCTAAGCACTCAGTGGAAAATGGAGAGCAGAAATATAGTCAGGATGATAGAGTCAGCTGTATACTTTATGTGGTCACTCGTTCAGAACACTACTGTAGATTACACACTTTAAAAATAGAGTCCAGGTATTATGACCACTCAATCACAGCATAACCGAATAATGCACAATTGGGCAATAATGAGGACTCTATATCATAGAGCTTCTAATTCATAGAATCAGACCATAATCAGCAGCTGTGTAGTAGTCAGGACCCTTTCTCAGCTCGCCCCAAATTAAGCAGCTCCGTGAATGATACATATATATGTGATAGTCAGGAGACTTTTTGATATGGACCCTCATACAGAACTTCTTCGAATACTGCGCATGTGGGGAATAATCATTAGGGTATTTTATATGCTGAATTCTGTGGAGGGTCAAACAATAACGCGAAACTGTGGAGTAAAATGGGGTCTATTACATAAGGCCACTTTTTCAGTGTTTAGGAGAATAATATGTATATCTGATAAGTCAGGAATCTCTTTCAGATGGCCACTCGTTCAAGGGCTCTGTGAATAATACTCCCCTCAGAAATAGTCAAGGTTCAACTTCAAATGGCTGCACATTCAGAGACTCTGTAATACTGCACACCTGGGCAATACACAATAGTTTCTTTTTTATGTCCACTTAGTCACAGTCTCATTCAATTATACACAGCCGGGGAAGAGTTAAGAGTATACCT
Organism: Saguinus oedipus; assembly: GCA_031835075.1. NCBI lineage: Eukaryota > Metazoa > Chordata > Mammalia > Primates > Cebidae > Saguinus > Saguinus oedipus. The sequence goes on along the minus strand of CM063180.1, from coordinate 31,093,395 downwards.
CACGGAACCAATCATTTAGAGCCTCAGTGAATAATGCACACCAGGGTTATAGCCGAGCACTTTTTATATGGCCACTCATTCTGTGCTTCACTGAATGATACACACCTGAGGAATCCTCAGGATTCAATTTTATACTACCAGTCATCTAGAACCTTATAGAATAATTCACAATGGAGCAATAGTCAGGTATCTATTTCATATGGCCTCTCATTTAAAGTTTCTGTGTATAATGAACTTCTATGGAGTAATCAGGACGCTGTTTAAGATAGCCATGAATTTAGTGCCTTACTGAATCATACACGCATGTGTTATAGTATTCTATTTCATATGAACTGTTATTCTGGGTACCGCTGAGTACCCAGAAATAATGGGTACTTCATTACACGTGAAATAATGTAACGAGTTTATTTGTTATGGGCACTCATAGAGAACCAGATTGAATAATGCACACATGGCGAATAATGAGGATTCTATGGTCTATGCCTAGTCATTCAGACAAAAAGTGAATAACGCACATGTGGATTAATAGAAGTCTGTTTCATATGCCCCTCTTTCACAGCCTCACTGAATATTACGCACTTGAGATATAGTATGGAGTCTATTCTTTATTGCCATTCATTCAGAGAATCACTGAATAATGAACACCTGTGAAATAGTCAGAAGTCTCTTTCCACTCATTGAAAGCCTCACTAAATGTACCCACCTGTGGAAAGAGTCAGGATGTAATTCTATTCCGTCATTCAGAGTCTCACTAAATAATGCACATCTGCGTAATTGTCAGGAGAATTTTTTATGCGTTTTCCCATTCCGAGTGTCACTGAACAATGTGCTGTACTCTGGAGACTATTTCACGTAGACACATATTCAGAGCCTCAGTGAATAAGACAGGCTCTTGCTATCGTATAGATTCTAATTAATATGGACACATCTTCTGAGCCTCACTGAATAATACACACCTGCAGAATAATTTGGAGTCTATTTTCGATGGATATTCATTCAGAGCCTCGGTGAAGAATGTACACCCTTGGGGTAGCCAGAATTCCATTTTATTTGTACACTCATCCATTTCCTCAGTTTATAATATGCACGTGGTGATTACTTGGGGTTCCATTTTATATAGCCACGGACTCGTAAACTCAGTGAATAATGCACATATGTAACGTACTCGGCAGTCTGTTTCATATAGCCACTGATTCAGAAATTCATTGGATAATAAAATTATTTAAGATAGGGAGAATCCCGTTTCAAATAGTCACAGAAGAAGATCCTCACTGAGTAATACACACCTGGGAAAATGTGAGGGTTCTACTATATACAGCCTGTCATTTACAGCTTCAGGAAATAATGCAGACGTGTGGAGTAAACACTAATCTATTTAATATGGCCAGAAAATCAAACCCTGAGTGAGCAATACAGAAGTTTGGAATAGTCACTAGTCTATTCCATATGCCCAAATATTCAGAGTCTGAGCCAATAATTCTCTCCTGTGGACTAGTCAGGAAACAATTTTATATGAACAAAGTTTTAGAGCTTCAGTAAATAATATGTACCTTGGAAATACTCAGGACACTATTTCATATGGCGTCTATTTCAGAGCTTCATTAAATAAGGAACAGCTGTATCGTAGTCAGAATTTTCTTATAATTGCCACATCTTCAGAAAAAAAGTGAATAACATACACCTTGGGAAAAAGTCAGGATTCTATTTTGTATAGCCACTCATTCAGAGCCGAATATAAAAAAGCAGGCCTGTGGAGTATTCAGGGTTCTCTACTTTGTGGACATTCATTCAGAGCGTCACAGAATAATACAGACCTATGGAAAAGTCAGGATTGTATTTCACATGGCCACTTATTTAGAACCGCAGTGAAGGATCATATGCATCTGGAAAATACTCAGGATTCTTTTATATATAGCCACTTATTCAGAGACTCAGTGAATAATGCACACCTAGGGTATAGTCTGGAGACTATTTGATACGACCATTCCTTAAGCACTCAGTGGAAAATGAAGAGCTGAAATATAGTCAGAATGATAGAGTCAGGAGTCTACTTTATGTGGTCACTCGTTTAGAAACGCACTGAAGAATACACACCTTAAGAATAATCAGACTCCGGGTATTAGGGCCACTCAAACACAGCATTTCCGTATATGCACAAATGGGGAAATATTATGGAGTCTATATCATATGGCTTTTAATTCAGAGCTTCAGTGCATAATCAGCAGATGTGTAGTAGTCAGGACCCTCTTTCAGCTTGCCCCAAATTTAGCAGCTCCGTGAATGATACATATATGTGAGATAGTCAGGAGACTCTTTAATATGGACACTCATACAGAGTCTCTTCGAATACTGCACACATGTGGAATAATCACTAGTGTATTTTATATGGTGATTTTTTTGGAGGGTCAAACATTAAAGCGCAACTGTAGATTAAAATGAGGTCTATTACATAAGGCGACTCTTTCACTGTTGTAGGAAATAATATGTATATATGATAAGTCAGGAATCTCTTTCAGATGTCCACTCATCCAGGGACTCTGTGAATAATACTCTCCTTAGAAACAGTCATGGATATACTTCAAATGGCTACACATTCAGAGTCTCTGTAAGTAATGCATACCTGGGCAATACAGAAGAGACTCTTTTTTATGCCCACTTAGTCAGAGTCTCATTCAATTATACACACTTGATGAAGAGTTAAGAGTATACCTCACGAAACCAATCATTTAGATCCTCAGTGAATAATGCACACCAGGGTCATAGTGGAGCATTTTTTATATGGCCACTCATTCTGTGCCACCCTGAAAGATATACACCTGAGGAATCCTTAGGAATGAATTTCATACTACCACTCATTTAGAACGTCATAGAATAATTCAAAATGGAGCAATAGTCAGGTGTTTATTTCATATGGCCTCTCATTCAAAGTGTCAGTGTATAATAAAATTCTATGGAGGAATCAGGACGCTTTTTAAGATAGCTACGAATTGAGTGCCTTCCTGAATGATACACACCTGTGTTATAGGATTCCATTTCATATGAACTCTAATTCTGTGTACCGCTGAGTAATATACACGTGGGATTGTGTAAGGAGTTTCTTTGTTATGGGCACTCATAGAGAACCTGTTTGAATAATGCACACTCTTCGAATAATAAGGATTCTATGTGGCATGGCTATTCATGCAGACAAAAAGTGAATAACGCACATGTTGATTATTAGAAGTCTGTTTCATATGCCCCTCTTTCACAGGCTCACTGAATACTACACTCGCGAGATATAGTGTGGAGTCTGTTCTTTATGGCCATTCATTCAGAGAATCACTGAATAATGAACACCTGTGGAATACTCAGAAGTCTCTTTCTGAAAGCCACTCACTGAAAGCCTCACTAACTGTACCCAACTGTTGAAAGAGTCAGGATTTACTTCTATTCCCTCATTCAGAGTCTCAATAAATAATGCACACCTGTGAAATTATCAGGAGAATTTTTTATGCGGCCTCTCATGCCGAGTGTCACTGAACAATGTGCTGTAGTCTGGAGTCTATTTTATGTAGACACACATTCAGAGCCTCAGCGAATAATACAGACCAATGCTATCGTAAACATTCTAATTAATATGGACACATCTTCTGAGCCTCACTGAATAATATACACCTGTAGATTAATTTGGAGTCTAATTTCGATGGAAATGCATTCAGAGCCTCGATGAAGAATGCACACCCCTGGGGTAGCTGGAAGTCCATTTCATTTGTACACTCATCCATAGCCTCAGTGTATAATATACACGAGTGGATTAGTTGGGGTTCCATTTCATATAGACACGGACTCGTAACCTCAGTGAATAATGCACATATGTATCATACTCAGCAGTCTGTTTCATACATCCACTCATTTAGAGACTCATTGGATAACAAATTATTTAAGATAGACAGAATCCCTTTTCATATGGTCACACAAGAAGAGCCTCATTGAGTAATACACATCCGGGAAAATGTGAGGAGTCTACTATATATAGCCTCCCATTCACAGCCTCAGGGAATAATGCACACGTGTGGAGTAGGCACTAATCTATTGTATATGGCCACAAAACCAAACCCTGTGTGAGCAATACACAAGTTGTGAATAGTCACTAGTCTATTCCATATGCCCAAATATTCAAAGTCAGAGTCAATAATTCACTCCTGTGGACTATTCAGGAAAAAATTTCATATGGACAAAGTTTTAGAGCTTTAGTGAATAATATACACCTGGGAAATTCTCAGGACGCTTTTTCATTTGACATCTATTTCACACATTGAATAAGGAACACCTGTATTGCAGTCAGAACTTTCTTTTAATTGCCACATCTTCAGAGCCTAACAGAATAACATACAGCTAGGGAAAAGCCAGTATTCTATTTCGTATTGCCACTCATTTAGAGCCGAATGTAAAAATGCATGCCTGTGGAGTATTCAGGAGTCTCTTCTTAATTGACACTCATTCAGAGCGTCACAGAATAATACAAACCTATGGAAAAGTCAGGAGTGTATTTCACATGGCCACTTTTTCAGAACCGCAGTGAAGGATTATTTACATCTGGGAAATACTCAGGATTCCTTTATATATGGCCACTTATTCAGAGACTAAGTGAATAATGCACACCTGGTGTATAGTCTGGAGCCTATGTGATAAGACCGTTCCCTAAGCACTCAGTGGAAAATGGAGAGCTGAAATATAGTCAGGATGATAGCGTCAGGAGTCTACTTTCTGTGGTCACTCGTTCAGAAACTCACTGAAGAATACACAGCTTAAAAATAGTCAGAGTCCAGGTATTATGGCCACTCAATCACAGCATTACCGAATAATGCACAATTGGGCAATAGTAAGAAATATATATCATATGGCTTCTAATTCAGAGCTTAAGTGCTTAATCAGAAGCTGTGCAGTAGTCAGGATGCTTTCTAGGCTTGCCCCAAATTAATCAGCTCCGTGAATGATACGTTTATATGTGATAGTCAGGAGGCTCTTTGATATGGACACTCGTACAGAACCTCTTCGAATACTGCACATGTGGGGAATAATCACTAGTGTATTTTATATGGTGAATCCTTTGGATGGTCAAACACTAATGAGCAACTCTGGAGTAACATTCAGTCTATTACATAAGGACACTCTTTCAGTGTTGCATGGAGTAATATGTATATCTGATAAGTAAGAAATCTCTTTCACATGGCCACTCGTTCAGGGCCTCTGTGAATAATTCTCCCCTCAGAAATAGTCAAGGTTCAACTTCAAATGGCTACACATTCAGAGTCTCTGTTAGTAATGCACACCTGGGCAATACACAAGAGTCTCTTATTTATGCCAACTTAGTCAGAGTCTCATTCAATTTTACACACCCAGGGAAGAGTTAAGAGTATACCTCACGGGAAGGAGAGGATTCGCAAGATGGCGTCATAGAAGCAACTTAGGATTGCAGCTCTTGGTGACAGCGCAGAGGGTGAGTCTTGGCCACATTCTTGGATGGACCTTTTTTGCCCACAGAGCATTGAAATTCTCAGGTGTGGGAGAGACAAGGGATGCTGCTACAACCGGCTATTGCAGCCGGCTGGCATGGCCACTTCGGCTGGCACCGCAGTGGGATCTGGCATGGAACTCACTAGTCTGGGTGCCCTGTTAAACCAGCAATCTGAGATTTGGAAGGGCAGATTGGCATGTCCATCTGATTGAACGGGACTTGAACAATAAGCCAGACAAGGAGTTTCCTGGGAAGCGTGATCTGAGCCGGTGCAGTGGGCATTGGCACGGGAAATTGCAAGGATCCCAGTGCCCTATCGTCAGGCTACTCGGTCGCCAGTGAAAGAGTCGACCTTTCAGCTTGCTGAGAGGAAGAGAGAGAGAGAGAGAGGACGGACTCTGAGGCAGGGAGCTGGGTGATCGGGCTTGGTGGGTCCCACCCTCATGGGGACAAGCAGGTTGGCGACTGGAGGCGCTTGGGGCTGAGAGTTTTGCTGCCAGCATCTAGGACGGTGCAGCCCAGTGAGGGAGGGGCGTCCACCATTGCCGATGCAATCCGGCCCTACTGAAGTACCACCCAGGGCTGACGCAGCCTGCCATTGCCGAGGCAACCTGCCATAACAGAGAGACTCTGCCAGGAGTGGGGAGCGCTCCACAACTGAAGAGAGCCCAGCAGCAACAGGGTAGACCCGTGCTAGCAGGTCAGGGCCCAGGAAGGCATATAGTGAATAGACTGCCTCCTAGTGGGACAGGACAGTGCAACAGATACTTATAAAGAAAGCCCCAACTCCCTGAGACACAGCATCTAAGGGGAAAAAAAAGGGTGGTGTTTTATGAGTTCTATTGCAGCTGACATAAACAAACTCCCAACAACCCTAAATGAACAACGGAGCTCACAGCTCAGCATTGGAGCTCTTATAAAGCACAGACTGTCTCCTCAAGCAGCTCTCTGAACCCTGTATATCCAAAGAATCAACCCAAAAAAGGACTAATCAGACTGACATTTGGCGGGCATCATTCTGGAACAAAGAGCAGAAGAAGAAACTGGTATCATACCTCACTGTTCCGCAGCTGCTACAGGTATACCCGAGACAAGCAAGGCCTGGAGTGGACTCAGGACTCATACAGCAGAGGGGCTAGACCATTAGAAGGAAAACTGCGTATCAGACATACTTCATCTTCAACAATCTCAGTGTCCACACAGAGACCCAATTGAAAAATCAGCAATTAATAAGATGATAGGCTGATAAATCCATAAAGATGGGAAGAAACCAGGGCAAAAAGGAGGAAAACACCCGAAACCAAAACACCTCACCTACAAGAAAGGACCAAAACTCCTCACCAGCAAGGGAACAAATCTGGACAGAGAATGAGTGTGACGAAATGACAGAATCAGACTTCAGAAAGTGGATAATGAGAAACTTCAGTGAGCTATAAAAACATGTTCTAAATCAATGCAAAGAAACTAAGAACCTTGAGAAAAGATTTGAAAAAAGATTCGAGGAATTTATAACAAGAATGGACAACTTAGAGAGGAATATGAATGAATTGAAGGAGCTGAAAAACACAACACGAGAACTTCGTGAAGCATGCACAAGTTTCAACAGCCGAATTGACCAAGGTGAAGAAAGAGTATCAGAAGTTGAAGATCAACTCAATGAAATAAAACAAGAAACCACGATTAAAGGAAAAAGCACAAAAAGAAATGAACAAAATCTCCAAGAAATGTGGGACTATGTGAAGAGACCGAACCTACATTTGATAGGTGTACGAGAATGTGATAAAGAGAATTAATCCAAGCTGGAAAACACTCTTCAGGATATTATCCAGAAAAATTTCCCCAACCTAGCAAGACAAGTAAATAGTCAACTCCAGGAAATACAGAGAACACCACAAAGATACTCCACAAGTAGAGCAACCCCAAGGCGCATAATCATCATATTCACCAGGGTTGAAATGAAGAAGAAAATACTAAGGGCAGCCAAAGAGAAAGGTCGGGTCACCCACAAAGGGAAGCCCATCAGACTCACAGCAGATCTCTTGTCAGAGACTCTACAAGCCAGAAGAGAGTGGGGGCCAATATTCAACATCTTTAAAGAAAAGAAATTTCATCCCAGAATTTCATATCCAGCCAAACTGAGCTTCATAAGTGAAAGAAAAATAAAATCCTTCGTGAACAAGCAAGTACTCAGAGATTTTGTCACCACTAGGCCTGCTTTACAAGAGCTCCTGAAAGAGGCACTACATATAGAAAGAAACAACCAGTTCCAGCCATCCTAAAAGCATACCAAATGATGAAGATCATCAACAAAATGAAGAAAGTACATGAACCAACGGGCAAAACAGCCAGCTAGCATCAAAATGGCAGTATCAAATTTACATATAAAAATATTAACCCTAAATGTAAATGGGCTAAATGCACCAATCAAAAGACACAGACTGGCAAATTGGATAAAAAACCAAAACCCATTGGTGTGCTGTATCCAGGAAACCCACCTCACAGGCAAAGATACAAAAAGGCTCAAAATAAAAGGATGGAGGAAGATTTACCAAGCAAATCGAGAGCAAAAAAAAAGCAGGAGTTGCAATTCTCATCTCTCATAAAATAGACTTTAAAGGGACAAAGAAGGTCATTACATAATGGTAAAAGGATCCATACAACAAGAAGATCTAACGATTCTAAATATATATGGACCCAAAGTAGAAGCACCCAGATATATAAAGCAAGTTTTTAATGACTTACAAAGAGACATAGACTTCCACATAATAATAGTGGGAGATTTTAACACTGCACTGTCAATAGCAGAGAGATCAACAAGACAGAAAATTAAAAAGGATATCCAGGACTTGAACTCAGACCTGGAATAAGCAAACCGGATAGACATTTACAAAACTCTCCAACCCAAATCCATAGAATATACATTCTTCTCAGCACCACATCACACCTACTCGAAAATTGACCACATAATTAGAAGTAAAGCACTCCTCAGCAAATGCAAAACAACTGAAATTATAACAAACAGTCTCTCAGACCACAGTGCAATCAAGATGGAACTCATAATTCAGAAAATAACTCAGAACCGCACAGCTTCATGGAAACTGAACAACTGGCTCTTGAATGTTGATTGGATAAACAATGAAATGATGGCAGAAATAAAGTTCTTTGAAAAAAACGAGAATGAAGACAAAACATACCAGAATCGCTGGGACACATTTAAACAGTCTGTAGAGGAAAATATATAGCAATAAGTACCCAGATGAGAAGAGTGGAGAGATTCAAAATGGACACCCTGTCATCAAAATTGAAAGAGCTAGAGGAGCAAGATCAAAAAACCTCAAAAGGTAGACAAAGACAAGAAATAACTAAGATCAGAGCAGAACTGAAGAAGATAGAGACAAGAAAAACCCTTCAAAAAATCAATAAATCTAAGAGTTGTTTTTCGAAAAGATCAACAAGATAGACAGACTACTAGCCAGACTGATTAAAAAAAAAATAGAGAACAACCAAATAGATGCAATAAAAAACGATAATGGGGAAATCACCACAGATTCCACAGAAATTCAAACCATCATCAGAGAATACTACAAACAATTCTATGCACATTAACTAGTAAATCAGGAAGAAATGGATAAATTCCTGGATGCCTGTGTCCTCCCAAGCCTAAACCAGGAGGAAGCCGAAACTATGAATAGACCAATAACAAGGTCTGAATTTGAGGAAGCAATTAAGAGCCTTCCACACAAAAAAAGCCCAGATCCAGATGGGTTCACAGCTGAATTCTACAAGACACACAAAGAGGAGCTGGTACCATTTCCTCTGAAACTATTCCAAATAATCCAAAAACAGGAAACCCTTCCCAAATCATTTTATCACACCTACATCATCCTGATACCAAAATCTGACAGAGACTCAACAAGAAAACAAAACTTCAGGCCAATATCCATGATGAACATAGATGCCAAAATCTTCAATAAAATACTGGCAAACTGATTGCAACAGCACGTTAAAAAACGTATCCATCATGATCAAGTAGGACTCATCCCGGGGATGCAAGGCTGGTTCAACATACACAAGTCTATGAATGTAATTCACCAAATAAACAGAAGCAAAAACAAAAACCACATGATTATCTCAATTGACGCAGAGAAGGCGTTTGACAAATTTCAACAGCCCTTTATGCTAAAAACCCTCAATAAACTTGGTATTGTTGGAACATATCTCAAAGTAATAAAAGCTATTTATGACAAACCAACAGCCAATATCATACTTAATGGGCAAAACTGTAAGCATTCCCTTTAACATTCGGCACTAGACAAGGATGCCCTCTCTCACCACTCCTGTTCAAAATAGTCCTGGAATTTCTAGCCAGAGCAATCAGGCAAGAAAAAGAAATAAAGGGTATTCAAATAGGAAAGGTGGAAGCCAAATTGTCTCTATTTGCAGACAACATGATAGTATACTTAGAAGACCCCATCACCTCAGCTGAAAAGCTCCTGCAACTGATAAGCAAATTCAGCAAAGTCTCAGGATATAAAATCAATGTTCAAAAATCACAAGCATTCCTATACACCAAATACAAACTTAAAGAGAACCAAATCAAGAACGAACTGCCATTCACAATTGCTACAAAGAAAATAAAATACCTAGGAATACAAATCACAAGGAACGTAAGGGACTTCTTTAAGGAAAACTACAAACCACTGCTCAACGAAATAAGAGAGGAAACAAACAGATGGAGAATCATTCCATGTTCGTGGTTAGGAAGAATCAGTATCGTGAAAATGGCTATACTGAAAAGTAATTTACACAATCAATGCTATCCCCGTTAAACTACCTTTGAATTTCTTCACAGAAACGGAAAAATCAACCATGAATATCATATGGAACCAAAAAAGAGGCCGCCTAGACAAGTAAATTCTAAGCAAAAGAACACAGCGGGAGGCATCACACTACCAGACTTCAAACTATACTACAAGGCTACAGTAATCAAAACAGCATGGTACTGGTACCAAAACAGAGATATAGACCAATGGAACAGAACAGAAGCATCGGAGGCAACACAACATATCTACAACAATCTTATCTTTGATAAAGCAGACAAAAACAAGCAATGGGGAAAAGATTCCCTATTTAATAAATGGGGTTTTGAAAACTGCCTAGCTATGTGCAGAAAGCAGAAACTGGATCCCTTCCTGACACCTTACACTGAAATTAACTCCAGATGGATTAACGACTTAAATGTAAGACCTGACACCATAAAAACCCTAGAAGAAAATCTAGGCAAAACCATTCAGGACATAGGAGTAGGCAAGGACTTCATGACCAAAACACCAAAAGCATTGGCAACAAAAGCCAAAATACACAAATGGGACCTAATCAATCTCCACAGCTTCTGCACGGCAAAAGAAACAGTCACTAGAGTGAATCAGCAACCATCAGAATGGGAAAAAATCTTTGCAGTTTACACATCTGACAAAGGGCTGATATCCAGAATTTACAAAGTACTCAAACAGATTTACAGGAATAAAACAAACAAACCCATTCACAAATGGGCAAAAAATATGAACAGACACTTTACAAAAGAAGACATACATGAGTTCAACAATCACATGAAAAAATGCTCATCATCACTGGTCATTAGAGAGATGCAAATCAAAACCACATTGAGATACCATCTCACGCCATTTAGAATGGCGATCATTAAAAAATCTGGAAACAGCAGATGCTGGAGAGGATGTGGAGAAATAGGAACACTCTTACACTGTTGGTGGGAGTGTTAATTAGTTCAACCATTGTGGAAGACAGTGTGGCGATTCCTCAGGGACCTAGAAATAGAAATTCCATTTGACCCAGCAATCCCATTACTGGGTATCTATACAAAGGACTATAAATCGTTCTACTATAAGGACACATGCACACGAATGTTCATTGCAGAACTTTTTACAATAACAAAGAACTGGAACCAACCCAAATGCCCAACGATGATAGACTGGACTGGGAAAATGTGGCACATATACACCATGGAATATTATGCAGCAATCAAAAATGATGAGTTTGTGTCCTTTGTAAGGACATGGATGAATCTGGAGAACATCATTCTCAGCAAACTGACACAAGAACAGAAAAAGAAATACCGCATATACTCACTCATAGGTGGGTGAGAAAAATGAGAACACATGGACACAGAGAGGCGGTCTACTATACACTGGAGACAATTGGAGGGAATGGGGGAAGGACAGCGGGGGCGGGCTGGAAAGGGATAGCCTGGGGATGACTACCATGTGTGGGTGAAGGGGAGGAAGGCAGCTAAACACACTGCCATGTGTATAGCTATGCAACTATCTTGCACGTTCTGCACATGTACCCCGAAACCTATAATGCAATAAAAATTTTAAAAAAAGAGTATACCTCACAAAACCAATCATTTAGAGCCGCAGTGAATAATGCACACCGGGGTTATAGTCGAGCATTTTTTATGTGGCAACTCATTCTGTGCCTCCCTGAATGATACACACCAGGGGAATACTCAGGATTCAATTTCATACTACCACTCATATGGAACCTTATAGAATAATTCACAATGGAGCAATAGTCAGGTGGCTATTTCATATGGCCTCTCATTCAAAGGTTCAGTGTATAATGAACTTCTATGGAGTAATCAGGACGCTGTTTAATATAGCCATGTTTTGAGTGCCTTTCTGAATGATACACACCTGGGTTATAGGATTCTATTTCATATAAACTCTAATTCTGGGTACCGCTGAGTAATACACACCTGGAATAGTATAAGGAGTTTATTTGTTATGGGCGCTCATAGAGAACCTGTTAAATTAATGCACACACGGTGAATAATAAGGATTCTATGTTGTACGGCTAGTCATTCAGACAAAAAGTGAATAATGCACATGTGGATTATTAGAAGTGTGTTTCATATGCCCAGCTTTTACAGCCTCACTGAATATTACACACGTGAGATATAGTCTGGAGTCCATTTTTTATGGCCATTCATTCAGAGAATCACTGAATAATGAACACCTGTGGAATAGTAAGAAGTCTCTTTCCGACCGCCACTCATTGAAAGCCTCACTCAATGTACCCACCTGTGGAAAGAGTCAGGATTTATTTCTATTCCCTCATTCAGAGTCTCACTAAATAATGCACACCTGTGGAACTGTCAGGAGAATTTTTCATGGGGCCTCTCATTCCGAGTGTCACTGAACAATGTGCTATATTCTGCAGTCTATTTCATGTAGACACATATTCAGAGCCTCAGTGAATAAGACAGACCCTTGCTATCGTAAAGTTTCTAATTAATATGGACACATCTTCTGAGCCTCACTGAATAATACACACCTGTAGAATAATTTGGAGTCTATTTTCAAAGGACATTCATTCATATCCTCGGTGAAGAATGCACACACCTGGGGTAGACAGAAGTCAATTTTATTTATACACTCATCCACAGCCTCAGTTTATATTATGATCGTGTAAATTAGTTGGATTTCCATTTCATATAGCCACGGACTCGTAATCTCAGTTAATAATGCACATATTTAACGTACTAAGCATTCTGTTTTATATAGCCACTCACTGAGAAATTTATTGGATACTAAAATTATTTAAGATAGACAAAACCCCGTTTCATATGTTCACACAAGAAGATCCTCACTGAGTAATACACACCTGTGAAAATGTGAGGATTCTACTATATATAGCCTCTCATTTACAGCCTCAGGGTATAATGCACACGTGTGGAGTAGGCACTAATCTATTTTATATGGCCACAAGATAATACCCTGAGTGAGCATTACACAAGTTTGGAATAGTCACTAGTCTATTCCATATGCCCAAATATTCAGAGTCAATAATTCTCTCCTGTGGACTACTCAAGAAACAATTTCATATGGACAAAGTTTTAGAGCTTCAATGAATAATGTATACCTGGGAAATATTCAGGACGCTATTTAATATGGCGTCTATTTCAGAGCTCCATTGAATAAGGAACACCTGTATCAGAGTCAGAATTTTCTTTTAACAGCCTCATCTCCAGAGCCTCACTGAATAACATACACCTTGGGAAAGGTCAGGATCCTATTTCGTATAGCCACTCATTTGGAGCTGAATGTGAAAACGCACGCCTTTGGAGTATTCAGGGTTCTCTACTTTATGGACACTCATTCAGAGGGTCACAGAATAATAAAGACGTATGGAAAACTCAGGAGTGTATTTCACATGGCCACTTATTCAGAACCGCAGTGAAGGATGATATACATCTGGAAAATAATCAGGATTCTTTTATATATGGCCACTTATTCAGAGACTCAGTGAATAATGCATACCTGGGGTATAGGCTGCTGACTATTTGATATGACCATTCCCTAAGCACTCAGTGGAAAATGGAGAGCTGAAATATAGTCAGAATGATTGTCAGGAGTCTACTTTATGTGGTCACTCATTCAGAAACTCATTGAAGAATATACACCTTAAGAATTGTAAGAGTCCAGGTATTATGGCAACTCAATCAATGCATTACCGAATAATGCACAATTGGGCAATAGTAAGGAGTCTATATCATATGGCTTCAAATTCAGAGCTTCAGTGCATAATCAGCAGCTGTGTAGTAGTCGGGACCCTATTTCAGCTTGTCCAAATTAAGCAGCTTTTTGAATAGTACATATATGTGTGATATTCAGGAGACTCTTCGATATGGACACTCATACAGAACCTCTTCGAATACTGCACATGTGGGGAATAATCACTAGTGTGTTTCATATGGTAAATCCTTTGGAGGCTCAAACAATAACGCAAAACTGTGGAATAAAGTGGGGTCTAATACATAAGGCCACTCTTTCAGTGTTGCAGGGAATAATATGTATATCTCATAAGTCAGTAATCTCTTTCACATGGTCACTTGTTCAGGGCCTCTGTGAATAATACTCCCCTCAGAAATAGTCAAGGTTCAATTTCAAATGGCTACACATTCAGAGTCTCTGTAAGTAATGCACACCTTGGCAATACACAAGAGTCTCTTTTTTATGCCCACTTACTCAGAGTCTCATTCAATTATACACACCCGGGGAAGAGTTAAGAGTATACCCCATGGGAGAGAGAGATCCAAGATGGCTGATTGCTAATAGGTCGGTACTGTAGCTCCAAGTTATTGCTCGGAAAACGTGAGGAAGCCACAGTTTCAGAGGATTTTTCGTCACCCCCAGACCAGAAGGTTTCCAGTGGAGGAGCCCCGCGGGTGGCCAGCGCGACTTCTGTGGCTGGCACAGCGGTTTTGTCGTCGCCTCGAGCGTCAGCTCTTCGTGCACAGTGAGTGGGACTGATTCCACTACTGACTGGTGTTAGGAGCTCCCAGGAGGCAGAGCCGCTTGTTGCGGACTCAAGAAGGAAGCCAGACCGGAGATTCCCTGGCAGAAGAGCACCATCAGTCTTACCGCTGCTGTTTTGGCTGGCGCAGTGGGTTGCTCAGATTCCAGCACTGGGAATCAATAAATTGGACGTCCTCTCAGGAACTTAATCAGAAAGGCGCTAATTGTAAAGACATCAGATGGATAAAATTACAATAAAGAAAAAAAAAAACAGCCTAAAAAGGCCGAGAAAACCAAAAGTCACAACCCCTCTCCCTTTACAGGGGATAGTAATTTCTCATCAGCAATGGAACAAGCATTCATGAAAGAGGACTGTGTCCCAGTACCTGAAGGAGGCTTTAGAAGGTGGATGGTAAAAAACTTATGGGAATTGAAGCAACTTGTTCTAACCCAATGTAAAGAAATTAAGAACTTTGAAAAAAGGCTTGACGAAATATTAAAAAGAATGGACAATATAGAGAGGAATATAAATGAACTAATGGAGTTGAAAAATACAACACGAGAACTTAGTAAAATATTCACAAGTTTGAATAGCCGAATTGATCAAGCAGAAGAAAGGATATCAGAGGTCGAAGACCGACTTAATGAAATGGAACGAGAAGACAAGAATAGAGAAAAAAGGATAAAAAGGAATGAGGAAAGCCTCCAAGAATTATGGGACTATGTGAAAACACCTAATCTGCGTTTGATAGGTGTACCAGAATGTAATGGAGAGAATGAATCCCATCTGGAAAATACTCTTCAGTATATTATCCAGGAGAATTTTCCCAATCTAGCAAAGCAGGATACTATTCAACCTCAGGTAATACAGAGAACACCACAAAGATATTCCTTAAGAAGAGCAACCACAGGAAACATAATCATTAGATTCAAAAGAGTTGAAACAAAGGAGAAAATACTAAGGGCAGCCAGAGAGGAAAGGTCAGGTAACCCACAAAGGGAAGCCTAGTAGACTTACAGCAGATCTCTCAGCAGAAACCCTACAAGCCAGAAGAGAGTGGGGGCTGATACTTAACATCCTTAAAGAACAGAACTTTCAGCCCAGAATTTCATATCCTGCCAAACTAAGCTTCACAATTGAAGGAAAAATAAAATCTTTTATGAACAAGCAAGTATTCAGAGATTTTATTACCACCTTCCCTGCTTAACAAAAACTTCTGAAAGAAGAATTACACGCAGAAAGGAACAACCAGTATTAGCCTTTCTAAAAACATACCAAAAGCTAAAGAGAATCAACATAAAAAAAATTTACATCAACGAATGGATAAAATAGCCAGTTAACATCAAATGACAGTAATCCTAAATTGAAATCGACTAAATTCCCCAATCAAAAGATACAGCCAAAACCTTACGGTATACTACATACAGACCCATTACATGTCCAAAGATACACAACGTCTCAAAACAAACGGTTGGAGAAAGATCTACCAACCAAATGGAAAACAAAAACAAATAAATAAACAAAAAGGAGTTGTAATTTATGCATTTGATAAAACAGATTTCAAAGCAACAAAGATAGAGTGGTATAAGGATCAGTGCATCCTAACACCCAGATACACAAGACTTATAAAGAGATTTACACTCAACGAGACATAAAATTAATAAGGATATCCAGAATTTGAACTCAGATCAGTAACAAGTAAACTTAATAAGCATTTGTAGAGCTCTCCACTTTAGATACATAAAATATGTATTCTCTACTTTAAATACACAAACTAATGACTGGATATTATTAATACCCATTCATAGAATAAAGCAATATTCCTGTCCTCTCTCCCTCTTTTTGTTCCCCTCTTTTCCTCTCTTTCTAAGAAAAAAAATAGAGTATACCTCACAGAACCAATCATTTAGAGCCTCAGAGAATAATGCACACCAGATTTATAGTAGAGCATTTTTTATATGGCCACTCATTCTATGCCTCCCTGAATGATACACACCTGGGGATTCCTCAGGATTCTATTTCATACTACCACTCATGTAGAACCTTATAGAATAATTCACAATGGAGCAAAAGTCAGGTGTCTATTTCATATGGCCTCTCATTGAAACGTTCAGTGTATAATGAACTTCTAGGGAGTAATCAGGACACTGTTTAAAATAGCCACGAATTGAGTGCCTTCCTGAATGATACACAACTGGGTTATAGGATTCAATTTCATATTAACTCTAATTCTGGGTGCCGCTGAGTAATACACAGCTGGAATAGTGGAAGGAGTTTATTTGTTATGGGCACCCATAAAGAACCTGTTTGAATAATGCACACACGGCGAATAATAAGGATTCTATGTTGTACGGCCAGTCATTCAGACAAAAAGTGAATAACGCACATATGGATTATTAGAAATCTGTTTCATATGCCTCTCTTTCACAGCCTCACTGAATATTACTGACTTGTGATATAGTCTGGAATCTATTCTTTATGGCCATTCATTCAGAAAATCACTGAATAATGAACACCTGTGGAATAGTCAGAAGTCTCTTTCCAACCGCCACTCATTGAAAGCCTCACTAACTGTACCCACCTGGGGAAAGAGTCAGGATTTACTTCTATTCCCTCATTCAGAGTCTCACTAAACAATGCACACCTGTGGAACTGCCAGGAGACTTTTTCATGCGGCCTCTCATTCCGAGTGTCACTGAAAAATGTGCTGTATTCTGGAGTCTGTTTCATGTAGACACATATTCAGAGCCTCAGTGAATAAGACAGACCCTTGCTATCATAAACATTCTAATTAATATGGACACATCTTCTGAGCCTCACTGAATAATACATACCTGTAGAATAATGTGGAGTCTATTTTCGATGGACATTCATTCAGAAACTCGGTGAAGAATGCACACACCTAGGGTAGCCAGAAGTCCATTTCATTTGTACACTCATCCATTGCCTCAGTTTATATTATGCTCGTGTGGATTACTTGGGATTCTATTTCATATAGCCAGGGACTAGTAACCTCAGTGAATAATGCACATACGTTACGTACTCAGCAGTCTGTATCATATAGCCACTCATTCAGAGATGCATTTGATACAAAAATTATTTAAGATAGAGAGAATCTCGTTTCATATGGTCACACAAGAAGATCCTCACTGAGTAATACACACCTGTGAAAATGTGAGGGGTCTACTATATACAGTATCTCTTTTACAGCCTCAGTGAATAATGAACACGTGTGGAGTAGGCACTAATCTATTGAATATGGCCACAAAATCAAACCCTGAGTGAGAAATACAGAAGTTTGGAATAAACTAGTCTATTCCATGTGCCCAAACATTCAAAGCCTGAGTCAATAATTCACTCCTGTCGGCTAGTCAGGGAGCAAGTTCATATCGACAAAGTTTTACACCTTCTGTGTATAATATATACCTGGGAAATACTCAGGACGCTATTTCATATGGTGTCTATTTCAGAGCTTCATTGAATAAGGATCAGCTGTATTGTAGTCAGAATTTTACTAGCCACATCATCAGAGCCTAACTGAATAACATACACCTTGGGAGAAGTCAGGATTCTATTTCGTATAGCCACTCATTTAGAGCCGAATGTAAAAACGCACGCCTGTGAAGTATTCAGGAGTCTCTATTTTATGGACACTCATTCAGAGCGTCACAGAATAATGCAGACCTCTGGAAAAGTCTGGAGTGGGGGTATTTCACATGGCCACTTATGCAGAACCGCAGTGAAGGATCATATACATCTGGAAAATACTCAGGATTCTTTTTTATATGGCCACTTATTCAGAGACTCAGTGAATAATGCACACCTGGGGTATAGTTTGGAGACTATTTGATATAACCGTTCCCTAAGCACTCACTGGACTATGGAGAGCTGAAATATAGTCAGGATGATAGATTCAGGAGTCTACTTTATGTTGTCACTCGTTCAGAAACTCACTGAAGAATACACACCTTAGGAATAGTCAGAGTCCCGGTATTATAGCCACTCAATCACAGCATTACTGAATAATGCACAATTTGGAAATAGTAAGGATTCTATATCATATGGCTTCTAATTAAGAGCTTCAGTGCATCATCAGCAGCTGTGTAGTACTCAGGACCCTATTTCAGCTTACCCCCAATTAAGCAGCTCCGTGAATGATATATATATGTGTGATAGTCAGGAGACACTTTGTTACTGACACTCATACAGAACCTCTTCGAATACTGCACATGTGGGGAGTAATCACTAGTGTATTTCATATGGTGATTTCGTTGGAGGGTCAAACAATAATGTCCAACTGTGGAGTAAAATGGGTTCTATTACATAAGGCCCCTCTTTCAGTGTTGCAGGGAATAATATGTATATCAGATAAGTCAGGAATTTCTTTAACATTGACACTCGTTCAGGGCCCCTCTGCATAATACTCCCCTCAGAAATAGTCAAGGTTCTACTTCAAATGGCTACACAGAGTCTCTGTAAGTAATGCCACCTTGGCAATACACAAGAGTCTCTTTTTTATGCCCACTTAGTAAGAGTCACATTCAACTATACACACCCGGGGAAGAGTTAAAAGAATACTTCACGGAAGCAATCATTTATAGCTTCAGTGAATAATGCACACCAGGGTTATAGTCGAGCATTTTTTATATGGCCACTCATTCTGTGCCTGCCTTAATGATACACACATGGGGAATGCTCAGGATTCAATTTCATACTACCACTCATTTAGAACCTTATAAAATACTTCACAATGGAGCAATAGTCAGGTGCCTATTTCATATGGCCTCTCATTCAAACTTTCAGTGTATAATGAACTTCTATGGAGAAATCTGGATGCTGTTTTAGATAGCCACGAATTGAGTGCCTTCCTGAATGATACACACCTGGGTTATAGGATTCTATTTCATATGAACTCTAATTTTGGGTACCACTGAGTAATACACACGTAGGATAGTGTGAGGAGTTTATTTGTTATGGGCGCTCATAGAGAACTTATTTGAATAATGCACACATGGCGAATAATAAGGATTCTATGTGGTACAGCTAGTCATTCAGACAAAAAGTGAATAACGCACATGTGGATTATGAGAATTCTGTTTCATATGCCCCTCTTTCCAAGCCTCACTGAATATTACAAACTTGAGATATAGTCTGGAGTCTGTTCTTTTTGGGCATTCATTCAGAGAATCACTGAATAAGGAACACCTGAGGAATAGTCAGAAGTCCCTTTTCGACCACCACTCATTGAAAGTCTCACTAAATGTATCCACATGTGGGTAGAGTCAGCATTTACTTCTATTTCCTCATTCAGAGTCTCACTAAATAATGCACACCTGTGGAATTGTCAAAAAAAATTTTCATGCGGACTCTCATTCCGAATGTCACTGAACAATATGCTGTAGTCTGGAGTCTATTTCATGTAGACACATATTCAGTTCCTCAGTTAATAAGACAGACACTTGCTATCGTAAAGATATTAATTAATATGGACACGTTTTCTGAGCCTCACTGAATAATACACACCTGTAGAATAATTTGGACTCTATTTTCGATTGACATTGATTAAGAGCCTCGGTGAAGAATGCACACTCATAGGGTAGCCAGAAGTCCATTTCATTTGTACACTCATCCATAGCCTGAGCTTATAATATGCAGGTGTGGATTAGTTGGGGTTCCATTTATTATAGCCACGGACTCGTAACCTCAGTGAATAATGCATATATTTAATGTACTCAGCAGTCCGTTTCATATAGCCACTCATTCAGAAATTCATTGGGTAATAAAATTATTTAAGATAGACAGAATCCCGTTTAATATGGTCACACAAGAATAGCCCCACTGAGTAATACACACCTGGGAAAATGTGGGGAGTCTACTATATATAGCCTCTCATTTACAGCCTCAGTGAGTAATGCACACGTGTGGAGTAGGCACTTATCTATTGTATGTGGCCACAAAATGAAACCCTGAGTGAGCAATACACAAGTTGGGAATAGTCACTAGTCTATTCCATATGCCCAAATATTCAAACTCAGAGTCAATAATTCCCTTCTGCAGACACGTCAGGAAACAATTTTATATGGAAAAAGTTTTAGAGCTTCAGTGAATAATATATACCTGGGAAATACTCAGGACGCTATTTCATACGGCGTCTATTTCAGAGCTTCATTGAATAAGGAACACCTGTATCGCAGTCAGAATTTTCTTTTAATACCCACATCTTCAGAGCCTAAATGAATAAAATACACCTTGGGAAAAGTCAGAATTAAATTTCGTATAGCCACTTTTTAGAGCCGAATGTAAAAATGCATGCCTGTGGAGTAATCAGGAGTCTGTATTTTATGGTCACTCATTCAGAGTGTCACAGAATAATACAGAGCTATGGAAAAGTCAGGAGTTTATTTCACATGGCCACTTATTCAGCACCGCAGTGAAGGATCAGATACATCCAAAAAATTCTAAGGATTTCTTTTATAAATGGCCACTTATTCAGAGACTCAGTGAATAATGCACACCTGGGGTATAGTCTGGAGACTTTGTGGTATGACCCTTCCCTAAGCACTCAGTTGAAAATGGAGAGCAAAAATATAGTCAGGATGATAGAGTCAGGCGTCTACTTTATGTGGTCTCTTGTTCAGAAACTTACTGAAGAATACACACATTAAGAATTGTAACAGTGGGGAGAGGGAGGCAAGATGGCGTCATAGAGGTGACTCAGGATTGCAGCTCTCGGTGAAGGCACAGAGGGTGAGTCCTAGCCATGTTACTTTTATGCCCACAGAGCGTTGAAAGTCCCAGGTGTGGGAGAGACACGGGACGCTAGCAGCCGGCTAACGCAGCCGGCTCCTGCCGCCTCTTCGGCCAGCGCCGCAGCAGGACCTGGCATGGAACTCACTGGTCTGGGTGCCCTGTTAAACCGGCAATCTGAGATTTGGAAGGGCAGATTGGCATGTCCATCTGATTGAACGGGACTTGGACAATGAGCCAGACCAGGAGTTTCCTGGGAAGCATGATCTGAGCCAGGGTAGTGGGCAGCGGCATGGGAGATCACATGGATCCCAGTGCCCTATCAGCAGGATCCTGGGGCGCCAGTGAGAGAGTCGACTTTTCAGCTTGGGGAGACGAAGAGAGAGAGAGAGAGGTCGGACTCTGAGGCAGGGAGCTGGTTGATCGGGCTCGGTGGGTCCCACGCTCACGGGGACAAGCAGGGCAGTGACTGGAGGCGCTTGGGGCTGAGAGTTTTGTTGCCGGCATTTAGGACAGTGCAGCCTGGTCAGGGAGGGGCGTCCACCATTGCTGACAAAGTGCACCCCCACTTAAGTACCGCCCAGGACTGACGCAGCCTGCCGTTGCCGAGGCAACCTGCCATAACACAGAGATTCGGCCAGGCAGCAACAGGGCAGACCCGCGCTAGCAGGTCAGAGCCCCAGCAGGCAAATAGTGAATAGACTGCCACCTAGTGGGGCAGGACAGTGCAACAGATACTCATAAAGACCCAACACCCTGAGACAGAGCATCTAAGGGTGCAAAAAAAAAGAGTGGTGTCTTATGAGTTCTATTGCAGCAGACATAACCTCCCAACAACCCTGAATAAAAAACGGAGCTCACAGCTCAGCATTGGAGCTCCTATAAAGCACAGACTGTCTCCTCAAGCAGCTCCCTGACCCCTGTATATCCAAAGAGTCACCCCAGAAAAGAACTAATCAGACTGACATTTGGCTGGCATCATTCTGGAACAAGGGCAGCAGAAAAAGAAACTGGTATCATCCCTCACTGTTCTGCAGCTGCTGCAGGTATACCCCAGAGAAGCAGGGCCTGGAGTGGACCTCAGCACTCATACAGCAGAGAGGATAGATCATTAGAGGGAAAACTAAGTAACAGAAATACTTCATCATCAACAATCTCAGTGTCCACACAGAGACCCAATTGAAAAATCAGCCACTACTAAGATGACAGGCGGATAAATCCATAAAGATGGGAAGAAACCAGCGCAAAAAGGAGGAAAGCACCCAAAACAAAAACACCTCACCTCCAAAAAAGGACCAAAACTCCTCTCCAGTAAGGGAACAAAGCTGGACGGAGAATGAATGTGACAAAATGATGGAATCACACTTCAGAAAGTGGATAATGAGAAACTTCAGTGAGCTAAAAGAACACGTACTAAACCAGTGCAAAGAAACTAAGAACCTTGAAAAAAGATTTGAAAAAAGACTCGAGGAATTGATAACGAGAATGGACAACTTAGAGAGGAATATGAATGAATTGAAGGAGCTGAAAAACACAACAGGAGAACTTCGCGAAGCATGTACAAGATTCAACAGCCGAATTGACCAAGCAGAAGAAAGAATATCAGAAGTTGAAGATCAACTCAATGAAATAAAAGGAGAAACCAAGATTAAAGAAAAAACCACAAAAAGGAATGAACAAAATCTCCAAGAAATGTGGGACTATGTGAAGAGACCCAACCTACGTTTGATAGGTGTACCAGAATGTGACGAAGAGAATGAATCCAAGCTGGAAAACACTCTTCAGGATATTATCCAGGAAAATTTCCCCAACCTAGGAAGACAGGTCAATACTCAACTCCAGGAAATACAGAGAACGCCACAAAGATACTCTGCAAGAAGAGCAACCCCAAGGCACATAATCGTCAGATTCACCAGGGTTGAAACGAAGGAGAAAATACTAAGGGCAGCCAGAGAGAAAGGTCAGGTCACCCACAAAGGGATGCCCATCAGACTCACAGCAGATCTCTCGGCAGAGACTCTACAAGCCAGAAGAGAGTGGGGGCCAATATTCAACATCCTTAAAGAAAAGAGCTTTCAACCCAGAATTTCATACCCAGCGAGACTGAGATTCATAACTGAAGAAAAAATAAAATCCTTCATGAACAAGCAAGTACTCAGAGATTTTGTCACCACTAGACCTGCTTTACAAGAGCTCCAGAAAGAGGCACTACACATAGAAAGAAACAACCAGTTTCAGCCATCCTAAAAGCATACCAAATGCTAATTACCATCAACAAAATGAAGAATGTACATGAACCAATGGGCAAAACAGCAAGATAGCATCAAAATGGCAGTATCAAATTCACACATAACAATATTAATCCTGAATGTTAATGGGCTAAATGCACCAATCAAAAGACACAGACGGGCAAATTGGATAAAAAACCAAAACCCATCGGTGTGCTGTATCCAGGAAACCCACATCACATGCAAACATACACAAAGGCTCAAAATAAAGGGATGGAGGAAGGTTTACCAAGCAAATGGAGAGCAAAAAAAAGCAGGAGTTGCAATTCTCATCTCTGATAAAATAGACTTTAAAGTAACAAAGATCAAAAGGGACAAAGAAGGTCATTACATAATGGTAAAAGGATCGATACAACAAGAAGAGACAACAATTCTAAATATATATGGACCCAATGTAGGAGCACCCAGATATATAAGGCAAGTTCTTAATGACTTACAAAGGGACTTAGACTCCCACACAATAATAGTGGGAGACGTTAACACTCCACTGTCAATAGCAGACAGATCAACCAGACAGAAAATTAACAAGAATATCCAGGACGTGAACTCAGACCTTGAACAAGCAAACCTGATAGACATTAACAGAACTCTCCACCCCAAATCCACAGAATATACATTCTTCTCAGCATCACATCACACCTACTCCAAATTTGGACACATAATTGGAAATAAAGCACTCCTCAGCAAATGCAAAACAACTGAAATCATAACAAACAGCCTCTCAGACCATAGTGCAATCAAGTTGAAACTCAGAATTCAGAAAATAACTCAGAACCGCACAGCTTCATGGAAACTGAACAACTGGCTCCTGAATGTTGATTGGATAAACAATGAAATGAAGGCAGAAAAAAAGAAGTTCTTTGAAACCAACAAGAATGAAGACACAACGTACCAGAATCTCTGGGACACATTGAAAGCATTCTGTAGAGGAAAATATATAGCAATAAGTGCCCACATGAGAAGAGTGAAGAGATCCAAAATTGACACCCTTTCGTCAAAATTGAAAGAGCTAGAGGAGCAAGATCAAAAAAGCTCAAAACCTAGCCGAAGACAAGAAATAACTAAGATCAGAGCAGAACTGAAGGAGATAGAGACAAGAAAATCCCTTCAAAAAATCAATAAATCTAAGAGCTGTTTTTTCGAAAAGATCAACAAAATAGACAGACCACTAGCCAGATTGACAAAAAAGAAGAGAGAGAACAACCAAATAGATGCAATAAAAAACGATAAAGGGGAAATCACCACAGATTCCACAGAAATTCAAACCATCATCAGAGAATACTACAAACAACTCTATGCACATAAACTAGTAAATCAGGAAGAAATGAATAAATTCCTGGACGCCTGTGTCCTCCCAAGCCTAAACCAGGAGGAAGCCGAAACTATGAATAGACCAATAACAAGGTCCGAAGTTGAGGCAGCAATTAGGAGCCTACCACACAATAAAAACCCAGGTCCAGATGGGTTCACAGCTGAATTCTACCAGACACACAAAGAGCATCTGCTACGATTCCTTCTGAAACTATTCCAAATAATCCTAAAAGAGGTACCCCTTCCCAAATCATTTTATGAGACCAATATCATCCTGATACCAAAACCTGGCAGAGACTCAACAAGAAAAGAAAACTTCAGGCCAATATCCATGATGAACATAGATGCAAAAATCTTCAATAAAATACTGGCAAACCGATTGCAACAGCACATTAAAAAACTTATCCATCATGAACAAGTAGGATTCATCCCGGGGATGCAAGGCTGGCTCAACATACGCAAGTCTATAAATGTAATTCACCACATAAACAGAAGCAAAAACAAAAACCACATGATTATCTCAATTGATGCAGAGAAGGCATTTGACAAAACTCAACAGCGGTTTATGCTAAAAACCCTCAATAAATTTGGTATTGATGGAACATATCTCAAAGTAATAAAAGCTATTTATGACAAACCAACAGCCAATATCATACTTAATGGGCAAAAAATGGAAGCATTCCCTTTGAAATCCGGCACTAGACAAGGATGCCCTCTCTCACCACTCCTATTCAACATAGTACTGGAAGTTTTAGCCAGAGCAATCAGGCAAGAAAAAGAAATAAAGGGTATTCAAATAGGAAAGGTGGAAGCCAAATTGTCTCTATTTGCAGACGACATGATAGTATACCTAGAAGACCCCATCACCTCAGCCCAAAAGCTCCTGCAACTGATAAGCAACTTCAGCAAAGTCTCAGGATATAAAATCAATGTTCAAAAATCACAAGCATTCCTATACACCAATAACAGACTTAAAGAGAACCAAATCAAGAACGAACTGCCGAGGGGGGCAAGATGGCGTCGTAGAGGTGACTCAGGATTGCAGCTCTCGGTGAAGGCGCAGAGGGTGAGTCCTAGCCGCATTCTCGGATGTTCCTTTTATGCCCACAGAGCGTTGAAAGTCCCAGGTGTGGGAGAGACACGGGACGCTAGCAGCCGGCTAACGCAACCGGCTCCCGCCGCCTCTTCGGCCGGCGCCGCAGCGGGACCCGGCGCGGAACTCACTGGTCTGGGTGCCCTGTTAAACCGGCAGTCTGAGATTTGGAAGGGCAGATTGGCATGTCCATCTGATTGAACAGGACTTGGACAATGAGCCAGACCAGGAGTTTCCTGGGAAGCGTGATCTGAGCCGGGGTAGTGGGCAGCGGCACGGGAGATCGCACGGATCCCAGTGCCCTATCGGCAGGCTCCTGGGGCGCCAGTGAGAGAGTCAACCTTTCAGCTTGGGGAGAGGAAGAGAGAGAGAGAGAGAGGACGGACTCTGAGGCAGGGAGCAGGGTGATCGGGCTCGGCGGGTCCCACGCTCACGGGGACAAGCAGGGCGGCGACTGGAGGCGCTTGGGGCTGAGAGTTTTGTTGCCGGCTTTTAGGACGGTGCAGCCCGGTCAGGGAGGGGCGTCCACCATTCCTGACAAAGTGCACCCCCACTTAAGTACCGCCCAGGACTGACGCAGCCTGCCGTTGCCGAGGCAACCTGCCATAACAGAGAGAGTCCGCCGGGCTGCAACAGGGCGGACCCGCCTTAGGAGGTCAGAGCCCCGGCAGGCAAATAGTGAATAGACTGCCACCTAGTGGGGCAGGACAGTGCAACAGATACTCATAAAGAAAGCCCCAACTCCCTGAGACAGAGCATCTAAGGGTGAAAAAAAAAAAAAAAAAAAAGAGAGTGGTGTTTTATGAGTTCTATTGCAGCAGACATAACCTCCCAACAACCCTGAATGAACAACGGAGCTCACAGCTCAGCACTGGAGCTCCTATAAAGCACAGACTGTCTCCTCAAGCAGCTCCCTGACCTCTGTATATCCAAGGAGTCACCCCAGAAAAGGACTAATCAGACTGACATTTGGCTGGCATCATTCTGGAACAAGGGCAGCAGAAAAAGAAACTGATATCATCCCTCACTGTTCTGCAGCTGCTGCAGGTATACCCCAGACAAGCAGGGCCTGGAGTGGACCTCAGCACTCATACAGCAGAGAGGATAGATCATTAGAGGGAAAACTAAGTAACAGAAATACTTCATCATCAACAATCTCAGTGTCCACACAGAGACCCAATTGAAAAATCAGCCACTACTAAGACAACAGGCGGATAAATCCATAAAGATGGGAAGAAACCAGCGCAAAAAGGAGGAAAGCACCCGAAACCAAAACACCTCACCTCCAAAAAAGGACCAAAACTCCTCACCAGCAAGGGAACAAAGCTGGACGGAGAATGAATGTGACGAAATGACGGAATCAGACTTCAGAAAGTGGATAATGAGAAACTTCAGTGAGCTAAAGGAACATGTTCTAAACCAGTGCAAAGAAACTAAGAACCTTGAAAAAAGATTTGAAAAAAGATTCGAGGAATTGATAACGAGAATGGACAACTTAGAGAGGAATATGAATGAATTGAAGGAGCTGAAAAACTCAACACGAGAACTTCGTGAAGCATGCACAAGTATCAACAGCCGAATTGACCAAGCAGAAGAAAGAATATCAGAAGTTGAAGATCAACTCAATGAAATAAAACGAGAAACCAAGATTAAAGAAAAAAGCACAAAAAGGAATGAACAAAATCTCCAAGAAATGTGGGACTATGTGAAGAGACCCAACCTACGTTTGATAGGTGTACCAGAATGTGATGAAGAGAATGAATCCAAGCTGGAAAACACTCTTCAGGATATTATCCAGGAAAATTTCCCCAACCTAGCAAGACAGGTCAATACTCAACTCCAGGAAATACAGAGAACACCACAAAGATACTCTGCAAGAAGAGCAACCCCAAGGCACATAATCGTCAGATTCACCAGGGTTGAAACGAAGGAGAAAATACTAAGGGCAGCCAGAGAGAAAGGTCGGGTCACCCACAAAGGGAAGCCCATCAGACTCACAGCAGATCTCTCAGCAGAGACTCTACAAGCCAGAAGAGAGTGGGGGCCAATATTCAACATCCTTAAAGAAAAGAGCTTTCAACCCAGAATTTCATATCCAGCCAAACTGAGCTTCATAAGTGAAGGAAAAATAAAATCCTTCACGAACAAGCAAGTACTCAGAGATTTTGTCACCACTAGGCCTGCTTTACAAGAACTCCTGAAAGAGGCACTACACATAGAAAGAAACAACCAGTTCCAGCCATCCTAAAAGCATACCAAATGCTAAAGACCATCAACAAAATGAAGAATGTACATGAACCAACAGGCAAAACAGCCAGCTAGCATCAAAATGGCAGTATCAAATTCACACATAACAATATTAACCCTGAATGTAAATGGGCTAAATGCACCAATCAAAAGACAGAGACTGGCAAATTGGATAAAAAACCAAAACCCATCGGTGTGCTGTATCCAGGAAACCCACCTCACATGCAAAGATACACAAAGGCTCAAAATAAAGGGATGGAGGAAGATTTACCAAGCAAATGGAGAGCAAAAAAAAGCAGGAGTTGCAATTCTCATCTCTGATAAAATAGACTTTAAAGTAACAAAGATCAAAAGGGACAAAGAAGGTCATTACATAATGGTAAAAGGATCGATACAACAAGAAGAGATAACGATTCTAAATATATATGGACCCAATGTAGGAGCACCCAGATATATAAGGCAAGTTCTTAATGACTTACAAAGGGACTTAGACTCCCACACAATAATAGTGGGAGACTTTAACACTCCACTGTCAATAGCAGACAGATCAACCAGACAGAAAATTAACAAGGATATCCAGGACTTGAACTCAGACCTGGAACAAGCAAACCTGATAGACATTTACAGAACTCTCCACCCCAAATCCACAGAATATACATTCTTCTCAGCACCACATCACACCTACTCCAAAATTGACCACATAATTGGAAGTAAAGCACTCCTCAGCAAATGCAAAACAACTGAAATCATAACAAACAGTCTCTCAGACCATAGTGCAATCAAGTTGGAACTCAGAATTCAGAAAATAACTCAGAACCGCACAGCTTCATGGAAACTGAACAATTGGCTCTTGAATGTTGATTGGATAAACAATGAAATGAAGGCAGAAATAAAGAAGTTCTTTGAAACCAATGAGAATGAAGACACAACGTAACAGAATCTCTGGGACACATTTAAAGCAGTCTGTAGAGGAAAATATATAGCAATAAGTGCCCACATGAGAAGAGTGGAGAGATCCAAAATTGACACCCTATCGTCAAAATTGAAAGAGCTAGAGGAGCAAGATCAAAAAAGCTCAAAACCTAGCCGAAGACAAGAAATAACTAAGATCAGAGCAGAACTGAAGGAGATAGAGACAAGAAAAACCCTTCAAAAAATCAATAAATCTAAGAGCTGGTTTTTCGAAAAGATCAACAAAATAGACAGACCACTAGCCAGACTGATAAAAAAGAAGAGAGAGAACAACCAAATAGATGCAATAAAAAACGATAAAGGGGAAATCACCACAGATTCCACAGAAATTCAAACCATCATCAGAGAATACTACAAACAACTCTATGCACATAAACCAGTAAATCAGGAAGAAATGGATAAATTCCTGGATGCCTGTGTCCTCCCAAGCCTAAATCAGGAGGAAGCCGAAACTATGAATAGACCAATAACAAGGTCTGAAGTTGAGGCAGCAATTAAGAGCCTACCACACAAAAAAAGCCCAGGTCCAGATGGGTTCACAGCCGAATTCTACCAGACACACAAAGAGGATCTGGTACCATTCCTTCTGAAACTATTCCAAATAATCCAAAAAGAGGGAACCCTTCCCAAATCATTTTATGAGACCAACATCATCCTGATACCAAAACCTGGCAGAGACTCAACAAGAAAAGAAAACTTCAGGCCAATATCCATGATGAACATAGATGCAAAAGTCTTCAATAAAATACTGGCAAACCGATTGCAACAGCACATTAAAAAACTTATCCATCATGATCAAGTAGGATTTATCCCGGGGATGCAAGGCTGGTTCAACATACGCAAGTCTATAAATGTAATTCACCACATAAACAGAAGCAAAAACAAAAACCACATGATTATCTCAATTGATGCAGAGAAGGCATTTGACAAAATTCAACAGCCTTTTATGCTAAAAACCCTCAATAAACTTGGTATTGATGGAACATATCTCAAAGTAATAAAAGCCATTTATGACAAACCAACAGCCAATATCATACTTAATGGGCAAAAACTGGAAGCATTCCCTTTGAAATCTGGCACTAGACAAGGATGCCCTCTCTCACCACTTCTATTCAACATAGTACTGGAAGTTCTAGCCAGAGCAATCAGGCAAGAAAAAGAAATAAAGGGTATTCAAATAGGAAAGGTGGAAGCCAAATTGTCTCTATTTGCAGACGACATGATAGTATACCTAGAAGACCCCATCACCTCAGCCCAAAAGCTCCTGCAACTGATAAGCAACTTCAGCAAAGTCTCAGGATATAAAATCAATGTGCAAAAATCACAAGCATTCCTATACACCAATAACAGACTTAAAGAGAACCAAATCAAGAACGAACTGCCATTCACAATTGCTACAAAGAAAATAAAATACCTAGGAATACAACTCACTAGGAATGTAAGGGACCTCTTTAAGGAAAACTACAAACAACTGCTCAATGAAATAAGAGAGGACACAAACAGATGGAGAAACATTCCATGTTCGTGGTTAGGAAGAATCAATATCGTGAAAATGGCTATACTGCCCAAAGTAATTTACACAATCAATGCTATCCCCATCAAACTACCATTGAATTTCTTCACAGAACTGGAAAAAACCACCATGAATTTCATATGGAACCAAAAAAGAGCCCGCATAGCCAAGTCAATTCTAAGCAAAAAGAACACAGCGGGAGGCATCACGCTACCAGACTTCAAACTATACTACAAGGCTACAGTAATCAAAACAGCATGGTACTGGTACCAAAACAGAGATATAGACCAATGGAACAGAACAGAGGCATCGGAGGCAACACAACACATCTACAACCATATTATCTTTGATAAACCAGACAAAAACAGGCAATGGGGAAAGGATTCCCTATTTAATAAATGGTGTTGGGAAAACTGGCTAGCCATGTGCAGAAAGCAGAAATTGGACCCCTTCCTGACACCTTACACTAAAATTAACTCCAGATGGATTAAAGACTTAAACGTAAGACCCGACACCATAAAAACCCTAGAAGAAAATCTAGGCAAAACCATTCAGGACATAGGAGTAGGCAAGGACTTCATGAACAAAACTCCCAAAGCATTGGCAACAAAAGCCAAAATAGACAAATGGGACCTAATCAAACTCCACAGCTTCTGCACAGCAAAACAAACAGTCACTAGAGTGAATCGGCAACCATCAGAATGGGAAAAAATCTTTGCAGTTTACGCATCCGACAAAGGGCTGATATCCAGAATTTACAAAGAACTCAAACAGATTTACAGGAAAAAAACAAACAAGCCCATTCAAAAATGGGCAAAGGATATGAACAGAAACTTTACGAAAGCAGACATACATGAGGCCAGCAAACATATGAAAAAGTGCTCATCGTCATTGGTCATTAGAGAGATGCAAATCAAAACCACATTGAGATACCATCTCACACCAGTTAGAATGGCGATCATTAAAAAATCTGGAGACAGCAGGTGCTGGAGAGGATGTGGAGAAATAGGAACACTCTTACACTGTTGGTGGGAGTGTAAATTAGTTCAACCATTGTGGAAGACAGTGTGGCGATTCCTCAGGGACCTAGAAATAGAAATTCCATTTGACCCAGCAATCCCATTACTGGGTATCTATCCAAAGGATTATAAATCGTTCTACTATAAGGACACATGCACACGAATGTTCATTGCAGCACTGTTTACAATAGCAAAGACCTGGAACCAACCCAAATGCCCAACGATGATAGACTGGACTGGGAAAATGTGGCACATATACACCATGGAATATTATGCAGCAATCAAAAATGATGAGTTTGTGTCCTTTGTAGGGACATGGATGAATCTGGAGAACATCATTCTCAGCAAACTGACACAAGAACAGAAAAAGAAATACCGCATATACTCGCTCATATGTGGGTGAGAAAAATGAGAACATGTGGACACAGAGAGGCAGTCTACTATACACTGGGGACTGTTGGGGGGAATGGGGGAGGGACAGCAGGGGGGGGCTGGGGGGGATAGCCTGGGGATGAATACCAAGTGTGGGTGAAGGGGAGGAAAGCAGCAAAGCACACTGCCATGTGTGTACCTATGCAACTATCTTGCTCGTTCTGCACATGTACCCCCAAACCTATAATGCAATAAAAAAAAAAAAAAAAAAAAAAAAAAAAAAAAAAGAACGAACTGCCATTCACAATTGCTAAAAAGAAAATAAAATACCTAGGAATACAACTCACTAGGAATGTAAGGGACCTCTTTAAGGAAAACTACAAACAACTGCTCAACGAAATAAGAGAGGACACAAACAGATGGAGAAACATTCCATGTTCGTGGTTAGGAAGAATCAATATCGTGAAAATGGCTATACTGCCCAAAGTAATTTACACAATCAATGCTATCCCCATCAAACTACCATTGAATTCCTTCACAGAACTGGAAAAAACCACCATGAATTTCATATGGAACCAAAAAAGAGCCCGCATAGCCAAGTCAATTCTAAGCAAAAAGAACACAGCGGGAGGCATCACGCTACCAGACTTCAAACTATACTACAAGGCTACAGTAATCAAAACAGCATGGTAATTGTACCAAAACAGAGATATAGACCAATGGAACAGAACAGAGGCATCGGAGGCAACACAACTTATCTACAACCATATTATCTTTGATAAACCAGACAAAAACTGGCAATGGGGAAAGGGTTCCCTATTTAAGAAATGGTGTTGGGAAAACTGGCTAGCCATGTGCAGAAAGCAGAAACTGGACCCCTTCCTGACACCTTACACTAAAATTAACTCCAGATGCATTAAAGACTTAAACGTTATACCTGACACCATAAAAACCCTAGAATAAAATCTAGGCAAAACCATTCAGGACATAGGAGTAGGCAAGGACTTCATGACCAAAACACCAAAAGCATTGGCAACAAAAGCCAAAATAGACAAATGGGACCTAATCAAACTCCACAGCTTCTGCACGGCAAAAGAAACCGTCACTAGAGTGAATCGGCAACCATCAGAATGGGAAAAAATCTCTGCAGTTTACGCATCTGACAAAGGCCTGATATCCAGAATTTACAAAGAATTCAAACAGATTTACAGGAAAAAAACAAACATGCCCATTCAAAAATGGGCAAAGGATATGAACAGAAACTTTACGAAAGCAGACATACATGAGGCCAAAAAACATGAAAAAGTGTTCATCGTCATTGGTCATTAGAGAGATGCCAATCAAAACCACATTGCGATACCATCTCACACCTGTTAGAATGGCGATCATTATAAAATCTGGAGACAGCAGATGCTGGAGAGGATGTGGAGAAATAGGAACACTCTTACACTGTTGGTGGGAGTGTAAATTAGTTCAACCATTGTGGAAGACAGTGTGGCGATTCCTCAGGGACCTAGAAATAGAAATTCCGTTTGACCCAGCAATCCCATTACTGGGTATCTATCCAAAGACTATAAATCGTTCTACTATAAGGACACATGCACACGAATGTTCATTGCAGCACTGTTTACAATAGCAAGGACCTGGAACCAACCCAAATGCCCAACGATGATAGACTGGACTGGGAAAATGTGGCACATATACACCATGGAATATTATGCAGCAATCAAAATTCATGAGTTTGTGTCCTTTGTAGGGACGTGGATGAATCTGGAGAACATCATTCTCAGCAAACTGACACAAGAACAGAAAAAGAAATACCGCATATACTCACTCATAGGTGGCTGAGAATAATGAGAACACGTGGACACAGAGAGGCGGTCTACTATACACTGGGGACTGTTGGCGGGAATGGGGGAGGGACAGCGGGGGGGGCTGGGGGGGATAGCCTTGGGATGAATACCAAGTGTGGGTGAAGGGGAGGAAAGCAGCAAAGCACACTGCCATGTGTGTACCTATGAAACTATCTTGCTTGTTCTGCACATGTACCCCCAAACCTATAATGCAATAAAAATTAAAAAAAAAAAAAAGAATTGTAACAGTCCCGGAATTATGTCCACTCAATCACAGCGTTACAAAATAATGCACTGTTTGGGCAATAGTAAGGATTCTGTATTATATGGCTTCTAATTCAGAGATTCAGTGCATAATCAGCAGCTGTGTAGTAGTCAGGACCGTATTTCATTTTGCCCCAAATTAAGCAGCTCCGTGAATGATACATAGATGTGTGATAGTCAGGAGACTCTTTGATATGAACACTCATACAGAACCTCTTCGAATACTGCACATGTGGGGAATAATCACTAGTGTATTTCATATGGTGATTCCTTTGGAGGGTCAAACAGTAATGCACAACTCTGCAGTAAAATGGGGTGTATTTCATAAGTCCACTCTTTCAGTGTTTCAGGGAATAATATGTATATCTGAGAAGTCAGGAATCTCTTTCACGTGGCCCCTCGTCCTGGGACTCTGGGAATAATACTCCCCTCAGAAATAGTCAAAGTTTTACTTCAAATGGCTACACGTTCAGTGTCTCTGTAAGTAATGCACACATGGGCAATACAAAAGAGTCTCTTTTTTATGTCCACTTAGTCAGAGTCTCATTCAATTATATACACCCGGGAAAGAGTTAAGAATATAGTTCCCGGAACCAATCATTTAGAGCCTCAGTGAGTAATGCACACCAGGTTTAGACTCGAGCATTTTTTATATCGCCACTCATTCTGTGCCTCCCTGAATGACACACACCTGGGGAATCCTCAGGATTCAATTTTATACTATCACTCTTGTAGAACCTATTGTTCACTAGGGAGCAATAGTCTGGTGTCTATTTCATGTGGACTCTTATTCAAAATTTCATTGTATAATGAACTTCTATGGAGTAATCAGGATGCAGTTTAAGTTAGCCACGAATTGAGTGCCTTCCTGAATGATACACACCTGGGTAATGGGATTCTATTTCATATGAACTCTAATTCTGTGTACCGCTGAGTAATACACACGTGGGATAGTGTAAGGAGTTTATTTGTTTTGGGCACTTACAGAGAAACTTTTTGAATAATGCACACATGGTCAATAATAAGGATTCTATGTTGTACGGCTAGTAATTCAGACAAAAAGTGAATAACGCACATGTGGATTATTAGAAGTCTGTTTCATATGCACCTTTTTCACAGCCTCACTGAATATTACACACTTGAGATATAGTCTGGACTGTGTTCTTTATGGCCATTCATTCAGAGAATCACTGAATAATGAACACCTTTGGAATAGTCAGAAGTCTCTTTCTGACCACCACTCAATGAAAGCCTCACTAAATGTTCCCACCTGTGGAAAGAGTCAGAATTTACTTCTATTCCATCATTCAGAGTCTCACTAAATAATGCACACCTGTCGAATTGTCAGGAGAATTTTTCATGCAGCCTCTCATTCCGATTGTCACTGAACAATGTGCTGTAGTCTGGAATCTATTTCATGTAGACACACATTCAGAGCCTCAGGGAATAAGACAGACCATTGCTATCATAAGGATTCTAATTAATATGGACACATCTCCTGAGCCTCCCTGAATAATACACACCTGTAGAATAATTTGGAGTTTATTTTTGATGGACATTCATTCAGATCCTCGGTGAAGAATGCACACCCCTGCAGTAGCCAGAAATCCATTTCATTTGTACACTCATCTATAGCCTCAGTTTATAATATGCACGTGTGGATTAGTTGGGGTTCCATTTCATATAGCCATGGACTGGTATCCTAAGTGAGTAATGCACATATGTAACATAGTCAGCAGTCTGTTTCATATAGCCATTCATTCAGAGATTCATTAGATAATAAAATTATTTAAGATAGACAGAATCCCGTTTAATACAGCCACACAAGAAGAGCCTCACTGAGTATTTCACACCTGGTAAAATGTGAGGAGTCCACTATATATAGTCTCTCATTTACAGCCTTAGGGAATAATGCACACGTGTGGAGTAGGCACTAATCTATTTTATATGTCCAAAAAATCAAACACTGAGTGAGCAATACAAAAGTTTGGAATAGTCACTAGTCTATTCCGTATGCCCAAATATTCAAAGGTGGAATCTATAATTCAATCCTGTGGACTATTCAGGAATAAATTTCATATGGACAAAGTTTTAGAGCTTCAGTGAATAATATATACATGGGAAATGCTCAGGACCCTATTTCATATGGCATGTATTTCAGAGCTTCATTGAATAAGAATCACCTGTATCGTAGTCAGAACTTCCTTTTAATAGCCACGTCTTCAGAGTCATACTGAATAACATACGCTTTGGGAAAAGTCAGGATTCTATTTCAAATACCCACTCATGTAGAGCCGAATGTAAAAACGCACGCCTGTGCAGCAGAATTATCTTTTAATAGCCACATCTTCAGAGCCTACCTGAATAACATACTCCTTGGGAAATTCAGGATTCTATTTCGTATAGCCACTCATTTAGAGTGTAAAAACGCACGCCTGTGGAGTATTCAGGAGTCTCTACTTTATAGACACTCATTCAGAGCATCACAGAATAATACAGACCTATGGAAAAGTCAGGAGTGTATTTCCCATGGCCACTTATTCAGAACCGCAGTGAAGGATCATATACATCTGGAAAATACTCAGGATTCTTTAATATGTTGCCACTTATTCAGAGACGCAGTGAATAATGCACACCTGATGTATAGTCTAGAGACTATTTGATTTGGCCGTTCCCTAAGCACTCAGTGGAAAATGGAGACCTGAAATATAGTCAGAATGATAGAGTCAGGAGTCTACTTTATGTTTTCACTCGTTCAGAAATTCACTGAAAAATACACATTTTAAGAATAATCAGAGTCCAGGTATTATGGCCACTTAATCACAGCATTACCGAATAATGCATAATTGTGCAATAGTAAGGAGTCTATAATATATGATTTCTAATTCAGAGCTTCTGTGCATAATCAGCAGCTGTGTAGTAGTGAGGACCCTATTTTTGCTTGCCCCAAATTAATCAGCTCCGTGAATGATACATAAATGTGTGATAGTCAGGAGACTCTTTCATATAGTCACTTATATAGAACCTCTTCGAATACTGCACATGTAGGGAATAATCACTAGTGTATTTTATATGGTGATCCCTTTGGAGGGTCAAACAATAACGCACTACTGTGGAGTAAAATGGGGTTTATTACAAAAGCCACGTTTTTAGTGTTGCAGGGAATAATATTTATATCTGATAAGTAAGGAATCTCTTTCACATGGCCACTCGTTCAGAGTCTCTGTGAATAACACTCCCCTCAAAAATAGTCATGGTTCGACTTCAAATGGCTACACATTCAGTGTCTCTGTAAGTAATGCACACCTGGGCAATACACAGGAGTCTCTTTTTTTGTGCCCACTTAGTCAGAGTCTCATTCAATTATACATATCCGGGAAAGAGTTTAGAGTATACCTTATGGAACCAATCCTTTAGAGCCTCACTGAATAATGCACACCGGGTTTATAGTCGAGCATTTTTTATATGGCCACTCATTCTGTGCCTCCCTGAATGATCCAAACCTGGAAAATCCTCAGGATTCAATTTCATACTACCACTCATGTAGAACCTTATAGAATAATACACAAGGGAGCAATAGTCAGGTGTCTATTTTATATGGCCCCTCAATCAAAGTTTCAGTGTATATGAAACTTCTACGGAGTAATCAAGACGCTGTTTAAGATAGCCATGAAACGAGAGCCTTCCTGAATGATACACACTTCGGTTATAAAATTCTATTTCATATGAACTCTAATTCTGGGTACCGGTAAGTAATACACACTTGGGATAGTGTAAGGAGTTTATTTGTTATGGGCACTCATAGAGGACCTGTTTGAATAATGCACACACAGCGAATAATACAAATTTTATGTGGTACAGCTAGTCATTCAGACAAAAAGTGAGAAACGGACAGGTGGATTATTAGAAGTCTGTTTCATATGCGGCTCTTTCACAGCCTCACTGAATATTACACACTTAAGATATAGTCTGGAGTCTATTCTTTATGGTCATTCATTCAGAGAAGCACTGAATAATGAACACCTGTGGAATAGTCAGAAGTCTCTTTCCGACCGCCACTCATTGAAAGCCTCACTAAATGTACCCACCTGTGGAAAGAGTCAGGATTTACTTCTATTCCCTCATTCAGAGTTTCACTAAATAATGCACAACTGTGGAATTTTCAGGAGAATTTTTTATGCTGCCTCTCATTCCGAGTGTCACAGAGGAATGTGCTGTAGTCTGATGTCTATTTCATGTAGACACATATTCAGAGCCTCAGTTAATAAGACAGACCCTTGCTATAGTAAATATTCTAATTAATATGGACACATCTTCTGAAGCCTCACTGAATAATACACACCTGTAGAATAATTTGGAGTCTCTTTTCGATGGACATTCATTCAGAGCCTCGGTGAATAATGCACACCCCTGGGGTAGCCAGAAGTCCATTTCATTTGTACAATCATCCATACCTTCAGTTTATAATATGCACTTGTGGATTAGTTGGGGTTCCATTTCATATAGCCACTGACTCATAACCTCAGTGAATAATGCACATATGTAATGTACACAGCAGTCTGTTTCATATAGCCACTCATTCAGAGATTCATTGGATAATAAAATTATTTAAGATAGACAGAATCCCGTTTCATATGGTCACACAAGAAGAGACTCACTGAGTAATACACACCTGAGAAAATGTGAGGAGTCTTCTGTATATAGCCTCTCATTTACAGCCTCAGGGTATAATGCACACGTGTGGAGTAGGCAATAATCTATTTTATATGGCCACAAAATCAATCCCTGAGTGAGAAATACACAAGTTTGGAGTAGTCAATTGTCTATTTCATATGCCCGAATATTCAAGTCAGAGGCAATAATTTACTCCTGTGGACTAGTCAGGAAACAATTTCATATGGACCAAGGTTTAGAGCTTCATTGAATAATATATACCTGTGAAATACTCAAGCCGCTATTTCATATTGCGTCTATTTCGGAGCTTCATTAAATAAGAAACACCTGTATCGTAGTCAGAATTTTCTTTTAATAGCGACATCTTCAGAGGCTAACTGAATAACATACACCTAGGGAAAATTCAGGATTCTATTTCGTATAGCCAGTCATTTACAGCCAAATTTTAAAATGCACGCCTGTGGAGTATTCAGGAGTTTCTATTTTATGGACACTCATTCAGAGCGTCACAGAATAATACAGACCTATGGAAAAGTCAGGAGTGTATTTCACATGGCCACTTATTCAGAACCGCAGTGAAGGATCATATACATCTGGAAAATACTCAGGATTATTTTATATATGGCCACTTATTCAGAGACTCAGTGAATAATGCACACCTGGGTTATAGTGTGGAGACTCTTTAATATGACCCTTTCCTAAGCACTCAGTGGAAAATGGAGAGCTGAAATGCAGTCAGGATGATAGAGTCAGGGGTCTACTTTATGTGGTCACTCATTCAGAAACTCACTGAAGAATACACACCTTAAGAATAGTCAGAGTCCGGTATTATGGCCACTGAATCACACCATTACCGAATAATGCACAATTGGGCAATAGTAAGGTGTCTATATCATATGGCTTCTAACTCAGAACTTCAGTGCATAATCATCAGCTTTGTAGTAGTCAGGACCCTATCTCAGCTTGCCCCAAATTAAGCTGCTCCATGAATGATATATATATATATATATATATTTTTGATATATTTTTGATAGTCAGGAGACCCTTTGATATGGACACTCATACAGAACCTATTAGAATACTGCATGTCTGGGGAATAATCACTAGTGTATTTCATATGGTGATTTATTTGGAGAGTCAAACAATAATGCGCAACTGTGGAGTAAAATGGGGTCTATTACATAAGGCTACTCTTTCAGTGTTGCAGGAAATAATATGTACATCTGATAAGTCAGGAATCTCTTTCACATGGCCACTCATTCAGGGCCTCTGTGAATAATATTCAACTCAGAAATAGTCAAGGTTCTACTTCAAGTGGCTACACATTCAGAGTCTCTGTAAGTAATGCACACCTAGGCAATACACAAGAGTCCCTTTTTTATGCCCACTTAGTCAGAATCTCATTCAATTATACAGACCCGGGGAAGTGTTAAGAGTATATTTCAGCCGGGCGTGGTGGCTCAAGCCTGTAATCCCAGCACTTTATGAGGCCGAGGCGGGTGGCTTACGAGGTCGAGAGATCGAGACCATCCTGGTCAACTTGGTGAAACCCCGTCTCTACTAAAAATACAAAAAATTAGCTGGGCATGGTGGCGTGTGCCTGTAATCCCAGCTACTCAGGAGGCTGAGGCTGGATTGCCTGAACCCAGGAGGCGGAGGTTGCGGTGAGCCAAGATCGCGCCATTGCACTCCAGCCTGGGTAACAAGAGCGAAACTCTGCCTCAAAAAAAAGCAAAAAAAATGTATATTTCATGGAACCAATCATTTAGAGCCTCAGTGAATAATGCACATCAGCATCATAGTCGAGCATTTTTCTTTATGGCCACTCATTCTGTGCCTCCCTGAATGATACGCACCTGGGGAATCCTCAGGATTCAATTTCATACCACCACTCATTAAGAACCTCATAGAATAATTCACAATGTGGCAATAGTCATGTTTCTATTTTATATGGCCTCTCATTCACAATTTCAGTGTTTAATAAACTTCTTTGGAGTAATCAGTACTCTATTTAAGGTAGCCACGAATTGAATGCATTTCTGAATGTTACACACCTGGGTTATAAGATTTTATTTCATATGATCTCTAATTCTGTGTACCACTGAGTAATTCACACATTGGATGGCTTAAGGAGTTTATTTGTTATGGGCACTCAAAGAGAACTTGTTTGAATAATGCACACACATGGTGTATTATAAGGATTCTATGTGGACCAGAGGAGGGCTCGCAAGATGGCGTCATAGAAGCGACTCGGGATTGCAGCTCTCAGTGAATGCGCAGAGGTTGAGTTTTAGCCGCATTCTCAGATGGATCTTTTTTGCCCACAGAGCATTGAAAGTCCCAGGTGTGAAAGAGACATGGGACGCTAATACAGCTGGTTACTGCAGCTGGCTTGCATGGCCACTTGTGTCAGCCCACAGCAGGACCAAGCACGAATCTCACTGGTCTGGGTGCCCTCTTTAACAGGCAGTCTGAGATTTAGAAGAACAGATTGGCATGTCCATCTGGTTGAACGGGACTTGGACAATGAGCCAGACCAGGAGATTCCTGGGAAGCGTGATCTGAGCCGGTGCAGTGGGCAGCATCACGGGAGATCTCAGGGATTCCAGTGCCCTATCGGCAGGCTACTGGGGCACCAGTGAGAGGGTCAACCTTTCAGCTTGGGGAAAGAAAGAGAGAGAGAGAGAAAGGATTCTGAGGCAGGAAGCTGGGTGATCGTGCTCGGCAGGTCCCACCCTGATGGGGACAAGCAGGGCAGCGAATGGAGGTGCTCAGGGCTGAGAGTTTTGCTGCCGGCATGTAGAACGGTGCAGCTCGCTGGGGGAGGTTCGTCCTCCACTGCAGAAGCAATCCACCCCTACTGAAGTACTGCCCAGGGCTGATGCAGCCTGCTGTTGCTGAGGCAACCTGCCATAACAGAGAGACTCTGCCAGGAAGGAGGAGAACTCCACAGCAGAAAGAAGCCCAGCAGCAACTGGGCGGACCCTCCCTAGCAGGGCAGAGCCCCAGCAGGCAAATAGTGAATAGACTGCCTCCTACTGGGGCAGGACAGCGCAACAGATACTCATAAAGGAAGCCCCAACTCCCTGAGACAGAGCATCTAAGGGGAAGAAAAAGGGTGGTGTTTTATGAGTTCTGTTGCAGCAGATATAAACAACCTCCCAACAATCCTGAATGAACAACGGAGCTCACAGCTCAGCTCTGGAGCTCCTACAAAGCACAGACCATCTCCTCAAGCAGCTCCCTGACCTCAGTATATCTAAAGAGTCACCGCAAAAAAGGACTAATCAGACTGATATTAGGCGGGCATTATTCTGGAACAAAGACAGAAGAAGAAGAAACAGGTATAATCCCTCACTGTTCCACAGCTGCTACAGGTATACCCAAGACAAGCAGGGCCTGGAGTAGACTTCAGCACTCATACAGCAGAGGGGCTAGACCATAAGAAGGAAAACCAAGTAACAGAAATACTTCATCATCAACAATCTCAGCGCCAACACAGAGACCCAATTGAAAAATCAGCAACTATTAAGGCGACAGGTGGATAAATCCATAGAGATGGAAAGAAACCAGCGCAAAGAAAAGGAAAAAACCTGAAAGCAAAACACCTCACCTCCTACAAAGGACCAAAACTCCTCACCAGCAAGGGAATAAAGCTGGATGGAGAATGAGTGTGACGAAATGATGAAATCAGACTTCAGAAAGTGGATAATGAGAAACTTCAGTGAGCTAAAAGAACATGTTCCAAATCAGTGCAAAGAAACACAGAACCTTGAAAAAAAGATTAGAAAAAATATTCGAGGAATTGATAACAAGAATGGAAAACGTAGAGAGGAATGTGAATGAACTGAAGGAGCTGAAAAACACAACACGAGAACTGCACGAAGCATGCACAAGTTTCAACAGCCGAATTGACCAAGCAGAAGAAGGAATATCAGAAGTCGAAGATCAACTCAATGGAATAAAACGAGAAACCAAGATTAAAGAAAAAAATGCAAAAAGGAATGAACAAAATTTGCAAGAAATGTGGGACTATGTGAA
The DNA here is from genome assembly GCA_031835075.1 of Saguinus oedipus. NCBI lineage: Eukaryota > Metazoa > Chordata > Mammalia > Primates > Cebidae > Saguinus > Saguinus oedipus. The sequence goes on along the minus strand of CM063180.1, from coordinate 31,050,186 downwards.
GAGACCCAACCTACGTTTGATAGGTGTACCAGAATGTGATGAAGAGAATGAATCCAAGCTGGAAAACACTCTTCAGGATATTATCCAAGAAAATTTCCACAACCTAGCAAAAAAGGTCAATACTCAACTCCATGAAATACAGAGAACACCACAAAGATACTCCGCAGAAAGAGCAATCCCAAGGCACATAATCGTCAGATTCACCAGGGTTGAAATGAAGGAGAAAATACTAAGGGCAACCAGAGAGCAAGGTCGGGTAACCGACAAAAGAAGCCCATCAGATTCACAGCAGAACTCTCGACAGAGTCTCTACAAGCCAGAAGAGAGTGGGGGCCAATATTCAACATCTTTAAAGAAAAGAACTTAAAACCCAGAATTTCATATCCAGCCAAACTGAGCTTCAAAAGTGAAGAAAAAATAAAATCCTTCATGAACAAGCAAGTACTCAGAGATTTTGTCAACACTAGGCCGGCTTTACAAGAGTTCCTGAAAGAGGCACTACACATAGAAAGGAACAACCAGTACCAGCCATCCTAAAAGCATACCAAATGCCAAAGACCATCAACAAAATGAAGAATCTACATGAAGCAATGGGCAAAACAGCCAGCTAGCATCAAAATGGCAGTAGCAAATTCACACATAACAATATTATCCCTAAATGTAAATGGGATAAATGCACCAATCAAAAGACACAGACTGGCAAATTGGATAAAAAACAAAAACCCATCAGTGTGCTGTATCCAGGAAACCCACCTCACATGCAAGGATACACAAAGGCTCAAAACAAAGGGATGGAGGAAGATTTACCAAGCAAATGGAGAGCAAAGAAAAGCAGGAGTTGAAATTCTCGTCTCTGATAAAATAGACATTAAAGCAAAAAATATCAAAAGGGACATAGAAGGTCATTACATAATGGTAAAAGGATCAATACAACAAGAAGAGCTAACGATTCTAAATATATATGGAACCAATGCAGGAGCACCCAGAAACATAAGGCAAGTTCTTAGTGACTTACAAAGAGACTTAGACTCCCACACAATAATAGTGGGAGACTTTAACATGGCACTGTCAATATCAGACAGATGAACCAGACAGAAAATTAACAAGAATATCCAGGACTTGAACTCAGACCTGGAACAAGCAAACCTGATAGACATTTACAGAACTCTCCACCCCAAATCCACAGAATATACATTCTTCTCGGCACCACATCACACCTACTCCAAAATTGACCACATAATTGGAAGTAAAGCACTCCTCAGCAAATGCAAAACAACTGAAATCATAACAAACAGTCTCTCAGACTATAGTGCAGTCAAGCTAGAACTCAGAATTCAGAAACTAACTCAGAACCACACAGCTTCATGGAAACTGAACAATTGGCTCTTGAATGTTGATTGGATAAACAATGAAATGAAGACAGAAATAAAGAAGTTTTTTGAAACCAACGAGAATGAAGACACAACGTACCAGAATCTCTGGGACACATTAAAAGCAGTCTGTAGAGGAAAATATATAGCAATAAGTGCCCACATGAGAACAATGGAGAGATCCAAAATTGACACCCTTTCGTCAAAATTGAAAGAGCTAGAGGAGCTAGATCAAAAAAGCTCAAAACCTAGGCAAAGGCAAGAAATAACTAAGATCAGAGCAGAACTGAATGAGATAGAGGCAAGAAAAACCCTTCAAAAATTCAATAAATCCAAGAGCTGGTTTTTCGAAAAGATCAACAAAATAGACAGACCACTAGCTAGACTGATAAAAAAGAAGAGAGAGAACAACCAAATAGATGCAATAAAAAAGATAATGGGGAAGTCACCACAGATTCCACAGAAATTCAAACCATCATCAGAGAATACTACAAACAACTCTATGCACATAAACTAGTAAACCAGGAAGAAATGGATTAATTCCTCGACGCCTGTGTTTTCCCAAGCCTAAACCAGAAGGAAGCCAAAACTATGAATAGACCAATAACAAGGTCCGAAGTTGAGGCAGCAATTAAGAGCCTACCGCAGAAAAAAAGCCCAGGTCCAGATGGGTTCACAGCTGAATTCTACCAGACACACAAAGAGGATCTGGTACCATTCCTTCTGAAACTACTCCAAATAATTCAAAAAGAGGCAACCCTTCCCAAATCATTTTATGAAACCAACATCATCCTGATACCAAAACCCGGCAGAGACTCAACAAAAAAAGAAAACTTCAGGCCAATATCCTTGATGAACATATATTCAAAAATCTTCAATAAAGTACTGGCAAACTGATTGCAACAGCACATTCAAAAACGTATCCATCATTATGAAGTAGGATTTATCCCGGGGATGCAAGGATGATTCAACACACGCAAGTCTATAAATGTAATTCACAACATAAACAGAAGCAAAAACAAAAGCCACATAATTATCTAAATTGACGCAGAGAAGGCATTTGACAAAATTCAAGAGCCCTTTCTGCTAAAATCCCTCAATAAACTTGGTATTGATAGAACATATCTCAAAGTAATAAAAGCTATTTACGACAAACCAACAGCCAATATCATACTTAATGGGCAAAAACTGGAAGCATTCCCTTTGAAATCCGGCACTAGACAAGGATGCCCTCTCTCACCACTCCTATTCAACATAGTACTGGAAGTTCTAGTCAGAGCAATCAGACAAGAAAAAGAAATAAATTGTATTCAAATGGGAAATGTGGAAGCCAAATTGTCTTTATTTGCAGAAGACATGATAGTATATCTAGAAGACCCCATCACCTCAGCTCAAAAGCTCCTGAAACTGATAAGCAAATTCAGAAAAGTCACAAGATATAAAATCAATGTGCAAAAATCACAAGCATTCCTATACACCAATAACAGACTTAAAGAGAACCAAATCAAGGACAAACTGCCATTCACAATTGCTACAAAGGAAATAAAATACCTAGGAATACAACTCACAAAGAACATAAGGGAACTCGTTAAGGAAAACTACAAACCACTGCTCAACAAAATAAAAGAGGACACAAACAGATGGAGAAACATTCCATGTTCGTGGTTAGGAAGAATCAACATTGTAAAAATGGTTAAACTGCCCAAAGTAGTTAACACGATCAATGCTATCCCCATCAAACTACCATTGAATTTCTTCACAGAACTGGAAAAACCACCATGAACTTCATATGGAAACAAAAAAGAGCCCGCATAGCCAAGTCAATTCTAAGCAAAAAGAACACAGCGGGAGGCATTACACTACCAGACTTCAAACTATACTACAAGGCTACAGTAATCAAAACAGCATGGTACTGGTGCCAAAACAGAGATATCGACCAATGGAATAGAACAGAAGCATAGGAGGCAACACAACATATCTACAACCATATTATCTTTGATAAACCAGACAAAAACAAGCAATGGGGAATGTATTCCATATTTAATAAATGGTGTTGGGAAAACTGGCTAGCAATGTGCAGAAAGCAGAAACTGGACCCCTTCCTAACACCTTACACTAAAATTAACTCGAGATGGATTAAAGACTTAAACATAAGTCCTGACAACATAAAATCTCTAGAAGAAAATCTAGGCAAAACCCTTCAGGACATAAAAGTAGGCAAAAACTTCATGAACAAAACACGAAAAGAATTGGCAACAAAAGCCAAAATAGACAAATGGGACCTAATCAAACTCCACAGCTTCTGTACAGCAAAAGAAAAATCACTAGCGTGAATCGGCAACCATCAAAATGGGAAAAAGTTTTTGTAGTTTACCAATCTGACAAAGGGCTGATATCCAGAATTTACAAAGAACTCAAACAGATTTACAGGAAAAAAAAAAAAACAAGCAAGCCCATTCAAACATGGGCAAAGGATATGAACAGACAATTTAGAAAAGAAGACATACATGAGGCCAACACACACATGAAAAAATGCTCATCATCACTGGTCATTAGAGAGATGCAAATCAAAAGCACATTGAGATACCATCTAACGCCAGTTAGAATGGATATCATTAAAAAATCTGGAGACAGCAGATGCTGGAGAGGATGTGGAGAAATAGGAACACTCTTACACTGTTGGTGGGAGTGTTAATTATTTCAACCACTGTGGAAGACAGTGTGGCGATTCATCAAGGACATGGAAATAGAAATTCCATTTGACCCAGCAATCCCATTACTGGGTATATATCCAAAGGACTATAAATTGTTCTACTATAAGGACACATGCACAGGAATGTTCATTGCAGCACTGTTTACAATAGCAAAGAACTGGAACCAACCCAAATGCCCAACGATGACAGACTGGACTGGGAAAATGTGGGACATATACACCATGGAATATTATGCAGCAATCAAAACTGATGAGTATGTGTCCTTTTTAAGGACATGGATGAATCTGGAGAACATCATTCTCAGCAAACTGACACAAGAACAGAAAAAGAAATACCGCATATACTCACTCATAGGTGGGTGAGAAAAATGAGAACACATGGACACAGCGAGGGGGTATACTACACACTGGGGTGTATTGGGGGGAATGAGGGAGGGACAGTAGGGAGGGCTGGAAAGGGATATCCTGGGGATGAGTGCCAAGTGTGGGTGAAGGGGAGGAAAGCAGCTAAACACTGCCATGTGTGTACCTATGCAACTAACTTGCATGTTCTTCACATGTACCTCAAAACCTATAATGCAATAAAAATTAAAATATACATAAATAAAAAAATAAAGATTCTATATTGTATGGTAGTCATTCAGAAAAAATGTGAATAACGCACATGTGGATTATTAGAAGTTTGCTTCAAATGCCCGTCTTTCACAGCCTCACTTAATATTACACACTTGACATATAGTCTGGAGTCTGTTTTTAATGGCCATCCATTCAGGGAATCACTGAATAATGAACACCTGTGGAATAGTGAGACGTCTCTTTCCGACTGCCACTCATTAAAAACTCACCAAATGTACCCACCTGTGGAAAGAGTCAGGATTTACTTCTATTCCCTCATTTAGAATCTCACTAAATAATGCACACCTGTGGAATTGTCAGGAGAAATTTTCATGCAGCATCTCATTCCGAGTGTCACTGAACAATGTGAGGTAGTCTGGCGTTTATTTCATGTAGACACATATTCAGAGCCTCAGTGAATAAGACAGAACCTTGCTATCGTAAAGATTCTAATTAATATGGACACATCTTCTGAGCCTCACTGAAAAATACACACCTGTAGAATAATTGGGAGTCTATTTTCGAAGGACATTCATTCCCAGCCTCGATGAAGAATGCACACCCGAGGGGTAGCCAGAAATCCATTTCATTTGTACAGTCATCCATAGCCTCAGTTTATAATATGCACGTGTGGATTAGGTGGGGTTCCATTTTATATAGCCACGGACCCGTAACCTCAGTGAATAATGCACATATGTAACGTACTCAGCAGTCTGTTTCATATAGCCACTCATTAAGAGATTCATTGGATAATAAAGTTATTTATGATAGACAGAATCCCGTTTTGTATGGTCACACAAGAAAAGCCTCACTGAGTAATACACACCTGGGAAAATGTGAGGCTATATATAGCCTCTCATTTACAGCCTCAGGGAATAATGCAGATGTGTGGAGTAGGCACTAATCTATTTTATATGGCCACAAAATCAAACCCTGAGTGAGCAATGCACAAGTTTGGAATAGTCACTAGTCTATTCCATATGCCCAAATATTCAAAGTCAGAGTCAATAATTCACTCCTGTGGACTAGTCAGGAAACAATTTCATATGGACAAAGTTTAAGAGCTACAGTGAATAATATGTACCTGGGAAATACTCAGGACGCTATTTCATATGGCATCTATTTCGGAGCTTCATGAAATAAGGAACACGTGTATCGTAGTCAGAATTTTCTTTTACCAGCCAGACCTTCAGAGCCTCAATGAATATCATACATTTTGGAAAAAGTCAGGATTCTACTTCGTATAACCCGTCATTTACAGCCAAATGTAGAAACGCACGCCTGTGGAGTATTCAGGAGTCTCTACTTTATGAACACTCATTAAGAGCGTCACAGAATAATACAGACCTATGGAAAAGGGAGGAGTGTATTTCACATGGCCACTTATTCAGAACCGCAGTGAAGGATCATATACATCTGGAAAATACTCAGGATTCTTTTATATATGGCCACTTATTCAGAGACTCAGTGAATAATGCACACCTGGGGTATTATCTGGAGACTATTTGATATGACCATTCCCTAAGCACTCAGTGGAAAATGGAGAGCTGAAATATAGTCAAGATGATAAAGTCAGGAGGCTAATTTATGTGGTCACTGGTTCAGAATCTCACTGAAGAATACACACCATAAGAATAGTCAGAGTCCAGGTATTATGGCCACTCAATCACAGCATTACCGAATAATGCACGATTTGGGCAATAATAAGGATTCTATATAATATGGCTTCTAATTCAGCGTTTCAGTGCATAATAATCAGCTGTGTAGTAGTCAGGACCCTATTTCAGCTTGCCTCAAATTAAGCAGCGCTGTGAATGATACATACATATATGTGTGAAATTCAGGAGACTCTAATATGGACACTCATACAGAACCTATTCGAACAAGGCACATGTGGGGAATAATCACTAGTGTATTTCATATGGTGATTCCTTTGGAAGGTCAAAAATAACGTGCAACTGTGGAGTAAAATGGGGTCTATTACATAAGGCCAGTCTTTCAGTGTTGCAGGAAATAATATGTGTATCTGATAAGTCAGGAATCTCTTTCACATGGCCATCGTTCAGGGCCTCTGTGAATAATTCTCCCCTCAGAAATAGTCAAGGTTCTACTTCAAGTGGTTACTCATTCAGAGTCTCTGTAAGTATTGCACAGCTGGGAAATACACAAGAATCTTTTTTTTTTTTTATGCCCACATAGTCAGAGTCTCTTTCAGTTATACACACCCGGGGAAGAGGTAAGAGGATACCTCATGGAACCAATCATTTAGAGCCTCAGTGAATGATGCAGATCAGGGTCATAGACGAACATTTTTTTATATGGCCACACATTCTGTGCCTCCCTGAATGATACACACCTGGGGAATCCTCAGGATTCAATTTCATACTACCACTCATTTAGAAACTTATGTAATAATTCACAATGGAGCAATAGTCAAGTGTTAATTTCATATGGCCTCTCATTCAAAGTTTCAGTGTATAATGAACTTCTATGGAGTAATTAGGACTCTGTTTAAGATAGCCACGAATTGAGTGCCTTCCTGAATAATACACACCTGGGTTATAGGATTCTATTTCATATGAACTCTAATTCTGGGTACCGCTGAATAATCCACACGTGGGAGAGTGTAAGGAGATTATTTGTTATGGGCACTCATAGAGAACCTGTTGGAATAATGCACACACATGGCGAATAATAAGGATTCAATGTTGTACCACTAGTCATTCAGACAATAAGTGAGTAATGCACATGTGGATTTTTAGAAGTCTGCTTCATATACCCCTCTTTCACAGCGTCACTTAATATGACACACGTGAGATATAGTCTGGAGTCTGTTCTTTATGGTCATTCATTCAGAAAATCACTGAATAATGAACACCTGTGGAACAGTCAGAAGACTCTTTCCTATCGCCACTCATTGAAATCCTCAATAAATGTACCCACCTGTGAAAAGAGTCAGGATTTACTTCTATTCTTTCATTCAGAGTCTCACTAAATAATGCACACCTGCGGAATTGTCAGGGAATTTTTTCATGCAGCCTCTCATTCCAAATGTCACTGAACAGTGTGCTGTAGTCTGGAGTCTATTTCATGTAGACACATATTCACAGCCTCAGTGAATAAGACAGACACTTGCTATCATAAGGATTCTAATTAATATGGACACATCTTCTGAGCCTCACTGAATAATACACACCAGTAGAATAGTTTGGAGTCTATTTTCGATGGACATTCATTCAGAGCCTCGGTGAATAATGCACAACCCTAGGGTAGCCAGAAGTCCATTTAATTTCTACACTTATCCATAGCCTCAGTTTATAATATGCACGTGTGGATTAGTTGGGGTTCCATTTCATATAGCCACGGACTCGTAACCTCAGTGAATAATGCACATATGTATTGTACTCTGCAGTCTGTTTCATATAGCCACTCATTCAGCGATTCATTGGATAATAAAATTATTTAAAATAGACAGAATCCCGTTTCATATGGTCAAACAAGAAGAGCCTCACTGAGTAATAGCCACCTGGGAAAGTTTGAGGGGTCTACTATATACAGCCTCTCATTTACAGCCTCAGGGAATAATGCACACGTGTGGAGTAGGCACTAATCTATTTAATATGGCCACAACATCAAACCCTGAGTGAGCAATACACAAGTAGGGAATAGTCACTAGTCTATTATATATGCCCTAATATTCAAAGTCACAGTTAATAATTCACTCCTGTGGACTAGTCAGGAAACAATTTCATATGGACAAAGATTAAGAGCTTCAGTGAATAATATGTACCTGGGAAATACTCAGGACGCTATTTCATATGGCGTCTATTTCAGAGCTTCATTGAGTAAGAAACATTTGTATCATAGTCACAATTTTCTATTAATAGCCACACCTTCAGAGCCTCACTGAATAACATATACCTTGGGAAATGTCAGGATTCTATTTTGTATAGCCACTCATTTAGAGCCGAATGTAAAAACGCACGCCTGTGGAGTATTCAGGAGTCTCTACTTTATGGACACTCATTCAGAGCATCACAGAATAATACAGACGTATGGAAAAGTCAGGAATCTCTTTCACATGGCAACTCGTTCAGGGCCTCTGTGAGTAATACTCCCCTCAGAAATAGTCCAGGATCTACTTAAAATGGCTTCACATTCAGAGTCTCTGTAAGTAATGCAAAACTGGGCAATTTCCAAGTGTATCTTTTTTATGCCAACTTAGTCAGAGTCTCTTTCAATTATACACAACCAGGAAAAATTAAGAGTATACCTCACGAACGCAATCATTTAGAAACTCAATGAATAATGCACACCAGGGTCATAGTCCAGCATTTTTTATATGGCCACTCATTCTGTGCCTCCCTGAATGTTACACACCTGGGGTATTTCAGGATTCAATTTCATACTACCACTCATGTAGAACCTTATAGCATAATTCACAATGGAGCAATAGCCAGGTGTCTATTTCATGTGGCCTCTCATTCTAAGTTTCAGTGTATAATAAACTTCTATGTAGTAATCAGGACACTCTAAAAGATAGCTACGAATTTAGTGTTTACCTGAATGATACACACCTGGGTTATAGGATTCTATTTCATATGAACTCTAATTCTGGGTACCGCTGAGTAATACACACGTGGGATAGTGTAAGGAGTTTATTTATTATGGACACTCATAGAGAACCTGTTTGAATAATCCACAGACATGGGGAATAATAAGTATTCTATGTTGTATGGGTAGTCATTCAGACTATATGTGAATAACGCACATGTGGATTATTAGAAGTCTGTTACACATGCCCCTATTTCTCAGCCTCACTTAATCATACACACTTGAGATATAGTCTGGAGTCTGCTGTTTATGGCCATTCATTCAGAGAATCACTGAATAATGAACACCTGTGGATCAGTCAGAAAACGCTTTCCGAACGCCAGTCAATGAAAACCTCACTAAATGTACCCATTTGTGGAAAGAGTCAGGATTTACATGTATTCCCTCATTCAGAGTCTCACTAAATAATGCACAACTGTGGAATTGTCAGAAGAATTTTTCATGCGGCCTCTCGTTCCAAGTGTAACTGAACAATGTGCTGCAGTCTGGAGTCTATTTCATGTAGACACATATTCAGAGCCTCAGTGAATAAAACAGAATCTTGCTACCATAAAGATTCTAATTTAAATGGACACATCTTCTGAGCCTCACTGAATAATACACACCTGTAGAATAATTTGGAGTCTATTTTTGATGGACATTCATTCAGAGCCTCGGTGAATAATGCACACCCCTGGGGTAGCCAGAAGTCCATTTCATTTGTACACTGATCCATAGCCTCAGTTTATAATATGCACGTGTGAATTAGTTGGGGTTCCATTTCATATAGCCACGGACTCGCAACCTCAGTGAGAAATTCAAATATGTAATGTACTCAGAAATCTGTTTCATAGAGCCACTCATTCAGAGATTCATTGGATAATAAAATTACTTAAGATAGACAGAATCCCGTTTCATATGGTCACAGAAGAAGAGCCTCACTGAGTAATACACACCTGGGAAAATGTGAGGAGTCTACTATATATTGGCTCTCATTTACAGCCTCAGGGAATAATGCACACGTGTGGAGTAGGCACTAATATATTTTATATGGCCACAAAATCAAACCCTGCGTGAGCAATACACAAGTTGGGAAATAGTCACTGGTCTATTCCACATGTCCAAATATACAAAGTCAGAGTCAGTACTTCCCTTCTGTGGACTAGTCAGGAAACAATTTTATATGGACAAAGTATTAGAGCTTCAGTGAATAATATAATCCTAGAAAATACTCAGGACGCTATTTCATATGACATCTATTTCAGAGCTTTATTGAATAAGAAACACCTGTATCGTAGTCAATATATTATTTTAACAGCCACATCTTCAGAGCCTAACTGAGTAACGTACACCTTGGGAAAAGTCAAGATTCTATTTCGTATAGCCACTCACTTATAGCCAAATGTAAAAACTCACACCTGTAGAGTATTCAGGAATCTCTAGTTTATGGAAACTCATTCAGAGCGTCACAGAATAATACAGACCTATGGAAAAGTCAAAAGTGTATTTCACATGGCCACTTATTCAGAACCGCTGTGAGTGATCATATACATCTGAAAAATACTCTGGATTCTTTTATATATGGCTACTTATTCAGAGACTCAGTGAATAATGCACACCTGGGGTATAGTCTGGAGACTATTTGATATGACCATTCCCTAAGCACTCAGTGGAAAATGGAGAGCTGAAATATAGTCAGGATGATAGTCAGGAATCTACTTTATGTGGTCACTCATTTAGAAACTCACTGAAGAATAGACATTTTAAGAATAGTCAGAGTCCAGGTATAATGGTCACTCAATCAACGCATTACCAAAAAAATGCACAATTGGGCAATAGTAAAGAGTCTATATCATATGGCTTCTAATTTAGAGCTTCAGTGGATAGTCAACAGCTGTGTAGTTGTCAGGACCCTATTTCAGGTTGCCCCAAATTACGCAGCTCCGTGAATGACACATATATATGTGATAGTCCAGAGACTCTTTGATATGAACACTCATACAGAACCTATTCGAATAGTGCACATGTGGGGAATTATCACCAGTGTATTTCATATGGTGATTATCTTGAAATGTCAAACAATATTGCACAACTGTGGAGTAAAATGGGGTTTATTACATAAGGCCACTCTTTCAGTGTTGCAGGGTATAATATGTATATCTGATAAGTCAGGAATCTCTTTCACATGGCCACTCGTTCAGGGCCTCTGGGAATAATACTCCCCTCAGAAATAGTCAAGGTTCTACTTTAAAGGGCTACACATTCAGAGTCTCTGTAAGTAGTGCACACCTGGGCAATACACAAGATTCTCTTTTTTATGCCCACTTAGTCAGAGTCTCATTCAATTATAGAAACCCGGGGAAGAGTTAAGAGTATAACTCACACGGAACCAATCATTTCGACCCTCAGTGAATAATACACACCAGTGGAGCATTTTCCATATGGCCACTCATTCTGTGCCTCCCTGAATGATACACATCTGGAGAATCCTCATAATTCAATTTCATACTACCACTCATGTAGAACCTTATAGAATAATTTACAATGGAGCAATGGTCCGGTGTCTATTTTATATGGCCTCTCATTCCAAGTTTCAGTGTATAATGAACTTCTATGGAGTAATCAGGACGCTGTTTAAGATAGCCACAAATTGAGTTCCTTCCTGAAAGATACACACCTGGGTTATAGAATTCTTTTACATATGAACTCTAATTCTAGGTACCTGGGAGTAATACACAAGTGGGTAGTGTAAGGAGTTTATTTTTATGGGCACTCATAGAGAACCTGTTTGAATAATGCACACATGGCGAATAATAAGGATTATACGTTATATGGCTATTCATTCAGACAAAAAGTGAGTAACGCACATGTGGATTATTAGAGGTGTGTTTCATATGCCCCTCTTTCACAGACTCACTGAATATTACACACTTGAGATATAGTCTGGAGTCTATTCTTTATGGCCATTCATTCAGAGAATCACTGAATAATGAACACCTTTGGAATAGTCAGAAGTCTCTTTCCGACCGCCAATAATTGAAAGCCTCACGAAATATACCCACCTGTGGAAAGAGTCAGGATTTACTTCTATTCCCTAATTCAGATTCTTAATAAATAATGCACACCTGTGGAATTGTAAGGAGAATTTTTCATGCGGCATCTCATTCCGAGTGTCACTGAACAATGTCCTGTAGTCTGGAGTCTATATCATGTAGACACATATTCAGAGCTTCAGTGAATAAGACAAACCCTTGCTATCATAAAGATTCTAATTAAAATGGACACATGTTCTTAGCCTCACTTAATAATAGAAACCTGTAGAATATTTTGGAGTCTATTTTCGATGGACATTCATTCAGAGCCTCGGTGAAGAATGCACAACTCTGGGGTAGCCAGAAGTCCATTTCATTTGTACACTCATGCATAGCCTCAGTTTATTATATGCACGTGTGGATTATTTGGGGTACCGCTGAGTAATACACACGTGGGATAGTGTAAGGAGTTTATTGGTTATAGGCACTCATAGAGAACCTGTTTGAATAATGCACACATTGTGAATAATAAGGTTTCTATGTTGTTCAGCTAGTCATTCAGACAAAAAGTGAATAATGCACATGTGGATTATTAGAAGTGTGTTTCATATGCCCCTCTTTCGCAGCCTCACTGAATATTACACACTTGAGATATAGTCTGGAGTCAATTCTTTATGGCCATTCATTCAGAGAATCACTGAATAATGAACACCTGTGGAATAGTCAGAAGTCTCTTTCTGACTGCCTCTAATTGAAATCCTCACTAAATGTACCCACCTGTGGAAAGAGTCAGGATGTACTTCTATTCCCTCATTCAGAGTCTCACTAAATAATGCACACCTGTGGAATTCTCAGGAGAACTTTTCATGCCGCCTCTCATTCCGAGTGTCACTGAACAATGTGTTGTAGTCTGGAATCTATTTCATGTTGAAACATATTCAGAGCCTCAGTGAATAAGACAGACCCTTGCTATCGTAAAGATTCTAATTAACATGGACACATCTTCTCAGTCTGATTGAATAATACACACCTGTAGAATAATTTGGAGTCTATTTTCGATGGACATTCATTGAGAGACTCGGTGAAGCATGCACACACCTGGCATAGCCAGAAGTCCATTTCATTTGTACACTCATCCATAGCCTCAGTTTATGCTATGCACGTGTTGGGAGAGAGATCCAAGACTGGTGATCGCTAACAGCTCGGGATTGTAGCTCCCAGTGAAAGATCGGAAAACGTGAGGATACCATATTTTCAGAGAAATTTTCGTCACCCAAGGACCAGAAGATTTCCAGTGGAGGAGACTTGCGGGTCGCCAGCGCGACTTCTGTGGCCGACACAGCGGTTTTGTCGTCGCCTGGTCGTGGCAGCTCTTCATGCACATTGATCAGGACTGGTTTCTCTACTGACAGGTGTTTGGAGCTCCGGGAAGGCAGAGCTGCTTACGGACTCAAGACGGAAGCCAGACCGAAGATTCCCAGGCAGAAGAGCACCTTCAGTCTTATCTCTGTTGTTTTGGCTGGCGCAGTGGGTTGCTCGGATTCCAGCACTGGGAATCAATAAATTGGACATCCTCTCAGGAACATAATCAGAAAGGCACTAAGTGTAAAGACATCAGATTGATAAATTCACAATAAGGGGGAAAAAAAACAGCCTAAAAAGGCGGAGAAAACCGAAAGTCAGAACCCCTCTCCTTCTACAGTGGATAGTAATTCCTCATCAGCAAGGAACAAGCCCTAATGAAAAGGACTGTGTTCCAGTATCTGAAGGAGGCTTTAGAAGGTGGATGGTAAAAAAATTCTGGGAATTGAAACAACTTGTTCTAACCTAATGGAAAGAAACTTAGAACTTTGAGAAAAGATTAGACAAAACGTTAAAAAGAATGGACAACGTAGAGAGGAATATAAATGAACTAATGGAGTTGGAAAATACAACACGAGAACTTAGGGAAATATGCACAAGTTTGAGTAGCTGAATTGATCAAGCAGAAAAAAGGATATCAGAGGTCGAAGACCGACTTAATGAAATGGAACGAGAAGACAAGAATAGGGAAAAAAGGATAAAATTGAATGAGCGAAATCTCCAAGAATTATGAAACTATGTGAAAAGACCTAATCTACGGTTGATAGGTGTACCTGAATGTGATGAAGAGAATGAATCCCAGCTGTAAAATACTCTTCAGGATATTATCCAGGAGAATTTTCCCAATTTAGCAATGCAGGATACCATTCAACATCAGGTAATACAGAGAACACCACAAAAACATTCCTTAAAAAGAACAACCCCAAGACACATAATCATTAGATTCACCAGGGTTGAAACAAAGGAGAAAATACTAAGGACAGCCAGAGAGAAAGTCAGGTTACCCACAAAGGGAAGCCTAGTAGACTTACAGCAGATCTCTCAGTAGAATCCCTACAAGCCAGAAGAGAGGGGGGACGATATTTAACATCCTTAAAGAACAGAACTTTCAGCCCAGAATTTCATATCCTGCCAAACTAAGCTTCACAATTGAAGTTAAAATAAAATCTTTTATAAAAAAACAAGTACTCAGAGATTTTATTACCACCAGGCCTGCTTTACAAAAACTTCTGAAAGAAGCATTACACACAGAAAGGAACAACCGGTATTACCCTTTCTCAAAATATACCAAAAAGTAAAGAGCATCAACATAAAGAAGAATTTACATCAACAAATGGATAAAATAGCCAGTTAACATCAAATGGCAGTAAACTTCAATTGAAATAGACTAATTTTTCTAATTAAAAGATACAGCCAAAACCTAACGGTATACTATATCCAGACCCATTTCATATCCAAAGATAAACAAAGACTAAAAACAAAGGGTTGGAAGATTTACCAACCAAATAGAGAACAAAAACAAATAACTAATCAAAAAGGAGTTGCAATTCATGCATTTGATAAAAAAGATTTCAAACTAACAGAGATAGAGAGGTGCACTTGGAGAGCTCTCCACTTTTGATAAATAAAATATACATTCTTCACTTTAAATACACAAAATAATGATCAGCCATTATTAATACACATTAGAAGCAATATTCTTGTCCTCTCCCTATTTTTCTTCCTGTCTTAAAAAAGAAAAAATATAATAATATGCACGTCTGCATTAGTTGGGGTTCCATTTCATATAAACACGGACTCGTAACCACAGGGAATAATGCATATATGTAACGTAATCAGCAGTCAGTTTTATATAGCTACTCATTCAGAGATTCATTGGATAATAAAATTATTTAAGATAGACAGAATCCCGTTTCATATGGTCACACAAGAAGAGCCTCACTGAGTAATACACACCTGGGAAAATGTGAGGAGTCTACTATATATAGCCTCTCATTTAGAGCCACAGGGAATAATTCACACGTGTGGGGTAGGCACCAATCTATTTTACATGGCCACAAAATCAAACCCTGAGTGAGCAATACACAAGTTTAGAATAGTCACTAGACTATTTCATATGCCCAAATATTCAAAGTCAGAGTCAATATTTCACTCCTGTGGACTAGTCAGGAAACAATTTCATATGGACAAAGTTTTAGAGCTTCAGTGAATAATATATACCTGGAAAATATTCAAGACGCTATTTCATATGGCGTCTATTTCAGAGCTTCAATGAACAAGGAACACCTGTATCGTAGTCAGAATTTTCTTTTAATAGCCACATCTTCAGAGCCTAACTGAATAACATATACAAGGAAAAAAGTCAAAATTTTATTTCGTATACCCGATCATTTAGAGCCGAATGTAAAATCGCACGCCTGTGGAGTGTTCAGGAGTCTCTATTTTATGGACACACATTCAGAGCATCACAGAATAATACAGACCTATGGAAAAGTCAGGAGTGTATTTCACATGGCCACTTATTCAGAACCCCAGTGAAGGAATATATACGTCTGGAAACTACTCAGGATTCTTTTATATATGGATTCTTATTCACAGACTCAGTGAATAATGCACACCTGGGGTATAGTCTGGAGACTATTTGATATGACCCTTCCCTAAGTACTCAGTGGACAATGGGGAGCTGAAATATAGTCAGGATGATAGAGTCAGGAGTCTACTTTATGTGGTCACTCGTTTAGAAACTCACTGAAGAAAACACACCTTAAGAATAGTCAGAGTCCAGGTATTAAGGCCACTCAATCACAGCATTACCGAATAATGCACAATTGGGCAATAGTAAGGAGTCTATATTATATGGCTTCTAATTCAGAGCTTCAGTGCATATTCAGCAGCTGTGTAGTAGTCAGGACCCTATTTCAGCTTGCCCCATATTGAGCAGCTCCGTGAATGATACATATATGTGTGAGAGTCAGGTGTCTCTTTGATATGGACACTCATAAATAACCTCGTCGAATACTGCACATGTGGGGAATAATCACTAGTGTATTACATATGGTGATTCCTTTGGAGGGTCAAACAATAACGTGCAACTGTGGAGTAAAATGGGGTCTATTACATAAGGCCATTCTTTCAGTGTTGCAGGGAATAATATGTATATCTGATTACTTCAGGAATCTCTTTCATATGGCCAGTCGTTCAGGGCCTCTGTGAATAATACTCCCCTCAGAAATAGTCAAGGTTCTACTTTAAATGGCTACACATTCAGAGTCTCTGTAAGTAATGCACACCTGGGCAGTAACAAGAGTCTCTTTTTTATGCCCACTTAGTCAGAGTCTCATTCAATTATACAACCCGGGGAAGAGTTAAGAGTATATCTCACGCAACCAATCATTTAGAGCCTCAGTGAATAATGCACACCAGAGTTATAGTCGAGCATTTTTTATACGGCCACTCATTCTCATTCTCATTCTCATTCTCCCGGAATGATACACTCCTGGGGAATTCTCAGGATTCTATTTCATACTACCACTCATGTAGAACCTTATAGAATTACTTACAATGGAGCAATATTCAGCTGTCTATTTTATATGGCCTCTCATTCAAAGTTTCAGTGTATTATGAACTTTTCTGGAGTAATCAGGTTGCTCTTTAAGATAGCCACGAATTGAGTGCCTTTCTGGATGTTACACACCTGGGTTATAGGTTTATATTTCATATAAACTCTAATTTTGGGTACCGCTGAGTAATACACACGTGGGATAGTATAAGGAGTTTATTTGTTTTCGGCACTCATATAGAAACTGTTTCAATAAAACACACATGGCGAATAATAAAGATTCTATGTTTTATGGCTAGCCATTCCGACAATAAGTTAATAACGCACATTTGGATTATTAGAAATCTGTTTCATATGCCCCTCTTTCACAGCCTCACTGAATATTACACACTTGAAATATAGTGGAGTCTATTCTTTATGGACATTCATTCAGAGAATCATTGAATAATGAACACCTTTGGAAGAGACAGAAGACTCTTTTTGACTGCCACTCATTGATAACCTCACTAAAGGTACACAAATGTGGAAAGAGTCAGAATTTACTTCTATTCCATCATTCAGAGTCTCACTAAATAATGCACACCTGTGGAATATTCCAGAGACTTTTTCATATGACCTCTCATTCCGAGTGTCACTGAACAATGTGCTGTAGTCTGGAGTCTATTTCATGAAGAAACATATTCAGAGTCTCAATGAATAAGACAGACCCTTGCTATCAAAAGATTCTAATTAATATGGACACATCTTCTGAGCCTCACTGAATAATACACACATGTATAATAATTTGGTGTCTATTTTCGATGGACATTCATTCAGAGCCTTGGTGAGGAATGCACACCCCTGGGGTAGCCAGAAGTCCATTTCATTTGTACACTCATCCATAGCCTCAGTTTATAATATGCAAGTGTGGATTAGTTAGGGTTCCATTTCATATGGCCAAGGACTTGTAACCTCAGTGAATAATACACATATGTTACGTACTCAGCAGTCTGTTTCATATAGCCACTCATTCAGAGATTCATTTTATAATAAAATTATTTACGAGACAGAATCCCATTTCATATGGTCACACAAGAAGTGCCTCATTGAGCTATACACACCTGGGAAAATGTGAGGAGTCTACCATATATTGCCTCTCATTTACAGCCTCAGGGAATAATGCACTCGTGTGGAGTAGACACTAATCTATTTTTTATGGCCCCAAAATCAAACCCTGATTGAGCAATACACAAGATTGGAATAGTCACTAGTCTATTTCATATGCCCAAATATTCAAAGGCAGAGTCAATAGTTCACTTCTGTGGACTAGTCAGGAAACAGTTTTATATGGACCAAGTTTTAGAACTTCAGTGAATAATATATACCTGGGAAATACTCTGGACGCTATTTCATATGGCGTCTATTTCAGAGCTTCATTGTATAAGGAACACATGTATCGTACTGAGAATTCTCTTTTCACAGCCACATCTTCAGAGCCTAACTGAATAACATACGCCTTGGTAAATGTCAAGATACTATTTTGTATAGTCACTCATTTACAGCCGAATGAAGAAATGCACGCCAGTGGAGTATTAAGTAGTCTCTATTTTATGGACCCTCATTCAGAGCGTCACAGAATAATACACACCTATGGAAAAGTCAGGAGTGTATTTCACATGGTCACTTATTCATAACCGCAGTGAAGGATTATACACATCTGGAAAATACTCAGGATTCTTTTATATATGGCCACTTATTCAGAGACTCAGTGAATAATGCACTCCTGGGGTATAGTCTGGAGACTATTTAATATGACCGTTCTTTTAGCACTCAGTGAAAAATGGAGAACTGAAATATAGTCAGGATGATAGAGTCTGGAGACTACTTTATGTGGACCCTCGTTCAGAAACTCACTGAAGAATAGACACCTTAAGAATAGTCAGAGTCCAGGTATTATGGCCACTCAATCACAGCATTACCATATAATGCACAATTTGGGCAAAAGTGAGGAGTCTATTTCATATGGCTTCTAATTCAGAACTTCAGTGCATAATCAGCAGCTGTGTAGTAGTCAGGACCCTATTTCAGCTTGCCTCAAATTAAGCAGCTCCGTGAATGATACATATATGTGTGACAATCAAAAGACTCTTTGATTTGGACACTCATAGAGAAGCTCTTCGTATACTGCACATGTGGAGAATAATCACTAGTGTATTTCATATGGTGATTTCTTTGAAGTGTCAAACAATAACGTGCAATTGTGAAGTAAAATAGGGTCTATTATATAAGGCCACTCTTTCAGTGTTGCAGGGAATAATATGTATATCTGATGTCAGGAATCTCTTTCACATGGCCACTCCTTTAGGGCCTCTGTAAATTATACTCTTCTCAGAAATAGTCAAAGTTCTACTTCAAATGGCTACACATTCAGAGTCTCTGTAAGTAATGGAAACCTGGGCTATAAACAAGACTCTGTTTTTTATGCCCACTTAGTCAGATTCTCATTCAATTATACACACCCAGGGAAGAGTTAAGAGTATACCTCCCAGAAGCAAACATTTAGAGCCTCAGTGAATAATGCACACCAGGGTTATAATCGAGCATTTTTTATATGGCCACTCATTCCCTGCCTCCAAGAAGGATACACACCTCGGGAATCCTCAGGATTTAATTTCATACTACCACTCATTTAGAAACTTATAGAATAATTCACAAAGGAACAATAGCCAGTTGTCTATTTAATATGGCCTTTCATTCAATGTTTCAGTGTATAATAAAATTCTTTGGAGTAATCAGGACTCTGTTTAAGATAGCCACGAATTGAGTGCCTTCCTGAATGACACACACATGGGTTATAAAAATCTATTTCATATGAACTTTAATTCTGGGTAACTCTGAGTAATACACACGTCGGATAGTGAAAGGAGTTTATTTGTTATGGACACTCATAGAAAACCTGTTTGAATAATGCACACATGGCGTAAAATAGGATTCAATGTTGTAGGGCTAGTCATTCAGACAAAAAGTGAACAACGCACATGTGGATCATTAGAAGTCTGTTTCATATGCCCTTCTTTCACAGCCTCCCTGAATATTACACACTTGAGATATAGTCTGGAGTCTATTCTTTATAACCATTCATTCAGAGAATCACTGAATAATGATCACCTGTGGAATAGTCAGAAGTCTCTTTCCGACTGCCACTCATTGAAAGCCTCACTAAATGTACCCACCTGGGGAAAGAGTCAGGATTTACTTCTATTCCCTCATTCAGAGTCTCACTAAATAATGCACACCTGTGGAATCGTCAGGAGAATTTTTCATGCGGCCTCTCATTCTTTGTGTCACTGAACAATGTGCTGTAGTCCGGAGTCTATTTTATGTAGACACATATTCAGAGCCTCAATGAATAAGACAAATCCTTGCTATCTTAAAAATTCTAATTAATATGAGCACATCTTCTGAGCCTCACTGAATAATACACACATGTAAAATAGTTTGGAGTCTATTTTCGATGGACATTCATTCAGAGCCTCTGTGAAGAATGCACACCCCTGGGGTAGCCAGAAGTCCATTGCTTTTTACAATCATCCATAGCCTCAGTTTATAATATGCATGTGTGGATTATTTAAGGTTCCATTTTATATAGCCACAAACTCGTAACCTCAGTGAATAATGCACATATGTAACGTACTCAGCAGTCTGTTTCATATAGCCACTAATTTAGAGATTCTTTGGATAACAAAATTATTTAAGATAGACAGAATCCTGTTTCATATGGTCACACAAAAGTGCCACACTGAGTAATACACACCTGGAAAGATGTGAGGAGTCTACTATATATAGCCTCTCATTTACAGCCTCTGGAAATAACGCACACGTGTGGAGAAGGCACTAATATATTTTATATGGACACAAAATCAAACCCTGAGTGAGCAATACACAAGATTGTAATAGTCACTAGTCTATTCCATATTCCCAATTATTCAAAGTCAGAGTCAATAATTCACTTTTCTTGGACTAGTCAGGAAACAATTTCTTATGGACAAAGTTTCAGAGCTTCAGTGAATAATATATACCTGGGAAAAACACAGGACGCTCTTTCATATGGCATCAATTTCAGAGATTCATTGAATAAGAAACACCTGTATCTTAGTGAGAATTTTCTTTTAGTAGCCACATGTTCAGAGCCTAACTGAATAACATACACCCTGGGAAAAGTCAGGATTCCATTTTGTATAGCCACTCATTTTAGAGCCGAATGTAAAAACGCAAGCCTGTGGAGTATTCAGGAGTCTCTATTTTATGGACACTCATTCAGAGCGTCACAGAATAATACAGTCCTATGAAAAAGTCAGGAGTGTATTTCACATGTCCACTTATTCAGAACCTCAGTGAAGGATCATATACTTCTGGAAAATACTCAGGACTCTTTTATATATGGCCACTTATTCAGAGACTCAGTGAATAATGCACACCTGGGGTATAGTCTGGAGACTATTTGATATGACCATTTCCTAAGCACTCAGTGGAAAATGGAGAGCCTATGTATAGTCAGGATGATAGAGTCAGGAGTCTACTTTATGTGGTCACTCGTTCAAAATCTCACTGAAGAATACACACCTTAAGAATAGTCAGAGTTCAGGTATTATGGCCACTCAATCACAGCATTACCAAATAATGCACAATTGGGCAGTAGTAAAAAGTCTATATCATATGGGTTCTAATTCAGACCTTCAGTGCATAATCAGCAGCTGTGTAGTAGTAAGGACCCTATTTCTGCTTGCCCAAAATTAAGCAGCTCCGTGAATGATACATATATGTGTGATAGTCAGGAGAATCATTGATATGGACACTCATACAGAACATCTTCGAATACTGCACATGTGAAGAATAATCACTAGTGTATTTCTTATGGTGATTTTTTGGTAGGGTCAATAAATAACGGGCAACTGTGGAGTGAAATGGGGTCTATTATATAAGGCCACTCTTTCTTGTTGCAGGGAATAATATGTATATCTGATAAGTAGGGAATCTTTTTCACATGGCCACTCGTACAGGGCCTCTGTGAATAATACTCCCCTCAGAAATAGTCAAGGTTCAACTTCAAATGGCTACACATTCAGAGTCTCTGTAAGTAATGCACACCTGGGCAGTACAGAAGAGTCTCTTTTTTATGCCCACTTAGTCAGAGTCTCATTGAATTATACAAACCCGGGGAAGAGTTAAGAGTATACCTCACGGAACCAATCATTTAGAGCCTCAGTGAATAATGCACACCAGGGTTATAGTCGAGCATTTTTTTTTTTGAGACGGAGTTTCTCTCTTGTTACCCAGGCTGGAGTGCAATGGCGTGATCTCGGCTCACCGCAACCTCCGCCTCCTGGGTTCAGGCAATTCTCCTGCCTCAGCCTCCTGAGTAGCTGGGATTGCAGACACGCGCCACCATGCCCAGCTAATTTTTTGTATCTTTAGTAGAGACGGGGTTTCACCATGTTGACCAGGATGGTCTCGATCTCTTGACCTCGTGATCCACCCGCCTCGGACTCCCAAAGTGCTGGGATTACAGGCTTGAGCCACCGCGCCCTGCTAGTCGAGTATTTTTTATATGGCCAGTCCTTCTGTGCCTCCCAGAATGATACACACCTGGGGAATCCTCAGGATTCAAACTTATACTACCACTAATGTAGAACCTTATAGAATAATTCCCAATGGAGCAATAGTCAGGTATCTATTTTATATGGCCTCTCATTCAAAGTTTCAGTGTATAATGAACTTCTATGGAGTAATCAGGATGCTGTTTAAGATAACCACGAATTGAGTGCCTTCCTGAGTGATAAACACCTGGGTTATAGGACTCTATTTCATATGGAGTCTAATTCTGGGTCCCGCTGAATAATACACACGTTGGATATTGTAAGGAGCTTTTGTTATGGGCACTCATAGAGAACTTGTTTGAATAATGCACACATGGCGAATAATAAAAATTGAATGGTGTACAGCTAGTCATTCAGACAAAAAGTGAATAACGCACATATGGATTATTAGAAGTCTGTTTCATGTGTCCTTCTTTCACAGCCTCACTTAACATTATAACTTGAGATATAGTCGGGAATCTATTTTTTAATGTCATTCCTTCAGAAAATAACTGAATAATGAAAACCTGTGGAATAGTCAGAAGTCTCTTTCAGACTGCCACTCATTGAAAGCCTCACTAAATGTACCCACCTGTGGAAAGAGTTAGGATTTGCTTCTATTCCCTCAATCAGAGTCTCAATAAATAATGCACACCTGTGGAATTGTCAGGAGAATTTTTCATGCGGCCTCTCATTCCGAGTGTCACTGAACAATGTGCTGTATTCTGGAGTCTATTTCATGTAGACACATATTCAGAGCCTCAGTGAAGAAGATAGACCCTTGCTGTCATAAAGATTCTAATTAATATGGACACACCTTCTGAGCCTCACTGAATAATACACACCTGTAGAATAATTTGGAATCTATTTTCGATGGACATTCATTCAAAGCCTCGGTGAAGAATGCACACCCCTAGGGTAGCCAGAAGTCCATTTCATTTGTACACTCATTCATAGCCTCAGTTTATAATATGCACGTGTGGATTAGTTGGGGTTCTATTTCATATAGCCACGAACTCGTAATCTCAGTGAATAATGCACATATGTAATGTACTCAGCAGTCTGTTTCATGTAGCCACTCATTCTGAGATTCATTTGATAATAAAATTATTAAAGATAGCATGAATCCCGTTTTATATGGACACACAAGAAGAGCCTCACTGAGTAATACACACCTGGGAAAATGTGAGGAGTCTACTAATTATAGCCTCTCAATTACAGCCACAGGGAATAATGCACACGTGTAGAGTAGGCACTAAGCTGTTTTATATGGCCCCGAAATCAAACCCTGAGTGAGCAATAAACAGGTTTGGAATAGTCACTAGTCTATTACATATTCCCATATATTCAATGTCAGAGTCAATAATTCACTCCTGTGGACTACTCAGGAAACAATTTCATATGGACAAAGTTTTAGAGCTTCAGTGAATAATATATACCTAGGAAATACTCAGGGCACTATTTCATATGGCATCTATTTCAGAGCTTCATTGAATAAGGAACAGCTGTATCGTAGTCAGAATTTTCTTTGAGGATCCACATCTTCAGAGCCTAACTGAATAACATACACCTCTAGAAATGTCAGGATTCTGTTTTGTATAGCCACTCATCTGGATCCGAATGTAAAAATGCACCCCTATGAAGTATTCAGGAGTCTCTGCTTTATGGACACCCACTCAGAGCGTTACAGAACAATAAAGACCTATGAAAAATTCAGGAGTGTATTTCACATGTCCACTTATTCAGAACCTAAGTGAAGGATCATACACATCTGGAAAATACTCAGGATTCTTTTCTATATGGCCATTATTCAGAGACTCAGTGAATAATGCACACCTGGGTTATAGTCTGGAGACTATTTGATATGACCGTTCCCTGAGCACTCAGTGGACAATGGAGAAATGAAATATAGTCAGGATGATAGAGTCGGGAGTCTACTTTATGTGGTAACTCGTTTAGAAACTCACTGTAGAAAACACAACTTAAGAATAGTCAGAGTACAAGTATTATGGACACTAAATCGCAGCGTTTCCAAATAATGCACAATTGGGCAATAGTATGGATTCTATATCATATGGCTTCTAATTCAGAGCTTCAGTGCATAATCAGTAGCTGTGTAGTAGTCAGGAGCCTATTTCAGCTTGCCACAAATTGAGCAGCTTTGTGAATGATACATATATGTGAGATAGTCAGGTGTCTCTTTGATATGGACACTCATAAGCAACCTCGTCGAATACTGCACATGTGGGAAATAATCACTAGGGTATTTTATATGCTGATTCCTTTGGAGGGTCCAATGGTAACGCGCAACTCTGGAGTAAAATGGGATCTATTGCATAAGGCCACTCTTTCAGTGATGCAGGGAATAATATGTATATCTGATTAGTCAGGAATCTCTTTCATATGGCCACTCGTTCAGGGCCTCTTTGAATAATACTCCCCTCAGAAATAGTCAAGGTTCTACTTCAAATGGCTACAGATTCAGAGTCTCTGTAAGTAATGCACACCTGGGCAATACACAGCAGTCTCTTTTTTATGCCCACTTAGTCAGAGTCTCATACAAATATACACACCCGGGGAAGATTTAAGAGTATATCTCATGGAAACAATTATTTACAGCCTCAGTGAATAATGCAAACCAGAGTGATAGTCGAGGATTTTTTATATGGCCAATCATTCTGTGCCTCCCTGAATGATACAGACCTGGGGAATCCTCAGGATTCAATTTCATATTACCACTAATTTAGAACCTTGTAGAATAATTCACAATGGAGCAATAGTCAGGTGTCTATTTCATATGGCCTCTCATTCAAAGTTTCAGTGTATAATGAACTTCTATGGAGCAATCAGGACACTTTTTATAATAGCCACGAATCGAGTGCCTTCCTGAATGATAAACACCTGGGTTATAGGATTCTATTTTATATGAACTCCATTTCAGTGTAACGCTGAGTAATAAACACGTGGGATAGTGAAAGGAGATTGTTTGTTATGGGCACTCATAGAGAACCTGTTTGAATAATGCATACACGGCGAATAATAAGTATTCTATGTTGTATGGCTAGTCATTCAGACAAAAAGTGAATAACGCACATGTGGATTATTAGAAGTCTGTTTCATATACCACTCTTTCACAGCCTCACTGAATATTACAGACTTGAGATACATTCTGGAGTCTATTCTTTATAGCCATTTATTAAGAGAATCACTGAATAATAAACACCTGTGGAATAGTCAGAAGTCTCTTTCTGACCGCCACTCATTGAAAGCCTCACTGAATGTACCCACCTGTGGAAACAGTCAGGATTTACTTCTATTTTCTCATTCAGAGTCTCACTAAACAAGGCACACCTGTGGAATTGTTAGGAGAATTTTTCATGCGGCCTCTCATTCCGAGTGTCACTGAACAATGTGCTGTAGTCTGGAGTCTATTTCATGTAGACACGTATTCAGAGCCTCAGTGAATAAGACAGACCCTTGCTATCGTAAAGATTCTAATTAATATGGACACACCTTCTTAGCCTCACTGAATAATACACACCTGTAGAATAATTTGGAGTCTATTTTCGATGGACATACATTCAGAGCCTAGGTGAAGAATGCACACCCCTGGGGAAGCCAGAAGTCCATTTCACTTGTACACTCATCCATAGTCTCAGTTTGTAATATGCACGTGTGGATTAGTTGAGGTTCCATTTCATGTAGCCAGGGACTCATAACCTCAGTGAATAATGGACATATGTAACATGCTCAGCAGTTTTTTTCATATAGGCACTCTTTCAGAGATTCATTGGATAATAAAATTATTTAAGATAGACAGAATCCCGTATCATATGGTCACACGAAAAGAGCTTCACTGAGTAAGCTCTTTATGCACACCTGGAAAAATGTGAGGAGCCTACTATATATGGCCTCTCATTTACAACCTCAGGGAATAATGCACACGTGTGGATTAGGCATTAGTCTATTTTATATGGCCACAAAATCAAACCCTGAGTGAGAAATACACGAGTTGGGAATAGCACTAGTCTATTCTATATGCCGAAATATTCAAAGTCAGAGTCAAAAATTCACTCCTGTGGAATAGTCGGAAAACAATTTCATATGGACAATGTTTTAGAGCTTCAGTGCGTAATATGTACCTGGGAAAAACTCAGTACGCTATTTCATATGGCATCTATTTCAGAGCTTCATTGAATAAGAATCCCCTGTATCGTAGTCAGAATTTTTTTTTAATAGCCACATCTTCAGAGCCTAACTGAATAACATACACCTTGGGAAAAGTCAGAATTCTATTTCATATAGCCACTCACTTTAGAGCCGAATGTAAAAATGCACGCCTGTGGAGTATTCAGGAGTCTCTATTTTATGGAAACTCATTCAGAGCGTCAAAGAATAATACAGACCTATGGAAAAGTCAGGAGTGTATTTCACATGGCCACTTATTTAGAACCGCAGTGAATGATCATATACATCAGGGAAATACTCAGGATCCTTTTATTTATGGCCACTTATTCAGAGACTCAGTGAATAATGCACACCTGGGGTATAGTCTGGAGACTATTTGATATGACTGTTCCCTAAGCACTTAGTGGAAAATGGAGAGCTGAAGTATAGTCAGGATGATAGAGTCAGGAGTCTAAATTATGTGGTCACTCGTTCAGAATCTCACTGAAAAATAAACACCTTAAGAATAGTCAGGGTCCAGGTATTATGGCCACTCAATCACAGCATTACCGAATAATGCACAATCGGGCAATAGTAAGTATTCTATGTCATATGGCTCCTAATTCAGAGCTTCAGTGCATAATCAGCAGCTGGGTAGTAGTCAGGACCCTATGTCAGCTTGCCCCAAATTAAACAGCTCTGTGAATCATACATATATGTGTGATAGTCAGGAGAGTCTTTGATATGGACACTCATACAGAACCTCTTTGAATATTGCACATGTGGGGAATAATCACTAAGGTATTTCATATGGTGATTCCTTTGGAGAATCAAACAATAACAGGCAACTGGGAAGTCAAATGGGGTCTATTACATAAGGCAACTCTTTCAGTGTGGCAGGGAATAACATGTATATCTGATAAGTTAGGAATCTCTTTCACATATCCACTCGTTCAGGGCCACTGTAAATAATACTTCCCTCAGAAACAGTCAAGGTTCTACTTCAAATGGCTACACATTCAGAGTCTCTGTAAGTAATGCACACCTGGGCAATACACAAGAGTCTCTTTTTCATTCCCACTTAGTCAGACTGTCATTCAATTATATACACCCGGGGAAGAGTTAAAAGTATAACTCACGGAACCAGTCATTTAGAGCCTCAGTGAATAATGCACCCCAGTTTTATAGTGGAGCATTTTTTATATGGCCACTCATCTGTGCCTCCCTGAATGATACACACCTGGGGAATCCTCAGGATTCAATTTCATGCTACCACTCATGTAGAACCTAATAAAATAATTCACAATGCAGCAGTAGTCAGGTGTATATTTCATATGGTCTCTTATTCAAAGTTTCAGTGTATAATGAACTTCTATGGAGTAATCAGGACGACGTTTTAGATAGTCACGAATTGAGTGCATTCCTGAATGATACACACCTGGGTTATAGGATTCTATTTCATATGAACTCTAATTCTGGGTACCGCTGAGTAATACACATGTGGGATAGTGTAAAGAGTTTATTTGTTGTGGGAACTCATAGAGAACCTCTTTGAATAATGCACACATGTTGAATCATAAGGATTCTATATTTTTTTTAATTTTTATTGCATTATAGGTTTTGGGGTACATGTGCAGAACGTGCAAGATAGTTGCATAGGTACAGACATGGCAGTGTGTTTTGCTGCCTTTCTCCCCTTCACCCACACTTGATAGGATTCTATGTTGTATGGCTAGTCATTCAGACAAAAAGTGAATAAAGCTCATGTGGATTATTAGAAGTCTGTTTCATATTCCCCTCTTTCACAGCCTCACGAATATTACACACTTGAGATATTGTCTGGAGTCTATTCTTTACAAACATTCATTCACAGAATCACTGAATAATGAATACCTGTGGAATAGTCAGAAGTCTCTTTCCGACCACCACTCATTGAAAGCCTCACTAAATGTACCCACCTGTGGAAGGAGTCAGGAATTACTTTTATTCCCTCATTCAGAGTCTCACTAAATAATGCACACCTGTGGAATTGTCAGGAGAATTTTTCATGCGGCCTCACATTCCGAGTGTCACTGAACAATATACTGTAGTCTGGAGTCTATTTCATGTAGATACATATTCAGAGCCCCAGTGAATAAGATAGACCCCTGCTATCGTGAAGATTCTAATTAATATGGACAAATCTTCTGAGCCTCACTGAATAATACACACCTGTAGAGTAATTTGGTGTCTATTTTCCATGTCCATTCATTCAGAGCCTCGGTGAAGAAAGCAAACCCCTGAAGTAGCCAGAATTCCATTTCATTTATACACTCATCCATAGCCTCAGTTTAAAATGTGCACGTGTGGATTAGTTGGGGTTTCATTTCATATAGCCACGGACTGGAAAACTCAGTGAATAATGCACATATGTATCGTACTCAGCAGTCTGTTTCATATAGCCACTCATTCAGAGATTCATTGGATAATAAAATTATTTAAGATAAACAGAATCCCGTTTCATATGGTCACACAAGAAGAGCCTCACTGGCTAATACACACCTGGGAAAATGTAAAAAGTCTACAATATATAGCCTCTCATTTACAGCCTCAGGAAATAATGCACACGTGTGGAGTAGGCACTAATCTAATATATATGGCCACAAAATCAATCCCTGAGTGAGCAATACACAAATTGGGAATAGTCACTAGTCTATTCCATATGCCCAAATATTCAAAGTCAGAGTCAATAATTCACTCCTGTGTACTAGTCAAGAAACAATTTCATATGGACAAAGTTTTATAGCTTCAGTGCATAATATATACCTGGGAAATATTAAGGACGCTATTTCATATGGTGTCTATTTCAGAGCCTCATTGAATAAGGAACACCTATATCGTAGTCAGAATTTTATTTTACTAGCCACATCTTCAGAGCCTAACTGAATAACATACACCTTGGGAAAAATCAGAATTCTATTTCGTATAGCCCCTCATTTAGAGCCGAATGTAAAATCGCACGCCTGTGGAGTATTCAGGAGTGTCTATATTATGGACACTCATTCGGATCGTCACAGAATAATACAGACCTATGGAAAAGTCAGGAGTGTATTTTCCATGGCCACTTATTCAGAACCGGAGTGAAAGATCATATACATCTGAAAAATACTCAGGATTCTTTTATATATGGCCACTTTTTCAGAGTCTCAGTGAATAATGCACACCTGGCGCATAGTCTGGAGACTATTTGATATTACCATTCCCAAAGCACTCACTGGAAAATGGAGAGCTGAAATATAGTCAGGATGATAGAGTCAGGAGGCCGCTTTATGTGGTCACTCGTTCAGAAACTCACTGAAGAATACACAGTTTATATTAGTCAGTGTCCCGGTATTAGGCCACTCAATCACAGCATTACCGAATAATGCACAATTGGGCAATACTAAGGAGTCTATATAATATGGTTTCTAATTCAGAGCTTCAGTGCATAATCAGCAGCTGTGTAGTAGTCAGGTCCCTATTTCAGCTTGCCCTAATTAAGCAGCTTTGTGAATAATACTTATATGAGTGATATTCAGGAGACTCTTTGATATGGACACTCATACAGAACCCCTTCGAATACTGCACATGTGGGGAATAATCATTAGTGTATTTCAAATGTGATTCCTTTGGAGGGTCCAACAATAATGCCCAACTGTGAAGTAAAGTTAGTTCTATTACATAAGGCCACCCTTTCAGTGTCTCAGGGAATAATATGTATATCTGATAAGTCAGGAATCTCTTTCAGATGGCCTCTGGTTCAGGGACTATTTGAATAATACTCCCCTCAGAAATAGTCAAGGTTCTACTTCAAATGGCTACACATTCAGAGTCTCTGTAAGTAATGCACACCTGGGCAATACACAAGAGTCTCTTTTTTATGCCCACATAGTCAGAGTCACATTCATTTATACACACCCAGAGAAGAATTAAGAGTATACCTCACGGAATAAATCATTTAGAGCCTCAGTGAATAATGCACACCAGGGTCATAGTCGAGCATTTTTTATATGCCCTCTCATTCTGTCCCTCTCTTAATAATACACATCTGGGGAATTCTCAGGATTTAATTTCATACTACCACTCATTTACAACCTCATAGGATAATTCAAAACGGAGCAATAGTCAGTTATCTATTTCATATGGCCTCTCATTCAAAGTTTCAGTGTATAATGCACTTCTATGGAGTAATCAGGACGCTGTTTAAGATAGCCACGAAGTGACTGACTTCCTGAATGATACACACCTGGGTTATAGAATTCTATTTCATATGAACTCTAATTCTGGTTACTGCTGAGTAGTACACACGTGGGATTGTGTAAGGAGTTTATTTGTTATCTGCAGTAATAGAGAACCTGTTTGAATAATGCACACACGGTGAATAATAAGGATTCTATGTTGTACGGCTAGTCACTCAGACAAAAAGTGAATAACAAACATGTGGAATATTAGCAGTTTGTCTCATGTGTTCCCCTTTCACTGCCTCACTAAATATTACACACTTGAGATATAGTCTGGAGTCTGTTGTTTATGGCCATTTATTCAGAGGATCACCAAATAATGAACACCTGTGGAATAGTCAGAAGTCTTTTTCTGACTTCCCCACTTTGAAAGCCTCACTAAATGTACCCACCACTGGAAAGAGTCAGGATTTACTTCTATTTCCTCATTCAGAGTCTCACTAAATAATGCACACCTGTGGAATTGTCAGGAGAATTTTTCATGCGGCCTCTCATTCCAAGTGTCACTGAACAATGTGCTGTAGTCTGGAGTCTATTTCATGTAGACATATATTCAGAGCCTCAGTGAATAAGACAGACCCTTGCTGTCGTAAAGATTCTCATTAATATGGACACGTCTTCTGAGCCTCTCTGAATAATACACACCTGTACAAAAATTTGGAGTCTCTTTTCGATGGACATTCATTCAGAGCCTCGGTGAAGAATGCACACCCCTGGGGTAGCCAGTAGTCCATTTCATTTGTACACTCATCCATAGCCTCAGTTTATAATATGCACGTGTGGATTAGTTGGGGTGCCATTTCATATAGCCACGGACTGGTAACCTCAGTGATTAATGCCCATATGTAAGTTACCCAGCTGTCTGTTTCATATAGCCACTCATGAAGAGATTCATTGGATACTAAAATTATTTAAGATAGACAGAATCCCGGTTCATATGGTCACAGAAAAAAAGATTCACTGAGTAACACACACCTGAAAAAATGTGAGGAGTCTACTGTATATAGCCTCTCATTTACAGCCTCAGTGAACAATGCACACGTGTGGAGAAGGCACTAATCTATTTTTTATGGCCAGAAAATCAAACCCTGAGTGAGCAATTCACAAGTTTGGAATAGTCACTAGTATATTCCATATGCCCAAATATTCAATATCAGAGTCAAATATTCACTCCTATGGACTACTCAGGAAACAATTTCATATGGACAATGTTTTAGATCTTCAGTGAATAATATATACCTGGAAAATACTCAGTACGCTACTTTATATGGCATGAATTTCAGAGCTTCATTGAATAAGAAAAACTTGTATCATTGTCAGAATTTTCTTTTAACAGCCACATCTTCAGAGCCTAACTGAAAAATATACACCTTGGGAAAAGTCAGGATTCTATTTCGTATACCCACCCACTTAGAGCCAAATGTAAAAACGCATGCCTGTGGAGAATTCAGGAGTCTCTATTTTATGAACACTCATTCAGAGCATCACAGAATAATACAGATGTATGGAAATGTCAGGACTGTATTTCACATGGTCACTTATTCAGAACTGCAGTGAAGGATTATATACATCTGG
Organism: Saguinus oedipus; assembly: GCA_031835075.1. NCBI lineage: Eukaryota > Metazoa > Chordata > Mammalia > Primates > Cebidae > Saguinus > Saguinus oedipus. The sequence goes on along the minus strand of CM063180.1, from coordinate 31,017,326 downwards.
AAAATACAAAGGATTCTTTTATATATGGCCACTTATTCAGAGACTAAGTGAATATTGCACACCTGGGGTATAGTCTGGAGACTATGTGATATGGCCGTTCCCTAAGCCCTCAGTTGAAAAGGGAGAGCTGAAATATAGTCAGGAGAATAGAGTCAGGAGTGTTCTTTATGTGGTCATTCGATCAGAAAATCACTGAAGAATACACACTTTAAGAAAAGTCAGAGTCTGTGTATTATGGCCACTCAATCACAGCATTACCGAATAATGCACAATTTGTCCAATAGTAAAAAGTCTATATCATATGGCTTCTAATTCAGAGCTTCAGTGCATAATCAGGAGCTGTGTAGTAGTCAGGACCCTATTCCAGCTTGCCCCAAATTAAGCAGTTCCGTGAATGATACATATATATGTGATAGTCAGGAGACTCTTTGATATGGACACTCATACAGAACCTCTTCGAATACTGCACATGTGGGGAATAATCACTAGTGTATTCCATATGGTGATTCCTTTGGAGGGTCAAACAATAACACGCAACTGTGGAGTAAAATGGGGTCTATTACACAAGGCCACTCTTTCAGTGTTGCAGGGAATAATATGTATATCTGATGAGTCAGGAATCTCTTTCACATGGATACTTGTTCAGAGCCTCTGTGAATAATACTCCCCTCATAAAGAGTCAAGGTTCTACTTCAAATGGCTACACAATCAGAGTCTCTGTAAGTAATGCACACCTGAGCAATACACAAGAGTCTCTTTTTTATGCCCACTTAGAGTCTCATTCAATTATACACACCCGGGGAAGAGTTAAGAGTAAACTTCACGGAACCAATCATTTAGAGCCTCAGTGCATAATGCACACCAGGGTTATAGTCGAGCAATTTTTATATGGTCACTCATTTTGTGCCTCCCTGAATGATACACACCTCGGGAATCCTCAGGATTCAGTTTCATACTACCACTCATTTAGAACCTTATAGCATAATTCACAATAGAGCAATAGTCTGGTGTCTATTTCATATGGTCTCTCATTCAAAGTTTCAGTGTATAATGAACTTCTATGGAGTAATCAGGATGCTGTGTAAGATAGCCATGAATTGAGTGCCTTCCTGAATGATACACACCTGGATTATAGGATTCTATTGCATATGAACTCTAATTCTGGGTACCGTTGAGTAAAACACACGTGAAATAGTGTAAAAAGTTTATTTGTTATGGGCAGTCATAGAGAACCTTTTTGAGTAATGCACACACGGCGATTAATAAGGATTCTATGTTGTATGGCTAGTCATTCAGACAAAACGTGAATAACGCACATGTGGAATATGAGAAGTCTGTCTCATATGCTCTCTTTCACAGCCTCACTGAATATTACACACTTGAGATATAGTCTGGAGTCTATTCTACATGGCCATTCATTCTGAGAATCAGTGAATAATGGACACCTGTGGAATAGTCAGAAGTCTCTTTCCGACTGCCACTCATTGAAAGCCTCATTAAATGTACCCAGCTGAGGAAAGAGTCAGGATTTACTTCTATTTCGTCATTCAGATTCTCAGTAAATAATGCACACCTGTGGCATTGCGAGGAAAATTTTTCATGCGGCCTCTCATTCCAAGTGTCAGTGAATAATGTGCGGTAGTTGGGAGTCTATTTCATGTAGACACAAATTCAGAGCCTCAGTGAATAAGACAGACCGTTGCTATCGTAAAGATTCTTTTTTTTTATTTTTATTGCATTATACATTTTGGGGTAGATGTGCAGAACCTGGAAGATAGTTGCATAGGTGCACACATTGCAGTGTGTTTTCCTGCCTTTCTCCTCTACACCCACACTTGGCATTCATCCCCAGGCTATTCTTCCCAAGCCCCTCCCGCTGTCCCTCTCCCATTCCCCCCAATAGACCCCAGTGTATAGTAGACCGCCTCTCTGTGTCCATGTGTTCTCCATTTTCTCACCCACCTATTAGTGAGTATACGCGGTATTTCTTTTTCTGGTCTTGTGTCAGTTTGCTGAGAATGATGTTCTCCAGATTCATCCATGTCCTTACAAAGGACACAAACTCATCATATTTGATTGCTGCATAATATTCCATGGTGTATATGTGCCACATTTTCCCAGTCCACTCTATCATTGTTGGGCATTTGGGTTGGTTCCAGTTCTTTGTTATTGTAAACAGTTCTGCAATGAACATTCGTGTGCATGTGTCCTTATAGTAGAACGATTTATAGTCCTTTGTATAGATACCCAGTAATGGGATTGCTGGGTCAAATGGAATTTCTATTTCTAGGTCCCTGAGGAATCGCCACACTGTCTTCCACAATGGTTGAACTAATTTACACACCCACCAACAGCGTAAGAGTGTTCCAATTTCTCCACATCCTCTCCAGCATCTGCTGTCTCCAGATATTTTAATGATCGACATTCTGACTGGCGTGAGACGGTATCTCAATGTGGTTTTGATTTGCGTCTCTCTAATAACCAGTGATGATGAGCACGTTTTCATATGTTTGTTGGCCTCATGTATGTCTTCTTTTGTAAATTGTCTGTTCATATACTTTCCCAATTTTTGAATGGGCTTGTTTTTTTTTTCCTGTAAATATGTTTGAGTTCTTTGTAAATTCTGAATATCAGCCCTTTGTCAGATGGGTAAACCGCAAAATTTTTTTCCATTCTGATGGTTGCCGATTCACTCTAGTGACTGTTTCTTTTGCTGTGCAGAAGCTGTGGAGTTTGATTAGGTCCCATTTGTCTATTTTGGCTTTTGTTGCCAAGGCTTTTGGTGTATTGTTCATGAAGTCCTTGCCTACTCCTATGTCCTGAATGGTTTTGCCTAGATTTTCTTCTAGGGTTTTTATGGTGTCAGGTCTTACGTTTAAGTCGTTAATCCATCTGGAGTTAATTTTAGTGAAAGGTGTCAGGAAGGGTTCCAGTTTCTGCTTTCTGCACAGGGCCAGCCAGTTTTCCCAACACCATTTATTAAATAGGTAATTCTTTCCCCATTGCTTGTTTTTGTCTGATTTATCAAAGATAATATGGTTGTAGATATGTTGTGTTGCCTCCGATGCTTCTGTTCTGTTCCATTGGTCTATATCTCTGTTTTCATACCAGTACCATGCTGTTTTGATTACTGTAGCCTTGTAGTATAGTTTGAAGTCTGGTAGCGTGATGCCTCCCGCTGTGTTCTTTTGCTTAGAATTGACTTGGCTATTCAGGATGTTTTTTTGGTTCCATATGAAATTCATGGTGGTTTTTTCCAGTTCTGTGAAGAAATTCAATGGTAGTTTGATGGAAATAGCATTCATTGGGTAAACTACTTTGGGCAGTATAGCTATTCTCACGATATTGATTCTTCCTAACCACGAACATGTAATGTTTCTCCATCTATTTGTGTCCTCTCCTATTTCGTTGAGCAGTGGTTTGTAGTTTTCCTTAAAGAGGTCCCTTACATTCCTTTGAGATTTATTCCTAGGTATTTTACTTTCTTTGTAGCAATTGTGAATGGCAGTTCGTTCTTTATTTGGTTCTCTTTAAGTCTGTTATTGGTGTATAGGAATTCTTGTGATTTTTAAACATTGATTTTATATCCTGAGACTTTGCTGAAGTTGCTTATCACTGGCAGGAGATTTTGGGTTGAGGTGATTGGGTCCTCTATGTATACTATCATGTCATCTGCAAACAGAGACTTCCACCTTTCCTATTTTAGTACGCTTTATTTCTTTTTCTTGCCTGATTGCTCTGGCTAGAACATCAAGTACTATGTTGAATAGGAGTGGTGAGAGAGGGCATCCTTGTCTAGTGCTGGATTTCAAAGGGAATACTTCCAGTTTTTGCCATTCAGTATAATATTGGCTGTTGGTTTGTCATAAATAGCTTTTATTACTTTGAGATATGTTCCATCAATACCAAATTTATTGAGGGTTTTTAGCATAAAGGGCTGTTGAATCTTGTCAAATGCCTTCTCTGCATCAATTGATATAATCATGTCGTTTTTGTCTTTGCTTCTGTTTATGTGTTGAATTACATTTATAGACTTGCGTGTGTTGAACCAGCCTTGCATCGGCGGGATAAATCTTACTTGATCATGATAAATAAGATTTTTAATGTGCTGTTGCAATCGGTTTGCCAGTATTTAATTGAAGATTTTTGCATCTGTGTTCATCATGGATATTGCCCTGATGTTTTCTTTTCTTGTTGAGTCTCTGTCAGGTTTTGGTATCAGGATGATGTTGGTCTCATAAAATGACTTGGGATGGGTTCCCTCTTTTTGAATTATTTGGAATAGTTTCAGAAGGAATGGTATCAGATCGTCTTTGTGTGTCTGGTAGAATTCAGCTGTGAACCCATCTGGACCTGGGCTTTTTTTGTGTGGTAGGCTCTTAATTGCTGCCTCAACTTCAGACCTTGTTATTGGTCTATTAATAGTTTCGGCTTCCTCCTGGTTTAGACTTGGGAGGACACAGGCGTCGAGGAATTTATCCATTTCTTCCTGATTTACTTGTTTATGTGCATAGAGTTGATTTTAGTATTCTCTGATGTTGGTTTGAATTTCTGTGGAATCTGTGGTGATTTTCCCATTATCATTTTTTATTGCATCTATTTGGTTGTTCTCTCTTTTCTTTTTTATCAGTCTGGCTAGTAGTCTGTCTATTTTGTTGATCTTTTCGAAAAACCAGCTCTTAGATTTATTGATTTTTTGAAGGGTTTTTCTTGTCTCTATCTCCTTCAGTTATGCTCTGATCTTTGTTTTATCTTGTCTTTGGCTAAATTGTGAGCTTTTTTGATCTTGCTCCTCTAGCTCTTTCAATTTTGACGATAGGGTGTCAATTTTGGATCTCTCCACTCTTCTCATGTGGGCACTTATTGCTATATATTTTCCTCTACAGACTGCTTTAAATGTGTCCCAGAGATTCTGGTACGTTGTGTCTTCATTCTCGTTGGTTTCAAAGTACTTCTTTATTTCTGTCTTTATTTCTTTGTTTATCCAATCAACATTCAAGAGCCAGTTGTTCAGTTTCCATGAAGCTGTGCGTTTCTGAGTTATTTTCTGAATTCTGAGTTCCAACTTGATTGCACTATGGTCTGAGAGACTGTTTGTTATGATTTCAGTTGTTTTGCATTTGCTGAGGAGTGCTTTACTTCCAATTACGTGGTCAAATTTGGAGTAGGTTTGATGTGGTGCTGAGAAGAATGTATATTCTGTGGATTTGGGGTGAAGAGTTCTGTAAATGACTATCAGGTTTGCTTGTTCCAGGCCTGAGTTTAAGTCCTGGATATCCTTGTTAATTTTCTGTCTGGTTGATCTGTCTGCTATTGACTGTGGAATGTTAAAGTCTCCCACTATTATTTTGTCGGAGTCTAAGTCTCTTTGTAAGTCATTAAGAACTTTCCTTATATATCTGCGTTCTCCTACATTGGGTCCATATATATTTAGAATCGTTAGCTCTTTTTGTTGTATCGATCCTTTTACCATTATGTAATGACGTTCTTTGTCCCTTTTGAACTTTGTTGCTTTAAAGTCTATTTTATCAGAGATGAGAATTGCAACTCCTGCTTTCTTCTTGCTCTACATTTGCTTGGTAAATCTTCCTCCATCCTTTTATTTTGACAGTTTGTGTATCTTTGCGTGTGAGCTGGGTTTCCTGGTTACAGCACTTACATGGGTTTTGGGTTTTTATCCAATTTGCCTGTCTGTGTCTTTTGATTGGTGCATTTAGCCCATTTACATTTGGGTTAATATTGTTATGTGTGAATTTGATACTGCCATTTTGATGCTAGCTGGCTGTTTTGCCCGTTGGTTCATGTACATTCTTCATTTTGTTGATGGTCTTCATCATTTGGTATGCTGTTAGGATGCCTGGTACTGGTTGTTTCTTTCTATGTGTAGTGCCTCTTTCAGCAGCTCTTGTAAAGCAGTTCTAGTGGTGACAAAATCTCTGAGTACTTGCTTGTTCGTGAAGTATTTTAATTTTCCTTCACTTATGAAGCCCAATTTGGCTGGATATGAAATTCTGGGTTGAAAGTTCTTTTCTTTAAGGATGTTGAATATTGGTCCCCACTCTCTTCTGGCTTGTAGAGTCTCTGCCCAGAGATCTGCTGTGAGTCTGATGGGCTTCCCTTTGTGGGTGACCCGACCTTTCTCTCTGGCTGCCCTTAGTATTTTCTCCTTCATTTCAACCCTGGTGAATCTGACGATTATGTGCCTTGGGGTTCCTCTTCTTGCAGAGTATCTTTGTGTGTTCTCTGTATTTCCTGGAGTTGAGTATTGACCTGTCTTGCTATGTTGGGAGTGTTTTTCTGGATAATATCCTGAAGAGTGTTTTCCAGCTTGGATTCATTCTCTTCAACACATTCTGGTACACCTATCAAATGTAGGTTGGGTCTCCTCACATAGTCTCACATTTTTTGAAGATTTTGTTCATTCCTTTTTGTGCTTTTCTCTTTAATCCTGGTTTCTCATTTTATTTCATTGAGTTGATCTTCAACTTCTGATATTCTTTCTTCTGCTTGGTCAATTCGGCTGTTGAAACTTGTGCATGCTTCGTGAAGTTCTCGTGTTGTGTTTTTCAGCTCCTTCAATTCATTCATATTCCTCTCTAAGTTGTCCATTTTTGTTATCAATTCCTTGAATCTTTTTTCAAAATTTTTTTCAAGATTCTTGGTTTCTTTGCACTGGTTTAGAACATGTTCTTTTAGCTCACTGAAATTTCTCATTATCCACTTTCTGAAGTCTGATTCCATCATTTCATGACACTCATTCTCCGTCCACCTTTGTTCCCTTGCTCGTGAAGAGTTTTGGTCCTTTTTTGTAGGTGAGGTGTTTCGGTTTTGTTTGTTTTCCTCTTTTTTGCGCTGGTTTCTTTCCATCTTTATGCATTTATCTGCCTGTCGTCTTAGTAGTTGCTGATTTTTCAATTGGGTCTCTGTGTGAATGCTGAGATTGTTGATGATGAAGTGCTTCTGTTACGTAGTTTTTCTTCTAATCGTCTTGCGCCTCTGCTGTATGAGTGCTGAGGTCCACTCCAGGCCCTGCTTTTCTGGGGTATACCTGTAGCAGCTGCGGAACAGTGAGGGATGATACCAGTTTCTTCTTCTTCTGTCTTTGTTCCAGAATGATGCTTGCCAAATGTCAGTGTGATTAGTCCTTTTTTGGCGTAACTCTGGATATACAGGGGTCAGGGAGCTGCTTGAGAAGATGGTCTGTGCTTTATAGGAGCTCCAGTGCTGAGCTGTGAGCTCCGTTGTTCATTCAGGGTTGTTGGGAGGTTGTTTATGTCTGTTGCAATAGAACTCATAAAACACCACCCCTTTCTTCTCCCCTTAGATGCTCTGTATCAGGGAGTTGCGGTTTTCTTTATTAGTATCTGTTGCACTGTTCTGCCCCACTAGAAGGCAGTCTATTCACTATTTGCCTGCCGGGGCTCTGACCTGCTAGCACGGGTTCACCCTGTTGCTGCTGTGCTTTCTTCTGCTGTGGAGTGCTCTCTGCTCCTGGAGGAGTCTCTCTGTCATGGCAGGTTGCCTTGACAATGGCAGGCTGCATCAGCCTTGGGTGGTACTTCAGTAGGGGCGGATTGCGTCAGTAATGGCGGACACCACTCTCTCACCGGGCTGCACCGTCCTAGATGGTGGCAGCAAAACTCTCAGCCCCAAGCTCCTCCAGTCACCGCCCTGCTTGTCCCCATGAGGGTGGGACCCGTCAAGCCCAAACAGCCAGCTACCTGCCTCAGAGTCCGTCCTCTCTCTTTCTCTCTCTTTCTCTCAGCAACATGAAAGGTCGACTTTCTCACTGGCGCCCCAGTAGCCTGCCGATAGGGCACTGGGATCCATGCGATCTCCCATGCCACTGCCCACTGCACCGGCTCAGGTCATGCTGCCCAGAAAACTCCTTGTCTGGCTTATTGTCCAAGTCCCGTTCAATCAGATGGACATGCCACTCTGCCCTTCCAAATCTCATATTGCCATTTTAACAGAGCACCCAGACCAGTGAGTTCGGTGCCAGGTCACGCTGCAGCGCCTGCCAAAGTGGCCCCGTGAGCCAGCTGCTCTAGGTTGCTATACTAGCGTCTTGTGTCTCTCCCACACCTGGGATTTTCAACGCTCTGTGGGCAAAAAAGGTCCATCTAATAATGCGGCTAGGACTCACCCTCTGCACCTTCACTGAAAGCTGCAATCCTGAGTCGCTTCTATGATGCCAACTTGCGAGTCTATCGTAAAGATTCTAATTAATATGGGCACGTCTTCTGAGCCTCACTGAATAATACAAACCTGTAGAATAACTTGGAGTCTATTTTGGATGGACGTTGATTCAGAGACTCGGTGAATAATGCACACCCCTGGGGTAGCCAGAAGTCCATTTTATTTGTACACTTATTCATAGCCTCAGTTTATAATATGCACGTGTGAATTAGTTAAGGTTCCATATCATATAGCCAGGGATTCGTAAGCTCAGTGAATAATGCACATATGTAATGTACTCAGCAGTCTGTTTCATATAGCCACTCATTCAGAGATTCATTGGATAATAAAATTATTTAAGATAGACAGAATCTCATTTCATATGTACACACAAGAAGAGCCTCACTCAGTAGTATACACCTGGGAAAATCTGAGGAGTCCACTATATATAGCCACTCATTTACAGCCTCAGGGAATAATGCACACGTGTGGAGTAGGCACTAATCTATTTTATAGGGTCACAAAATCAAACCCTGAGTGAGCAATTCCCAAGTTGGAAATAGTCACTAATCTCTTCCATATGCCCAAATATTCAAAGTCAGAGTCAATAATTCACTCCTGTGGACTTGTCAGAAAACAATTTTATATGGACAAAGTTTTAGAGCTTCAGTGAATAATATATAACTGGGAAATACTCAGGACGCTATTTATTATGGCGTCTAATTCAGAGCTTCAATGAACAAAAAACACCTGCATTGTAGTCAGAATTTTCTTTTAACAGCCACATCTTCAGAGCCTAACTGAATAGCATACACCTTGGTAAAAGTCAGGATTCTATTTCGTATAGCCACTCATTAAGAGCTGAATGTAAAAACGCATGCCTGTTGAGTATTCAGGAGTCTCCATTTTATGGACACTCATTCAGAGCGTCACAGAATAATACAGACCTATCGAAAAGTCAGGAGTGTATTTCACATGGCCACTTATTCAGAAACGAAGTGAAGAATCATATACATCTGGACAATACTCAGGATTCTTTTATTTATGGCCACTTATTCAGAGACTCAGTGAGTAATGCACACCTGGGGTATAATCTGGAGACTCTTTGATATGACCATTTCCTAGGCACTCAGTGGAAAATGGAGAGCTGAAATACAGTCAGGATGATAGAGTCAGGAGTCTACTTTATGTGGTCACTCGTTCAGAAACTCACTGAAAACTACACACCTTAAGAATATCCAGAGTCCGGGTATTATGGCCACTCAATCACAGGATTACCGAATAATGCACAGTTGGGAAATAGCAAAGAGTCTATATTATATGGCTTCTATTTCAGAGCTTCAGTGTATAATCAGCAGCTGTGTAGTAGGCAGGACCCTATTTCAGCTTGCCCCAAATTAAGCAGCTCCGTGAATGATACATATATGTGTGATAGTCAGGAGACTCTTTGATATGGACACTCATACAGAACCTCTTCGAACACTGTACATGCGGGGAATAATCACTAGTGTATTCCATACGGTAATTCCTTTGTAGGGTCAAACAGTAACACGCAACTGTAGAGTAAAATGTGGTCTGTTACAGAAGGCCACTCTGTCAGTGGTGCAGGCAATAATATGTATATCTGATAAGTCAGGATGCTCTTTAACATGGCCACTTATTCAGGGCCTCTGTTAATAATAGTCCCCTAAGAAAGAGTCAGTGTTCTACTTTAAATGGCTACACATTCAGAGTCTCTGTAAGTAATGCACACCTGGGCAATACACAAGAGTCTCTTTTTTATGCCCACTTAGTCAGAGTCTCATTCAATTATACACACCCGGGGAAGAGTTAAGAGTATACCTCACGGAACAAATCATTTAGAGCCTCAGTGAATAATGCACACCAGGGTTAGAGTTGAGCATTTTTTATATGGCGACTCATTCTGTGCCTCCCTGAATGATACACACCTGGGGAATCCTGAGAATTCAATTTCGTACTACCACTCATTTAGAACCTTATAGAATAAGGCACAACAAAGCAATTGTCAGGTGTCTATTTCATATTATCTCTCATTCAAAGATTCAGTGTCTAATGAACCTTTATGGAGTAATCAGGACGCTGTTTAAAGTCGCCACGAATTGAATGCCTTCCTGAATGATACACACCTGGTTTAAAGAATTCTATTTCATATGAACTCTAATTCTGGGTACCGCTGAGTAATACACACGTGGGATAGTGTAAGGAGTTTATTTGTTATCTGCACTCATAGCGAACCTGTCTGAAGAATGCACACACAGCGAATAATAAGGATTTTATGTGGTACGGCTAGTCGTTCAGACATAAAGTGAATAACGCACATGTGGATTATTAGAAGTCGGTTATATATGCCCCTCTTTCACAGCCTCACTGAATATTACACACTTAAGATATAGTTTAGAGTCTATTCTTTATGGACACTCATTTAGAGAGTCACTGAATAATGAACACTTGTTGAATAGTCAGAAGTCTCTTGCCGACCACCGCTCATTGAAAGCCTCAATAAATGTACCCATCTGTGGAAAGAGTCAGGATTTACTTCTATTCCCTCATTCACAGTCGCAATAAATAATGCACACCTGTGGAATTGTCAGAAAAATTTTTCATTCAGCCTCACATTCCGAGTGTCACTGAACAATGTGCTGTACTCTGGACTATATTTCATGTAGACACATATTCAGAGCCTCAGTGAATAAGACAAACCCTTGCCATCATAAAGATTCTAATTAATATGGACACATCTTCTGATCCTCACTGGATAATACACACCTGTAGAATAATTTGGAGTCTATTTTCGATGGACATTCTTTCAGAGCCTCGGTGAATAATGCACACCCTTGGGTTAGCCAGAAGTCCATTTCATTTTTACACTCATCCATAACCTCAGTTTATAATATGCACGTGTGGATTACTTGGGGTTCCATTTCCCATAGCCACGGACTCGTAACCTCAGTGTATAATGCACATATGTAACGTACTCAGCAGTCTGTTGCATATAGCCACTCATTCAGAGATTCATTGGATAATAATATTATTAAAGATAGACAGAATCCCGTTTCCTATGGTCACACAAGAAGAGCCTCACTGAGTAATATACACCTGGGAAAATGTGAGGAGTCTACTATATATAGCCTCTCATTTACAGCCTCAGGAAATAATGCACACGTGTGGAATTGGCACTAATTTATTTTATATGGCCACAAAATCAAACCCTGAGTGAGCAATACACAAATTGGGAATAGTCACTAGTGTATTCCATATGCCCAAATATTAAAATTCAGAGTCAATAGTTCACTCCTGTGGACTAGTCAGGAAACAATTTCATATGGACAAAGTTTTAGAGCTTCAGTGAATAATATGTACCTGGGAAATACTCAGGACGCTATATCATATGGCATATATTTCAGAGCATCATTGAATAAAAAGCACATGTATCGTAGTCAGAATTTTCTTTTAACAGCCACAACTTCAGAGCCTCAATGAATAACATACACCTTGGAAAAGTCAGGATTCTATTTTGTATAGCCACTCATTTAGAGCCAAACGTAAAAACGCAAGCCTGTGGAGTATTCAGGAGTCTCTACTTTATGGACACTCATTCAGAGCTTCCCAAAATAATACCAGTCTATGGAAAAGTCAGGAGTATATTTCACATGGCCACTTATTCAGAACCGCAGTGAAGGACCAGATACATTTGGAAAATACTCAGGATTCTTTTATGTATGGCCACTTATTCAGAGACTCAGTTAATAAAGCACACCTGGGGTATAGTCTGGAGACTATTTGTTGTGACCGTTTCCAAAGCACTCTGTGAAGAATGGAGAGCTGAAATATCGTCAAGATGATGGAGTCAGGAGTCAACTTTATTTTGTCACACATTCAGAAACTCACTGAAGAATACACACCTTAAGAATAGTCAGAGTCCAGGTATTATGGCCACTCAGTCACAGCATTACCGAATAATGCACAATTTGAGCAATAGTAGAGTCTACTTCATATGGCTTCTAATTCAGAGCTTCAGTGCATAATCAGCAGCTGTGTAGTTGTCAGGACCCTATTTCAGCATGCTCCCAATTATGCAGCTCCTTGAATGATACATAGATGGGTGATAGTCAGGAGACTCTTTGATATGGACACTCATACAGAACCTCTTCAAATACTCTACATGTGGGGAATAATCACTAGTGTATTTCATATGGTGATTCCTTTGGAGGGTCAAACAATAACGCGCAACTGTGGAGTAAAATGGGGTCTATTACATAATGTCACTTTTTCAGTGTTGCACGTAATAATATGTATATCTGATAAGTCAGGAATCCCTGTCAAATGGCCACTCATTCAGGGCCTCTGTGAATAATACTCCACTCAGAAATAGCCAACGTTCAACTTCAAATGGCTACACACTCAGAATCTCTGAATGTATTACACAACGAACAATACACAAGGGACTCTTTTCTATGCCCACTTAGTCAGAGTCTCATTCAATTATACACACCCAGGGAAGAGTTAATAGTATACCTCACGGAACCAATCATTTAGAGCCTCAGTGAATAATGCACACCAGGGTCATAGTCGAGCATTTTTTATATGGCCACACATTCTGTGCCTCCCTGAATTATACACACCTGGGGAATCCTCAGGATTCAGTTTCATACTACCACTCATGTAGAATCTTATAAAATAATTCACAATGGAGCAATAGTCATGTGTCTATTTCATGTGGCCTCTCATTCAAAGTTTCAGTGTATGATGAACTTCTATGTAGTAATGAGGACGCTCTTAAAGATAGCTACGAATTGAGTGTTTTTCTGAAATATAAACACCTGGGTTATAGGATTCTATTTCATATGAACTCTAATTCTGGGTACTTCTGAGTAATACACACGTGGGATAGTGTAAGTAGTTTATTTGTTGTGGGCACTCATAGAGAACCTGTTTGAATAATGCACACACATGGCGAATAATAAGGATTCTATGTTGTACAGCTAGTCATTCAGACAAAATGTGAATAACGCACAGGTGGATAATTACAAGTCTGTTTAATTTGCCCCTCTTTCACAGCCTCACTGAATATTACACACTTGAGATATAGTCTGGAGTCGGTTCTCTATGGCCATTCATTCAGAAAATCACAGAATGATGAACACCTGTGGAATAGTCAGAAGTCTCTTTCCGACCACCACTCATTAAAAGCCTCACTAAATGTACTCTCCTGTGGAAAGAGTCAGGATTTACTTCTATTCCCTCATTCGGAGTCTCACTAAATAATGCACACCTGTGGAATTTTCAGGAGAATTTTTCATGCGGACTCTCATTTAGAGTGTCACTGAACAATGTGCTGTAGTCAGGAGTCTATTTCATGTAGACACATATTCAGAGACTCAGTGAATAAGACAGAACCTTGCTATCATAAAGATTCTAATTAATATAGACACATCTTCTGAGCCTCACTGAATAATACACACCTGTAGAATAATTTGGAGTCTATTTTCGATGGACATTCATTGAGAGCCTCGTTGAAGAATGCACACCCCTGGGTTAGCCAGAAGTCCGTTTCATTTTTACACTCATCCATAGCCTCAGTATATAATATGCACGCGTGGATTAGTTGGGGTTCCATTTCATATAGCCACGGACTGGAAAACTCAGTGAATAAAGCACATATGTGTCATACTCAGCAGTCTGTTTCATATAGCCACTCATTCAGATATTCATTCGATAATAAAATTATTTAAGATAGACAGAATCCCGTTTCATATGGTAACACAAGAAGAGCCTCACTTAGTAATACACACCTGGGAAAATGTGAGGGGTCTACTATATAGAGCCTGCCATTTACAGCCTCAGGGAATAATGCACACGTGTGGAGTAGGCATTAATCTATTTTATATGGCCACAAAATCAAACCCTGAATGAGCAATACACAAGTTGAGAATAGTCACTAGTCTATTCCATATGCTCAAATATTAAATATCAGAGTCAATAATTCACTCCTGTTGACTCTTCAGGAAACAATTTCATATGGACAAAGTATTAGAGCTTCAGTGAATAATATACACCTGCTAAATACTCAAAACGCTATTTTATATGGCGTCTATTTCAGAGCTTCACTGAGTTAGGAACACCTGTATCGTGGTCAGAATTTTCTTTTAATAGACACATCTTCATGGCCTACCTGAATAATATCCACCATGGGAGAAGTCAGTATTCTATTTCGTATAGCCAATCATTTAGAGCAGAATGTAAAAACGCAAGCCTGTGGAGTATTCAGCAGTCTCTATTTTATGGACATTCATTCAGAGTGTCACAGAATAATACAGACCTATGGAAAAGTCGGGAGTGTATTTCACATGGGAAGTTATTCAGAACCGCAGTGAAGAATCATATACATCTGGAAAATACTCAGGATTCCTTTTTATATGGCCACTTATTCAGAGACTCCGTGAATAATGCACACCTGGGGTATAGTTTGGAGACTATTTTATATGACCGTTCCCTAAGCACTCAGTGGACTATGGAGAGCTGAAATATAGTCAGGATGATAGAGTCAGGTGTCTACTTTATGTGGTCACTCGATCAGAAACTCACTGAAGAATACACACCTTAGGAATAGTCAGAGTCCAGGTATTATGGCCACTCACTCACAGCATTACCGAATAATGAACAATTTGGCAATAGTAAGGATTCTGTATCAAATGTCTTCTAATTCAGAGCTTCAGTGCATCAGCAGCAGCTGTGTAGTAATCAGGACCCTATTTCAGCTTGCCTCAAATTAAGCAGCTCCGTGAATGATACATATATGTGTGATAGTAAGGAGACTCTTTGATATGGACACTCATACAGAACCTCTTCGAATACTGCACATGTGGGGAATAATCACTAGTGTATTTCATATGGTGATTCCTTTGGAGGGTCAAACAATAATGTGTAACTGTGGAGTAAAATGGGTTCTATTACATAAGGCCCCCTTTTCAGTGTTTCAGTGAATAATATGTATATCTGATAAGTCAGGAGTCTCCTTCACATTGCAGCTCGTTCAGGGCCCCTCTGAATAATACTTCCCTCAGAAATAGTCAAGGTTCTACTTCAAATGGCTACACATTCAAAGCCTCTGTAAGTAAGGCACACCTGGGCAATACACAAGAGTCTCTTTTTTATGCCCACTTAGTAAGAGTCTCATTCAATTATACACAACCGTGGAAAAGTTATGAGTATATCTCACAGAACCAATCATTTACAGCCTCAGTGAATGATGCACACCAGGGTTATAGTCGACCATTTCTTATATGAACACTCTTTCTGTGCCTTCCTGAATGATACACACCTGGGGAATCTTCAGGATTCAATTTCATACTTCCACTCATTTAGAACCTTATAGAATAATTCAAAATGGAGCAACAGTCGGCTGTCTACTTCATATGGACTGTCATTCAAAGTTTCAGTGTATAATGAACTTCGATGGAGTAATCAGGACGCTGTTTAAGATAGCCACGAATTGAGTGCCTTCCTGAATGATACACACATGGTTTATAGGATGCTATTTCATAGGAACTCTAATTCTGGGTACCGCTGAATAATACACAGGTGGAATAGTGTAAGGAGTTTATTTATTTTGGGAACTCATAGAGAACCTGTTTAAATAATGCACACATGGCGAATAATATAGATTCTATGTTGTATGGTAAGTCATTTAGACAAAATTGAATAACGCACATGTGGATTATTATAAGTCTGTTTCATATGCCCCTCTTTCACAGCCTCACTGAGTTCTACAATCTTGAGATATAGTCTGGAGTCTATTCTTTAAGGCCATTCATTCAGAGAATCACTGAATAATGAACACCTGTGGAATATTCAGAAGTCTCTTTCCGACCACCACTCATTGAAAGCCTCACTAAATGTACCCACCTGTGGAAAGAGTCAGGATTTACTTCTATTCCCTAATTCAGAGTCTCACTAAATAATGCACACCGAATTGTCAGGAGAATTTTTCATGTGGCCTCTCATTCCGAGTGTCACTGAACAATGTGCTGTAGTCTGGAGTCCATTTCATGTAGACACATATTCAGAGCCTGAATGAATAAGACAGACCCTTGCCATCATAAAGATTCTAATTAATATGGACACATCTTCTGAGCCTCACTGAATAATACACACCTGTAGAATAACTTGGAGTCTATTTTCGATGGACATTTATTCAGAGCCTCGGTGAATAATGCACAGCAATGGGGTAGCCAGAAGTCCATTTCATTTGTACACTCATCCATAGCCTCAGTTTATAATATGCACGTGTGGATTAGTTGGGGTTCCATTTCATATAGCCACGGACTGGTAACCTCAGTGAATAATTCACATATTTAACATACTCTGCAGTCTGTTTCATATAGCCACTTATTCAGAGATTCATTGGATAATAAAATTATTTAAGATAGACAGAATCCCGTTTAATATGGTCACACAAGAAGAGCCCCACTGAGTAGTACACACTTGGAAAAATGTGGGGAATCTACTATATAGAGGCTCTGATTTACAGCCTCAGGGATTAATGCACACGTGTGGAGTAGGCAGTAATCTATTTTATGTGGCCACAAAATTATACCCTGAGTGAGCAATGCTCAAGTTGAGAATAGTCACTAGTCTACTCCATATGCCCAAATATTCAAATTCAGAGTCAACAATTTCCTGCTGTGGAGTAGTCAGGAAACAATTTCATTTGGACAAAGTTTTACAGCTTCAGTGAATAATATATACCTTGGAAATACTCAGGACCCTATTTCATATGGCGTCCATTTCAGAGCTTCATTGAATAAGGAACACCTGTACCGCAGTCAGGATTTTCTTTTAAAAGCCACATCTTCAGAGCCTAAGTGAATAACATACACCTTGGGAAAAGTTAGAATTAAGTTTCGTATAGCCACTCATTTAGAGCGGAATGTAAAAACGCACGCCTTTGGAGTATTCAGGAGTCTGTATTTTATGGTCACTCATTCAGAGCGTCACAGTATAATACAGACCTATGAAAAAGTCAGGAGTGTATTTCACATGGCCACTTATTCAGAATCACAGTGAAGGATCAGATACATCTGGAAAATTCTCAGGATTCTTTTAAAAATGGCCACTTACTCAGAGACTCAGTGAATAATGAACTCCTGGGGTATAGTATGGAGACTTTCTGATATGACCTTTCCCTAAGCACTCAGTTGAAAATGGAGAGCAAAAATATAGTAAGGATGATAGAGTCAGGAGTCTACTTTATGTGGTCACTCGTTCAGAAACTCACTGAAGAATACACACGTTAAGAATTGTAAGAGTCCAGGTATTATGGCCACTCAATCACAGCATTACCGAGTAATGCACTATTGGGGCAATAGTAAGGATTCTATATGATATGGCTCCTAATTCAGAGCTTCAGTGCATAATCAGCAGCTGTGTAGTAGTCAGGACCCTATTTCAGCTTGCCCCAAATTAAGCAGCTCCACGAATGATATATAAATGTGTGATAGTCAGAAGACTCTTTGATATGAACACTCATACAGAACCTCTTCGAATACTGCACATTTTGGGAATAATCACTTGTGTAATCTATATGGTGATTCCTTTGGAGGGTCAAAAAATACTGCGCATCTGTGTAGTACAATGGGGTCTATTACATAAGTCCTCTCTTTCAGTGCTGCAGGGAATAATATGTTTATCTGATAAGTCAGGAATCTCTTTCACATGTCCACTTGTTTAGAGCCTCTGTGAATAATAGTCTTCTCAGAAAGAGTAAATGTTCTACTTCAAATGGCTGCACATTCAGATTCTCTGTAAGTAATGCACTCGTAAGCAATACACAAGAGTCTCTTTTTATGCCCACTTAGTCAGAGTCTCATTCACTTATACACATCCTGGGAAGAGTTAAGAGTATACCTCACGGAACCAATCATTTAGAGCCTCAGTGAATAATGCACAGCAGGGTTATAGTCGAGCATTTTTTATATGGCCACTCTTTCTGTGCCTTCCTGAATGATACACACCTGGGGAATCCTCAGGATTCAGTTTCATACTACCACTCATTTAGAACCTTATGGAATAATTCACAATGGAGCAACAGTAAGGTGTCTACTTCATATGGCCTGTCATTCAAAGTTTCAGTGTATAATGAACTTCTATGGAGTAATCAGGACTCTGTTTAAGATAGCCACGAATTGAGTGCCTTCCTGAATTATACACACATGGTTTTTAGGATGCTATTTCATAGGAACTCTAATTCTGGGTACCGCTGAGTAACACAGACGTGAAATATTGTAAGGAGTTTATTTATTTTGGGGACTCATAGAGAACTTGTTTGAATAATGCACACATGGAGAATAATAAGGATTCTATGTTGTATGGCTAGTCATTTAGACAAAAAGTGAATAACGCACATGTGGATTATTAGAAGTGTGTTTCATATGCCCCTCTTTCACAGCCTCACTGAATTCTACAAACTTGAGATATAGTCTGGACTCTATTCTTTATGGCCATTCATTCAGAGAATCACTGAATAATGAACACCTGTGGAATAGTCAGAAGTCTCTTTCCGACGAACACTCATTGAAAGCCTCACTAAATGTACCCACCTGTGGAAAGAGTCAGGATTTACTTCTATTCCCTAATTCAGAGTCTCACTATATAATGCACACCAGTGGAATGGTCAGGAGAATGTTACATGCGGCCTCTCATTCCGAGTGTCACTGAACAGTGTGCTGTAGTCTGGAGTCTATTCCATGTAGACACATATTCAGAGCCTCAGTGAATAAGACAGACCCTTGCCATCATAAATATTCTTGTTAATATGGACACATCTTCTGAGCCTCACTTAATAATACACACCTGTAAAATAATTTGGAGTCTATTTTAGGTGGACATTTATTCAGAGCCTCAGTGAATAATGCACACCCCTGGGGTAGCCAAAAGTCCATTTCATTTGTACGCTCATCCATAGCCTCAGTTTATAATATGCACGTGTGAATTAGTTGGGGTTACATTTCATATAGCTACGGACTGGTAACCTCAGTGAATAATGTGAATAATGCACATATTTAACGTATTCAGCAGTCTGTTTCATATAGCCACTCATTCAGAGATTCATTGGATAATAAAATTATTTAACATAGACAGACTCCCGTTTAATATGGTCACACAGGAAGAGCCCCACTGAGTAATACACACCTGAAAAAATGTGGGGAGTCTACTATATATAGCCTCTCATTTACAGCCTCAGGGAGTAATGAACACGTGTGGAGTAGGCACTAATCTATTTTATGTGGCCACAAAATCAAACCATAGTGAGCAATACTCAAGTTGGGAATAGTCACTAGTCTACTCCATATGCCCAAATATTCAAAGTAAGAGTCAATAATTCCCTTCTGTGGACTAGTCAGGAAACAATTTCATGTGGACAAAGTTTTACAGCTTCAGTGAATAATATATGCCTTGGAAATCTTCAGGACGCCATTTCATATGGCGTCTATTTCAGAGCTTCATTGAATAAGGAACACCTGTATCGCAGTCAAAATATTCTTTTAATAGCCACATCTTCAGAGCCTAACTGGATAGCATACACCTTGGGAAAATTCAGAATTAAATTTCGTATAGCCACTTATTTAGAGCCAAATATAAAAAGGCACGCCTGTGGAGAATTCAGGAGTCTGTATTTTTTAAAAAATTTTTATTGCATTATAGGTTTTGGGGTACATGTGTAGATCGTGCAAGATAGTTGCATAGGTACACACATGGCAGTGTGTTTTGCTGCCTTCCTCCCCTTCACCCACACTTGGCATTCATCCCCAGGCTATCCCTCCCCAGCCACCCCCGATGTCCCTCCCCCATTTCCCCCAGTAGACCCCAGTGTATAGTAGACCGCCTCTCTGTGTTCCTGTGTTCTCATTTTTCTCACCAACCTATGAGTGAGTATATGCGGTATTTCTTTATCTGTTGTTGTGTCCGTTTGCTGAGAATGATATTCTCCAGATTCATCCATGTCCTTACAAAGGACACAAACTCATCACTTTTGATTGCTGCATAATATTGCATGGTGTATATGTGCCACATTTTCACAGTCCAGTCTATCATCATTGGGCATTTGGGTTGGTTCCAGTTCTTTGCTATTGTAAACAGTGCTGCAATGAATATTCGTGTGCATGTGTTCTTGTGGTAGAACGATTTATAGTCCTTTGGATATATACCCAGTAATGGGATTGCTGGGTCAAATGGAATTTCTGTTTCCATGTCCTTGAGGAATCGCCACACTGTCTTCCACAATGGTTAAACTAATTTACACTCCCACCAACAGAGTAAGAGTGTTCCTGTTTCTCCACATCCTCTCCAGCATTCGCTGTCTCCAGATTTTTTAATGATCGCCATTCTAACTGGCCTGAGATGGTATCTCAATATGGTTTGGATTTGCATCTCTCTTATGACCAGTGATGATGAGCATTTTTTCATGTGTTTGGTGGCCTCATGAATGTCTTATTATGTAAAGTGTCTGTTCATGTCTTTTGCCCATTTTTGAAGGGGCTTGTTTGTTTTTTTTTTTCCTGTAAATCTGTTTGAGTTCTTTGTAAATTCTGGATATCAGCCCTTTGTCAGATGTGTAAACTGCAAAGATTTTTTCCCATTCTGATGGTTGCGGATTCACTCTAGTGACTGTTTCTTTTGCCATGCAGAAGCTGTGGAGTTTGGTTAGGTCCCATTTGTCTATTTTGGTTTTGATGCCAATGCTTTTGGTGGTTTATTCATGAAGTCCTTGCCTACTCCTATGTCCTGAATGGTTTCGCCTAGATTTTCTTCTAGGTTTTTCATGGTGTCAGGTCTTACGTTTAAGTCTTTATTTTTTTATTATGATTTTTAAAATTTTTATTGCATTATAGGTTTGGGGGTACATGTGCAGAACGAGCAAGATAGTTGCATTGGTACACACATGGCAGTGTGTTTTGCTGCTTTCCTCCCCTTCACCCACACTTGGTATTCATCCCCAGGCTATCCCCCCCAGCCCCCCCTTGCTGTCCCTCCCCCATTCCCCCCAACAGTCCCCAGTGTATAGTAGACCGCCTCTCTGTGTCCACGTGTTCTCATTTTTCTCACCCACCTATGAGTGAGTATATACACGTTTAAGTCTTTAATCCATTTGGAGTTAATTTTAGTGTAAGGTGTCAAAAAGGGGTCCAGTTTCTGCTTTCTGCACATGGCGAGCCAGTTTTCCCAACACCATTTATTAAATAGAAAATCCTTTCCCCATTGCTTGTTTTTGTCTGGTTTATCAAAGATAATATGGTTGTAGATATGTTGTGTTGCCTCTAATGCTTCCGTTCTGTTCCACTGGTCTATATCTCTGTTTTGGTACCAGTACCATGCTGTTTTGATTACTGTAGTCTTGTAGTATAGTTTGAAGTCTGGTAGTGTGATGCCTCCCGCTGTGTTCTTTTTGCTTAGAATTGACTTGGCTATGCGGGCTCTTTTTTGGTTCCATATGAAATTCATGGTGTTTTTTTCCAGTTATGTGAAGAAATTCAATGATATTTTGATGGAAATACCATTGATTGTGTAAATTGCTTTGGGCAGTATAGCGATTTTCACGATATTGATTCTTCCTAACCGCGAACATGGAATGTTTCTCCATCTGTTTGTGTCCTCTCTTATTTCGTTGAGCAGTTGTTTGTAGTTTTCCTTAAAGAGGTCCCTTACATTCCTTGTGAGTTATTTTCTTAGGTATTTTATTTTCTTTGTAGCAATTGTGAATGGCAGTTCGTTCTTGAATTTGTTCTCTTTAAGTCTGTTATTGGTGTATAGGAATGCTTGTGATTTTTGAACATTGATTTTATATCCTGAGACTTTGCTGAAGTTGCAGGAGCTTTTGGGCTGAGGTGATGGGATCTTCTAGGTATACTATCAAGTCGTCTGCAAATAGAGACAATTTGGCTTCCACCTTTCCTATTTGAAATCACTTTATTTCTTTTTCTTGCCTGATTGCTCTGGCTAGAACTTCCAGTACTATGTTGAATAGGAGTGGGGAGAGAGGGCATCCTTGTCTATTGCCGGATTTCAAAGGGAATGCTTCCAGTTTTTGCCCATTAAGTATGATATTGGCTGTTGGTTTGTCATAAATAGCTTTTATTACTTTGAGATATGTTCCATCAATACCAAGTTTATTGAGGGTTTTTAGCATCAAGGGCTGCTGAATTTTGTCAAGTGCCTTCTCTTCATCAATTGAGATAATCATGTGGTTTTTGTTTTTGCTTCTGTTTATGTGGTGAATTACATTTATAGACTTGCATATGTTGAACCAGCCTTGCATACCCGGGATGAATCCTACTTGATGATGATGAATAAGTTTTTGACTGTGCTGTTGCAATCGGTTTGCCATTATTTTATTGAAGATTTTTCCATCTATGTTCATCATGGATATTGGCCTGAAGTTTTCTTTTCTTGTTGAGTCTCTGTCAGGTTTTGGTACCAGGATGATGTTGGTCTCATAAAATGATTTGGGAAGGGTTCCCTCTTTTTGGATTATTTGTAATAGTTTCAGAAGAAATGGTACCAGATCCTATTTGTGTGTCTGGTAGAATTCAGCTGTGAACCCATCTGGACCTGGGCTTTTTCTGTGTGGTAGGCTCTTAATCGCTTCCTCAATTTGAGACCTTGTTATTGGTCTATTCATAGTTTTGGCTTTCTCCTTGTTTAGGCTTCGGAGGACACAGGCGTCCAGGAATTTATCCATTTCTTCCTGGTTTACTAGTTTATGTACATAGAGTTGTTTGTAGTATTCTCTGATGATGGTTTGAATTTCTGTGGAATCTGTGGTGATTTCCCCATTATCGTTTTTTATTGCATCTATTTGGTTTTTCTCTCTTTTCTTTTTTATCAGTCTGGCTAGTGGTCTGTCTATTTTGTTGATGTTTTCGAAAAACCAGCTCCTAGATTCATTGATTTTTTGAAGGGTTTTCTTGTCTCTATCTCCTTCAGTTCTGCTCTGATGTTAGTTATTTCCTGTCTTTGGCTAGGTTTTGCGCTTTTTTGATCTTGCTCCTCTAGCTCTTTCAATTTTGATGATAGGGTGCCAATTTTGGATCTCTCTCCTCTTCTTATGTGGGCACTTATTGCTATATATTTTCCTCTACAGACTGCTTTCAATGTGTCCCAGAGATTCTGGTACGTTTTGTCTTCATTTTCGTTCGTTTCAAGGAACGTCTTTATTTCTGCCTTCATTTCATTGTTTATCCAATCAACATTCAAGAGCCAGTTGTTCAGTTTCCATGAAGCTGTGCAGTTCTGAGTTATTTTCTTAATTCTGAGTTTCAACTCGATTGCACTATGGTCTGAGAGACTGTTTGTTATGATTTCAGTTGTTTTGCATTTGCTGAGGAGTGCTTTACTTCCAATTATGTGGTCAATTTTGGAGTAGGTGTGATGTGGTGCTGAGAAGAATGTGTAATCTGTGGATTTGGGGTGGAGAGTTCTGTAAATGTCTATCAGGTTTGCTTGTTCCAGGTCTGAGTTCAAGTCCTGGATTTCCTTGTTAATTTTCTGTCTGGTTGATCTGTCTGCTATTGACAGTGGAGTGTTAAAATTTCCCACTATTATTGTGTGGGAGTCTACGTCTCATTGTAAGTCATTAAGAATTTGCCTTATATATCTGCGTGCTCTGACATTAGGTCCAAATATAAATAGAATCGTTAGCTCTTCTTTTTGTTTCGATCCTTTTACCATTATGTAATGACCTTCTTTGCCCCTTTTGATCTTTGTTGCTTTAAACTCTGTGTTATCAGAGATGAGAATTGCAAATCCTGCTTTTTTTTTTGCTCTCCATTTGCTTATTAAATCTTTCTCCATTCTTTTATTTTGAGCCGTTGTGTATCTTTCCTTATGAGGTGGGTTTCCTGGATACAGCACACTGACGGGTTTTTTTCTTCCAATTTGCCAGTCTGTGTCTTTTGATTGGTGCATTTAGCCTATTTACATTTAGGGTTAATATTGTTATGTGTGAATTTGATACTGCCATTTTGATGCTAGCCAGCTGTTTTTCCCGTTGGTTCATGTAGATTCTTTATTTTCTTGATGGTCTTTAGCATTTGGTATGTCTTAGGATGGCTGCTACTGGTTTTTTCTTTCTATGTGTAGGGCCTCGTTCAGGAGCTCTTGTAAAGCAGGCCTAGTGGTGACAAAATCTCTAAGTACTTGCTTGTTCTTGAAGGATTTTATTTTTCCTTCACTTATGAAGCTCAGTTTGGCTGGATATGAAATTCTGGGTTAAAAGTTCTTTTCTTTAAGGATGTTGAATATTGGCCCCCACTCTGTTCTGGCTTGTAGAGTCTCTGCCAAGAGATCTGCTGTGAGTCTTATGGGCTTCTTTTTGTTCGTGACCCCACCTTTCTCTCTGTCTGCCCTTAGTATTTTCTCCTTCATTTCAACCCTGGTGAATCTGACCATTATGTGCCTTGGGGTTGCTCTTTTTGCGAAGTATCTTTGTGGGGTTCTCTGTATTTCCTGAATTTGAGTATTGACCTGTCTTTCTAGGTTGGGAAAATTTTCCTGGATAATATCCTGAAGAGTGTTTTTCAGCTTGGATTCATTCTCTTCATCACATTCTGGTACACCTATCAAACGTAGGTTGGGTCTCTTCACAAAGTCCCACATTTTATGGAGATTTTTTTCATTCCTTTTTGTGCTTTTTTCTTTAATTTTGGTTTCACGTTTTATTTCATTGAATTGATCTTCAACTTCTGATATTCTTTCTTCTGCTTGGTCAATTCGGCTGTTGAAACTTGTGCATGCTTCACGATTTTCTCGTGTTGTGTTTTTCAGCTCCTTCAACTCATTCATATTCCTCTCTAAGTTGTCCATTCTTGTTTTCAATCCCTCGAATCTTTTTTCAAATATTTTTTCAAGGTTTTTGGTTTCCTTGCACTGATTTACAACATGTTCTTTTAGCTCAATGAAGATTCTCATTATCCACCTTCTGAAGTCTGATTCCTTCATTTTGTCACACTCATTCCCTGTCCAGCTTTGTTCCCTTGCTGGTGAGGAGTTTTGGTACTTTTTAGGAGGTGAGGTGTTTTGGTTTCAGGTGTTTTCCTCCTTTTTGCGCTGGTTTCTTCCCATCTTTATGGATTTTTCCGCCTGTCGTCTTAGTAGTTTTAGTAGTTTCTGATTTTTCAATTGGGTCTCTGTGTGGATGCTGAGATTGTTGATGATGAAGTATTTCTGTTACTTAGTTTTTCTTCTAATGGTGTAACCCCTCTGCTGTATGAGTGCTGAGGTCCACTCCAGGCCCTGTTTGTCTGGAATATACCTGTAGCAACTGTGAAACAGTGAGGGATGGTACCAGTTTCTTCTGCTGCTGTCTTTGTTCCAGAATAATGTCCGCCAAATGTCAGTCTGATTAGTCCTTTTTTGGGGTGACTCTTTGGATATACAGGGGTCAGGGAGCTGCTTAAGGAGACAGTCTGTACTTTATAGGAGCTCCAGTGCTGATCTGTGAGATCCGTTTTTTATTCAGTGTTGTTGGGAGGTTGTTTATGTCTGCTGCAACAGAACTCATAAAACACCATCCTATTTTCTTTTACCCCCCTTAGATGCTCTGTCTCAGGGAGTTGGGGCTTTCTTTATGAGTATCTGTTGCACTGTCCTGCCCAACTAGGAGGCAGTCTATTCACTATTTGCCTGCCAAGACTCTGACCTGCTAGCGTGGGTCTGCCCTTTTGCTGCTGGGCTCCCTTCTGCTGTGAAGCACTCCCCGCTTCTGGCGGAGTCTCTCCGTTATGACAGATTGCCTCAGCAATGACAGGCTGCGTCAGCCCTGGATGGTGCTTCTGTAGGGGCAGATTGCATCAATAATGGTGGATGCCACTCCCGCACTGGGCTGCACCATCCTAGATGCTGGCAGCAAAACTCTCAGCCCCAAGCGCCTCCAGTCGCCACCCTGCTTGTCCCCGTGAGTGCGGACCTGCCGGGCCCGATCACCCAGCTCCCTGCTTCAGAGTCCGTCCTCTCTATCTCTCTCTTTCTCTTTGCAAGCTGAAAGGTCGACTCTCTCACTGGCGCCCCAGTAGCCTGCCAATAGGGCAGTGAGATCCGTGTGATCTCCTGTGCCGCTGCCCATTGCACCGGGTCAGGTCATGCTTTCCAGGAAACTCCTGGTCTGGCTCACTGTCCAAGTCCCGTTCAATAAGATGGACATGCCAGTCTGCCCTTCCAAATATCAGATTGCTGGTTTAACAGGGCACCCAGACCAGTGAGTTCCATGCTGGGTCCTGCTGAGGTGCCGGCTGCAAGAGCCGGCTGTACTAGAGTCCCATGTCTCTTTCACACCTGAAACTTTCAACACTCTGTGGGCAAAATAGGTCCATCTGAGAATGTGGCAAGGACTAACCCTCTGGGCCTTCACCGAGAGCTGCAATCCTGAGTCGCCTCTACGACGCCATCTTGTGAGTCAGAAGTCTATATATGGCCACTTATTCAGAGATTCAGTGAATAATGCACACCTGGAGTATAGTCTGGAGACTATTGGATATGACCGTTCCCTAAGCAATCAGTGGAAAATGGAGAGCTAAAATATAGTCAAGATGCTAGAGTCAGGAGTCTACTTTATGTGGTCACTCGTTCAGAAACTCACTGAAGAATAGACACCTTAAGAATAGACAGAGACCAGGTATTACGGCCACTCAATCACAGCATTACCAAATAATGCACAATTTGGGCAATAGTAAAGAGTCTATATCATATGGCTTCTAATTCAGAGCTTCAGTGCATAATCAGCAGCTGTTCAGTTGTCAGGACACTATTTCAGCATGCCCAAAATTAAGCAGGTCCGTGAATGATACATAAATGTGTGATAGTCAGGAGACTCTTGGATATGGACACTCATAAAGAACCTATTCAAATACTGCACATGTGGAAAATAATCACTAGTGTATTTCATATGGTGATTCCTTTGGAGGGTCAAACAATAACGCATAACTGTGGAGTAAAATGGGGTCTATTACATAAGGCCACTCTTTCAGTGTTGCTGGGAATAATATGTATATCTGATAAGTCAGGAATCTCTTTTACATGACCACTCGGTCAGGGCCTCTGTGAATAATACTCCCCTCAGAAATAGTCAAGGTTCTACTTCAAATGGCTACACATTCAGAGTCTTTGTAAGTTATGCAAACCTGGGCAATACACAATAGTCTCTTTTTATGCCCACTTAGACAGAGTCTCATTCAATTATACACACCTGCGGAAGAGATAAGAGTACACCTCACGGAACCAATCATTTAATCCTCAGGGAATAATGCACACCGAAGTTATAGTTGAGCATTTTTTATATGGCCCCTTATTTTTAGCCTCCCTGAATGATACACACCTGAGGAATCCTCAGGATTCAATTTCATACTACCACTCATTTAGAACCTTATAGAATAAGTCACAATGCAGGAATAGTCAGGTGTCTATTTCATATGGCCTCTCATTCAAAATTTCAGTGTATAATGAACTTCCATGGAGTAATCACGACGCTTCTTAAGATAGCCACTAATTGAGTGCCTTTCTGAATGTTACACACCTGGGTTATAGGACTCTATTTAATATGAACTCAAATTCTGGTTAGCGCTGTGTAATACACACGTGGGACAGTGTCCGGAGTTTATTTGTTATGGGCACTCATAGAGAACCTCTTTGAATAATGCACACACGGCGAATAATAAGCATTCAATGTGGTATGGCTAGTTTTTCAGACAATATGTGAATAACACCCATGTGGATTATTAGAAGTCTGTTTCATATGCCACTCTTTCACAGCCTCCCTTAATATTACAAACCTTGGA
The DNA here is from genome assembly GCA_031835075.1 of Saguinus oedipus. Taxonomy (NCBI): domain Eukaryota; kingdom Metazoa; phylum Chordata; class Mammalia; order Primates; family Cebidae; genus Saguinus; species Saguinus oedipus. The sequence goes on along the minus strand of CM063180.1, from coordinate 30,989,301 downwards.
TACAGTCTGGAGTCTCTTCTTTATGGCCATTCATTCAGAAAATCACTGAATAATGAACACCTGTGGAACAGTCAGAAGACTCTTTCCGACCGCCACTCATTGAAAACCTCACTAAATGTACCCACCTGTGGAAAGAGTCAGGATTTACTTCTATTTCCTCATTCACAGTCTCAATAAATAATGCACACCTGCAAAATTGTTAGGAGAATTTTTCATGCGGCCTCTCATTCCGAGTGTCACGGAACAGTGTGCTGTAATCTGGAGTCTATTTCGTGTAGACACATATTCAGAGCCTCAGTGAATAAGACAGACCCTTGCTATCATAAAGATTCTAATTAATATGGACACATCTTCTGAGCCTCACTGAATAATACACACATGTAGAATAATTTGGAGTCTACTTTCGATGGATATTCATTCAGAGCCTCGGTGAATAATGCACAGCACTGGGGTAGCCAGAAGTCCATTTTATTTGTACACTCATCCATAGCATCAGTTTATAATATACACGTGTGGATTAGTTGGGGTTCCATTTTATAAAGCCACGAACTATTAACCTCAGTGAATAATGCACATATGTAACGTACTCAGCAGTCTGTTTCATATAGCCACTCATTCAGAGATTCATTGAATAATGAAATTATTTAACATAGACAGAATCCCGTTTCATATGGTCACACAAGAAGAGCCTCTCTGAGTAATACACACCTGGAAAATGTGAGGAGTCTACTATATATTGCCTCTCTTTTACAGCCCCAGGGAATAATGCACACATGTGGAATAGGCACAAATCAATTTTATATGGCCTCAAAATCAAACCCTGAGTGAGCAATACACAAGTTGGGAATAGTCACTAGTCTATTCAATATGCCCAAATATTCAAAGTCACAGTCAATAATTCACTCCTGTGGACTAGTTAGGAAACAATTTTATATGGACAAATATTTAGGGCTTCAGTGAATAATATATACCTGGGAAACACTCAGGACGCCATTTTATATGGCCTCTATTTCAGGGCTTCATTGAATAAGAAACACCTGTATCTTAGGCAGAATTTTCTCTCAACAGCCACATCTTCAGAGCCTAACTGAATAACATACACCATGGGAAAAGTCAAGATTCTATTTCGTATAGCCATTTATTTAGTGCCGAATGTAAAAAGGCATGCCTGTGGAGTATGTAGGTGTTTCTTTTTTATGGACACTCATTCAGAGCGTCACAGAATAATACAGACCTATGGAAAAGTCAGGAGCTTATTTCACATGGCCAGTTATTCACGACCACAGTTAAGGATCACATACATCTGAAAAATACTCAGGATTCTTTTATATATGGCTACTTATTCAGAGACTCAGTGAATAATGCACACCTGAGGTATAGTCTGGAGATTATTTAATATGACCGTTCCGTAAGCAATCAGTGGAAAATGGAGAGCTAAAATATAGTCAAGATGCTAGAGTCAGGAGTCTACTTTATGTGGTCACTCGTTCAGAAACTCACTGAAGAATACACGCCTTAAGAAAAGTCAGAGTCCAGGTATTATGGTCACTCAATCAACACATTACAAAAAATGAACAATTGGGCAATAGTAAGGAGTCTATATCATATGACTTCTAATTCAGAGCTTCAGTGAATAGTCAACAGCTGTGTAGTTGTCAGGACCCTATTTCAGGTTCCCCAAATTAAGCATCTCCGTGAATGATACATATATGTGTGATAGTAAGGAGACTCTTTGATATGGACACTCATACAGAACCTCTCCGAATAATGCACATGTGGGGAATTATCACCAGTGTATTTCCTATGGTGATTCTGTTGAAAGGTCATACAATAACGCACAACTGTGGAGTAAAATGGGGTCTATTACATAAGGCCACACTTTCAGTGTTGCAGGGTATGATATGTATATCTGATGAGTCAGGAATATCGTTCACATGGCCACTCGTTCAGGGCCTCTGTGAATAATACTCCCCTCAGATATAGTCAAGGTACTACTTCAAAGGGCTACACATTTAGAGTCTCTGTAAGTAATGCACACCTGGTCAATACACAAGAATCTTTTTTTATGCCCACTTAGTCAGAGTCTCATTCAATTATACACACCCGGGGAAGAGTTAAGAGTATAACTCATGGAACCAATCATTTAGAGCCTCAGTGAATAATGCACACCAGTCGAGCATTTTCCATATGGCCACTCATTCTGTGCCTCCCTAAATTATACACACCTGGGGAATTCTCAGGATTCAAGTTCATACTACCACTCATGTATAACCATATAGAATAATTCACAATAGAGCAATAGTCAGGTTTGTATTTCATATGTCCTCTCATTCCAAGTTTCAGTGTAAAATGAACTTCTATGGAGTACTCAGGATGCTGTTTAAGATAGCCACGAATTGAGTGCATTCCTGAAGGATACACACCTGGGTTATTGGATTCTATTTCATATGAACTCTAATTCTGTGTACCGCGGAGTAATACACAATTGGGATAGTGTAAGAAGTTTATTTGTTATGGGCACTCATAGAGTATCTGTTTGAATAATGCATACATGGCGAATAATAAGGTTTCTATGTTGTTCGGCTAGTCATTCAGACAAAAAGTGAATAACGCACATGTGGATTATTAGAAGTGTGTTTCATATGCCACTCTTTCACAGCCTCACTGAATATTACACACTTGAGATATAGTCTGGAGTCTATTCTTTATGGCCATTCCTTCAGAGAATCACTGAATAATGAAATCCTGTGGAATAGTCAGTAGTCTCTTTCCAACCACCACTCATTGAAAGCCTCATTAAATATACCCACCTGTGGATAGATTCAGGATTGACTTCTATTCCCTTATTCAGATTCACACTAAATAATGAACACCTGTGGAATTTTCAGGAGAATTTTTCATGCGACCTCTAATTCCGAGTGTCACTGAACAGTGTGCTGTATTCTGGAGTCTATTTCATGTAGAAACATATTCAGAGCCTCAGTGAATAAGACAGACCCTTACCATCGTAAAGATTGTAATTAACATGGAAATATCTTCTGAGCCTTATTGAATAATACACACCTGTAGAAAAATTTGGAGCCTATTTTTCGATGCACATTCATTCAGAGCCTCGGTGAAGCATGCACACCCCTGGGGTAGCCAGAAGTCCATTTCATTTGTACACTCATCCATAGCCTCAGTTTATAATATGCACGTGTGGGGAGAGAGATCCAAGACGGATGATCGCTAACAGCTCGGGATTGTAGCTCCCAGCGAAAGCTCGGAAAGCGTGAGGATACCATATTTTCAAAGAAATTTTCGTCACCCGCGGACCAGAAGATTTTCATTGGAGGAGGCTTGCGGGTGGCCAGCGCGATTTCTGTGGCTGGCACAGCTGTTTTGTCATTGCCTCGGCATGGCAGCTCTTCGTGCACATTGAAAGGAACTGGTTCTTCTACTGACTGGTGTTTGGAGCTCCGGGAAAGCAGAGATGCTTGCGGACTCAAGAAGGAAGCCAGACCAGAGATTCCCAAGCAGAAGAGCACCTTCGGTCTTATTGCTGTTGTTTTGGCTGGCACAGTGGGTTGCTCGGATTCCAGCACTGGGAATGAATAAATTGGACATCCTCTCAGGAACTTATTCAGAAAGGCGCTAAGTGTAAAGACATCAAATGGATAAATTCACAATAAAGGGAAAAAACAGCCTAAAAAGGCCGAGAAAACTGAAAGTCGGAACCCCTCTCCTTCTACAGGGGATAGTAATTCCTCATCAGCAAGGAACTAGCCCTAATGAAGAGGACTGGGTTCCAGTAACTGAAGGAGGCTTTAGAAGGTGGATGGTAAAAAACCTCTGGGAATTCAAACAACTTGTTCTATCCTAATGTAAAGAAACTAAAAACTTTGAAAAAAGATTACACGAAATGTTAAAAATATGGACAATTTAGAGAGGAATATAAATGAACTAATAGAGTTGAAAAATACAACACGAGAACTTAGTGAAATATGCACAAGTTTGAATAGCCGAATTGATCAAGCAGAAAAAAGGATATCAGAGGTCGAAGACCAACTTAATGAAATGGAACGGGAAGACAAGAATAAGAAAAAAATGGATAAAAAGGAATGAGCAAAGTCTCCAAGAATTATGGGACTATGTGAAAACACCTAATCTACGGTTGATAGGTGTACCTGAATGTGATGGAGATAATTAATCATAGCTTGAAAATACTCTTCAGGATAGTATCCAGGAGAATTTTTCCAATCTAGCAAAGCAGGATACCATAAAACCTCAGGTAATAGAGAGAACACCACAAAGATATTCCTTAAGAAGTGCAACCCCAAGACACATAATCATTAGATTCACCAGGGTTGAAACGAAGAAGAAAATACTAAGGGCAGCCAGAGAGAAAGTCAGGTTACCCACAAAGGGAAGCCTAGTAGACTTACAGCTGATCTCTCAGTAGAAACCCTACAAGCCAGAAGAGAGTGGGGGCCGATATCTAACATCCTTAAAGAACAGAACTTTCAGCCCAGAATTTCATATCCTGCCAAACTAAGCTTCACAATTGAAGTTAAAATAAAATCTTTTATGAACAAGCAAGTACTCAGAGATTTTATTACCACCAGGTCTGCTTTGCAAAACTTCTGAAAGAAGCATTACACACAGAAAGGAACAACGAGTATTAGCCTTTCTAAAAATATACAAAAAAGTAAAGAGAATCAACATAAAGAAGAATTTACATCAACAAATAGATAACATAGCCAGTTAACATCAAATGGCAGTAAACATAAATTGAAATCGACTAAATTTTCTAATTAAAAGATACAGCCAAAACCTAACGGTATACTATATCCAGACCCATTTCATATCCAAAGATGCACAAAGACTAAAAACAAAGGGTTGGAAGATTTACCAACCAAATAGAAAACAAAAACAAATAAGTAAAGAAAAAGGAGTTGCAATTCATGCATTTGATAAAAGAGATTTCAAACCAACAATGATAGAGTGGTGCAATTGTAGAGCTCTCCACTTTAGATAAATAAAATATACATTCGAAGAATTACTTTCGGGAGGAGGAGGCAAGATGGCGTCGTAGAGGTGACTCAGGATTGCAGCTCTCGGTGAAGGCGCAGAGGGTGAGTCCTAGCCGCATTCTCGGATGGACCTTTTATGCCCACAGAGTGTTGAATGTCCCAGGTGTGGGAGAGACACTGGACCCTAGTGCAGCCGGCTAACGCAGCCAGCTCCGTCTGCCTCTTCGGCCAGTGCCGCAGCAGGACCTGGGGTGGAACTCACTGGTCTGGGTGCCCTGTTAAACCGGCAATCTGAGATTTGGAAGGGCAGATTGGCATGTCCATCTGATTGAACGGGACTTGGACAATGAGCCAGACCAGGAGTTTCCTGGGAAGTGTGATCTGAGCTGGGGTAGTGGGCAGCGGCATGGGAGATTGCACGGATCCCAGTGCACTATCGGCAGGCTACTGGGGCGCCAGTGAGAGAGTCGACCTTTCAGCTTGGGGAGAGGAAGAGAGAGAGAGAGAGAGGACGGACCCTGAGGCAGGGAGCTGGGTGATCGGGCTCGGCGGGTCCCAGGCTCATGGGGACAAGCAGGGCAGCGACTGGAGGCGCTTGGGGCTGAGAGTTTTGCTGCTGGCATCTAGGACGGTGCAGCCCGGTGAGGGAGGGGCGATCACCATCTCAGATGCAGTGCACTCCCACTGAAGTACCGCCCAGGACTGAGGCAGCCTGCCATTGCCGAGGCAACCTGCCATAACAGAGAGACTCCGCCAGGCAGCAACAGGGCGGACCCGCGCTAGCAGGTCAGAGCCCCGGCAGGCAAATAGTGAATAGACTGCCGCCTAGTGGAGTAGGACAGTGCAACAGATACTCATAAAGAAAGCCCCAACTCCCTGAGACAGAGCATCTAAGGGTAAAAAAAAAAAAGGGTGGTGTTTTATGAGTTGTATTGCAGCAGACATAAACAACCTCCCAACAACACTGAATGAACAACGGAGCTCACAGCTCAGCACTGGAGTTCCTATAAAGCACAGACTGTCTCCTCAAGCAGCTCCCTGACCCCTGTATATCCTAGGAGTCACCCCAGAAAAGGACTAATCAGACTGATATTTGGCTGGCATCATTCCGGAACAAGGGCAGCAGAAAAAGAAACCGGTATCATCCCTCACTGGTCCGCAGCTGCTGCAGGTATACCCCAGACAAGCAGGGATTGGAGTGGACTTCAGCACTCATACAGCAGAGGGGATAGACAATTAGAGGAAAAACTAATTAACAGAAATACTTCATCATCAACAATCTCAGTGTCAACACAGAGACCCAATTGAAAAATCAGCAACTACTAAGACGACAGGGGGATAAATCCATAAAGATGGGAAGAAACCAGTGCAAAAAGGAGAAAAACACCCGAAACCAAAACACCTCACCTCCAAAAAAAACCGAAAACTCCTCAACAGCAAGGAAACAAAGCTGGACGGAGAATGAATGTGACAAAATGACGGAATCAGACTTCAGAAAGTGGATAATGAGAAACTTCAGTGAGCTAAAGGAACATGTTCTAAACCAGAGCAAAGAAACTAAGAACCTTGAAAAAAGATTTGGAAAAAGATTCGAAGAATTGATAACAAGAATGGACAACTTAGAGAGGAATATGAATGAATTAAAGGAGCTGAAAAACACAACACGAGAACTTCGTGAAGAATGCACAAGTTTCAACAGCCGAATTGACCAAGCTGAAGAAAGAATATCAGAAGTTGAAGGTCAACTCAATGAAATAAAACGAGAAACCAAGATTAAAGAAAAAAGCACAAAAAGGAATGAACAAAATCTACAAGAAATGTGGGACTATGTGAAGAGACCCAACCTACGTTTGATAGGTGTACCAGAATGTGACAAAGAGAATGAATCCATGCTGGAAAACACTCTTCAGGATATTATCCAGGAAAATTTCCCCAACCTAGTAAGACAGGTCAATACTCAACTCCAGGAAATACAGAGAACACCACAAAGATACTCTGCAAGAAGAGCAACCCTAAGGCACATAACCGTCAGATTCATCAGGGTTGAAACGAAGGAGAAAATACTAAGAGCAGCCAGAGAGAAAGGTCGGGTCACCCACAAAGGGAAGCCCATCAGACTCACAGCAGATCTCTCGGCAGAGACTCTACAAGCCAGAAGAGAGTGGGGGCCAATATTGAACATCCTTAAAGAAAAGAAATTTCAACACAGAATTTCATATCCAGCGAAACTGAGCTTCATAAGTGAAGGAAAAATAAAATCCTTCACGAACAAGCAAGTACTCAGAGTTTGTCACACCTAGGCCTGCTTTACAAGAGATCGTGAAAGAGGCACTACACATAGAAAAAAACAACCAGTTCCAGCCATCCTAAAAGCATACCAAATGCTAAAGACCATCAACAAAATGAAGAATGTACATGAACCAATGGGCAAAACAGCCAGCTAGCATCAAAATGGCAGTATCAAATTCACACATAACAATATTATCCCTGAATGTAAATGGGCTAAATGCACCAATCAAAACACACAGACTGGCAAATTGGATAAAAAAAACAAAACCCATCGGTGTGCTGTATCCAGGAAACCAACCTCACAGGCAAAGATACACAAAGGCTAAAAATAAAAGGATGGAGGAAGATTTACCAAGCAAATGGAGAGGAAAAAAAGCAGGAGTTGCAATTCTCATCTCTGATAAAATAGACTTTAAAGCAACAAAGATCAAAAGGGACAAAGAAAGTCATTACATAATGGTAAAAGGATCAATACAACAAGAAGAGATAACGATTCTAAATATATATGGACCCAATGTAGGAGCACCCAGATATATAAGGCAAGTTCTTAATGATTTACAAAGAGACTTAGACTCCCACACAATAATAGTGGGAGACTTTAACACTCCACTGTCAATAGCAGACAGATAAACCAGACAGAAAATTAACAAGGATATCCAGGACTTGAACTCAGACCTGAAACAAGCAAACCTGATAGACATTTACAGAACTCTCCACCCCAAATCCACAGAATACACATTCTTCTCAGCACCACATCACACCTACTTCAAAATTGACCACATAATTGGAAGTAAAGCACTCCTCAGCAAATGCAAAACAACTGAAATCATAACAAACAGTCTCTCAGACCATAGTGCAATCAAGTTGGAACTCAGAATTCAGAAAATAACTCAGAACCGAACAGCTTCATGGAAACTGAACAACTGGCTCTTGAATGTTGATTGGATAAACAATGAAATGAAGGCAGAAATAAAGAAGTTCTTTGAAACCAACGAGAAGGAAGACACAACGTACCAGAATCTCTGTGACACATTTAAAGAAGTCTGTAGAGGAAAATATATAGCAATAAGTGCCCACATGAGAAGAGTGGAGAGATCCAAAATTAACACCCTATCATCAAAATTGAAAGAGCTAACGGAGCAAGATCAAAAAAGCTCAAAACCTAGCCGAAGACAAGAAATAACTAACATCAGAGCAGAATTGAAGGAGATAGAGACAAGAAAACCCCATCAAAAAATCAATAAATCTAAGACCTGGTTTTTCGAAAACATCAGCAAAATAGACAGACCACTAGCCAGACTGATAAAAAAGAAAAGAGAGAAAAACCAAATAGATGCAATAAAAAACGATGAAGGGGAAATCACCACAGATTCCACAGTAATTCAAACCATCATCAGAGAATACTACAAACAACTCTATGCACAGATACTAGTAAATCAGGAAGAAATGGATAAATTCCTGGACGCCTGTGTCCTCCGAAGCCTAAACCAGGAGGAAGCCGAAAATATGAATAGACCAATAACAAGGTCTGAAGTTGAGGCAGCAATTAAGAGCCTACCACGCAAAAAAAGCCCAGGTCCAGATGGCTTCACAGCTGAATTCTACCAGACACACAAAGAGGATCTGGTACCATTCCTTCTGAAACTTATCCAAATAATCCAAAAAGAGGGAACCCTTCCCAAATCATTTTATGAGACCAACATCATTCTGATACGAAAACCTGGCAGAGACTCAACAAGAAAAGAAAACTTCAGGCCAATATCCATGATGAACATAGATGCAAAAATCTTCAATAAAATACTGGCAAACCGATTGCAACAGCACATTAAAAAACGTATCCATCATGATCAAGTAGGATTCATCCCGGGGATGCAAGGCTGGTTCAACATATGCAAGTCTATAAATGTAATTCACCAAATAAACAGAAGCAAAAACAAAAACCACATGATTATCTCAATTGACGCAGAGAAGGCCTTTGACAAAATTCAACAGCCCTTTATGCTAAAAACCCTCAATAAACTTGGTATTGATGGAACATATCTCAAAGTATTAAAAGCTATTTACGACAAACCAACAGCCAATATCATACAGAATGGGCAAAAACTCGAATCATTCCCTTTGAAATCCGGCACTAGACAAGGATGCCCTCTCTCACCACTTCTATTCAATACAGTACTGGAAGTTCTTGCCAGAGCAATCAGGCAAGAAAAAGAAATAAAGCGTGTTCAAATAAAAAAGGTGGAAGCCAAATTGTCTCTATTTGCAGACGACATGATAGTATACCTAGAAGACCCCATCACCTCAGTCCAAAACCTCCTGAAACTGATAAGCAACTTCAGCAAAGTCTCAGGATATAAAATCAATGTTGAAAAATCACAAGAATTCCTATACAGCAATACCAGACTTAAAGAGAACCAAATCAAAAACAAACTGCCATTCATAATTGCTACAAAGAAAATAAAATACCTAGGAATACAACTCACTAGGAATGTAAGGGACCTCTTTTAGGAAAACTACAAACAACTGCTCAACAAAATAAGAGAGGACACAAACAGATGGAGAAATATTCCATGCTCGTGGTTAGGAAAAATCAATGTCGTGAAAATGGCTATACTGCACAAAGTAATTTACACAATCAATGCTATCTCCATCAAACTACCATTGAATTTCTTCACAGAACTGGAAAAACCACCATACATTCCATATGGAACAAAAAAAAGCCCGCATAGCCAAGTCAATTCAAAGCAAAACGAACACAGCGGGAGGCATCACGCTACCAGACTTCAAACTATACTACAAGGCTACAGTAATCAAAACAGCATGGTACTGGTACCAAAACAGAGATATAGACCAATGGAACAGAACACAAGCATCAGAGGCAACACAAAATATCTACAACCATATTATCTTTGATAATCCAGACAAAGACAGGCAATGGGGAAAGGATTCCCTATTTAATAAATGGTGTTGGGAAAACTGGCTAGCCATGTGCAGAAAGCAAAAACTGCACCCCTTCCTGACACCTTACACTAAAATTAACTCCAGATGGATTAAAGACTTAAACCTAAGACCTGACACCATAAAAACCCTAGAAGAAAATCTTGGCAAAACCATTCAGGACATAGAAGTAGGCAAGGGCTTCATGACCAAAACACCAAAAGCATTGGCAACAAAAGCCTAAATAGACAAATGGGACCTAATCAAACTCCACAGCTTCTGCACGGCAAAAGAAACAGTCACTAGAGTGAATCGGCAACCATCAGAATGGGAGAAAAATCTTTGCAGTTTACACATCTGACAAAGGGCTGATATCCAGAATTTACAAAGAACTCAAACAGATTTACAGGAAAAAAACAAACAAGCCCATTCAAAAATGGGCAAAGGATATAAACAGAAACTTTACAAAAGAAGACATACATGAGGCCAACAAACATATAAAAAAGTGCTCATCATCATTGGTCATTAGAGAGATGCAAATCAAAACCACATTGAGATACCATCTCACACCAGTTAGAATGGCGATCATTAAAAAATCTGGAGACAGCAGATGCTGGAGAGGATGTGGAGAAATAGGAACACTCTTACACTGTTGGTGGGAGTGTAAATTAGTTCAACCATTGTGGAAGACAGTGTGGCGATTCCTCAGGGACCTAGAAATAGAAATTCCATTTGACCCAGCAATCCCATTACTGGGTATCTATCCAAAGGACTATAAATCGTTCTACTATAAGGACACATGCACACGAATGTTCATTGCAGCACTGTTTACAATAGCAAGGACCTGGAACCAACCCAAATGCCCAACGATGATAGGCTGGACTGGGAAAATGTAGCACATATACACCATGGAATATTATGCAGCAATCAAAAATGATGAGTTTGTGTCCTTTGTAGGGACATGGATGAATCTGGAGAACACCATTCTCAGCAAACTGACACAAGAACAGAAAAAGAAATACCGCATATACTCACTCATAGGTGGGTGAGAAAAATGAGAACACATGGACACAGAGAGGCGGTCTACTATACACTGGGGACTGTTGGGGGGAATGGGGGAGGGACAGCAGGGGGGGCTGGGGGGGATGACCTGGGGATGACTACCATGTGTGGGTGAAGGGGAGGAAGGCAGCAAAGCACACTGCCATATGTGTACCTATGCAACTATCTTGCAAGTTCTTCACATGTACCCCCAAACCTATAATGCAATAAAATTTTTTTAAAAAAAGAATTACTTTCCAAAAAAAAATTAATAAATAAATAAATAAAATAAAATATACATTCTTCACTTTAAATACACCGAATAATGATCAGCCATTATTAATACCAATTAGAAGCAATATTCCTGTCCTCTCCCTCTTTTTCTTCCTCTCTTAAAAAAGAAAATAAGAAAAAATAATAATAATATGCACGTGTGGATTAGTTGGGGTTCCATTTCATATAACCACGGACTTGTAACCTCACGGAATAATGCACATATGTAACGTAATCAGCAGTCTCTTTCGTATAGCCACTCATTCAGAGATTCATTGGATAATAAAATTATTTAAGACAGACAGAATCCCATTTTATATGGTCACACAAGAGGAGCCTCACTGAGTAATACACACCTCGGAAAATGTGAGGAGTCTACTATATATAGCCTCTCATTTACAGCCTCAGAGAATAATGCACACGTGTGGAGTAGGCACTAATCTCTTTTATATGGCCACAAAATCAAACCCTGAATGAGCAATACACAAGTTTAGAATAGTCACTAGACTATTCCATATTCCCAAATATTCAAAGTCAGATTTAATAATTCACTCCTGTGGACTACTCAGAAAACAATTTCATATGAACAAAGTTTTAGAGCTTCAGTGAATAATAAATACTTTTGAAATACTCAGGATGCTATTTCATATGGCATCTATTTCAGAGCTTTATTGTACAAGGAACACCTGTATCGTAGTCAGAATTTTCTTTTAATAGCCACATCTTCAGAGCCTAGCTGAATAACATACACCAGGGGAGAAGTCAAACTTCTATTTCGTATACCCACTCATTTAGAGCCGAATGTAAAAACGCACGCCTGTGGAGTGTTCAGGAGTCTCTATTTTATGGACACACATTCAGAGCGTCACAGAATAATACAGACCTATGGAAAAGGCAGGAGTGTATATCACATGGCCACCTATTCAGAACCCCAGTGGAGGATTATTCACATCTGGAAAATACTCAGGAATGTTTTAGAAATGGCCACTTATTCAGAGACTCAGTGAATAATGCACACCTGGGGTATAGTCTGGAGACTGTTTGATATGACCATTCCCAAAGCACTCAGTGTACAATGGAGAGCTGAAATATAGTCAGGATGATAGAGTCAGAAGTCTACTTTATGTGGTTACTCGTTTAGAAACTCACTGAAGAAAACACACCTTAAGAATAGTCAGAGTCAAGGTATTATGGCCACTCAATCACACCATTACCGAATAATGCACAATTGGGCAATAGTAAGGAGTCTATATCATATGGCTTCTAATTCAGAGCTTCAGTGCATAACCAGCAGCTGTGTCATCGTCACGAACCTATTTCAGCTTGCCCCAAATTGAGCAGCTCCGTGAATGATACATATATGTGTGATAGTAAGCTGTCTCTTTGATATGGACACTCATACAGAACCTCTTCGAATACTGCACATGTGGGGAATAATCACTAGTGTATTTCATATGGTGATTCCTTTGGAGGGTCAAACGTTAACGAGCAACTGTGGAGTAAAATGGGGTTTATTACATAAGGCCACTCTTTCACTGTTGCAGGGAATAATATGTATATCTGATTAGTCAGGAATGTCTTTCATATGGCCAGTCGTTCAGGGCCTTTGTGAAAAATAGGCCCCTCAGAAATAGTCAAGTTTCTACTTCAAATGGCTACACATTCAGAGTCTCTGCAAGTAATGCACACCTGGGCAATAACAATAGTCTCTTTTTTATGCCCACTTAGTCAGAGTCTCATTCAATTATACACACCCGGGGAATAATTAAGAGTATATCTCACGGAACCAATCATTTAGAGCCTCAGTGAAGAATGCACTCCAGGGTTATAGTCGATCATTTTTATGTGGCCACTTCTCTGTGCCTCCTGAAATGATACACACCTGGGGAACCCTCAGGATTCTATTTCATACTACCACTTATGTAGAACATTATAGAATTATTCACAATGGAGCAACACTCAGGTGTCTATTTTATATGGCCTCTCATTCAAAGTGTCAGTGTATTATGAACTTTTATTGAGAAATCAGGTCGCTGTTTAAGATAGCCACGAATTGAGTGCCTTCCTAAATGATACGCACCTGGGTTATAGGATTTTCTTTCATATAAATTTTAATTCTGCGTACCGATGAGTAATAAACACGTGGGATTGTGTTAGAAGCTTATTTGTTTTGGGCACTCTTAGAGCAACTGTTTGAATAAAACACACATGGTGAATAATAAGGATTCTATGTTGTAGGGCTAGTCATTCAGACAAAAAGTGAATAACGCACATGTGGATTATTAGAAATCTGTTTCATATGCCCCTCTTTCACAGCCTCACTGAATATTACACACTTGAGATATAGATTGGAGTCTTTTATTTATGGACAATCATTCAGAGAATCACTGAATAATGAACACCTTTGAAATAGTCAGAAGTCTCTTTTTGACTGCCACTCATTGAGAGGCTCACTAAATGTACCCACCTGTGGAAAGAGTCAGGATTTACTTCCATTCCCTCATTCAGAGTCTCACTAAATAATGCGCACCTGTGGAATTGTCAGGAGAATTTTTCATGCGGCCTCTAATTCCGAGTGTCACTGAACAATGTGCTGTAGTCGGGAGTCTATTTCATGTAGACACATATTCAGAGCCTCAGTGAATTAGGCAGACCCTTGCTATCGTAAAGATTCTAATTAATATGGACACATATTCTGAGCTCACTGAATAATACACAAATGTAGAATAATTTGGAGTCTATTTTCGATGGACATTCATTCAGAGCCTTGGTGAAGAATGCACACCCCTGGGGTAGCCAGAAGTCCATTTCATTTTTACACTCATCAATAGCCTCAGTTTATAATATGCACGTGTGCATTAGTTGGGGTTTCATTTCATATAACCATGGACTCGTAACCTCAGTATATAATGCACATATGTAACATCCTCAGCAGTCTGTTTCATATACCACTTATTCAGAGATTCATTTTATAATAAAATTATTTAAGAGAGATAATCCCCTTTCATATGGTCACACAAGAAGAGCCTCACTGAGTTATACACACCTGGGAAAATGTGAGGAGTCTACTATATATTGCCTTTCATTTACAGCCTCAGGAAATCATGCACACGTGTGGAGTAGGCACTAATCTATTTTATATGTCCACGAAATCAAACACTGAGTGAGCAATACACAAGTGTGGAATAGTCACTAGTCCATTCCATATGCCCAAATATTCAAAGTCAGGGTCAATAATTTATTCCTGTGGACTAGTCAGAAAACAGTTTCATATGGATAATGTTTTAGAGCTTCAGTGAGTAATATGTACCTGGGAAAAATTCAGTATGCTATTTCATATGGCGTCGATTTCAGAGCTTCATTAAATAAGGAACACCTGTATTGTAGTCAGAATTTACTTTTAATACCCACATATTCAGAGCCTTACTGAATATCATACACCTTGGGAAAAGTCAAAATTCTATTTCGTATAGCCACTCATTTTAGAGCCGAATGTAAAAACGCACGCCTGTGGAGTATTCAGGAGTCTCTATTTTATGGACACTCATTCAGACCGTCACAGAATAATACAGTCCTCTGGAAAAGTCAGGAGTGTGTTTCACATTGCCACTTATTCAGAACTGCACTGAAGGATCATATACATCTGGAAAGTTCTCAGGATTCTTTTCTATATGGCCACTTATTTAGAGACTCAGTGAATAATGCACAGCTGGGGTATAGTCTGGAGACTATGTGATATGACCGTTCCGTAAGCACTCAGTGGAAAATGGAGAGCTGAAATATAGTTAGGATGATAGAATCAGGAGTCTACTTTATGTGATCACTCTTTCAGAAACTCACTGAGGAATACACACCTTAAGAATAGTCAGAGTCCATGTATTGTGGAGACTCAATCACAGCATTTTCACATAATGCACAATTGGGCAATAGCAAGAAGTCTATATCATATGGCTTCTAATTCAGAGCTTTAGTGCATAATCAGCAGCTGTGTAGTAGTCAGGACCCTATTTCAGCTTGCCCCAAATTAAGCAGCTGCGTGAATGATACATATATGTGTGATAGTCAGGAGACTCTTTGATATAGACACTCATACAGAACCTCTTCAAATACTGCTCATGTGGGGAATAATCACTAGTGTATTTTATATGGTGATTCCTTTGGAGGGTCAAAAACTAACGTGGAACTGTGGAGTAAAATGGGGTCTATTACATAAGGCCACTCTTTCAGTGTTGCAGGGAATAATATGTATATCTGATAAGTCGGGAATCTCTTTCACATTGCCACTAGTTCAGGACCTCTGTGAATATTACACCCATCAGAAAGAGTCAAGGTTCTACTTCAAATGGCTACACATTCAGGGTCTCTGTAAGTCATGCACACCTGGGCAATACACAAGAGTCTGTTTTTTAGGCCCACTTAGTCAGAGTCTCATTCAGTTATACACACCCGGGGAAGAGTTAAGAGTATGACTCACGGAACCAATCATTTAGAGCCTCAGTGAATAATGCACAACAGGTTTATAGTCGAGCATTTTTTATATGGCCACTCATTCTGTGCCTCCTGGAAATATACATACATGGGGAATACTCAGAATTCAATTTTATACTACCACTCATGTAGAACCTTATAGAATAATTCACAATGGAACAATAGTCAGGTTTCTATTTCATATGACCTCTCACTCAAAGTTTCAGTGTATAATGAACTTCTGTGGAGTAATCAGGATGCTCTTTAATATAGCCATGAATTGAGTGCCTTCCTGAACGATAGACACCTGGGTTATGGGACTCTATTTCATATGAACTCTAATTCTGGGTACCGCAGAGGAATACACACGTGGGTATTGGAAGGAGTTTATTTGTTATGGTCACTCATACAGAACATGTTTAAATAATGCACACCTGGCGAATAATAAAAATTCTATGTTGTATGGCTAGTCATTCAGACAAAAAGTGAAAAACGCACATGTGGATTATTAGAAGTCTGTTTCATATGCCCTTCTTTCACAGCCTCACTGAATATTACACACTTGAGATGTAGAATGGTCTATTCTTTAAGGCCATTCATTCAGAGAATCACTGAATAATGAACACCTGTGGAATAGGCAGAAGTCTCTTTCCAACCGCCACTCATTGAAAGCCTCACTAAATGTACCCACCATTGGAAAGAATCAGGATTTACTTCTATTCCCTCATTCAGAGTCTCAGTAAATAATGCACACAGGTGGAATTGACAGTAGATTTTTTTGCTTAGAATTGACTTGGCTATGCGGGCTCTCTTTTGGTTCCATATGAAGTTCATGGTGGTTTTTTCCATTTCTGTGAAGAAATCAAATGGTAGTTTGATGGGGATATCATTGATTGTGTTAATTACTTTTGGCAGTATAGCCATTTTCACGATATTGATTCTTCCTAACCATGAACATGGAATGTTTCTCCATCTGTTTGTGTCCTCTCTTATTTCTTTGAGCAGTGGTTTGTAGTTTTCCTTGAAGAGGCTTCTTACTTTCCTTATGAACTTTATTTCTAGGTATTTTACTTTCTTCGTAGCAATTGTGAATGGCAGTTCGTTCTTTATTTGGTTCTCTTTTAGTCTGTTGTTGGTGTATACGAATGCTTGTGATTTTTGCACATTGATTTTATAACTTGAGACTTTACTGAAGTTGCTTATCAGTTACAGGAGCTTTTGGGCTGAGGTGATGGGGTCTTCTAGGTATACTATCATGTCGTCTGCAAACAGAGACAATTTGGCTTCCACCTTTCCTATTTGAATACACTTTATTTCTTTTTCTTACCTGATTGCTCTGGCTAGAACTTCCAGTACTATGTTGAATAGGAGTGGTGAGAGAGGGCATCCTTGTCTAGTTCCGGATTTCAAAGGGAATGCTTCCACTTTTTGCCCATTCATTATGATATTGGCTGTTGGATTGTCATAAATAGCTTTTATTACTCTGAGATATGTTCCATCAATACCAAGTTTATTGAGGGTTTTTAGCATAAAGGGCTGTTGAATTTCATCAAATGCGGTCTCTGCATCAATTGAGATAATCATGAGGTTTTTGTTTTTGCTTCTGTTTATGTGGTGAATTACATTTATAGACTTGCGTATGTTGAACCAGCCTTGCATCCCCGGGATGAATTCTACTGGATCATAATGGTTAAGTTATTTAATGTGCTGTTACAATCGGTGTGCCAGTATTTTATTGAAGATTTTTGCATCTATGTTCATCATAGATATTGGCCTGAAGTTTTCTTTTCTTGTTGAGTCTCTGCCGGGTTTTGGCATCAGGATGATGTTGGTCTCATAAAATGATTTGGGAAGGGTTCCCTCTTTTTGAATTATTTGGAATAGTTTCAGCAGGAATGGTACCAGATCCTCTTTGTGTGTCTAGTTGAAATTAGCTGTGAACCCATCTGGACCTGGGCATTTTTTGTGTGGTAGGCTCTTAATTGCTGCCTTAACTTCAGACCTTGTTATTGGTCTATTCATAGTTTTGGCTTCTTCCTGGTTTAGGCCTGGGAAGAAACAGGCGTCCAGGAATTTATCCATTTCTTCCTGGTTTACTAGTTTATATGCATAGAGTTGTTTGTGGTATTCTCTGATGATGGTTTGAATTTCTGTGGAATCTGTGGTGATTTCCGGATTATCGTTTTTTATTTCATCTATTTGGTTTTTCTCTTTATTCTTTTATATCAGTCTGGCTAGTGGTCTGTCTATTTTGTTGATCTTTTCGAAAAAACTGCTCTTGAATTTATTGATTTTTTGAAGGGTTTTTCTTGTCTCTATCTCCTTCAGTTCTGCTCTGATCTTAGTTATGTTTTTTCTTTGGCTAGGTTTTGAGCTTTTTTGACTTTTCTCCTCTAGCTCTTTCAATTTTGACGATAGGGTGTCAATTTTGGATCTCTCCACTCTTCTCATGTGGGCACTTATTGCTATATATTTTCCTCTACAGACTGCTTTCAATGTGTCCCAGAGATTCTGGTACGTTGTGTCTTCGTTCTCGTTGGTTTCAAAGTACTTCTTTATTTCTGCCTTCATTTCATTGTTTATCCAATCAACATTCAAGGGCCAGTTGTTCAGTTTCCATGAAGCTGTGCGTTTCTGAGTTATTTTCTGAATTCTGAGTTCCAACTTGATTGCACTATGGTCTGAGAGACTGTTTGTTATGATTTCAGTTGTTTTGCATTTGCTGAGGAGTGCTTTACTTCCAATTATGTGGTCAATTTTCGAGTAGGTGTGATGTGGTGCTGAGAAGAATGTATATTCTGTGGATTTGGGGTGGAGAGTTCTGTAAATATCTATCAGGTTTGCTTGTTACAGGCCTGAGTTCAAGTCCTGGATATCCTGGTTAATTTTCTGTCTGGTTGATCTGTCTGCTATTGACAGTGGAGTGTTAAAGTCTGCCACTATTATTGTGTGGGAGTCTAAGTCTCTTTGTAAGTCATTAAGAACTTGCCTTATATATCTGCGTGCTCCTGCATTGTGTCCATATGTATTTAGAATCGTAACCTCTTCTTGTTGTATCGATTCTTTTACCATTATGTAATGACCTTTTTTGTCCCTTTTGATCTTTGTTACTTTAAAGTCTATTTTATCAGAGACGAGAATTTCAACTCCTGCTTTTTTGTTTTGCTCTCCATTTGCTTGGTAAATCTTCCTCCATTCCCTGATTTTGAGCCTTTGTGTATCCTTGCATGTGAGGTGGGTTTCCTGGATGCAGCACACCGACGGGTTTTGGCTTTTTATCCAATTTGCCAGTCTGTGTGTTTTGATTGCTGCATTTAGCCCATTTACATTGAGGGTTAATATTGTTATGTGTTAATTTGATACTACCGTTTTGATGCTAGCCGGCTGTTTTGCCCATTGGTTCATGTAGATTCTTCATTTTGTTGATGCTGTTTAGCATTTGGTATGCTTTTCAAATGGCTGGTACTGGTTGTTTTTTTCTATGTGTAGTGCCTCTTTCAGGAGCTCTTGTAAAGCAGGCCTAGTGGAGACAAAATCTCTGAGTACTTGCTTGTTCATGAAGGATTTTATTTTTCCTTCACTTATGAAGCTCAGTTTGGCTGGATATGAAATTCTGGGTTGAAAGTTCTTTTCTTTAAGGATGTTGAATATTGGCCCCCACTCTCTTCTGACTTGTAGAGTCTCTGCTGAGATATCTGCTGTGAGCCTGATTGGCTTCCCTTTGTGGGTGACCCGACCTTTTTCTCTGGCTGCCCTTATTATTTTCTCCTTCATTTCAACTCTGGTGAATCTGACGATTATGTGCCTTGGGGTTGCTCTTTATGCAGAGTATCCTTGTGGTGTTCTCTGTATTTCCTGGAGTTGAGTATTGACCTGTCTTGCTAGGTTGGGGAAATTTTCCTGGATAATATCCTGAAAATTATTTTCCAGCTTGGATTCATTCTCTTCATTACATTTTGGTACACCTATCAAATGTAGGTTGGGTCTTCTCACATAGTCCTACATTTCTTGGAGATTTTGTTCATTTCTTTTTGCACTTTTTTCTTTGATCTTAGTTTCTCGTTTTATTTAATTGAGTTGATCTTTGACTTCTGATATTCTTTCTTCTGTTTCGTGAATTCGGCTGTTGAAACTTGTGCATGCTTCGCGAAGTTCTCGTGTTGTGTTTTTCAGCTCCTTAAATGCATTCATATTCCTCTCTAAATTGTCCATTCTTTTTTTATTATTTTGTTTTAGGAAAGGAAAAGAGAGGAAGAAAAAGAGGGAGAGAGAACAGGAATATTGCTTTATTCTATAAATGGCTATTAATAATGGCTTATCATTATTTTGTGTATTTAAAATGGAGAATGTATATTTTATTTATCTAAAGCACAGAGTTCTACAAGTGCTTATTACCTTTACTTGTTACTGATTTGAGTTCAGATTCTGTATATCCTTATTAATTTTCTGTTTCATTGACTCTGAATCTCTTTATGGTTCTTATGTATCTAGGTGTTAGGATGCATTGATCCTTATACCACTCTATCTTTGTTGGTTTGAAATCTGTTTTATCAAATGCATGAATTGAAACTCCTTTTTGTTTATTTATTTGTTTTTTTTTCTCTATTTGGCTGGTAAATCTTTCTCCAACCATTTGTTTTTAGTCTTTGTATATCTTTGGATATGAAATGAGTCTGGATATAGTATACCCTTGGATTTTGGCTGTATCTTTTAATTAGTCCATTTCAATTTAAGATTACTGCCATTTGATGTTAACTGGCTATTTTATCCATTTGTTGATGTAAATTCTTCTTTATGTTGATGCTCTTTACTTGTTGGTATATTTTTAGAAAGGCTAGTACTGGTTGTTCCTTTCTGTGTGTAATGCTTCTTTCAGAAATTTTTGTAAAGCAGGCCCTGGTTGTATTAAAATCTCTGAGTACTTGCTTGTTCATAAAAGATTTTATTTTAACTTCAATTGTGAAGCTTAGTTTGGCAGGATAGGAAATTCTGGGCTGAAAGTTCTGTTCTTTAAGGATGTTAACTATCGGCCCCCACTCTCTTCTTGCTTGTAGGGTTTCTACTGAGAGATCTGCTGTAAGTCTAATTGGCTTCCCTTTGTGGGTAACTTGACCTTTCTCTCTGGCTGCCCTTAGTATTTTCTCTTTTGTTTCAACCCTGGTGGATCTAATGATTATGTGTCTTCGGGTTGCTCTTATTCAGGAATATCTTTGTGGTGTTCTCTGTATTACCTGAGGTTGAATGTTATCCTGCTTTGCTAGATTGGGAAAATTCTCCTGGATAATATCCTGAAGAGTATTTTCCAGATGGGATTCATTCTCTCCATCACATTCAGGTACACCTGTCAAACGTAGATTAGGTCTTTTCACATAGTCCCATAATTCTTGGAGACTTTGCTCATTCCTTTTTGTCCTTTTTTCTCTATTCTTGTTTTCTCGTTCTGTTTCATTATGTCAGTCTTCGACCTCTGATATCCTTTCTTCTGCTTGATCAATTCTGCCCTTCAAACTTGTGCATATTTCATTAAGTTCTCGTGTTGTATTTTTCAACTCCATTAATTCATTTATATTCCTTTCTATATTTTCCATTCTTTTTAAAATTTCGTCTAACCTTTTTTCAAAGTTCTTAGTTTCTTTATGTTGGGTTAGAACTAGTTCTTTCAATTCCCAGAGGTATTTTACCATCCACCTTCTAAAACCTCCTTCAGATACTGGAACACAGTCCTCTTCCATTAGGGCTTGTTCCGTTGCTGATGAGGAATTACTATCCCCTGTAGAGGGAGAGGGGTTCTGACTTTCAGTTTTCTCGGCATTTTTAAGCTGCTTTTTTCCCTTTATTGTGATTTTATCCATCTGTTGTCTTTAAAATTAGCGCCTTTCTGATTAAGTTTCTGAGAGGATATCCAATTTATTGATTCCCAGTTCTGGAATCCGAGCAACCCACTGCACGAGCCAAAACAACAGCGATAAGGCTGATGGTGCTCTTCTGCCTGGGAATCTTCGGTCTGGCTCTCTTCTTGAGTCTTCAACAGGCGGCTCTGCGTTTTCAGAGCTCCAATCGACAGTCAGCAGGGAAACCAGTCCCGCTCACTGTGCACGAAGAGCTGCTGCACCGAGGCAATGGCAAAACCGCTGTGCTGGCCACAGAAGTCGTGCTGGTGACCCGCGGGGCTCCTCCACTGGAAATCTTCTGGTCCGTGGGCGACGAAAATTCCTCTGAAAATGTGGTGTCCTCACGTTTTCTGAGCTTGCACTGTGAGCTACAATCTCGAGCTGTTAGTGTTCAGCCATCTTGGATCTCTAAGTTGTCCATTCTTATTATCATTTCCTCGAATCATTTTTCAAATCTTTTTTCAAGGTTCTTAGTTTCATTGCACTGATTTAGAACATGTTCGTTTAGCTCACTGAAATTTCTCATTATCCACTTTCTGAAGTCTGATTCCATCATTTCGTCACAATCCTTCTCCTTCCAGCTTCATTCCCTTGCTGATGCAAAGTTTTGGTCCTTTGTAGGAGGTGAAGTGTTTTGGTTTCGGGTGTTTTTCTTTTTTTTGTGCTGGTTTCTTCCGATCTTTATGGATTTATTCACCTGTCATCTTAGTAGTTGCTGATTTTTCAATTGGGTCTCTGTGTGGACACCCAGATTGTTGATGATGAGGTATTTCTGTTACTTAGTCTTCCTTGTAATGATCTAGCCCCTCTGCTGTACGAGTGCTGAGGTCCACTACAGGCCCTGCTTGCTGGGATACACCTGTAGCAGCTGCAGAACAGTGAGGGATGCTACCAGTGTCTTGTTCTGCTATCTTTGTTTCAGAATGATGCCCGCCAAATGTCAGTCTGATTACTCCTTTTTTGGGGTGATGACTCTTTGGATATACAGGGGTCAGGGAGCTGCTTGAGGAGACGGTCTGTGCTTTATAGGAACTCCAGTGCTGAGCTGTGAGCTCCGTTGTTCATTCAGCGTAGTTGGGAGGATGTGTTTATGTCTGCTGCAACAGAACTCATAAAACACCCCCCCTTTTTTTCCCCTTAGATACTCTGTCTCAGGGAGTTGGGGCTTTCTTTATGACTATCTGTTGCACTGTCCTGCCCAGCTAGGAGGCAGTCTATTGACTATTTTTCTGCCAGGGCTCCGCCCTGCTAGCGCAGGTCCACCCTGTTGTTGCGAGGCTCCGTTCTGCTGTGGCTTGCTCTGCCCTGCTGTGGCTTGCTCTGCCCTGCTGGTGGAGTCTCTCTGTGATGGCAGGTTGCCTGGCAATGGCAGGCTGAGTCAGCCCTGGGCAGTACTTCAGTAGTGGGGGATTGCATCAGTAGTGGCGGAGGCCCCTACTGCACCGGGCTGCACTGTCCTAGATGCTGGCAGGAAAACTCTCAGACCAGAGAGCCTCCAATCGCTGCCCTGCTTGTCCCCTTCAGGGTATAACCCACTGAGCCCGATCACCCAGCTCCCTGCCTCAGAGTTTGTCCTATATCTCTCTCTCTCATCCTCTCCCCAAGCTGAACATTTGACTCTCTCACTGGCTCCCCACTAGAGTGGTGATAAGGCATTGGGATCCGTGTGATCTCACATGCCACTGCCCACTGAACCGGCTCAGATCAAGTTTCCCAGGAATCTCTTGGTCTGGCTCATTATCCACGTCCCATTCAATCAGATGGACATGGCAATATGCCCTTCCAAATCACAGATTGCTGGTTTAGCAGGGCACCCAGACCAGTGAGTTTTGTGCCCAGTGCCACTGGGCTAAGGAACCAGTCGAAGCGGCCACGCAATCTGGCTGTGCTAGCATCCTGTGTCTCTCCCACACTTGGGACTTTCAACGTTCTGACGGCAAAAAACTTCTGTCCGAGAATGCGGCTAGGACTCACCCTCTGCGCCTTCACTGAGAGCTGCAAACCGGAGTCGCCTATACGACGCCATCTTGGAAGTCCCCCCGGATAATAAAATTATTGAGGATACACAAAATCCTGTTTCATATGGTCACACAAGAAGAGCCTCACTGAGTAATAAACACCTGGGAAAATGTGAGGTGTTTACTATATATAGCCTCTCAGGGAATAATGCACATGTGTGGAGTAGGCACTAATCTATTTTATATGGCCACAAAATCAAACCCTTAGTGAACAATACACAAGTTGGGAATAGTCACTAGTCTATTCCATATGCACAAATATTCAAAGTCAGAGTCAATAATTCACTCCTGTGGACTAGTCAGGAAACAATTTCATATGGACAAAGTTTTAGAGCTTCTGTGATTAATATATACCTGGGAAATACTCAGGATGCTATTTCATATGGCATCTATTTCAGAGCTTCATTGAATAAGGGACACCTGTATCGTAGTCAGAATTTACTTTTAATACCCACATCTTCAGAGCCTACCTGAATAACATGCACCTTGGGAAACATCAGGATTCTATTTCGTATAGCCACTCATTTAGAGCCAAATGTAAAAACGCACGCCTGTGGAGTATTCAGGAGTCTCTATTTTATGGACACTCATTCAGAGCTTCACAGAATGATACAGACCTATGGAAATGTCAGGAGTGTATTTCACAGGGCCACTTATTCAGAACCGCAGTGAAGGATCATATACATCTGGAAAATACTCAGGACTCTTTTATATATGGCCACTTATTTTTTTGTTTTGTTTTGTTTTTATTTTATTTTATTTAAATTTTAATTGCATTATAGGTTTTGGGGTACATGTGCAGAACGTGCAAGATAGTTGCATAGGTACACACATGGCAGTGTGTTTTGCTGCCTTCCTCCCCTTCACCCACACTTGATATTCATCCCCAGGCTATCCCCTCCCAGCCCCCCCCGCTGTCCCTCCCCCATTTTCCCCAACAGTCCCCAGTGTATAGTAGACCGCCTCTCTGTGTCATATGGCCACTTATTAATAGACTCAGTGAATAATGCACACCTGGGGTATAGTCTGTAGACTATTTGATATGAACAGTCCCTAAGCACTCAGTGAAAAATGGAGAGCTGAAATATAGTCAGGATGATAGAGTCAGGAGTCTATTTTATGTGGTCACTCCTTCAGAATCTCACTGAACAATACACACCTTAAGAATTGTCAGAGTCCAGGTATTATGGCCACTCAATCACAGCATTACCGAATAATGCACAATTGGGAAACAGTAAAGAGTCTATATAATATGGCTTATAATTCAGAGCTTCATCACTTAATCAGCAGCTGTGTAGTAATCAGTACCCGATTTTATCTTCCCCCAAATTAAGCAGCTTCGTGAATGATACATATATGTGTGATAGTCAGGAGAGTCTTTGATATGGACACTCATACAGAACCTCTTCGAATACTGCACATGTGGGGAATAATCACTAGTGTATTCCATATGGTGATTCCTTTGGAGGGTCAAACAATATTGTGCAACTGTGGAGTAAAATGGGGTCTATTACATAAGGCCACTCTTTCAGTGTTGCAGGGAATAATACATATATCTGATAAGTCAGGAATCTCTTTCACATGGCCACTCGTTCAGGGCCTCTTTGAATAATACTCCCCTCAGAAATAGTCAAGGTTCTACTTCAAATGGCTAAAAATTCAGAGTCTCTGTAAGTAATGCACACCTGGGCAATACGCAAGTCTCTTTTTTATGCCCAGTTAGTCAGAGTCTCATTCAATTATACACACCCGGGAAACAGTTAAGAGTATACTTCACAAAACCAATCATTTAGAGCCTCAGGGAATAATGCACACCAGGGATAGAGTTGAGCGTTTTTTATATGGCCACTCATTCTGTGCCTCCCTGAATGATACACACCTGGAGAATTCTCAGGATTCATTTTCCTACTACCAATCATTTAGAACCTTATAGAGTAATTGACAATGGAGCAATAGTCAGGTGTCTATTTTATATGGCCTCTCATTCAAACTTTCAATGTATAATGAACTTCTATGAAGTAATCAGGACGCTGTTTAAGATATCCACGATTTGAGTGCCTTCCTCAATGATACACACCAGGGTTATAGAATTCTATTTCATATGAACTCTAATTCTGGGTACTGCTGAGTAATACACACGTCGGATAGAGTAAAGAGTTTATTTCTTATGGGCTCTCATAGAGAACCTGTTTTAATAATGCACACATGGTGAATAATAAGGATTCTATGTTGTATGTCTAGTCATTCAGACAAAAAGTAAATAACGAACATGTAGTTTATTAGAAGTCTGTTCCATATGCACCTCATTAACAGCCTCACTGAATATTACACACTTGAGATATAGTCTGGAGTCTATTCTTTATGGCAATTTCTTCAGAGAATCACAGAATACTTAACACCTGTGGAATAGTCAGAAGTCTCTTTCCGACTGCCCCTCATTGAAAACCTCACTAAACGTATACACCTCTGGAAAGAGTCCGGATTCACTTCTATTCCCTTATTCAGAGTCTCACTAAATAATGCACACCTGTGGAATTGTCAGGAGAATTTTTCATGGGCCTCTCATTCTGATTGTCACTGAACAATGTGCTGTAGTCTGGAGTCTATTTCATGTAGACACATATTCAGAGCCTCAGTGAATAAGACAGACCCTTCCTATCATAAAGATTCTAATTAATATAGACACATCTTCTGAGCCTCACTGAATACCACACACCTGTATAATAATTTGGATTCTATTTTCGATGGACATTCATTCAGAGCCTCGGTGAAGAATGCACACCCCTGGGATAGCCAGAAGTCCATTTCATTTGTACACTCATCCATTGCCTCAGATTATAATATGCACGTGTGGATTAGTTGGGGTTCCATTTTATATAGCCACGGACTGGTAACCTCAGTGAATAATGCACATATGTAACGTACTCAGGAGTGCGTTTCATATAGCCACTCATTCAGAGATACATTGGATAATAAAATTATTTAAGATAGATGGAATCCTGTTTCATATGGTCACACAAGAAGAGCCTCACTGAGTAATACACAACTTGGAAAATGTGAGGAGTCTACTATATGTGAGGAGCCTCTCATTTACAGCCTCAGGGAATAAAGCACACATGTGGAGTAGGCACTAATCTATTTTATAAGGCCACAAAATCAAACCTTGTGTGAGCAATACACAAGTTGGGAATAGTCACTAGTCTATTCCATATGCCCAAATATTCAATGTCAGAGTCAATAATTCACTCCTGTGGACTAGTCAGGAAACAATTTTATATGGACAAAGTTTTAGAGCTTCAGTGAATAATATATACCTGGAAAATACTCAGGACGCTCTTTCATATGGCTTCAATTTCAGAGCTTTATTGAATAAGAAACACCTGGATCGTAGTCAGAATTTTCTTTTTACAGCCACATCTTCAGAGCCTACCTGAATAACATACACCTTGGGAAATGTCAGGATTCTATTTCGTATAGCCACTCATTTAGAGCCAAATGTAGAAACGCACTCCTGTGGAGTATTTATGAGTCTGTACATTATGGACACTCATTCAGAGCGTCACAGCATAATACAGACATATGGAAAAATCAGGAGTTTATTTCACATGGCCACTTATTCAGAACCGCAGTGATAAATCATATATATCTGGAAAATACTCAGGATTCTTTTATATATGGCCACTTATTCAGATATTCAATGAATGATGCACACCTGGGGTATAGTCTAGAGACTATTGGATATGACCGTTCCCTAAGCACTCAGTGGATAATGGAGAGCTGAAATATAGTCAGATGATAGAGTCAGGAGTCTACTTTATGTGGTCACTCGTTCAGAAACTCACTGAGGAGTAAACACCTTAAAAATAGTCAGTCTGTACAGGACAACCAGCTCCTATCAAGAACACATGGAGGGATACTTCTACAAGGAGCCATTCTGTGCTCTGGTTTTCAGTCTTCCGTATCAGTGAATTTTCTCTTCTTGTCATTCTGAACGATGGTGGAAGCTGTGATCTGAGAAGCCTGCCTCTTCTCCCAGCACTGGAAGTCATTCAGTCCTTTCTGCCCTGTTTGAAATTAGCCCCTCTCCATCTCATCTAGCCTGGATACCAACACTGAAGTGTCTTCATTGTACGCATTCTGTTAGGAGTCCATGATGCTGCGAAAACGTCCGATTAAAGTCTGCAGCAGAGACTGGGAAATGTCTGCATTCTCAGGACTGTCAAAATGTAGGAGTTTGGGGCCAAACCCGTAGAAGTGGGGCCTCATTTTGTGGAGGTCCACCACATTGGCATCTGCACTGAACACGGTCCTCCAGCCCTCCTGGTAGATCTTGGGGAGTTCCACAGAAATAATCCGTCGCTTGTTGTTAAAAAGTTCTTTTCCAGCCGCAAGGGGAGTTCAAGCTTGGAACCCTGCAGGACCGCGTTGTCATTCTCTGCGCCTCCGCTCCGCTCCAGGAAGAATGCGCGGATGCAAGGCATGGCGGTCTCCATGCGCCCTGGGAGTTTTTCGTGGGACGTCAGGATGTCGTCCAAAGAAAGAAAGTTCTCCTCAGGCCCCAGAGCACCCGACTCCACTCGAAAATAAGCCTCGGACATGACGACCACTTGAGCTTCTCCGCTTCCAATTGCGTGATTTGGAGGAGCCTCGGAGAGTTAGGGGTGTACAAGATGGAGAGACAGAGATTGCTGGTTGACCTGTACAGAAGCAGAATCCTGTCCCATTTCATGGCTTATTTCCTGTGCCCATAGGGAATTATAGGGAACTGGACATGCTGGAGGATGTGGATATCCCTGCCTCTGTAAGTCTTCCAGGACCGTCTCACTCTGTTGACCCACAGCCCAGGCCCTTTAACCCAAAAACCCACAGCCAAGGAGAAATCAAAGTCCTTCCTAATGAAGGATCACTGTCATATAACGTATCACAGTAGAGTCGCAACTGGGATTCCTTGTGTCTAGGAGTTTGGACAGCTTCAGATGTACAGTTTCACTAGCCACAAAGCACAGGGTACAAATTGGGTCATCTTTGCCCGTTTACAAAATGTTCTCTTATCATATTTACCTCATCTGCCTCATGGTTGTACAGAGGATACCACCCCACCATGCTAGCCTGACTTGTAGATATCTATTGCTGCCTGCCTGCAGGGAGTTACCCCAGTTTCCAAAAACAGTCGGCAAGATAAAGGAGGAAAAGGGAAAGGAAGATGAACGGCATGGCTTTTACTGAAGCAAAGACATTGGCCTCTTGCTCTCTACTTAGAGCTTAATGAATTGGAATCTGCATAGCTGAGCAGTTAAACCAGAAGGGAAATGGATAAACTGGGCTTGTTTTTGCCTCTGAGATCCTAAGAACACCTGCACACTTACCCCACTCCCTGTCTAGAAGAGCTTTCAGAAAGTCGTTTGGAATTGAAAAGACGTTATTAAGGAGTATTCACCACCCTGCCTTACATCCCGAAGGCCCTGTTTTCAAAACCTAACATAGCAAATGTAACTGGGCAAGGAACCTCCACTGTGCTTTCTTTTAACCTCTTCAGTAAATGTTGCGATATTATTGCATAGAAGATCACTGACCATTTGCTAGGATCCTGGTTAAGCAAGAACAAATTTCTTTTCCTGGACATCAAGAATGCAGCCTCAGGTAGAGAAACAGCATTCCCTGGGTCAGTGAGACTGTTCACAGCCATCAGTGCTTCCCCTCTGACACCCAACAAAAAGCAAAACTTGCCTTTGTCTTTAGGAATTGTAAAGGGATTTGGGTATCCAGATTGTGCAGATGCAAACTTAGATTGTCAGTGCAAACTTCGAACCACAGAAATGCTTTTAAAATGCCTGTTTTAAGTTGGAACTGATATTTTTATAATTTGATTTTAGTGCTAAATAAATGATTGGCTTTGTATATAAAAAAAAGATAGTCAGAGTCCAGGTATTATGGCCACTCAATCGCAGCATTACCAAAAAATGCACAATTTGGGCAATAGTAAGGAGTCTATACCATATGGCTTCTAATTCAGAGCTTCAGTGCATAATCAGCAGCTGTGTAGTAGTCAGGACACTATTTCAGCTTCTCCCAAATTAAGCAGCTCCATGAATGTTACATATATGAGTGATAGTCAGGAGACTTTTTCATATAGACACTCATACAGAATGGCTTCGAATAGTGCACACGTGGGGACTAATCACAAGTGTATTTCATATGGTAATTTTTTGGAGGGTCAAACAATAACACGCAACTGTGGACTAAAATGGGATCTATTGCATAAGGCCACTCTTTCAGCGTTGCAGAGAATAATATGTATATCTGATAAGTCAGGAATCTCTTTCACATGGCCACTCGTACAGAGCCTCTGTGAATAATAGTCCCCTCAGAAAAAGTCAATGTTCTACTTCAAATGGCTACACATTCAGAGTCTCTGTAAGTAATGCACACCTGAACAATACACAACAGTCTCTTTTTATGCCCACTTATTCAGAGTCTCATTCAATTATACACACCCGGGGAAGAGTTAAGAGTATACCTCACGGAACCAATCATTTACAGCCTCAGTGAATAATGTACACCAGGGTTATAGTCGAGCATTTTTTATATGGCCACTCATTCTGTGCCTCCCTGAATGATACACACCTGGGGAATCCTCAGGATTCAAATTCATACTACCACTCATGTAGAACCCTATAGAATAATTCACAATGGAGCAATAGTCAGGTGTCTATTTCATATGGCCTCTCATTCAAAGTTTCAGTGTATAAAGAACTTCTATGGATTAATCAGGACGCTGCTAAAGAGAGCCGGGAATTGAGTGCCTTCCTGAATGATACACACCTGGGTTATAAAATTTTATTTTATATGAACTCTAATTCTGTGTGCCACTGAGTAATACACACGTGGGATAGTGTAAGGACTTTATTTGTTATGGGCACTCATAGAGAACCTGTTTGATTAATGCACACACGGCGAAAAATAAGGATTCTATGTGGTACAGTTAGTCATTCAGACAAAAAGTGAATAACACACATGTGGATTATTAGAAGTCTGTTTCATATGCCCCTCTTTAAGAGCCTCACTGAATATTACACACTTGCGATGTAGTCTGGAGTCTGTTCTTTATGGCCAATCATTCAGAGAATCGCTAAATAATGAACACCTGTGGAATAGTCAGAAGTCTCTTTCCGAACGCCACTCATTGAAAGCCTCACTAACTGTACACACCTGAGTAAAGAGTCAGGATATATTTCGATTCCCTCATTCAGAGTCTCACTAAATAATGCACACCTGTAGAATTGTCAGGAGAATTGTTCTTGCGGCCTCCCATTAGGAGTGTCACTGAACAATGTGCTGTAGTCTGGAGTCTATTTCATGTAGACACATATTCAGAGCCTCAGTGAATAAGACAGAGCCTTGCTATTGTAAAGATTCTTATTAATATGGACAAATCTTCTGAGCCTCACTGAATACTACACACCTGTAGAATAATTTGGAGTCTATTTTCGATGGAAATTCATTCAGAGGCTCGGTGAAGAATGCACACCCCTGGGGTAGCCAGAAGTCCATTTGATTTGTACACTTGTCCATAGTCTCAATTTATAATATGCGCGTGTGTATAAGTTGGGGTTCCATATCATATAGCCATGGACTCGTAACCTCAGTGAATAATGCACATATGTAACGTACTCAGAAGTCTGTTTCATATAGCCACTCATTCAGAGATTCATTGGATATTAAAATTATTTAAGATAGACAGAATCCCGTTTCATATGGTCACACAAGAAGGGCCTCACTGAGTAATAGACACCTGGGAAAATGTGAGTAGTCTACTATACATAGCCTCTCATTTACAGCCTCAGGGAATAATGCACACGTGTGGAGAAGGCAACAATCTATTTTATATGGCCACTAAATCAAACCATGTGTGAGCAATACACAAGTTGGGAATAGTCACTAGTCTATTCCATATGCCCAAATATTCAAAGTCAGAGTCAATAATTCACTCCTGTGGACTAGTCAGGAAACAATTTCATATGGACCAAGTTGTAGAGCTTCAGTGAATAATATATCCCTGGGAAATACTCAGGATGCTATTTAATATGGCGTCTATTTCAGAGTTTCGTTGAATGAGGAACACATGTATCATAATCAAAATTTTCTTTTAATTGCCACATCTTCAGAGCCTCATGGAATAATATAACCCTTGGGAAAAGTCAGGATTCTATTTCATATACCGACTCATTTAGAGCCGAATGTAAAAACACAGGCCTGTGGAGTATTCAGGAGACTCTATTTTATGGACACTCATTCAGAGGTTCACAGAATAATAAAGACCTATGGAAATGTCAGGAGTGTATTTCACATGGCCAGTTATTCAGAACCGCAGTGAAGGATCATATACATCTGAAAAAAACTCAGGATTCTTTTATATATGGCCACTTATTAAGAGACTCAGTGAATAATGCACACCTGTGGTATGCTCTGGAGATTAATTGATATGGCCATTCCCTAAGCACTCAGTCAAAAATGGAGACCTGAAATATAGTCAGGATGATAGAGTAAGAAGTCTACTTTATGTGGGCACTCGTTCTGAAACTCACTGAAGAATCCACAACTTAAGAATTGTCAGAGTGCAGGTATTATGGCCACTTAATCACAACATTACAGAATAATGCAATATTTGGGCAATAGAAAAAAGTCTATATCATATGGCTTCTAATTCAGAGCTTCAGGGCATAATCAGCAGCTGTGTAGTAGTCAGGACCCATTTCAGCTGTTCCCAAATTAAGCAGCTCCGTGAATAATACATATAGGAGTGATAGTCAGGAGACTCTTTGATATGGACACTCATACAGAACCTCTTCGAATACTGCACACGTGGGGAACAATCACTAGTGTATTTCTTATTTTTTTTTTAATTTTTATTGCATTATAGGTTTGGGGTACATGTGCAGGACGTGAAACATAGTTGCATAGGTACACACATGGCAGTGTGTTTTCCTGCCTTCCTCCCCTTCACCCACACTTGGTATTCATCCCCAGGCTATAACCCCCCGCCCCCCCCCGCTGTCAATCCCCCATTTCCCCCAACAGTCCCCAGTGCATAATAGACCGCCTCTCTGTGTCCATGTGTTCTCATTTTTCTCACCAACTTATGAGTGAGTATATGCGGTATTTCTTTTTCTGTTCTTGTGTCAGTTTGCTGAGAATGATGTTCTCCAGATTCATCCATGTCCTTACAAAGGACACAAACACATCATTTTTGATTGCTGCATAATATTCCATGGTATATATGTGCCACATTTTCCCAGTCCAGTCTATCATCGATGGGCATTTGGGTTGGTTCCAGGTCTTTGCTATTGTAAACAGTGCTAAAATGAACATTCGTGTGCATATGTCCCTAAAGCAGAACGATTTATAGTCTTTTGGATAGATACCCAGTAATGGGATTGCTGGGTCAAATGGAATTTCTATTTCTAGGTCCTTGATGAATTGCCACACTGTCTTCCACAACGGTTGAACTAATTTACACTCCCACCAAAAGTGTAAGAGTGTTCCTATTTCTCCACATCCTCTCCAGCATCTGCTGTCTCCAGATTTTTTAATGATCGCCATTCTAACTGGTGTGAGATTGTATCTCAATGTGGTTTTGATTTGCATCTCTCTAATGACCAATGATGATGAGCACTTTTTCATATCTTTGTTGGCCTCATGTATGTCTTCTTTTGTAAAGTTTCTGTTCATATCCTTTGCCCATTTTTGAATGGGCTTGTTTGTTTTTTTCCTGTAAATCTGTTTGAGTTCCTTGTAAATTCTGGATATCAGCCCTTTGTCAGATGTGTAAACTGCAAAGATTTTTTCCCATTATGATGGTTGCCAATTCACTCTAGTGACTGTTTCTTTTGCCATGCAGAAGCTGTGGAGTTTGATTAGGTCCCATTTGTCTATTTAGGCTTTTGTTGCCAATGCTTTTGGTGATTTGTTCATTAAGTCCTTGCCTACTCCTATGTCCTGAACGGTTTTGCCTAGATTTTCTTCTAGGATTTTTATGGTGCCAGGTCTTACGTTTAAGTCTTTAATCCATCTGGAGTTTATTTTAGTGTAAGGTATCAGAAAGGTTTCCAGTTTCTGCTTTCTGCACATGGCTAGCCAGTTTTCCCAACACCATTTATTAAATAGGGAATCCTTTCCCCATTGCTTGTTTTTGTCTGGTTTATCAAAGATAATATGGTTGTAGATATGTTGTGTTGCCTCCGATGCTTCGGTTCTCTTCCATTGGTCTATATCTCTGTTTTGGTACAAGTACCATGCTGTTTTGATTACTGTAACCTTGTAGTATAGTTTGAAGTCTGGTAGCGTGATGCCTCCCGCTGTGTTCTTTTTGCTTAGAATTGACTTGGCTATGCGGGCTCTTTTTTGGTTCCATATAAAATTCATGGCGTTTTTTTCCAGTTCTGTGAAGAAATTCAATGGTAGTTTGATGGGGATAGCATTGATTGTGTAAATTACTTTGGGCAGTACAGCCATTTTCACAATATTGATTCTTCCTAACCACGAACATGGAATGTTTCTCCATCTATTTGTGTCCTATCTTATTTTGTTGAGCAGTTGTTTGTAGTTTTCCTTAAAGAGGTCCCTTACTTTCCTAGTGAGTTGTATTCCTAGGTATTTTATTTTCTTTTTAGCAATTGTGAATGGCAGTTCGTTCTTAATTTGGTTCTATTTAAGTCTGTTATTGGTGTATAGGAACGCTTGTGATGTTTTAACATTGATCTTATATCCTGAGACTTTGCTGAAGTTGCCGGAGCTTTTGGGCTGAGGTGATGGGGTCTTCTAGGTATATTATTATGTCGTCTGCAAATAGAGACAATTTGGCTTCCACCTTTCTATTTGAATACCCTTTATTTCTTTTTCTTGCCTCATTGCTCTGGCTAGAACTTCCAGTACTATGTTGAATAGAAGCGGTGAGAGAGCCCATCCTTGTCTAGTGCTGGATTTCAAAGGGAATGCTTCCAGTTTTTGCCCATTAAGTATGATATTGGCTGTTAGTTTGTCGTAAATAGCTTTTATTACTTTGAGATATGTTCCATCAATACCATGTTTATTGAGGGTTTTTAGCATAAAGGGCTGCTGAATTTTGTCAAATGCCTTCTCTGCGTCAATTGAGTTAATAATTTGGGTTTGTTTTTGCTTCTGTTTATGTGGTGAATTACATTTATAGACTTGTGTATGTTGAATGAGGCTTGCATCCCTGGGATGCATCCTACTTGATCATGATGGATAACATTTTTAATGTGCTGTTGCAATCGGTTTTCCAGTATTTTATTTAAGATTTTTGCATCTATGTTCATCACGGATATTGGCCTGAAGTTTTCTTTTTTGGTGAGTCTCTGCCGCGTTTTGGTATCAGAATGATGTTGGTCTCATAAAAGTATTTGGGAAGAGTTTCCTCTTTTTGAATTATTTGGAATATTTTCAGAAAGAATGTTATCAGATCCTCTTTGTGTGACTGGTAGAATTTGGCTGTGAACCCATCTGGACATGGGCTTTTTTTGTGTGGTAGGCTCTTAGTGGCTGCCTCAACTTCTGACCTTGTTAGTGGTCTATTCATAGTTTTTCTTCCTCCTGGTTTGGGCTTGGGAGGACACAGGCGTCCAGGAATTTATCCATTTCTTCCTGATTTACTAGTTTCTCTGCATAGAGTTGTTTGTAGTATTCTCTGATAATGATTTGGATTTCTGTGGAATCTGTGGTGATTTCCCCTTTATCGGTTTTTATTGCATCTATTTGGTTGTTCTCTCTTTTCTTTTTTATCAGTCTGGCTAGTGGTCTGTCTATTTTGTTAATCTTTTCGAAAAACCAGCTCTTAGATTTACTGATTTTTTGAAGGGTTTTCTTGTCTCTATTTCCTTCAGTTCTGCTCTGATCTTAGTTATTTTTTGTCTTCGGCTAGGTTTTGAGATTTTTTGATCTTGCTCCTCTAGCTCGTTCAATTTTGACGATAGGCTGTCAATTTTGGATCTCTCCACTCTTCCCATGTGGGCAATTATTGCTATATATTTTCCTCTACAGACTGCTTTAAATGTGTCCCAGAGATTCTGGTACGTTGTGTCTTCATTCTCGTTGGTTTCAAAGAGCTTCTTTTTTTCTGCCTTCATTTCATTGTTTATCCAATCAACATTCAAGAGCCAGTTGTTCAGTTTTCTTGAAGCTGTGCGGTTCTGAGTTATTTTTTGAATTCTGTGTTCCAACTTGATTGCACTATGGTCTGAGAGACTGTTTGTTATGATTTCCGTTGTTTTGCATTTGCTGAGGAGTGCTTTACTTCCAATTATGTGGTCAATTTTGGAGTCGGTTTGATGTGGTTCTGAGAAGAATGTATATTCTGTGGATTTGGCGTAGAGAGTTCTGTAAATGTCTATCAGCTTTGCTTGTTCCTGGTCTGAGTTCAAGTCCTGGATATCCTGGTTAATTTTCTGTCTGGTTGATCTGTCTGCTATTGACAGTGGAGTGTTAAAGTCTCCCACTATTATTGTGTGGGAGTCTACGTCTCTTTGTAAGTCATTAAGAACATGCCTTATATATATGGGTGCTCCTACATTGGGTCCATATATATTTAGAAACGTTAGCTCTTCTTGTTGTATCGATCCTTTTACCATTATGTAATAACCTTCTTTGTCCCTTTTGATCTTTGTTGCTTAAAGCCTATTTTATCAGAGATGAGAATTGCAACTCCTGTTTTTTTTTTTGCTCTCCATTTGCTTGGTAAATCTTCCTCCATCCTTTTATTTTGAGCCTTTGTGTATCTTTGCCTGTGAGGTGTGTTTCCTGGATACAGCACACCGATGGGTTTTGGCATTTTATCCAATTTGCCAGTCTGTGTCTTTTGATTGGTGCATTTAGCCCATTTACATTCAGGGTTAATATTGTTATGTGTGAATTTGATACTGCCATTTTGATGCTACCTGGCTGTTTTGCCCGTTGGTTCATGTACATTCTTCATTTTGTTGATGGTCTTTAGCATTTGGTATGCTTTTAGGATGGCTGGAACTGGTTGTTTCTTTCTATGTGTAGTGCCTCTTTCAGGAGCTCTTGTAAAGCAGGCCTAGTGGTGACAAAATCTCTGAGTACTTGCTTGTTCGTGAAGGATTTTATTTTTTCTTCACTTATGAAGCTCAGTTTGGCTGGATATGAAATTCTGGGTTGAAAGCTCTTTTCTTTAATGATGTTGAATATTGGCCCCCACTCTCTTCTGGCTTGTAGAGTCTCTGCCGAGAGATCTGCTGTGAGTCTGATGGGCTTCCCTTTGTGAGTGACCCGACCTTTCTCTCTGGCTGCCCTTAGTATTTTCTCCTTCATTTCAACGCAGATGAATCTGACGATTATGTACCTTGGGGTTGCTCTTCTTGCGGAGTATCTTTGTGGTGTTCTCTGTATTTCCTGGAGTTGAGTATTGACCTGTCTTGCTAGGTTGGGGAAATTTTCCTGGATAATATCCTGAAGAGTGTTTTCCAGCTTGGATTCATTCTCTTCGTCTCATTCTGGTACACCTATCAAACGTAGGTTGGGTCTCTTCACATAGTCCCACATTTCTTGGAGATTTTGTTCATTCCGTTTTGTACTTTTTTTAAAATCTTGGTTTCTCATTTTATTTCATTGAGTTGATCTTCAACTTCTGATATTCTTTCTTCAGCTTGGTCAATTCGGCTTTTGAAACTTGTGCATGCTTCGCGAAGTTCTCGTGTTGTGTTTTTCAGCTTCTTCAATTCATTCATATTCCTCTCTAAGTTGTCCATTCTTTTTATCAATTCCTCGAATCTTTTTTCAAATCGTTTTTTAAGGTTCTTAGTTTCTTTGCACTGGTTTAGTACATGTTCCTTTAGCTCACTGAAGTTTGGCATTATCCACTGAAGTCTGATTCTGTCATTTTGTCGCATTCATTCTCCATCCAGCTTTGTTCCCTTGCTGGTGAGGAACTTTGGTCCTTTTTTGGAGGTGAGGTGTTTTGGTTTCAGGTGCTTTCCTCCTTTTTGCGCTGGTTTCTTCCCATCTTTATGGATTTATCCGCCTGTCGTCTTAGTCGTTGCTGATTTTTCAATTGGGTCTCTGTGTGGATGCTGAGATTGTTGATGATGAAGTATTCCTGTTACTTAGTTTTCCCTCTAATTGTCTATCCCCTCTGCTGTATGAGTGCTGAGGTCCACTCCAGGCCCTGCTTCTCTGGGGTATACCTGCAGCAGCTGCGGGACAGTGAGGGATGTTACCAGTTTCTTCTTCTGCTGTCCTTGTTCCAGAATAATGCCAGCCAAATGTCAGTCTGATTAGTTCTTTTCTGTGGTGACTCCTTATATATATAGGGGTCAGTGAGCTGCTTGAGGAGACAGTCTGTGCTTTATAGGAGCTCCAGTGCTGAGCTGTGAGCTCCGTTGTTCATTCAGGGTTGTTGGGAGGTTGTTTATGTCTGCTGCAATTGACCTCATGAAACACCACTCTTTTATTTCCCCCCTTAGATGCTCTGTCTCCGGGAGTTGGGGCTTTCTTTATGAGTATCTGTTGCACTGTCCTGCCCCACTAGGCCGCACTCTATTCACTATTTGCCTGCTGGGGCTCTGACCTGCTGGCACGGTTCTGCCCTGTTGCTGCTGGGCTCCCTTCTGCTGTGGAGCACTGCCGGCTCCTGGTGGTGTCTCTCTGGTATGGCAGGTTGCCTCGGCAATGGCAGTCTGCGTCAGTCCTGGGCAGTACTTCAGTGGGGGTGGACTGCGTCAGCAATGGTGGACGCCCCTCCCTCACTGGGCTGCACCGTCCTAGATGCTGGCAGCAAAACTCTCAGCCCCAAGCACCTCCAGTTGCCTCCCTGCTTGTCCCCATGAGCGTGTGACCCGCCGAGCCCGATCACCCAGCTCCCTGCCTCAGAGTCCGTCCTCTCTCTCTCTCTCTTCCTCTCCCCAAGCTGAAAAGTCGACTCTCTCACTGGCGCCCCAGTAGCCTGCCGATAGGGCACTGGGATCCGTGTGATCTCCAGTGCCACTGCCCACTACCTCTGCTCAGATCATGCTTCCCAGGAAACTCCTGGTCTGGCTCATTGTCCAAGTCCCGTTCAATCAGATGAACATGCCAATCTGCCCTTCCAAATCCCAGATTACCGGTTTAACAGAGCACC
The DNA here is from genome assembly GCA_031835075.1 of Saguinus oedipus. Lineage (NCBI taxonomy): Eukaryota > Metazoa > Chordata > Mammalia > Primates > Cebidae > Saguinus > Saguinus oedipus. Next base: position 30,950,225 of record CM063180.1, on the reverse strand, counting down.
CAGACCAGTGAGTTCCGTGCCAGGTCCCGCTGTGGCGCTGGCCGAAGAGACAGCGAAAGCCCGCTGTGTTAGCTGGCTCCGCTAGCGTCCCGTGTCTCTCCCACACCTGGGACTTTCAACTCTCTGGGCATAAAAGGAACATCCGAGAATGCGGCTAGGACTCACCCTCTGTGCCTTAACTGAGAGCTGCAATCCTGAGTCGCCTCTACGACTCAATCTTGCCTCCTCCCCCCCACTAGTGTATTTCATATGGTGATTTTTTTGGAGGGTCAAACAATAACGTGCAACTGTGGACTAAAATGGGGTCTATTACATAAGGCCACTCTTTCAGTGTTGCAGCGAATAATATGTATATCTGAAGTCAGAAATCTCTTTCACGTGGCCACTCGTTGACAGCCTTTGTGAATAATGCTCCCCTTATAAATAGTCAAGGTTCTACTTCAAATGGTTACACATTCAGAATCTCTGTAAGTAATGCACACCTGGGCAATACACAAGAGTCTCTTTTTATGCCCACTTATTCAGAGTCTCATTCAATTATACACACCCAGGGAAGAGTTAAATGTATACCTCACGTAACCAAACATTTAGAGCCTCAGTGAATAATGCACACCAGGTTTATAGTCGAGCATTTTTTATATGGCCACTCTTTCTGTGCCTCCCTGAAAGATACACACCTGGGGAATCCTCAGGATTCAATTTCATACTACCACTCATGTAGAACCCTATAGAATATTTCACAATGGAGCAATAGTCAGGTTTCTATTTCATATGGCCTCTCATTCAAAGGTTCAGTTTATAAGGAACTTCTTTGGAGTAATCAGGACGCCGTTTTAGAGAGCCAGAAATTGAGTGCCTTCCTGAATGACACACACCTGGGTTATAAAATTCCATTGCATATGAACTCTAATTCTGGGTACCGCTGAGTAATACACACGTGACATAGTGTACGGAGTTTAGTTGATATGGACACTCATAGAGAACATTTTTTATTAATGCACACACGGCGAATAATAAAGATTCTATGTTGTACGGCTAGTCATTCAGACAAAAAGTGAAAAACGCACATGTGGATTATTAGGAATCTGTTTCATATGCCCCTCTTTTACAGCCTCACTGAATATGGCACACTTGAGATGTAGTCCGGATTCTGTTCGTTATGGCCATTCATTCAGAGAATCGCTGAATAATGAACACCTGTGGAATAGTCAGAAGCCTCTTTCCGACCACCACTCATTGAAAGCCTCACTAAATGTACCGACCTGTGGAAAGAGTCAGGATTTATTTCTATTCCCTCATTCAGAGTCTCACGAAATAATGCACACCTATGAAATTATCAGGATAATTTTTCACGTGGACTCTCATTCCGAGTGTCACTAGAACAATGTGCTGTAGTCTGGAGTCTATTTCATGTAAACACATATTCAGAGCCTCAGTGAATAAGACAAACCCTTGCAATCGTGAAGATACTAATTAATATGGACACATCTTCTGAGCCTCACTGAATAATACACACCTGTACAATAACTTGGAGTCTATTTTCGATGGACATTCATTTAGAGCCTCATTGAGTAATGCACACCCCTGGGATAGCCAGAAGTCCATTTCATCCATAGCCTCAGTTTATATTATGCACGTTTGGATTATTTGGGGTTCCATTTCATATAGCCAAGGACTCGTAACCACAGTGAATGATGCACATATGTAACGTACTCAGCAGTCTGTTTCATATAGACACTCATTCAGAGATTCATTGGATAATAAAATTATTTAAGATAGACAGAATCCCGTTTTATATGGTCACACAAGAAGAGCCTCACTGAGTAATACACTTCTGGAAAAATGTGAGGATTCTACCATATATAGCCTCTAATTTAAAGCCTCAGGGAATAATGTACACTTGAGGTGTTGTTACTAATCTATTTTATATGGCCACAAAATCAAAACCTGAGTGAGTAATAAACAAGTTTTGAATGCTCACTAGTTTATTCCATATCCCCAAATATTCAAAGTCAGAGTCAATAATTCACTCCTGTAGACTAGTCAGGAAACAATTTCATATGGACCAAGTTTTAGAGATTCAGTGAATAATATATCCCTGGGAAATACTCAGGATGCTATTTCATATGGCGCCTATTTCAGAGTTTCATTGAATAAGGAACACTTGTATCATAATCAAAATTTTCTTTTAATTGTCACATCTTCAGAGCCTCATGGAATAATATAACCCTTGGAAAAAGTCAGGATTCTCTTTCGTAAAGCCACTCATTTAGAGCCGAATGTAAAAACGCAGGCCTGTGGAGTATTCAGGAGTCTCTATTTTTTGGACACTCATTCAGAGCGTCACAGAATAATAAAGACCTATGGAAAAGTCAGGATGAAATTTCACGTGGCCAGTTATTCAGAACCGCAGTGAAGGGTCATATACATCTGGAAAATACTCAGGATTCTTTCATATATGTCCATTTATTCAGAGATTCTGTGAATAAGGCACACCTGGTGTATAGTCTGGAGACTATTGGATATGACCGTTTCCTAAGCAGTCAGTGGAAAATGGAGAGCTGAAATATAGTCAGGATGATAGAGTCAGAAGTCTACTTTATGTGGGCATTCGTTCCAAAGCTCGCTGAAGAATACACAAATTAAAAATTGTCAGAGTAGAGGTATTATGGCCACTCAATCACAGCATTACCGAATAATGCACAATATGGGCAATAGTAAGGAGTCTATATCATATGGCTTCTAATTCAGAGCTTCAGGGCATAATCAGCAGCTCTGTAGTAGTCAGGACCCTATTTCAGCTTCTCCCAAATTAAGCGGCTCGGTGAATGATACATATATGATTGATAGTCAGGAGACTCTTTGATATGGACACTCATACAGAACCTCTTCGAATACTGCACACGTGGGGTATAATCACTGGTGTATTTCATATGGTGATTTTTTGAAGGTCAAACAATAACGCGCAACTGTGGACTAAAATGGGGTCTATTACATAAGGCCACTCTTTCAGTGTTGCAGGGAATAATATGTATATCTGATAAGTCAGGAATCTCTTTCACATGGCCACTCGTTCAGGGCCTTTGTGAATAATGCTCCCCTCAGAAATAGTCAAGGTTCTACTTTAAATGGCTACATATTCAGAGTCTCTGTAAGTAATGCACACCTGGGCAATACACAACAGTCTCTTTTTATGCCCACTTTTTCAGAGTTCATTCAATTATACACACCCAGGGAAGAGTTAAGAGTATATCTCACGTAACCAATCATTTAGAGCCTCAGTGAATAATGCACACCAGGTTTATAGTCGAGCATTTTTTATATGTCCTCTCATTCTGTGCCTCCCTGAATAATACACACCTGGGGAATCCGCAGGATTCAATTTTATACTACAACTCATGTAGAACCCTATAGAATAATTCACAATGGAGCAATAGTCAGGTTTCTATTTCATATGGCCTCTCATTCAAAATTTCAGTTTATAAAGAACTTCTTTGGAGTAATCAGGACATTGCTTAAGAGAGCCAGGAATTGAGTACCTTCCTGAATGATACACACCTGGGTTATAGGATTCCATTACATATGAACTTTAATTCTGGGTACTGCTGAGTAATACACACGTGAGATGGTGTACAGAGTTTAGTTGTTAGGGGCACTCATAGAGAACCATTTTGATTAATGCACACACGGCGAATAATAAAGATTTTATGTGGTACACCTAGTCATACAGACAAAAAGTGAATAACGCACATTTGGATTATTAGAAGTCTATTTCTTATGCCCCTCTTTCACAGCCTCACTGAATATTGCACACTCGAGATGTAGTCTGGAGTCTGTTTTTTATGGCCATTCATTCAGAGAATCGCTGAATAATGAACACCTGTGGAATAGTCAGAAGTCTCTTTCTGACCACCACTCATTGAAAGCCTCACTAAATGTACAGACCTGTGGAAAGAGTCAGGATTTATTTCTATTCCCTCATTCAGAGTCTCACTAAATAATGCACACCTGTGGAATTGTCAGAATAATTTTTCATGCGGACTCTCATTCCTAGTGTCACTTGAACAATGGGCTGTAGTCTGGAGTCTATTTCAGGTAAACACATATACAGAGCCTAAGTGAATAAGACAGACCCTTGCAATCGTAAAGATACTAATTAATATGGACACATCTTCTGAGCCTCACTGAATAATACACACCAGTAGAATAACCTGGAGTCTATTTTCGATGGACATTAATTCAGAGCCTCGTTGAAACAATGCACACCCCTGGGATAGCCAGAAGTCCATTACATTTGTACACTCATCCATAGCCTCAGTTCATAATATGCACGTATGGATTATTTGGGGTTCCATTTCATATAGCCAAGGACTCGTAACCTCAGTGAATAATGCACATATGTAACGTACTCAGCAGTCGGTTTCATATAGCCACTCATTCAGAGATTCATTGGATAATAAAATTATTTAAGACAGACAGAATCCCGTTTCATATGGTCACACAAGAAGAGCCTCACTGAGTAATACACACCTGGGAAAACGTGAGAATTCTACCATATATAGCCTCTAATTTACAGCCTCAGGGAATAGTGCTCACTTTTGGAGTAGGTACTAATCGATTTTATATGGCCACAAAATCAAATCCTGAGTGAGCAGTAAAGTAGTTTGGAATGCTCACTAGTTTTTTCCATACGCCGAAATATTCAAAGTCAGAGTCAATAATTCACTCCCATGAACTAGTCAGGAAACATTTTCATATGAACCAAGTTTTAGAGCTTCAGTGAATAATATATCCCTGGGAAATACTCAGGATGCTATTTCATATGGCGTCTATTTCAGAGCTTGATTGAATAAGGAACACCTGTATCATAATCAAAATTTTCTTTTAATTGCCACATCTTCAGAGCCTCATGGAATAATATACCCCTTGGGAAAAGTCAGGATTCTCTTTCGTATAGCCACTCATTTAGAGCCGAATGTAAAACCCAGGCCTGTGGAGTATTCAGGAGTCTCAATTTTATGGACACTGATTCAGAGCATCACAGAATAATAAAGACCTAGAGAAAAATCAGGAGTGTATTTCACATTGCCACTTATTCAGAACCGCAGTGAAGGATCATATACCTCTGGAAAATATTCAGGATTCTTTTATGTATGGCCACTTATTCAGAGACTCACTGAATAATGCACACCTGGGGTATAGTCTGGAGACTGTTGGATATGACCGTTCCCTAAGCACTCAGTGGAAAACAGAGAGCTGAAATATAATCAGGATGATAGAGTCAGAAGTCTACTTTATGTGGGGACTCGTTTCGAATCTCCCTGAAGAAGACACAACTTAAGAACTGTCAGAGTGCATGTATTATGGCCACTCAATCACAGCATTACCGAATAATGCACAATTTGGGCAATAGTAAGGCGTTTATATCATATGGCTTCTAATTCAGAGCTTCCGTGCATAATCAGCAGCTGAGTAGTAGTCAGGACCCTATTTTAGCTGCTCCCAAATTAAGCAGCTCCGTGAATGATACATATATGAGTGATAGCCTGGAGACTCTTTCATATGGACACTCATACAGAACCTCTTCGAATACTGCACATGTTGGGAATGATCACTAGTTTATTTCATATGGTGATTTTTTAGTGGGTCAAACAGTAATGTGCAACTGTGGACTAAAATGGGATCTACTACATAAGGCCACTCTTTCAGTGTTGCAGGGAATAATATGTATATCTGATAAATCAGGAATCTCTTTCACATGGCCACTCGTTCAGGGCCTTTGTGAATAATGCTCCCCTCAGAAATAGTCAAGGTTCTACTTCAAATGGCTACACATTCAGACTCTGTGTAAGTAATGCACAACTGGGCAATACACAACAGTCTCCTTTTATGCCAATTTAGTCAGAGTCTCATTCAATTATACACACACTGTGAAAAGTTAAGCGTATACCTCACGAAACCAATCATTTAGAGACTCAGTGATTAATGCACACCAGGGTTATAGTCGAGCATTTTTTATATGGCCACACATTCTGTGCCTCCCTGAGTGATACACACCTGGGGAATCCTCAGGAATCAATTTCATACTACAACTCATGTAGAACCCTATAGAATAATTCACAATGGAGCAATAGTCAGGTGTCTGTTTCATATGGCCTCTCATTCAAAGTTTCATTGTATAAAGAACTTCTATGGAGGAATCAGGACGCTGCTTAAGAGAGCCAGGAATTGAGTGCCTTCCTGAATGATACACACCTGGGTTATAGGATTCTATTTCATATGAACTCTAATTCTGGGTGCCGCTGAGTAATACACATGTGGGACAGTTTAAGGAGTTTATTTGTTATGGGCACTCATAGAGAACCTGTTTGATTAATGCACACATGGCGAATAATAAGGATTCTATGTGGTATGTCATTCAGACAAAAAGTGAATAACGCACGTGTGGATTATTAGAAGTCTGTTTCATATGCCACTCTTTCACAGCCTCACAGAATATTACACACTTGAGATATAGTCTGGAGTCTATTCTTTATGGCCATTCATTCAGAGAATTGCTGAATAATGAACACCTGTGGAATAGTCAGAAGTCTCTTTCCAACCACCACTCATTGAAAGCCTCATTAAATGTACCCACATGTGGAAAGAGTCAGGATTTACTTCCATTTCTTCTTTCAGAGTCTCACTAAATAATGCACACCTGTGAAACAGTCAGGAGAATTTTTTATGCGGCCTCTCATTCCGAGTGTCACTGAACAATGTGCTGTAGTCTGGAGTCTATTTCATGTAGACACATATTCAGAGCCTCAGTGAATAAGACACACCCTTGCTTTCATAAAGATTCTAATTAATATGGACACATCTTCTGAGCCTCAATGAATAATACACACCTGTTGAATAATTTGGAGTCTATTTTCGATGGACTTTCATTCAGAGCCTCGGTGAAGAATGCACACCGCTGGGGTAGCCAGAAGTCCATTTCATTTGTACACTCATCCATAGCCTCAGTTTATATTATGCACGTGTGGATTAGGTGGGGTTCCATTTCATATAGCCACGGACTCGTATCCTCAGTGAATAATGCCCACATGTAACGTTTTAAGCAGTCTGTTTCATATAGCCACTCATTCAGAAATTCATTGGATACTAAAATTATTTAAGATAGACAGAATCCCGTTTCATATGGTCACACAAGAATAGCCTCACTGAGTAATACACACCTGGGAAAATGTGAGGAGTCTACTATATATAGCCTCTCATTTACAGCCTCAGGGAATAATGAACACGTGTGGAGTTTTCACTAATCAATTTAAATGGCCACAAAATCAAACCCTGAGTGAGCAATACACAAGTTGGGAATAGTCACTAGTCTATTCCATATTCTCAAATATTCAACGTCAGAGTCAATAATTCACTTTTGTGGACTAGTCAGGAAACAATTTCATATGGACAAAGTTTTATAGCTTCAGTGAATAATATATCCCTGGGAAATACTCATCAAACTATCTCATATGGCATCTAATATGTCTTCATTGAATAATGAACACCTGTATCGTAGTCAGAATTTTTTTTTTTAATGGCCACAAATTCAGAGCCTAACTGAATAATATACACCTTGGAAAAAGTCAGGATTCTATTTCGTATAGCCACTCATTTACAGCCGAATGTAAAAACGCACGCCTGTGGAGTATTCAGGAGTCTCTACTTTATGGACACTCATTCAGAGTGTCACAGAATAATACAGACCTATGGAAAATTTAGGAGTGTGTTTCACATGGCCACTTATTCATCAATGCAGTAAAGGATCATATTCATATGGAAAATACTCAGGATTCTTTTTTATATGGCCACTTATTCAGAGACTCAGTGAATAATGCACACCTGGCGTATAGTCTGGAGACTATTTGATATGACTGTTCCCTAAGCACTCAGTGGAAAATGGAGAGCTGAATTTCAGTCAGGATGATAGAGTCAGGAGTCAACTTTATGTGTCACTCCTTCAGTAACTCACTGAAGATTACACACCTTTTTTTTGTTTGTTTGTTTTGTTTTGTTTTGTTTTCAGTAACTCATGTCACTTGTTATCCCAGCACTTCGGGAGGCTGAGGTGGGCAGATCACCTGAGCTCAAGAGTTTAAGACCAGCCTGCCCAATATGGTGAAACCCCATCTCTACCAAAACCACAAAAATTAGTAGGGCATGGTCTTGGGTGCCTGTAATCCCAGCTACTCAGGAGGCTGAGGCAGGAGAATCGCTTGAACCTGTGAGGTGGCAATTTCAGTGAGCCGAGACTTTACCACTGCAACCTGGGTGACAGAGCAAGACTCAGTCTCAAAAGAAAGGACTCCCAACAATCCCACCAATAATCTGCCTTAAAAGTTTTATTTCTACTTTGTTCTCAACTGTCCCACCTCTGGCCTTCAATCTCATTAAAATGCACTTTGTTGTTGTTGTTGTTATTGTTATTAGAAGGAAAGGAAAAGAGGGGAAGAAAAAGAGGGAGAGAGAACCGGAATATTTCTTTATTCTATGAATGGGTATTAATAATGGCCGATCATAAATTTGTTTATTTAAAGTGGAGAATGCATATTTTATGTATCTAAATTGGCGAGATCTACAAGTGCTTATTAAGTTTACTTGTTACTGATCTGAGTTCAGATTCTGAATATCCTTATTAATTTTCTGTCTCATTGAATTTAAATCACTTTATGGGTCTTGTGTATCTGGGTGTTAGGATGCATTGACCCTTATATCTTTGTTGCTTTGAAATCTGTTTTATCAAATGCATGAATTGAAACTCCTTTTTGTTTATTTATTTGTTTTTGTTCTCCATTTGGTTGGTAGATGTTTCTCCAACCCTTTCTTTTGAGTCTTGTGTATCTTTGGATATGAAATGGGTCTGGATGTTGTATACTTTTAGGTTTTAGCTGTATCTTTTGATTGAGGAATTTAGTTGATTTCAATTTAGGATTACTGCCATTTGATGTTAACTGGCTATTTTATACATACATTGATGTAAATTCTTCTTTATGTTGATGCTCTTTACTTTTTGGTATGTTTTTAGAAAGGCTAATCCTGGTTGTTCCTTTCTGTGTGTAATGCTTCTTTCAGAAGTTTTTGTAAAGCAGGCCTGGTGGTAATAAAATCTTTGAGTACTTGCTGGTTCATAAAAGATTTTATTTTTCCTTCAATTGTGAAGCTTAGTTTGGCAGGATATGAAATTCTGGGCTGAAAGTTCTGTTCTTTAAGGATGTTAAATATTGGCCCCCACTCTCTTCTGGCTTATAGGGTTTCTACTGAGAGATCAGCTGTAAGTCTAATATCCTTCCCTTTGTGGGTAACCTGACCTTTCTCTCTGGTTGCCCTTAGTATTTTCTCCTTTGTTTCAACCCTGGTGAAACTACTGATTATGTGTCTTCTGGTTACTCTTCTTAAGGAATATCTTTGTGGTGTTCTCTGTATTACCTGAGGTTGAATAATATCCTGCTTTACTAGATTGGGAAAATTCTCCTGGATAATATCCTGAAGAGTATTTTTCAGCTGGGATTCATTCTCTCCATCACATTCAGGTACACCTATCAAACGTAGATTAGGTCTTTTCACAGAGTCCCATAATTCTTGGAGACTTTGCTCATTCCTTTTTATCCTTTTTATCCTATTCTTGTTTCCTCGTTCCATTTCATTAATTTGATCTTCGAACTTTGATATCCTTTATTCTGCTTGATCAATTCAGCTATTCAAACTTGCGCATATTTCACTAAGTTCTCGTGTTGTATTTTTCAACTCCATTACTTAATTTATATTCCTCCCTATATTGTCCATTCTTTTTAATATTTCATCAAGGCTTTTTTCAAAGTTCTTAATTTCTTTACGTTGGGTTAGAACAAGTTGTTTCAACTCCCAAAATTTTTTTATCATCCACCTTTTAAAGCCTACTTCAGATAATGGAATGCAGTCCTCTTCCATTAGGACTTGTTCCATTGCTGATAAAGAATTGCTATCCCCTGTAGTGGGAGAGGGGTTCTGACTTTCAGTTTTCTCGGCCTTTTTAGGCTGTTTGTTTTTCCCTAGATTTTGATTTTATCCATATGATGTCTTTACAATTAGCGCCTTTCTGATTAAGTTCCTGAGAGGATGTCCAATTTATTGATTCCCAGTGCTGGAATCTGAGCAACCCAGTGGGCTGGCCAAAACGGCAGTGATATACCGATGCTGCCCTTCTGCCTGGGAATCTCCGGTCTGGCTTTCTTTCTGAATCCGCAGCAAGCGGCTCTGCCTTCCCAGAGCTCTAAACACCAGTCAGTAGGGAACCAGTCCTGCTCACTGTGCATGAAGACCTGCCATGCTGAGGCAATGACAAAACCGCTGCGCCGGCCACAGAAGTCACGCTGGCAACTCGCGAAGCTCCTCCACTGGAAATCTTCTGGTCCACGCGCTATGAAAATTCCTCTGAAAATATGGCATTCTCACGTTTTCTGAGCTTTCACTGGGAGCTACAATCCCAAGCTGTTAGTGATCAGCCATCTTGGATTTCTCTCCCATTACACACCTTAAGAATAGAGTCCAGGGAGCCCAGCAGCAGCAGGGTGGACCTGCACTAGCAGGTCAGAGCCGCAAAAGGCAAATAGTGAATAGATTTCCTACTAGTGGGGCAGGAAAGTGCAACCGATACGCATAAAGAAAGCCCCAACTCCCTAAGACAGAGCATCTAAGGGGGACAAAAAAGGGTGGTATTTTATGAATTGTATTGCAGCAGACATAAACAAACTCCCAACAACTCTGAATAAACAACGGAGCTCACAGCTCAGCGCTGGATCTTCTATAAAGCACAGACCATCTTCTCAAGCAGCTCCCTGACCCCTGTATATCCAAAAAGTCCCCCCAAAAAAGGACTAATCAGACTGACATTTGGCAGGCATCATTCTGGAACAAAGACAGCAGAAGAAGAAACTGGTATCATACCTCACTCTTACACAGCTACAACAGATTATACCCCAGACAAGCAGGGCCTGGAGTGGACCTCAGCACTCATACAGCAGAGCGGCTACACCATTAGAAGGAAAACTAAGTAAAGAAATACTTCATCATCAACAATCTCAGCATGCACACAGAGACCCAATTGAAAAATCAGCAACTACTAAGACGACAGGAGGATAAATCCATAAAGATGGGAAGAAACCAGCGCAAAAAGGAGGAAAACACCCGAAACCAAAACACCTCACCTCCAAAAAAGGAACAAAACTCCTCACCAGCAAGGGAACAAAGCTGGACGGAGAATGAGTGTGACGAAATGACGGAATCAGACTTCAGAAAGTGTATAATGAGAAACTTCAGTGAGCGAAAAGAACATGTTCTAAATCAGTGCAAAGAAACCAAGAACCTTGAAAAAAGATTTAAAAAAAGATTAGAGGAATTGATAACAAGAATGGACAACTTAGAGAGGAATATGAATGAATTGAAGGAGCTGAAAAACACAACATGAGAACTTTGCGAAGCATGCACAAGTTTCAACAGCTGAATTGACCAAGCAGAAAAAAGAATATCAGAAGTTGAAGATCAACTCAATGAAATAAAACGAGACACCAAGATTAAAGAAAAAAGCACAAAAAGGAATGAACAAAATCTCCAGGAAATGTGGGACTATGTGAAGAGACCCAACCTACGTTTGATAGGTGTACCAGAATGTGATGAAGAGAAAGAATCCAAGCTGGAAAACACTCTTCAGGATATTATCCAGGAAAATTTCCCCAACCTAGCAAGACAGGTCAATACTCAACTCCAGGAAATACAGAGAACACCACAAAGATACTCCGCAAGAAGAGGAACCCCAAGGCACATAATCGTCAGATTCACCAGGGTTGAAATGAAGGAGTAAATACTGAGGGCAGCCAGAGAGAAAGGTCGGGTCACCCACAAAGGGAAGCCCATCAGACTCACAGCAGATCTCTCGGCAGAGACTCTACAAGCCAGAAGAGAGTGGAGGCCAATATTCAACATTCTTAAAGAAAAGAACTTTCAACCCAGAATTTCATATCCAGCCAAACTGAGTTTCATAAGTGAAGGAAGAATAAAATCCTTCATGAACAAGCAAGTACTCAGAAATTTTGTCATCACTAGGCCTGCTTTACAAGAGCTTCTGAAAGAGGCACTACACATAGAAAGAAACAACAAGTACCAGCCATCCTAAAAGCATACCAAATGCTAAAGATTATCAACAAAATGAAGAATGTACATGAACCAACAGGTAAAACAGCCAGCTAGCATCAAATGACAATTTCAAATTCATACATAACAATATTAACCCTAAAGATAAATGGGCTAAATGCACCAATCAAAAGACACAGACTGGCAAATTGGATAAAAAACCAAAACCCGTCGGTATGCTGTATCCAAGAAACCCACCTCACACGCAAAGATACACAAAGGCTCAAAATAATAGAATGGAGGAAGACTTACCAAGCAAATGGAGAGCAAAAAAATTCAGGAGTTGCAATATTCTTGTCTCTGATAAAATAGACGTTAAAGCAACAAAGATCAAAAGGGACAAAGAAGGTCATTACATAATGATAAAACGATCGATACAAGAAGAAAAGATAATGATTCTAAATATATATGGACCCAAAGCAGGAGCACCCAGATATATAAGGCAAGTTCTTAATGATTTAAAAAGAGACTTGGACTCCCACACAATAATAGTGGGGGACGTTAACACTCCACTGTCAAGACCAGAAAGATCAACCAGACAGAAAATTAACAAGGATATCCAAGACGTGAACTCAGACCTGGAACAAGGATAACTGATAGACTTTTACAGAACTCTAAATCCCAAATCCACAGAATATACATTTTTCTCAGAACCACATCAAACCTACCCCAAAAGTGACCACATAATTGGAAGTAAAGCACTTCTCAACAAATGAAAAACAACTGAAATCATAACAAGCAGTCTCTCAGACCATAGTGCAATCAAGTTGGAACTCAGAACTTAGAAAATAACTCAGAACTGCACAGCTTCCTAGAAAATGAACAACTGGCTCTTGAATGTTGATTGGAGAAACCAAGAAAAGAAGGCAGAAATAAAGAAGTTCTTTGAAACCAACGAGAATGAAGACACAACGTACCAGAATCTCTGGGACACATTTAAAGCAGTCTGTATAGGAAAATATATAGCAATAAGTGCCCACATGAGAAGAGTGGAGAGATCCAAAATTGACACCCTGTCATCAAAATTGAAAGAGCTAGAGGAGCAAGATGAAGAAGCTCAAAACCTCGCCGAGGAAAAGAAATAACTAAGATCAGAGCAGAACTGAAGGAGATAGAGAAAAGAAAAACCCTTCAAAAAATCAATGAATCTAAGAGCTGCTTTTTTTTTCGAACAGATCAACAAAATAGACCACTAGCCAGACTGATAAAAAAGAAAAGAGAGAATGAACAAATAGATGCAATAAAAAACGATAATGGGGAAATCACCACAGATTTCACAGAAATTCAAACCATCCTCAGAGAATAATACAAACAACTCTATGTACATAAACTAGTAAATCAAGAATAAATGGATAAATTTCTAGACGCCTCTGTTCCCCCAGGCATAAACCAGGAGGAAGCCAAAACTATGAATAGACCAATAACAAAGTCTGAAGTTGAGGCAGCAATTAAAACCCTACCACACAAAAAAAAGCCCTGGTCCAGATGGGTTCACAGCTGAATTCTACCAGACACACAGAGAGGATCTGGTGCCATTCCTTCTAAAACTGTTCCAAATAATTAAAAAAGAGGGAACCCTTCCCAAATCATTTTATGAGACCAACATCATCCTGATACCAAAACCTACAGAGACTCAACAAGGAAAGAAAACTTCAGGCCAATATTCATGAAGAACATAGATGCAAAAATATTCAATAAAATACTGGCAAACCGATTGCAACAGCACATTAAAAATCTTATTCATCATGATCAAGTAGGATTCATCCCGGGGATGCAAGGCTGGTTCAACATACGCAAGTCTATAAATGTAATTCACCACATAAACAGAAGCAAAAACAAAAACCACATGATTATCTCAATCGACACAGAGAAGGCATTTGACAAAATTCAACAGCCCTTTCTGCTAAAAACCCTCAATAAACATGGTATTGATTGAACATATCTCAAAGTAATAAAAGCTATTTATGACAAACCAACAGCCAATATCATACTTTATGGGCAAAAATTGGAAGCATTCCCTTTGAAATCAGGCACTAGACAAGGATGCCGTCTCTCACCACTCCTGTTCAACATATTACTGGAAGTTCTAGTCAGAGCAATCAGGCAAGAAAAAGAAATAAAGGGTAATTAAATAGGAAAGTTGGAAGCCAAATTGTCTCTATTTGCAGACGACATGATAGTATACCTAGAAGACCCCACCACCTCAGCCCAAAAACTCCTGCAACTGATAAGCAACTTCAGCAAAGTCTCAGGATATAAAATCAATATAAAAAAATCACAAGCATTCCTATACACCAATAGCAGAATGAAAGATAACGAAATCAAGAACGAACTGTCATTCACAATTGCTACAAAAAAAATAAAATACCTAGGAATACAACTCACAAGGAATGTAAGGGACCTCTTTAAGGAAAACTACAAACCACTGCTCAAAGAAATAAGAGAGGACACAAACAGATGGAGAAACATTTCATGTTCGTGGTTAGGAAGAATCAATATCCTGAAAATGGCTATACTGCCCAAAGTAATTTACACAATCAATGCTATCCCCATCAAACTACCATTGAATTTTTTCACAGAACTGAAAAAAAACACCATGAATTTTATATGGAACCAAAAAAGAGCCCGCATAGCCAAGTCAATTCTAAGCAAAAAGAACATAGTGAGAGGCATCACACTACCAGACTTCAAACTACACTACAAGGCTACAGTAATCAAAACAGCATGGTACTGGTACCAAAACAGAGATATAGACCAATGGAACAGAACAGAAGCATCAGAGGCAACACAACATATCTACAACCATATTATCTTTGATAAACCAGACAAAAACAAGCAATGGGGAAAGGATTCCCTATTTAATAAATGGTGTTGGGGAAACTGGCTAACCATGTGCAGAAAGCAGAAACTGGACCCCTTCCTGACACCTTACACTATAATTAAGCCCAGATAAACTAAAGACTTAAACGTAAGACCTGACACCATAAAATCCCTAGAAGAAAATCTAGGCAAAACCATTCAGGATATAGGAGTAGGCAAGGATTTCATGAATAAAACACCAAAAGCATTGGCAACAAAAGCCAAAATAGAAAAATGGGACCTAATCAAACTCTCCAGCTTCTGCATGGCAAAAGAATCAGTCACTAGAGTGAATCGGCAACCATCAGAATGGAAAAAAATCTTTGCAGATTACACGTCTGACAAAGGGCTGATATCCAGAATTTACAAAGAATTCAAACAGATTTACAGGAAAAAACAAACAAGCCCATTCAAAAATGGGCAAAGGATATGAACAGACACTTTAGAAAAGAAGACATACATGAGGCCAACAAACATATGAAAAAGTGCTCATCATCACTGGTCATTAGAGAGATGCAAATCAAAACCACATTGAGATACCATCTCACACCTGTTAGAATGGCGATCATTAGAATATGTGGAGACAGCAGATGCTGGAGAGGATGTGGAGAAATAGGAACACTCTTACACTGTTGGTGGGAGTGTTAATTAGTTCAACCATTGTGGAAGACAGTGTGGCGATTCCTCGGGGACCTAGAAATAGAAATTCTATTTGACCCAGCAATCCCATTACTGGGTATCTATCCAAAAGACTATAAATTGTTCTACCATAAGGACACATGCACACGAATGTTCATTGCAGCACTGTTTCCGATATCAAAGAACTGGAACTAACCCAAATGCCCAATGATGATAGACTGGACTGGGAAAATGTGGCAAATATACACCATGGAATATAATGCAGCAATCAAAAATGATGAGTTTGTGTCCTTTGTAAGGACATGGATGAATCTGGAGAACATCATTCTCAGCAAACTGACACAAGAACAGAAAAAGAAATACCGCATATACTCACTCATATGTGGGTGAGAAAAATGAGAACACATGGACACAAATAGGTGGTCTACTATACACTGGGGTCTATTGGCGGGAATGCGGGAGAGAAAGCATGGGGGGGCTGGGGAGGTATAGCCTGGAAATGAATGCCAAGTGTGGGTGAAGGGGAGGAAGGCAGCAAAACACAGTTTCATGTGTGTACCTATGCAACTATTTTGCACGTTCTGCACATGTAACCCAAAACGTATAATGCAATAAAATTTAAAATAAAAAAGAATAGTCCGAGTCCATGTATTTTGGACACTCAATCACAACATTACCAAATAATGCACAGTTGGGCAATAGTAAGTAGTCTATATAATATGGCTTCTAATTCAAGGCTTCAGTGCATAATCAGCAGCTTTGTAGTAGTCAGAACCCTATTTAAGCTTGACCCAAATTAAGCAGCTCCGTGAATGATATATATATGTGTGATAGTCAGGAGATTCTTTGATAGTGACACTCATACAGAACCTTTTCAAATCCTGCACATTTGGGGAATAATCACTAGTGTATTTCATATGGTGATTCCTTTGAAGTGTCATACAATAACGCGCAACTCTGGAGTAATATGAGGTCTATAACATAAGCCACCCTTTCAGTGTTGCAGGGAATAATATGTATATCTGATAAGTCAGGAATCTCTTTCACATGGCCACACGTTCAGGACCTCTCTGAATAATACTCCCCTCAGAAAAAGTCAAGGTTCTACTTCAAATGGCTACACATTAAGTGTCTCTGTAAGTAATGCACACCAGGGAAATACACTAGAGTCTCTTTTTTTATGCCCAAGTAGTCAGAGTCTCATTCACTTATACACACCAGGGGAAGAGTTGAGAGTACACCTCACAGAACCAATCATTTAGAGCCTCAATGAATAATGCACACTAGGGTCATAGTCGAGCATTTTTTATATGGCCACTCATTCTGTGCCTCCCTGAATGATACTCACCTGGGGAATTCTCAGGATTCAATTTCATACTACCACTCATTTAGAACTTAATAGAATAACTCACAATGGAGCAATAGTCAGGTGTCTTTTATATATGGCCTCTCATTCAAAGTTTTATTGTATAATGAACTTCTTGGGGGTAATCAGGACGCTGTTTAAGATACCCACGAATTGAGTGCCTTCCTGAATGATACACACCTGGGTTATAGAATTCTATTTTATATGAACTCTAATTCTGGGGACCGCTGAGTAATACACACATAGCATAGTGTAAGGAGTTTATTTGTTATGGGCACTAATAGAGAAAATGTTTGAATAATGTACACACGGCGAATAATAAGGATTCTATGTGGTATGGCTAGTGATGCAGACAAAAAGTGAATAATGCACATGTGGATTATTAGAAGTCTGTTTCATATGCCCCTCTTTCACAGCCTCACTGAATATTACACACTTGAGATATAGTCTGGAGTCTTTTCCTTATGGCCATTCATTCAGAGAATCTCTGAATAATGAACACCTGTGGAATAGTCAGAATTTCCTTTCTGACCATCACTCATTGAAGGCCTCACTAACTGTACCCACCAGTGGAAAGGGTCAGGATTTACTTCTACTTCCACATTCAGAATCTCACTAAATAATGCACACCTGTGGAATTGTCAGGAGAATTTTTCATGCGGCCTCTCATTCTGAGTGTCACTGAACAATGTGCTGTAGTCTGGAGTCTATTTCATGTAGTCACATATTCAGAGCCTCAGTGAGTAAAACAGACCCTTGCTATCACAAAGATTCTAATTAATATGGACACATATTCTGAGCCTCACTGAATAATAAACACCTGTAGAATAATTTGGAGTCTATTTTCGATGGACATTCATTCAGAGCCTCGATGAATAATGCACACCCCTGGGGTAGCCAGAAGTCCATTTCATTTGTACACTCATCCATAGCCTCATTTTATTATATACACGTGTGGATTAGGTGGGGTTCCATTTCATATAGCCACGGACTCGTAACCTCACTGAGTAATGCACATATGTAACATACTCAGTAGTCTGTATCATGTAGCCACTTATTTAGAGGTTTATTGGGTAATAAAATTATTTAAGATAGACAGAATCCCTTTTCATATGGTCACAAAAAATGAGCCTCACTGAGTAATACACACCTGGGAAATTGGAGGAGTCTACTATATATAGCCTCTCTATTACAGCATTAGAGAATAGTGCACACGTGTGGAGTAGGCACTAATCTATTTTACATGGCCACAAAATCAAACCCTGACTGAGCAATACACAAGTTGGGATAGTCACTAGTCTATTCCATATGCCCAAATATTCAAAGTCAGGGTCAATAATTCACTCCTGTGGACTAGTCAGGAAACAGGTTCATATGAAAAAAGTTTTAGAGCTTCAGTGAATAATATATACCTGGGAAATACTTAGAACGCTTTTTCATATGGCGTCTATGTCAGAGCTTCACTGAATAAGAAACAGCTGTATCGTCAGAATTTTCTTTTAATTGCCACATCTTCAGTGCCTAACAGAATAACATACACCTTGGGAGAAGTCAGGATTCTATTTCGTATAGCCACTTAGTTAGAGCCGAATGTAAAAACACAGGCCTGTGTAGTATTCAGGATTTCAATTTTGTGGACATTCATTCAGAGACTCACACAATAATACAGACCTATGGAAAAGTCAGTAGTGGATTTTACATGGCCACTTATGCAGAACCGCAGTGAAGGATCATATACATCTGAAAAATACTCAGGATTTTCTTACATATGGCCACTTATTTAGAAACTCAATGAAAAATGAACACCTGGGGTATAGTCAGGAAACGATTTGATATGACCGTTCCCTAAGCAAGCAGTAGAAAATTGAGAGCTGAAATATAGTCAGGGTGATAGAGTCAGGAGTCTACTTTATGTGGTCACTCGTTCAGAAACTCACTGAATAATACACACCTTAAGAATAGTAAGAGTCTGGGTATTATGGCCACTCAAACACAGCATTTCCGAATATGCACAATTGGGAAATAGTAAAAGGTCTATATCATATGGCTTCTAATTTAGAGCTTCAGGGCATAATCAGCAGCTGTGTAGAAGTCACGACCCTATTTCAGCTTGTCCCAAATTAAGCAGCTCCGTGAATGATACATATATGTGTGATAGTCAGGAGACTCTTTGATATGGACACTCATACAGAACCTCTTCAAATACTGCACATGTGGGGAATAATCACTAGTGTATTTCATGTGGTGATTCATTTGGAGGGTCAAACAATAATGTGAAACTGTGGAGTAAAATGAGGTCTATTACATAAGTCCAGTCTTTCAGTGTTGTACAGAATAATATTTATATCTGATAAGTCAGGAATCTCTTTCACATGGACACTCGTTCAGGGCCTCTGTGAATAATATTCCCCTCAGAAACAGTTAACGTTCTACTTCAAATGGCTACACATTCAGAGTCTCTGTAAGTAATGCACACCTGGGCAATACACGAGAGTCTCTTTTTTATGCCCACTTAGTCAGAGTCTCATTCAATTATACACACCCGTGGAAGAGTTAAGAGTATACCTCACGGAACCAATCATTTAGAGCCTCAGTGAATAATGCACACCAGGGTCATAGTGGATTATTTTTTATATGGCCACTCATTCTGTGCCTCCCTGAATGATACACACCTTGGGAATCCTCAGGATTCATTTTTGTACTACCACTCATGTAGAACCTTATAGAATAATTCACAATGGAGCAATAATCAGGTGTTTATTTTATATGGCCTCTGATTCAAAGTTTCAGTGTATGATAATCTTCTATGGAGTAATCAGGACGTGTTTAATACAGCCACGAATTGAGTGCCTTCCTGAATGATACACACCAGGATTATAGGATTCTATTTCATATGATCTCTTATTCTAGGTACCGCTGAGTAATAAACAAGTGGGATAGTGTACGGAATTTAATTGTTATGGGCACTCATAGAGAACCTGATTGAAAAATGCACAAATGGCAAATAATAAGGATTCTATGTTGTACAGCTAGTCATTCAGACAAAAAGTGAATAACGCACATGTGGATTATTAGAAGTCTCTTTCCTTTGCTACTCTTTCACAGCCTCACGGAATATTACACACTTGGGATATAGTCTGGAGTCTATCCTTTATGGCCATTCATTCTGAGAATCACTGAATAATGCACACCTGTGGAATGGACAGAAGTCTCGTTTCAACCGCCACTCATTGAAAGCATCATTAAATGTACCCACCTGAGGAAAGAGTCAGGATTTTCTTCCGTTCCCTCATTTAGAGTCTCACTAAATAATGCACACCTGTGGAATTGTCAGGAGAATTTTTCATGTGGCTTCTCATTCCGAGTGTCACTGAACAATGTGCTGTAGTCTGGAGTCTATTTCAAGAAGAGACATATTCAGAGCCTCAGTGAATAAGACAGACCCTTGCTATTGTAAAGATTCTAATTAATATGGACACATCTTCTTAGCCTCACTGAATAGTACACACTTGTAGAATAATTTGGAGTCTATTTTCGATGGACATTCATTCAGAGCCTCGATGAATAATGCACACCCCTGGGGTAGCCATAAGTTCATTTCATTTGTACACTCATCCATAGCCTTAGTTTATGATATGCACTTGTGGATTAGTTGGTGTTCCATTTCATATAGCCACGGACACATAACCTAAGTGAACAATGCACATATGCTACGTCCTCAGCAGTCTATTTCATATAGCCACTCATTCAGAGATTCATTGGATAATAAAATTATTTAAGATAGACAGAATCCCCTTTCATATGGTCACACAACAAGAGCCTCACTGAGTAATAGACACCTGGAAAAATGTGTGGAATCTACAATATATAGCCTCTCATTTACAGCCTCAGGGAATAATGCAGACATGTGGAGTAGGCACTAATCTATTTTATATGGCCACACAATCAAACCCTGAGTGAGCAATACACAAGTTAGGAATAGTCACTAGTCTATTCCATTTGCCCAAATATTCAAAGTCAGAGTCAATAATTCTTTCTTGTGGACTATTCAGGAAACAATTTCATATGGACAACGTTTTAGTTCTTCAGTGAATAATATTTACCTGGGATATACTCAGGACGCTATTTCATATGGCATCAATTTCAGAGTTTCATTGAACAAGGAACACCTGTATCGTTGCCAGAATTTTCTTTTAACAGCCACATGTTCAGAGCCTAACTGAATATCATACACTTTTGGAAAATTTAGGATTCTCTTTTGTATAACCACCCACATAGAGCCGAATGTAAAAACGCACGCCTGTGGAGTATTCAGGAGTCTCTATTTTATGGACACTCATTCAGAGCCTCACAGAATAATACAGACCTATGGAAAAGCCAGGATTGTATTTCACATTGCCACTTATTCAGAACCGCCGTGAAGAATCATATACATCTGGAAAATTCTCAGGATTCTTTTATATATGGACACTTATTCAGAGACTCAGTGAATAATGCACACCTGGGGTATAGTCGGGAGACTATTTGATATGACCTTTCCCTAAGCACTCAGTGGAAATTGGAGAGCTGAAATATAGTCAGGATAATAGAGTCAGGAGTCTACTTTATGTGGTCACTCGTTCCGAAACTCACTGTAGAATACACACCTTCAGAATAGTCAGAGCCCAGGTATTATGGCCACTCAATCACAGCATTACCGAATAATGCACAATTTGTGCAATAGTAAGGAGTCTATATCATATGGCATCTAATTCAGAGCTTCAGTGCATAATCAGCACCTGTGTTGTTGTAAGGACCCTATTTCAGCATGCCCCAAATTATGCATCTCCGTGAATGATACATATATTTTTGATAGGAGACTCCTTGATATGGACACTCATACAGAAAATCTTCCAATGCTGCACATGTGGGGAATAATCACTAGTGTATTTCATATGGTGATTTCTTTGGACGGTCAAAAAATAACGCATAACTGTGGAGTAAAATGGGGTCTATTACATAAGGCCACTCTTTCAGTGTTGCAGGGAATAATATGTATATCTGATAAGTCAGGAATCTCCTTCACGTGGCCACTTCTTCAGGGCCTCTGTGAGTAATAATCCACTCAGAAATAGTCAAGATTCTACTTCAAATGGCTACACATTCAGAGTCTCTGTAAGTAATGCACACCTGGGCAATACAGAAGAGTCTCTTTTTTACGCCCACTTAGTCAGAGTTTCATTCAGTTATACACACCCGGGGAAGAGTTAAGTGTATACTTCACGGATCCAAGCATTTAGAACCTCAGTGAATGATGCTCACCGGGGTTATATTCGAGCATTTTTTATATCGCCACTCATTCTATCCCTCCCTGAATGATACACACCTGGGGAATCCTCAGGACTCACTTTCACACTACCACTGATGTAGAACATTTTAGAATAATTCACAACGGATCAATAATCAGGTGTCTATTTCATATGGCCTCTCATTCAAATTTGCAGTGTATAATGAACTTCTATGGAGTAATCAGGGCGCTGTTTAAGATAGCTATGAATTGAGTGTTTTTCTGAATGATACATACATCGGTTATAGGATTCTATTTCATGTGAACTCTAATTCTGGGTACCGCTGACTAATACAGTCGTGGGATAGGGTAAGAAGTTTTTTGTTATGGGCACTCATAGAGAACCTGTTTGAATAATTCATACACATGGCGAATAATAAGGATTTTATGTTGTACGGCTAGTCATTCAGACAAAATGTGAATAACGCACATGTGGATAATTAGAACTCTGTTTCATCTGCCCCTCTTTCACAGCCTCACTGAATATTACACACTTGAGATACAGTCTGGAGTCGGTTCTTTATGGCCATTCATTCAGTGAATCACTGAATAATGAACACCTGTGCAATAGTCAGAAATCTCTTTCCGACCACCACTTATTGAAAGCCTCACTAAATGTACCCACCTGTGGTAAGAGTCAGGATTTACTTCTATTCCCTCATTCAGAGTCTCACTAAATAATGCAGAACTGTAAATCTGTCAGAAAAATTTTTCATGCGACCTCTCATTCTGAGTGTCACTGAACAATTTGCTGTAGTCTGTAGTCTATTTCATGTAGACACATACTCAGAGCCTCAGTGAATAAGAAACACTCTTGCTATTGTAAAGATTCTAATTAATATGGACACATCTTCTGAGCCTCACTGAATAGTACACACCTGTAGAATAAATTGGAGTCTATTTTTGATGGACATTTATTCAGAGTCTTGGTGAATTATGCACACCCCTCGGGTAGCCAGAAGTCCATTTCTTTTTTTGTATTTTTATTGAATTATAGGTTTTTGGGTACATGTTCATAATGTGCAAGATAGTTGCATAGGTACACACATGGTAGTTTGTCCCACTGCCTTCCTTCCCTTCACCCACACTTGGCATTCATCCCCAGGCTATCCCTCCCCAGCATCCCCCGCTGCCCCTCCTCCATTCTTCCCAATAGACAGCAGTGTATAGTAGACCGCCTCTCTGTGTCCATGTGTTCTCAGTTTTCTCACCCACCAGTGAGTGAGTATATGCGGTATTTCTTTTTCTGTTCTTGTGTCAGTTTGCTGAGAATGATGTTCTCCAGATTCATCCATGTCCTTACAAAGGACACAAACTCATCATTTTTGATTGCTGCATAATATTCCATTGTGTATATATGCCACATTTTCCCAGTCCAGTATATCATCGTTGGGCATTTGGGTGGTTTCCAATTCTTTGCTATTGAAAACAGTGTTGCAATGAGCATTCGTGTGCATGTGTCCTTATAGTAGAACGATTTATAGTCCTTTGGATATATACCCAGTAATTGTATTAGTGGGTCAAATGAAATTTTTATTTCTAGGTGCCTGAGGAATCGCCACACTGTTGTCCACAATGTTTGAACTAATTTACACTCCCACCAAAAGTGTAAGAGTGTTCCTATTTCTCCACATCCAATCCAGCATCTGCTGTCTCCAGATTTTTTAATGATCACCATTCTAACTGGTGTGAGATGGTATCTCAATGTGGTTTTGATTTGTATCTCTCTAATGACCAGTGATAATGAGCACTTTTTCATGTTTGTTGTCTTCATGTATGTCTTCTTCTGTAAACTGTCTGTTCATATCCTTTGCCCATTTTTAAATGGGCTTGTTTGTTTTATTTTTCCTGTAAATCTGTTTGAGTTCGTTGTAAATTCTGGATATCAGCCCTTTGTCAGATGTGTAAACTGCAAAGATTTTTTCCCGTTCTTATGGTTGCCGATTCACTCTAGTGACTGTTTCTTTTGCCGTGCAGAAGCTGTGGAGTTTGGTTAGGTCCCATTTGTCTATTTTGGCTTTTGTTGCCAATGCTTTTGGTGTTTTGTTCATGAAGTTCTTGCCTTCTCCTATGTCCTGAATGGTTTTGCCTAGATTTTCTTCTATGGTTTTTATGGTGTCAGGTCTAACATTTAAGTTTTAATCCATCTGGAGTTAATTTTAGGGTAAGGTGTCAGGAAGTGGTCCAGTTTCTGCTTTCTGTGCATGGCTAGACAGTTTTCCCAACACCATTTATTAAATAGGAAATCCTTTCCTCATTGCTTGTTTTTGTCTGGTTTATAAAAGATAATATGGTTGTAGATAAGCTGTGTTGCCTCCGATGCTTCTGTTCTGTTCCATTGGTCTATATCTCTGTTTTGGTACCAGTACCATGCTGTTTTGATTACTGTAGCCTTGTAGTATACTTCGAAGTCTGGTAGTGTAATGCCTCCGGCTGTGTTCCTTTTGCTTAGAATTGACTTGGCTATGCGGGCTCTTTTTTGGTTGCATATGAAATTCATGGTTTATTTTCCAGTTCTGTGAAGAAATCCACTGGTATTTTGATGGGGATAGCATTGATTGTGTAAATTACTTTGGGCAGTATAGCCATTTTCACGATATTGATTCTTCCTAACCACGAACATGGAATGTTTCTCCATCTGTTTGTGTCCTCTCTTATTTCGTTGAGCAGTCGTTTTTAGTTTTCCTTAAAGAGGTCCCTTACGTTTCTTGTGAGTTGTATTCCTAGATATTTTATTTACTTTGTAGCAATTGTGAATGGCAGTTCGTTCTTAATTTGGTTCTCTTTAAGTCTGTTATTGGTGTATAGGAATGCTTGTGATTTTTGAACATTGATTTTATATCCTGAGAATTTTCTGAAGTTGCTTATCACTTGCAGGAGCCTTTGGGCTGAGGTGATGGGGTCTTCTACGTAAACTATTATGTCATCTGCAAATAGAGACAATTTGGCTTCGACCTTTCCTATTTGAATACCCTCTATTTTTTTTTCTTGCCTGATTGCTCTGGCTAGAACTTCCAGTACTATGTTGAATAGGAGTGGTGAGAGAGGGCATTCTTGTCTAGTGCCGGATTTCAAAGGGAATGCTTCCAGTTTTTGCCCATTAAGTATGATATTGGCTGTTAGTTTGTCGTAAATAGCTTTTATTACTTTTAGATATGTTCCATCAATACCAAGGTTATTGAGGGTTTTTAGCATAAAGGGCTGTTGAATTTTGTCAAATGCCTTCTTTGCGTCAATTGAGATAATCATGTGGTTTTTGTTTTTGCTTCTTTTTATGTGGTGAATTACATTTATAGACTTGCGTATGTTGAACCAGCCTTGCATTCCCTGGATGAATCCTACTTGATCATGATGGATAAGTTTTTTGATGTGCTGTTGCAATCGGTTTGCCAGTATTTTATTGAAGATTTTGGCATATATGTTCATCATGGATATTGGCCTGGGGATTTCTTTTCTTGTTGAGTCTCTGTCAGGTTTTGGTATCAGGATGATATTGGTCTCATAAAATGATTTGGGGTGGGATCCCTATTTTTGAATTATTTGGAATAGTTTCAGAAAGAATGGTACCAGATCCTCTTTTTGTGTCTAGTTGAAATTAGCTGTGACTCCATCTGGACCTGGGCTTTTTTTGTGTTGTAGGCTCTTAATTGCTGCCTACACTTCAGACCTTTTTATTGGTCTATTCATAGTTTCGGCTTCCTCCTGGTTTAGGCTTGGGAGGACACAGGCATCCAGGAATTTATTTATTTCTTCTTGGTTTACTAGTTTATGTGCAAAGAGTTGTTTGTAGTATTCTCTTATGATGGTTTGAATTTCTGTGGAATCTGTGGTGATTTCCCCATTATCGTTTTTTATTGCATCTATATGGTTGTTCTCTCTTTTCTTTTTTATCAGTCTGGGTACTTGTCTGTCTATTTTGATGATCATTTCAAAAAACCATCTTTTAGAATTATTGTTTTTTTCAAGGGTTTTTCTTGTCTCTATCTCCTTCAGTTCTGCTCTGATATTAGTTATTTCTTGTCTTTGGCTAGGTATTGAGCTTTTTTGATATTGCTACTTTAGCTCTTTCAGTTTTGACGATAGGGTGTCAATTATGGATCTCTCCACTCTTCTAATGTGGGTACTTGTTGCTGTAGATTTTCCTCTACAGACTGCTTTAAATGTGTCACAGAGATTCTTGTACGTTTTGTCTTCATTCTCGTTGGTTTCAAAGAAGTTCTTTATTTCTGCCTTCATTTCATTGTTTATCCAATCAACATTCAAGAGCCAGTTGTTTAGTTTCCATGAAGCTCTGCGGTTCTGAGTTATTTTCTGAATTCTGAGTTTCAACTTGATTGCACTATGGTCTGAGAGACCGTTTGTTATGATTTCAGTTGTTTTGCATTTGCTGAGGAGTGCTTTACTTCCAATTATGTGGTCAATTTTCGAGTAGGTGTGATGTGGTGCTGAGAAGAATGTATATTCCGTGGATTTGGGGTGGAGAGTTCTGTAAATGTCTATCAGGTTTGCTTGTTCCAGGTCTGAGTTCAAGTCCTGGATATCCTTGTTAATTTTCTGTCTGGTTGATCTGTCTGCTATTGACAGTGGAGTGTTAAAGTCTCCCACTATTATTGTGTGGGAGTCTAAGTCCCTTTGTAAGTCATTAAGAACTTGCCTTATATATCTGGGTGCTCCTACATTGGGTCCATACATATTTAGAATCGTTAGCTCTTCTTGTTGTATCGATCCTTTTACCATTATGTAATGACCTTCTTTGTCCTTTTTCATCTTTGTTTCTTTAATGTGTATTTTATCAGGGACGAGAATTGCAACTCCTGCTTTTTTTTTTGCTCTCCATTTGCTTGGTAAATATTCCTCCATCATTTTATTTTGAGCCTTTGTTTATATTTGCGTGTGAGGTGGGTTTCCTGGATACAGCACACCGATGGGTTTTGGTTTTTTTTCCAATTTGCCAGTTTGTTTCTTTTGATTGGTGCATTAAGCCTATTTACATTTAGGGTTAATATTGTTATGTGTGAATTTGATACTGCAATTTTGATGCTAGCTGGCTGTTTTGCCTGTAGGTTCATGTACATTCTTCATTTTGTTGAGGCTCTTTAGCATTTGGTATGCTTTTAGGATGGCTGGAACTGGTTGTTTCTTTCTATGTGTAGTGCCTCTTTCAGGAGCTCTTGTAAAGCAGGCCTAGTGGTGACAATATCTCTGAGTACTTGCTTGTTCGTGAAGGATTTTATTTTTTCTTCACTTTTGAAGCTCAGTTTGCCTGGATATGAAATTTTGGGTTGAAAGTTTTTTTCTTAAACATGTTGAATATTGGCCCCCACTCGCTTCTGGCTTGTGGAGTTTCTGCTGAGAGAACTGCTGTGATTCTGATGGGCTTCCCTTTGTGGGTGACCCGACCTTACTCTCTGTCTTCCCTTAGTATTTTCTCCTTCATTTCAACCCTGGTGAATCTGACGATTAAGTGCCTTGGGGTTGCTCTTCTTGCAGTGTATCTTTGTGGTTTTCTCTGTATTTCCTGGAGTTGAGTATTGACCTGTCATGCTAGGTTGGGGAAATTTTTCTGGATAATATCCTGAAGAGTGTTTTCCAGCTTGGATTTATTCTCTTCATCACATTCTGGTACACCTATCAAATGTAGGTTGGGTCTCTTCACATAGTCCCACATATCTTGCAGATTTTGTTCATTCCTTTTGGTGCTTTTTTCTTTAATCTTGGTTTCTCGTTTTATTTCAGTGAGTTGATCTTCAATTTCTGATATTCTTTCTTCTGCTTGGTCAATTCGGCTGTTGAAACTTGGGCATGCTTCATGAAGTTCTTGTGTTGTGTTTTTCAGCTCCTTCAATTCTTTCATATTTTTTTCTAAGTTGTCTATTCTTGTTATCAATTCCTCGAATCTTTTTTCAAATCTTTTTTCAAGGTGCTTAGTTTCTTTTCACTTGTTTAGAACATGTTCTTTTAGCTCACTGAAGTTTCTCATTATCCACTTTCTGAAGTCTGATTCTATCATTTCTTCACACTCATTCTCCATCCAGCTTAGTTCCCTTGCTGGTGAGGAGTTTTGTTCCTTTTTTCGAGCTGAGGTTTTTTGGTTTTGGGTGTTTTTCTTCTTTTTGCGCTGGTTTCTTTCCATCCTTATGGATTAATCCGCCTGTCGTCTATGTAGTTGCTGATTTTTCAATTGGGTCTTTGTGTGGACGCTGAGATTGTTGATGATGAAGTATTTCTGTTACTTAGTTTTCCTTCTAATGGTCGAGCCCCTCTGCTGTATGAGTGCTGAGGTCCACTCCAAGCCCTGCTTGTCTGATGTATACCTGTAGCAGCTGCGGAACTGTGAGGGATGATACCAGTTTCTTCTTCTTCAGTCTTTTTTCTAGAATGATGCTTGCCAAATATCAGTCTGATTAGTCAGGTTTTGGGTGACTCCTTGGATATCACGGGGTCAAGGAGCTGCTTGAGGAGACGGTCTGTGCTTTATAGGATCTCCAATGCTGAGCTGTGAGCTCCGTTGTTCATTCAGGGTTGTTGTGAGGTTGTTTATGTCTGCTGCAATAGAACTCATAAAACACCACCCTTTCCCCCCCCCAGATGCTCTGTCTCAGGGAGTTGGGGCTTTCTTTATTAGTATCTGTTGCACTGTCCTGCCCCACTAGGAGGCAGTCTATTCACTATTTGCCTGCTGGGGTTCTGCCCTGCTAGGAAGGGTCTGCCATGTTGCTGCTGGGCTCTGTTCTGCTGTGGAGCGCTCCTTCATCCTGGCGCAGTCTCTCTGGTATGGCAGGTTGCCTCGGCAATGGCAGGCTGCTTCAGCCCTGGGCGGTACTTCAGTAGGAGCGGATTGCGTTAGTAATGGCGGACGCCCCTCCCTCTCCGGGCTGCACCGTCCTAGATGCCGGCAACAAAACTCTCAGCGCCAAGCACCTCCAGTCGCTGCCCTGGTTCTCCCCATGAGGGTGGGACCTGCCGAGCCTGATCACCCAGCGTTCTGCCTCAGAGTCCATCCTCTCTCTCTCTCTCTTCCTCTCAGCAAGCTGAAAGGTCGACTCTCTCACTGGCGCCCCAGTAGCCTGCTGATAGGGCACTGGGATCCCTGCAATCTCCCATGCCGCTGCCCACTGCACCGACTCAGATCATGCTCCCCAGGAAACTCCTGGTCCGACTCATTGTCCAAGTCCCGTTCAATAAGATGGACATGCCCATCTGCCCTTCCAAATCTCAGATTGCCGGTTTAACAGGGCACCCAGACCAGTGAGTTCCGTGCCAGGTCCAACTGCAGCGCCCGCCGAAGCGGCCGCTAAAGCCAGCTGTGCAAGCCGGCTGTACTAGCGTCCCGTGTCTCTCCCACACCTGGAACTTCAACGCTCTGTGGGAAAAAAATGTCCATTCGAGAATGCGGCTAGGACTCACCCTCTGCACCTTCACTGAGAGCTGCAATACTAGGTCACTTCTAGGATGACATCTTGCGAGTCCCCCCAAGATTCTAATTTATATGGACACATCTTCTGAGCCTCACTGAATAATACATACCTGTAGTGTAATTTGGAGTCTATTTTCGATGGATGTTCATTAAGAGCCTCGGTGAATAATGAACACCCATGGGGTAGCCAGAAGTACATTTCATTTGTACACTCATCCATAGCCTCAGTTTATAATATGCACGTTTGTATTAGTTGGGGTTCCATTTCATATCGCCACGGACTCGTAACCTCAGTGTATAATGCACATATGTAACGTACTCTGCAGTCTGTTTCATATAGCCATGCATTCAGAGACTCATTGGATAATAAAATTATTTAAGATAGACAGAATCCCGTTTCATATGATCACACAAGAAGAGCCTCACTGAGTAATACACACCTGGAGAAATGTGAGGAGTCTACTCTATATAGCCTCTCATTTACAGCCTCATTGAATAATAAACACGTGTGGAGTAGGCACTAATCTATTTTATATGGCCAAAACATCAAACCCTGAGTGAGCAATACACAAGTTGGGAATAGTCACTAGTCTATTCAATATGCCCAAATATTCAAAGTCAAAGTCAATAATTCACTCCTGTGAACTAGTCAGGAAACAATTTCATATGGACAAAGTTTTAGACCTTCAGTGAATAATATGTAACTGGGATATACTCAGGACGCTATTTTATATGGTGTCTATTTCAGAGCTTCATTGAATAAGGAACACCTGTATCATAGTCAGAAGTTTCTTTTAACAGCCTCATCTTCAGAGCCTAACTGAATAACATACACCTTAGGAAAAGTCAGGATTCTATTTCGATTAGCCACTCATTTATAGCCGAATGTAAAAACGCACGCCTGTGGAGTATTCAGAAGTCTCTACTTTATGGACACTCATTCAGAGCGTCACAGAATAATACAGACCTATGGAAATGCCAGGAGTGTATTTCACATAACCACTTATTCAGAACCACAGGGGAGGATTATATACATCTGGAAAATACTCAGGATTCTTTTATATATGGCCACTTATATAGAGACTCAGTGAATAATGCACACCTGGGTAATAGTCTGGGGACTGTTGGATATGACCGTACCCTAAGCACTCAGTGGGAAATGGAGAGTTGAAGTATAGTCAGGATGATAGAGTCAGGAGTCTACTTTATGTGGTCACTCATTCAGAAACTCACTGAAGAACACACACCTTAAGAATAGTCAGAGTCAAGGTATTATGGCCACTCATTCACAGCATTACCGAATAATGCACAATTGATCAATAGTAATGAGTCTATATCATATTGCTTCAAATTCAGAGCTTCAGTGCTTTATCAGCAGCTGTGTATTAGTCAGGACCCTTTCTCAGCTTGCCCTAAGTTATGCAACTTCGTGAATGATATACATATGTGTGATAGTCAGGAGACTCTTTGATATGGACACTCAAACCGAACCTCTTCAAATACTGCACATCTTAAGAAAAATCACTATTGTATTTCATATGGTGATTCCTTTGGAGGGTCAAACAATAACTCGCAACTGTGGAGTAAATTTGGGTCTATTACATAAGGCCACTCTTTCAGTGTTGCAGGGAATAATATGTATATCTGATAAGTCATGAATCTCTTTCAAATGGCCACTTGTACAGGGCCTCTGTGAATAATACTCCCCTCAGAAATACTGAAGGTTCTATTACAAGTGGCTACACATTTAGAGTCTCTATAAGTAATGCACACCTGGGGAATACACAAGGGTCTCTTTTTTATGCCCACTAAGTCAGAGTCTCATTCAATTGTACAAGCCCGGTGAAGAGATAAAAGTATACCTCACAGAACCAATCATTTAGAGCCTTAGCGAATAATGCACACAAGGGTTATAGTCGAGCATTTTTTATATGGCCACTTATTCTGTGCCTCCCCGAATGATACACCCCTGGGAAATCCTCAGGACTCAGTTTCATGCTACCACTCATGTAGAACTTTATAGAATAATTCACAATGTAGCAATAGTCAGGTGTCTATTTCATATGGCCTCTCATTCAAAGTTTCAGTGTATAATGAACTTCTATGGAGTAACCAGGACTCTGTTTTAGATAGCCACGAATTCAGTGTTTTCCTGAATGATACAAAACTGCTTTATAGGATTCTATTTCATATGAACTCTTATTCTGAGTACTGCTGAAAAATACACACGTGGGAGAGTGTAAGGAGTTTATTTGCTATGGGCACTCATAGAGAACCAGTTTGAATAATGCACACATGGCAAATAATAAGAATTCAATGTTTTATGGCTAGTCATTCAGACAAGAAGTGAAAAACACACATGCGGATTATTAGAAGTCATTTTCATATGCGCCTCTTCTAAAGCCTCACTGAATATTACACACAGGGGATATAGTCTCGAGTCTATTCTTTATGGCCATTCACTCAGAGAATCACTGAATAATGAACATCTGTGGAATAGTCAGAAGTCCCTTTCCGACCGACTCTCATTGAAAACCTCACTAAGTGTACCCACCTGTGGAAAGAATCAGGATTTATTTGTATTCCCTCATTCAGAGTCTCACTAAATAATGCACACCTGTGGAATTCTCAGGAGAAATTTTATTCGGCCTGTCATTCCGAGTGTCACTGAACATTGTGCTGTAGTCTAAAGCCTATTTCATGTAGACACATATTCAGAGCCTCCACAAATAAGACAGACCCTTGCTATCATAAAGATTCTAATTAATATGGACACATCTTCTGAGCCTCACTGAATAATACACACCTGCAGAATAATTTGGAGTCTCTTTACTATGGACATTCATTCAGAGCCTAGGTGAAGAATGCACACCCCTGGGGTAGACAGAAGTCCCTTTCATTTGTACACTCATCCATAGCCTCAGTATATAATATGCACGTGTGGATTAGTTGGGGTTCCACTTCATATAGCCACGGCCTTGTAACCTCAGTGAATAATATACATATGTAACGTACTCAGCAATTTGTTTCATGTAGCCACTCATTCAGAAAATCATTGGATAATAAAATAATTTAAGATAGACTGAATCGCGTTTCATATGGTCACCCAAGAAGAGACTCACTGAGTAATACCCACCTGGAAAAATGTGAGGACTCTACTCTATATAGCCTCTGATTTACAGCCTCAGGGAAAGATGCACACGTGTGGAGTAGGCACTAATCTATTTTATATGGCCACAAAATCAAACCATGAGTGAGCAATATTCAATTTGGGCATAGTCACTAGTTTATTCCATATGCCCAAATATTCAAAGGCAGAGTCGAAAATTCACTTCTGTGGACTATTCAGGAAACAATTTTATATGGACAAAGTTTTAGAGCTTCAGTGAATAATATATACCTGGGAAATACTCAGGACCCTATTTCAAATGGTATCTATTTCCGAGATTCATTGAACAAATAACACCTGTATAGTAGTCAGAATTTTCTTGTAACAGGCACATCTTCAGAGCCTAACTGAATAATATTCACATCGGGAAAAGTCAGGATTCTATTTCATGTAGCCACTCATTTAGAGCCGAATGTAAAAACGCATGCCTGTGGAGTATTCATGAGTCTCTATTTTATGGACACTCATTCAGAGCGTCACAGAATTATACAGACCTATGGAAAAGTCAGGAGTGTATTTCACATGACCACTTATTCAGAGCCACAGTGAAGGATCATATACATCTGGAAAATACTCAGGATTTTTTATATGTGGTCACTTATTCAGAGACTCAGTGAATAATGCACACCTGGGGTATAGTCTGGAGACTATTTGTATTGCCGTTCCCTAAGCACTCAGTGGAAAATGGAGAGCTGAAATATAGTCAGGATGATAGAGTCTGGAATCGACAATATGTGGTCAATCGTTCAGAAACTCTCTGAAGAATACACACCTTAAGAATAGTCAGAGTCCGGTTACTATGGCCACTCAATCACAGCATTACCGAATAATGCACAATTGGGCAATAGTAAGGAGTCTATATCATATGGCTTCTAATTAAGAGCTTCACTTCATAATCAGCAGCTGTGTAGTCGGCAGGACCCTATTTCAGCTTGCCCCAAATTAAGCAGATCCGTGAATGATACATATATGTGTGACAGTCTGGAGACTCTTTGATATGGACACTCACACGGAACATCTTCGAATACTGCACATGTGGGGAATAATCACTAGTGTATTCCATATGGTTATTCCTTTGGAGAGTCAAACAATAACGCGCAAATCTGGAGTAAAATGGGTTCCATTACATAAGGCCACTCTTTCATTGTTGCCGGGTATAATATGTATATCTGATAAGACAGGATTCTCTTTCACATGGCCACTCGTTCATGGCTTTTGTGAATAATACTACCCTCAGAAAGAGTCAAGGTCCTACTTCAAATGGCTACACATTCACAGTCTCTGTAAGTAATGAACACCTGGGCAATACACAAGAGTCTTTTTTTTATGCCCACTTAGTCAGAGTCCCATTCAATTATACATATCCGGGGAAAAGTTAACAGTATACTTAACGGAAACCATAATTTAGAGCCTCAGTGAATAATGCACACAAGGGTTATAGTCGAGTATTTTTTCTATGGCCACTCATTCTGTGCTTCCTTGAATAATACACACCTAGGGAATCCTCAGGATTCAATTTCATACTACCACTCATTTAGAACCTCATAGAATAATTCAAAATGGAGAAATAGTCAGGTGTCTATTTCATATAGCCTCTCTTTCAAAGTTTCAGTGTATAATAAACTTCTATGGAGTAATCAGGACGCTATTTAATATAGCCACTCATTGAGTGCCTTCCTAAATGATACACACATGGGTTGTAGGATTCTATTTCATATGAACTCTAATTCTGGGTACTGCACAGTAATACACAGGTCGGATACTGTAAGGAGTTTCTTTATTATGGGCACTCATAGAGAACCTGTATGAATAATGCACACATGGCGAATAATAAGAATTCTATGTTGTACGGCTAGTCATTCAGACAAAAAGTGAATAACACACATGTGGATTATTAGAAGTCTGTTACATATGCCCCTCTTAAACAGCCTCACTGAATATTATACACTTGAGATATAGTCTGGAGTCTATTCCTTATGGCCATTCATTCAGAGAATCCCTGAATAATGAACACCTGTGGAATAGTCAGAAGTCTCTTTCCGACCGCCACTCATGGAAAGCCTCACTAAATGTACTCACCTGTGGAAAGAGTCATGATTTACCTCTATTCCCTCATTCAGATTCTAACTAAATAATGCACACCTGTGGAATGCTCAACAGAATTTTTCATGTGGCCTCTGATTCTGAGTGTCACGGAACAATGTGCTGCAGTCTGGAGTCTATTTCATGTAGAGCCATATTCAGAGACCCAGTTAATAAGACAGACCCTTGCTATCGTAAAGATTCTAATTAATATGTACACATATTCTCAGCCTCACTGAATAATACACACCTGCAGAATAATTTGGAGTCTCTTTTCGATGGACATTCATTCAGAGCCTAGGTGAAAAATGCACACCCCTGGGGTAGACAGAAGTCCCTTTTATTTGTACACTCATCCATAGCCTCAGTATATAATATGCACGTGTGGATTAGTTGGGGTTCCATTTCATATAGCCACGAACTCGTAACCTCAGTGAATAATGCACATATGTAACTTACTCAGCAATCTGTTTCATGTAGCCACTCATTCAGAAATTCATTGGATAATAAAATTATTTAAGATAGACTGAATCCCGTTTTATATGGTCACACAAGAAGGCCCTCACTGAGTAATACACACCTGGGAAAATGTGGGGAGTCTACTATATATAGACTCTCATTTACAGTCGCAGGGAATAATGAACTCATGTAGAGTAGGCACTAATCTATTTTATATGGCCACAAAATCACACACTGTGTGAGCAATTCACAATTTTGGAATAGTCAGTAGTTTATTCCATATGCCCAAATATTCAAAGTTAAAGTCAATAATTCACTCCTATGGACTAGTCAGGAAACAATTTCATATGGACAAAGTCTTAGAGCTTCAGTGAATAATATATACCTGCGAAATACTCAGGACGCTATTCCATATGGCATCTATTTCAGAGCTTCATTAAACAAGGAACACACGTATCATAGTAAGAATTTTCTTGAACAGCCAAATCTTCACAGATTAACTGAGTAACATACACCTTTGGAAAAGTCAGGATTCTATTTCGTATAGCCACTCATTTAGTGCCAAATGTAAAAACGCATGCCTATGGAGTATTCAGGAGTCTCTATTTTATGGACACTCATTTAGAGCATCACAGAATAATACAGACCTGTGGAAAAGTCAGGAGAGTATTTCACAGACCACTTATTCAGAACTGAAGTGCACGATCATATCCATCTGGAAAATACTCAGCAGTCTTTTATATATGGCCACTTATTCAGAGACTCAGTGAATAAAGCACACCTGGGGTATAGTCTGGAGACTATTTGATATGACCATTCTCTCAGCACTCAGTGGAAAATGGAGAGCTGAAATATAGTCAGGATGATAGAGTCAGGAGTCTACTTTATGTCGTCACTCGTACAGAAACTCACTGAAGAATACACAACAAAAAATAGTCAGAGTCCAGGTATTATGACCACTCAATCACAGCATTACCGAATAATGCACAATTGGGCAATAGTAAGGAGTCTATATACTATGGCTTCTAATTCAGAGCTTCAGTGCATAATCATCAGCTGTGTAGGAGTCAGAACCCTATTTTAGCTTGCCCCAAATTAAGCAGCTCCGTGAATGATACATATATGTGTGACACTTAGGAGAATCTTTGATATGGACACTCATACAGAACCTCTTCGAATAATGCACATGTGGGGAATAATCACTAGTGTATTTCACATGGTGATTCCTTTGGAGGGTCAAAGAATAACGCGCAACTGTTGAGTAAATTTGGGTCTATTACATAAAGACACTCTTTCAGTGTTGCAGGGAATAATATGTATATCTGATAAGTCAGGAATATCTTTCCCATGGCCACTCGTTCAGGGCCACTGTGAGTAAAAATTCCCCCAGAAATAGTCAAGGTTCTACTTTAAATGGTTACAAATTCAGAGCCTCTGTAAGTAATGCACACCTGGGCAATACACAAGAGTCTCTTTTTTATGCGCACTTAGTCAGAGTCTCATTCAACTATACACAACCGTCGAAGAGTTAAGAGTATTTTTCACGGAACCAATCATTTAGAGCCTCAGTGAATAATGCACACCAGGGTCATAGTGGAGTATTTTTTATATGGCCACTCATTCTGTGCCTCCCTGAATGATACACACCT
Source organism: Saguinus oedipus (assembly GCA_031835075.1). Classification (NCBI taxonomy): domain Eukaryota; kingdom Metazoa; phylum Chordata; class Mammalia; order Primates; family Cebidae; genus Saguinus; species Saguinus oedipus. The sequence continues at coordinate 30,913,055 of CM063180.1, read as the reverse complement.
GGGGAATCCTCAGGATTCAATTTCTTTCTACCACTCATGTAGAAACTTATATGATAATTCACAATGGTGCAATAGTCAGGTGTCTATTTTATATGGCCTCTCATTCAAACTTTCAGTGTATAATGAACTTCTATGGAGTAATCAGGACGCTGTTTAAGATGGCCACAAATTGATTGCCTTTCTGAATGATACAAACATGGGTTATAATATTTTATTTCAAATGAACTCTAATTCTGGGTACTGCTGATTAATACACACGTGGGATAGTGTAAGGAGTTTATTTATTATGGTCACTCATAGAGATCCTGTTTGAATAATGCACCCATGGCGAAAAATAAGGATTCTATGTTCTACAGGTAGTGATTCAGAGAAAAAGTGAATAACGCACATGTGGATTATTGAAACTCTGTCTCATATGACCCTCTTTCACAGGCTCACTGAAGATTACACACTTGACATATAGTCTGAACTCTATTCTTTATGGCCATTCATTCAGAGAATCACTGAATAATGAACACCTGTGGAATAGTCAGAAATCTCTTTCTGATCGACACCCATTGAAAGCCTCACCAAATGTACCCACCTGTGGGAAGATTCAGGATTTACTTCTATTCCCTCTTTCAGAGTCTCACTAAATAATGCACACCTGTGGAATTCTCAAGAGAATTTTTCATATGGCCTCTCATTCCGAGTGCTACTGAACAATATGCTGTAGTCTGGAGTCTATTTCATGTAGACACATACTCAGAGCCTCAGTGAGTAAGACAGACCCTTGCTATCGTAAAGATTCTAATTAATATGGACACATCTTCTGAGCCTCACTGAATAATACACACCTGTAGAATAATTTGGAGTCTATTTTCGATGGACATTTATTCAGAGCCACGGTGAATAATTCATGCCCCTGGGGTAGCCAGAAGTCCATTTCATTTGTACACTCATCCATAGCCTCAGTTTATTATATGCAAATGTGGATTAGTTGGGGTTCCATTTCATATAGCCCCGGACTCGTAACCTCAGTGAATAATGCACATATGTAACGTACTCAGCAGTCTGTTCCATAAAGCCACTCATTCAGTGATTCATTGGAAATTAAAATTATTTAAGATAGACTTAATCCCGTTTCATATGGTCACCCAAGAAGAGATTCATTGAGTAATACACACCTGGGAAAATGTGAGGGGTCTACTATATATAGCCTCTCATTTACAGCCTCAGGGTATAATGCAAACGTGTGGAGTAGGCACTAATCTATTTCTTATGGCCACAATATCAAACCCTGACTGAGCAATACACAAGTTTGTAACAGTCACCAGTCTATTCCATATGCCCAAATATTCAAAGTCAAAGTCAATCATTCACTCCTGTGGACTAGTCAGGATACAAGTTCATATGTACAAAATTTTAGAGCTTCAGTGAATAATATATACCTAGGAAATTCTCAGGACGCTATTTCATATGGCATCTATTTCAGAGCATCACTGAATAAGGAACACCTTTATCATAGTCAGAATTTTCTTTTAATAGCCACATCTTCAGAGCCTAACTGAATTACATACACCTTGGGAAAAGGCAGGATTCTATTTCGTATAGCCACGCATTTATAGCCGAATGTAAAAACGCATGCCTGTGGAGTATTCAGTAGTCTCTTCTTTATGGAAACTCATTCAGAGCGTCACAGAATAATACAGACCAATGGAAAAGTCAGGAGTGTATTTCACATGGTCATTTATTCAGAACCACAGTGAAGGATGGTATACATCTGGAAAATACTCAGGATTCTTTTATATATGGCCACTTATTCAGAGACTCAGTGAATAATGCACACCTGGGTATAGTCTGGAGACTATTTGATATAACCTTTCCCTAAGCACTCAGTGGAAAATGGAGAGCTGAAATATAGTCAGGATGATAAAGTCAGGTGTCGACATTATGTGGTCACTCGTTCAGAAACTCACAGAAGAATACACACCTTAAGAATCGTCAGAGTCCAGGTATTTTGGCCACTCAATCACAGCATTACCAAATAATGCACAATTGGTCAATAGTAATAAGTCTATATTATATGTCTTCTAATTCAGAATTTCAGTGCATAATCAGCAGCTGTGTAGTAGTCAGGACCCTATTTTAGCTTGCCCCAAATTAAGCAGCTCCTTGAATGATACATATATGTGTGATAGTCAGGAGACTTTTTGATATGGACACTCATTGAGAACCTCTTTGAATACTGCACATGTGGGGAATAATCACAAGTGTATTTCACATGGTGATTCCTTTGGTGGGTCAAAGAATTACTCGCAACTGTGGAGTCAATTTGGGTCTATTACATAAGGACACTATTTCAGTGTTGCAGGGAATAATATGTATATCTGATAAGTCAGGAATATCTTTCACATGGCCACTCGTTCATGGCCTCTGTGAGTAAAAATTCCCTCAGAAATAGTCAAGGTTCTACTTCAAATGGCTACACATTCAGAGTCTTTGTAAGTATTGCACACCTGGGCAATACGCAAGAGTCTGTTTTTTATGCGCACTTAGTCAGAGTCTCATTCAACTATACACACCCAGGGAAGAGTTAAGAGTATTTGTCATGGAACCAATCATTTAGAGCCTCAGTGAATAATGCACACCAGGGTTATAGTCGAGCATTTTTTATATGGCCACTAATTCTGTGCCTCACTGAATGATACACATTTGGGGAATTCTCAGGTTTCAATTTGATACTACCACTCATGTAGAACCTTATAGAGTAATTCACCATGGAGAAATAGTCAGGTGTCTATTTCCTATGGCCTCGCATTCAAAGTTTTAGTGTATAATGAACTTCTATAGAGTAATCAGGACGCTGTTTAAGATAGCCACGAATTGAGTGCCTTTCTGAATGATACACACCTAGGTTGTAGGATTCTATTTCATATGACCTCTAATTCTGGGTACCGCTGAGTAATACCCACGTGGGATACTGTAAGGAGTTTATTTATTATGGGCACTCATAGAGAACTTGTTTGAATAATGGACACATGGCGAATAATAAAAATTCTATGATGTACAGCTAGTCATTCAGACAAAAAGTGAATAACGCACATGTGGATTATTAGAAGTCTGTTTCATATGTCCCTCTTTCACAGCCTCACTGAATATCACACACTTGAGATATAGTCTGAAGTTTATTTCTTATGTCCATTCATTCAGAGAATCACTGAATAATAAACACCTGTGGAATACTCAGAAGTCTCTTTCCGACCGACACACATTGAAAGCCTCACTAAATGTACCCACCTGTGGAAATAGTCAGAATTTACTTCTATTCCCTCATTCAGAGTCTCACTAAATAATGCACACCTGAGGAATTCTCAGAAGAATTTTTTATGTGGCCTCTCATTTCGAGTGTCACTGAACAGTGTGCTGTAATCTGGAGTCTATTTCATGTAGACACATATTCAGAGACTCAGTGAATAAGACAGACACTTGCTATTATAAAGATTCTAATTAATATAGACACATCTTCTGAGCCTCGCTGAATAATACACACCTGTAGAATAATTGAAAGTCTATTTTCGATGGACACTCATTCAGAGACTCGGTGAATAATGCACACCCATGGGGTAGCCAGAAGTTCAATTCATTTGTACACTCATTCATAGACTCAGTTTATAATATGCACGTGTGGATTAGTTGGGGTTCCATTTCATATAGCCACGGACATGTAACCTCAGTGAATAATGCACATATGTAAAGTACTCAGCAGTCTGTTTCATGTATCCACTCATTCAGAGATTCATTGGATAATAAAATTATTTAAGATAGACTGAGTCTGTTTCATATGGTCACCCAAGAAGGGCATCAGTGAGTAATACACCCCTGGAAAAATGTGAAGAGTCTACTATATATAGCCTCTTTTTACAGCCTCAGGGAATAATGCACACGTGTGGAGTAGGAACTAATTTATTTTATATTGCCACAAAATAAAACCCTGAGTGAGCAATACACAAGTTGGGAATAGTCACTAGTTTATTCCATATGCCCAAATATTCAAAGTCAGAGTCAAATATTCACTCCTATGTACTAGTCAGAAAACAATTTTATATGGAAAATGTTTTAGAGCTTCATTGAATAATATACACCTGGGAAATACTCAGAACTCTGTTTTATATGGCGTCTATTTCATAGCTTCATTGAATAAGGAACACCTGTATCATAGTCAGAATTTTCTTTTAATAGCCACATCTTCACAGCCTGACTGAGTAACCTACACCGTGGGAAAAGTCAGGATTCTATTTTGTATAGCCACTAATTTAGAGCCAAATGGAAAAACGCAGCCCTGTGGAGTATTCAGGAGTCTCTACATTATGCACCCCCATTCAGAGCGTCACAGAATACTACAGACCTATGGAAGTGTCAGGAGTGTATTTTACATGGCCAGTTTTTCAGAACTGCAGTGAAGGATCATATACATCTGGAAAATACTCAGGATTCTTTTATATATGGCCACATATTCAGAGACTCAGTGAATAATTCACACTTGAGGTATAGTCTGGAGACTATTTGATATGACCATTCCCTAAGCAGTCAGTGGAAAATGGAGAGCTGAAATATAGTCAGTATGATAAAGTCAGGTGTCTACTTTATGTTGTCACTCGTTCAGAAACTCACTGAGAAATACACACCTAAAGAATTGTCAGAGTCCAGGTATTATGGCCAGTCAATCACAGCATTAACAAATAATGCACAATTTGGGCAATAGTAAGGAGTCTATATGATATGGCTTCTAACTCAGTGCTTCAGTGCATAATCAACAGCTCTGTATTAGTCGGAACCCTATTTCAGCTTGCCCCAAATTAAGCAGCTTCTTTAATGATACATGTATGTGTGATAGTCAGGAGAATCTTTGATATGGACACTCATACAGAACCTCTTTTAATACTGCACATGTGGGGAGTAATCACTAGTTTATTTCATATAGTGATTCCTTTGGAGGGTCAAACAATAACGCACAACTGTGGAGTAATATGAGGTCTATTACATATGGCCACATTTTCAGTGTTGCAGGGAATTATATGTATATCTGGTAAGTCAGGAATCTCTTTCACATGGCCACTCGTTCAGGGCCTCTGTGAACTATACTTACCTCAGAAATAGTCAAGGTTCTACTTCAAATGGCCACACATTCAGAATCTCTGTAAGTAATGCACACCTGGGCAATACACAAGAGTCTCTTTTATATGCCCACTTAGTCAGAGTCTCATTCAATTATACACACCTGGGGAAGAGTTAAGAGTATACCTCATGGAACCAATCATTTAGAGCCTCAGTGAATCATGCGCACCAGGGTTATAGTGGAGAATTTTTTATATGGCCACTCATTCTGTGCCTCCCTGAATGATACACACCTAGGGAATCCTCAGAATTCAATTTCATACTACCACTCATTTAGAACCTCATGGAATAATTCACAATGGAGCAATACTCAGGTGTCTATTATATATGGCTCGCATTCAACGTTTCAGTGTATAATGAACTTCTATGGAGTAATCAGGACCTTGTTTAAGATAGCCACGAGTTGAGTGCCTTCCTGAATGGTACACACCTGGGTTATAGGATTCTATTTCATATGATCTCTAATTCTGGGTACTGCTAAGAAATATACACGTGGTATAATGTAAGGAGTTTATTTGTTATAGGCACTCATAGAGAACCTGTTTGGATAATGTACACACGGTGAATAATAAGGATTCTATATTATACAGTTAGTCATTCAGACAAAAAGTGAATAATGCACACGTGGATTATTAGAAGTCTGGTTCATATGCCCCTCTTTCACAGCCTCACTGAATATTACACACTTGAGATATAGTATGCAGTCTGTTCTTTATGGCCATTCATTCAGAGAATCACTGAATAATGAACCCCTGTGGAATAGTCAGAAGTCGCTTTCTGACCGCCACTCATTGAAAGCCTCACTAACTGTACCCAACTGTGGAACGAGTCCAAATTTACTTCTATTTTCTCATTCGGAGTCTCACTAAATAATGCACACCGGTGGAATTGTCAGGAGAATTTATCATTTGGCCTCTCATTCCGAGTGTCACTGAACAATGTGCTGAAATCTGGAGTCTATTTCATGTACACACATATTCAGAGCCTCAGTGAATAAGACAGACCCTTGCTATCGTAAAGATTCTAATTAATAAGAAGGAAGGGCAATATGGCGTCATATAAGTGACTAAGGATTGCAGCTCTCAGTGAAGGTGCAGAGGGTGAGTCCTAGCTGCATGCTTGGATGGACCTTTTTTGCCGACAGAGAGTTGAAAGTTTCAGGTGTGGGAGAGACACGGGAAGCTAGTAGAGCTGGCTAGCGCAGGTGGCTCACGTGGCTGCTTATGCCAGTGCCGCAGCGGGACCCGGAACTGAACTCACTGGTCTGGGTGCCCTGTTTAACGGGCAATCTGAGATTTGGAATGGCAGATTGGCATGTCCATCTGATTGAACGGCATTTGGACAACGAGCCAGACCAGGAGTTTCCCGGGAAGAGTGATGTGAGCCGGTGCAGTGGGCAGCGGTATGGGAGATCACAGGGATCCCAGTGCCCTATCGGCAGGCTACTGGTGCTCCAGTGAGAGAGTTGATTTTTCAGCTTGCTGAGAGGAAGCGAGAGAGAGAGGACCGACTCTGAGGCAGGGAACTGGGTGACCGTGCTCGGCGGGTCCCACCCTCACAGGGACAAGCAGGGCAGCGACTGGAGGCGCTTGGGGCTGAGAGTTTTGTTGGTGGCATCCAGGATGGTGCAGCCCATTGAGGGTGGGTTGTCCGCCATTACTGATGCAGTCTGCCCCTACTGAAGTACCACACAGGACTGACGAAGCCTGCCATTGCTGAGGCAACCTGCCATAACAGAAAGACATCGCCAGGAGGGGTGAGCACTGCACAGAAGAAAGGAGCCAAGCAGCAACAGGGAGGATCCGTGCTAGCAGATCAGAGCCCAGGCAGTCAAATAGTGAATAGACTGCCTCCTAGTGGGGCAAAACAGGGCAACAGATACTCATAAATAAACCCCAACTCCCTGAGACAGAGCATCTAAGGGGGGGGAAGGTAGTGTTTTATGAGTTCTATTGCAGCAGATATAAACAACCTCCCAACAACCCTGAATGAACAACGGAGCTCGCAGCTGAGAACTGGAGCTCCTATAAAGCACAGACCGTCTCCTCAAGCAGCTCCCTGACCTCTGTAAATCCAGAGTCACCCCAAAAAAGGACTAATCAGACTGACATTTGGCAAGCATCATTCTGGAACAAAGACAGAAGAAGAATCTGGTATCATCCCTCACGGTTTTGCAGTTGCTACAGGTATAACCCAGACAAGCAGGGCCTGGAGTGGAACTCAGCACTCATACAGCAGAGGGGATAGACCATTAGAAGGAAAACTAAGTAACGAAAATACTTCATCATCAACAATTTCAGCGTCAACACAGAGACCCAATTGAAAAATCAGCAACTACTAAGATGAAAGGTGGATAAATCCATAAAGATGGGAAGAAACCAGAGCAAAAAGGAGAAAAACACCCGAAACTAAAACACCTCACCTCCAAAAAAAGAAGAAAACTCCTCACCAGCAAGGGAACAAAGCTGAATGGAGAATGAATGTGACGAAATGATGGAATCAGACTTCAGAAAGTGGATAATGAGGAACTTCAGTCAGCAAAAAGAACATGTTCTAATCCAGTGCAAAGAAACCAAGAACCTTGAAAAAAGATTCGAGGAATTGATAACAAGAATGGACAACATAGAGAGGAATATGAATGAATTGAAGGAGCTGAAAAACACAACACGAGAACTTCGCGAAGCATGCACAAGTTTCAACAGCCGAATTGACCAAGCAGAAGAAAGAATATCAGAAGTTGAAGATCAACTCAATGAAATAAAACGAGACACCAAGATTAAAGAAAAAAGCACAAAAAGGAATGAACAAAATCTCCAAGAAATGTGGGACTACGTAAAGAGACCCAACCTACGTTTGATAGGTGTACCAGAATCTGATGAAGAGAATGAATCCAAGCTGGAAAACACTCTTCAGGATATTATCCAGGAAAATTTGCCCAACCAAGCAAGACAGGTCAATACTCAACTCCAGGAAATACAGAGAACACCACAAAGATACTCCGCAAGAAGAGCAACCCAAAGGCACATAATCGTCAGATTCACCAGGGTTGAAATGAAGGAGAAAATACTAAGGGCAGCCAGAGAGAAAGGTCTGGTCACCAACAAAGGGAAGCCCATCAGACTCACAGCAGATCTCTCATCAGAGACCCTACAAGCCAGAAGAGAGGGGGGGCAATATTCAACATCTTTAAAGAAAAGATCTTTCAACCCAATATTTCATATCCAGCCAAACTGAGCTTCATAAGTAAAGAAAAAATAAAATCCTTCACTAACAAGCAAGTACTCAGAGATTTTGTCACCACTAGGCCTCCTTTATAAGAGGTTCTGAAAGAGGCACTACACATAGAAAGAAACAACCAGTACCAGCCATCGTAAAAGCATACCAAATGCTAAAGACCATCAACAAAATGAAGAATGTACATGAACTAATTGGCAAAACAGACAGCTAGCATCAAAATGGCAGTATCAAATTCAAACACAACAATATTTACCCTAAATGTAAATGGGCTAAATGCACCAATCAAAAGACACAGACTGGCAAATTGGATAAAAGACCAAAACCCATCGGTGTGCTGTATCCAGGAAATGCACCTTACACTTAAAGATACACAAAGGCTCAAAGAAAAGTATGGAGGAAGATTTACCAAGCAAATGGAGAGCAAGAAAAAGCAGGAGTTGCAATTCTCATCTCTGATAAAATAGACTTTAAAGCAACAAAGATCAAAAGGGACAAAGAAGATCATTACACAATGGTAAAACGATCGATACAACAAGAAGAGCTAACGATTCTAAATATATATGGACCCAATGTAGGAGCACGCAGATATATAAGGCAAGTTTTTATGACTTACAGAGAGACTTAGACACCCACACAATAATAGTGGGAGACTTTAACACTCCACTGTCAATAGCAGACAGATCAACCAAACAGAAAATTAACAAGGATATCCAGGACTTGAACTCAGACCTGGAACAAGCAAACCTGATAGACATTTACAGAACTCTCCACCCCAAATCCACAGAATATACATTCTTCTCAGCACCACATCACACCTACTCCAAAATTGACCACATAATTGGAAGTAAAGCACTCTTCAGCAAATGCAAAACAACTGAAAGCATAAGAAACAGTCTCTCAGACCATAGTGCAATCAAGTTAGAACTCAGAATTCAGAAAATAACTCAGAACCGCAAAGCTTCATGGAAACTAAACAACTGGCTCTTGAATGTTGATTGGATAAACAATGAAATGAAGGCAGAAATAAAGAAGTTTTTTAAACCAACAAGAATGAAGACACAACGTACCAGAATCTCTGGGACACATTTAAAGCGGTCTGTAGAGAAAAATATATAGCAATAAGTGCCCACATGAGAAGAGTGAAGAGATCCAAAATGGACACCCTATTGGCAAAATTCAAAGAGCTAGAGGAGCAAGATCAAGAAATCTGAAAACCTAGCAGAAGACAAGAAATAACTAAGATCAGAGCAGAACTGAAGGAGATAGTGAGAAGAAAGATCCTTCAAAAACTCAATAAATCTAAGAGCTGGTTTTTTGAAAAGATCAACAAAATAGAAAGACCACTAGCCAGACTGAAAAAAAAAGAGAGAGAACAAACAAATAGATGCAATAAAAAACAAAAATGAGGAAATCACCACAGATTCAACCGAAATTCAAACCATCATCAGAGAATACTACAAACAACTCTATGCACATAAACTAGTAAATCAGGAAGAAATGAATAAATTCCTGGACGCCTGTGTCTTCCCAAGCCTAAACCAGGAGAAAGCCAAAACTATGAATAGACCAATAACAAGGTGTGAAGTTGAGGCCGCACTTAAGAGCCTACCACACAAAAAAAGGCCAGGTCCAGATGGGATCACAGCTGAATTCTACAAGACACACAAAGAGGATCTGGTACCATTCCTTCTAAAACTATTCCAAATAATTCAAAAAGAGGGAACCCTTCCCAAATAATTTTATGAGACCAACGTCATCCTGATACCAAAACCTTACAGAGACTCAACATGAAAAGAACTTCAGACCAATATCCATGATGAACATCAATTCAAAAATCTTCAATAAAATACTGGCAAACCGATTGCAAGAGCACATTAATAAACTTATCCATCATGATCAAGTAGGATTCATCCCGGGGATGCAAGGCTGGTTCAACATACACAAGTTTATAAATGTAATTCACCATATAAACAGAACCAAAAACAAGAACCACATGATTATCTCAATTGATGCAGAGAAGTTATTTGACAAAATTCAACAGCCCTTTATGCTAAAAACCCTCAATAACCTTGGTATTGATGGAACATATCTCAAAGTAATAAAAGCTATTTACGACAAACCAATAGCCAATATTATAATGAATGGGCAAAAACTGGAAGCATTCCCTTTGAATTCCAGCACTAGACAAGGATGCCCTCTCTCACCACTCCTATTCAACATAGTACTGGAAGTTCTAGCCAGAGCAATCAGGCAAGAAAAAGAAATAAAGGGTTTCCAAATATAAAAGGTGGAAGCCAAATTGTCTCTATTTGCAGATGACATGATATTATACCTAGGAGACCCCATCACCTCAACCCAAAAGCTCTGAAACAGATAAGCAAATTCAGTAAAGTCTCAGGATATAAAATCAATGTGCAAAAATTACAAGCATTCCTATACACCAATAACAGACTTAAAGAGAACTAATTCAAGAACAAACTGCCATTCACAATTGCTACAAAGAAAATAAAATACCTAGGAATACAACTCACAAGGAACGTAAGGGACCTCTTTAAGGAAAGCTACAAACCACTGCTCAACAAAATAAGAGAGGACACAAACAGAGGGAGAAACATTTCATGTTCATGGTTAGGAAGAATCAATATCGTAACAATGGCTATACTGCCCAAAGTAATTTACACAATCAATGCTATCCCCATCAAACTACCATTGAATTTCCCAACAGAACTAGAAAAAACCACCATGAATTTCATATGAAACCAAAAAAGAGCCCGCATAGCCAAGTCAATTCTAAGCAAAAGGAACACAACGGGAGACATCACACTACCAGACTTCAAACTATACTACAAGTCTATAGTAATCAAAACAGCATGGTACTGGTACCAAAACAGAGATATGGACCAATGGAATAGAACAGAAGCATCGGAGGCAACACAACATATCTACAACCATATTATCTTTGGTAAGTCAGACAGAAACAAGCAATGGGGACAGAATTCCCTATTTAATAAATGGTGTTGGGAAAACTGGCTAGCCATGTGCAGAAAGCAAAAACTGGACCCCTTCCTGACACCTTACACTAAAATAAACTCCAGATGGATTAAAGACTTAAACTTAAGACCTGACACCATATAATCCCTAGAAGAAAATCTAGGCAAAACCATTCAGGATATAGGAGTAGGCAAGGACTTCATAACCAAAACACCAAAAGCATTGGCAACAAAAGCCAAAATAGACAAATGGGACCTAATCAAACTCCACAGCTTCTGCAGAGCAAAAGAAACAGTCACTAGAGTGAAGAGGCAACCATCAGAATGGGAAAAAATCTTTGCAGTTTACACATCTGACAAAGGGCTGATATCCCGAATTTACAAGGAACTCAAACAGATTTACAGGAAAAAAAACAAACAAGCCCATTCAAAAATGGGCAAAAGATACGAACAGACACTTTACAAAAGAAGACATACATGAGACCCACACACATATGAAAAAATGATCATCATCACTGGTCATTAGAGAGATGCAATTCAAAACCACATTCAGATACCATCTCACACCAGTTAGAATGGCGATCATTAAAAAATCTGGAGAGATAAGATGCTGAAGAGGATGTGGAGAAATAGGAATACTCTTACACTGTTGGTGGGAGTGTAAATTAGTTCAACCATTGTGGAAGACCTTGTGGTGATTCCTCAGGGACCTAGAAATAGAAATTCCATTTGACCCAGCAATCCCATTACTGGGTATATATCCAAAGGACTATAAATCATTCTACTATAAGGACACATGCACACGAATTTTCATTGCTGCACTGTTTACCATAGCAAAAAACTGGAACCAACCCACATGCCCAACTATGATAGACTGGACTGGGAAAATGTGGCACATATACACAATGGAATATTTTGCAGCAATCAAAAATGATGAGTTTGTGTCTTTTGTAAGGAAATGGATGAATCAGGAGAACATCATTTTCAGGAAACTGACACGGGAACAGAAAAAGAAATACCGCATATACTCACTCATAGGTGGGGGAGAAAAATGAGAACACATGGACACAGAGAAACGGCCTACTACACACTGGGATCTATTGGGGGAATGGGGGGGAAACAGCGAGGAAGGCGGTGGAGAAATAGCCTGGGGATGAATGCCAAGTGTGGGTTAAGGGGAGGAAGGCAGCAAAACACACTGCTATGTGTGTACCTATGCAACTATCTTGCACGTTCTGCACCTGTACCCGAAAACCTATAATTCAAAAAAATTTTAAAAAACGATTCTAATTAATATAATCACATATTCTGAGCCTCACTGAATAATACACACCTGTAGAATAATTTGGAGTCTATTTTCGATAAAAATTTATTCAGAGCCTCAGAAAATAATGCACACCCCTGCGTTAGCCAGAAGTCCATTTTATTTGTACACTCATAGATAGCATTAGTTTATAATATGCAAGTGTGGATTAGCTGGTGTTCCATTTCATATAGCCACGGACTTGTAACCTAAGTGAATAATGCACATATGTAACTTACTCAGCAGTCTGTTTTATATAGCCTCTCATTCACTGGATAATAAAATTATCTAAGATAGACAGAATCCCGTTTCATATGGTCACACAAGAAGAGCCTCACTGAGTAATACACACCTGGGAAAATGTGAGGAGTCTACTATATACGGCCTCTCATTTACAGCCTCAGGAAATAATCAACACGTGTGGAGTAGGCACTGATCTGTTTCATATGTCCACAAAATCAAACACTGAGTGAGCAATAAACAAGTGTAGAATAGTCACTACTCTATTCCATATGCCCAAATATTCAAGGTCACAGTCAATAATTCACTCCTGTGGAATAGTCAGGAAACTATTATCTATGGACAAAGTTTTAGAACTTCAGTGAATAATACATACCTGGAAAATACTCAGGACGCTATTCATATGACATCTACTTCAGAGCTTCATTGAGTAAGGAACACCTGTATCGTAGTCAGGATTTTCTTTTTTTTTTTTTTCTTTTTTTAATTTTTATTGCATTATAGGTTTGGGGGTACATGTGCAGAACGAGCAAGATAGTTGCATAGGTACACACATGGCAGCGTGCTTTGCTGCTTTCCTCCCCTTCACCCACACTTGATATTCATCCCCAGGCTATCCCCCCCAGCCCCCCCCGCTGTCCCTCCCCCATTCCCCCCAACAGTCCCCAGTGTATAGTAGACCGCCTCTCTGTGTCCACGTGTTCTCATTTTTCTCAGCCACCTATGAGTGAGTATATGCGGTATTTCTTTTTCTGTCCTTGTGTCAGTTTGCTGAGAATGATGTTCTCCAGATTCATCCATGTCCCTACAAAGGACACAAACTCATCATTTTTGATTGCTGCATAATATTCCATGGTGTATATGTGCCACATTTTCCCAGTCCAATCTATCATCGTTGGGCATTTGGGTTGGTTCCAGGTCTTTGCTATTGTAAACAGTGCTGCAATGAACATTCGTGTGCAGGATTTTCCTTTAGTAGCCACATCTTCAGAGCCAGGCTAAATAACATACACATTGGGAAAAGTCAGGATTCTATTTCGTATAGCCACTCATTTAGAGCCAAATGTATAAACGCACGCCTGTGGAGTATTTAGGAGTCTCTATTTTATGGACATTCAGTCAGAGCGTCACAGAATAATACAGACCTATGGAAATGTCAGGAGTTTATTTCACATGGCCACTTATTCAGAACCGCAGGGAAGGATCATATACAGCTGGGAAATACTCAGGTTTCCTTTATAAATGGCCACTTATTCAGAGACGCAGTGAGTAATGCACACCTGGGGTATAGTCTGGAGACTATTTGATATGACCGATCCCTAAGCACTCAGTGGAAAATGGAGAGCTGAAATATAGTCAGGATGATAGAGTCAGGAGTCTACTTTATGTGGTCACTTGTTCAGAAACTCACTGAAGAATACACACCTTAAGAATAATCACAGTCCAGGTATTATGGCCACTAAATCACAGCATTACCGAATAATGCACAATTTGGGAAATAGCAAAAAGTATATATCTTATGGCTTCTAATTCAGAGCTTCAGTGCATAATCAGCAGCTGTGTAGTTGTCAGGACCCTATTTCAGCATGCCGCAAATTAAGCAGCTCCATGAATGATACATATATGTGTGATAATCAGGAGACTCTTTGATATGGACTCTCATACAGAACCTCTTCGAATACTGCACATGTTGGGAATAATCACTAGTGTATTTCATATGGTGATTCCATTAAATTGTCAAACAATACCGCGCAACTCTGGAGTAAAATGGGGTCTATTACATAAGGCCACTCTTTCAGTGTTGCAGGAAATTATATGTACTTCTGATAAGTCAGGAATATCTTTCACATGGCCACTCGTTCAGGGCCTCTGTGAGTAAAAATTCCCTCAGAAATTGTCAAGGTTCTACTTCAAATGGCTACACATTCAGAGTCTTTGTAAGTAATGCACACCTGGGTAATACGCAAGAGTCTGTTTTTTATGCGCACTTAGTCAGAGTCTCATTCAATTATACACACCTAGCGAAGAGTTAAGAGTATACCTCAAGGAACCAATCATTTAGAGCCTCAGTGAATAATGCACACCAGTGTTATAGTCGAGCATTTTTGATATGGCCACTCTTTCTGTGCCTTTCTGAATGATACACACGTGGGGAATCCTCAGGATTCAATTTCCTACTACCACTAATTTTGAACATTATAGAACAATTCACAATGGAGAAATAGTCAGGTGTCTATTTCATATGGCCTCTCATTCAAAGTTTCAGTGTATAAAAAACTTCTATGGAGTGATCAGGACGCTGTTTAAGATAGCCACGAATTTAGTGCCTTCCTGAATGATACACACATGGTTTATAGGATTCTATTTCATATGAACTCTAATTCTGGGTACCGCTGAGTAATACACACATGGAATAGTGTAAGGAGTTTATTTTTTTGTGCACTCATTGAGAACCTGTTTGAATAATGCAACCATGTCGAAGAATAAGGATTCTATGTTGTACGGCTAGTCATTTAGACAAAAAGTGAATAACACACATGTGGATTATTAGAAGTCTGTTTCATATGCCCCTCTTTCACATCCTCACTGAATTCTACAAACTTGAGATATCGTCGGGAGTCTATTCTTTATGGCCATTTATTCAAAGAATCACTGAATAATGAACACCTGTGGAATAGTCCGAAGTCTCTTTTCAACCGCCACTCATTGAAAGCCTCACTAACTGTAGCCACCTGTGGAAAGAGTCAGGATTTACTTCTACTCCCTCATTCAGAGTCTCACTAAATAATGCACACCAGTGAATTGTCAGGAGAATTCTACATGTGGCCTCTCATTGCGAGTGTCACTGAGCAATGTGCTGTAGTCTAGAGTCTATTTCAGGTAGACACATATTCAGAGACTCCGTGCATAAGAGAGACCCTTGCCATCATAAAAATTCTAATAAATAAGGACGCATCTTCTGACCCTCACTGAATAATACACACCTGTAGAATAACTTGGAGTCTATTTTCGATGGACATTCATTCAGAGCCTCGGGGAATAATGCACACCCCTGGGGTAGCCAGAAGTTCATTTCATTTGTACATTCATCCATAGCCTTAGTTTATAATATGCACGTGTAGATTATTTGGGGTTCAATTTCATATAGCCTCGGACTCGTAACCTCAGTGAATAATGCACATATGTAACGTACTCAGCAGTCGGTTTCATATAGCCACTCATTCAGAGATTCATTGGATAATAAAATTATTTAAGATAGACAGAATCCCGTTTCATAGGGTAACACGAGAAGAGCCTCACTGAGTAATACACCCCTGGGAAAATGTGAGGAGTCTACTATATATAGCCTCTCATTTACAGCCTCAGGGAGTAATGCACACGAGTGGAGTAGGCGCTAATCTATTTTATATGGCAACAAAATCAAACACTATGTGAGTAATACTCAAGTTAGGAATAGTCACTTGTCTATTCCATATGCCCAAATATTCAAAGTCAGAGTCAATAATTCACTTCTGTTGACTAGTCAGGAAACAATTTCATATGGATAAAGTTTTAGAGCTTCAGTGAATAATATATACCTGGGAAATACTCAGGACGCTATTTCATATAGCATCAATTTCAGAGCTTCATTGAATAAGAAACACCTGGATCATAGTCAGAATTCTCTTTTCACAGCCACATCTTCAGATCCTAACTGAATAACATACACCTTGGGAAAAGTCAGGATTCTATTTCGAAAGCCACTCATTTAGAGCCGAATGTAGAAACGCACACCTGTGGAGTATTCAGGAGTCTGTATTTTATGGTCACTCATTCAGAGCGTCACAGAATAATACAGACCTATGGAAAAGTCAGGAGTGTATTTCACATGGCCACTTATTCAGAACCGCAGTGCAGGATCAGATACATCTGGAAAATTCTCAGGATTCTCTTATAAATTGCCACTTATTCAGAGATTCAGTGAATAAAGCACACCTGGGATATAGTGTGGAGACTTTCTGATATACCCTTTCCCGAAGCACTCAGTTGAAAATGGAGAGCAAAAATATAATCAGGATAATAGAGTCAGGAGTCTACTTTATGTGGTCACTCGTTCAGAAACTCACTGAAGAATACACACGTTAAGAATTGTCAGAGTCCAGGTATTATGGCCACTCAATCACAGCATTACCGAATAATGAACTATTTGGTCCACAGTAAGGATTCTGTATGATATGGCTTCTAATTCAAAGCTTCAGTGCATAATCATCTGCTGTGTAGTAGTCAGGACACTATTTCAGCTTGCCCCAAATTCAGCAGCTCCGTGAATGATACATATATGTGTGATAGGAGACTCTTTGATATGAACACTCATACAGAACCTCTTAGAATACTGCACACGTGGGGAATAATCACTAGTGTATTTTATATGGTGATTCCTTAGGAGGGTCAAACAATAATGCACAACTGTGGAGTAAAATGGGGTCTATTACATAAGGCCTCTCTTTCAGTGTTGCAGGGAATAATATGTATATCTGATAAGTCAGGAATCTCTTTCACATGGCCACTCGTTCAGAGACTCTGTAAATAATAGTCCCCTCAGAAAAAGTCAATGTTCTACTTCAAATGGCTACACATTCAGAGTCTCTGTAAGTAATGCACTCGTAAGCAATACACAAGAGTCTCTTTTTTATGCCCACTTAGTCAGAGTCTCATTCAATTATGCACACTCGGGGAAGAGTTAAGAGTATACCTCATGGAACCAGTCATTTAGAGCCTCAGTGAATAATGCACACCAGGGTTATAGTCGAGCATTTTTTATATGGCCACTCTTTCTGTGCCTTCCTGAAAGATACAAACCTGGGGAATCCTCAGGATTTAATTTCATACTACCACTCATTTAGAACCTTATAGAACAATTCATAATGGAGCAACAGTCAGGGGTCTATTTCATATGGCCTCTCATTCAAAGTTTCAGTGTATAATGAACTTCTATGCAGAAATCAGGACGCTGTTTAAGATAGCCACGAATTTAGTGCCTTCCTGAATGATACACACATGGTTTATAGGATTCTATCACATATGAACTCTAATTTTGGGTACCGCTGAGTAATACACACGTGGAATAGTATAAGGAGTTTATTTATTTTGTGCACTCTTAGAGAACCTGTTTGAATAATGCACACAGTCCAATCATAAGAATTCTATGTTGTACAGCTAGTCATTTAGACAAAAAGTGAATAATACACATGTGGATTATTAGAAGTCTGCTTCATATGCCCCTCTTTCACAGCCACACTGAATTCTACAGACTTGAGATATAGTCTGGAGTCTATTCTTTATGGCCTTTCATTCAGAAAATCACTGAATAATGAACACCTGTGGAATAGTCAGAAGTCTCTTTCCGACCGCCAATCATTGAAAGCCTCACTAAATGTACCCACCTGTGGAAAGAGTCAGGATTTATTTCTATTCCCTAATTCAGATTCTCACTAAATAATGCACACCAGTTTAATTGTCAGGAGAATTTTACATGTGGCCTCTCATTCCAAGTTTCACTGAACTATGTGCTGTAGTCTGGAGTCTCTTTCAGGTAGACAAATATGCAGAGCCTCAGTGAATAAGACAGACCCTTGCCATCATAAAGATGCTAATTAATATGGACACATATTCCGAGCCTCACTGAATAATACACACATGTAGAATAACTTGGAGTCTATTTTCGATGGACATTCATTTAGAGCCTCTGTGAATAATGCACACCCCTGGGGTAGAAAGAAGTCCATTTCATTTTTACTCTCATCCATAGCCTCAGTTTATAATATGCACGTGTGGATTAGCTGGTGTTCCATTTCATATAACCACGGACTCGTAACCTAACTGAATAATGCACATATGTAACTTACTCAGCAGTCTGTTTTATATAGCCACTCATTCAGAGATTCACTGGATAATAAAATTATTTAAGATAGACAGAATCCCGTTTCATATGGTCACATAAGAAGAGCCTCACTGAGTAATACACACCTGGGAAAATGTGAGGAGTCTACTATATATAGCCTCTCATTTACAGCCTCAGGAAATAATCTACACGTGTGGAGTAGGCACTGATCTGTTTCATATGTCCACAAAATCAAACACTGAGTGAGCAATAAACAAGTGTGGAATAGTCACTAGTCTATTCCATATGCCCAAATATTCAAAGTCACAGTCAATAATTCACTGCTGTGGAATAGTCAGGAAACAATTCTCTATGGACAAAATTTTAGAACTTTAGTGAATAATATATACCTGGAAAATACTCAGGATGCTATTTCATATGACATCTATTTCAGAGCTTCATTGAGTAAGGAACACCTGTATCATAGTCAGGATATTCTTTTCATAGTAACATCTTCAGAGCCTAACTGAATATCATACACATTGGGAAAAGTCAGGATTCTATTTCGTATAGCCACTCATTTAGAGCCGAATGTATAAACGCACGCCTGTGGAGTATTTAGGAGTCTCTATTTTATGGACATTTATTCAGAGCGTCACAGAATAATACAGACCTATGGAAATGTCAGGAGTTTATTTCACATGGCCATTTATTCAGAACCGCAGTGAAGGATCTTATACAGCTGGAAAATACTCAGGATTCTTTTATAAATGGCCACTTACTCAGAGACGCAGTGAATAATGCACACCTGGGGTATAGTCTGGAGACTATTTGATATGACCGATCCCTAAGCACTCAGTGGAAAATGGAGAGCTGAAATATAGTCAGGATGATAGAGTCAGGAGTCTACTTTATGTGGTCACTTGTTCAGAAACTCACTGAAGAATACACACCTTAAGAATAATCACAGTCCAGGTATTATGGCCACTAAATCACAGCATTACTGAATAATGCACAATTTGGGAAATAGTAAAAAGTGTATATCTTATGGCTTCTAATTCAGAGCTTCAGTGCATAATCAGCAGCTGTGTAGTTGTCAGAACCCTATTTCAGCATGCCGCAAATTAAGCAGCTCCGTGAATGATATATATATGTGTGATAATCAGGAGACTCTTTGATATGGACTCTCATACAGAACCTCTTCGAATACTGCACATGTAGGGAATAATCACTAGTGTATTTCATATGGTGATTCCACTAAATTTTCAAACAATACCGAGCAACTGTGGAGTAAAATGGGGTCTATTACATAAGGCCTCTCTTTCAGTGTTGCAGGGAATAATATGTATATCTGATAAGTCAGGAATATCTTTCACATGGCCACTCGTTCAGGGCCTCTGTGAGTAAAAATTCCCTCAGAAATAGTCAAGGTTCTACTTCAAAGGGCTACACATTCAGAGTCTCTGTAAGTAATGCACACCTGGGCTATACGGAAGAGTCTGTTTTTTATGTGCACTTAGTCAGAGTCTCATTCATTTATACACACCTAGCGAAGAGTTAAGAGTATACCTCAAGGAACCAATCATTTAGAGCCTCAGTGAATAATGCACACCAGGTTTATAGTCGAGCATTTTTGATATGGCCACTCTTTCTGTGCCTTTCTGAATGATACACACGTGGGGAATCCTCAGGATTCAATTTCACACTACCACTAATTTAGAACATTATAGAACAATTCACAATGGAGAAATAGTCAGGTGTCTATTTCATATGGCCTCTCATTCAAAGTTTCAGTGTATAATAAACTTCTATGGAGTAATCAGGACGCTGTTTAAGATAGCCACGAATTTAGTGCCTTCCTGAATGATACACACATGGTTTATAGGATTCTATTTCATATGAACTCTAATTCTGGGTACCGCTGAGTAATACACACATGGAATAGTGTAAGGAGTTTATTTCTTTTGTGCACTCTTAGAGAACCTGTTTGAATAATGCACACAGTCCAGTGATAAGGATTCTATGTTGTACGGCTCGTCATTTAGACAAAAAGTGAATAACACACATGTGGATTATTAGAAGTCTGTTTCATATGCCCCTCTTTCACAGCCACACTGAATTCTACAAACTTGAGATATAGTCTGGAGTCTATTCTTTATGGCCTTTCATTCAGAAAATGACTGAATAATGAACACCTGTGGAATAGTCAGAAGTCTCTTTCCGACCGCCAATCATTGAAAGCCTCACTAAATGTACCCACCTGTGGAAAGAGTCAGGAGATACTTCTATTCCCTAATTCAGAGTCTCACTAAATAATGCACACCAGTGGAATTGTCAGGAGAGTTTTACATGTGGCCTCTCATTCCAAGTTTCACTGAACTATGTGTTGTAGTCTGGAGTCTCTTTCAGGTAGACACATATGCAGAGCCTCAGTGAATAAGACAGACCCTTGCCATCATAAAGATGCTAATTAATATGGACGTATATTCTGAGCCTCACTGAATAATACACACCTGTAGAATAACTTGGAGTCTATTTTCGATGGACATTCATTTAGAGCCTTGGTGAATAATGCACACCCCTGGGGTAGAAAGAAGTCCATTTTATTTATACTCTCATCCATAGCCTCAGTTTATAATATGCACGTGTGGATTAGTTGGGGTTCCATTTCATATACCCACGGACTCGTATCCTCAGTGAATAATACTCATATTTAACGTACTCAGTAATCTGTTTCACATAGCCACTCATTCAGAGATTCATTGGACAATAAAATTATTTAAGATATACAGAATCCCATTTCATATGGTCACACAAGAAGAACCCCACTGAGTGATACAAACCTGGGAAAATGTAGGGAGTCTACTATATATAGCCTCCCATTTACAGCCTCAGGTAGTAATGCACACGTGTGGAGTAGGCACTAATCTATTTTCTGTGGCCACAAAATTAAACCATGAGTGAGCAATACACAAGTTGAGAATAATCACTAGTCTACTCCATATGCCCAAATATTCTAAGTTACAGTCAATAATTCCATCCGGTGGACTAGTCAGGAAACAATTACATATGGGCAAAGATTTAGAGCTTCAGGGAATAATATATACCTGGGAAATACTCAGGATGCTGTTTCATATTGCATCTATTTCAGAGCTTCATTGAATAAGGAACACCTGTATCGTAGTCAGAGTTTTCTTTTACCAGCTACATCTTTAGAGTCTAACTGAATAACATACACCTTGGGAAAAGTCAGAATTATATTTCGTATAGCCACTCACTTAGAGTCGAATGTAAAAACGCACACCTGTGGAGTACTTAGGAGTCTCTATTTTATGGACACTCATTCAGAGAGTCACAGGATAATACGGTCCTATGGGAAAGTCAGGAGTGTTTCTCACATGGCCACTTATTCAGACCCGCAGTGAAGGATCAGATGCATCTGAAAACTTCTCAGGATTCTTATATAGTCACTTATTCAGCGACCCAGTGAATAATGCACACCTGGGGTATACTCTGGAGACTTTCTGATATAAACTTTCCCTAAGCACTCAGTTGAAAATGGAGAGCTAAAATATAGTCAGGATAATAGAGTCATGAGTCTACTTTATGTGGTCACTCATTCAGAAACTCACTGAACAATACACACGTTAAGAATAGTCAGAGTCCAGGTATTATGGCCACTCAATCACATCATTACCGAATAATGCACTATTTGGGCTATCGTGAAAATTCTATATGAAATGGCTTCTAATTCAGAGCATCAGTGCATAATCAGCAGCTGTGTAGTAGTCAGGACCATATTTCAGCTTGCCCCAAATTAAGCAGCTCCATCAATGATACATATATGTGTTATAGTCAGGAGACTCTTTGATATGAACACTCATACAGAACCTCTTCGAATACTGAACATGTGGGGAATAATCACTAGTGTATTTTATCTGGTGATTCCTGTGGAGGGTCAAACAATAACGCGCAACTGTGGAGTAATATGGGGTCTATTTCATAAGGCTACACTTTTAGTGTTGCAGGGAATAATATGTATATCTGATAAGTCAGGAATCTCTTTCACATGGCCACTTGTTCAGGGCCTCTGTGAATAATAGTCCCATCAGAAAGAGTCAATGTTCTACTTCAAATGGCTACACATTCAGAGTCTCTGTAAGTAATGCACACCTGAGCAATACCCAAGAGTCTCTTTTTGATGCCCACTTAGTCAGAGTCTCGTTCAATTATACACACCAGGGGAAGAGTTAAGGGTATACCTCACAAAACCAATCATTTAGAGCCTCAGTGAATAATGCACACCAGGGTCAAAGTCGAGCACTTTTTATATGGCCACTCATTCTGTGCCTCCCTGAATGATACACACCTTGGGAATCATCAGGAATCAATTTTATACTACCACTCATTTAGAACCTCATAGAATAATTCACAATGGGGCAATAGTCAGGTGTCTATTTCATATGGCCTCTCATTCAACGTTTCAGTGTTTAATGAACTTTTATGGAGTAATCAGGATGCTGTTTAAGATAGCCACAAATTGAGTGCATTCCTGAATGATACACACCTGGGTTATATGATGCTATTTCATATGAACTCTAATTCTGGCTACCGCTGAGTAATTCACACGTGAAATAGTGTAAACAGTTTATTTATTTTGGGCACTCAAAGAGAACTTGTTTGAAAAATGCACACATGGCAAATAATAAGGATTCTATGTTGTACAGCAAGTCATTCAGACAAAAAGTGAATAACGCACATGTAGATTATTAGAAGTCTGTTTCATATGCCCTTCTTTCACAGCTTCACTGAATATTAAACACTTGAGGTATAGTTTGGATTCTGTTCTTTATGGCCATTCATTCAGAAAATCAGTGAATAATGAACACCTGTGTAATAGTCAGAAGTCTCTTTCCAACTGCCCCTCATTTAAAGCCTCACTAACTGTAGCCACCTGTGGAAAGAGTCAGGAATTCCTTCTATTCCCTCATTCAGAGTCTCACTATATAATGCACACCTGTGGAATTTTCAGGATAATTTTTATGCGGCCTCTCATTCCGAGTGTCACTGAACAATGTGCTGTAGTCGTGAGTCTATTTCATGTAGACACATATTCAGAGCCTCAGTGAATAAGGCAGACCCTTGTTATCATAAAGATTCTAATTAATATGGACACATCTTCTGAGCCTCACTGAATAATACACACCTGTAGAATAATTTGGAGTCTATTTTCGATGGACATTCATTCAGAGCCTGAGTGCAGAATGCACAACGCAGGAATAGCCAGAAGTCCATTTCATTTGTACACTCATCCATAGCCTCAGTTTTAATATGCACGTGTGAATTAGTTGGGGTTCCATTTCATATAGCCACGGAATCATAACCTCGGTGAATAATGTACTTAGGAAATGTACTCAGCAGTGTGTTTCATATAGCCACTCATTCAGAGATTCATTGGATAATAAAATTATTTAAGATAGACGGAATCCCGTTTCATATGGTCACACAAGAAGAGCCTCACTGAGTAATACACACCTGGGAAAATGTGACGAGTCTACTATATATAGCCTCTCATTTACAGCCTCAGGGAATAATGCACACATGTGGAGTAGGCACTAATCTATTTTATATGGCCACAAATTCAAACACTGAGTGAGCAATACACATGTTGGGAATCGTCACTAGTCTATTCCATATGCCCAAATATTCAAAATTAGGGTCAATAATTCACTCCTGTGGACTAGTCAGGAAACAATTTTATATGGACAATGTTTAGAGCTTCAGTGAATAATATATACCTGGGAAATACTCAGGACGCTATTTCATATGGCGTCTATTTCATAGCTTCCTTGAAAATTTTGTATCAGTCAGGATTTTCTTTTAATATCCACATCTTCAAAGGCTAACTGAATAGAATACACCTTGAAAACAGTCAGGATTCTATTTCGTATAGCCACTCATTTAGAGCCGAATGTAAAAATGCACGCCTGTGGAGTATTCAGGAGTTTCTATTTTGTGGACACCCATTCAGTGTGTCACAGAATTATACAGACTTTTGAGAAATTCAGGAGTGTATTTCACATGGCCACTCATTCGAAACTGCAGTGAAGGATTATATACATCTGGAAAATACGCAGGATTCTTTTATATATGGCCACTTATTCAGAGACCCAGTGAATAATGCACACCTTTGGTATAGTCAAAAGACAATTTGATATGACCGTTCCCTAAGCACTCAGTGAAAAACGGTGAGCTGAAATATAGTCAGGATGATAGAGTCAGGAGTCCTTTTTATGTGGTAATTCGTTCAGGAACTCACTGAAGAATACACACCTTAAAAATAGTCAGAGTCCGGGTATTATGGCAACTCAATCACAGCATTTCCGAATAATGCAAAATTGGGCAATAGTAAGGAATCTTTATCATATGGGTTCAAATTCAGAGCTTCAGTGCATAATCAGCAGCTGTTTAGTAGTCAGTACCTTATTTCAGCTTGCCCCAAATTTAGCAGCTCCATGAATGATACATATATGTGTGATAGTCAGGAGAATCTTTTGTATGGACACTCATACAGAACCTCTTCGAATACTGCTCATGTGGGGAATAATCAGTAGTGTATTTCATATGGTGAGTTTTTGAGGGTCAAACAGTAAAGCGCAATTGTGGAGTAAAATGGGGTCTATTTAATAAGGCCACTCTTTCAGTGTTGCAGGGAATAATATGTATATCTGATAAGTCACGAATCTCTTTCACATGGCAACTCATTCAGGGCCTCTGTGAATAATATTCCCCTCAGAAATAGTCAAGGTTCTACTTCAAGTGGCTACACACTCAGGGTCTCTGTAAGTAATGCACACCAGGGCAATACACAAGAGTCTCTTTTTTATGCCCACTTAGTCAGAGTCTCATTCAATTATACAGACCCGGGGAAGAATTAAGGGTATACATCACGGAACCAATCATTTATAGTCTCAGTGAATAATGCACACCAGTGTCATAGTCGAGCATTTTTTATATGGCCAAACTTTCTGTGATTTTCTGAATGAGACAAACCTGGGGAATGCTCAAAATTCAATTTTATAATACCACTCATTTAGAACCTCATAGAATAATTCACAATGGGGCAATAGTCAGGTGTCTATTTCATAGGGCCTCTCATTCAAAGTTTCAGTGTTTAATGAACTTCTATGGAGTAATCAGGACACTGTTTAAGATAGTCACGAATTTAGTGCCTTTCTGAATGATACAAACCTGGGTTATAGGATTCTATATCATATGAACTCTAATTCTGGGTACCACTGAGTAATTCACACGTGGGATAATATAAAGAGTTTATTTGTTATGGGCACTCAAAGAGAACTTGTTTGAATAATGCACACACGGCGAATAATAAGTTTTCTATGTTGTATGGCTAGTCATTCAGACAAAAAGTGAATAACGCACATGTGGATTATTAGAAGTCTGTTTCATATGCCTCTCTTTCACAGCTTCACTGAATATTACACACTTGATATATAGTCTGGAATGTGTTCTTTATGGCCATTCATTCAGAGAATCATTGAATAATGAACAGCTGTGGAATAGACAGAATTCTCTTTCTGACCGCTACTCATTGAAAACCTCAGTAACTGTAGCCACCTGTGGAAAGAGTCAGGATTTACTTCTATTCCCTCATTCAGAGTCTCACTATATAATGCAAACCTGTGGAATTGTCAAAAGAATTTTGCATGTGGCCTCTCATTCCGAGTGTCACTGAACAATGTGCTGTAGTCTGGAGTCTATTTCATGTAGACACATATTCAGAGCCTCAGTGAATAAGACAGACCCTTGCTATCGTAAAGATTCTAATTAATATTGACACATCTTCTGAGCCTCACTGAATAATACACACCTGTAGAATAATTTGGAGTCTATTTTCGATGGACATTCATTCAGACCCTCGGTGAATAATGCACACCTGAGGGGTATCCAGAAGTCCATTTCATTTGTACACTCATCCATTGCCTCAGTTTATAATATACACCTGTGGATTAGTTGGGGTTCCATTTCTTATAGCCACGGACTCGTAACCTAAGTGAATAATGCACATATGTATCTTACTAGGCAGCCTGTTTCATATGGCCACTAATTCAGAGATACATTGGATAATAAAATTATTTAAGATAGACAGAATCCCATTTCATATGGTCACACAAGAAGAGCCTAAATGAGTAATACACACCTAGGAAAATGTGTGTAGTCTACTATATATAGCCTATCATTTACAGCCTCAGGGAATAAAGCACACGTGTGAAGTAGGCACTAATCTATTTTATATGGCCACAAAATCAAACCCTGAGTGAGCAATACACAAGTTTGGAATAGTCACTAGTCTATTCCATATGCCCAAATATTCAGTGTCAGAGCCAATAATTCACTCCTGTGGACTAGTCAGGAAAAATTTCATATGGACGAAGTTTTATAGCTTCAGTGAATAATATATACTTGGGAAATACTCAGGACGCTATTTCATATTTCGTCTATTACAGAGCTTCATTGAATAAGGAACACCTGTATCATAGTCAGAATTTTCTTGTAATAGCCACATATTCAGAGCCTAACTGAGTAAAATACACTGTGGGAAAAGTCGGGATTCTATTTCGTATAGCCACTCATTTAGAGCCGAATGTAAAAATGCACGCCTGTGGTGAATTCAAAAGTTTCTATTTTGTGGACACCCATTCAGAGCGTCACAGAATTATACAAACCTATGGAAAATTCAAAAGTGTATTACACCAGGCCACTCATTCAGAACCACAGTGAATGATTATACACATCTGGAAAATACTCAGGATTCTTTTATATATGGCCACTTATTCAGAGACTCAGTGAATAATGCACACCTGGGGTATAGTCAAAAGACAATTTGATATGACCGTTCCCTAAGTACTCAGTGAAAAAAGGAGAGCTGGAATATAGTCAGAATGATAGAGTCAGGAGTCAACTTTATGTGGTCACTCAATCAGGAACCCACTGAAGAATACACACCTTAAGTATACTCAGAATCCGGGTATTATGGCAACTCAATCACAGCATTACCGAATAATGCATAATTGGGCAATAATAAAGAGTCGATATCATATGGCTTCTAATTCAGAGCTTCAGTGCGTAATCAGCAGCTGTGTAGTAGTCAGGTCCCTATCTCAGCTTGCCCCAATTTTAGCATATCCCTGAATGATACATATATGTGTAATAGTCAGGAGAATCTTTGATATGGACACTCAGACAGAACCTCTTCGAATACTGCACATGTGGGGAATAATCACTAGTGTATTTCATATGGTGATTTTTTTGGAGGGTCAAACAGTAATGTGCAACTGTGGAGTAAAATGGGGTCTCTTTCACAGGGCCACTCTTTCTGTGTTGCAGGGAATAATATGTATATCTGATAAGTCAGAAATCTCTTTCACATGTCCACTCGTTCAGGGACTCTGTGAATAATATTATCCCTCAGAAAGAGTGAATGTTCTACTTCAAATGGCTACAGATTCAGAGTCTCTGTAAGTAATGCACACCTGGGCTATACACAAGAGTCCCTTATTTATGCCCACTTAGTCAGAGTCTCATTCAATTACACACACACGGGGAAGAGTTAAGAGTATACCTCACGGAACCAATCATTTAGAGCCTCTGTGAATAATGCACACCAGGGTTATAGTCGAGCATTTCTTATATGGCCACACATTCTTTGCCTCCCTGAAAGATACAAACCTGGAAAATCCTCAGGATTCAATTTCATACTACCACTAATTTAGAACCTTATAGAATAATTCACAATGGAGAAATAGTCAGGTGTCTATTTTATGTGGCCTCTTATTCAAAGATTAAGTGTATAACGAACATCTATGGAGTAATCAAGACGCTGTTAAAGATAGCCACAAATTGAGTGCTTTTCTGAAAGATACACACCTGGTTTATAGGTTTCTATTTCATATGAACTCTTATTCTGGGTACCGCTGAGTAATGCACACGTGAGATTGTGTAAGGAGTTTACTTGTTATGGGCACTCATACAGAACCTCTTTGAATAATGTACACATGGCGAATAATAAGGATTCTATGTTGTACAGCTAGTCGTTCAGATAAAAAGTTAATAACGCACATGTGGATTATTAGAACTCTGTTTCATATGCCTCTCTTTCACCGCCTAACTAAATATTACACACTTGAGATATAGTCTGGAGTCGGTTCTTTATGGCCATTCATTCGGAGAATCATTGAATAATGAACACCTGTGGAATAGTCAGAAGTCTCTTTCCTACCTCCACTCATTGACAGCCTCACTAAATGTCCCCACCTGTGGAAAGAGTCAGGATTTACTTCTATTCCCTCATTCAGAGTCTCACTAAATAATGCACACCTGTGGAATTATCAGGAGAATTTTTCATGTGTCCTCTCATTCCGAGTGTCACTGAACAATGTGCTGTAGTCTGGAGTCTATTTCATGTAGACACATATGCAGAGCCTCAGTGAATAAGACAGACCCTTGCTACCGCAAAGATTCTAATTAATATTGACACATCTTCTGAGCCTCACTGAATAATACACACCTGTAGAATAATTTGGAGTCTATTTTCGATGGACATTCATTCAGAGCCTCTGTGAATAATGCACAATCCTGGGGTAGCCAGAAGCCCATTTCAAATGTACAAACATTCATAACCTTAGTTTATAATATGCATGTGTGGATTAGTTGGGGTTCGTTTCATAAAGCCACGGACATGTAACCTCAGTGAATAATGCACATGTGTAACGACTCAGCAGTCTGTTTCGTATAGCCACTCATTCAGAGATTCATTGGATAATAAAATTATTTAAGATAGACAGAATCCCGTTTCATATGTTCACACAAGAAGAGCATCACTGAGTAATACACACCTGGGAAAATGTGAGGAGTCTACTATATATAGCCTCTCATTTACAGCCTCAGGGAATAATGCACACGTGTGGAGTAGGCACTAATCTATTTTACATGGCCACAAAATCAAAACCTGAGTGAGCAATACACAAGTTGGGAATGGTCACTAGTCTATTTTATATGCCCAAATATTCAAAGGCAGAGTCCATAATTCACTCCTGTGGACTAGTCAGGAAACAATTTCATATGGACAAAAATTTAGAGCTTCAGTGAATACTATATACCTGGAAAATACTCAGGACACTGTTTCATATGGCATCTATTTCAGAGCTTCATTGAATAAGCAACACCTTTATCGTTGTCAGAATTTTCTTTTTACAGCCACATCTTCAGAGCCTAACTGAATAACATCCACCTTTGGAAAAGTCAGGATTCTATGTGTTATAGCCACCAACTTAGAGTCGAATGTAAAAACGCACGCCTGTGGAGTATTTAGGAGTCTCTATTTTATGGACACTCATTCAGAGCCTCACAGAATAATACAGACGTATGAAAAAGTCAGGAGTGTATTACACATGGCACCTTATTCAGAACCGCAGTGAAGGATCATATACATCTGGAAAATACTCAGGATCCTTTTATATATGTCCACTTATTCAGAGACTTAGTGAATTGTGCACACCTGGGGTATACTCTGGAGATTATTTGATATGACCAATCCCTAAGCACTCAGTGATAAATGGAGAGCTGAAGTATAGTCAGGATGATAGAGTCAGGAGTCTACTTTATGTGGTCACTCATTCGAAAACTCACTGAAGAAAACACACCTTAAGAATAGTCAGAGAGGGATCTGGCAAGATGGCTTCATAGAAGCGACTCAGGATTGCAGCTCTCAATTAAGGCACAGAGGGTGTGTCGTAGCTGCATTCTGGGATGGACATTTTTTGCCCACAGAGCGTTGAAAGTCCCAGGTGTGTGAGAGACATGGGACGCTAGTACAGTCGGCTCACGCAGCTGGCTCACGCGGCCGCTTCGGCCGGTGCCGCAGCAGGACCTGGCATGGAACTCACTGGTCTGGGTGCCCTGTTAAACCAGCAATCTGAGATTTAAAAGGGCAGATTGGGATGTCCATCTGATTGAACTGGACTTGAACAATGAGTCAAACCAGGAGTTTCCTGGGAAGCGTGATCTGAGCCAGTGCAGTGGAGAGTGGCACGGTAGATGGCACAGATCCCAGTGCCCTATCGGCAGGCTACTGGGGTGCCAGTGAGAGAGTCGACCTTTCAGCTTGCTGAGAGGAAGAGAGAGACAGAGAGGACGGACTCTGAGGCAGGGAGCTGGGTGATCAGGCTCGGCTAATCCCACCCTCACGGGGACAAGCAGGGCAGCGACTGGAGGTGCTTGGGGCTGAGAGTTTTGCTGCCAGCATCTAGGATGGTCCAGCCTGGTGAGGGAGGGGTGTCCACCATTACTGACCCAATCCGCCCCTATTGAAGTACTGCCCAGGGCTGATGAAGCCTGCGGTTGCCGAGGCAAACTGCCATAACAGAGAGACTCCGCCAGGATGGGGGAGTGCTCCACATCAGAAGGGAGCCTAACAGCAACAGGGCGGACCCTTCCTAGCAGGTCAGAGCCCCGGCAGGAAAATAGTGAATAGACTGCCTCTTAGTGGGGCAGGACAGTGCAACAGATACTCATAAAGAAATCCCCAACTCCCTGAGACAGAGCATTTCAGGGGGATGGAAAGGGTGTTGTTTTATGAGTTCTAATGCAGCAGATTAAACAACCTCCCAACAACCTTGAATGAACAACGGAGCTCACAGCTCAGCACTGGAGCTCCTATAAAGCACAGACTGTCTCCTCAAGCAGCTCCCTGACCCATGTATATCCAAAGAGTCACCCCAAAAAAGGACTAATCAGAGTGACATTCGGCGGGCATCATTCTGGAACAAAGACAGAAGAAGATGAAACTGGTATTATCCCTCACGGTTCCACAGCTGCTACAGGTATAACCCAGACAAGCAGGGCCTGGAGTAGACCTCAGCACTCATACAGCAGTGGGGCTAGACAATTAGAAAAAAACTAAGTAATAGAAATACTTCATCATCAACAATCTCAGTGTCCACACAGAGACCTAATTGAAAAATCAGCAACTACTAAGATGACAGGCAGATAAATCCATAAAGATTAAAAGAAACCAGCGAAAAAAGGAGGAAAACACCCGAAACCAAAACACCTCACCTCCTACAAAGGACCAAAACTCCTCACTAGAATGGAAACAAAGCTGGACGGAGAATGAGTGTGACGAAATGACAGAATCAGAATTCAGAAAGTGGATAACGAGAAACTTCAGGGAGCTAAAAGAACATGTTCTAAACCAGTGCAAAGAAACTAATAAACTTGAGAAAAGATTTGAGGAATTGATAACAAGAATGGACAACGTAGAGAGGAATATGAATGAATTGAAGGAGCTGAAAAACACAACACGAGAACTTCGCGAAGCATGCACAAGTTTCAACAGCCGAATTGCCCAAGCAGAAGAAAAAATATCAGAAGTTGAAGATCAACTCAATGAAATAAAACGAGAAACCAAGATTAAAAAAAAAGCACAAAAATAAATGAACAAAATCTCCAAGAAATGTGGGACTATATGAAGAGACCCAACCTATGTTTGATAGGTGTACCAGAATGTGAAGAAGAGAATGAATCCAAGCTGGAAAACACTCTTCAGGATATTATCCAGGAAAATTTCCCCAACCTAGCAAGACAGGTCAATACTCAACTCCAGGAAATACAGAGAACCCCACAAAGATACTCCGCAAGAAGAGCAACCTCAAGGCACATAATCGTTATATTCACCAGGGTTGAAATGAAGGAGAAAATACTAAGGGAAGCCAGAGAGAAAGGTCGGGTCACCCACAAAGGGAAGCCCATCAGTCTCACAGCAGATCTCTCGGCAGAGACTCTACAAGCCAGAAGAGAGAGGGGGCCAATATTCAACATCCTTAAAGAAAAGAACTTTCAACCCAGAATTTCATATCCAGCCAAACTGAGCTTCATAAGTGAAGGAAAAATAAAATCCTTCATGAACAAGCAAGTACTCAGAGATTTTGTCACCACTAGGCCTGCTTTACAAGAGCTCCTGAAAGAGGCACTACACATAGAAAAAAACAACCAGTACCAGCCATCCTAAAAGCATACCAAATGCTAAAGAGCATGAACAAAATGAAGAATCTACATGAACCAATGGCCAACACAGCCGGCTAGCATCAAAATGGCATTATCAAATTCACACATAACAATATTCACCCTAAATGAAAATGGGCTAAATGCACCAATCAAAAGACACAGACTGGCAAATTGGATAAAAAAACAAAACCCATCGGTGTGCTGTATCCAGGAAAGCCAGCTCACAGGCAAAGATACACAAAGGCTCAAAATAAAGGATGGAGGAAGATTTACCAAGCAAATGGAGAGCAAAAAAAAATCGGAGTTGCAATTCTCATCTCTGATAAAATAGACTTTAAAGCAACAAAGATCAAAAGGGACAAAGAAGGTTATTACATTACATAATGGTAAAAGGATCGATACAAAAAGAAGAGCTAACGATTCTAAATATATATGGACCCAATGTAGGAGCACCCAGATATATAAGGCAAGGTCCTAATGACTTACAAAGAGACTTAGGCTCCCACACAATAATAGTGGGAGACATTAACACTCCACTATTAATAGCACACAGATCAACCAGACAGAAAATTACCAAGAATATTCAGGACTTGAACTCAGACCTGGAACAAGCAAACCTGATAGACATTTACAGAACTCTCCACCTCAAATCCACAGAATATACATTCTTCTCAGCACCACATTACACCTACTCCAAAATTGACCACATAATTGGAAGTAAAACCCTCCTTAGCAAATGCAAAACAACTGAAATCATAAAAAACAGTCTCTCAGACCATAGTGCAATCAAGTTGGAACTCAGAATACAGAAAATAACTCTGAACCGCACAGCTTCATGGAAACTGAACAACTGGCTCTTGAATGTTGATTAGATAAACAATGAACTGAAGGCAGAAATAAAGAAGTTCTTTGAAACCAACGAGAATGAAGACACAACCTACCAGAATCTTTGGGACACATTTAAAGCAGTCTGTAGAGAAAAATACATAGGAAAATGGGCCGACATGAGAAGAGTGGAGAGATCAAAAATTGACACCCTGTCGTCAAAATTGAAAGAGCTAGAAGAGCAAGATCCAAAAAGCTAAAAAACCTAGCCGAAGACAAGAAATAACTAAGATTAGAGCAGAACTGAAGGAGACAGAGACAAGAAAAACCCTTCAAAAAATTAATAAATCTAAGAGCTGGTTTTTCGAAAAGATCAACAAAATAGACCACTAGCCAGACTGATAAAAAAGAAAAGATAGAACAACCAAATAGATGCAATAAAAAATGATAATGGGGAAATCACCACAGATTCCACAGAAATTCAAACCATCATCAGAGAATACTACAAACAACTCTATGCACATAAACTAGTAAACCAGGAAGAAATGCACAAATTCCTGGACGCCTGTGTCCTCCCAAGCCTAAACCAGGAGGAAGCCAAAACTATGAATAGACCAATAACAATGTCTGAAGTTGAGGCAGCAATTACGAACCTACCACACACAAAAAAAATCCCAGGTCCAGATGGGTTCACAGCTCACTTCTACCAGACACACAGAGAGGATCTGGTACCATTTGTTCTGAAACTATTCCAAATAATCCAAAAAGAGGAAACCCTTCCCAAATCATTTTATGAGACCAACATCATCCTGACACCAAAACCCAGCAGAGACTCAACAAGAAAAGAACTTCAGGCCAATATCCATGATAAACATAGATGCAAAATTCTTCAATAAAATACTGGCAAACCGATTGCAACAGCACATTTAAAAACTTATCCAACATGATCAAGTAGGATTCATCCCGGGGATGCAAGGCTGGTTCAACATATGGAAGTCTATAAATGTAATTCACCACATGAACAGAAGCAAAAACAAAAACCACATGATTATCTCAATTGACGTAGACAAGGCATTTGACAAAATTCAACAGCCATTTAAGTTAAAAGCCCTCAATAAAGTTGGTATTGATGGAACGTATCTCAAAGTAATAAAAGCTATTTATGACAAAACAACAGCCAATATCATACTTAATGGGCAAAAACTGGAAGCATTCCCTTTGAAATCTGGCACTAGACAAGGATGCTCTCTCTCACCACTCCTATTCAACATAGTACTGGATGTTCCATCCAGAACAATCAGGCAAGAAAAAGAAATAAAGGGTATTCAAATAGGAAGGGTGGAAGCCACATTGTCTCTATTTGCAGACGACATGATAGTATACATAGAACACCCCATCACCTCAGCCCAAAGCTTCTGCAACTGATAAGCAAATTCAGCAAAGTCTCAGGATATAAAATCAATGTGCAAAAATCCCAAGCATTCCTATACACCAATAACAGACTTAAAGAGAACCAAATCAAGAACGAACTGCCATTCACAATTGCTACAAAGAAAATAAAATACCTAGGAATACAACTCACAAGGAATGTAAGGGACCTCTTTAAGAAAAACTACAAACCACTGATCAACGAGATAAGAGAGGACACAAACAGATGGAGAAACATTCCATGTTCGTGGTTAGGAAGAATCAATATCGTGAAAATGGCTATAATGCCCAAAGTAATTTACACAATCAATGCTATCTCCATCAAACCACCATTGAATTTCTTCACAGAACTGGAAAAAACCACCATGAATTTTATATGAAAACAAAAAAAGACCCCGCATAGCCAAGTCAATTCTAAGCAAAGAGAACACAGCGGGAGGCATCACACTATCAGACTTCAAACTATACTACAAGGCTACAGTAATCAAAACAGCATGGTACTGGTACCAAACCAGAGATATAGACCAACGGAACAGAACAGAAGCATCGGAGGCAACACAACATATCTACAACCATATTATCTTTGATAAACCAGACAAAAACAAGCAATGGGGAAAGGATTCCCTATTTAATAAATGGTGTTGTGAAAACTGGCTAGCCATGTGCAGAACACAGAAACTGGACCCCTTTCTGACACCTTACACTATAATTAACTCCAGATGGATTAAAGACTTAAACATAAGACCTGACACCATAAAAACCCTAGAAGAAAATCTAGGCAAAACCACTCAGGACATAGGAGTAGGCAAGGACTTCATGAACAAAACATCAAAAGCATTGGCAACAAAAGCCAAAATAGACAAATGGGACCTAATCAAACTCCACAGCTTCTGCATGGCAAAAGAAACAGTCGCTAGAGTGAATCAGCAACCATAAGAATGAAAAAAAATCTTTGCAGTTTACACATCTGACAAAGGGCTGATATCCATAATTTCAAAGAACTCAAACAGATTTACAGAAAAAAAACCAAACAAGCCCATTCAAAAATGGGCAAAGGATATGAACAGAAACTTTACAAAAGAAGACATACATGAGGCCAACAAACATAGGAAAAAGTGGTCATCATCACTGGTCATTAGAGAGATGCAACTCAAAACCACATTGAGATACCATCTCACGCCATTTAGAATGGCGATCATTAGAAAATCTAGAGACAGCAGATGCGGGAGAGGATGTGGAGAAATAGGAACACTCTTACACTGTTGGTGGGAGTGTAAATTAGTTCAACCATTGTGGAAGACAGTGTGGCGATTCCTCAGGGACCTAGAAATAGAAATTCCATTTGACCCAGCAATCCCATTACTGGGTATCTATCCAAAGGACTATAAATCGTTCTACTATAAGGACACATGCACACAAATGTTCATTGCAGCACTGTTTACAATAGCAAAGAATTGGAAGCAACCCAAATGCCCAACGATGATAGACTGGACTGGGAAAATGTGGCACATATACACCATGGAATATTATGCAGCAATCAAAAATGATGAGTTTGTGTCCTTTGTAAGGACATGGATGAATCTGGAGAACATCATTCTCAGCAAACTGACACAAGAACAGAAAAAGGAATACCGCATATACTCACTAATAGGTAGGTGAGAAAAATGAGAACACAGGGACACAGAGAAGTGGTCTACTATACACTGGGGATTATTGGGGAGAATGGGGAAGGGACAGCAAGGCGGGGGCTGGTGAGGGATAGTCTGGGGAGAAATGCCAAACGTGGGTTAAGCGGAGGAATGCAGCAAAACACACTGACATGTGTGTACCTCTGCAACTATCTTGCACGTTCTGCACATGTACCCCTAAACCTATAATGCAATAAAAATTTACAAATAATAATAATAATAATAAAGAATAGTCAGAGTCAGGGTATTATGGCCACTCAATCACAGCATTACGGAATAATGCACAATTGGGCAATAGTAAGGTGTCTATTTCATATGGCGTCTAATTCAGAGCTTAAGTGCATAGTCAGCAGCTGTGTACTAGTCAGGACCTTATTTCAGCTTGCATCAAATTAATCAGCTCCTTGAATGATACATATATATGTGATAGTCAGGAGATTCTTTGATATGGACACTCATACAGAAGCTTTTGGAATACTGCACATGTGGGGAATAATCACTAGTGTATTGCATATGGTGATTCCTTTGGAGGGTCAAACAATAACGCAAAACTGTGGAGTAAAATGGGATCTATTATATAAGGCCCCTCTTTCAGTGTTGCAGGGAATAATATGTATATCTGATAAGTCAGGAATCTCTTTCACATGGCCATTCCTTCAGGGCCTCTGTGAATAATACTCCCCTCAGAAATAGTCAAAGGTTTTACTTCAAATGGCTCCACATTCAGAGTGTCTGTAAGTAATGCACACCTGGGCAATACACAAGTGTCTCTTTTTTATGCCCACTTAGTCAGAGTCTCATTCAATTATACACACCTGGAGAAGATTTAAGAGAATACCTCACGGAACCAATCATTTAGATCCTCAGTGTATAACGTACACCGGGGTTATAGTCGAGCATTTTTTATATGGCCA
Source organism: Saguinus oedipus (assembly GCA_031835075.1). Classification (NCBI taxonomy): domain Eukaryota; kingdom Metazoa; phylum Chordata; class Mammalia; order Primates; family Cebidae; genus Saguinus; species Saguinus oedipus. The sequence continues at coordinate 30,875,328 of CM063180.1, read as the reverse complement.
CTCCTTAGGTGCCTCCCTGAATTATACCCACCTGGGGAATCCTCAGGATTCAATTTCATACTACCACTCATTTAGAACCTTATAGAATAATTCACAATGGGACAATAGTCAGGTGTCTATTTCATATGGCCTCTCATTCAAAGATTAAATGTGTAACGAACATCTAGGGAGTAATCAAGACGCTGTTAAAGATAGCCACGAATTAAGTGACTTTCTGAATGATACTCACCTGGGTTATAGGTTTCTATTTCGTATGAACTCTAATTCTGGGTACCACTGAGTGATACACACGTGAGATTGTGTAAGGAGTTTATTTGTTATAGGCCCTCATACAGAACCTGTTTGAATAATGCACACACAGAGAATAATAAGGATTCTATGTTGTACATCTAGTCGTTCAGACAAAAAGTGAATAACGCACACGTGAATTATTAGAAGTCTGTTTCATATGCCTCTCTTTCACAGCTTCACTGAATATTACACACTTGAGATATAGTCTGGAGTCGGTTCTTTATGGCCATTCATTCGGAGAATCACTGAATAAGGAATACCTATGGAATAGTCAGAAGTCTCTTTCCTACCGCCACTCATTGAAAGCCTCACTAAACGTACCCACTTGTGGAAACAGTCAGGATTTACTTCTATTCCCTCATTCAGAGTCTCACTAAATAATGCAAACCTGTGGAATTATCAGGATAATTTATCATTTGGCCTCTCATTCTGAGTGTCACTGAACAATGTGCTGTTGTCTGGAGTCTATTTCATGTAGACACATATTCAGAGCCCCAGTGAATAACACAGACCCTTGCTATTGTAAAGATTCTAATTATTATGGACACATCTTCTTAGCCTCACTGAATAATACACCCCTGTAGAATAATTTGGAGTCTATTTTCGATGGACATTCATTCAAGGCCTCGCTGAAGAATGCACACGCCTGGGGTAGCCAGAAGTTCATTTCATTTGTACACACATCCATAACCTTAGTTTACAATATGCATGTGTGGATTAGTTGGGGTTTGTTTCATAAAGCCACGGACAAGTAACCTCAGTGTATAATGCACATATGTAACGTACTCAGCAGTCTGTTTCGTATAGCCACTCATTCAGAGAGTCATTGGATAATAAAATTATTTAAGATAGACAGAATTCCGTTTCATATGGTCACGCAAGAAGAGCCTCACTGAGTAATACACACCTGGGAAAATGTGAGGAGTCTACTCTATATAGCCTCTCATTTACAGACTCAGGGAATAATGCACACGTGTTGAGTAGCACTAATCTATTTTATATGGCCACAAAATCAAAACAAGAGTGAGCAATACACAAGTTGGGAATAGTCACTAGTCTACTCCAAATGCCCAAATATTCAAAGTGAGAGTCAATAATTCACTGCTGTGGAATAGTCAGGAAACAATTTCATATGCACAAAAATTTAGAGCTTCAGTCAATACTATATACCTGGGAAATACTCAGGACGCTATTTCATATGGCATCTATTTCAGAGCTTCATAGAATAAGGAAAACCTGTATCGCAGTCAGAATTTTCCTTTAACAGCCACATCTTCAGAGCTTCACTGAGTAACATACACCTTCGGAAAACTCAGGATTCTATTTGGTATAGCCACTCATATAGAGCCGAATGTAAAAACGCATGCCTGTGGAGTATTCAGGAGTCTCTACTTTACGGACACTCATTCAGAGCGTCACAGAACAATACAGACCTATGGAAAACTCGGGGGTGTATTTTTCATAGACACTTATTCAGAAACGCAGTGAAAGATCATATACATATTGAAAATACTCAGGATTCTTTTATATGTCGCCACTTTTTCAGAGACTCAGTGAATAATGCACACCTGGTGTATAGTCTGGAGACTATTTGATATGACCATTCCCTAAGCACTCAGTGGAAATTGGAGAGCTGATATATAGTCATGATGATAGAGTCAGGAGTCTACTTTATGTGGTCACTCGTTCAGAAACTCACTGAAGATTACACACCTTAAGAATAGTCAGAGTCCAGGTATTATGGCTACTCGATTACAGCATTACCGAATAATGCACAATTGGGCAGTAGTAAGGACTCTATATCATATGGCTTCTAATTCAGAGCTAAAGTGCATAATCAGCAGCTGTGTAGTAGTCAGGACTTTGTCTCAGTTTGCCCCAAATTAAGCAGCTCCGTGAATGATACATATATTTGTGATAGTCAGGAGACCCTTTGATATGGACACTCATACAGAACCTCTTCGAATGCTGCCCATGTCCAGAATAATCACTACTGTATGTCATATGGTGATTCCTTTTGAGGGTCAAACAATAACGCGCAACTGTGGAGTAAAATGGGGTCTATTACATAAGGCCACACTTTCAGTGTTGCAGGGTATAATATATATATATATATATATATATATATATATATATATATATATATATATATATCTGATAAGTCAGGACTCTCTTTCACATGGCCACTCGTTCAGGGACTCTGTGAATAATACTCCCCTTAGGAATAGTCAAGGGTTCTACTTCAAATGGCTACACATTCAGAGTCTCTGTAATTAATGCACACCTGGGCAATACACAAGAGTCTCTTTTTTATGCCCACTTAGTCAGCGTCTCATTTAATTATACACAACCGGGGAAGATTTAAGAGAATAACTCACGGAACCAATCATTTAGAGCCTCAGTGTGTAACGTACACCGGGGTTATAGTCGAGCATTTTTTTATATGGCCAGTCATTAGGTGCCTCTCTTAATTATATACACCTGGGGAATCCTCAGGATTCAATTTTATACTACCACTAATTTGGAACCTTATAGAATAATTCACAATGGAGCAATAGTCAGGTGTCTATTTCATATGGCCTCTCATTCAAAGTTTCAGTATATAATGAACTTCTATGGAGTAATCAGGATGCTGTTTAAGATATCCACAAATTGAGTGCCTTCCTGAATGATACACATCTGGGTTATAGGATTCTATTTTATATGAACTCTAATTCTGTGTACTGCAGAGTAATACAGACGTAGGATTGTGTAAGTAGTTTATTTTTTATGGGCACTCATAGAGAACCTGTTTAAATTATGCACACACCGCGAATAATAAGGATTCTATGTTGTACGGCTAGTCATTCAGACAAAAAGTGAATAACGCACATGTGGATTACTAGAAGTCTGTTTCATATGCCCCTCTTTCACAGCCTCACTGAATATTACACACTTGAGATATAGTCTTTAGTCTGTTTATTATGGCCATTCATTCAGAGAATCACTGAAGAATGATCACCTGTGGAATAGTAAGAAGTCTCTTTCCGACTGCCCCTCATTGAAAGCCTCACTAAATATACACACCTGTGGAAAGAGTCAGGATTTACTTCTATTCCCTCATTCAGAGTCTCACTAAATAATGCACACCTGTGAAATTGTCAGGAGAATTTTTCATGCGGCTTCTCATTCCAGTGTCACTGAACAGTGTGCTGTAGTCTGGAGTCTATTTCATGTAGACACATATTCAGAGCCACAGTGAATAAGACAAACCCTTGCTATCCTAAAGATTCTAATTAATATGGACACATCTTCTGAGCCTCACTGAATAATACACACCTGTAGAATAATTTGGAGTCTATTTTTGATGGACATTCATTCAGAGCCTCGGTGAATAATGCACACCCCTGGGGTAGCCAGAAGTCCATTTCATTTGTACACTCATCCATAGCCTCTGTTTATAATATGCACGTGTGGATTAGTTGGGGTTTCATTTCATATAGCCACGGACTCGTAACCTCAGTGAATAATGCACATATATAACATACTCATTAGTCTGTTTCATGTAGCCACTAATCCAAAGATTCATTGGATAATAAAATTAATTAAGATAGACAGAATACCTTTTCATATGGTCTCACAAGAATAGCCTCACTGAGTAATACACATCTGAGAAAATGTAAGGAGTCTACTATATATAGCCACTCTTTTACAGCCTCAGGGAATAATGCACACGTGTGGAGTAGGCACTAATTTATTTTATATTGCCACAAAATAAAACATTGAATGAGCAATACACAAGTTTAGAATAGTCACTAGTTTATTCCATATACCCAAATATTCAAATTCAGATTCAAATATTTACTCCTGTGGACTAGTCAGAAAACAATTTTATATGGACAATGTTTTAGAGGTTCAGTGCTTAATATATTCCTGGGAAATACTCAGGACTCTGTTTCATATGGCGTCTATTTCTGAGCTTCATTGAATAAGGAACACCTGTATCATAGTCAGAATTTTTTTTAATGGCCACATCTTCACAGCCTAACTGAATTACTTACACCATGGGAAAAGTCAGGTTTCTGTTTCGTATAGCCACTCACTTAGAGCAAAATGTAAAAACGCACCCCTGTCGAGTATTCAGGAGTCTCTACTTTATGGACACTCATTCAGAGCGTCACAGAATACTGCAGACCTATGGAAATGTTAGGAGTGTATTTCACATGGCCACTTTTTCAGGACTGCAGTGAAGGATCATATACATCTCGAAAATACTTAGGATTATTTTGTATATGGCCACATATTCAGAGACTCAGTGAATAATGCAGACCTGGGGTATAGTCTGGAGACTATTTGATATGACCATTCCCTAAGCAGTCAGTAGAAAATGGAGAGCTGAAATATAGTCAGTGTGATAAAGTCAGGAGTCTACATTATGTGTTCAGTCGTTCAGAAACTCATTGAGAACTACACACCTTAAGAATTGTCAGAGTCCAGGTATTATGGCGACTCAATCACAGCGTTACCAAATAATGCACAATTTGGGCAATAGTAAGGAATCTATATCATATGGCTTCTAATTCAGTGCTTCAGTGCATAATCAACATCTGTGTAGTTGTCAGAACCCTATTTCAGCTTGCACCAAATTAAGCAGCTCCTTTAATGATACATGTATGTGTGATAGTCAGGAGAATCTTTGATATGGACACTCATACAGAACCTCTTCTAATACTGCTCATGTGGGGAGTAATCACTAGTGTATTTCCTATGGTGATTCCTTTGGAGGTTCAAACAATAACGCGCAACTGTGGAGCAAAATGAGGTCTATTATGTATGGCCACACTTTCAGTGTTGCAGGGAATTATATATATATCTGATAAGTCAGGAATCTCTTTCACATGGCCATTCGTTCAGGGCCTCTGTGAATAATACTTCCCTCAGAAATAGTCAAGGTTCTACTTCAAATGGCCACACATTCAGAATCTCTGTAAGTAATGCACACCTGGGCAATACACAAGAGTCTCTTTTTTATGCCCAATTAGTCAGAGTCTCATTCAATTATACAAACCTGGGGAAGAGTTAAGAGTATACCTCACGGAACCAATCATTTAGAGCCTCAGTGAATCATGCGCACCAGGGTCATAGTCGAAAATTGTTTATATGGCCAGTCATTCTGTGCCTCCCTGAATGATACACACCTAGGGAATCCTCAGATTTCAATTTCATACTACCACTCATTTAGAACATCATAGAATAATTCACAATGGAGCAATAGTCAGGTGTCTATTTTATATGGCCTCTCATTCAACGTTTCAGTGTATAATGAACTTCTGTGGAGTAATCAGGACGCTCTTTAAGATATCCACGAATTGAGTGCCTTCCTGAATGAAACAAACCTGGGTTATAGGATTCTATTTCATATGAACTCTAATTCTGGGTACCGCTAAGAAATAAACACGTGGTATAATGTAAGGAGTTTTTTTGTTATGGGCACTCATAGAGAACCTGTTTGAGTAATGCACACATGGAGAATAATAAGGATTCTATGTTGTACAGCTAGTCATTCAGACAAAAAGTGAATAACGCACCCGTGGATTATTAGAAGTCTGTTTCATATGCCCCTCTTTCACAGCCTCACTGAATATTACACACTTGAGATATAGTATGCAGTCTGTTCTGTATGGCCATTTGTTCAGAGAATCACTAAATAATGAACACCTGTGGAATAGTCAGAAGTCTCTTTCGGACCGCCACTCATTGAAAGCCTCACTAACTGTATCCACCTGTGTAGAGTCAGGATTTACTTTTGTTTTTTTATTCAGAGTCTCACTAAATAATGCACGCCTGTGGAATTGTCAGGAGAATTTATCATTTTGCCTCTCATTCCGAGTGTCACTGAACAATGTGCTGAAATCTGGAGTCTATTTAATGTAGACACATATTCAGAGCCTCAGTGAATAAGACAGACACTTGCTATTGTAAAGATTCTAATTAATAAGAAGAAAGGGCAAGATGGCGTCATAGAAGTGACTCAGGATTGCAGCTCTCAATGAAGGCACAGAGGGTGAGTCCTTGCCGCATACTCGGATGGACCTTTTGTGCTGACAGAGCGTTAAAGGCCCAGGTGTGGGAGAGACTCGAGAAGCTAGTACAGACAGCTAGTGCAGGTGGCTCACGCGGCCACTGATGCCAATGCCACAGCTGGACCCGGCACTGAACTCACTGGTCTGGGTGCCCTGTTTAACGGGCAATCTGAGATTTGGAAGGGCAGATTGTTATGTCCATCTGATTGAATGGGAATCGGACAATGAGTTATACCAGGAGTTTCCTGGAAATCGTGATGTGTGCTGGTGCAGTGGGCAGCGGCAGGGGAGATCACACAGATCCCAGTGCCCCATGGAAGGCTACTGGGGCGCCAGTGAGAGAGTTGACCTTTCAGCTTGCTGAGAGGAGGAGAGAGAGAGAGAGGACGGATTCTGAGGCAGGGAGCTGGTTGATCGGGCTCAGCAGGTCCCACCCCCACAGGGACAAGCAGGGTGAGGACTGGAGGCACTTGGGGCTGAGAGTTTTGCTGCCGGCGTCTAGGACGGTGCAGCCCGGTGAGGGAGGGGCGTCCACCATTACTGATGCAATCTGCCCCTACTGAAATACCGCACAGGGCTGACGCTCCCTGCCATTGCTGAGGCAACCTGCCATAACAGAGAGACTCCGCCAGGAGAAGTGACCGCTGCAGAGCAGAACAGAGCCCAGCAACAACAGGGCAGACCCGCGCTAGCAGATCAGAGCCCAAGCAGGCAAATAGTGAATATACTGCCTCCTAGTGGGGCAGGAGAGTACAAAAGATACTCATAGACAAAGCCTGAACTCCCTGATACAGAGCATCTAAGGGGGGAAAAATGGTAGTGTTTTATGAGTTCTATTGCAGCAGACATAAACAACCTCCCAACAACCCTGAATGAACAAAGGAGCTCACAGCTCAGCACTGGAGCTCCTATAAAGCACAGACCGTCTCCTCAAGCAGCTCCTTGACCCCTGTATATACAAAGACTCACCCCAAAAAAGGACTAATCAGACTGACATTTGGCAAGCATCATTCTGGAACAAAGACAGAAGAAGAAGAATCTGGTATTATCCCTCACTGTTCTGCAGCTGCTACAGGTATACCCCAGACGACAGGGCCTGGAGTGGACCTCGGCACTCATACAGCAGGGGAGCTAGACCATTAGAAGAAAAACTAAGTAACAGAAACACTTCATCATCAACAATCTCAGCATACCACACAGAGACCCATATAAAAAATCAGCAACTACTAAGACGACAGGTGGATAAATCCATAAAGATGGGAAGAAACCAGCGCAAAAGGGAGGAAAACACCCGAAACCCAAACACCTCACCTCCAAAAAAGACCAAAACTCCTCACCAGCAAGGAAACAAAGCTGGATGGAGAATGAGTTTGATGAAATGACGGAATCAGACTTCAGAAAGTGGATAATGAGAAACTTAAGTCAGCAAAAAGAACATGTTCCAAACCAGTGCAAAGAAACCAAGAACCTTGAAAAAAGATTTGAAAAAAGATTCGAGGAATTGATAACAAGAATGGACAACGTAGAGAGGAATATGAATGAATTGAAGGAGCTGAAAAACACAACATGAGAACTTCGCGAAGCATGCACAAGTTTCAAAAGCCGAATTGACCAAGCAGAAGAAAGAATATCAGAAGTTGAAGATCAACTCAATGGAATAAAACGAGAAACCAAGCTGAAAGTAAAAAGCAAAAGAAGGAATGAACAAAATCTGCAAGAAATGTGGAACTATGTGAAGAGACCAAACCTACGTTTGATAGGTGTACCAGAATGTGAGGAAGAGAATGAATCCAAGCTGGAAAACACTCTTCAGAATATTATCCAGGAAAATTTGCCCAACCTAGCAAGACAGGTCAATACTCAACTCCAGGAAATACAGAGAACACCACAAAGATACTCCGCAAGAAGAGCAACCCCAAGGCACATAATTGTCAGATTCACCAGGGTTGAAATGAAGGAGAAAATACTAAGGGCAGCCAGAGAGAAAGGTCGGGTCACACACAAAGAGAAGCCCATCAGACTCACAGCAGATCTCTCATCAGAGACCCTACAAGCCAGAAGAGAGGGGCGGCCAATATTCAACATCCTTAAAGAAAAGAACTTTCAACCCAGAACCTCATATCCAGCCAAACTGAGCTTCATAAGTGAAAAAAAAATAAAATCCTTCACGAACAAGCAAGTACTCAGAAATTTTGTTAGCACTAGGCCTGCTTTACAAGAGCTCCTGAAAGAGGCACTACACATAGAAAGAAACAATCAGTACCAGCTATCCTAAAAGCATACCAAATGCTAAAGACCATCAATAAAAAGAAGAATCTACATGAACCAATGGGCAAAACAGCCAGCTAGCATCAAAATGGCAGTATTAAATTCACACATAACAATATTAACCCTAAATGTAAATGGGCTAAATGCACCAATCAAAAGAAACAGACTGACAAATTGGATAAAAAAACAAAACCCATCCGTGTGCTGTATACAGGAAACCCACCTCACACGTAAAGATACACAAAGGCTCAAAATAAAAGGATGGAGGAAGATTTACCAAGCAAGTGGAGAGCAAAAAAAAAAAAAAAGCAGGCGTTGCAATTCTCGTCTCTGATAAAATAGACTTTAAAGCAACAAAGATAAAAAGGGACAAAGAAGGTCATTACACAATGGTAAAAGGATCGATACAACAAGAAGAGCGAATGATTCTAAATATATATGGACCCAATGTAGGAGCACCCAGATATATAAGGCAAGTTTCTAATGACTTACAAAGAGACTTAGACTCCCACACAATAATAGTGGGAGACTTTAACACTCCACTGTCAATAGCAGAAAGATCAACCAGATAGAAAATTAACAAGGCTATCCAGAACATGAACTCAGACCTGGAACAAGCAAATCTGATAGACATTTATAGAACTCTCCACCCCAAATCCACAGAATATACATTCTTCTCAGCACCACATCACACCTACTCCAAAATTGACCACATAATTGGAAGTAAAGGACTCCTCAGCAAATGCAAATCAACAGAAATCATAAAAAACAGTCTCTCAGACTATAGTTCAATCAAGTTCGAACTCCGAATTCAGAAAATAACTCAGAAAAGCATAGCTTTATGGAAACTGAAAAACTGGCTCTTGAATGTTGATTGGATAAACAATGAAATGAAGGCAGAAATAAAGAAGTTCTTTGAAACCAACGAGAAGAAAGACACAACATACCATAATCTCTGGGACATATTTAAAGCAGTCTATAGAGGAAAATATATAGCAATAAGTGCTCACATGAGAAGAGTGGAGAGATCCAAAATGAACACCCTATCGTCAAAATTGAAAGAGCTAGAGGAGCAAGATCAAAAAAAGCTCAAAAACTAGCCGAAGACAAGAAATGACTAAGATAAGAGCAGAACTGAAGGAGATACAAACAAGAAAAATCTTTCAAAAAATGAATAAATCTAAGAGCTGGTTTTTCGAAAAGATCAACAAAATAGACAGATCACCACCCAGACTGATAAAAAAGAAAATAGAGAATGAACAAATAGGTGCAATATAAAACGATAATGGGGAAATAACCACAGATTCCACAGAAATTAAAACCATCATCAGAGAATACTACAAACAACTCTATGCACATAAACTTGTATATCAGGAAGAAATGAATGAATTCCTGGACGCCTGTGTCCTCCCAAGCCAAAACCAGGAGGAAGCCAAAACTATGAATAGACCAATAACAAGGTCTGAAGTTGAGGAAGCAATTAAGAGACTACCACACAAAAAAAGCCCAGGTCCAGATTGGTTCACAGCTCAATTCTACCAGACACACAGAGAGGATCTGGTACCATTCCTTCTGAAACTATTCCAAATAATCTAAAAAGACGGAACCCTTCCCAAATCATTTTATGAGACCAACATCATCCTGATAACAAAACCTGGCAGAGACTCAACAAGAAAAGAAAACTTCAGGCCAATATCCATGATGAACACCGATGAAAAAACCTTCAATAAAATACTGGCAAACCGATTGCAACAGCACATTACACAACTTACCCATCATGATCAAGTAGGTTTCATCCCGGGGATGCAAGGCTGGTCCAACATACACAAGTCTATAAATGTAATTCACCACATAAACAGAAGCAAAAACAAAAACCACATGATTATCTCAATTGATGCAGAGAAGGCATTGGACAAAATTCAACAGCCCTTTATGCTAAAAACCCTCAATAACCTTGGTATTGATGGAACATATCTGAAAGTAATAAAAGCTATTTACGACAAACCAACAGCCAATATCATACTGAATTGGAAAAAACTGGAAGCATTCCCTTTGAATTCTGGCACTAGACAAGGATGCCCTCTCTCACCACTCCTATTCAACATAGTACTGGAAGTTCTAGCCAGAGCAATTACGCAAGAAAAAGAAATAAAGGATATTAAAATAGAAAAGGTGGAAGCCAAATTATCTCTATTTGCAGACGACATGATATTATACCTAAAAGACCCCATCACCTCAGCCCAAAAGCTCCTGTAACTGATAAGAAACTTCAGCAAAGTCTCAGGATATAAAATCAATGTTCAAAAATCACAAGCATTCCTATACACCCATAACAGGTTTAAAGAGAACCAAATCAAGAACAAACTGCCATTCACAATTGCTACAAAAAAAAAATATTTAGGAATACAACGCACAAGGAATATAAGGGACCTCTTTTAGGAAAACTACAAACCACTGCTCAACGAAATAAGAGAGGACACAAACAGATGGACAAACTTTCCATGTTCGTGGTTAGGAAGAATCAATATCGTGAAAATGGCTATACTGCCCAAAGTAATTTACACAATGAATGCTATCCCGATCAAACTGCCATTGAATTTCTTCACAGAACTTAAAAAACCACCATGAATTTTATATTTAATCAAAGAAGAGCCCGCATAGCCAAGTAAATTCTAAGCAAAAAGAACACAGCGGGAGGCATCACACTACCAGACTTCAAACTATACTACAAGGCTACAGTAATCAAAACAGCATAGTACTGGTACCAAAACAGAGATGTAGACCAATGGAACAGAACAGAAGAATCGGAGGCAACACAACATATCTTCAATCATATTATCTTTGATAAATCAGACAAAAACAAGCAATGGGAAAAGGATATCTATTTAATAAATGGTGTTGGGAAAACTGTCTAGCCAAGTGCAGAAAGCAGAAATTGGACCCCTTCCTGACACCTAACACTAAAGTTAACTCCAGATGGATTAAAGACTTAAACGTAAGACCTGACACCATAAAAACCCCAGAAGAAAGTCTAGGCAAAACCATTCAGGACATAGGAGTAGGCAAGGACTTCATGACCAAAACACCAAAAGCATAAGCAACAAAAGCCAAAATAGACAAATGGGACCTAATCAAACTCCACAGCTTCTGCAAATCAAAAGAAACAGTCATTAGAGTGAATCGGCAACCACCAGAATTGGAAAAAAGCCTTTGCAGTTTACACATATGACAAAGGGCTGATATCCAGAATTTTCAAAGAACTCGAACAGATTTACAGGAAAAAAACAAACAAGCCCATTCAAAAATGGGCAAAGGATATAAACAGACAGTTTACAAAAGAAGACATACATGAGACCAACAAACATATGAAAAAATGCTCATCATCACTGATCATTAGAGAGATGCAATTCAAAACAACATTGAGATACAATCTCACGCCAGTTAGAATGGCGATCATTAAAAAATCTGGAGACAGCAGATGCTGGAGAGAATGTGGAGAAATAGGAACACTCTTACACTGTTGGTGGGAGTGTAAATTAGTTCAACCATTGTGGAAGACAGTGTGGTGATTCCTCAAGGACCTAGAAATAGAAATTCCATTTGACCCAGCAATCCCATTACTTGGTATATATCCAAAGGACTATATATCGTTCTACTATAAGGACACATGCACACGAATGTTCATTGCAGCACTGTTTACAATAGCAAAGAACTGGAACCATCCCACGTGCCCAACGATGATAGACTGGACTGAGAAAATGTGGCACATATACACCATGGAATATTTTGCAGCTATCAAAAATGATGAGTTTGTGTCCTTTGTAAGGACATGGATGAATGAGGAGAACATCATTCTCAGCAAACCCGACACAAGAACAAAAAAAGAAATACCGCATATACTCACTCATAGGTGGGAGAGAAAAATGAGAACACATGGACACAGAGAGGCAGTCTACTATACACTGAGGTCTACTGGGGGAAATGGGGAAGGGAGAGTGAGGGGGGCTGTGGAGAATTAGCCTGGGGATGAAGGCCAAGTGTGGGTGAAGGGGAGGAAGGAAGCAAAACAAACTGCCATGTGTGTACCTATGCAACTATCTTGCACGTTCTGCACCTGATCCCAAAAACCTATAATGCAATAAAAATTTTTAAAAAAGATTCTAATTAATATGGTCAAATCCTCTGAGCCTCACTGAATAATACACACCTGTAGAATCATTTGGTGTCTATTTTCGATGGACATTTATTCAGAGCCTCGGTGAATAATGCACACCCCTGGGATAGCCAGAAGTCCGTTTTATTTGTACACTCATCCATAGCCTCAGTTTATAATATGCACGTGTGGATTAGTTCGGGTTCCATTTCAATAGCCATGGACTCGTAACCTAAGTGGATAATTCACATATGTAACATACTCAGCAGTCTGTTTCATATAGCCACTCATTTAGAGATTCATTGAATAATAAAATTATATAAAATAGACAGAATCCCTTTTCATATGATCACACAAGAAAAACCTCACTGACTAATACACACCTGGTAAAATGTGAGGAGTCTACTATATATAGCCTCTCATTTGCAGCCTCAGTGAATAATGCATACGTGTGGAGTAGGCACTAAACTATTTTATATGGCCACAAAATCAAACCATGAGTGAGCAATACACAAGTTTGGAATAGTCACTAGTCTATTCCATATGCCCAAATATTCAAAATCAGAGTCCATAATTCACTACTGTGGACTAGTCAGGAAACAATTTCATATGGACAAAGTTTTAGAGCTTCAGTGAATAATATATACCTGGGAAATACTCAGGAGGCTATTTCATATGGCATCTATTTCAGAGCTTCATTGAATAAGGAACACCTGTATCTAAGTCAGAATATTCTTTTAACAAAACCATCCTCAGAGCCTAACTGAATAACATACACCTTGGGAAAAGTCATAATTCTATTTCGTATAGCCACTCATTTAGGGCCGTAGGTAAAGACGCACGCCTGTGAAGTACTCAGGAGTCTCTACTTTATGGACACTCATTCAGAGCGTCACAGAATAATACAGACCTATGGAAAAGTCAGGAGTGTATTTCACATGGCCACTTACTCAGAACCGCATTGAAGGATTATATACATCTGGAAAATACTCAGGATTCTTTTATATATGGCCACTTATTCAGAGACTCAGTGAATAATGCACACCTGGGGTATAGTCTGGAGACTATTTAATATGACCCTTCCATAAGCACTCAGTAGAAAATGGAGAGCTCAGATATAGTCAGGATGATAGAGTCAGGAGTCTACTTTATGTGGTCACTCCTTCAGAAACTCACTGAAGAATACACACCTTAAGAATAGTCAGAGTCCAGGTATTATGGCCACTCAATCACAGCATTACCAAATAATGCACAATTGGGCAATAGTAAGGAGTCTATATCATATGGCTACTAATTCAGAGATTCAGTGCATAATCAGCAGCTGTGTAGTAGTCAGGACCCTATTTCAACTTGAGCCAAGTTAAGCAGCTCCGTGAATGATACACATATCTGTGATAGTCAGGAGACTCTTTGATGTATATCTAATAAGTGGGGAATCTCTTTCACATGGCCACTCGTTCAGGGCCTCTCTGAATAATACGCACCTCATAAAGTGTCAAGGTTCTACTTCAAATGGCTACACATTCAGAGTCTCTGTAAGTAATGCACACCTGGGCAATACACAAGAGTCTCTTTTTTTTAATGTTTATTGCATTATAGGTTTTGGGGTACATGTGTAGAACGTTAAAGATAGTTGCATAGGTACACACATGGCAGTGTGTTTGCTGTTTTCTACCCTTCACCTACACTTGGCATTCATCCCCAGGCTATCCCTCCCTAGCCTCACCCCGCTGTCCGTCCCCCATTCCCCCCAATAGACCCCAGTGTATAGTAGACCACCTCTCTGTGTCCATGTGTTCTCATTTTTCTCACCCACCTATGAGTGAGTATATGCGGTATTTCTTTTTCTGTTCTTGTGTCAGTTTGCTGAGAATGATGTTCTCCAGATTCATCCATGTCCTTACAAAGGACACAAACACATCATTTTTGATTGCTGCATAATATTCCATGGTGTATATGTGCCACATTTTCCCAGTCCAGTCTATAATCGTTGGGCATTTGGGTTGGCTCCAGTTCTTTGCTGTTGTAAACAGTGCTGCAATGAACATTCGTGTGCATGTGTCCTTATAGTAGAACGATTTATAGTCCTTTGGATAGATACCCAGTAATGGGATGGCTGGGTCAAATGGAATTTCTATTTCTAGGTCCCTGAGGAATCGCAACACTGTCTTCCACAATGGTTGAACTAATTAACACTCCCACCAACAGTGTAAGAGTGTTCCTATTTCTCCACATCCTCTCCAGCATCTGCTGTCTCCAGATTTTTTAATGATCGCCATTCTAACTGGCATGAAATGGTATCTCAATGTGGTTTTGATTTGCATCTCTCTAATGACCAGTGATGATGAGCACTTTTTTATATGTTTGTTGGCCTCATGTATGTCTTCTTTTCTAAAGTGTCTGTTCATATTCTTTGACCATTTTTGAATGGGCTTTTTTTGTTTTTTTCCTGTAAATCTGTTTGAGTTCTTTGTAAATTCTGGATATCAGCCCTTTGTCAGATGTGTAAACTACAAAGATTTTATCCCATTCTGATGGTTGCCAATTCACTCTAGTGACTGTTTCTTTTCCTGTGCTGAAGCTGTGGAGTTCGATTAGGTACCATTTGTCTATTTTGGCTTTTGTTGCCAATGCTTTTGGTGTTTTGGTCATGAAGTCCTTGCCTACTCCCATGTCCTGAATGATTTTGCCTGGATTTTCTTCTAGTGTTTTTATGGCGTCGGGTCTTATGTTTAAGTCTTTAATCCATCTGGAGTTAATTTTAGTGTAAGGTGTCAGGAAGGGGTCCAGTTTCTGCTTTCTACACATGGCTAGCCAGTTTTCCCAACACCATTTATTAAATGGGAATCATTTCCCCATTGCTTGTTTTTGTCTTGTTTATCAAAGATTATATGGTTGTAGATATGTTGTGTTGCCTCTTTTTTATGCCCACTTAGTGAGAGTCTCATTCAATTTTACACACCCGGGGAAGAATTAAGTGTATACCTCACGAAACCAATCATTTAGAGCCTCAGTGAATAATGCAAACCAGGTTTATAGTCGATCACTTTTTCTATGGCCACTCATTCTGTGCCTCCCTGAATGCTACACACCTGGGGAATCCTCAGGATTCAATTTCATACTACCACTCAGGAAGAACCTTATAGAATAATTCACAATGGAGCAATATTCAGATGTCTATTTTATATGGACTCTCATTCAAAGTTTCAGTGTATAAAGAACTTTTATGGAGTAATCAGGACGCCGTTTAAGATAGCCACGAATTGAGTGCCTTTCTGAATGATACAAACTCGGTTTATAAGATTCTATTCATATGAACTCTAATTCTGGGTACCGCTCAGTAACACACACATGGGATAGTGTAAGTATTTTATTTGTTATGGGCATTCATAGAGAAACACTTTGAATAATGCACACATGTCGAATAACAAGGATTCTGTGTTGTACAGCTAGTCATTCAGACAAAAAGTGAATAACGCACATGTGGATTATTAGAAGTCTGTTTCATATGGCCCTCTTTCTCAGCCTCACTGAATATTACACACTTGAGATATAGTCTGAAGTCTACTATTTATGGCCACTCATTCAGAGAATCACTGAATAATGAACACCTGAGAATAGTCAGAAGTCAACCGCCACTCATTGAAAGCCTCACTAAATGTACCCACCTGTGGAAAGAGACAGGATTTACCTCTATTCCCTCTTTCAGAGTCTCACTAAACAATGCACAGCTGTGGAATCGTCAGGAGAATTTTTTATGTGGCCTCTCATTCCGAGTGTCACGGAACAGTGTGCTGCAGTCTGGAGTCTATTTCATGTAGACATATATTCAGAGCCTCAGTGAATAAGACATACCCTTGCTATCGTAAAGACTCTAATTAATATGGACACATATTATGAGCCTCACTGAATAATACACACCTGCAGAATAATTTGGAGTCTATTTTCGATGGACATTCATTCAGAGCCTCGGTGAATAATGCACACCCCTGGGGTAGCCAGAAGTCCATTTCATTTGAACACTCATCCATAGCCTCACTTTATAATATGCACGTGTGGATTAGTTGGGGTTCCATTTCATATAGACACGGACTTGTAACCTCAGTGAATAATGCACATATGTAAGGTACTCAGCAGTGTGTTTCATATAGCCACTCATTCATAGATTCATTGGATAATAAAATTATTTAAGATAGACTGCATCCCGTTTGATATGGTCACCCAAGAAGAGCCTCACTGACTAATAAACACCTGGGAAAATGTGAGAAGTCTTCAATATATAGCGTTTCATTTACAGTCTCAGGGAATAATGCACACGTGTGGAGTAGGCATTAATCTATTTTAAATGGCCACAAAATTAAAGTGAGCAATACACAAGTTTGGAATAGTCACTAGTCTATTCCATATGCCCAAATATTCAAAGTCAAAGTCAATAATTCACTCCTGTGGACTAGTCAGAAAACAATTTTATATGGACAAAGTCTTAAAGTTTCATTGAATAATATATACCTGCGAAATACTCAGGATGCTATTTAATATGGCATCTATTTCAGAGCTTCATTGAATGATGAACACCCGTATCGTTGTAAGAATTTTCATTGAACAGCCAAATCTTCACAGCCTAACTGAGTCACATACACCTTATGAAAAGTCAGGATTCTATTTCTTTTTTTTTTCTTCAAATTTTTATTGCATTATAGGTTTGGGGGTACATGTGCAGAACGTGCAAGATAGTTGCATAGGTACACACATGGCAGTGTGCTTTGCTGCTTTCCTCCCCTTCACCCACACTTGGGATTCTATTTCTTATAGCCACTCAATTAGAGCTGAATGTAAAAACGCACGCCTGTGGAGTATTCAGGAGTCTCTATTTTATGGACACTCATTCAGAGCGTCACAGAATAATACAGACCTATGGAAAATTCAAAAGTGTATTTCACATGGCCACTTACTCAGAACTACACTGAAGGATCATATACATCTGGAAAATACTCAGGATTCTTTTAAATATGGTCACTTATTCAGAGACTCAGTAAATGAAGCACACCTAACGTATAGTCTGGAGACTGTTTGATATGACCATTCCCTCAGCACTCAGTGGAAAATGGAGAGCTGAAATATAGTCAGTATGATAGAGTCAGGAGTCTACTTTATGTGATCACTCGTTCAGAAACTCACTGAAGAATACACAACAAAAGAATTGTCAGAGTCCAGGTATTATGGCCACTCAATCACAGCATTACTAAATAATGCACAATTGGGCAATAGTAAGGAATCTATATCGTATCGCTTCTAAATCAGAGCTGCAGTGCATAATCAGCAGCTGTACAGTAGTCAGGACCCTATTTCAGCTTGCCCCAAATTAAGCAACTGTGTGAATGATACATATATGTGTGATAGTTAGGAGACTCTTTGATATGGACACTCATACAGAACCTCTTCGAATACTTCACATGTGAGGAATAATCACTAGTGTATTTCACATGGTGATTTCTTTGGAGGGTCAAAGAATAATGTGCAACTGAGGAATAAAATTGGGTCTATTACATAAAGACACTCTTTCAATGTTGCACGGAATAAAATGTATATCTGATAAGTCAGGAATATCTTTCACGTGGCCACTCGTTCGGGGCCTCTGTGAGTAATAATTCCCTCAGAAATAGTCAAGGTTCTACTTCAAATGGCTACACATTCAGAGTCTCTGTATGTAATGCACACCTGGGCAGTATACAAGAGACTCTCTTTTATGCCCACTTAGTCAGAGTCTCATTAAACTATACACATCTGGTGAAGAGTTAAGAGTATTTCTCATGGAACCAATCATTTAGAGCCTCAGTGAATAATGCACACCAGGGTTATAGTCGAGCGTTTTTTATATGGCCACTCATTCCGTGTCTCCCTGAATGATACACACCTGGGGAATACTCAGGATTCAGTTTCATACTACCACTAATTTAGAAACTTATTGAATAATTCACAATGGAGCAATGGTCAGGTGTCGATTTCATATGGCCTCTCATTCACAGTTTAAGTGCAAGATGAACTTCTATGGAGTAATCAGGACGCTGTTTAAGATAGCCACGAATTGAGTGCCTTCCTGAATGATAGATACCAGGGTTATAGGCCTCTATTTTACATAAACTCTAATTCTGGGTACCGCTGAGTAATACACACTTGGGATAGTGTAAGGAGTTTATTTTTTATGGGCACTCATAGAGAACCTCTTTGAATAATGCACACATGGCGAATAATAAGGATTCTGTGTTGTACTGCTAGTCATTCAGACAAAAAGTGAATAACGCACATGTGGTTTGCTAGAAGTCTGCTTCATATGCTCATCTTTCACAGCCTCACTGAATATTACACACTTGAGATATAGTCTGGAGTCTATTCTTTATGCCCATTCATTCAGCGAATCACTGAATAATGAACACATGTGGAATAGTCAGAAGTCTCTTTCCGACCACCACTCATTGAAAGCCTCACTCAATGTACCCACCTGTGGAAAGAGTCAGGATTTACTTCTATTCCCTAATTCAGAGTCTCACAAAATAATGCACACCTGTGGAATTCTCAGGAGAATTTTTCATGTGGCCTCTCATTCCGAGTGTCACTGAACAATGTGCTGTAGTCTGGTGTCTATTTTATGTAGACACATATTCAGAGCCTCAGTGAATAAGAGAGACTCTTGCTATCTTAAAGATTCTAATTAATATGGACACATATTCTGAGCCTCATTGAATAATACACACCTGTAGAATAATTTGGAGTCTATTTCGATGGATATTCATTCAGAGCCTCGGTGAATAATGCACACCCCTGGGGTAGCCAGAAGTCCATTTCATTTGTACACTCATCCATAGACTCAGTTTATAATATGCACGTGTGGATTAGTTGGGGTTCCATTTCATATAGACACGGACTTGTAACCTCAGTGAATAATGCACATATGTAACGTACTCAGCAGTGTGTTTTATGTAGCCACTCATACAAAGAATCATTGGATAATAAAATTATTTAAGATAGACTGCATCCCGTTTGATATGGTCACCCAAAAAGAGCCTCACTAACTAATAAACACCTGGGAAAATGTGAGAAGTCTTCTATATATAGCGTTTCATTTACAGTCTCAGGGAATAATGCACACGTGTGGAGTAGGCACTAATCTATTTTATATGGCCACAAAATCAAAGTGAGCAATACACAAGTTTGGAATAGTCACTAGTCTATTCCATATGCCCAAATATTCAAAGTCAAAGTCAATAATTGACTCCGGTTGACTAGTTAGGAAACAATTTTATATGGACAAAGTCTTAAAGTTTCATTGAATAATATATACCTGCGAAATACTCAGGATGCTATTTAATATGGCATCTATTTCAGAGCTTCATTGAATAATGAACACCCGTATCGTTGTAAGAATTTTCATTGAACAGCCAAATCTTCACAGTCTAACTGAGTCAGATACACCTTATAAAAAGTCAGGATTCTATTTCTTATAGCCACTCATTTAGAGCCGAATGTAAAAACGCATGCCTGTGGAGTATTCAGGAGTCTCTGTTTTATAAACACTCATTCAGAGCGTCACAGAGTAATACATACCTATGGAAAATTCAGGAGTGTATTTCACATGGCCACTTAATCAGTACCACAGTGAAGGATCATATACATCTGGAAAATACTCAGGAGTCTTTTAAAGATGGCCACTTATTCAGAGACTCAGTGAATGAAGCACACCTGGGGTATAGTCTGCAGACTGTTTGATATGACCAATCCCTAAGCACTCAGTGGAAAATGGAGAGCTGAAATATAGTCAGTATGATACAGTCAGGAGTCTATGTGGTCACTCGTTGAGAAACTCACTGAAGAATACACAACAAAAAATTGTCAGAGTCCAGGTATTATGGCCACTCAATCACAGCATTACCGAATAATGCACAATTGGGCAATAGAAAGGAATCTATATCGTATGGCTTCTAAATCAGAGCTGCAGTCCATAATCAGCAGCTGTACAGTAGTCAGGACCCTATTTCAGCTTGCCCCAAATTAAGCAACTGCGTGAATGATACATATATGTGTGATAGTTAGGAGACTCTTTGATATGGACACTCATACAGAACCTCTTCGAATACTGCACATGTGAGGAATAATCACTAGTGTATTTCACATGGTGATTTCTTTGGCGAACCAAAGAATAACGTGCAACTGAGGAATAAAATTGGGTCTATTACATAAAGACACTCTTTCAGTGTTGCAGTGAATAATATGTATATCTGATAAGTCAGAAATATCTTTCACGTGGCCACTCATTCGGGGCCTCTGTGAGTAATAATTCCCTCAGAAATAGTCAAGGTTCTACTTCAAATGGCTACACATTCAGAGTCTCTGTAAGTAATGCTCACCTGGGGAGTACACAAGAGTCTCTCTTTTATGCCGAATTAGTCAGAGTCTCATTAAACTATACACACCTGGTGGAGAGTTAAGAGTATTTCTCACGGAACCAATCATTTAGAGCCTCAGTGAATAATGCACACCAGGGTTATAGTCGAGCGTTTTTTATATGACTCATATATACTCATTCTGTGTCTCCCTGAATGATACACACCTGGGGAATACTGAGGATTCAGTTTCATACTACCACTAATTTAGAAACTTATTGAATAATTCACAATGGAGCAATAGTCAGGTGTTGATTTCATATGGCCTCTCATTCATAGTTTCAGTGTGAAATGAACTTCTATGGAGTAACCAGGACGCTGTTTAAGATAGCCACGAATTGAGTGCCTTCCTGAATGATAGATACCAGGGTTATAGGACTCTATTTTACATAAATTCTAATTCTGGTTACCGCTGAGTAACACACACTTGGAATAGTGTAAGGAGTTTATTTTTTATGGGCATTCATAGAGAACCTCTTTGAATAATGCACACATGGCGAATAATAAGGATTCTGTGTTGTACTGCTAGTCATTCAGACAAAAAGTGAATAACGCACATGTGGTTTATTAGAAGTCTGGTTCATATGCCCCTCTTTCACAGCCTCACTGAATATTACACACTTGAGATATAGTCTGGAGTCTATTCTTTATGGCCATTCATTCAGCGAGTCACTGAATAATGAACACCTGTGGAATAGTCAGAAGTCTCTTTCCGACCGCCACTCATTGAAAGCCTCACTAAATGTACCCACCTGTGGAAAGAGTCAGGATTTACTTCTATTCCCTCATTCAGAGTCTCACTAAATAATGCACACCTGTGGAATTCTCAGGAGAATTTTTCATGTGGCCTCTCATTCCGAGTGTCACTGAAAAATGTGCTGTAGTCTGGTGTCTATTTTATGTAGACACATATTCAGAGCCTCAGTAAATAAGAGAGATTCTTGCTATCTTAAAGATTCTAATTAATATGGACACATTCTGAGCCTCACTGCATCATACACACCTGTAGAATAATTTGGAGTCTATTTTCGATGAACATTCATTCAGAGCCTCGGTGAATAATGCACACCCCTGGGGTAGCCAGAAGTCCAATTCATTTGTACACTCATCCACAGACTCAGTTTATAATATGCACGTGTGGATTAGTTGGGGTTCCGTTTCATATAGTCACAGACTATTAACCTCAGTGAATAATGCACATAGGTAACGTACTCAGCAGTTTGTTTCATGTAGCCACTCATGCAAAGATTCATTGGATAATAAAATTATTTAAGATAGACTGAATCCGGTTTCATATGGTCACCCAAGAAGAGCCTCACTGAGTAATACACACCTGGGAAAAGGTGAGGTGTCTACTATATATAGCCTCTAATTTACAGCCTCAGGGAATTATGCACACGTGTGGAGTAGGTGCTAATCTATTTCTTATGGCCACAAAATCAAACCCTGAGTGAGCAATACACAAGTTGGCAATAGTCATTAGTCTATTCCATATGCACAAATATTCAAAGTCAGAGTCAATAATTTACTCCCGTGGACTAGTCAGGAAACAATTTTATATGAATAAAGTTTTAGAGATTCAGTGAATAATATATACCTGGGAAATACTCAGGACGCTGTTTCATATGGCATCTATTTCAGAGCTACATTGAATAAGGAACACCTGTATCGTAGTCAGAATTTTCTTTTAACAGCCACATCTTCAGAGCCTAACTGAATAACATACACCTTGGGAAAGTCAGGATTCCATTTCGAATAGCCACTCATTTATAAAAACGCACGCCTGTGGAATATTCAGGCGTCTCTACTTTATGGACACTCATTCAGAGCGTCACAGAATAATAGAGACCTATGGAAAAGTCAGGAGTGTATTTCACATTACCATTTATTCAGAACCGCAGTGAAATATTATATATATCTGAAAAATACTCAGTATTCTTTTATTTATGGCCACTTATTCAGAGACTCTGTGAGTAATGCACACCTGGGGTATAGTCTGGAGAGTATTTGATATGACCCATTCCTAAGCACTCAGTGGAAAATAGAGAGCTGAAATATAGTCAGGATGATAGAATCAGGAGTCTACTTTATGTTGTCACTCGTTCAGAAACTCACTGAAGAATACACACCTTAAGAATAATCAGAGTCGGTGTATGATGGCCACTCAATCAGAGCATTACCGTATAATACACAATTGGGCAATACTAAGGAGTCTATATCATATGGCTTCTAATTCAGAGCTTCAGTGCATAATCGGCAGCTGTGTAGTAGTCAGGACCCTATTTTAGCTTGCCCCAAATTAAGCAGTCCCGTTAATGATACATATATGTGTGATAGCCAGGAGACTCTTTGATATGGACACTCATACAGAACCTCTTCAAATACTGCACATGTGCGGAGTAGTCACTAGTGTATTTCATATGGTGATTCCTTTGGAGGGTCAAACAATAACGCGCAACTGTGGAGTAAAATGGGGTCTATTCCATATGGCCACTCTTTCAGTGTTGCAGGGAATAATATGTATATCTGATAAGTCAGGAATCTTTTTCATATGGCCACTTGTTCAGGGCCTCTGTGAATAATACTACCCTCAGAAATAGTCAAGTTTCTACTTTAATGGCTACATATGCAGAGTCTCTGTAAGTAATGCACACCTGGGCAATACACAAGAGTCTCTTTTTTATGCCCACTTAGTCAGAGTCTTATTCAATTATACACACCCGGGGAAGAGTTAAGAGTATACCTCATGAAACCAATCATTTAGAGCCTCAGTGAATAATGCACACAAATGTCATAGTCAAGCATTTTTTATATGGCCAATCATTCTGTGCCTTCCTGAATGATAGAAACCTGGGGAATACTCAGGATCCAATTTCATACTTCCACTCATGTAGAACCTTATAGAATAATTCACAATGGAACAATAATTAGGTGTCTATTTCATATGGCCTCTCATTCAATGTTTCAGTGCATAATGATCTTCTATGGAGTAATCAGGATGTGTTTATGATAGCCACGAATTGAGTGCCTTCCTGAATGATACAAACCAGGGTTATAGGATTCTATTTCATATGATCTGTAATTCTAGGTACCGCTAAGTAATAAAAAAGTAAGATAGTGTAAGAAGTTTATTTGTTATGGGCACTCATAGAGAACCTGTTTGAATAATGCACACATGGCAAATAATAAGGACTCTATGTTGTACGGCTAGTCATTCAGACAAAAAGTGAATAACCCACATGTGGATTATTAGAAGTCTGTTTCATTTGCCACTCTTTCACAGCCTCACTGAATATTACACAGTTGGGATATAGTCTGGAGTCTATTCTTTATGGCCATTCATTCAGAGTATCACTGAATAATGGACACCTGTGCAATAGTCAGAAGTCTCTTTCTGACCACCACTCATTGAAAGTCTCATTAAATTTACCCAGCTGAGAAAAGAGTCAGGACTTACTTCTATTTTCTCATTCACAGTCTGACTAAATAATCCACACCTGTGAAATTGTCAGGATAATTTTTCATGCAGCCTCTCATTCTGTCGCTGAACAATGTGCTGTAGTCTGGAGTCTATTTTATGTAGACACATATTCAGAGCCTCAGTGAATAAGACAGACCCTTGCTATTATAAGGATTCTAATTAATATGGACACATCTTCTGAGCCTCACTGAATAATACCACCTGTAGAATAATTTGGAGTCTATTTTCGATGGACATTCATTCAGAGCCTCGGTGAATAATGCACACCCCTGGGGTAGAGAGAAGACCATTTCATTTGTACACTCTTCCATAGCCTGAGTTTATACTATGCACGTGTGGATTAGTTGGGGTTTCACTTCATATAGCCAGGGACTCTTAACCTCAGTGAATAATGCACATATATAACGTACTCAGCAGTCTGTTTCATGTAGCCACTCATTAAGAGATTCATTGGATAATAAAATTAATTAAGATAGACATAATCCCGTTTGATATGTTCACACAAGAAGAGTCTCACTGAGTAATACACCCCTGGGAAAATGTGAGGATTCTACTATATATAGGCTCTCATTTACAGCCTCACACAATAATGCACACGTGTGGAGTAGGCACTAATGTATTTTATATGGCCACAAAATAAAACCATGAGTGAGCAACACACAAGTTGGGAATAATCACTAGTCTATTCCATATGCCCAAATATTCAAAGTCAGAGTCAATAATTCACTCCTGTGGACTACTCAGGAAACAATTGTATATGGACAAACTTTTAGATCTTCAGTGAATAATATATACATGGGAAATACTCGGGGTGCTATTTCATATGGCGTCTATTTCAGAGCTTCATTGAAGAAGGAACACCTGTATCGTAGTCACAATTTTCTTTTCATAGCCACATTTTCAGCGCCTAAGTGAATAACATACACCTTGGGAAAAGTCAGGATTCTATTTCGTATAGCCACTCATTTAGAGCCGAATGTAAAATCTCATGCCTGTGGAGTATTCAGGAGTCGCTACTTTATGTACACTCATTCAGAGAGTCACAGAATAATACAGACCTATGGAAAATTCAGGAGTGTATTTCTTATGGGCACTTATTCAGGGCTGCAGTGAAGGATCATATACATCTGAAAAATACTCAGGATTCTTTTATATATGGCCACATATTCAGAGACTCAGTGAATAATGCACACCTGGGGTATAGTCTGGAGACTATTTGATATGAACATTCCCTAAGCAGTCAGTAGAAAATGGAGAGCTGAAATATAGTCAGTATGATAGAGTCAGGAGTCTACTTTATGTGGTCACTCGTTCAGAAACTCACTAAGGAGTGCACAACTTAAGACTTGTCAGAGTCCAGGTATTATGTCCACTCAATCACAGCATTACAGAATAATGCACAATTTGGGCAATAGTTTGGAGTCTATATCATATGCCTTCTAATTCAGAGCTTAAGTGCATAATCAGCAGCTGTGTAGTAGTAGTAAGGTCCCTATTTCAGCTTGCTCCTAATTAAGCAGCTCCGTGAATGTTACATATATTTGTGACAGTGAGGAGACTCTTTGATATGGACACTCATACAGAACCTCTTCGACTAGTGCACATGTGGGGAATAAACACTAGTTTATTTCATCTGGTGATTCCTTTGGAATATCAAACAATAATGCGCAACTGTGGAGTAAAATGAGGTCTCTTACCTAAAGCCACACTTTCAGTGTTGCAGGGAATTATATATATATCTGATAAGTCAGGAATCTCTTTCACATGGCCACTCGTTCAGGGCCTCTGTGAATAATACTTCCCTCAGAAATAGTCAAGATTCTACTTCAAATTGCTACACATTCAAAGTCTCTGAAAGTAATGCACACCTGGGCCATACACAAGAGTCTCTTTTTTATACCCACTTAGTCAGAGTCTCATTCAATTATACACACCCGGGAAGAGTTAAGAGTATACCTCATGGAACCAATAATTTAGAGCCTCAGTGAATAATGCGCACCAGGGTCATAGTTGAGAATTTTTTATATGGCCACTCATTCTGTGCCTCCCTGAATGATACAAACCTGGGAAATCCTCAGAATTCAATTTCATACTACCACTCATTTAGAACCTCATAGAATAATTCACAATGGAGCAATAGGTGTCTATTTTATATGGCCTCTCATTCAACGTTTCAGTGTATAATGAACTTCTAGGGAGTAATTAGAACGCTGTTTAAGATAGCCACGAATTGAGTGCCTTCCTAAATGATATGCACCTGGGTTATAGGATTCTATATCATGTGAACTCTAATTCAGGGTACCGCAGAGAAATATACACTTGGGATTATGTAAAAAGTTTATTTGTTATGGGCACTCATAGAGAACCTGTTTGAATATTACACACATAGCGAATATTACACACATAGCGAATAATAAGGATTCTATGTTGTACATCATGTCATTCAGACAAAAAGTTAATAACGCACATGTTATTAGAAATCTGTTTCATATGCCCCTCTTTCACAACCTCACTGAATATTACACACTTGAGATATAGACTGGAGTCTCTTCTTTATGTCCATTCATTCAGAGAATCACTAAATAATGAACACCTGTGGAATAGTCAGAAGTCTCTTTCTGACCGCGACTCATTGAAAGCCTCAAGCCTCACTAAATGTACCTACCTGAAAGAAGAGTCAGGATTTACTTCTATTTCCTCATTCAGAGTTTCACTATATAATACACTCTTTGAAAGCCTCACTAACTGTACCCACCTGTGGAAAGAGTCAGGATTTACTTCTATTCCATCATTCAGAGTCTTACTAAATAATGCACACCTGTGGAATTGTCAGGAGAATTTTTTATGTGGCCTCACATTCTGAGTGCCACTGAACAATGTGCTGTAGTCTGGAGTCTATTTCATGTAGACACATATTCAGAGCCTCAGTGAATAAGACAAACCCTTGCTATGGTAAAGATTCTAATTAATAAGAAAAAAGGGCAAGATGGCGTCATAGAAGTGACTCAGGATTGCAGCTCTCAGTTAAGGCGCAGAGGGTGAGTCCTAGTCGCATTCTCGGATGAACCTTTTTTGCCGACAGAGCGTTGAAAGTCCCAGGTTTCTGAGAGACACTGGATGCTGGTACAGCCGGCTATTGCAGGCGGCTCACACGGCCTCTTAGGCCACTGCCGCAGCGGGACCTGGCACTGAATTCACTGGTCTTGGTGCCCTGTTTAACGGTCAATCTGAGATTTGGAAGGGCAGATTGGCATGTCCATCTGATTGAACGGGACTTCGACAATGAGCCAGACCAGGAGATTTCTGAGAAGCGTGATTGGATCCGGTGCAGTGGGCAGCAGCACAGGAGATCACACGGATCCCAGTGCCCTATCAGCAGGCTACTGTGGTGCCAGTGAGAGAGTCGACCTTTCAGATTGTGCAGAGGAAGAGAGAGAGAGAGAGAGGACAAACTCTGAGACAGGGAGCTGGGTGATCGAGCTCAGCACATCTCACCCTCACGGGGACAAGCAGGTCAGTGACTGGAGGCGCTTGGTGCTGAGAGTTTTGCTGCTGGCATTTAGGACGGTGCAGCCCAGTGAGGAAGGGGCGTCCACCATTACTGACACAATCCACCCCTACTGAAGTACTGCCCAGGGCTGACTAAGCCTGCCATTGTGGAGACAACCTGCCATAACAGAGAGACTCCTCCAGGAGGGGGGAGCACTCCAAAGCAGAAGGGAGCCCAGAAGCAACAGAGCAGACTTCCGCTAGAAGGTCAGGGCCCCGGTAGGCAAATAGTGAATAGACTGCCTCCTAGTGGGGCAGGACAGTGCAACAAATACTCATAAAGAAAACCCAAACTCCCTGAGACAGAGCATCTAAGGAGAAAAGAAAAGTGTGGTGTTTTATGAGTTCTATTGCAGCAGATACAAACAAACTCCCAACAACACTGAATGAACAATGGAGTTCACAGCTCAGCACTAGAGCTCCTATAAACCACAGACCGTCTCCTCAAGAAGCTCCCTGACCCCTGTATATCCAAAGAGTCACCCAAAAAAAGAAATAATCAGACTGACACTTGGCAGGCATTATTCTGGAACAAAGACAGCAGAAGAAGAAACTAGTATCATCCCTCACTGCTCCGCAGCTGCTACAGGTATACCCCAGACAAGCAGGGCCTGGAGTGGACCTCAGCACTCATACAGTTGAGGGGCTAGACCATTAGAAGGAAAACTATGTAACAGAAATACTTCATCATCAACAATCTCAGCGTCCACACACAGACCCAATTGAAAAATCAGCAACTACTAAGGGGACAGGTGGATAAATCCATAAAGATGGGAAGAAACCAGCGCAAAAAGGAGGAAAACGCCCAAAATCAAAACAACTCATCTCCTACAAAAGACCAAAACTCCTCACCAGCAAGGGAACAAAGCTGGACAGAGAATGAGTGTGACGAAATGACGGAATCAGACTTCAGAAAGTGGATCAGGAGAAACTTCAGTGAGCTAAAAGAACATGTTCTAAACCAATGTAAAGAAACTAAGAACCTTGAAACAAGATTTGAAAAAAGACTCGAGGAATTGAAAACAAGAATGGACAACTTAGAGAGGAATATGAATGAATTGAAGGAGCTGAAAAACACAACATGAGAACTTCGTGAAACACGCACAAGTTTCAACAGCCGAATTGACCAAGAAGAAGAAAGAATATCAGAAGTCGAAGATCAACTCAATGAAATAAAATGAGAAACCAAGATTAAAGAAAAAAGCACAAAAAGGAATCAACAAAAACTCCAAGAAATGTGGGACTATGTGAAGAGACCCAACCTACGTTTGAGAGGTGTAACAGAATGTGACGAAGAGAATGAATCCAAGCTGGAAAACACTCTTCAGGATATTATCCAGGAAAATTTCCCCAACCTAGCAAGACAGGTCAATACTCAACTCCAGGAAATACAGAGAACACCACAAAGATACTCCACAAGGAGAGCAACCACAAGGCACATAATCTTCAGATTCACCAGGGTTAAAATGAAGGAGAAAATACTAAGGGCAGCCAGAGAGAAAGGTCGGGTCACCCACAAAGGGAAGCCCATCAGACTCACAGCAGATCTCTCGGCAGAGACTCTAAAAGCCAGAAGAGAGTGGGGGCCAATATTCAACATCCTTAAAGAAAAGAACTTTCAACCCAGAATTTCATATCCAGCTAAACTGAGCTTCATAAGTGAAGGAAGAATTAAATCTTTTGCCAACAAGCTAGTACTCAGAGATTTTGTCACTAGTAGGCCTGTTTTAAAATAGCTCCTGAAAGAGGCACTAAACATAGAAAGAAACAACCAGTACCAGCGATCCTAAAAGCATACCAAATGTTAAGACCATCAACAAAATGAAGAATGTACATGAACCAACGGGCAAAACAGCCAGCTAGCATCAAAATGGCAGTATCAAATTCACGCATAACAATATTAACCCTAAATGTAAATGGTCTAAATGCACCAATCAAAAGACACAGACTGGCAAATTGGATAAAACGCCAAAACCCACCTGTATCCAGCAAACCCACCTCACACGCAAAGATACACAAAGGCTCAAAATAAAAGGAGGGAGGATGTTTTACCAAGCAAATGGAGAGCAAAAAAAAAAATCAGGAGTTGCAATTCTCGTCTCTGATAAAATGGACTTTAAAGCAACAAAGATCAAAAGGGATAAAGAAGGTCATTACATAATGGTAACAGTATTGATACAACAAGAAGAGCTAACGATTCTAAATATATATGGACCCAATGTAGGAGCACCCAGATATATAAGGCAAGTTCTTAATGACTTAAAAAGAGACTTAGACTCCCACACAATAATATTGTGATACTTTAACACTCCACTGTCAATAGCAGACAGATCAACCAGACAGAAAATTAACAAGGATATCCAGGACTTGAACTCAGACCTGAAACAAGAAAACCTGATAGACATTTACAGAACTCTCCACCCCAAATCCACAGAATATACATTCTTCTCAGCACCACATCACACATACTCCAAAATTGACCACATAATTGGAAGTAAAGCATACCTCAGCAAATGCAAATCAACTGAAATCATAACAAACAGTCTCTCAGACCATAGTGCAATCAAATGCAAATCAACTGAAATCATAACAAACAGTCTCTCAGACCATAGTGCAATCAAGTTGGAACTCAGAATTCAGAAAATAACTCAGTACCGCAAAGTTTCATGGAAACTGAACAACTGGCCCTTGAATGTTGATTGGATAAACAATGAAATGAAGGCAAAAATAAAGAAGTTGTTTGAAACAAACGAGAATGAAGACACAACGTACCAGAATCTCTGGGACACATTTAAAACAGTCCGTAGAGAAAAATATAAAGAAATAAGTGCCCACATGAGAAGAGTGGAGAGATCCAAAATTGACACCCTATCGTCAAAATTGAAAAAGCTAGAGGAGCAAGATCAAAAAAGCTCAAAACCTAGCTGAAGACAGAAAATAACTAAGATTAGAGCAGAACTGAGGAAGATAGAGACAAGAAAAACCCTTCAAAAAATCAATAAATCTAAGAGCTGGATTTTCAAAAGGATCAACAAAATAGATAGAAATCTAGCCAGAGTGATAAAAAAGAGAGAAAATCCAAATAGATGCAATAAAAAATGATAATGGGGAAATCACCAAAGATCCCACAGATATTCAAACCATCATCAGAGAATACTACAAACAACTCTATGCACATAAACTAGTAAATCAGGAAGAAATGGATAAATTCCTGGACGCCTGTGTCCTCCCAAGCCTAAATCAGGAGGAAGACGATACTATAAATAGACCAATAACAAGGTCTGAAGTTGAGGCAGCAATTAAGAGCCTACCACACAAAAAAAGCCCAGGTCCAGATGGGTTCACAGCTCAATTATACCAGACACACAAAGAGGATCTGGTACCATTCCTTCTGAAACTATTCCAAATAACACAAAAAGAGGGAATCCTTCCCAAATCCTTTTATGAGACCAAAATCATTCTGATACCAAAACCTGACAGAGACTCAACAAGAAAAGAAAACTTCAGGCCAATATCCATGATGAACATAGATGCAAAAATCTTCAGTAAAATACTGGCAAACCGATTGCAACAGCACATTAAAAAACTTATCCATTATGATCAAGTAGGATTCATCCCAGGAATGCAAGGCTGGTTCAACATACGCAAGTCTATAAATGCAATTCACCACATAAACAGAAGCAAAAACAAAAACCACATGATTATCTCAATTGATGCAGAGAAGGCATTTGCCAAAATTCAGCAGCCCTTTATGCTAAAAACCCTCAATAAACTTGGTATTGATGGAATATATGTCAAAGTAATAAAAGCTATTTATGACAAACCAACAGCCAATATCATACTGAATGGGCAAAAACTGGAAGCATTCCCTTTGAAATCCGGCACTAGACAAGGATGCCCTCTCTAACCACTCCTATTCAACATAGTAGTGGAAGTTCTCGCCAGAGCAATCAGGCAAGAAAAAGAAATAAAGGGTATTCAAATAGGAAAGGTGGAAGCCAAATTGTCTCTATTTGGAGACGACAAGATCGTATACGTAGAAGATCCCATCACCTCAGCCCAAAAGCTCCTGAAACTGATAAGCAACTTCAGCAAGTCTCAGGATATAAAATCAATGTTCAAAAATCACAAGCATTCCTATACACCAATAACAGACTTAAAGAGAACCAAATCAAGAAAGAACTGCCATTCAAAATTGCTACAAATAAAACAAAATACCTAGGAATACAACTCACAAGAAACGTAAGGGACCTCTTTAAGGAAAACTACAAACCACTGCTCAACGAAATAAGGGAGGACACAAAAAGATGGAGAAACATTCCATGTTCATGGTTTGGAAGAATCAATATCGTGAAAATGGCTATACTGCCCAAAGTAATTTACACAATCAATGCTATCCCCATCAAACTACCATTGAATTTCTTCACAGAACTGGAAAACACCACCATGAATTTCATATGGAACCAAAAAGGAGCCCGCAAAACCAAGTCAATTCTAAGCAAAAGAACACAGCGGGAGGCATCACACTATCAGACTGCAAACTATACTACAAGGCTACAGAAATCAAAACAGCATGGCACTGGTACAAAAACAGAGATATCGACCAATGGAACAGAACAGAAGCATCAGAGGCAACACAACGTATCTACAATTATATTATCTTTGATAAACCAGACAAAAACAAGCAATGGGGAAAGGATTACCTATTTAATAAATGGTGTTGGGAAAACTGGCTAGCCATGTGCAGAAAGCAGAAACTGGACCCCTTCCTGACAACTTAAACTAAAGTTAACTCCAGATGGATTAAAGTCTTAAACTTAAGACCTGACACCATAAAAACCCTAGAAGAAACTCTAGGCAAAACCATTCAGGACATAGGAGTAAGCAAGGACTTCATGAGCAAAACACCAAAAGCGTTGGCAACAAAAGCCAAAATAGACAAATGGGACCTAATCGAACTCCACAGCTTCTGCATGGCAAAACATGCAGTCACTAGAGTAAATCCGCAACCATCAGAATGGGAAAAAAATTTGCAGTTTACACATCTGACAAAGGGCTGATATCCATAATTTACAAGGAACCCAAACAGATTTACAGGAAAAAAACAAACAAGCCCATTCAAAAATGGGCAAAGGATATGAACAGACACTTTACAAAAGAAGACATACATGAGGCCAACAAACATATGAAAAAGTGCTCATCATCACTCGTCATTAGAGAGATGCAAATCAAAACCACATTGAGATACGCTCTCACGCCTGTTAGAATGGCGATCATTAAACAATCTGGAGACAGCAGATGCTGGAGAGGATGTGGAGAAATAGGAACACTCTTACACTGTTGGTGTGAGTGTAAGTTAGTTCAACCATTGTTGAAGACAGTGTTGCGATTCCTCAGGGACATAGAAATAGAAATTTCATTTGACCCAGCAATCCCATTACTGGGTATATATCCAAAGGAATATAAATAGTTCTACCATAAGGACACATGTACACGAATGTTTATTGCAGCACTGTTTACAAGAGCAAAGAACTGGAACCAACCCAAATGCCCAACGGTGATAGAGTGGACTGGAAAAACCTGGCACATATACACCATGGAATATTATGCAGCAATCAAAATGAGGAGTTTATGTCCTTTGTAAGGACATGGA
The DNA here is from genome assembly GCA_031835075.1 of Saguinus oedipus. Classification (NCBI taxonomy): domain Eukaryota; kingdom Metazoa; phylum Chordata; class Mammalia; order Primates; family Cebidae; genus Saguinus; species Saguinus oedipus. The sequence goes on along the minus strand of CM063180.1, from coordinate 30,841,433 downwards.
TGAATCTGGAGAACATCATTCTCAGCAAACTGACACAAGACCAGAAAAAGAAATGCCGCATATACTCACTCTTAAGTGGGTGAGAAAATGGAGAACACATGGACACAGAGAGGCGGTCTAATATACACTGGGGTCTATTGGGGGTAATGGGGGAGGGACAGCGGGGGGAGCTGGGGAGGGATAGCCTGAAGATGAATGCCAAGTGTGGGTGAAGGGGAGAAAGGCAGCAAAACACACTGCCATGTGTGTATATATGCAACTGTCTTGCACGTTCTGCACATGTATTTCAAAACCAATAATGCAATAAAAATTAAAAAAAAGAAAAAAGAAAGAAATGGAACCCCAACTAATCCACACGTGCATATTATGAACTGAGGCTATGAATGAGTGTACAAATGAAATGGACTTCTGGCTGCCCCAGGGGTGTGCATTATTCACCGAGACTCTGAATGAATGCCCATCGAAAATAGACTCCAAATTATTATACAGGTGTGTATTATTCAGTGAGGCTCAGAAGTTGTGTCCATATTTATTAGAATCTTTATGATAGCAAGGGTCTGTCCTATTCACTGAGGCTCTGAAAATGTGTCTACATGAAATAGACTCCGCAGTACAGCACATTGTTCAGTGACACTTGGAATGGGAGGCTGCATGAAAAATTCTCCTGACAATTCCACAGGTGTGCATTATATAGTGAGACTCCGAATGAGAAAATATAAGTAAATTCTGACTCTTTCCACAGGTGGGTACAGTTAGTGAGGCTTTCAATGAGTGGCGGTAGGAAAGAGACTTCTGACTATTCCACAGGTGTGCATTATTCAGTGATTCTCTGAATAAATGGCTATAAAGAATAGACTCCAGACTGTATCTTAAGTGTGTAATATTCAGCGAGGCTGTGAAAGAGGGGCATATGAAACAGACATCTAATAATCCACATATGCGTTATTCACTTTTTGTCTGAATGACTAGCCATACAACATAGAATTTTTATTATTCGCCATGTGTGTGCATCATTCAAACAGGTTGTCTATGAGTGCAGATAACAAATAAACTCCTTACAGTATACCACGTTTGTATTTCCCAGCGTTACCCAGAATTGGAGTTCATAAGAAATAGAATCCTATAACCCAGGTTTGTATTATTCAGGAAGGCACTCAACTTGTGGCTATCTTAAACAGAGTCCTTATTGCTTCATAGAAGTTCATTATATACTGAAACTATAAATAAGAGGCCATATGAAATAGACACCTGACTATTGCTCCATTATGAATTATTCTATGAGGTTCTAAATGAGTGGTAGTATGAAATTGAATCCTGAGTATTCCCCAAGTGTGTATCATTCAGGGAGGCACAGAATGAGTGGCCATATAAAAAATGCTGGACTATGACCGTGGTGTGTATTATTCACTGAGGCACTAAATGATTCGTTCCGTGAGGAATACTCTTAACTCTTCCCTGGGTGTGTATAACTGAATGAGACTCTGACTAAGTGGGCATAAAAAAGAGACTCTTGTGTATTGCCCAGGTGTGCATTACTTACAGAGACTCTGAATGTGTAGCCACTTAAAGTAGAACCTTGACTATTTCTGAGGGTCGTATTATTCACAGAGGCCCTGAACGAGGGGACATTAGAAAGATATTCGTGACTTATCAGATATACATATTATTCCCTGCAACACTGAAAGAGTGGCCTTATGTAATAGACCCCATTTTACTCCACAGTTGCTCATTAATGTTTGACCCTCCAAAGGAATCACCACATGAAATACACTAGTGATTATTCCCCACATGTGCAGTATTCGAAGAGGTTCTATATGAGTGTACACATCAAAGAGTCTCTTGACTATCAAACATATATGTATCATTCACGGAGCTGACTAATTTGGGCAAGCTGAGATAGGGTCCTGACTACTACACAGCTGCTAATTATGCACTGAAACTCTGAATTAGAAGTCATATGTTGTAGACTCCTTACTATTGCACAATTTTGCATTATTCGTTAATGCTTTGATTGAGTGGCCATAATACCCAGACTCTGACTATTCTTAAGATGTGTATTCTTCAGTGAGTTTCTGAAAAAGTGACCACATAAAGTAGACTCCTGTCTCTATCATTCTGAGTATATTTCAACTCTCCATTTTCCACTGAGTGCTTAGGGAATGGTCATACCAAATAGCCTCCACACTATACCCCAGGTGTGAATTATTCACCGAGTCTCTGAATAAGTGGCCATATATAAAAGAATCCTGAGTATTTTCCATATATATATATGATCCTTCACTGTGGATCTGATTAAGTGGCTATGTGAAATACACTCCTGACTTTTCCATAGGTCTGTATTATTCTGTGACACTCTGAATGAATGTCCATAAAATAGAGACTGCTGAATACTCCACAGGCGTGCGTTTTACATTCGGGTCTAAATGAGTGGCTATAAGAAATAGAATCCTGATTTTTCCTAAGGTGTATGATATTCAGGTAGGCTCTAAACATGTGTTTATTAAAGGGAAATTCTGACTACAATACAGGAGTTTCTTATTCAATGAAGCTCTGAAATACACGCCATATGAAATAGCGTCCTGAGTATTTCCCAGGTATATATTATTCACTGAAGCTCTAAAACTTTGTCCATATGAAATTGTTTCCTGACTAGTTCACAGGAGTGAATTATTGACCCTGACTTTGAATATTTGGGCATATGGAATAGACTAGTGACTATTCCCAACTTGTGTATTGCTCACTCAGGGTTTGATTTTGTGGCCATATTAAATAGATTAGTGCCTACTCCACACGTGTGCATTATTCCCTGAAGCTGTATATGAGAGGCTATATATAGTAGACTCCTCACATTTTCCCAGTTGTGTATTACTCAGTGAGGCTCTTCCTGTGTGACCATATGAAACGGTATTCTGTCTATCTTAAAAATGTTTATTATCCAATGAATCTCTGAATGAGTGGCTGTATGAAACAAACTGCTGAGTACGTTACACCTGTGCATTATTCACTGAGGTTACTAGTCTGTGGCTATATGAAATGGAACCACAACTAATAAGGACACATTCACACGAATGTTCATTGCAGCACTGTTTACAATAGCAAAGAACTGAAACCGACATAAATGCCCAACGACGATAGACTGGACTGGGAAAATGTGGCACATATACACCATGGAATATTACGCAGCAATCAAAAATGATGAGTTTGTGTCCTGTGTAAGGACATGGATGAATCTGGAGAACATCATTCTCAGCAAACTGACACAAGAACAGAAAAGGAAATACCGCAAATATTCACTCATAGGTGGGTGAGTACAATGAGAACACATGGACACAGAGAGGCAGTCTAGTATACACTGGTGACTATTGGGGGGAATTGGGGAGGGACAGCGGGGGGGGATGGGGAGGGATAGCCTGGGGATGAATGCCAATTGTGGGTGAAGGGCAGGAAGGCAGCAAAACACATTGCCATGTGTGTACCTATGCAACTATCTTGCACGTTCTGCACCTGTACCCCAAAACCTATAACGCAATAAAAATTAAAAAAAAACATAGAATCCTTATTATTCGCTAAGTGTGCATTATTCAAACAGGTTCTCTATGAGTGCCCATAACAAATAAACTCTTTACAATATCCCAGGTGTGTATTACTAAGCGGTATCCAGAATATGAGTTCATATGAAATAGAATCCTATAACCAAGGTGTGTATCATTCAGGAAGGCACTCAATTCGTGGCTATCTTAAACAGTGTCCTGATTGCTCAATAGAAGTTCATTATACACTGAATCCTTGAATAAAGAATAGACTCCAAACTATATCTTAAGTGTGCAATATTCAGTGACGCTTTGAAAGAGGGGCATATGAAACAGACTTCTAATAATCCACATGTGCGTTATTCACTTATTGTCTGAATGACTAGCCATATAACAGAGAATCTGGAGACAGCAGATGCTGGAGAGGATGAATGAGAGGCCATATGATATAGACACCTGACTATTGCTCCATTGTGAATTATTCTACGAGGTTCTAAATGAGTGGTAGTATGAAACTGAATCCTGAGGATTTTCCAGGTGTTTATCATTCAGGGAGGCAAAGAATGAGTGGCCATATAAAAAATTCTCGACTATAACCCTGGTGTGCATTATTCACTGAGGCTCTAAATGATTGGAAAACGTGAGAACGCCACATTTTCAGAGGAATTTTCGTCGCCCACGGACCAGAAGATTTCCAGTGGAGGAGCCCTGAGTGTCGCCAGCGGGACTTCTGTGGCCAGCGCAGCGGTTTTGTCGTCGCCTCCGCGCAGCAGCTCTTCGTGCAGAGTGCGCGAAACTGGTTGCCATACTGACTGGTGTTTGGAGCTCTGGGAAGGCAGAGCCGCTTGTTACAGACTCAAGAAGGAAGCCAGACTGGAGATTCCCAGGCTGAAGAGCACCATCAGGCTTATGGCTGCAGTTTTGGCCAACGCAGTGGGTTGCTCGGATTCCAGCACTGGGAATCAATAAATTGGACATCCTCTCAGGAACTTAATTAGAAAGGCGCTAATTGTAAAGACATCAGATGAATAAAATCACAATAAATGGAAAAAAACAGCCTAAAAAGGCCGAGAAAACCGAAAGTCAGAACCCCTCTCCCTCTACAGGAGATAGCAATTCCTCATCAGCAATGGAACAAGCCCTAATTGAAGAGGACTGTGTTCCAGTATCTGAAGTAGGCTTTAGAAGGTGGATGATAGAAAAATTTTCGGAGTTGAAACAACTTGTTTGAACCCAATGTAAAGAAACTAAGAACTTTGAAAAAAGGTTTAATAAAATGTTAAAAAGAATGGACAATATAGAGAGGAATATAAATGAACTAATGGAATTGAAAAATACAACACGAGAACTTAATAAAATATTCACAAGTTTGAATAGCCAAATTGATCAAGCAGAAGAAAGGATATCAGAGGTCGAAGACAAAATTAATGAAATGGAACGAGAAGACAAGAATAGAGAAAAAAGGATAAAAAGGAATGAGCAAAGTCTCCAAGAATTATGGGACTCTGTGAAAAGACCTAAACTGCGTTTGATAGGTGTACCTGAATGTGATGGAGAGAATGAATCCCAGCTGGAAAATACTCTTCAGGATATTATCCAGGAGAATTTTCCCAATCTAGGAAAGCAGGATAATATTCAACCTCAGGTAATACAGAGAACACCACAAAGATATTCCTTACAAAGAGCAACCTCAAGACACATAATCATTAGATTCACCAGGGTTGAAACGAAGGAGAAAATACTAAGAGCAGCCAAAGAGAAAGGTCAGGTTACCCACAAAGGGAAGCCTATTAGACTTACAGCAGATCTCTCAGCAGAAACCCTACAAGCCAGAAGAGAGTGGGGGCCGATATTTAACATCCTTAAAGAACAGAACTTTCAGTCCACAATTTTATATCCTGCCAAACTAAGCTTCACAAATGAAGGAAAAATAAAATCTTTTATGAACAAGCAAGTTTCAGAGATTTTATTACCACCAGGCCTGCTTTACAAAAACTTCTGAAAGAAGCATTATACACAGAAAGGAACAACCAGTATTAGCCTTTCTAAAAATATACCAAAAAGTAAAGAGCATCAACATAAAGAAGAATTTACATAAACGAATGGATAAAATAGCCAGTTAACATCAAAAGGCAGTAATCTTAAATTGAAATCGACTAAATTCCCCAATCACAAGATACAGCCAAAACCTAACAGTATACTACATCCAGACCAATATCATATACAAAGATACATGAAGACTAAAAACAAAGTGTTGGAGAAAGATTTACCACTCAAATGAAGAACAAAAACAAATAAATAAACAAAAAAAGTTGCAATTCATGCATTTGATAAAACAGATTTCAAACTAACAAAGATAGAGTGGTATAAGGATCCACGCGTTCTAACACCCAGATATATAAGACCTATAAAGAGATTTAGACTCAACGAGACAGAAAATTAATAAGGATATTCAGAACCTGAACTCAGATATGGAACAAGTAAACTTAATAAGCACTTGTAGAGCTATCCACTTTAGATACATAAAATATACATTCTCCACTTTAAATACACAAAATAATGACTGGCCATTATTAATACCTATTCATAGAATAAAGCAATATTCCTGTTAAAAAAAAATCCTGAGTATGTTCCAGATGGATATGATCTTTCACTGAGGTTCTGAATAAGTGGCAATGTGAAATACATTCCTGACATTTCCATAGGTCTGTATTATTCTGTGATGCTCTGAATGAGTGTCCATAAAGTAGAGACTCCTGAATACTCAACAGGCGTGCGTTTTTACATTCAGCTCTAAATGAGTGGTTATACGAAATAGAATCCTGACTTTTCCCAAGGTGTATGTTATTCAGTGAGGCTCTGAAGATGTGGCTGTTAAAAGAAAATTCTGACTCCGATACATGTGTTCCTTATTCAATGAAGCTCTGAAATAGACGCCATATGAAATAGCGTCCTGAGTATTTCCCAGGTATATATTATTCACTGAAGCTCTAAAACTTTGTCCATATGAAATTGATTCCTGACTAGTCCACAGGAGTGAATTATTGACTCTGACTTTGAATATTTGGGCATATGGAATAGACTAGTGACTATTCCCAACTTGCGTATTGCTCACACAGGGTTTGATTTTGTGGCCATATAAAAGAGATTAGTGCCTACTCCACACGAGTGCATTATTCCCTGAGGCTGTAAATGAGAGGCTATATATAGTAGATTCCTCACATTTTGCCAGGTGTGTATTACTCAGTAAGGCTGTTCTTGTGTGACCATATGAAATGGGATTATGTCTATCTTAAATAATATTATTATTTAATGAATCTCTGAATGAGTGGCTATACGAAACAGACTGCTGCTTACGTTACATATGTGCATTATTCACTGAGGTTACGAGTCCGTGGCTATAGGAAATGGAACCCCAACTAATCCACACGTGCATATTATAAACTGAGTCTATGGATCAGTGTACAAATGAAATGGACTTCTGGCTACCCCATGGATGTGCATTATTCACCGAGGCTCTGAATGAATGTCCATCGAAAATAGTCTCCAAATTATTCTACAGGTGTGTATTATTCAGTGAGGCTCCGAAGATGTGTCCATATTAATTAGAATCTTTACAATAGCAAGGGTCTGTCTTATTCACTGAGGCTCAGAATATGTGTCTAAATAAAATAGACTCCAGAATACACCACATTGTTCAGTGACACTCCGAATGAGAGGCCGCATGAAAAATTCTCCTGACAATTTCACAGGTTTGCATTATTTAGTGAGACTCTGAATGAGGGAATAGAAGTAAACCCTGACTCTTTCCACAGGTGGGTACATTTAGTGAGGCTTTCAATGAGTGGTGGTCGGAAAGAGACTTCTGACTATTCCACAGGTGTTCATAATTCAGTGATTCTCTGAATGAATGGCCATAAAGAACAGACTCCAGACTATATCTCAAGTGTGTAATATTCAGTGAGGCTCTTAAAGAGGGGCTTATAAAACAGACTTTTAATAATCCACATGTGCGTTATTCACCTTTTTTCTGAATGACTAGCCGAACAATATAAAATCCTTATTATTCGCCATGTGTGCATTATTCAAACAGGTTCTCTATGAGTGCTTATAACAAATAAACTCCATACACTATCCAACGAGTGTATTACTCAGCGGTACTCAGAATTAGAGTTCATGAGAAATAGAATCCTATAACCCAGGTGTGTATCATTCAGGAAGGCACTCAATTCGTGGCTATCTTAAACATAACCCTGATTACTCCATAGAAGTTCATTATACAATGAAACTTTGAATGAGTGGCCATATGAAATGGACACCTGACTATTGCTCCATTGTGAATTGTTCTATGAGGTTCTAAATGAGTGGTAGTATGAAATTGAATCCTGAGGATTCCCCAGGTGTGTATCATTCAGGGAGGAACAGAATGGGTGGCCATATAAAAAATGCTCGACAATGACTCTGGTGTCCATTATTCACTGAGGCTCTAAATGATTGGTTTCGTGAGGTATACTCCTAACTCTTCCCTGGGTGTGTATAATTGAATGAGACTCTGACTAGGTGGGCATAAAAAAGAGACTCTTGTGTATTGCCCAGGTGTGCATTACTTACAGAGACTCTGAATGTGTAGCCATTTGAAATAGAACCTTGACTATTTCTGAGGGGAGTGTTATTCACAGGGGCCCTGAACGAGCGGCCATGTTAAAGAGATTCCTGACTTATCAGATATACATATTGTTCCCTGCAACACTGAAACAGTGGCCTTATAAAATAGACTCCATTTTACACCACAGTTGCGCGTTATGGTTTGAAACTCCAAATGAATCACCATATGAAATACACTAGTGATTACTCCTCACATGTGCAGTATTCGAAGAGGTTCTGTATGAGTGTTCATATCAAAGAGTCTCCTGACTGTCAAACATATATGTATCATTCACGGAGCTGCTTAATTTGGGGCAAGCTGAAATAGGGTCCTGACAACTACACAGCTGCTGATTATGCATTGAAGCTCTGAATTAGAAGCCATATGATACAGACCCCTTACTGTTCACCAAATTGTGATTTATTCGATTATGCTGTGATTGAGTGGCCATCATGCCCAGACTCTGACTATTCTTAAGGTGTGTATTCTTCAGTGAGTTTCTGAACTTGTGACCACATAAAGTAGACTCCTGACTCTATCATCCTGACTATATTTCAGCTCTCCATTTTCCACTGAGTGCTTCGGGAACGGTTATATCAAATAGTCTCCAGACTATACCCAGGTGTGCATTATTCAATGAGCCTCTTAATCAGTGGCCATATGTAAAAGAATTCTGAGTATTTTCCAGCTGTATATAATCCTTCACTGCGGTTCTGAATAAGTAGCCAAGTGAAATACACTCTTTACTTTTCCATAGGTCTGTATTATTTTGTGGCGCTCTGAATGAGTGTCTATAAAGAAGAGACTCCTGAATACTTCACAGTCATGTGTTTTTACATTCGGCTCTAAATGAGTAGCTATACGAAATAGAATCCTGACTTTTCCCAAGGTGTATGTTATTCAGGTAGGCTCTGAAGGTGTGGCTATTAAAAGAAAATTCTGACAATGATACAGGTGTTCCTTATTCAATGAAGCTCTGAAATAGATGCCATATGAAATAGGGTCCTGAGCATTTCCCAGGTGTATATTATTCACTGAAGCCCTAAAACTTTATCCATATGAAATTCTTTCCTGACTTGTCCACAGGAGTGAATTGTTGACTATTACTTTGAATATTTGGGCGTGCGAAATAGACTCGTGACTATTCCCAACCTGTGTATTGCTCATTCAGCGTTTTATTTTGTGGCCATATAAAATAGATTAGTGCCTACTCCACACGTGTGCATTATTTACTGAGGCTGTAAATGAGAGGCTATATATAATAGACTCCTCACATTTCTCCGGGTGAGTATTTCTCAGTGAGGCTCTTCTTCTGTGGCATTATGGAATAGGATTCTGTCTATCTTAAATAACTTTATTTTCCAATGAATCTCTGAAAGAGTGGTTATATGAAACAGACTGCTGAGTACGTTACATATGTGCATAATTCACTGAGGTTACGAGTCCGTAGCTATATGAAATGGAACCCCAACTAATCCACACGTGCATATTAGAAATTGAGTCTATGGATGAGTGTACAAATGAAATGGACTTCTGGCTACCCCAGGGGTGTACATTATTCACCGAGGCTCTGAATGAATGTCCATCGAAAATAGACTCCAAATTATTCTCCAGGTGTGTATTATTCAGTGAAGATCAGAAGATGTGTCCATATTAATGAGAATCTTTATGATAGCAAGGGTCTGTCTTATTCACTGAGGCTCTGAATATGTGTCTACATGAAATAAACTCCAGACTACAGCACATTGTTCAGTGACACTCGGAAAGAAAGGCCGCATAAAAAATTCTCCTGACAATTCCACAGGTGTGCATTATTTAGTGAGAATCTGAAGTATATTCTGACTCTTTCCACTGGTGGGTACATTCAGTGAGGCTTTCAATGAGTGGCGGTTGGAAAGAGAATTCTGACTATTCAAAAGATGTTCATTAATCAGTGATTCTCTGAATGAATGGCCATAAAGAATAGATTCTAGACTATATCTCAAGTGTGTAATATTCAGTGAGGCTGTGAAAGAGGGGCATATAAAATGGACTTCTAATAATCCACATGTGCATTATTAACTTTTTGTCTGAATGACTAGCCGTACAACATAAAATCCTTATTATTCATCGTGTGTGCATTATTCAAACAGGTTCTCTGTGAATGCCCATAACAAATAAACTCCTTGCACTATCCCACGTGTGTATTACTCAGCGGTACCCATAATTAGAGTTCATATGAAATAGAATCTTATAACCCAGGTGTGGATCATTCAGGAAGGCACTCAATTCGTGGCTATCTTAAACAGCGTCCTGATTACTCCATAGAAGTCCATTATACACTGAAACTTTGAATGAGAGGCCATATGAAATAGACACCTGACTATTGCTTCTTTGTGAATTTTTCTATAAGGTTCTATATGAGTGGTAATATGAAATTGAGTACTGAGGATTCCCCAGGTGTGTATCATTCAGGGAGGCACAGAATGAATGCCCATATAAAAAATGCTCGACTATAACCCTGGTGTGCATTATTCACTGAGGCTCTAAATGATTGGTTCCGTGAGGTATACTCTTAACTCTTCCGTGTGTGTATAATTGCATGAGACTCTGACTAAGTGGGCAAAGAAAAAGAGATTCTTTTGTATTGCCCAGGTGTGCATTACTTACAGAGACTCTGAATGTATAGCCATTTGAAGCTGAACCTTGACAATTTTTGAGGGGAGTATTATTCACAGAGGCCCTGAATGAGTGGCCATGTGAAAGAGATTCCTGACTTATCAGATATACATATTATTCCCTGCAACACTGAAAGTGTGGCCTTATGTAATAGACCCTATTTTACTTCACAGTTGTACGTTATTTTTTGACCCTCCAAAGGATTCACCATATGAAATACACTAGTGATTATTCCCCACATGTGCAGTATTTGAAGAGGTTCTGTATGAGTGTCCATATCAAAGAATCTCCTGACTATCACACATATATATATCATTCACAGAGCTGCTTAATTTGTTGCAAGCTGAAATAGGGTCCTGACTACTACACAGCTGCTGGCTATGCACTGAATTTCTAAATTAGAAGCCATATGATATATACACTTTACTATTGCCTGATTGTGCATTATTCCTTAATGCTGTGATTGAGTGGCCATAATACACGGACTCTGACTATTCTTAAAATGTGTATTCCTCAGTGAGTTTCTGAACAACTTACCAGATAAAGTAGACTCCTGAATCTATCATCCTGAGTATATTTCAGGTCTCCATTTTCCACTAAGTGCTTACGGAACGGTCATATAAAATAGTCTCCAGAATATACGCCAGGTGTGCATTATTCACTGAGCCTCTGAATAATTGGCCATATATAAAAGAATCCTGAGTATTTTCCAGATGTATATGATCCTTCACTATGGTTCTGAATAAGTGGCCATGTGAAATACACTCCTGACTTTTCCATACGTCTGTATAATTCTGTGACGCTCTGAATGAGTGTCCATAAAAGAGAGACTCCTGAATACTCCACAGGCGTGCGTTTTTACATTCGGCACTAACTGGGTAGCTATTCAAAATAGAATAATGACTTTTTCAAAGGTGTATGTTATTCAGTTAGGCTCTGAAGATGTACCTGTTAAAAGAAAATTCTGACTACGATACAGGTGTTCCTTATTCAATGAAGCTCTGAAATAGACGCCATATGAAATAGCGTCCTGAGTATTTCCCAGGTATATATTATTCACTGAAGCTGTAAATCTTTGTCCATATGAAATTGTTTTCTGACTAGTCCACAGCAGTGATTTATTGACTCTGACTTTGAATATTTGGGCATATGAAATAGACTAGTGACTATTCCCAACTTGTGTATTGCTCAGTCAGGTTTTGATTTTGTGGCCATATAAAATAGATTGGTGCCTACTGCACACGTGTGCATTATTTCCTAAGGTTGTAAATGAGAGGCTATATACTGTAGACTCCTCACATTTTCCCAGGTGTGTATTACTCAGTGCGGCTCTTCTTGTGTGACCACATGAAACGGGATTCTGTCTGTCTTAAATAATTTTATTATCCAATGAATCTCTGAATGAGTGGCTATATGAAACAAACTGCTGAGTATGTTACATATGTGCATTGTTCACTGAGGTTACGTGTCCTTGGCTATATGAAATGAACCCCAACTAATCAACACATGCACATTATAAACTAAGCTTATGGATGTGTATACAAATGAAATGGACTTCTGGATACCCCAGGGTTGTGCATTATTCACCGAGGATCTGAATGAATGTCCATCGAAAATAGACTCCAAATTATTCTACAGATGTGTATTATTCAGTGAGGCTCAGAAGACGTGTCCATATTAATTAGAATTTTTACGATAGCAAAGGATTGTCTTATTCACTGAGGCTCTGAATATGTGTCTACATGAAATATACTCCAGACTACAGCACATTGTTCAGTGACACTCGGAATGAAAGGCCGCATGAAAAATTCTCACAATTCCACAGGTGTGCATTATTTAGTGAGACTCTGAATGAGGGAATAGAAGTAAATCCTGACTCTTTCCACAGGTGGGTACATTTAGTGAGGCTTTCAATGAGTGGCGGTTGGAAAGAGACTTCTGATTATTCCACAGGTGTTCATTATTCAGTGATTCTCTGAATGAATGCCCAAAAAGAACAGACTCCAGACTATATCTCAAGTGTGTAATATTCAGTGAGGCTGTGAAAGGGAGGCATATGAAACTGCCTTCTAATAATCCACATGTGCATTTTTCACTTTTTGTTTGAATGACTAGCCATACAACATAGAATTTTTATTATTCGCCATGTGTGCATTACTCAAACAGGTTCTCTATGAGTGCCCATAACATATAAACTCCTTACACTATCCCCCATGTGTATCACTCAGCGGTACCCAGAATTAGAGTTCATATGAAATAGAATCCTATAACCCAGGTGTGTATAATTCAGGAAGGCACTCAATACATGGATATCGTAAACAGCGACCTGATTACTCCATAGAAGTTCATTATACACTGAAACTTTGAATGAGAGGCCATATGAAATAGACACCTGTCTATTGCTCCATTGTGAATTATTCTATAAGGTTCGACATGAGTGGTAGTATGAAATTGAATCCTGAGGATTTTCCAGATTTTTTCAGGGAGGCACAGAATGAGTGGCCATATAAAAATTGCTCGACTATAAACATTGCTTTCATTATTTACTGACGCTCTAAATGATTGGTTCCGTGAGGTATCCTCTTAACTTTTCTCCTGGTGTGTATAATTGAATGAGACTCTGAATAAGTGGGCATAAAAAGAGACTGTTGTGTATTGCCCAGGTTTGCATTACTTGCAGAGACTCTGAATGTATAGCCACTTGAAATTGAACCTTTACTATTACTAAGGGTTATATTATTTACAGAGGCCCTGAACGAGTGGCCATGTGAAAGAGATTCCTGACTTATCAGATATACATATTATTCCCTGCAACACTGAAAGAGTGGGCTTATGTAATGGACCCCATTTTACTCCAGAGTTGTGTGTTATTGTTTGACCCTCCAAAGGAATCACTATATGAAATACACTAGTGATTGTTCCCCACATGTGCAGTATTCCAAAAGGTTCTGTATGAGTGTTCCTATCAAAGAGTTTCCTGACCATCACACATATATGTGTGTGTCATTTACAGAGCTGCTTAATTTGCTGCAAGCTGAAATAGGGTCCTGACTACTACACAGCTGCTGATTATGCACTGAAGCTCTGAATTAGAAGCCATATGATATAGACTCCTTACTATTGCCCAGTTGTGCATTATTCGGTAATGGTGTGATTGAATGGACTTGTACAATGAGCCAGACCATAAGTTTTCTGGGAAGTGTGATGTTAGCCAGTGCAGTGGGCAGTGGCATGGGAGATCACACGGATCCCAGTGCCCTATTGGCAGGCTACTGTTGCGCCAGTGAGAGAGTCGACTTTTCAGCTTGCTGAGAGGAAGAGAGAGATTGAGAGAGGATGGACTTTGAGGTAGGGAGCTGGGTGATCAGGCTCGGCAGGTCCAGCCCTCACAGGGACAAGCAGGGCTGTGACTGGAGGCGCTTGGTGCTGAGAGTTTTGCTGCTGGCGTCTAGGATGGTGCAGCCTTGTGAGGGAGGGGCGTCTGCCAGTACTGACGCAATACACCCCTACTGAAGTACCGCCCAGGGCTGACACAGCCTGCCATTGCCGAGGCAACATGCCATAACAGAGAGACTCCGCCAGGAGGGGTGAGCCCTGCACAGCAGAACGGTGCCCAGCAGCAACAGGGCAGACCCGCAGTAGCAGGACAGAGCCCAGGCAGGCAAATGGTGAATAGACTGGCTTCTAGTGGGACAGGACAGTGCAACAGATACTCATAAAGAAAGCCCGAACTTTCTGAGACAGAGCATGTAAGGAGGAAAAAAAAAAGGTGGTGTTTTATGAGTTATATTGCAGCAGACATAAACAACCTCCCAACAACGCTGAATGAACAACGGAGCTCACAGCTCAGCACTGGAGCTCCTATAAAGCACAGACCGTCTCCTCAAGCAGCTCCCTCACCCCTGTATATCCAAAGAGTCACTCCAGAAAAGGACTAACCAGACTGACATTTGGCAAGTATCATTCTGGAACAAAGACAGAAAAAGAAAAATCTGGTATCATCCCTCACTGTTCCACAGCTGCTACAGGTATACCCCAGACAAGCAGGGCCTGGAGTGGAACTCAGCACTCATACAGCAGAGGGGCTTGACCATTAGAAAGAAAACTAAGTAACAGAAACACTTCATCATCAACAATCTCAGCATCCACACAGAGACCCAATTGAAAAATTATAAACTACTAAGACGACAGGGAGATAAATCCATAAAGATTGGAACAAACCAGCACAAAAAGAGGAAAACACGCGAAACCAAAACACCTCACCTCCACAAAGAGACCAAAACTCCTCAACAGCAAGGGAACAAAGCTGGATGGAGAATGAGTGAGACGAATTGACGGAATCAGACTTCAGAAAGTGGATAATAAGAAACTTCAGTGAGCTAAAAGAACATGTTCTAAACCAGTGCAAAGAAACCAAGAACCTTGAAAAAAGATTTGAAAAAAGATTCGAGGAATTGATAACAAGAATGGAAAACTTAGAGAGGAATATGAATGAATTGAAGAAGCTGAAACACAACATGAGAACTTTGCGAAGCATGCACAAGTTTCAAAAACCGAATTGACCAAGCAGAACAAAGAATATGAGAACTTGAAAATCAACTCAATGAAATAAAACGAGAAACCAAGATTAAAGAAAAAAAGCACAAAAAGAAATGAACAAAATTTCCAAGAAATGTGGGACTATGTGAAGAGACCGAACCTATGTTTGATAGGTGTACCAGAATGTGATGAAGAGAATGAATCCAAGCTGGAAAACACTCTTCAGCATATTATCCAGGAAAATTTCCCCAACCTAGCAAGACAGGTCAATACTCAACTCCAGGAAATACAGAGAACACCATAAAGATACTTCGCAAGAAGAGCAACCCCAAAGCACATAATCGTCAGATTCACCAGGGTTGAAATGAAGGAGAATATACTAACGGCAGCCAGAGAGAAAGGCCGGGTAACCCACAAAAGGCAGCCCATCAGACCCACAGCAGATCTCTCGTCAGAGACCTTACAAGCCAGAAGAGAGTGGGGGCCAATATTCAACATGCTAAAAGAAAAGAACTTTCAATCCAGAATTTCATATCCAGCCAAACTGAGCTTCATAAGTGAAGAAAAAATAAAATTCTTCACGAACAAGCAAGTACTCAGAGATTTTGTCAACACTAGGCCTGCTTTACAAGATCACCTGAAAGAGGCACTACACATAGAAAGAAACAACAAGTACCAGCCATCCTAAAAGCATACCAAATGCTAAAGACCATCAACAAAATGAAGAATGTACATGAACCAATGGGCAAAACAGCCAGCTAACATCAAAATGGGAGTATCAAATTCACACATAACAATATTAACCCTAAATGTAAATGGTCTAAATGCACCAATCAAAAGACACAGACTGGCAAATTGGATAAAAAACAAAAACCCATCCGTGTGCTGTATCCAGGAAACCCAAAACACATAAAAAGATACACAAAGGCTCAAAATAAAAGGATGGAGGAAGATTTACCAAGCAAATGGAGAGCAAAAAATGCAGGAGTTGCAATGCTAGTCTCTGACCAAATAGACTTTAAAGCAAGAAAGATCAAAAGGGACAAAGAATGTCATTACACAATGGTAAAAGGATCGATAAAACAAGAAGAGCTATCGATACTGAATATATGTGGACCCAATGTAAGAGCACCCAGATATATAAGACAAGTTCTTAATGACTTAAAAAGAGACTTAGACTCCCACACAATAATAGTGGGACACTTTAACACTCCACTGTCAATAGCAGAAAGATCAACCAGAAAGAAAATTAACAAGGATATCCAGGACTTGAACTCAGACCTGAAACAAGCAAATCTGATAGACATTTACAGAACTCCCCACCCCAAATCCACAGAATATACATACTTCTCAGCACCACATCACACCTACTCCAAAATTGACCACATAATTGGAAGTAAAACACTCCTCAGCAAATGCAAAACAACTGAAATCATAACAAACAGTCTCTCAGACCATAGTGCAATCAAGCTGGAACTCAGAATTCAGAAAATAACTCAGAATCGCACAGCTTCATGGAAACTGAACAACTGGCTCTTGAATGTTGATTGGATCAACAATGAAATGAATGAGAAAATAAAGAAGTCCTTTGAAACCAAAGAGAATGAAGACACAACGTACCAGGATCTCTGGAACACATTTATAGCAGTCTGTAGAGGAAAATATATAGCAATAAGTGCCCACATGAGAAGAGTGAAGAGATCCAAAATGGACACGCTATCGTCAAAATTGAAAGAGCTAGAGGTGCAAGATCAAAAAAGCTCAAAACCTAGCCGAAGACAAGAAATAACTAAGATCAGAGCAGAACTGATGGAGATAGAGAGAAGAAAAACCCTTCAAAAAATCAATAAATCAAAGAGCTGGTTTTTCGAAAAGATCAACAAAATAGACAGACAACTAGCCAGACTGATAAAAAAGAAAAGAGAGAACAACCAAATAGATGCAATAAAAAACGATAATGGGGAAATCACCACAGATTCCACAGAAATTCAAACCATCATCAGAGAATACTACAAAAATCTCTATGCACATAAACTAGTAAATCTGGAAAAAATGGATAAATTCCTGGACGCCTGTGTCCGCCGAAGCCTAAACCAGGAGGAAGCTGAAAATATGAATAGACCAATAACAAGGTCTGAAGTTGAGGCAGAAATTAAGAGCCTACCACACAAAAAAAAGCCCAGGCCCAGATGGGTTCACAGCTCAATTATACCAGACACACAAGGAGGATCTGGTACCATTTCTTCTGAAACTATTCCAAATAATCCAAAAGAGGGAACCCTCCCCACATCATTTTATGAGACCAACATCATCCTGATACAAAAACCCGCCAGAGACTCAACAAGAAAAGAAAACTTCAGGCCAATATCCATGATGAACATAGATGGAAAAATCTTCAATACAGTACTGGCAAACTAATTGCAACAGCACATTAAAAAACTTATTCATCATCATCAAGTAGGATTCATGCCAGGAATGCAAGGCTGGTTCAACATACGCAAGTCTGTAAATGTAATTCACCACATAAACAGAAGCAAAAACAAAAACAACATGATTATCTCAATTGATGCAGAGAAGGTATTTGACAAAACTCAACAGCCCTTTAAGCTAAAAATCCTCAATAAACTTGGTATTGATGAAAAATATCTCAAAGTAATAAAAGCTATTTACGACAAACCAACAGCCAATATCATACTAAATGGGCAAAATCTGGAAGCATTCTCTTTGAAATCCGGCACTACACAAGGATGACCTCTTTCACCACTCCTATTGAACGTAATACTGAAAGTTCTAGCCAGAGCAACCAGGCAAGAAAAAGAAATAAAGAGTATCCAAATATGAAAAGTGGAAGCCAAATTGTCTCTATTTGCAGACGACATGATAGTATACCTAGAAGACCACATCACCTCAGCCCAAAAGCTCCTGAAACTGATAAGCAACTTCAGCAAAGTCTCAGGATATAAAATCAATGTTCAAAAATCACAAGCATTCCTATACACTAATAACAGACTTAAAGAGAACCAAATCAAGAACGAACTGCCATTCACAATTGCTACAAAGAAAATAAAATTCCTAGGAATACAACTCACAAGGAACATAAGGGACCTCTTTAAGGAAAACTACAAACCACTGCTCAACAAAATAAGAGAGGACACAAACAGATGGAGAAACATTCCATGTTCGTGGTTAGGAAGAATCAATATTGTGAAAATAGCTCTACTGCCCAAAGTAATTTGCACAATCAATGCTATCCCCATCAAACTACCATGGGATTTTTTCACAGAACTGGAAAAATCCACCATGAATTTCATATGGAAGCAACAAAGAGCCCGCATAGCCAAGTCAATTCTAAGCAAAATGAACACAGCGGGAGGCATCACACTACCAGACTTCACACTATACTACAAGGCTACAGTAATCAAAACAGCATGGTACTGGTACCAAAACAGAGATATGGACCAATGGGACAGAACAGAAGCATCGGAGGCAACACAACATATCTACAGCCATATTATCTTTGATAAATCAGACAAAAACAAGCAAAGGGGAAAGGATACCCTATTTAATAAATGGTGTTGGGAAAACTCGCTAGCCATGTGCAGAAAGCAGAAACTGGACACCTTTCTGACACCTTACACTAAAATTAACTCCAGATGGATTAAAGACTTAAACATAAGACCTGACACCATAAAAATCCTAGAAGAAAATCTAGGCAAAACCATTCAGGACATAGGAGTAGGCAAGGACTTCATGAACAAAACATCAAAAGCATTGGCAACAGAAGCCAAAATAGACAAATAGGACCTAATCAATTCCACAGCTTCTGCAGAGCAAAAGAAACAGAGTGAATCGGCAACCATCAGAATGGGAAAAAGTCTTTGCAGTTTACACATCTCACAAAGGTCTGATATCCAGAATTTTCAAAGAACTCAAACAGATTTACAGGAAATAAACAAACAAGCCCATTCAAAAATGGGCAAAGGATATAAACAGACACTTTACAAAAGAAGACATACATGAGACCGACAAACATAGGAAAAAATGCTCATCATCACCGGTCATTAGAGAGATGCAATTCAAAACCCCATTGAGATATAATCTCACGCCATTTAGAATGGCCATCATTAAAAAATCTGGAGACAGCAGATGCTGGAGAGGATGTGGAGAAATACGAACACTCTTACACTGTTGGTGGGAGTGTAAATTAGTTCAACCATTGTGGAAGACAGTGTGGCGATTCCTCAGGGACCTAGAAATGAAAATTTCATTTGACCCAGCAATCCCATTCCTGGGTATCTATCCAAAGGACTATATATCGTTCTACTATAAGGACACATGCACACGAATGTTCATTGCAGCACTGTTTACAATAGCAAAGAACTGGAACCAACCCATATGCCCAACGATGATAGACTGTACTGGAAAACTGTGGCACATATACACCATAAAATATTATGCAGCAATCAAAAATGATGAGTTTGTGCTTTTTGTCAGGGCATGGATAAATCAGGAGAACATCATTCTCAGCAAACTGACAAAAGAACAGAAAAAGAAATACCGCATAGGTGGGTGAGAAAAAATGGGAACACATGGACACAGAGAGGTGGTCTACTATACACTGGGGTCTATTGGGGGGAATATGGGAGGGACAGCAAGGGGGGCAGTGGAGAAATAGCCTGGGGATGAATGCCAAGTGTGGGTGAAGGGGAGAAAGGCAGCAAAAGACACTGCCATGTGAGTACCTATGTAACTAACTTGCACGCTTTCCACCTGTACCCCAAAACCTATAATGCAATAAAAATTAAAAAGAAGATTCTAATTAATGTGGACACATCTTCTGAGCCTCACTGCATCATACACAGCTGTAGAATAATTTGGATTCTATTCTCGATGGACATTCATTCAGAGCTTTGGTGAATAATGCACACCCCTGGGTTAGACAGAAGTTTATTTTATTTGTACACTCATCCACAACCTCAGTTTATAATATGCACGTGTGTATTAGTTGGGGTTCCATTTCACATAACCAAGGACTCGTTACCTAAGTGAATACTGCACATATGTAACATACTCAGCAGTCTGTTTCATATAGCCACTCATTTAGAGATTCATTGGATAATAAAATTATTTAAAAGAGAGAGAATCCCTTTTCATATGGTAACACAAGAAGAGCCTCACTGCGTAATACACACCTGGGAAAATATGAGGAGTCTACTATATGTTGCCTCTCATTTACAGCCTCAGGGAATAATGCACACGTGTGGAGTAGGCACTAGTCTATTTTATATGGCCACAAAATCAAACCCTGAGTGAGCAATACACAAGTTGGGAATAGTCACTAGTCTATTCCATATGCCCAAATTTTCAAAATCAGAGTCAATAATTCACTCCTGTGGACTAGTCAGGAAATAATTACAATTGGGCAATAGTAAGGATTCTATATCATATGGTGACTAATTCAGAGATTCAATGCATAATCAGCAGCTGTGTAGTAGTCAGGACCCTATTTCAACTTGCCCCAAATTAACCAGCTCCGTGAATGATATATATATATGTGTGATAGTCAGGAGATTCTTGGATATGGACACTCATACAGAACCTCTTTGAATACTGCACATGTGGGGAATAATCACTAGTGTATTTCATATGGTGATTCCTTTGGAGGGTCAAACAATAACGCGCAACTGTGGATTACAATGAGGTCTATTACATAAGACCACTCTTTCAGTGTTGCAGGGAATAATATGTATATCTGATAAGTCAGGATTCTCTTTAACATTGCCACTCGTTCAGTGCCTCTGTGAATAATACTCCGTTCAGAAATAGTCAAGTTTCTACTTCAAATGGCTACACATTCAGAGTCTCTGTAAGTAATGCACACCTGAGAAATACACAAGAGTCTCTTTTTTATGCCCACTTAGTCAGAGTCTCATTCAGTTATACAGACCCGAACAAGAGTTAAGAGTGTACCTCACGGAACCAATCATTTAGAGCCTTAGTGAATAATGCACATCAAGGTCACAGTCGAGAATTTTTTATATGGCCACTCATTCTGTGTCTCCCTGAATGATACACACCTGAAGTATCCTCAGGATTCAATTTCATAGTACCACTCATTGAATAATTCACAATAAGGCAATCGTCAGGTGTCTATTTCATATGGCCTCTCATTCAAAGTTTCAGTGTATAATGAACTTCTATGGAGTAATCAGGACGCTGTTTAAGATAGCCACGAATTGAGTGCATTCCTGAATGATACAAACCTGCGTTATAGGATTCTATGTCATATGAACTCTAATTCTGGGGACCGCTGAGTAATTCGCACGTGGGATAATGTAAGGAGTTTATTTGTTATGGGCACTCAAGGAGAACTTTTTTGAACAATGCACACACGGCAAATAATAAGGATTCTCTGTTGTACGGCTAGTCATTCAGACAAAAAGTGAATAACGCTCATGGGGATTAATAGAAGTCTGTTTTATATGCCCTTCTTTCACAGCTTCACTGAATATTACACACTTGAGATATAGTCTAAAGTCTGTTCTTTATGGCCATTCATTCAGAGAATCACTGAATAATGAATATCTGTGGAATAGCCACAAGTCTCTTTCCGACCGCCCCTCATTGAAAGCCTGACTAAATGTACCCACCTGTAGAAAGAGTCAGGATTTACTTCTATTCCCTAATTCAGAATTGCACAAAATAATGCACACCTGTGGAATTGTCAGGAGAATTTTTCATGTGGCCTCTCATTATGAGTGTCACTGAACAATGTGGTGTAGTCTGGAGTCTATTTCATGTAGACATATATTTAGAGCCTCAGTGAATAAGACAGCTCCTTGCTATCGTAAATATTCTAATTAATATGGACACATCTTCTGAGCCTCATTGAATAATACACACCTGTAGAATAATTTGGAGTCTATTTTCGATGGTCATTCATTAATAGCCTCTGTGAATAATGCACAACCCTGGGTTAGCCAGAAATCCATTTCATTTGCACACTCATTCATAGCCTCAGTTTATAATATGCACGTGTGCATTAGTTGGGGTTCCATTTCATATAGCCACGGACTGGTAACCTCAGTGAATAATGCACATATGTAACGTATTCAGCAGTCTGTTTCATATAGCAACTCATTCAGTGAATCATTGGATAATAAAATTATTTAAAATAGAGAGAATCCCTTTTCATATGGTCACACAAGAAGAGCCTCACTGAGTAACACACACCTGGGAAAATGTGAGAAGTCTACTATCTATAGCCTCTCATTTACAGCCTCAGGGAATAATCTACACGTGTGGAGTAGGCACTGATCTGTTTTATGTGTCCACAAAATCAAATCCTGAGTGAGCAATACACAAGTTGGGAATAGTCACTAGTCTATTCCATATGCCCAAATATTCAATGTCAGAGTCAATAATTCATTCTTTTGGACTAGTCAGGAAACAATTTCATATGGACAAAGATTTAGAACTTCAGTGAATACTATATACCTGGAAAATACTCAGGACACTCTTTCATATGGCATATATTTCAGAGCTTCATTGAATAAGGAACACCTGTATCGTAGTCAGGATTTTTTTTAATAGCCACATTTTCAGAGCCTAACTGAATAACATACACCTTGGAAAAAATCAGGATTCTATTTCGTATAGCCACTCATTTAGAGCCGAATGTATAAACAAACGCTTGTGAAGTATTCAGGAGTCACTATTTTATGGACACTCATTCAGAGCGTCACAGAGAATACAGACCAATGGAAAATTGAGAAGTGTATATCACATGGCCACTTATTCAGAACCGCAGTGAAGGATCATATACACCTGGAAAATACTCAGGATTCTTTTATATATGGCCACTTATTCATAGACGCAGTGAATAATGCACACCTGGGGTATAGTCTGGAGACTATTAGATATGCCCATTCCCTAAGCACTCAGTGAAAAATGGAGAGCTGAAATATAGTCAGGATGATGGAGTCAGGAGTCTACTTTACGTGGTCACTCGTTCAGAAACTCACTGAAGAATACGCACCTTAAGAATAATCAGAGTCCAGGTATTATGGCCACTAAATCACAGCATTATGAAATAATGCACAATTTGGGCAATAGTAAAAAGTATATATATTATGGCTTCTAATTAAGAGCTTCAGTGCATAATCAACAACTGTGTAGTTGTCAGGACCCTATTTCAGCATGCCCCAAATTAAGCAGCTTCGTGAATGATACATATATGTGTGATAGTCAGGAGACTCTTTGATATGGACTCTCATACAGAACCTCTTCAAATACTGCACATGTGGGGAATAATCACTAGTGTATTTCATATGGTAATTCCATTAAAGGGACAAACAATATTGCACCACTCTGGAGTAAAATGGGGTCTATTACATAAGGCAACTCTTTCAGTGTTGCAGGGAATAATATGTATATCTGATAAGTAAGAAATCTCTTTCACATGGCCACTCATTCTGGGCCTCTGTGAATAATACTCCTTCAAAAATAGTCAAGGCTCTACTTCAAGTGGCTACACATTCACAGTCTCTGAAAGTAATGCACAGCTGTGAAATACACATGAGTCTCATGTTTATGCCCACTTAATCAGAGTCTCATTAAATTATACACATCCTGGGAAGAGTTAAGAGTATACTTCACGGAACCAGTCATTTAGAGCTTCAGTGAATGATGCACACCGTGTTTACAGTCGAGCATTTTTTATATGTCCACCTTTTCTGTGCCTCCCTGAATGATACACACCTGGGGAATCCTCAGGATTCAGATTCATACTACAACTCATTTAAAACCTTATAGAATAATTCACAATGGAACAATAGTAAGGTGTCTATTTCATATGCCCTCTCATTCAATGTTTCAGTGTATAATGAACTTCTATGGAGTAATCAGGGCGCTGTTTAATATAGTCACGAATTGAGTGCCTTCCTGAATGATACACACCTGGGTTATAGGATTCTATTTCATATGAACTCTAATTCTGGGTATCGCTGACTAATAGACACGTGGGATACTGTAAGGAGTTTATTTGTTATGGGGACTCATAGAGAACCTGTTTGAATAATGCACACACGTCGAATAATAAGGATTCTATGTTGTATGGCTTGTCATTCAGACAAAAAGCGAATAACGCACATGTGGATTATTAGAAGTCTGTTTCATATACCCGTCTTTCACATCCTCACTGAATATTACACACTTAAGATATAGTCTGGAGTCTGTTCTTTATGGCAGACTTCAGAGAGTCACTGAATAATGAACACCTGTGGAATAGTCAGAAGTCTCTTTTTGACCGGCATTCATTGAAAGCCTCACTAAATGTACCCACCTGTGAAAGAGTCAGAATTTACTTCTATTCCCTCATTGAGAGTCTCACTAAATAATGCACACCTGTGGAATTATCACTAGAATTTTTCAGGCGGCCTCTCATTTCCAGTGCCACTGAACAATGTGCTGTAGTCTGGAGTCAAGTTCATGTAGACACATATTCAGAGGCTCAGTGAATAAGACAGACCCGTGCTATCGTAAAGATTCTAATTAATATGGACACATCTTCGGAGCCTCACTGAATAATATACACCTGTAGATTAATTTGGAGTCTATTTTCGATGGACATTCATTAAGAGCCTCGGTGAATAATGCACATCCATGGGGTAGCCAGAAGTCCATTTCATTTGTACACTGATCCATAGACTCAGTTTATAATATGCCCGTGTGAATTAGTTTGGGTTCTATTTCATATAGCCACGGACGTATAACCTCAGTGAATAATGCACATATGTAACGTACTCAGCAGTCTGTTTCATATAGCCACTTATTCAGAGATTAATTGGATAATAAAATTATTTAAGATAGACAGAATCCCGTTTCATATGGTCACACAAGAAGATCCTCACTGAGTAATACACACCTGGAATAATGTGAGGAGTCTACTATATATAGCATCTCATATACAGCCTCAGGGAATAACGCACACGTGTGGAGTAGGCACTAATCTATTTTATATGGCCACAAAATCAAACCATGAGTGACCAATACACAAGTTTGGAATAGTCACTATTCTATTCCATATGCCCAAATATTCAAAATCGGAGTCAATAATTCACTCCTGTGGACTAGTCAGGAAACAATATCATATGGACAAAGTTTTAGAGTTTCAGTGAGTAATATATACCTGGGAAATACTCAGGACACTATTTCATATGGCGTCTATTTCAGAGCTTCATTGAATAAAGAACAGGTGTATCGTAGTCAGAATTCTCTTTTCACAGCCACATTTTCAGAGCCTAACTGAATAATATACGCCTTGGGAAAAGTAAGGACTCTATTTCGTATAGCCAGTCATTTAGAGCCAAATGTAGAACCGCACGCATGGCGAGTATTAAGGAGTCTCTATTTTATGGACACTCATTCAGAGAGTCACAGAATAACACAGACCTATGGAAAAGTCAGGAGTGTATTTCACATGGCCACTTATTCAGAACTGCAGTGAAGTATGATATACATCCGGAAAATACTCATGATTCTTTTATATATGGTCACTTATTCAGAGACTTTGTGAATAATGCACACCTGGGGTATAGTCTGGAGACTATTTGATATGACCGATCCCTAAACACTCAGTGGAAAATGGAGAGCTAAAATATAGTCAGGATGATAGAGTCAGGAGTCTACCTTATGTGGGCAATCCTCCCAAAACTCACTGAGGAATACACACCTTAAGAATAGTCGGAGTCCAGGTATTATGGCCACTTAATCAAAGCATTACTGAATAATGCAGAACTGGGCAATAATAAGGAGTCTATATCATATGGCTTCTAATTCGGAGCTTCAGTGTGTAATCAGCAGCTGTGTAGTAGTCAGGACCCTATTTCAGCTTCCCCAAATTAAGCAGTTCCGTGAATGATACATATATGTGTGATAGTCAGGAGACGCTTTGATATGGACACTCCTACAGAACCTCTTCGAATACTGCACATGTGGGGAATAATCACTAGTGTATTTCACATGGTGATTCTTTGGAGGGCCAAACAATAAGGAGCAACTTTGGAGTAAAATGGGGTCTTTTACATAAGGCCAGTCTTTCAGTGTTGCAAGGAATAATATATATGTCGGACAAGTTAGGAATCTGTTTCACATGGCCACTCGTTCAGGGCCTCTGTGAGTAATACTCCCCTCAGTCAAGGTTCTAATTCAAATAGCTACACATTCAGAGTCTCCGCAATCAATGCACTCCTGGGCAATACACAAGAGTCTCTTTTTTATGCCCACGTAGTCAGAGACTCATTCAATTATACACACCCGGGGAAGAGTTAAGAGTATACCTCAAGGAACCAATCATTTAGAGCCTCAGTGAATAATGCACACCAGGGTTATAGTCAAGCATTTTTTTATATGGCCTCTCTTTCTGTGCTTCCCTGAATGATACACACCGGGGGAATCCTCAGGATTCAATTTCATACTACCACTCATTTAGAACCTTATAGAATAATTCACAATGGAGCAATATTCAGGTGTTTATTTCATATGGCCTTCCATTCAAAGTTTCAGTGTATAATGAACTTCTATGGAGTAATCAAGATGCTGTTTAAGATAGCCACGAATTGAGTGCCTTCCTGAATGATATACACATGGGTTATAGGATTCTATTTGATATGAACTTTAATTCTGGGTACCGCTGAGTAATACACACGTGGGATAGTGTAAAGAATTTGTTTGTTATGGGCACTCACAGAGAATCTCTTTGAGTAATGCTCATACAGTGAATAATAAAGATTCTATGTGGTACGGCTAGTCATTCAGACAAAAAGTGAATAACACAAATGTGGATTATTAGAAGTCTGTTTCATATGCCCCTCTTTCACAGCCTCACTGAATATTACACACTTGAGATATAGTCTGGAGTCTGTTCTTTATGGCCATTCATTCAGAGAGTCACTGAATAATGAACACCTGTGGAATAGTCACAAGTCTCTTTCTGACCGCCACTCATTGAAAGCCTCATTAAATGTACCCACCTGTGGAAAGAGTCAGATTTTACTTCTATTCCCTCATTCAGAGCCTCACTGAATAATGCACACCTTTGGAATTGTCAGGAGAATTTTTCATGCGGCCTCTTATTCCGAGTGTCACTGAACAATGTGCTGTAGTCTGGAGTCTATTTCATGTAGACACATATTAAGAGCCTCAGTCAATAAAATATACCCTTGCTATCGTAAAGTTTCTAATTAATATGGACACATCTTTTAAGGCTCAGTGAATCATACAAACCTGTAGAATAATTTGGAGTCAATTTTCGATGGACATTCATTTCGAGCCTCGCTGAATAATGCACACCCCTCGTGTAGCCAGAAGTCCATTTCATTTGTACACTCATCCATAGCCTCAGTTTATAATATGCACGTGTGGATTAGTTGGGGTTCCATTTCATATAGCCAGGACTCATAACCTCAGTGAATTATGCACATATGTAATGTACTCAGCAGTCTGTTTCATATAGCCACTCATTCAGAGATTCATTGGATAATAAAATTATTTAAGATAGACGGAATCCCGTTTCATATGGTCATAGAAGAAGAGCCTCACTGAGTAATACACCCCTGGGTAAATTTGAGGAATCTACTATATATAGCCTCTCATTTACAGCCTCAGGGAATAACGCACACGTGTGGAGTAGGCACTAATCTATTTTATATGGCCACAAAATCAAACCCTTTGTGAGCAATACTCAAGTTTTGAATAGTCACTAGTCTATTCCATATGCCCAAATATTCAATGTCGGAGTCAATAATTCACTCCTGTGGACTAGTCAGGAAACAATTTTATATGGACAAAGTTTTAGAGCTTCAGTGAATAATATATACCTGGGAAATACTCAGGACGCTATTTCATATGGCGTCAATTTCAGAGCTTCATTGAATAAGGAACACCTGTTTCGTAGTCAGAATTTTCTTTTAATAGCCACATCTTCAGAGCCTAACTGAATAAGATAAACCTTGGGATAAGTCAGGATTCTATTTCGTATTGCCACTCATTTAGAGCCGAATGTAAAATGCACACCTGTGGAGTATTCAGGAGTCTCTATTTTATGGACTCATTCAGAGCATTACAGAATAATACAGACCTATGGAAAAGTCAGGAGTGTATTTCACATTGTAACTTATTCTGAACTGCAGTGAAGGATCATATACATCTGGAAAATACTCACGATTCTTTTATATATGGCCACTTATTCAGAGACTCAGTGAATAATGCACACCCGGGGTATAGTCTGGAGACTCTTTGATATGACCTTTCCCTAAGCACTCAGTGGAAAATGGAGAGCTGATATATAGTCAGGATGATAGAGTCAGGAGTCTACTTTATGTGGTCACTCGTTCAGAAACTCACTGAAGAATACACACTTTAAGAGTAGTCAGAGTCCAGGTATTATGGACACTCAATCTCAGCATTACCGAATAATTTACAATTTGGGTAATAGTAAGGAGTCTATATCATATGACTTCTAATTCAGAGCTTCAGTTCATAATCAGCAGCTGTGCCGTAGTCAGGACCCTATTTCAGTTTAGCCCAAATTGAGTAGCTCCGTGAATGATACGCATATGTGTGATAGTCAGGTGTCTCTTTGATATGGACACTCATAAAGAACCTCTTTGAATACTACAAATGTGGGGAATAATCACTAGTGTATTTCATATGGTGATTCCTATGGAGGGTCAAACAATAACGCACAACGTTGGAGTAAAATGGGGTCTATTACATAAGGCCACTCCTTCAGTGTTGCAGGGATTAATATGTATATCTGATAAGTCAGGAATCTCTTTAATATGGCCACTTGTTTAGGGCCTCTGTGAATAAAACTCCCCTCAGAAATAGTCAAGGTTCTACTTCAAATGGCTACACATTCAGAGTCTCTGTAAGTAATGCACACGTGGGCAATACACAAGAGTTTCTTTTTTATGCTCACTTAGTCAGAGTCTCATTCAATTATCCACACCCAGGGAAGAGTTAAGAGTATACCTCATGAAACCAATTGTTTAGAGCCTCAGTGTATAATGGACACCAGCGTTATAGTCAAGGATTTTTTATATGGCCACTCATTCTGTGCCTCACTGAATGATACCCACCTGGGGAATTCTCAGGATTCAATTTCATACGACAACTCATTTAGAACATTGTAGAATAATTCACAATGGAGCAATAGTCAGGTGTCTATTTCATATGGTCTCTCATTCAAAGTTTCAGTGTATAATGAACTTCTATGGAGTAATCACGATGCTCTTTCAGATAGCAACGAATTGAGTGCCTTCCTGATTGATACACAACTGGGTTATAGGATTCTATTTCATATGAAATCTAATTCTGGGTACCGCTGAGTAATACACACCTGGGATAGTGTAAGAAGTTTATTTTTATGTGCACTCATAGAGAACCTGTTTGAATAATGAACACACGCTGAGTAATAAGGATTCTATGTTGTACGACTAGTCATTCAGACAAAAAGTGAATAACGCACATGTGGATTATTAGGAGTCTGTTTCATATGCCCGTTTTTCAAAGCCTCACTGAATATTACAAACCTGAGATATAGTCTGGAGTGTATTCTTTATGGCAATTCATTCAGAGAATCACTGAAGAATGAACACCTGTGAAACAGTCAGAAATCTCTTTCCGACTGCCACTCATTGAAAGCCTCACTAAATGTACCCACCTGTGGGAAGAGTCAGGATTTACTTTTATTCCCTCATTCAGAGTCTCACTAAATAATGCATACCTGTGGAATTGTCAGGAAAATTTTTCATGCCGCCTCTCATTTCGAGTGTCACTGAACAATGTGCTGTAGTCTGGAGTCTATTTCATGTAGACACATATTCAGAGACTCAGTGAATAAGACAGACCATTGCTATCGTAAAGATTCTAATTAATATGGACACATCTTCTTAGCCTCACTGAATAATACACACACGTAGAATAATTTAGAGTCTATTTTCCATGGACATTCATTCAGAGCCCCGGTGAAGAATGCACACCCCTGGGGTAGCCAAAAGTCCATTTCATTTGTACACTCATTCATAGCCTCAGTTTATAATATGCACGTGTGGATTACTTGGGGTTCCATTTCATATAGACACGAACTCGCAACCTCAGTGAATAATGCACATATGTAACGTACTCAGCAGTCTGTTTCATATAGTCACTCATTCAAGAATTCATTGGATAATAAAATTACTTAAGATAGACAGAATCCTGTTTTACATGGTCACACAAGCAGAGCCTCACTGAGTAATACACACCTGGGAAAAAACGAGGAGTCTACTATATATAGCCTCTCATTTACAGTCTCAGAGAATAATGCACACGTGTGGAGTAGGCACTAATCTATTTTATATGGCCACAAAATCAAACACTGAGTGAGCAATTTACAAGTTGGGAATGGTCACTAGTCTATTCCATATGCTCAAATATTCAAAGTCAGGGTCTATAATTCACCCGTGTGGACTAGTCAGGAAACAATTTCATATGGACAAAGTTTTAGAACTTCAGTAAATAATATATACATAGGAAATACTCAGGACAGTATTTCATATGGCGTCTATTTTAGAGCTTCGTTGAATAAGGAACACCTGTATCGTAGTCAGAATTTTCCTTTAATAGCCATATCTTTGTAGCCTATCTTAATAACATGCTCCTTGGGAAAAGTCAGGATTCTATTTCGTATAGCCACTCATTTAGATCCGAATGTAAAAACGCACGCCTGTTGGGTATTCAGGAGTCTCTGTTTTATGGACCCTCAATCAGAGCGACACAGAATTATACAGACCTCTGGAAAAGTCAGGAGTGAATTTCACATGGCCATATATTCAGAACGGCAGTGAAGGATCATATACATCTGGAAAATACTTAGGATTCTTTTATATATGGCCACTTATTCAGAGACTCAGTGAATAATGCACACCTGGGGTATGGTCTGGAGACTATTCGTTATGACTCTTCCCTAAGCACTCAGTGGAAAATGCAGAGCTGAAATGTAATCACGATTATAGAGTCAGGAGTCTACTTTATATGCTCACTCGTTCAGAAACTCACTGAAGAATACACACCTTAAGAATAGTCAGATTCCAGGTATTATGGCCACTCAATCACAGCGTTACCGAATAATGCACAATTTGGGCAATAGTAAGGATTCTATATCATATGGCTTCTTATTCAGAGCTTCAGTGCATAATCAGCAGCTGTGTAGTACTCAGGACCGTATTTCAGCTTGCCCCAAATTAAGCAGCTCCCTGAATGATACATATATGTGTGATAGTCAGGACACTCTTTGATATAGACACCCACTCAGAACGTCTTCAAATACTGAACATGTGTGGAATAATCACTAGTGTATTTCATAGGGTGATTCCTTTGGAGGGTCAAACAATAACGCACAACTGTGTAGTAAAATGGGGTCTATTACATAAGGCCACTCTTTCAGTGATGCAGGGAATAATATGTATATCTGATAAGTCAGGAATCTCTTTCACATGGCCACTCGTTCTGGGCCTATGTGAATAATATTCCGCTCAGGAATAGTCAAGGTTCTACTTCAAATGACTACACATTCAGAATCTCTGTAAGTAATGCACACCTAGGCAATACACAAGAGTCTCTTTTTTATGACCACTTAGTCAGAGTCTCATTCAATTATACACACCCGAGGAAGAGTTAAGAGTATAATTCATGGAACCATTCATTTAGAGCCTCAGTGAATAATGCACACCAAAGTTATAGTCGAGCATTTTTTATATGGCGCCTCATTCTGTGATTTCCTGAATGATACACACCTAAGGAATCCTCAGGATTCAATTTCATAGTACCACTCATTTAGAACCTTATAAAATAATTCACAATGGAACAATTGTTTGGTGTCTATTTCATATGGCCTCTCATTCACAGTTTCAGTGTATAATGAACTTCTACGGAGTAATCCAGAAGCTGTTTAAGATAGCCATGAATTGAGTGCCTTCCTGAATGATACACACCTGGGTTATAGGATTCTATTTCATATGAACTCTAATTCTGGGTAACGCTGAGTAATACACACGTGGGATAGTGTAAGGAGTTTATTTGTCATGAGCACTCATAGAGAACCTGTTTGAATAATGCACACATGGCGAAATATAAGGATTCTATGTTGTACGGGTAGTCATTCAGACAAAAAGTGAATAACGCACACGTGGTTTATAAGCAGTCTGTTTCATATGCCCCTCATTTACAGACTCACTTAATAAAACACACTACGGATATAGTCTGAAGTCTATTCTTTATGGCAGTTCATTCAGAGAATCACTGAATAATGAACACCTGTGGAATAGTCAGAAGTCTCTTTCCGACCGCCACTCATTGAAAGCCTCACTAAATGTACCCACCTGTGGAAAGAGTCAGGATTTACTTCTATTCCCTCATTCAGAGTCTCACTAAATAATGCACACCAGTGGAATTGTCAGGAGAATTTTTTATACGGCCTCTCATTCCGACTATCACTGAACAGTGTGCTGTAGTCTGGAGTCTATTTCATGAAGACCCATATTCAGAGCCTCAGTGAATAAGACAGACCCTTGCTTTCACAAAGATTCTAAATAATATGGACACATCTTCTGAGCCTCACTGAATAATACACACCTGTAGAATTATTTGAAGTCTATTTTCGATAGACATTCATTCAGAGCCTCGGTGAATAATGCACACCCCTGTGGTAGCCAGAA
Source organism: Saguinus oedipus (assembly GCA_031835075.1). Taxonomy (NCBI): domain Eukaryota; kingdom Metazoa; phylum Chordata; class Mammalia; order Primates; family Cebidae; genus Saguinus; species Saguinus oedipus. The sequence goes on along the minus strand of CM063180.1, from coordinate 30,808,302 downwards.
GTTTATTTCATTTGTACACTCCTCCATAGCCTCAGTTCATAATATGCACGTGTGGATTAGTTGGGATTCCATTTTCTATAGCCAGGGACTCGTAACCTCAGTGAATAATGCACATATGTAACGCACTCAGTAGTCTGTTTCATGTAGCCACTCATTCAGAGATTCATTGGATAATAAAATTCTTATTATTTTTTTTAATTTTTCAAATTTTTATTGCATTATAGGTTTTGGGGTACATGTGCAGAGTGTGCCAGATAGTTTCATAGGTACACACATGTCAGTGTGCTTTGCTGCATTCCTCCCCTTCACTCACACTGGGCATTTATCCCCAGGATATTTCTCCCCAGCCCCCCACACTGTCCCTCACCCCTTTCTCCCAGTAGACCCCAGTGTGTAGTGGACCTTCTTCCTGTGTCTATGTGTTCTCATTTTTCTCACCCGCCTATGAGCGAGAGTATGTGGTATTTGTTTTTCTGTTCTCGTGTCAGTTTGCTGACAGTGATGTTCTCCAGACTCATCCATGTCCTTACAAAGGACACAAACCCATCATTTTTGATTGCTGCATAATATTCCATGGTGTATGTGTGCCACATTTTCCCAGTCCAGTCTATCATTGATGGAAATTTGGGTTGGTTCCATGTCTTTGCTTTTGTAAACAGAGCTGCAGTGAACATTCGTGTGCATGTGTCCTTATAGTAGAACGATTTATAGTCTTTTTGATATATACCCACCTTGTGCCTTTTTACATTCGGCTCTAAATGAGTGTCTAATACGAAATAGAATCCTGACTTTTCCCAAGATGTATGTTATTCAGTTAGGCTCTGAAGATGTGGCTATTAAAAGAAAATTTTGACTATGATACAGATGTTCCTTATTCAATGAAGCTCTGAAATACACGCCATATAAAATAGCGTCCTGAATGTTTTCCAGGTATATATTATTCCCTGAAGCTCTAAAATTTGTCCATATGAAATTGTTTCCTGAATAGTTTACAGGAGTGAATTATTGACACTGATTTTGAATATTTGGGCACATAGAACAGACTATTGACTATTCCCAACTTGTGTATTGCTCACTCAGGGTTTGATTTTGTGGCCATATAAAATTGATTAGTGCCTACTCCACACGTGTGCATTATTCACTGAGGCTGGAAATGAGGGGCTATATATAGTAGACTCCTCACATTTTCCCAGGTGTGTATTACTCAGTGAGGATCTTCTTGTGTGACCATATGAAAAGGGATTCTGTTTATCTTAAATAATTTTATTATCCAATGAATCTCTGAATGAGTGGCTATACAAAACAGACTGCTGAGTACGTTACATATGTGCGTTATTCACTGAGGTTATGAGTCCGTGGCTATATGATATGGAACCACAACTAATCTACACGTGCACATTATAAACTGAGGCTATGGATCAGTGTACAAATGAAATGGACTTCTGGCTACCCCAGGGGTGTGCATTATTCACCGAGGCTCTGAATGAATGTCCATCGAAAATAGACTCCAAATTATTCTACAGGTGTGTATTATTCAGTGAGGCTCAGAAGATGTGTCCATATTAATTACAATCTTTACGATAGCAAGGGTCTGTCTTATTCACTGAGGCTCTGAATATGTGTCTACATGAAATAGACTCCAGACTACAGCACATTGTTCAGTGACACTCGAAATGAGAGGCGGCATGAAAAATTCTGCTCACAATTCCCCTGGTGTGCATTATTTAGTGAGACTCTGATTGAGGGAATAGAAGTAAATCCTGACTCTTTCCACAGGTTGGTACATTTAGTGTGGCTTTCAATGAGTGGTGGTCGCAAAGAGACTTCTGACTCTTCCACAGGTGTTCATTATTCAGGGATTCTCTGAATGTATGGCCATAAATAACAGACTGTAGACAATATCTCAAGTGCGTAATATTCAGTGAGACTGTGAAAGAGGGGCATATGAAACAGACTTCTAATAATCCACATGTGCGTTATTCACTTTTTGTCTGAATGACTAGCCATACAACCTAGAATTCTTACTATTCTCCATGTGTGCATTATTCAAACAGTTTCTCTATGAGTGCCCATAACAAATAAACTCCTTACACTATCCCACGTGTATATTACTCAGCGGTACCCAGAATTAGAGATCATATGCAATAGAATCCTATAACCCAGGTGTGTATCATTCAGGAAGGTGCTCAATACGTGGCTATTATAAACAGCGTCCTGATTACTCCCTAGAAGTTTATTATACATTGAAATGTTGAATGAGAAGCCATATGAAATAGACACCTGACTATTGCTGCATTGTGAATTATTCTATAAGGTTCTACATGAGTGGTAGTATGAAACTGAATTCTGAGGATTTTCCAGTTGTGTGTCATTCAGGGTGGTACAGAATATATGGCCATATAAAATATGCTCCACCATAACCCTGGTGTACATTATTCACTGAGGCTCTAATTGATTAGTTCCGTGAAGTATACTCTTAACTCTTCCCCGGGTGTGTATAATTGAATGAAACTCTGACTAAGTGGGCATAAAAAAGAGACTCTTCTGTATTGCCCAGGTGTGCATTACTTACAGAGACTCCGAATGTGTAGCCATTTGAAGTAGAACCGTGTCTATTTTTGAGGGGAGTATTATTCACAGAGGCACTGAACGAGTGGTCATGTGGAAGAGATTTCTGACTTATCAGATATACGTATTACTCCCTGCAACACTCAAAAAGTGGCCTTATGTAATAGACCCCATTTTCCTCCAGAGTTGCGCATTACTGTTTGCTTCCAAAGAAATCACCATTTGGATTACACTAGTGAATATTCCACACATGTGCATTATTCGAAAAAGTTCTGTATGAGTGTCCATATTAAAGAGTCTCCTGACTATCACACATATATGTATCCCTCACGAAGCTGCTTAGTTTGGCACAAACTTCAATAGGGTCCTTACTACTACACAGCTGCTGCTGATGCACTGAAGCTCTGAATTAGAAGCCATATTATATAGACTCCTTACTATTGTCCAAAATGTGCATTATTCGGTATTGCTGTGATTTAGTGGCCATAATACCTGGACTATGACTATTCTTAAGGTGTGTATTCTTCCGTGAGATTCTGAATGAGTGACCACATAAAGTAGACTCCTGACACAATCAGCTTGACTATATTTCAGCTCTCCATTTTCCACTGAGTGCTTAGAAAACTTTCATATCAAATAGTCTCCAGACTATTACCCAGGTGTGCATTATTCACTGAGTCTCTGAATAATTGGCCATATATAAAAGAATCCTGAGTATTTTTCAGATGTATATGATTTTTCATTGCGGATATGAATAAGTGGTCATGTGATATACACTCCTAACATTTCCATAGGTCTGTATTATTCTGTGACGCTCTGAATGAGTTTCCATTAAATAGAGACTCCTGAGTACTCCACAGGCGTGCGTTTTTACATTCGGCTCTAAATGAGTGGCTATACTAAATAGAATCCTGACTTTTCCCAAGGTGTATGTTATTTAGTTAGGCTCTGAGGATGTGGCTTTTAAAAGAAAATTCTGTCTACGATACAGGTGTTCCTTATTCAATGAAGCTCTGAAATAGACGCCACATGAAATAGCGTCCTGAGTATTTGCCAGGTATACATTATTCACTGAAGCTCTAAAACTTTGTCCATATGAAATTGGTTCCTGACTTGTCCACAGGAGAGAATTATGGACGCTGCCTTTGAATAATTGGGCATATGGAATAGACTAGTGACTATTCCAAACTTGTGCATTGCTCATTCAAGGTTTGATTTTGTGGCCATATAAATTAGAATAGTGCCTACCCCACACGTGTACATTATTTCCTGAGGCTGTAAATGAGAGGCTATATATAGTAGACTCCTCACATTTTCCAAGCTGTGTACTACTCAGTGACGCTTTTCTTGTGTGACCATATGAAACGGGACTCTGTCTATCTTAAATAAATTTATTATCCAATGAATCTCTGAATGAGTGGCTATATGAAACAGACTGCTGAGTATGTTACATATGTGCATTATTCACTTAGGTTAGGAGTCCGTGGCTATATGAAATGGAACCCCAATTAATCCACACGTGCATATTATAAACTTAGGCTATGGATGAGTGTACAAATGAAATGGACTTCTGGCTACCCCAGGGGTGTGCATTCTTCACTGAGGCTCTGAATAAATGTCCATCGAAAATAGACTCCAAATTATTTTACAGGTGTGTATTATTCAGTGAGGCTCAGAAGATGTGTCCATATTAATTAGAATCTTTACAATAGCAATGGTCTGTCTTATTCACTGAGGCTCTGAATATGTGTCTACATGAAATAGACTCCATACTACAGCACATTGTTCAGTGACACTAGGAATGGGAGGCCCCATGAAAAATTATGGTGACAATACCACAGGTGTGCATTATTTAGTGAGACTCTGAATGAGGGAATAGAAGTAAACCCTGACTCTTTCCACAGGTGAGTACATTTATTGAGGCTTTCAATGAGTGGCGGTCAGAAAGAGATTTCTGAGTATTCCACAGGTGTTCATTATTCAGTGATTCTGTGAATGAATGGCCATAAAGAATAGACTCTAGACTATATCTCAAGTGTGTAATATTCAGTGAGGCTCTAAAAGAGAAGCATATAAAACAGACTTCTAATAATCCACATGTGCGTTATTCACTTTTTGTCTGCATGACTAGCCGTACAACATAGAATTCTTATTATCCACAGTGTGTGCATTACTCAAACAGGTTCTCTATGAGTGCCCAAACAAATAAACTCCTTACACTATCCCACGTGTGTATTACTCAGCGGTACCCAGAATTAGAGTTCATATGAAATAGAATCCTATAACCCAGGTGTGTAAAATTCAGGAAGGCACTCAATTTGTAGCTATCTAAAACAGCGTCCTGATTGCTCCATAGAAGTTTATTATACACTGAAACTTTGAATGAGAGGCCATATGAAATAAACACCTGCCTATTGCCCCATTGTGAATTATTCTATAAGGTTCTAAATGAGTGGTAGTATGAAATTGAATCCTGAGGATTCTCCAGGTGTGTATCATTCAGGGAGGAACAGAATGAGTGGCCATATAAAAAATGCTCGACTATGACGTGGTGTGCATTATTCACAGAGGCTCTAAATGATTGGTTCTATGAGGTATACTCTTAACTCTTCGCCGGGTGTGTATAACTGAATGAGACTCTGACTAAGTGGGCATAAAAATGAGACTCTTGTGTATTGCCCAGGTGTGCATTACTTTCAGAGACTCTGAATGTGTAGCCATTTGAAGTTGAAACTTGACTATTTCTGAGGAAAGTATTATTCACAGAGGCCCTGAACGAGTGGCCATGTGAAAGAGATTCCTGACTTATCAGATATACATATTATTCCCTGCAACACTGAAAGAGTGGCCTTATGTAATAGACCCCATTTTACTCCACAGTTGCGCGTTATTGTTTGACCCTCCAAAGGAATCACCATATGAAATACACTAGTGATTATTACCTACATGTGCAGTATTCAAAGAGGTTCTGTATGAGTGTCCATAACAAAGAGTCTCCTGACTTTCACACATATATGTATCATTCACTGAGCTGCTTAATTTGGGGCAAGCTGAGATAGGGTCCTGTCCACTACACGGCTGCTGATTATGCACTGAAGCTCTGAATTAGAATCCATATGATATAGAGTCCTTATTATTGCCCAATTGTGCATTATTTGGTAATGCTGTGATTGAGTGGCAATAATACCTGGACTCTGACTATTCTTTTATTTTTTTAAATTTTTATTGCATTATAGGTTTTGGGGTACATGTGCAGAACGTGCAAGATAGTTGCATAGGTACACACATGGCAGTGTGTTTTGCTGCCTTCCTCCTCTTCACCCACACTTGGCATTCATCCCTAGGCTATCTCTCCCCAGCTCGCCCCGCTATCCTTTCCCTTTTCCCTTCAATAGTTCTCAGTGTATAGTAGACCGCCTCTCTGTTTCCAGGTGTTCTCATTTTTCTCACCCTCCTATGAGTGAGTATATGCGGTATTTCTTTTTCTGTTTTTGTGTCAGTTTGCTGAGAATGATATTCTCCAGATTCATCCATGTCCTTACAAAGGACAGAAACTCATCATTTCTGATTGCTGCATGATATTCCATGGTGTATATGTGCCACATTTTCCCAGTCCAGTCAATCATCGTTAGACATTTGGGTTCGTTGCAGTTCTTTGCTATTGTAAACTGTGCTGCAATGAACATTCATGTGCATGTGTCCTTATAGTAGAACGATTTATAGTCCTTTGGATATATACTCAGTAATGGGATTGCTGGGTCAAATGGAATTTCTGTATCTAGGTTCTTGAGGAATCGCCACACTGTCTTCCACAATGGTTGAACTAATTTACACTCCCACCAACAGTGTAAGAGTGTTCCTATTTCTCCACATCCTCTCCAGCATCGGCTGTCTCCAGATTTTTTAATGATCTCCATTCTAACTGGCGTGAAATGGTATCTCAATGTGGTTTTGATTTGCATCTCTGTAATGACAAGTGATGATGAGCATTATTTCATGTCTTTGTTGGCCTCATGTATATCTTTTTTTGTAAATTGTCTGTTCATATATTTTGTCCATTTTTGAATGGGCTTGTTTGTTTTTTTCCTGTAAATCTGTTTGAGTTCTTTGTAAATTCTGGATATCAGCCATTTGTCAGATGTGTAAACTGCAAAGATTTTTTCCCATTCTGATGGTTGCCGATTCACTCTTGTGACTGTTTCTTTTGCCCTGCAGAAGCTGTGGAGTTTGATTAGGTCCCATTTGTCTATTTTGGCTTTTGTTGCCAATGCTTTTGGTGTTTTGTTCATGAAGTCCTTGCCTACTCCTATGTCCTAAATGGTTTTGCCAAGATTTTCTTCTAGGGTTTTTATGGTGTCAGGTCTTACGTTTAATTCTTTAATCCATCTGGATTTAATTTTAGTGTAAGGTGTCAGGAAGGGGTCCAGGTTCTGCTTTCTTCACATGGCTAGCCAGTTCTCCCAACACCATTTATTAAACAGGGAATCATTTCCCCATTGCTTGTTTTTGCCTGGTTTATCAAAGATTATATGGTTGTAGATATGTTGTGTTGCCTTTGATGCCTCTGTTCCGTTCCATTGGTCTATATCTCTGTTTTGGTACCAGTACCATACTGTTTTGCTTACTGTAGCCTTGTAGTATATTTTGAAGTCTGGTAGTGTGATGCCTCCCGCTGTGTTCTTTTTGCTTAGAATTTACTTGACTATGAGGGCTCTCTTTTGGTTCCATATGAAGTTCATGGTGGTTTTTTCCAGTTCTCTGAAGAAACTCAATGGCAGTTTGATGGGGATAGCATTGGTTGTGTAAATTACTTTGGGCAGTATAGCCATTTTCACGATATTTATTCTTCCTAACCATTAACATGGAATATTTCTACATTTGTTTTTGTCCTCTCTTATTTCATTGAGCAGTTGTTTGTAGTTTTCCTTAAAGAGGTCCCTTACATTCTTGTGAATTGTATTCCTAGGTATTTTATTTTCTTTGTAGCAATTCTGAATGGCAGTTTGTTCTTGATTTGGTTCTCCTTAAGTCTGTTATTGGTGTATAGGAATGCTTGTGATTTTTGCATATTGATTTTATATTCTGAGACTTTGCTGAAGTTGCTTATCAGTTTCAGGAGTTTTTGGGCTAAGGTGACGGGGTATTCTAGGTATACTATCATGTCATCTGTGAATAGAGACAATTTGGTTTCTTCCTTTCCTTTTCGAATACTCTTTATTTCTTTTTCTTGCCTGATTGCTCTTGCTAGAACTTCCAGTACTATGTTGAATACGAGTGGTAAGAGAGGGCATCCTTGTCTCATACCAGATTTCAAGAGAAATGCTTCCAGTTTTTGCCCATTAATTATGATATTGGCTGTTCGTTTGTCCTAAATAGCTTTTATTACTTTGAGATATGTTCCATCAATACAGAGTTTATTGAAAATTTTTAGCATAAAGGGCTGTTGAATTTTGTCAAATGCCTTCTCTGCGTCAATTAAGATAATCATGTAGTTTTTTTTTTTTTGGTTCTGTGAATGTGGTGAATGACGTTTATAGACTTGCATACGTTGAACCAGCCTTGCATACCCGGGATGAATCCTACTTGATCATGATGGATAAGATTTTTAATGTGCTGTTACAATCGGTTTGCCAGTATTTTATTGAAGATTTTTGCATCTATGTTCATCATGGATATTGGCCTGAACTTTTCTTTTCTTGTTGATTCTCTGCCGGGTTTTGGTATCAGGATGATGTTGGTCTCATAAAATGATTTGGGAAGGGTTTCCTCTTTTTGGATTATTTGAAGAGTTTCAGAAGAAATGGCACCAGCTCTTCTTTGTGTTTCTGGTAGAATTTAGCTGTGAACCCATCTGGACCAGGACTTTGTTTGTTTGGTAGGCTCCTAATTGCTCCCTCGACTTCAGACCTTGCTATTGGTCTATTCATAGATTCGGCTTTCTCCTGATTTAGGCTTGGGAGGACACAGGTGTTCAGAAATTTATCCATTTCTTTTAGGTTTACTACCTTATGTGCATAGAGTTGTTTGTAATATTCTCTGATGATGGTTTGAATTTCTGTGGAATCTGTGGTGATTTCCCCTTTATCATTTTTTGTTGCATCTATTTGGTTGTTCTCTCTCTTCTTTTTTATCAATCTGGCAAGTGGTCTGTCTATTTTGTTGATCTTTTCGACAAATCACCTCTTGGATTTATTGATTCATTGAAGAGATTTTCGTGTCTCTATCTCCTTCAGTTCTGCTATGATCTTTGTTATTTCTTGTCTTTGGCTAGGTTTTGAGTTTTTTTTAATCTTGCTCCTCTAGCTTTTTCAACTTTGATAATAGGGTGTCACATTTGGATCTCTCCACTCTTCTCATGTGGGCATTTATTGCTATATATTTCCCTTTACACACTGCTATAAAGGTGTCCCAGAGATTCTGGTATGTTGTGTCTTCGTTCTCGTTGGTTTTGAAGAAATTCTTTATTTCTGCCTTCATTTCATTGTTTATCCAATCGACATTCAAGAGCCAGTTGTTCAGTTTCCATGAAGTTGTGTGGTTCTGAGTTAGTTTCTAAATTCTGAGTTCTAACTTGATTGCACTATGGTCTGAGAGACTGTTATGATTTCAGTTGTTTTGCATTTGCTGAGGAGTGCTTTACTTCCAATTATGTGGTCAATTTTGGAGTAGGTGTGATGTGGTGCTGAGAAGAATGTATATTATGTGGTTTTGGGTGGAGAGTTCTGTAAATGTCTATCATGTTTTCTTGTTCCAGGTCTGAGTTCAAGCCCTGGATATCCTTGTTAATTCTTTGTCTGGTTAATCTGTCTGTTATTGACAGTGGAGTGTTAAAGTCTCCCACTATTACTCTGTGGGACTCTAAGTCTCTTTGTAAGTCTTTAAGAACTTGCCTTATATATCCGGGTGCTTATGTATTGGGTCCATATATGTATTTAGGATCGTTAGCTCTTCTGGTTGTATCGATCCTTTTACTATTATTTAATGACCTTCTTTGTCTCTTTTGATCTTTGTTTCTTTAAAGTCTATTTTATCATAAATGAGAATTGCAACTCCTGCATTTTTTTGCCCTCCATTTGCTTGGTAAATCTTTCTTTATCTCTTTATTTTAAGCCTTTTTGTATCTTTGCATGTGATATGGGTTACCTGAATGCAGCACACAGATGGGTTTTGTTTTTTTATTCAATTTGCCAGTCTGTGTTTTTTGATTGGTGCATTTTGCCCATTTACATTTAGGGTTAATATTGTTATGTGTGAGTTTGATAGTGCCATTTTGATTCTAGCTGGCTGTTTTGTTCCTTGGTTGATGCAGATTCTTCATTTTGTTGATGCTCTTTAGCATTTGTTATGTTTTTAGAATGGCTGGTACTGGTTGTTCCTTTCTATGTGTAGTGACTCTTTCAGGAGCTCTTGTAAAGAAGGCCTTGTGGGGACAAAATCTCTGAGTTCCTGCTTGTTGGCAATAGATTTTATTTTTCCTTCACTTATGAAACTCTCTTTGGCTGGATATGAAATTCTGGGTTGAAATTTGTTTTCTTTAAGAATTTTGAATACTGTACCCCACTCTCTTTTGGCTTGTAGAGTTTCTGCTGAGATATCTGCCTTCAGTCTGATGGGCTTCCCTTTATGGGTGACCCGACCCTTCTATCTGGCTGCCCTTAGTATTTTCTCCTTCATTTAAACCCTGGTGAATCTGACGATTATGTGCTTTGGGGTTACTCTTCTTGCAAAATATCTTTGTGGTGTTCTCTGTATTTCCTGGAGTTGAGTATTGGCCTGCCTTGCTAATTTGTGGAAATTTTTTCGGGATAATATTTTGAAGAGTGTTTTCCAGCTTGGATTCATTCTCTTCATCACATTCTGGTACACCTATCAAATGTAGGTTAGGTCTCTTCACATAGTCCCACATTTCTTGGAGATTTTGTTCATTCCTCTTTGCACTTTTTTCTTTAATCTTGGTTTCTCTTTTCATTTCATTGAGTTGATCTTTGACTTCTGATATTCTTTCTTCTGCTTGGTCAATTCGGATTTTGAAACTTGTGCATGCTGCACGAAGTTCTTGTGTTGTGTTTTTCAGCTTCTTCAACCCATTCATATTCCTCTCTAAGTTGTTCATTCTTGTAATAATTTCCTCGATTTTTTTTTCAAATCTTTTTTCAAAGTTCTTAGTTTCTTTGCATTGATTTAGAACATGTTCTTTTAGCTTACTGAAGTTTCTCAGTATCTATCTTCTGAAGTCTGATTCCATCATTTCATCACTTGCATTCCTTGTCCAGGTTTGTTCCCTTGCTGGTAAGGAGTTTAGGTCCTTTGTAGGAGGTGAGGTATTTTGGTTTCGGGTGTTTTTCTCCTTTTTGCGCTGGTTTCTTTCCATCTTTGTGGATTTATTCACCTGTCATCTTAGTAGTTGCTGACTTTTTGATTGGGTCTCTGAGTGGATGCCCAGATTGTGGATGATAAAGTAATTCTGTTACTTAGTTTTCCTTCTAACGGTTTAGCCGCTCTGCTGTAAGAGTTCTGAGGTCCACTCCAGGCCCTGCTTGTCTGGGGTAGACCTGTGGCAGCTGCAGAACAGTGAGAAATGCTACCAGTTTCTTCTTCTGCTATCTTTGTCCCAGAATGGTGCCCACCAAATGTCAGTCTGATTAGTCGTTATTTGAGGTTGCTCTTTGGATATACAGGGGTCAGGGAGCTGCTTGAGAAGATGGTCTGTACTTTATAGGAGCTCCAGTGCTGAGCTGTGAGCTCCGTTGTTCATTCACAGTTGCTGGGTGGATTTGTTTTGGTCTTCTGCAGCAGAACTTATAAACGCCCACTTTTTTTTCCTCAGATGCTCTGTCTCAGGGAGTTGGGGCTTTCTTTATTAGCATCTGTTGCACTTTTGTGCCCAGCTAGAAGGCAGTCTATTCTCAATTTGCCTGCTGGAGCTCCACCCTGCTAGCATGGGTCCGCCTTCTGCTGCAGGGTTTTGTTCTACTGTGGTGCACTCTGCCCTGTTGGCGGTGTCTCTTTATTATAGCTGGTTGTCTCGGCAATGGCAGGCTGCATCAGCAGTGGGTGGTACCTCAGTATGGGCGGATTGGGTCCGTGTTGGCAGAAGCCCCTCCCCCACTGAGCAGCACTACCCTGGATTAAGCTGACCCCGCAGGAAAACTTTCAACACAGAGCGCCTCGAATCGCCACACTGCTTGTAACTGTGAGGGTGGGACCCACCAAGCCTGATCACCTGGCTGCCTGCCTCAGAATTTCTCCTCTCTTTCTCTCTCTCTTTTTCTTTCCAAATTGAATGGTTGACTTTCTCACAGGCACCCCAGTCGCGTGCTGATTTGCCACTGGGATCCGTGCAGTCTCCCCTCGATGGCCCACTGCACCAGCTCAAATTGCTCTTCCCAGGAATCTCCTGGTCTGGCTCACCGTCCAACACCCATTCAATCAAATGGACATGTCATTCTGCCCTCCCAAAACTCAAATTGCCAGTGAGCTTTGTGCAGGCTGCCGCTGTGCCATGGCACTGGCCAAAATAGCCACACAAGCCTAAAGGGCTGTGCTGCTGTCCTGTGTCTCTTCTATACCTGGGAATTTTCCCACTGTGTGGGCAACAAAGGTCCTTCTGAAAATGCGGCTAGGACTCAGCCTCTGCGCCTTCACTGAGAGCTGCAATCCTGAGTTGTTTCAATGGCGCCATCAACGTCAGGATTCTCTTTCACAAGGCCACTCGTTCAGGGAGTCTGTGAATAATACTTTCCTCAGAAATAGTCAAGGGTCTACTTCAAATGGCTACACATTTAGTGTCTCTGTAAGTAATGCACACCTGGGAAATATACCAGAGTCTCATTTTTTTATACCCACGTAGTCAGAGTCTCATTCAATAATAGACACCTGGGGAAGAGTTAAGAGTCTACTTCATGTAGCCACTCATGTAGAGCCTCAATGAATAATGCACACCGGAATAATAGTCGAGCATTTTTTATATGGCCACACATTTTGGGCCTCCCTAAATGATAAACACCTGGGGAATCCTCAAAATTTTATTATATACTACCACTTATTTAGAACCTTATTGGATAATTCACAATGGAGCAACAGTCAGGTGCCTATTTGATATGGCCTCTTATTCAAAGTTTCAGTGAATAATGAACGTCAATGGAGTAATCAGGACGCTGGTTAAGATAGCCATGAATTAAGTGCCTTCCTGTATAAAACACACCTGGGTGATAGTAAGGAGTCTACTTTATATGAACTCTAATTCTTGGTATCGCTGAGAAATACACACCTGAGGAAGTGTCAGGGGTCTATTTTGTATGGACACTCATACAGAACCTTTTTGAGTAATGTACACATGGAGAATAATGAGGAGTCTATGTCATATGGCTACCCATTCAGACAAACAGTTAATAACGCACATGTGGAGTAATTAGAAGTCTGTTTCATATGGCCCCTCTTTCATAGCCTCACTGAATATTACACACTTTTGATATAGTCTGCAGTCTATTTTATATGGTCACTCATTCAGAGAATCACTGAATAATGCACACCTGCGAAATAGTCAGATGTCTTTTTCCTATGGCCACACATTGAGAGCCTCACTAAATGTACACATCTGGGGAACGAGTCAGGATTTACTTTTATACCCTCATTCAAAGTCTCACTAAATAATGGACACCTGTGGTATAGTCAGGAGACTTTTTTATGTGGCTTCTCATTCGGATTGTCACTGAATAATATGGTGTAGTCAGGACTTTATTTCATGTAGACACATATTCAGAGGCTCAGTGAATAAGATAGACCCTTACTATAGTAAGGAATCTAATTAAAATGGCTGCATCTTCTGAGCCTGACTGAATAGTACACACCTGAAGAATAATTTGGAGTCTATTATGGATGGAAAATCATTCAGAGCCTTGGTAAATAATGCACATCTGTGGAGTAGCCAGAAGTTTATTTCATTTGGACACACATTCATAGACTCAGTGGATAATATGCACGTGTGGATTAGTCAGTATTACATTTCAAATGGCCACTGACTCGTAACCTCAGTGAATAATGCACAAATGTAACGTACTGAGCAGTCTATTTCATATAGCCACTCATTCAGATATATACTAAATAATACGAATATTTAAGATAGACAGCATCCTGTTTCATATGGTCACACAAAAAGAGCCTCGCTGATAAATACATACCTGGGGATGTGTTAGGAGTCTACTTTATACAACCTCTCAATTACAGCCTCAGCAAATAATGCACACATATGCAATAGACACTAGTCAATTTTATATTGCCACAAATCAAAACCTGTGTGAGTAATGCACAGCTTTGGATTAGTCACCAGTCTATTCCATATGCACAAGTATTCAGAGTAACTGTCAATAATACAGACATGTGGCCTAGTCAGAAAATCATTTCATATGGCCAAAGTTTCAGAGCCTCAGTGAATAACACATACCTGGAAAAAACTCAAGATGCTATTACATATGGCATCTATTTCAGAGTTCATTGAATAAGTAACACCTGTATTGTTGTCAGAATTCAATTTTGTATAGCCACATATTTAGAGCCTAACTGAATAACATACACCTTGGGGAAAGTCAGGATTCTATTTTGTATAGCCACTCATTTAGGGCTGAATGTAAAAGCGCACGCCTGAGGAGTATTCAGAAGACTTTATTTTATGGCCACACATTCAGAGCCTTACAAAATAATACAGACCTATGGAAAAGTCAGGAGTGTATTTCACATGGCCACTTTTTCAAAACCTCAGTGAAGAATCCTATATATCTGGAAAATACTCAGAATTCTATTACATGTAGCCACTTATTCAGAGACTCACTAAATAATGCAAAACTGGGGAATAGTCTGGAGACTTTTTGATATGACAGTTCACCCAGCGACTACATGGAAAATGCAGAGCTGAGAAATAGTAAAGAAGATAGAGTCATGAGTTTATTTTATGGGGTCACTCGTTCTGAAACTCACTGAAGAATACACACCTTGGAAATAGAATCCAGGTCATGCGTCCACTCAGTCACAGCATTACTGAATAATGCACAATGGGGCAATAGTACAGAGTGTATTTCATATGACATCTCATTCAGAGCTTCAGTGCATAATAAACAGCTGTGGAGTAGTCAGGACCCGATTTAAGGTAGCCCCAAATTAAGCAGCTTTGTGAATGATACACACATGTGTGATAGCCAGAAGCCTATTTGATATGGACACTCATACAGAACCTCTTTGAATACTGCACATGTAGAGAATAATCACTACTCCATTTCATATGGTGATTCGTTTGGAGAGTCAAAAAATAACGCACACCTGTGGAGTATAATGGGGTCTCTTTCATAAGGCCACCCTTTCAGTGTTTCAGTGAATAATATGTACATCTGAAAAGTCAGAAATCTCTTTCACATGTCCACTCGTTCAGGGCCTCCGTGAATAATACTCCTCTAAAAAATAGTCAAGGATCTACTTCAAATGGCTACATATTCAGAGTCTCTGTAAGTAATGCACACCTGGGAAATACACAATAGTCTCTTCTTAAGAACCACATAGTCAGAGCCTCATTTAATAATACACACCTCGGGAAGATTTAAGAGCCTACTTCGTGTAGCCACTCATTTAGATCACCAGTGAATAATGCACCCCAGGTTAATAGTCAAGCATTTTTTATGGCCACTCATTCTGCGCCTCCCTGATTTATAAACACCTCGGGAATCGTCAGTATTCTATTTCATAATTCCACTCATTTAGAACCTTATTGAATAATTCACAATGGAGCAATAGTCAGGTGTCTTGTATACGGCCTCTCATTCAAAGTTTCAGTGAATAATAAACTTCTATGGAATAATTAGGACGCTGTTTAAGATAGCCACAAATTAAGTGCCTTTTTGAATAATAGACACCTGGGTGATAGTCAGGAGTCTATTTCATATGAAATCTTATTCTGGGTATCGCTGTGTAATACACACCTAAGGGAGTGTCAGAAGTCTATTTGGTATGGACACTCATACAAAACCTGTTTGAATAATGCACACATGGAGAATAATGAGGAGCCTATGTCATACAGATACTCATTCATACAAACAGTGAATAATGCACATGTGGAGTAATTAGAAGTCTGTTTTATATGGCCCCTCTTTAACAGCCTCACTGAATATTACACACTTGTGATATAGTCTGAAGTCTATTTTTTATGGCCACTCATTCAGAGAATCACTGAATAATGCACACCTGTGGAATAGTCAGAAGTCTCTTTCCTATGGCTACTCATTGAGAGCCTCACTGAATGTACACACCAGGGGAAGTAGTCAGGATTTACTTTTATTCCCTCATTCAGAGTCTCACTAAATAATGCACACCTGTGGAATAGTCAGGTGACTTTTTTTTTATGTGGCCTCCCATTCAGAGTGTCACTGAATAATGTGGTGTAGTAAGGAGTCTATTTCATGTTGACACATCAGAGCCTCAGTGAATAAGACAGACCCTTGCTATAGTAAGGAATCTAAGTAATATGGCCACATCTTCTGAGCCTCACTGAATAATACACATCTGAACAATAATTTGGAGTCTATTATCGATGAAAATTTATTCAGGGCCTCAGTGAATAATGCACAACTCTGGAGTAGCCTGGAGTCTATTTCATTTGGACAATCATTCATACCCTACGTGGGTAGTATGCACGAGTAGATTAGTCAGCATTCCATTTCATATGGCCACTGACTGTCAACCTCAGTGAATAATACACAAATGTAAAGTACCCAGCAGCCTATTTCATATAGCCACTCATTCAGAGATTCACTGTATAATACGAATATTTAAGATAGACAGCATCCTGTTTCATATGATCACACAAGAATAGCCTCAATGAGTAATACACATGGGGAAGCGTTAGGAGTCTACTTTATATTGCCTCTCATTTACAACCTCAGCAAATAATGCACACTTGTGTAATAGACACTACTGTTTTATATGGCCACAAAATCAAAGCCTGAGTTAGTAATACACAAGTTTGGAATAATCACTAGTCTATTTCATATGCTCAAATATTCAGAGTCAGTGTTAATAATACACACCTGTGGACTAGTAATGGAACAATTTCATATGGCCAAAGTTTCAGAGCCTCAGTGAATAATACTTACCTGGGGAATACTCAGGTCGCTATTATATATGGCATTTATTTTAGAGCTTCACTGAATAAGGAACACCATACAAGATGGCACCATAGAAACAACTCAGGATTGCAGCTCTCAGTGAAGGCACAGAGGATGAGTTTTAGTTTCCTTCTTAGACTGACCTTGTTTGCCCACAGAATGAAAAAATCCTAGGTGTAGGAGAGAAACGTGACGCCAGCACAGCTGGTGTTTTGACTCGTGCAGCCAGTTCAGCTGGAGCCACAGCGCAGTGACACATGGCACAAAACTCACTGGTCTGGGTGCCCTGTTAAACCAGCAATCAGAGATTTGGAAGGGCAGATTGACATGTCCATCTGATTAAACTGGACATGAAGAGTGAGCCAGACCAAAAGATTCCTGGGAAGCATGATTTGAGCTGGTGCAGTGGGCAGCAGAATGGGAGATTGCTTCGATCCCAGTGCCCTATCAGCAGGTTACTGGGGCGCCAGTGAGAGAGTCAACAGTTCAAATTGGGGAGAAAAATGAGAAAGAGAGAGAGAGAGAGGGCAGACTCTGAGGCAGGCAGCCAGGTGATCAGGCTCGGCGGGTTCCATTCTCATAGGGACAAGCAGGGTGGCGATTGGAGGGGCTTGGGGTTGAGAGTTTTACTGCAGGCACAGCTGAATCTAGGACGGTGCAGCCCAGTTAGGGATGGGCGTCTGCCACTATGGATGCAATCCACCCCTGTTGAAGTACCTCCCAGTGCTGAGGCAGCCTGCCATTGCCAAGGCAAATTGCTATAACAGAGAGACTCTGCCAGCAGGGTGGAGAACATCACAGCAGAACCGAGCCCCTTGGCAGCAGAGTGGGCATGTGCTGGTAGGGCAGAGCCTTGGCAGGCAAATAGTGAATAAATTACCTCCTAGCCAGGCAGGACAGTGCAACAGATACTCAAAAAAAAAAAGCCCCAACTCCCTGAGGCAGAACATTTGAGGGAAAAAAAGAGGGAGTTTTATAAATTTTGCTGCAGAAGACCAAAACCCAGGTGCCCAACAACTCTGAATGAACAACAGAGCTCACAGCTAAGCACTGGAGCTCCTAAAATCTACAGACCATCTCCTCAAGAAGCTCCCTGATCCCTGTGTATCCACAGTCACCTCAAAAAGGACTAATCAGACTGACATTTGGCGGGTATTATTCTGGGACAAACAGAAGAAGAAGAAACTGGTAGCATCCCTCACTGTTCTGCAGCTGCTACAGGTGTACCCCAGACAAGCAGGGCATGGAGTGGACCTCAGCACTCATACAACAAAGAGGCTAGACCACTAGAAGAAAAACTAAGTAACAGAAATATTTCATCATCAACAATCTGGGCATCCACTCAGAGACCCAATTGAAAAATCTGCAACTACTAAGACGACAGGTGGATAAATCCACAAAGATGGGAAGAACCAGTGCAAAAAGAAGGAAAACACCCGAAACCAAAACACTTCACCTCATACAAGGGACCAAAACTCACCAGCAAGGGAACAAAGCTGGACGGAGAATGAGTGTGACAAAATAACAAAATCAGACTTCAGAATGTGGATAATGAGAAACTAAAGTGACCTAAAAGAACATGTTCTAAATCAATGCAAAAAAACTAAGAACTTTGAAAAAAGATTTAAAAAAGATTTGAGAAAATGATAACAAGAATGGACAACTTAGAGAGGAATATGAATGAATTGAAGGAGCTAAAAAACACAACAGGAGAACTTCATGAAGCATGCACAAGTTTCAAAATCCGAATTGACCAAGCAGAAGAAAGAATATCAGAAATCGAAGATGAACTCAATGAAATAAAACGAGAAACCAAGATTAGAGAAAAAAGCACAAAAAGAAATGAACAAAATTTCCAAGAAATGTGGGACTATGTGAAGAGACCCAACCTACGTTTGATAGTTGTACCAGAATGTGATGAAGCGAATGAATCCAAGCTGGAAAATATTATTCAGGATATTATCCACGAAAATTTCCCCACCCTAACAAGGCAGACCAATACTCAACTCCAGGAAATACAGAGAACACCACAAAGATACTCCACAAGAAGAACAACCCCAAGGCACATAATCGTCAGATTCACCAGGGTTGAAATAAAAAAGAAAATACTAAGGGCAGCCAGAGAGAAAGGGCTGGTCACCCATAAAGGGAAGCCCATCAGACTCACAGCAGATCTCTCGGCAGAGACTCCACAAGCCAGAAGAGAGTGGGGGGCAATATTCAACATCTTTAAAAAAAAAAACTTTCAACCCAGAATTTTATATCCAGCCAAACTGAGTTTCAAAAGTGAAGGAAAAATAAAATCCTTCATGAACAAGCAAGTACTCAGAGATTTTGTCACCACTAGGCCTGCTTTACAAGAGCTCCTGAAAGAGGCACTACACGTAGAAAGAAACAACCAGTACCAGCCATCCTAAAAGCATACAAAATGCTAAAGAGCATCAACAAAATGAAGAATCTACATGAACCAATGGCCAAAACAGCCAGCTAGCATCAAAATGGCAGTATCAAATTCACACATAACAATATTAACCCTAAATGTAAATGGGCTAAATGCACCAATCAAAAGACCCAGACTGGCAAATTGGATAAAAAACCAAAACCCATCGGTGGGCTGTATCCAGGAAACCAATCTCACACATTGGGATACATAAAGGCCCCAGAAAGCGATGGAGGAAGATTTACCAAGCAAATGGAGAGCAAGGAAAAGCAGGAGTTACAATTCTCGTCTCTGATAAAATAGACTTCAAAGCATCAAAGTTCAAAAGAGACAAAAAAAGGTCATTACATAATGGTAAAAATCGATACAACAAGAAGAGCTAACAATTCTAAATATATATCAACAAAATTCAGGAGCACCCAGATATGTAAGGCAAGCTCTTAATTACTTACAGAAAGACTTAGATTCCCATATAATAAAAGTGGTAGACTTTAACAATCAACTGTCAATATCAGACAGATCAACCAGACAGAAAATTAACAAGGATATCCAGGACTTGAAATCAGACCTGGAACAAGCAAACCTGATAGACATTTACAGAACTCTCAACCAAAAATCCACAGAATATACATTCTTCTCAGCACCACATCGCACCTACTCCAAAACTGACCACATAATTGAAAGTAAAGCACTCCTCAGCAAATGCAAAACAACTGACATCATAACAAACAGTCTCCCAGACCATAGTGCAATCAAGTTAAAACTCAGAATTCAGAAACTAACTCAGAACCGCACAGCTTCATGGAAACTGAAAAACTGGCTCTTGAATGTTGATTGGATAAACAATGAAATGAAGGCAGAAATAAAGAAGTTCTTTGAAAACAATGAGAACGAAGACACAACATACCAGAATCTCTGGGAAACATTTAAAGAAGTCTGTAGAGGAAAATATATAGCAATGAGTGTGCACATGAGAAGAGTGGAGAGATCCAAAATTGACACACTATCGTCAAAATTGAAAGAGTCAGAAGAGCAAGATCAAAACAGCTCAAAACCTAGCAAAAGACAAGAAATAACTAAGATCAGAGAAGAACTGAAGGAGATAGAGACACGGAAAACCCTTCAAAAAATCAATAAATCCAAGAGCTGGTTTTTCAAAAAGATCAACAAAATGCACAGACCACTAGCCAGACTAATATAAAAGAAAAGAGAGAACAACCAAGTAGATGCAAAAAAAAGATAAAGGGTAAATCACCACAGATTTCACAGAAATTCAAGCCATCATCAGAGAATACTATAAACAGCTCTATGCACATAAACGAGTACACCAGAAAGAAATGGATAACATCCTGGACACCTGTGTTCTCCCAAGTCTAAACCAGGAGGAAGCCGAAATTGTGAATAGACCAATAACAAGGTCTAAAGTTAAGAGAGCAATTAAGAACTACCACACACAAATAAAGCCCAGGACCAAATGGGTTCACAGCCAAATTCTACCAGATTCACAAAGAGGATCTGGTACCATTTCTACTAAAACTATTTCAAATAATTCAAAAAGAGGGAACCTTTCCCAAATCATTTTACAAGACCAAAATCATCCTGATACAAAAACCCGGCAGAGACTCAACAAGAAAAGAAAACTTCAGGCCAATATCCATGATGAACATAGATGCAAAAATCTTCAATAAAATACTGGCAAACAGATTGCAACAGCACATTAAAAAATTTATCCATCATAATCATGTAGGATTCATCCTGGGGATGCAAGGCTGGTTTAACATACACAAATCCATAAATGTAATTCACCACACAAACAGAAGCAAAAACAAAAACCACATGATTTATCTCAATTGACGCAGAGAAGGAATTTGACAAAATTCAACAGCCCTTTATGTTAAAAACCCTCAATAAACTTGGTACTAATGGAACATATGTCAAAGTAATAAAAGCTATTTATGACAAACCAACAGCCAATATCATACATAATGGGAAAAAACTGGAAGCATTCCCTTTGAAATCGGGCACTACACAAGGATGCCCCCTCTCAACACTCCTATTCAACATAGTACTGGAAGTTCTAGCCAGAGCAATCAGGAAAGGAAGAGAAATAAAGGGTATTCAAATAGGAAAGGTGGAAGCCAAATTGTATCTATTTGCAGAAGACAAGATAGTATATCTAGAGGACCCCATCATCTCAGCCCAAGAATTCCTGAAACAGATAAGCAACTTCAACAAAGTCTCAGGATATAAAATCAATGTGCAAAAATCACAAGCATTCATATACACCAATAAGAGACTTAAAGAGAACCAAATCAAGAACGAACTGCCATTCACAATTGCTACAAAAAAAAAAAATACCTAGGAATACAACTCACAAGGAACGTAAGGAACCTCTTCAAGAAAAACTACAAACCACTGCTAAACGAAATAAGAGAGGACACAAACAGATGGAGAAATATTCCATGTTCGTGGTAAGGAAGAATCAATATCGTGAAAATGACTATACTGCCCAAAATATTTGACACAATCAATGCTATCCTCATCAAACTACCATTGAATTTCTTCACAGAACTGGAAAAAAACAAAGTGAATTTCATGTGAAACAAAAGAGAGCCCACATAGCCAAGTCAATTCTAAGCAAAAAGAACATAGTGGAAGGCATCACACTACAGAACTTCAAACCATACTACAAGGCTACAGTAATCAAAACAGCATGTAGTGATTCCAAAACAGAAATATAGACCAATGGAACAGGACAGAGGCATCGGAGGCAACAAAACATATTTACAACCATATAATCTTTGACAAACCAGACAAAAACAAGCAATAGGGAAAGGATTCCCTGTTTAATAAATGGTGTTGGAAAAACTGGCTAGCCATGTGCAGAAAGCAGAAACTGGACCCCCTCCTGACACCTTACACTAAAATTAACACCAGATGAATTAAAGACTTAAACATAAGACCTGGCACCATAAAAACCCTAGAAGAAAATCTAGGGAATACCATTCAGGACATAGGAGTAGGCAAGGACTTCATTAACAAAACACCAAAAGCATTGGCAACAAAAGCCAAAATAGACAAATGAAACCTAATCAAACTCCACAGCTTCTGCACGGCAAAAGAAACCGTCACTAGAGTGAATCAGCAACCATCAGAATGAGAAAATATCTTTGCAGTTTATGCATCTGACAAAGGGCTGATATCCAGAATTCACAAATAACTCGAACAGATTTACAGAAAAAAAACAAACAGGCCCATTCAAAAATAAGCAAAGGATATGAACAGACACTTTACAAAAGAAGACATACATGAGGCCAACAAACACAGGAAAAAATGCTCATCATCACTGGTCATTAGAGAGATGCAAATACAAACCACATTGAGATATCATCTCACACCAGTTAGAATGGCGATTATTAAAAATTCTGGAGACAACAGATGCTGGAGACAATGTGGAGAAATAGGAACACTCTTACACTGTTAGTGGGAGTGTAAATTAGTTCAATCATTGTGGAAGACAGTGTGCCGATTTCTCAAGGACCTACCTAGAAATAGAAATTTCATTTGACCCAGCAATCCCATTACTGGGTATATATCAAAAAAATATAAATCTTTCTACTATAAAGACACATGCACACAAATGTTCATTGCAGCACTGTTTACAATAGCAAAGACCGGGAAACAACACAAATGCCAATTGATGATAGACTGGACTGGGAAAATGTGGCACATCCACACTATAGAATATTATGCAGCAATCAAAAATGATGAGTTTTTGTCATTTGTAAGGACATGGAGGAATCCGGAGAACATCATTCTCAGCAAACTGACACAAGAACAGAAAAGGAAATACCGCATATTCTCACTCATATGCGGGTGAGAAAAATTAGAACACATGGACACAGGGAGGGGGCCTACTACACACTGGGGTTTATTGGGGAGAATGGCAGAGGGACCCAGGGGGGGAGACCTGGGGATGGATAGCCTCAGGAGAAATACCAAGTGTGGGAGAAGAAGAGGAAGGCAGCAAAACACACTGCCATGTGTGTACCTATGCAAATATCTTGCACGTTATGCACATGTACCCCAAATCCTAAAATGCAATAAAAATTTAAAATAAAAAAACAAACAAATAAACAAAAACAAATAGTCTCCAGAAAAAAATAATGGACACCTGACTATTGCCCCGTTGTGAATTATTCATTAAGGCTCTGCATGAGTGGTAGTGTGGAATAGAATCCTGATGATTCCCCAAGTGTGTATCATTCAGAGAGGCAATGAATGAGTGGCCACATGAAAGAGGCTACAGATTGTTACACTTGTGTGCACTATTCATTGCGGTTCTACATGAGTGGCTATATGAAGTAGACTATGAACTCTTCCCCTGGTGTGTATTATTGAATGAGACTCTGAATAAGTGGGCACTAAAAACAGAGACTTCCGTCTGTTGCCCAAGTGTGCATTATTTACAGACTCTGAATGTGTAGCCATTTGAAGTAGACTCTTAACTATTTCCCAGGGGTGTATTATTCACTGAGTCCCTGAACGTGCGGCCATATAAAAGTGATTCCTTACTATTCAGATATACATATTATTCCTGAAACACTGAAAGAGTGACCATATAAAATAGACCCCATTTTACTCCACAGGTGTGTGTTTTTTCTTGATTCTCCAAACGAATCATTATATGAAATAGACTAGTGATTATTCCCCACATGTGCAGTATTCGAAGTGGTTCTGTATGAGTGTACATATCAAATAGTCTTCTGATTATTACCCATGTGTGTATCATTCAGGGAGGTGCTTAATTTGGGACTACCTTAAATAGGGTCGTGACTACTCCAGAGCTGTTTATTATGCACTAAAGCTCTGAATGAGAGGACATAAAAAATAGACTCCTGACTTGTGACACATTGTGCATTATTTGGTAATGCTGTGATTAGGTGGCCACATGGCATGGACTCTGACTATTCCCCAGGTGCGAGTTTCTGACTATTCATTCGGTGAGTTTCTGAATAAATGACCATATAAAATAGACTCCTGACAGTATCCTCTTGGCTATTTCTCCGCTGTGCATTTTTCACTGAGGCACTGGGTGAACAGTCATATCAAATAGACTCCAGACTATTCCCCAGGGGTGCATTATTCAGTGAATCTCTGAATAAGTTGAAATATAAAATATTATCTTGTGTATTCCCCAGTTATATATAATTTTTCACTGAGGTTGTGAATGAGTGGCCATGTGAAATACACTCCTTACTTTTTCATATGTCTGTATTATTCAGTGAGGTTCTAATTGAGTGGCCATAGGAAAAAGACTGCTGAATACTCCTTAGGCATGCATTTTTATATTCAGCTATAAATGAGTGGCTATACAAAATAGAATCCTGACATTCCCTGAGGTGTATGTTATTCAGTGAGGCTCTGAATATGTGGCTATATGAAATAAAATTCTGACTACAACACAGGTGTTCTTTATTCAGTGAGGTTCTGAAGGAGAGGCCATATGAAATAGAGTTCCTTAGTATTCCACAGGTATGCATTATTCACTGAGTCTCTTAAACTTTGGCCATATGAAGGAGTCTCCTGACTAGTCTACAGGTGTGTATTATTTAAAGAGTATTTGAGTTAGTGATCATATGTAATAGACTGCTGAATATTCCTCAGGTTATTATTACTGACTCAGACTTTGTATATGTGGGCATATGGAATAGAATACTGACTATTCCAAAGTTGTGCATTACTCACTCAGGCTTTCATTTTGTGGTCATTTAAATGAGACTATTGAAAGATCTTCCAAGATGGCACCATAGAAAACACTCAGGATTGCAGTTCTCAGTGAAGGCGCAGAGGGTGAGTCCTAGCCACATTCTCAGACGGACCTTTTTTTGCCCACAGAACGTTGAAAGTCCCAGGTGTAGGAGAGACACGGGATGCCAGCACAGCCAGCTCCTGGGGCCAGTTTGCCTGGCGCTGCAGTGCAGTGGCACCCGACACTAAACTCACTGGTCTAGGTGCCCTGTTAAACCGGCAATCTGAGATTTGGAAGGGCAGATTGACATGTCCATCTGATTAAAGGGGACTTGGACAATGAGCCAGACCAGGAGATTCCTGAAAGCATGACTTGAGCTGGTGAAGTGGGCACTGGTACAGGAGATCCCACGAATCCCAGTGTCTTATCAGCAGGCTACTGGGGAGCCAGTGAGAGAGTCAACCATTCGAATTGGGGAGAAAAAAGAGAGAGAGGATGTACTCTGAGGCAGGGAGCCAGGTGATCAAGCTCGGCGGGTCTGACCCTCACAGGAACAAAAAGGGCGGTGATTGGAGGCACTCGGGGTTGAGAGTTTTGCTGCCAGCAAAGCTAAAACTAGAAAGGTGATGAGCAATGGGGGAGGGGCGTCCACCACTATGGACGCAATCTGCCCCTACTAAAGTACCGCCCAGTACTGATACAGCCTGCCATTGCAAGGCAACCCGCCATAACAGTGAGACTCCACCTGCAGGGCGGAGCACACCACAGCAGAACGGAGCCCCGCAGGAGCAGGGTGGACCCGTGCTAGCAGGGTGGACCCGTGCTAGCTGGGTGGAGCCTCGGCAGTCAAATAGTGAACAGACTACCTCCTAGACGGGCAGGACAGTGCAACAGACACTCATAAAGAAAGCCCCAACTCTCTGAGAAAGAGCATCTAAAGGGGAAAAAAAGAGGTGTTTTATGAGTTCTGCTGCAGCAGACATAAACACATCCTCCCAACAACCCTGAATGGAAAATGGAGCTCACAGCTCAGCACTGGAGCTCCTATAAAGCACACACCATCTCCTCAAGCAGCTACCTAACCACTGTATATCCAAAGAGTCACCTCAAAAAAGGAATAATTAAACTGACATTTGGCGGGCATCATTCTGAAACAAGGATAGCAGAAGAAGAAACTGGTAGCATCCCTCACTGTTACACAGCTGCTACAGGTGTACCCCAGAAAAGCAAGGCCTGCAGTGGACCTAAGAACTCATACAGCAGAGGGGCTAGACCATTAGAAGGAAAACTAAGTAACAGAAATACTTCATAATCAACAATCTGGGCGTCCACTCAGAAACCCAATTGAAAAATTAGCAACTATTAAGACGACGATGGATAAATCCAGAAAGATGGAAAGAAACCAGCGCAAAAAGGAGGAAAACACCCGAAACAAAAACACCTCACCTCGTACAAAGGACCTAAACTCCTCACCAGCAAGGGAACAAACCTGGATGGAGAGTGAGTGTGACGAAATGACAAAATCAGACTGCAGAAGATGGATAAAGAGAAACATCAGTTTGCTAAAAGAACATGTTCTAAATCAATGCAAAGAAACTAAGAACCTTGAAAAAAGATTTAAAAAAAGATTTGAGGAAATGATAACAAGAATGCACAACATCGAGAGAAATATGAATGAATTGAAGAAGCTAAAAAACACAACATGAGAACTTCACGAACGATGCACAAGTTTCAACAGCCGAATTGACCAAGCAGAAGAAAGAATATCAGAAGTCGAAAACTAATTCAATGAAATAAAATGAAAAATCAAGGTTAGAGAAAAAAGTGTAAAAAGGAATAAAGAAAATCTCCAGGAAATGTGGGACTATGTAAAGAGACCCAACCTATGTTTGATAGGTGTAACAGAATGTGATGAAGAGAATGATATCAAGCTGGAAAATACTCTTCAGGATATTATCCATGAAAATTTATCCAACCTAGCAAGACAGGTCAATACTCAACTCCAGGAAATACAGAGAACACCACAAAGATACTCCACAAGAAGAGCAACCCCAAGGCACATAATCGTCAGATTCACCAGGGTTGAAATGAAGGAGAAAATACTAAGGGCAGCCAGAGAGAAAGGTCGGGTCACCCACAAAGGGAAGCCCATCAGACTCACAGCAGATCACTCGGCAGAGACTCTACAAGCCAGAAGAGAGTAGGAGCCAATATTCAACATCCTTAAAGAAAAGAACTTTCAACCCAGAATTTCATATCCAGCCAAACTGAGATTCATAACTGAAGGAAAAATAAAACCCTTCACGAACAAGTTAGCACTCAGAGATTTTGTCACCACTAGGCCTGCTTTACAAGAGCTCCTGAAAGAGGCACTACATATAGAAAGAAACAACAAGTACCAGCCATCCTGAAAGCATACCAAATGCTAAAGACCATCAACAAAATGAAGAATCTACATGAACCAATGGCCAAAACAGCCAGCTAGCATCAAAATGGCAGTATCAAATTCACACATAACAATACTAACCCTAAATGTAAATTGGCTAAATAAAACAATCAAAAGTCACAGACTGTAAAATTGGTTAAAAAACCAAAACCCTTCAGTATGCTGTATCCAGGAAACCCACCTCACACGCAAGGATACACAAAGGCTCAAAATAAAGGGATGGAGGAAGATTGACCACACAAATGCAGAGCAAAAAAAAGCAAGACTTGCAATTCTTGTCTCTGATAAAATAGACATTAAAGCAACAAAGATCAAAAGGGACAAAGAACGTCATTACATAATGGTAAAAGAATGAATACAACAAGAAGAGCTAACGATTCTAAATATATATGGACCCAATGCAGGAGCAACCACATATATAAGGCAAGTTCTTAATGACATACAAAGAGACTTAGACTCCCACACAATAATAGTGGGAGACTTTAACCCTCCACTGTCAATAGCAGACAGATCAACCAGACAGAAAATTAACAAGGATATCCAGGACTTGAACTCAGACCTGGAACAAGCAATCCTGATAGACATTTACAGAACTCTCCACCCGAAATCCACAGAATATACATTCTTCTTAGCACCACATCACACCTACTCCAAAATTGACCACATAATTGGAAGTAAAGCACTCCTCAGCAAATGCAAAACAACTGAAATCATAAAAAGCAGTCTCTCAGACCACAGTGCAATCAAGTTAGAACTCAGAATACAGAAACTAACTTAGAACCGCACAGCTTCATGGAAACTGAATAACTGGCTCTTGAATGTCGATTGGATAAACAATGAAATGAAGGCAGAAATAAAGAAGTTCTTCAAAACCAATGAGAACGAAGCCACAACATACCAGAATCTGTGGGAAACAATTAAAGCAGTTTGTAGAGCAAAATATATAGCAATAAGTGCCCACATGAGAAGAGTGAAGAGATCCAAAATTGACACCCTATCATAAAAATTGAAAGAGCCAGAGTTGCAAGATCAAAAAAGCTCAAAATCTAGCCGAAGACAAGAAATAACTAATATCAGAGCAGAACTGAAGGAGACAGAGTCAAGAAAAACGCTTAAAATCAATAAATCCAAGAGCGGGTTTTTCGTAAAGATCAAAAAAAAGAGACTGATCATTAGCCAGACTGATAAAAAAGAAAAGAGAGAACAACCAAATAGATGCAATAAAAAACGATAAAGGGGAAATCACCACAGATTCCACAGAAATTCAAACCATCATCAGAGAATACTACAAACAACTCTGTGCAGATAAACTAGTAAACCAGGAAGAAATGGATAAATTCCTGGACACCTGTGTCCTCCCAAGCCTAAACCAGAGGAAGCCAAAACGATGAATAGACCAATAACAACGTCTGAAGTTGAGGCATTAATTTAGAGCCTACCACTCAAAACACGCCCAGGTCCAGATTGGTTCACAGCCGAATTTTAACAGACACACAAAGAGGAGCTGGTACCATTCCTTCTGAAACTATTCCAAATAATTCAAAAAGAGGGATAGCTTCCCAAATCAATTTATGAGACCAACATCATCCTGATACCAAAACCCGGCAGAGACTCAACAAGAAAAGAAAATTTCAGGCCAATATCCATGATGAACATACATGCAAAAATCTTCAATAAAATACTGGCAAACCGATTGCAACAGCACATTTAAAAACTTATATATCATGATCAAGTAGGATTCATCCTGGAGATGCAAAGCTGGTTCAACATACGCAAGTCTATAAATGTAATTCTCCACATAAACATAAACAAAAACAGAAACCACATGGTTATCTCTATTGACGCAGAGAATGCATATGACAAAATGTAACAACCCTTTACGCTAAAAACCCTCAATAACGTGGTACTGATGGAACATATCTCAAAGTAATAAAAGCTATTTATGACAAACTAACAGCCAATATCATACTTGATGGGCAAAAACTGGAAGCATTCCCTTTGAAATCTGACACTAGACAAGTATGCCATCTCTCACTACTCGTATTTAACATACTACTGGAAGTTCTGTCCAGAGCAATTTTTTTTTGCAAGAGAAAAATCTGACACTAGACAAGTATGCCATCTCTCACTACTCGTATTTAACATACTACTGGAAGTTCTGTCCAGAGCAATTTTTTTCTGCAAGAGAAAAAAATAAAGGGCATTCAAATAGGAAAGTTGGAAGCCAAATTTTCTCTATTTGCAGACGACATGATAGTATACCTAGAAGACCCCATCACCTCAGCTCAAAAACTCCTGAACCTGCTGAGCAACTTCAGCAAAGTCTCAGGATATAAAATCAATGTGCAAAAATCACAAGCATTCCTATACACCAATAAGAGACTTAAAGAGAACCAAATCAAGAACGAACTGCCATTCACAATTGCTACAAAGAGAATAAAATACCTAGGAATAAAACTCACAAGGAACGTTAAGGACCTCTTTAAGGAAAACTACAAACCACTGCTCAACGAAACAGGAGAGGACACAAACAGATGGAGAAACATTCTATGTTTGTGCTTAGAAAGAAACAATATCGTGAAAATGGCTATACTGCCCAAAGTAATTTACACAATCAATTCTATCCCCATCAAACTACCATTGAATTTCTTTACAAAACTAAAAAATCCACCACAAACTTTATATGGAACCTAAAGAGAGCCCGCATAGCCAAGGCAATTCTAAGCAAAAAGAACACAACGGGAGGCATCACACTACCAGTCTTCAAAATATACTACAAAGCCACAGTAATCAAAACAGCGTGGTACTGGTACCAAAACAGAGATATAGACCAATGGAACAGAACAGAGGCATGGGAGGCAACACAACATATCTACAACCATATAATCTTTGATAAACCAGACAAAAACAAGCAATGAGAAAAGGATTCCCTGTTTAATAAATGGTGTTGGGAAAACTGTCTAGCCATGTGTAGAAAGCAGAAACTGGACCCTTTCCTGACCCCTTTCACTAAAATTAACTCCAGATGGATTAAAGACTTAAACTTAAGACCTGACACCATAAAAACCCTAGAAGAAAATCTAGGCAAAACCATTCAGGACATAGGAGTAGGCAAGGACTTCATGACCAAAACACCAAAAGCATTGGCAACAAAAGCCAAAATAGACAAATGGACCTAATAAAACTCCACAGCTTCTGCACAGCAAAAGAAACAGTCACTAGAGTGAATTGGCAATCATCAGAACGGTAAAAAACTCTTTGCAGTTTATGCATCTGACAAATAGCTGATATTCAGAATTTACAAAAACTCAAACAGATTTACAGAAAAAAAACAAACAAGCCCATTCAAAAACGGGCAAAGGATATGAACAGACACTTTACAAAAGAAGACATACGTGAGGCCAACAAACACATGAAAAAATGCTCATCATCACTGGTCATTAGAGAGATGCAAATCAAAACCACATTGAGATACCATCTCATGCCAGTTAGAATGGCAGTCATTAAAAAATCTGGAGACAGCAGATGCTGTAGAAGATGTGGAGAAATAGGAACACTCTTATGCTGTTGGTGGGAGTGTAAATTAGTTCCATCATTGTGGAAGACAGTGTGGCGATTCCTTAAGGACCTAGAAATAGAAATTTCATTTGAACTAGAAATCCCTTTACTGGGTATATATCCAAAGGACTATAAATCGTTCTACTATAAGGACACATGCACACGAATGTTCATTGCAGCACTGTTTCCATTAGCAAAGACCTGGAACCAACTTAAATGCCCATCAATAATAGACTGGACTGGGAAAATGTGGCACATATACACCATGGAATATTACGCAGCAATCAAAAATGATGAGTTTATTTCCTTTGTAAGGACATGGATGAATCTGGGGAACATCATTCTCACCAAACTGACACAAGAACAGAAAAGGAAATACCGCATATTCTCGCTTATAGGCGGATGAGAAAAATAATAACACATGGACACAGGGAGGGGGTCTACTACACACTGGGGTCTATTGAGGGGAATGGGGAGGGGCAGCGGGGTGGGGCTCGGGATTGATAGCCTGGGGAGAAATTCCAAGTGTGGGTAAAGGAGAGGAAGGTAGCAAAACCCACTGCCATGTGTGTACCTATGCAACTATCTTGCGCGTTCTGCACATGTACCCCAAAACCTAATATGTAATAAAAATTAAAAAAAGAGATACTATTGTCTATTCCACATGGGTGCATTATTCACTGACGCTGTTAATGACTGGCTATATAAAGTAGACTGCTATCTCTTTTCCAGGTGTGTAGTACTCAGTGAGGCTCTTTCTTTGTGATCTTATGAAACAGGGTGCTGTCTATCCGAAATATTTGTATTATTCAGTAAATCTCTGAATGAGAGGCTGCATAAAATAGACTGATTAATACTGTACATTTGTGCATTATTCACTGAGGTTATGAATCATTGGCCTTATGAAATGGAATTCTGACTATTCCACAGGTATGAATTATTCACTGAGTCTCTGAATGAGTGGCTGTGTGAAATACACTCCTGGCTACTCCACAGATGTTTATTATTCACTTAGGCTTTGAATGAGTGTTCATATGACAAAGCTTCCTGATTACTGAACAGATACGCATTATTGAATAAGGCTGTTAAACAATGGTCATATGAAATAGAATCCTGACTATTTCCCAGGTGTGCATCATTCAGTAACGCTCTGATTGAGTGGCCATATGTCATAGATTCTAACTAGTCCACAGGTGTGTATCATTCACTGGGTTTCTGAAAAAGTGGCCACATGAAATAGTTTCCTGCCAATTCCCCAGGTGTGTATTACTTACTGAGGTTATGTATGAGTGGCTACATAAAATAGACTCTTGACTATTCCTCACGTGTGCATTTTCCACTGAGGCACTGAATGAACCATCATACCAAATAGACTCCAGACTATTTCTCAGATGTGCATTATTCCATGAGTCTCTGAATGAGTGGTCATATGAAATAGACTCTTGAGTATTCTCCACATATGTATGATTCACTTAGGCTCTAAATGAATTGCCATGTGAAATACACTCCTGACATTTTCATAGATATGTATTATTCAATGAGGCTCTGAATCAGTGGCCATAGGAAGGAGGCACCTGAATATTTGCAGGAGTGTGTTTTTAGGTTGGGCTCTGAAAGAGTGTCTTTATGAAATAGATTCCTGAATTTTCCCCAGATGTTCATTATTCAGTTAAGCTCTGAATGAGAGGATATATGTAATAGTGTCCTGAGTATTCCCCAGTATGCATTAGTCACTGAGACTCTGAATGTTTGGCCATATAAAATAGCCTCCTGACTATTCCACAGGTGTGTGTTATTTAATAAGGCTTTGAGTTAGCGATTAAAGTAGATTCTTTACTATTCCTAATGTGAGTATTATTGACTGAGACACTGATTAAGGGAAAATGTGGAATAGACTCCTCACTATTCCAAAGTTCTGCATTATTCACTCAGGCTTTGATTTTGTGGCCATACAAAATAAACCAGTGTCTGTTTCACAGGTGCAAATTATTCACTGAGGTTCTAACTCAGTGGCTATACAAAATATACGCTTAACTCTTAGCCAGGTTTGAATTATTGAACGAGACTGAATAAGTGAACATAAGAAAGAGATTCCTGACTATTTCCCAGGTGTGCATGATATACAGGAACTCTTAATATGTGGCCATTTGAAGAAGATTCTTGACTATTTTCCAGGGGTGTATTATTAAATGAGACCTTGAACGAGTGGCTATGTGAAAGAGATTTTGGCTATTCTTGATATATACATTATTCACTGAGACCATGAAAGTGTGGCCATATGAAAAAGAGTCGATTTTACTCCACAGGTGTCCGTTATTCATTGATTCTCTAAAGAAATCACCATATGAAAGAGACTAGTGATTATTCTCCACATGCGCGTTATTCAAAGAGGTTCTGTATTAGTGTACATATCAAATAGACTCCTGACTGTCACCCAGGTGTGTATCATTCAGGGAGGTGCCTAATTTGTGGCTATCTTAAACAGGGTCATGACTACCCCACAGGTGTTCATTATTAACTGAAGCTCTGAATGAGAGGCCATATGAAATAAACTCTTGACTATTGCTCCATTGTGCATTATTCAGTAAGGCTCTAAATGAGTGATTTTATGGAAGAGAATCTTGACCATTCCTCAGTGTGTAACATTTAGTGAGATACTGAATCACTGGACATATGAAACAGGATTCTGACTATTACCATGGTGTGCATTATTCACTGAGGCTCTGAGTGGCCATATAAAATGGACTCCTAATATTCACTGAGTATTCCTTATGTATGCATTATTCACTGATGCTCTGAATGGCCGTATGAAATAGACTCCTGACTATTCCACAGTGGTGTATTATTTTTTGGTGTTTCTAATGACTGGCCATATAAAATAGATTTCTGATTATTCCGCAGGTGTGTGTTATTCAGGGAATCTCAGAATTCGGGAAGATATAAATTAGTATTCTCAGTACTCTACAGACATGCGTTATTCACTGAGGCTCATAATGAGTGTTCCTATTAAACAGAATCCTGACTTTTCCCAAGCTATGCAGCATTCAGTGAGGCTCTGAATCATAATCCATAGGAGAAAGGCTCCTGAGTATTTAAAATCTGTGAGTTATTCACTGAGCCTTTGAATGAGTGGCCATGTGAAATGAACCCCTGACTTTTTCCCAGTTGTGTACTATTCAGTGAAGCTCGAAATGAGTGGTCATGTGAAACAGACCCCTCAATACTCGACAGACGTGCATTATTCACTGAGAGGCTGAATGAGAGGGCATAAGCAATAGACTCCTGATTATTTCCCCAGTGTGCATTATTCACTGAGGCTCTGAATATGTGGCCATTTGGAAGTGATTCCTCACGATTCCCTAGATGTGTGTTCTTCACAGAGCCTCTGAATGCATTGCCATTCTAAATAGACTCTTGAGAATTCTCCAGGTGTGCACTTTTCCGTGAGGCTCTGAATGAGTGTCCACATGAAATAGACTCCTCAGTGTTTTCGAGGTGTGTATTGTTCACTGAGGTTCTGAAAGAGTGACCAAATAAAATAGATTCCTGACTACTACACAGGTGTGTATTATTCAGTGAGGCACTCATTGACTGTCCATATGAAATTTTCCTGATTATTCCGCAGGTGTGTATCTGTCAGTGAGGCGCTGAGGGAGTAGTCATATAAAATAGACTCTTGACTATTCCCCAATCGTGTATTATTCACTGAGGCTCTGAATGAGTGGCTGTAAGAAATAGACTCCTGTCTATTCCGCAGGTGCATATTATCCACTGAGGTTATAAATGAGGGGCCAAATGAAATAGACTCCTGGCTACTTCACAGGTGTTCATTATTCACCGAGGCTCTGAATGAATGTCTATCAGAAATAGACTCTGAATTATTCTCCAGGTGTGTATTACTCAGTGAGGCTCAGAATATGTGGCCATATTAATTAGATTCCTTACTATCCCACGGGTGTGTATTATTCACTGAGGCTCTGAATATGTGTCTACATGAAATAGACTCCTGACTACTCCACATTATTCAGTGACACTCCGAATGAGAGGCCAAATAAAAAAGATTGCTGACTATTCCACAGCTGTGCGCTATTCAGTGAGACTCTGAATGAGGGGATAGAACAGAATCTTGACTATATCCCCACGTGTGTACATTTAGTGAGGCTCTCAATGAGTGGCCATAGGAGAGAGGCTTCTGTCTATTCCGCAGGTGTGCATTATTCAGTGATTCTCTGAATGAGTGATCAGAAGAAATAGACTCCAGACTATATCACAAGTGTGTAATATTTAGTGAGGCTGTGAAAAACTGGCCATAAGAAACAGACTTCTTATTGCTCCACAAGTGTGCATTATTCACTGATTGTGAGAATGAGGAGCCATATGACATAGACTCCTAATTATTCTCCAAGTGTGCATTATTCAAACAGGCTCTGTATGCGTGTCCATACCAAATAGACTCCTGAATCTCCCCAAGACGTGTATTATACGTGATTCCCAGAATGAGAGGTCATATGAAATAGAATCCTGACTATCATCCAGGTGTGTATCATTCAGGGATGCACTTAATTCGTGGCTATCTTAAACGGTGTCCTGACTACTCCATAGAAGTTCATTATTCACTGAAGCTCTGAATGAGAGGCCATATAAAATAGACACCTGACTATTGCCCCGTTTTGAATTATTCATTAAGGCTCTGAATGAGTGGTAGTATGGAAGAGAATCCTGATGATTCCCCAGGTGTGTATTATTCAGAGAGGCACTGAATGAGTGGCCACATGAAAGAGGCTCCAGACCATTACCCTGGTGTTCATTATTCAATGAGACTTTAAATGAGTGGCTATATGAAGTAGAATCTGAACTCCTTCCCGGGTGTGCATTATTGAATGAGTCTCTGAATAAGTGAGCATAAAAAAACAGGGACTTTTGTCTATTTCCCAGGTGTGCATTATTTACAGAGACTATGAATGTGTAGCCATTTAAAGTATACTCTTGACTATTTCCCAGGGGTGTATTATTCACTGAGGACCCCAATGAGTGGCCATACGAATGAGATTCCTGACTATTCAGATATACATATTATTCACTGAAATACTGAAAGAGGGGCCATATAAAATAGACCCCATTTTACTCCACATGTGTGCATTATTTCTTGATTCTCCAAACGAATTACCATATGAAATAGACTAGTTATTATTCTCCACTTGTGCAGTATTCAAAGAGGATCTGTATGAGTGTCCATATCAAATAGTCTCCTGACTATCACTCATGTTTGCATCATTCAGGGAGGTGATTAATTTGGGGCTACCTTAAGTAGGGTCCTGACTACACCACGGCTGTTTATTATGCCCTGAAGCTCTGAATGAGAGGCCATATGAAATAGACTCCTGACTATTGCCCCATTGTGATATTCGGTAATGCTGTGATTGAGTGGCCACATGGCATGGACTCTGACAATTCCCTAGGTGTGTATCATTCAGTGAGTTTCTGAAAGAGTGACAATATAAAGTAGACTCCTGACTATACCCTCTTGACTATTTCTCAGCTGTGCACTTTCTACTGAGGCACTGGGTGAATGGTCATATCAAATAGACTCCAGACTGTTCCCCACGTGTGCATTATTCGGTGAGTCTCTGAATAATTGGCTATATGAAATAGAATCCTGAATATTCCTCAGGTGTATATGATTCTTCACTGAGGTTCTGAATGAGTTGCCATGTGAAATACATGCCTGACTTTCCCATAGGTCTGTATTATTCAGTGGGGCTCTGAATGAGTGGCCATGGGAAAGAGTCTCCTGAATACTCCTCAGGCGTGCATTTTTAGGTTCGGCTCTAAATGAGTGGCTATACGAAATAGAATCCTGACTTTCCCCGAGCTGTATGTTACTCAATGATGCTCTGAATATGTGGCTATATGAAATTGAATTTTTACTACAGTACAGGTGTTCCTTTTTCGGTGAAGCTCTGAAGGAGAGGCCATATGTAATAGCGTCCTGAGTATTTCCCAGGTGTGCATTATTCAGTTAGGCTCTGAAACTTTGGCCATATGAAAGAGTCTCCTGAGTAGTCCGCAGGTGTGTATTATTGTATGAGGCTTTGAGTTAGTGCCCATATGAAATCGACTCCTGACTATTCCAAATTTGTGCATTACTCAC
This sequence comes from Saguinus oedipus, assembly GCA_031835075.1. Lineage (NCBI taxonomy): Eukaryota > Metazoa > Chordata > Mammalia > Primates > Cebidae > Saguinus > Saguinus oedipus. The sequence goes on along the minus strand of CM063180.1, from coordinate 30,771,240 downwards.
TCAGGCTTTGATTTTGTGACCATTTAAAGAGACTAGTGTCTATTCCACAGGTGTGCATTATTCACTGAGGTTTTAAATGAGGGGCTATATAGACTGCTAACTCTTTCCCAGGTGTACATTACTCAGTCAGGCTCTCTTTGTGTGATATGAAACAGGATGCTGTCTATCCCAAACATTTGTATTATTCAGTGAATCTCTGAATGAGTGTCTACATGAAATAGAGTGCTGAGAACTGTACATTTGTGCATTATTCACTGAGGCTATACATCAGTGGCCATATGAAATGGAATCCTGACTATTCCACAGGTGTGTAATTTTCACTGAGGCTCTGAATGAGTCTCTGTATTAATTACACTCGTGGCTACTCCACAGGTGTGCATTATTCACTGAGGCTTTGAAAGAGTGTTTATATGACATAGCCTCCTGATTATTGACCAGATATGCATTACTCAGTGAGGCTCTTAATCAATGGTCATATGAAATAAAATCCTGACTATTTCAGTAATGCTCTGATTGAATGGCCATATGTCATAGACTCTACCTAGTTCCCAGGTGTGTATTATATTCATTTAGTTTCTCAATAAGAGGCCACATGAAGTAGATTCCTGACTATTTCCCAGTTGTGTATTACTTACTAGAGTGAATCGGCAACCATCAGAATGGGAAAAAATCTTTGCAGTTTACACATCTGACAAAGGGCTGATATCCAGAATTTACAAAGAACTCAGATTTACAGAAAAAAACAAACAAGCCCATTCAAAAATGGGCAAAGGATATGAACAGAAACTTTACAAAAGAAGACATACATGAGGCCAACAAACATATGAAAAAGTGCTCATCATCATTGGTCATTAGAGAGATGCAAATCAAAACCACATTGAGATATCATCTCACACCAGTTAGAATGGCGATCATTAAAAAATCTGGAGACAGCAGATGCTAGAGAGGATGTGGAGAAATAGGAACACTCTTACACTGTTGGTGGGAGTGTAAATTAGTTCAACCATTGTGGAAGACAGTGTGGCGATTCCTCAGGGACCTAGAAATAGAAATTCCATTTGACCCCGCAATCCCATTACTGGGTATATATCCAAAGGACTATAAATCGTTCTACTATAAGGACACATGCACACGAATGTTCATTGCAGCACTGTTTACAATAGCAAAGACCTGGAACCAACCCAAATGCCCATTGATGATAGACTGGACTGGGAAAATGTGGCACATATACACCATGGAATATTATGCAGCAATCAAAAATGATGCGTTTGTGTCCTTTGTAAGGACATGGATGAATCTGGAGAACATCATTCTCAGCAAACTGACACAAGAACAGAAAAAGAAATACTGCATATACTCACTCATAGGTGGGTGAGAAATATGAGAACACATGGACACAGAGAGGCTGTCTACTATACACTGGGGACTGTTGGGGGAAATGGGGGAGGGACAGCGGGGGGGCTGGGGGGGAGAGCCTGGGGATGAATACCAAGTGTGGGTGAAGGGGAGGAAGGCAGCAAAACACACTGCCATGTGCGTACCTATGCAACTATCTTGCACGTTCTGCACATGTACCCCAAAACCTATAATGCAATAAAAATTAAAAAAAAAACTGTGGATGAGTGGCTACATAAAATAACCTCCTGTCTACGCCTCACATGTACATTTTCCACTGAGGCACTAAACGAATCATTATATCAAATATGCTCCAGACTATTTCACAGGTGTGAATTATTCCAGGAGACTCTGAATGAGTGGCTATATGAAATAAACTCCTGAGTATTCCCAAGGTATGTATGATTTACTGAGGCTTTGAATGAGTGCTCTGAATGTTTGGCCATGAGAAACAGAATCCTGAATATTCAAAGGAGTGCGTTTTTAGGTTGGGTTCTGAAAGCGTGGCTTTATGAAATAGAATTTTGACTTTTCCCCAAGTGTGCATTACTCAGTGAGTCTTTGAATGTGTAGCTATATGAAATAGACTTCTGAGTACTCTACAGGTGTTCATTATTCCGAGAAGCTCTGAATGAGAGGCCATATGTAATAGTGTCCTGAGTATGCCCAGTGTGCATTATACACAAAAACTCTGAAAGTTTCGTCATCAAAAATAGCCTCCTGACTATTCCACAGGTGTGTTTTATTGACTGAGACTCTAATTAAGTGGGCATATGGAATAGACTCCTCACTATTCCAAAGTTGTTTATTACTCAGTGATGCTTTGATTTGGTGGCCATACAAAATAGGTTAATGTCTATTCCACATGTGTACATTATTCACTGAGGCTCTAAATGAGTGGCTACATAAAGTAGACTCTTAACTCTTCCCCAAGTGTGTATTGTGGAATGAGACTCTGAAAAAGTGGGCATAAGAAAGAGACTCCTCACTATTCCCCAGGTGTGCATTATTTACAGAGACTTCGAATATGTAGCCATTTGAAGTAGACCCTTGACTATTTCCCAGGGGTGCGTTATTCACTGGGGCAAAGAAGGAGTGGCCATATGAAAAAGATTTCTGACTGTTACAGATATCTTTATTATTCACTGAAACCCTGAAAGTGTGGCTATATGAAACTGAATCCATCTTACTTCACAGGTGTGTGTTATTCATTGATTCTGTAAAGAAATAACTGTATGAAATAGACTAGCGATTATTCCCCAATTGTGCATTATTCAAGGAGTTTTTGTATGAGTGTTAATATAAAATAGACTCCCGACTATTACACAGGTGTGTATCCTTCAAGGAGGTGCTTAATTTGTGGCTATCTTAAATAGGGTCCTGACTGCTCCACTGGAGTTCATTATTCACTGAAGCTTTGAATGAGAGGCCATATGAAATAGACTCCTGACTATTGCCCCATTGTGCATTATTCAGTAAGGCTCTGAATGTGTGGTCCTATGGAATAGAATCCTGACAATTCCCCAGGTGTGTATCATTCAATGAGATGCTGAATTAGTGGTCATGTGAAAGAGGCTCCTATTTCTGTGGTGTGAATTATTCACTGAGGCTCTGAGTGGCATAGGAAATAGACTCCTAATATTTACTGAGTATTTCTCATGTATGCATTATTCACTGATTTTCTGAGTGACCATGTGAAATAGACTTCTGAGTATTCCCTAGTTGTGTATTTTTTTGTGGTTCCCAATGGGTTTTTATATAAAATAGATTTTTGATAATTCCACAGGTTTGTATCATTCATGGAATCTCAGAGTTGGGGAGCGATATGAATTAGTATCCTCAGTACTCCCCAGACATTTGTTATTCATTTAGGCTCAAAATGAGTGGTCATATTAAACAGAATCCTGACTATTCATAAGGTGTGTATCATTCAGTACGGCTCTGAATGATTCGCTATATAAAAAAGACTCCTGAGTACTCAACATGTGTGAATTATTCACTGAGCCTTGGAATGAGTGGCCATGTGAAATACACTCCTGACTTTTTCCCAGGTGTGTACTATTCAGTGAGGCTCAAAATGAGTGGCCATATGAAGCAGAATCCTCGGTACTCAACAGACTTGCGTTATTCACTGAGGGGTTGAATGAGGAGCCATAAGCAATAGACTCCTGATTATTCCCCAGGGGTTCATTATTCACGGAGGCTCTGATTATGTCACCATTTTGAATAGATTTCTCACTATTCCCTAGGTTTGTGTAATTCACAGAGTCACTGAATGCATTGCCATTCAGTGACTCTGTGAATAGACTCTTGAGAATTCTCCAGGTGTGCACTATTCCGTGAAGCTCTGAATGAGTGAAAACATAAAATAGTCTCCTCACTGTTCCCCAGGTGTGTATTATTCACATAAGCTCTGAAAGAATGACCAAATTAAACAAATTCCTGACTGTTTTACAGGTCTGCATTATTCTGTGAGGCTCTCAATGAGTATTAATATGAAACTGTCCTGACTATTTCCCAGATGTCTGTCACTCAATGAGGCGCTGAAAATGTGACCATATAAAATAGACACTTGACTATTCCCCAAATGTGTATTGTTCACTGAGGCTCTGAATATGTAGCTGCATTAAATAGACTCCTGACTACTCCAAATTATTAAGTGACATTCCAAATGAGAGGCCACATGAAAAAGACTCCTGACTATTCCACAGCTGTGCATAATTCAGTGAGATTCTGAATGAGAGGATAAAACAGAATCCTGACTATTTTCCCAGGTATTACATTTAGTGAGGTTCTCAATGACTGGCCATATGAAAGAAACTTCTGACTATTCCACAGGTGTGCATTATACCGTGAGGCTGTAAAAAAGTGTCCATATGAAATAGACTCCTGATGATTCACCAGGTATGTAATATTCAGTGAGGTTCTAAATAAATTTCCATATGAAATAGTCTCACGTTACCTGGTGAGCATTATTCAGTGAGGCTCTGAATGAGTGGCCCTAAGAAATAGACCCCAGACTATATCACAAGTGTGTAATATTCAGTGAGACTGTGAAAGAGTGGCAATATAAAACAGACTCTTTATTTCTCCACATGTGTGTTTTATATACTGATTATCTGAATGTGTAGTCATGTGTGCATTATTCACTGATTGTCTGAATCAGTAGCCACATTACATAGACTTGTTGTGAACTGAACACGAGCCCAGGAATCTCATCCAGCGAGGGTTCTCAAACCTGGAAGAGGGCGTATGCAGAAAATAAAGGAGACAGAAAGAGGAGAGATCTGGAGGACTGGATCAGCTAGGCCCATTCAGCAATTTTATTTGTGCAGTAGGTTTCCTTATATACTTTTTGCTTTAACATAATTACCTCAATGCAGATTGTTACTCAAACAATAAAAGGGACAGAAAATTTTTGGTGGGATGATTCTAATAAACTGTCAAAAGTGAACAAATATTAATGTAAAGAATTAAGGGGGAAACAGGTGATGCTGATTATCGATATTGTCTGAACAATCAGTAACTTGGATAACAATCTTTAATTAACTAGAAGTCACAAACTCAGCAGTAAACCATGCATCTGCGAGAGACATGGACTACAGGTGAGGTCACTAGGCTGAAACAATGCCTGGTAAACAAAGTCTTAGATCAGGAGCCAGAAAGTGGAACACAATACCCAATTAACTTATTTCAGCATTCACCTGGCCATTATCTCATTGGCCAAGAAGGCTGAGGTTAGTGTTTCGCTTAATAATTTTCAATTTTTTTCTTCTCTTCTTAATTTCCTCTCACACATAGCTCGACAAACTACAGCCAGGAAAAATGTGTAAGGAGTCAAGCTCACCTAATGGCAGAGGCCAAGTTGTTAGCCTCTCACAGGTGCAACTCCCGCATCATTCTCTCTTTTTTTTGTTTTTAAATCAAGATTAAATAATTGGAGCTGAAAAGGCTGGAGGGTGAAGAACACAAGGCAAAATAGGATTAATAAGAGAAGGATGAGAAAAAGGAAACAAGCACTAACAGCAATTATGGACAAGAGGGAGGGAAGGTGAAAGCTGGTGAACTAGGAAGACAAAGTGTCAACAATATTATGGGCAATTGTGTCATCTTCAGGCAGCTCCTGATGAGAAAAATCAATGGCATGAATTTCCTGATGAAGCTTGAAAACATCTAGGGATAAATTGTTATGAGTCTTAATTTCTTGTAAATGGGCCTTAACAAGAGGCCACTGCCATTTAGTGTCATTGTAAGTAGTATTAGTAACATAAATATATTTATAACCACCATGGCAATGAAGGGCTAGGTGGTTTTGAATATTGTAAAGTTTATCACTAAGAGTAGTAACAGTTTGTTCTAAAGCATTAAGTCTCTCATCAATTTTCTTATTAATATCCATTGGAGTTCTCATTGTAACAGAAATATTCTTTTCAAGATGATTAACATAAGTAGCAGTTTGAACACTGTGAGCAAGTCTATCTGCTGTGGTAGCAGCAGTAGCTACAACTGAAACAACAACAATAATGCTGGCAATGAGAATACTAAGGAAATGTTTAGGGAGGATTATAAGATTGTGGACTTGTTAGAAAAAAAGAAGGGCTTTTTCATCATAAAAGTGTCCAGAAACCTTAACAGGTAACATAAAGTAGGGGGGCTGGTATACAAGAAGAAGGGTATAAACAGGGAAAAAGGAAGAATCAATGGAGTTGGTAAGAATTCAATTTTCACAATAAATGGAATATGAGCCAGAAGCTTGGGTGATAGAAACATTACTAGGAATAATAACATAAAGAGAAGCAACGTGGGATTGAGTATAAATGGTCTGATTAGCAGAATAATATAAGCTTCCAGAACCGGCAAGAACAAAGGTAGGAGATAAGGATACAAACAGCTTCTAGAGAGAAATTTAGGCTTTACTGGAGAAGGTAGTGTAAATGCGAGTGCTCTAACCAATAGATGTTTTATCATGAGCTAAGGCAATGTCAAAAAATTGAGGAACAGATTAGTGAAATAAGGAGAAACTAGAAGGCAGGGTATAATTAATAGCTTGCTTTTGGTTAGGGAAACAGAACTGCTACTGTGGGGAAGGGTCTAAAGACGAGTTACAAGGTCCACAATGCCAGTGCTTAATGAGGGAAAAATTATGAAAGGAGGAAAAGTTTTAAGTTTCTCTAATTCCTACATGGTTGAGTATCAATCATGAGAATAAACTGTTTCACTTGGGAAGACTTTGGAGGGGCTAGAAAAGGTATGAAGTTGGTGAAATCCAAGATCGAAGCAATAAGAACTGGAAAAAAAAGAGAGGAATAGAAGGAGGGGAATAGGCATTGGCAGAGAAATCATGATCCTAGATTTTGGAGGTGTAGAAGCACATGGGAGGGGCAGCAGCTTGGGTAGAATAAGTATAGGTAGCAACTTGAGGAGTAATATGAGAAGAAGAGGGGAAGCCAAGAATAGAAGAATGATTAATGTAGACGATGAAGGCCGGATTATTTTAGGTAACAGGTCGAAGAAAAGGAGGGTTGGGAACGTAAGCCCACATAACTCGAGAATTGAGGAGAGGGAAGTCCTGTGCTAAATGACAAGACAATATAGCCATTATAGCAATAAACATAACAGTAGGAGAATGGGATTGTCTGGAAGATGTGACCAGGGCGGCTGCTTCAGCAGTCAGACGGAGCATCTGGGCCTACGTCGGCAGGAGGCTGCCTCGTTGTGGATTCTGGAAGTTTGCTGATTGCGCTGCTTGGCGATGTTGGCAGCGGTGGCAAGGCAGGTGTGGCATCAGTCAGAGATGACGAAGATGGGGTATCAGGGCGTTTGCACTGCCTGGTGGAGAATTTATGCTTGACAAGGCATTTAGAAACCCTAATTAGAGAGGGAGCAGACTTGGAAAAAACACAAAAATGTCCTTGTCCTCATATTAGGACTGGATCTAGACTATGCTACTGGTTAGTGAGAGTGTCTTTTCACAAGACCTGGGGATGAGATACATTATTAGGGTGCCAATGATAATCCACTACAGAGAGTCCATCAGCATCTAAAGTTAAGAAATTAAGAACATAAACAGCATGTTGAAGCTAAGTGTGAGGGGTTTTATGTAATGAATAAGAAACTGGACCATGTTTTAATTTATGAAATAAATTCCTCAAAACAGCATGGCTTCTTTTGATCATACTTTGGCCTTGAGTATTAAAAGGAATGCCTGTATGGTGAGAAATCTGAAAATGAGAGCAAAATGAAGCGAAACATTTGCTGGTATAAGAAGGTCCATTGTCTGTCTTCAGGATCTTAGGTGGACCAATAATAGAAAAAACGGTTAGGCAATGTGCTACAACATCCTTAACTGCTTTCTCAGCATGAGCGGTAGTAACTATAATATGAGAAAAAGTGTCAATGGAAACATGTATATACTGCAATTTATTAAAAGGGGGAAAGTGAGTAACATCTATCTGATATACACGACAAGCTTGCAGTCTTCGAGAATTTACCACATAGTGGTGAGCAACAGGCAAGTAAGGCAGACAGGCTGTGTATTGTTTAAAACTTGGCGGGCCTGTTCTCTGGTAATCTGAAATTGCAATCGCAGACTGCGAGCATTCTGATGGTGCAAGGCATGAGAAGTATCAGCTTGCTGTACAGGAGACCGAACAGAAAAAATACATTGAGTGAGCTGATTAGCTTGGGTGTTGCCCTGAGTTAGAAAACCTGGCAGGAAGGAATGGGCTCTGATGTGACTAATGAAAAAAGGATGTGATCTGTGGTGAAGTATCTGCTGTAAAGGGAGCAAAAGATGAATTATAGAAGAAGAGTCAGAAAAGGTTAAGGGGGCTGTTTTTAGATTTTGAATTGAATTAACAACATATTGACTATCAGAGTAAATATTCAAAGGGACATCCCAATTAGTCAGGACGTGTTGAACTGCCAGGAGCTCTACAAGCTGAGCGGAGCATTCTAAGGTCTGAAATGAAAAAGAATGTGCATTAACAGTGCCTGCGGTAATACAAAAAGAGGAGCCGTCTGTAAAGGCTAAGAGTGCTTCATATAATGGCGACTTGAGGCAGGTCTGTGGAAAAATAAGGAAGTTTTGGAAGTAAAAATGTAACAATTTATCAGCAGAATAATGGCACAGTATTTGGCCTGAAAAGCCAGCAAAGACTAATTGCCAGGAGTCAGAGAACTGCCAAACCCATTGTTGCTGAGTGCTAGAATAAGGAACAATGATTTCAGATGAATAAATACCAAAAAGAGAAAGAGCCCATACACGACTTTTAGCTACCAAAACAGAAACTAATTCAAAGTAAGGGGTTACAACTTTCCCATGGCTGGCTGGGAGATGAAGCCATTCCAGGATACCCTGTGGCGAAAAAATTCTAGTGGGAGTATAAACAGTAGAAAGAACACAATAACACTAGCGGGAGTTGTTCTTCTTTTTTCCGGCAATTTATTTTTTTTTTAATTTTTATTGCATTATAGGTTTTGGGGTACATGTGCAGAATGTGGAAGACAGTTGCATAGGTACACACATGGCAGTGTGTTTTGCTGCCTTCCTCCCCCTCACTCACACTTGGCATTTATCCCCAGGCTATCCCTTCCCAGACCCCCCACTGTCCATCCCCCATTTCCCCCAATAGACCCCAGTGTGTAGTAGACGCCCTCCCTGTGTCCATGTGTTCTCATTTTTCTCACCCAACTATGTGTGAGAATATGTGGTATTTCTTATTCTGTTCTTGTGTCAGTTTGCTGAGAATGATGTTCTCCAGATTCATCCATGTCCTTACAAAGGACATAAACTCATCATTTTTGATTGCTGCATAATATTACATGGTGTATATGTGCCACATTTGCCCAATCCAGTCTATCACCAATGGGCATTTGGGTTGGTTCCAGGACTTTGCTATTGTAAACAGTGCTGCAATGAACATTCGTGTGCATGTGTCCTTATAATAGAATGATTTATAGTCCTTTGGATACATACCCAGTGAAGGAATTGCTGGGCCAAATGGAATTTCTATCTCTAGGTCCTTGAGGAATCGCCACACTGTCTTCCACAATGGTTGAAATAATTTACACTTTCACCAACAGTGTAAGAGTGTTCATTTTTCTCCACATCCTCTCTAGCATCTGCTGTCTCCAGATTTTTTAATGATCGCCATTCTAACTGGCGTGAGATGGTATCTCAATGTGGTTTTGATTTGCATCTCTCTAATGACCAGTGATGATGAGCATTTTTTCATGTGTTTGTTGGACTCATGTATGTCTTCTTTTGTAAAGTGTCTGTTCATATCCTTTGCCAATTTCTGAATGGGCTTGTTTTTTTTTCTGTAAGTCTGTTTGAGTTCTTTGTAAATTCTGGATACCAGCCCTTTGTCAGATGCGTAAACTGCAAAGATTTTTTCCCATTCTGATGGTTGCTGATTCACTCTAGTGACTGTTTCCTTTGCTGTGCAGAAGCTGTGGAGTTTGATTGGGTCCCATGTGTCTATTTTGGCTTTTGTTGCCAATGCTTTTGGTGTTTTGGTCATGAAGTCCTTGCCTACTCCTATGTCCTGAATGGTTTTGCCTAGATTTTCTTCTAGAGTTTTTATGGTGTCAGGTCTTATGTTAAAGTCTTTAATTCATCTGGAGTTAATTTTAGTGTAAGACGTCAGGAAGGGGTCCAGTTTCTGCTTTCTGCACATGGCTATCCAGTTTTCCCAACACCATTTATTAAACAGGGAATCCTTTCCCCATTGTTTGTTTTTGTCTGGTTTATCAAAGATTATATGGTTGTAGGTATGATGTGTTGCCTCCGATGACTCTGTTCTGTTCCATCGGTCTATAACTCTGTTTTGGTACCAGTACCACGCTGTTTTGATCACTATAGCCTTGTATAGTTTGAAGTCTGGAAGTGTAATGCCTCCCGCTGTGTTCATTTTGTTTAGAATTGACTTGGCTATGCGGGCTCGCTTTTGGTTCCATATGAAGTTCATGGTGGTATTTTCCAGTTCTGCGAAGAAATTCAATGGTAGTTTGATTGGGATAGCATTGATTGTGTAAATTACTTTGGGCAGTATACCCATTTTCACGATATTAATTTTTCCCAACCACGAACATGGAATGTTTTTCCATCTGTTTGTGTCCTCTCTTATTTCGTTGAGCAGTGGTTTGTAGTTTTCCTTAAAGAGATCCCTTACCTTCCTTGTGAGTTGTATTCCTAGGTATTTTATTTTCTTTGTAGAAATTGTAAATGGCAGTTAATTCTTGATTTGGTTCTCTTTAAGTCTGTTATTGGTGTACAGAAATGCTTGTGATTTTTGCACATTGATATTGTATCCTGAGAATTTGCTGAAGTTGCTTATCAGTTTCAGGAGTTTTTGAGCTGTTGTGCTTGGGTTTTCTAAGTATACAATCATGTCGTCTGCAAAGAGACAATTTGGCTTCCACCTTTCCTATTTGAATAATTTTATTTCTTTTTCTTGCCTGATTGCTCTGGCTAGAACATCCAGTACTATGTTGAATAGGAGTGGTGAGAGAGGACATCCTTGTCTAGTGCCAAATTTCGAACGGAATGCTTCCAGTTTTTGGCTGTTAAGTATGATATTGGCTGTTGGTTTGTTCTAAATACCTTTTACTACTTTGAGACATGTTCCATCAATACCAAGTTTATTGAGGGTTTTTAGCATAAAGGCCTGTTGAATTTTGTCAAATTCCTTCTCTGCATCAATTTAGATAATCATGTGGTTTTTGTTTTTGCTTCTGTTTATGTGGGGAATTACATTAATAGACTTGCATATGTTGAACCAGCCTTGCATCCCTGGGATGAATCCGACTTGATCATGATGGATAAGTTTTTTAATGTGCTGTTGTAATTGGTTTGCCAGATTTTATTGAAGATTTTTGCATCTATGTTCATCATGGATATTGGCCTGAAGCTTTCTTTTCTTGTTGAGTCTGTGCCGGGTTCTGGTATCAGGATGATGTTGGTCTCATAAAATCATTTGGGAAGTGATCTCGCTTTTTGAATTATTTGGAATAATTTCAGAAGGAATGGTACCAGATCCTCTTTGTGTGTCTGGTAGAATTCGGCTGTGAACCCATCTGGACCTGGGTTTTTTTTGTGTGTGATAGGCTCTTAATTGCTCCCTCAACTTCAGACCTTGTTATTGGTCTATTCATAGTTTTGGCTTCCTCTTGATTTAGGCTTGGGAGGACACAGGAGTCCAGGAATTTATCCATTTCTTCCTGGTTTACTAGTTTATGTGCATAGAGTTGTTTGTAGTATTCTCTGATGATGGTTTGAATTTCTGTGGAATCTGTGGTGATTTCCCCATTATCGTTTTTTATTTCATCTATTTGGTTATTCTCTTTTTTTTTATCAGTCTGGCTACTGGTCTGTCTATTTCGTTGAACTTTTTGAAAAACCAGCTCTTGGATTTATTGATTTTTTGAAGGGTTTTTCTTGTCTCTATCTCCTTCAGTTCTGCTCTCATCTTAGTTATTTCTTGTCTTTTGCTAGGTTTTGAGCTTTTCTGATCTTGCTCCTCTAGCTCTTTCAATTTTGACGATAGGGTGTCAATTTTGGATATCTCAATTCTTCTCATGTGGGCACTTATTGCTGTATATTTTCCTATACAGACTGCTTTAAATGTGTCCCAGAGATTCTGGTATGTTGTGTCTTCGTTCTCATTGGTTTCAAAAAACTTCTTTATTTCTGCCTTCATTTTATTGTTTATCCAATCAACATTTAAGGGCCAGTTGTTCAGTTTCCATGAAGCTGTGCGGTTCTGAGTTAATTTTTTGAATTCTGAGTTCCAACTTGATTGCACTATGGTCTGAGAGATGTTTTTTTTTTATGATTTCAGTTGTTTTGCATTTGCTGAGGAGTGCTTTACTTCCAATTATGTGGTCAATTTTGGAGTAGGTGTGATGTGGTGCTGAGAAGAATGTATATTCTGTGGATTTTGGGTGGAGAGTTCTGCAAACGTCTATCAGGTTTGCTTGTTCCAGGTCTGAGTTCAAATCCTGGATATCCTTGTTCATTTTTTTGTCTGGTTGATCTGTCTGACATTGACAGTGGAGTGTTAAAGTCTCCCACTATTTTTGTGTGGGAGTCTAAGTCTCTCTGTAAGTAATTAAGAACTTGCCTTATATATCTGGGTGCTCCTGCATTGGGTCCATATATATTTAGAATCATTAGCTCTTCTTGCTGTATGGATCCTTTTAACATTATGTAATGACCTCCTTTGTCCCTTTTGATCTTTGTTGCTTTAAAGTCTATTTTATCAGAGACAAGAATTGCAACTCCTGCTTTTATTTGATCTTCACTTGCTTGGTAAATCTTCCTCCATCCGTTTATTTTGAGCCTTTGTGTATCCTTGCATGTGAGGTGGGTTTCCTGGATACAGCACACAGATGGGTTTTGGTTTTTTATTCAATTTGCCAGTCTGTGTCTTTTGATTGGTGCATTTAGCCCATTTTCGTTTAGGGTGAATGTTGTTATGTGTGAATTTGATACTGCCATTTTGATGCTAGCCGGCTGTGTTGGCCATTGGTTCATGTAGATTCTTCATTTTGTTGATGCTCTTTAGCATTTGGTATGCTTTTAGGATGGCTGGTACTGGTTGTTCCTTTCTATGTGTAGTGCCTCTTTCAGGAGCTCTTGTAAAGCAGGCCTAGTGGAGACAAAATCTCTGAGTACTTGCTTGTTCATGAAGGATTTTATTTTTCCTTCACTTTTGAAGCTCAGTTTGGCTGGATATGAAATTCTGGGTTGAAAGTTTTTTTTTTAAGGATGTTGAATATTGCCCCCCACTCTCTTCTGGCTTGTGGAGTCTCTGCTGAGAGATCTGCGGTGAGTCCGATGGGCTTCCCTTTGTTGGTGACCCGACCTTTTCTTCTGGCTGCCCTTAGTATTTTCTCCTTTCTTTCGACCCTGGTGTATCTGACGATTATGTGGCTTGGGGTTGCTCTTTTTGTGGACTATCTTTGTGATGTTCTCTGTATTTCCTGGAGTTGAGTATTGATCTGTCTTTCTAGGTTGGGGAAATTATACTCAGTAATATCCTGAAGAGTGTTTTCCAGCTTGGATTCATTCTCTTCATCACATTCTGGTACACCTATCAAACATAGGTTGGGTCTCTTCACATAGTCCCACATTTCTTGGAGATTTTGTTCATTCCTTTTTGTGCTTTTTACTCTAATCTTAGTTTCTCATTTTATTTCATTGAGTTGATCTTCAACTTCTAATATACTTTCTTCTGCTTGGTCAATTCGGCTGTTGAAACTTGTGCATGGTTCACAAAGTTCTCCTGTTGTGTTTTTCAGCTCCTTCAATTCATTCATGTTCCTCTCTAAGTTTTCCATTCTCGTGATCATTTCCACGAATTTTTTTTTCAAATATTTTTTCAAAATTCTTAGTTCTTTTTGCACTGATTTAGAACATGTCCTTTTAGCTCACTGAAGTTTCTCATTATGCACTTTCTGAAGTCTGATTCCGTCATTTTGTCACAGTCATTCTCCGTCCAGCTTTGTTCCCTTGCTGGTGAGGAGTTTTGGTCTTTTGTACGAAGTGAAGTGTTTTGGTTTCTGATGTTTTTCTCCTTTTTCCGCTGGTTTCTTCCCATCTTTGTGGATTTATCGACCTATCGTCTTAGTAGTTGCTGATTTTTCAATTGGGTTTCTGAGTGGATGCCGATTGTTGATGATAAATTATTTATCTTACTTCGTTTTCCTCTCAATGGCCTAGCTCCTCTGCTGTATGAGTTCTGAAGTCCACTCCAGGCCCTGCTTATCTGGGGTACACCTGTAGCAGCTGCGGAACAGTGAGGGATGCTACCAGTTTTTTCTTCTGCTACCTTTTTCTCCAGAATGATGCCCGCCAAATGTCAGTCTGATTAGTCCTTTTTTGAGGTGACTCTTTGGATATACAGGGGTCAGGGAGCTGCTTGAGGAGACGGTCTGTGCTTTATAGAAGCTCCAGTGCTGAGCTGTGAGCTCCGTTGTTCATTCAGGGTTGTTGGGAGGATGTGTTTATGTCTGCTGCAACAGAACTCATAAAACACCCCTCCTTTTATTTCCCTTAGATGCTCTGTCTCAGGGGGTTGGGGCTTTCTTTATGAGTATCTGTTGCACTGTCCTGCCTGGCTAGGAGGTAGTCTATTCACTATTAGCCTGCCGAGGCTTTGCCCTGCTAGCGTGTGTCTGCCCTGCTGCCGCTGGCCCTGTTCTGCTGTAGTGCTCCACCCAGATGAGGGAGTCTTTCTGTTATGGCACGTTGCCTCGGCAACGGCAGGCTGAATCAGCACTGGGCGGTACATCAATAGGGGTGGATTGCGTCCATAGTGGTGGACGCCCATCCCCCACTGGGCTGCACTGTGCTAGATTCAACTGTGCTGGCAGCAAAGCTGTCAGCCCTGAGCCCCTCCAATCGCCACCCTGCTTGTCCCCATGAGGGTGGGACCCATGAAGCCCGATCACCCAGCTCCCTGCCTCAGAGTCCATCCTCTCTCTCTCTCTTTTCCTCTCTTCAAGGTGAACGGTCGACTCTCTCACTGGCGTCCCAGTAGCCTGCTGATAGGGCACTGGGATCCGTGCAATCTCCTGTGCCGCTGCCCACTGCACAGGCTCAGATCATGCTTCCCAAAAATCTCCTTGTCTGGCTCATTGTCCAAGTCCCATTCAATCAGATGGACGTGTCAATCTGCCCTTCCAAATCTCAGATTGCTGGTTTAACAGGGCACCCAGACCAGTGAGTTTTGTGCGGGAGCTGAGGCGCTGAAGCACCGGCTGAGCCATGTGAGACAGCCATGAAAGCCAGCTGTGCTTGCTTCCCGTGTCTCTCCCACACCTGGGATTTTCAACGTTCTGTAGGCAGAAAAGATCCGTCTGAGAATGCGGCTAGCACTCACCCTTTGCGCCTTCACTGGGAGCTGCAATCTTTAGTTGCCTCTACAATGCCATCTTGGATGAACCCCCCTAATTTTCAGAAGTCCAGGGAGTTGTTCTTAATTCGAAAAAGTTTTTGCTGGGACAAGGCATAATGAACTAATTGCAAAGCTGTCTTGGCGGGAGCTGTCAAAGAACGAGGGGAAGTTGGACTAGAGGGTCCTTTGAGAATATCAAATAAAGGCTTCATTTGTCTTGTGGTAAGCTTCAAGCTTGGGTGAATCCAGTTAATATCGCGTAAAAATTTCTGAAAGTCATGCAGTGTGGTTAAATTTTCTGTGGAGAGAATAAAAGTCTTAAAGAAAACTTGGTTAGATTCAATAAGCTTTCCCATATAATGGTAGGGAGTAGCAGTCTGAACTTTATCTGGTGCGATAACAAGGTGTTTTTTTTTTTTTGTCAGACAGGTTCACAAACATTCAAATGCTTGATAAGGAACGGTCTCAGTTAGAGCAGCTAAGGGGAGATCATCCATATAATGTAATAGTTGAATATCAGGGAATTGTTGATGAATGGGTAGGGTGGCTTTAGACACAAAAGTCTGACATAAGGTGCAGGTGTTAGCCATAACTTGAGGAAACACAATCCTCTCATACCGCTCATACGGTCAATCAAAATTAGTGGAAAGTACGCTAAAGGCAAAACGATGACAATCTGAGGGATGCAAAGGAATGGAAAAGAAACAATCTTTTAAATTAATCACTAACAGTTTCTAAGTCTGAAGTATAACAATAGGGGAAGATAGGCCGGGTTGTAAAAGGCCCATGACTTCCATAGTAGCATTAACTTTTCTTAAATCCTGTAAAAGCCTCCATTTACTGGAACGCTTCTTAATAACAAAGATAGGGCAATTCCAAGGACTATTAGTAAGTCTAATATGACCCGCAGAGATATGTTCCTGAACCAACTCACGAGCACCTGTAATCTTTTCATTAGAGAGAGGCCACTGCTCCACCTTCACTGGAGTATCTGATAACTAAGTAATTTTATCAGCATGGAAGTCGGGAATCACAGTGACCCCTAGGAAAAATATCCTAGGCCAGAAAAGTCAGTTTTCTTGGAAAAGGCAAGAGGCTCAGGATTTCCCTGCAAAGTTTTTCCCAAGCCCTTGCCAGGCAAGTAGCCCTGTTTAGTCATAATGTCAAGAGCAATGGGATTGGTCACCAATTGAGCTCCCATGGCTTCTAAAACATCATCGCCCTAAAGATTGAGTGGGATATGAGGAATTACATAGGGACGAAATGAGTCAGAGTGACCCTCATCATCAGTCCATGTTAATAAACTTGTAGATTGCATAGGATTGTTAGTCATTCCTATGCTTTGTAAAGAAGTCATAGCAGTAGTTGTAAGCCATTGAGAAGGCCAGTATTTATGAGAAATTTCACACATATAAGCCCCTGTGTCCAGGAGGCCTTTAAATGTTTTACCATTAATTTTAATGGTAAGTTCAGGTCTGGTATATGAAATAGCTTGAACCTAGTAAGCATAAGAAGAGGAAGGCTCAGGACCTTGGTTACTTATAACTTTAGTTGACAATTGAGAGCCAGCTGAGGTGTCAACAGGAATGAGAGTCAGTTGAACAAATGACAAATCAGGACTCAGCATGAGAACACTTTTAGTTGACTAAGCAAACACCTTAATTTCTCCTGAGTAATCAGCATTAACAACTCCATGTATTACATGTAGACCTCTTAAGGAACAGTTATTATGACCTAAAATAAGACTAATATATCCTGAGGGAAGAGGACTAAAAATCCCCGTAAGGATGGCTTGAGGTCCCATGTCAGGGGTTAATACCTGTTGGGCGGTGGATCAGAGGTCAGTGTTTCTCCACAGAGTTGAGAAATGGATTTGCGCTCGAACTCAGGATGGGAGCTTGAACATAAGATGTCCCAATATATTGTGGGGGTTGGGACCACTCCCACCTGGGAGTTTCCCAAAAGCTGAGGGAGGGGATTGCCCTGGGCATCATGCTTAGAGTGGCACTCGTTGGCCCAATGGGTGCCACGGCGACAGCGAGGACACAAACCTGGTGGACTTGATTGGGGTGATGGAATGACAGGAGAAGAATCAGAAGTTGTACCTGGGGGTTCTGGCAAAGCTAACATCTGAGGCTGTGGAGTAAAAGGAACTTGACAGTGTCTAGCCATATGGCCTAGATCGCCACAATAAAAACGTTTAAGGGGTGGTCTAGGTTGGTTGGGTCTTTGTTTTAAAAAGGCAGCAATAGGCATTCCTGCTTGAGCAGCTGCTAGAGCAAGACCTTGCTGATAAGCAGGTCCAATATCAGCGCAGATGCGAATATAATCAGTTAAGATGCCTTTATGTTTAAAGGGCCTCGTGGTTGCCTGATATGTTTTATTAGCATTTTCAAAAGCCAATTGCTTTACTAAAAAAAAGCTAGCCTCATCATTGCTAACCTGGCGTGTAACAGCCTGGAGGAGGCACCAGACAAACTCCTGAAAAGGCTCATCAGGTCCCCGACGAATTTTAGCAAGCTCCTCTGTTCTAACACTGAATGATGGTAATTGCCTCTAGGCACGAATAGCTAAGGAGGTAATCTGCATATAAGCCCCAGTAGGGTAGTTTAGCTTGTCGGGTAATTCCGAATGTGCTTTTCTCCCTAAAAGCATGTCTAGAGTCACTCGGGACTGCAGGCGGCGGATTTGAGTTGATTGGTCCAAAGCCGCATCCTCATAATAAGCCTTCCAAAGCAAAAAAATCACTACCAGAAAGACAAGCCATGGCAAGACGACCCCAATCACCCAGAGGGAGGGTTACAATACAAAGGTTATCTAAGATTGTTAAAATGTAAGGAGCAGTTAAGCCATATTGAGAAACAGCATTTTTCAAGTTTTTTGAAGTCTTAGCAAGGAGGGGTTCATAATTCCTGACTGGATTACTATCATTGCCCACAGTTTCAATAATGGGGTATGTAAGAGAAGCTTCAGGGCCCATAAGTCCTCTGCGAAGGGACATAAAGGCATGAGATAGTGGTGAAATAGGAGAAAGGGAAGTGGATTGCAAACGAACTGGAACGGGTGGTCCAAAGTGTTGTGACTGCTGGGTGATAGGAAAACACTGGTGCTGTTGAGAGAGAGCACGGGAGCAAATCAAAAGTAAATTTTGAAACTGACAAATTAAATCAGGAGGAAGAGTATGGGTGGAATGACCAGGAGTCTATTGTGCAAAAGTGGAATAACTGTCCACGACTACTTCAGCCACAGTCTCAAACACATCCATAGGCGGAGGCGCTGCATAAGAATGATGAGAGCCTCATTCTGTTAAATCAAGAGGATCAGGAGATAGTGGAGGAGGAGAGGCAAAAGCGGTCTCGGGGTACAAGGCGCGGCTGAGGGAGAAGTATGAATAGGAGAAAGGGAATCACGCAACTTAGGCCAAACGGAAAGCAAAATATCAGTTTGAGGTAGCGACGTATTGTGGGTAGAAAAGTGATCAACTTTTTCACCTATAACTTTCCAAGTGTCTTCATCCAAGAATCTACCCTTTGGAATCCACAGAAAAAGCTCGTGCACTATCTGCACAAATTTCTCAACAGTTTTTAGTTTAATCTCATGACCATGTGAATTAATCATATGTTGCAAAAGCTGTAAAAACTATTTATGCTCTTTAGATGTTATTTGCCCCTTGTTTTACTCCAAATTAAAAAGAAAATCATATATATCTGGAAAATACTCAGGATTCTATTATATAGGGCCACTTATTCAGAAACTCATTGAAGAATGCACACCTAGAGACTATTTGATATGACCCTTAACACAGTGACTCAGTGGAAAATGCACAGTTGAGAAATCGTCAAGAGGAAAGAGGCAGGAGTATATTTTATGCGTTCACTCGTTCAGAAACTCACTGAAGAGTACACACTTTGGTAATAGAGTCCAGGTCATATGGCCACTCAATCACAGCATTACCAAATAATGCACAATTGTGCAATAGTAAGGAGTCTATTTCATATGGCATTTCATTGAGAGATTCAGTGCATAAAAAAACAGCTGTGGAGTAGTCATGACCCTATTTAAGGTGATCAAAGTTAAGCAGGTCCGTGAATGATATACACAGTTGTGATATTTAAGAGATTATTTGATATGGACACTCATACAGAACCTCTTTGAATACCGCACATGTGTGGAATAATCACTAGTCTATTTTATATAACGATTTGATTGGAGAGTCAAAAAATAACCCACACCTGTGGAGTAAAATGGGGTCTATTTTATAAGGCCAGTTTTTCAGTTTTCAGTGAATAATATGTACATCTGACAACTCAGGAATCTCTTTCACATGGACACTTGTTCAGAGCCTCTGTGAATAATACTCCCCTCAGAAATAGTCAAGGGTCTACTTCAAATGGCTACACATTCAGAGTCTCTGTAAGTAATACACACCTAGGCAATATGCAAGAGTCTCTTTTTTATGCCCACTTAGTCAGTCTTATTCAATAATACACAACTGGGGAAGAGTTAAGAGTGAACTTCATGTAGCCACTCATTTAGTGCCTCAGTGAATAATGCACACCAGGGTAATAGTCGAGCACTTTTTGTATGGCCATTCATTTTGTGCCTCCCTGAATGATACACACCTGGGTAATCCTCATGATTCTATTTCATACTACCACTCATTTAGAACCTTTTTTTTAAGAAGGAAAGGAAAAAGAGGGGAAGAAAAAGAGGGAGAGAGAACAGAAATATTGCTTTATTCTATGAATGGGTATTAATAATGGTCGATCATTAGTTTGTGTATTTAAAGTGGAGAATACATATTTTATGTATCTAAAGTGGAGAGCTCTACAAATGCTTATTAAGTTTACTTGTTACTGATCTCAGTTCAAATTTTGGATATCCTTATTAATTTTCTGTCTCATTGATTCTAAATCTCTTTATGGGTCTTGTGTATCTGGGTGTTAGGATGCATTGATCCTTATACCACTCTATCTTTGTTGCTTTGAAATCTGTTTTATCAAATGCATGAATTGCAACTCCTTTTTGTTTATTTATTTGTTTTTGTTCTCCATTTGTTTGGTAGATCTTTCTCCAACCCTTTGTTTTGAGTCTTTGTGTATCTTTGGATATGAAATGGGTCTGGATGTAGTATACTGTTAGGATTTGGCTGTATGTTTTGATTGGGGAATTTAGTCAATTTCAATTTAGGATTACTGCCATTTGATGTTAACTGGCTATTTTATCCATTCATTGATGTAAATTTTTCTTTATGTTGATGCTCTTTACTATTTGGTATGTTTTTAGAAAGGCTAATACTGGTTGTTCCTTTCTGTGTGTAATGCTTGTTTCAGAAGTTTTTGTAAAGCAGGCCTGGTGGTAATAAAATCTCTGAGTACTTGCTTGTTCATAAAATATTTTATTTTTTCTTCAATTGTGAAGCTCAGTTTGGCAGGATATAAAGTTCTGGGCTGAAAGTTCTGTTCTTTAAGGATGTTAAATATCGGCCCCCACTCTCTTCTGGCTTGTAGGGTTTCTACTAAGATATCTGCTGTAAGTCTAATAGGCTTCCCTTTGTGGGTTACCTGACCTTTCTCTCTAGCTGCCCTTAGTATTTTCTCCTTTGTTTCAACCCTGGTGAATCTAATGATTATGTGTCTTGGGGTTGCTCTTCTTAAGGAATATCTTTGTGGTGTTCTCTGTATTACCTGAGGTTGAATAGTATCCTACTTTGCTAGATTCGGAAAATTCTACTGGATTATATCCTGAAGAGTAATTTCCAGCTGGGATTCATTCTCTCCATCACATTCAGGTATACCTATCAAACGTAGATTAGGTCTTTTCACATAGTCCCATAATTCTTGGAGACATTTCTCATTCCTTTTTATCCTTTTTTCTCTATTCTTGTCTTCTCGTTCCATTTCATTAATTTGGTCTTCGACCTCTGATATCCTTTCTTCTGCTTGATCAATTCGGCTATTCAAACTTGTGCATATTTCACTAAGTTCTTGTGTTGTGTTTTTCAACTCCATTAGTTCATTAATATTCCTCTCTATATTGTCCATTCTTTTTAACATTTCGTCTAATCTTTTTTCAAAGTTCTTAGTTTCTTTACATTGGGTTAGAAAAAGTTGTTTCAATTCCCAGAAGTTTTTTACCATCCACCTTCTAAAGCCTCCTTCAGATACTGGAACACAGTCCTCTTCCATTAGGGCTTGTTCCATTGCTGATGAGGAATTACTATCCCCTGTAGAGTGAGAGGGGTTCTGACTTTCGGTTTTCTCGGCTTTTTAGGCTGTTTTTTTTCCCTTTATTGTGATTTTATCCATCTGATGTCTTTACAATTAACGCCTTTCTGATTAAGTTCCTGAGAGGATGTCCAATTTATTGATTCCCAGTGCTGGAATCCGGGCAACCCACTGCGCCGGCCAAAACAGCAGCGATAAGACTGATGGTGCTCTTCTGCCTGGAAATCTCCGGTCTGGCTTCCTTCTTAAGTCTGCAACAAGCGGCTCTGTCTTCCTGGAGCTCCAAACACCAGTTAGTAGGGGAACCAGTCCCGCTCACTGTGCATGAAGAGCTGCGGCGCCGAGGCGATGTCAAAACCGCTGCACCGGCCACAGAAGTCGCGCTGGCGACCCGCGGGGCTCCTCCACTGGAAATCTTCTGGTCCGTGGGCGACGAAAATTTCTCTGAAAATGTGGCTTCCTCACGTTTTTCAAGCTATCACTGGGAGCTACGATCCCGAGCTGTTAGCGATCAGCCATCTTGGATCTCTCTCCCTCATTTAGATCCTTATGGAATAATTCACAATGGAGCAATAGTCAGGTGTCTATTTTACATGAACTCTCATTCAACGTTTCAGTGAATAATAAACTTCTATGAAGTAATTAGGATGCTGTTTAAGATAGCCACGAATTAAGTGGCTTCCTGAATGATACACACCTAGGTGATAGTCAGGATGCTCTTTCATATGAACTCTATTTCTGAGTATCACTGAGTAACACACACCTGTAGGAGTGTCAGGAGTCTGTTTGTTAAGGCCACTCATACATAACCTGTTTGAATAATTCACACATAGAGAACAATGAGAATTGTATATCATATGGCTACTCATTAAGACAAACAGTAAATAATGCACATGTGAAGTAATTAGAAGTCTGTTTTATATGGCCCCTCTTTCACAGCCTCACTGAATATTAAACACTTGTGATATAGCCTGGAGTCTATTTTTTTTTTTTTTTTATCTTTTTTTTTATTTTTTATTTATTTATTTATTTATTTATTTATTTATTTATTTTTATTTTTTTTTTTATTGCATTATAGGTTTGGGGGTACATGTGCAGAACGAGCAAGATAGTTGCATAGGTACACACATGGCAGTGTGCTTTGCTGCTTTCCTCCCCTTCACCCACACTTGGTATTCATCCCCAGGCTATCCCCCCCAGCCCCCCCCCGCTGTCCCTCCCCCATTCCCCCCAACAGTCCCCAGTGTATAGTAGACCGCCTCTCTGTGTCCACATGTTCTCATTTTTCTCACCCACCTATGAGCGAGTATATGCGGTATTTCTTTTTCTGTTCTTGTGTCAGTTTGCTGAGAATGATGTTCTCCAGATTCATCCATGTCCCTACAAAGGACACAAACTCATCATTTTTGATTGCTGCATAATATTCCATGGTGTATATGTGCCACATTTTCCCAGTCCAGTCTATCATCGTTGGGCATTTGGGTTGGTTCCAGGTCTTTGCTATTGTAAACAGTGCTGCAATGAACATTCGTGTGCATGTGTCCTTATAGTAGAACGATTTATAATCCTTTGGATAGATACCCAGTAATGGGATTGCTGGGTCAAATGGAATTTCTATTTCTAGGTCCCTGAGGAATCGCCACACTGTCTTCCACAATGGTTGAACTAATTTACACTCCCACCAACAGTGTAAGAGTGTTCCTATTTCTCCACATCCTCTCCAGAGTCTATTTTTTATGACCACTCATTCAGATAATCATTGAATAATTCACTCCTGCCAAATAGTCAGAAGTCTCTCTCGTATGGCCACTCATTGAGAGCCTTACTATATGTACACACCTGGGGAAATAGTCAGGATTTACTTTTATCCCCGCATTCAGAGTCTCACTGAATAATGCACACCTGTGGAATAGTTAGGAGACTTTTTCATGTGGTCTCTCATTTGGAGTGTCACTGAATAATGTGCTGTAGTCAGGAGTCTGTTTAATGTAGACATATATTCAGAAACTCAGTGAATAAGACTGACCATTGCTATAGTAAGAAATCTAATTAATATGGCCACATCTTCTGAGCCTCACTGAATAATACACCCCTGGAAAATAATTTGGAGTTCAAATTCGGTGGACATTGATTCAGAGCCTCGGTGAATAATGCACACCTGTGGAGTAGCCAGGAGTCTATTTCATTTGTACACAGATTCATAGCCTCAGTGGACAATATGAACGTCTGGGTTAGTCAGGATTCCATTTTGTATGGCCACTGACTCACAACCTCAGTGAATAATGCACAAATGTAAAGTGCTCAGCAGTCTATTTCATATAGCCACTCATTCATAGATTCGCTGAATAATACAAATATTTAAGATAGACAGCATTCTGTTTCATATGGTCACAGAAGAGCCTCACTGAGTAATACACACCAGGGGAAGTGTTAGGAGTGTACTTTATATAGCCTCTCATTTACAGCCTCAGGGAATAATGCACACGTGTGAACTAGACACTAGTCTATTTTATATAGCCACAAAATCAAAGCCTGAGTGAGTAATACACAAGTTAGAAATAGTCACTAATTTATTCCATATGCCTAAGTATTCAGAGTCAGAGTCAATAAAACACACCTGTGGCCTAGTCTGGAGACAATTTCATATGGCCAAAGTTTCAGAGCCTCAGTGAATAATACATACCTGTGGAACACTCAGGATGCTATTACATATGGCATCTATTTTAGAGCTTCATTGAATATGGAACACCTGTACTGTAGTCAGAATTCTACTTTGCATAGCCACATATTTAGAGCCTAACTGAATAATATACACCTTGAGAAAAGTCAGGATTCTATTTAATTTAGTTACTCATTTAGAGCCGAATATAATAACGGACGCCTGACGAGTATTAGGGAGTCTTTATTTTATGGCCACTCATTCAGAGCCTCACAGAATAATACAGAACTATGGAAAAGTCAGGAGTGTATTTCACATGGCCACTTATTTAGGACATCAGTGAAGAATTACATATATCTGAAAAATTCTCAGGATTCTATTATATGTAGCCATTTTTCAGAGACTCACTGAATAATGTACACCTGGGGAATCGTCTTTAGACTATTTGATATAACCATTCACCCAGTGACTCAGTGTAAAATGCACATCTGAGAAATAATCAAGAGGATAGAGTCCGTATTCTATTTTATCTTGTCACTCATTCAGAATCTCACTGAAAAATACACAGCTTGCTAAAACTCAGAGTCCAGGTTACACGGCCTCTCAATCACAGCATTACCTAATAATGCACAATGGTGCAATAGAAAGAAGTGTATTTCATACCGCCTCTCATTCAGAGCTTCAGTGCATAATAAACAGCTGTGGAGTAGTCAGGACCCTATTTAAGGTAGCCCAAAATTAAGCAGCTCTAGGAATGATACACACATGTGTGATAGTTAGGAGACTATTTGATATGGACACTCATACAGAACCTCTTTGAATACAGCACATGTGGGAAATAATCACTAGTCTATTTCATATGGTGATTCGCTTGGAGAGTCAAAAAAATAACACACACCTGTGGAGGAAAATGGGGTCAATTTCATAAGGCCACTCTTTCAGTGTTGCAGGGAATAATATGTATATCTGATAAGTCAGGAATCTCTTTCACATGGCGACTCGTTCAGGGCCTCTGTGAATAACACTACCCTCAGAAATAGTCAAGGTTCTACTTCAAATGGTTACACATTCAGAGTCTCTGTAAGTAACGCACACCTGGGAAATACACAAGAGTCTCTTTTTTATGACGACTTAGTCAGAGTCTCATTCAATAATACACACCTGGGGAAGATTTAAGAGTCCACTTTATATAGCCACTCATTTGGAGCCTCAGTGAATAATGCACCCCAGTGTAATAGTCGAGCATTTTTTATATGGCCACTCATTCTGTGCCTCCCTGAATGATACACACCTGGGTAATCCTCAGGATTCTATTTCATACTATAACTCATTTAGAACTTTAGTGAATAATTAACAATGGAGCAATAGTCAGGTGTCTATTTTATATGGAATCTCGTTCAAGTTTCCAGTGAATAATGAAATTCTCTGGAGTAATAAGGACGCTGTTTAAGATAGCCACGAATTGAGGGAATTTTCCAAGATGGCACCATAAAAACAATTCAGGATTTCAGCTCTCAGTGAAAGTGCAGAGGGTGAGTCCTACCCGCATTCTCAGACGGACCTTTGTTGCCTACAGAGCGGGAAATTCCCAGGTTTAGGAGAGACACGGAACGCCAGAGCAGCCAACGTTTTGGCTCCCGTGGACTGTTTGTCTGGCGCCACAGCGCAGCGGCAACAGAAACAAATCTCACTTGTCTGGGTGCCCTGTTAAACCGGCAATCTGGGATTTTGAAGGGAAGATTGACATGTCCATCTGATTAAATGGGACTTGGACAATGAGCCAAACCAGGAAATTCCTGGGAAGCATGATTTGAGCCAGTGCAGTGGGCAGTGGAACTGGATAACAGAGGGATCCCTGTGCCCTATCAGCAGGCTACGGGGGCTCCAGTGAGAGAGTCAACCGTTCAAATTGTGGAGAAAAAGAGAGAGAGAGAGAAAAAGGACTCCTTGAGGCAGGGAGCCAGGTGATCAAGCTCAGTGGGTCCCACCCTCATGGGGACAAGCAGGGTGGTGATTAAAGGCACTCGGGTTTGAGAGTTTTGCTGCAGGTACAGCTGAATCCAGGACCGTGCAGCCTGGTGGGGGAGGGGCGTTCGCCACTAGGGACACAGTCCACCCCTACTGAGGTACATGCCCAGAGCTGAGGCAGCCTGCCATTGCCGAGGCAACCCGCCATGACAGAGAGACTCCACCAGCAAAGCAGAGTGCACCACAGTAGAAGGGAGCCTCATGGCAGCAGGTCAGACCCACGCTTGCAGAACGGATTCTCAGCAGGCAAATAGTGAATAGACTACCTTCTAGACAGGCAGGAAAGTGCAACAGATAGTCATAAAGAAAGCCCGAGCTCCCTGAGAAAGAGCATCTGAGAAAAAAAATGGGGGCTTTATAAGTTCTGTTGCAGCAGACCAAAACACAGGTGCCCAAAAACCCTGATTGAACAACGGAGCTCAAAGCTCAGCACTGGATCTTCTATAAAGTACAGATCGTCCCCTCAAGCAGCTCCCTGACCCCTGTATATATAAAGAGTTACCTCAAAAGAAAAGGACTAATTAGACTGACATTTGGCGGGTATCATTCTGGGACAAAGATAGAAGAAAAAGAACTGGTAGCAGCCCTCACTGTTTTGCAGCTGATACAGGTGTACCCCAGACAAGCAGGGCTTGGAGTGGACTTGAAAACTCCTACAGCAGAGGGGCTATACCATTAGAAGGTAAACTAAGCAACAGAAATAGTTCATCATCAACAATCTGGGAGTCCACTAAGAGACCCAATTGAAAAATCAGCAAGTACTAAGATGACAGGTGGATAAATCCACAAAGATGAGAAGAAACCAGCGCAAAAAGAAGAAAAACACCCCAAAACAAAACACCTCACCTCCTACAAAGCACCAAAACTTTTCACCAGCAAGGGAACAAAGCTGGACAAAGAATGAGTCATCAAAATGACGGAATCAGCCACCAGAAGGTGGATAATGAGAAACTTCAGTGAGCTAAAAGAACGTGTTCTATATCAATGCAAAGAAACTAAGAACCTTGAAAAAAGATTTCAAAAAAGATTTGAGGAAATGATAACAAGAATGGACAACTTGGAGAGGAATATGAATGAATTGAAGGAGCTGAAAAACAGAACACGAGAATTTCGCGAAGCATGCACAAGTTTCAACAGTCGAATTGACTAAGCAGAAGAAAGAATATCAGAAGTCGAAGATAAACTCAGTGAAATAGAAGGAGAAACCAAGATTGGAAAAAAAAGCAAAACAAGAAATGAATAAAATCTCCAAAAATTGTTGGACCATGGGAAGAGACCTAATCTACATTTGATAGGTGTACCAGAATGTGATGAAGAGAATGAATCCAAGCTGGAAAATACTCTTCAGGATATTATCCAGAAAAATTTCCCAAACCTAGCAAGAGAGGTCAATACTCAACTCCAGGAAATACAGAGAACACCACAAAGATACTCCGCAACAAGAGCAACCCCAAGGCACATAATCATCAGATTCACCAGGGTTGAAATAAGGAGAAAATACTAAGGGCAGCCAGAGAGAAAGGTCGGGTCACCCACAAAGGGAAGCCCATCAGA
Organism: Saguinus oedipus; assembly: GCA_031835075.1. Classification (NCBI taxonomy): domain Eukaryota; kingdom Metazoa; phylum Chordata; class Mammalia; order Primates; family Cebidae; genus Saguinus; species Saguinus oedipus. Next base: position 30,743,473 of record CM063180.1, on the reverse strand, counting down.
CTCACAGCAGATGTCTCGGCAGAGACTCTAAAACCAGAAGAGAGTGGGGGCAAATATACAACATTTTTACATAAAATAAATATCAACTCAGAATTTCATATCCAGCCAAACTGAGCTTCATAAGTGAAGAAAAAATAAAATTATTCACGGACAAGCAAGTACTCAGAGATTTTGTCACCGCTAGGCCTGCTTTACAAGAGCTCCTGAAAGAGGCACTACACATAAAAAGAAACAACCAGTACCAGCCATGCTGAAAGCATAACAAATGCTAAAGAGCATCAACAAAAGAAAGAATCTACATGAACCAATAAGCAAAATAACCGGCTAGCATCAAAATGGCAGTATCAAATTCACACATAACAATATTAACCCTAAATGTAAATGGGCTCAATGCACCAATCAAAAGACACAGACTGGCAAATTGGACAAAAATCCAAATTCCATCAGCGTGCTGTATCCAGAAAAACCATCTCACATTCAAGGATACACAAAGGCTCAAAATAAAGGGATGGAGGAAGGTTTACCAAGCAAATGGTGAGCTAAAAAAAAGCAGGAGTTGCAATTCTCGTCTCTGATAAAATAGACTTTAAAGCAGCAAAGATCAAAAGAACCAAGGAAGGTAATTACATAATGGTAAAAGCATCCATACAACAAGAGCTAATGATTCTAAATATGTATGCACACAATGCAAAAGCATCCAGATATATAAGGAAGTTCTTAATGATTTGCAAAGAGAGATAGACACCCACACAATAATAGTGGGAGACTTTAACACACTACTGTCAGTATCGGACAGATCAACCAGACAGAAAATTAACAAAGATAACCAGAACATGAAATCAGACCTGGAACAAGCAAACCTGATAGACATTTACAGAACTCTCCACCCCAAATGCACAGATTATGTATTCTTCTCACCACATCACACCTACTCCAAAATTGACCACATAATTGGAAGTAAAGCACTTCTCAGCAAATGAAATACAACTGAAATCATAAAAAACAGTCTCTCAAACCATAGTGCCATCAAGTTAAAAGTCAGAATTCAGAAACTAACTCAGAATCACAGAGCTTCATGAAAACTGAAAAACTGGCACTTGACTGTTGATTGGATAAACAATGAAATGAAGGCAGAAATAAAGAAGTTATTCAAAACCAACGACAATGAAGACACAAAATACCAAAATTTTGGAGACACATTTAAAGCAGTCTGTAGATAAAAATACATAGCAATAACTGCCCACATGAGAAGAGTGGAGAGATCCAAAATTGTCACCCAATCACGAAAATTGAAAGAGCTAGAGGAGCAAGATCAAAAATACTCAAAACCAAGCAGAAGACAAGAAATAACTGAGGTCACAGCAGAACTGAAGGATATAGTGACAAGAAAAACCCTTCAAAAAATCAATAAATCCAAGAGCTGGTTTTCCAAAAAGATCAACATAATAGACAGACCACTAGACAGACTGATAAAAAAGAAAAGAGAGAACAACCAAATAGATGCAATAAAAAACGATAATGGGGAAATCAACACAGATTCCACAGAAACTCAAGCCATCATCAGAGAATATTACAAACAACTCTCTGCACATAAACTAGTAAACCAGAAAGAAATGGATAAATTCATGGACACCTTTGTCCCCCCAAGCCTAAACCAGGAGGAAGCCGAAACTAGGAATAGACCAATAACAAGGTCTGAAGTTGAGGCAGAATTGAGAGCCTACTACACAAAAAAAGCCCAGGTCCAGGTGGGTTCACAGCTGGATTCTACCAGACACACAAAGAGAATCTGGTACCATTCCTTCTGAAATTATTCCAAATAATTCAAAAAGAGGGAACCCTTCTAAAATCATTTTATGAGACCAACATCATCCTGATACCAGAACCCGGCAGAGACTCGACAAGAAAAGAAAACTTCAGGTCAATATCCATGATGAACATAGATGCAAAAATCTTCAATAAAATACTGGCAAACCGAATGCAACAGCACATTAAAAATCTTATCCTTCATGATCAAGTAGGATTCATCCCCGGGATGCAAGGCTGGTTCAACATATTCAAGTCTATAAAGGTAAATTACCACATAAACAGAACCAAAAACAAAAAACACTTGATTATCTCAATTGATGCAGAGAAGATATTTGACAAAATTCAACAGCCTTTTTGCTAAAAACCCTCAATAAACTTGGTATTGATGGAACATATCTCAAAGTAATAAAAGCTATTTATGACAAACGAACAGCCAATATCATACTTAATGGGCAAAAACTGGAAGCATTCACTTTCAAATCCAGCACTAGACAAGGATGCCCTCTTTCACCACTCCTACTCAACATAGCACTGGAAGTTATAGCCAGAGCAATCAGGCAAGAATAATAAATAAATGGTATTCAAATAGGAGAGTTGGAAGCCAAATTGTCTCTATTTGCAGATGACATAATTGTATACCTAGAGGACCCCACCACCTCAGCACAAAAGTTTCTGAAACTGATAAACAACTTCAGCAAATTCTCAGGATATAAAATCAATGTGCAAAAATCACAAGCATTCCTATACACCAATAACAGACTTAAAGATAACCAAATCAAGAACAAACTGCCATTCACAATTGCTACAAAGAAAATAAAATACCGAGGAATACACCTCACAAGGAACGTAAGGGTCCTCCTTAAGGAAAACTACAAACCACTACTCAACGAAATAAGAGAGGACACAAACAGATGGAGAAACATTCCATGTTCGTGGTTAGGAAGAATCAATATTGTGAAAATGGCTATAATGCCCAAAGTAATTTACACAGTCAATGCTATCCCCATCAAACTACCATTGAATTTCTTCACAGAACTGGAAAAATCCACCATGAACTTCATATGGAACCAAAAGCGAGCCCGAATGGCCAAGTCAATTCTAAGCAAAAAGAACAAAGCGGGAGGCATCACACTACCAGACTTCAAGCTATACTACAAGGCTACAGTAATTAAAACAGCACGGTACTGATACAAAAACAGAGTTATAGACCAGTGAAACAGAACAGAGTCAACAGAGTCATCGGAGGCAACACAACATATCTGCAACCATATAATCTTTGATAAACTAGACAAAAAAATGCAATGGGGAAAGGATCCCCTGTTTAATACATGGTGTTAAGAAAACTGGATAGCCATGTACAGAAAGCAGAAACTGGACCCCTTTCTGACACCTTACACTAAAATTAACTCCAGATGGATTAAAGACTTAAACATAAGACCTGGCACCATAAAAAACCCTAGAAGAAAATCTAGGCAAAACCATTCAGGACATAGGAGTAGGCAAGGACTTCATAAACCAAACACCAAAAGCATTGGCAACAAAAGCCAAAATAGACAAATGGGACCTAATCAATCTTCACAGCTTTTGCATGGCAAAAGAAACAGTCACTAGAGTGAATCAGCAATCATTAGAATGAGAAAAATCTTTGCAGTTTACCTAACTGACAAAGGGCTGATATCTAGAATTTACAAAGAACTCAAACAGATATACCGGAAAAAATCAAACAAGCCAATTCAAAAATGGGAAAAGGATATGAGCAGACATTTTAGAAAAGAAGACATACATGAGGCCAAGAAACACATGAACAAATGGTCATCATCACTGGTCATTAGAGAGATGCAAATAAAAACCACATTGAGATATTATCTTATGCCAGTTAGAATAGCGATCAAAAAATCTGGAGACAACAGATGCTGGAGAGAATGTGGAGAAATGGGAGCACTCTTACACTGTCGGTGGGAATGTAAATTAGTTCACCCATTGTCGAAAACAGTACAGTGATTCCTCAAGGATCTAGAAATAGAAATTCCATTTGACCCAGCAATCCCATTACCGGGTATATATCCAAAGCATTATATATCTTTCTACTATAAGGACACATGCACACGAATGTTCATTGCAGCACTGTTTACAATAGCAAAGACCTGGAACCAACCCAAATGCCCATCGATGATAAACTGGACACGAAAAATGTGTCACATATACACCATAAAATATTATGCAGCAATCAAAAATGATGAGTTTTTGAGCAGTTCCAAGATGGCGTCATAGAAACAGCTCGGGATTGCAGCTCTCAGTGAAGGCGCAGAGGATGAGTCCTAGCTGCATTTTCAGACGGACTTTTGTAGTCCACATAACTGGCAAGTTCCCAGGTTTAGGAAAGACACAGGAGAGAAGAACAGACTGCTTGCATGGCTGTTTTGGCTGGCGCCGCGCTGCAACGCCGCGGCAGCCTGGACAGAGCTCACTGATCTGAGTTCTCTGTTAAACCGGCAATCTGAGTTTTGGGAGGGCAGATTGACATTTCCATTTGATTGAACAGGACTTGGATGGTCAGCCAGACCAGGAGATTCCTGGGAAGAGCAATTAGTGCTGGTGCAGTGGGCCACCACAGGGGAGATCGCAAGGATCCCAGTGCCCAATCAGCAGGCGACTGGGGCGCCTGTGAGAGAGTCAACAATTCAATCTGAAAAGAAAAAGAGAGAGAGAGAGGAGGGACTCTGAGGCAGGGAGCCAGGTGATCGGGCTCGGCGGGTCCCATCCTCACAAGAACAAGCAGCATGGAGATTCGAGGCGCTCCAGGTTGAGAGTTTGCTGCGGGGTCAGCTGAATTCAAATGGTGCAACTCGGTGTGGGAGGGGCGTCCACCACAACGGATGCAATCCATCCGTACTAAGGTACTGCCCACTGATGATGCAGCGTGCGGTTGGTGAGGCAACCAGCCATAATAGAGAGACGCCACCAACAGTGCAGAGCGCACCACAGTAGAACAGAGACCCTCAGCAGCAGGTTGGACCCGTGCTAGCAGGGCAGAGCCCCAGAAGGAAAATAGTGAATAGACTGCCTCCTAGCTGGGCAGGAAAGTACAACAGATACTAATAAAGAAAACGCCAACTCCCTAAGACAGAGCATCTGAGGGAAAAGAAATGAGGGGGTGCTTTTATAAGTTCTGCAGCAGACACGTTCGCCCAGCAATCCTGATTGAAAAACAGAGCTCACAGCGCAGCAGTAGAGCTCCTATAAAGTACAGACCATCTGCTCAAGCAGCTTCCTGACCCCTGTATATCCAAAGAGCAACCTCAATAAAGGACTAATCAAACTGACATTTGGTGGGCATCGTTCTGGGACAAAGATGGCAGAAGAAGAAACCGGTAGCATTCCTCACGGTTCCGTACCTGCTACAGGTGTACACGAGAGAAGCAGGGCCTGGAGTGGACCTAAGCACTCATACAGCAGAGGGGCTAAACCGTTAGAAGAAAAACTAAATAACAGAAATATTTCATCATCAACAACCTGGGCGTCCACTAAGAGACCCAATCAAAAAGTCAGCAACTACTAAGACGACAGGTGGATAAATCCACAAAGATGGGAAGAAACCAGCGCAAAAAGGAGGAAAACACCCGAAACCAAAACACTTCACCTCCTACAAAAGACCAAAACTCCTCACCAGCAAGGGAACAAAGATGGATGGAGAATGAGAATGATAAAATGATGGAATCAGACTTCAGAATGTGGATAAAGAGAAACTTCAGTGACCTAAAAGAACATGTTCTAAATCAATGCAAAGAAACTAAGAACCTTGAAAAAAGATTTAAAAAAAGATTCGAGGAAATGATAACAATAATGGACAACTTAGAGAGGAATATGAATGAATTGAAGGAGCTGAAAAACACAACTTGAGAACTTCGCAAAGCATGCACAAGTTTCAACAGCCGAATTGACCAGGCAGAAGAAAGAATATGAGAAGTCGAAGATCAACTCAATTAAATGAAAAGGGAAACCAAGATTAGAGAAAAAAGCGCAAAGAGGAATGAACAAAATCTCCAAGAAATGTGGGACTATGTGAAGAGACCTAACCTACGTTTGATAGGCATACCAGAAGGTGATGAAGAGAATGAATCCAAGCTGGAAAACACACTTCAGAATGTTATCCATGAAAATTTTCCTAACCTAGCAAGGCAGGCCAATACTCAACTCTAGGAAATACAGAGAACACCACAAAGATATTCTGCAAGAAGAGCAACCCAAAGGCACATAATCGTCAGATTCACCAGGGTTTAAATGAAGGAGAAAATACTAAGGGCACCCAGAGAGAAGGGTCGGGTCACCCACAAAGAGAAGCCCATCAGACTCACAGCAGATCTCTCGGCAGAAACTCTACAAGCAAGAAGAGAGTGGGGGCCAATATTCAACATCCTTAAAAAAAAGAACTTTCAAACCAGAATTTCATATCCAGCCAAACTGAGCTTCATCAGTGAAGGAAGAATAAAATCTCTTGCCAACAAGCAAGAACTCAGAGATTTTGACCCCACCAGGCCTGCTTTACAAGAGCTCCTGAAAGAGACACTACACATAGAAGGAAACAACCAGTACCAGCCATTCTAAAAGCATACCAAAGGCTAAAGAGCATCAACAAAATGAAGAATCTGCATCATCCAAGGGACAAAACAGCCAGATACCATCTAAATGGCAGTATCAAACTCACACATAACAATATTAACCCTAAATGTAAATGGGCTAAATGCACCAATCAAAAGACACAGACTGGCAAATTGGATATAAAACCAAAACCCATCGGTGTACTGTATCCAGGAAACGCATCGTACATGCAAAGATTCACAAATGCTCAAAAGAAAGGGATGGAGGAAGATTTACCAAGGAAATACAGAGCAAAAAATCAAAACAGGAGTTGCAATTCTCATCTCTGATAAAATATACTTAAAAGCAACAAAGATCAAAAGGGACAAAGAAGGTCATTACATAATGGTAAAAATATCGATACAACAAGAAGAGCTAATGATTCTAAATATATATGAACCCAATACAGGAGCACCTAGATATATAAGACAAGTTCTTAATGACCTACAAAGAGACTTAGACTCCCACACAATAATAGTGGGAGACTTTAACACTCCACCGTCAATATCAGACAGATCAACCAGACAGAAAATAAACAAGGATATCCACGGCTTGAACTCAGACCTGGAACAAGAAAACCTGATAGACATTTACAGAACTCTCCACCCCAAATCCACAGAATATACATTCTTCTCAGCACCACATCACACCTACTCCAAATTTAACCACATAATTGGAAGGAAAGCACTCCTCAGCAAATGCAAAACAACTGAAATTATAACAAACAGTCTCTCAGACCATAGTGCAAACAAGTTAGAACTCAGAATTAAGAAACCAACTCAGAACCACACAGCTTAATGGAAACTGAACCACTGGCTCTTGAATGTTGATTGGATAAACAATGAAATGAAGGCAGAAATAAAGAAGTTCTTTGAAACCAAAGAGAATGAAGACAAAACATACCAGAATCTCTGGGACACATTTAAAGCGGTCTCCAGTGTAAAATATATATCAATAAGTGCCCACATGAGAAGAGTGGAGAGATCCAAAATTGACACCCTATCGTCAAAATTGAAAGAGCTAGAGGAGCAAGATAAAAAATCTCAAAACCTAGCCGAAGACAAGAAATAACTAAGATCAGAACAGAACTGAAGGAGATAGAGTCAAGAAAAACCCTTAAAAAATCAAAAAATTCAAGAGCTGGTTTTTCGAAAAGATCAGCAAAATAGACCACTAGCCAGACTGATATAAAAGAAGAGAGAGAATAAGCAAATAGATGCAATAAAAAAGGATAAAGGGTAAATCACCACAGAATCCACAGAAATTCAAACCATAATTAGGGAATGCTGCAAACAATTCTATGCACAAAAAGAAGTAAACAAGGAAAAAATGAATAAATTCTTGGACACCTGTGTCCTCCCAAGCCTAATCCACGAGGAAGCCGAAACTATGAATAGACCTATAACAAGGTCTGAAGTCGAGAAAGCAATTAAGAGCCTACCACAAAAAAAAAACCCTGGACCAGATGGGTTCAGAGTCTAATTCTACCAGACACACAAAGAAGAGCTGGTACCATTTCTTCTGAAACTATTCCAAATAATCCAGAAAGAGAGAACCCTTCCCAAATTAATTTATGAGACCAACATCATCCTGATACCAAAACCAGGCAAAGACTCAACAAGTAAAGAAAACTTCAGGCCAATATCCATGAGGAACATAGATGGAAAAATCTTCAATATAATACTGGCAAATCGATTGCAACAGCACATTATAAAACGTATTCATCATGATCAAGTAGGATTCATCTCGGGGATGCAAGGCTGGTTCAACATATGCAAGTCTATAAACGTAATTCACCACATTAACAGAACCAAAAATAAAAACCACATCATTATCTCAATTGATGCAGGAAGTTATTTGACAAAATTCAGCAGCCCTTTATGCTAAAGACTCTCAATAATCTCGGTATTAATGGAACATATCTCAAAGTAATAAAAGCTATTTATGACAAACCAACAGCCAATATCATACTTAATGGGCAAAATCTGGGAGCATTCCATTTGAAATACGGCACGAGACAAGGATGCCCTCACTCACCTATCCTATTCAACATAGTACTGGAAGTTCTAGCCAGAGCAATCAGGCAAGAAAAAGAAATAAAGGGTATTCGAATAGAAAAGAAGGAAGCCAAATTGTCTCTATTTGCAGACGACATGATAGTATACCAAAAGACCCCATCACCTCATCCCAAAAACTCCTGAAACTGATAAGCAACTTCAGCAAAGTCTCAGGGTATAAAATCAACGTGCAAAAATCGCAAGCATTCTTATACATTAATAACAGACTTAAAGAGAACCAAATCAAGAATAAACTGCCATTCACAATTGCTATGAAGGGAATAAATTACCAAGGAATACAACTCACAAGTAACGTAAGGGAACTCTTCAAGAAAAATTACAAACTACTGCTCAACGAAATAAGAGAGGACACAAACAGATGGAGAAACATTCCATGTTCCTGGTTAGAAAGAATCAATATCGTGAAAATGACTATACGGCCCAAAGTAATTTACACAATCAATGTTATCCCCATCAAGCTCCCAATGAATTTTCTCAAAGAACTGGAAAAAACCACCATGATCTTTATATGGAACCAAAAGAGAGCCCGCATAACAAAGACAATTCTAAGCAAAAAGAATACATGGAGAGGCATCACACTACCAGACTTCAAACTATACTACAAGGCTACAGTAATCAAAACAGCATGGTACTGGTACCAAAACAGAGATATAGAAAAATGGAACAGAACAGAGGCATTGGAGGCAAATCAACATATCCACAACCATATAATAATTGATAAACCAGACAAAAACAAGCAATGGGGAAAGAATTCCCTGTTTAACAAATGGTGTTGGAAAAACTGGCTAGCCATGTGCAGAAAGTAGAAACTGGACCACTTCTTGACACCGTTTAGTAAAATTAACTCCAGATGGATTAAAGACTTAAACGTAAGACTTGGAAACATAAAAATCCTAGAAGAAAATCTAGGCAAAACCATTCAGGACATAGGAGTAGGCAAGGACTTCATAACCAAAACACCAAAAGCATTGGCAACAAAAGCCAAAATAGACGAATGGGACCTAATCAAACTCCACAGCTTGTGCACGGCAAAAGAAACAGTCACTAGAGTGAATCGGCAACCAACAGATTGGGAAAACATCTTTGCAGTTTACCCAATTGAAAAAGAGCTGATATCTAGAATTTACAAAGAACTCAAACAGACTTACAGAAAAAAACTAGCAAGCCCATTCAAAAATGGGCAAAGGATATGAACAGACACTTTACCAAAGAAGACATACATGAGGCCAACAAACACATGAAAAAATGCTCATCATCACTGGTCATTAGAGAGATGCAAATCAAAACCACATTGAGATACCATCTCATGCCAGTTAGAATGGAGATCGTTAAAAAATCTGGAGACAGCAGATGCTGGAGAGGATGTGGAGAAATAGGAACACTCTTACACTGTTGATAGAAGTGTAAATTAGTTCAACCATTGTGGAAGACGTTGTGGCAATTCCGCAAGGACCTAGAAATAGAAATTCCATTTGACCCAGCAATCGCATTACTGGGTATATATTCAAAGGACTATAAATCGTTCTACTATAAGGACACATGCACACGAATGTTCATTGCAGCACTGTTTACAATAGCAAAGACCTGGAACCAACCCAAATGCCCATTGATGATAGACTGGACTGGAAAAATGTGGCACATATACACCATGGAATATTATGCAGCAATCAAAAATGATGAGTTTTTGTCCTTTGTATGGACATGGATGAATCTGGAGAACATCATTCTCAGCAAACTGAAACAAGAACAGAAAATGAAATACCGCATATTCTCACTTATAGGCAGGTGAGAGAAATGAGAACACATGGACACAGGGAGGGGGTCTACTACACACTGGGGTCTATTGGGGGTAATGGGAAAGAGAGAGCGAGGGGGGCTGGGGAGGAATAGCCTGGGGATAAATGCCAAGTGTGGGTGATGAGGAGGAAGGCAGCAAAACACACTGCCATGTGTGTACCTATGCAACTATCTTGCACGTTCTGCACATGTACCCCAAAACCTAAAATGCAATAAAAATTTTTTAAAAATTATCTTTTTGTTTATAGAAAAATATACAGGATGCTACATTTTATATAAAAATAATGCGAAAATGTAAGTATAATTATATGTATTTGATTATTTTGCAAAAGAAACACTGAGAAAAATAAGCCAGAAAGTATTAAAAACAATTACTTTTATGAAAAACAAAAATGATGAGTTTGTGTCCTTTGTAAGGACATGGATGAATCTGGAGAACATCATTCTCAGCAAACTGACACAAGAACAAAAGGAAATACCGCATATTCTCACTCACAGGCGGGTGAGAAAAATGAGAACACATAAACAAGGGAGGGGGTCTATTACACACTGGGGTCTATTGGGGGAATGGGAGAGGGACAGCGGGGAGGGGAGCTGGGGAAATATAGCATGGGGAGAATTACCAAATGTGGGTGAAGCAGAGGAAGAATCAAAACACACTGCCATGTGTGTACCTATGCAACTATCTTGCACGTTCTGCACATGTAACACAAAAACCTAAAATGCAATAAAAATTGAAAATTTATGGTGCCAGGTCTTATGTTTAAGTCTTTAATTCATCTGGAGTTAATTTTAGTGTAAGGTGTCAGGAAGGGGTCCAGTTTCTGCTTTCTGTACATGGCTAGCCAGTTTTCCCAACACCATTTATTAAATAATCCTTTCCCCATTGCTTGTTTTTGTCTGGTTTATCAAATATAATATGGTTGTAGATATGTTGTTTTGCCTCCGATGCTTCTGTTCTGTTCCATTGGTCTATATCTCTGTTTTGTTACCAGTACCATGCTGTTTTGATTACTGTAGCCTTGTAGTATAGTTTGAAATCTGGTAGTGTGATGCCTCCCGCTGTGTTCTTTTTGCTTAGAATTGACTTGGCTATGCGGGCTCTGTGGCACATATACACCATGAAATATTATGCAGCAATCAAAAATGACGAGTTTGTGTCCTTTGTAAGGACATGGATGAATCTGGAGGACATCATTCTCAGCAAACTGACACAAGAACAGAAAAAGAAATACCGCATATACTCACTCATAGGTGGGTGAGAAAAATGAGAACACATGGACACAGGGAGGGGGTCTACTACACACTGGAGTCTATTGGGGGGAATGGGGGAGGGACAGTGGGGGGCTGGGGAGGGATAGCCTGGGGATGAATGCCAAGTGTGGGTGAAGGGGAGGAAGGCAGCAAAACACACTGCCATGTGTGTACCTATGCAACTATCGTGCACGTTCTGCACATGTACCCCGAAACCTATAATGCAATAAAAAATTTTTTAAAAAAGAAAATTTGAAAAAACTTCCACAAATTAAGTGCCTTCCTGAATGATACACACCTCGCTAATAGTCAAAAGTCTATTTTATATGAACTCTATTTCTGGATACCGCTGAGAAATACACACCTTGGGGAGTGTCAGGAGTCTATTTGGTATGGACACTCATACAGAACCTGTTTGAATAATGCACACATGGAGAGTAATGGGAAATCAATGTCATATGACTGCTCATTCAGACTAACCATGAATAATGCACATGTGGGGTAATTAAAAGTCTGTTTCATATGGCCCCTATTTCACAGCATCACTGAATATTACACACTTGTGATATAGTCTGGAGTCTATTATTGATGGCTATTCATTAAGAGAATCACTGAATAATGCAAACCTATGGAATAGTCAAAAGTCTCATTCCTATGGCCACTCATTGACAGCCTCACTAAATGTACACAACTGGGGAAATAGGCAGGATTTATTTTTAACCCCTCATTCAGAGTCTCACTAAATAATGCACATCTGTGGAATAGTCAGGAGACTTCTTCATGTGGCCTCTCATTCGGAGTGTCACTGAATAATGTGCTGTACTCAGGAGTCTATTTCATGTAGACACATATTGCGGACCTCACTGAATAAGACAGACCCTTACTCTAGTAAGGAATCTAATTAATATGGCCACATCTTCTGAGCCTCACTGAATAATACACACCTGGAGAATAATTTGGAGTCTTTTTTTGATGGACATTCATTCAGAGCCTTGGTGAATAATGCACATCTGTGGCGTAGCCAGGAGTCCATTTCATTTGTACACTCATCCATAGCCTCAGTTTATAATATGCACGTGTGGATTAGTTGGGGTTCCATTTCATATAGCCCTAGATTTGTAACCTCAGTGAATAATGCACAAATGTAAAGAACTCAGCAGTCTATTTCATATAGCCACTCATTCAGAAATTCATTGTATAATACAAATATTTAAGATAGACAGCATCCTGTTTTATATAGTCACACAGGAACAGCCGCACTGAGTAATACACACCTGGGAAAGTGTTAGGAGTCTTCTTTATATAGCCTCTCATTTACGGCCTCAGTGAATAATGCACAAGTGTGAAATAGACACTAGTCTATTTTATATGGCCACAAAATCAAAGCCTGAGTGAGTAATATACAACTTTGGAATAGTCACTATTGTATAACATATGACCAAATATTCAGAGTCAGTGTCAATAATACACACCTGATGACTAGTCAGAAAAAATTTTATATGGCCAGAGTTTCAGAACCTCAGTGAATAATACATACCTGGGGAATACTCAGACACTATTTCATATGGCATCCATTTCAGAGCTTCATTGAATAAGGAACACCTGTATTGTAGTCAGAATTCTGTTTTGTATAGGCACGTATTCAGAGCCTAACTGAAAAACATACACCTTGGGGAAAGTCAGGATTCTATTTCGTATAGCCACTCATTTAGTGCCGAATGTAAAAATGCACGCGTGAGGAACATTCAGGAGTCTCTATTATATGGCCACACATTCAGAGACTCATGAAATAATACAGACCTATGGAAAAAGCAAGAGTGTATTTCACATAGCCACTTATTCAGAACCTCAAGGAAGAATCATATATATCTGGAAAATACTCAGGATTATTTTATATATAGCCACTTCTTCAGAGACTCACTGAATAACGCACACCTGGGGAATAGTCTGGAGACTATTTGATATGGCTGTTCACACAGTAACTCAGTGGAAAATGCCCAGCTGAGAAATAGTCAGGAGGACAGAGTCAAGAGTCTATTTATGTGGTCACTCGCTCAGAAACTCACTGAAGAGTGCACACCTTGGGAATAATCAGAGTCCAGGTCATGTAGCCACTCAATCACAGCATCACCGAATAATGCAAAATGCAGCAATGGTAAGAATTCTATTTCATATGGCCTCTTATTCAGACCTTCAGTACGTAACAAAGAGCTGTAGAGTGTAGTCGGGACCCTACTTCTGGTTTCCCCAAATTAAGCAGCTCCGTGAATAATACACATATGTGTGATAGTCAGGAGAATATTTGATATGGACATTCATACAGAACATCTTCGAATACTGCACGTGTGGTGGATTATCACTAGTCTATTTTATATGGTGATTCCTTTGAAGAGTCAAAAAATAACGTACACCTGTGGAGTAAAATGGGGTCTATTTCATAAGGACACTCTTTCAGTGTTTCAGTGAATAATATGTATATCTGATAAGTCAGGAATCTCTCTCTCACATGGCCACTCGTTCATGGACTCTGTGAATAATACTACCCTCAGAAATAGTCAAGGTTCCACTTCAAATGGCTAGACATTCAGGGTATCTGTTACTAATGCTCAACTTAGAAATACACATGAATCTCTTTTTTATGCCCACTTAGTCAGAGTCTCTTTCAATTATACACACCTGGGGAAGAGTTAAGAGTCTATTTTTTTTTTTTTTTTTTTTTTTTTTTTTTTTTTTTTATTTTTTTAAATTTTTATTGCATTATAGGTTTTGGGGTACATGTGCAGAACGTGCAAGATAGTTGCATAGGTACACACATGGCAGTGTGTTTTGCTGCCTTCCTCCCCCTCACCCACACTTGGTATTCATCCCCAGGCTATCCCCCCAGCCCCCCCCCCCCGCTGTCCCTCCCCCATTTCCCCCAACAGTCCCCAGTGTATAGTAGACCGCCTCTCTGTGTCCATGTGTTCTCATTTTTCTCACCCGCCTATGAGTGAGTATATGCGGTATTTCTTTTTCTGTTCTTGTGTCAGTTTGCTGAGAATGATGTTCTCCAGATTCATCCATGTCCCTACAAAGGACACAAACTCATCATTTCTGATTGCTGCATAATATTCCATGGTGTATATGTGCCACATTTTCCCAGTCCAGTCTATCATCGATGGGCATTTGGGTTGGTTCCAGGTCTTTGCTATTGTAAACAGTGCTGCAATGAACATTCGTGTGCATGTGTCCTTATAGTAGAACGATTCATAGTCTTTTGGATAGATACCCAGTAATGGGATTGCTGGGTCAAATGGAATTTCTATTTCTAGGTCCCTGAGGAATCGCCACACTGTCTTCCACAATGGTTGAACTAATTTACACTCCCACCAACAGTGTAAGAGTGTTCCTATTTCTCCACATCCTCTCCAGCATCTGCTGTCTCCAGATTTTTTAATGATCGCCATTCTAACTGGTGTGAGATGATATCTCAATGTGGTTTTGATTTGCATCTCTCTAATGACCAATGATGATGAGCACTTTTTCATATGTTTGTTGGCCTCATGTATGTCTTCTTTTGTAAAGTGTCTGTTCATATCCTTTGCCCATTTTTGAATGGGCTTGTTTGTTTTTTTTCTGTAAATCTGTTTGAGTTCTTTGTAAATTCTGGATATCAGCCCTTTGTCAGATGCGTAAACTGCAAAGATTTTTTCCCATTCTGATGGTTGTCGATTCACTCTAGTGACTGTTTCTTTTGCCGTGCAGAAGCTGTGGAGTTTGATTAGGTCCCATTTGTCTATTTTGGCTTTTGTTGCCAATGCTTTTGGTGTTTTGTTCATGAAGTCCTTGCCTACTCCTATGTCCTGAACGGTTTTGCCTAGATTTTCTTCTAGGGTTTTTATGGTGTCAGGTCTTACGTAGACTCTCATTTAGAGCCTCAGTGAATAATGCACACCAGGGTAATAGTCTTGAATTTATTATATGGCCACTTGGTTTGTGTATCCCTGAATGACACACACCTGGGGAATCCTCAGGCTTCTATTTCATACTACCACTCATTTAGGACCTTATTGAAAAATTCACAATGAAGCAATAGCCAGGTGTGTATTTCATATGGACTCTTATTCAAAGATTCAGTGAATAATGAACTTCTGTAAAGTAATCAGAACGCTGTTTAAGATGTCCACAAATTAAGTGGCTTTCTGAATGACACACCCCTGGGTGATAGTCAGGAGTCTATTTCATATGTAATCTAATTCTGTGTACCGCTGAGTTATACACACCTGGTGGAGTGTCAGGAGTCTATTTGGTATGGACACTCATACAGAACCAGTTTGAATAATGCACACATGGAGAATAATGGGGAGTCAGTGTCATACGGCTACTCATTCAGACAGTGAATAACGCACATGTGGAGTAATTAGAAGTCTGTTTCATATGGCCCCTTTTTTTACAGCCTCACTGAATATTACACACTTGTGGTATAGTCTGGATTTTAGTTTTTATAACCATTCTTTCAGAGAATCACTCAATAATGCACACCTGCGGAATAGTCAGAAGTCTCTTTCCTATAGCAACTCATTAAGAGCCTCACTAAATGTACACAAGTGGGGAAAGAGTCAGGATTTACTTTGATCCCCCCATTCAGAGTCTCACTAAATAATCACACCTGTGGAATAGTCAGGAGACTTTTTATGTGCCCTCTCATTCGGAGTGTCACTGAATAATGTGCTGGAGTCAGAAGTCTATTTTATGTAGACATATATTCAGAGCCTCAATGAATAAAACAGACCTTTGCTATAGGAAGGAATCTAATTCATATGGCCACATCTTCTGAGCCTCACTGATTAATACACACTTGGAATATAATTTGGAGTCTATTTTCAATGGACATTCATTCAGAGCCTCAGTGAATAATGCACACCTGTGGGGTAGCCAGGAGTTTATTTCATTTGGACACTCATTCATAGCCTCAGTGGATAATATGCACGTGTGGATTATCCAGGATTCCATTTCATATAGCCACTGATTCCTAACCTCAAAGAATAATGCACAAATGTAATGTTCTCTGCAGTCTATTTCATATCGCCCCTCATTCAGAAATTCACTGAGTAATACAAATATTTAAGACAGACAACATCCTGTTTCATATGGTCACAGAAGAAGAGCCTCACTGAGTAATACACACCTGGGGAAATTTTAGGGGTCTACTTTATATTGCCTCTCATTTACAGCCTAAGCACATAATGCACACGTGTGGAATAGACACTAGTCTGTTCAATATGGCCACAAAATCAAAGCCTGAGTGAATAATCCACAACTTTGGAATAGTCACTAATCTATAATATATGCCCAAATATTGAAGTCAGAGTCAATAATACACACCTGTTGACTAGTCAGAAAACAATTTCATATGGCCAAAGTTTCAGAGCCTCAGTGAATAATACATACCTGGGAAATACTCAGGACGCTATTACATACGGCATCTACTTCAGAGCTTCATTAAATAAAGAACACCTGTATTGTAGTCAGAATTCTATTTTGTATAGCCACATATTCAGAGCCTAACTGAACAACATACATCATAAGGGAAGTCAAGATTCTTTCGTATAGCCACTCATTCAGAGCAGAATGTAAAAACGCACGACTGATGAGTATTCAGGAGTATCTACATTATTTCCACTCATTCAGAGCCTCACAGAATAATACAGACCTATGAAAAATCAGGAGTGTGTTTCACATGGCCACTTATTCAAAGCCTCAGTGAAGAATCATATATGTATCTATAAATTCCTCAGAATTCTATTATATATGGCCACTTCTTCAGAGACTCACTGAATAAGGCACACCTGGGGAATAGTCTGGAGACTATTTGATGTGACCGTTCACCAAGCGACTCAGTGAAAAACGCAAAGCTTGGAAATAGTCAAAAGGATAGAGTCAGAAGTCTATTTAATGTGGTCACTCGTTCAGAAACTCACTGAAGAATACACACCTTGGGAAGAGTCAGAGTACATGTTTTATGGCCAAGAAATTACAGCATTACCGAATAATGCACAATGTGGCAATAGTAAAGATTCTATTTCATATGGCCTATTATTCACAGCTTCAGTGCATAATAAAGAGCTGTGGAGTAGTCAGGACCATATTTCAGGTTGCCCCAAATTAAGCAGCTCCGTGAATAATACACAAATGTGTGATACTCAGGAGACAATTTGTTATGGACACTCATACAGGACCTCTTTGAATACTGCACATGTGGGGAATAATCACTAGTTTATTTCATAAGGCGATTCGTTTGGAGAGTCAAAAAATAGCGCACACCTCTGGAGTAAAATGGGGTGCATTTCATAAAGACACTCTTTCAGTGTTGCAGTGAATAATATGTATATCTGATAAGTCAAAAATCTCCTTCACATGGCCACTCGTTCAGGGCCTCTGTTAATAACACTCCCCTCAGAAATAGCCAAGGTTCTACTTCAAATGGCTACACATTTAGAGTCTCTGTAAGTAATGCTCACCTTGGCAATAAACAAGAGTCTCTTTTTATGCCCACGTAGTCAGAGTCTCGTTCAATAATACACACCTGGGGAAGAGTTAAGAGTCTACTTCATGTAGCCACTCATTTAGATCCTCAGTGAATAATGCACACCAGGCTTATAGTCGAGCATTTTTTATATGACCACTCATTGTGTGCCTCCCTGAATGATACACACTTGGGGAATCCTCAGGATTCTATGTCATACTATCAATAATTTAGAATCTTGTAGAATAATTCACAATGGAGCAATAGTCAGGCGTCGATTTTATATGGCCTTTCATTCAAAGTTTCAGTGATCAAAAATGATGAGTTTGTGTCCTTTGTAGGGACATGGATGAATCTGGAGAACATCATTCTCAGCAAACTGACACAAGAACAGAAAAAGAAATACCGCATATACTCGCTCATAGGTGGGTGAGAAAAATGAGAACATGTGGACACAGAGAGGCGGTCTACTATACACTGGGGACTGTTGGGGGGAATGGGGGAGGGACAGCAGGGGGGGGCTGGGGGGGATAGCCTGGGGATGAATACCAAGTGTGGGTGAAGGGGAGGAAAGCAGCAAAGCACACTGCCATGTGTGTACCTATGCAACTATCTTGCTCGTTCTGCACATGTACCCCCAAACCTATAATGCAATAAAAAAAAAAAAATTAAAAAATAAAAAAATAAAAAAAATAAAAAAAAAAAAAAACAAAGTTTCAGTGAGTAATGAACTTCTATGGAGTAATCAGGACGCTGCTTAACATAGCCACGAATTAGGTGCCTTTCTGAATGATACACACCTGGGTGATAGTCAGGAGTCTATTTCACGTGAACACTAATTCTGGGTACCGCTGAGTAATATGCACCTGGGATACTGTCAGGAGTTTATTTGGTATGGACACTCATACAGAACCTCTTTGAATAATGCACACATGGAGAATAATAAGGATTCTATGTCATATGGCTACTCATTCAAACAAACAGTGAATAACACACATGTGGAGTAATTCGAAGTCTGTTTCATATGCCCCTCTTTAGCAGCCTCACTGAATACAACACACTTGTGATACAGTCTGGAGGCTATTCCTTATGGCCACCCATTAAGAGAATCACTGAATAATACACACCTGTGGAATAGTCAGAAGTCTCTTTTCTATGGCCACTCATTGAGACCCTCACTAAGTGTACACACCAGGGGAAATAGTCAGGAATTACTTTCATCCCGTCATTCAGATTATCACTAAATAAGGCATAACAGTGGAATAGTCAGGAGTCTTTTTCATGTGGCCTCTCATTCGGAGTGTCACTGAATAATGTGGTGTAGTCAGGAGTGTATTTCATGTAGACACATATTCAGAGCCTCAGTGAATAAGAGGGACCCTTGCTATAGTAAGAAACCTAATTAATATGGCCACATTGTCTGAGCCTCACTGAATAATACACACCTGGAGAATAATTTGGATTATATTTTCGATGGAAATTTATTCAGAGCCTCGATGAATAATGCACACCTGTCGAGTAGCCAGGAGTCTATTTCATTTGGACACTCATTCATAGTTTCAGAGGATAAAATGCACCTGTGTATTAGTCCGGATTCCATTTCATATGGCCACTGACTCGTAACGTCAGTGAATAATGCAGAAATGTAAAGTACTCAGCAGTCTCTTTTATATAGCCACTGAATCAGAAATTAACTGAACAATACAAATATTTAATATAGACAGCGTCCTGCTTAATATGGTCAGATAAGAAGAGCCTCATTGAGTAATACACACCTGGGGAAGTGTTAGGAGTCTAGTTTATATAGCCTCTCATTTTCACCCTCTGTGAATAATGCACACGTGTGGAATAGACACTAGCCTATTTTATATGGCCACAAAATAAAAGCCAGGGTGAGTAATATGCAACTTCGGAATAGTCACTTGTCAATTTCATTAGACCAATCATTCAGAGGCAGAAATAATAATACAAACCTGTGGACTAGTCAGGAAAGAATTTTATATGGCCAAAGTTTCATAGGCTCAGTGAATAATATATACCTGGGGAATACTCAAGACATTATTACATATGGCATTTAATTCAGAGCTTCATTGAATAAGGAACACCTATATTGTAGTCAGAATTCTATTTTGTATAGCCACATATTCAGAGCCTAACTGAATAACATACACCTTTGGGAAAATCAGAATTGTATTTTGTATAGTCACTCCTTTAGAGCCGAATGTAAAAACACATGCCTAAAATGTATTCAGGACTCTCTATTTCAGGGCCACTCATTCAGAGCCTCACAGAATAATACAGAGCTATGGAAAAGTCAGGAGTGTATTTCACATGGCCACTTATTCAGAACCTCAGTAAAGAATCATATATATTTGGAAAATACTCAGAATTCTATTATATATAGCCACTTATTCAGACTCACTGAATAATGCACACCTGGGGAATTGTCTTGAGACTATTTGATATGACTGTCCACCCAGAGACTAAGTGAAAAATGCACAGCTGAGTAATAGTCAAGAGGATAGAGTCAGGAGTCTATTTCATGTGGTCACTGGCTCATAAACTCACTGAAGAATACACACCTTGGGAACAGTCAGAGTCCATGTCATATGGCAACTCAATCACAGCATTACCGAATAATGCACCATTGGGTAAAAGTAAGGAGTCTATTTCATATGGCTTCACATTCAGAGCTTCAGTGCATAGTAAACAGCTGTGGAGTAGTCAGGACCCTATTTCAGGTTGCCCCAAATTAAGCAGCTCAGTGAATAATACACACATGTGTGATAGTCAGGAGACTCTTTGATAGGGACACTCATACAGAACCTCTTTGAATACTGCAAATGTGGGGAATAATCACTAGTCTATATCATATGGTGATTCGTTTGGAGAGTCAAAAATTAATGCACACCTGTGGAGTAAAATGCAGTCTATTTCATAAGGTCACTCTTTCAGTCTTTCAGGGAATAATATGTATATCTGATAAGGCAGAAATCACTTTCACATGGCCATTCGTTCAGGGACTCTGTAAATAATAATCCTCTCAGAAATATCCAAGGGTCTACTTCCAATGGCTACACATTCAGAGTCTCTGTAAGTAATGCACACCAGGGCAATACACAAGAGTCTCTTTTTTATACCTACTTAGAGTCTCATTCAATAATACACACCTGGGGAAGAGTTAAGAATCTACTTCATGTAGCCACTCATTTAGAGCCTTATTGAATAATGCACATCAGTATAATAGTCGAGCATTTTTTATATTGCCACTCACTCTGTTCCTCCCTGATTGATACACACTGGGGAAATCCTTAGGATTCTATTTCTTACTACCGCTCATATAGAACGTAATTGAGTAATTTACAATAGAGCAATAGTCAGGAGTCTATTTTATATAACCTCTCATTCAAAGCTTCAGTGAATAATGAAATTCTATGTAGTAATCAGGAGGCTATTTAAGGTAGCCACGAATTAAGTGCCTTCCTGAATGATACACACCTGGGTGATAGTCAGGAGTCTATTTGATATAAACTCTAATTATGGGTATCGCTGTGTAAAACACACCTGTGGGATTATCAGGAGTCTATTTTTTATGGACACTTATACAGAACATGTTTGAACATGCAAAAATGGAGAATATTGAGAATACTCTGTCTTATGGCTACATATTCAGACAGTGAATTACGCACATGTAGAGTAATTAGAAATCTGTTTCATATGACGCCTCTTTTACAGCCTCACTGAATATTACACCTTGATATAGTCTGGACTCTAATTTTTATGGCCACTCATTCATAGAATCACTGAATAATGCACACCTGTGGAATAGTCAGAAGTCTTGTTCCTATGACCATTCATTGAGAGCCTCACTAAATGTACACCCCTGGAGAAGTATTCAGTATTTACTTTTATTTCCTCATTCAGAGTCTCACTAAATAATGCACACCTGTGGAATAGTCAGGAGACTTTCATGTGGCCTCTCATTTGGAGTGCCACTGAATAATGTGCTGTAGTCATGAGTCTATTTCAGGTAGACACATATTCAGAGCCTCACTGAATAAGACAGACCCTAGCTATATTAAGGAATCTAATTACTATGGCCACATCTTCTTAGCCTCACTGAATAATGCACACCTGGTGAATAATCTGGAGTCTATTTTCGATGGACATTTATTCAGAGCCTCGGTGAATAAAGCACACCTCTGGAGTAACCAGGAGTCTATTTCAATTGAACACTCATTCATAACCTTAGTGGATAACATGCACGTGTGGATTAGTCAGGATTCCATTTCATATGGCCACTGACTCATAACCTCAGTGAATAATTCACAAATGTAAGGATATCAGCAGTCTATTTCATATAGTCACTCATTCATAGATTCACTGAATAATACCAATATTTAAGACAGACAGCACCCTGTTTTATATGGTCACACAAGAAGAGCCTCACTGAGTAATACACACCTGGGGAAGTGTTAGGAGTCTACTTTATATAGCCTCTCATTTACAACCTCAGTGAATAATGCACACGTGTGGAATAGACGCTAGTCTACTTTATATGGCCACAAAATCAAATCCTGAGTAAGTAATACACAACTTTGGAATAATCACTAGATTATTTCATATGCTGAAATATTAACAGTCAGGGTCAATAATACACACCTGTGGAGTAGTGATGGAACAATTTCATGTGGCCAATGTTTCAGAGACTCAGTGAATAATACTTACCTGGAGAATACTCGTGACACTATTACATATGGCATTTATTTTAGAGTTTCATTGAATAAGGAACACTGTACAAGATGGTGTCATAGAAACAACTCAGGATTGCACCTCTTATTGAAGGCACAGAGTGTGAGTTTTAGCCGCCTTGTCGAATGGACCTTTTTTGCCCACAGAAGGAGAAAATCTCAGGTGTAGTAGAGACACGGGACACCAGCACAGCTGGTGTCTTGGCTCTCATGGCCGGTTTGGCCGGTGCCACAGCATAGCAGCACATGGCACAAAACAAACTGGTCTAGGTGCCCTGTTAAACCAGCAATCAGAGATTTGGAAGGGCAGGTTGACATGTTCATCTGATTAAATGGGACTTGGAGAGTGAGCCAGACCAGGAGATTCCTGGGAATCCTGATTTGAGCCAGTGCAGTGGGCAGCGGCATGGAAGATTGCCTGGATCCCAGTGCCCTATCAGCAGGCTACTGGGGCACCAGTGAGAGAGTCAACAGTTCAAATTGTGGAGAAACATAGAGAGAGAGAGGACGAACTCTGAAGCAGGGAGCCAGGTGATTGGGCTCGGCGGGCCCCTTTCTCATGGGACAAGCAGGGCGGTGATTGGAGGCACTTGGGGTTGAGAGTTTTGCTGCAGGCACAGCTGAATCTAGGATGGTGCAGACCAGTGGCAGGGGGGCATCCACCACTACGGATGCAATCTGATACTACTGAAGCATTGCCCATTGCTGACGCAGCCTGCCATTGCCAAGGCAACCAGCCATAACAGAGACACTCCACCAGCAGGGCAGAGTGCAGCACAGCAGAACAGAGCCCTGCAGCAGAAGGGCGGACCCATGCTAGCAGGGCAGATCCTCGGCAGGCAAATAGTGAAAAGACTACCTCCTAGTTGGGCAGGACAGTGCAACAGATACTCATAAAGAAAGCCCCAACTCCCTGAGACAGAGAATCTGAGGGAACAAAAAAAGGGGGTGGTATAAGTTCTGCTGCAGCAGACTGAAACACAGGTGACCAACCACCCTGAATGAACAATGGAGCTTAAAGCTCAGCACTGGAGCTCCTATAAAGTACAGACCATCTCCTCAAGCACCTCTCTGACCTCTGTATATCCAGAGTCACCTCAAAGAAGGACTAATTAGACTGACATTAGGCGGGCATTATTATTATTAAGATAGCAAAAGAAGAAACTGGTAGCATCCCTCACAGTTCCACACCTGCTACAGGTGTACCCCAGACAAGCAGGGACTGGAGTTGACCTCAGCAATCACACAGAAGAGGGGATAGACGGTTAGAAGGAAAACTAAGTAACAGACATACTTCATCATCAACAATCTGGGCATCCACTCAGAGACCCAATTTAAAAATCAGCAACTACTAAGACGACAGATGAATAAATCCATAAAGATGAGAAGAAACCAGCGAAAAAAGGAGGAAAACACCCAAAACCAAAACTCCACACCTCGTACTAAGGGCCAAAACTTCTCACAAGCAAGGGAACAAAGCTGGACGGAGAATGAGTGTAACAAAATGATGGAATCAGACTTCAGAAAGTGGATAATGAGAAACTTCAGTGAGCTACAAGAGCATGTTCTAAATCAATGCAAAGAAACTAAGAACCTTGAAAAAATATTAAAAAAAAAGATTCGAGGAAATGATAACAAGAATGGACAACTTAGAGAGGAATAAGAATGAATTGAAGGAGCTGAAAAACACAAAACAAAAATTTGACGAAGCATGCACAAGTTTCAACAGCCGAATTGACCAAGGAGAAGAAAGAATATCAGAAGTCGAAAATAAAGTCAATGAAATAAAACGAGAAACCAAGATTAGAGAAAAAAGTGCAAAAAGAAATGAACAAAATATCCAAGAAATGTGGGACTATGTGAAGAGACCCAACCTACGTTTGATAGGTGTACCAGAATGTGATGAAGAGAATGAATCCAAGCTGAAAAATACTCTTCAGGATATTATCCAGAAAAAATTTCCCAACCTAGCAAGGCAGGCCAATACTCAACTCCAGGAAATACAGAGAACACCACAAAGATACTCCGCAAAAAGAGCAACCCCAAGGCATATAATCATCAGATTCACCAGGCTTGAAATGAAGGAGAAAATACTAAAGGCAGCCAGAGAGAAAGGTCGGGACACACACAAATGGAAGCCCATCAAACTCACAGCAGATCTCTCCGCAGAGACTCTACAAGCCAGAAGAGAGTGGGGGCCAATATTCAACATTCTTAAAGAAAAGAACTTTCAACCCAGAATTTTATATCCAGCCAAACTGAGCTTCATAAGTGAAGGGAAAATAAAATCATTCATGAACAAGCAAGTACTCAAAAATTTTGTCACCACAAGGCCTGCTTTACAAGAGCTCCTGAAAGAGGCACTACACATAGAAAGAAACAACCAGTACCAGCCATCCTAAAAGCATACCAAATGCTAAAGAGCATCAACAAAATGAAGAAACTACATGAACCAATGGGCAAAACAGCCAGCTAGCATCAAAATGGCAGTATCAAATTCACACATAACAATATTAACCCTAAATGTAAATAGGCTAAATTCACCAATGAAAAGACACAGACTGGCAAATTGGATTAAAAAAACAAAACCCATCGGTGTGCTGTATACAGAAAACCCATCTCACATGCAAGGATCCACAACGTCTAAAAATAAAGAGATGGAGGAAGATTCACCAAGCAAATGGAGAGAAAAAAAAAAGCAGGAGTTGCAATTCTCGTCTCTGATAAAATAGACTTTAAAGCAACAAAGATCAAAAGAGAAAAAAGAAGGTCATTATATAATGGTAAAATAATTGATACAACAAGAAGAGCTAAAGATCCTAAATATATATGGATCCAATGCAGGAGCACCCAGATATATAAGGCAAGTTCGTAATGACTTACAAAGAGAATTAGACTCCCACAGAATAACAATGGGAGACTTTAACACTCCACTGTTAATATCAGACAGATCAATCAGACAGAAAATTAACAAGGATATCCAGGACTTGAAATCAGACCTGGAACAAGCAAACCTGATAGACATTTACAGAACTGTCCACCCCAAATTCACAGAATATATATTCTTCTCAGCACCACAGCACACCTACTCCAAAATTGACCACATAATTGAAAGTAAAGCACTCCTCAGCAAACGGAAAACAACTGAAATCATAACAAACAGTCTCTCACACCATAGGGCAATCAAGTTAGAACTCAGAATTCAGAAACTAACTCAGAACTGCACAGATTCATGGAAAGTGAACAACTGGCACTTAAATGTTGATTGGATAAACAATAAAATGAAGGCAGAAATACAGAAGTTTTTTGAAAGAAAAAAGAATGAAAACACAGCATACCAGAATCTCTGGGACACATTTAAAGCAGTCTCTATAGGAAAATATATAGCAATAAGTGCCCAGATGAGAAGAGTGGAGAGATCCAAAATTGACACCCTGCCGTCAACATTGAAGGACTTAAAGAGCAAGATCAAAAAAGCTCAAAATCTAGCAGAAGAAAAGAAAGAAGAAAGAAAACACAAAAACCCTTCAAAAAATCAATAAAACCAAAAGCTGGTTTTTTGAAAAGATCAACAAAATAGACAGATCACTACCCAGACTGACAAAAAAGAAAAGAGAGAACAACCAAATAGATGCAATAAAAAACGAGAAAGGGGAAATCACCACAGATTCCACAGAAATTCAAACCATCATCAGAGAATACTACAAACAACTCTATGCACATAAACTAGTAAATCAGGAAGAAATGGATAAATTCCTGGACACCTGTGTCCTCCCAAGCCTAAACGAGGAGGAAGCCGAAACTATGAGTAGACCAATAACAATGTCTGAAGTTGAGGCAGCAATTAAGAGCCTACCACACAAATAAAGCCCAGTTACAGATGAATTCACACCCAGTTCTACCAGACACACAAAGAGGATCTGGTACCATTTTTTCTTAAACTATTCCAAATAATTCTAAAAGAGGGAACACTTCCCAAATTATTTTTTGAGACCAACATTATCCTGATACCAAAACTCGGCAGAGACTCAACAAGAAAAGAAAACTTCAGGCCAATATCCATGATGAACATAGATGCAAATATCTTCAATAAAATTCTGGCAAACCGATTACAACAGCACATTAAAAACTTATCCAACATGATCAAGCAGGATTCATCCTGGGGATGCAAGGCTGGTTCAACATAGGCCAGTCTATAAATGTAATTCACCACATAAACAGAAGCAAAAACTAAAACCACATGATTAACTCAATTGAGGCAGAGAAGGCATTTGACAAAATTCAACAGCCCTTTATGCTAAAAACCCTCAATAAACTTGGTATTTATAGAACATATCTCAAAGTAATAAAAGCTATTTATGACAAACCAACAGCCAATATCTTACTTAATTGGCACATAATGGAAGCATTCCCTTTGAAACCCGGCACTAGACAAGGATGCCCTCTCTCACTACTCCTATTCAACATAGTATTGGAGGTTCTAGCCTGTTCAATCAAACAAGAAATATAAATTAAGCGTATTCAAATAGAAAAGGTTTAAGTCAAATTGTCTCTATTTGCAGATGACATGATAGTATACCTAGAAGACCCCATCACCTCATCCCAAAAATTCCTGAAACTGATAAGCATCTTCAGCAAAGGCTCAGGATATAAAATCAATGTGCAAAAATCACAAGGATTCCTATACACCAATAACAGATTTAAAGAGAACCAAATCAAGAACAAACTGCAATTTACAATTGCTACAAAAAAAAAAATACCTAGGAATACAATTCACAAGGAACGTAAGGGACCTCTTTAAGGAAAACTACAAACCACTGCTCAACGAAATAAGAGAGGACACAAACAGATGGAGAAACATTCCATGTTCGTGGTTACGAAGAATCAATATCGTGAAAATGGCTATACTGCCCAAAGTAATTTACACAATCAATGCTATCCCCATCAAACTACCATTAAATTTCTTCACAGAACTGGAAAAAACCACCATGTACTTCATGTGGAACCAAAAGACAGCCCGCATAGCCAAGTCAATTCTAAGCAAAAAAACACAGCAGGAGGCATCACACTACCAGGCTTCAAACTATACTACAAGGCTACAGTAATCAAAACAGCATGGTACTGGTACCAAAACAGAGATATAGACCAATGGAACAGAACAGAGGCATCGGAGGAAAATCAACATATCTACAACAAAATAATCTTTGATAAACCAGACAAAAACAAGCAATGGGGAAAGGATTCCCTGGTTAATAAACGGTGTTGGGAAAACTGGCTATCCATGTGCAGAAAGCAGAACCTGGACCCCTTCCTGACAGCTTACACTAAAATTAACTCCAGATGGATTAAATACTTAAACATAAGACCTGGCACCATAAAAACCCTAGAAGAAAATCTAGGCAAATCCATTCAGGACATAGGAGTAGGCAAGGACTTCATGAACAAAACACCAAAAGCATTGGCAACAAAAGCCAAAATAGACAAATGGGACCTAATCAAACTCCACAGCTTTTGCACTGCAGAAGAAAAAGTCACTAGAGTGATCCAGCACCTATCAGAATGGGAAAAAATCTTTGCAGTTTATGCATCTGACAAAGGGCTGATATCTAGAATTTACAAAGAACTTAAACAGATTTACAGGAAAAACAACAAACAAACACATTCAAAAATGGGAAAAGATATGAACAGACCCTTTACAAAAGAAGACATACATGAGGCCAACAAACACGTGAAAAAATGCTCATCATCTCTGGTCATTAGAGAGATGCAAATCAAAACCAGATTGAGATACCATCTCTCACTGGTTAGAATGGCGTTCATTAAAAAATCTGGAGACAACAGATGCTGGAGAGGATGTGGAAAAATAGGAACACTCTTACACTGTTGGTGGGAGTGCAAATTAGTTCAACCATCGTCGAAGAGAGTGCAGTGATTCTTCAAGGACCTAGAAATAGAAATTCCATTTGACCCAGCAATCCCATTACTGGGTATATATCCAAAAGATTATAAATCGTTCTACTATAAGGACACATGCACAAGAATGCTCATTGCAGCACTGTTTACAATAGCAAAGACCTGGAACCAACCAAAATGCCCATCGATGATAGACTGGACTGTATAAATGTGTCACATACACACCATGAAATATTATGCAGCAATCCAAAATGAGGAGGTTTTTTTCTTTTTAAGGACATGGATGAATCTGGAGAACATCATTCTCAGCAAACTGACACAAGAACAGAAAAGATAATACCGCATATTCTCACTCATAGGCGGGTGAGAAAAATGAGAACACATGGACACAGGCAGGGGGCGTACTACACAGTGGTGTCTATTTGGGGAAATGAGAAAGGGACAGCGGGAAGGGTCCTGGGGAGAGATAGCCCGGGGAGAAATGCCAAGTTTGGGAGAAGGGGAGGAAGGCAGCAAAACACACTGCCATGTGTGTACCTATGCAACTATCTTGCACGTTCTGCACATGTACCTCAAAACCTAAAATTCAATAAAAATTTAAAATAAAATTTAAAAACCAAATAGTCTCCAGAAAAAAAAATAGACACCTGACTATTGCCCCATTGTGAATTATTCATCAAGGCTCTGAATGAGTGGTAGTGTGGAATAGATTCTTGATGATTCCCCAGGTGTGTATAATTCAGAGAGGTAGTGAATGAGTGGCCACATGAACTATGCTACAGATTATTACACTGATGTGCACTATTCATCGAGGCTCTACATTAGTGATTATATGAAGTAGACTATTAACTCTTCCCCAGGTGTGTATTATTGAATGGGACTCTGAATAAGTGGGCATAAAAAAAAGAGACTCCTGTCTATTGACAAAGTGTGCATTAATTACAGAGACTGTGAATGTGTAGCCTTTTGAAATAAACTCTTGACTATTTTCCAGGGGTGTATTATTCACTGAGGCCCTGAACGTGTGGCCATATGAAAGAGATTCCTGACTATTTAAATATACATATTATTCACTGAAACACTGAAAGAGTGGCCATATAAAATTCATCCAATTTTACTCCACAGGTGTGCGTTATTCCTTGATTCTCCAAACCAGTTATTATATGAAATAGACTAGTGATTATTTTCCACATGTGCAGTATTCAAAGTGGTTCTGTATGAGTGTCCATATCAAATAGTCTCCTGATTATCACTCATGTGTGTATCATTCAGGGAGGTGCTTAATTTGGGGCTACCTTAAATAGGGTCCTGACTACTCCAGAGTTGTTTATTATGCACTGAAGCTCTGAATGAGAGGCCATATAAAATAGACTCCTGACTTGTGCCCCATTGTGCATTATTTGGTAATGCTGTGATTAAGTGGCCATATGGCATGGACTCTGACTATTCCCCAGGTGTGTATCATTCGGCGAGTTTCTGAATGAATGACCATATAAAATAGACTCCTGACTATATGCTCTTGACTATTTCTCAGTTTTGCATTTTCCACTGAGGCACTTTGTGAACGGTCATATCAAATAGACTCAAGACTATTCCCCAGGTGTGTATTATTCAGTGAGTCTCTGAATAAGTGGCTATATGAAATAGAATTCTGAGTATTCCCCAGGTATAAATAATTGTTCACTAAGGTTTTGAATGAGTGGCCATGTAAAATACACTCCTGACCTTTTCATAAGTCTTTATTCTTCAGTGAGGCTCTGAATGAGTGGCCATAGGTGTGCATTATTCACTGAGTCTCTGAAACTTTGGCCTTATGGAAGAGTCTCATGACTAGTCCACAGGTGTGTATTATTTAATGAGGCTTTGAGTTAGTTACCATAGGTAATAGACTGCTGAGTATTCCCCAGGTGTTCGTTATTGACTCAGACTCTGTATATGTGGGCATATGAAATTCACTACGGACTATTTTAAAGTTGTGCATTACTCAGGCTTTGATTTTGTGGCAATTTAAAAGAGACTTATGTCTATTCCACACGTGTGCATTATTCACCGAGGCTGTAAATGAGTGGCTATATAAAGTAGACTGCTAACTCTTCCCCAGGTGTGTAGTATTCAGTGAGGCCCTCTTTTTTATTATATAAAACAGGGTACTGTCTGTCCCAAATATTTGCATTATTCAGTAAATTTCTGAATGTGTGGCTATATGAAATAGACTGCTGAGTACTGTACATTTTTGCATTATTCATAGAGGGTATGAATCAGTGGCCATATGAAATAAATTTCTGACTATTCAACAGGTGTGTATTATTTACTGAGTCTATGAATGAGTGACTGTGTGAAATACACTCCTGGCTGCTTCACAGGTGTGCATTATTCACTGAGGCTCCGAATGAGTGTTCATAGGTATAGCCTCCTGATTACTGACCAGATGTGCATTACTCAATGAGGCTCTTAAACAATGGTCATATGAAATAGAATCCTGACTATTTCCCCGGTGTGCATCCTTCAGGAATGCTCTGATTGTGTGGCCATATGTCATAGATTCTAACTAGTACACAGGTGTGTAACATTCACTGAATTTCTAAATAAGTGACCACATAAAATGTTCTCCTGACTATTCCACAGGTGTGTGTTATTTAATGAGGCTTTGAGTTAGTGATTAGATAAAGTAGATTATTTACTATTCCTAAGGTGGGTATTATTGACTGAGACACTGATTAAATGAATATATGAAATAGACCTCTCACTATTCCAAAGTTGTGCATTACTCACTCAGGCTTTGATTTTGTGGCCATACAAAATAGACCAGTGTCTGTTTCACAGGTGCGAATTATTCACTGAGGCTCTATCTGAGTGGCCATATAAAATAGACTCTTAACTCTTTCCCAGGTGTGTATTATTTAATGAGACCGAATAAGAGGGCATAAGAAAGAGACTCCTGACTCTTTCCCAGGTGTGCATTATATACAGAGACTCTCAATGTGTGGACATTTGAAGTAGATTTTTGACTATTTTCCAGAATTGTATTATTCACAGAGGCCCTGAACGAGTGGCCATATGAAAGAGGTTCCTGGCTATTCCAGATAAATACATTATTCACTGAAACACTGAAAGGGTGGCAATATAAATTGACTCGATTTTACTCCACAGGTGTCCGTTATTCATTGATTCTCTAAAGGAATCACCATATAAAAGAGACTAGTGATTATTTTACACATGTGCATTATTCAAAGAGGTTCTGTATAAGTGTCCATGTCAAATAGACTCCTGACTGTCACCCAAGTGTGTATCATTCAGGGAGGTGCTTAATTTGTGGCTATCTTAAACAGGGTCCTGACTACCCCACAGGTGTTCATTATTCACTGAAGCTCTGAATGAGATGCCATATAAAATAAGCTCTTGACTATTGCCCTGTTGTGCATTATTCAGTAAGGCTCTAAATTAGTGGTCCTATGGAATAGAATCCTGATGATTCCCCGGTCTGTATCATTCAGTGAGATACTGAATCAGTGGACATATGAAACAGGATCCTGACTATTACAGTGGTGTGAGAGTAGCCATATGAAATAGATTCCTATTTCACAGGTTCATTTTATCCACTGAGGCTACGAAGAGTGTACAAATGAAATAGACTCCTGGCTACTCCACAGGTGTGCATTATTCACCGAGGCTCTGAATGAATGTCCATCAGAAATAGACTCCAAATTATTTTCCAGGTGTGTATTTTTTAGTGAGAATCAGAATACGTGGCTATACTATTTAGATTCCTCACTATCCCACAGGTGTGTATTATTCACTTAGGTTCTGAATATGTGTCTACATGAAATACACTCCTGACTACAACACACTATTCAGTGACACTCCGAATGAGAGGCCACATAAAAAAGACTCCTGACTATTTCACAGGTGTGCATTTTTCAGTGAGACTCCGATTGAGGGTAAAAAAAGAGTCTTGACTATTTTCTCAGGTGTGTACATTTAGTGAGGCTCTCAGTGAGTGGCCATAGAAAAGAAACTTCTGACTATTCCGCAGGTCTGCATCATTCAATGATTCTCTGAATGAGTGGTCATAAGAAATAGACTCCAGACTATATCACAAGTGTGTAATATTCAGTGAGGCTGTGAAAGAGTGGCCATATGAAACAAACTTCTTATTTATCCAAATGTGTGCGTTATTCACTGATTGTCAGAAGGAGTAGCCTTATGATATAGACTCCTAATTATTCTCCATGTGTGCATTATTCAAACAGGCTCTATATGAGTGTCCACACAAATAGACTCCTGACACTCCCCCAGGTGTGTATTAGTCAGTGATTCCAAGATTTAGCGGTCATATGAAATAGAATCATGACTATCACCCAGGTGAGTATCATTCAGGGAAGCCCTTAATTCGTGGCTATCTTAAACAGCGTCCTGACTACTCCATAGAAGTTTATTATTCACTGAAGCTCTAAATGAGGGTCCATGTAAAATAGACACCTGACTATTGTCCTGTTGTGAATTATTCATTAAGTCTCTGAATGAGTGGTAGTGTGGAAGAGAATACTGATGATTCCCCAGGTGTGTATCATTCAGTGAGGTAATGAATGATTGGCCATATGAAAGAGGCTACAGATTAGTACACTGGTTTGCATTATTCACTGAGGCTCTAAATGAGTGGCTACATGAATTAGATTATTAACTCTTCCCCAGGTGTGTATAGTTGAATGAGACTCTGAATAAGTGGGCATGAAAAACAGAGACTCCTGTCTACTGCCCAAGTTTGCATTATTTACAGAAACACTTAATGTGTATCCATTTGAAGAAGACTCTTGACCATTTCCCAAGGGTGTATTATTCACTGAGGCCCCGAACGAGTGGCCATAGGAAGGAGATTCCTGACTATTCAGATATACGTATTATTCACTGAAACACTGAAAGAGTGGCCATATAAAATAGACTCCATTTTACTCCACAGGGGTGCTTTATTCCTTGAGTCTCAAAACAAATCACCATAAGAAATAGACTAGTGATTATTCCCCACATGTGCAGTATTCGAAGTGGTTCTGTATGAGTGTACATATCAAAGAGTCTCCTGACTATCACTCATATGTGTATCATTCAGGGATGTGCTTAATTTGGGGCTAACTTAAATAGAGGCCTGACTACTCCAGAGCTGTTTATTATGCACTGAAGCTCTGAATGAGAGGCCAAATAAAATAGCCTCCTTACTAGTGCCCCAATGTGCATTATTTGGTAATGCTGTGACTGAGTGGCCATATGACACGGACTCTGACTATTCCCCAGGTGTGTATCATTCAGCAAGTTTCTGAATGAATGGCCATATAAAATAGACTCCTGACTATATCCTCTTGGATTTTTCTCAGCTGCGCATTTTCCACTGAGGCACTGGGTTAATGGTCATATCAAATACACTCCAGACTATTCCCCATATGTGCTTTATTCAGTGAGTCTCTGAATAAGTGGCTATATGAAATAGAATCCTGAGTATTCTCAAGGTATATATAATTCTTCACTGAGGTTGTGAATGAGTGCCCTGTGAAATACTCTCCTGATTTTTTCATAGGTCTGTATTATTCAGTGAGGCTCTGAATGAGTGGCCATAGAAAAGAAACCCCTGAATACTCCTCAGGCATGCCTTTTTAGATTCAGCTGTAAATGAGTGGCTATACGAAATAGAATTCTGACATTCCCTGAAGTGTATATTATTCAGTGAAGCTCTGAATATGTGGCTATTTGAAATTGAATTCTGACTACAATACAGGTCTTCCTTATTCAGTGAAGTTATGAAAGAGAGGCCATATGAAATAGACCTGAGTATTCCCCAGATATGCAGTATTAACTGAGGCACTGAAGCTTTGGCCATATGAAAGAGTCTTCTGAGTAGTCCACAGGTATGTATTATTTAATGAGGCTTTGAGTTATTGACCATAGGTAATAAACTGCTGACTATTCCCCAGGTGTTTATTATTGACTCAGACTCTGTATATGTGGGCATATGGAATAGACTACTGACTATTCCAAAGTTGTGCATTACTCACTCAGGCTTTGATTTTAGGGCCATTTAAAAGAGACTAGTGTCTATTCCACAGGTGTGCATTATTAACTGAGGCTATAAATAAGTGGCTATATAAAGTAGACTGTGAACTCTTCTCCAGGTTTGTAGTACTCAGTGAGGCTCTTTTTTTGTGATCATACAAATCAGTGTGCTGTCTATCCCAAATATTTGTATTATTCAGTAAATTTCTGAATGAGTGGCTATATGAAATAGACTGCTGAGCACTGTACATTTGTGCATTATTCACTAAGGGTATGAGTCAGTGGCCATATGAAATGGAATCCTGACTATTCCACAGGTGTGTATTATTCACTGAGACTCTGAATGAGTGTCTGTGTGAAATACACTCCTGGCTACTCCACAGGTGTGCATTATTCACTGAGGCTCTGAATGAGTGTTCATATGACATAGCCTCCTAATTACTGACCAGATGTGCATTACTCAATGAGGCTCTTAAAGAGTGGTCATATGAAATAGATTCCTGACTATTTCCCAGGTGTGCATCATTCAGGAATGCTCTGATTGAATGGCCATATGTCATACATTCTAACTAGTCCACAGGTGTGCATCATTCACTGAGTTTCTGAATAAGTGGACACATAAAATAGACTCCTGAATATTCCCCATTTGTGTATTACTTACTGAGGAAGTGGATGAGTGGCTACATAAAACAGACTCTTGACTATTCCTCACGTGTGCATTTTCCACTGAGGCACTGAATGAATCATCATATCAAATAGACTCCAGACAATTTATTAGGTGTGCATTATTCCATGAGTCTCTGAATGAGTGGCCATATGAAATAGACTCTTGAGTATTTCCCAGGTATGTAGAATTAACTGAGGCTCTGAATGAATGGCCATGTGAAATACACTCCTGATATTTCCATATATATGTATTATTCAATGACGCTCTGAATCAGTGGCCATAGGAAGGAGACTCTTTAATACTCGTAGGAGGGCATCTTTGGTTGGGCTCTGAAATAGTGTTTTTATGAAATAGATTCCTAACTTTTTTCCAGGTGTTGATTATTCAGTTAAGCTCTGAATGAGAGGCCAAATGTAACAGTGTCCTGAGTATTCCCCAGTATGCATTAGTCACTGTGGCTCTGAATGTTTGGCCATATCAAATAGCCTCCTGACTATTACACAGGTGTGTGTTATTTAATGAGGCTTTGAGTTAGTGTTTAGATAAAGTACATAATTTACTATTCCTAAGGTTGGTATTATTGACTGAGACACTGATTAAGTGGGAATACGAAATAGACTCCTCACTATTCTAAAGTTGTGCATTGCTCACTCAGGCTTTGATTTTGTGGCCATACAAAATAGACCAGTGTCTGTTCCACAGGTATGAATTATTCACTAATGCTCTAACTGAGTGGCCATATGAAGTAGACTGTTAACTCTTTCCCAGGTGTGTATTATTCAATGAGACTTAATAAGTGGGCATAAGAAAGAGACTCCTGGCTATTCCATAGTAGTGAATTATATACAAAAACTCTCAATATGTGGCCATTTGAAGTAGATTCTTGACTATTTCCCAAGGCTGTATTATTAACTGAGGCCCTGAACGAGTGACCATATGAAAGAGATTCCTGGCTATTCCAGATATATAGGTTATTCACTGAAACACTGAAAGGGTGGCCATATGAAATAGACTTGATTGTACTCCACAGGTGTCTGTTATTCATTGATTCTCTAAAGGAATCAGCATATGAAAGAGACTAGTGATTATTCTTCACTGTGCATTATTCAATAAAATTCTGTATGAGTGTCCATATTAAATAGACTTCTGACTGTCACCCAGGTGTGTATCATTCAGAGAGGTCTTCAATTTGTGGCTATCTTAAACAGGTTCCTGACTACCTCACAGGTGTTCATTATTCACTGAAGTTCTGAATGAGATGCCATATAAAATAAACTCTTGACTATTGCCCCATTGTGCATTATTTAGTAAGGTTCTATATGAGTGGTCTTATGGAATAGAATCCGAATGATTCCCCGGTCTGTATCATTCAGTGAGATACTGAATCAGTGGACATAAGAAACAAGATCATGACTATTACCATAGTGTGCAATGTTCACTGAGGCTTTGAGTGGCCATATGAAATTGACTCCTAATATTCACTGAGTATTCCTCATGTGTGCATTATTTACTGATTCTCTGAGTGGCCATATGAAATAGACACCAGACTATTCCACAGGTGCCTATTATCCACTGAGGCTATGAATGAGTGTCCAAATGAAATAGACTCATGGCTACTCCACAGGTGTGCATTATTCACAGAGGCTCTGAATGAATGTCCATCAGAAATAGGCACCAAATTATTTTCCAGGTGTGTATTATTTAGTGAGAATCAGAATATGTGGCTATATTAATTAGATTCCTTACTATCCCACAAATGTGTATTATTCACCGAGGCTCTGAATATGTGTCTACATGAAATAGACTCCTGACTACTCCACATTATTCAGTGAAACTCAAAATGAGAGGCCACACAAAAAAGACTCCTGACTATTTCACAGGTGTGTATTTTCAGTGAGACTCTGAATGAGGGTATAAAACAGAATCTTAACTATTTCCCCAGGTGTGTACCTTTAGTGAGGCTCTCAATGAGTGGCCATAGAAAAGGGACTTCTTACTATTCCGCAGGTGTGCAATATTCAGTGATTCTCTGAATGAGGGGCCATAAAAAATTGACTCTAGACTATATCACAGTGTGTAATATTCAGTGAGGCTTTGAAAGAGTGGGCATATGAAACAGAATTCTTATTACTCCACATGTGTGTGTTATTCACTGATTGTCAGAATGAGTAGCCATATGACACAGACTCCCAATAATTCTTCATGTGTGCATTATTCACACAGGCTCTGTATGAGTGTCTATACCAAATAGACTCCTGACTCTCCACAACGTGTGTATTATTCAGGGATTCCCAGAATTAGAGGTCATGTGAAATACAATTCTGACTATCACCCAGGTGTGTATCATTCAGGGAGAGACTTAATTTGTGGCTATCTTAAACAGCATCCTGATTACTTCATAGAAGTCCATTATTCACTGAAGCACTAAATGAGAGGCCATATAAAATAAACACATGACTATTACCTCATTGTGAATTATTCATTAAGGCTCTAAATGAGTGGTAGTATGAAAGAGATTCCTGATGATTCCCCAGGTGTGTATCATTCAGAGAGGCAGTGAGTGAGTGGCCACATGAATGAGGGTACAGATTATTACACTGGTGTGCATTATTCACTTAAACTCTAAATGAGTGGCTATATGAAGTAGATTATTATCTCTTCCGCAGGTGCGTATTATTGAATGAGACTCTGAATAAGTGGGCATAAAAAACAGAGACTCCTGTCAGTTGTCCAAGTGTGCATTTTTTACAGAGACTCTGAATGTGTAGTTATTTAAAGTAGACTCTTAACTATTTCGTAGGTGTGTATTACTCACTGAGGCCCTGAGTGGCCATATGAACGAGATGCTTGACTATTCAGATATACATATTATTCACTGAAACACTAAAAGAGTGGCCATATAAAATAGACTCCATTTTACTCCACAGGTGTGTCATATTTTTTGATTCTCCAAACAAATAACCATATGAAATAGACTAGTGATTATTCCGCACATGTGCAGTATTCGAAGTGGTTCTGTATGAGTGTACATATCAAATAGTCTCCTATCACTCATGTGTGTATCATTCAGGGAGGCGCTTAATTTGGGGCTAACTTAAATAGGCTCCTGACTACTCCAGAACTGTTTTTTATGCACTGAAGCTCTGAATGAGAGGCCATATAAAATAGCCTCCTTACTAGTGCCCCAATGTGCATTATTTGGTAATGCTGTGATTGGCTGGCCATATGGTATGACCTCTGACTATTCCCCTAGTGT
The DNA here is from genome assembly GCA_031835075.1 of Saguinus oedipus. Taxonomy (NCBI): domain Eukaryota; kingdom Metazoa; phylum Chordata; class Mammalia; order Primates; family Cebidae; genus Saguinus; species Saguinus oedipus. Next base: position 30,704,766 of record CM063180.1, on the reverse strand, counting down.
GTATTATTCAGCGAGTTTCTGAATGAATGACCATATAAGATAGACTCCTGCCTATATCCTCTTGGTTTTTTCTCAGCTGTGCATTTTCCACTGAGGCACTGGGTGAACGGTCATATCAAATAGACTTTAGACTATTTTCCAGGTGTGCATTATTCAATGAGTCTCTGAATAAGTTGCAATATGAAATCGAATTCTGAGTATTCCCCAGGTATATACAATTCTTCACTGAGGTTGTGAATGAGTGGCCATGTGAAATACATTCCTGACTTGTCCATAGGTCTGTATTTTTTAGTGAGGCTCTGAATGAATGGCCATAGGAAAGAGACTCCTGAATACTCCTCAGGCCTGCATTTTTAGATTCAGCTATAAATACGAAATAGAATCCTGTCATTCCCTGAGGTGTGTTACTCAGTGCGGCTCTGAATATGTGGCTATATGAAATAGAATTCTGACTGCAATACAGGTGTTTCTTATTCAGTGAAGTTCTGAAGGAGAGGCCATATGAAATAGAGTTCCTGAGTATTTCCCAGGGATGCATTATTCACTCAGGCTCTGAAACTTCGGACATATGAAAGAGTCTCCTGATTAGTCCACAGGTGTGTATTATTTAATGAGGGTTTTAGTTAGTGACCATATGTAATAGGCTGCTGACTATTCCCCAGGTTTTTATTATTGACTCAGACTCTGTATATGTGGGCATGTGAAATAGACTACTGACTATTCCAAAGTTGTGCATTACTCACTCAGTCTTTGATTTTGTGGCCATTTAAAAGACACTAGTGTCTATTCCACACGTGTGCATTATTCACTGATGCTGCAAATGGGTGGCTATATAAAGTAGACTGCTAACTCTTCCCCAGGTGTGTAGTACTCAGGGAGGCTCCTTTTTTGTGATCATATAAAACTTGGTGCTGTCTATCCCAAATATTTGTATTATTCAGTAAATCTCTGAATGAGTGGCTATATGAAATAGACTGCTGAGTACTGTACACTTGAGCATTATTTACAGAGGTTAGGAGTCAGTGGCCATATGAAATGGAATACTGACTATTCCACAGGTGCGTATTTTTCACTGAGTCTCTGAATTAGTGGCTGTGTGAAATACACTCCCGTCTATTCCACAGGTGTGCATTATTCACTGAGACTCTGAATGAGTGTTCATATGACATAGCCTCCTGATTACTGACACGATGTTCATTATTCAATGAGGCTCTTAAACAATGGCCATATGAAATAGAATTCTGACTGTTTCACAGGTGTGCATCATTCAGTAATGCTCTGATTGAGTGGCCATATGTCACAGATTTTAACTCTCCACAGGTGTGTATCATTCATTGAGTTTCTGAATAAGTGGACACATAAAATAGACTCCTGACTATTCCCAGTTGTGTATTACTTACTAAGGTTATGGACGAGTGGCTACATACAATAGACTCTTGACTACTCCTGACATGTGCATTTTCCACTGAGGCACTGAATGAACCATCATACCAAATAGACTCCGGACTATTTCTCAGGTGTGAATTATTCCATGAGTCTCTGAATGAGTGGCCATATGAAATAGACTCGAGTATTTCCCAGGTATATATGATTCACTGAGGCTCTGAATGAATGGCCATGTGAAATACACTACTGACATTTCCATAGATATGAATTATTCAATGAGGCTCTGAATTAGTGGCCATAGGAAGGAGACTCCTTAATACTCGCAAGAGGGCATGTTTAGGTTGGGCTCTGAAAGAGTGTCTTTTTTTTTTTTTACAAAGCAAATAATTACCTTTGTTTTTTTATTTAGTTATTTTTTAAATTTTTATTGCATTATAGGTTTTGGGGTACATGTGCAGAACGTGCAAGATAGTTGCATAGGTACACACATGGCAGTGTAATTTGCTGCCTTCCTCCCCTTCAACCACACTTGGCATTCATCCCCAGGCTATCCCTCCCCAGCAACCCCCCGCTGTCCCTCCCCCATTCCCCCCAATAGACCACAGTGTATAGTAGACCGCCTCTCTGTGTCCATGTGTTCTCATTTTTCTCACCCACCTATGAGTGAGTATATGCGGTATTTCTTTTTCTGTTCTTGTGTCAGTTTGCTGAGAATGATGTTCTCCAGATTCATCCATGTCCTTACAAAGGACACAAGCTCATCATTTTTGATTGCTGCATAATATTCCAGGGTGTATATGTGTCACATTGTTCCAGTCCAGTCTATCATCGTTGGGCATTTGGGTTGGTTCCAGGTCTTTGCTATGGTAAACAGTGCTGCAATGAACATTCGTGTGCATGTGTCCTTATAGTAGAATGATTTATAGTCCTTTGGATATATACCCAGTAATGGGATTGCTGGGTCAAATGAAATTTCTATTTCTAGGTCCCTGAGGAATCGCCACACTGTCTTCCACAATGATTGAACTAATTTACACTCCCACCAACAGTGTAAGAGTGTTCCTCTTTCTCCACATCTTCTCCAGCATCTGCTGTCTCCAGATTTTCTAATGATCGCCATTCTAACTGGCGTGAGATGGTATCTCAATGTGGTTTTGATTTGCATCTCTCTAATGACCAGTGATGATGAGCATTTTTTCATGAGTTTGTTGGCCTCATGTATGTCTTCTTTGTAAAGTGTCTGTTCATGTCCTTTGCCCATTTTTGAATGGGATTGTTTGCTTTTTTCCTGTAAATTTATTTGAGTTATTTGTAAATTCTGGTTATCAGCCCTTTGTCAGGTGTGTAAACTGCAAAGATTTTTTCCCATTCTGATGGTTGCCGATTCACTCTAGTGACTGTTTTTTGCTGTGCAGAAGCTGTGGAGTTTTATTAGGTCCCATTTGTCTATTTTGGCTTTTGTTGCCAATGCTTTTGGTGTTCTGGTCATGAAGTCCTTGCCTACTCCTATGTCCTGAATGGTTTTGCCTAGATTTTCTTCTAGGGCTTTTATGATGTCAGGTCTTACGTTTAAGTCTTTAATCCATCTGGAGTTAATTGATTTGGCTATGCGGGCTCTTTTTTGGTTCCATATAAAATTCATGGGGTTTTTTTCCAGTTCTGTGAAGAGATTCAATGGTAGTTTGATGGGGATAGCGTGGATTCTGTAAATTGCTTTGGGCAGTATAGCCATTTTCACGATATTGATTCTTCCTAAACACGAACATGAAATGTTTCTCCATCTGTTTGTGTCCTCTCTTATTTTGTTGAGCAGTGGTTTGTAGTTTTCCTTAAAGAGGTCTTTTACATTCCTTGTGAGTTTTATTCCTAGGTATTTTATTTTCTTTGTAGCAACTGTGAATGGCAGTTCGTTCTTGATTTGGTTCTCTTTAAGTCTGTTATTGGTGTATAGGAATGCTTGTGATTTTTCAACATTGATTTTATATCCTGAGACTTTGCTGAAGTTGCTTATCAGTTTCAGCAGCTTTTGGGCTGAGGTGATGGGGTCTTCTAGGTATACTATCATGTCCTCTGCAAATAGAGACAGTTTGGCTTTCACCTTTCCTATTTGAATACCCTTTATTTCTTTTTCTTGCCTGATTGCTCTGGCTAGAAATTTCAGTACTACGTTGAATAGGAGCTGTGAGAGACGGCATCCTTTTCTCATGCCGGATTTCAAAGGGAATGCTTCCAGTTTTTGCCCATTAAGTATGATATTGGCTGTTGGTTTGTCGTAAATAGCTTTTATTACATTGAGATATGTTCCATCAATACCACGTTTATTGAGGGTTTTTAACATTAAGGGCTGTTGAATTTTGTCAAATGCCTTCTCTGCGCCGATTGAGATAATCATGTTGTTTTGTTTTGGTTCTGTTTATGTTGTGAATTACATTTATAGACTTGCCTATGTTGACACAGCCTTGCTCCCCAAGATGAACCCTACTTGATAATGATGGATAAGGTTTTTAATGTGCTGTTGCAATCGGTTTACCAGTATTTTATTGAAGATTTTTGCATCTATGTTCATCATAAATATTGGCCTGAAGTTTTGTTTTCTTGTTGAATCTCTGTCAGGTTTTGGTATCAGGATGATGTTGGTCTCATAAAATGATTTGGGAAGGGTTCCCTCTTTTTGGATTATTTGGAATAGTTTCAGAAGGAATGGTACCAGATCCTCTTTGTGTGTCTGGTAGAATTCGGCTGTGAGCCCATCTGGACCTGGGCTTTTTTTGTGTGGTAGGCTCTTAATTGCTGTCTCAACTTCAGACCTTGTTATCGGTCTATTCATAGTTTTGGCTTCCTCCTGGTTTAGGCTTGGGAGGACACAGGCGTCCAGGAATTTATCTATTTCTTCCTGATTTACTAGTTTATTTGCATAGAGTTGTTTGTAGTATTCTCTGATGATGGTTTGAATTTCTGTGGAATATGTGGTGGTTTTCCCTTTATCGTTTTTTTATTGCATCTATTTGGTTGTTCTCTCTTTTCTTTTTTATCAGTCTGGCTAGTGGTCTATTTTGTTGATCTTTTCAAAAAACCAGCTCTTAAATTTATTGATTTTTTGAAGAGATTTTCTTGTCTCTATCTCCTTCAGTTCTGCTCTGATCTTAGTTATTTCTTGTCTTCGGCTAGGTTTTGAGCTTTTTTGATGTTGCTTCTCTAGCGCTTTCAGTTTTGAAGATAGAGTGTCAATTTTGGATCTCTCCACTCTTCTCATGTGGGCACTTACTGCTATATATTTTCCTCCACACACTGATTTAAATGTGTCCCAGAGATTCTGGTACGTTGTGTCTTCATTCTCGTTGGTTTCAAATAACTTCTTTATTTCTGCCTTCATTTCATTGTTTATCCAATCAACATTCAAGAGCCAGTTGTTCAGTTTCCATGAAGCTCTGCGGTTCTGAGTTATTTTCTGAATTCTGAGTTCCAACGTGATTTCACTGTGGTCTGAGAGACTCTTTGTTATGATTTCAGTTGTTTTGCATTTTCTGAGGAGTGCTTTACTTTCAATTATGTGGTCAATTTTCGAGTAGGTGTGATGTGGTGCTGAGAAGAATGTATATTCTGTGGATTTGGGGTGGAGAGTTCTGTAAATGTCTATCAGGTTTGCTTGTTCCAGGTCTGAGTTCAAGTCCTGAATATCCTTGTTAATTTTCTGTCTGGTTGATCTGTCTGCTATTGACAGTGGAGTGTTAAACTCCCCCACTATTATTGTGTGGGAGTCTAAGTCTGTTTTTAAGTCATTAAGAACTTGCCTTATATAACTGGTTGCTCCTACATTGGCTCCATATATATTTAGAATCATTAGCTCTTCTTGTTGTATCGATTCTTTTACCATTATGTAATGACCTTCTTTGTCCCTTTTGATCTTTGTTGCTTTATAGTTTTTTTTATCAGATATGAGAATTGCAACTCCTGCTTTTTTTTGCTCTCCATTTGCTTGGTAAATCTTCCTCCACCCTTTTATTTTGAGCCTTTGTGTATCTTTGCGTGTGAGGTGGGTTTCCTGGATACAGCACACTGATGGGTTTGGTTTTTTATCCAATTTGCGAGTCTGTGTCTTTTGATTGGTGCATTTAGCCCATTTACATTTAGGGTTAATATTGTTATGTGTGAATTTGATACTGCCATTTTGATGCTAGCTGGCTGTTTTGCCCGTTGGTTCATGTACATTCCTCTTTTTGTTGATGGTCTATAGCATTTGGTATAATTTTAGGATGGCTGGTACTGGTTTTTTCTTTCTATGTGTAGTGCCTTTTTCAGGAGCTCTTGTAAAGCAGGCCTAGTGGTGACAAAATCTCTGAGTACTTGCTTGTTCGTGAAGCATTTTACTTTTCCTTCAATTATGAAGCTCAGTTTGGCTGGATATGAAATTCTGGGTTGAAAGTTCTTTTCTTTAAGAATGTTGAATATTGGCCCCCACTCTCTTCTGGCTTGTAGAGTCTCTGCCGAGAGATCTGCTGTGAGTCTGATGGGCTTCCCTTTGTGGGTGACCCGACCTTTCTCTCTGGCTGCCCTTAGTATTTTCTCCTTCATTTCAACACTGGTGAATCTGACGATTTTGTGCCTTCGGGTTGCTCTTCTTGCGGAGTATCTTTGTGGTGTTCTGTGTATTTCCTGGAGTTGAGTACTGACCTGTCTTGCTAGGCTGGGAAAATTTTCCTGGATAATATCCTGAAGAGTGTTTTCCAGCTTGGATTCATTCTCTTCATCACATTCTGGTACACCTATCAAACGTAGGTTGGGTCTCTTCACATAGTCCCACATTTCTTGCAGATTTTGTTCATTCCTCTTTGTTCTTTTTTCTTTAATCTTGGTTTCTCGTTTTATTTCAGTGAGTTGATCTTCAACTTCTGATATTCTTTCTTCTGCTTGGTCAATTCGCCTGTTGAAACTTGTGCATGCTTTGCGAGGTTCTTGTGTTGTGTTTTTCAGCTTCTTCAATTCATTTATATTCTTCTCTAAGTTGTCCATTCTTGTTATCTATTCCTCGAATCTTTTTTCAAATCTTTTTTCAAGGTTCTTGATTTCTTTGCACTGGTTTAGTACATGTTCTTTTAGCTCACTGAAGTTTCTCATTATCCACTTTCTGAAGTCTGATTCTATCATTTTGTCACACTCATTCTCCGTTCAGCTTTGTTCCCTTGCTGGTGAGGAGTTTTGGTCATTTTTTGGAGGTGAGGTGTTTTGGTTTCGGGTGTTTTCCTTTTCTTTGCGCTGGTTTTTTCCCATCTTTATGGATTTATCCGCCTGTTGTCTTAGTAGTTGCTGATTTTTCAATTGGGTCTTTGTGTGGACGCTGAGATTGTTGATGTTGAATTATTTCTGTTACTTAATTTTCCTTCTAATGGTCTAGCCCCTCTGCTGTATGAGTGCTTAATTCCACTCCAGGCCCTGCTTGTCTGGGGTATACCTGTAGCAGCTGTGGAATAGTGAGGGATGATACCAGTTTCTTCTTCTTCTGTCTTTGTTCCAGAATGATGCCCGTCAAATGTCAGTCTGATTAGTCCTTTTTTGGGGTGACTCTTTGGATATACAGGGGCCAGAGAGCTGCTTGAGGAGACAGTCTGTGTTTTATAGCAGCTCCAGTGCTGATCTGTGAGCTCCGTTGTTCATTCAGGGTTGTTGGGAGGTTGTTTATGTCTGCTGCAATAGAACTCATAAAATACTACCCTTTTTTTCCTCCCCTTAGATGCTCTGTCTCAGGGATTTGGGGCTTTCTTTATGAGTATCTGTTGCACTGTCATGCCCCACTAGGAGGCAGTCTATTCACTATTTGCCTGCCGGGGCTCTGACCTGTTAGTGCGGGTCCACCCTGTTGCTTCTGGGCTCCCCCCTCCTGGCAGCGTCTGTCTGTTATGGCAGGTTGCCTCAGCAATGGCAGGCTGCGTCAGCCCTGCGTGGTACTTCAGTAGGGACGGATTGCGTCAGCAATGGGGGATGCTCCTCCCTCACTGGGTTGCACCGTCCTAGATGCTGGCAGCAAAACTCTCAGCCCCAAGCGCCTCCAGTCGCCACCCTGCTTGGCCCTGTGAGGGTGAGACCCACTGAGCCCGATCACGCAGCTCCCTGCCTCAGAGTCCGTCCTCTCTCTCTCTCTCTTCCTCTCAGCAAGCTGAAAGATCGAGTCTCTCACTGGTGCCCCAGTAGCCTGCCGATAGGGCACTGGGATCCGTGTGATCTCACGTGCCCCTGCCCACTGCACCGGCTCAGATCACGCTTCCCAGGAAACTTCTGGTCTGGCTCATTGTCCAAGTCCTGTTCAATCAGATGGACATGCCAATCTGCCCTCCCAAATCTCAGATTGCCGGTTTAACAGGGCACCCAGACCAGTGAGTTCCGTTCCGGGCCCTGCTGCGGTGCCGGCAAAGCGGCTACGCAAGCTGGCTCCATGAGCCATCTGTACTATCCTCCCGTGTCTCTCCCACACCTGGGACTTTCAACGCTCTGTGGGCAAAAAAGGTTCATCCGAGAATGCGGCCTGGACTCACCCTCTGCACCTTCACTGTGAGCTGCAATCCTGAGTCGCATCTATGACGCCATCTTGTGAGTCCCCCCCTGAAAGAGTGTCTTTATAAAATAAATTCCTGACACTTTTCCAGGTGTTCATTATTCAGTTAAGCTCTGAATGAGAGGCCAAATGTAACAGTGTCCTGAGTATTCCCCAGTATGCATTAGTCACTGAGGCTCTGAATGTTTGGTCATATCAAATAGCCTCCTGACTATTACACAGGTGTGTCTTATTTAAAGAGGCTTTGAGTTAGTGATTAGATAAAGTAGATTCTTTACTATTCCTAAGGTGGGTATTATTGACTGAGACACTGATTATGTGGGAATATGAAATAGACTCCTCACTATTCTAAAGTTGTGCATTGCTCACTCAGGCTTTGATTTTGTGGCCATACTTAATAGACCAGTGTCTGTTTCACAGGTGTTAATTATTCACTGAGGCTGTAACTAAGTGGCCATATCAAGTAGATTGTTAATTCTTCCCTAGGTGTGTATTATTGAATGAGACTTAATAAGTGGGCATAAGAAAGAGACTCCTGACTATTCCCGAGGTGTGCATTATATACAGAGACTCTCAATGTGTGGCCATTTGAAGTGGATTCTTGACTATTTTCCAGGGCTGTATTATTCACTGTGGCCCTGAACGAGTGGCCATATGAAAGAGATTCCTGGCTATTCCAAATATATAGGCTATTCACTGAAACACTGAAAGGGTGGCCATATGAAATCGACATGATTTTACTCCACAGGTGTCCGTTGTTCATTGATTCTCTAAAGGAATCACCATATGAAAGAGACTAGTGATTATTCTTCACATGTGCATTATTCAATAAAATTCTGTATGAGTGTCCATATTAAATAGACTCCTGACTGTCACCCAGGGGTGTATTATTCAGAGAGGTATTTAATTTGTGGCTATCTTAAACAGGGTCCTGACTACCTCACAGATGTTTATTATTCACATAAGTTCTGAATGAGATGCCATATAAAATAAACTCTTGAATATTGCCCCATTGTGCATTATTCAGTAAGTCTCTATATGAGTGGTCTTATTAAATGGAATCCAGACGATTCTCTGGTCTGTATCATTCAGTGAGATACTGAATCAGTGGACATATGGAACAAGATCCTGACTATTACAGTGGTGTGCAATATTCACTGAGGCTTTGAGTGGCCATATGAAATTGACTCCTAATATTCACTGAGTATTCCTCATGTGTGCATTTTTCACTGATTTTCTGAGTGGCCATATGAAATATATGCCAGACTATTCCACAGGTGCCTATTATCCACTGACGCTATGAATGAGTGTCCAAATGAAATAGACTCATGGCTACTCCACAGGTATGCATTATTCACAGAGGCTCTGAATGAATGTCCATCAGAAATAGACACCAAATTATTCTCCAGGTGTGTATTATTTAGTGAGAATCAGAATATGTGGCTATATTAATTAGATTCCTTACTATCCCACAAATGTGTATTATTCACTGAGGCTCTGAATATGTGTCTACATACAATAGACTCCTGACTACTTCACATTATTTACTGACATTCCGAATGAGAGGCCACATAATAAATACTCCTGACTATTCCACAGGTGTGCATTTTTCAGTGAGACTCCGAATGAGGGTACAATAGAGAGTCTTGACTATTTCTTCAGGTGTGTACCTTTATTGAGGCTCTCAATGAGTGGCCATAGGAAAGACACTTCTGACTATTCCTCAGGTGTGCATTATTCAGTTGTTCTCTGAATGAGTGACCATAAAAAATGGACTCCAGACTATATCACAATTGTGTAATATTCAGTGAGGCGGTGAAAGAGTGTCCATATGAAACAGACTTTTATTACTCCACATATGTCCGTTATTTACTGATTGTCAGAAGGAGTAGCCATATGACATAGACTCCTAATTATTCTTCATGTGTACATTATTTAAACAGGCTCCGTATGAGTGTCCATACCAAATAAACTTCTGACTCTCCCCAAAATGTGTATTATTCAGTGATTCCCAGAATGAGGCGTCATATGAAATATAATTCTGACTATGACCCTGGTGTGTATCATTCAGGGGGGCGTTTAATTCGTGTGTATCTTAAGCAGCATCCTGCCTACTCCATAGAAGTTTATTTTTCACTGAAGCTCTGAATGAGAGGCCATATATGATAGACACATGACTATTGCCTTGTAAATTTTTCATTAAGGCTCTGAATGAGTGGTAGTATGGAATAGAACCCTGATGATTCCCCAGGTGTGTATCATTCAGAGAGGCAATGAATGAGTTGCCACATGAAAGATGCTACCGATTACTACACTGGTGTGCATTATTCTCTGAGGCTCTAAATGAGTGGCTATATGAAATAGACTATTAACTCTTCCCCAGGTGTGCATTATTGAATGAGACTCTGAATAAGTGGGCATAAAAAACATAGACTTTTGTCTATTGCCCAAGTGTGCATTGTGTACAGAGACTCTGAATGTGTAGAGATTTGAAGTAGACTCTTGACTATTTTCCAGGGGTGTATTATTCACTGAGGCCCTGAACGAGTGGCCATATGAACAAAATTCCTGACTATTCGGATATGCATATTATTCACTGAAACACTGAAAGAGTGGCCATATGTAATCAACTCCATTTTACTCCACAGGTCTGCATTATTTTTTGACTCTCCAAACCAATCACCATATGAAATAGACTAGTGATTATTTCCGCACATGAGCAGTATTTGAAGTGGTTCTGTATGAGTGTACATATCAATAGTCTCCTGCCTATCACTCATGAGTATATAATTCAGGGAGATGCTAAATTTGGGGCTACCTTAAACAGGGTTCTGACTACTCCATAGCTGTTTATTATGAACTGAAGCTCTGAATGAGAGGCCATATAAATTAGACTCCTGACTAGTTCCCCATTGTGCATTATTTGGTAATCCTGTGATTAAGTGGCCATATGGCATATGGCATGGACTCTGACTATTCAGCGAGTTTCTTAATGTATGACCATATAAAATGGTCTCCTGACTATATTCTCTTGGCTATTTCTCAGCTGTGCATTTTCCACTGAGGCACTGGGTGAATGGTCATATCAAATAGACTCCAGACTATTCCCCCGGTGTGCATTATTCAGTGAATCTCTGAATAAGTTGCAATATGAAATATTATCCTGAGTATTCCCCAGGTATATATAATTCTTCACTGAGCTTATGAATAAGTGGCCATGTGAAATATACTCCTGACTTTTCCATATGTCTGTATTATTCAGTGAGGTTCTGAATGTGTGGTCATAGGAAAGAGACTGCTGAATACTCCTTAGGAATGCATTTTTAGATTTGGCTATAAATGAGTGGCTACACGAAATAGAATCCTGACATTCCCTGAGGTGTATTTTATTCAGTGAGGCTCTGAATATGTGGCTATATAAAATAGAATTCTGGCTACAAAACAGGTGGTTTTTCTTCAGTGAAGTTCTGTAGGAGAGGCCATATAAAATAGAGTTCCTGAGTATTCCACAAGTATGCATTATTCACTCAGGCTCTGAAACTTTGGCCATATGAGAGAGGCTCCTGACTAGTCTACAGGTGTGTATTATTTAATGAGGATTTAAGTTAGTCACCATATGTAATAGACTGCTGACTATTCCTCAGGTTATTATTATTGACTCAGACTCTGTATATATGGGCATATGGAATAGACTACTGACTTCCAAAGTTGTGCATTACTCACTCAGGCTTTAATTTTGTGGCCATTTAAAAGATATTAGTGTGTATTCCACAGGGGTGCATTATTCACTGAGGCTCTAAATGAGTGGCTATATAAAGTAGACTTCTATCTCTTTTCCAGGTGTGTAGTACTCAGTGAGGCTCTTTTTTTGTGATCTTATGAAACAGTGTGCTCTCTATCCCAAATATTTGTATTATCCAGTAAATCTCTGAATGAGAAGCTGCATAAAATAGACTGATAAATACTGTAAATTTGTGCATTGTTCACTGAGGTTATGAATCAGTGGCCTTATGAAATGGAATCCTGACTATTCCACAAGTGTGTATTATTCCCTGAGTCTTTGAATTAGTGGGTGTGTGAAATACACTCCTGGCTATTCCACAGGTGTGCATTATTTACTTGGGCTTTGAATGACTGTTTATATGACAAACCCTCCTGATTACTGACCAGATATGCATTACTGAATAAGGCTGTTAAGCAATGGTCATATGAAATAAAATTCTGACTATTTTCCAGGTGTGCATCATTCAGGAATGCTCTGATTGAGTGGCCATATGTCATAGATTCTAACTAGTCCACATGTGTGTATCATTCACTGAGAATCTGAATAAGTGGCCACATGAAATAGTCTCCTCACAATTTCCAAGGTGTGTATTACTTACTGAGGGTATAGATGAGTGGCTACATAAAATAGACTCTTGACTATTCCTCACGTGTGCGTTTTCCACTGAGGCACTGAATGAACCATCATACCAAATAGACTCCAGACTATTTCTCAGATGTGCATTATTCCATGAGTCTCTGAATGAGTGGTCATATGAAATAGACTCCTGAGTATTCCCCACGTATGTATGATTCACTTAGTCTCTAAAAGAATCACCATGTGAAATACTCCCCTGACGTTTCCATAGATATGTATTATTCAATGAGGCTCTGAATCAGTGGCCATAGGAAAGAGACACCTGAATATTCGCAGGAGGGCATTTTTAGGTTGGGCTTTGAAAGAGTGTCTATATGAAATATATTCCTGATTTTCCCCCAGGTGTTCATTATTTAGTTAAGCTCTGAATGAGAGGATATATGTAATAGTGTCCTGAGTATTCCCCAGTATGCATTAGTCACTGAGACTCTGAATGTTTGGCCACATAAAATAGCCTCCTGACTTCCACAGGTGTGTGTTATTTAATGAGGCTTTGAGTTCGTTATTAGATAAAGTAGATTCTTTACTCTTTCTAAGGTGGATATTATTGACTGAGACACTCATTAAGTGAAAATGTGGAGTAGACTCCTCACTATTCCAAAGTTCTGCATTATTCACTCAGGCTTTGATTTTGTGGCCATACAAAATAGACTAGTGTCTGTTTCACAGGTCTGAATTATTCACTGAGGCTCTAACTCAGTGCCTATACGAAATATACACTTAACTCTTCCCCAGTTGTGAATTATTGAATGAGACTGAATAAGTGGGCATAAGAAAGAGAGACTCCTGACTCTTTTCCAAGTGTGCATTAGATACAGAGACTCTCAATGTGTGGCCATTTGAAGTAGATTCTTGACTATTTCCAGGGGTGTATTATTCACAGAGGCCCTGAAGGAGTGGCCATATGAAAGAGATTCCTGGCTATTTCAGATATATATATTATTCACTGAAACCCTGAATGGGTGGCCATGTTAAATATACTCGATTTTACTCCACAGGTGTGTGTTATTCATTGATTCTTTAAAGGAACCACCATATGAAAGAGACAAATGATTATTCTTCACATGTGCATTATTCAACGAGTTTCTGTATGAGTGTCCATATCAAATAGACTCCTGACTGTCACCCAGGTGTGTATCATTCAGGGAGTTGCTTAATTTGTGGCTATCTTAAATAGGATCCTGACTACTTCACAGGAGTTTATTATTCACTGAACATCTGAATGTGAGGCCATGTGAAATAAACTCTTTACTATTGCCTCATTTTGCATTATTCTGTAAGGCTCTGAATGAGTGGTCTTATAGAATAGAATCCTGACGATTTTCTGGTGTGTATCATTCAGTGAGATACTGAATCAGCAGTCATATGATACATGATCTTGACTATTACTGCGGTGTGCAATATTCACTGAGGTTCTGAGTGGCCATATAAAATAGACTCCTAATATTCACTGAGTATTCTTCATGTGTGCATTATTCACTGATGCTCTAAGTGGCCATAGGGAATAGACTCCTGACTATTCCACAGGTGCCTATTATTCACTGTGCCTATGACTGAGTGTCCAAATGAAAGAGACTCCTGCCTACTCCACAGGTGTGCATTATTCACCGAGGCTCTGAATAAATTTTCATCGAAAATAGACTCCAAATTATTCTGTAGGTGTGTATTATTCAGTGAGGCTCAGAATATATGGCCATATTAATTTGATTCCTTACTATCTCACAGGTTGCATTCTTCACAGAGACTCTGAATATGTGTCTACATGAAATAAACTCCTGGGATTTTCCATGATGGTGCCGTAGAAACAACTAAGAATTTCAACTCTCAGTGAAGGCACAGAGGGTCAATCTTAGCCTCATTCTCAGAAGGACTTTGTTGCCTACAGAATAAAAAAGTCCCAAATGTAGGAGAGACACGGGATGCCAGGGCAGCTGGTGTTTTGGCTCACGTGGCCGATTTGGATGGCGCCACAGCGCAGTGGCACCCGGCACAAAACTCACTCGTCTGGGTGCCCTGTTAAACCGACAATCTGAGATTTGAAAGGGCAGATTGACATGTCCATCTGATTAAACGGGACTTGGACAATGAGCCAGACCAGGAGATTCCTGGGAAATGTGATTTGAGCCAGTGCAGTGGGCAGTGGCACAAGAGATCGCACAGATCCCAGTGCCTTATCAGCAGAATACTAGGGCATCAGTGAGAAAGTCAACCATTCAAATTGGGAAGAAAAAGGAGACAGAGAGAGAGAGGACAGACTCTGAGGCAGGGAGTCAGGTGATCGGGCTCAGCGGGTCCCACCCTCAAGTGGACAAGCAGCATGGCGATTGGAGATGCTTGGTGTTGAGAGCTTTGCTGTGGGCACGGCTGAATCTAAAATGGTGCAGCCCAGTGTGGGAGGGGCATCTGCCACTATGGACACAATCCACCCCTACAGAAGTACCTCAAAGTGCTGACACAGCCTGCCATTGTCGAGGCAACCCGCAATAACACAGAGACTCCGCCAGCAGGACAAAGTGCACCACAGCAGAATGAATCCTTATGGAAGCAGGGCAGTCCCACACTAGCAGAACAGAGCCTCGGCAGGCAAATAGTGAATAGACTACCTCCTAGCTGGGCAGGACAGTGCAACAGATACTCATAAAGAAACCGCAACTCCCTGAGACAGAGCATCTGAGGGAAAAAAAGGGAGGGGGTTTATAAGTTCTGCTGCAGAAGACCAAAACACAAGTGCCTAACAACCCTGAATGAACAACAGAGCTGACAGCTCAACACTGGAGCTCCTATAAAGTACAAACCATCTCCCTAAGCAGCTCCCTGACCCCTGTATATCCAAAGAGTCACCTCAAAAAAGGACTAATCAGACTGACATTTGGCGGGCATCATTCGGGAACAAAGATAGCAAAAGAAGAAACTGGTATCATCCCTCACTGTTCCACAGCTGCTACAGGTTTAACCCAGACAAGCAGGGCCTGGAGTGGACCTCAGCACTCGTACAACAGAGGGTCTAGACAATCAGAAGGAAAATTAAGAAACAGAAATACTTCATAACCAACAATCCGGGTGTCCACTCAAAGACCCAATTAAAAAAATCAGCAACTACTAAGACGACAGATGGATAAATCCACAAAGATGAAAACAAACCAGCGCAAAAGGTAGAAAAACACCCAAAACCACAACACCTCACCTCCTACAAAAACTCCTCACCAGCAAGGGAACAAAGCTGGATGGAAAATGAGTGTGACAAAATGATGAAATCAGACTTTAGAAAGTGGATAATGAGAAATTTTTTAAAGAACATGTTGTAAATCAATGCAAAGAAACCAAGAACCTTGAAAAAAGATTTGAAAAAAAAATTTGAGGAAATGATAACAAGAATGGACAACTTAGAGAGGAATATGAATGAATTGAAGGAGCTGAAAAACACAATCCGACAACTTCGTGAAGCATACACAAGTTTCAACAGCCGTATTGACCAAGCAGAAGAAAGAATATCAGAAGTCGAAAATCAACTCAATGAAATAAAACGAGAAACCAAGATTAGAGAAAAAAGTGCAAAAAGGAATGAACAAAATCTCCAAGAAATTTGGGACTATGTGAAGAGACCCAACCTACGTTTGATAGGTGTAACAGAATGTGATGAAGAGAATAAATTCAAGCTAGAAAATACTCTTCAGGATATTATCCAGGAAAGTTTTCACAACCTAGAAAGGCAGGTCAATACTCAACTCCAGAAAATACAGAGAACACCAGAAAGATGCTCTGCAAGAAGAGCAACCCCAAGGCATATAATCGTCAGATTCAAGAGGGTTGAAATGAAGGAGAAAATACTAAGGGCAGCAAGAGAGAAAGGTCGGGTCACCCACAAAAGAAAGCCCATCAGACTCACAGCAGATCTCTCGACAGAGACTCTATAAGCCATAAGAGAGTGGGGGCCAATATTCAACATCCTTAAAGAAAAGAACTTTCAATCCAGAATTTCATATCCAGTCAAACTGAGCTTCATAAGTGAAGGAAAAATAAAATTCTTCATGAACAAGCAAGTACTCAGAGATTTTGTCACCACTAGGCCTGCTTTACAAGAGCTCCTGAAAGAGGCACTATACATGAAAAAAAAACAACCAGTACCAGCCATCCTAGAAGCATACCCAATGCTAAAGAGCATCAACAAAATGACGAATCTACATGAAACAATGGGAAAAAACAGCCAGCTAGCATCAAAATGGCAGTATCAAATTCACAAATGATAATATTAACCATAAATGTAAATGGGCTAAATGCACCAATCAAAAGACACAGACTGGCAAATTAGATAAAAAACCAAAACCCATCGGGGTGCTGTATCCACGAAACCCACCTCACACGCAAGGATACATAAAGGCTCAAAATAAAGGGATGGAGGAAGATTTACCAAGCAAATAGAAAGCAAAAAAAAAGCAGGAGTTGCAATTCTCGTCTCTGATAATATAGACTTTAAAGAAACAAAGATCAAAAGAGACAAAGAAGGTCATTGCATAATGGTAAAAGAATTGATACAACAAGAAAAGCTAACAATTCTAAGTATATATGGACCCAATGCAGGAGCACCCAGATATATAAAGCAAGTTCTTAATGACTTACAAACAGACTTAGACTCCCACACAATAATAGTGGGAGACTGTAACACTCCACTGTGAATATCAGACAGATCAACAAGACAGAAAATTAACAAGGATATTCAGGACTTGAACTCAGACCTGGAACAAGCAAACCTGATACACATTTACAGACCTCTGCACCCGAAATCCAAAGAATATACATTTTTCTTAGCATCATATCACACCTACTCCAAAACTGACCACATAATTGGAAGTAAAGCACTCCTCAGCAAATGCAAAACAACTGAAATTATAACAAACAGTCTCTCAGACCACAATGCAATCAAGTTGGAACTCAGATTTCAGAAACTAACTCAGAAGCACACAACTTCCTGGAAACTGAACAACTGGCTCGTGAATGTTGATTGGATAAACAATGAAATGAAGGCAGAAATAAAGAAGTTCTTCAAAAGCAACGAGAACAAAGACACAACATACCAGAATCTCTGGGTCACATTTAAATCAGTCTGTAGAGGAAAATACATAGCAATAACTGCCCACATGAGAAGAGTAGAGAGATCCAAAATTGTCACCCTATCGTCAAAATTGAAAGAGCTATAGGAGCAAGATCAAAACGCTCAAAACCTAGCCAAAGACAACAAATAACTAAGATCAGAGCAGAGCTTAAGGAGATAGAGACACGAAAAACCCTTCAAAAAATGAATAAATCCAAGAGCTGGTTTTTCAAAAAGTTCAACAAAATAGAAAGACCCCTAGCCAGACAGATAAAAAAGAAAAGAGAGAACAACCAAATAGAAGCAATGAAAAACGATAAAGGGTAAATCACCACAGATTCCACAGAAATTCAAACCATCATCAGAGAATACTACAAACAACTCTATGCGCATAAACTAGTAAACCAGTAAGAAATGGATAAATTCCTGGACACCTGTGTCCTCCCAAGCCCAAACCAGGAGGAAGTCGAAACTTGAATAGACCAATAAAAAGTCTGAAGTTGAGGCAGCATTTAAGAGCCTACCACACAATGAAAGACCAGGTCCAGCTGGGTTCACAGCTGAATTCTACCAGACACACAAAGAGGATCTAGCAGCATTCCTTCTGAAACTATTCCAAATAATTCGAAAAGAGGGAACCCTTCTTAGATTATTTCATGAGACCAACATCATCCTGATACCAAAACCCGGCAGAGATTCAAGAAGAAAAGAAAACTTCAGGCCAATATCCATGATGAACATAGATGCAAAAATCTTTTATAAAACACTGGCAAACCGATTACAACAGCACATTAAAAAACTTATCCATCATGATTAAGTAGGATTCATCCTGGGGATGAAAGGCTGGTTCAACATACGCAAGTCTATAAATGTAATTCACCACATAAACAGAACCAAAAACAAAAACCACATGATTATCTCAATTGACACAGAGAAGGCATTTGACAAAATTCAACAGCCCTTTATGCTAAAAATCCTGAATAAACTCGGTATTGATGAAACATATCTCAAAGTAATAAAAGATTTTACGACAAACCAACAGCCAATATCATATTTAATGGGTAAAAAATGGAAGCATTCCCTTTGAAATCCAGCACTAAACAAGGATCCTCTCTCTCACCACTCCTATTCAACATAGTACTGGAAGTTCTAGCCAGAACAATCGGCAAAAAAAAGAAATAAAGGCTATTCAAATAGGAAAGGTGAAAGCCAAATTGCCTCTATTTGCAGACGACATTATATTATACCTGAAAGACCCCATCACCTCAGCCCAAAAATTCCGGAAACTGATAAGCAACTTCAGCAAAGTCTCAGGATATAAAATCTATGTGCAAAATTTACAAGCATTCCTATACACCAATAACAGACTTAAAGAGAACCAAATCAAGAACGAGCTGCCATTTACAATTGCTACAAAGAAAATAAAATACCTAGGAAAACAACACACAAGGAACGTAAGGGACCTCTTTAAGAAAAACTACAAACCACTGCTCAATGAAATAAAAGAGGACACAAACAGATGGAGAAACACTCCATTTTCCTGGTTAGAAAGAATCAATATCGTTAAAGTGGCTATACTGCCCAAAGTAATTTACACAATCAATGCTATCCCCATCAAAATACCATTAAATTTCTTCACAGAACTGGAAAAAACCACCATGAACTTCATATGGAACCAAAAGGAAGCCTGAATAGCCAAGTCAATTTTAAGCAAGAAGAACACAGCGGGAGGCATCACACTACCAGACTCGAAACTATACTACAAGGCTAAGGTAAACAAAACAGCATGGTACTGGTACCAAAACAGAGATATAGACCAATGGACCAGAACAGAGGCATCAAAGGCAAATCAACATATCAACAACCATATAACCTTTGGTAAACCAGACAAAAACTAACAATGGGGAAAGGATTTCTTGTTTAATAAATGGTGTTGGGAAAACTGGCTAGCCATGTGCAGAAAGCAGAAACTGGACCCCTTCCTGACACCTTACACTAAAATTACCTCCATATGTATTAAAGACTTAAACATAAGACCTGGCACCATAAAACCCTAGAAGAAAATCTAGGCAAAACCATTCAGGACATAGAAGTAGGCAAGGACTTCATGACCAAAACACCAAAAGCATTGGCAGCAAAAGCCAAAATAGACAAATGAGACCTAATCAAACTCCACAGCTTCTGCACAGCAAAAGAAACAGTCACTAGAGTGAATCGGCAACCATCAGAATGGGAAAAAATCTTTGCAGTTTACACATCTGACAAAGGGCTGATATCCAGAATTTAAAAAGAACTCAAACAGATTTACAGGAAAGAAACAAGCAAGCCTATTAAAAAATGGGCAAAGTATATGAACAGACACTTTACAAAGGAAGACCTACATGAGGCCAACAAACACATGAAAAAATGCTCATCATCACTGGTCATTAGAGAGATGCAAATCAAAACCACATTGAGTTACCATCTCACGCCAGTTGGAATAGCAATCATTAAAAAATCTGGAGACAACACATGCTGGAGAGGATGTGGAGAATTAGGAACACTCTTACACTGTTGGTGGAAGTGTAAATTAGTTCAACCACTGTGGAAGACAGTGTGGCGATTCCTCAAGGACCTAGAAATAGAAATTCCATTTGACCCAGCAATCCCATTACTGGGTATATATCCAAAGGACTATAAATCGTTCTACTATAAGGATACTTGCACACGAATGTTCATTGCAGCACTGTTTAAAGTAGCAAAGACATGGAACCAACCCAAATGCCCATCGATGATAGACTGGACTGGAAAAATGTGGCAAACATACACCATAAAATATCATGCATCAATCAAATGATGAGTTTGTGTCCTTTGTAAGTGCATGGATGAATCTGGAGAACATCATTCTCAGCAAAGTGACACAAGACCGAGAAAGAAAATACTGCATATTCTCACTTATAGGCAGGTGAGATAAATGAGAACACATGGACACAGGGAGGGGGTCTACTGCACACTGGGGTCTATTGAGGGGAATAGGGGGGACAGCATGGAGGGGGAGCTGGGAAAAAATAGCCTGGGGAGAAATGTTAAGTGTGGTTGAAGGGGTGGAAGACAGCAAAACACACTGCCATGTGTGTACCTATGCAACTACCTTGCATATTCTGCACATGTACCCCAAAACCTAAAATGCAATAAAAATTTAAAATAAAATAATAAATATTAATAAAAAGAAATGGACTCCTGACTACACCACATTATTCAGTGACACTCTGAATGAGAGGCCACATAAAAAAGACCCCTGACTATTTCATAGGTGTGCATTATTAAGTGAGACTCTGAATGACGGTATAAATCAGATTCTTGAGTATTTTCCCAGGTGTGTTCTTTTAGTCAGGCTCTCAATGATTGGCCATAGGAAAGAGACTTCTGACTATTCCGCAGGTGTGCATTATTCAGTGATTCTCTGAATGAGTGGCCATAAGAAATAGACTCCAGACTATATCACACGTGTGTAATATTCAATGAGGCTGCGAAAGAGTGTCCATATGAAACAGACTTTTTATTACTTCACATGTCTCTGTTACTCACTGATATTTATAATGAGTAGTCATATGACATAGACTCCTATTTATGCTCCATGTGTGCATTATTCAAACAGATTCTGCATGATTGTTTATACCAACTAGACTCCTGACACTCCCCAAGTTGTGTGTTATTCAGAGAGGCACTTAATTCGTGGCTATCTTAAAAAGCGTCCTGACTACTCCATAGAAGTTTATCATACACTGAAGCTCTGAATGAGAGGCCATATAAAATAGACACCTGACTCTCGCCTCGTTGTGAATTATTCATTAAGGCTCTGAATGATTGGTAGTATGGAATAGAATCCTGATGATTCCCCAGGTGTGTATCACTCAGTGAGGCACTGAATGAGTGCCCATATGAAAAAGGCTCCAAATTATTACCCTGGTGTGCATTATTTACTGAGGCTCTAAATAAGTGGCTATATGAAGTAGATTCTTAAATCTTCCTCATGTGTGTATTAATGAATGAGACTCTGAATATAAAAGAGAGACTCCTGAGTATTCCCCATATGTGCATTATTTAGAGACTCTGAATGTGTTGCCATTTGAAGTAGACTCTTGACTATTATTCAGGGGTGTATTATTCATGGGGGCACTGAACGAAGGGCCATATGAAAGAGATTTTTGACTATTCCAATTATACCTATAATTCACTGAAACACTGAAAGAGTGGCCATATGAAATAGATGCCATTTTACTCCACAGGAGTGCGTTTTTTCTTGATTACTTAAACAAATCACCATATGAAATAGAACAGTGATTATTCCCCACATGTGCATTATTGAAAGAGGTTGTGTATGAGTGTTTATATCAAATTGTCTTCTTACTATCACCCATGTGTGTATCATTCAGGGAAGTTCTTAATTTGTGGCTATCTTAAATAGGGTCCTGACTCCTCCACAGGTGTTCATTATTCACTGAAGCTCTAAATGAGAGGTCATGTGAAACAGACTCCTGACAATTGTTTCATTGTGCATTATTTGGTAATGCTGTGATTGAGTGGCCATATGGCATGGACTCTGACTATTCCCCGGGTGTGTATCATTTAGTGAGTTTCTGAACCAGTAACCATAAGAAATAGACTCCTGACTATATACTCTTGACTATTTCTCAACTGTGTATTTTTCACTGAGGCACTGGGTGAATGGTCATATCAAATAGTCTCCAGACTATTCCCCAGGTGTTCATTATTTAGTGAACCTCTGAATAATTGGCTATATGAAATAGAATCCTGAGTATTCCCTAGGCATATATAATTATTCACTGAGGTTCTGAATGAGTGGCCATGTGAAATACAGTCCTGACTTTTTCACAGGTCTGTATTATTCGATGACACTCTGAATGAGTGGCCATAGTATTGAGAATCCTGAATACTCCTCCAGCGTGCATTTTTAGGTTCGGTTCTGAATGAGTGAAAATACAAAATAGAATCCTGACTTTCCCCAAGGCGTATGTTATTCAGTTAGGCTATAAGTATGTGGCTATATAAAATAGACTTTGGACTACTCGACAGATGTTCCTGATTCAGTGATGCTCTGAAGGAGAGGCCATATGTAATAGCGTCCTGAGAGTTCCACAGGTATGCATTACTCACTGAAACTTTTGCCATATGAAAGTGCCTCCTGACTAGTTTACAGGTGTGTATTTTTTAATGAGTCTTTGAGTTAGTGACCATATGAAATAGACTCCTGACTATTTCCCAGGTGTGTATTATTGACGAAGACTCTGTATATGTGGGCATATGGAATAGACTACTGACTATTCCAAAGTTGTGCATTACTCACTCAGGCTTTGATTTTGTGGCCATTTAAAAGAGACTAGTGTCTATTCCACACGTGTGCATTATTCACTGAGGCTGTAAATGAGTGGCTATATAAAGTAGACTGCTAACTCTTCTCCAGGTGTGTATTACTTAGTAAGGCTCTACTTGTGTGGTCATATGAAATTGGATGCTGACTATTCCACATTTTTATATTATTCAGTGAATCTCTAAATGATTGGCTATATGAAATAGACTGCTGAGTACTGCACATTTGTTCATTATTCACTGAGGGTATGAGTCAGTGGCCATATGAAATGGAATCCTGACTATTCCACAGGTGTGTATTTGTCACTGAGGCTCTGAATGAGTCACTGTATTAATTACACTCCTGGCTACTCCACAGATGTGCATTATTCACTGAGGTTCTGAAAGAGTGTTCACATGACATAGCCTCCTGATTATTGACCAGATGTGAATTACTCAATGAGGCTTTTAATCAATAATCATATGAAATAGAATCCTATTTCCCAGGTGTGCCTCATTCACTAATGCTCTGATTGAATGGCCATATGTCATAGACTCTACCTAATTCCCAGGTGTGTATCATTCATTTAGTTTCTGAATAAGCGGCCACATGAAGTAGACTCCTGACTATTTCCCAGTTGTGTATTACTTACTAAAAGTGTGGATGAGTGGCTATGTAAAATAGCCTCCTGTATACGCCTCACATGTGCATTTTCCACTGAGGCACTGAATGAATCATCATATCAAATATGCTCCAGACTCTTTCACAGGTGTGAATTATTCCAGGGGACTCTGAATGAGCGGCTATATGAAATAAACTCCTGAGTATTCCCAAGGTATGTATGATTTACTGAGGCTCTGAATGAGTGCTCTGAATGTGTGGCCATGAGAAAGAGAATTCTGAATACTCCAAGGAGTGCGTTTTTAGGTTGGGTGCTGAAAGCGTGGCTTTATAAAATAGAATTTTGACTTTCTCTTAAATTTGTATTATTCAGTGAGTCTTTGAATTTATAGCTATATGAAATAGACTTCTGAGTACTCTACAGGTGTTCATTATTCCGAGAAGCTCTGAATGAGATGCCATATGTAATAGTGTACTGAGTATGCCCCTGTGTGCATTATACACAAAAACTATGAAAGTTTGGTCATAAAAAATAGCCTCCTGGCTACTCCACAGGTGTGTTTTATTGACTGAGACTCTAATTAAGTGGGCATACGGAATAGACTCCTCACTATTCCAAAGTTGTTTATTACTCACTGAGGCTTTGATCTGGTGGCCATACAAAATAGGCTAATGTCTATTCCACAGGTGTGCATTATTCACTTAGGCTCTAAATGAGTGGCTACATAAAGTAGACTCTTAACTCTTCCCCAGGTGTGTATTATGGAATGAGACTCTGAATAAGTGGGCATAAGAAAGAGACTCCTCACTATTCCCCAGGTGTGCATTATTTACAGAGACTCCGAATATGTAGCCATTTGAAGTAGACCCTTGACTATTTCCCAGGGGTGCATTAATCACTGAGGCACAGAAGGAGTGGCTATATGAAAAAGATTTCTGACTATTCCAGATATATATATATATATATATATATATTATTCACTGAAACACTGAAAGTGTGGCTATATGAAACAGAATCCATTTTACTTCACAGGTGTGCGTTATTCATTGATTCTCTAAAGGAATAACCGTACGAAATAGACTACTGATTATTCCCCACATGTGTATTGTTCAAAGAGTTTCTTTATGAGTGTTCATATCAAATAGACTCCTAACTATCACCCAGATGTGTATTCTTCAAGGAGGTGCTTAATTTGTGGCTATCTTAAATTGGGTCCTGACTACTCCACAGGATTTTATTATTCACTGAAGCTTTGAATGAAAGGCCATATGAAATAGACTCCTGACTATTGCCCCATTGTGCATTATTCAATAAGGCTCTGAATGAATGGTCCTATAAAATCGAATCCTGACGATTCCCCAGGTGTGTATTATTCAGTGAGATTCTGAATTAGTGGTCATGTGAAAGAGGCTCCTGACTATTGCTGTGGTGTAAAGTATTCACTGAGGCTCTAAGTGGCATAGGAAATAGACTCCTAATATTTACTGAGTATTTCTCATGTGTGCATTATTCACTGATTTTCTGAGTGACCATATGAAATAGACTTCTTAATATTCCCTAGTTGTGTATTATTTCTTGTGGTTCCCAATAAGTTTTCATATAAAATAGATTTCTGATAATTCCACAGGTTTGTATTATTCATGGAATCTCAGAATTGGGGGGTGATATAAATTAGTATCCTCAGTACACCCCAGACATGTTTTATTCATTTAGGCTCATAATGAGTGGTCATATTAAACAGAATCCTGGCTATTCCTAAGGTGTGTATCATTCAGTGCAGCTCTGAATTATTTGCCATATAAAAAGACTCTTGAGTACTCAACAGTTGTAAAATATTCACTGAGCCTCAGAATGTGTGGCCATGTGAAATACACTCCTGACTTTTTCCCAGATGTGTACTATTCAGTGAGGCTCGAAATGAATTGCCATATGAAGCAGACCCCTCGGTACTCCACAGACTTGTGTAATTCACTGAGGGGCTAAATGAGGGGCCAGAAGCAATAGACTCCTGATTATTCCCTAGGTGATCACTATTCACGGAGGCTCTGAATATGTCATTATTTTGAATAGATTCCTCACTATTCCCTAGGTTTGTGTTATTCACAGAGTCACTGAATGCATTGCCATTTCAAATAGACACTTGAGAATTCTCCAGGTGTGCACTATTCCATGAAGCACTGAATGACTGGGCACATAAAATAGACTCCTCACTGTTCCCCACCTGTGTATTATTCACTGAGGCTCTGAAAGAGTGACCAAATTAAATAGATTCCTGACTGTTTTACAGGTGTGCATTATTCTGTGAGGCTCTCAATGAGTGTTAATATGAAACTGTCCTGACTATTTCCCAGGTGTGTGTCACTCAGTGAGGCGCTGAAAGTGTGGCTATATAAAATAGACACTTGACTATTCCCCACGTGTGTATTGCTCACTGAGGCTCTGAATACGTGGCTGCATAAAATAGACTCCTGACTACTCCACATTATTAAGTGACATTCCGAATGAGAGGCCACATGAAAACGACTCCTGACTATACCACAGGTGTGCATTATTTAGTGAGATTCTGAATGAGAGAATAAAACAGAATCCTAAATATTTCCCCAGGTATTACATTTAGAGATGCTCTCAATGACCGGCCATATGAAAGAAATTTCTGACTATTCCACAGGTGTGCATTATTCTGTGAGGCTGTGAAAAAGTGTCCATATGAAATAGTCTCCTGATGATTCTCCAGGTATATAATATTCAGTGAGGTTCTAAATAAATTTCCATATGAAGTAGTCTCACGTTACCTGGTGTACATTATTCAGTGAGGCTCTGAATGAGTGGCCATAAGAAATAGACCCCAGACTATATCAAAACTGTGTAATATTCAGTGAGACTGTGAAAGAGTGGCCATATGAAACAGACTCCTTATTTCTCCATGTCTTCTTTATTTACTGATTATCTGAATGCATAATCATGTGGGCATTATTCACTGATTGTCTGAATGAGTAGGCATATTACATAGACTTGTTGTGAACTGAACATGAGCCCGGGAATCTCATCCAGTGAGGGGTCTGAAATCTGGAAAAGGGCGTGCATGTAAAAGAAACGAGACTGAAAAAGGAGGGGGCTGGAGGACTGGATAAGTTAGGCTCATTCAGCAATTTTATTTGTGCAGGTTTCCTTATATACTTCTTGCTTTAACATGATTACCTCAATGCAGGTTATTACTCAAGCAATAAAAGTGACAGAAAATTTCTTGGGGGATGATTCTAAGAAACTGTCAAAAGGGAACAAATATTAATGTAAAGGATTAAGGGGGAAACAGCTGATGCTGATTATCAATATTGTCTGAACAATCAGTAAGTTGGATAACAATCTTTAATTAACTAGAAGTCACAAACTCAGCAGTAAACCGTGCACCTGTGAGAGACAAGGACCACAGGGGAGGTCGCTAGGCTGAAACAATGCCTGGTAAACAAAGTCTTAGTTCAGGAGCTAGAAAGGGGAACACAATACCCAATTAACTCACTTCAGCGTTCACCTGGCCATTATCTCATTGACCAAAAAGGCTGAGGATAGTGTCCTACTTAATTATTTTCAATTTCCTTTTTTCTTCTCTTCTTAATTTTCTCTCACTCATATCTTGGCAGCCTCCAGCCAGGGAAGAGGTGTAAGGAGTCAAGCTCACCTCATGGCAGAGACCAAGTTGTTAGCCTCTCACAGGGGTGACTTCCACATTATTCTCTCTTTTCTTTTTTTTTAAATGAAGCTTAAATAATTGAAGTTGAAAACGCTGGAGGGTAGAGAACACAAGGTGAAATAGGAATGATAAGAGAAGGATGAGAAAAAGGACACAAGCACTAACATCAATTATGGATGAGAGGGAGGGAAGGTGCAAGCAGGCGAACTAGGAAGACAAAGTGTCAACAATATCATGGGCGATTGTGTCATTTTCAGGCAGCTTCTGATGAGAAAAATCAATGGCATGAATTTCCTGCTGAAGCTTGAAAACATCTAGAGATAAATTATTATGAGTCTAAATTTCTTGGAAATGGGCCTTAACAAGAGGCCACTGCCATATAGTGTCATTGTAAGGAGTATTAGTAACATACATATATTTATAACCAGCATGGCAATGAAGGCCTAGGCAGTTTTGAATATTATAATGTTTATCACTAAGAGTAGTAACAGTTTGTTCTAAAGCATTAAGTCTCTCATCAATTTTCTTATTAATATCCATTTGAGTTCTCATTGTAACAGAAATATTCTTTTCAAGATGATTAAGATAAGTAGCAGTTTGAACACTGTGAGCAAGTCTAACAGCTGCAGTAGCAGCAGTAGCTATAACTGAAACAACAGCAATAATGCTAGCAATGAGAATACTAAGGAAACGTTTAGGGCAGATTATAAGATCGTGGACTTGTTGGAAAATAAGAAGGGCTTTTTCATCATACTAGGGTCCAGAAACATTAACAGGTAACATAAAATAGGGGGGCTGGTGTACAAGAAGAAGGGTATAAACAAGAAAAAAGAAGAATGAATGCAGTTGGTAAGAATACAATTTTCACAAAAAATGGAATATGAGCCAGAAGTCCGGTGATGGAAACATTACTAGCAATAATAGCATAAGGAGAAGCAATGTAGGATTGAGTATAAATGGTCTGATTAGCGGGATAAGATAAACTACGGAAACTAGCATCAACAAATTTAGGAGATAAGGATGCATACAGCTTCTAGAGAGAAGTGTCGGCTTTGCTGAAGAAGGTAGTGTAAATGCGAGTGCTCTAACCACTAGGTGTTTATAACGAGCTAAGGCAATGTCAAGAGGATGAGGAACAGTCTAGTCAAATAAGGAGAAACTAGAAGTCAGGGTATAATTAAAAGCTTGCTTTTGGTTAGGGAAAAAGAACTGCTCGTGTGGGGAAGGGTCTAAAGAGGAGTTAGAAGGTCGACAACTCCCGTGCTTAACGAGGGCAAAATGCTGAGTGGAGGAAATGTTGTAAGTTTTTCTAATTCCTACATGGTTGAGTATCTAATCACGAGAATAAACTGTTTCACTTGAGAAGAGGTTGGAGGGGCTAGAAAAGTTATGAAGTGGGTGAATTACAAGATTGAAGCAATAAGAACCAGAAAAAGAGAGAGGAATAGAAGGAGGGGAAGAGGCATTGGCAGCGAAATCGCGATCCTAGCTTTTGGAGGCGTAGAATCACCTGGGAAGAGCAGCAACTTGGGTAGAATAAGTATAGGTAACAACTTGAGGATTAATATGAGAAAAAGAGGGGAAGCCAAGAATAGAAGTATCATTAATGTAGACAGTGAAGGCGGGATTATTTTAGGTAACAGGTCAAAGGAAAGGAGGGTTGGGAACGTAAGCCCACATAACATGAGAATTGGGGAGAGGCAAGACTTGTGCTAAATGACAAGACAATATAGCCATTATAGCAATAAACATAACCGTAGGATAACGGGATTATCTGGAAGATGCGACCAGAGCTGCTGCTTCAGCAGTCAGAAGGTGCATCTGGGCCTATGTCGGCAGGGGTCTGCCTCCTTGAGGATTCTGGAAGTTCGCTGATTGAGCTGCTTGGCGAGTTTGGTGGCTGCAGCCAGGCAGGGGTGGCATTAGCCAGAGACGACGAAGAAGGGTTATGAGGGTGTTTGCACTGCCTGGTGGAGAATTCATGCTTGACATGGCGTTTAGGAACCCAAATTGGAGAGGGAGCAGACTTGGGAAAAACACAAACATGTCCTTGTTCTCATATTAGGACTGGATCTGGACTATGATACTGGTTAGTGTGAGTGTCTTTTCACAAGACCTGGGGATGAGATACATTATTAGGGTGCCAATGATGATCCGCTGCAGAGAGTCCATCGGCATCTAAAGTTACGAAATTAAGAACATAAAGAGCATGTTTAAGCTAAGTGTGAGGGGTTTTATGTAATGAATCAGAAATTGGGCCATGTTTTAATTTATGTAATAAATTATTCAAAACAGCATGGCTTCTTTTGATGATACTTTGGCCTTGAGGATTAAAAGGAATGCCTGTACAGTGAGAAATGTAAAAATGAGAGCAAAACAAGCGAAACTTTTGCTGGTATAAGCAGGTCCATTGTCTGTCTTCAGGATCTTAGGTGGGCCAGTAATACAAAAAATGGTTAAGCAATGTGCTACAACATCCTTAACTGCTTCCTCAGCATGAGCCATAGCAACTATAAAATGAGAAAAAGTGTCAATGAAAACATGTATATACTGCAATTTATTAAAAGGGGGAAAGTGAGTAAAATCTATCTGATATACACGACTAGCTTGCAGTCTTCGAGAATTTACCCCATAGTGGTGAGCAACAGGCAAGTAAGGCAGACAGGCTGTGTATTGTTTAAAACTTGGCGGGCCTGTTCTCTGGTAATCTGAAATTGCAATCGCAGACTGCGAGCATTCTGATGGTGCAAGGCATGAGAAGTCTTGGCTTGGTGTACAGGAGACCGAACAGGAAAAATACATTGAGTGAGCTGATTAGCTTGGGAGTTGCCCTCAGTTAGAGGAACTGGAAGGGAAGAATGTGCTCTGATGTGACTAACATAAAAAGAATGTGATCTGCAGTGAATTGTCTTCTGTAAAGGGAGCAAAAGATGAATTATAGAAGAGGAGTCAGAAAAGGAAAAGGGGGCTGTTTCTAGATTTGGAATTAAATTAACAACATATTGGCTATCAGAGTAAATATCCAAAGGGACATCCCAATTAGTCAGGACATGTTAAACTGCCAGGAGTTCTACACACTGAGCGGAGCGTTCTGGGGTCTGAAACAAAAAAAGGATGTGCATTAACAGTGCCTGTGGCGATACTAGAAGAGGAGACATCTGTAAAGGCTAAGAGTGTTTCAGATAATGGCGACTTGAGGCAGGTCTGTGGAAAAATAAGGATGTTTTGGGAATAAAACTGTAACAATTTATCAGCAGGATAATGGCACAGTATTTGGCCTGAAAAGCCAGCAAAGGCTAATTGCCAGGAGTCAGAGAACTGCCAAAGCCACTGTTGCTGAGTGGTAGAATAAAGAACAATGATTTCAGGAGAATCAATACCAAAAAGAGAACAAGCCCATACACGACTTTTAGCTACCAAAACAGAAACTAATCCAAAGTAAGTGGTTGCAACTTTCCCACAGATGGCTGGGAGATGAAGCTATTCCAGGATACCCTGTTGCCAAAAAATTCTAGTGGGAGTATAAACAGTAGGAAGAACACAATAACACTAGTGGGAGTTGTTCTTAATATGAGAAAGTTTTTGCTGGGACAAGGCATTATGAACTAATTGCAAAGCTGTTTTGGTGGGAGCTGTCAAAGAACGAGGGGAAGTTGGACTAGGGGGTCCTTTGAGAATATCAAATAAAGGTTTCAATTGTCTTGTGGTAAGCTTCAAGCTTGGGTGAATCCAGTTAGTATCTACTAAAAATTTCTGAAAGTCATTCAGTGTGGTTAAATTTTTTGTGGAGATAATAGGAGTCTTAAAGAAACTTGGTTAGATTCAATAAGCTTTCCCAAGTAATGTTAGGGAGTGGCAGTCTGAACTTTATCTGGTGTGATAACAAGGTTATTTGTTGTCAGACAGGTTCTCAAACATTCAAAGTCTTGATAAAGAAGGGTCTCAGTTGGAGCAGCTAAGAGGAGATCGTCTATATAATATAATAGTTGAATATCAAGGAATTGTTGATGAACGGGTAGGATGGCTTTAGACACAAAAGTCTGACAAAAGGTAAGGCTGTTAGCCATAACTAGAGGCAACACAATCCACTGATACCACTCATACGGTCGATCAAAATTAGTGGAAAGTACGCTAAATGCAAAACAATGACAATCTGAGAAATGCAAAGGAATGGAAAAGAAACAATCTTTTAAATTAATCACTAACAGTTTCTAAGTCTGAGGCATAACAATAGGGGAAGATAGGCCGGGTTGTAAGGGGCCCGTGGCTTCCATAGTAGCATTAAGTTTTCTTAAATCCAGTAAAAGCCTCCATTTACCAGAACGCTTCTTGATAACAAAGATTTGGGAATTCCAAGGACTATTAGTAGGTCAAATATGACCCGCAGAGATTTGTTCCTGAACCAACTCGTGAGCCACTGTAATCTTTTCATTAGAGAGGGGCCACTGCTCCACCTACACTGGAGTATCTGATAACTTAGTAATTTTATCAGCATGGGAGTCCGGAATCACGGTGACCCCTAGGAAAAATATTCTAGGCCAGAACCGTCAGTTTTCTGGGAAAGGGAAAGAGGCTCAGGATTTCCCTGCAAAGTTTTTCCCAAGCCCTTGCAAGGCAAGTAGCCCTGTTTAGTCATAATGTCAAGAGCAATGGGATTGGTCACCAATTGAGCTCTCATGGCTTCTAAAACATCATGGCCCTAAAGATTGAGTGGGATACTGGGAATTAAATAGGGGCAAAATGAGTCAGAGTGACCCTCATCATCAGTCCATGTTAATAAACTTGTAGATTGCATAGGATTGTTAGTCATTCCTATGCTTTGTAAAGAAGTCATGGCAGCAGTTGTAAGCCACTGAGAAGGCCAATATTTATGGGAAATTACATACATATCAGCCCCTGTGTCCAGGAGGCCTTTAAATGTTTTGCCATTAATTTTAATGGTAAGTTCAGGTCTAGTAGATGAAATAGCTTAAACGTAGTAAGCATAAGAAGAGGAAGGCTCAGGATCTTGGTTACTTATAACTTTAGTTGACAAGTGAGAGCCAGCTGAGGTGTCAACAGGAATGAGAGGCAGTTGAACAAAGGAGAATTCAGGACTCAGCATGAAAACTCTTGTAGGTGACTAAGCAAACACCTTAATTTCTCCTGAGTAATCAGCATTAACAACTCCATGTAGTACATGTAGACCTCTTAAGGAACAGTTACTATGACCTAAAATAAAACTAATATATCCTAAGGGAAGAGGACTAAAAATGCCCGTAGGGATGGCTTGAAGTCCCATGTCAGGGGTTAATACCTGTTGGGCGGTGGGATGGAGGTCAGTGTTGCTCCACAGAGTTGAGAAACGGATTTATGCTCGAACTCAAGATGGAAGCTTGAACATAAGGTGTCCCAATATTTTTCGCGGGCTGGGACCACCCCCACCTGGGAGTTTCCTGACCGCTGAGGGAGGGGATTTCCCTGGGCATAATGCTTAGAGCAGCACTCGTTGGCCCAATGGGTGCCACGGCGACAGCGAGGGCACAAAACTGGTTGACGTGGTTTGCATGATGGAATGACAGGAAGAGAAGCAGCAGTTGTGTCTGGGGGTCCTGGCAAAGCTAATATCTGAGGCTGTGGAGAAACAAGAACTTGACACTGTCTAGCCATATGGCCTACACCACCACAACAAAAACATTTAAGGGGTGGTCTAGGTTGGTTGGGTCTTTGTTTTAAAAAGGCAACAATAGGCATTCCTACTTGAACAGCTGCTAGAACAAGACCTTGCTGATGAGCAGGTCCGATATCAGCGCAGAGGCAAATATAATCAGTTAAGGTACCTTTATGTTTAAAGGGCCTCATGGTTGCCTGGTATGCTGTATTAGCATTTTCAAAAGCCAATTGCTTTACTAAAAGAGAGCTAGCCTCATCATTGCTAACCTGGCATGTACCAGCCTGGAGGAGGCACGAGACACACTCCTGAAAAGGCTGGTCAGGTCCCTGACGAATCTTAGCAAGCTCCTCTGTCCTAAAACTGGATGATGGTATTTGCATCTAGGCACGAATTGCTAAGGAGGTAATCTGCATATAAGCCTCAGTAGGGTAGTTTAGCTGGTCGGGTAATTCCAAATGTGCTTTCCTCCCTAAAAGCATGTCTAGAGTCACTGGGGACTGCAGGCAGCCGTTTTGAATTGATTGGTCCAAAGCGGCATTCTCATAATAAGCCTTCCAAAGCAAAACATCACTACCAGAAAGACAAGCCATGACAAGACGACCCCAATCACCTGGAGGGAGGGCTCAAATGCAAAGGTTATTTAAAATTTTTTAAGTGTAGGGAGCAGTTGGGCCATATTGAGAAACAGCATCCTTCAAGTTTTTTAAAGCCTTAGGAGGGAGGGGTTCATAATTTCTGACCAAATTACTATCATTACCCACAGTTTCAATAATGGGGTAAGTAAGAGAAGCTTCAGGGCCCGTAAGTCATCTGCAATGGGACATAAGGGCATGAGACAATGGTGAAATAGGAGAAAGGGGAGTGGATTGCAAATGAACTGGAACAGGTGGTCCAAGTTGCTTTGACTGCTGGGTGATAGGAAAACACTGGTGCTGTTGAGACAGCACAGGAGCAAAGCGAAAATAAATCTTGAAACTGGCGAATTAAATCAGGATTAAGAGTATGGGTGGAATGACCAGGAGTCTACTGTGCCGGAGGGGAAAAACTGTCCACGACTACTTCATCCAGGGTCTCAAACACATCCATAGGTGGAGGTGCAACATAAGAATGATGAGAGCCTCGTTCTGTTAAATTAAGGGAATCAGGAGATAGTGGAGGAGGAGAGGCAAAAGTGGTCTCGGGGTACACGGCACAGGTGAGGGAGAAATATGAATAGGACAAAGGGAATCACTCAAGTTAGGCCAAACAGAAAACAAAATATCAGTTAGAGGTAGCGACGCATTGCAGGTAGAACAGTGATCAATTTTTTCACGTACAACTTTCCAAGTGTCTTCATCCAAGAATCTACCCTTTGGAATCCACGGACAAAGCTCCTGCACTATCTGCACAAATTTATCAACAGTTTTTATTTTAATCTCATGACCATGTGACTTAATCATATGTTGCAAAAGCTGTACAAACAATTTATGCTCTTTAGATTCTATTTGCTCCATTTTTTACTTCAGATTAAAAAGAAAAATTATTCACTTACTTATGCTGCAGCTTCACCTCTATAGTTTGTAGGCATCATGATTGTCCCTCGTGTCCATGCCCCACTTTCGGGGCGCCAGCTGTTGTTAACTGAACGCAAGCCTGGGAATCTCATCCAGCGAGGGGTCCCAAACCTGAAACAGGGCATGCACGGAAAATAAAGGAGACAGAAAGAGGGGAGGTCTGGAGGACTGGATAGGCTAGGCCCATTCAGCAATTTTATTTGTGCAATAGGTTTCCTTATATACTTTTTTGGTTTAACATCATTACCTCAATGCATGTTATTACTCAAACAATAAAAGGGATAGAAAATTCCTTGGGGGATGATTCTAACAAACTGTCAAAAGGGAACAAATATTAATGTAAAGGATTAAGGGGGAAACAGGTGATGCTGATTATCGATATTGTCTGAACAATCAGTAACTTGGATAACAATCTTTAATTAACTAGAAGTCACAAACTCAGCAGTAAACCGTGCATCTGGTGAGAGACAAGGACCACAGTGGAGGTCGCTAGGCTGAAACAGTGCCTGGTAAACAAAGTCTTAGATCAGGAGCCAGAAAGGGAAACACAATACCCAATTAACTCACTTCAGTGTTCACCTGGTTATTATCTCATCGGCCAAGAAAGCTGAGGATAGTGTCCTGCTTAATCATTCTCAATTTCCTTTTTTCTTCTCTTCTTAATTTTCTCTCACTCATAGCTCGACAGCCTCCAGCCAAGGAAAATGTGTAATGAGTCAAGCTCACCTAGTGGCAGAGGCCAATTTGTTAGTCTCTCACAGGGGTGACTCCCACATAAACTGCTAATTGTTCTATGTGGATTATTCAAAGAGGATCTGTATGTGAGTCCATACCAAAGGGATTTCTGATACTCCATCAAGTGCATGTTATTCAGTGAGGCCCAGAATGAGAGGTCATATGAAATAGTCTCCTATCACACAGATGTGTATCATTCAGGGAGGCACTTAATTCGTGGCTATTTTAAACAGTGTCCTGACTACTACATAGGAGTTAATTATTCACTGAAGGTCTGATTGAGAGGCCATATAAAATAGACTTCTAACCATTGCCCAGTTGTGTATTATTCAAAAGGCTCTGAATGAGTGGTAGTACGGAATAGAATCCTGATGATTTTTAGGTGTGTATCATTCAGCGAGGCACTGAATGAGTGGCCACATGAAAGAGGCTCCTGAGTATTACCCTGGTGTGCATTATTCACTGTGGCTCTGAATTATTGGCCATGTGAAATAGACTACTGAGTATTCCCCAAGTCTGCATGATTCCCTGATTCTCTGAGTGGCCATATAAAATAGACTTCTGACTATTCTGCAATTGTGTATTATTCCATGTGGGTCCTATTGAGTGACTATATGAATTAGACTTCTGACTGTTTCCCATGTGTGCATTATTCAGGGAGTCTCATAATCGGGAATGATATAAATTAGACTCCTCAGTGCTCCAAAGTCGTGCATTATTCACTGAGGCTTGTAATGAGTGGTCATGTTAAACAAACTCCCAACTATTCCCCAGGTGTGCATTATAAACTGAGGCTCTGAAACAGAGTCCCTATGAAAGGAAAACATAACTATTTTCAAGGTGTGCATTATTCAGCTTGGTTCTCAATTACTGGTCATATGAAATAGAATCCGGATTATTCCCCAGGTGTGTATTATTCAGTGAGGCTCTGAATGAGTGACCATACAAAATAGACCATTGACTATTCCCCAAGTGTCTATTATTTACAATAGAATCCTCAGTACTCCCCAGGTGTGCATTAGTCACTGAGGCTCTGAATGAGTGGCAATATGAAATAGACTCTTGACAATTTCACAGGTGTATATCATTCTGTGAGGCTCTGAATGAGTGGCCATATGAAAAAGAATCCTCACTTATACTCCAGTGTGCATTACTCTATGAGATTCCAAATTAGTGGCCATATGACAATTCCACAGTTATGTACCACTCAGTGAGGCTCTGAATGGCTATATTCAAGAGATTCCTAATTATCCACAAGGAGCTTATTACTCAGAGAAGCTCTGAATGAATGGCCATATCAATTAGGCTGCTTACTACTCCACAGGAGGGCATTATTAAGTGAAGCTCTGCATGAGAGGCCAGATGAAATTGTCTCCTGAAAATTCCCTAGGTGTGTATTATTCACCTAGCTCCTGAGTGTGTGGCCAATTGAAATACATTCCGGACTATTCCCCAGGTGTGTGTTATTCACTGAGGTTCTGTATGAGTAGCCATAGAAAATAGCCTCCTGACAATTCCCCAGGTGTGCACTACTCCCTGAGGCTCCTCCTGAGTGGCCATATGAAGTAGACTCCTGACTATATCCTCTTGACTATTTCTCAGCTGTGCATTTTCCACTGAAGCACTGCGTGAACGGTCATATCAAATAGAGTCCAGACTATTCCCCAGGTGTGCATTATTTAGTGAGTCTCTGAATAAGTGGCAATATGAAATAGAATCCTGAGTATTCCCGAGGTATATATAATTCTTCACTGAGGTCGTGAATGAGTGGCCATGTGAAATACACTCCTGACTTTTCAATAGGTCTGTATTATTCACTGAGGCTCTGAATGAGTGGCCACAGAAAAGAGACTCCTGAATACTCCTCAGGCGTGAATTTTCAGGTTCGGCTCGAAATGATTGGCTATACAAAATAGAATCCTGACTTTCCCCGAGGTGTATGTTATTCAGTGAGGCTCTGAATATGTGGCTATATGAAATAGAATTCTGACTACAATACAGGTGTTCCTTATTCAGTGAAGTTCTAAAGAAGAGGCCATAAGAAATCGAGTTCCTGTGTATTCCCCAGGTATGCATTATTCACTGAGGCTCTGAAACTTTGGCCATATGAAAGAGTCTCCTGACTAGTCCACAGGTGTGTTTTATTTAATGAGGCTTTGAGTTAGTGGCATATGAAATAGACTGGTGATTATTCCCCAGGTGTGTATTATTGACTCAGACTCTGAAAATGTAAGCATATGGAATAGACTAATGACTAGTTTAAAGTTGTGCATTACTCACTGAGGCTTTAATTATGTGACCATTTAAAAGAAACTAGTGTCTATTCCACACGTGTGCATTATTCACTGAGGCTGTAAATGACTGGCTGTATAAAGTAGACTGCTAACTCTTCCCCCAGATGTGTATTACTCAGTCAGGCTAACCTTGTGTATGAAAGAGAATGCTGTCTATCCCAAATATTTGTAGCATACAGTGAATATCTGAATGAATGGCTTTATAAAATAGACTGCTGGGTACTGTACATCTGTGCATTATTCACTGAGGTTATGAGTTATGGCCATATAAAATGGAATCCTGACTATTCCACATGTGGGTATTATTCACTGCAGCTCTGAGTAAGTGGCTGTGTGAAATACACTTCTGGCTACTCCACAGGTGTGCATAATTCACTGAGTCCCTGAATGAGTGTTCATATAACATAGCTTCCTGATTACTGAAAAGATGTGCATTACTCAATGAGGCTCTTAAACAACGGTAATATGAGATAGAATCCTGACTCTTTCTCAGGTGTGCATCATTCAGTAATGCTCTGATTGAGTAGCCATATGTCCTAGACTCTAACTAGTCCACAGGTGTGTATTGTTCACTGAGTTTCTGAATAAGTGGCCAGATGAAACAGACTCCTGACTGTTCCCCAGGTGTGTATTACTTACTAAGTGGATTGATGAGTGGCTACATATCATAGCCTCTTGACTATTCCTCACGTGTGCATTTTCCACTAAGGCACTGAATGAACCATCATATCAAGTATACTCCAGACTATTTCTCAGATTTGCATTATCCATGAGTCTCTAAATGAGTGGCCATATGAAATAGACTCCTGAGTGTTCCCAAGGTATGTATGATTCAATGAGGCTCTGAATCAGGGGCCAGAGAGAACAGTCTCCTGAATATTCGCAAGAGGGCATCTTTAGGTTGGGCTCTGAAGGAGTGTCTTTATGAAATAGAATCCTGACTTTTCCCAAGGTGTTCATTATACAGTGAAGCTCTGAATGGGAGGCCATATGTAATAGTGTCCGGAGTATTCCCCAGTATGCATTAGTTACTGAGACCCTGAATGTTTGGCCATATGAAATAGACCCCTGACTATTCCACATGTGTGTATTATTTAATGAGGCTTTGAGGTAGTAGTTAGATGAAATAGATTCCTCACTATTAATAAGGTGTGTATTACTGACTGAGACACTAATTAAGTGGGCATACGAAATAGACTCCTCACTGTTCCAAAGTTGTGGATTACTCACTGAGGCTTTGATTTTGCGACCATACAAAACAGACCAGTGTCTGTTTCACAGTGGTGTATTATTCACTAAGGCTCTAAATGAGTGGCCATATGAAGTAGACACTTAACTCATCCTCAGCTGCGTGTTACTGAATAAGACAGAAAAATTGGGCATGAAAAAGAGACTCCTGACTATTACCCAGGCATGCGATATATACAGAAACTCTAAATGTGTGGCCATTTGAAGTAGATACTTGACGATTTACCAGGGGTGTATTGTTAACTGAGGCCCTGAACGAGTGGCCATAAGAAAGAGATTCCAGGCTATTCCAGATATATACATTATTCTCTGAAACACTGAAAGGGTGGTCATATAAAATAGACTCGATTTTACTCCACAGATGTCCGATATTCATTTACTCCACATGTGTGTGTTATTCACTTATTGTCAGAATGAGTAGCCATATAATATAGATTCCTAATTATTCTCCATGTGTGCATTATTCAAACTGGCTCTGTATGAGTGTCCATACCAAATAGACTCCTGACACTCCCCCAGGTGTGTATTATTCAGTGATTCCCAGAATGAGAGGTCATATGAAATAGACTCCTGACTATCACCCAGGTGTGTATAATTCAGGGATGCACTTAATTCGTGGCTATCTTAAACAGCATCCTGACTACTCCATAGAAGTTCATTATTCACTGAAGCTCTGAATGAGAGGCCATATAAAATAGACACCTGACTATAACCCCGTTGTGAATTATTCATTAAGGCTCTGAATGAGTGTTAGTATGGAAGAGAATCCTGATGATTCCCCAGGTGTGTATCATTCAGTGAGGCAACGAATGAGTGGCCACATGAAAGAGACTACAGATTATTACACTGGTGTGCATTATTCACTGAGGCTCTATATGAGTGGCTATATGAAGTAGACTATTAACTCTTCCCCAAGTGTGTATTATTGAATGAGACTCTGAATAAGTGGGCATGAAAAATTGAGACTCCTGTCTATTGCCCAAGTGTGCATTATTTACAAAGACTCTGAATGTGTAGCCATTTGAAGAAGACCCCTGACTATTTTCAAGGGGTGTATTATTCACGGAGGCCCTGAATGAGTAACCATATGAACGAGATTTCTGCCTATTCAGATATACATATTATTCACTGAAACACTGAAAGAGTGGCCATATAAAATAAACCCCATTATCCTCCACAGGTGTGTGTTGTTTCTTGATTCTCCAAACGAATCACCATATAAAATAGACTATTGTTTATTCCCCACATGTGCAGTATTCGAAGTGGTTCTGTATGAGTGTACATATGAATTAGTCTTCTGACTATCACTCATGTGTGTATCATTCATAGAGGTGCTTAATTTGGGGCTACCTTAAATAGGGTCCTGACTACTCCAGAACTGTTTATTATGCACTGAAGTTCTGAATGAAATGCCATATAAAATAGACGCCTGACTAGTGCCCTATTTTGCATTATTTGGTAATGCTGTGATTGAGTGACCATATGGCATGGACTTTGACTATTCCCCAAATGTGTATCATTCAGTGAGTTTCTGAATAAATGACCATATAAAACAGACTCCTGAATATACCCTCTTGGCTATTTCTCAGCTGTGCAATTTCCAGTGAGGCACTGGGTGTACGGTCATATCAAATAGACTCCAGACTATTCTCCATGTGTGCATTATTCAGTGAATCTCTGAATAAGGGGCTATATGAAATAGAATTCTGAGTATTCCCCAGGTATATATAATTCTTCACTGAGGTCGTGAATGAGTGGCCATGTGAAATACACTCCTGATTTTTTCATAGGTCTGTATTATTCAGTGAGGCTCTGAATGCGTGGCCATAGGAAAGACACTCCTGAATACTCTTCAGGCCTGCATTTATATATTCAGCTATAAATGAGTGGGCATACGAAATGGAATTCTGACATTCCCTGAGGTGTATGTTATTCAGTGAGGCTCTGAATATGTGACTAAATAAAATAGAATTCTGACTACAATACAGGTGTTCCTTATTCAGTGAAGTTCTGAAAAAGGGGCAATATGGAATAGATTTCCTGAATATTCCCCAGGTATGCATTATTCACTGAGGCTCTAAAACTTTGGCCATATGAGTCTCCTGACTAGTCCACAGGTGTGTATTATTTAATGAGGCTTTGAGTTAGTGACCATAAAAAATTGACTGCTGAGTATTTTTCAGGGGTTTATTATTGACTCAGACTCTGTATATGTGGGCATACGGAATAGACTTCTGAGTATTCCAAAGTTGTGCATTACTCACTCAGGCTTTGATGCTGTGGCCATTTAAAAGAGGCTAGTGTCTATTCCACACGTGGGCATTATTCACTGAGGCTGTAAATGACTGGCTATATAAAGTAGACTGCGAGCTCTTCCCCAGTTGAGAAGTACTCAGTGAGGCTCTTTTGTTGTGTGATCACACGAAGCAGGGTGCTGTCTATCCGAAATATTGGTATTATTCAGTGAATCTCTGAATGAGTGGCTATATAAAATAGACTGCTGAGTACTCTACAATTGTGCATAATTCACTGAGGGTATGAGTCATTGGCCATATGAAATGGAAGCCTGACTATTCCACAGGTATGTATTATTCACTGAACCTCTGAATGAGTGGCTGTGTGAAATACACTCCTGGCTACTCCACAGGTGTGCATTATTCACTGAGGCTCTGAATGCATGTTCATATGACAGCCTCCTGTTTACTGACTAGATGTGTATTAGTCAATGAGGCTCCTAAATAATGGTCATATGAAACAGAATCTTGACTATTTCCCAGGTCTGCATCATTCAGTAATGCTCTGATTGAATGGCCATATGTCATAGATTCTGAATAGTTTACAGGTTTGTGTCACTCACTAAGTTTCTGAATAAGTGGCCACATAAAATAGACTCCTGACTATTCCCCAGCTGTGTATTACTTACTAAGGGTATGGATGAGTGGCTACATAAAATATTCTTTTTTTTCTTTAATTTTTATTGCATTATAGGTTTTGGGGTACATGTGCAGAACGTGCAAGATAGTTGCATAGGTAAACACATGGCAGTGTGTTTTGCTGCCTTCCTCCCCTTCAACCACACTTGGTATTCATCCCCAGGCTATCCCCCCCAGCCACCCCACTGTCTCTACCCCATTTCCTCCAACAGTCCCCAGTGTATAGTAGACCGCCTCTCTGCATCCATGTGTTCTCATTTTTCTCACCCACCTATGAGTGAGTATATGCAGTATTTCTTTTCCTGTTCTTGTGTCAGTTTGCTGAGAATGATGTTCTCCAGATTCATCCATGTCCTTGCAAAGGATACAAACTCAACATTTTTGATTGCTGCATAATATTCCGTGGTGTATATGTGCCACATTTTCCCAGTCCAGTCTATCATCGATGGGCATTTGGGTTGGTTCCAGGTCTTTGCTATTGTAAACAGTGCTGCAATGAACATTCGTGTGCATGTGTCCTTATAGTAGAACGATTTATAGTCTTTTGGATAGATACCCAGTAATGGGATTGCTGGGTCAAATGGAATTTCTATTTCTAGGTTCCTGAGGAATCGCCACACTGTCTTCCACAATGATTGAACTAATTTACACTCCCACCAACAGTGTAAGAGTGTTCCTATTTCTCCACATCCTCTCCAGCATCTGCTGTCTCCAGATTTTTTAATGATCGCCATTCTAACTGGTGTGAGATGATATCTCAATGTGGTATTGATTTGCATCTCTCTAATGACCAATGATGATGAGCACTTTTTCATATGTTTGTTGGCCTCATGTATGTCTTCTTTTGTAAAGTTTCTGTTCATATCCTTTGCCCATTTTTGAATGGGCTTGTTTTTTTTTTTTTTCTGTAAATCTGTTTGAGTTCTTTGTAAATTCTGGATCTCAGCCCTTTGTCAGATGTGTAAAATGCAAAGATTTTTTTCCCATTCTGATGGTTGCCGATTCACAATAGTGACTGTTTCTTTTGCCGTGCAGAAGCTGTGGAGTTTGGTTAGGTCCCATTTGTCTATTTTGGCTTTTGTTGCCAATGCTTTTGGTGTTTTGTTCATGAAGTCCTTGCCTACTCCTATGTCCTGAACGGTTTTGCCTAGATTTTCTTCTAGGGTTTTTATGGTGTCGGGTCTTACGTTTAAGTCTTTAATCCATCTGGAGTTAATTTTAGTGCAAGGTGTCAGAAACGGGTCCAGTTTCCGCTTTCTGCACATGGCTAGCCAGTTTTCCCAACACCATTTATTAAATAGGGAATCCTTTCCCCATTGGCTGTTTTTGTCTGGTTTATCAAAGATAATATGGTTGTAGATATGTTGTGTTGCCTCCGATGCTTCTGTTCTGTTCCATTGGTCTATATCTCTGTTTTGGTACCAGTACCATGCTGTTTTGATTACTGTAGCCTTGTAGTATAGTTTGAAGTCTGGTAGCGTGATGCCTCCCGCTGTGTTCTTTTTGCTTAGAATTGACTTGGCTATGCGGGCTTTTTTTTGGTTCCATATGAAATTCATGGTGGTTTTTTCCAGTTCTGTGAAAAAATTCAGTGGTAGTTTGATGGGGATAGCATTGAATGTGTAAATTACTTTGCGCAGTATAGCCATTTTCATGATATTGATTCTTCCTAACCACGAACATGGAATGTTTCTCCATTTGTTTGTGTCCTCTCTTATTTCGTTGAGCAGTTGTTTGTAGTTTTCCTTAAAGAGGTCCCTTACATTCCTAGTGAGTTGTATTCCTAGGTATTTTATTTTATTTGTAGCAATTGTGAATGGCAGTTCGTTCTTAATTTTGTTCTCTTTAAGTCTGTTTTTGGTGTATAGGAATGCTTGTGATTTTTGCACATTGATTTTATATCCTGAGACTTTGCTGAAGTTGCTTATCAGTTTTAGGAGCTTTTGGGCTGAGGTGATGGGGTCTTCTAGGTATACTATCATGTCGTCTGCAAATAGAGACAATTTGGCTTCCACCTTTCCTTTTTAAATAACTTTATTTCTTTTTCTTGCCTGATTGCTCTGGCTATAAGTTTCAGTACTATGTTGAATAGGAGTGGTGAGAGAGGACATCCTTGTCTAGTGCTGGATTTCAAAGGGAATGCTTCCAGTTTTTGCCCATTAAGTATGATACTGGCTGTTGCTTTGTCGTAAATAGCTTTTATTACTTTGAGATATGTTCCATCAATACCAAGTTTATTGAGGGTTTTTAGCATAAAGGGCTGTTGAATTTTGTCAAATGCCTTCGCGGCGTCAATTGAGTTAATGATTTGGGTTTGTTTTTGGTTCTGTTTATGTGGTGAATTACATTTATAGACTTGTGTATGTTGAATGAGCCTTGCATCCCTGGGATGAATCCTACTTGATCATGATGGATAAGTTTTTTAATGTGCTGTTGCAATCGGTTTGCCAGTATTTTATTGAAGATTTTTGCATATATGTTCATCATGGATATTGGCCTGAAGTTTTCTTTTCTTATTGTGTCTCTGCCGGGTTTTGGTATCAGGATGATGTTGGTCTCATAAAATGATTTGGGAAGGGTTCCCTCTTTTTGAATTATTTGGAATATTTTCAGAAGGAATGGTATCAGATCCGCTTTGTGTGACTGGTAGAATTCGGCTGTGAACCCATCTGGACCTGGGCTTTTTTTGTGTGGTAGGCTCTTAATTGCTGCCTCAACTTCAGAACTTGTTATTGGTCTATTCATAGTTTTGGCTTCCTTCTGGTTTAGGTTTGGGAGGACACAGGCTCTCAGAAATTTATCCATTTCTTCCTGGTTTACTAGTTTATGTGTATAGAGTTGTTTGTATTATTCTCTGATGATGGTTTGAATTTCTGTGGAATCTGTAGTGATTTCCCCACTATCGTTTTTTATTGCATCTATTTAGTTATTCTCTCTTTTCTTTTTTATCAGTCTGGCTAGTGGTCTGTCTAATTGTTGATCTTTTCGAAAAACAAACTCTTCGATTTACTGATTTTTGAAGGGTTTTTCTTGTCTCTATCTCCTTCAGTTCTGCTCTGATCTTAGTTATTTCTTGTCTTCGGCTAGGTTTTGAGCTTTTTTGATCTTGCTCCTCTAGCTCTTTCAATTTTGACGATAGGGTGTCTATTTTAGATCTCGCCACTCGTCTCATGTGGGCACTTATTGCTATATATTTTTCTCTACAGACTGCTTTAAATGTGTCCCAGAGATTCTGGTACGTTGTGTCTTCATTCTCGTTTGTTTCAACGAACTTCTTTATTTCTGTCTTCATTTCATTGTTTATCC
The DNA here is from genome assembly GCA_031835075.1 of Saguinus oedipus. Taxonomy (NCBI): domain Eukaryota; kingdom Metazoa; phylum Chordata; class Mammalia; order Primates; family Cebidae; genus Saguinus; species Saguinus oedipus. The sequence continues at coordinate 30,659,942 of CM063180.1, read as the reverse complement.
AATCAACATTCAACAGCCAATTGTACAGTTTCCCTGAAGCTGTGTGGTTCTGACTTATTTTCTGAATTCTGAGTTCCAACTTGATTGCACTGTGGTCTGAGAGGCTGTTTGTTATGATTTCAGTTGTTTTGCATTTGCTGTGGGTGCTTTACTTCCAATTATGTGGTCAGTTTTGGAGTAGGTGTGATGTGGTGCTGAGAAGAATGTATATTCTATGGATTTGGGGTGGAGAGTTCTGTAAATATCTATCAGGTTTGCTTGTTCCAGTTCTGAGTTCAAGTCCTGGATATCCTTGTTAGTTTTCTGTTTGTTTGATCTGTCGAATTATGAAAGTGAAGTGTGAAAGTCTCCCACTATTATTGTGTGGGAGTCTAAGTCTCTTTGTAAGTCATTAAGAACTTGCCTTATATATCTGGGTGCTCCTGCATTGGCTCCATATATATTTAGAATCATTAGCTCTTCTTGTTGTATCAATCCTTTTACCGTTAGGTAATGACCTTCTTTGTCCCTTTTGATCTTTGTTGCTTTAAAGGCTATTTTATCAGAGACGACAATTGCAACTCCTGCTTTTTTTTGCTCTCAATTTGCTTGGTAAATCTTTCTCCATCCCTTTATTTTGAGCCTTTGTGTATCCCTGCATGTGAGGTGGGTTTCCTGGATACAGCATACCGATGGGTTTTGGTTTTTGATCCAATTTGTCAGTCTGTGTCTTTTGATTGGTGCATTTAGCCCATTTACATTTAAGATTAATATTGTTAGGTGTGAATTTCGTACTGCCATTTTGATGCTAGCTGGCCGTTTCGCCCATTGGTTCATGTAGATTCTTCATTTTGTTGATGATCTTTAGCATTTGGTATGCTTTTAGGATGGCTGGTACTGGTTGTTTCTTTCTATGTGTAGTGCATCTTTCAGGAGCTCTTGTAAAGCAAGCCTGGTGGTGACAAAATCTCTGAGTACTTGCTTGTTCATGAAAGATTTTATTTTTTCTTCACTTATGAAACTCGGTTTGGCTGGATATGAAGTTCTGCGTTGAAAGTTTTTTTCTTTACAAATGTTGAATATTGGTCCCCACTCTGTTGTGGCTTGTAGAGTCTCTACCGAGAGATCTGCAGTGAGTCTGATGGGCTTTCCTTTGGGGGTGACCCGACCTTTCTCTCTGGCTGCCCCTAGTATTTTCTCTTTCATTTCAACCCTGGTGAATCTGACGATTATGTGCCTTGGGATTGCTCTTCTTGCGGAGTATCTTTGTGGTGTTCTCTGTATTTCCTGGAGTTGAGTATTGATCTGTCTTGCTAGGTTGGGGAAATTTTCCTAAATAATATCCTGAAGAGTATTTTCCAGCTTGGATTCATTCTCTTCATCACATTCTGGTACACCTATCAAACGTAGTTTGGGTCTCTTCACATAGTCCCACATTTCTTGAAGATTTTGTTCATTCCTTTTTGTGCTTTTTCCTCTAATCTTGGTTTCTCATTTTATTTTATTGAGTTGATCTTTGACTTCTGATATTTTTTCTTCTGCTTGGTCAATTCGGCTGTTGAAACTTGTGCATGCTTCACGAAGTTCTCATGTTGTGTTTTTCAGCTCCTTCAATTCATTCATGTTCCTCTCTATGTTGTCCCTTCTTGTTATCATTTCCTCGAATCTTTTTTCATATCTTTTTTCAAGGTTCTTAGCTTCTTTGCACTGATTTAGAACATGTTCTTTTAGCTCACTGAAGTTTCTCATTATCCACTTTCTGAAGTCTGAATCCATTATTTTGTCACTGTCATTCTTTGTCCAGCTTTGTTCCCTTGCTGGTGAGAAGTTTTGTTCCTTTGTAGGAGGTGAGGTGTTTTGGTTTTGGGTGTTTTCCTCCTTTTTGCTCTGGTTTCTTCCCATCTTTGTGGATTTATCTATCTGTCGTCTTATTAGTCGCTGATTTTTCAGTTTAGTTTCTGAGTGGATGCCCAAATTGTTGATGATGAAGTATTTCTGTTACTTAGTTTTCCTTCTAATGGTTTAGCCTCTCTCCTGTAAGAGTGCTGAGGTCCACTCCAGGCCCTGCTTGTCTAGGGTACACCTGTAGCAGCTGTGGAACAGTGAGGGATGCTACCAGTTTTTTTCTGCTATCTTTTATCCAGAATGATGCCCGCCAAATGTCAGTCTGATTAGTCCTTTATTGGGGTGGCTCTTTGGATATACAGGGGTCAGGGAGCTGCTTGAGGGGATGGTCTGTGTTTTATAGGAGCTCCAGTGCTGAGCTGTGATCTTTGCTGTTCATCCAGGGTTGTTGGGAGGATGTGTTTATGTCTCCTGCAACAGAAATCATAAAACATCCCCCCTTTTTTTCCCTTAGATGCTCTCTCTCAGGGGTTCGGGGCTTTCTTTATGAGTATCTGTTGCACTGTCCTGCCTGGCTAGGAGGTAGTCTATTCACTATTTGCCTGCCGAGGCTTTGCTCTGCCAGCACGGGTGGGCCCTGCTGCCCCCAGCCTCATTCTGCTGTAGTGCTCCGCCCAGCTGAGGGAGTCTCTCTGTTATGGTGGGTTGCCTCGGCAATGGCAGGCTGCTTCAGCACTAGGCAGTACTGCAGTAGGGGCGGATTGCATCCTAGTGGTGGATGCCATTCCCCCACCAGGCCACACTGTTCTAGATTCAACTGTGCTGGCAGCAAAGCTCTCAGCCCTGAGCAACTCCAATCGCCACCCTGCTTGTCCCCATGAGGGTGGGACCCGCCAAGCCTGATGATCACCCAGCTCCCTGCCTCAGAGTCCATCCTCTCTCTCTCTCTCTCTTCCTCTCCCCAAGGTGAATGGTCGACTCTCTCACTGGCACCCCAGTAGCCTGCTGATAGGGCAATCGGATCCGTGCAATCTCGCATGCCACTGCCCACTGTGCCAGCTCAGATCACGATTCCCAAAAATCTTCTGGTCTGGCTCATTGTTCAAGTCCCGTTCAATCAGATGGACATGTCAATCTGCCCTTCCAAATCTCAGATTGCTGGTTTAACAGGGCACCCAGACCAGTGAGTTTTGTGCCGGAGCCAATGCGCTGCGGCACCGGCTGAGCCACTCGAGCAGGCCATGTGGGCTGGCTGTGCTGGCTTCCCGTGTCTCTCCAACACCTGGTACTTTCAACGTTCTGTGGACAAAAAAGGTCCATCCGAGAATGCAGCTAGCACTCACCCTCTGCGCCTTCACTAGGAGCTGCAATCCTGAGTAGCCTCTACAACACCATCTTGCTCAACATTCTTAAAGAAAATAACTTTCAACCCAGAAATTCATATCCAGCCAAACTGAGCTTCATAAGTGAAGAAAAAATAAAATCCTTCATGAACAAGCAAGTACTCACAGATTTTGTCACCACTAGGCCTGCATTACAAGAGCTCCTGAAAGAGGCACCTCACATAGAAAAAAACAACCAGTATCAGCCATCCTGAAAGCATACCAAATGCTAAAAAGCATCAACAAAATAAAGAATTTACATGAACCAATGGGCAAAACAGCAAGGTAGCATCAAAATGGCAGTATCAAATTCACACATAACAATATTAACCCTAAATGTAAATGGGCTAAATGCAACAATCAAAAGACACAGACTGGCAAATTGGATAAAAAAAAACCCATTGGTATACTGTAATCAGGAAACCCACCTCACACACAGGGATACACAAAGGCTCAAAATAAAGGGATGGAGGAAGATTTACCAAGCAAATGGCGAGCAAAAAAAAAGCAGGAGTTGCAATTCTCATCTCTGATGAAATAGACTTTAAAGCAATAAAGATCAAAAGGGACTACTATACAATGGGGACTATTGGGGGAATGGGGGATGGGCAGCGGGGGGGAGGCTGAGGAGGGATATTCTGGGGATGAATGCCAAGTGTGTGTGAAGAGGATGAAGGCAGCAAAACACACTGCCATGTGTGTACTTATGCAACTATCTTGCACGTTCTGCACATGTACCTGAAAACCTATAATGCAATAAAAATTAAAAAAATAGATAAATAAATAAATAAAGGAGAAAAAAATAAAAATAAAACAAGTAATATCAAAAAAAAGGACAAAGAAGGTCATTACATAATGGTAAAAGGATCAATACAACCAGAAGAGCTAAAGATTCTAAATATATATGGAGCCAATGCAGAAACACCCAGATATATAAGGCAAGCTTTTAATGACTTGCAAAGAGACTTAGACTCCCACACAATAATAATGGTAGACTTTAACACTCCACTGTCAATATCAGACAGATCAACCAGAGAGAAAATTAGCAAGGATATCCAGGACTTGAACTCAGACCTGGAGCAAGCAAACCTGATAGACATTTACAAAACTCTCCACCCTAAATCCACAGAATATACATTCTTCTCAGCACCACATAACACCTACTCTAAATTTGACCACATAATTGAAAGTACAGTGCTCCTCAGCAAATGCAAAACAAATAAAATCATAAAAAACAGTCTCTCAGACTATAGTGCAATCAAGTTGGAACTCAGAATTCAGAAAGTAACTCAGAAGCACACAGCTTCATGGAAACTGAACAACTGGCTCTTGAATGTTGATTAGATAAACAATGAAATGAAGGCAGAAATAAAGAAGTTCTTCAAAACCAACAAGAACGAAGACACAACATACCAGAATATCTGGGACACATTTAAAGCAGTCTGTAGAGAAAAAATATATAGCAATAAGTGCCCACATGAGAAGAGTGGAGAGATCGAAAATTGACACCCTATCGTCAAAATTTAAAGAGCTAGAGGAGCAAGATCCAAAAAGCTCAAAACTTAGCTGAAGACAAGAAACAACTAAGATCAGAGCAGAACTGAAGGACATAGAGACAAGAAAAACACTTCAAAAATTAATAAATACAAGAGGTGGATTTTCAAAAAGATCAACAGACTAGACAGACCACTAGCCAGACAGGCAAAAAAAGAGAGAGAACAACCAAATAGATGCAATAAAAAACGATAATGCGGAAATCACCACAGATTCCACAGAAATTCAAACCATTATCAGAGAATACTACAAACAACTCTATGCACATAAACTAGTAAACCAAGAAGAAATGAATAAATTTCTGGACACCTGTGTCCTCCCAATCCTAAACCAGGAGGAAGCCAAAACTATGAATAGACCAATAACAAAGTCTGAATTTGAGACAGCAATTAAGAGCCTACCACACAAATGAAGCCAAGGTCTAGATGAGTTCAAAGCTGAATTCTACCAGACACACAAAGAGGATATGGTACCGTTCCTTCTGAAGCTATTTCAAATAATTCAAAAAGAGGAAACCCTTCCAAAATCATTTCAAGAGACCAACATCATCCTGATACCAAAACCTGGCAGAGACTCAACAAGAAAAGAAAACTTCAGGCAATATCCATGATGAACATAGATAGAAAAGTCTTCAATAAAATACTGGAAAACCAATTGCAACAGCACATTAAAAAACTTATCCATCACGATCAAGTAGGATTGATCCCGGGGATGCAAGGCTGCTTCAACATATGCAAGTCTATAAACGTAATTCACCACATAAACAGAAGCAAAAACAAAAACCACATGATTATCTCAATTGAGGCAGAAAAGGCATTTGACAAAATTCAACAGCACTTTATGCTAAAAAACCCTCAATAAACCTGGCATTGATGGAACATATCTCAAAGTAATAAAAGCTATTTATGACAAACCAACACCCAATATCATACTTAATGGGCAAAACTGGAAGCATTTCCTTTAAACTCCAGCACTTGACAAAGATGACCTCTCTCACCACTCCTGTACAACATAGTACTGGATGTTCTAGCCAGAGCAATCAGGCAAAAAATAAAAAATAAAGGCTATTCAAATAGGAAAGTTGGAAACCAAATTGTCTCTATTTGCAGACAACATGATAGTATACCTAGAAAACCCCATCAACTCAGCCCCAAAATTCCTGAAACTGATAAGCAACTTCAGCAAAGTCTCAGGATATAAAATCAATGTGCAAAAATTACAAGCATTCCTATACACCAATAACAGACTTAAAGAGTACCAAATAAAGTACGAACTGCCATTCACAATTGCTGCAAAGAAAATAAAATACCTAGGAATACAACTCACAAGGAACGTAAGGAACCTCTTTAAGGAAAACTACAAACCACTGCTCAACGAAATAAGAGAGAACACAAACAGATGGAGAAACATTCCATGTTTGTGGTTAGGAAGAATCAATATCATGAAAATGGCTATACTGCCCAAAGTAATTTACACAATCAATGCTATTCCCATCAAGCTCCCAATGAATTTCTTCACAGAACTGGAAAAAAACACCATGAACTTTATATGGAGCCAAAAGAGAGCCTGCATAGCCAAGTCAATTCTAATCAAAAAGAACACAGCGGGAGGCATCACACTACCAGACTTCAAACTATACTACAAGGCTACAGTAATCAAAACAGCATGGTACTAGTACCAAAACAGGGATATAAACCAATGGAACAGAACAGAGGCCTCGAAGGAAACACAACATATCTACAACAGTATAATCTTTGATAAACCAGACGAAAACAAGCAATGGGGAAAGGAATCCCTGTTTAATAAATGGTGATGTGAAAACCGGCTAACCATGTGCAGAAAGCAGAAACTGGACCCCTTCCTGACACCTTACACTAAAATTACCTCCAGATGGATTAAAGACTTAAACATAAAACCTGACACCATAAAAACTCTAGAAGAAAATCTAGGCAAAACCATTCAGGACATAGGAGTAGGCAAGGTCTTCATGAACAAAACACCAAAAGCATTGGCAACAAAAGCCAAAATAGACAAATGGGACCTAATCAAACTCCACAGCTTCTGTATGGCAAAAGAAACAGTCACTAGAGTGAATGAGAAACCAACAGAATGGGAAAAAAATCTTTGCAGTTTACCCAACTGACAAAGGGCTGATATACAGAATCTACCAAGAATTTAAACAGATTTACAGGAAAAAAAAACAAACAAACAAGCCCATTCAAAAATGGGCAAAGAATATGAACAGACACAAGGATATGAACAGACACTTTACAAAAGAAGACATACATGAGGCCAACAAACACATGAAAAAATGCTCATCTTCACTGATCATTAGAGAGATGCAAATCAAAAACACATTGAGATACCATATCATGCCGGTTAGAAGGGCGATCATTAAAATTTCTGGAGACAACAGATGCTGGAGAGAATGTGGAGAAAGAGAAACACTCTTACACTGTTGGTGGGAGTGTAAATTAGTTCAATCATTGTGGAGGACAGTGTGGCGATTCCTTAAGGACCTAGAAATAAAATTTTCATTTGACCAAGCAATCCCATTACTGGGTATATATTAAAAGAACTCTCAATCGTTCTACTATAAGGACACATGCACACGAATATTCATTGCAGTGCTGTTTACAATAGCAAAAACCTGGAACCAACCCAAATGCCCATCGATTATAAACTGGACTGGGAAAATGTGGCCTATATACACCATGGAATATTATGCAGCAATCAAACGTGATGAGTTTATGTCCTTTGTAAGGACATGGATGAATCTGGAGAACATCATTCTCAGCGAACTGACACAAGAACAGAAAAGGAAATACCACATATTCTCCATCATAGGCGGCTAGGAAAAAAGAGAACCCATCGAGACAAGGAGGGGATTACTACACACTGGGGTCTATTCGAGGGAATAGGGGAGGGACAGCAGGGGGGAGCTGGGGAGGGATAGCCTGGGAAGAAATGCAAAATGTTTGTTAAGGGGAGAAAGGCAGCAAAACACACTGCCATGTGTGTACCTATGTAACTATCTTGCACGTTCTGCACATGTACCCATAAACCTAAAATGCAATGAAAAATTAAAAAAAAAAGTGTCTACTTCATATTGCCTCAAGTTAACAGCCTCAGCAAATAATGCACACGTGTGGAATAGACACTAGTCTATTTTATATGGCCACAATATCCAAGCCTGAGTGAGTAATACACAAGTTTGGAATAGTCACTAATCTATAATATATGCCAAAATATTTGAAGTCAGAGTCAATAATACACACCTGTGGACTAGTCAGAAAACAATTTCATAGGGCCTAAGTTTCAGAGCCTCAGTGAATAATACATACCTGGGGAAAACTCATGACGGTCTTACATATGGCATCTATTTCAGAGCTTCGTTGAATAAGGAACACCCGTTTTGTAGTCAGAATTCTATTTTGTATAGCCACATATTCAGAGCCTAACTGAATAACATACACCTTGTAGAAAGTCAGGAATCTATTTCGTGTAGCTACTCATTTAGTGCCGAATGTGGAAATGCACTCCTGAGGAGCATTCTGGAGTCTCTATTTTATGGCCACACATTCAGAGCCACATAGAATAATACAAACTTATGGAAAAGTCAGGAGTGTATTTCACATGGCCACTTATTTAGAACCTCAAGGTAGAATTATATATATCTAGAAAATACTCAGAAATCTATTATACATAGCCACTTATTCAGAGACTCACTGAATAATGCACACCTGCGGAATAGTCTGGAGACTATTTGATATGACCGTTCACTAAGCAATAAGCGGAAAATGCAGAGCTGAGATATAGTCAGAAGGATAGAGTCAGGACTCTATTTTATGTGGTCATTTGTTTAGAAACTCATTGAAGAATACACACCTTAATAGTAGTCAGAGTCCAGGTCTTATGGCCACTCAATCACAGCATTACCGAATAATGCACAATTGAGCAATAGTAAGGAGTCTGTTTAATATGGACTCTCATTCAGAGCTTCAGTGCATAATAAACAGCAGTGGAGTAGTCAGAACCCTATTTCAGGTTGCCCCAAATTAAGCAGCTCCGTGAATAATACACTCATGTGTGATATTCAGGAGACTATTTGTAATGGACACTCATACAGAAGCTCTTCAAATACTGCACATGTTGGGAATAATCACTAGTCTATTTAATATGTTGATTCTTTTGGAGAGTCAAAAAATAACCCACACCTGTGGAGTAAAATGGGGTCTATTACATAAGGCCACTCTTTCAGTGTTGCAGTGAATAATATGTATATCTGATAAGTCAGGAATCTCACATGGCCACTCGTTCAGGGCCTCTGTGAATAATACTCAGCTCTGAAATAGTCAAGGTTCTACTGCAAATGGCTACACATTCAGAGTCTCTGTAAGTAATGCACACCTGGGAAATACACAAGAATCTCTTTTTTATGCCCACAAAGTCAGAGTCTCATTCAATAATACACATCTGGAGAAGAGCTAAGAGTCTACTTTATGTAGCCACTCATTTAGAGCCTCAGTGAATAATGCACACCAAAGTTATAGTCGAGCATTTATTATATGGCCACTCATTCTGTGCCTCCCTGAATGATACACACCTGGGAAATCCTCAGGAATCGATTTCATCCTACCACTCATTTAGAACCTTATAGAATAATTCACAATGGAGCAATAGTCAGGTGTCTATTTTATATGGGCTCCCATTCAAAGTTTCAGTGAATAATGAACTTCTATGTAGTAATCAGGATGCTATTTAAGACAGCCACGAATTACATGCCTTTCTGAATGATACACACCTGGGTGATAGTCAGGAGTCTATTTCCTATGAACTCTAATTCTGGGTACCGCTGAGTAATACACACCTGCGATAGTGTCAGAAGTTTATATGGTATGGACACTCTTACAGAACCTGTTTGAATAATGCACACATGGAGAATAATAAGGAATTTATGTCATACAGCTACTCATTCAGACAAATAGTGAATAACGCACATGAGGAGTAATTAGAAGTCTGTTTCATATGCCCCTCTTTCAAGCCTCACTGAATATTACATACTTCTGGTATAGTCTGGAGTCTATTCTTTATGGCTATTCATTCAGAGAATCACTGAATAATGCACACCTGTAGAACAGTCAGAAATCTCTTTCCAAAGGCCACTCATTGAAAGCCTCACTAAATCTACACACCTGGGGAAAGAGTCAGAATTTACTTTTATCCCCTCATTCAGAGTCTCACTAAATAATGCACACCTGTGGAATAGTCAAAAGAATTTTTCATGTGGCCTCTCATTCAGAGTGTCACTGAATAATGTGCTGTAGTCAGGAGTGTATTTCATGTAGTCACACATTCAGAGCCTCAGTGAATAAGACAGACCCTTGCTATAGTAAAGAATCTAATTAATATGGCCACATCTTCTGAGACTCACTAAATAATACACACCTGGAAAATAATTTGGAGTCGTTTTTCGATGGACACTCATTCAGAGCCTCGGTGAATAATGCACACCTTTGGGGTAGCAAGGAGTCCATTTCATTTTTACACTCATTCATAGCCTCAGTTTATAATATGCACTTGTGAATTAGTCAGGGTTCCATTTTATATAGCCACGGACTCGTAACCTCAGTGAATAATGCACAAATGTAAAGTAATCAACAGTCTATTTTATATAGACCCTAATTCAGAGATTCACTGCATAATAAAAATATTTAAGATAAACAGCCTCCTGTTTCATATGGTCGCCCAAGAAGAGCCTCACTGAGAAACACACACCTGGGAAAATGTGAGGAGTCTACTATATATAGCCTCTCATTTACAGCCTCAGGGAATAATGCACACGTGTGGAATAGGCACTAATCTATTTTATATGCCCACAAAATCAAAGCCTGTGTGAGTAATACACAAGTTTGGAATAGTCACTAGTCTATTCCATATGCGCAAATATTCAAAGTCAGAGTCAATAATACACTCCTGTGGCATAGTCAGGAAACAATTTCATATGGACAAAGTTTCAGAGCCTCAGTAAAAAACACATACCTGGGAGATACTCAGGACGCTATTTCATATGGCATCTATTTCAGAGCTTCATTGAATAAGGAACACCTGTATTGTAGTCAGAATTTTATTTTTTGTAGCCACATATTCAGAGTCTAACTGATTAACATACACCTTGGGGAAAGTCAGGATCCTATTTTGTATAGCCACTCATTTAGAGCCGAATGTAAAAACGCACGCCTGTGGAGTATTCAGGAGTCTGCATTCTATAGACTCTCATTCAGAGCCTCACAGAATAATACAAACCTATGGAAAAGTCAGGAGCGCATTTCCCATAACCACTTATTTAGAACCGCAGTGAAGAAGCATATATATCTGCAAAATACTCAGGATTTTATTATATAGGGCCACTTATTCAGAGACTCACTGAAAAATGCACACCTGGGGAATAATCTGGAGACAATTCGATATGACCGTTCACTAAGCAATCAGTAGAAAATGCAGAGCTGAGATATAGCCAGGAGGATAGAGTCAGGAGTCTATTTTGTGTGGTCACTCGTTCAGAAACTCACAAAAGAATACACACCTTAATAATAGTCAGAGTCGGGGCCCAAAGTGGCTCCGGCCGGATGTCGTGGCGCTTGCGAAGGCGAGGCCAAGAGTTCAAGGCCAACCAACCTCAGCAACCTTACAACCTCTCAATGATTGGCAAAAAAGAAAAAAACAAACAAACAAACAAACAAACAAAAAAAAAAACAAAAAATAATAGTCAGAGTCCAGGTATTACGGCCACTCAATCACAGCATTACCATATAATGTACATTTGGGCAATAGTAAGGAGTCTATTTTATATGGACTCTCATTCAGAGCTTCAGTGCATAATAAAAAGCTGTGGAGTAGTCAGAACCCTATTTCAGGTTGCCCCAAATTAAGCAGTTCCGTGAATGATACACTCATGTGTGATAGTCAGGAGACTATTTGATATGGACACTCATACTGAACCTCTTCAAATACTGCACATGTGGGGAATAATTACTAGTCTATTTCATATGGTGATTCGTTTGGAGAGTCAAGAAATAACGCACAACCGTGGAGTAAAATGGGGTCTATTACATAAGGCCATTCTTTCAGTGTTGCAGTGAATAATATGTATATCTGATAAGTCAGCAATCTCTTTCACATGGCCACTCGTTCAGGCCTCTGTGAATAATACTCCCCTCTGAAATAGTCAAGGTTCTACTTCAAATGGCTTCACATTCAGAGTCTCTGTAAGTAATGCACACCTGGGCAATACACAAGAGTCTCTTTTTTATGCCCACTTAGTCAGAGTCTCATTCAATAATACACACCTGGGGAAGAGCTAAGAGTCTACTTCATGTAGCCACTCATTTAGAGCCTCAGTGAATAATGCACACCAGGGTTATAGTCGAGCATTTTTTATATGGCCACTCATTCTGTGCCTCCCTGAATGATACACACCTGGGGAATTCTCAGGATTCTATTTCATACTACCACTCATTTAGAACCTTATAAAATAATTCACAATTGAGCAATAGTCAGGTTTCTATTTTATATGGGCTCCCATTCAAAGTTTCAGTGAATAATGAACTTCTATGGAGTAATCAGGACCTGTTTAAAACAGTCATGAATTAGATGCCTTTCTGAATGATACACACCTGGGTGACAGTCAGGAATCTATTTTATATGAACTCTAATTTTGGGTACCGCTGAGTAATACACACCTGGGATAGTGTCAGGAGTTTATTTGGTATGACCACTCATACAGAACCTGTTTGAATAATGCACACATGGAGAATAATAAGGAATCTATGTCATATGGCTACTCATTCACACAAACAGTGAATAACGCCCATGTGGAGTAATTAGAAGTCTGTTTCATATGGCTTCTTTTTCACAGCCTCACTGAATATTACACACTTGTGATATAGACTGGAGTTTATTCTCTATGGCCATTCATTCAAAAAAATCACTAAATAATGCACAGCTCTGGAACAGTCAGAAGTCTCTTTCCAATGTCCACTCAATGAAGGCCTCATTGAATGTACACACCTGGGGAAAGAGTCAGGATTTTTTTCCTCATTCAGAGTCTCACTAAATAATGCACACCTGTGGAATAGTCAAAAGAATTTTTCATGTGGCCTCTCATTCGGAGTGTCACTGAATAATGTGGTGTAGTCAGGGGTCTATTTCATGAAGACACATTTTCAGAGCCTCAGTGAATAAGACAGACCCTTGCTATAGTAAAGAATCTAATTAATATGGCCACATCTTCTGAGCCTCACTCAATAATACACATCTGGAGAATTATTTGAAGTCTTTTTTCGATGGACATTCATTCAGAGCCTCGGTGAATTATGCACAGCCGTGGAATAGCCAGGAGTCTATTTCATTTGGACACTCATTCATATCCTCAGTGGATAATATGCACGTGTGGATTAGTCAGGAGTATATTTCATATGGCCACTGACTTGTAACCTCAGTGAATAATGCAGAAATATAAAATACTCAGCAGTCAATTTTATGTAGTCACTCATTCAGAGATTCACTGAATAATACAAATATTTAAGATAGACAGCATCCTGTTTCATATGGTCACACAAGAAGAGCCTCACTGAATAATACACACCAGGAGAGGTGTTAGGAATCTACCTTTTATAGCCTCTCATTTACAACCTCTGTGAATAATGAACACGTGAGGATTAGACACTAGTCTATTTTATATGGACACAAAAAGAAAGCATGAGTGAGTAATAAACAACTTGGGAATAGTCACTAGCTTATTCCATATGCCCAAATATTCAGAGCCAGAGTCTATAATACACACCTGTGGACTAGTCAAGAAACAATTTCATGTGGCCAAAGTTTCAGAGCCTCAGTGAATAATACATACATGGGAAATACTCAGGACGCTATTACATATGGCAATTATTTCAGAGTTTCAATGAGTAAGGAACACCTGTATTGTAGTCAGAATTCTATTTTGTATAGCCACATATTCAGAGCCTAACAGAATAACATACATCTTGTGGAAAGTCCGAATTCTATTTCGTATAGCCACTCATTTAGAGCCGAATGTAAAAATGCATGCCTGAGGAGTATTCAGGACTCTCTATTTCATGGCCACTCATTCAGAGAATGACAGAATAATACAGACCTATGGAAAAGTCAGGAGTGCATTTCACATGGCCACTTATTCAGAAGCTCAGTAAAGAATCATATATATCTGGAAAATACTCAGGATTCTATTATATATAGCCACTTATTCAGAGACTCACTGAATAATGCACACCTGGGGAATAGTCTGGAGACTGTTTGATATGACGGTTCACCCAGTGACTCAGTGGAAAATGCATAGCTGAAAAATAGTCAAGATGACAGAGTCAGGAATCTATTTTATGTGGTCACTTATTCAGAAACTCATTGAAGAATACACACCTTGGGAATAGTCAGAGTCCAGGTCATATGACCACTCAGTCACAGCATTACCGAATAATGCACAATGGGGCAATAGTAAAGAGTCTATTTTATATGGCCTCTCAATCAGAGCTTCAGTGCATAATAAACAGCTGTGGAGTAGTCATGACTCTATTTAGGTTAGCCACAAATTAAGCAGCTCCGTAAATAATACACCCATGTGTGATAGTCAGGAGACTGTTTCATATGGACACTCATACAGAATCTCTTCAAATACTGCACATGTAAGGAATGAATAATCACTAGTCTATTTTATATGATGATTCGTTTTGAGAGTCAAAAATTAACGCACAGCTGTAGAGTAAAATGGGGTCTATTTTATTAGGCCACTCTTTCAGTGTTTCAGTGAATAATACATATATCTGTTAAGTCAGGATTATCTTTCACATGGCCACTCATTCAGGGCCTCTGTGAATGGTACTCCGCTCAGAAATAGTCAAGGGTCTATTTCAAATGGCAACACATTCAGTCTTTGTAAGTAATGCATACCTAGGCAATAAACAAGAGTTTCTTTTCATGCCCACTTATTCAGAGTCTCATTCAATAATACACAATTGGGGAAGAGTTAAGAGTCTACTTTATGTAGCCACTCATTTAGAGCCTCAGTGAATAATGCACACAAGTGTAATAGTCAAGCATTTATTATATGGACACTCATTCTGTGCATCACTGAAGAATACACACCTGGGGAATCATCAGAATTCTACTTCATACTGCTACTCATTTAGAACCCTATTCAATAATTCATAATGGATCAATAGTCTGGTTTCTATTTTATATGGCCTCTCATTCAAAGATTCAGGGAATAAGTAACTTTTATGGAGTAATCAGGACGCTGTTTATGATAGCCACGAATTAAGTGCCTTCCTGAAGAATACACACCTGGGTGATAGTCAGGAGTCTATTTTATATGAACTCTAATTTTTGGTATCGCTGAGTAATACACACCAACGGGAGTGTCAGGAGTCTACTTGGTATGAACACTCATACAGAACCTGTTTGAATAATGCACACATGAAGAATAATGAATAGTCTATGCCATACGGCTACTCATTCAGACAAACTGAATAATGTGCATGTACAGTAATGAGAAGTCTGTTTGATGTGGCCCTCTTTCACAGCCTCACTGAATATTACACACTTGTGATATAGTCTAGAGTCTATTTTTTATGGCCACTCATTCTGAGAATCACTGAATAATGCACACCTTTGGAATAGTGAGAAGTCTCTTTCCTATGACCACTCATTGAGAGCCTCACTAAATGTACACACCTGGGGAAATAGTTAGGATTTATTTTTATCCCCTCATTCAGAGTCCCACTAAATAATTCACACATGTGGAATAGTCAGGAGACTTTAATGTGGCCTCTCATTCAGAGTTTCACTGAACAATGTGGTGTAATCAGGAGTCTATTTCATGTAGGCACATATTTAGAGCCTCAGTGCATAAGACAGATTATTTCTATAGTAAGGAATCTAACTAATATTGCCACATCTTCTGAGCCTCACTGTATAATACACACCTGGAGAATAATCTGGAGTCTACTTTCGATGGACATTCATTCAGAGCCTCGGTGAATAATGCACACCTGTGGAGTAGCCAGAAGTCTATTTTATTTGGACACTCATTCATAGCCTTACTGGATAATATGCCCATGTGGATTAGTCAGGATTCCATTTCATATGGCTACTGACTCATAACCTCAGTTAATAATGCACAAATGTAAAGTACTCAGCAGTCTATTTCTTATAGCCGCTCAATCAGAGATTCACTGAATAATACAAATATTTCAGATAGACAGCATCCTGTTTCATATGGTCACACAAGAAGAGCCTCACTGAGTAATACACAGCTGGGGAAGCTTTAGGAGTCTATTTTATATAGCCTCTCATTTACAGCATCAGCAAATAATTCACACCTGTGGAATAAATACTAGTCTATTTTATATGGCCACAAAATCAAAGCCTGAGTGAGTGATACACAACTTTGGAATAGTCACTAGTCTATTCCATATGCCCAAATATTCAGTCAGAGTCAACAATACACACCTGTGAACTAGTCAGGAAACAAATTCATATAGCCAAAGTTTCAGAGCCTCAGTGAATAATACATACCAGGGGAATTCTCGGGACGCTATTACATATGGCATCTATTTCAGAGCTTCATTGAATAAGGAACACCTGTATTGTAATCAGAATTCTGTTTTGTATAGCCACATATTCAGAGCCTAACTGAATAACATACACCTTGGGGAAAGTCAGGATGCTATTTCTTATAGCCACTCATTTAGAGCCAAATGTATAAATGCACGCCTGAGGAGTATTTAGGAGTCTTTATTTTATGGTGACTAATTCAGAGACTCACAGAATAATACAGACCTATGGAAAAATCAGGAGTGTATTTCACATGGCCACTTATTCAGAACCTCTCTGAAGAATCATATATATCGGAAAAATACTCAGGATTCTATTATATCTAGCCATTTTTTCAGAGACTCACTGAATAATGCACACTGGGGAATAGTCTGGAGACTATTTGGTATGACTGTTCACCCAGTGACTCAGTGGAAAATGCAGAGCTGAGGCTGAGGCCACGCCAGTGCGCTGTTGCTGCCAGAACAACTATCATGGCGTCTGAGGTGCTGGCTGCGGAGAACTGGCCGGGGTCTCCATAGAGCGGTTGTCGAGTGGCCAGGTATGGAGAGCAGCCCCGAGAGCTTGCAGTTGCTAGAAGACGGGATGGCGGCCAGGCCAGCCTCGGAGATAGATTCTTTGCAGGAAGGGCTACAGGAGACCAGGCTCACCACTGGGGATGGTACTGCAGTATGGGCAGCGTAGAGCGGCGGTGGGAATGGGCAGGGGGTGGTGGCCGCCAGAAGGAGCCTCCGGGACTGGGCTTCTCCCACAGGCTCTTTTGCCTTTCTTGGACCCTGCAGCTCCGCCCCGGGTTTGGACATGAAGGATGGTGCTTTGGAGAGTCACTGCCGCCGAGGTGCCTCTGAGAGGGCAGTACAAGGTGACCACCTCCCCCGAGACAGCCGAGGCCAGAGTGGGTTATGAGTTGGGACCCGCTGGAGACGCGGGAGTCTACCTGGATCTCGCCAGCACCTGCCAAGCAGAGGTGACGACTGCCGGCTTTGAAGAACCTAGCAGCGCCGGCGGCCTCAGCAGCAATTGCAGCTACCCAAGCACTGCTGGGGAGTCGCCCAGCCTGGACTCTCTGGAGTCGTTCTCTAACCTGCATTATTTCCCCAGTAGCTGTGAGTTCAATAGTGAGGAGGGAGCGGAGAACAGCGTCCCTGAGGAGAAAGAGGAGGGTGCAGCAATGTTGCCTGGGGCTGTTCCTCTGTGCAAGGAGGAGGAGACCGCTCAGGTGATGGCGGCCTCTAAGGAACGCTTTCCAGGACAATCTGTGAATCACATCAAGTGGATCCAGTTGAAGGAAGAGAACACACCCATCATCACCCAGAATGAGAATGGACCCTGCCCCTTGCTGGCCATCCTCAATGTTTTGCTCCTGGCCTGAAACGTGAAACTTCCACCGATGATGGAAATCATAACTGCTAAGCAGCTGATGGAATATTTAGGAGATTACATGCTTGATGCAAAGCCAAAAGAAATTTTAGAAATTCATCGTTTAAATTAAGAAAAGAATATGAGTGACGCCATGGCAGTTCTGCACAAATTGCAGACAGGCCTGGATGTGAATGTAAGATTCACTGGTGTCCGAGTGTTTGAGTACACACTGGAATGCGTAGTATTCGATCTTCTTGATATTCCTTTGTACCATGGCTGGTTAGTGGACCCTCAGATTGATGACATTGTAAAAGCTGTTGGTAACTGCAGCTACAATTAACTAGTGGAGAAGATCATCTATTGTAAGCAGTCAGACAATAGTGAGCTTCTTAGTGAAGGCTTTGTAGCTGATCAGTTTCTAAATAACACAGCCACTCAACTGACATACCATGGATTATGTGAACTAACTTCAACAGTTCAGGAAGGAGAACTTTGTGTGTTCTTTCAGAATAATCATTTTAGCACCATGACCAAATACAAGGGTCAGCTGTATTTGTTGGTAATAAACCAGGGATTTCTCACTAAAAAGGTTTTTGGGAAAGCCTGAACAACATAGATAGTAATAGAAATTTCTGTGACTCAGAATTTCATCTTTGGCCTCCTTCAGATCCTGAAACTTTATACAAGGGACAGCAAGATCAGATAGATCAGGATTATCTTATGGCATTATCTCTACAACAATAACAGCAGAGTCAAGAGATCAATTGGGAACAAATCCCAGAAGGAATCAGTTATTTGGAACTAGCAAAGAAATTTCAAGAGGAAGAGGACAGACGGGCTTCTCAATACTCTCAGGAAAAGGAAAAAGCAGCTGCTGCTGCTTCTACCCAGGCTAAGCAGAGCCAGCCAACACAAGCCTCTCCATCAAGTGGAAGACAATCTGGGAATAGTGAGCATAAAAGGAAACAACCAAAAAAAAAAGATAAAGAAAAAAATAGCTGTGTTATTTTGTAACAAGTGTTGGGTTCTGTTGGAATCACCTATGTGTCTTGATAAACAAAACCACAGGAGAAAAGAAGAAAATCGATCAATACTGTCTGTGCCTTATTTCCCAAAGGATTCTGTTAATGTTTTCTCAGGGGAAAGTTGTTACTTAGTTACAATCAAACTTTTTCAAGTCACACAATATACTGTTTATGAGCTGAAGTTTCATGTTACAAGTTTTAGAAAATTAAACCCAGTGAAAGCTCAGAAAACGTGAGGATGCCACACTTTAAGACGAATTTTCATCACTCACGGACCAGAGGATTTCCAGTGGAGGAGCCCTGCGGGTCGCCAGCGCAACTCTTGTGGCCAGCACAGCGGTTTTGCTGTCGCCTCAGCGTGGCAGCTCTTCGTGCACAGTAAACGGGACTGGTTCCCCTACAGACTGGTGTTTGCAGTTCCCAGAAGGCAGAGCCGACTGTTGCGGACTCAGGAAAGAAGCCAGACCGGAGATTCCCAGGCAGAAGAGCACCATCAATCTTAGTGCTGCTGTTTTGGCCGGCGCAGTGGGTTGCTCGGATTGCAGCACTGGGAATCAATAAATTGAAAGTCCACTCAGAAACCTAATTAGAAAGGCAGTAATTGTAAAGACAACAAATGGATAAATCCACAATAAAGGGAAAAAAATAGCTTGAAAAGGCTGAGAATACAAAAAATCAGAACCCCTCTCCCTCTACAGGGGATTGCAATTTCTCATCGGCAATGGAACAAGCCCTGATGGAAAAAGACTGTGTTACATTATATGAATTAGGCTTCAGAAGGTGGATGAAAAGAATTTATTGGGAGTTGAAAGAACTTGTTCTAACCCAATGTAAAGAAACTAAGAACTTTGAAAAAAGGTTTGACGAAATGTTAAAAAGGTGGGAGTGTAAATTAGTTCAACCATTGTGGAAGACAGTGTGGCGATTCCTCAGGGACCTAGAAATAGAAATTCCATTTGACCCAGCAATCCCATTACTGGGTATCTATCCAAAGGATTATAAATCGTTCTACTATAAGGACACATGCACACGAATGTTCATTGCAGCACTGTTTACAATAGCAAAGACCTGGAACCAACCCAAATGCCCAACGATGATAGACTGGACTGGGAAAATGTGGCACATATACACCATGGAATATTATGCAGCAATCAAAAATGATGAGTTTGTGTCCTTTGTAGGGACATGGATGAATCTGGAGAACATCATTCTCAGCAAACTGACACAAGAACAGAAAAAGAAATACCGCATATACTCGCTCATAGGTGGGTGAGAAAAATGAGAACACGTGGACACAGAGAGGCGGTCTACTATACACTGGGGACTGTTGGGGGGAATGGGGGAGGGACAGCAGGGGGGGGCTGGGGGGGATAGCCTGGGGATGAATACCAAGTGTGGGTGAAGGGGAGGAAAGCAGCAAAGCACACTGCCATGTGTGTACCTATGCAACTATCTTGCTCGTTCTGCACATGTACCCCCAAACCTATAATGCAATAAAAAAAAAAATTAAAAAAAAAAAAAAAAAAAAAAAAAAAAAAAAGAATGAACAATATAGAGAGGAATATAAATAAACTAACGGAGTTCAAAAATACAACACGAGAACTTAGTGAAATATGCACAAGTTTGAATAGCCAAATTGATCAAGCAGAAGAAAAAAATATCAGAGGTGGAAGACCAATTTTTTTTTTAATTTTTATTGCATTATAGGTTTTGGGGTACATGTGCAGAACGTGCAAGATAGTTGCATAGGTACACACATGGCAGTGTGTTTTGCTGCCTTCCTCCCCTTCACCCACACTTGGTATTCATCCCCAGGCTATCCCCCCCAACCCCCCGCTGTTCCTCCCCCATTTCCCGCAACAGTCTCCAGTGTATAGTAGACCGCCTCTCTGGGTCCACGTGTTCTCATATTTCTCACCCACCTATGAGTGAGTATATGCAGTATTTCTTTTTCTGTTCTTGTGTCAGTTTGCTGAGAATGATGTTCTCCAGATTCATCCATGTCCTTACAAAGGAAACAAACTCATCATTTTTGATTGCTGCATAATATTCCATGGTGTATATATGCCACATTTTCCCAGTCTAGTCTATCATCGATGGGCATTTGGGTTGGTTCCAGGTCTTTGCTATTGTAAACAGTGCTGCAATGAACATTCGTGTGCATGTGTCCTTATAGTAGAACGATTTATAGTCTTTTGGATAGATACCCAGTAATGGGATTGCTGGGTCAAATGGAATTTCTATTTCTAGGTCCCTGAAGAATCGCCACACTGTCTTCCACAACGGTTGAACTAATTTACACTCCCACCAACAGTGTAAGAGTGTTCCTATTTCTCCACATCATCTCCAGTATCTGCTGTCTCCAGATATTTTAATGATCGCCATTCTAACTGGTGTGAGATGATATCTCAATGTGGTTTTGATTTGCATCTTTCTAATGACCAATGATGATGAGCACTTTTTCATATGTTTGTTGACCTCATGTATGTCTTCTTTTGTAAGGTTTCTGTTCATATCCTTTGCCCATTTTTGAATGGGCTTGTTTGTTTTTTTTCTGTAAATCTGTTTGAGTTCTTTGTAAATTCTAGATATCAGCCCTTTGACAGATGTGTAAACTGCAAAGATTTTTTCCCATTCTGATGGTTGCCGATTCACTTTAGTGACTGTTTCTTTTGCCGTGCAGAAGCTGTGGAGTTTGATTAGGTCCCATTTGTCTATTTTGGCTTTTGTTTCCAATGCTTTTTTCATGAAGTCCTTGCCTACTCCTACGTACTGAACTGTTTTGCCTAGATTTTCTTCTAGGGTTTTTATGGTGTCAGGTCTTACGTTTAAGTCTTTAATCCATCTGGAGTTAATTTTAGTGTAAGGTGTCAGACTGAACGAGATAGAGACAAGAAAAACCCTTCAAAAATCAATAAATCCAAGTGCTGGTTTGTGAAAAGATCAACAAAATAGACAGACCACTAACCAGACTGATAAAAAAGAAAAGAGAGAACAACAAAATAGATGCAATAAAAAACGATAAAGGGGAAATCACCACAGATTCCACAGAAATTCAAACCATCATCAGAGAATACTACACACAACTCCATGCACACAAACTAGTAAATCAGGAAGAAATGGATAAATTCCTGGACGCCTGTGTCCTCCCAAGCCTAAACCAGGAGGAAGCTGAAACTATGAATAGACCAATAACAAGGTCAGAAGTTGAGGCAGCAATTAAGAGCCTACCACACAAAAAAAGCCCAGGTCCAGAAGGGTTCACAGCTGAATTCTACCAGACACACAAAGAGGATCTGGTACCATTTCTTCTGAAACTATTCCAAATAATCCAAAAAGAGAAAACCCTTCCCAAATCATTTTATGAGACCAACATCATCCTGATACCAAAACCTGGCAGAGACTCATCAAGAAAAGAAAACTTCAGGCCAATATCCATGATGAACATAGATGCCAAAATCTTCAATAAAATACTGGCAAATCGATTGCAACAGCACATTAAAAAGCTTATCCATCATGATCAAGTAGGATTCATCCCGGGGATGCAAGGCTGGAAGACCAACTTAATGAAATAAAATGAGAAGACAAGAATAGAGAAAAAATAAAAATGAATGAGCAAAGTCTCCAAGAAATATGAGACTATGTGAAAAGACCTAATCTACGTTTGATAGGTGTACCTGAATGTGATGGAGAGAATGAATCCAAGTTGGAAAATACTCTTCAGGATATTATCCAGGAGAATTTTCACAATCTAGCAACGTAGGACACTATTTAGCCCCAGGTAATACAGAGAACACCACAAAGACAGTCCTCAAGAAGAGCAACCCCAAGACACATAATCGTTAGATTAACCAGGGTTGAAACGAAGGAGAAAATACTAAGGGCAGCCAGAGAGAAAGGTCAGATTACCCACAAAGGGAAGCCTATCAGACTTACAGCAGATCTCTCAGCAGAAACTCTACAAGCCAGAAGAGAGTGGAGGCTGATATTTAACATCCTTAAAGAACAAAACGTTCAGCCCAGAATTTCATATTCTGACAAAATAAGCTTCACAATTGAAGGAAAAATAAAATCTTTTATGAACAAGCAAGTACTCAGAGATTTTATTTCCACCAGGCCTGCTTTACAAAAACTTCTGAAAGAAGCATTACACACAGAAAGGAACAACCAGTAATACCCTTTCTAAAATATACCAAAAAGTAAAGAGCATCAACATAAAGAAGAATTTACATCAATAAGTGAATAAAATAGCCAGTTAACATTAAATGGCAGTAATCCTAAATTTAAATCAACTAAATCCCCCAGTCAAAAGATACAGCCAAAACCTTAGGGTATACTACATCCAGACCCATTTTATAGCCAAAGATACACAAAGACTCAAAACAAAGTGTTGGAGAAAGATTTACCAACCAAATGGAGAGAAAAAATAAATAAATAAACAAAAAGCAGCAGTTGCAATTTATGCATTTGATAAAACAGATTTCAAAGCAAAAAAGATAGAATGGTAAAAGGAACAATGTATCGTAACACCCAGATACATAAGACCCATAAAGAGATTTAGACTCAATGAGACAGAAAATTAATAACGATATCCAGAACTTGAACTCAGATCTGGCACAAGTAATCTTAATAAGTACTTATAGAGCTCTCCACTTTAAATACACAAAATATACATTCTCCACTTTAAATACACAAAATATTGATTGGCCATTATTAATACCCATTCATAGAATAAAGCAATATTTCTGTCCTCTCTCCCTCTTTTTCTTCCTCTTTTCCTCTCTTCTTTCTTTATTTCAAAAAAACATTCAGACCCTAACTGAATAATACACACCTTGGGAATAGTCAGAGTCCAAGTCATATTGCCATTCAATCACAGCATTACCGAATAATGCAAAATGGGGCAATAGTAACGAGTCTATTTTATATGGCCTCTCATTCAGAGCTTCAGTGCTTAACAAACAGCTGTGGAGTAGTCAGGACCCTATTTAAGGTAGCCCCAAATTAAGCAGCTCCGTGAATGATACACACATGTTTGATAGTCAGAAGACTATTTGATATAGACACTCTTACAGAAACTTTTTGAATACTGCACATGTGGGGAATAATCATCAGTCTATTTCATATGGAGATTCATTTGGAGAGTCAAAAAACAACTCACACCTGTGTAAGAAAATGGGGTCTATTTCATAAGGCCACTCTTTCAGTGTTTCAGTGAACAATATGTATATATGATAAGTCAGAAATCTCTTTTACATGGCCACTCGTTCAGGGCCTCTGTGAATAATACTCCCCTCATAAAAAGTCAAGTGTCTACTTCAAATGACTACACATTCAGAGTCTCCGTAAGTAATGCACACCTGGGCAATAGACAAGAGTCTCTTTTTTATGCCCACTTAGTCAGTCTCATTCAATTCTACACACCTGGGGAAGTGTTAAGAGTCTACTTCATGTAGCCACTCATTTAGAGCCTCAGTGAATAATGCACACCAGGGTTATAGTGGAGGAATTTTTATATGTCCACTCATTCTGTGCCTCCCTGAATGATACGCAATTGGGGAATTCTCAGTATTATATTTCATACTACCATTCATTTAGAACCTTATTGAATAATACACAATGGAGCAATAGTTGGGTGTCTATTTTATATGGCCTCTCATTCAAAGTTTCAGTGAATAATAAACTATTGGGTAATCAGGACGCTGTTTAAGATAGCCACATATTAACTGCATTCCTGAATGATACACACCTGAGTGATAATCAGAAATCTATTTTATATGAACTCTAATTCTGTGTATCGCTGAGTAGTACACACCTGGTACAGTGTTAGGAATCCATTTTGTATGGACACTCATATAAAATGTGTTTGAGTAATGCACACATGGAGAATAACAAAGAGTCTATGTCATAGGGCTACTCATTCAGAAAAACAGTGAATAACGCACATGTGGAGTAATTAGTAGTCTGTTTCATATGAACCCTCTTTCACAGTCTCACTGAATATTACACACCTGTGATATAATCTGGAGTCTATTTTTTATGGCCACTCATTCAGAGTATCACTGAATAATGCACACCTGCGGAATAGTCAGAAGTCTCTTTTCTATATCCAGTCATTGACAGCCTCACCAAATGTACACCCCTGGGGAAATAGTCAGGATTTACTTTTATCCCCTCATTAAGAGTGTCATTAAATAATGCACACCTGTGGAATAGTCAGGAGACTTTTTCATGTGGCCTCTCATTCAAAGTGTTACTGAATAATGTGGTGTAGTCAAGAGTCTATTTCATGTAGACACATATTCAGAGCCTCAGTGAATAAGACAGACCCTTGTTACAGTATGAAATCTAATTAATATATCCACATCTTCTGAGTCTTACTGAATAATACACACCTGGAGAATAATTTGGAGTATATTTTTGATGGACATTCATTCAGAGACTCGGTGAATAATGCACACCTGTGGAATAGCCAAAAGTCTACTTTAATTGAACACTCCTTCATAGCCTTAGTGGATAGTATGCACGTGTGAATTAGTCTGGATTCCATTTTATATGGCCACTGACTCATAACCTCAGTGAATAATGCACAAATGTAAAGTATTCAGTAGTCTATTTCATATAGCTATTAAGAGATTCGCTAAATAATACAAATATTTAAGATGGACAGCATCCTGTTTCATATGGTCACACAAGAAGAGCATCACTGAGTAATACACACCTGGGGAAGTTTTAGGAGTCTATATAGCCTCTCATTTACGGCCTCAGGGAATAATGCACACGTGTGAAATAGACACTAGTCTATTTTATATGGCCACAAAATCAAAGCCTGAGTGAGTAATACACAACTGTGGAATAGTCACTAGTGTACTCCATATGCCCAAATATTCAGAGTCATAGTCAATAATACACACCTGTGGGCTAGTCAGGAAACAATTTTATATGGCCAAAGTTTCAGAGCCTCAGTGAATAATACATACCTGGGAATACTCAGGTCGCTTTACATATGGCATCTATTTCAGGGCTTCATTGAATAAGGAACACCTATTTTGTAGTCAGAATTCTATTTCATATAGCCACACATTCAGAGCTTAACTGAATAAAATACACTTTGGGGAACGTCAGGATGGTATTTTGTATAGCCACTCACTTAGAGCCGAATGTAAAAATGCACACCTGAGGAATATTCAGGAGTCTCCATTTTGTGGCCACTCATTCACAGCCTCACCGAATAATACAGACCTATGGAAATGTTAGGAGTGTATTTCACATGACCACTTATTCATAACCTCAGTGAAGAGTCCTATATATCTGGAAAATACTCAGAATTCTACTATACAAGGCCACTTATTCAGAGACTCACTGAAAAATGCACACCTGGGGAATAGTGTGGAGACTATTGGATATTACCATACACCCAACGACTAAGTGGAAAATGCACAGCTGAGAAATAATAAAGAGGATATTGTCAGGAGACTATTTTATGTGGTCACTCGTTCAGAAGCTCACTGAAGAATACACACCTTGGAAATAGTCAGAATCCAGATCATATTGCCACTCAATCAATGCATTACCTAATAATGCACAATGGGACAATATTAAGGAGTCTATTTCATATGGCCTCTCATTCAGAGATTCAGTGAGTAATAAACAGCTGTGGAGTAGTCAGGACCCTATTTAAAGTAGCCCCAAATTAAGCAGCTCCGTGAAGAATACACACTTGTGTTATAGTCAGGAGACTATTTGATATGGACACACATACAGAACTTCTTCGAATACTGCACCTTTGGGAAATAATCACCAGCCTATTTCATATGGTTATTAGTTTGGAGAGTCAAAAAATAACGCACACCTGTGGAGCAAAGTGGGGTCTCTTTCATAAGGCCACTCTTTCAGTGTTTCAGTGAAAATATGTATTTATGATAAGTCAGAAATCTCTTTCACATGGCCACTCCTTCAGGGCCTTTGTGAATAATACTTCCCTCGGAAATAGTCAAGGGTCTACTTCAAATGGCTACACATTCAGAGTCTCTGTAAGTAATGCACACCTGGGCAATACACAAGAGTCCCTTTTTTATGCCCTCTAAGTCAGAATCTTATTCAATAATACACAACTGGGGAAGAATTGAGAGTGAACTTCATGTAGCCACTCATTTAGAGCCTCAGTAAATAATGCACACCAGGGTTATAGTCGAGCCTTTTTTATATGGTCACTTGTTCTGTGCCTCCCTGAGTGATACACGCCTGGGGAATCCTCAGAATTCTATTTCATACTACCACTCATTTAGAACCTTATTGAATAATTCACAATGGAGCAATAGTCAGGTGTCTATTTTATATGGCCTCTCATTCAACGTTTCAGTGAATAATGAACCTTTATGAAGTAATCAGGACGCTGTTTAAGATAGTCATGGATTAAGTGCATTCCTGAAAGCTAAACACCTGGGAGATAGTCAGGAGTCTGTTTCATATAAACTCTAATTCTCGGTATCGCTGAGTAATACACACCTGTGGAAGTGTCAGAAATCTATTTGGTATGGAAACTCATACGGAACCTGTTTGAATAATACACACATGAAAAATAATGAGGAGGATATGTCATATGGCCACTCATTCAGACAAACAGTGAATAACGCACATGTGGAGTAGTTATATGTCTGTTTCATATGGCCCTGCTTTCACAGCCTCACTGAATATTACACCATTGTGATATAGTGTGAAGTCTATTGTTTATGGCCACTCATTCAGAGAATCACTGAATAATGCACACCTGCAAAATAGTCAGAAGTCTCTTTCCTATGGCCACTCATTGAAAGCCTCACTAAATGTACACACCTGGGGAAATAGTCAAAATTTACTTCTATCCCCTCATTCAGAGTCTCACTAAATAATGCATACCTGTGGAATAGTCAGGAGACTTTCTCATGTGACCTCTCATTCGGCATGTCACTGAATAATGTGGTGTAGTCAGGAATCTGTTTCATGTAGACACATATTCAGAGCCTCATTGTATAAGACAGACCCGTGCTATAATAAGGAATCTTATTAATTTGGCCACATCTTCTGAGTTTCACTTAATAATACACACCTGGAGAATAATTTGGAGTCTATTTTCGATGAACATTCATTCAGATCCTCGGTGAATAATGCACACCTGTGGAGTATCAAAGAGTCTATTTTATTTGAATACTCATTCATAGCCTCAGTGGATAATATGCACATGTGGATTAGTCAGGATTCCATTTCATATTGCCACTGACTTATAAACTCAGTGAATAATGCACAAATGTAACGTACTCAGCAGTCTATTTCATATAGCCACTCATTCAGAGATTCACTGAATAATACAAATATTTAAGATAGACAGCATCCTGTTTTATATGGTGACATAAGAAGAGCCTCAGTGAGTAATACACACCTGGGTAAGTGTTAGGAGTCTACTTTATATAGCCTCTCAATTACAGCCTCAGCAAATAATGCACACGTTTGGAATAGACTCTGGTCTATTTTACATGGCCAAGAAATCAAAGCCTGAGTGAGCAATAAACAACTTTGGAATAGTCACTAGTCTATATCACATGCCCAAATATTCAGAGTCAGAGACAATAATACACACCTGTGGACAAGTAAGGACACAATTTCATATGGCCAAAGATTCAGAACCTCAGTGTATAATACATACCTGGGGAATACTCAGGACGCTATTACAAATGGCATCTATTTCAGAGCTTTATTCAATAAGGAACACCTGTATTGTAGTCATAATTCTATTTTGTATAGCCACATATTCAGAGAATAACTGAATAATATACGCCTTGGGGAAAGTCAGGATTCTATTTCGTATAGCCACTCATTTAGAGCCAAATGTAAAAACGCACGCCTGAGGAGTATTCAGGAGTCTCTATTTTATCGCCACTCATTCAGAGCCTCACAGAATAATACAGACCTATGGAAAAGTCAGGAGTGTATTTCACATGACCACTAATTCAGAACCGCAGTGAAGAATTATATATATGTGGAAAGTACTCAGAAATCTATTAAATATAACCACATATTCAGACACTCACTGAATAATGCACACCTGGGGAATACTCTGAAGATTCTTTGATATAACCATCCACCCAGTGACTCAGTGGAAAATGCAGAGCTCAGAAATAGTCAAGAGGATAGAGTCAGGAGTCTATTTTATGTGGTCACTCATTCAGAAACTCACTGAAGAATACAAACCTTGGGAATAGTCAGAGTCCATGTCATGTAGCCATTCAATCACAGAATTACTAAATAATGCACAATGGGGCAATAGTAAGAAGTCTATTTTATATTGCCTCTCATTCAGAGCTTCAGTGCATAATAAACAATTGTGGAGTAGTGAAGACCCTATTTAAGGTAGCCCCAAATTAAGCAACTCTGTGAATCATACACACATGTGTGATAGTCATGAGACTATTTGATATGGACACTCATACAGAACCTCTTGGAATACTGCACATGTGAGGAATAATCACTAGTATATTTTATATGGGGTTTCATTTGGAGAGTCAGAAGATAACGCACAACTGTGGAATAAAATGGGTCTATTTCTTAAGGCCACTCTTTCAGGGTTTCAGTGAATAATATGTATATATGATAAGTCAGAAATCTCTTTCACATGGCCACTCGTTCAGGGCCTCTGTTAATAATACTCCCCTCAGAAATAGTCAAGGGTGTACTTCAAATGGCTGCACATTCAGAGTTTCCGTAAGTAATGCACACCTGGGCAATAAACAAGAGTCTCTTTTTTATGCCCACTTAGTCAGAGTCTTATTCAATAATACTGAACTGGGGAAGATTTAAGAGTCTTCTTCATGTAGCCACTCATTTAGACCCTCAGTGAATAATGCACACCAGGGTTATATTTGAGCATTTTTTTATATGGCCACTAATTTTCTGCCTCCTTGAATGACATACACCTGGGGAATCCTCAGGATTCTATTTCATACCACCACTCATTTTGAACCTTATTAAATAATTCAAAATTGAGCAAAAATCAGGTGTCTATTTTATATGGCCTCTCATTCAAAGTTTCAGTAAATAATAAAATTCTATGGAGTAATCAGGATGCTGTTTAAGATAGCCAAGAATTATTTGCCTTCCTGAATGATACACACCTAGGTGATATTCAGGAATCAATTTCATATGAACTCTAATTCTGAGAATCGCTGAGTAATAAACACCTGGGGGGTGTCAGGAGTCTATTTGGTATGGACACTCATACAGAACCTGTTTGAATAATGCACACATGGAGAATAATGAGGAGTTTATATCATACAACTACTAATTCAGACAAAAGGTGAATAACGCACCTGTGAAGTAGTTAGAAATCTGTTTCATTTGGCTTCTCTTTAACAGCCTCACTGAATATTACACACTTGTGATATAGTCTGGAGTCTATTTTTTATGGCCACTCATTCAGAGAATCACTGAGTAACGCACACTTGCAGAATAGTCAGAAGTCTCTTTTTTATGGCCACTCATTGAAAGCCTCACTAAATGTACACACTTGGGGAAATAGTCAAAATTTACTTTTAACCCCACATTCGGAGTCTCACTAAATAATGCAAACCTGTGGAATAGTCAGGAGACTTTTTTATGTGGCCTCTCATTTGGCGTGTCACTGAATAATGTGTTGTAGTAAGGAATCTCCTTCATGTAGACACATATTCAGAGCCTCAGTGAATAAGACAGACCCTTACTATAGTAAGGAATCTTATTAATATGGCCACATCTTCTGAGCCTCACTGAATAATACACACCTAAAGAATAATTCAGAGTCTATTTTCAATGGACATTCATTGAGAGCCTCGGTGAATAATGCACCCCTGTTGAGTAGCTAGGAGTCTATTTCATTTGGACACTCATTCATAGCCCCAGTGGATAATATGCACTTGTAGATTAGTCAAGATTCAATTTCATATGTCCACTGATTCGTAACCTCAGTGAATAATGTACAAATGTAAAGTAATCAGCAGTCTATTTCATATAGACACTCCTTCAGATATTCACTGCATAATAAAATTATTTAAGATAGACAGCATTCTGTTTCATGTGGCCACACAAGAAGAGCCTCACTGAGTAATACACACCTGAAGAAGTGTTAGGAGTCTACTTTATATAGCCTCTCATATACAGCCTCAGTGAAGAATGCACACGTGTGGAATAGACACTAGTCTGTTTTATACGGTCACAAACTCAAAGCTTGAGTGAGTAATACACAACTTTGGAATAGTCACTAGTCTATTTCATATGCCCAAATATTCAGAATCAGTGTCAATAGTACACACCTGTGGACTAGTCAGGACACAATTTCATATTGCCAAAGTTTCAGAGTGTCAGGGTATAATACATACTGGGGAATACACGGGACGCTATTACATATGGCATCTATTTAAGAGCTTCATTGAATAAAGAACACATGTATTGTAGTCAGAATTCTATTTTGTATAGCCATATATTTAGAGCTTAAATGAATAACATACACCTTGAAGAAAGTCAGGATTCTATTTTGTATAGCCACTCATTTAGAGCCGAATGTAAAAACGCATGCCTGAGAAGTATTCAGGAGTCTTTTTAATGGCCACTCACTCAGAAGCTCACAGAATAATACACAACTATGGAGACACATATTCAGAGCCTCAGTGAATAAGAGAGACCCTTGCTGTAGTAAGAAATATTATTAATTTGGCCACATATTCTGAGCCTCACTGAATAATACACACCTGGAGAATAATTTGGAGTCTATTTTCCATGGAATTTAATTTGAACACTCATTCATAGCCTCAGTGGATAATATGCACATTTGGATTAGTCAGGATCCCATTTCCTATGGCTACTGACTCATAAGCTCTGTGAATAATGCACAAATGTAAAGTACTCGGCAGTCTATGTCATATAGAAACTCATTCAGAGATTCACTGAATAATAAAATTATTTAAGATAGACAGCATCCTGTTTCATATGGCCACACAAGAAGAGCCTCACTGAGTAATACACACCTGGGAAAGTGTTAGGAGTCTACTTCATATAGCCACTCAAATACAGCTTCAGCGAATAATGCACACGTTTGGAATAGACACTAGTCTATTTTATACGGCCGAGAAATCAAAGCCTGTGTTAGTAATAAACAACTCTGGAATAGTCAGTAGTCTATTTTGTATGCCCAAATATTTAGAGTCAGAGTCAATAATACACACCTGTGGACAAGTCAGGAAACAATTTAATATGTCCAGAGATTCGGAGCCTCAGTGAATAATACATACCTCGGGAATACTCTGGACGCTATTACATGTGGCGTCTATTTCAGAGCTTCATTGAATAAGGAACACCTGTATTGTAGTCAGAATTCTGTTTCCTATAGCCATATATTTAGAACCTAACTTAATAACATACATCTTTTGGAAAGTCAGGATTCTATTTCGTATAGCCACTCATTTAGAGCCGAATATAAAAACGCACGCCTGATGAGTATTCAGGAGTCTTTTTTTTCTGACCACTCATTCAGAGACTCACAGAATAATACAGACCTATGGAAAAGTCAGGAATGTATTTCACATGGCCACTTATTCAGAGCCTCAATGAAGAATCAAATATATCTGGAAAGTACTCAAGTTTCTATTATATATAGGCACTTATTCAGAGACTCACTGAGTAATGCACACTTCGGGAATAGTCTGGAGATTCTTTGATATGACCGTTTACCCAGTGACTCAGTGGGAAATGCAGAGCTGAGAAATAGTCAAGAGGATATAGTCAAGAGTCTATTTTATGTGGTCACTCGTTCAGAAACTTACTAAAGAGTACACACCTTGGGAATAGTCAGAGTCCATGTCATATGGCCACTCAATCACAGCATTACTGAATAATGCACAATTTGGCAATTGTAAGAAGTCTATTTTATATGGCCTCTCATTTAGAGCTTCAGTGCATAAGAAATTATTGTGGAGTAGGCAGGACCCTATTTAAGGTATTCCCAAATTTAGCAGCACCATGAATGATACACACATATGTGATAGTCATGAGACTATCTGATATGGACACTCATAGAGAACCTCTTCGAATACTGCACATGTGGAGAATAATCACTAGTCCATTTCATATGGTGATTTGTTTGGAGAGTCAAAAGATAACGCACACCTATGGAGTAAAATGGGGTCTATTTAGTGAGGTCGATCTTTCGGGGTTTCAGTGAATAATATGTATATATGATAAGTCAGGAATCTCTTTCACATGGCCACTACTTCATAGACTCTGAAAATTACTACCCTCAGAAATAGTCATGGGTGTAGTTCAAATGGCTACACATTCAGAGTCTTTGAAAGTAATGCACACCTGGACAATAAACAAGTTTCTTTTTTATGCCCACTTAGTCAGAGTTTCATTCAGTAATACACATTTGGGGAAGATTTAAGAGTCTACTTCATGTAGCCAATCATTCAGAGCCTCAGGGAATAATAAACACCAGTAGAGCATTTTTCATATGGCCACTCATTCTATTTTTCCCTGAGTTATACACAATTGAGAAATCCTCAGGATTCTATTTCATACTACCACTCATTTAGAACCTTATTGACTAATTCACAGTGGAGCAATAGTCAGTTGTCTATTTTATATGGCTTCTGATTCAAAGTTTCAGTGAATAATAAAATTCTATGGAGTAATCAGGACGCTGTTTAAGATAGCCACGAATTAAGTTTATTCCTGAATAATACACTCCTGGGTGACAGTCAGGACTCTATTTCATATGAACTCTAATTCTGGGTATCACTGAGTAATACACACCTGGGGGAGTGTCAGGAGTCTATTTGGTATGGAAACACATACAGAACCTGTTTGAATAATGCACACATGGAGATTAATGAGAAGTCTATGTCATATGGCTACTCATTAAGAGAAACAGTGAATAATGCACATGTGGAGTAATTAGAAGTCTGTTGCATATGGCCCCTCTTTCAAAGCCTCACTGAATATTATACACTTGTGATATAGTCTGGAGTCTTTTTTTATGGCCACTCATTCAGATAATCACTGTATAATGCACACCTGTGAAATAGTCAGAAGTTTCTTTCTTATGGCTACTCATTGAGAGCCTCACTAAATGTACACACCTGAAGAAATAGTCAGGATTTACTTTCATCCCCACATTCAGAGTCTCACTAAGTAATGTACTACTGTGGAATAGTCAGGAGACTTTTTCATGTGGCCTCTTATTTGGAGTGTCACTGAATAATGTGGTGTAGTCAGGAGTCTATTTCATGTAGTCACATGTTCAGAGCCTCAGTGAATAAGACAAACCCTTGCTATAGTAAGCAATCTAATTAATGCGGCCACATCTTCTGAGCCTCACTGAATAATACACACCTGGAGAATAATTTGGAGTCTATTTTTGATGGACATTTATTCAGAGCTTCGGTGAATAATGCACACTTTTGGAAGATCCAGGAGTCTATTTCATTTAAACATTCATAGTCTCAGTGGATAATATGCACGTGTGGATTAGTCAGGATTCCATTTTACAGGGTCACTGAATCCTAACCTCAGTAAATAATGCACAAATGTAAAGTACTCAGCAGTTTATTTCATACAGCCACTCATTCAGAGATTCACTGAATAATACAAATATTTAAGATAAACTGCATTCTGTTTGTTTTTTTTTAATTTTTATTGCACTATAGGTTTTGGAGTACATGTGCAGAACGTGCAAGATAGTTGCATAGGTACACACATGGCACTGTGTTTTGCTGCCTTCCTCCCCTTCACCCACACGTGGCATTCATCCCCAGGCTATCCCTCCCCAGTCCCCCCCGCTGTCCCTCCCCCATTCCCCTGAATAGACCCCAGTGTGTAGTAGACCCCCTCTCTGTGTCCATGTGTTCTCATTTTTCTCACCCACCTATGAGTGAGTATATGCGGTATTTCTTTTTCTGTTCTTGTGTCAGTTTGCTGAGAATCATGTTCTCCAGATTCATCCATGTCCTTACAAAAAACATAAACTCATCATTTTTGATTGCTGCATAATATTCCATGCTGTATATGTGCCACATTTTCCCAGTCCAGTCTATCATCATTGGGCATTTGGGTTGGTTCCAGTTCTTTGCTATTGTAAACAGTGCTGCAATGAACATTCGTGTGCATGTGTCCTTATAGTAGAACAATTTATAGTACTTTGGATATATACCCAGTAATGGGACTGCTGGGTCAAATGGAATTTCTATTTCTAGGTCCTTGAGGAATCGCCACACTGTCTTCCACAATGGTTGAACTAATTTACACTCCCACCAACAGTGTAAGAGTGTTCCTATTTCTCCACATCCTCTCCAGCATCTGCTCTCTCCAGATTTTTTAATGATCACCATTCTAACTGGCGTGAGATGGTATCTCAATGTGGTTTTGATTTGCATCTCTCTAATGACCAGTGATGATGACTGCATTCTGTTTTATATGGTCACACAAGAAGAGCCTCACTGAGTAGTACAAACCTGAGGAAGTGTTAGGAGTCTACTTTATATAGCCTCTCATTGACAGACTCAGGGAATAATGCACACGTGTGGAATAGACACTAGTCTTTTTTATATCGCCAAAAATCAACACCTGAGTGAGTAATACACAACTTTGTTATACTCACTAGTCTATTCCATATGCCCAAATATTCAGAGTCAGAGTCAATAATACACACAGGTGAACAAGTCAGAAAATAATTTCATATGGCCAAAGTTTCAGAGCCTCAGTGAATAAAGCATACCTGGGGAATACTCAGGACCCTATTACATATGGCATCTCTTTCAGAGCTTCATTGAATAAAGAACACCTGTATTGTAGTCAGAATTCTATTTTGTGTAGCCACATAATCAGATCCTAACTGAATAACATAAACCTTGGGGAAAGTAAGATTTTATTTCGTATAGCCACTTATTTAGAGCTGAATGTAAAAACGCACGTCTGAAGAGTATTCAGGAGTCACTATTTTATGGCCATTCATTCAGAGATTCCCATAATAATACAGACTTATGGAAAAGTCAGGAGGGTATTTCACATGGCCACTTATTCAGAACCTAAGAGAAGAATCATATATATATATATATATATATATATATATATATATGAAAAATACTCAGGATTCTATTATGTATAGCCACTTATTCAGAGACTCACTGAATAATGCACACTTGGGGAATAGTCTGGAGACTATTTGATATGACCTGTCAACCAGCGACTCACTGGATAATGCACAGCTGAGAAGTAGTCAACACGATAGGGTCAGGAGTCTATTTTATGAGGTCACTCGTTCAGAAACACACTGAAGAATACACACATTGGGAATAGTCAGAGTACAGATGATATGGCCACTCAATCACAGCATTACTGAATAATGCACAATGGGGCAATAGTAAGGAGTCTATTTTATATGGCCTCTCATTCAGAGCTTCAGTGCATAATAAAGAGTTGTGGAGTATTCATGACCCTATTTAAGGTAGCCCCAAATAAAGAGATCCGTGATTGATACACACATGTGTGATAGGAGACTATTTGATATGGACACTCATACACAACCTCTTCAAATACTGCACATGTGGGGAATAATCACTAGTCTATTTTATATGGTGATTCTTTTGGAGAGTCAAAAAATAACAGACACCTGTGGAGTAAAATGGGGTCTATTTCATAAGGCCACTTTTTCAGTGATTCAGTGAATAATATGTATATCTGATAAGTCAGAAATCTCGTTCTCATGGCAACTCATTCAGGGATTCTTTGAATAATACTCCCTTCAGAAATAGTCAAGGGTCTACTTCAAATGGCTACACATTCAGAGTCTCTGTGAGTAATGCACACCTGGGCAATACACAAGAGTCCCATTTTTATCCCCACTTAGTCAGAGTCTCATTCAATATTACACACCTGGGGAAGAGGTAAGAGTCTACTTCATGTAGCCACTCATTTAGAGCCTCAGTCAGTAATGCATACCAGAGTAATAGTTGAGCATTTTTAATATGGACACTCATTCTGCACCTCGCTGAATGATGCACGCTTGGGGAATCCTCAGGATTCTATTTCACACTACCACTCACTTAGAACCTTATTGAATAATTCACAATGGAACAATAGTCAGGTGTCTATTTTATATGGCCTCTCATTCAAAGTTTCAGTGAATAATGAACTTCTATGGAGTAATCAGGATGCTGTTTAAGGTAGCTAAGAATTAAGTGCCTTCCTGAATGATACACCTGGGTGTTAGTCAGGAGTCCTTTTTATATGAACTCTAATTCTGGGTATCGCTGAGTATTACACACCTGGGGGAGTGTCAGGAGACTATTTTGTATGGACACTTATGCAGAACGTGTTTTAATAATGGACACATGGAGAATAATGAGGAGTCTATGTCATATGGCTACTCATTCAGACAAACAGTGAATAACGCACATGTGGAGTAATTAGAAGTCTGTTTCATATGGCCCCCTTTTCACAGCCTAACGGAATATTACACACTTGTGATATAGTCCGGAGTCTCTTTTTTATGACCACTACTTCAGAGAATCACTGAATAATGCACACCTGTGGAATAGCCAGACGTATCTTTTTTAAGAAAAGCCATTGAGAGCCTCACTAAATGTACACACCTGGGGAAATAGTCAGGATATATTTTATCCTTTCATTCAGAGTCTCACTAAATAATGCACACCTGTGGAATTGTTAGGAGACTTCTCCTGTGGCCTCTCATTTGGAGTGTCACTAAAAAATGTGCTGCAGTAAGGAGTCTATTTCATATAGACACATATTCAGAGCCTCGGTGAATAAGAGAGACCATTGCTATAGTAAGACGTCTAATTAATATGGACACATCTTCTGAGCCTCAGTGAATAATACACACCTGGAGAATAATTTGGAGTCTATTTTTGATGGATATTCATTCAGAGCCTCGGTGAATAATGCACACCTGTGGAGTTGCCAGGAGTCTATTTCATCTTGACATCCATTCATAGCCTCAGTGGATAATATGCACGTGTTGATTAGTCAAGATTCCATTTAATATGGCCACAGACTCATAACATCAGTGAATAATGCACAAATGTAAAGTACTCAGCAGTTTATTTCATATAGCCACACATTCAGAGATTCACTGAATAATACAAATATTAAGGATAGAGAGCATCCTGATTCATATGGTCACACAAGAAGAACCTCACTGAGTAAAACACACCTGGGGATGTGTTAGGACGCTACTTTATATAACCTCTTATTTACAGCTTCAGGGAATAATTAACACGTGGAATATACACTAGTATTATTTATATCGCCACAAAATAAAAGCCTGAGTGAGTAATACACAGCTTTGGAATAGTCATTGTGTATTCCATATGCCCATATATTCAGAGTAAGAGTCAATAATACACACTTCTGGACTAGTCAGGAGACAATTTCATATGGCCAAAGTTTCAGAGCTTCAGTGAACAATACGTAACTGGGGAATACTCAGGACACTATTACATATGGCATCTATTTCAGAGATTCATTGAATAAGGAACACCTGTATTGTAGTCAGAATTCTATTTTGTATAGCCAAATATTCAGAACCTAACTGAATATTATAAACCTTGGGGAAAGTCAGGATTCTAATTTGTATAGCCACTCATTTAGAGCCGAACATAAAATCGCATGCCTGAGGGGTATTCGGGAGTCTCTATTATATGGCAAAAAATTCAGAGCCTCACAGAATAATACAGGACTATGAAAAGTCAGGAGAGTGTTTCACATGGCCACTTATTTAGAACCTCAGTGAAGAAATAAGTTTCTGAAAAATAGTCAGGATTCTATTATATATAACCACTTATTCAGAGACTCACTGAATAATGCAAACCTGGGAAATAGTCTGGAGACTATTTGATAAGACCGTTCACCCAGTGACTTAGTGGAAGATGCACAGCTAAGAAATAATCAAGAAAATAGAGTCAGGAGAATATTTTATGTGGCCACTCGTTCAGAAACTCACTGAAGAATGCACAACTTGAAAATAGTCAGAGTCCAGGTCATATGGCCACTCAATCATCGCATTACCGAATAATGCACAATGGGGCAATAGTAAAGTGTCTATTTTATATGGCCTCTCATTCAGAGCTTCAGTGCATAATAAATGCAGTGGAGTAGTCAGGACCCTATTTAAGGTAGACCCAAATTAAGCAGCTCCGTGAATAATACACACATGTGTGATAATCAGGAGACTATTTGATATGGACACTCATACAGAAACTATTCGAATACTGCACATGTGATTAATTACTAGTCTATTTCATATGGTGATTCGTTTGAAGAATCAAAAGATAACGCACATCTGTGGAGTAAAATTGGTTCTATTTCATGAGGCCACTCTTTCAGTGTTTCAGTGAATAATATATATATATATATATATCTGATAAGTCAGGAGTCTCTTTCATATGGCCACTCGTTCAGGGCCTCTGTGAATAATACTCCACTCAGAAATAGTCAAGGGTCTAGTTCAAATGGCTACACATTCAGAGTTTCTGTAAGTAATGCACACCTGGGAAACACACAAGAGGCTCTTTTTTATGCCTACTAAGTCGGAATCTCATTCAATAATACACCCCTGGGGAAAACTTAAAAGTCTACTTCATGTAACCACAAATTTAGAGCCTCAGTGAATAATGCACAACAGGGTAATAGTCGAACATTCTTTATATGGACACTCATTCTGTGCCTCCCGGAATGATACACACCTGGAAAATCATCAGGATTCTATTTCATACTACCACTCACTTAGAACCTTATTGAATAATTCACAATGGAGCAATAGTCAAGTGTCTATTTTATATGGCCTCTCATTCAAAATTTCAGTGAATAATGAACTTCTATGGAGTAATCAGAATGGTGTTTAAGATAGGCACAAATTAAGTGCCTTCCTGAATGATACACACCTGGGTGATAGTCAGGAATCTATTTCATATGAACTCTAATTCTGGGTATCGCTGAGTAATACACACTTCAGGGAGTGTCAGGAGTCTATTAGGTACGGACACTCATAGAGAACCTGTTTGAATAATGCACACAGGGAGAATAATGAGGATTCTATATCTTATGGCTACTCATTCGGACAAACAGTGAATAACACACATGTGAAGTAATTAGAAGTCTGTTTCATATGGCCCCTCTTTCACAGCCTCACTGAATATTACACACTTGTGATATAGTCTGGGGTCTCTTTTTTATAGCCACTCATTCAGGGAATCACTGAATCATGCACACCTGTGGTATAGTCAGAAGTCTCTTTTCTATGTCCACTCAATGAGAGCCTCAATAAATGTACACACCTGCAAAAATAGTCAGAATTTACTTTTATTCCCTCATTCAGAGCCTCACTAAATAATGCACACCTGTGGAATAGTCAGGAGACTTTTTCATTTGTACTCTCATTCATAGTGTCACTGAATAATGCGCTGTTGTTGGGAGTCTATTTCATGCAGACACATAGTCAGAGCCTCAGTGAGTAAGACAGACCCTTGCTACAGTAAGGAATCTAATTAATATGGCCACATCTTCTTAGCCTCACTGAATAATGCACAACTGGAAAATAATTTAGAGTCTGTTTTCGATGGACATTCATTTAGATCCTCGGTGAATAATACACACCTGTTGAGCAGCCAGGAGTCTATTTCATTTGGACACTCATTCATAGCCTCAGTGTATAATATGCACGTGTGGATTATGCTGAATTCCATTTTATATGGCCACTGACTCATAACTTCAGTGAATAATGCACAAATGTAAAGTACTCAGCAGTCTATTTCATATAGCCACACATTGAGAGATTCACTGAATAATACAAATGTTTAAGATAGACAGCATCCTGTTTTATATGATCACACAAGAAAATGCTCACTGAGTACTACACATCTGGAGAAGTGTTAGGAGTCTACTTTATATAGCCTCTCATTGACGGCTTCAGCAAATAATGCAAACGTGTTGAATAGACACTAGTCTACTTTATATGGCCACAAAATCAAAGCCTGAGTGAATAATATACAACTTCAGAATAGTTACTAGTCTATTTCATATGCCCAAATATTCAGAGTCAGAGTCCATAATACACGCCTGTGGACTAGTGAGGAAACAATTTCATATGGCCAAATTTTTAGAGCCTCAGTGAATAATACATACTTGGGGAATACTCAGGTTGCTATTACATGTGGTATCTCTTTCAGAGCTTCATTGAATGAGGAACACCTGCATTGTAGCCAGAATTTGCTTTCCTATAGCCACAAATTCAGAGCCTAACTGAATAACATACACCTTGAGGAAAGTCAGGATTTTATTTCGTATAGCCACTCATTTAGAGCAGAAAGTAAAATCGCATGACTGAGGAGTATTCAGGGTGACAGTCAGGAGTCTATTTCATGTGAACTCTAATTCTAGGTATCGTTGAATAATACTCACCTGGGGAAGTGTCAGGAGTCTATTTTGTATGGACACTCATACAGAACCTGTTTGAATAATGCACACATGGTGAATAATGAGGAGTCTATGCCATACGGCTACTCATTCAGACAAACAATGAATGACGCATATGTGGGGTAATTAGAAGTCTGTTTCATATGGCTTCTATTTCACAGCCTCACTGAATATTACACACTTGTAATATATTCTGTATTCTATTTTTTGTAGCCATTCATTCAGAGAATCACTGAATAATGCACACCTGAGGAGTAGTCAGAAGTCTCTTTTCTATGGCCACTCATTGAGAACCTCACTAAATATACACACCTGGGGAAAGAGTCAGGATTTACTTTTATCCCCTCATTCAGAGTCTCACCAAATAATGCACACCTGTGGAATAGTCATGGGACTTTTATATGTGGCCTCCCATTCAGAGTGTCACTGAATAATGTGGTGCAGTCAGAAGTCTATTTTATATAGTCACAGATTCAAAGCCTCAGTGTATAAGACAGACCCTTGCTCTAGTAAAGAATCTAATTAATATTGCCACATCATCTGAGTCTCACTTAATAATAGTCACCTGGAGAATAATTTGGATTCTATTTTCAGTGGACATTTATTCAGAACCTCGGTGAGTAATGCACACCTGTGGATTAGCCAGGAGTCTATTTCATTTGGACACTCATTCATAGCCTCAGTGGATAGTACACATGTGTGGATTAGTCAGTATTCCATTTCATATGGCCACTGACTCGTAACCTCAGTGAATAATGCACAAATGTAAAGTACTCAGCAGTCTATTTCATATAGCCACTCATTCAGAGTTTCACTGAATAATACAAATATTTAAGATAGACAGAGTCCTGTTTCATAAGGTCACACAAGAAGAGCCTTACTGAGTTATAAACACTTGATAAAGTGTTAGGATTCTACTTTATATAGCCTCTCATTTACATCCTAAGTGAATAATGCACAAGTGTGGAATAGATATTTGTCTATTTTATATGGTCACAAAATCAAAGCCTGAGTGATTAATACACAACTTTGGAATAGTCACTAGTCTATTTCATATGCCCAAATATTCAGAGTCAGATTAAATAGTACACACCTGTAAACAAGTCAGGAGACAATTTTATATGGCCAATGTTTCAGACCCTCAGTGAATAATAAATACGTGGGGAACATTCAGGACGCTATTACATATGGCATCGATTTCAGAGCTTCATTGAATAAGGAACACCTGTATTGTAGTCAGAATTCTATTTTGTACAGCCACATATTCAGAGCCTAACTGAATTACATACATTTTTTGGAAAGTCAAAATTCTATTTCGTATAGCCACTCATTTAGAGCCGAATGTAAAAACGCAAGCTTGACGAGTATTTAGGAATCTCTATTTGATGGCCAGTTATTCAGAGACTCACAGAATAATATAGACCTATGGAAAGGTCAGGAGTGTATTTCGCATGGCCACTCATTTAGAACCTCAGCGAAGAATCATATATATCTCGAAAATACTCAGGATTCCATTATATATAGCCACGTATTCAGAGACTCTCTGAATAATGCAAATCAAGGGAATAATCTAGAGACTATCATTCACCCAGTGACTCAGTGGAAAATGCACAGCTGAGAAATAGTCAATAGGATAGAGTCAGGAGTCTTTTTTATGTGGTCACTCATTCAGAGAGACACTGAAGAATACACACCTTGGGAATAGTCAGAGTCCAGGTCATATAGCCACTCAATCACAGCATTACCGAATAATGCACAATGGGGAAATAGTAAAAAGTCTATTTTATATGGCCTCTCATTCAGAACTTCAGTGCCTAATAAACAGTTGTGGAGTAGTCAGGACCCTATTTAAGGTAGAACCAAATTAAGCAGCTCCGTGAATGATACACACATGTGTGATAATCAGGAGATTATTATTATTATTTTTTAAATTTTTATTGCATTATAGGTTTGGGGGTACATGTGCAGAATGAGCAAGATAGTTGCATAGGTACACACATGGCAGTGTGCTTTGCTGCTTTCCTCCCCTTCACCCACACTTGGTATTCATCCCCAGGCTATCCCCCCCAGCCCCCCCTGCTGTCCCTCCCCCATTCCCCCCAACAGTCCCCAGTGTATAGTAGACCGCCTCTCTGTGTCCACGTGTTCTCATTTTTCTCACCCACCTATGAGTGAGTATATGCGGTATTTCTTTTTCTGTTCTTGTGTCAGTTTGCTGAGAATGATGTTCTCCAGATTCATCCATGTCCCTACAAAGGACACAAACTCATCATTTTTGATTGCTGCATAATATTCCATGGTGTATATGTGCCACATTTTCCCAGTCCAGTCTATCATCGTTGGGCATTTGGGTTGGTTCCAGGTCTTTGCTATTGTAAACAGTGCTGCAATGAACATTCGTGTGCATGTGTCCTTATAGTAGAACGATTTATAGTCCTTTGGATAGATACCCAGTAATGGGATTGCTGGGTCAAATGGAATTTCTATTTCTAGGTCCCTGAGGAATCGCCACACTGTCTTCCACAATGGTTGAACTAATTTACACTCCCACCAACAGTGTAAGAGTGTTCCTATTTCTCCGCATCCTCTCCAGCATCTGCTGTCTCCAGATTTTTTAATGATCACCATTCTAACTGGTGTGAGATGGTATCTCAATGTGGTTTTGATTTGCATCTCTCTAATGACCAATGACAATGAGCACTTTTTCATATGTTTGCTGGCCTCATGTATGTCTGCTTTCGTAAAGTTTCTGTTCATATCCTTTGCCCATTTTTGAACGGGCTTGTTTGTTTTTTTTCCTGTAAATCTGTTTGAGTTCTTTGTAAATTCTGGATATCAGCCCTTTGTCAGATGCGTAAACTGCGAAGATTTTTTCCCATTCTGATGGTTGCCGATTCACTCTAGTGACTGTTTGTTTTGCCGTGCAGAAGCTGTGGAGTTTGATTAGGTCCCATTTGTCTGTTTTGGCTTT
Organism: Saguinus oedipus; assembly: GCA_031835075.1. NCBI lineage: Eukaryota > Metazoa > Chordata > Mammalia > Primates > Cebidae > Saguinus > Saguinus oedipus. The sequence continues at coordinate 30,615,684 of CM063180.1, read as the reverse complement.
TGTTGCCAATGCTTTTGGTGTTTTGTTCATGAAGTCCTTGCTTACTCCTATGTCCTGAATGGTTTTGCCTGGATTTTCTTCTAGGGTTTTTATGGTGTCAGGTCTTACGTTTAATTTGATGTGGACACTCATGAAAAACCTATTTGAATACTGCATATGTCGGTGATAATCACTGGTCTATATCATATGGTGATTCGTTTGGATATTCAAAAAGTAACGCAAACCTGTGGAGTACAATGGGGTCTATTTCATAAGGCCACTATTTCAGTGTTTCAGTAAATAATATGTATATCTGATAAGTCAGAAATCTCTTTCACATGGCCACTCGTTCAGGGCCTCTGAATAATACTCCCATCAGAAGTAGTGGAGTTACTGCTACTGGCTACACATTCAGAGTCTATGTAAGTAATGCACACATGGGCAATACACAAGATTCTCTTTCATAGGCCTACTTAGTCAGAGTCTCATACAATAATACACACCTGAGGAAGAGTGAAGAGTCTACTTTATTTAGCCTCTCATTTAGAGCCTCAGTGAATATTGCACACCAGGGTAATAGTCAAGCATTTTTTATATGGCCACTCATTCTGCACCTCGCTGAATGATGCACACCTGGGGAATCCTCAGGATTCTATTTTATACTACCACTCACTTCGAACCTTATTGAATAATTCACAATGGAGCAATAGTCAGGTGTCTATTTTATATGGCCTCCCATTCAAAGTTTCTGTGAATAATGAACTTCTATGGAGTAATCAGGACGCTGTGTATTATAGCCATGTAGTAAGTGCCTTCCTGAATGATACAGATGAGGGTGATAGTCAGGAGTCTATTTGGTATGGACACTCATACAGAACCTGTTTGAATAATGCACACATGGTGAATAATGAGGAGTCTATGCCATATGGCTACTCATTCAGACAAACAGTGAATGACGCACATGTGGAGTAATTAGTAGTCTGTTTTATATGACCCCTATTTCACAGCCTCACTGAATACTACGCACCTGTAATATAGTCTGGAGTCTATTTTTTATGGCCATTCATTCAGAGAATCACTGAATAATGCACACTTGAGGAATTGTCAGAAGTCTCTTTTCTACGGCCACTCATTGAGAGCCTCACTAAATGTAAACACCTGGACAAATAGTCAGTATTTACTTTTATCGCCTCATTTAGAGTCTCACCAAATAATGCACACCTGTGGAATAGTCAGGGGACTTTTATATGTGGCCTCCCATTCGGAGTGTCACTGAATAATATGGTATAGTCAGGTGTCTATTTTATGCAGTCACAGATTCAAAGCCTCAGTGTATAAGACAGACCCTTGCTCTAGTAAAGAATCTAATTAATATGACCACATCATCTGAGCCTCACTTAATAATACACACCTGGAGAATAATTTGGAGTCTATTTTCGATGGATATTTATTCAGAACCTCGGTGAGTAATGCACACCTCTGGATTAGCCAGGAGTCTATTTCATTTGTACACTCATTCATAGCCTCAGTGGATAATATGCATGTGTGGATTAGTCAGGATTCCATTTCATATGGCCACTGACTCATAAACTCAGTGAATAATGCACAAATGTAAAGTACTCAGCAGTCTATTTCATATAGCCACTCCTTCAGAGATTCACTGAATAATACAAACATTTAAGATAAACAGTATTCTGTTTCATAAGGTCACACAAGAAGAGCCTCACTGAGTCATACACACTTGATGAAGTGTTAGGATTCTACTTTATATAGCCTCTCATTTACAGCCTCAGCGAATAATGCACACGTGTGGAATAGACACTTTTCTGTTTTATATGGTCACAAAATCAAAGCCTGAGTGAGTAATACACAACTTTGGAATAGTCACTAGTTTATTCCATATGCCCAAATATTCAGAATCAGAGTCAATAATACACACCTGTGAACTAGTCAGGAGACAATTTTATATGGGCAATGTTTCAGAGCCTCAGTGAATAATAAATACGTGGGGAACACTCAGGACGCTATTACATATGGCATCTATTTCAGAGCTTCATTGAATAAGGAACACCTGTATTGTAGTCAGAATTCTATTTCATACAGCCACATATTCAGAACCTAATTGAATTACATACATTTTTTGGAAAGTCAAAATTCTATTTCTTATAGCCACCCATTTAGAGCAGAATGTAAAAACGGAAGCCTGACGAGTATTTAGGAATCTTTATTTAATAGCCACTCATTCAGAGACTCACAGAATAATATAGACCTATGGAAAAGTCAGAATAGTATAGCCCTATGGAAAAGTCAGGAGTGTGTTTCGCATGGCCACTTATTTAGAACCTCAGCGAAGAATCATATATATCTCAAAAATACTCAGGATTCCATTATATATAGCCACGTATTCAGAGACTCTCTGAATAATGCAAACCAAGGGAATAATCTGGAGACTATCGTTCACCCAGTGACTCAGTGGAAAATGCACAGCTGAGAAATAGTCAATAGGATAGAGTCAGGAGTCTTTTTTATGTGGTCACTCATTCAGAGAGACACTGAAGAATACACACCTTGGGAATAGTCAGAGTCCAGGTCATATAGCCACTCAATCACAGCATTACCGAATAATGCACAATGGGGAAATAGTAAGGAGTCTATTTCATATGGCCTCTCATTCAGAACTTCAGTGCCTAATAAACAGTTGTGGAGTAGTCAGGACCCTATTTAAGGTAGAACCAAATTAAGCAGCTCCATGAATGATACACACATTTGTGATAATCAGGATATTATTTGATATGGACACTCATACAAAACCTATTTGAATACTGCACATGTGGGTGATAATCACTCGTCTATTTCATATGGGGATCGTTTGGATATTCAAAAAGTAACGCAAACCTGTGGGGTAAAATGGGGTTTATTTCATAAGGCCACTATTTCAGTGTTTCAGTAAATAATATATATATCTGATAAGTCAGAAATCTCTTTTACATGGCCACTCATTCAGGGCCTCTGTGAATAATACTCCCATCAGAAATAGTCAAGGGTTACTGCAACTGGCTACACATTCAGAGTCTCTGTAAGTAATGCACACATGGGCAACACACAATATTCTCTTTCATATGCCCACATAGACAGAGTCTCATACAATAATACACACTTGAGGAAGGGTGAAGAGTCTACTTTTTTTAGCCTCTCACTTAGAGCCTCAGTGAATAATGCACACCAGGGTAATAGTCAAGCATTTTTTATATGGCCACTCATTTTGCACCTCGCTGAATGATGCACACTTGGGGAATCCTCAGGATTCTATTTCATACTACCACTCACTTAGAACCTTATTGAATAATTCACAATGGAGCAATCGTCAGGTGTCTATTTCACATGGCCTCTCATTCAAAGTTTCAGTGAATAATGAACTTCTATGGAGTAATCAGGATGCTGTGTATGATAGCCATATATCATACACATACAAATGCCTTCCTGAATGATACACACCAGGGTGATAGTGAAGAGTCTATTTTATATGACCTCTAATTTTAGGAATCATTGAGTAATACTCCCTTGGGGGAGTGTCAGGAGTCTATTTGGTATGGACACTCATACAGAACCTGTTTGAATAATGCACACATGGTGAATAATGAGGAGTCTTTGCCATACGGCTACTCATTCAGACAAACAGTGAATGACGCATATATGGGGTAATTAGAAGTCTGTTTCATATGGCCCCTTTTTCACAGCCTCACTGAATATTACACACTTGTAATATAGTCTGGAGTCTATTTTTTATGGCCATTCATTCAGAGAATCACTGAATAATGCACACCTAAGGAATAGTCAGAAGTCTCTTTTCTATGGCCACGCATTGAAAGCCTCACTAAATGTTCACACCTGGACAAATAGCCAGGATTTACTTGTATCGCCTCATTCAGAGTCTCACCAAATAATGCACACCCGTGGAATAGTCAGGGGACTTTTACATGTGGCCTCCCATTCGGAGTGTCACTAAATAATGTGCTGTAGTCAGGAGTCTATTTTATGTAGTCACAGATTCAAAGCCTCAGTGTATAAGACAGACTCTTGCTCCAGTAAAGAATCTAATTAATATGGCCACAACATCTGAGCCTCACTTAATAATACACACCTGGAAAATAATTTGGAGTCTATTTCTGATAGACGTTCATTCAGAGCCTCGGTGAATAATGCACAAATGAGGAGTAGCAAGGAGTCTATTTCATTTGGACACTCATCTATAGTTTCAGTGGATAATATGCACGTGTGGATTAGTCAGGATTCCATTTTATGTGGCCACAGACTCGTAACCTCAGTGAATAATGCACAAATGTAAAGTACTCAACAGTATATTTCGTATAGCAATTCATTCAGAGATTCACTAAATAATACAAATATTTAAGATAGACAACATCCTGTTTCACATGGTCACACAAGAGCCTCACTGAGTAATAAAAACCTGGGGAAGCTTTAGGAGTCTACTTTATATAGCCTCTCATTTACAGCCTCAGGGAATAATGCACACTTGTCGAATAAGCACTTGTCTCTTTTATATAATCACAAAATCAAAGCCTGAGTGAGTAATACACAGCCTTGGAATAGTCACTAATCTTTCCCATATGCCCAAATATTTAGAGTCAGATTCAATAATACACACATGTGAACCAGTCAGAAAACAATTTTTCTTTAATTTTTAATTTCTATTGCATTTTTGGTTTTGGGGTACATGTGAAGAACATGCAAGGTAGTTACATAGTTACACACATGGCAGTGTGTTTTTCTGCCTTCCTCCCCTTAACACACATTTGGCATTTCCTTTTTTTAAAAAAATTTTTTAAATTTTTATTGCATTATAGGTTTTGGGGTACATTGCAGAGTGTGCAAGATAGTTGCATAGGTGCACACATGTCAGTGTGCTTTGCTGCCTTCCTCCCCTTCACCCACACTTGGCATTTATCCCCAGGCTATCCCTCCCCAGCTCCCACACTGTCCATCCCCCATTCCCCCCAATAGACTCCAGTGTGTAGTAGACCCCCTCCCTGTGTCCATGTGTTCTCATTTTTCTCACCCGCCTATGAGTGAGAAAATGCGGTATTTGTTTTTCTGTTCTTGTGTCAGTTTGCTGAAAATGATGTTCTCCAGATTCATCCATGTCCGTACAAAAGACACAAACTCATCATTTTTGATTGCTGCATAATATTGCATGGTGTATATGTGCCACATTTTCCCAGTCCAGTCTATTATTGATGGGCATTTGGGTTGGTTCCAGGTCTTTGCTATTGTAAACAGGGCTGCAATGAACATTCGTGTACATGTGTCCTTATAGTAGAACGATTTATAGTCCTACGGATATATACCCAGTAATGGGATTGCTGGGTCAAATAGAATTTCTATTTCTAGGCCCCTGAGGAATCGCCATTGTCTTCCACAATGGTTGAACTAATTTAAACTTCCACCAACAGTTTAAGACTGTTCCTATTTCTCCACATCCTCTCCAGCATCTGCTGTCTCCAGATTTTTTTAATGATCACCATTCTAACTGGTGTGAGATGGTATCTCAATGTGGTTTTGATTTGCATCTCTCTAATGACCAGTGATGATGAGCATTTTTTGATGTGTTTGTTGGCCTCATGTATGTCATCTTTTGTAAAGTGTCTGTTCATATCCTTTGCCCATTTTTGAATAAGCTTGTTTGTTTTTTTCCTGTAAATCTGTTTGAGTTCTTTGTAAATTCTGGATATCAGCCCTTTATCAGATGCAAAAAATGCAAAGATTTTTTTTTCTTTCTGATGGTTGCTGATTCACTGTAGTGACTGTTTCCTTTGCCATGCAGAAGCTGTGGAGTTTGATTAGGTACCATTTATCTATTTTGGCTTTTGTTGCCAATGCTTTTGGTGTTTTGGTCATGAAGTCCTTGCCTACTCCTATGTCCTGAATGGTTTTGCCTAGATTTTCTTGTGGGGTTTTTATGATGTCAGGTCTTATGTTTAAGTCTTGAATCTATCTGGAGTTAATTTTAGTGTAAGGTGTCAGGAAGGGGTCCAGTTTCTGCTTTCTGCACATGGCTAACCAGTTTTTCCAACACCATTTATTAAACAGGGAATCCTTTCCCCATTGCTTGTTTTTGTCTGGTTTATCAAAGATTATATGATTGTAGATAGTTGTGTTGCCTCCGATGCCTCTGTTCTGTTCCATTGGTCTATATCTTTGTTTTGGTACCAGTACCATGCTGTTTTGATTACTGTAGCCTTGTAGTATAGTTTGAAGTCTGGTACTGTGATGCCTTCCGCTGTGTTCTTTTTGCTTAGAATTGACTTGGCTATGCGGGCTCACTTTTGGTTCCATATGAAGTTCATGGTGTATTTTCCAGTTCTGTGAAGAAATTTAATGGTAGTTTGATGGGGATAGCATTGATTGTGTAAATTATTTTGGGCAGCATAGCCATTTTCACGATATTGATTCTTCCTAACCACGAACATGGAATGTTTCTCCATCTGTTTGTGTCCTCTCTCATTTCGTTCAGCAGTGGTTTGTAGTTTTCCTTGAAGAGGTCCCTTACATTCCTTGTGAGTTGTATTCCTATGTATTTTATTTTCTTTGTAGCAATTGTGAATGGCAGTTTGTTCTTGATTTCGTTCTCTTGTAGTCTGTTATTGGTCTATAGGAATGCTTGTGATTTTTGCACATTGATTTTATATCCTGAGACTTTACTGAAGTTGCTTATCAGTTTCAGGAGCTTTTGGGCTGAGGTGATGAGGTCTTCTAGGTATACTATCATGTCATCTGCAAATAGAGACAATTTGGCTTCCACCTTTCCTATTTGAATACCCTTTATTTCTTTTTCTTGCCTGATTGCTCTGGCTAGAACTTCCAGTACTATGTTTAATAGGGGTGGTGAGACAGGGCATCCTTGTCTAGTGCCAGATTTCAAAGGGAATGCTTCCAGTTTTTGCCCATTCAGTATGATATTGGCTGTTGGTTTGTCATAAATAGCTTTTATTACTTTGAGATATGTTCCATCAATACCAGGTTTATTGAGGGTTTTTAGCATAAAGGGCTGTTGAATTTTGTCAAATGCCTTCTCGGTGTCAATTGAGATAATCATGTGGTTTTTGTTTTTGCTTCTGTTTATGTGGTGAATTACATTTATAGACTTGCGTATGTTGAACCAGTCTTGCATCCCCGGGATGAATCCTACTTGATTATGATGGATAAGTTTTTTAATGTGCTGTTGCAGTCGGTTTGCCAGAATTTTATTGAAGATTTTTGCATCTATGTTCATCATGGATATTGGTCTGAAGTTTTCTTTTCTTGTTTAGTCTCTGCCGGTTTTCAGTATCAGGATGATGTTGGTCTCATAAAATGATTTGGGAAGGGTTCCCTCTTTTTGAATTATTTGGAATAGTTTTAGAAAGAATGGTACTAGATTCTCTTTGTGTGTCTGGTAGAATTTAGCTGTGAACTCATCTGAACCTGGGCTTTTTTTGTGTGGTAGGCTCTTAATTGCTGCCTCATCTTCTGACCTTGTTATTGGTCTATGCATAGTTTCGGCTTCCTCCTGGTTTAGGCATTTCTCCCCAGGCTATTTATACCCAATTCCGCTTCCCTGCTGTCCCTTCTTTATTCCTCCCAATAGACCTCAGTGTGTAGTACCCCCTTCCTTCTCTCCTTGTATTCTTATTATTCTCACCCGCTTATGAGTGAGAATATGTGGTATTTCCATTTCTGTTCTTGTGTCAGTTGCTGAGAATGATGTTCTCCAGATTCATCCATGTTCTTGCAGAGGACATAAACTCGTCAGTTTTGATTGCTCCATAATAATCCATGGTGTATGTGTGTCACATTTTACCAGTCCAGTCTATCATCGATGGGCATTTGGGTTGGTTCCAGGTCTTTGGTATTGTAAACAGTGCTGCAATGAACATTCGTGTTCATGTGTCCTTATAGTAGAACAATTTATAGTCCTTTGGATATGTACTCAGTAATGGGATTGCTGGGTGAAATGGAATTTCTATTTCTAGGTCCCTGAGGAATCACCACACTGTCTTCCACAACGGTTGAACTAATTTACACTCCCACCAACAGTGTAAGAGTGTTTCTATTTCTCCACATCCCCTCCAGCATCTGCTGTCTCCAGATTTTTTAATGATTGCCATTCTAACTGGTGTGAGATGATATCTCAATGTGTTTTTTTTTTCGCATCTCTCTAATGACCAGTGATGATGAGCAGTTTTTTATATATTTGTTGGCCTCATGTATGTGTTCTTTTGTAAAGTGTCTGTTCACATCCTTTGCCTATTTTTGAATGGGCTTGTTTTTTTTCTGTAAATTTCTTTGAGTTCTTTGTAAATTCTGTATATCAGCCATTACTCAGTTCGGTAAATTGCAAAGAATTTTTTCCAATCTGTTGCTTGCCAATTCACTCTAGTGACTGTTTCTTTTGCTGTGCAAAATCTTTCGAGTTTGATTAGGTCCAATTTGCCTATTTTGGCTTTTGTTGTCAATGCTTTTGGTGTTTTGGTCATGAAGTCTTTGCCTAGTCCTATGTCCTGAATAACCTTGCCTAGATTTTCTTCTAGGGTTTTTATGTTGCAAGGTCTTGTGTTTAAGTCTTTAATCCATCTGGAGTTAATTTTAGTGTAAGGCGTCAAGGATGGGGTCCAGTTTCTGCTTTCTGCAGATGGCTAACCAGTTTTCCCAACACCATTTATTAAACAGCAAATATTTTCCCCATTGCTTTTTGTCTGGTGTATCGAAGATTATATGGTTGTAGATATGTTGATTTGCTTCTGATGCCTGTGTTCTGTTCCATTGGGCTATATCTCTGTTGTGGTACCAGTACTATGCTGTTTTGATTACTGTAGCCTTGTAGAATAGTTTGAAGTCTGGTAGTGTGATGCCTCCCACTTTGTTCTTTTTGCTTAGCATTGACTTGGCTATGCGGGCTCTCTTTTGGTTCCATATGAAGTTCTTGGTGTTTTTTTCCAGTTCTGTGAAGAAATTCAATGGTAGTTTTATGGGGATGGCATTGATTTTGTAAATTAACTTTGGCAGTATAGCCATTTTCACGATATTGATTCTTCCTAACCATGAATATGGAAGGTTTCTCCATCTGTTTGTGTCCTCTCTTCTTTAATTCAGCAGTGGTTTGTAGTTTTCCTTGAAGAGGTTCCTTACGTTCCTTGTGAGTTGTATTCCTAGATATTTTATTCTCTTTGTAGCAATTGTGAATGGCAGTTCATTCTTGATTTGGTTATCTTTAAATCTGTTATTGGTGTATAGGAATGCTTGTGATTTATGCACATTAATTTTATATCCTGAGACTTTGCTGAAGTTGCTTATCAGTTTCAGGAGCTTTTGGGCTGAGGTGATGGGGTCTTCTAGGTATACTATCATGTCGTCTGCAAATAGAGACAATTTGGCTTCCACCTTTTCTATTCGAATACACTTTATTTCTTTTTCTTGCCTGATTGCTCTGGCTAGAACTTCCAATACTATGTTGTGTAGGAGTGGTAAGAGAGGGCATCCTTGTCTAGTGCCGGATTTCAAAGGGAATGCTTTCAGTTTTTGCCCATTCATTATGATATTGGCTGTTGGTTTGTCGTAAGTAGCTTTATTACTTTAGATAGTTTATTGAGGGTTTTTAGCATAAAGCGCTGTTGAATTTTGTCAAATGCCTTCTCTGCGTCAATTGAGATAATCATGTGGTTTTAATATTTGTTTCTTTTAATGTGGTGAATGACGTTTATAGACTTGTGTATGTTGAACTAGCCTTACATCCCCGGGATGAATTTTACTTGATTATGATGAATAAGTTTTTTAATGTAAGTTTGCTATCGGTTTGCCAGTATTTTATTGAAGATTTTTGCATCTATGTTCATCTTGGATATTGTCCTGAACTTTTCTTTTTTTGTTGAGTGTCTGCCGGGCTTTGATATCAGGATGATGTTGGTCTCACAAAATGATTTGGTAAAAATTCCCTCTTTTTGAATTATTTGGAATAGTTTCAGGAGGAATGGTACCAGCTCCTCTTTGTGTTTCTGATGGAATTCGGCTGTGAACCCATCTGGACCTGGGCTTTTTTCGTGGGGTAGGCTCTTAATTGCTGCTTCAACTTCAGATTTTGTTATTGGTCTATTCAAAATTTAGGCTTCCTCCTGGTTTAGGCTTGGGAGGACACAGGTCTCCAGGAATTTATCCATTTCTTCCTGATTTACTAGTTTATGTGCATAGAGTTGTTTGTAGTATTCTCTGATGATGGATTTTATTTCTGTGGAATCTGCGGTGATTTCCCCTTTATCCTTTTTATTGCATCTATTTGGTTGTTCTCTCTCTTCTTTTATATCCGTCTGGCTAGTGGTCTATTTTGTTGATCTTTTTAAAGAACAGCTATTGGATTTATTGATTTTTTGAAGAGATTTTCATGTCTCTATCTCCTTCAGTTCTGCTCTGATCTTAGTAATTTCTTGTCTTCTGCTAGATTTTGAGTTTTATTGATTTTGATCCTCTAGATCTTTCCATTTTTATGATAGGGTGTGAATTTTGGATCTCTCCACTTTTCTCATGTGGGCACTTATTGCTATATATTTTCCTCTACAGACTGCTTTAAATGTGTTTCAGAGATTCGGGTGTATTGTGTCTTCGTTCTCATTGTTTTTGAAGCGCTTCTTTATTTCTGCCTTCATTTCATTTTTTT